>CM063460.1:10005000-15005000 GCA_032191425.1 Lymantria dispar
AATATATCAATTCCTATAAAAAAAAAAAACTATGCCTACAACTATAATAGCCTAAACATTAACAATGACTCGTGAAATAAAACTATTTTTACGGCTTTTATAAAATTTCTATATATAACTTGTTCGACGGTTCGAACACTTCAAACACGAAAGGACCATAAAATCCGTAAAAATAATTTCATTTTACATGTTTATGAATTTACTATATTTCATCAATTAATTCCTATGTTTATGCGAGTATAGTTTTTGCGAAAATAGTTTTTTTTTCAAATATGTAATATATTTGAAAAAAAACTATTTTTACGGATTTAATCATGTTTTCACCATTCAATGTTGAAGTGTTCGAAATCTCGAGAAATAAAAAGTCAAATACTAACGCGTTAAAATCCGTAAAAATAGTTTTATGTAATTGCCGTTCTGCAGTACTGGCCATTTCAAATCAAAATAACTTTTGTTTGGCTAAGAATTCTAACTTCAAATTAATTTTATTTTAAAACATGGAATTCATTTTCCAAAAGTAGTCATTTGTTTATTGTTTAGTGTTACGTTTTCATCGCATTTCAATCTTTTTCGTCATCATAGATACGTTAAAAATTCGAGTAATTATGGAATATGAGTATCGCCGTGGCAGCAACGCGGCACAAGCGGCACGCAACATCAACGACGTTTACGGAGCTAACACTACAAACCAACGCATCGCCTGTTATTGGTTTGCTCGCTTCCGTTCTGGCAATTTCGACCTGAAAAATGAACCTCGCGGTCGTCCGAAGACTTTGGTCGACAATGACGAATTAAAGGCGATTGTGGAAGGCGATGATACACAATCTACGGCTGAATTAGCAGCAGCTTTCGACGTTAGCGTCAAAACAATATTGGTCCATTTGCGTCAAATTGGCAAGGTAAGACAGCTTGACAAATGGGTGCCCCACGAACTCAATGATCGCCAGCGCGAAGTACGCGTCGAGTAATGCCTTGCATTGCTCAACAGACACACAAATGAAGGAATTTTGAAACGCATTGTTACTTGCGATGAAAAATGGATTCTGTTTGATAACCGCAAGCGCTCAGCAAGTTGGTTGGATCCTGGTTCAGCACCTAAATAATGCCCTAAACGAAAACTTACCCCTAGAAAAGTGATGGTCACTGTTTGGTGGTCTAGCGCCGGTGTGATTCATCACAGCTTCATACCAAACGGGGTGGGCATTACTGCAGATGTGTACTGTGAAGAACTGAACACAATGATGGAGGAGCTGGCACATCTCCAACCAGCATTGGTCAATCGCTCGTCTCCGCTGCTCCTGCACGACAATGCGCGACCTCATACTGCACAGCAGACGGTCTCCAAGTTGCAAGAACTGGGGGTTGGAAGCTCTCAGTCATCCGCCATACTCACCAGACCTTGCGCCTATAGACTACTTCTTTTTCCAGAATATGGATAATTTTTTGGCGGGGAAAGAAATTCAATACCCGAGAGGCAGTACAAAATGCCTTTGAAGAATTTGTTGCCTCCCGTCCAGCTGATTTCTTTAAGAAGGGCATCGATAAACTGCCGCTGCGTTGGCAAAGATGCATTGATTGTATGGGTGATTACTTCGATTAATACAAATAAAAAATACATGAAAAACAACGTTTAATTTTTTTCATACATAACGGCAATTTCATAGGTAAAGACCACAGAAATATTAATACTTTAGAAAGGCCATTCTGCTGATTTTGTTCGAAAACCAGTGTGGCATAATTACTCTCTCCCGTTGATGTTAACACATATGCAAGGTCTATGCTTACAATAATTTCACACACTAACATAACACACACACATCAATTTCGAAGTTGCAGTTGGTACACAAACTATAACTAAGTTCTGTAGGCAACGTATACCCACATATAAAAAAGCACATGTACGCTAGTGCTTGCCATGGTCGATATACTACACGATATTTATTTACCCTGTTTTATCGAAACAAAAATATTAATGCCTTTAAATTAAGCACTTACTTGTGTGATGGGTTGAAGTTATTTGTAATGCAAGTCAGTAATTTAACAGTAAATCATGCAAATGAAATACTCCTCACTACACTCTGTATATGTAACAGAAAATTTAAGTGCTATAATAAATTACGTAAGCGAGTAGCGATTTGTGTATTATATTGTTCCCATATATGGTACACACCGTTACACAAGATACAATTAAAACATATTAATAAGAGACCACACAGTCAAATTTATAAACTCCTGCATCTTGTAGAGGGATCTGGCACTTGACAGGTGGTACCAATTGACTAATACTCTTGAGTGGCTTAAAATAAGTTTTTATGGAAGCCCGTTTCAGGATGAAGCCAATTTCGTCAGTGACTCCTTTCACATAAGGTAGTACTGCAGGGACGCGCCCCAACTGTGGGCGCTTTCACACGGTCTCTGCGACGGGGGCATGGACGTTTGTAATAACGTTGACTTGTTTGGACGTCAGACATCTTAGACCGCCCGTGACCCTGAATGCTGTAAAGTATTCGAAACGTCGAGCAATCCTAAATCAAATACAAACGCGATATAATCCGTATAAGTAGTTTTATTTACAATGCTCGCGTAAGCATCAGATATCATTCTTAAAATATGTTAAAATATTATTGTTTATTGAAATTCGGTTTATTTTTATTGGTGTTATTATTTAACTTAAAAAACAAAACAGTTATTTATTTTTTTTGATATACTGCTACTTGTTAGTATATTTTTGTTTATTGTGAACAAAAATATACTAACATTATCCGTGTGGTGACGGAATAAGAATACCAATCACCACTCCGTATCTTAGCTGCGGATGTCCCATCCTAATATATTGAGACGACTAAGAGATATAGTAAGCATATAACATCTATGCAAGAGAAGAAAAACTCAAAAGAAAACCCTATACTAACCTGTGTGACTAATATAGTAATAATATAGTATAGTAAGGTAAATTTGCCTATTATTGCGGAGGAGGCTCGGGCACAGCAGTGGAACGTATATGAGCCGATATGATGACTATCATGTCAACATTTCTTGTAATAAAAATTCAACACTTATGAAAAGTTAGAAATTAACACATATATAATAACTAGTAATGAAAAACCAGTCTCAAGAAATTCATTCTTATCATAAATTATTCCATCTTAAGGAAAAATAGAACAATTATTTTGTACGACAACTAAATACCTACTTAATTAAACATTTAGTTTTCCAATAAAAATGAAATACAATACTATTTGATGACTTTACCATTATTTTTAGTATTCTACAAAATGTTGTGTACAAATTGTGCTAGATTTAGTTGGTATTTAGTTAACTACCAGTTACCTTAATCCATAGTTTTCTAATACTTGGATTTCATGGGCATCTAAAATTAAAATGTATTTACCATAAAATATTAAACTTCAAATAACATGTAAGATCTTCTGTTCAAAGATAACTTTATTAAAATATATATATACACACACAAACACATATACATATATATATCTATACCAATAAATAAAATTGGAGTGTCTGTTTGTAATGTCAAAATAATAGGCTTTTTTCATGCTCAGACGGTTATTTGCACGACACCTATGCCTAAAATAGCAATTAAAAATTTTTGTCTGTCTGTCTGTCTGTTTGTTCTGGGTAATCTTCAAGACGGCTGGACCGATTTCAAAAATTCTTTCACCAATGGAAAGCTATAATATCAGAGCGTAAACTAGGCTATATTTTATCCCGGTATCCCCACGGGAACGGGAACTACGCGGGTAAAACGACTATAACCGAAGCGAAGCGAGGGCGGATTACTAGTATATATATATATTTAGTGATTGGTCCCGAACATAGATATTTTATTACTATTATTTTGTTATTTCTATTTTATTAAATGCTAAAGAGTGCTAATGAGCACTATGAAGTTTGTACAATAGATCATCATCATCATCGCAGCCCACATACGTCCCACTGTTGAGCTCGGGCCTCCTCCACAATGAGAGGGAATTTAACCTACTATACCATGCTGGACAGACATGTTGGTATAGGGTTTTATTTCAAGTTTACCCTCTCTTGCACAGATGTTATGCGCATATTATATCCCATAGTCGTCTTTTACGACATCCACGGGCAAGATAGGGAGTGGTGAATTATATTCTTACTCCTTCACCATTTTCCGTGTGAATTATATTCTTACTCCTTCTCCATTTTCCGTGTGAAAATATATAAGAATGTACTATAGATATACAAGATAAATTAAGTAGGTAATGTATATCAGAATAATTGATTTTTAAATACCTATTTAAATATTGTTAATATAACTAAATAAAACGATTACTAAATTAAGTATTAAAATATTTATTTATATGATAAAATTAACACATAGGTAATTATTGAAATCGATAACTTATAGTATGTTGGACAACACTATCGATATGCGTGGATCAACGTCAATGTTTTGAATGAAAACGTATACTACCACGCGGGTAAGGCGGTTCTCTGTGACATCGCATTGAACGTAGTACATTGCGCGGTTGCTGGACTAATAAAAAGTGATATCCATGTATGGCAGACGATGCATAATGTTTGGCTCTTTTTGCGATTTAATAATCGATTGTTGTAAACGACATAATACTTTCATAAAATTACGAAATATCACTGAATTAATAAGTTTATGGACTTAATGATGAAAAGAAATGCCTTCTTAGACTATAACTACGCAACTGACTTCGTTGTAACAGCGCAAGACGGCATATTTCTCTTTATTGGCGGAGCTTCGTTCAAGGTCACTATATGAGCGCAACTAAGAGCCGGTAAAACGAATTTCGTCAATATTAAGACCGTCTGATCGTAATTGTGGCACGCTTGCCCCGCCCACATGGCCTTCTTATTCATTTTTCTTATTCATTTTTCTGTGGTAAAGACTAATATTTTTAAGAGTATTGGTGGTTTATTGCATACACAACGCAAATGAGATGCACTAAAATTTAAAAAACTATTTTAAAGCTATTAAACATTTTTTTACAAATTTGTGATTATGATTACATAAACCTATCAGACGTCCCCTGTTTATCACACAGACCTCCCTACGAAATGGGTTAATGCTATAATAGCCACAATTGACAAGCAGATTAGTGATCGCTGTTGGTGTTAGAAGTTTTCCAGGAGAGTATTGTTACCCATTCTTCTGGTGCTCTTTCAGTATTTATGACTTCCAAGGGAACATAAGGAGTGGATAACATTTATTCTTAAAAAAATCACCACAAGAAAACTTTAGAAATTGAAATCTACAATTATCTAATAGAAAATTTAGTTGGCACAAAAGTTAATTATTCTTCTTCAAGGTGGCCACGTTGCCAGCATTCTGGGCCACTGGCAATAAGTTAATTGATTTTATTAAATTAGCTTTTTTCATGGATTTTTTTTTTAAATTCGTGTGTGACAATCACACTTTTGAAACAAACCTGTTTATCAATATTCAGCCCTATAGCTTCAGTTGGGTTAAATATTGATTGCAAAATGCCAGGACAGATATCCAAGTGAATTTAAATAAACGCTTTTAAAGTATTGTTGTTATAGTATCATTTTGTCAACACCTTTCTGTCCTTATCTTAATTGCTAAAATTCGGCATATATATATATATATATATATATATATATATATATATATATATATATATATATATAATATAGTTATTTATTTCATATGCACACTTCATAAAAAATAGTATAATCTGTGCTCATCATTTTGCCGCCTATAATCCTCACACAATCCTATCTTTTCATTGTTTCTCTATCTGTATAACGTCAGGAACTAGGACTCGGCAGTCGCCGAGGCGAATTCCTCTACCACGATACACTCTGCTGCTGGCGTAGGCGCGAGTACTGGTGCCTGATGACCCCTTCCATCTATATTGTAGAGTTCTTTAGTAAAATTGTTTTCGTATCTTTTCCTCACATAACTATCTGAATTATAAATTAATTATGACTTTTATAGTTATAAACACAACTATTTTTACGGATTTTATCGCGGTTGTATTTAATTTTTGATTGCCCGTCGTTTTGATCATTTTTCAGCGTTCATATATTCGTTATACTTTTAGCTACACTTTTAAACCTTTAATTTCTATGTTTATTATTTTCTTCCTCTAACTTCATCTACTAATTAATCAAAATATTGTTTATAAAAATAATATTATAATAATCACCTGTTTCCTTAGAATATACACACACACTGCGTAGATTGTTATGTATTCGCTGATTATTAAAACAGTTATCAGGCGACAGACAATACAGGCTGATATATTTTATAGACCAGATTAAATTATTTATTGCAAGAAAATGATAAATGATTTTTTACCTAACAAAACACAAAGCAATACTTTGTTAAACCACCATCAATCTGATTCTGAATAATTGTCCTCATTGTAAGAACTGTGACTATAATAAGTGATAAAATTGATTGAAACTAATTGCTCAATAGATTCGATAGTCTCGCCTATTTTAAGATGTAAATATATGTACTCAGGGGCGTAACTACCGCTGTATTAGCTGTATCACGCTTATCAGACGTATTCGTATAGGTATGATTTTATATTGAATTAAAAAAAAATCGAAATAAAATCAGCATGTTATATCCCTTAGTTATCTTCTATGATAGTCAAGAGAGGATGGTGAATTGTATTCTTACTCTGACACGGTAAATTTATATAAGTACAACAATATATATATCAATTTTGAGAATAACTGCTGGACCAACCTTATTAATTAAAAATCTGTTTATTATTTGTTTCTTTCATAAAAAAAACTTAACCCTTACCTTAAGCACCTTCCACAATAGAGCCCGTCTAAGGAAAGTCACGCTTTTGTATGTTCGTATTATAAGTTTCATAAAAAGAGCTACAAACGTGGTCATATTTTATAGCATAATATTTACAAATGGTTTTTGTATTTGCACGATAACTTGCACCATTCTTAGATATGGGCTATATTAAACCCTATGTCATCTGCACAGCCGTAAGTAGGTTGTACTTGTATGCTCGAGGTCTGTGTGGCCAGGATAGGCCAACCTATATTTGATATAACCAAAACCAAAATTTGCTGTATTTACAAACAGATCAAACTATCATTTTTTATACTTGCCTCTTAACCTTAGACATGAATTTTTTAGCATGGCCAAGATCTGGACGTGTTCTATGGATTTTCCCTTACTTCTATTGAAAGCCAATTTGATTACCTACCATGACCAACATTTTAAGGCCGTTGAGAACAAAACGTTTATATGTGAGAGGTGAGTTCCTAAGATTAGACTGTGATTTTTTATTAATTTAATCATTGGGTCCATTAGACCCTTTGACATAGTCCATTTTACCTTCATGAGCGGGCAAAATGGGTCAAAAGAAATATTTGGAAATCGTTCGTCTTAGCTCATACATGTCCGACTGCTAGGTTGAAGCCTCCTCCCCAATAGGAGGGAAATTGACCTACTATATCATGCTGGTCAGACATGTTGGTATAGGGTTTTACTTTGAGTTTTCTCTTGCATAGATGTTATATACATATTATATCCCTTACTCGTCTTTTACTACGTAGATACACGGGCAAGATAGGAATTGGTGAATTGTATTCTTACTCCGTCACCACACGGAAAAAATCGTTCAATTTCTTTCAATTCTGTGATTTAATTAAAGTGTTAATTGTAGGAATTAAAGACTGGTAGATTAATAAGGACATTATATAACAAACTTAAAATATAACTATTTTTTTTTATTATGAGGTTTTCCATAAATATACCAGTTTGCCGGTTGGACTATACGTGCGGGTGAGGTGCGGGGCCTATTAGATATTATCAGCCCAGGACCCCAAAGACGTTAGTTAACTACTGCTTAAATGCTACTTTTCCGTGTAGTGACGGAGTAAGCATGCAATTCCAAACCCCAAAGCCCAAGCCCATGGGAGTCGTAAAAGACGACTAAGGAATGTAATACTTATGTAGATAATAATAACAAATCAAGAGAAAGAAGACTCGAAATAAACCTCTATGCCAAAACGCCTGATCAGCGTGGAACAGTAAATAAAATTTCTTCTCATAGAAGAGGAGGCCCGAGCCCTATAGTGGGACATATATGGAGTGACATGATGAAATGCTACTGAGAACTACTTAAATAAATTTAAAATTATGTAAAGAAATCACTCTGTAGTATCAGTATTTGCCTATTCTTAAATAATAAACATTATCACTGATAAACTATTAACATTGTTTCGATAAACTAATTTTATACATATTTGCTCGATATTATGTAATTAGGCAATTTATATTTTTAAGGCAATTATAATGGTAGAGTTGATCCATCCAATTATATGCCGTATGTTTTCAAATTTACATAAATTTACCATAGTTGTAGAATGTGTCAGAACGCTAGAGAGAGAGAGATTTCATCTATACCAATAAATAAAATTGGAGTGTCTGTTTGTAGTGCCAAAGACTTTTTTCATGCTCACACGGTTATTTGCACTATACATATGCCTAAAAATCATTTTATAATTTTTTTGTCTGTCTGTCTGTTTGTTCCGGGTAATTTTCAAAACGGCTGGAGTGATTTTAAAAATTCTGTCACCAATGGAAAGCTATGTCAGGGAGTAACTTAGGCTATAATATTTTATCCCGCTATTGGGAACCACGCGGGTAAGGCCACTGAAACCGAAGTGAAGCGAGGGCGGGTTGCTAGTTTATCCTATAATTCAACATTCTTAAAAAATAATAAAATACCTATGTTGATAACAGGATTTTAATAAAACGCCATCTAATGCTGAATGTCAAAACTACGATAACAATTTCACTAGTTGTAAGGCTTAGCCTGTATAGAGTGGAACTTATGTTAACTAAATAACGTTTCTACTTTTATACTAGATGGCACTTGTAAAGGTGGGTAAAGTCGTCTTTTGCTATCACTATCCATTAGACCTTCAAATGACCTTTCGTATTTGTCCTCTCGTCGACATACTTGACACTTGACAGTACTACCAACGCAGCAGTGCGGGAGTGTCTGTGATTAACTACATATATTAAAGAAAAGAATCAGTAAGTATATAATTACTTTTTCATATTGATTCGAATCTCTGTAATATATGTATAGTTTTTGTAAAATATCATTGATTTTGTATTTGTTTTGGGTTATAATTGTTCTTAAAGGGCATGAATAATAAGAATTTGACAAGGAGACCATTAAAAAAAGAAATTACCTTTCCCTGCTATTCCCATGTTAAAACTATTATCAATGTTCCTCATGAATATGGTTACAGCTGTTTCTTTAATTTCATCAAATTGTTACTTACTATTGCAAATTTACTATTATAAAAATTTATAGTAGAGGATAGTCATAAAAATTGCACTAGTTGTATCATTTATTGCGTGATAACTAATATAGTCATCTATGCTTAATGTTTAATATTTGTTTCACCTTTACGGACATTTATAATTGGACAATTTATTTATTAATATAGGGAAGTAATTAATCCAAAACAAATAAAAAAAACTTTGATTAATAGCTTATTAAATAAATACAATATATGAAATTATCCTAAGCTATGTATTTTATCATTTATTTACCTAACAAATAGTTAAGTTGTTACCAAAATTAGTTTATACCTTTTTTGACATTATCAAGGTCACCTTTAGAAATGTCAAATATTGACATCCAAATAACTTCTAAGTAGATACGTAATCTTTATAACTCTAATCCTTCGACTAGGAGTTCTTGGATTAAGATTATGACACTATCTACTCGCGTAAATTTTGACGTATTTTGGTATACATATTCCTAATTTCAAAAATATTTGATATGTAGCTTAAAAATAACCACTGAATGTTGAGTCGAGCTAATTTATAAACCTAAGTAGGTAGGCAGTAATTTGATTCGTTTTAATAATCTGAATCTTAAGCTGAGATATGACATAAATATTACAAATTCTTAAACATACCTAAATAAATTAGTTAAAATTATTTTGATATGTAATAATATTTAGTCGTTCATAAATATTGACATTGGTATAATAATTAAACCACACAATTAGAAAGGTTTTTTACGATATTAAATAACTTACTAATGACGCAATAATAACAGTTTTATTTATAGCTACCCCCATCTCTAAAATGTGTTTATTTTTATTTGACAACTTGTCAATAATTTATTGTAATTTATGACATACTCATTATTACTTTGATTATTTGGAGTTTCTGAATTTAATTTCAAAACAAAAGAACATTATTGCATGAAGGCAACTCATTGCACATGGTGAGTTTTTGGTAGAACATATTTAATAATGTCGAGTATATTATTTTTAAGTGTTATTAATTATTAAGTGTACAATAATTTACAATGGGTGCTAAGAGGAAAGGAAAAAAGGGAAAGGGACCACCAGAATCAGGATGGATGCCAGGATTTTTAACCAAGGGTATGCGGCGAATTTGTATATCAAATTCTAATACTACTTTTTATCCTTGAGGGTATTAAATATATGATGGAAACATTTCAATAAAAAACTTGAAGTTTTGATGGCAAATGTTGATAAGGAAACCTATATTGATATTAAATTACTATATAATTTATGTATTTGTAATAGGCAATCATATATGCATACAAAGGATATTGTATTGGCTAAATTGTCTTATTAGCATATAAAATCTTAAATTTGGACTATCTAAGCTAATTTCACTACTTACTGTTCAATATTTACTTATATTTCGTAAACAATTAAACATGTTCATTTAAAACATGAAACTTTTTGAAATGTTAAGCTAAAACACTGCAGTATATTTTGATCCCTCTTGGAAAGAGAAACTCGCTATAAAACCCTGTATGAAGCTGTCTAATCAGCATGGTAAAGTCAATTTCCCTCCTATTGTGGTGGAGGCTCGAACCCAACAGTGATACGTAGAGGAGCTGAAATTATGATGGTGATATTTTGATCCTTCTGTATTTCCACTATAGATCATTTAAAATAGCAGGTGACAGACATTAGAAGTGAATATGGAAAATTACATATAGTGACTTGAGAACACAATTATCACTAGTACTTCCTTCCTATTGTTATTATAAATATAATTTTATACATAGATGAAATTAAGGGAAATCTTTGAATAGAAGCATATACCAAACAGTTTATAACATAGTTGGCTAATTGCTCCAAGACCCACCTCTGTAGGCTTCAAACTAAATGTTATAATAAAATAATATAATAAAACTAGTTATATACTTTGGAACTTTGAGATGCTCCCTTATAATATGTAAGTTGGTCAAATTGTTCTTATAGCTTTTCATCATCATCACAGCTCATATATAACCCACTGTTGGGCTCGAGCTTCCTCCACAGTAGGAGCGAATTAGACCTATTTAATTGGTCTCTTGCACAATTCAAAAATAACTAATCTATGGCACCATTCTGGCCAGAGGGGTTAGCTCAGCTTTTTATTCTAAGTTTTCTTACTATACTTCTTACTATAACGATGTGGACTTGCTTTTATCCAGCAGTTATCTCTTATGAGTTTTATCTCGTATAAGTTTTATTAGCAATTTTTTGTGTTATACTCTTCCAAAAAGAGCATCCATATTTATTGTTCTTAATAAGAATAAACTGGTTGAACTAGTTCTGTATGGAGGTCTAGACACGCAGTAGCGTGTCAAGCCAAGTTCCAGCTAACTTGTACTATATTTGAAATAGCCAAGTCATACCTTAAACTTCAATATATTATCATAAGTTATAAGAAATAATATTTTGAGTCATTATAAAATATTTTATGTTGTTTAAAATAAATTTCAGGACTGATTATTGAACTTGGCACCCATTTAGATCTCATTTCTTTTGCCGTTGAGATAAACAACTTAGACATACATATGTCATAATATTGAACTTGGCTCTCATTTTACATTTATGTTTTTGATGGGATTATGAATACTACCATCCATCTACCATCAATCACATGGCCTGTGGGTGTAGTAAAATACCGCTATGATCCTAACATATGCCTGAACTAACTCTGTCTGATTAATAATCATATTTCTAAAGAGAGTTGATGTCAGGCAGGTGGCTGATCACAAGACTACTGCAAAAGTTTTACAGTATGTACAATAGAAGAAGAGTATATATTGCATCGCTCCAAGCAATTGGTATACAAGCAGGACGATGAATATGATTAAAATGGATTATGACAAATCTTAATATGGATTTATTACAGGTACAATGGGCACTTACTTCCAATACCCAACTCCCGAGCTGCAAGAGGAGCTGAGGAAGATCGCTCAGGCGATCGTTGCTCCAGGCAAGGGTATCCTAGCTGCTGATGAATCTACTGGTAAGATAACTTCGACTATAAGCTGAAGATATATATATATGAACTGTTCAAAAGTGAATAATTTATGGTGCAGGTACTATGGGCAAGCGTCTTCAGGACATTGGTGTGGAGAACACCGAGGAGAACCGTCGCAAATACCGTCAGTTACTCTTCACTTCTGATGCAGTAAGTATAATTTAATAAAAAATTACTACAAAAGAAATTACTAGGGATTTTTTAGCAAGTTTAGATTGCAACTAGTAGCAGGATATGGATATCTTGGACACTATAAATGAAAGAGGTAGACTCTTCATCATCAGCACTGCCTACATACTCTCACTGCTGGGTTGATGCCTCCTCCACAATGGGCGTTAACCACATCATTTCTTGCCTGTGGGTGTCGTAAAAGACAACTAAGGGATAAATGTAGGTAACATCTATCCAAGAGAAGGAAAACTCGAAACAAAACCACACCAACCTGTCTCTCCAGCATGGTATAAGGTCAATTTACCTTCTATTGTGGAGGAGGCTCAAGCCCAGCAGTGGAACCTTTATGAGGTGGAACAAAGCTGACACCCAATGCAAAAAGAAAGGGTTACCACTTGTAAGTGTTATGGTCATCTTTGCCTGTCGATGAGAACTAATTTTGATTGAAATTTTTTATTTGAAAGACGGAATCTTTTCTTTCTATATATTTTTAATCAGTTTTATAAAATTTGATCCTATTTCATTTGGGCCTTACTAGCCATTTTCCGCCAGACTTTGGTTCTGGGTCATCTGGAGAGCTTCTTTCTATAAAAATATGTTTTTACCCAGGCTTTGTCCGAGAATATCTCTGGTGTGATCCTGTTCCATGAGACCCTCTACCAGAAGGCTGACGATGGCACCCCTCTGGTCTCGTTGTTGGAGAAACGTGGCATTATCCCCGGCATTAAGGTTGATAAGGGTGTCGTACCGCTTTTCGGCAGTGAAGACGAATGTACTACACAGGGTAAGTCACTAATTACGTTTGATTAATTGTAAATCCAGTCATTTACTATGCGCATTCAGGGTATGCGCATAGTATATGATTACATATTGTCAATCTTAACACAATTAAATTAATCCAATAAATTACCACCGGACCTGAATGCAACCGCTACTGAGAAGATCCAGCAAGAAAGTCGGCGAGCTTGTCTATTTGTAATTATTTTTTTTTTTTACTAAATAGTAATTGATGTTATCTGCTTTTAAAATGGCAAATTAAGTGGATAATACGTCTATTATTTTTAAACCAGCAACGGACCTTATGTTTAAAATTTCGGCAGTAGTTGTAACGATTTCCATGACATTTAGTATGCGGGCAATTTCATTTATGAAAAATTTTGTTTTATCAATGTTTGCAGGCATATGTAATTGGAATATATCACAGTTGGGCAATAGAACAGTCTCTTAAATCTAGAGCCTTAGTTCACTTCTTGGTTTCCCTTTTTCTAAGATTTTACTTTGTGAAAAAAAAAATCTTCTCTTGCGTGAAAAAGCTATCATTATCTAGATATATTCTCTAAAAAAAATATAAAAGAAATCGCTCCATTATCCGGGTTTGTTAATTTATTGATAATAAAATAAACCCACACGTGTCTTTAGAAGTCTAGCATAATTCAATGTTTAATTAAAATTAGTAATTTTTTAGAATTTAGAATAATACTTAGCCTTAATCAACAAGTTTAAAGGAAATTACCGATTGTGGATAAGGCGAGGTTAGGAGTTATTTATGAAAATATATGCTAACGATCAATGAAGTGTACTCGCAAAAGCGGCTTCTCCAGTCAAAGCAATAGTACTGTTGGCAGATTTAAATGATGTGATGGACAATCCTGGATTTAAGCGACATCAGGCCACTCTTCTGTCATACCATACGGCTGGTCGGCCAGTAGGCGGATTGTAACTGGAGCATAAATAATGCGCTCTTTTTTTTTTTGTGGGTGGGCTGCGGTCGGCGCGCCTCCGCACCACTCCGTCCGGGGCGACAGAGGGGCTTAAGCACGCAACTCCCGCAACCCACCCGAAAACCACGTCGCCTTCGTCGTTGGGCCGACCACCGGAGCAGAATTAACTTGTCGTCAGTGGTCGGCCCGACGGAATACCCCCTACTTGGGGTACCCTCCCATCGACCGACGTCCCCCCCTCGGGGAGGACGTCGGTCGATGGGACGACGTCCTCCCCCCTCGGGGAGGACGTCGGTCTTTCCTCACGCGGTCGGCCTCTCGGCGGGTGACGGACTAATCCCCGGTCACGTCACCCGCGGCCTCGGCATGAGGCGCAGGTAGTTGCGCCTGCGCCGCCCCCATTCGTCGGCGGCAGATCTCCTCATCGAATAAATAATACGCTGTAAGTGAAAGTTGCAATACGTGATAATATCGTTCTTATAAATATATATAATATATGTTTCAAGTTTCATTGAACTTATTGGCCTACTAAGAAATACATTGTAAATGCAGTCTGATTTGAATTAGAGCATGATGATGAAGTTGATGTTCCGGATGGAGTAACAATACAATTCACCATTCCCTATCTTGCCCGTAGATGTCATAAAAGACGACTAAGGAATATAATATGCACATAACATCTGTGCAAGAGAAGGAAAACTCGAAATGGAACCCTATACCAACATATCTGACCAGCATGATATAGGTGGTCAAATTCCCTTCCATGGTGGAGGAGGCCCGAGCCTAACAGTGGGACGTATGTGGGCTGTGATGATGATGATACCTACTACGCTGGTCAGACGGGTTGGCATAGGATTTTGTTTTGAGTCTTCTGTCTCTTGCATAGGCGTTATATGCATATTCTTCATGTATTCAAACCCCTTAGTCGCCTTTTACGACACCCACGTACAAGAGAAGGGTTGTTGAAATGATTATTTTTACTCCGTTACCACACACATTTTGAAGGAGGATGGAACGAAGATACTTAACCCCTTACCGCATACAATGCCATATATGGCTTTAAAAGTTAATTATTTTTTTTCAATTTATTAAAATATTGTTTTTTCGCAACCAACGTTGAATCCGTATATATAATTTCTTCGTTTATTGGACCGTATTTTTTGTTGTATATGGTAAGTGCAATTAGTCAAAATATTAGAGGTTATGTGTAACGTGTCCGACCGTTGGAGTGCAATTAATTAGTGCTAATTTTATAAAAGCGAAAATAGTAACAAAACGGTAAGTAAAAATCCTTAGAATTTCAAAATGCAATGGTTACACATACTTTTATAAGAAATAGTTATCATTTCGCTATTTTTCGTGTTGTTTGTTTGTTTTTGAGCTTTCTTTTGATATTGCCATATTTGGCTTCGTATGCATTATTGTCAAAAATATTAAGGGGCATATATGGCTTCGCATGCATTCAGACGCTTTTTCTTTTCTTAGCAGCAATGAACCCTTCGCGCTTTTATGGTACTGGCATGTAAATTTTATTCCAGGTGATGGTTTCTTAAGTGACGATCCTGGCTATGACCCATACCCACTCCATGCTCGTCGAAAAAAAATGCTGTACCTGAATCCGAATCAGATTGCTCTGATAATGATGATATTTACTCACAAATCTTACAGGCTCCATCGACATCTAAACTACAAAAAGAGCAAAAAAAAAACATAGAAAAAGACAAAGTAATTTGGAAAAACCAAAAAATGGAAACTTGATGATAATAACTAGACCACTGATAATCCATTAAAAAGTACGATAAGCTCCAGCCAGGCATCAAGACCTACCACTAGATTCTGTACGTTCAGATGACGTGGACCATTTCCCCGAGTGGACTAAATTAAGTCGACAAATTTGTCAAAATTTTTTGAATTTACCAAATGTAGGAAGTGTAAATTTAATTTGTATTACAACGACAAAAAAAATTGTGAATATTTACATAAAACCTAATTTCATTTTTTAATTAATGCATACGAAGCCATATATAGATTAGTATAGTTCCACTAGAATGCAATCGATGCCATATATGGCTTCGTGTAGTAATTTCTAAAATAAATACAAAATTTTTATTTTTCCTATTCAGACTGGTTGTAAAATAAAAGAAGTTTTCAGTAAAAAAAAATTTTTTTCATCTTCTTCATAATTCATGCAATAAGGGGTTAATACGAAAAAAATGTGATAGTTAAAAAATATAATAATAACCTATGAGATCATGAAGGATTTTTCTATTACATTAAACTTCCAACTTATAAAAAAAAGCCAATTCCTTATAAACGTTTATTCAAAGACTACAAGTTCACTTGACAAAAGCAGGCCTAATCGCCTTATTTCCTAAGATTCAGACTAATAAATTATAAATAAATTGCAATTCAATATTTAATATAATTTACATAATATTTTTTAAAGAATTCATGAATTAAAAATGCAAGGTAATATAGTTTTTAAGGCAAACAATCCTTGGACTTTGTACTTTTCTATACCGCTTCCTCGAGTTCATTTACCGGGCGGCAGATAATATCATCAGATAATATCATACGACAAATTAAAATTTATGTAAATAAGACAATTAATTTACCGTGTGGTGACGGAGTAAGAATACAATTCACCACTCTCTGTCTTACCCGTGGATGTCTTAAAAGACGACTCGGGGATATAATATGATCATAACATCTGTGCAAGAGAAGGAAAACTCGAAATGAAACCCTATAGCAACATGTCTAACCAGCATGATATAGTAGGTCAAATTCCTGGCCATTGTGGAGGAGGACCGAGCCCAACAGTGAGACTTTAGTGGGCTGCGATGATGAGACAATTAAAAATACATTAATTATTATAAAAATAGGTATTTGATAAACCTGATGTTGTGGGTTGGACTACAAATTCTACGAATCTTTTTTTTGGAGTGGTAGGACCACACTGTCGACAGTTATCTGTCTACAGCCGTGGGCCGGTCCGTCCGGGGCAGTACCACGCTCTCGCAGAAAATCGACATCTGAGTAGTAGCAATTTGTTACTGCGCTTCGTTCGGTAAGCGAGAGAGCCGGAAGCCCAACTTTCTGAGGTTGTTTGCGTGTGGAGGGTTTTGATGGTGCCTTTAGTATCACCGAGCCTCAATGCACGCATTCACACTCCCTTCACTTTCTTCGCGGTAGGCAGCGACCTTGTAAAGGTCCATGAGCGGCAGCAACACTTATCATCAGGTGTACTGTTTGCTCGTTTGCCACTGCTTGCAATAAAAAAAAATGTACATGCTACAAATGCACAGAACCGAAGGAGGTTTTTCATACATTCGATTATCCGGATACCTAACGACAACAATTAGTCCGGTTAATCGAGTTTATACTGTATCTGGAAAATGCTACATACAAGTCGATTTTCTAAAAATAACTATCGTCAACTATACATATAACCATTTTTTGTAACTGTTAGATAGTCGTGGCGATATCAATAACTTCGTCCATGAAAACGTTATAATCTTGTACGTTATACTTGTTTATCGATATGTGAACTTTGGGGTCGAGGAGCGTCATAGAATAACACCAAAACTTGTGTTGTTATTACGTAATTATATTAAAGAATGTACGTATTCCCTCCTATTATGAAGGAGCTCCATTTTCAACTCATCCTACTAGCTATCAATCTATTGAGTTTTGTTATTGAATACAGGCCCTACACAAAATGATTGGCGGCCGCGATTCGTGTTATGAGTTTTCCAAGGGAGACTTGCTGAAACTTACCTAGCGCTTCTTAAGCGGGTTGTTACGATTTCTAGAGAAAAGGTCGTCAAAACACGGGAAAAGTCAAATAGTGTTCTTAAGAAGAACATAAGCCATATAATATAATAATAAATAAAATTAATAGGGAGAATAGAGCGTGTGGTGGAGTGGCTGAATTTTAAAAGTTTGTTTAGCGTTTAAAAGTTTGTGTGTTTTTGTTTAGCGTCCATAAAAGGGAGAGGTAAAGGCTGACACATTTATTTTAAAAAGATCAGAACATAAAAAAATGTACAAATACCTACAATACCTGTAGGTGGGAACCGTTTAATTTGAAACAGACGGTATAGAACCGTTCATTCTTATGGAGTGGCGAATATCCCAAATTAGATGTTGGACTAATTATGATATGAATAGCATGACTACTGATCTGCTATGATAGCGTGTTGGTTTTTAGATTATGCCACGGGTCGGCAAGTAGTTCTAGGTAGGGATCGGATACTGTTGGAAAATTTTAATGAAGTCTAGAAAAAACAACTAATTATAATTAAGTGCTACATATTTATTGTATGGTTTTAATTAATATTCTGAATTATAAAAACACAAGACCTAATTAATCTGAGAAACTGCAGCGAAGGGCTTGAGTCAGTTTTTTTTTGGTTTGATTTTCGAGAAGAGCAAATTTGAAGAATTTATATTTGGTATACAATACATTACAATGTTTGGCGGTCCGAGGTTCGACCTTTCGCAGTCCGCCTGTTACCGATCGTTGGTCTATGCATTGATAAAGACATTCTAAAGTATGTATATCCACAAAATAGGAAAGGATTCTATTTAATAGTTTAGTGTGATGTTAGATTCCTTATTTTAAAAAAATCTTAAGGTTAATCTTTTGGACTGAACTTAAGTCCATACCAAACACGTTGTCTCAGCCCATATACGTCCCACTTCTGGGCTCGAGCCTCCTCTCCAAAAGGAGAGAAATTGACCTACTTATACCATGCTGGTCAGACATATTGGTATAGGGTATTATTTCGAGTTTTCCTTCTCTTATACCGAACTCCTCACACATTTAGTGTTATGAAATATTTATTACTGTACCTAAGTATAATATAGTTATTATGACATAGTTACATCATATTACTACAATTTATTTTTAGTATTAAAAAAGCTCGTGTCACGCCCGTTTGGAGTTTGGGGGCTCGCCTTATCGTTACGAGGTCCGGTTCAGCTGACAACCGGTCTTGATATCGTCGTAACATTTACACAGATATATACCTACCCACATACAACTTGTTTTTAAACTCGATAATGGAACGTATGGAATTTTTATCTTGTTCTTTCTTTTGAGAATAACTTATGTAAGAGATAAATAATTCTGTCTTTACAAATACATATAATTAATAAACGTAATTTAAAAAGAAGCTTTTAAATCTATTATTTACGGATTTTATCGCGTTTGTATTTGAATTGCCGACGAAAGACACCGATACCTGCCTAAAATGGTTTAGACTTTGGCATGTTTTTGTGGTTTCTCAAACTTGATGTAATTGGCAGGCGAGGCCCCCACAGACTGCAGCCTTGCGTGACGACGTCACAAAAATACCCATACCTGCCTAGAATTGTTCACGAGACAAATGAAATTAAACAGCGTCAACATTTTAATAGAGAACATGGCTAGGTACTGTAAAAAGATTAAAAATAAAACCAAGAAGACTGCTACAGAATAGCAAGACACCGTTAGACCTTTTTATATATGTATAGATCTGACCAACAATAATAGTAAAAGTTTATTTTATAATATCTCGCCAAATCTTTCTCAATGGCCGCCTTCGATCCGGTGGTAGCATATTAGATATTTTGATGTTTAATAATAACTGACTATAGACAATATTTTTTCGGCTTTGCTCGAACATGTTATGAAGAGGAACGATACATATGTTAAAAAAGCTCTGGTTATCCCAGAAAAGAAGAAGGACAAAAGCTGACTGCATAATTTACTTCAATTTATAAAAAATATGTCGTAACTGTCACAAAATATGACATAGCAAAATAGGCATTTCTTAATAGAAATTATTTGTTACAGGTCTTGACGATCTGGCCCAGCGTTGTGCTCAGTACAAAAAGGACGGTTGCCACTTTGCAAAGTGGCGTTGTGTACTCAAGATCGGCCGTTTCACTCCATCATACCAGGCGATCCTGGAGAATGCTAATGTATTGGCTCGCTACGCTTCCATCTGTCAGAGCCAGCGCATCGTGCCTATCGTTGAGCCCGAGGTTCTGCCCGATGGTGAGTAAATTCTTTATATATACATATAAATAAAATTGAAGTGTTTGTAATGTCAAAATAATACTTATTTTTCATACTCACAGGACTTTTTACACAATACCTATGTCTTAAAACCACTTTAGATTTTTTTTGCCTGTTTATTCTGGGTAATCTTCCAAACGGCTGGAGCCATTTTAATAATATTTTACTACACCTGTATATACAAGAAGTAACTTAAGGTATTTTTTCTCTCAAGAAACCTCTATGAAATTTTGCCCGGTCTGGAAATCGAACCTGAGACCTTATGGGCTGCAGTCGCGTATCGTAATATTTTAGAAGATACTGGAAATTTAAACTGCGGGGGCAAGGTGACTAAAACCGAAACGAAGCGAGAGCGAATTGCTAATATGCAATTTAATTGTTTATAATCGAGATTGCTTAATACTGGACTCGAAGCCCAAAAATGATACAATTCACATTACTGCCTGAATACAATTCAATATGAATTGTGTATCTTAAATTTAGCCTTCTAAATTAATTGCATGTAGATACAGAAATATCTATTCTGTAAATCTTTCTTTCAAAGCGTTCGAGCGTTCGGGAAACTTAAGAGGATCTTCTCGTCCAACATACCTCAGTGTCTGAAAACACAGGACTACGACCAGTGTGTGTTACCAGTGATGACTTACGGCATGGAAACGTGGTCCCTAAATGTAGGCCTCATATCAAAGCTCAAAGTCGCTCAGCGTGCTATGGAGCGGGCTATGCTCGGGATTTCTCTGCGAGATAGAATCCGGAATACGGAAATCCGCAGAAGAACGGGTGTAACCGACATAGCACGAAGAATTAGCACGCTGAAGTGGCAATGGGCAGGCCACATCGCTCGACGAACCGACAACCGGTGGGGAAGAAAGGTTCTCGAGTGGCGACCACGTATCGGACGACGCAGTGTAGGACACCCCCCCACTAGGTGGACCGATGACCTAGTGAAAGTTGCTGGGCGTCGTTGGATGCAGGCGGCACAGGACCGCACATTGTGGCGCAACATGAGGGAGGCCTACGTCCAGCAGTGTACGGCAATAGGCTGAAATGATGATGATGAAAAATGATGAAATCATTCTAATTTTCCGAGTGTCATTATCAATATTTTTTTGCAACTGTTTCGTTTTTAAGCACTTAATATTCATATTCTCTCGGATTGAGAGCGTTTCAGGTTTATAGTTTACGACCTTGACTCCATGCGGCTTAGGTATGCTTGGTATATCTAGAGGTCTAGACTTAGAAACTTTTATTAGATCAATCTCCTAGATTATTTGTAAACTATTTATTTTGAGTCCACGAATCGATAATGCGCGCGGCACTTAGTTTAGCTTTGCAATAAAGTTTTATTCAGCCGCATTGCAATTTATAATGCAAAGCTAAGATGCGATCCCGCGCTAGAAAATTAATCCTTGTATTGCGCGGGACTTCACAAACATATAATTTGCGGACATCCAGACCCTGATCAAAGACTTAAATTGGCTTCAATAATTTTCAAACCAAAATGTTATATTTACCTCTGTTATGGTACACATCTGTGGGTATACATAATCATGGCGTATGGTAGCGGCTACGAATATTACCAAGGTATACATAGCTCGTGGGTGTCGTAAACGACGGCTAAGACCTTGGCCAACTCCATCTAATGCCATCTGATCAACAATTGCATCCCCAAGGACTACATCAGGCAGGTAAAACTCTTGTATTATTTGCGATAGAAGAAGACTACATATTGGGTCTACTTCTAAGCCATTGGGATCAGAGCAAGATGATGTGGGTATACATAATGTATGTAAATTTCTTGTGATAAGGGGTACATCCTCGCCGCTTAAAGGTCCCAGCTGCAATAAAACCCCATCATTATCTCAGCTCATATATGTACCACTACTGAGCTCGAGCCTCCTCAAAAATAGGAGGGAAAGTGACCTAAAAACCACCTTGGTCAATTGGTGTAGGATAACACCTAAACATCTAAATTCAGTTTGGGAGACCAATACCTCAATTTCAGTAATCGCACAACTATGTCACTGGATAAATGATGTTACTAGTTTAATACTAACAATTAAGGATAAAAACGAATCTCATGGTGATTTCAGGTGACCATGACCTTGAGCGCGCACAAAAGGTGACCGAAACTGTCCTGGCTGCAGTCTACAAGGCGCTCAACGATCATCACGTTTACCTTGAAGGCACCCTGCTTAAACCTAACATGGCAAGTATTAATCATATCTGAAGTTTACGTGAATGTAATGTGTTGAGATTACGCTATTATGCATTGAAATAACTGTTATTTACGGTCACAACCGAATGCGGTCTTTGCAAGTGACCTTGAATAATGAAAAGTGTTAACTTCGGGATAGGAGGAAGCTGCAGAACTTTCTTGGCAAACTTTTAGCACTAACTACGATTGGCAACTTTACTGTCATGCGTGCCTAGCCTGATGGAAGAACGATGAAACTATATCATATACAATGTTATATCTGTCTTTAGGTGACTGCGGGACAATCATGCACGAAGAGCTACACACCCTTGGATGTTGGCCGCGCAACTGTCACCGCTCTACTCAGGACTGTACCAGCGGCCGTTCCCGGTATGTTATTACATTTTGAATTATTTTTATACATTATTATCTCTTCTCAAATACGCCCCGCTGCTGGGCTCGAGCCTCCTCCAAAGCAGTAGGGAAATTGACCCAAAATATCACGTTGTTCAGTATAGTAGGTCAATTCCTCTGCCATTGTGGAACTGCCATTATTATGCTATTCAATGTATCGAGTTTTATGTTGAAAGAAGATATTATTTGGTCTAGAATAGTTATTGTTATTTCATAACAATTTATTCAAGTTCAAATTCAATACATAGAATAGCATAATAATTTATATAATATGTAAGGAGTTTTAGTGGGAACGGACAAGTGTCATGTGGTATATTGGTATTGGTATCATATGGTGGTATATTCAGTATCTTACTGTTTAAATGTTGCCATTTTAAATAATTTTGATGACATTTTATGTAATGTGATGCGCAAGAAGTACTGGGATGTAGTGAATATAATATAAAAGCGCTTTACATGTAGTTTCGTTGCCACCAAAATGCTAAGGAGATACTATTAATAATGTGACCACTGTTAAAGGCGATAATTTGACATACCGACGGGCAATGACTAATATGAATAAACTAAAAACGTGAAGAAATTGTTAATTTGGGAAGAAAATTATAACTCTACACTGGCAACAATAGTAATAAAAGCTGATTACCAACACAAAAAAAGAAATAATATAAAAAAAACATGTGTGCAATTCACATGTGGTAGAAGTGAAACCTTCCAAAATTTTGTACAAGCATTGTACTACGCATGCGCGCACAAACACTTATTAATACATGTACAACGCTGAGGCCCAAGCAAACTCCCACTATGTCTTGGTAAACATGAGTTTGGTACGAAGCAGAGCATAAAAAGAGCCACGAATTTAAGAAACACTGTATAATGTTGCCCATCTCATTTTCTCCCACGTTAAATCTTATGAATTTATGTATCTGTCTCTTTTTACTGTCGCTTTTTCGTTTCATCGACCTTCAAATCACAACGATATATTTTTCACTTCAAAATATAAAACTCCAAAGAGTTTTAATGTCATTACAAACTGGTTGGGTTGAGTCCAGCAGCGGAACGTATATGAGCTAAGAAGAATTACACATGAAAAACTGATGTACCTTCTTGAATCAAATTTAGTTGACGATGATTAATATAACACTTTATAATTGACAGGCGTAACATTCCTCTCCGGTGGTCAGTCCGAAGAAGAGGCTTCCGTCCATTTGAACGCCATCAACACCGTTGATTTGAAGAGGCCGTGGGCCCTCACCTTCAGTTACGGGCGCGCCCTCCAGGCGTCTGTGCTCCGCGCTTGGGGTGGCAAACCTGAAAATGAGACGGCTGGCCAACAGGAACTACTCAAGCGTGCTAAGGTGATTATTGAATGTACTAGGATCACATGAGTGAATGGAGGATGATTTTAGCTGTTGACCTTTTTCTTCAAGGCGTATGTTAATGTCTGTTTGTGATTCAAACCGAAATAAAGACAGACTTGACTTAGATGTTATCTGCATATGGTCCTTAGTTGTCATGGACGATATCCGAGGAGGAGTGTATTATTTGCCGATAATTGATCGACTACAACACAAAATATTAAAATTCCGCTTTTCATTGGTAGGCTAATTATTTTCGTCTCAGTTGTTTTGTTATATAATTTACTACCCGCACAACAGTTAAAAAGTTCCGCCCACCACGGTGTAGTTTTTACAATATGCAATAGTATAATACCTTCCACACATTTTGCTAGTAGTAGAGTAGTTACTAAACTACCCTGTTCTTTCCTGAGGATGTCGCATGAGGCTAAATAATGGGTTTTTAGTTCGATAAGCTGAGTTTTCTTTAAGTTATTTATACATTAAACATGAGAAGGTAAGGGTATTACGTGAAAATTATACTCCTAATTGTAATTTTGAGTAATTCTATCACAGCAGCTCTAAATTTTCATCTGACGGCCCATCCGATCTGATAGACTCATTCTATCATCAAGGAACTTCACGAAAAATAAAATCGATAATTACATCATCAACCATTCAGTCTAAATTACGAAAATGGAAGTAATTTTAGTGAATTTCAAAAATTTTAATTGATAGGAAGGATACTCTTGCTGTAGTACTGCTAATTTGAAATCTGCCTTAAAATGCTGCATAGTATACGAGTTTTGATGCTATATATGTGTATGCTGTTTTTGTAATAATACGATGTCCGAATTTCTTTATAGATTATAAGATATTTCTGGTAATTAAGAGTATCATGCTCTCGCTTTCAATCAATCGTTAAAATTAATGAAATAAGTTACAGCTATAATGCAATTCGGACTTTTATGTTTGTATCTTATGTAGTGTTTAGTATTTATTCATATGTAGCTAGTGTCATGTCATTTTGAGTACCCTCATCTAATTAGTATTTTAAAGCCTTTATTATTTTTTTTTACTAATATGTCCCGGCGAAATAGGTGCCACCTAAAATTGATTTAATTCTAACTGTTCCTATGTGTCTATAAACCATAATTAAGCCTGTAATTACATTCACAACACAATATGGGCAATTCTCATACAATACCAATTAAAATGTTACTAATATCCAACTGCTCCTTGGTGTTTTTTTTTCTAAATTACCTAAGGTGAACTAAATTATACCGGCCTGTTTCCAGTTCTTGCGATACTAACGCGCAACTGTTGATTTATTGTTATTTTATGACTGACTATTTGCTATTACATTTTAGATAATATCAATACATCTAATAAACGAAATACGTCGTTTTAGGTAAAAATTAAGCTATTTACACAAGGAACTCGTTCATTAATTTAAAAATAATTTAAACTGCGTTAACACAAATATCCCAGGCGAATTAATACGTTGCTCTTGGTTTAAAAAAAATGTTAATACAAAAATATAGCAACGTAAGATTTTCTAAAAATTTTAGTCTAGCAAGACAAAATGAAATAGGTCAATATTTTTCGCAGCAACTTGTCCTGTTCTATTATTATTCATCTAAAATAGTCATCTTGCGAAATGACGCATTAATTTTTCCCGCGTAAAGCTGAGTTCAATACGAACATGTAAATTCCACTTAGGTTTCTTCTGCCCTTAGAATAATAACGTATAGAAGGATAGTGTCCATACTTCGAATTTTCAAAATTTGAATCTAAAAATACTAATGGCGCGCAGACGATTAACACACGTTCACACGCAAACCACTATACAAATTATGAAATCAAATTTTGTTTTTATTAACACAAATCGTCGAAATACTTTTAAAACTAATGTTAAAAACCTTTTTATGTTTTTCAAATGTGTTGTGACACCATTTGAGTGCACAAATCGAAATAATTACCTATTTATTTTTTAAGAGTTTCGTACGTTCGTGCAGTACAATGACTTGTACATTACGGAACGGTTCCGGCGTAAGCTCCATTAGTCTCCAATTGAAATGCCTCACTTTTTATGCGTGAACTTACCTTCTTATTATTACCTACTACTATTACCCTACCTGGTTATTATTCTAACCTTCTGCCATTATTATATAAAAATAATACAGCACAATATAAAAGGCAGTTGATTTTTTTGTATATGTCCATTAAAATAATGAGTGTGAATAAAAATAAATATTGACGCTGGCTACATATGAAACTTTTAACTGACGCTTACTAATGAATGTTTTTTTATTTTCTTCTATCTCCATAATCTACAATCGCCACAACACATGGAACCTTCTGGCGCATCCAACGAATCACGTGTCTGCTCACCTTTTCGGCTGATTCTAATTTAAAATTCAAATTTGGAATGTCGTTCTCTTGCCAACTATGACGTCACAGGCTAATGGATTGGCTTGCGTTGGCAAATATGTGGCGGGTTCTATACCCTCGCTCGCCTCATCTAAGTCTAACTTTGTTAAGTCGCATGCTTACTAGTTACTAATACCTAAGACTGGTAATCTTATACGTACATATGTCTTCATATTTTTATTAATTAAAAATTACATGGATAGATGAAACTTTCGGTTATAATTACATAATAAATATACCGATCTTAATTTTGGCTGAGAGTAAAATATGGGTTTTCTAGAAATCCTATATTTTTTTATATTGTTACATTTGAAGATTTTAAACATACGTCGTATGTCTAATTGTAGTCAATGTTCTGCATTATTAAAAATCATTTATTTGAAATGCCTTACATTAAAAAGAAATAAAACATATATTTTCTTATTATTGTTTTCAATTTGAAATACAAATACGACGAATTTTATTTCTCACTATATTTTTATCAACCAGTAACTTATTTTTTTTTAACTTTATTTTTTATTTCTCATCTGTTGTTTAGCACGAAAAAGAAGGCAATAAAAAACTGCGATTTTGTTTTTCATTCCGATGGAATTTAAATTAACTATGCATGCGCTTATATCAAATAATCGAATGGACCATAGACTATTGCCCGCCTGCTTTTTGTGTGTGCTTACTTTTATGTTGAATTAAAAAATCTTATACTGTATGATTTATGTGTTTAATTCACCTTTAGTATGTAGTTGTATGACTAAGATACATTTCACCTATTTAATTGTTTTATATGTTATCTAGTTATCATCATTTTGCCTTCATGTAAGTCCCACTGCTGGGCTATAACCTGCTCAACAATAGGGGGTAAATTGATCTACTATATCACACTGGTCAGACTTGTTGATATAGGATTTGGTTTGAAGTTTGCCTTCTCTTGCATAGATGTTATACACTCATTTGCAAAAAAAACGGGCACCTAAGCAATGAACCATTTCAAATGTTAATATTTCTTTGTTTGATAATTATAGGTAGTTTTATCCACACAATTTGCTAAATTAATAAGAAAATAATCGTTTTCATCAGTATTTCATAAAATTTAGATACAATTTATGGGAAATAATGCTAAACCTCGCTAGTAGTGTATATTCGCTAGTAGTGCATATGCTCATGAAGTAAAAATAAAAAAGTTTTTTTGTTTGTTTTTCTTTAATAAAGTAAAAGCAGATAAATGTTTAGTATCGAGTGTGACCCCCTCTAGCTAAAATCACAGCTTGAATTCGTCTGGGCAAGCTAGCGAGTATATCCCGGATACTTGCTTGCGGAATACGTTCCCACTCCGCAGTAATCACATTCTTCAGCTCTCTGATGGTCTGCGGAGCCGGGTGTACTGATCTCACACGCCGTTTCAGAACGTCCCAGACATGCTCTATGGGATTGAGGTCGGGACTTCGAGCTGGCCAATCCAAACGACGAATGCCGACCTCTTGCACATACGCATTAACATCGCGGGATCGGTGGGCGCGAGCATTGTCGTCCATAAAAATCGAGTCTTCACCTAGAGCGGCCAATGCGGGTTGTGCATGAGAAATTAGAACTTCCGTTATGTATCGATGCCCAGTCAGTGAGCCGTTTTCAATGAAGACTAACTCTGTACGATCCATTGAATTTATTCCTGCCCAAAACATAACAGAGCCCCCACCATAAGGTGTGATTTCTTCGAAACATGCCTCTGCAAAGCGTTCTCCTTGTCTTCTTAGCACTCGCCGACGTCGATCTTCACCGAACAGAGATATCCTGGCTTCATCAGAGAACAAAACCCTATTCCAATCGTCTTGAGTCCATGATTCACAATTTCTAGCGAACCTAAGTCTGTGAACTCTGTGCTCACGGAGTAATTTGGGGCCGCGGGCCGGGCGGTGACTGCGTATATTGGCAGCGAGAAGCCTCCTCCTGACCGTCCATAGACTAATATGCACATTTCTTACTTCTTGGAGGTTGTTCTTAAGATCCACATACGAAGATTTGCGATTTCTCAATGCGCGACTCACAAGAAAACGATCATCCCGTGGTTGGGTACATGGTTTTCTTCCAGAACCAGGCCTTCTCTCGACGGAACCAGTCTCCTGATATCGCTGCCAGGTCCTTTGGACTGTCGAGCGACTAACATTTAGCCTCCTAGCCACGAAACATTGGCTGCAACCCTCTTCAAGCAGCGCGATAATTTTGGTAGCTTTTACCACTTTATCTACCATTTTTGATACAGCCAAACAGCATTAAATAAAGCTTTGACAGTCAAGGATATGAAATTAATCGATAAAAATTGAATAAAAGTTATGAAAGTCGATGTTAACTTCTGGAACTTCGCGCCAAAAATGTAGGATAAAAAGGGGTTTTCTGTAAAAATGAACATCAAATGAAAAATTGAATTTAGAACGTACTTTTTTAAATACCACAGCATTTTTAAAACCGGCCAGTAACGTGTACAAACGATTGAAACCTTTTTGGTATTGTAACTTTTTAAATATGAATGAAAATCAAAACCGCCCGTTTTTTTTGCAAATGAGTTTATGTATCTATCAATCTATAATAGAAATGTTTCTTTTTAATTCATCAATAAGGTACATTCTAAAAAAATATATTCAAGGATACACCAAACTCATGATGACTTTGAATTAGAATTTTAAAGGACTTGTGATTTTTTTTTAAATATAAATTTATTTTATTAGAAAAATAAAACATAAGGTACTATTCAATGAAATAAAATAGCAATAAATATAAATATCACAAATACTGTAAAAATGTTCAGTCATCTAAATCGACGTTAACACTGATATGTATTTCATCATCATCATCGCAACCCACATACGTCCCACTGTTGGGCTCGGGCCTCCTCCACAATGGGAGGGAATTTGACCTACTATACCATGCTGCTCAGACCTGTTAGTATAGGGTTTTATTTCGAGTTTTTCTTCTCTAGCACAGATGTTATGTGCATATTATATCCCATAGTCGTCTTTTACGACATCCACAGGTAAGATAGGGAGTGGTAAATTGTATTCCTACTCCATCATCACACGGAAAAATATGTATTTCATCATCATCATCATCATCATCTCAGCCCATATACGTCCCACTGTTGGGCTCGGGCCTCCTCTATAATGGAAGGGTAATTGACCTACTATACCACGCTGGTCAGACGTGTTGGTATAGGGTTTTATTTCGAGTTTGCCTTCTCTCGCATAGATGTTATATGCGTTTTATATCCCTTAGTCGTCTCGTACAATCACCCACGGGTAAGATAGGGGGTGGTGAATTGTATTCTTACTCCGTCACCACACGGATAAAAAAAAAAAAAATATGTATTTACGATATAATAATTTTCTATTCTTTTTGAATTTTTCGGGTGGCGGTTAGAACTCCTATAACCTCTTGCTACGTAGAGAAATATGCATATAAATAATATCAACACGAAAGAAGATATCTATACCAATAAATAAAATTGTAGTGTCTGTTTGTAATGTCAAAATAATAGGCTTTTTTCATGCTCACACGATTATTTGCACGACACCTATGCCTAAAATAGCAATTAAAAAATTTTTTGTCTGTCTGTCTGTTTGTTCCGGGTAATCTTCAAAACGGCTGGACCGATTTCAAAAATTCTTTCACCAATGGAAAGCTAAAAATAAATAAGAATGAATGGTATGAATATCAGGGCGTAAACTAGGCTATATTTTATCCCCGTATTCCCACGGGAACGGGAACTACGCGGGTAAAACGACTATAACCGAAGCGAAGCGAGGGCGGATTGCTAGTATTAAATATAACCATTCCACATCTGACCGGAGTGTTGAATAAGTTCAACTTTCCTTCCAATATAAAGAAGTCGTGGTCTGTGTGACGGAGTAAGAATACATTTCACCACCCCCTATCTTGACCGTGGCTGTCTTAAAAGACGACTAAGGGATATTGCATATAAGATTTATGCAAGAGAATGTAAACTCGAAATAAAACCCTACACATGTTTGATCAGTGTGGTTGTGGGTAGAGGCTAGAGCCCAACAGTGGGACGTATATGACCTGTGAAGATGATAAGGAAGTGGTGTCCGACACTGAAGCGTAATTATCTGAAAAAGAAGATATTAAAAGCTAATATTTCTCAATATTACAAAAGCTGATTTCCGTGTGGTGACGGAGTAAGAATACAATTTACCACCCTTTTGCTGACCCGTGGGCATCGTATAAGACGACTAGCGGATTATAATATGCATACAACATCTATGCAATAGAAGGAAAAGCCGAAATAAAACCTTGTCGGTTTTGAATCAAGTGTAGTATAATAGGTCAATTTCCCTCATTGTGGAGGGGCTCGGGGCCCAGGAATGGGACGTATATGAGCTGTGATGATGTTGAGAATAGCTAAACGATTATCACTATAGACATCATGGTCATCTCAGCTCATATATGGGCAGACGAGTTGGTATGGGAGTTTTATTTTGGACTAGCAACCCGCCCTCGCTTCGCTTCGGTTATAGGTTATAGTCGTTTTACCCGCGTAGTTCCCGTTCCCGTGGGAATACGGGTATAAAATATAGCCTAGTTTACGCCCTGATATTATAGCTTTCCATTGGTGAAAGAATTTTTGAAATCGGTCCAGCTGTTTTGAAGATTACCCGGAACAAACAGACAGACAGACAAAAATTTTTTAATTGCTATTTTAGGCATAGGTGTCGTGCAAATAACCGTGTGAGCATGAAAAAAGCCTATTATTTTGACATTACAAACAGACACTCCAATTTTATTTATTGGTATAGATTCTCCATCACTTGCATAGATGTTATATGCATATTTAATCCCTTACTCGCTTTTTACGACATCTTTGGGCAAGATTGTGAAACATTTTATTCTTACTCCGTCATCACACGGAGAGATTGACAAATCATTTTCCTTTTTTTGAGTAAGAATTCTAAACAAAAAATATTAGTAAGAAATATATTTTGCTATATGCTCATCGTGAGGCGCAGTTGCACATTCGATAGATACAAGAAATAAAATGTCTGAATGTTTAAATAAAAATTATAAATAATAAATTACGCGCTGTTTAAAACTATTTATTAGTTCTATATAACATTATATTTTAATATAAAGCTGTAAATTTTAAACGTACGAATTTATTAGACTTCATTTCAGATTAGTAGTAGTTTGCTATGCATTTTTCATAAGGCGTGAAATGTATTAAAATGCTTTAAGCTTAGTACAATTTATAATTAACAGATGGTGCTTATTTAAATTGTTTATAACACAAAAATATATACCAATCTTCAGGCGTATAAATGCGTAAAATAATAAATGGAAAAACGACATTTGATGATCAGTTATGTAGTTTTCGTAGATGAGGGTGATGAGAAGCAAACTAATAGAAGTTTAATGATTTATTAAAATAGATATAGGTAGATCATCGGTATTAGGAGCGCACTTTGAAGAAAATGTAGAGTAAGAATACAGTTCTACACACCTAGGGACGCGATATCGGACAGAAAGTATCGATACTGTACTCATGAGTAGTATCGAAGATAAAGTATCGTACTCAATAAAGTATCGAAACAAAAGTCTCGATACTTCAAAGTAACGAGTACTGGGTATTTTTCCTAGAATCTATGTCGTGTGGGCTTTTTTTTTAGTAGTTTGACCGTCTGTGAATATTTTAAGCCATGTTTAGAAGTTTCATTATGTTTGAACTAGATGGCGTTATCATAAACATGAGTCGTAAGGTCTGGTTCTCGGTTAATTTCTACAATTTATTCGATATGGTACCTGCCATAAATTATTCATTAAGTAAAAGTATCGAATCCAAAGTATCGAGTACAAAATATCGGTATCGAAAGAAAAGTACTTGATACCTAAAAGTATCGATACTTTTTTCGTGTCTCCACGAATACACACCCATTACTTGTTTGTATCGTAGTAAGTACAGGGAGATAAAATGCAGATAACAACTATGTTATAGAAGGTAAACTTGAAATAAAACCCCAAACCCTTTGACTAGTGTGATGTAGTAAGTGAAATTCCCTTTCCTTGTGGGGGAGGCTCGAGTCTAGCAATACCAATAGACGTACGTATCATCTCAGCCCATACAGGCCCCACTATTGGGCTCGGGCCTCCTCCACTATGGAAATTGACTTACTATACCACGCTGGTCAGACATGTTGGTATGAGGTTTGGTTTAAAGTTTTGCTTGTGTATACATTTACATTACATCGTATCCCTTTGTCGTCTTTTACGACTTGGGACACGATATCGAACGCAAAGTATCGATACTGTATCATGAGTAGTATCGAAGAAAAAATATCGCACTCAATAAAGTATCGATACTTCAAAGCATCGAGTACTGAGTACTTTTTTTAGCAATTTGACCGTCTGTAAATATTTCGAGCCACGTTTTAGAAGGTTCATTACGTTTGAACTAGATGGCGTTACCATAAAAATGAGTCTTAAGGTCAAGTGAAACATGTATAATTTCTACAATTGTATTCGATACAATACCTGCCATAAAGTACTCATTGAGTAAAAGTATCGAATCCAAAGTATCGAGTACAAAAGTATCGCTATCGAAAGAAAAGTACTTGATACCCAAAAGTATCGATACTTTTTTCGTGTCCCTATTTACGACACACACGGGCAAGAGAGTGAGCGGTGAATTGTATTCTTACTCCGTCACCACACGGACATATGTATATGACTTAAGATTATGATGATGATGATGGCTGTTATATTTTAACGTGCCCATTTTCTTTTGTTTCAGGCTAATGGTCAGGCGTCACTTGGCAAATACGTGGCTGGATCAGTGACAGGTCTGGGAGCCGACGCTGGCCTTTTCGTTGCTAATCATGCGTATTAAATGTATTGCAGAACTCATTTCATGTTGCTAGTAGTCGTTTTAGCCAACATTGTTGTTACTAGAGTATCACTAATGCGCCACAGATAAAAAAAAATATTGGAAATTTGACAAATATTCACAGATTATAAAAAAATATTTGTATAAAAGGTTTTTAAAAAAGCCAATTTGTTGAAAATGCATAAAGTATCGTAATTAAAAAACAGTATTGTTTATTTTAGAAATTATTTTAATAAAATATTTTCGGTTACTATAAAATCTATTTGACAATAATCCAGTTTCGATATTTCAAACATGGCCGAGATGTATTTTGTTATAGTAGATGAAAAATCATTAGAAATTGAATTTATTTGTTATCAGTAAGACTATTTTGAAATATGATTAAAAACTTGAAAGTTTACAGACAACACATTTAAAATGATGTATTTAAAACGTATGTGTAGATTTATATTTCGTTTCTACTGAAATATTTAGTGCATATTTTTTATTTTCTTTACAAGCATCAAATATTGTTATTATATAGATTATCTTATTTAAGTAAGTTAATTTTATGTATATGTATTTTAAATATCAACAGTAGGTACCTATAACAAGTGTAGCGGTTATCTATTTTGATATTTTTACGAATATTATACTAATTTTTGATCGTGTAGATTTGTTTCACTATATCTATAGATGCCTAATATCCTTTTCAGAATAATACGGTAAGTCATCATCATCTCAGCCCATATACGTCTCACTGTTGGGCTCGGGCCTCCTCCATAATGGAAGGGTAATTGACCTACTATACCACGCTGGTCAGACGTGTTGGTATAGGGTTTTATTTCGAGTTTTCCTTCTCTCGCATAGATGTTATATGCATTTTATATCCCTTAGTCGTCTCATACGATCACCCACGGGCAAGATAGGGGGTGGTGAATTGTATTATTACTCCGTCACCACACGGACTAATACGGTAAGTAATAAACTTTAATCATTAACAGTAACGAATTATTTCCAAGTTACAGGTATAGTAAAAAGGCTAAGGCTCATGATCACCAACGGCTCCTAAATTTTACGTAACCTTTAAGTCAGTATAAATAACACATTGCAGTTAATTAAAATTTTTGTGGTTTATTGATGTTATAGATAATTTGACTTTAAGAAACATAAATTACGACTATTTCAATGCTACATAACATTGTTATAATGCGTTATTTATAATTCCTAGGTATTACCTAAACTTAGGAGTTGATAGTAAAAACGGTCATTCGTTTTTTTTATTTCTTTTTCGAGGAGTTTTAAAATCCTTGACAAATCAAGCCCTAAAAATCAGAATCGTCATTGATAGGGCTGGATAACTTTATTAGGTAATTTTTAAACTGGTTGGAGTCTATACCGATAACTACACCAAATTATACAAAACACTAATTCGGCTAACAGTTTGATTGGAATTATCACTTATTGAGTGAATCAAAAAGACGGTCAGAATACAGTCTCTATTACGATAGGGAACGATTTGCCTGTGCCCTAAATATTAATCTAGTGACGGTAGAGTAGAAACGGGACCCTATTACTAAGACTTCGCTGTCAGCCCGTCCGTCTGTCTGTCACCAGGCTATATTTCAAGAACCGCGATAGCTAGACAGTTGAAATTTTTACAAATTATTTATTTTTGATACCGCAACAATTGTATAACAACAAATATTAAAAACAAAATAAAAAAAATATTTAAGAGGGGGTTTTTTTTTGTGGGTGGGCTGCGGTCGGCGAGCCTCCGCACCACTCAATCCATCGCCGTCCAAGGCGACAGAGGGGCTTAAGCACGCAACTCCCGCAACCCACCCGAAAACCACGTCGCCTTCGTCGTTGGGCCGACCACCGGAGCAGGGTTACTTGACATCAGTGGTCGGCCCGACGGAATACCCCCTATTGGGGTACCCTCCCATCGACCGACGTCCCCCCCTCGGGGAGGACGTCGGTCTTTCCTCACGCGGTCGGCCTCTCGGCGGGTGACGGACTAATCCCCGGTCACGTCACCCGCGGCCTCGGCTAGGGCGGCATGAGGCGCAGGTAGTTGCGCCTACGCCGCCCCAGTCGCCGGCGGCGGATCTCCTCATCGAGGCTGTGCTCCTCGCGCAGGCGATCCACCGCCTCCTTCCGCGAGATCACTGTCTCGCAGAAGGCTGCGACCGCGTCCCATTTCCCGACGCTGTCGACCATCGCCCTAGCGATAGCCGGCAGCGTCAGGTCTGTACCGATGATTGCGACGAGTTCACAGCATTTAAGAGGGGGTCCCAGACAACCAACGCGATTTTTATAGATGGCACGGAACGTGCGTGTATCCGACTCGTACTTAGCCGGTATTTTTTATAAGCGACTAGCTGACCCAACAGACGTTTTTTTGTTCAAATAAGCGCCACCCACCGTGTCCAATTGTGAATCTAAACCAGTTTCAAATCCCCTGGAATATTCTCAAGAAATTTCATCAACATCGGATCAGCCGTTTAGGAGGAGTTCAGTGACATATCACACACGTACGCTAGAAATTTACATACATAAATACTATATACATAAATACTAAAGAGAGCACGTCGTCCAAACGTCAGCAGCAAGGGAATCCGTCAGCAGCGGTTTGGAACAGTAACCAGTTCATCCTCTACGGCTCTTGAACTGCTTGCATACATTTTTAAAGGCGTGTAATATTTACACGTACATTCCCCATACTCATTGAGGATAAGGACAGGTATTGTTCATATAATAATTTGTAATGCGCTTATATATCAATATCGTGTTATCATATACGTCCCACTGCTGACCTTGAACCTCCTCCAGAATGGGAGGGAAATTGATCTATTGAATGCTGGTCAGACGTGTTTTATTTCGAGTCATCCTTCTTTTGCATAGTTGTTATATGCATATTATAGCTGTACTTTGGTCGTCTTTTACGACACACACGGGCAAGACTGGGGTTGTGAATTTTATTCCTACTCCGTCACCACATGGAAAATTGTGAAGTGCTACTATTAAGGCCACGGGTGACATGACTGGGGAATTAGTCCTTCACCCGTCGAGGGGCCGACCGCGTGAGGAAAGACTGACGTCCTCCCCCGCAAGAGGGTATTCCGTCGGGCCGACCACTGACGTCAAGTCATCCTGCTCCGGTGGTCAGTCCAACAACAAAGGCGACGTGTCACGGGTGTGCGTGCTTACGCCCCCCTGTCACCCCGGACGGAGTGGTGCGAGGAGTGCGCTGACCGTAACCCACCCCCCCAAAAAAAAAGTGCTTACTATTAAACACTAGATTGGTCAAGAAAGTTATTTTTTTTTTAATTTCAGCGAGTTTCTTTAGCTTAGTTTTAAATTGCCCGGTTGAAGATGACAAGCTGGCACTATATTACACACTAGTTATTTGACTAAATTATATGACATTTTATCTCTTAATACATACCTATATATTCTAATCTTGGACACAAATCTCCTTCACAATAGAAGGAACATTATTTTACCACACCAAGTTGTATTTGCCTTCTATTTCACCAGGTATCTTAAAGAGATGATTGGCAAATTTTAACGTCAGTACTCTTGTAGTTGCTAAGGGTTCGCCAGGAAAGTGGACAGCAGCTGTGTCCTGAGAAATTTATGAACCTAACTGTAATCGCCAAATCATCTGCCAAGCGTGACAATTAGGGCACTATCCGTCATTTAGGGCCTACATCCAGCAGTAGACGGCGATAGGCTGCTGATGATGAAGTGTAGTTATTCTCCGTGTGGGTTCAACAAATAATCATCACCCCCCTTTATTATCTATTAGGAGTCGTGAAAACCGGCTGAAGGATCTCAACGGGTAGCAGTATTCTCTTTGGAAACTTATAATACTTACTGAACTGTCTAGCGTGGCTTGTGTTAAATGCAGATAATTAGTTTAGTCTGGTCCTTAAATGACTAAGCTCCAAATCGTTATGTGGCGGGCTATGCTATGCTCGGATTTTCTCCGGGGGACAGAATCCGAAATATGACAATCCGTAAGAGAATAGTGGGCTTAGCATGATTATTTGTGACAGAGTATTTGTAACGTTATGGACATCCAGACTGGCTACGGACGACACAGAACTCGGTACCAGTGGTCGGCCCAATGGTGAAGAGGTGGGAATATGATGGGTTATGAGGACACGCGCTTTTTTTTTAGTTGGGCTGCTGGCATGCCGTCCAATTCGTCCAGGGTGATGAAAGGGCAGCGCGGCCCCATAACTCATTCGTATTTCTTCCCCTTCGCCATTGGGCCGACCACCTGTACTAAGTTTTTAGTCGCCCGTGCCCAACCCGGCGGGATACCCTCTCGGGTATCCTCCCTCCCTAATGCCCTTATAGGGACGTCGGTCGCCCTCACGCTCTAGCTGCCGTTGCGTTGTTCCCGCACAAAAAATAAACGTTATTGACACAAATTCGTATAGCATTGGGAGTGTACAGTGCCTCTGTCGGGCGATAGGAATACTGTTCAAAATTCTTTATATTAGCACGAAAAATTATTAACCTGAAGTGGCAACGGTCTGATCACAATGGTCAGGGAATTGATAAACGCTAAGTAAAAAACGGATTACTAGCTGTGAACACGTACCGAAGTCGAACGACTTGATTAAATTCTTCTTTTGACGATATAAGGTCTCAGCAATGGACGGGCAAAGTTGAGGCTTATAAACTGTAAAGTCTAAAGAGAACTATACAAATCCTCACTCGATCATTAGCAAACTACCTATATTCCAGCCAATATCTCTGCTGATTGGTAGCTAGCTAGTTAGTTGCTTCTTTCAAAACAAAATTTTCCCTAGTTTCTCTTTATTGGCTTTAAGTAGTAAAAGAAAAAGCAGCTCTTCTGATAGTAAGTGATCATGATATTCTTGGCCTTGAGAAATACTAGGGCATATAAATATTAATATATCTGTGATCATAGCGAAATACCTGCCTACCGTTAAATAGGTGTTTATATTACCTACATGTTGATGATTAGAAAAAAACAACTAAAACATAATTTAACGAAGCCTGAAGTTGTGATTATTTTATGAATAGGTTGGAACCATTGCAAGGGGTAGGATATTATACCCATCAGCCTGTCGGTGTTCAGTGTTGGACAAGGGCTGTCCTAAAGAAGCCATAAGGCCAAGGTCAATGCCATGGTCGCCGCGCTCTACACGTGGGTTTGCGAGCGCAGTTGATATTGTCAGTTGCCCAGGTCAGCGCTCTTAAAGCTTCAGGATCTTCGAAGCAAGCAGGATTAAAAATAACGCAACGACACAATGATTGAGCGGTATATTCTGATTGTCAAGTGGAATAATTTGTACTTATAAATAATTAAACCTAACCACATATTTACTAAACTTGCATTCATACATTACACGCTCCGGTTCACCCATCTAATTTTTAGGACTCCCTTAACAAGATGAGACTTGATGACACGTATTTTTATCCAAACCAGAATAACTGCAATGAATAATTATATTTAATACTTAAACAATTCGTGTGATGATGGAGCAAAATACAATTTACCAATCCCTCATCACCATCTTGTGTAGGGGTGTCGTATAAGACGACTAAGATATGTGATTTGCATATGATATCTAAGCGAAAGAAGACAAACTCTTAGTAAATTAGTAAAATCCTATACTAATCTGTCTGACCAGCGTCCTATAGTAGTTACTCTCCTATTGTAAAGGCGGCTCGGAGGGCATCACACTGGAGCTAGTACTTACTAGACATGTTGCATATAGATATATATTTAGTAAGAAAAAAAATGAATAATAATAGACAAGTCCGTTGAGTTTCTTGCCAAAACGTTCTTAGTAGCGGTCGCATTCAGATCCGGTGATAATTTATTGGCTTACTTTAATTATATTAAGATTGACAATATGTGAAGGCCCTCTCAGGGTATGCGCATATAGCGCATATAAATGATTTATATTTACAATTAATCCAAAGTAATTAGTGACTTACCCTGTGTAGTACATTTAATTTATGTTAAAATTGACAATATGTAAGTGCCCTCTCGGTGTTAAGCATAATAAGTGGTTTGAATTTGCTCGAGACCAGCAGTAGGACAGTATATCAGCTGAAAATGACTTAACATTTTAACTAAAGTATAATAACTGCTATATTTCATATTATAATTAACACGCACATCTTTAAGTATTATTTCTCTCCCTAAAAATGATTTATGTTACATGAAAATTGCTATTATGTAGTAATTGCGTGGGAACTTAAATGTCAGTAGGTCATATAATTTTCTTTTAAATATAGCTAAAATGTATTTAGGCTAATGAGATGTATGAGTAATATTTTAATTTAGTTATATAATTTATTATTTTTCATCATTATCTCTGCATGAGTCCCACCGCTGTGCTCGAGCCTTCTTTGCAATAGGAGGGAAATCATGTATTGTACTCCGCTGGTCGAACGGGTTGGTATAGGGTTTTATTTCGAGATTTTTCTTTTATTATTTTGATTTAGTTGATAACCGTATGGTGATGGAGAAAGTACACAATTCACAACCTTGTACCCGTCGCAAAGTGGTCCCGTTTTGCAATTTGGTGGACATTCGACATAAAGTGCCATTTTGATGTCGATAAAAATTTCATTTGACAGGTTTTTACATAGGTAACAACAAATGTTCTACGACTTTTTATAAAAATTAGGCTTTATAGATCAAAAAAAATATTAAAGAAAAAATGTATGGGGCAAAAGCTATACATTTTTTTTTCACGAAGTTCTTAGGGAGTGTAGCAGTCTAACCTCAAAATATGTTATGTGCTAGTGTTATAAAAAATTTAAAAAAATATAACGCTCGCGGTCACCTGCGGCCCTGCCCGTAAGGGTGGTTTCAAGTTTAAACTTTTTTATAGTACATTTCTCTTAATTTATTACATTTTTATATATTTTTTTGCCTTATTTCATATTATTTTGACTCAAAAAAAAATATCGGTATGGTATAGCAAACAAAAAAACTTTTTTCCAAATAATATTTATTTAGAAAACCCCCGATTTAAGGCTCGACAGCAACTGCAATAACAATTAAAAATATAGTTTTGTTACTCCATCCCTTCCGATGCAGTGTGGGCAGGATGATCTAACGAAGTGGATATTATACGTCGCCGAATTCGGGGGCGCCGCGGTGAGGACCTGCAAGGTCAGGGCAAAGGCTCGAATACTCGAGTTACCAGAGACTAAGGGCGCCAGCTCGTCCGATAGCGTGACGTAGAAACTGCAAAGGCTGCCCGGTAAGCAGTATGACGTAAAAATCAAAAGATCCGTGAAGAACGCAGTGGAAGCGACCCGACCCAGGATACACATCATCCTTCCATGGTGGTGGAGAATGTTTGGAAGGCAATTCCCTGAAAACCGGTTGTTCGGTTGACACTGTTCGGGGTGGCACCATTCACTCCGGTTTGGATGGTATCTGTGCTGCGTGCTTGCATTTCTTAGCCGATGCTACCATCGGCTTGAGATCAGGCAAACTCTGTAGCTTGGGTCAACCTGGGTAACTGTTGTGGAGCCCTGGCCTGCAAGGTATTACAAGTGCATAGCGGTCCGGCATACCCAGCCGACGTGCACTAATTCCTTTGACTGCAGCACGTTGTGTACGCTGCATTCGGACATGACTGGCACATTGCCTACTGCCCTGTGTGTGCGGTGGGCAATAAGCCTGTGAACCATCGCATGGGGTGAGATAGATTTATTCCCCCAGCTTCGGCTCTACAAGGGGCAGGGTTCCCAATGACTACAGCTACGCTCCCTTCCAGCGCGGACCCTACGCCCACCAGCGTGTTGGAGGTGTTATACACGGCCCACTAATGGGTGTAGATTTCCTCCGCTGCCTGCAAGCTAACCTCAATCACGCTCTCGGTGCAGTCGGTCGGTTCCTGCAAGCCATGGGGTAATGGTTAGTAGGTGTAGCTGTAGTTGCGGAGCGAAACTGCATGCCTGACTGACCTAATTGGATGAGCAGAAGCAGTGACTCCTTAGCAATCATCTTCTTCTCGTCGGGGCATTCTTTGCTGTTGTCACTCAGTGACCTTCCCACCTCTGTCGCTCGCGATAATGGGTGGTTACACTATACGGCTACGGTACTCCAAATAGTAACCCGCCGGGCTGGCTACCGAAGTCAAGGAATCCAGTAAAATTCAGTTAAATAGCGATGGGGAGGGAATGTAGTAGGTTATGGCGCCGTACGCCACCCTTTCATCATTCTGGATGGATTGGGTGGGTGTGTCCAGACCATAGCTAACCAAAAGAGGACTATTCAAACATAGACATTCCTACTTAATTTAGCAAATGTCTCTCACATAGTGAACACATAGATTAGTTATTAGTGCCTCCCCAAAACACAAACTGTATATAACTAATATGAGCTATGTTCTTATTTATGCAGAAAATTACATATACAACATTATGTAAACAATTTCTCTGTGTATGTGGAAAGTTTGTCAAATGCCTCAATCAATTCAGTATCCAGACGAACTTCGTGCTTGATGAACCGTGTAATTGATTTAACGCTACGATGAACCGCTAGACAAACAAATACTGAACCTTCTGTATAAAATAATTAGACAGTAAAATATTTATAAGGCTGTGTTCAAATGGCAATATTTTGGCGTGTGCGTGTTCGTAAGAAAGACCTAAATCTCGGGCTACAAGTGTAATAGTTTTCTCTGAAAGTTTTAAATAATATATTCCTAACAACCGACTACGTGTATGCGCGTTAACGCGCGTCAGTCATCGTCAACACAGTGTTTAGAGAAAAAGTTTCTAGGCGCAGACGATCGCGCGTTGACGCGCGATTTGATATTAGGTAGGTATTGTAACGTCCGTTTGTTGCACGCTTTTATCACAATGTCACATACTGCATTTGAAATTTTGTTAATTACCGAATGTTTATATAGACATTCTAAATGAAATAATTTAATTTCATGATTTCGTAGATTCAGATAGTGTCGCGTGGGTCAGATCAGATCAGGTCAGATATAGTGGTCATATGTCTACTTTATTTTCCTATACATATTTTTCTTTGTAAACTATTCTGACGAGTACTCTCGCAACCTAACACTACCCTAACTTAACCTAACAAGGGCTTATCATCTAAACTGTCTTTACAAGTTACACACGATAACACGCGTAACATGTGAATTTGAGGCGGCGGATCGCCTGTGTGAGGAGCGCAGCCTCGATGAGGCGATCCGCCGCCGGCGACTGGGGCAGCGTAGGCGCGACTACCTGCGCCTCATGCCGCCCTAGCCGAGGCTGCGGGTGACGTGACCGGGGATTAGTCCGTCACCCGCCGAGAGGCCGACCGCGTACGGAAAGACCGACGTCCTCCCCGATGGGGGGTCGATGGGAGGGTACCCCAATAGGGGGTATTCCGTCGGGCCGATCACTGATGTCAAGTAACCCTGCTCCGGTGGTCGGCCCAACGACGAAGGCGACGTGGTTTTTGGGTGGGTTGCGGGAGTTGCGTGCTTAAGCCCCTCTGTCGCCCCGGACGGAGTGGTGCGGAGGCGCGCCGACCGCAGCCCACCCACAAAAAAAAACGTGAATTTAGCCTAAAAGAAACTGAATCATAATTTGTCTGCACAACTTGTGTAATGGTTAAAATATCGACCTACCGAGCCAAGTGGCGCATCCGGTATCCGTATCCGGTTGTTGTCTAAAAAATAGGCTTGTAATGACGTATAAAGTATGCGAATACCCTCAGCCTGAGAAAGTTCATGCGTGTCACATATATATCCTTATAGTAAGTCGAAAGAGGCGGCGAAATTTATACCTTCATTACAAGCCTGAGAAAGAAGTATACCAACGTGTCTATTTAACAAATCTCAAATCCATCCACCCATCCATAAACCCGAAGACGTCCACTATTAGACTTGGACCTTTCCACGACAATGCCGCTCAGAACGGTACTAGGCCACTATCCAACAGTTCTCTGCGATTTTATTTCTGTTATTTTCATACCATATCCTTTAGTCGTCTTTTACAACACCTACGGGCAAGAAGGATTTAAATTAGATTATTTTTTCATCAACACACACGGAATACAATTTATATTTAGACATTTTTTATAAAATTAATATTCTTATAATAATCAACTAGCCTATTTTACAAGGCATACTTTCATATATTAAATTTGTGTATTATAATAAGGTTCGAATCTCGGCCAGACCCAAAAAAGCTCGGAACCAGTGGTCGGCCATATGGCTAAGGGGAGAAACACTGCGGGTTTTACGGTTTCGTTACCCCAGATGGGACAGACAGCGTGCACTAGCACCATAGCCTGCCAAAGAAAGACCTAAATCTCGGGCTACAAGTGTAATAGTTTTCTCTGAAAGTTTTAAATAGGTACGAAGTTTGGAGCTAGTATTATACAGCCATGTAGGCTTGATGCATAGTGAGGTGAACAGCATTATGAGTGTATGACATTTTTACTTACCCTTACGAGGGCAAATGTGCGAGGCAATGTGAATAATAATATAAATAAATTACGCATTGAAAATAAATCATATAAAGAAAATATGTTTATAAAATTTCAAATAAAAGGCAATACCAAAAAACTTCAATTTGATATACCCCAAAAGATATATCGAAAGAATTTAGATATGCAATAAAAATAGGTTCAAAAGGCCTTGTGATGATAACTATTGAATAAATTCAATAGCTTCTTTTTTCAAAATTGCTCCCCACTTTAGAAGAAACGGCTCCTTTTCACCAACGACACTCAAGTTTAGAAAATATTTAGAGTGCAATATTTTGCTGCAGTACTTCCATGGTCAAATTTTGTTGTTATTTATGGAGATCGAGGTGGCTGGTTACAGTGATGGTAATGTTTGAGGATTAGTTAAAAAATATATAATACTAGCTGACCCGGCGAACTTCGTACTGCCATAATTTTTTTGTCAATATATTTTCTACATTTCCGAAAATATAGTCTGTCTATAGCTGTCATTTGCGTTTTGTTATTACATGATAGATGCGTTTTTGTTATGCCACGTTTTATAGTGATTTGTATTCTCTATGACATTTTATGTCAGGTCCCACGGGAACCCGGTCGAATGGAATAAAAAGTATCCTATGTCTGTCTCCTGGTTCTAAGCTACCTCTCCGCCAATTTTCAGGTAAAACGGTACAGTCGTTCTTGAGTTAAAAATTGTGTAACTAACACGACTTTCTTTTATATATACCTATATATATATATATATATATATATATATATATATATATATATATATATATATATATATATATATACTATATATAGATGTATAATATGTATTAGCTCCAGTGTGATGCCCTACGAATCAGACTATTTTATATTAAACTATTATGCAATAGATTGCTAAAGCAGATCCCACAAACGACACTCGTTTACGAGATTAGTTATCAGATCAGCCATCACTCCCCTCAACTACAATAGAGGAAAGGGAAGGACCATGTAGATACCACAGTCATAATGTCGGCTCATGTATATCCCGCTGCTGGGCTTGAGCTTCGTCCATAATAAGAGGTCCTCCTCCTTGATTCGTATTCCCTAGTGTTGCCCAAATGCAAGACCAAGACGAGACTTGGACCAGTCTTGGTCTTGCAACAGCGCACCTGGTCTCGTCTTGGTCTTGGTATTGCACACTCGAGTCTTGGTCTTGGTCTTGGTATTGCAGCAAGAGTCTCGCAAAGTCTTGCAAGTCTTGCAGTTGGAATAACGTAACAGTCATTTATCATGGCAATGATATATCCAAATAAATTAATCAAATATTACCCTATCCTACCTATCCATCTGCTAGCCTATAGTCCACTATTGAATATAACCCTTACCACTGGGGAAAATTACTCTCCTATTCCCCTGGTGTTACATTAGATAGAGTTACTACTCCTATGACAAAGTAATTTCGACCCTGTTTTCTTAAGACGTCACCACACGGGGCAGTTGATACAATAAATTTTATATCATTTAACATTCCCCCTTTCCAAAAAAAAAAGATTTTTTTCAATTTGATTGGCAAGCGACGGAGTTATTTGACCACTGACGACAAGTCACCCTACTCTGGTGGTCGGCCCAACAACGAGGCGACGTGGGTACGGGTGGGTTATGGACCCGCGCGCCGTCCTTTCATCGTGCCGGACGGAATGGATCCTGCGTGCGTGCGGCTTCCTAACACCATTGCCTCGGTCCGATTTGATACGACATCCACGGGTAAGAGGGTGGTGAATTGTATTCGTACTCTACACGTCCCTACACGGACATTTATGTAGATTAATTGTAGGCATATTTCTATGTCCAACAGCGAACGTCGTTTGGGCTAATGTATAGACGGATATATAAATATGTATAATGGGCAAGAGCACTCTCGTAATTACGGTATTTGTGCCCTTAAGTCTTTCCGAAGAGTAATTCTGAAAAGCCAACACCAACATTGGGCATCGATTGGCCAATAGATGGATATCTCAAGACTAATTTGACTTGCCGTGTAGTGACGGAGTAAGAATACAATTCATCACCCCCCTATTTTACCCGCGAGTGCGAACCCACGACTAAGGGCTATAATATATAACATCGGTGCAAGAGAAGGAAAACTTGACATGAAACCCTGTAACAACACGGCCGATCACCGTGGCGATTCCTCTCCGGCCACGGCCGATTTCCCTCCTATTATGTAGAAGACACGAGCTCCACCGTATATAAGCTGGAATGGTGATTTGAATTAAATGCAAGACCGCGAGACTCTTGCAGGCTCAGTCTTGGTCTTGCACAAGTCTTGCAGGGCCAGTCTTGGTCTTGGTCTTGCAAAAATTAAGCGGTCTTGGTCTTGGTTCGGTCTCGCATTTCTCGCAAGACCAAGACTTTTTTGGGCAACACTAGTATTCCCCATTACTGGGGGTCGTGACCCCTGTCCTTCAGGGTGCGATCTTGTACGATGGAGCGCCATTTGGACTTGTTGGTAGTTATCCGTAGAACCTCATGCCTAATAAGAAGTTAATTAATAATTAATCTACTATTCCGTGCTGGTCAGACATGTTGGCATAGGGTTCCATTTCGAATGCATAGATGTTATATTATAAACCGTTTTTTTTTTTTGTGTGTGGGCTATGGTAAGCGCGCACGCGGTCCATTTAGCGTTGAGATGAATTGCTTTTTTTTCAATTCGAATCATTCGAATTAAAATTACTATTGATTCGAATAGCAATTCGAATTGATTCGAATCGTCACATTCGTCATGTCAGCATTATAGGCAAATTCGTACTCGTATGTCGAGTCATCCGCCTTGCCGAGTTATAATTCGTTTACATTATTATTCGAGCTAGAGTTTTTTTTTGGCGGATCGGTTTGCATTACGAATGAGTCGAGATTTCGAGTTACAACAGTGTGCTCGGTATTTGGTTACGAAAAGGGGACTTATAGGTATATTGACTTTTAAACACGTAGTTAATGACAATACTTTTTTATTATTATGATTAAAATCTGCTTACTAAGTAACAAAAAAGTAATATAATAAAATCATATACAATTTTTTTTTTTTTTAAATAAAGTCTTATTCTTATTAGTAATTACACTATAAATTAACTTTAAAAAAATAAATACGTTTATACGTCTCAGGTATACTCCTAATTAATAGCTAATATTACTAATTACGTAAACGAGCAGTCAACAAAAGCAAGAAAACACGCGAGGGACGAATTGTAAACGTAATAGGTATCTAACTCAAACGAATCGAATTGCATCCAACCAACTCGTCATTCTTAGAACATTTCGTGTATTTTCGTATTTTCTCACTCGTGCAATTCGTTCTTACGATTCTTCGACTCCGTATTAGAGAGTGAATCAACGAATAGAAAACGAATCAACGAATGTCCTATCAAACCGAGTCGACTGATCGCCGCGCCGCCACGGCCGCCTGCGCCACGAGTACCTACCTGCCTACGAGTACGACACGAGTTGATTCGGTTTCGGTCAACGGCAATTCGAATGAACGAGTCAATAGTCTTATTCGAGTTATTCGAATTCAATGATTCGAATTACGCAACGCTAGGTCCATTCCATTAGGGATGATCGATGTTAGAAAAACATCGATGTTAACATCGAAAGCCCAACATCGATGTTCGATGTTTATCGAACACCTAACATCGATGTTAGGGAAATCATCGATGTTACAAAAGTATTGAACATCGATGTTACGATAGGTATTTCTCGTGGCAAATTTTGATGAGCTTTTCTTATTTTTTTTTTTTTTAGGACATCTGTCGAATATGTTTGACATCGATGTTACGGAAATCGTCCAGGCAAATTTTGATGAGCTTGTTTTTTTTTTAGGAATACTGTAGTAGAATATTTTTGACATCGATGAAATCTTATAGGCAATTTTTGATGAGCTTTTTGTTTTTGTTTTTTAGGACATCTGTCGAATATTCTTGACATCGATAGTAAAATTTCGTTCTGCTCCTAGTAACATCGATGTGTTTTCCTTTCAACATAGATGTTTTCCTTTCAATATCGATGTTAAAAACAGTTAAAATCGATGTGTTTTCCTTTCAACATCGATGTTAAAAACAGTTAACATCGATGTTACGATGTTTTGCCTATAGCAACATCGATGTTAAAACATCGATGTTTTTCCTTTCAACATCGATGATCATCGAATATCGATGATCATCGATCATCCCTACATTCCATCCGGGGCGGCGACGAAAGGACGGCGCGCTGGCCCATAATAAAATTCGTGAATAATATCAATATATCTTTAAAAAAATTCTAATCTATACATATAAATAAAATTGAAGTGTCAGTTTGTAATGTCAAAATAATAGATTTTTTCATGCTCACACGGTTATTTACATGATACCTATGACTAAAAGGCGCTTTAAAAATGTCTGTGTATCTGTGTGTCTATTTGTTCCCCGCGGCTCCATGACTCATCCGTGGCACGTCGCCTTCATCGTTGGGCCGATCACCGGTGCAGAGTTCCTTGTCTTCAGTGATGGGCTCGACGGGATACCCCAGTCGTAGAGCACCCTCCCCTCACGACGTTCCCCCTTCGGGGACGTCGGTTACCGTCGCCCGAAAATGTGGGATTAAGGTGTCTGAAACCATAGCGAAGCAAAGGTGGATTGCTATTTTATAATATGTATTAACATTAAGTAGGATTATATACTAATCACTGTATAATTCACAACAATAACAATATAATGTACTGACACAATATCAGGTGGATTATCAGCTAATCACTCAGCGTCGTATAAACTTTACGGCACTCCAATTAAAATGGCGTTGACGTCGGCCGTTTTGACCCTAATCTGTCACTTTACGAGTTGAATGTGTTCGACAGCGTCAACAACCTGATTTACATTCGCTCTAAATTTTGTATCTTGAAAAAAATCTTGAATATTTTTTAGTTTTGGTATTATTTAGAATACAATTATAATTGTCGTCACCCTTTGCTCTAAGAGTCATTTAAGGGTTAAGGATCTCAATAGGGATAAGATCAATGGGCAGCGGTTGTCTCTTGGGAAACGTACCACCTGCGATCATCAACCCGCTTCCCAAGCGCGCCAACGTTATGGCACGCTTTTCCCGATTGCTGTCTATGGAGGAGATCTACGTCTAGTAAATAAAAGAACATACAAAAAAAGCTTACAAAATTAAACAAAAAAAACGATAATTAATATAAGCCTTTGTTTTACACGAATGTAAAATTAAATAATAAAACAGAAAGGCTTTTATTTAACAATAAAATATTAATATACATACATTATACAAGAAGGAGAAAAGATGTTTTGCTAAAATAAATGTAAAACGGTATTTTTGTGTTACCTCCTATAAGGTGGACTAATGATATTCTGAAAGTCGCAAGGAGCCGTTGGATGCAAATAACACAGGACCGTTCTGCTTGATGTGGGAAGGCCTATTGGACATAGGCACTGGACTTTCACTGGTCTTCGAGCTGTATGCATAATTCATCCACCTAATAGTTGTAAACCCCACTTCATTAATTTAAAAATATTAACTTTTGCTTCTCTATATATATATATATATATATATATATATGAAGTGGCGGCGTTCGTCAGAGAGAATCTTAACTTGTACCAAACTCTTACTAATAGGAGACTACAGAACATTCTAAGATTAAGATAGCACAAAACAGCACTTTTCTCAAAAAGTATTTTGGGTATGGCTCCTCTTATTTATAACAAACTGCCGAAACAAATGAAAGCCAAAAATGCCAGTAATTTTAAGAAAACTCTCAAAAAAGTCCTAATAAATAAAGCCTATTATTCCATCAATGAATTTTTTAATGACAAATGTATATCATGCTGAATTTGATTTAATTATATATAAATTTTTCTCTATAATGTAATATTTAATAAGCTATATACTATAATCTATGTTTCACATGCCAAACAACTGCTAAACGGAATGAGCAATATATATTAATAGTACATTAATATCATTATCATTATTTATATTATTTCATTTATTATTTCATTTTTCATTTTTTTTATTTTTTATTTTAGATTATTATCATTAATATCATCTATTTTACTCTGTTTATTGTGAATAAATGAATTTGAATTTGAACTTTTACGGACTGATCGATGGATGGATGATTTCTGTATTAGATTGTATGAATATGAGTAAACTTTGGCGCTCTTTAGATATAAAATCATAGTAGTAGTGAAACAATTGAATTAGAATAATTTTTAACTTGCTTCAAAAAACTGTGTATGTTTTCCTGTGTGCATATTTTTTTCAGCATAATTTCAAGTTTAATCAACTTTTTACGCTATTCACTATTTATTAGACTTTTAAATTATTGCAATCAATATCTAGAATTAGTTGACTCGACAGACATCCTTTCTTAACTATAAATATTGAATTCGAATTAAAAAAAAAAAATATCCAACAGCAACGACTTGCTGTGAACTATAATCGATTTTCAGGTTATAATTAAATGCAACTCGATAAGGGTTAAAAGAAATGACGACGACTTATGTTTGTAAATCTAATTGCTGTTATTTTTAGAAACTAAAAATCTACTAAAAATAATGAAGTATTCTATTGTGTTCCTTGCTACTAAAAATAATGAAGTATTCTATTGTGTTCCTCGTTATTTCAAATTAATCAAAATCTTGCCAAAATTTTTATATTAAGTTGAGCTTTAAATTTGAGCGCGATTGCTTTAACTTACCGTGATGAATAAACATTTAAAAAAAACTAGTGATACCAAACGGATTCTCCTGCAACCAATTCGCGCTGCGCAATTCAAACAGTCCACGTATTTTTTGAACAGACCTCGTATTTGCAGCGCGCATTCAGCCAATCGCTGACAATTATTTCAAACAACGAACAATTACGTCAAACAACTGACGATTATGTAAAATTAATACTGTCATCTTAGAATAATAACGTATAGAAGGTAAGTTCGCGCACAAAAAGTGAAGCATTTCAATAGGAGCCTAATGGAGCTTACGGTGGCACCGTTCCGTAATGTACAAGTCATTGTACTGCACGTACGTACGCGACTCTTAAAAATAAATAGGTAATTATGACGGTTTGTGCATTCAAATGGTGTCACAACACATTTGAAAAACATAAAAAGGTTTTTAACATTACTTTTAAAAGTATCTCGACGATTTATGTTAATAAAGACAAAATTTGATTTCATAATTTGTATAGTGGTGGTGCGTGTGTACGTGTGTAATCGTCTGCGCGCCATTAGTATTTTTAGATTCAAGTTTCGAACGTTCGAAGTACTGACACTATCCTTCTATACGTTATTATTCTAAGACTGTCATTAAGTTTTCGTATTCTTGTTTAAATTTTCTAATGTCCACTCAGCTTTCTTAATGTTTTCTTTCATCATAGCCTTCTCCTGAAAATCGTATCTTTAATATATAAATCTTCTGTTCGTGTTTGTAATCGAACTCCTAAACGGCTGGACCGACTTTGATGAAACTTTTTGTGTCTTCCAGTGGATTCGAGAATGGTTTAGAATAATAATTGGACCCGCGCTGCTATCGATTTCAAGGATTCGTTTTATTTTATTTCAACAGATCGACATATGTTACACAATAAAAAAAGAATTAGGGAAATTATTCGATCTGTTCATGCGTGATGCGATCACCAAGGGAAATAGAGATTCATTTATATAATTATATTTATAGACGATTCGTTAACATTTTAATGTCTTTAAAACCACTAGCAGACCATTGTAAATAAAACTACTTTTACGGATTATATCGCGTTGTATTTGATTTATGATTGCCCGACGTTTCGAACATTTTGCAGCATTCATGGTCACGGGTCATTTTCTTCTTACACTGGCAATAAATTTGTACTAAAATGTGGGTCAAAATTTAATAAATTTATAACTAATTTTCTGTATCGGGTAGATAATTATAAATGTCTGTAATAACGATGACTTGTTGGACGTGAGACACCTTAGTCCGCCAGTGACCATGAATGCTGCAAAGTGTTCGAAACGTCGGGCAATCATAAATCAAATACAACACGATATAATCCGTAAAAGTAGTTTTATTTACAATGTGTAGTGCTCGCGTAAACATCAGATATCATTACACTACCAGACCATTTCATTTTGTGACGTCTGCCATATTGGATATTAAAATGACGTCACCTCATTTAATGTGTTTTGCTCCTCAAGCCTTTTTATTTGATATCCATATCATAGAGGCTACTATGAAAATTATAAATCGCCATATTATGACATTCACCATATCTGATTAAAAATGACGGCATTTAAATAATCATGCATTGTCACATGAACAATATATGTTCACATAATAATACATGATTGGCTATTGTCACGTGAACGTTATATAGTCCACGATCACGTCACCACATAGGGAGTGTAGGGCGTGTCAGCTACCCAGGCGTCATTGTCCGTTAGGCAGTCTGGCTGGAGAGGCTTCGGTTCGATGTTCGGACCATCGAGGTCTTCCGATCGATGCTGATGGAGTGGTTGGGCCGTCAGCACGGGGTGTTTTACAGCGAACTGATGAAAGTATTGAAAGAAAGAAAGAAAGAAAGAAAGAACTCGTTTATTAGCACATACATACATACAATACAGAAAAATAATAGGTAAGAAGAAAATTGTCACATGACATATGTGCCAAAGGGCAGGCAACTCAGCACAATATCAGGAGACATTAAAGTTACCTGATGCTGGTTTTCAGTTGCAACCCAAAGTGGCGTACGCTCGAAACTGTATGATAATAATAACAAATAATAAAAACAATATCAGATTTTTAAAGACAATATCAAATTAATAAATAAAAATATAATGCATACCATGAATTAGTTACATTTATAACAGGTAGAAACAGTATTTTAGTTTTTGTTTAAGTATGAATTAATTTGTGTAAAATAAATTCGAAATTTAATTATATTGAAAGGGTAATCAAAACATAACAATCAAAATAATAATCATTGAGTACATAAATTCATTGTAAATGGAAACTATCAATTCAACAATCAAATATTAAATGTTTAAAATAAATTAATAAAAAAAACTAGCAATCAATGTCTTACAATCTATAGTTGAATTACACTAGGCAGCGCAACAATGAGATAAAAATATTGATGGGGCATGATTACTTCGCCAAGTACCTACTTAAGGTTGTGAGGAGGGAGAGCACATCGTCCTGCCACTACTGCAATTGCAACGAGGACATAACGCAACATACGTTCGAAGTGTGAATTCACACTGACTGCGTCCGAATCTAGGATGTGGTCGCCGCCTTCTGCGAGGCAGTCGTCTTCCGGAAGAAGGCGGCAGATCGTGTGCAAGAGGAATTCCTCTACGGCGGCATAGACGCAAGTACCTGCACTTTATGCCGCCTTAGCCAAGGTCACGAATGGCTACGTTGGGAAATAGCTGGTCACCCGCAAATAAGCTGAGCGTGAGGATAACGCCCCGGGGGCGTCGGGGAGGGACGGTACCCAAATGGGTTAACCACCAGGCTGGGCACAATGTGTCCATACTATGACCTGGACCGGCAATTAAAGATATGTAATTAATTCATCATCATCTCAGCTCATACACGTCTCACTGCTGGGCTCGAGTCTTCTCCGCAAGGGAAGGGAGATTGACCTACTACACCACGCCTATCAGGCGGGTTGGTATGGGTTTGATTTGCACATTTCTCCTTTTGTATAGATATTATCGGTATATTAATCCCTTGGTCGTCCCGGGTAGTGAATAGTATTCTTACACCACACGGATAGTTAATTAGATACGAAAGATGTTTAAATTGCGTAACTTATACTCGTTCCAACCATTTATTTTACTTTTGGCAGGTCGAATTCTGATCAATTAGTGTTGTACCAATGTATTACGGATACTATGTTTTGTAATAATCGATTTTATTCAGGAAGAACTTTTAATCGATTTAACACGGATATTTTATTTTTGCTTAAATACATATTTCATATTATTTAAAAACTTCACTTCTGTAAATATATTTGTTATTTGGGCACATTAATTTTTGCATACCCACTAATTCAGTCCTCCCAAAATATTTTACTTTGTACTTTGCAAAATAAAAAATAACTACTTTATGAAGCATTTTTCCATTAAGCGGGGTCCGCTGCTCCAAACTTTACTTAGAGACAATGGCGCCCTCGTCTGCGGTAGTAAATCACTAATTTTCTCATCCAGCCTACCCCTTTTTTTTAAGCCGAATTGGCAACACTGAACGGCGCGCCGGCGACGCCATTTTGTTGTGTTGTCTGTCACTCGCAACAAGACTCCCGTGCTAGTCACATTTCTGTTCGCTGAGTGCTCTTTCATATTTTTCATACGCTGTGTTGAGTATTTATATTCCACCGTATTGATTTCATTGTTCTTACTTTGATTGAGTTGAGCGTATCGTTCCTCCCAGTAAGATTTTACTTGCAAAATGCCGAAAGGTATGGTGCTTAAAGGACAATCCAGAGAGTTAGTGCTGCGGCTTCGTGAATTTTTTGAAAAGGAAAGCCGCAATGGCGGATTCCTTATACCAGTAACCCAAGTTAGAGACCGTGTTGCAGCAGCATTAGGTATTAGTGCTCCAACGGTGGCGAAAATCACTAAAGAAGCCTATGGTAGTAGTGGTATTGAACAGAACAAGCTATCTACGCCTAAGAAAAAATGTCAGCCCCGTAAAGTGACAGCAATTGACAGTTTTGATACTGATGCTATTCGTCGTCATATATACAATTATTACACAAGCAAAGAGATTCCTACTTTGAAAAAATTAGTAGCGTCTCTACGAAATTGTGGCTTGTTTCGTGGTCAAAAATCTTCTTTGTCAAAGGTGCTGCACCAAATCGGGTTCTTGTATAAGAAATCCGACAAAAGAAAAATTTTAATGGAACGTCGTGATATAGCCTTGTCTCGCTGTGAATTTTTAAGACAAGCGAAGAAAATAGAAGACTGGTCGAATGTCGTTTTCACAGATGAAACTTGGCTCAATGCCAATCATTCCATACCAAAAGGTTGGACTGACGATACTGCTGCTTCTACTTCTGCAGTGCCAATGGGGAAAGGTGAACGCCTCATCATTTGCCATGCGGGAACTACAAAGGGATTTGTACCAGACGCTCTGTTAGCGTTCAAATAAAAAAAAAACAGGAGACTATCATGAGGAGATGAATGCGGACGTGTATGAAAAGTGGTTCAGAGAAATGCTTACATCACTTGAAGAGCCATCAAAAATATTTATTGATAATGCACCCTATCACTCTCGCCAAATTAATAAAATGCCAACACAGGCCAACAAAAAACACGAGATTATAAACTGGCTTCGTGATAATGGGGAAGATGTGGACGAATCCCTACTAAAAGTAGAATTACTTAAAATATTAAAAAGTAAAAAGCAGCCAAAACGATATGTCATCGACGAAATGGCAGCAGAATATGGGCATGTTGTAATCAGAATTCCTCCGTACCACTGTCAATATAATCCAATTGAAATGATCTGGGCACAAGTCAAAGGACACACCGCAAGAAACAATACAACTCCTCCTTTCACAGCAAATAAAATGCTTGAACTTTTAAAAAACGCATGTGCTAGTGTGACGCCTGAAAACTGGGCGAGTGTCGTCAACAAGACAAAAAATATAATATTCTCTGATTGGGATCGGGAAATTGAATTTGACAACATAGCTACACAAGAGTTAATAATAAACACTGCAGATGATTCAAGCGACGATTCGAGTTCGTATGAAGAATCCGACGATTCGTTATAATAAAATAATATTAAAATATTTTGGTTGTTTTATTTCATGTTATAGGTATGATGAGAAGATTTTTATATCTCCCTGATACAATTTTGACGTGTTGTCTATTACAACAATTCAAAACTCAGTTGTCAGCTGACTTAACTGCAAATAAGTGTAATCGATTATTTGCGATTCATTAGTTTGCACCGAATACTTTTGATCCTGTCACTAGATGCGATAGAACGTAACTTTTTTTATAACGGAAATGAATTATCACTTAAATTTTATGAATAGAGCTATTTACGGCATATTAATGTATTTAATGGGTAATAATTAAGATATATAAATATTATTGGGCAGTTTATATATTTCTCTGTTCACTCGTTTCAAAGTTAATAATTGCGTATAATGAAACAGTTACGTCCTAAAGCATGTGTCAAAAGTAAAATAAATGGTTGGAACGAGTATAACTATGTACATATAATAGAAAATATCTGGTTGACCGAGCTTCGCTCGGAATACTTTTATCGAATTTATTTAGATATCATCATCATCTTGCTCTTATCCCAATTATTTGGGGTCGACGCAATATGTCATCTGTTTTGACATATTGCAAAAAGTTTCGGCAATGACTTTTATGACCGGCCGCCTGCCTGACGTCAACCCTCCTTGGGAATGTAATCGTTGACCCAAATGGTATCAGATGGAGTTGGTCCGGGTCAATCTAGGGCTCTTAGTCGTCTTTTACGACACCCACGAGCAAAGCAAGGGTTGGTAGTATTCGAAGCCGCTACCACACAGGGAATTATTTAGATATATATTAATAAAAAATAAATAATGAAAAATATATAAAAAATTACAAAAAGAGAATAATAATAACACCGAGATTTGAACTGACGCTGTTTGAATGCCAAAAAAACCAAAATTAGAATCTGTCAACTTCCCATCTGAGCTATCGTAACTCATGACGTTGACAACGAAATTTGAATTCATATTCTTTTAAAATTTAATATCATTGTTTGTTTTGCTAAAAACACGGACAAAACAAGATTTTCTATAAATAAAACCTAGCTAGATCGATTTTTTGGACCCGAAACCTCTAGTATGCCAAGTTTCAACAAAATCGTTGGAGCCGTTTCCGAGATCCTGAATATATATATACAAGAATTGCTCGTTTAAAGATATAAGATAACATTATTTTTGGTAGCCTATAAAATACATTGGCCTTTTGGAGGCTTCCTCATAGTGGAAGCCCTGAACGCAGATTTCTTGTGTCCTTATGGTAATGACAAGGCAATAAATTTGTATGACAATGTGGGTCAAGATTTAATAACTAATTTTGTAGCGGGTAGATATAAATCTCTGTAATAACGATGACTTGTTGGACGTGAGACCTTTTAGTCCGACCGTGACCGTGAACGCTAAAAAGATTTAAAACGTCAGACCATTAAAAAATCAAATAGAAACGCAATAAAATCTGTAAAAATAGATTTATTTACAGTTTGAATTTCGTTATCACCATCATCATCGCAGCCCACATACTTCCCACTGTTGGGCTCGGGCCTCCTCCACAATTAGACGGCATTTGACCTACCATGCAGGTCAGCCATGGTGGCATAGGGTTTCATTTCAAATTTTCTATCTGTTGCACAGATTTTATATGCATATTATATCCCCTTTTATGACTTCCACGGGGCAAGATAGGGAGTGGTGAATTGTATTCTTACTCCGTCACCACACGGAATGAAGAAGAAGGTTTGAATTTATCACCTTTTCATTCTCAGTGGCTTATTTCTATAAAAATATATCAATAATGTACTTACACAAGTTTCAATAAGGCTGCACAATAAAATTATCCTCAATTCTATAAATACAATTTGTCCCAAGTCAAATTTGCCGAAATCCCTCTGGTTTGTGGGTTAAGCTATGTAGGCAACTGACCTGTTTGATACGGCCGCTAGTACGGATTTCACATACAATAGGATTAACCTGTTAGATTTATAGTAGGGTAAATGTACCAATTGTCGTCTGAATAGGTGATTCGTTGGACCAAGTGATGAGGGTTGATTCTTTTGGCAAGTGAGAACAATTTCATCTTACATTCTTAAATAGATAAAAAAATACACGCAAAGAGAAATACATTAGCCGAGGCCGCGGGTGACCGGACCGGGGATTTTAGTCCGTCACTCGCAGAGAGGCTGACCGCGCGACGGCGACCGACGTCCCGGGACAGGGACGTCGAGAGGTGAGGGTACCCGAAAGGATATTCCGTCGGGCCGATCACTGACAACAAGTCACCCTGCTCCAGTGGTCGACCCAACGACGAGTGTGACGTGGGTACGGGTGGGTTATGGGTCCCCGCGCCGTCCTTTCGTCGTCCCGGACGGAATGGACCGCGTGTGCGCTTACCATAGCCCACCCATAAAAAAGATAAAAATAAGATACACAAGCAATATAATAAGATACACAGACAGAGATACACAAGCAAAATAAGATACAATATTCCTTGTGGTAACGGAGTAAGAATACAATTCATCACCCCCTTTCATAATTGTGGGTTCTTTAGTCAATCCAAGCAGGGTGAGTGTCTAGTATCATATTACAATCCTTCTCTCTCATCATTATCATCACAGGTCATATTGACACAGGAAATTGACCTTACTCATGCTGGTCAGACAAGTGATATAAATAGGTAAGGTTTTTTGTCGAGTTTTCCCTCTCAAGTATTCCATACAATATAGTATTGAATTGTATTCTTATTCCGTCACCACATGTTCTAAGATTCATTTCAGTTATTATTATTAGTAGTAGTAAAATATATTATTTCTTTACAGGATGAAACGATTACCAACTGCTGTTATTGCTATGCACCAGTATCGCTACAATCAACATACAATTGGAACATTGTTTTTGTTAAGAAGTATCAATCTCAGGAAATATATACTCGACATTATGACAAATTTGCTTTTTTATTTCTACGATACTAATATATCCAGCGCTGTCGTCATCAAGGCGCGTATAATCTCATTCCTGGGCATCGAGCCTCCTACACATACAATATGCACATAACTATGGAATAGAAAGTCGGTATATAATTAATAATTCCTTTTTAAAACGCTTTTATTAGCTTCAGACGTATGTATGTTAGTATATTAGTATGTAACGGAATCTTTGAACATGATTTTGAGCCCCTTCAAAACGTTGGATTTACTCGAAATTTGGCATACTTATTAAGGACCGATGACAATTTAATATTTTAAACAGTTTGACCCGTTATCCTACTAGGATAATCAGGATTAGCGATTTAAGCGTATTTTTTAGTTTTTTTTGAACTATTATATTATTTAATCACTAATTAGAACACTATCTGGCTGAATTGACGTTATTCTGTACAAAAATTAAAAAATAAATCCTTGAATTCCATCGCAGCTCCACCTAATGTGTCTTAATGCATTGTTTTAGTAGTCTAAAACCATTTTCGCATTATTGTCTTTCTAATGAATCTGGTTTAGGGCACATCGGGTGGGCGATTTCATTGCTTGTAACTAAGGTGACCATAGATCTTTTAAGTCAAAATAGGACACTTGCATAACGTGAGCTTCATTTCTTGCGTCTTGGGAACAATAGCAGAAATAAATTGCATTAAAAACAAAAACACTTAAAAAGGCCTGCAAATTAGGTAAAATTATGAGGTCAAAGTCTTGCAAATTATGTAAAATTATAAAGTTCCTATCTAATAACTTGCCCATGGATGTCGTAAAAGACGACTAAGGAATATAATATGCACACTGCATATGTGCAAAGAAAGAAAATTCGAATGAAACCCTATATTAACTTGTCTGACCAGCATGGTATAGTAGGTCAAATTTCCTCCCATTGTGGAGGAGGCACGAGCCCCACAGTGGGACGTATGTGTGCTGCGATAATGATGGAGTTAAAACATAAAAAAAAGAAAACGTCTGTTTGAAAAAACGAGACATTTTTGTTATAGTTCTGAGATATAGACAAAGGACGGCAAAGACAGCCTGAAAACAATATTGGCCTGTTAGAAAGGGACGTATGGTCAAGTTAACTGTAACCGATATATAAACATAATGATTTCTGATATTTTCACGATAAATTTTTTTCACGATAAATTTGTAAATAAAACTATATACTCCGCTCGCAACCATAAACGCTGTAAAATGTTCAAAACGCTGGGAAATCAAATACCAACGCGATAAAATCCGTGAAATTGTTTTATTTTACAACGATATATGTATAAACATTTTTAAACTAAAATCTTGTAACATTACTATTTATTGCGTTGGGTATTATATGAACAATAAGAAAAAACAAAATGATTGATAGTTATATAAATAAAGTGCTCGCATCAGTCTGTTTTCATTTCATTTCAGTCTGAATAATATATTATGGATATTTATAAATACGTAGTACAGAAGAAATAGGCCTTTAATAACCTAGCGTACCTTAGGGCTTGCTGTTACGATAAAAACAATACTCTTAATAATAAAACCTCGGTTTAAGTATCTAATAAAGTTCAATGGTCCTGTCTATCTATGTTTTATAGATGGAATTAGCACGTGCTCACGAAATTTACGATATTTCGGTCGTTAAACATTTCAGCAAACAGATTTTGTATTAACTTTGATTAGGTACATTTCGAGATATGATTTTCAGTATCTCTTCGAAAGCTGTACGTAATATCTAATATTTATGTTAGAAAATAAATATGATATTTAAATATAAGTGATAAAGCTTATACTAGAGTTGAATAGCATAGAACTAGATAAGTCGAACATAACCTGTAATAAAAATAGATTAATTTCGCAGTTTATGACGGAAAAAGCATAAATGAATTTCTAGACCTAAGTACGACTTTTGGGGCATATACTAGACATCCTATTTAATGTGATTTACGTGGTCCTGGTCTTATCCCAGTTATTTGGGGTTGATACAATATGTACTTCTTCCATCTCACATAAAATTAAAGTTCTGGTAATATTTTTTAGACCAGCTGCCTGGATGACATTAACTTTTCTTGATAATGTAATTGACCAGACGGCGGCGTGAGATAGAGTTGGTCCGGGTTGATATAGAACTCTTAGTTGCCTTTTATGACACCCACGAACAATATACGACTTGATAGTATTTGTAGCCGTCACCACGCAACATATTATGACGTATGAGACATATGACGCTAGAGAGAGATACGCGCATGGTAGGCAGGTTATGGGGTCGAATATTATCCCTAGACGGATCGAGCTGGGGGTAAATATATCATAGCCTGTCACTAATAAAAGGGAGGGAAATGACTAATAAACCATTACCATCATTGCAACTAGATAAACTATAACCTAGTGCTAACGTTTGAAAGCATGTCTGGTTGCCATAGGCCGTGGTGGCTAAGGAGCTCGTGATCAAGAATGGGACACATAACGAATACATGAAGAATTACATTTGTTTCAACTCCCTAACGTCCCACTGCTTGGCTCGAGTCTCCTCCCTAATAGGAGGGAAATTGATCTACTGTATCATGCTGATCAGACATGTTAACATAGTGATTTATTTTGAGTTAACTTCTCTTGTATAAATGTTATTTGCATATTATAACTCTTTAGTCGTCTTTTATGACATTCACGGCAAGATAGGGAGTGGTGAAATGTATTCTTAGTTCGTCACCACATACCTGCGCCTGATGCCGCCCTAGCCGAGGCCGCGGGTGACCGGACCATGGAATTTAGTCCGTTACCCCGAGAGGCTGACCGCGCGACGGCGACCGACGTCCTGGGACAGGGACGTCGAGAGGTGAGGGTACCAGAAAGGGTATTCCGTCGGGCCGAACACTGATGACAAGTCATCCTGCTACGGTGGTCGACCCAACGATGAAGGTGACGTGGGTACGGCTGGGTTATGGGCTCGCGCGCGAATGGACCGCGTGCGCGCTTAGCATAGCTCATCCATAAAAAAAAAGTTTCGTCGCCACATGGAAAACTGCAATACTGCAGGTTTATTGCATAGTTTATAAAAGAGACGCTATACCATCCACTTTGTCGAGGATTATTTAATATACTCCTAAAAATAAAACCAGAAACCACGGTAATTACTCTCGTGGTAAACAATCAGCTTAAACGTTTAGGCGTGTCGAAGTAATTATTATGTTCTGATTAGGTCACAGCGACCCCATAACCGGAGTACAAGTGTGAAGCTATTAACATTATTTGTACCCCCATTTGGTGTTACGGTGGCCCGAATGAGTTTAATCTGTTTTGTGGCTTCGAGCCTACGAGTTCATGTTGCATAGTCGCTAATAATATTTATGTAAGTATTCGTTACGTTTGTTAATGACATTTGGCATATTTAAGTTATTTATATAATAGGTCTTTACCTATGTAATTGCCGTTCTGCAGTACTGGCCATTTCAAATCAAAATAATTTTTGTTTGGCTAAGAATTTTAATTTCAAATTAATTTTATTTTAAAACATGGAATTCATTTTCCAAAAGTAGTCATTTGTTTATTGATTAGTGTTACGTTTTCATCGCATTTCAATCTTTTTCGTCATCATGGATACGTTCGAGTTTTATGAAATTCGAGTAATTATGTAATATGAGTATCGTCGTGGCAGCAACGCGGCACAAGCGGCACGCAACATCAACGACGTTTACGGAGCTAACACTACAAACCAACGTACCGCCTGTTATTGGTTTGCTCGCTTCCGTTCTGGAAATTTTGACCTGAAAAATGAACCTCGCGGTCGTCCGAAGACTTTGGTCGACAATGACGAATTAAAGGCGATTGTGGAACCCGATGATACACAATCTACGGCTGAATTAGCAGTAGCTTTCGACGTTAGCGTCAAAACAATATTGGTCCATTTGCGTCAAATTGGCAAGATAAGAAAGCTTGACAAATGGGTGCCCCACGAACTCAATGATTGCCAGCGCGAAGTACGCGTCGAGACATGCCTTGCATTGCTCAACAGACACACAAATGAAGGAATTTTGAAACGCATTGTTACTTGCGATGAAAAATGGATTCTGTTTGATAACCGCAAGCGCTTAGCAAGTTGGTTGGATCCTGGTTCAGCACCTAAACAATGCCCTAAACGAAAACTTACTCCTAGAAAAGTGATGGTCACTGTTTGGTGGTCTAGCGCCGGTGTGATTCATCACAGCTTCTTACCAAACGGGGTGAGCATTACTGCAGATGTGTACTGTGAAGAACTGAACACAATGATAGAGAAGCTGGCACATCTCCAACCAGCATTGGTCAATCGCTCGTCTCCGCTGCTCCTGCACGACAATGCGCGACCTCATACTGCACAGCAGATGGTCTCCAAGTTGCAAGAACTGGGGTTGGAAGCTTTCCGTCATCCGCCATACTCACCAGATCTTGCGCCTTACAGACTACTTCTTTTTCCAGAATTTGGATAACTTTTTGGCGGGAAAGAAATTCAATACCCGAGAGGCAGTACAAAATGTCTTTGAAGAATTTGTTGCCTCCCGTCCAGCTGATTTCTTTAAGAAGGGCATCAATAAACTAGCGCTGCGTTCGCAAAGATGCATTGATTGCATGGGTGATTACTTCGATTAATACAAATAAAAAATACATGAAAAAAAATAGTTTAATTTTTTTCATATATAACGGCAATTTCGTAGGTAAAGACCTAATACTTCGTGTGATGACGGAGTAAGAATACAATTCAGCACTTTCCTTCTAAAAAAAAAAAGATAACCCCTGTACTAAGGAAGTAATCCTTGCATTGGGACTTTAAAAACATATAACTAACGGACACAAATTACATTCAGACTCAGAACAGCAATTTGTGGATCGCACAAAGTATTGTCCCGCGTGGGATTCGAACCTTTGACACTGGCGGGGTAAATCCCTAACTTAATCACTTTCTACGCCATCTGTGCTTCTCTGCTTGCAAGTGGCGTGAAATTCACCACCCTCTATCTTGCTTGCGGATGTCGTGAAAGACGACTAAGGGATATAACATCTATGCAAGGGCAGATAAACTATACCAATAAATAAAATTGGAGTGTCTGTTTGTAATGTCAAAATAATAGACTTTATTCATGCTCACACGGTTATTTGCACGACACCTATGCCTAAAATACAGATTAAAAAAAATTTGTCTGTCTGTTTGTTCCGGGTAATCTTCGAAACGGCTGGACCGATTTCAAAAAATTCTTTCACTAATGGAAAGCTATCAGGGAGTAAACTAGGCTATATTTTATCCCGGTATTCCCACGAGAACGGGAACTACGCGGGTAAAACGACTAAAACCGAAGCGAAGCGAGGGCGGGTTGCTAGTTTGATATAAAATCATATAGCTTCCAATATGTCTGACCAGTGCGGTATAGTAGGTCAATTTCTTTCCTAACCTGGAGAAGGTTCGAATCCAGGATGGATTGAGAGTTATTTTAGTTATAAGAGAGATACAGCTCGAAATAAAACATGGTAAAGGGTTTGTCGTCCCGTCTTACCAGTGTAGTATAGTGGTTAATTTCTCTTTCATTGTGAAGGAGGCTCGAGGTAATCATTGAAGACATACGAGCTGAGAGGATAATGATATTTTAGTTACGTACAGTTACATCCTTAATTTTATCCCTAATTTTGCATATCCGATAATGGTGTAATTTGCCACGCCTGCTAGATGGATTGGCCTGGAAGCCTTTTATTGTGACATAGTTAATGTTTGCAGTTGTTAATCGCAGATATAGCCATCTGATAACGACTGGAACCACACTTTTGACAGTTGTCTGTCTACAGCCGCGGACTGATCCGTCCGGGGTAGTAACCACACTCTCGCAGATAATCAACGGTCGAGTAGTAGCATTTTGTTACTGCGCTTCGTTCGGTGAGCAAAAGTGCCAAAAGCCTTACTTTCTGAGGGTGATTGCTTGCGGTGGATTTAAGTTCTAGTATCACCGAACCTCAATGCATGCATTCACACTCCTTTCACTTTTTTTTTTACGGTAGGCAGCGGCCTTGCAAAGGTCCATGAGCGGCAGCAACACTTACTATGAGGTACTGTTCACCCGTTTGCCACCATTTGCAATAAAAAAAAACATCAACTTTATCCGGACTGTTAAATAAACGCTAAGGGCTTTCATCCCGAATGAAAAGTGTGCGGGCAACTTTTTGGCGGGAATGTGGAAGTGTCACTTGGTGTTCTTGTATTATATTTAATATCTTAATGTTATATTAAATAATTGTGATGGCATTTTATGTAATAATATCAGGTTGACCGACCTTTGCTCGGTATATTTTTGTTGTATTTTTGTCGAATTTATTTAGATATATATTAATAAAAAATAAAAATTAAATAATGAAAAAATATCAAAAATTATAAAAAAAGAATAATAATAACACCGAGATTCGATCCCACGCTGTTTGAAAGCCAAAACAAAACAAAAAACTGGACAACTTCTCAACTGAGCTATCGTCCTCACGATGTCAACAGCGAAATTTGAATCTATATTCTATTGACATTTTATGTCATTGTATTGATTATACAAGAATTGCTCGTTTAAAGATATAAGATGTAGAGGAACAATTGCTGAGGTGTAGTGAATATGATATAAAAGTGCTTTACATACCTTTATGTTTCCACTAAAATTCGCCGAAGATACCGTTGACGGTCACTGTTACAATACTGTTGAAGGCCTCAATTTGACTTACTGAGAGACAATGACTAATCCGAAAAGATAATTTGTATAAAAAATTATAACTTGACTCTGACAAAAATGGCTCGTATTAGCTTATTGCCAAGACAAAAAAAAAAGAAGAAGAAGCGTGCGGCTGCAGCGTATTAAATCTCATTGTCAATTATTGGGGCTATTGGTACCAATTCCTTTTTTTTGGTGACCCGCACGGCAGGTTATCCTTTCGAGTAACAATTTCCGTCGATGCCCGACAATAAAGCGTCAGGGCATTGAATACAATCACCTACGATATTGTTCTACTTTTCAAGTGAGGAAAACAGATTTAAATTAATCGTTCTTCAAACTGAACTCTATCGTACACACTTGTTGCGCTACATAATTCATATATTATGTATTTCGCGTGCGCTCTGATAGCTATGGACAAAGAATATTGAGTATCGATCGATTCGACCTCTCGCAGTATTCTGCCGCCCTAGTATTTTCCGATCGAATCATTCATTATTGGCGATTGCCGATACTTCTAATACACATTTGAACTTGGTTTAATTTCAATTATAATGTAATTTTTTAAAATTTTATTAAAATGTGTTGCGAGTAAAATAATAGTAAAAATTTGTTAATGAATTTCATTATAACATAAAATACTTTTTCTGTTGGTAAATTTTGGATATATTTTTTTTTTATTGCAAGCAGTGGCAAACGAGCAAACAGTACATACACCTGATGGTGTGAAGTGTTGCTGCGGCTCATGTACCTTTACAAGGCCTCTGCCTACCGCGAAGAAAGTGAAGGGAGTGTGAATGCGTGCATTGAGGCTCGGTGATACCAAAGGCACCACCAAAACACTCCACACGCGAACACCCTCAGAAAGTGGGGGCTTCCGGCTCTCTCGCTCACCGAACGAAGCGCAGTAACAAAATGCTACTACTCAGACGTCGATTTTCTGCGAGAGCGTGGTACTATCCCGGACGGACCGGCCCGCGGCTGTAGATAGACAACTGTCGACAGTGTGGTCCTACCACTAGTGATAATAAACTAACTATACACTAACTAAAACATATTATAAAAGAAAAGCAAAAAAGAGAACCTTTACCGTTCTTACAGTTAAATATTACCTATTTTAATAGTTTTAATACAAAATGTTGTCTTTGCCTGCCATCTCTTGATTGCCCGTGGGACTTGCAAAAATCGGCTAAGGGTCCACCAGGAGAGTGGGTAGCAGCTCTCCTGGGAAGCGTATAACACCTCACTGGGATCATCAATCCGCTTGTCACGCGGCCATTACGCCATTATTCCTCCATATGATGAATAAAGAATAAATTACCCCCAGCCACAGCAGCTTCGCTATTCTACGGAATCATTTTGACCGATGACTGAAAGTTGCTCGTCGTCGTTCAATGTAGGCGGCACAAGACTGCAATTAGCGGCGACACATGAGAGAGGTCTCGCCGTACAGTGAACTATTGGTGAATTTAAGTTTAATTATATTTAATTACACATCTAATAATACAATATGTATAACAAAAAAAAATATAACCTACTTATATGTTGAATCATGATTCCTTGGACAAAACTCCACTTAATGCTTAATTAAACCCAACTGTCAGTTCCAAATGAAGTGATTAATTAGCCGAACACAAGTTATTAAATCGTTCAACGCACAACGGCTACGAAACCTATTAACATAAGTAAAGCGTGAGAACCAACCGACAGAATAACGTGGGAATACCATATCCTCCATTTTCATGCTCGCCTAGTAACTTCGAAGAAGTTTCTTCCCGAATTTCTCACGGTTGTATCCCTTATTTATAACAAAACCAAAATAAAACGAAGCTTAAAATATGTACTTTAACGCTTTGTGATAAAGTATAGATTGCGGCTATTGTTATGTGACTTAATTCGTTATAAATTACAGCCGGAAATCATCTGGTATTTCTTCATTTTTACCTGTATCCTGTCGAAGTTAGATCATTTGAAAACGAACTTTGTGACTTTAATACTAGAGTTTAATTTAGCGTATTGATAATGTTTTTATAAGTGCGACAGAAACACGCATCCCGTTTCCGTCCTTGTCTATATATTAGTTCAATGACCGGTGCGACTGGCATATATGTTGGAACGAGAAAGAGAACTCGATCGTGGAATGCAGCTACCACCTTCGCTTGTCTAGTCGCCTGGTACTTTCGGAGGTTTAGAGCTGAGATGTGGCGCAGAATAATCTATCTATCTCCCTTCCGTTCCGTTAATCATTTTCATTTATGGTATCTATTTCAGTAGCTGAAGAAGTATAAGAAACAATTGAAAAAAAAAGGACTTATCATTCTTTCTCTCTCAATTACAGATTGCGCAAAGGTCTCCATTTTAATGCATGCAAAAAGGATAAAATCAATTCTTTTTTACAGTGATTTGCATATAAGAAAAGTACATATATTTCAAGTATTTTGATAAAAACTAATGTTTTCATTCAGCTTTTTAAAGACGACAAATAGTTTCATTTTCCGGACGTTTACAAATATATTAAATCATAAATTGACTTGAATAAACCGAAACAAAGAATTTTGAACCATATAAAGTATTATTTTACATAGTAATTAGAACTCGGGACATACAAAATGTGTTGCTGTCCTACCAATCAGTTTTAAAGGACTGGACGTTGCCCAGAAGGGAGCCGCCTATTTTTTAATGTTTGATGATTCCCACGGTAAAGCAATGGGTGATGACATATTATATACTTAATCGTTTACTTCATAGCATACCAAATGACAACGACAAACATTCTAAAGACCGAACTTTGATCGATTTAATCTTTCACTCACCCATAGTCCGCGTCAAGCTATCAAAGCCATCTGCGGTTAACAGCTGTACATAAAAAAAAAATATCAAACTCCGCATTTGCTCTCACGTGTCGACGCAGGCACACACGTCAAAGCGACATTGGCGCAGTGTCGTGAACGAGTGCGAGGATGGGCATGTGCGGCGGGGCTTAGGCATGCCAAGACGGGTTATGGCGGGTGTGGCCAAAAGTTAACAAAACTTTATCTTCGTAGCAATCCTTATTGGAAATTTAATGCCTGCAGCGTATCTATTACATTCGAGCTAAAAAGATTATTATAAAAAGTAATAAGTATTGTACATTAAAATGAAACGCAGCCTTCACGGATGTCATCATTGCATGTCTTTTTATTTTCGATGTGATAATGTCTTACAAATCGATGAACGCCAGATGCACGTACGAAATGATGCACGACGAATTTAGATCAATATTTTATACAGCTTTAGTACCATTTAACTGCCAAAGCCACTGTAACCCAAACTTCATAATGGGCCAACGTTCTCACCTATGTTAGGAGTACGTCCTAACTTTCAGCTTTTATAAAATAACGAAGATCTGGTGTTCACGGGCTCTTAGTCTAATAGAAAGTAACGATTGATCTAAGCGTTCGGCTTATGACATTGTTACTTCTAATCAATCTGTATAATTTAAATTTGAAAAAAATGAAATAACGAGTGCAAATAAGTGTTAATTATCGAAAAAATTGTAATTTTCAATTAACGCCTTTTTGTATCATATAAAATAATGATAATTTCCGTGTGGTGACGGAGTAAGAATACAATTTACCACTTCTTCTCTTACCCGTGGGTTTCGTAAAAGACGATTAAATGATATAAATTTGCATATTACATGCAAGAGAAGAAAATCTCGAAATGAAACCCTATACGAACACGTTTGATTAGCATGGTATAGTAGTTCGATTTCCCTCCCATAGTGGAGGAGGCCCGAACCCAACAGTGATAATTCAATTCAATTGATAAAAGTATAAAATTTTTCGTCAATGTTTTTTAATTCCGTACGGTGACAGAGTAAATTGATAAAAGTATGCAATTTCTAAGAGAAGGAAAACTCGAATAAAACCCTAAACCAAAATTTCTGACCAGCATGATATAGTAAGGTCCATTTCCCTCCTATTGTGGAGGAGTTCTTCAGTTTCAGTCGTCTTACTCACATATTTCCCGTTTCCATGGGAATACCGTGATAAAATATAGCCTGTTACTCTCTGATAATGATATTATAGCTTTCCATTAGTGAAAGAATTTTTGAAATCAGTCCAGTAGTTTCGGCGCCTATTCAATACAAACAAACAAAAAAATCTTTCCTCTTTATAATATTAATGTAGATAAGGCGTCTTTACAGACAACCAATTTTTATGTTCCCTTTTTACAAGCTTTTATTTAGTTTCACCTGTCCCGTTGTCTGTAATCAAATCTTGCAAGTTAAATTTCATCCATTTCCCGGTTTCTGATTGAGCTGAAATTTTGTATGCATATATAAATAGGATGACAATGCAATATTATTGTGACATAAAGCTGATCTGATGATGGACCTGGAAGCTGGCCATAGGAATTCCGTAATTAAACGACGCATCCCCATCGAGTTTGGGCTCATTTCATTCATCTTGACGAGTAATTTGATACCATATGGTAAAATCTTTTTTTTAACTTTTTAGTTCATTTTATTAACAAATAATAAAAGCTTGTTTAAAAAAAAAAGGTTTATTTTCTTTAATTTATTTCGCATTTTTCTTTAATATAATTTTCATCAGCATCACAGATCGTTTACGTCCCACTACTGGGCTCCGGCCTCCTCTATATTGGGAGGGAAATTGACCAACAACATTACTCTGGTCAGGCGGGTTGGTATAGGGTTTTATTTTGAGTTTTCCTTTTCTTGCACAAGATATGGGTGGTGAATTGTATTCTTACTCCGTCACCACACGGAAATACAATTAATTTTATACCTTTTTTTTGGTTGGGGTATGGTCAGCTTACATCCTGTCCAATTCATCTGGGGTGACGAAAGAGCATCGTGCAACCCCCTAACCCACCGCATTACCTCTCCCGCCCAAATGGACTGACCACCGGTATCGAGTTTCTTGTTGTCCGTGGCCAGCCCGGCGGGATACCCTTGCGGGTCCCTCCCTAACGCCTCTCCAGGGACGTCGGTCGCCCTCACGCGGTCAGCCTCTCTGCATGTGATGGACTGTTCCCCGATCCTGGTCATCGGCAGCCTCGGCGAAGACGTCATCAGGCGCAAATAATTTTATACCTACAAGATTATTTAGTAATTTATTAAAAGTCTACTAGCGACAGTATAATCTTTATATATAAACTGGCTGACCCAACAGACGTTATTCTGTTCAAATAAAATAAAAGGAATTCTCCTTGAAATCGATAGCAGAAATAGAAGAAGAAATGTATATGTAAAGATTTGTCGTGTACGTGTGTATGTCACTGAACACCTAAACGGCTGGACAGATGTACAGGGTAAACTCTATGTAACGACACTCAAGGGACTGTTCATTTTTAGACGTTATAGAGAGTTGCCGTTAATTGGAGTGAAAAAAAAATTGATATTATTTTACTATTCTAATATTTATTTACTAATATAGTGCAAATTTTACAAACGTAACAACAACTATGATTAAGATAACGTTTAACAACCTAACGACTGCTCGCTGATCGAAGTAAACATGTGCAAGTCAATCACACAAAAAACAAAAGAGAATTTTATTACAATGTTTCGTAGGTCAGTTGAGGTAAACACGTGCTAGATAATAAAATAACAAAACAACAAAGCCAAGAACGTACACAGCTGCAGTTCTTACTAATTTTGGCAATTAAGAAAGTACTGCTCAATGCTAAATAATGCCGTATTGTCGTCGTTATTTCGAGTGAACGTGATGCTAAGTATATAGAGTGTATCATTGTATGGATAATTTGGCAAACCAACCAAAATAAAGTTAATTCGATGTTTTAAGGAGTTTGTCGTTAAATCGAGTGACGTTATAAAAAGTTTACACTGTATATGAAATTTTTGTGTGTGTTCAAGGGGATTCGAGAATGGTTTATACTCAAATTGGACCCGATAAGTGGCGCTCATTTGAACAGAACAACGTCTGCTGGGTCAGTTAGTATCATATAAGAGATGGCGATGATGAATTGATGTTATGCGTCAAAAGACCGTTAAGGGTCTCAAATAATACAGAGATATTATTTCAAGAAAAGGTAGATTTGAAATAAAACCCTTTACCAATCCATCTGATCGGCGTGTTATATAGGTGGCGCTTTATTTGAACAGAACAACGTCTGTTGGGTCAGCTAGTATTAATATATATCTTTTTACAATATAATTTCTATAAAATACAATTAATGTTAAATTTATCGCTAAAATTATTCTGGGTTTATTATCATTACATGAGAAGGCAGTTTTGTGTGTTAAGTTAGTAATCAACTCGCACCTCAAGGGTTTCTACTGGTATTAATAATTTAATAGTTTGCGCAAGATGCAATTAAGTCGGCTGAGAAGAATTTTATTTATAACTCGCACTCGCTCGGTTTCAGTCGCTTTGTGATATTACGGTATGCAATTGCAGTCCATGAGGTCTCGGGTTCAAGTCCCAGACCGAGCAAATTATATGAGGTTTTGTCCGAAATAGCCTAAGCTACTCCTTATATATACAGGCTGTATCAGGTTATGGGGCAACTGGTAGTTCAATGGTCATAGACCATAATTAGAATGTATATTACACAAAAAACAATAAAACATAAAAGTTATAGTGATTACAAAAATGTGTGTCTAAGAGTCTATGCCTTAAATGTTACGTATTATGTAGGCATGTACAGTAGGCATGTAAAGCTTCAACAGTATAAATAAATGATTTACGCATTTTATAATGGTACGTAGGTACAAAGGCGACTCGTTAATGGTCATCGGCCGATCAGCTGATTTAAAGCGAAGTTTGTCTTGCTTATGTGAACGTAATCATGGATTTATTAAATTTCTAATGAACATTTAACAAAGTACGAATATGTTGCAGATTAAGTATCACTGACTTTATACATTTCAGTCAGATTTACACGTAAAAGCGATATCAAAATTGAAAACTTTACGTCTCTCTAATTCATTAAAAATACGACATTTTTATTTCAAATATTTTTCATGGCTTCCTACTACCATTGCCTAGCTCCCATTTGACCAGTTGCCCCATAACCTGATACATTCTGTATATAGCTACCTAATACTAAAGCCTGGTAGACATTTTGACAATTACTCGGAACAAACAGACAGACAATAAAATTTTTAACGGGTTTCTGATGTGATAAATCTGTAGGCAGGGGTAAATCTGATTGTTGGCGTGGCGTAAAGCGACGCATGCCATGGCGAGGCGTTATATGATAGTAAGTGTGGTTCCGACCAATCGTCACAGTAATGTCGTCCGAGGTACCGAATATAACTATTACATTATATTATTACAGAAATTACCGATTAACACACATTGTCACAGTTTGAAATATTTAAAAATTTTTAATTCTTGTATTTATTAAATTAAATGTTTATATACTTGTACAAAATAATTTCGACATTTTACATCTGCCAGGTTTCCTGAGTGACGGCTCACTTTTTTAAGTTTTTAGATATACCTAGGTAAAGTGTAAATAGCTATGTAAGGATAAAAAACTACTATTTTGACATTACAAGTAGACCCTTCAATTTGATTTATTAGTATAGATACTGCTTGCAACACTCGGTTTTACAGGAATGTCATTAATTTGCTTTGGCATCCAGGATAAGAAGGAAGCGGATCTAACTATAAATAAATAATAAACAGAAAAATACCTCATCTTCGAAACTGTTTAACAATCACATCACGATCATATGATTTGAAAATAATATCGCAGTATGAGTCCCGGTGGAATGCTGTCATGATTTTAGTACCATATTCATAATAAAGGCGGTGAATACGATTAAAACCAGTTTAAACATTTTTGTCTGTCTGCCGGTATGTTTGTTTCGGGTAATTTGCCAAACGGCTGCATTGTTTTAATAATATTTTACTACCAGGTATGTCTATATAAGGAATAACTAAAACTGTTTTCGTCTCAAAAAACCCCTATAAAGTTTTGCTCGGTTCGGCAATCGAATCCAAGGTCTCATGGCAAGGCAAGGCGATTGAAACCGAAGCTAAACGAGGGCAGATTGCTAGTAGTTATTATAATTTTAAGTATGTACTTTTAAAATCTAACCAAACCGCTTGTCGCTGAATAACTCGTTTGAATGCGTGCGGCCAACTGTGGCATACGCCTTACAATTTTGTCCATCACTTCGGTGTGTCCTAAAACATTCCTTCACATAAAGCCACCGCCGATAAACTATACTGGGTTGTATTAATTACAGTAAAATTATATTTTTTGCCCCAATGATTATTTATTCACATATCACAATCCGTATAAGTCTATATATTATTTAACTATGCACATCTTGCCTCAAAAATATTTAACAAAATAAATACCAGCAGTCGGATTCTGTCGATCCATAAACGAAGATTGGTTTTAGCAGCAACGTCAGAATGTATTTATTGGTACAGTATCGGCAATCGCCGATAATGGACAACCGATCGGAAAGTACTAGGCGTACAGGACCGCTATGGAGGTGTTCCGATCAATATTACCAATATCCCATGATCTCCCCTATCTTGTTCACACATAGACGTTCGACAGGTGGGCGGGTGCACTCAACAATTGGTTTTGCATTTGTGTGAGTTTTGGCAGTTATGGGAAAAAGTTTTTATGTGAGTGGATACCGGTCATTATAAGACCAAAAGTTTTGCTTTTATAAAATGCGGTTTATTTTTAAAAGATTGTATATAATATTATGTTTATATTTTAAATTTATGTAGTGATTCTCGTTTTAGTTATTAGTTTACTAGTCTGTACGGGACGCATTCAGTTTGTAGCTTATAATTAAAAACTGATATCAAAATTGATAATGCAGCTTAACGAAATGATAACTTAATTATTTGACTACATGTTTCAATTTAGAAGTATTAAAATGAATTTTAAAGTAAATTATTGATTTCCTGTGAATTAGCACGTTAAAATAATTAATTGTTGGGGAAGAAAGTTTCTCGAGTGGCGACCACGAATCGGACGACGCAGCTTAGGACGACCTACTAGGTGGAGTGATGACATCTTGAAAGTCGCAAGGAACTGTTGGATGCAAGTGGCACAGGACTGCTCCGAGTGGCATTTTCGAGAGGCTTATGTTCAACAGTTGACGTCTATAGGCGGATGGATAGATGGATGGATATTGGCTTCATCAATTATAAAGAATTTATTGCGCAACAAATTCACCTATGCGTAAATTTAAAAGATATCTAAAGATGATAAAGATAAAAAATGAATTGCTGTTCGTTAGTGTCGTCAAAACTCGAGAACAGCTGGACCCATTTGGCTAATTTTGGTCTTGAATTATTTGTGGAAGTCCAGGGAAGATTTATACGGTGAGAAAATATGGAAAATTGCGAGTAAAATACTAAGAAAAAACAATTTTATTTGCCTATACAAACTGATCTTACCTATCAAACATTTGATGTCTCAGCCCATACACGTCCAACTGTTGGGCTCGCATCTCTTCCACTATAGGAGGGAAATCGACCTACTATGCCACGCTGGTTAGACGTGTTAATATAGGGATTTATTTCGAGTGTTCCTTCTCTTGCATAGATATTATATGCATATTATATCCCTTAGTCGTCTTTTACAACACCAATAGGTGGTGAATTGTATTCTTACTCCGTCACCGCACGGATAATACTAAAACCAAACTGATAAATATTAAGCAACATAATTACGAAAACAGGCGGAACGAAGTTCGCCGGGTCAGCTAGTTTAAAATATTTATTATTGCAAATATATTTAATATATACAATATAAAAAACATTCAGAGTTTAGATAATTATTTTTAACTATAAGCTATTAAATATAAAAATTAAGATAAAACACTTCTCGTCCAACATACCTCAGTGTCTGAAAACACAGGTCTACGACCAGTATGTGTTACCAGTAATGACTTACGGCACGGAAACGTGGTCCCTAAATGTAGGCCTCATAACAAGGCTGAAAGTCGCTCAGCGTGCTATGGAGTGGGCTATGTTCGGGATTTCTCTGCGAGATAGAATCCGGAATACGAAAATCCGCAGAAGAATGGGTGTAACCGACATATCACGAATAATTAGCACGCTGAAGAGGCAATGGGCAGGTCACACCGCTCGACGAACTGACAACGGCTGGGGAAGAAAGGTTCTCGAGCGACCACGTATCGGACGACGCAGTGTAGGACGCTCCTCCCTTAGGTGGATCGACGACCTGGTGAAAGTTGATGGGCGTCGTTGGATGCAGGCGGCACAGAACCGCACTTTGTGGCATAACATAAGGGAGGCCTACGTCCAGCAGTAGACGGCGATAGGCTGAAATGATGATGTTGATGAAGATAAAAAAAATAAAAACCGACCTTAAATTAATGTATTTAAGCAAATAAGTACATCTTTTTTTTTTGGACTATGGTCAGCGCACCAGCTGCTTCGCTCTGTCCGGGGCGACGGAGGGACGGCTCGCGGCCCCATAACCCACCGTAACTCGTCGTCTTCGTCGTTGGGCCGACTACCGTTACGGAATTCCTTGTCCTCGGTGGTCGAAAGTACGAGGATACTGCAAAAACTACGCTTCAGATCTTAAACAAATTTAAATGTATGTAAGTAACTAGCCTATGTAACTAGGAAGCTTTAAATAAAAAAAAAATATTAATATCCTTTTTAGTTCCTAACTAGAAAAAACAAAAATGTGTATTTACTACTTACGTGCACCAAAGAACTTAACTTCTTCTGTCTGTTAAAAATATACTCCAATATATCCATCACGATATATCATTATCGTCCATCATTTCGGCTCATATACGTCCCACCATTGGGTTCGAGCCTCCTCCACAGGAGTAGGGAAATTGACCTACTATACTAAGCTGGTCAGACGTGTTGGTATAGAGTTTTGTTTCGAAATTTCCTTCTCTTGCATAAATGTTATATGCATATTGTATCCCCTGGTGGTGAATTGTATTCTTACTCCGTCACCACACGGATAACGATGTATAGCTATTACAAACTTTTATTATATCCTGGTAACTTTCGATAAAGAAATTAGGTTAATTGGATTAAATTAGGACACTTCCATGCCATTTATTGAAAAAAAAGGAAATTCAATTGATATTTTACCAAAATGGTTCTCAAGGTCCATTTTATTAGAATGGGCATTGTAAAAGTGGGGCAGTAATATTTAACGTCAATACAGTATTGTGACATCTGTGGTAATATTATCCTATTTCTAAATTGTCTTGTCCTTAAGGTGACCATATCTTCGGGCCGGCCGTGGATATCAAGGAATTAGTACGAAATGACGAGTAGTGAGTGATGGAGTAGTGGTTAAAATACCGACCTACTGTATCAATGTCGCGGGTTCGAATCTCACGCAGGATAACGCTTTGTGCGATGCACAAATTGTTGTTCTTTGGATGTAACTTGTTTCCGTTAATTATCTTTATTTTTATATATATTTTTTTGTGTGCGTGTGTATGTCACTGAACTCCTTCTAAACGGCTGGACCGATATTAACGAAATTTTTTGTGTGTGTTCAAGGGGATTCGAGAATGGTTTAGATTTACAATTGGACCCGGTAGTTGGCGCTGAAATCCTTTTATTTTGTTTGAACGGAACAACGTCTGTTGAATCAGCTAGTACGTTTATAAAGTCCTCCGCAATACAAGGATAGTTTCCTTGGTGCAGGGCATTGTCTTTCAAAAAAAGAAATAATGAAAGAAAAATGGTCCATCTAATGGTGATGGTGGGAGAATAGGGTAGGTTATGGGGTCGCACGTGCTATCCGTTATCTCGTCTTTTACTACACCCGCGGGCAAGAGACGGGGTGGTGAATTGCATTCTTACTCCATGCGAAATCAAATTGTATATGTCAAAATAATATTATAACACACAATTACATCTTAATCTAAATAAAAAAACGCTGAAAATAATATGAAAATTTGACAGCGAGTTAAAACGAGAGCGTTATTAATAAGATTTTTTATATTAAAAAATCCATCAAAATCTATAACTCATGGCTCCACGACTGACCCAAATAAAATAATACCTAAGTTAAGTGATACATAATACAGAAAAAAGCTCCGGAATAATGTTTATACTCACAATTCATAAATGGCCTTCCAATACATTCGGTTGCCTTTATTTATTTGTTTGGGTTAAAAGCTAGGAATAATTTATAAAAACTTTCATGAGATTAAGCTAACGTACTTATATAAAAGTACTACAGCTATCCTTTTCTTTTTTAGTCCACATATGTCCCACTGTTGGACACATTATAAAGAATATATAACGCCAAAGACATAGAATTCTAAAGTCTTCACCACAATAAAAGTTGTTATAGCCACATAAAACTAAAAATATTCATAGAATAGTTTTTTTTTTGGGGGGTGGGCTATGATCAGAACACCCGTCGCCCGGCTCCGTCCGGGGCGACGGAGGGGCGGCGCGCGCGGCCCCCTAACCCACCCGTAACACGTCGCCTTCGTTGAGCCGACGACCAGTGCAGGGTGACTTGTCGTCAGTGGTCGACCCGACGGAATACCTCTTGAGGAGTACCCTTTCCTCGACTGACGTCCCCCCGCTGTTCGGAGAGGTCGGTCTTCGTCGCGCGGTCGGCCTCTCGGCGGGTGACGGACTAACTCCCCGGAATTCATACTGTAAAATTGTATTAGGTATAATCGAGAGTGAAATTATTCAGTGATTTTCAAATATTCTGTGGTTTTATTCAGTGTGAAGGAGGATACAATTCACCATCCGCTTTCTTGTCCGTGGGTATCGTAACATAAAGTGTATCCATGAGATGAAAAAATAAAAGTAAAATCCTATACCAACCCGTTTGATCAGCGTGGTATACTCAACTTCCCTCCTATTGTGGAGAGGGCTATAAAAAAACTAGCAACCCGCCCTCGCTTAGCTTTGGTTTCAGTCGCCTAGTAGTGTCCGTTCCCGTAGGAATATCGTGATAAAATATAGCCTATGTTATTCGCTGATGTTATAGTTTACGATTGGTGAAAGAATTTTTGAAATCGGTTCGTTGGTTTAAGTGTGAAAGCGTAACAAACAAACAAACAAACTTACTTTCGTATTGATAATATTAGTAACGATAAAACGTGGAATGAAATAACAATTTTATTATACCTAATTAAAATTTTTGAATATTATTTATAAGTCTTATTATTAATGGCTTCCATCATTATCTCGGCTTATAAACGTCCCACTGCTGGGCTCGAGCCTCCTCCACAATTGGAGGGAAATTGACTTTACTGTATGCCATGCTGGTCAGACAGTTACATTGATGTTATATGGCCTTAGTGGTCTTTTACGACATCAATGGGCAAAATAGGGAGTAGTTAATTGTATTCTTACGTACGTATATTTTTATAAAATAAATGACAGCAATTTTTCGCTAGGCTAAAATATGACGTTCCCCTGTTCTTCCGGGTTGAGTTCAAGGCCTTATGAGCTCTATCGGGTACGTCCGCTCAGCACCTTTTGAATGTCTAACCTGAACCCTGATTAATTGAGTTTTTGAATTTTTTTTTTTTAATAAATGGAAAGATCCTATTTAAGTTTTACAACAAAACTATTTTTTTATGTTTCGCAATAATTCAAAAGTTATATCAAAATAAAAATAACTTTTTGAATCCAGTGACGAAAACACACCGACAGCTCCCGAACAAATCCAAACGCGTGTGACGTCATAATGTTAGTTTTCACTCATTGCAATTTATACAGAGATAATAAGTACAATGTTTTAATCTATTTAATTCTGCTGTCATTGTTAAATAATTAAATATAAGTAACAACAAATCGTTTTTTAGCAGTAAATTACCAATATTATTGTCAACTCACGGGTAATAGCTGTAAACACTGTACTGTTATAAAATAGCTTTAACATTATGACGTCACAACTGTGCTAACCAGACTTAGCGCGTTCATTGTCACGTGATTTTTATTCAACTTTTGATAATTTTAGTTGTTTATAATTAATCGAAAAATCTTTTTTAAAGTTTTCCGCATTAAATATCAATATTATTATTAAAACGTTTTAAAATAAATAGAAATATAAATAACTTGTTTTTTTTTTCAAAAGCCCAATTGACTCCAATAGCCTTGTGGCTATAATAACGATGCATAGTTAATAGCCTGGTTAATGATGAAAGGTCTATCTATCTATAAACCTATTGAAGTCCACTGCTGGACACAGGCCTTCTAAAGAGGGATAATCCTACAATCACTATGTTTAACGGGCGATTAGCTTACCATGTCACAATTGTCACAGGCAGAGTAGTTTGTAATAGTGCTGATGTGACACAAATGGTTAGCGTCCCATTGTATGGTTATAACAGTACGTCCCAATGCTGGTGTAGTGTATGCGAGTAATGGAATTGGACATACATCCGCTGTCTCGTGTGCCAGGGATTGGCGGCAAAAGGGATGACAGGAGCTGTCATCAATGTCATGTGAAGACACTTACCTGTGTCACTGTGTGTACGGCGGTAGACCGGTGTGTGGAAAAGATTACAATAATACCAATCCGTGGGCATTGTCGCACCAGTGTTTAAGTGTTCCTCCAAAATAGGAGGAACATTGACCAACTATATCAAGTTGATCAGACGGAATGGTATAGGGTTTGATTTCAAGTTTTCCTTTTCCTTATTTGCATATTATATCTTTTAGGCGGTTTTACGACAACCACGGGCAAAAAAGGGAGCGCTAAATTGTATTCTTACTTCATCACCGCACGGAATATTGTTTTCATTTACAGAAGAAAATTTCTTCTTTATTCTTTTATATTTCTATAAAAGCGGAAGGTTGATCTAATAGCGGTTTACCCTACTCAATAGCTTTTTATGTCAAGGACTAATGTAATAAAACATGTTATTGGCGCGTAAATATAAAGATGGCGTTCGACAGGCATGTCACAAGACATTCTAATCATTGTATACGCAGATCGCTTAAGCCACAGAGTGCTAAAAATAATCACGTGAACGAGATTTAATTTCTTAATCTGTGGTTTCGACGTGATGAAATCAATTGACCGAGTCCTTGGTCTTTTGGTGTAAGAATGCATCTGTAAATATAGGATGTCATTTTGATTAAAAAAAAAGTGTTCTTGGAATTTGCACAAATTGTTTTCTAGATAGATAAAATCTAGATACTCTAGATAGAATCTAGATACTCAATGTTTTAGAGGTTATTAGTGGCGAGCATGTAGGTTTTCCGTGTGGTAACGGAGTAAGAATACAAATCACCACTCACTACCTTGCCCGTGAATGTCGTAAGAGAGAACTGAGGGATATAATATGCACAACATGTTGGACCAGCATGGTATAGTAGGTCAAATTCCCTCCCATTATGGAGGAGACCTGAGCCCAACAGCAGGTCGTATGTGGGCTGCGACGATGATGATGATGTAGGTATTCTAGAATTGTCCATTGCAGACGTTCTCTTCCATCAAATGGAGATCAAAGTAATGCTCGAAATGTGGATGTGACCTTGCTCTTTAATTATTACATTTCAAAATTTTGTACTACTTTAAAAAAGGGGAAATTTTTTGCGTCGTAAAGACAGATGGTAGAAATGAATCTTTTGTAATATTTTATGGTAATATTTTAATTATTATCACTTTTGAATAGCACAAATTTAATTATTAACCTACAATTACGACAGCGAGAAGAACGTATGACTCATTCTGGTCGAATGCTCGTATGCAAGGAGATACTGTCTCCACTCTATTCGTATTAGGGGTACTACAAAAAGTGTTAGGTAAATTCTAAAACTTTTTATCAAACAAAAAGGTTACAAACTAGAATTTCTAAGCCCTTCAATAAACAGTTTCGCTTCTAAATAACAATAATAATCCTTAACTAATAACCAATTTCGAACAATCATTTGTAGATGCGTGCGGCGACTGAGTAAGAATCCAATTCACCAGTCCCTATCTTATCCGTGTACATGACGCCCAAGCCCAGCAATGGGTCGTATATGAGTCGAGATGATAGTGATTTATCGATCACGGAAAGCAATTGTCTGCATTGGATTGAGCTTCCTTTTTACATAGCAAGAAGTTACTTAATCTGTATAATAATATAATCTATTCTTACGTCACCTGGGGGAAAATTAATTCTTTATTATATTTCATTCATCATCATCATTTCAGCCATTGTTGGGCTCGAGCCTCCTTTTTTTTTTTTTTTTTTTCACGCTGTGGAAATGCATTTACGCACACTCCCCCACCGGTGACAGACGGAAGAGTGTGTGGGACTCACCAGCCATTGCGTGACCGGAATACCCACTAAAACCACAGCGGCCCCTTCCGCGCTTTTACGGGGTGCCAGAGAGATCGTCTGATGACACTCGATCCCCGACACCCCTACGCATGGCCATTTAGCCACGTCCTATCGTCATTCAAGGCGGTGGAAGGAGTTGCGCATATCGGCGTCTCCTCCTCCCTAGCCGCCGCCGACGGAGCGAGTCAGCGGACGCAAGCGCCTCGCGTCCTCGCTCCGCAGCCTCCTTCCTAGTAATGACGGCCTCACAGAATGAGGCCATCGACGACCAACACCTGTCGCTGTCGAGCATCTGTGAAACGACGGTCGACAACGACAGGTCTATTCCGAGTTCCATCGATAGGACGTGGCGCTGGGACCCCCAGGCGGGGCAAACTTCCAATGTGTGGCGCGAATCGTCGATTGTTGCGCCACATTCATGGCATCCTGGGGTCCCTTCTCTTCCAATTTTATGCAGGTACTTACCGAAGACCCCGTGTCCGGTAAGCACCTGGGCTCGAGCCTCCTACTCAATAGGAGGGAAATTAACCTTGCCATGCTGGTAACACAGGTTGATATAGGATTTTATTTCGAGTTACCCTTCTCTTGCATAGATGTTATATGCGTATTATATCCCTTAGTCATGTTTTACGATATCCACGGGAAAGATAGACAGTGGTGAATTGTATTTTTACTCCGTCATCACATGGAAAATTACTATATTTACGCGGTCCCAATTTCAAAACTCCAAGATCGGTAGTTACATACTCTTATAAGCCGACGATCCAACGACGCAATCATCTATACCAATAAATAAAATTGAAGTGTCTGTTTATAATGTCAAAATAATAGGCTTTTTTCATGCTCACACGGTTATACACATGCCTAAAAATCATTTTATATTTTTTTTGTCTGTCTGTTTGTTCCGGGTAATCTTCAAAACGGCTGGACCGATTTCAAACATTCTTTCACCAATGGAAAGCTATAATATCAGCGCGTAAACTAGGCTATACTTTATCTCGGTATTCCCACGGGAACGGGAACTACGCGGGTAAAACGACTAAAACCGAAGCGAAGCGAGGGTGGGTTGCTAGTACATAATATTATTAATATTATATTCACACCTCACCTCATTTCAACCTAAAACAAATATTTATATTTAGAACAGACAAATGTACCTACTACAGGCTTTACGTAAAGTAAAATAAATTAACTTTCATGTTATTTTATCGTGCAAGGGCAAAATATATATTAAGATAATTTCAAGACTTCATAATAATACGAGATAATCATGATGCTCATTATATTTACGTTAGTCAAATGATATCAACAAAATCTTAATTTAAATAAGAATCATTTCCTTCGTATTTCAAGGGGGTTAAAATCAGGTAGGCGACTGGGCGAGATTATTAATCATGCAATAGTAGCAGGATCTACTCTTTTGCTCTCCGTTAGATGAAGAAGCCTAATATGGATTATATTAAATTAGAACAAGGTCAGAAGGATGAAGATCACATTTCTATGTATGCTGCTGCCATGAAGTCGGTCACCATCAGCATCCAGGTGAAGTCGGTCACCATCAGCATCCAGGCCCACATGAAGTACTTGGGCCTGGTGCTCGACGGGCATTTTTGGTTCCGGGAGCATCTCCATCGACTTGTTCCCCGGCTTGTCGGCGCGGCGTCCGCCCTTTTGCGGCTGATGCCGAATGTGGGCGGACCCAGCTCTACGTGCCGACAGCTGTACACGGGGGTGATCCGGTCGATGGCTCTGTACGGCGCACCGGTGTGGGCAGGGTCCCTGACCGTCCGGCTGAGGGCCCTCTTGAGGCGACCACAGAGGGTCATGGCGGTCAGGGCCATACGCGGTTACCGCACGGTGTCGACGGAGGCAGCATGCCTTCTGGCCGGAACTCTCCCGTGGGACCTGGAGGCGGAGATGCTCGCCGACATTTATCGGCGGGTGTCGGAGATGCGCGCCTGCGGCGGCATGGTCTCCCTGCAGGAGATCACCGCCTGGCGGGTCGACGCCCGCCAAGGAGTTATTGCCCGTTGGGCAGTACGGCTGGAGAGTCCTCGGTACGGTGTCAGGACCGTCGAGGCCTTCCGGCCGGTGCTGATGGAGTGGTTGGAGCGGACGCACGGGGTGCTTTCCTTCCGACTGGTGTAGGTGCTTACGGGGCACGGGTGTTTTGGAAAGTACCTGCACAAGATTGTCAGGAGGGAGAGCACACCGTCATGTCTCCACTGCTGTTGCGACGAGGACACGGCGCAGCACACGCTCGAGGAGTGTGCTGCATGGGAGGGGGAGCGCCGTGAACTCGTCGCGATTATCGGTGCCGACCTGGCGCTGCCGACCATCGCCAGGGAGATGCTCGACAGCGTCAGGAACTGGGACGCGGTTGCCGCCTTCTGTGAGGCCGTAATCTCACGGAAGGAGGCGGCGGATCGTGTGCGAGTAGAGCTCCTATTCGGCGACACGTTCCGCCGCCGGCGACTCGGGCGGCGCAGGCGCGAGTATTTGCGCCTAATGCCGCCCTAGCCGAGGCCGCGGGTGATCGGACCGGGGAATTGTCCGTCACCCGCAGAGAGGCTGACCGCGCGATGGCGACCGACGTCCCAGTACGTCGAGAGGTGAGGTTACCCGAAAGGGTATTCCGTCGGGCCGACCACTGATGACAAGTCACATCTGCTCCGGTGGTCGGCCCAACAACGAGGTGAAGTGAGTACGGGTGGGTTATGGGCCCGCGCGCCGTCCTTTCATCGCCCCAGACGGACAGGACCGCGTGTGCGCTTACCATAATCCACCCATAAAAAAAAAAATAAAATGCTGCTGCCAATGTGGTAAGAATTGAGAGTTATATGCGTTACCACCTACAAATTTTCCATTGGAGTCGTATAAAATGGATGAGAGGATATAAAGCGAATCGGCAATAACTCTTTTGGGCAGTTCACTCACCGGATCACCGGTCCCTGTGATAATCTCTCCGGTTATGGCCTCATCTTCACTCAAGCCTTCACCCAAGCCTTCACCCAAGCCTTAAGGAGACTTAAATCCTGCAATGAACGTTAAGAGTATAGTAACGTTGAATGGATATTATATAGAACTTTGAAGAAAGTTTAAAGTCCTATTTCATGCTAGTTATATTTTTTGATATGATTCATAGGATTTCCTTTAAAAGATAAAATCTATAAAACGAATACGGTGCTTAGAAAATATCTAAACAGAACATACACAATATAGTTAAGACGAAAACAGGTTAACATGGATCTAACCAGGATATTACCCGTATTGACCGCAATTTTGACCCCGATTAGATTTGATTAATATACAAAAATAAATACAAAATGATAACTCTTTTACCGTACCCAATATCATGTTCATAAGCAGGTTGCGTTAGATAGTACCTAATAAAACTCCCTGGAGTTTGCCCTTATGAGTTATGAGGACACAAAAGTTAATAACTGTAGATGTTATAGAAGAAATAATATGTTTATGTTATAGGCCTAGGTATAAATATACGACTGCTAATCCCAAAATGTCATGTTTTGGGTGGGACAAAATTATTATCATAGTCGAATTTGGCATAGTCGATTTAGCATAAATTTTAGGAGTTAGTGCATATATCATTTTTTGGCAGGCTATGGTGCGACCGCACGCCGTACGTCTTGTCTGGGGTGATGAGAGAGTGGCGCGTGACTCTATAATTCGCCGTATCCCCTTCCTTTGCCATTGGGCTAACCACTGGTGCCAAATTCTTTGACGTCTGTGGCCAACCCGATGGGATTTCGGCTACCTTCCTTTCCCGACGCTCCCCGAGGCGAGGCTCTCACGAGGTCAACCTCTTTGCGGGTGACGGACTATTTTCTGGACCGGTCACACACGGCCTCAGCTAGGGCGGCATCAGAAAAGTACTCGCGCCTGCGTCGCAATTAAAGTGGTGGCAGGACGGTGTACTTTCCCTCTTTAAGACCTTACCTGCGAAGTACCTGCACAGTTGGCGAAGCAACTGTGCCTAGTCAATATCTGCACCAGTCGGAAGGAAAGTGCTGCTGATCCAACCAATGTAACAGCATCGGCCAGCTTCGACGGTGCAAATACCGTATCGAGGCCTCTCCAGCCGGTCTGCGCAACGGGCAATGGCATCACGGCGGGCGTCGTACTGCCAGGCGGCCATCTCGCTCAGCGAAACTATGCCGTCCCCCGCCCGCGTAGTGCATATATCCTGGTATAAGTGTTATATGCGTGCTGCTGTACAGCTACGCTTCTAATAGGTATGCATCTTTCTATCTATATGATTACCTATATAGTTAATTTTGCTTCATGTCTTCCGCTATGCATAGGAGGGAAGTGTAATTTTTCCAACTATCCTATTTTTTCTAATTGAATTTGTTGTAGGTACCAAGATAATTAAAAAAGTCTCTTGGGACTTCCTGCGAGTCAAACCTCAGTATGTGTAATGGAAACCAATGGATTCAAGTTTATTGGAGGTACAATGGTGGGAATGTGTGATGGGATTAGTTCCAAACAATATATACATATATCTCGGTGTAAGGTGTAATTCTAGAGGTAGTATACTTACTTCACAGAGAGAGCAACGAATCTGCAGTTGAGTGAGGAGAAAAGGCTAGAGAGTAAAATAGAAAATTAAGGTAAGCCTAATAAATATAATATCTATTTTAACAGTTCAAACATTTAGATTTTTTCATTTAAAGTCTATTTTCTTTGTTTCGTTGGCTGTTACTCGCAGATGACTGTGGTAACTTTACCCGGAATGTTGGATGAGCGTGGAGAACGCTCAAACCGAGAGGCTCTCAACTTCAATTTAATATATCTACAGAGTATAAGTAATATTTATTCGTGGCTTTTAACACAAAGTTACAGTCACGTTTAGATGAACAAACTACCTTAATCTCACGTCGTTTCTATGCCACTTTCCTTTCCGTAAATCACTGTTTAATTTAGTTTTAGTCGTGTTAAATTTAGTTGGAAACACAAACTAAAATGCATTAAGAGCTTTAACCACTTCTACGAAGGCAAGGACCTCTAACTCGGTGATTTATTATTAAACTAGTAAATTGTCGCGGTTTCACTACCGGAATATCGAGATAAAATATAGCCTATATTACTCTCTAATAATGTAGCTTTCCATTTATTTGAATGCTTCCTTGAGTCCTCAGGCCTGGACCGGGAAAAGGTTTGTAGTGATTATTGAAAGGAATCGCCTTATACAGATAAAATTGGTCCAGCTGTTTTGAAGATTAAACAGACAGACAGACAGTCAATATATAAACGCGCCGTCCTCATGTCGCCCCGGATGGAATATATGTGGTGAGGGTGTGGTGTTACCGTATCTTAATGTACTGACTAATGATGAAGTAGTTTAATGATTAATGACTGAAATAGTTTGCAACGTAAGTCAAGATTATAAAGTTTTATTCTTGAAATGTTGTATTTTAATTTTTTTATCCGTGTGGTGACGGAGTAAGTGAGTGAGTGTATAAGAGTAAGTGTTTAATACCCCCTCATGGGTGTCGTAAAAGACGATATTATATGCATATAATAACTATGCAAGGGAAGGAAACTCGAAACAAAACCCTATAATAACACGTCTAACCAGCGTGGTATAGTAGGTCAATTTCTCTCTCATAGTGGAGGAGGCTCGGGCCCAACAGTGGGGCGTGTATGTGCTGAGATGCTGATGATATTCATTTTTATTGCGGAATTAGCGTAGAATGAGCTTCCTGCTAGGTTGGCCACGGTCAAGGATTTGGTACTAGTGATCGACCCAAATAGTGAAGGTGAAAGAATACGCCTGGTTATGGGGTCGCGCGCCGCCTTCTCGTTGCCCCGAATAGGACAGACAGCGTGAATTCGCCTGCAAAAAAAAAAGCATAGAAGTAGGCTGTAGGCTAGTGATAATATAAATATTGGTACATATTTAGTATTAATCACTATGGAATATTCCACCATGGGGATCATCTGGTGTATAGGTGAGAATATATAATGTTAGCAACCGCCTCCAATGACGATCACCAATCCACCGGCCAAACGTGGCGATTCTGGTATATCCATTATAACTTTGCATTCATAAATATATATTTTTGATGTGATACATCTAGGCGAGGTGAACTTGATCATTAACGTGGCGTAAACAGGCCACGGCGACGCAACGCCACGTTATATGACGGAATATATGTACTATAAGTAGTGTGCGAGTCGTAGCGACTTGATATTGTACCTAAGCGACTGTGAGGTGAATTAATTATGATTGTTGTGTAATATTTGAAAGAATAATATAAATCGTATATTATGTATTATGCCATATTAGTTCCTAACGTAATCTGTTCATTTATGCATATGTCGGCGAAAGTTGCTCGTCGTTAGATCCAGGCGGCAAAGGACTGCACTTTGTGGCGAAACATGAAGGAGGTCTACCCCCAGCATTATGACGGCGATCGGTTAAATGATGATGATAATGAAATGATACCTTCGCATCTTTGGCAGCTTCATATTTTGTGTAAGCTAAACGGTAAAAGGAAGGTAAATAGGTAAGTATATTGTAACATATACCTCACGAGTGAAATACATTACTTCGAGAAAGAACTGTAATCATTTTGATTTCATATAAGATGACGTTCAGGATGTTCCTTTATCTTAGTTTAGTTTTTATTTGATTTTAATATTAACATTTATCTGGACGTGGATTGGACGAGTGGAGATACCACTTAAAATGAGGTAATAATCTAGCGTTAGTTACCGTAAAGGTTGGAAGAAACTTGACTAGCAGTGGGAGCCGTCAGGATGAGAAGAAGAGGAGCTCCTGTAAAGTCTTAGCCGTTGGGCAGTGCACTCAAATTTATTGTCCGTAGTCCCCTTAATAGACTAGTTTTTTTGGGAATAGACATATTTATATAGATACTAGCAAACTGCCCGCTTCGCTTCGGTTTCAGTCACTTTACACGCGTAGTTCCTGTTCCCGTGGGAATACCGGGATAAGATATAGGTTCGGTGAGTTATGTGTGAAAGCGTGTCAAAAAACAAACTTACTTTCGCATTTATAATATTAGTAAGGATATCTAAATCTGTCCAACGCCAGAATTTAGAAAGATTTCAACTCGAGCTACACAATCACTTCCAATGTCTAATCAAGTAATGAATCTTCGAACGATATGAACAACAGGTTGGTGGAAACTCACCACGTGGTTAAGTCGAATTTTTTCAAAGCTCGCTGTACTGATAGACCTAAAATACTTTCTGACCAGACTCTCAAGCTCATGGAGCACACTCGATCCGTCTGGGGTGGCAGAAGAGAAGATATGCAAACTCGTTGCAATTGCCGTACCTACCTCATTATCGCCACTTCGACCGGGCACTGGTATCTGGTCTACGTCATCGTTGTCTGCTAACTAGCCTACCTTGCTGTTTCGGACAACCAATCCATGAGATGAGACTATAATAATCTACAGAAAAATCAAACGGTTAAACTCAAGCATGTCAATTTAAGTCAATTTTTAGTTTGAATATGATTGACAAAACTGCTCAAATATAAATTTAATGAATAGGACATTGACCGTGTCTAAAAACGTCGTTTCCCTTACGTTCGATTTTATAAAGGTTGTTTTGTTTCGCTCCAATTTCTAAGCAGCCTCTTATTAATATTTCTTTTTGTTTTAATTTTACTTCAGTAAGTAGTAGCTTAGAGTACTTGCCTATATATGTCCATTAGCTATGAAAATCCAATACAATAACTAGTGGAACAATGACTGTCAACTAAGTATTGACGTATGCCCGCGGTTTTACCACGTCCTTCCCGTTCCCGTGGGAATAGCAGGATAAAATATAGGCAAAATGACTCATTAATCAAAATTCATAGGGTTTTTTGAGAGAAAGAATAGCCTAAGTTACTACTTATACAGACAGCTATTTGGTAGTAAAATATTATCAAAATCGCTCAAGCCGTTTTGAAGATTATCCGGACAGACAAAGAAAATAAGCTATTTTTAGGCATAGGTAAATAACCGTGTGAGCAAGAACTATTATTTTGACATTGCAAACAGACACATCAATTTTATTTATTTGTATAGATTGCAGTTTGCCTGAATTGCCTTTGTTCATTATAGTATGAACATATAATCAGAATTTTGCCATTAATATACTTAAACTATCACACAGAAAGAAAGAAAGAAGAAAATAATCCGCCCGTGACCATGAACGCTGTAAACTGTTTGAAACGTCGGGTAATCATATACTAACGCTAAATCCCTAAAAATAGTTTGACTAACAAAAAGAAAATAGATTAAATGTATATAAAGTGGTGACGGAATAAGAACCCCTAATCTTGCCTGTGGGTATCGTAAAAGACGGTTGATTGATTAAATAAATATGCATATGACACCTAGGCAAGAGAAGGAGAACTCAAGATGAAATCCAATATCAACTCGTCAGACCAGCGTGGTATAGTAAATCAAATCAAATCATTTATTCTGCATAGGCCCCTTAAGGGCACTTACATATTGTCAAATTACACGTTTGAATACAATACAATAATCTACCACCGGATCGGCACGCGGCCACAAACTGAGAAGATCCGGCAAGAAACTCAGCGGGCAGTAATTTTTTTTCTTAATCCTTTAAATATATGGTATAAGCTCCAGTGTGATGCCCTTCGAAATTGTATATATGTATAAATTTTGAAGATTTAATACAAGATACAAAAAAAAAATAAAGCATAAAGAAAGGAAGAAAATATGGCTGGACCAGATCCCACAAGCAGCACCCGATCACGAGTTAACTACTAGAGCAGCCATCACTCTCCTCAAACAAATTAGAGGGAAGGGAGCGACCCGTCCCCTTCCCTCTAATTTGGTTGAGAGAAATCAATTTCATTCATATTATGGAGGAGTCTCGAGCCCAACAGTGGGACGTATATGAGCTGAGATGATGATGATATATAAAATCCTCAATAATTTAAGCAAACTAGTGAAATTTGGATTGTAAATTTTTGTAATAAATTATAATTATGGCACTTATTGGTCTTTATTCAACGAACTAATCACAGGTCTACAACCAGTGTGTGTTACCAGTGATGGCTTATGGCATGGTAACGTGGTCTCTAAATAACCTCATAGCCAAATACATAGTCACTCAGTGAAATATGGAGCGGTCTATGCTCAAGAATTCTCTCCGGGATAAAATTCGTAATACGGCAATCCATAAAAAAAAATGGATTTAACCGACACAACAAGAGGAATTAGCACGTTGAAGTTGACAATGAGTAGGGCACATCACTTGACGGATCGGTAACCGCTGGAGAAGAAAGATTTTCGAGTGACGACCACGTATTGGATGACGCAGTGAAGCAGCCCTCTTACTAGATGGAGCGGTTGGCGAAGGTTGTTGGTAGTCGTTAGATACAGATGTCACAGGACCATGCTTGGATGATTTGTATTCTTAATCCATGACTAGACGGAAAATTATTCTTTTAATTATGCCTTAAATTAATTTTGAATTTACTCCATTTTATCTAATTTTAATAAGTTATATTAATTCTATAGTACGTAATTTAATTAATAATGTCCATATTTTAGTAGAACGGAATAACAGTCAACAGGTAGTTTTTTTTTTATTGCAAACGGTGGCAAACGAGCAAACAGTACACCTGGTGGTAAGTGTTGCTGCCGCTCATGGACCTTTACAAGGCCGCTGCCCACCGCGAAAAAAGTGAAGGGAGTGTGAATGCGTGCATTGAGGCTCGGTGATATCAAAGGTTACACCAAAACCCTCCACACGCAAACACCCTCAGAAGGTTGAGCTTCCGGCTCTCTCGCTCACCGAACGAAGCGCAGTAACAAATTGCTACTACTCGGACGTCGATTTTCTGCGAGAGTGTGGTACTATCCTGGACGCACCGGCCCGCGGCTGTAGACAGATAACTGCCGACAGTGTGATCCTACCACTCGGTAAGTAGTTGTAATATAATAAAAAAAGGAAAAAATCATTTTTAAATTAAACTGTTTTATTGTAAAGAAACGGTAAAAATCGTCGGACACTACAAAACAAACATTTTAATCGACGATTATATTTGACGTGCCCCACGATTTTATTTTTACTGTTTCTTTACAATAAAACCGTTTAATTTAAATATATTTTTTTTCCTTTTTTATTTTCACGTTTATCGTTTTTATATTGATTTTGTATAGAGCATTGTATTCTACTTGTCAAGCCTTTTCATTTGATATCCATATTGATGGGATTGAAAAAAAAATAGGTTATCCGCCATTTTGTAACAGCGGCCATCTTGAATTTACAAAATATTGACTGTACATAATTATATTGTCACTAAAACCAAAGGTGTATACCAAATTTCAAATCAATCGGTTGACAGGAAGAGGGTGAAATTTCAATTACTAAATTTGACCCAACAAAGAAAAAAATAAACTAACAAACGGGGTAAGCTAAATAAAACCGTTTAAAAATAGACCCTTTTGAAAGCCTGTGCGTATTGTTCTTTTTGGACGAGCCTCCCAGGCAGCGGTCAAAGATTTTATATTGAACTTTATTTTTATGTTAATAAAGTTGCAAATAACTTTAAATTTGTTATACAATATCTGTTACAGATTTATGCGCTCCTAATAACTGGAAAGGGTCCAAAGATAAAGTAAGAACGTCTTGCCGTGCTTCATTGTACATTTTCTATTCACCATAAGTTATCAATGAATATACTATCCCACTCCCGCATGCTCTCTTTCTTTCTCTTTGTCTACTATGAAAATTTATCTCCACTTCTAAGTAAAAATCTCCCCGTTTCACGAATCCGGGTACTAGGATAACATAAGAGGGAGGAAACAGTGTAGGGGTGTGAAGTGAAGCGAAGGCAAAAGATACTCGAGGCGAATGACCGCTTAATTTATGAGTTCATTGTGCAATTTTGTCAGTTCAGGTAGAGGGAATTTACCGTTTAATGTATTGAACTGACTATACGAGATTATGCTACTTATGTAGCTTAGCAAAACTTATATTAAAGTTGTAATTGATTTGCCTTACATTGTTTATGATACTTTGCACATCCCGGGGATTTACTAAATACACAACACAAATACTTACAAGGTAAGTTTTGGAGTTGAGAAATCGTGTTAAGGTTTTAAAAAAGAATATTCATACTTTATCTAAGAAGAATATTTATCTGAAATGAGAATATGTAGTCTTAAAGTAGAGAGACGAATGTCTCTATTATTTTATTTAATAAATAATATCACCGGGGTCCAATCCCCACGCTATTTAAAACTTTGTACACCACTTTAACCTTAAAACTTTGTAATCCACAATACAAATGATTAAAAAAAAGGCACCACAGTTACTTTGTCATTTACTAGCAGTGCTTACTAAGACCCAAACTTCTGTTTGCTGTTAAAAATGCTTTCCAGAAACATTAGCAGATATACCATTAACACTTGTTGATTTATCCAAAGATTTACCTGGACTGCCATTCGCTAATTTTATGACACTAAGTAATTTTTAAAATTTTGTTATTATATTATTTCTAATAGCGGCGGGGTACGCTGTGCTATGTGGTGTTAGTGGTTGTACACTACAAAAAAATAGGGGCTTTTTGTAGTGTAGCAAGGCAACTCTATTGTATATTGGTGTGCGTGTGTATGTGTGTAATCGCTTGTACGTATGTAGTATTTTTGACTTCACATTTTTGATCGCTTAAGTACCGACACTATCCTTCTATACATTGCTCTTGAGTGTCATAAAAGACGACTGTGAGCGTTACATCGACCTGGGCAACTTTACCTGATCTCGTCAATAAAATATGATTATAAAATTATTGCCAAACTTTTTCAATATGTACGATAGAGAAAGAGCACATGTTTGATCGACCTCAAGTAATTGGGATAAGAGAATGATAATAATGGTTTATGATATAATTCAGGATACAATGTGAATTGTGTATATTTTGAGTTAATTACATCAAGACGCAGAATTTTTCGTGTGGTGACGGAGTAAGAATTCAATTCGCCACCCCCTTTTCTTGCCCGTGGGTGTCTTAAAAGACGACTAAGGGATTAAAGTATGCATACAACATCTATGCATGAGAAGGAAAACTCGATATAAAACCCTATACCAACCCGTCTGACCAGCGTGGTATAGGTCAATATACTATTACGAAGGAGGCTCGAGCCCAGCAGTGGGACGTATATGAGCTGAAATGATGATGATGATGATGAATTACGTTTAGACACACAACTATCTATTCTATAAATCTCTTTAAGTGTCTGAGTATCATTATCAATTTTTTTCCAACTGTTTCGCCTTTAGGCACTTAAATATTCATATCAGCTCGGTCGGTCTTAATATAGTCTACGATGTCGTTCCGTGCGGCTTAGTATATTTGATGTAACTAGTGGTCTAGACTTAAAAACTTTTTTTACATGAATCTCCTTTACGCTAATAGGTAGATAATTATTAAAAGATTTATTTCAAGTTCACAGTAATTTTACATACACATATCAACCCATTTATGGTTGTAGACAGAAAACTCTCAGCAGAATGACGTTGAAATACACCTTTTTAGAGGTTATAGATTCGACTCCCATTACGAAGTAAATTTAGATGACAAATTGTGGGAGAATTTACAACCCTTTAGGAATAAACCTGCCATAGTCACAATAATATAATAATAACAATATTTTTTTAACATATGTTAATCGTTTATTACCATATTCTCAGACCATACACGTTTTATTGTGTATCTTCCTAATAGGAGGGAAATTGGCCGACTATCCCACGCTGGTCAGTCATGTTGGTATAGGAAATACTTCGAGTTTTCCTTCTTTTGCATAGATATTATATGCATAATATGTCTTTTAGTCGTCTTTCACGACACCCACGGGCAAGATATTGGTGAATTCTATTCTTCCTCCGTCACGAAAGTTAATACCATATTACGTTTAAAGCATTATCATTATCAGCTCATATACGTCCCACTGCTGGACCCGAGCCTCCAGCATAATGAGAAGGACATTGACCTACTATGTCAATCTGGTGAGACGGGTTGGTATTTTTTTTTTTATGGGTGGGCTATGGTAAGCGCACGCGCGGTCCAATCTCTCCGGGGCGATGAAAGGACGGCGCGCGGGCCCATAACCCACCCGTACCCACGTCACCTCGTTGTTTGGCCGACCACGGGAGCAGATGTGACTTGTGGTCAGTGGTCGGCCCGACGGAATACCCTTTCGGGTAACCTCACCTCTCCTCGACGTCCTGAGACGTCGGTCGCCATCGCGCGGTCAGCCTCTCTGCGGGTGACGGACAATTCCCCGGTCCGAGCACCCGCGGCCCCGGCTAGGGCGGCATTAGGCGCAGATACTCGCGCCTGCGCCGCCCGTGTCGCCAGCGGCGGAACGTGTCGCCGAATAGGAGCTCTACTCGCACAAGATCCGCCGCCTCCTTCCGTGAGATTACGGCCTCACAGAAGGCGGCGACCGCGTCCCAGTTCCTGACGCTGTCGAGCATCTCCCTGGCGATGGTCGGCAGCGCCAGGTGGGCACCGATAATCGCGAAGAGTTCACGGCGCTCCCCCTCCCACGCAGCACACACCTCGAGCGTGTGCTGCGCCGTGTCCTCGTCGCAATTGCAGTGGTAGCAGGACGGTGTGCTCCCTCCTGACAATCTTGTGCAGGTACTTCGCGAAGCAACCGTGCCCCGTAAGCACCTGCACCAGTCGGAAGGAAAGCACCCCGTGCGTCCGCTCCAACCACTCCATCAGCACCGGCCGGAAGGCCTCGATGGTCCTGACACCGTACCGAGGACTCTCCAGCCGGACTGCCCAACGGACAATGACTTCCCGGCGGGCGTCGACCCGCCAGGCGGTGATCTCTTTGATGGAGATCATATCGCCGTGGGCGCGCGTCTCCGACACCCGCCGATAAATGTCGGCAAGCATCTCCGCCTCCAGGTCCCACGGGGGAGTTCCGGCCAGGAGGCACGCTGCCTCCGTCGTCACCGTGCGGTAACCGCGTATGGCCCTGATCGCCATGACCCTCTGTGGTCGCCTCAAGAGGGCCCTCAGCCGGACGGTCAGGGACCCCGCCCACACCGGTGCGGGTTGGTATAGAGTTTCATTTCGAGTATTTCTCTTAATATGTTTAAATGTTATCTGCTTATTATCACCCCTTAGCCGTTTTTTACGGCACCCGCAGGAATATGAGTGGTGAACTGTATTACTCCGACACCTCAAAGAAAGTCTTTTTAGGGTTCCGTACCCAAATTAACGGGACAAATTACTAAGACTTCGCTGTCTGTCCGTCTGTCTGTCTGTTACTAGGCTGCATCAGAACCGCGATAGCTAGATAGTTGAAATTTATACAAATTATGTATTTCTTTTGCCGCTTTAACAACAAATACTAAAAACAAAATAAAATAAATATTTAAGGGCCTATACAACAAATTGCTTATACAACAAACGCGATATTTTTGCCCCTTTTTGTAGACGGAACCCTTCGTGCGCGACTCCGACTCGCACTTGCCAGTTTTTACTATTGTTGCTTACAAACAAGCAAACAGTTGATGATAAGTGTTGCTACTCATGGCCGCTGCTTACTATAAAGTAAGTGAAGGGAGTGCAAATGCGTGAAATGTGGTTCGGTGATACTAAAGGCATCACCAAAACCCACTATACGCAATCACCCTCAGACAATTGGGTTTCGGTTATCTTACTCAACGAACGAAGCACAGTAACAAATTGCTACTAGGTACTCAAGACGTCGATTTTCTGCGAGAGTGTGGTACTATCCCAGAAGGACCGGCCCGTGGCTTTAGACAGAAGATTATTGATAGTATGGTCCTATCACAATATGAAAATATACAAAATTCTATATTTATTGCCTAAGTTTTAATAAATATATTACATGTAAGACCCTAAATAGGCTGTAAATGGAGATCAACCTACTTTTCAAGAGAGCTTACACAAAAGGGGTATTTTATAGCTGCCAGATTTAGGGCGTAGGTTTATGCCCTTCTCAAACCTCAATAAAGTTCTTAACTAATCGTAAAATATTATGTTTGTAGGGCAAAATATGGTTAAAAGTGTTAGCGAAAATAAGTTTTGTTACCACTGCTTATTATTATGAGTATTATTTAAGTTTTCGGCGCGAATTTTGAAATGTCATGTTAAGCTCTTGTATTATATTCATTTTTTTAGTGTTTTATAGTGTTATATTGTATAATTTTGCTGATATTTTATGTAATATAATATAATTAAGGTGCTGCAGTGTGGTGAATGTGATATAAGAGTGGTTTACGTGTATTTTCATATTCAACCGGATTTCTCAGAGAAATCATTTAATTAGGTTTTTAGCGCCTAATTAATGATAACGACTTGACTAACTGACGGACAATGACTATAAATAAGTTATACAATATAAAGAAGTAAATAATACGAGAACTTATAATTAACTTTGTAATTTGGTTTAAGCTGATGGCCTCGTTGCCAAAGCTTCATTAAATTAAAAAAATAAAAAATAAATGAGTATTATTTATGTTAAGTTTTTTTAAGTAATAATGTAAGCATTTATTTATCATCATTATGACAGCTAACATACTTCTCACTGTTGAGCTCGAACCTCCTCTACAATAGAAGGGGAAATTGACTTACGATGGTACAAGAGTCTTACGGGTTTTACGGGTTATTATGGGGTTTATATCAAGTTTTATTTCTTTTGAATGTTATATGCCTATCATATCCTTTAGTCGTCTTTTACGACACGACACCCACGGCTACTCCGTCACCACGCATGTTCTATACTAAAAATTTCCCGTGGTTTCACACGTGCTGTTAGCGTTCCTGTGGCTGTACGGGGATAAGATGTATCTTATACTAGCTTATGCCCGCGATTTCGTCCGCGTGGAACAGTTACTTTGGGCTAATGCTAACTTTAACCCGTAGTAGACTGTTTACGTAGAAGGTGAAAATATTTTTAAATGATACAATTCTGACCCACATGATTTTCGCGAAACCTAACCGCTTATGTAGTGCACGCAGCGGAAGCTCTGAAAGGGGAAAAACTCGATTTTGAAACATTTTTCATTGTTGCTCCGCTCCTATTGGTCTTAGCGTGATGGTATAGTAAGCCTATAGCCTTCCTCGATATATGACTTTCTAAAACTGAAAGAATTTTTCAAATCGGACCAGTCGTTCATGAGATTAGCGCGGTCAAACAAACAAACTCTTCCGCTTTATATATTATATTGTATAGATTTTACTTGTAATATAGCTTTTCATTGTTGATAGAATCTTTTAAATCATAGGAGTGAAATTCATTTACCACGTTAGTCAGACGTCTTGGTAAAGGATTTCATTTAGAGTTTTCCTTCTCTTGCATAAATATTATATGCATACTATATCCTTTCGTCCGTGTGGTGACGGAGTAAGAATACAATTCACCACTCCTAATATTGCTTGTGGATGTCGTAAAAGACCACTAAGGGATATAATATGCATATAACATCTGTGGAAGAGAAGGAAAACTTGAAACAAAACCCTATTCAAACACGTCTGATCAGCGTGGAATAGTAGGTCAATTCCCCTCCCATCATGGAGGAGACCTGAGCCCAACAGTGGGACATATATAGGCTGAGATGATGATTATATCCCTTAGTCGTCTTTTACAACGCCCACAGGCAAGAAAGAGGCTGGTGAATTGTATTCTTATTTCGTCACCACACGGCAAAGATACAATTAATAGACACAAATTATATCCAGGTCCGTAACAATAATTTGTGGATAGCACAAATATTGTGCTGCGTGGGAATCAACCCACGTCCCTGGCACCAAGTAGAATCTTAACCACCATAATATGTGCAGTCATTATTGTTATAATATTGTTTTCAAAACACTAAAATTTTAGTTAAAATTTGAAACTTCAATTTGTTTTCGTTTTCTGATCATCATCATAACCGCAGCCCACATATGTCCCACTGTTGGGCTCGAGCCTCCTCCACAATGGGAGGGAATTTGGCCTACTATACCATGCTGGTCAGACATGTTGGTATAGGGTTTCATTTCGAGTTTTTCTTCTCTTGCACAGATGTTATGTGCATATTATATCCCATAGTCGTCTTTTACGACATCCACAGGCAAGATAGGGAGTGGTGAATTGTATTCCTACTCCGTCACCACACGGAAATAGTATTTTTCTGATCAAGTATATATTTTTTTTCAATTGTCATACTTATTTTAAGGGATGATGTTTTATTTATAATTCCATATCTTCGTCTGCGAAGGGGTGACTCACCCCGTAGTTTCTTGGTATATTTTTTATTCACCCTTAAAAGAGGTTAGATTTACTAAAAATATATACCAGACACAATTCCAAATTTAGTATTGGTTTTTGAGAATTGTTAAAAATACCTTCAGTTTATTAACCCTATTTTTTCAACTTCGATTTCAACTTTTGGACTACAAAAACAGCATATCATCATTTCGGCTAATATACGTCCCACTGCTAGGCTCGATCCTCCTCCATAATAGGAGGGAAATCGACCTTACTATACCATGCTGGTCAGACAGGTTGGTATAGGGTTTTGTTTCAAGTTTTCCATCTCTTGCATAGATGTCATATACGTAATATATCGGTTATGCGAGGCGGTGGTGAATTGTATTCTTACTCCATCACCACACGGAAACACAACATATTTGACATACAGAACTAGCTAGACAAAGATTCACCTCATTTTTTCCGTCTCTTTCCCGTGGGTATCGTAAAAGCCGACTAAGAGATTAATGCTTATAACATCTGTGCAAGAGAAGGAAAATTCGAAACAAAACCCTATACTAACACGTCTGACTAAAGTGTAGTGGGTCAGTTGACCTTCAATAGAGAAGGAGATATGAGCCGAATAGTGGAACGTATATGAGCTGAAATGATGCTAAACTCTTCTTTGTCGTTATTGAGGCATGCATTGCTATAAAGGAAATGCTCTCACAGCTGACTTTTCCCCAAATGATGACGTATTGAGTCAATGGACTTAAGCGGTACAGGACCACTCTATGTGGTGACCCTTGGGGTAGATCGTCGTCCAATAATAGATGATAAAGTCTTTTTTTTTTGGTATGGGTTACGGTCGGCGCACTCCTCGCTCCATTCCGTCCGGGGCGACAGAGGGGTGTAAGCACGCACACCCGTAACCCATCCGTGACATGTCGCCTTCGTCGTTGGACCTACTACCAGAGCAGCGTGACTTGTCGTCAGTGGTCATGATAAAGTCTAACAAATAAAAGAGGTACACACCCACATTTTGTATACGTAATTTTTTTAGGGACACTTAACTGGAATCGGATGAATGAAAAATAATTACTCTAATTGATATTAATATAATAGACTAGTTCTATATTGTTTCTACTTAAATAAGGCTAAGTCCCGTGAAAACCTATATGACTAGTGATTCGAAGAAATGCCCACGTGTAGGAACGTGTCCATTACACTATTAAAAATTATGAGATTTAAATCGAATAATGCGTGGTGACAGAGTACGAATACAATTTAACACCCCATCTCTTGCCAGTGGGTGTCGTAAAAGGGGACTAAAGGATATCTTGTGCACATAACAACTATTTACTTGCATAGTAAAGGAAAACTTGATATTTAGTAAAGGAAACTTGACATACTCATTTTTTACGTAATTTTTAAGACGATCGTATCTTTTATTTTATTACTAACAACCTGCCCTCGCTTCGATTCGGTTTTAGTCGTCTTAAACGCGTAGTTCCTGTTCCCGTGGGAATACCTGAATAAAATATAGCCTATGTAACTCCCTGATATTATAGCTTTCTATTAGTGCAAGAATTTTTGAAATCGGTTCGGTAGTTTAAGCGTGAAAGCGTAACAAACAAACAAACTTACTTCCGCATTTATAATATTAGTAAGTATTACCTTTATATATGTTGATTATTATTATATTTGTTATTATTGCAATATATTATTATTTGCAAAGAGATAGCTATATTTTTGACAGTATTTTCTATACTCTGCTGCCTAAACATCGCTGATGAACGTTGCAGGACGCTGCAGAATAACAGCGTTGTGGTATTTCACTTTACCGAGTAGATACTTCAACATTATACTGAGCAGCTAGCAGAAAAAGGATTCCTCTTTTGCGAAGGGGACGCTAATCTTGTTATTTTCGCCATGTTTTCTCTTTTTTATTGTTTTTTATGTTACTGTACTTTTATTCTATGGTCTTGTACATGTCAGTCCCGTAAAGGAGTAATAATTTTTTTTCTTTCTTTCAAATAAAACTCTAATCTAACCCTTCTAACCAGTGTGTTATATTAAGCTAATTTCTTTCAAATGTGGAGAAGGTCACGCCCACGTATATAAGCTGTGATGATGATGATGATTATTAAAATTTATTAATCAGATGATGGCCTTCATGATCTGTCTTGTGGAACAGAGTGTTTAGTGTTTTATTATTTTCATCTCAGCTCATACGCATCTAATTGCTTGGCTTGAGCCATCTCCAATAGGAGAGAAAATAACTCCATTTACCGCACTGGTCAGATGAGTTGGTAGGTATAGTATTATAGACCAACTCGGGCACCGGTGTTCGGCCAAACAACGAAGGCGACGTGCCATCAGGTGGGTTACGGGGCCGCACGCCGCCTCTTCTGTTGCCCCGGACGGAGTCGGGCGGCAAGCGCGCTGGCCACGGCCCACCCCCTCCAAAAAAAAAAGTCATATTGTATTTTTAGAAACAAAATTACTTAATGATTTCTGATGATTACGCGAGTATTACCTACACATTGTAAATACGCAAAACTATTTTACGGATTCATATTCACACTTTACAGTATTTATGGCGGACTGTCCTCTCGTGAACATAGACGCTGTAAAGTGTTCGAAAAGTCGGGCAATCAAATACAAACGCGATAAAATCCGTAAAATCGTTTTATTTACAACAAAATTGCTGTTATCGATTATACCGTGTTTATGTTTGAATTTTAATTTCCTGATGCACTTTTCGACGTTCATGATCACGAGACGGTCCTACCATATTATTTATAGTTTTAAGTGCATATTTCGAATGTGTAATTCTACGTGTGGGGACGGAGTAAGAATACAATTCACCACTCCCTATCTTGCCCGTGTATGTCGTAAGAGACGACTAAGGGATATCATATGCACATAACATCTGTGCAAGAGAAAGAAAACTCGAAATTAAACCCTATACCAACATGTCGGACCAGAATGGTATAGTAGGTCAAATTTCCTCCCATTGCAGAGGTGGCCGGAGCCGGAGAAGTGGCACGTATGTGGGCTTCGGTGATGATGATGAATACTCAGGCAAACTTCAAAAATCATTACGGTTGTATTGATTAATGTTAATTAGGAAAATTTTAATAAAATTTTTGCTTAATCATAAATCTTATCATTCGTAATAAACGCATAAATTCCGTTTCAAATATGAGATTTTGATGTCCCATAAAACACCGTAACACGTGGTACAATGGACACACACAAACCCATAAACCGTTATTACTATTCGATAATCATCGATTAGTATCTAGTGGGGTCAAGGGTGTTTTTATTATTTCTAAGTGAATTACTTCTCGTAATTGTCTAACTGACATAGAATACATTATTTGTAGTAAGAATATTATGTAAGTTTATTTTAATTTAGTTTACCTACACGTGTGTTTCCGTTAGGTGATGGAGTAAGAATACAATTCGCCATGCGCTATCATGCCCGTGGGTGTCGTAAAAGGCTACTAAGAGATTAAATATGCATATAACATCTATGCAAGAAATGCAGAACCCGAAATAAAACCGTATATCAATCCTACCTAGACTAGCACCACGCTAGTCAAACGGATATATAGTAGCTTAATTTCTCTCTTATGTATATGAAATGAAACGTATGAATGAATTTTAATGTAGTCTACTTACACTCATATGCGTGTTTCTGTGTGGTGATGGACCCCTATCATGCGCGTGGGTATCGTAAAAGTCGACTAATGATTATATTACGCATATAGCAGTTATGCAAGAAAAATAAAACTAGAAATAAAACCTTATCTTGGAATACAACGTGTCACCACCTCTTATTTTGCCATGAGATTTATAAAAACCAGCACCGAATACCACAGCAGTTTTCTGAAAAAATTATAACAAGTACCGTAATCGCTGTAAGCGCCGCTCTTGATGGTTATGGTATTAGTATCCTTTGGGGGTTTTTTTTTTTTGCGTGGGCTATGGTAAGCGCACGCGCGGTCCAGTCTGTCCGGGGCGATGAAAGGACGGCGCGCGGGCCCATAACCCACCCGTACCCACGTCACCTCGTTGTTGGGCCGACCACCAGAGCAGATGTGACTTGTCGTCAGTGGTCGGCCCGACGGAATACCCTTTCGGGTAACCTCACCTCTCGACATCCTGGGACGTCGGTCGCCGTCGCGTGGTTAGCCACACTGCGGGTGACGGACAATTCCCCGGTCCGATCACCCGCGGCCTCGGCTAGGGTGGCATTAGGCGATGGATGTCGATAAGCTGATAGGACTGATGTCATAGGACATGTCTGACTTCGAAGACGGCTCAAATTATTTATTGCTTGATTTAAAGAAGAATGAAATCGTTGTGAGCAATTGCCATGTTCGGAACCTTTTTTTTAGACGATCTTTTATACGCGTATAAAAGCCCGCGCCCTTGGTCGTCTTTTACGACGTCCACGGGCAAAATAGGGAGTGGTGAATAGTACTCTATTTTTATTATATTAGTACTTTATTACTCCGTCACCACACGGAAAAAAGAATAGTGACTAAAAATAATACCAAGTATTATTTATCTACATACGAAGTCTTAAATGATCTCATCTGATAACATATAATTTGGCAGCTGTATCATCAATCAGTTTATTTATCACTATATGAAAATATCCTGTCATTACGTTTGTTCAGATTAATCTAGAAAAATATATAATCGATTTTAATAAAATAATTGATGTAATTGCAGAGATAATTTAGTTTTATTTTGTTTTAATAATACTATTAGGAAATTAAGACTAGGATAAAACTTGCAATTTGATTAATAAACTCCGTTTCCTTTGGACATGCGTAATTGCAGTGCTTATTTAGTTTCAAAATTAAAGTAAAAACCAAAATAGTAATTTGCAACAGCCTCCACACAGGTATATACGTAATGAATGTCATGATATTATGATTTCTCAAAAACTTTATATCAGCGTACACACGTCCAACTGTTAGGCTCGAGCCTGGACCGTTGAGGACTTCCGGCCGGTGCTGATGAAGTGGTTGGAGCGGACGCACGACGTGCTTTCCTTCCGACTGGTGCAGGTCTTGACGGGGCATGGATGCTTCGGCAAGTACCTGCACAAGATCGTCAGGAGGGAGAGCACACCGGCCTGCCACCACTGCGATTGCGACGAGGACACGGCACAGCACATACTGGAGGTGTGTGCCGCGTGGGCTGAGCAGCGCCGTGATCTCGTCGCAATCATCGGTGCTGACCTGACGCTGCCGACCATTGCTAGGGAGATGCTCGGCAGCATCAGGAACTGGGACGCGGTCGGCGCCTTCTGCGAGGCAGTCGTCTCGCGGAAGGAGGCGGCGGAGCGCGCGCGGGACGAACGCCTCCACGACGACGCAATCCGCCGCTGGCGACTCGGGCGGCGTAGGCGCGAGTATCTGCGCCTAATGCCGCCCTAGCTGAGGTCGCGGGTGACTGGATCGGGAAATTAGTCCGTCACCCGCAGAGAGGCTGACCGTACGACGGCGACCGACGTCCCCGAGGGGGAAAGTTCAGAGGAGAGGGTACCCCGCGACTAGGGTATTCCGTCGGGCCGACCACTGAAGACAAGTTACCCTGCACCGGTGGTCGGCCTAACAACGAAGACGACGTGTCACGGGTGGGTCATGGGGCCGCGCGTCGCCCCTCTGTCGCCCCGGATGGATCCGGGCGGCGGGTGCATACACCATGGCCCACTGCTAAAAAAAAAAAGGCTCGAGCCTACTCCACAATAGATAGGAAATTGACCTACTATCCATGCTGGTCAGACAAATTGGTATAGGTTTTTATTTCGTATTTTAAATGCACACTATGCATATTATATCACTTAATCGTCCTTTATTACATCCACGGGTAAGATATTTATAGCGGTGAATTGTATTCTTCCTTTTCTTTGTAGGCTATGGCCTAGGCATACCCCTCCCAATCTGTCGGGGGCAACGGGTGAGCGACGTGCGACCCCATAACCTACCGTATTCTTTCCTCGTCGACATTGGGCGAACCACTGGTACCGATTGCCTGCCATCCGTGGCCGGCCCGGCGGATTAACCTTTCGGGTACCGGCCCCTATGGCGCCGGGGTATGTATTCTGCCTACGCCACTATGCGGAAAAACTTACCCTTACCTCATAATTTATTAAGTTTAGTGATTATGTGAAACCGGACCAAACAGCTAGTTATATTTAACCACACAATAAGTTATTTCTTTGTAGAACAAAACTTAGAGAGCGGCGTGGGTGGCATAATGGTATTGAATTTAAATTAGTTGCCCGAAGACATGGTGTACTTTCCTTTTTTTAAACATGAATACACAATGATTCTGGGAAAAAACGATACCATCAACGTCAATCTTAGTCTAACCGTGTGATGAACAAAAACTATTAAGTTTTTTTTATTGCTAACAGTAGCAAACGAGCAAACAGTACACCTGATGGTAAATGTTGCTGCCGTTCATGGACCTTTGCTAGGCCGCTGCCTACCGTGAAAAAAGTAAAAGGAGTGTGAATGCGTGCAATGAGGTTCGGTGAAACTAAAGGCATCACCAAAACTCACCACAGGCAAACGCCCTCAGAAAGTTGGGCTGCCGGCTCTCTCGCTAACCGAACGAAGCACAGTAACAAATTGCTACTACTCAGACATCGATTGTTTGCGAGAGTGTGGGTATTACCCCGGATGGACTGGCCCGCGGCTGTAGACAGTCCACTGTCAATAATCCTACCACTTTATAGTGGTAGTGGTACTACTACTATAATAATCATGGAGTAAGAATATCGTATTAATGAAAATTAACAATATAGAAATAAAGCTGTTTTAATTCACACTTGCTTAAATTTTCGATATAATATTGCAGTATGCTGAATAAAATATGGATTGTGTAACAAAATATTAAAACAAACTACCTAAGCGATCTAAGTGTTCAACCTGTGACGCATCTATCTCTCTTCAAAAAAAAAAAAAATTTACGAGTGCAAATAACAATTTATTTAACGGAAAAATATGATTTTTAATTAACTCCTTTGTATTATGCAAAATAATGATAATTCAGTGATAATAATTCAATTAATAAAATATTCAATTTTCGATATTGTTTATTTTTTTTAGGAGGTTATCGCGTAAAATTTTCATTCGTAAACCAACTTGACAGACAACCAAATTTTTTGTAATGTTTACTTATAAGTTGCTTAGCGTACTGGTTCCCACTATATTCTACTAGATGGCGTTATAAAACAACGTCACCTACCTACCATGAAAATATTAGAAAAGAAACCTGAAAGCGTAAGAAAAGTCGACTCGGTTGTAATTTAAATATGTTTGCGGTGATATTTTACCTTCAGGAAATAGAACGCTATGATCTCACTTGACCTATATAGTCGTGAACTGTTTACGTATCGAAGGTTAGCCATTGAGTTTTACATTAACTTAGTTGAAAGAGAAACGACAAAAGATTCATTAAGTGCTGATTATTTAATGGCTTCACATATCTTAATAGCTCGAGGCTGTGACAAGGTAAAGTCTATAAAGAAGTGCTAGGTAAACAAAATAAAGTCTAACTCATAATTCACAGAAGTTAAAAAATTTGTACACATGACTTGTTGAATTTTTTTTTTTGAAGTGAAACTTCTTTAGAATCGTTGTGATTTCAAACCGCATGCAACGGAAAAATTACAGGTAAGAGACACAAATACAAAAATGTGTATGTTGTAGCCGGCAAAGAATGGGACAGAAATATATGTATATACTATTTTATATTATTTTTAAATCCGTCTATAATTGACGGATTAAAGGATAAAGGATGAGGGATGAGGGATGAGGGATGAGGGATGAGGGATGAGGGATGAGGGATGAAGGATGAAGGATGAAGGATAAAGAAGTTTCACTTCTGACATGCGTACTTTGCACGCACGCTTTTTTTTTTAAAGAGACGCCCTGCGCTAAGGACTGTATTTCTTGAATTGCGGGGGACTTTAAAAAGAAAACTTTATTGACGCGATAGCGACTTATAAAGATAACGATGAACGCGAGCAAGAAAAAACATGTCTCATAGTCACGTCTCACCTGAGCTGTACGTGTAAGCCTGAGCGCGGAACAAGCGATAGACGAAACTAACGGACACAAATTAAATCCAGACTCAGAACAAGAATTTGTAAATAACATAAAAAGTTGTCCCGCGTGGGATTCGAATTCGCGACTCTGAAGACAGTAGGTATTTTATCCAATACGCTATATGTGTAGTCGAGATTGGTGGTAATGTACGTGATTTTACATTGCCCCTGATGGTTTAAATGGTATCCAGATCATAAGTTATAAAAAAAAGAGTAATTCATAAGACTCTGTAACTTATTTAAGTTTTCATTTAATCAAACACTTTAATCATGAACATTGAACTCAACTGTATGATAAGACTTACTTGGGTTTTGGGTTAACTTTTTAATTCAATTAATCCTATACAATCTTAATTTTCTACTAAGCAATCAAAATTGCACAACCCAAAAGGAGTAATGATATCCTAATGACTAATTAGTCTAGTCAATTAAGGTTATTTAATCACCGTATCTATACAAATAAATAAAATTGAAGTGTCTGTTTGTAAAACCAAAATATATTTTGATACCCAAGTGGTTATTAGTACGATACCTATGCTCAAAATTTAGTTTAAAATTTTTCTGTCTGTTTGTCAATTTGTTCCAGGTAATCTTCAAAATGGCCGGATCGATTTTGATAATATTTAACTATCGGGTAGCTGTACACATAAGGAGTAACATAAGCTGTTTTAGACCGATCCGGGGCCGAGTCGAGGCCAATCTTAAGAGATATTGCAGATTTAAAATGCGGGAGCAAAGCGGTTGGAACCAAAGCGAAGCGTGTTATCTTAAAAAAGTCAATAAATGGCTACTGTAGAATGCAACAACGTGGGATAATAACCTCGCAGTGTCTAAAAACAATATGCGCGTATTACTGGCGATGACATATGGCACTGAAACCCAGTCTAACTTACATCCAACGGTTCCTCGGGACCTTATTTTTCCCCGCGACTATCAAGATATCCTTAGTCCAACAAGTAGGAGATCGTTCTACGGTGCGTCGTCCGATTCGTGGTCGCCACTCAAGAACCTTTCTTCCCGTCATTTCAATGTGCTAATTCTGCGGGCTATATCGGTTACACCTGTTCTTCTTCAGATTTCGGTACTTCAGATTTTATCACGTAAAAAAATACCGAGCACAGCTCTCTCCACGGCACGTTGAGCGACTTTCAGCCTTTTTGTTGAGGTCGACATTTAGAGACCACGGATTCAATTAAAAAACTAAAATGCTCCTTTTATTTTCTTAGATTTTATAGGAACGCCGTCTGTTGGGTCAACTGGTGTTCTACATTTTTGAAAACAAATTTATTCCGGCAAATGACTAAGGCATAATTAATTCTTTGGATAGGGACAATGCAGCGGAAATATGTGTATATGGCATTCGCTTTTTTATTTAACTAGAATTTCTTTAGGCGCGTCTTTAGGTGAGGAGTAACTTGAATCTTTTTCCGACGGTAGTAATGTTTTCGAACAGAAGTCACGTTTAGCAAAAGAAATATTATAGTCCTTTTATAGCAGTTATGTAACAATCTATATAGTTTGTTATGTTTTGCAGAAAAGAATACGCGCTGATATTTTATCATTATTTCAACCCCTTACACGTCCCACCGCTGAGCCAGAGCATCTCCAATGAGAAGAAAATTGGTCTACAATACCACGTTGGTTTATTTCGACACCTCCTCTTCCAAAAATATTATATGCATATTTTATCTCTTAATCATCTTTTACAATATACACCACATACTCATTTATCACCATACGAAAAAAATTTCCACACTATAATCAAAATATATTTTTTTTAACTACGAAAGTATTCGATTTCCTTTCTGTAATACCTGCTCAATGTAATATTTTTTTTCTAAAATTATAAACGCTTAAAGCACTTAGTATTAAATATGAGCTTGTCATTTCGTATTTTTAGTTGACAGACACGATCAAAAGAATCTTCAAGAACATTAGACTCTTCCAATTGCTATATTATTCTATTATTAATCAGTACATTTAGAACCTTGTATAATAAAAGGGTAAAATAGAGTGCATGTTGCCCGGGGGTAAATGTTGACTATTTATCAAATACGTCTTCTTTTAAACTCCAAAAGCTATTTAATTATACACTCCCTAAGTCATTTTCCTCTTGAGCTTTGCTAAGTAAATGACTAAGTATTACTTAGCATATATCTTAACTAGTATTATAAATGCGAAAGTAAATTTGTTTGTTACGCTTTCACGCTTAAAATTTTAAGCTGGTTTTAGATATTTTATCCTGGTTTACCCATGGGAATGGGAACTAAGAGGATGAAACTATGGGAATTTGCTAGTGTACATATACTTACATATCATTCGTTGAAGTGTTTACATATAAACGTCTTCTTCTTTTCTTCTTTTGTATTGGAAATAAGCTACAATAATATATTACATAAAATATCAGCAAAATTATTCAATATTACACTGTAAAACACCAAGATAAAATTAAAAAGCGCCATAGGATATTTTGAAATTCCCATCAAAAAAAGCGTCAAATCGGCGTTCCTTATGGCAACATTTAGACAGATTACTTTTGTAATTTTTAATGATATCGAAATTTAGTGCCCTTTTATTCGAACTAGTAAATCCGAATCGTGAGCCTTGTTAGTATTTCTATAGAATATTTTTATAATTTGATTTCTTGTAAACATAAAATTATATATTAATTAATACCTGTTATTTTAAGATAATTTGTTTACCTCCTCAATTGACATTTGCGAACTATTTTTAAATAACTGACCATGTTAATAAAACAATAATATAGTTAAAGTTTCAAGGTTGAATTACCTAGTTTTGAAAGTAAACTTGATTCGTGCATGAATATTGCAATTAAACAATTATATTAGGTATTAATTAAACTAGCTTTTTTAAATCGTTAATTCATAGTACGTTCGGTGTATAAGATTTTATTACTACAGACATTTTGAGAGTTACACTAGATACCGTGTGGTGACGGAATAAGAATACAATTCAACACTCCCTCTCTTGCACGTTGATGTCGTTAAAAAAACGACTAACATATACGCATATAACATCTAGAGAAGGAAAACTCGAAACAAAACCCTATACCAACCTGTCTGACCAGCATGGTATAATAAGTCAATTACCCTCCTATTGTGGAGGAGACTCGAGCCCAGCAGTGTGACGTATAATATGATTAGAGATGATGATCTAAATTTGAATTTTGTAGTTAAAACTGGAATACTCTAATCTCTTTGGGAGTGCAATTAACAAGATGACATCAGATGTAGTTGATCCAGCTTGATATAAAACGTTGCGTCTTTTACGACACCCACGAGCAAAATATAAGGTAAAATATTGGTAGTATTCGTAACCGCTACTACATAGCTCCGTAGCTGTTTCTCATTCTCAGTCTTGTCTTCATATAAATAAGGCAACTATCTGATAAACAACAATAAATTATAATCAACATACACGTAGATTTAATTAAACATTACTAGTGCAATCGTTTTTGATCTCGGTTTTCCTACCACAAAATGTTGTTCTATATCAGTAGAGTATCGAAAAACAGGAAAATGCTTAATATTTTTTATGTGTATAGAATATTTAAATATTAATTTTAATTTATACTATGAACTTTATTTATTGTTAAGGCCGAATGCCGATTTAAATGACGCGATAAATCATGTCCCTATTCACCAATGAAACTTAATTTTGAGAAGGCAATCTCGAAATAAAACCCTATATCAACATGTCTAACCAGCATGGTAAGTCAACCAGATCAATTTCCCTTTGGTTGAGGAGGAGGTTTGAGCCCAACAGTGGCGCATTTATGAGCTGCGACGACGACTTTATTTTTAGGTAACATCTAAGGCATAGGTTTTCCCCCCTATTGGGGAGGCGTCTCGAGCACAATAGTGCGACGTTTATTACCTGGGACGACGATTTAATTTTTATATGACACCTAAAGCAATTTAAACATCAGCTGAATGTTATGTGTGTCATTATTCGTCATCTTAATCATCATCATCATAGCTCATACGTTTCCCGATCGAGCCTCCTCCTCAACAGAAAGGAAATTGATCTAGGTACTATTCCACGTTAGTCTGACGGGTTGGCTTTATGTCAAATTCTCCTTATCTTGTAATCTTCTGCATATCATATGCCTTAATCGTCTTTTACAACACCCATGGGTATGAGAGGGAATGATGAATTGTATTCTTACCCCGTCACTCCAAGGAAAACATTAATCGGCAGCGGATCGTCTGCGCGAGGAGCGCAGCCTCGATGAGGCGATCCGTCGCCGGCGACTGGGGCGGCGTAGGTGCGACTACCTGCGCCTCATGCCGCCCTAGCCGAGGGCGCGCGTGACGTGACCGGGGATTAGTCCGTCACCCGCCGAGAGGCCGACCGCGTGAGGAAAGACCGACGTCCTCCCCGAGGGGGGGACGTTGGTCGATGGGAGGGTACCTACCCCATGTAGAGGGTATTCCGTCGGGACGACCACTGATGACAAGTAACCCTGCTCCGGTGGTCGGCCCAGCGACAAAGGCGACGTGGTTTTCGGGTGGGTTGCGGGTGTTGCGTGCTTACGCCCCTCTGTCACCCCGGACGGAGTGGTGCGAAGAGCGCGCCGACCGCAGCCCACCCCAAAAAAAAAAATAAAGGAAAACATGAATGTTATCTGCCCATATCTATAAGGAATCTCTTCCTGCACCCATTGGAACTAAAAGGGGTTTTGTCATATTTTATTCTGATCCTGTCATTATGAGGACAACCTCGGTCTAGGTAAGTACTTTTTATGGAAAGATTTTTTTACAGATTAATTACGTCACATTACTCTAATACCTATTATAATGACGAAAACTTGTGTGTGTATGTATGCTTGTTACCTTTTCACAATGGCAGGAGCGTTTTTAATAAAATTTGTCATGGGGTAACTGACACCATGGATTAATCCATAGAATGCTTTTATCCTGGTAATTTTTTTATTTTATTTTTAATTGCAAACGGTGGCAAACGAGCAAACAGTACACCTGATGATAAGTGTTGCTGCCGCTCATGGACCTTTACAAGGCCGTTGCCTACCGCGAAGAAAGCGAAGGGAGTGTTAATGTGTGCATTGAGGCTCGGTGATACCAAGGGCAGCACCAAAACCCTCCACACGCAATCACCCTCAGAAAGTTGGGCTTCCGGCTCTCTCGCTCACCGAACGAAGCGCAGTAACAAATTGCTACTACTCAGACGTCGATTTTCTGCGAGAGCATGGTACTGCCCCGGACGGACCGGCCCGCGGCTGTAGACAGATAACTGTCGACAGTGTGGTCCTACCACTCCTATTGTGTTCCCTTTGGATAATAGTTTAACTTTATATTTTTTACTTAATCAAGCATAATTCGTTCAACGAATTTGGATAAATAAAATTACTTTTACGGCTTTTATCGCGTTTATATTTGATTTTTGATTGCCGGACGTTTCGAAAACTTTACAGCGTCCACCCGTGACCATGAACGCTAGTAAAAATAGTTTTAGTGACTGCACAGGTGGCGTAGTTGTTAAGATGCCTACCTACCGCGCCAGTATCGCGTGTTCGAACCCACGCAGGACAATACTTTGTGCGAGCCACAAATTGCTGTTCTGAGTCTGAATTTATTTGTGTCTGTTTAATTATATGTTTGTAAAGTCCCTCACAATACTAGGATTATTTTCTGAATGCAGGGCGTTGACGTTTTAAACAAAAAAATGTGTAATATACGCTTAAACATCAGAAATAATTGTGTAAACCAATACGGATTAGAATTTGCCGATTTGGATAAAATTTCTTGGGGTAACTTGCCCAATTTACGCTAACTAAGCTGAAGACTATACAAAGTATTTTTATCAAATTTTAAAAGTCGCGCTGTCATTAATTGTTAAAAATTTTCTACTTTGTAACAAAGACAACTTTTTAGGTTAAAGACCCATGAACAGGGGTCAAATTCCACTTTGTTTTATATTGGGGCGAAGATCATGTACCGTCATATCATGCAGATTAAATATATCAAAAGGTTATTGACTTAATTTTTAAAGGTTCTAATCCCTACTTTCCGCGTGGTGACGGAGTAAGAATATCATTCACTACTACCCATCCTGCTCGTGCATATAGTAAAAGACGACTAAAGGATATAATATGCATATAATATCTATGCAAGAGAAGGAAAACTCGAAATAAAACCCTATTTTTTTTGGGGTGGGTTGCGGTCGGCGCACTCCTCGCACCACTCCGTCCGGGGCGACAGAGGGGCGTAAGCACGTACACCCGTAACCCACCCTTGATGCACGTCGCCTTCGTCGTTGGGCCGACCACCGGAGCAGGGTGACATGACGTCAGTGGTCGGCCTGACGGAATATTCCCTATTTGGGGTACCCTCCCATCGACCGACTTCCCCCCCCTCGCGGAGGACGTCGGTCTTTCCTCACGCGGTTGGCCTCTCAGCGGGTGACGGACTAATTTCCCGGTCACGTCACCTGCAACCTCGCCTAGGGCGGCATGAGGCGCAGGTATTCGCGCCTACGCCGCCCCAGTCGCCGGCGGCGGATCGCCTTATCAAGGCTGAGCTCCTCGCGCGCGCAATCCGCCGCCTCTTTCCGCGAGACTACTGCCTCGCAGAAGGCTGCGACTGCGACCCAGGAAATAACCCTATGCCAATACGTTTGACCAGTGTGCTGTAGTAGGTCAGTTTCCCTGACATTGTGGAGGAGGCTCGAACTCAATAGTGGGAAGTAGGTAAGCTATAATGTCGAATCCCTACATGGCCATTTGATATTAGAGAAAGGATATAATTAAAGATCGTTTGCTTTTTTGTTGTAGTTGCCATTAGCATTTAACATTTTCAATTATTCTTGAATTGTTTTTGATTACAAATGTAAGGGACTTTATCGAAAAAACGAATAAGTACATTGATTTTAACACGCTTTTATTAGTTTCATCTGTATGTATACATATATGTATCTATGTATGTAACGGAATCTTTGAACGTCATTTACCCCACTTTGAACGAACAAATTTTTGAAGTGTAACTTTCTCAGGATTTTACGTGAAGTGGGTTTTGGTGATCCTTCTATTATTACCGAAGCTCATTGAATACATACATACTGAATTCACAATCTTCGCGGTAAGCAGAGGCCTCGTAAAGATCTATGTGCAGCTGTATCACTTACCATTAGGTGTGTTGTTCGCTCGTTTGCCACCAACTGCAGTAAAAAACTTTGTCTTTAGTCTTTTCCATAATGGAAAAGTAATTTGTCTCGTAAGTATACCACATTGGCCAATTATTTAGATATTTTTTATCTTATCTGTTACAATAAAATACGCAACTTTATAGTAGTTTATTATTTACTTAGTGAAATTACAATATTCGTAAGTTGAAACAGATAAGCTAGCTATGACAATCGTTTTTTTTAATAATGACTCATTAATAAGATTATCTTCCTATCATGCCCGTGTATGTTGTAAAATACGACTAAGATATATAATATGCATATCTTAAAAGACGACTAAGGGACTAAATACGCATTGACCACTGACTTCAAGTCACCTGCTAGGGTGGTCGGCCCAACGACGAAGGCGACAAAGGTGAAGAAGGTGGGTTACTAGTGTGCGTGCTTACGTCTCTCTGTCACCCCGGACGGAGCCGGGCGAGAAGTGTGCTGACCGTAACCCACCCACCAAAAAAAAAAAGCATATAACATCTATACAAGAGAATGTAAACTCGAAATAAAACCCTATACCAACCTGTCTGACCAGCATGGTATAGTAAAGTTAATTTCCCTCCTATTGTTGATGAGGCTCGAGCCCAGCAGTGGAATGTATATGAGCCGAGATGATGATTAGATTATATTAGATACTTTCCGGTTCCGGATTAATAATATAATTCATCACCCCCTATCTTGCCCGTGGTTGTCGTAAAAAACGATTGACGGGATATACCTGCAGGTAACATCAATACCAGAGAACGGAAAACTCGACACAAAACCCTATTCCAATACGTCTAGCTGACTAGGATGGAATTGGTACATCAATTTCCCTCCCATTGTGGAGGAGGCCTGTGCCTGAGTGGAACTTAAGTGGCTAAGGAATATGTAATATACCTATAAAATAAATACAATAAAACTAGAAAACCTCCCACTAGGTAGATTGACAATATCTTAAAAATCGTAGGGAGCTGTTGGATGCACGGGCACAGGACTGTTCTGAATGCCATTCTTGTCGGGAGGCCCATGTCTTATGTCTAAGCGCAAAAAACTGAATAAAAAACCCTCTACAAACACGTATAATCAACGAGATATAAAATAAATCAATTGACTTTCTATTGTGCACGAGGTCTGACCCCAACGGCGGGACTTGCGGACTGAGACGATGATGATATTCTGTACGAGGGTAACTAAAGGATATTTAATCACCATCAAATACTACATATGTAAAAATTTATGTAATAATTATTTCTCTTAAATTATTCCAAAACAAAATAAAATACACAATTTTACCTTTTCAACAGGAAAACAGGTTTTGTTTGCAGATAAATATCTTTCAAAAATGCAATAAAACTTAATTTCGACCGTGACAGGACTCGAACCTGCAATCTTCGGATCCGAAGTCCGACGCCTTATCCATTAGGCCACACGGTCGGTATTCATTTGTGCAAAATAGGTCATCCATTATTGCGAATCAAGCCTCCCGCGTATTACGTCACCTCTGACATCACAAGGTCGTTAACCTCGCTTGACTGACAGTTTTCCGATAATGTCCTTTTCATTTAATGTGATATAATTGTTTGCGAGTCACGCATTGCCAAGGTCACTTAGTTGTATCTAATATAGTCAATACTAAATACAACGATAATGAAACAAGGTTTTTTGCACAAAAATTATGTTCTTATTCCAGCTAAACTATTCATTGATAGTTTCGCAGTGAACTACTCTAAACCATTTTGAAACCTTATAATTAATTTCCGTCCGACCTTGTGGTGACGGAGTAAAAATACAATTCACCACCATTCTTGCCCGTGGATGTAGTAAAACACGATTAAGAGATTATGCATATATCTATGTAAGAGAGAGACAACTCGAAACGAAACCCTATACCAACACGTCTGACCAGCGTGGTATAGTAGGTCAATTGCCCTCACATAGAGGAGGAGGCTGTATGGGCTGAGACGATGATGATGATGATAATTATTTAGATCATAACTGTTAACAATTTTAATAGGGATGTTGCGGATATGTAATTTAGAATATGTATACGGATATATTCACTGATCAATTAGCCTATAGAACTCCAATGTGGGATATAGGTCACTCCAGGAGAATACTACTCGCCACAGTCCTGTGCCACTCGCATCCAACGGTTCTCTGCGACTTTCAAGATGTCGCTAGTCCACATAGCAGAGGGAATGGATACGGTAACATTATACAGGTTTTCGGTACGGTAACGAACAATGCTATGTGGTAGCGGCTACTAATACTATCAACCCTTAAATAGCTCGTGGGTGTCGTAAAAGACGACTAAAGGCTTTAAATAGATCTGGGCCAATTCTATCTGTAATAGTTAACTAGACGGTATGCCGTCTAGTTAACTATTACATTCCCAAGGCAGGTTGACGTCAGACAGGCGGCCGGTCATAAAATTATGCAATAACTTTTGCAATATGTACTACTAGCAGCGCCCTGCGGTTTGACCCGAGTAGTTTCTCTTTCCGTGGGAAAAACGGGATAATTTATAGCCTATGTGTTATTCTGATATGTAAGCTGTATCATTTTGAAATTTCATCAAAATTCATTTAGTAGTTGTTGCGTGAAAGAGCAACAAACATTCTCACAAACTGAGACGGAACAGACAGACAGACAGACAAAAATTTTTTAATTGCTATTTTACGCATAGGTGTCGTGCAAATAACCGTGTGAACATGAAAAAAGCCTATTATTTTGACATTACAAACAGACACTCCAATTTTATTTATTGGTATAGATGTGTAATACTCACGTAAACATCAGAATTTATCAAAATAAGTTAAAGAAAAACCAATTCGTATCTTGATTGGGCTGTTTCGCGTACTTTCACCTTATAACTTAAGGATTCAATACCAATTTAATCCACAGTAAGTTCCTAAATTGTTTTGCTAACTTTTATTGGTTCGTTTACTTTGACAGAAATTAATCTCACTTAAGATGAAAAATAAGGTCGAAGTTCGAAATTAATTAACAAAAATACTCAATGTCTGTTTTGTTTTGGCGATAAACGATATGGCTTAATTTTATTAAGTGGTTCTTTTATAATTATCTATACCAATAAATAAAATTGGAGTGTCTGTTTGTAATGTCAAAATAATAGGCTTTTTTCATGCTCACACGGTTATTTGCACGACACCTATGCCTAAAATAGCAGTTAAAAAATGTTTGTCTGTCTGTCTGTCTGTTTGTTCCGGGTAATCTTCAAAACGGCTGGACCAATTTCAAAAATTCTTTCACCAATGGAAAGCTATAATATCAGGGTGTAAACTAGGCTATATTTTATCCCGGTATTCCCACGGGAACGGGAACTACGCGTGTAAAACGACTATAACCTATAACCGAAGCGAAGCGAGGGCGGGTTGCTAGTAATTAATATGACAATTTCATTCTGGTTACTAATAAATATGTATGTCATCATCGTCTCGCCTCATATCTTCCCACTGCTGGACTCGAACCTCCTCCATAATAGGAGGTAAATTGATATAACTATGCCAGTCCCATTGCTGGGCTTGAGTCTCCTTTACAATAGGAGGGAAATTGATCTTACACTGCCATACTGCTCAGACATGTTGGTATTTTTTTTTATGGGTGGGCTATTGTAAGCGCGCACCCGGTCCATTCCGTCCGGGGCGACGAAAGGACAGCGCGCGGGCCCATAACCCACCTGTATCCACGTCACCTTCATCGTCAGGCTGACCACCGGAGCAGGGTGACTTGTCGTCAGTGGTCGGCCCGACGGAATACCCTTTCAGGTACCCTTTCGACGTCCCTGTCTCGGGACGTCGGTCGCCGTCGGGCGGTCAGCCTCTCTGCGGGTGCCGGACTAAATTCCTCGGTCCGGTCACCCGCGGCCTCGGCTAGGGCGGCATCAGGCGGCGGAAAGTGTCGCCGAAGAGGAGCTCCTCTCACGCACGATCCGCCGCCTCCTTCCATGAGATTACGGCCTCACAGAAGGCGGCGACCGCGTCTCAGTTCCTGACGCTGTCGAACATCTCCCTGGCAATGGTCGACAGGGTCAGGTCAGCACCGATGATCGTGACGAGTTCACGAAGCCCACCCACGCGGCAGACATGTCGGTATAGGATTTTGTTTTGAGTTTTTTTTCTCTTATGTGTATAATATGTAGAAATATTGTAATAGTGTTATATGTTAGAGGGTACATATACTTCCAATCCTTAAATTGCTCGTGGATGTCGTAAAAGACGATTAACAGCTTTACATAGACATGAGTTATCTGATGCCGCCTTCTCAACAATTACATTACCAAGGTTGGTTGACGTTAGGCAGGCGGCTGTTTATAATAACTTTTGCTATGTAAATTCAATTCAAATTCAAATTCAAATTATTTTATTATGCATAAACCCTGAGAGGGCACTTACATATTGTCAGGTTTACAATTTCCAAAAAAATATACTACCACCGGATCGGAACGCGACCGCTACTGAGAAGATCCGGCAAGAAACTCAGCGGGCTTGTCATTATTTTTTTTTTTTTTTTCTTCTTACTAGTTATACAATTGTGTACATGTTTTGTAAGAACAAGCTTCAGTGTGATGCCCTTCGAACCGCAAGACACTTAATATAATTTAAACGATTATGGCTGGACCAGATCCCACAAGCGGCACCCGATCACGAGTTAACTACTAGAGCAGCCATCACTCCCCTCAACCACTATGGAGGGAAGGGAGAGACCCGCTCCACGCAGCTACCGCAAGTAGATCCTTATGTGAGCATGACCAACACCACAATATGTTACAAACGCTGAAAATACAAAAATTCGTTAGGCAAAACACGCTACACTTTACAATAAAAGTTAAAAGTACATTTACAAACAGTATATTTAAAAGTGAAAGTATCTTGAACGTGCTCGATGATGAAGTGGCGAAGGCTGAGAAATATAACACTCAATCAATTTCAGAGACTGTCAGGAACGCACTACATACAAATGAAACTTTGAAGAAAGAAAATCAACTATCCCCCTCGTTTGTGGAATGGTTTGAAAGAAATAATCACGTGGGCGGGCAAACTGATCCAAAAACAGGAAAGTCACTAAGAGGCCTCATAGAAAGTTGGAACTGTGAGGGAGAAGCCATGCTTAATTGGAAAGGCAGAGGATACAGGAGCATAATTGATGTATTACTGAACAAATACCCGAATCCATCCAAAGAGATCCCATTGCAAATTCTACTTAATAAAGAGACAGAGAACATCAGATGGGGCACCAATCAACGTGGTATGGATAATCCACTTGTGCAGGTCACTTGTAAGGACGGAAGTCTTTATGCAGCCAAGAGCGTGATTGTCACCGTATCCGTTGGGGTTCTTAAAGAAAGACATAATCAACTATTCAATCCACCATTGCCATCAGAAAAAGTGAACCCAATACAGAACCTACAAATGTGTATTTTGGATAAAATATACGTAGATTTCGAAAAACCCTGGTGGCCTGCAAACCCAGCAAATTTCACGATCTTATGGCAAGACGAAGACAAGGCAAAATTTACAGAAAAAGATAAATGGATCACAGAAATATACGGACTGATGTCTGTGGATTACCAACCTAATGTATTATTGACTTGGATTTATGGAAATGGAGCCGAAATAATGGAGAAACTCAGCCAAGAAGAGGTGCAGGCAGGAGTACAGAAATTAATCGATACGGTTTTGAAGAAGGAATTTAACGTTACACCAATAAAGAAGATATTAAGATCCCAATGGGCATCAAACCCTTTAGCACGAGGCGCGTACGCTCACCGAACAGTTGCTTTAGAAGAAAATGGTGGTAGCGCAATAACATTATCCGAACCTTTGTACCACAGTAATAGATTCCCCATAGTTTGTTTTGCGGGCGAAGCTACTTCTCATCATCGACATACAGCGGTCCATGGAGCTGTGGAGTCCGGCTTTAGGGAAGCTGAGAGATTGATTGACAACTTTCAGAGATTAGAACTAAAGTAACATATTTTATTTGTTACAGAAAGTTCTTGTAAACGAAGCCTAAAAAACCATTAAATGCATTATAACATGAGAAATCCAAAAAAAAAAAAAAAAATATTTTAAAATATGATGAATTAGATATAACACAATTGAATCAATAATGCCAAAAATTGAGTGCAGTGCACAGATGCCTTAGTGGTTGGAGTGCCGATCTACCATGCCAATGTTCGAATACCACGCAGAACACTTTGTGCGATCCACAAATTGGCATCAAATTTTAATCAAACAATTTTACATGAACATTTCAAAATCTAAACACGGCTTAAATAAAAGTACAGTTTCTTAAATTTTGTTATCCTGAATCAGTCATCATCAGAAATGAGAATACTTGTTGTAATTGTTATATTAGATATTCAGTTCGGCAAAATAGAAATTAAAACAAAAACATATGTAATGACAACTCACATAAACGACTTTTTATCATTCTCTATTTTTTTATAAGACACTGCACTAAGGAAATAATTCTTGTATTGCATGGAACTTTACTAATATATAATTTAACGCAAATTAACACCGTCTCGAAATAAAAAATTAGGGATCGCACAAAGGATTCTTCTGCATAATAATCGAACCCATGCGGTGGCATGGAGGTCGGTATGTAACCGCTACGCTATCTGTGCATTTAATAGCTTATGCAATATGTACTATGAAAAAATGTACATAAGTATTCAGTCGACCAAGTATAAGAGGAGAGTGATGTTTGGCGTATATTCAATTTTAATAAAATTGGTTCCTATATTCTTTTCAATGACTTCAATTTACATTGTACAAAATATTAATATAAGAGTCTATAGTGCTGTGTGGTAGCGGCTTCGAATACTACCAACCCTTGCTTTGCTCGTGGGTGTCGTAAAAGACGACTAAGAGCCCTAGATTGACCCGGACCAACTCCATCTGGTACCATTTGGGTCAACGATTACATTCCCAAGGAGGGTTGACGTCAGGCCGGCGGCCGGTCATAAAAGTTATTGCCGAAACTTTTTGCAATATGTCAAAACAGATGACATATTGCGTCGACCCCAAGTAATTGGGATAAGAGCAAGATGATGATGATGATGATGATTTAAAATAACAAGGAAATTGCTGAATGAGGAGCTGCTCACAACCAATCTGTATTATCATCTACATAATCCGAGATTTTATAATAAGCTTTTTTACAAAGTCTATTCTTGATGGCTTTTTTAAACTTTTTCATAGGCAGGTCTCGGATATCTTTAGGTAATCTATTGTAAAAGCGTATACATTGCTCCATGAATGATTTGTTAACTTTTTGGAGACGAGTAGTGTGTACAACTAATCTGTCCTTATTACGAGTATTCATTTCATGAATGTCACAATATCTCTTAAAGTTAGCGATATTTTTTTTGACATATAATATATTTTCGTATATATATTGTGATACAGCAGTTAGAATATTTATTTCTTTGAATTTCTCCCGAAGTGAGATTCTTGGGCCTAGATTATAAATTGCACGGACAGCCCTTTTTTGGAGAACAAAGATTCTATTAAAGTCCGCGGAGCATCCCCACAGTAATATACCGTAAGACATAAGACTATGGAAATAAGCGAAATAAACCATTCTAGCTGTTTCAGTATCTGTTAACATTCTTATTTTTTTACTGCATAAGCCGCTGAGCTAAGCCTACTCGACAACTTTTCAATATGAGGTCCCCACTGAAGTTTAGCATCTATGGTGATACCTAAAAAGACTGTTGACTCCACAAGGTCTAGAGCCACACCATTCATTTGGACATTGGTTTCCACTTGCCTCACATTAGGAGTAGTAAATTTGATACATTTAGTTTTTTTCTCATTGAGAACCAAATTATTAGTGTTAAACCAATGAACAACGTTAGACAGTGCATTGTTCACATCGTCATAATTCAACATTTGTCTTTTAATTTTAAATAACAAAGAAGTATCATCTGCGAACAACACAATGTCCAGATTGTCCCCTATATGGTAGGGTAGGTCATTAATATATACAAGAAACAGAAATGGCCCCAGAATGGACCCTTGTGGAACGCCCATTTTTATAATAGAACCAGATGATCGTGCACCATTAACATCAACCCTCTGGATTCTGTTGCTTAAATAAGAAGTTACAAGTTCAAGAGCGTTATTCCTGATCCCAAAGTGGTATAGTTTTCTGATGAGTGTTTCATGTTGTACACAATCAAATACCTTGGATAAATCACAGAAAACACCCAAGGCCTCATGTGATTCCTCCCAGGCTGCAAAAATATTTTTCAATAACTCTACGCCCGCATCAGTAGTAGAGCAATTCTTAGTAAAGCCAAATTGATTTTTGTGAAAAATACCATGTCTCTTAAAATGAATCAACATCTGATTAAGCATAATTTTTTCGAATACTTTACTGAGTGTTGGTAGTATGGAAATAGGACGAAAATTATTAATATCTGACATACTACCAGATTTAAATAAAGGAATTACTCTACTAATTTTCATGAGATCAGGAAACACACCCTGAGCAACACAACCATTAAATACAAATGCCAGGTGGGGAGCAATAACAGGTATTATAAAATCAATAGTCTTTATTGATAAACCCCATAAATCTGCTGTTTTCTTAATATTAAGATTTTTAAAAGACTTTAAAATATCATCCACACCTACATCTGAAAATTCAAAGGAAGTGTCACATTTTACAATGCTTTGTTTAAGGAGCGATTCAGCCAAAATAGGGCACGACGCTAAGGATTTTGTTGTTAATACAGGCACATTTGTAAAATAGTTTTCAAATTCATGTGCCACTTCTTTATTTACTGTCACATTTTTATCACCAATCTTTAAATTAAAGTCCTTCTTCCGCACAGTGTTCCTACCGGTTTCACTATTAATCACTGTCCAAGTCATTTTAATTATATCACTAGATCCTTTAATTTTCCTCCTTAAATAAATGGATTTAGCACTAGAACAGGCACGTTTGAAAATTTTTGAATAATTTTTAACATACTCTAAAAATACTGGGTTATGGTTATAAGATTTTTCACTGTAAAGATCATATAACCTTCTTCTACTCTTGTAGATACCACAAGTAGCCCATTCACTAAAACCAGCAGGCACTCCAAATGTTAATGTTTTTGGTTTAAAAATTTTACTAAATTCGGTATTAATTGTGTGAAATAAAGATGTATATAGCTCATTAGGACTGTCATGAATAGGCAACAGCGGTACCTTCATACTCAGTTCATCTTTAAACTGCTCTAAGCGGCTAGCAGTCATGGGAACAAAGCTAATACTTTCTCGTTGAACCCTACTAGTTCTAGGAAATACAACAAATTGACCACAATGATCCGATTCTAGAGCACTCAGAATAGAGTGAGCAATGGGTTTAACAGTTGTAAATACATTATCAATACAAGTTGCACTCCCAGACGTTATCCTAGTAGGCTCCAAGAAGACATTATATAAATCATATGATTTCATAAGAGTTATAAATTTTTGTGTGATGTTGTTGTGGTCTAATAAATTAATATTAAAATCGCCACAGATAATAACTGTTCTATTAGAGGTAGAGATTTTGAACAAAATATCCTCCATATATCTTTCAAAATTATCATATGGTGAACATGGAGGTCTGTATACGCATACAATTATGAACTGCTCCGACTCAATACAAGCAATTTCTATAACACGTTCAATAGAGAGTCTCACAATATCATTTCTTTCTTTAAATTTAACCATCTTATTTAAAATTATCAATGAACCGCCTCGTATCCTATTGACTCTATTGAACGAGCTAACAACCTGGTGATTAGGAAAATTGAACATTAGTTGATTACCTTTGAGCCAGTGTTCAGTAATACATAAAATGTCTATTTGATAATCATTCAAAAATAATTCAATTTCCAAATCTTTACCTAACATACCCTGAATATTTTGATGTACCAGGTTGATTGATTTATTATTATTCTTAGTGCTTAAAATGCTAAGGCAAGAGGGGTTCTCTATTGTCTTAATAGCTAATTTAAATTAGTTTTTGAATTAATATCACTATTTACAATAGTGGATATGTTATTACATTGCTCAATAAAAGCAGTTTTGGTAGCCAAGTTCTTGGCTGATGTAAATAAATAATAAGATAGCGAATCAGCTATCAATTTTTTGAAAAATTTTGAAAGATAAGAACTATCTTTTGTCAAAAACATTTTTTTTTTAACAAAATTGTTAATGTCAATTACATGCATTTTGTTGTCAGTACAATAATTAGTAGTATTATGTAATGTCAAATTTAAATTATAGATGGATTCATTTTCCATCTGTGTCAAACACGTGCGATAAGGAAATGTGAACAACACAATTTTATCTACATTTAATCTATAAAGTTTGTCATTATATTTTAGCAATTGCTTTTTGCTCACACTTCGCATATGTAATATGAAAAAGAAATGATATGACTCAATTCTATGAAAGAGAAGTACGTATTGCTTCACAATTCGGTTGATTTTTTTTACGTGTGCTACGATTTTGATGATTCTTGTGTTATTTAAAAGCTGCTGCTTTCCACGTTGTAGGTTATTAAATTTGATCAAGATCTGTCCAGTAGTTTTTCAGTTATACTTATTGTTCCCTATTTCGACTAGATTGTCGTGAAGTCGTTCTTTTGTTGATTTGCAGTCTACTAGTCTGTTTTCCATCCATTTTGTTACATCCAGCTCCTGAGTTTTCTTGCAGGATCATTCTCAATGTGGCCGCGTGCCGATCCGGTAGTAGTAAATTACATTTGTTAGGTTTAAATTAACATAATTTTCATAATAATTACTACAAATTTAATGTTTAATAATTACTAATCTTTATGATTATCAACATGATGTTTTCAAATATAATCATTTTCTCACTGCATTGGCAATACATTTGTACCAAAAACGTGGGTCAAAATTTAATAACAAATTTCTGTAGCGGGTAGATAATTATAAATATCTGTAATAACTATGACTTATTTGCACGTCAGACATCTTAGTCCACCCGCGACCATGAATGCTGTAAAGTGTTCGAAACGTCGGGCAATGATAAATCAAATACAACCGCGATATAATCCGTAGTTTTCTTTACAATAAATTAAAAGTATTAAATTTATCAGAAATTTCTTGTATAAATGAATTTTATATTTAGAAATTTGAAGTCTTTTTACGTGATAACGTCTTATAAATCGATGAACACCGACTGCATACACAAAAAGCATGACGTATTGTCACGTTTCAGCTGAGCCGAACGTGCAAGCGAGAGCGCGGCACAAGCAATAGAGAGGCACGATAGTCTATCTAAATTATTTGATTTAAAAAAAATTGAATTATAGAGTGTAAATAAATATTAATTTAACGAACAAATTGTAATGTTCCATCAACTCCTTTGTATTATCCTTACTAATATTAAAAATGCGAAAGTAAGTTTGTTTATTTGTTTGTTTGTTACGCTTTCACGCATAAACCACCCAACCAATTTCAAAAATTCTTTCACCAATGGAAACCTATAATATCAGGGAGTAACATAGGCTATATTTTGTCTCAGTATGCCCACGGGAACGGGAACTACGCGGGTAAGGCGACTGAAACCGAAGCGAAGCGAGGGCGGGTTGCTAGTACAAAATAATAATTATTCAGTGATAATAATTCAATTCATAAAAGTATGCAGTTTTCATCAATATTTTCTTATGAAGTTATTACGTAAGACTAAGATATCGTCCATGAACCGACGTTACAAACAACTATTTTTTTTTATTCTTGAAATGGTCTGACACAGCAAAGCTGAGGCGTGCAATTATGTAACAGATAAATAACATTATGTAATATCCGCATATCTTAGGCATAATACAATCAAATTTTTCACAGGTGTAAATGACGTTCAGTGCTAATTGTAATTGCCTAAATTCACAATCAGTATAGACGTCATTTAATAAAAAAATAGACAGTTAAAGGTTGTTATTTTGAAAAGATTATTGGCAATTAAATAAAAAAATCACAAGTGCTTTGCTGACGTACTGAATAAGTTATAATTTAAATATTTAAGAGACTTCGAGAATGTTAATTTAAGTACTGTTTACTATTTTAACTATCCGTTAACCTCAATCATGTTTTTATGATATCTATATTAATATAATAAACGCTTATTTTTCATTCTGTCTTTTTTTTTGGGGTGGGCTACAGTCAGCGTATGCGCCGCTCGACTCTGTCCGGGGCGACAGAGGGGCGGCACACGGCCTCGTAACCCACCTAAGCACGTCGCCTTCGACGGAATACCCCTGAGGAGTACCCTCTCCTAGACCGAGGTGCCCCCCTCCCCTCGGGGACGTCGATAACTCTCGTAGTGTCTGCCTGTTTATCGAGAAAGATTTTACGTATAGTGACGGAGTATGAATACAATTCATTACCCTCCTGTCCGTGGGTGTCATAAAAGACGGCTAAGAGATATAATATGTAAATAAGAAGAGAAAGAAAATTCAGTATAAAACCTTATACCAATACGTCTGACTGATTTCCCTTGCGTAGGAGGAGCCTTAAGCCCAATGGTAGAACGTATATGGGCTGATGGGACGGACGATGATGATGCATTACGCTGTCACAACTAAAACTGGCAAAATATCGATAAATATTATCAAATTGGGCACAATTTGGTAACAATGTAACATGTATTTAATGTTCTTCGTAGTCACTGTTGTCATAACAACTGTTAAGATAATAAAATAATGATAATATTTTTGGATATTACATTGTAATGATAGTGTAAAAGCCTTTCCGTATGGTGACAGAGTGAAATTACAATTCACCACTCGCTTTGTTGCTCGTGAGTGTCGTAAAAGAAAACTCGACATAAAACCCCATTCCAATATGTCTGACCACTGGAATAGTAGGTCAATTTAACCCAGGGAGGAGGCCTAAGTCCAAAAGTGGGACTTAAAATGGGCTAAGGTAATGATCATGAAAATTTTATATGTTACTTAGTTTGAAATCATTTTAAGTTAAAGTTAAGAAATTCATCAAAAGCGCTCCGAAACGCTTCCAGTTCTTGGTAGGTACGCGCGGAAATGGTCTCGAGGGCAAAGAGTTAAATTGGCTATCCACGTAAGCGAAGCTGCTGACAGAGCTTATAGCTTAAATACAAGGATAAAAAACTTCAAAACAAAAATTGTAAAGAACTAATAACTATTGTAGCGTCCGTTATAGCCAATTGGGAAGTCCACCGGCTATTGAGTACATTTATTTATAGATTGTAATTGTTAATACTGTTTTTATTCATCTAAAAATAAATATAAGTACATTATGATCAATGACCGGCTAAAAATATAACTGATGCCTTCATAAATAAACTTGCAACGGTACATATCTAAATACATATTAATACGTGAAGCAAAAAAACTTTGTACCCCTTTTTACGAAAATTACGTGGATGGACAAGTATGATATTTGGCACAATTGAAGTATATAATGAGGAAAAGTGCATAAAACTGAAATTTTATATAATAATAGATTAGAAATACATTTAATTCATCAAAAAGTCATTACGCACACTACACACAATCGCTACACACACCAACGCTTATACACTTTTATTTACGGTCAAAATCTTTGGTCGAACTAAATGTCAAATAATAATAATTATGATGACAATGTCTAGTAGACATTTGTACTTATATATTAATTATTAGTGGAATACAGCTTGCTCAATATACAATTATACATAAATAAAATGAAAAAAAAAGTGTAGTAGAAAAATTTATTTGAATTATGGCCGAATTTCGACCACCCGGCGACCACTAGTAATATTAAAATAGCGATAAAATTCACGGTATTTTTTTTTTTTTTTTTTTTGGCGGGAATCTGAAGTGTCATGTGGTGTTCTTGTCTTATATTCAATATCTTAGTGTTTTAACGTGTTATGTTAAATAATCTTGATGGCATTTTATGTAATATATAGTGGCAAAACTGCTGAGGTGTAGTGAATATGATATAAAACTGCTATACATACCTTTGTATTACCACCAAATTTCTCAGAAGATACCCTTAACAGTGGCCATTACACTGTTGAGGGCGACACTTTGACTTACTGACAGACCATTACTGACATGAAGAAACTGAGAACTTGAAAAGATAATTATAACTCGACACTGGCAAAAATGGCTCGTATTTGTAGCTGATTGCCAAGACAAAAAAGAAGAAGATAAAATTTACTGTGGAAATATATTAAGTACCAGCAATTTCCTTAATTTTAATCCGCGTAGTTCTCATTCCTGTGAGAATACCGTAATCAAATATAGCCTAGGTATATTCCTTGTACAGACAGCTACATGGCATTAAAATATTAATGTTAGACGATCCGTTTTGAAGATTATCCGGCATAAACAAACTGATAGACAAAAAAACATATACTGATTTCTAATGTTTACGCGAGTATTACACATTTTAAATAAAACTACTTTACGGATTTTATCGCGATATATATAATTAGATATATATTATTACGCGATATATATTAGATAAGTGGGGAAGAAAGGTTCTCGAGTGGCGACCACGTATCGGACGACGCAGTGTAGGACGCCCCCCCACTAGGTGGACCGATGACCTAGTAAAAGTTGCTGGGCGTCGTTGGATGCAGGCGGCACAGGACCGCACATTGTGGCGCAACATGAGGGAGGCCTATGTCCAGCAGTGGACGGCAATAGGCTGAAATGATGATGATGATGTATTAGATAGGTATATAATTAGTAGAAAAAAAATAATTAGAAACGTCGGGAAATCAAAAATCAAATACAAACGCGATAAAATTCATAGTTTTATTTAAAATTATACTGGTTTTTAGGCATTTTATCGAAGAAATAGCCGTGTGAGCATAAAAAAAAGCTTACTATTGTGACATTACAAACAGCCACTTAAATTTTTATTTCCTTTTAGGTAGGTTTTGTATTAAATGAAAGATTTAAAAATTTTAACCAACTTCTAAAAAAGGAGGAGGTTCTCAATTCGGATGATTTTATTTTTTTTTATATTTGTTCGTGCATAACACCGTCGCTTGCCAACCGATTTGTACATTCTTTTTTTTTGTTGGAAAGGGTATACTTCCCGAATGGTCCAATGTAAATTTTATCGAAATCGGACAAGCGGTTTTTGATAAGACAACAAAAATAAAAAAAAATATACATACATTGAAGTTAAAAAAATATACATACATTGAAAAAATTCTTTCTTATTGTATTAAACCTTTCGTTAAATATTTTTTTCGTGTGGTGACTGAGTAAGAATACAGTTTACCAAACCCTATATTGCCCGTGGGCGTCGCAAAAGACGACTAAGGGACATAATATGCATATAACATCTATGTTAAAAGCTGAAAGACTCGAAATAAAATTCGAGGTTCGAGCCCAATAGTGAGGCGGGTATGAGCTGAAATGAGCAATGAATATATTTTTTTGATGTGAAATATCTATAGGCGAGGATAAAACGTAAAAATCATGGGCGTGGCGTAAACAGGCCGTGGCGTAAAGTAACGCATGCCGTGGCGAGGCGTTGCGACGCTCTATGATAGTGTAATTCTGACCAATTGTCACAGTAATATCGTCAGAGGCATCGAATGTAACTATTATATTACATTATTACAAAAATCACTGGTTATAAGAATTGAGTTATCATAATTTGAAAAATTTTAGAATTTTTAATTCTTGTATTTTATGAAAATAAATGTTGATCGAATAAACATTATTTTTTAGAAAATTATCGTAATATTTTATTTATACATTGTGCAATATTAGTTCCTGTCGTAATCTGTACTTTTATCAATATATGCTTGTACAAAATAATTTCAATGTTTCACATCTGCCAGGCGTCCTGAGCGACAGCTCACTTTTTAATATTATAAAAATTGTACTAAAAGAATAGATTACGACAGAAACTAAAATGGCATATTGTATAAATAAAATATTACGATTTTTTCAAGAAAATGCTGATTGTTATTCAATAAAATAAATTTATTTTCATTAAATACAAGAATTAAAAATTAAAAATATTTCAAATTATGACAACACAATTTCTGTAATAATATTATAACATTAAAGCCGGCTTTTCACTATGGCCTATAATATACCTATATCAGACCTTGAGCTATATATTTCATCCCGCGATTGCTGTTCACATTGTAAGGCCGCAAATTCGGAACGGCGAGGCGTGCAGCGGAGCGTTCCAGCGTGTATTGTCCCGTGCAGCGTCGCGTTGAGCATGCACGCAACTAGTTTTCGCTAGAGCGTGCGTGCGAGCGTGGCGTCCAAGTACGTTGACCAATCGGAGGCTGCCATTCAAGGGAGTGTCAAGTGTCATCACGTCAAAGGAACGATATTACGAGACATTCGTGTATAATTGTTGTTGTTTGTTTTGTTTAATCTACGAATACGATCCTTCCGGGATAATATTAATGTCAACATAATGTCATTCGAAATGATAATTAGCGAAGTGCAATCACGCCTTTCAAGTCATCCATTGTTCATATAAATTATTCACATCTTAAAAATGAATTTTCTTCTAATAATACGTCAATATTCCATTCCATATTTTGTTTATGAACACGCCACTTCTTTTACTGGCAAATCCTGACATACTGAACAAAATATCACTTGTGAACACTCGTTAAAATGCCGAAACACTGATCACGCCGCTTAACTACACGCTAAAAACGCTGCTACGAATACATCAAGAGAGAAATCCATACGTTCAGTAGTCGAGCGTGGACGCTCAAAACAACGCGCCGCTGCACGCGCCGCCGTTACGAATTTGCGGCCTAAGATATATATTTTTATCACTTGATTCGTCTGCACATGGACGTCACCATTCAAACTGAGGAGGACAAAAGGAGGCGCGGTGTCGGGAACGTAAGGTAAACTATACTCTCTGAAAATCGCTCGAAAAAATATATATAGTTGGAGATGCAATTTATATTATAGCACAGTGAAACGGTCTCGTACAAAATGTATGACTAGCTATAAAATATTATATCTCAAGATGTAATCTTAATATATATATAAATTACGTGTCACATTGTTTCGCCGCGATAGCCTCCTAAACTACCTAACCGATTTTAATCAAATTTTCACACGGTGTGCAGTTTGATCGAACTTGAAAGATAGGATAGCTTACATCTTAATTTATAGTCGCAATATTATTTTATTGCAAATTATTTGTATTGCCTATATATGTATACCTATTACTTGACATTCACAATAAAATTATCTGTTAACTCCAAACGATTTTAATAGATGGCGATATATGTTGACTTTATTGAGTAATGAATTAATAGATGGCGCTGCTATGTCAAACCTACAAACGGTTTAAATAGAATTTGAACTTTTTTACATAGATGCCATTTGTAAAAAAATATGACGACCTCCATGACAGATGTTCTTCTACAGTTCCACTTAAATAGTTTAATAAAATGTAATATAACAAAAACATTAGCCACAGCAACGCGTGGCCGGGTCTGCTAGTATATTATTTTATATCCTATAGTTAAAAGCTGGCTTTATATTCGATGCCTTGGACGACATTACCACGGTAATATAATCTACCAGTAATCCAACTTCATACAAACGGACGAAACGCGAGCTATACCTACGCGCCCCGATCTCGGCATGTAGACAGTCGCGACTGTGCTGCAGTGACGAACGAACGGTGTGTTGTTTTTTTAACAATAACTGCGCGAATTTTTCACTAAAATACATAATTATACACATATTTAATATGACAAGTAGGGTATATTGTGCTGTTTTTGGTTGCATGAATTCGTCAATAACGAATCCATAGATAACTTTTTTTAGATTACCTGGAAACTCTGAAAGGTAAGATATAAAATAATTTTACTTACTAGTAGGTAGGTACATAATGTGTGTCGTTTTAATGTATAAGTATTTCCTTTATTCTCCCGAAAAAAAGTTGTCTGGATTAATAAATAAAGTGAATAAAGTGATTGACACGAGTGAAATAGGTAGTTATAGGCGGTTCATGAATCATGTGACGGTACGCTTGTGTTAAAACTCATAATGTGTTTTGTTTTGTTAGTTTATATAATTCAAAGTAAAGACGTGGTATTTTATTATTAATAATATATGTTTATTGTACTATGTGTATGAATAGTACTAGAAAAAATAATTTAACCGTCTGTCTGTCACTAGATAATTTAAATTTATAGACCGATTTGTTATTTAAACATAAACATGTTTTTTTTTAATTAAAACTGCCAATCAAAAATCAACACGAATTCTTATTGAACACTTCCTATTCAATTCACAAAGTATTTTATTTGTTTATATAAGAAAAGTATATACAAAACTAAATGGAAACACAAAGTAGGCAAATGTAATTAAAATGCTGGAGGCGGGCAGCCCTATCACATGTTTACGTTTAGGCATTTAATTCAAGGTTACGGCCGAGATACATTACTGGATAGATGACTATACTGTGACATTACTGTGACAATTGGTCGGAACTACACTAACTATCATAGAGCGTGGCGAGGTCTCGCTACGGCATGCATTGCTTTACGCCATGCCAACGATCAGACTTACCCTTGCCTACAGATCATTATTTATAAATTAAAATAAGATTTATTAAAATCAATGTCTACTCGTTTCGTAGACACTGCTACTACGGCGTAGGTCTCTTTGCTTTTTCACCCTTAATACCAATAGTTTTTCAACAGCTTATTTGGATCATTATTGGTCGTATATGTGGTGACGGAGTAAGAATACAGTTCACCACCCCCTCTCTTACTCGTGGATGTCGTAAAAGACAACTAAGGGATTAGATATGCATATAATAACAACTATGCAAGAGAAGGAAAACTCGAAAGAATCCTACACCAGCCCATCTGACCAGCGTTATAGGTCAATATTTCTCCTATTGTGCAGTAAGCGCCAGCCCAATAGTGGATTTTATATAAATTGAAATGATGAATGTTCCATAGCCATATAGAGCGTTTCTTCTCTATAGAGTTTTATTTCGAGGTTTTGTTTACTCGCACCGTTTTTATTTACGAACATTCATTAAGCATGGTTTGGAGTGGAACGCCTTATGCTGCCCTAGCAAAGGCAGACTATGGTCCACGCCTAAAAAAATAACATGGTTTGGAGTAAGGTAATATTTTATTTGTTTCACATAACGGTTTAAAAAGCAAAATACTTATTCCTTTATTCATTACAGCTCTTATACATCCCACTACTGGGCTCGGGCCGCCTTCACAATGGGAGAGAAATTGACTTGCCACGCTGGTCAGATGTGTAGGTATTATAGGATTTCATTTTTAACTAACAAAATATTTAAAAAAATTCGTCATTATTCATTCTTCTCGGCTCCTCAATTGTGAGAGGGAAGTTATTCTCCACTGTGAGAGAAAAATTAATAAGTAACGGACACAAATTACAACAATTTCTGGAAAGCACAAAGTGTTGTTCTGCGTGGGAGATGAACCTCTGACACTGGCAGGGCAGGTCGGTATCTTAACCACTACGCCATCTGTGCAGTCAGTAGGGTTTAAATAAGATATTTCCTTCTCTTGCAACGATATTATCTGTGTAATGAATCCCCTTAGTCAAGTTTTATGACCCCCAGGGGCAAGAGATAAAGTGTTCAATTTTATTCTTACTCCATCACTAGACGGCAAAAAAAGAACATCTTTATATCTTATATATAAATTTCTTTTGTACATACGAACACTGAACTCCTCCTAAACGGCTAGATCGACATAGATGAAATTTTTTTTGTACTTATTTAAGGAGATTCGAGAATGGTTTAGATTCACAATTGGACTCGGTAGATAGCGCTACTGTTGACTGCAAGGATAATTCCATTTTTTAGATTTGAACAGAACGTCTGTTAGGTCAGCTAGTATTATTATGATAAGGTTAAAAACAATGTGGAAATGGGCTCAACTAGCGTTGATTTTCATCACTTTTAGTCAAGCACGAAGAAATCTTATGAGTGTGGATTAGAACAAAAAAAATTATCTAATAGTTTAGCGAAAGATTGGGTTGAATCTCACCATTTTTTTTAATGTTTTTGGGCGAGTAGCATCACAAGGCGTAATATTTCAACGGTCTATCAATTTAAATAAATCAAACCGTTTGCTTTTGTTGCACAAGACGGCCAAGAGATAACGTATTTCATAAACGCAAAACAATTAATTGCCCTTGTAATCAAAAAGCATGTTGAAGTGTACCCCCCAAGGTTCAACGATAACCTAGAGGATATCTGACCGCAGAAATATTCCTATTATCGTAATGTTTGACAAGAATGAGTAAATTTTATTTATAAACATATAATCGTGTATTTAATTTTATTTATCGTATTTTATGCACGATTCCGTATGGTGACGGAGTAAGAATACAATTCACCACCCCCTTTCTTGCCCGTGGGTGTCGTAAAAAATGACTTTTTTTTAGGGTGGGCTACGGTCAGCGCACCCGTCGCCCGGCTCCGTCCGGGGCGACAGAGAGGCGGCGCGCGGCCCCGTAATCCGCCCATAAAGTACGTCGCAGGCAGGAAGGTAGTGCAGACGAAGAAGTGCAGAGTTCCTTGACTTATGTGGTCGACCCGACGGAATACCCCAAGGGAGTCCTCTCCCGTCGATGTCTCCCCGGGACGCCGATCGCCAACGCAAAGCTAACCTCTCCGCGGGTGCCGGACTAAAGAGGACTGAGGAATTGTTGCAGATGACATTTGTGCAAGAGAAAGAAAACTCGAAATAAAACCCTATACCAATCCGTCTGACCAGCGTGGTATAGTAGGTCAATTTTCCTCCTATTGTGGAAGAGGCTCGAGGCCAACAATGGAACGTAGGTGAGCTGTGATAATGATGATGATGTGCTTATTGAAAATAGATATAGATTTTATCAAAATGTAGTTCTCACGGAGTATGCGTCCTGCTGGTGCATGTTCTCTGCAATAGGAGGAACATTATTCTCCTTTATGATAGTGTTGGCTACGTTAATAATTGGGCAGCATCAGACGCACGTACTCGTGCCTGTGCTAGCCGAGGCCGCGGGTAACTGGACCAGGGAATAGTCCGCCACTCGCAGAGAGGCTAACTTCGTGAGGGCGACACCCCTGTGGCAGTTTTAGTTGTTATTGGGACGTCGACGGGGGTTGGTACCCGAAAGGGTAACCCGCCTGGCTGGCCACGGACGTCAAGAATTCGGTACCAGTGGTCAGCCCAATGACAGTGGGAAGGGAATACGGTGGGCTATGGAATCGCGCGCTGCCTTTTTGTCGCCCCGGAGGGAATCAACGGCGAATGTCGACATCATATGCTGTGAAAAAAAAAATGTTTAAGCGAGTATTACATAATAGTATTAAAAAAAAACAATTTTACGGGTTTATTGGCGTTTGTATTTGATTTTTAATTCCGACGTTTCGAACACTCTTTTCAAATGTTTGTTTACAAAATTATGGATGTTTTAGGAGAATATTTTGTGTAGACAAAGTAATAATAAAAGGTTACTACTTGGTAGGCAACAGCCTGGCTGTGGCCCTGGTATTGCAAAGGTCCATGTCCGGCAGTATCACTTACCATCAGGTGTGCTGCCTGCTCGTTTGCCACCATCGGCAATATAAAAAAAAACTTTTTAATTTTTCGTTGACATCGTAAAGCATGACTAATGAACATAAGCAGCCATAGAAGAAAAATTCAAAACGCCTGTCCGCGTGACCAGCGGGGAAAGTAGGCTGATTGTGGGACATATATGGGTTAAAGAAGAGATATAAAGTCTACTCTAAGAACTTATTAATTGAAGGTACAGATTTACTTACGAAGGATCTGTGATGATGTCGATCTATATTGGTCTAAGAATTTAATTCACCAATCTATATTTGCCATGACCGTCGTAAGAGAGGACTAAGTTATATAGTATGTATATAACATCTAAATAAGTATAAGGGAAGCGTTAAATAAAACCCTATATTATATCTACTACCACCTTTTGCCCAGCTGGTTATTGTAGATCAACGTCCTTTCTATTTTAGAGAAGGTTCACGCCCAACACTGAAACGTATATAGGTTGAGATGAAGATGATTAATGATAAAGAAAAATCTGCGATTCACGTACCTTTATATAACAAAAGGTTCAGGCGTATTTTGTTATTTCTTTTTTGAAATCCAATCACATCCTGCGTTGGACACGTCTGTCCGCTATAAGGGCAGGGTCATTGATCTACTATATTACTGTTGCGGAAATGCATCACATATACAATTCAGCTATTTATTTGCAGGATCTGGAATGAACTACCTGCTGCTGTGTTTCCCGAACTGCTTCTTTAAACGAGCTTTAAGAAGAGCATTTTTTTCTCGGCAACGGCCTAGCTGTGCCCCTGGTTTTGCAAAGATTGATGTCCAGCAGTATCACTTACAAACAGTTGTGCTGCTTGCTTGTTAGCCACCATAGGCTATAAAACAAAAAAATGAAATATTGCACATCGATCTTTGGGAGGCGATCGATTAACTACAGCTTCATAGAGAGACAACGGTCTCTGTCGCACACTGTGTGACATTTGGCACAGGTTACACAAAAGCGTGAGAGTGTATTTATACTTTTGACGCGAATGTCAAAATGTCACGTAGCGCTTTTATATTTTTCATTATTTTAGTATTTTACAGTGTTATATTAAATAATTTTGCTGATAATTTATGTAATATAATGCTGACAAAATGATGAAATATAGTAAATAGGATATAATAGTGAATTGCGTTCATATTTATATTCTGCCAAAATTCCCAGAGGAACCATGGATTGGTTTTCAGCACCTAATCCATGGTAACGACTAAGACTAAAAGATGACGACTGGAGACGTGAAGGATATATATTTTTAACTCTACACTGGCACCAACAGCTCATAATTGTAGCTTATTGCCATTACTCAAGAAGAAGAAGAAGAAGGGTGTATTTATTTATGTATTCAACTGCTCATTACACTTATAATCTATACCAATAAATAAAATTGGAGTGTCTGTTTGTGATGTCAAAATAATAGGCTTTTTTCATGCTCACACGGTTATTTGCACGACACCTATGCCTAAAATACAGATTAAAAAATTTTTGTCTGTCTGTTTGTTCCGGGTAATGTTCAAAACGGCTGGACCGATTTCAAAAATTCTTTCACCAATGGAAAGCTATAATATCAGGGCGTAAACTAGGCTATATTTTATCCCGGTATTCCCACGGGAACGGGAACTACGCGGGTAAAACGACTAAAACCGAAGCGAAGCGAGGGCGGGTTGCTAGTTTTCTAATATGTACAGTAAGCCATTCATTCATTCACTCGTCTATATGTCATATCATAATAGAAGGAAAATTGGCTACTACACCATACTGGTCAGACTGTTATAGGGTTTCATATCGACTTCTTTTGTATTAATTATGTATGCATATTATATCCCTTACTTGTAATTGAACAACATCCACGGGCAAGATAGGGATTTGGTAAATTACGTTCTTACTCTAATACATGTAAGCCATTTAAATTTTACAATTTTAAGTGCAAAAATATAAGATAAATGGTTAGGACAATTCAAAGATTAAATGAAATATGATCAAAATTCTCAAAATAAACAGCCATCCTCTTAGAGCTGCCGGCAATACCACACAGATAGTGTGCGAGAAGGACGATGCTTTACGAAGCCAAAATTAGTTGTCTCTAAGTGTCGATGTGCAATATTTATCGCCGAGTACTCTATCTTATATTACAGTTAATGTTCCTATTGTATATAATTAGTTGTAATAGTTAAATGTTACACAAATAATGATAATAGTATAGATACCGGAAACCCTCCGTTTATTGACCTTGTCAATGGTCAGAGGTTAAATAATAATATTGATAATGACATAATTTCACAACACGCAATAATTGCCTAAGATGTATAATTTACTTTCAAAATACTTTGTTATTATAGAATTAATGGAATATATGGAGTGAATGATGGTAGTAATTAATAAAATATAAAAAAGCAAGTTAGAATTGTTTATACGGCGACTATGTTAATGCTGGATGGTTGGACTGGGGATTACTCCGTTTCCCAGAAGCAGTACCTGAGAAGGCGATAACTAGATGCTTTTTTTATTAAAAAATTGATAAAGATAGTTTCCTAAAATATAACTTACCGGACGAACCATCAATAAGAGAAATACTACAATAAATCTTTAGATCTCCATCTCTTCTTCTCAGCTTATTACTCAATCTTTTTACTCCCACTCACATTACTCTTCGAACAAACAGAATTCTTTCAGCCATTTCTATGATTGACAAATTCATATATAAACCACGTTATTTAGATCGTAACTAGGGTTTTATATTGGGTTTACCTTCTGGTGGAATCATATTATCTGCATTTCAGATCTGGATACAGATATTGGAATAACGTTATACCATATTGGTGATATATGATACAATTATGCACTATTATTTAATTATTCGATAGTAGTCCGTGGGCGTTTTCCGTGTGGTGACGGAGTAAGAATACAATTCACAGCTCTCTATCATGCCCGTGGATATCTTAAAAGACGACTAAGGGATGTATCCCTTGTGTATGTATCCCATATTGTAATATGCATATAACAACTATGCAAGAGAAGAAAATTCGAAATAAAACCTTATAACAACCTTTCTGACTAGCATGGTGTAGTAGGTCTATTACTCTCTTATTATGGAAGTCTCTAGTCCAGTAGCGTGACATATAGACTGAGTAGTATCGGATATTTTTGATAGCGGATATAATTTTTAAGGGACTTAGAAAAGAAGGGACTTAGGTAAACGTCTCTTTTAGACTCCGCTTCCATTTGAAACAATTTGAAATCAAGTATCAAATTCGGTTACAGTTTAATTTTACCTTATAGTTTTGGTAACGCAGCTTCATAACGTTCCCGCTTACTTTTAATTATCTCGTACAATACTCAGAGGAAATTTATATATATTCTAACTTAATTTTCACAATATTTAATTTTCATTTAAGAATGAGAACCCCCAGTCAGGTACATGCAAAGTATTTGTTCTTAATATAAATACAGATTTTTAACCTTACATACGGTAATGAAGAACAAATTTAATAATCAATATAAAATACCTTTGCTGGTAATTAATATCACTTAGTTCGGTTAATTTGTTTATTAAGTAACGTAAAATATTAAATATTACGTATTAATTTAAGGGCGTAATAAAGAGTAATAACAGTTTGATTAATAAATATTGAAGTACTGCCATTAGAAAGAGTACCTAAGGCTTGGTTTCACTAGCAAACTCTAAATCATCATAGTTAATGCAATAAGTACTGGACTGCTAAATCTGTATTTCATCAATGTTATAAGTCTTAATTTATATTGCCTTTTTTTCCTGTATCCACACCTCATTCGAACCACCCAAGGCGGCGATAATGCAACACGTGGTCTGTCGTATTTCTCATCATCGCCAATTGGTCTGAGCATCAGTTTCAATTCCTTGATGCTAGTGAAATTTAAATTGCCTTAGAAGATATATAAAAGTTAGGGGTCATGAAAAGGGCATAGTTATCATCAGTGGCGTGTCGCCAAATATATACAGTATTCGTTTTATCTAAATTTTGATTCCGGTTAAACTACACGAGTGTTCTAAATACATTCATACTCTAATCATAAAGCATTTGACGTATAAGCACGTCCTGCATTCCAATCTACGATCACCCAACATGTGTTATTGGATTGCTTTTCCAAGAAAATTTGAAGACAAATAGATCTGAAAGTCTGATTGTCTTTCTAATTTGCAACTTCTCGATGTTATATGAATTAAAATTATTTTGCTTATTTTTCTCTCATCACGTCCCCACAAGTCAAACACCTAAATATTTTAATTTCAGATTAGTAAAAATTGGTCCATTGGTCCAACCAACGTCGTCTACATTGGCTGTTGTTCTACTTTAAGTTTTCTTTCTCTTGCAGTAATATTATATCGTCGAAATTTTTTTATTTTATTTATTTTTTTTATTTATTTAAGACAACACCCTGCACTAAGGAAATAATCCTTGTATTGCGGGGGACTTGAGAAACATATAATTAACGGGCACAAATTACATCCAGAACAACAATTTGTGGATCGCACAAAGTGTTGTCCCGCGTGGGATTCGAACCCCCGACACTGACGCTGTAGGTCGCTATCTTAAACACTACGCCATCTGTGCAGTCAGTCAATTGATTAAGAGTATTGTGTAATGAAGTTCGGTGATACTAAAGGCATCACCAAAACCCACCACACGCAAACACCCTCAGGAAATTGGCCTTCCGCCTTTCTCGCCTTGGAAGTACAGTAACAGATTGCTACTAATCAGACGTCAATCTTCTGCGAGAGTCCGGACGGACCGGCCCGTGGCTGTAGACGAACGACTGTCGACAGTCTGGTCCTACCACATAATGATATCCAATAATCAACACTTTGCTCTTATCGCAATTATTTGGGGTCGACGCAATTTGTCCTGTTTTTCCATACCCTGTCACACGTCATCTGAGAGATCATTTTCCATCCATTTTTCTTCATTTTTTCCATTACCCCTAAAGCTTTCAACGATCTTCAAAACATTACTTTCAACCCGTCTCATCACATGCCCATATCACGTCAAGCGTTTACTCTTTAACTTCTCCTTCATTGACGTATCTTTATTTTGCTTAAACCTCATCTCAACAGTGAAAAAAATATATAGTATATAACGAGTTCTGAATTATTTTGACGGATTTAACACATTTTATGATGAAGGGCCGACAGTCCGCTCGTGACCAGAAACGCTGCAAAGTGTTCGAAATGGCGGGCAACCAAAGATCAAATACAAACGCTATAAAATCCGTAAAACTAATTTTCTTTATAAGTAATAAAGAGATATATACTCGTATTTAAATATGTATTATAACGTCGTCTTAAGTGAATCTTAGAAATTGCATCATTGATGATTCAAAAGCGTATTTAAAACAACATCGGACAAATTAACCCTGTTATCTTATAACCTTCGCTGGTAAATTAAAACTATCTTAATTTAAAGTAAATTTATTTGTTACGCTTTCACGTTTTACTACTCTACCGACACTTTATATTTTTGATATGATAACATCTTATAAATACACGAAAGCCGGCTGTACCCAGTAAAGCATGATTCATTGTCACGTTCCGCCTGAGCCGCGCGTGCAAGTGAGAGCGTGGGTCAAGCGATAAAGAAGCACAATCGGCCTAAGCGTTCGCCTTGTGACGCAATATTATCACACATGCATGTAAATATATTGTTATTGTTATTTCTAATTAATCTATTTAATTTGAGTAAGAAAATATTTGAATTAACGAGGGAAAATAAAGCCGGCTTTTCACTATGGGGTATAATATAATTTATATTACATCTTGAGATATAATATTTTATCGCTCGTCATACATTTTGTACGAGACCGTTTAAACTGTGCTATAATATATATTAGGTACATCCCACACTATAAATATTTTTTCGAGCGATTTTGTAAGAGTATATTTTACCTTACGTCACCGACACCGCGCCTCCCTTTGCCCCCCTCAGTTTGAATGGTGACGTCCATATGCAGACGAATCAAGTGATGTAAATATATAGCTTACAGTGCGAACAGCAATCGCGCAAGGTCTTATATAATATATTATATCCCATAGTGAAAAGCCGGCTTAAATGTAAATATATCGAAAATGATATAATTTTTATTTAACTCCTTTGTATTATACAAAATAATGATCATTCAGTGATAATAATTCAATTCATAAAAGTATGCAATTTTTTTTTTCATCCATGTTTACTCATGACGCTATCACATAAAATTATCATCCGTAAACTGATTTTACAAACAATCATCGTTTTTTTTGTCCGACTTTTTTAGGCAAGAAATTATTACAAAAAAGGAAACACATAAAAATGACTTAAAAATCTTTGAACCTGAGATATAGGCAAATATACTCATCGACTTACAAAAGATCCAAGTAATAAAATACACATTTTGAATGAAAAGGAGTGGTCAAGACCAGTGTTGGATTAAGGCAGCGCGGGGTCTGTAGCAAATTCTGACGAAAGGCCCTTGGTTTGCTTCAGGTTCTTAAGTTTATCCTCCCCAAGGGGGAGGACGTCAGTCGAGGAGAGGGTGCTCTTCAGGGGATATTCCGTCAGGCCAACTATTGACGGTCACAAGTCACCCTGCTCTGGTGGTCGGTCCAACGACAAAGGCGATGTATCACTTTGTGCTTACGCCCCTCTGTCGCCCCGGACGGAGCGGAGCGAGGAGTGCGCCGACCGTAGACCGTAGACCGTTGGAGGTGGGCCCAAAAAAAAGCGGTCTCAAGTTTAGGGTATTAAATTGAATTGAAAACTGTTACGGCATGCAAGATATTTTACGCTCCTATCTAGATTGATATTTTTTTAATTACAGTCAGACAGGCGTTGGAGCGCGGGGCCCCCCAATTCGCGTGGCCCGTAGCATTTGCTACTTTTGCTATATGGCTAGTCCGGCACTGGTCAAGACAGAAAGGATTTCTTTAAATGAATGGATGACGTAACCCAAGATTGTTCCTTTTCAATATTGAGATGCGGATCGACAGATATCTGAGATCGATTTATATCTTGGATTGCAGATATAATATTGATTTCGGGCGCTAAGCGATCGTTCTTCATAATGAAGCTGTATAACATAAATACATATCTAATTGATATTGTAAGCGAGCTAAGCCTCGGACCAAACTAGTAGTTTTATAGAAAAACAAAACAATTTTACGTGGGCTAGTAGTTTGTACCCTTGAATTAGATTAATTAAACGGGTTCGCGCCAATCCACGGATTGCGGATTGCGTATCCCGACCCTCTTATTACGGTACGGTACCAGGCTGTCATAAACATAAAAGAGCTGTTTGCTTCTTTCATTCAAAATATTGCATTAAACAATTTAAATTCTATTTTGATAAACATAAGTTTCATTTTTAAAATTACCAGATTTATGCCGGCGTTGTGGAATTGCTATATCTTATGCAGACGGAATAAATACTATTTTTGATTGTATGTACTAGTCATTCTCAATGCTGAATCTGTATACTTTATTACAAAGTATTAACGGTCTTATTTGTTTGACTCTACTTTTACAACTTGTTAATAGTAAGGAACCGCTTAATATTCCTGTGTTCTTAGTACATCGGTCATTTTGTAGCTCGTTCCATAATTGTTTTTTTTTTATTTTTACTTATAAATTATAGTTCTTTATTTGTTTATGGGTGCTTATAAGAAAAGTTAAAGTTATATTTTTAAAACTAATTTTTGCTAAAGTATTTTATGTATGTATAAAGTTTTTAAATTAGTTGGGGTGTGCGGTTAAAAATATTTCAAAAAGTTATAATTGAATAGGGTTGTAATAATAGGCGTACTAAATAATGTTCTGCATTTCATTTTCGTGAAATAGGTTAGTTTCTTTTTTTCAAACACAGGCACAGCGGTTTCGAAACAAGGTTAACGGTTACAATTATTGCGACATAATTATTTGCAGCTTGCTCGCCATCTTATTTTTTGTTTACAGCTTACAAAACATCGGTTAAAAATCTTTAGAGTACAAAGTTAGATATATGCTACTAAATGGGAGACTGGTGCTCATTAACGTCTCCTAAATTTTAGATAACACAACACTTAAGGGAATGAGTGACACTTTATTCAGGTTATGTTTTATATTAATTGGAGTTCCATAATTTTACTTATAAACCATATAAGAGGACACGTAGACACATTATATCAATGTCATGTAAAATTTATATTACTTTTCCTAAGATTTAGGGGTTGACGGGGAAAACGGGCATGATGCATCTGCTTCTGGCTTAAACGCTCTAGTAAAAGCGTGAACCTATACCTAAATAATACTTTAAAATCTATCGATCCATCATCTTTAGCATATTGAAGTCCACTGTTGGGCATAGGGAGAATATATTCTCCACGAAGGACTATAATTGCCAAGCTTGATAGTTTTTTTGGCGGTAGCAGCTGTTGCTATATGTATCCAACGAAGTCTTAATTCTTTGATTATCTACACGTCGTGTATATAATCAAAGTCTTAACTATTATTCTGATGTACTCTCGGTCGGCTTTCACAACACCCTCACAAGAAACCATTAGACGGGTAATTTAAATTAAAACCTTATAGGTATATTAAGGTCATTATTAATCAATGACATACTTCAATTATTGCTATGACAATATTGTTTGCCAGGGACCGATAAAATATGGTTACTTAACCTAAATGTATAATGTATTTATTTATTTGAGGTTAGATTATGGCTAGATTATTAGTCGATATAATTATGTCGTTGATCCACTGGCCTAAGTATAAGTCTCATGATTAGCAGATCCTGGTTTTGAATTCTCACTCTGTCAAGATAAGAATTTGTTAGGAAGTTTTTCTTTTCAAGTTTTTGAAAGAATTTGTTAAGATTTTTGTTAGATATTCTTCAATTTCTTGAACTTTTTTAAATTTATTTCTGTCTGTGGTAGATACGTGAAACCGGTCTTTCCTTTCCCTCCAATGTGATTGAGGTCTAACCCTCATATACACAGCTACTTAAACAGTAAACTCAGTCGGGCCTGCTAAGTCTTTTTTTAGCCAGATTTCGGCTTGTGAACATTCCGGTCTCGTAGTAGAATATTGGTGGAAACTGACAATTTGCAAGTGATTTCTGATTTTACGCGAGTATTACACATTGTAAATAAAACTACTCTACGGATCTTGTCGTGTTTGTATTTGATTTATGATTGCGTGATGCTTCGAACACTTTGCAGCGTTCATGGTCACGGGCGGATTAAGATGTCTCACGTCCAACAAGTCATCGTTATCACAGAGATTTATAATTATCCCTTGAGTTTTCTTGCCGGATCTTTTTCAGTGTGGCCGTGTTCCGATCCGTTGGTAGTATAGGTACTAGAGTTGTTGTTTTTTTTTTAATTAATAAATTGTCATAATAATTACTACAGATTTAATGTTTAATAATTAGTAACCATAATCAATATAATTTTAAGCTATTGCATAGCTTTTATCGCGGGCTTGGCGCGGGGACCGAATCAAGAAATTCCAATACATATGGAACATTTGTTTTCTTATCGGTCACCACGCTCAAAAAGTGTAACTTGAATTAATATCAAAGAAAAAAATACTGCATAAATAAAAAATAAATAAATAATTATAATTGCATAAGTTGATAAAAAATGCTATGCAATAGCTTTATCGCGGCAGTCCCCGAGTGCCACACGTATTTTTTTTCATACAGAATCATTTTCTTCTTATACTGGCAATAAATTTGCACCAAAATGTGGATCAAAATTTAATAATTAATTTTCTAAAGATATCTGATGTTTACGCGAGCACTACACATTGTAAATAAAACTACTTTTACGAATTATATCGCGTTTGTATTTGATTTATGATTGTCCGACGACCATGAATGCTGCAAAGTGTTCGAAACGTCGGGCAATCATAAATCAAATACAAACGCGATATAATCCGTAAAAGTAGTTTTATTTACAATTAATTTTCTGTATCGGGTAGACCATGAACGCCCCAAAGTTTTCGAAACGTTGGACAATCAAAAATCAAATACAAACGCGATAATATCCGTAGTTTTATTTACAATGTGTAATACTCGCGTAAACATCAGAAATCATCTAACAGATAGTTTCTGAGATTAATGTTTTTAAACAAATAAACTCTTCTGCTTCATTATAGATACAATACAGTTACAATACTTATACTTCGTAATACAGATTTTTATTCTGAAGGGATATATGTATGGACTGGCCTTACACGTAATACGACAGGACGAAAATATTTCATAAATATGACTTTCCTTTTTTTTACAATGTAATTTTAGTTATGTTAATAGCGTATAACAAGTTGATAGTACCATAAATGAATCATGTGTAATTTGCAAACCCCGTTTGTACACGGAAATGGACGGATCGTTTTCAACCTTGACCTAATCATGGGGCAACACAATGTATGTCACAACACTATTTTATTACATGTCTATATGCAAACACATTTTGTAGTGATGTACAATTGTACACACAACACTGTGTACACCTAATGCAATTGCATATGCTATTCCTATTGCAATATTAGGTACTAGCGCCTTCTCTTCGCTATAAAGTCCGATTATACACTACCTGCATACGGCTGATCATGACGTATGCTATTGTTGTGTTCGCGCACATTAGACCAAACAGGATCCACAGGTTACAAACACTACAAAATAGATTCATGCGACGGGCAACGGGAGCACCGTGGTTCGTCCGTAATGTCGATCTACACATCGACCTCGAATTGCCGATCAGGCAGTACATGAAGCATTGCTCCCAGCGCTATTTTGACTCTGCCACGACTCACCCCAATCCACTAGTGGTTGGGGCGGTAAACTACGTCCCCTCAAAAATATTCGCGGTCTGACGTCCTCGTCATCTTCTTGAAGAAGAGGATGACGCTATTACGATCGCCCAAGAAAGGGCCTACACAGCTCGCGCAGCGATAACACAAAAAACTCCGCGGTATCGGCCTCGCCGTCGAGGTCGAAAACCGCGCCGCGTAACAGTCATTAACCTAAACGTGGCCACGCCCGCTTTGCTTTCAGCGACGCCCCGAGCCGAGGTCCGTTCCCCACAGGGGGAGCCCTCGGGCGATGTTCGCTTAACTTACTTACCGGGTTGAGAGCCTTCCGCTCGCCCATTGACCGCGTTAAGCTGTCAAGGTCATCTGCGACCAACAGCTACACACACAACAAAAAAAAAATCTCTTCGCTATAGTTTCAGTCGCGTTGCGATATTACGCGATTGCAGTCCATGATGCATCGGGTAAGGTTTTTTCGAGAGGATAAATAGCCTATGTTACTTCTTATAAAGACAGGTGATAGTAAAACATTATTAAAATCGGTCCAGCCGCTTGAAAGATTACTTGTAACAAACAAACAGACAGAAAAACAATTTTAGTGATTTTGAGGTATTGCGTAAATAGCCATGTAAGCATACAAATAACGTATTATTTTGACATTATAAACCACACCATCTGTTGGACATAGGCCTCCCCACGAGAATGTCCACGGTCCTGTGCCACATGCATTCAATGGTTTCCTGCAACTTTCAAGATGTCGTCAACCCACCGAGTAGGGGGGTCGTCCTACGGGGCGTCGTCCGATTCGTGATCGCCACTCTAAAATCTTTCTTTCCCATCTGTTGTCGGTTTGACAAGCGAGGTGGCATGCCCATTGCCATTTCAAGGTGCTAATTCTGCAGGCTAACCACCAGTCTAACCACCACTTCTATTTAATTTATTTGTATAGATTAGTAGCGATAGCCTTTCTAATGAAACCGGTTCAGGGTCATCAGGTAGATGGTTTCAAAGTGTATAACAGATATACATAGAAATATTTTTTGGATTCTATATACTTATTAGCAACCCGCCCTCGCTTCGCTTCGGTTTCAGTTGCCTTATCCGCGGCGTAGTTCCCGTTCCCGTGGGCATACCGGGATAAAATGTAGCCTATGTTACTCCCTGATATTATAGCTTTCCATTTGTGAAAGAATTTTTGAAATCGGTTCGGTGGTTTAAGCGTGAAAGCGTAACAAACAAACAAACATCCTTACTTTCGCATTTATAATATTAGTAATAAAGTAATAATAATATACTTATACCTATAAACAAACCTAGGCAGAAATAGAATAGAAATTAGATTAAGTATAAACGACTGAGAGACTTACATATTGCCAATTGTACGTTTTCATAATTATTCATCATTTTATCTCATACTAGCAACCCGCCCTCGCTTCGCTTCGGTTATAGGTTATAGTCGTTTTACCCGCGTAGTTCCCGTTCCCGTGGGAATACCGGGATAAAATATAGCCTAGTTTACGCCCTGATATTATAGCTTTCCATTGGTGAAAGAATTTTTGAAATCGGTCCAGCCGTTTTGAAGATTACCCGGAACAAACAGACAGACAGACAGACAAAATTTTTTAATTGCTATTTTAGCCATAGGTGTCGTGCAAATAACCGTGTGAGCATGAAAAAAGTCTATTATTTTGACATTACAAACAGACACTCCAATTTTATTTATTGGTATAGATAAGTACGTCTCACTGTTGGACTCGTGCATCCTCCCCAGTATCAGGGAAATTGACCTACTATCCCATACTGGTCAGACATATTGGATTCAGAGTTTTATTTTCTCTCAGACAGGTTTATTATCTTAGTGCAGATATCAGTCTCTCACTAAGACAAGCCATAAACATGAATTAATTTTAAAACTATAGAAATTAATAAGTGTCTATACACTTACTAATTTCTAGACCAAACATTAATGGAGTAACTCTCCAAATTTCCGACAGTATTGGGATCCTTGACGTCGAAATATCGAACAAAGTCCAGTTTGGGTTGTGTGTTGAGTCTGGTGGTCTTTGACTGTACGTTTCCAGTGATCATTTCGCCCACGTACGTGCAGACTCTGGAATGAACTATCTGCTGCTGTGTTTCCCGAGCGCTATGACATGTCCTTCTTTAAACGAGGCTTAAGAAGAGTATTTACTTCACGGTAGGCAACGGCCTGGCTGTGCCCCTGGTATTGCAGAGGTCCATATCCGGCAGTATCACTTACCATCAGGTGTGCTGTCTGCTCGTTTGCCACCATCAGCAATAAAAAAGAGAAAAAAATGGATCGTAAGTACCTTTGTGTCAGAAAATAAATAAATTATGAAATTATAAAGCTTTTTCGAGATTACGAGATTTTCTTCTCTTGAATAGCTATTTCCTGTATGCATATTATATCCCTTAGTCATCTTTTATAACATTTACGAGCAAGATAGGGAATGGTGAATTGTATTCTTTCTCCGTCAGCACACGGAAAGTATTGAAGACAAATGTTCTTTCAAAACAAAAATATTTTAACGTTTGTTTTCATTAACAATAACTAAATTATAAGTACTCAATATCACATTGTACCTTATATAAATCAAATATTTAATGTGCATCATATTACTTAAAATGTTTGCTGCTCAAATCGGACATTATGCTATTTAGGTCACAATTAACTCTAAATATTAGATCAATAACAACTTCTTCATCATTATCATCTCAGCGCCTATACCTCCCACTGTAGGGTACAACGCTACTTCATAATAGGAGGATAATTGATATACTATACTACGCTGGTCAAGCGGGTTAATAAAGGCCTTTATTTCGAGGTTTCTTTTTCTTGATGTCATCTGTATATTATAGACAGTTAGTCCTCGTTCATTGTCTTTAACGACACTCACGGACATGGACAGAGGTGAATTGTAATCTTGCTCCATTATCACACGAAAAAGACTTAAAAAACTTAGCATTAAAATTAAATATACATATATTCATGCCTCTTTCCAATAGGGGTAGGCAGAGACCACTTCCTTTCACTTGCTACGATCTTGATAAACCACTTTCGCCTCCTCCACATTCATTAATCTCCTCATGCATTTTCTTCGGTTCAGGATACTTATAATCTGGCCTTGCCTAAGGACGTCCCTAATTTGGACGTGGAATGTCCGCCTTGGTCTTCCCCTTCCAACACTTCCGTTCACATTTGCCCTATAAATTCTACTTGTTAGTCTCCTTTCATTCATTCTCTCTACATGTTCGAATCAATTATCATACCTTTCTCAATCCTTGTAGCTACATCTAGTTTCATACTACAATATTCCATAAATGAAATGTATACTTACTATCTGCATTAATTGGAACGCAAACAAGAATGGTTCGCTAACCACTAATCGCTCACGAAAATTTGCCGTGTCCTTGACCTAAAATCATGAGAAGACAATGTGTGTCACAACATTATCTTACTACATATACCTACATATAAGAAGTGGTGAACAATTTTGACTAGCCTTACAAGTTTCTGTCCATATTTATACAATTTAATTTAGATTTTGCGTAGTGATTACGGCATTATCCGAGTTTGTAGGAGCCTTTGTCCAATAGTGGACATTAATGGGCTGATGGATACATTTAAATTTCGACTTTAAGAACATTAATATTACCTCTATATAACAAGGTTAGTTTTGTTATAAGAGGGGTCGAAAGTAACTAATTTCCATACGAAGTTGTTCAGCTATAGTCAAAATAGGAGTTGAGGACTTTCATATTTTTAGTTTTAAATGTAATTAAGATTACTACAAATAATAGCAGTTCTTTTAATATAGATTATTTATCAATATAAATAAATAACACTGAGGCCTCTGTTTGTAATGTCTAATACTAGGTTTTTCTTATAGTTAAACGTATATTTGCACGATATCTATGACCAAAAACCAGTTCAAATCTTTTATCCGATTGATCCTAAAAAAGACCTGTCCGATATTGATAATGTTTCACTACCACGTCTCTCAATAAGGTAGCTGTTTACATAAGGATTAACTTTGGCTATAGCTGATTCCAGTATCCCTACGGGAACAGGAATCACGCGAGTGAAGCTTAATAAAATTAAGATAGCTCAATAACTATTTAAAATTAATTGAGATTTTCTCTTATTTAACTTTGAATATAGATCCTATCGGTTCACCCCCACGGGGTATCCCGCTTAATAGGTTTTGTTTTAAATCACACTGGCTGTTTACTCGTATGTGCAAGGCCATGGCATTTGTTTATTTTAACGATATTTTTTTTAATTATATAGGTATGATGATGACGATGATAGGTAGGTTTTTAGAGTGGAAAGTAATCACTAGGAGCCTTTTCCACCCAAAAATGGAAAGCATTGACTTTTATTTTTTGCTAATGCAAGAAAATAAAGTTAAAATGATATACCAAATCCCTATCGTGGCAGTACCGTCATCATCTCAACTCATATCAGACCCACTGCTCACCTCGAGCCACCTTCACAATAGGAGATAAATTAAACCATACTACGCTCTGGAAATAGATACCTGTTAATATATAATTATTATTATCCATTTAGTTGGCAGAAATCAGTCAAATTTCGCCGCGAGGCAAAATAGATGCTCAGCCAAATCCGATTAAACTTCAAAGCCGACCCCACAATGCCTTTAGGTTCAACTATAAATCATCTTGTTACTGTTAAAATGGCATCGTCTACCTTCTCACCAAGGATTAAAAGAGGCGTAGTTCAATAACCTTATGGACAACAATGATACTTACATAAACTGTAAATTATTAACAATGTAAGACTTAAAATACAATTTAAAATACACCCCATGTGATACTACACTTGGAAGTGTATTTACATGCGTTTTTACCTGTGGTGACGGAGAACAGAATACAAATAAGAGTGCCCGGGTGTCGTAAAAGACGGCTATGGAGTTTTATGTGCAGATAACATCTATAAAAGTTAAAGGAAATTTTGAAATAAAACTTTATACCAACCCGTATACCAGTGTGGTATAATTGCGCCTGATGCCGTTTTAGCCGAGGCCGCGGGTGACTGGATCGGGGATTAGTCCGTCACCCACAGATAGGCTAAATGCGTGAAGGCGACCGACGCAACATCCCGAGAGGGGCGTTAGTAAGGGAGGGTACCCGAAAGGGTATCCCGCCGGGCAGCCGGCTATGAACGACAAGGAACTTGGTACCCGTGGTCGGCCTAATGGTGAAGGAGATGGATTACGGTGGGTTATGGAGCTGCACGCCCCGGGCGGGACCACAGCCCACCCCAAAAAAGCGTGGTATAAGTAATCAGTAATATCCCTCCTATTATGTAGGAGGCTTGTGCCCAGCAGTGGGACGTATGCTCAAATGATGATGAATTACCTTTTTTTTTCACGCTATGGAAATGCATTTACTCACTATCCCCCCGCCAGTGATGGACGAGGGGAGTGTGTGTGGGACTCACCGACCACATAAGCGACCGGAATACCCACTAAAACCACAGCGGCCCCTTCTGCGCTTTTACGGGATGCCGGAGAGATCGTCTGATCATATTCTATCCCCGACACCCCAACGCTTGGCCGTCTGGCCACGTCCTGTCATCAATCAGGGTGGTGGGAGGAGCAGCGCGTAACGTCGTCTCCTCCTCCCTGGCCGCTGTCAGCGGAGTGAGTCAGCGGACGCAAGCGCTTCGCGTGCCCACTCCGCGGCCTCCTTCCTTGTCATGACAGTCTCACAGAAGGAAGCCATCGACGACCAGCAGCTGTCGCTGCCGATCATCTTGGAGATGATGGTCGGCAACGACAGGTCTGTTGTTCTCATGTCCGTTGACAGGACCTGGCGCTGAGGCCCCCAGGCGGGGCATACTTCCAGTGTGTGGCGCGCATCGTCAATTGCCGCGCCACAGTCATGACATCCTGGGGCTTCTTCTCTTCCAATTTTATGCAGGTACTTACCAAAGACCCCATGATGATGTACGGTATGCACCTGATGATTACATGAGAATTTATCAGGAGAACCCATTAAATTCACTTAACTTAAAAATACTATGTGTCGATACCCCTTATTTTCCTATGGGAGTAATAAAAACGATACTAGTACAAAGGGGCGGGGTACGGTCAGCACTGTTCTACCGAGAAACTAATACTATTAATACCAATTGCGATTGCCAAATCGCTTGTCAAGCGTGTTGCATTATATCATTATTCAAACTTCGTGACTATGTCGAACAGTAGACGAAATTGGTCTCGATAACGATACAAATACTTTGGTGTAAATATTCGTACTAAACCAATGATCAGTATTTCTAAGTCCTGCAATACAAAATTTTGCTTTAAAACAATGAATTAGGATTAACTTCAACGACACCAATAACAGTTTATAGTAACAATAAAATTATACTAAAACTTAATATTATTGTAACAAACAATAAATGATAGTGAATTACGGTGTGTTTTATTCGGCTGTGCCATCCCATTCCCCGTTTATTTCCCCCTATTGAGAGGTTGGGGTTAATAATGAGTGGTCGATAAAACTGCATGACACTCGAGGCTAAGGATACTCTTACACAGCTACGAATATTTAAATACTACGTTTGGAATAACTGTACTGGTGGCACTATGCCACCGCCGGTTAAGATACCGACTTACCATCTCATTCCTATCATGTGTCGTGGGTTCGAATCCCATGCAAGACAATGATCCACAAACTGTTGTACTGAGTTTGGATGCAATTTGTGTCCGTTAATTATATGTATGTAAAGTCCCCCGCCGTACAAGGATTATTTCCTTTGTTGTTTTAAATAACAAAAAAAAAGATAAATCGGCCAGCTTTACTATTTCAAAATCATATTTTATATCAATTCGGCCTAATACTTGTGCCACCTTTTTCTTTGGAGGAAATGCTTTGATGGCCCCGTTCGACTCCACCCTATAACTTCCAGGACACGTATTGTATCTCCATCTCCTCTGTCGCCATGTAGCTTTTGTGGCCCGTTCGAAAACTTATATCAACTTGAGGCCAACTCTTTTTTTTAAACAACCACTAAGCTTAAATATAAATCATTAAGATGATAATCCCAATTTGCTTGAAAATCCTTCATTTTGCAAACATAAAATTAACGGACACAAATTAAACCCAGCCTCGGAACAATAATTTGTAAATAGCTCAAAGAATTATCTTGCGTGGCAATCGAAACCATGGCCACTGGGAAGGTACCTTACTCACTACGCCATATGTGCACTAGATTATACTATACATAATTTGTACAAGAGAAATTAATACACAATGAAACAGTACTATCATTTCCCAGCGGTAGAATTGCCATTAGAAGTTTAGAAAACCGATGCATATTTAATAAAACTAGTGGTCGCCGTGTGGTCGAAATTCGCCCATAATTCATTTTAATTAATTTTTCTGCTACACATTTTTCTTTAATTTTATTTATGTAAATTGAGCAAGCTGTATTTCACTAATAACTATGATCCATAAAATATAGCTTGATCTCTGTGACAGATGTCAACGAAACCAACGAAGTAAGTTTGAACGAGCGACATGTTTACAATTTCATTTTGTGTCAAATATATTTTCATTCTTTTCGTGCCAGTTTCATTGCAACTGAATTGCAATATATTATAAATATAAAAAAATTAATATTTATGCCTAAAATATACCTCGTAAGTACTGAAATACCTAGTAAACATTTTATACATAAATGACGCTTACGCACGTACAAAGTCATACTGGACAGAAAATAAAAAAGAGATGGGACAGTCGATATACGTAAATCGGTAACCGATCTTTATTAAATTATTAATAAAAGAAATAACCCCAATACAGTACCTATATAAAACTTTCAACATTTTTTACAATTAAAACAGACAGTTACATTATAAAATACATAAATTGAATTAATTAAACATTAAAAAACTACTTTTCATCTCAGAGTAAATGATAATATTATGTACGCATGATTGTCAATAAACTAGACATATTTATTTATAAAACAGTTATAATTGATCGATTGATCTAACGACTGTCCCTATTTGGCAAAAAATGATAAACGTTTTAGCAGGAACGCTCCAATGATCACGATAATAGTGACGTAGACCTTGATTGTACTATTTTGAATAATTAAAACTGTCAAAAAACAGTTTTTGTTTGAAATAAATTCAAAAAGATTTACATTGATTGTATTTTAATTATAATAGAAAATCACAATTATAAAAATAAAGAGTTTTATCGATAAACATCTACATACTTTATCGTAAGCGTGACAGCACTAGGGACAACTGTCACAGAGATCATCCTATATTTTATGGACTATAACATATAAGTACAAATCTCTATTAGACATTGTCATCATAATTATGATTGTTTGACATTCAGTTCGACCAGAGATTATAACCGTAAACAAAAGTGTATTTAAAGCGTTGCTACGCAACACACTCTCTCAAACGTGTGTGTGTGTGTATGTGTATGTGTGTAGCGATTGCGTTGTAGTGTGCGTAATACCTTTTTTTAATGAATTTAATACATTTCTAATCCATTATTATATGAAATTGCAGTTTTATGCACTTCTCCTTATTATATACTTCAACTGTGCCAAATATCATACGTGTCCGTCCACGTAGTTTTCGTAAAAAGAGGTACTAAGTTTTTGCTTCACGTATTACTGTATAGATGTATTGGCGCGTTTCAGTGTAGTGACGGAGTAAGAATACAATTCGCCATTCCCTATCTTGCTCGTGAAAGAGTTTTGATTAGCATTTAACATCTATGCAAAAGAAGGAAATACGCTATTCCAAAACGTCTCATCACCGTGGAGTAGTAGGTCAATTACTCTCCCATTATGGAGGTGGCCTGAGCCCAACAGTGGGACATTTATAGGCTGAGAGGATGATGATAATTGGCGTATTTTATTACGATAAGGATAAAATTTCTTACTCATACATCAATATCTACTGAGGAAAGTCTTTGTAAAATACATAGAAGTCAAAATTAATGTTATTAATAGATCCGAATTGGCTTTTTTGTCGGTTCTCGGGGTATTGCGTACTCCTATGCCATGCCTATAATTATCTCTTACCCTACTTCCACCCTTAAGAGTTTGTATTATATACTGTCCGTGTAGTGACGGAGTAAGAATTCCCTATCTTGCCCGTGGATGTCGTAAAAGACGACTAAGGGATATAATACGTATATAATATCTATGCAAGAGAACGACCACTTGAAATAAAACCCTATACCAACCTGTCTGACAAACCTGACATAGTAGTGTCAATTTCCTTCCTATTATGGAGGAGGCAAGCCACATCGCTCGACGAAACAACAACCGCTGGGGAAGAAAGGTTCTCGAGTGGCGATCACGTATAGGACGACGCAGTATAGGACGACAACTAGGTGGACCGACGACTTGGTGAAAGTTGCTGGGCGTCGTTGGATGCAGGCGGCACAGGACCGCACTATGTGGCGTAACATGAGGGATGCCTACATCCGTCTGCACCATCAGTGGACGGCGATAGGCTGAAATGATGATGATACAGATAATAAACTTGAAATGGAACCCTATCTAAACATTTCTGATTAGCGTGATATAGAAGATCAGTTCTTGTCTATTGTTGAGCAGGCTGGAATCCAGCAGTGGGCAGTTCGTATAGGAACTGAGATTATAATGATATAAACATTAGTTATAAAACGAGAATTAGAATCCTATAAATATTATAAACTTTTTTTTTTGGGGGGCTAGGCGACGGTCGGCGCACTCGTCGCTCGGCTCCGTCCGGGGCAACAGAGGGGCGTAAGCACGCACACCCATAACTCACACATATAGCACGTCGCCTTTGCCGTTGGGTCAACCATCGATGCAGATTTCCTTGACTTTAGTGGTCGACCCCACGGGGCATTATAAACGATTGTAAAGATGTTTGAATGCTACTAAATCACGCATAAACTGATGAACAGATGAATGCCTGAATAGACACACAAACACACACACACACAAACACACACACACACACACACACACACACACACACACACACACACAAACAAACACAAACATATACACAGGCACAGACATACGTACGAACGCAGCCATGCTCGTTGGCACACATGCACACGCATAATCCCACGCACACACACACGTGTTGGATATTCTGAGGCTTTCAGGACCGCAGTGTTGTCACTTACATTCAGCATGCCACAAGCTGCCCTGTGGTTTACTGTCATGCCTATAAATCTCTCGATACAATTTTATCATAACAAAAGAACTGCAACCATATAATATTCCTCCGAGTTTTGCGTGAGTTTCGTGTTTAGGTAATGACTGGCCCAGAATGTCTTTATCTATACCAATAAATAAAATTGGAGTGTTTGTTTGTAATGTCAAAATAATAGGCTTTTTTCATCCTCACACGGTTATTTGCAAGACACCTATGCCTAAAATAGCGATTAAAAAATTTTTGTCTGTCTTTCTGTTTGTCTGTCTGTCTTTGTGCCGGGTAATCTTCAAAACGGCTGGACCGATTTCAAAAATTCTTTCACCAATGGAAAGCTATAATATCAGGGCGTAAACTAGGCTATATTTTATTCCGGTATCCACGGGAACGGGAACTACGCGGGTGAAACGACTAAAACCGAAGCGAAGCGAGGGCAGATTGCTAGTTATTACTAATATTAATTACACTACCTGGATTTATGTTTTCAACAATTCATAAACTAAATATTCTATACAAGTATTTTGTATTATCACGTAAAATATTTTTACACTACGGTGTAATACCCGCTCGTTGTCAGATAAGTCAAACGTACACAATAGTTTGACCCTCGCTCAGAGGTTAAAACCCCAACAAGGTTGCATCGAGTTGCTTGTAAAAGCTTCGCCTTCGGGAAAATTCCCAAGATTTTAGTACAGTTAACAAAATAGGTCAGGCTGTGTAAATATTTTTAGTGAATCTCCTGTCAAGTCGTATAACCTTCGCATGAGGTACCTTGATAAATATTGTTGGAACGGATATAGTACCAGTAGGTAGATTCTGTGTAGATTTATATAAAAATAAAAAATGGGAGTTATAGACTGCCGATACAAGTGAAAACTATGATCCTTTAGTATTAAAATTTGAAATTTCATAATGTTTTAATCAAAATTATCAACATCAACCTGATTTTCACTTCTATTGACACTACCTATATGCACATTAAACTTTTCACAAAATCAATTCTATTTCACTTATAAAATGTAAGATGTAGATGTAAACCAGTAATTGGGGTAAGAGAAGGATAATGATGATTCGAATGATGATGGATCAGGAACATAATGGAATAACATTAATTACCATGATAATCTTGAGTCGAGTAAACTTATAACTAACAGAAGCAAGAAAATTCGAAATTCATCATCATCATTCATCATTTCGGCTCATATATGTCCCACTGCTGGGCTTAGGCTTCAAGAGGGGGCCCAGAAGGAAAATTGAACTTACTATAACATGCTGGTCAGACAGACTGCTTTAGCGTTTTGTTTCGAATTTTTCATATCTTGCATAGCTGTCATGTGCGTAATATATCCCTTTTTTTTGGGGTGGGTTGCGGTCGGCGCCCTCTTCGCACCACTCCGTTTGGGGCGACAGAGGGGTGTAAGCACGCACACCCGCAACCCACCCGCGCGGCACGTCACTTTCGTCGTTGGGCCGACCACCGGAGCAGGGTGACTTGACATCAGTGGTCGGCCCGACGGAAAACCCCCTATTTGGGGTACCCCCTCATCGACCAACGTCCCTCGGGGGGTACGTCGGTCTTTCCTCACACGGTCGGCCTCTCGGCGGGTGACGGACTAATTCGCCGGTCACGTCACCCGCGGCCTCGGCTAGGGCGTCATGAGGCGCAGGTAATATATCCCTTAGTCATCTTTTACGACACCCACGGGTATGAGAAGGGGTGGTAAATTGTATTCTTACTCCGTTACCACACGGCAAATATGAATTTGAAATTAAACCTTGCTAATTTGCCTGTGACCATGAACGTTGTAAACTGTTCGGAACGTCTCCACGTCGGGAAATATAAAATCAAATACCAACTCAATAAAATCTTAAACGTAGTTATTACTGATCAATCGCTCTTCAATTGTGGAGAAGATTCGTGCAGTATCAACATCCTCATTTCAGCTCATATATTTCTTACAACACTGAACTTAAGCCTCCTTTACAATGGAAGGAAAATTGATAAACTATACCTCGTTGGTCTAATGCTGAGTTTTTCATCTCTTGTATAGATGTTATCCATAGATTATATTCCTTAGTCTACTTTTATGACATCTACCGGCAAGAAATGAAGTGCTAAATTGTATAAATTCATACTCTGTCACTACAAGAAAATTAGTGAGATATCATTTTAAGCCAAGTGTTATTACTGGGCTCGAACTTCCTCCATAACAGGAAAGAAAGTGACATATTACCGCACCCACGCTAGTCAGACGTGTTAGTATAAGGTGTTATTTCGAATTTTGCTTCATTTGGATAGATGTTATCTGCATATTATATCCCTTGGTCCTCTTTTACGATATCCACGGGCAAGAGATAGAGTAGTGAAATGTATTCTTACTTAATGTCTTACTTAGTCTTAAAATAGTGAGATATAAGTAAACCAAATAAAAGATAATTAAAATACAAACAATTATCCGTGTGGTGACGTTATTTTTTAGAAGTTAAGAAGATTGCTCTTGAGTGTCGTAAAAGACGACTAAGGGATATAATATGCAGATTATATTATTATCTGTGCAAAAGAAGGGAAACTCGAAACAAAACCCTATAATGTGTAGTAGTGGTATAGTACGTCAATTTCCTTTTCATAGTGGAGGAAGCCTGAGCCCAGCAGTGGGAACGGGATGTGATGATAATGATGATTCCAATAATAGAAGGCAAGTTATCACGACAATAGTTTGAGTATTGTAGCATAACATTAATTGCTTAAAGCTTATTAATTTTCTCCGGTGGTCGGCGCAACGACAAAGGTGACGTGCATCGTGGGTGGGTTGTGGGTGTGCGTGCTTACGCCCCTCTGTCGCCCCGGACGGAGTGGAGCGAGGAGCGCGCCGACCGCAACCCACCCCCCAAAAAAAAAATTTTATTAATTCTTAAAGATAGGTATTTGACCTCACGACAATACATTTACGAGACTATCAATCACGTATTCAGTATAGTTATCGATAACTATATTGACGTTTAGTGAAAAGGACATGATCACTATAGTCACATTACTGACGCTAATAGCAAAACCATTACCTGCAGAATACATATAAAAAAGGGACTTTGATTCTTTCATCAGAATCAAATATTAATCCATTAACGAAGAAATCATTCGTGTGGTGACGGAATAAGAATACAATTCACCACTCCCTATCTTGCCCGCGGATGTCGTAAAAAACCACTAAGGGATATAATATGCACATAAGATCTGTGCAAGAGAGGGAAAACTCGAAATGAAACCTTATACCAACATGTCTGACCAGCATGGTATAGTAGGTCAAATTCCCTCCCATTGTAGAGGAGGCCTGAGCCCAACAGTGGGACCTGTGTGGGCTGCGAAGATGATGATGATGATGAACTAAGAAAAGAGAAACAAAATATTTTAGAAGTATGTAATTCTAAGAGGCGTTATCTTTTTTAACACCCGACGCAAAAATAGGGGAGTTATAAGTTTGACGTCGATGTCTGTCTGTTTGTGTGTGTGTCTATCTATGGCATCGTAGCTCTCAAACGGATGGACCGATTTCGATGCGGTTTATTTTCATTTGAAAGCCAGTTTCCATGCGGTGGTTCTTAGCTATCTTTGGTTAATATCGGTCCAGCAGGTAGCAGCAATTAGGTGCTTCACGCGTGCCTGCTAGTACTTTTTTTTTATTGCAAATGGTGGCAAACGAGCAAATATTACACCTGATGATAAGTGTTGCTGCCGCTCATGGACCTTTACAAGACCGTTGCCTACCGCGAAGAAAGTGAAGGGAGTGTGAATGCGTGCATTGAGGCTCGGTGATACCAAGGGCACCACCAAAACCCTCCACACGCAAACACCCGCAGAAAGTTGGGCTTCCGGCTCACTCGCTCACCGAACGAAGCGCAGTAACAAATCGCTACTACTCAGACGTCGATTTTGTGCGAGAGTGTGGTACTACCCCGGACGGACCGACCCGCAGCTGTAGACAGATAACTGTCGACAGTGTGGTCCTACCACTCAGGAAAGTATAATCGTTAATGACAACTAATTGATAATTCCTGTTGAAGAGAACGTAATACTTTTTTTTTGTTATTTTAGTTTGTGTCGGGGGTTATTCAAAATTTTCAGTTTTACTTATTGACCTTTTGTGGGTGGGTGCTCCCTATGCATATATTTGGGCTGACAGAAAGAGAGCTTGGAGTCTCATAAACCGCCGTGAGTCCTCTCTTTGCCCTTTAAATGGACCAACGATACCAACGCATCTACTTCATGGTCTACTTAGCGGTTTAATCCTAGTACTTTTAGATAAATAATGAAATGTACCGAAATACTTTCATCATCCTGAAATGTAAACGTATTTTGAAGTCTATTTTTAGGATGATGGCAAGAGGGCCTCTGAAGATCTCGAGAGTTCTCATATAGCGCAAAATAAATGCTACTATTACGTAATAAATAAAAGTGACCTGCGTAATAATGGACAACAACTTTTTACGAGAAAGTAATTTGGAACTTAGGCTTATGATACGTGAAGGTGTGGTATTTTAATTATTATCGTCATAACTGCGAGAATAAAAATTGTAGGTTATAATCTCGTAAATTATTAGATTGATATCCAATAATTTCTTTCGTGATTTATTTGCTATTTAACCAGAGGCAGAAATATTACATTTTTTTGTAAGTGACATTATTGTATTAAGTCGATACTGGATATTTTGTCGCAAATAATTTATTAGATAAAATTTAAAAGGGTCACGCAGGTTAACGATCAAAAAACGTAGGTATGTTCTAAGCCTGCATATAATTTTATGTTTGTATAGTCCACCCGACAGAAGAATTAATTACTCCTCGGTTATAGTTTTGGAAAAAGATACCTAAAAAATAAATATTTTATAAAAGATGTAATTGCCAGATTTCGTCATACAACTGATGATAATTAAGATATTATTGAAAAAAATCTATATGAATGAAACTTAACATCAAAATCTTTTAAAATATGAGAGACCTTTTTATAGCGTTTAATTTTCTGCATTTATTATGATAGGTTTATTAGTTATCAATTTATAAAAATTATTGAAAACAAAATAAGATTATTGCATGTTATTTCCGTGTGGACTCGGATTAAGAATACAATTCATCACCCCCCTCTCTTACCCATAGGTGTCCTAAAACACGACTAAGGGAAATAATATGCATATAACATCTATGCAAGAGAAGGAAAACTCGAAATAGAATCTTATACTAACATGATATAGTGAACAGCATGGTATAGTAGGTCAATTTCCCTCCCAGGCATCACTCCCAGGGAGGAGGTTCGAGCCCAACAGTGGGACGTAGTAGGTAACAGGTTCGGTTGAAGTTTATAGGAGGCACCGGCTTAAAAAAGTATAATATTCCTCCCTTTTTTTGGTTCCGCAGTGTTTTTTGAAGGCGGCAAAATAAACGCTTTTCGTTCCGCTTAATACTATAGACATTTCCTAAGATATAAACAGATGTTTTATATGCTGGACTATTACAAACTTATTTTGTTACCACATGCGAGACTAATGTGTAATTTATTTATTGTAATTCAGCTGAAGAAAGACGTTTGGTAATTTGTTACGAAGGTATGTATTTATATTTTGGTAAACGTAGTATTGATTTAAAGAGTAACGTTCAGTGGCTTATTCTTGAAATCAATTCTAATTTCGAATCTGATTCAATTCCAATCTCACCAAACTTATATTTGGTACTCTTGAACAAAGTCGAGAATGAAGTTGAAATCGTAAACAATTAATCAACTAGAGTCAATTTCATTTAGTTTGAAAAAATCCACCGAATCCGAATCCAATCGTGCGCTAATGTCGCTTTCCAGAGTACGAAATTGCTCAAATTCGAGCTGTCATAGGATTTAGGATTGGAATCGAAATTCAAAATAAGCACGCAGTGATGTATGTTTTGAAACTCTTATCACTTCTTTTGTTTCAAGTAACCCTGCTCCGGTGGTTGGCCCAACGACGAAGGCGACGTGATTTTCGGGTGGATTGCGGGAGTTGCGTGCTTAAGCCCCTCTGTCGCCCCGGACGGAGTGGTGCGGAGGCGCGCCGACCGCAGCCCACCCACAAAAAAAAAATCATTTCTTTTGTTGATTTCAAGATTTCCTTTTTCTATAATACCTATAAAGAATATTAGGATACATTACATTATTCAATTCAAACCATAATAAGGAAATCATCATCTCATCATCTCAGCCCATATACATCCTACTGTTGGGCTCAGGCCTCCTCCATAATGGAAGGGAATTTGACCTACTATACCATGCTGGTCAGTCATGTTGGAATAAGGTTTCATTTCGAGTTTTTCTTCTCTTGCACAGATGTTATGTACATATTATATCCCTTAGTGGTCTTTTACGATATCCACGGGCAAGATAGGGAGTGGTGAATTGTGTTCTTACTCAATCACCAAACGGATATAATAAGCAGATATTTTGCTTATATTTAAACACCTTTTCATTTTATTTCATTTGATTATTTTTTTCTTATATCTGTAACGTGTTATTAAATAATTGTGTATCTTTGTATATGCTATCGAGTGGTTGAGGGGAGTGATGGCTGCTCTAGTAGTTAACTAGTGCCGCTTGTGGGATCTGGTCCAGCCATAATCGTTTGAATTATATTACGTATCTTGTGGTTTGAAAGGCATTACACTGGAGCTAGTTCTTGCAAAGCATGTACACAATTTTATAAGAAGAAAAAAAAATAATAGTCAAGCCCGCTGAGTTTCTTGCCGGCTCTTCTCAGTAGCGGTTGCGTTACGATCTGCTGGTAGTTTTTTTTTTGGATAATTTAATTTAATTCTGTAAACTTGACAATATGTAAGTGCCCTCTCGGGTTTTATGCATAATAAATGATTTGAATTTGATGTTTTTCTTGTGAATCTAATATTCTTTTGGTTTTTCTCTTCTACAGGATGTGTACAAATTATTGCTTGGAAATTTTAAAGTTTCTAAATTTATGATAAACAGGACTATCTTCTATTCAGATTCTAATATATTTTTGCACACAGTTATTATTTTCAAATAGAGTCTATCTATAAAATAAAAGCACTTTAAAAATTAGTCAGCATACCTATAAGTCTTGGTCGAATGTGCTTTATTCCCTTACCTGTATGAACGGATGAATAAAAAAAATCATATCTACCACGAAAAAGTACCAATTTTTCAATATTTATAACTAAACGGCACCGAATTATTTTTAGTACTATTTACAATAGGAAAGAACGTATTAAAATTGTATAGCTATTAAAAAAATGTTTCGATATCTTAAGTTTTACGGGCGTATTCATGGGGGCGCCATACGGACTCCTTTTTTTTTTTTTTTGGGTGGGTTGCGGTCGGCGCGATACGGACTCCTGGACATTCACGGTAATTTCTTTTCTATCAGTCTATTTTTCACTAAATGAAACAAATCCCCTTTCAAAATAAACTATTTTAATTAAAGTTTTTCTTGATTTAATTATATTTATGTTATTTAATAAGAATATTAAGAATAGAATATATACATTTGACATACTAGTTCGATCCATTGATGCCGGTAAAGTTAGAGTGGAGCACTTGAGGCGTGCAAATTATTCAAGTTAGGTACTATACTTAAGTAGCAAATTCTCACAGTTCTCGTAGTTCCCGTTCCCGTGAAAATAACGAGATAAAATATATCCTAAGTTACATAGTTACATAGTTAAGTTACATACAGATTATATACCTGGTAGTAAAATATCAACAAAATTGGTCTAGCTGTTTTGAAGATTACCCAGAACAAACGGATAGATAGTGAGAGAAAAAATATTTAAACTATTTTTTAGGCATAGGTATCGTATAAATAACCCTCATCATGGAAAATGGATCATGGAAAAAAACCTATTATTTTGATATTACAAATTAAATCATTTATTAATTTGTATAACATACACAAGAGTGGTAGGACCACACTGTCGACAGTTGTCTGTATACAGCCACGGGTTGGTCCATCCGGGGTAGTACCACATTCTCGCAGAAAATCGACGTCTGAGTAGCAATTTGTTACTGCGCTTCGTTCGGTGAGCGAGAGAGCCAGAAGCCCAACTTTCTGAGGGTGTTTGTGTGTGGAGGGTTTTGGTGGTGCCCTTGGTATCACCGAGCCTTAATGCACGCATTCACACTCCCTTCACTTTCTTCGCGGTAGGCAGCGACCCTGTAAAGGTCCATGAGCGGCAGCAACACTGACCACCAGGTGTACTGTTTGCTCGTTTGCCACCGGTTGCAATAAAAAAAAACAGGTGATATTATTAACATTTCAGGTGATACAATTATATTAAGGGTTTCACTATGTCATACCGATAGGCGTACAAATTTTGTTAATATTTAGTCTATAAATATTTACTTAGTATTTATACAAACAGATATTTAAATTTTATTTATTTGTATACGTTAGAAAAATTGCAAAAAAAATAAATATATAAGCTTTTAGCATTGTTAACATATTCAGGTTCTTTTCCTCCATTATCACCGAATTGCAAACATTAAAATATCCACAAAATTTTGGCCCTTCATTAAAATAAAATTTCGAATACAATTTCATTGATCACAATCACAAGTAAATTGTATTTATATCAACTGCGAAGTTTTTATATTACAAGAATTTTGCTGAAGATTTTTCTGTTTCTTTTTAGCTCATCTATAGCCAACTGCTCCTCTGAGACGCCCCTTTAGGATGAGAAAAATTAGTTGACTATATATCAGCTAGAAGTTTCTTATTTAATAGCTCGTTATACGCTACATTGATCAGTGAAAAAATTTGTAATCTACTACTTTGTGGTGACCATCTTGGATCGATTATCATCAAACATAACTAAAAATACCCCCGACTAATTCATTTTGCAAACAAAAAAGAATACAGAATCGGTTCATTCGTTCGGGAGCTACGATGGCATAGACAGACACATATAGATACATACGTCAAACTTATTACACACCGTATTTTTAGAGGGTTAAAAACTATAGGCTCAAGACTTCTGAGGTCTTCTCCATCCGACGTCCTCGTCACGTCCTCGATGAAGAGCTAACGACACAATCACACACGCTCAACGTAGAGCCTACCCGGCTCGCGAGGCCTTAACACGGTTCCGCCCTCGCCGTCGAGGTGCGAAACCGCGCCGCACAAAAGTCAAGAACCAAAGCGTGGGCACGCCCACTTTGCCTCCAGCGCCGCCCCAAGCCGAGGTCCGTTCCCCACAGGGGGAGCCCTTGGGCGATGTCGCTTAGCATACTTTACTCCGGGTTGAGAGCCCTCAACGCTCGCCCATAGTCCGCGTCAAGCTGCCAAAGCCATCTGCGGCCAACAGCTTTACACACACAAAAAAAAAGCCTCTGAAGTCTGTTTCGTGAAGAGTCCCAGGGCAGTCAACGTGTCCGTTACCCGCCACCTAACGGGTTCAGTTTTATATAATTACTGTATAACTGTAGGTTTGCCTTAAAATGATGAGTAACGCATAGCAAGATCGGATGATTGAAGGTTTTGGATTATCTGCCGATCGATATTATGCAGTTGGGTTTTAAGGTTTGTATTTGAGAAATGTTATTTTTTTGTCTAGTGCTTCTATACTTAGGATTCTAAACTTTTATATTTATAATGTCTGAAGGTAACATATTTTTATTTAATTATTTATATTACCGAGAATAATCCCGCCACTATTATATCTAATAATTTTATTGACTGCACAGATGGCGTAGTAGTTAGGATACCGACCTAACGTGTCGGTGTAGCGAGCTCGAATCCCATACAGGACAATACTTTGTGCCATCCGCTAATTGTTGTTGAGTCTGGATATAATTTGTGTCCGTTCATTATATGTTTGCAAAGTCTCCTGTAATAGAAGGATTATTTTTTTAGTGCATGGTGTTGTCTTTAAAAAAAAAATAAGAATATATCTATATTGAGAAAGACCACGTCTTGTAGACGTATTCTGCTCTAATGTCATGGCATATGGCTGTGTGTGGAATAGCCAGAGTCTTCTAACAAAAGCTCTATGGAAATACAATAGAGCAGAATTTTTGGTGGGAAATTGAAAGAGCGTCGACACTTGCAACAATGGCCTCGTGTTAAGCTGATGGCCAATACAAAAAAATACAGAGCAGTCCTTGACGGTACTGCCAATAGCAGTGAAAATTAAGTAACTTGTGAATTGTATTGTTGAGCTATTAGATTATTATTTATGAATTATTTTTGGTTTGTAAAGACGTGTTAACGGTCAATTTAAACCTTAATCTTTGATTATAAAGACTATTTACTAATATTATTCTATATAAACCAATACTAATTCGAAAATATTTATCTACATTAAAATTATATAAAGTTAATAATTTATTAGAATATGTGTACTGCAATATTCTCAACAAAAGTTGAATAACATTTCAAAAGCGCTTGGTGTTTGTGGACTTGAAAGCAAAGAGCAGGCGCGCATGCGTTTTATATCACTTCTCGAGATAGCTATTCGGTGACGATGACACAAGTTCCATGACATTTGTACATACAAAAAATAGTTTAAGGCGCCTGATAAAAAAAACTTCACTTCAAAAAAGAAGAAAATATACAATAGAGCGATAATCGTCACAATCATTGCACACATGTCTCACTTTTGGGTTCGGGCCTCTTCCACAATGTGAGGGAATTTGAGGGAAACCTACTATACCATTCTGATGAAACATCAACATGTTTATACATGGTATAGGGTGTTAGGTATAGGGTTTATATATGGCATATTTCGGCGTTGCGCTAGGAATTTGGGCGTCCATAGTAAAATACTGAATATGTAATTACTGTATTTATTAGGAGTTATTACCGGAGAAGTGAGTGAAGTAAAACTTATCTTCGATTCTAATCTTACAATGCTTTTATAACCTCCGCTTTACAATGAAACGGTCTAGTCTTAGTAATTACAACTAATTTTTATAACAAACAAATAAAACTACTATAAAATAATTATCGAAATATAGCTAAATAGTAATGATAAATATTCTAATGCATTTAACATAATTCCAAATGGTTTATTTTACGCAATTTACATTCATGTGATTAAAGGAAATATGATTCTCATATATGGTTCAACAGACGGCGCTGTAAGTAGAAATAAATTGCAATGTTTATTATGTAAAAACAACTAAATATGGTTACCAACAATTAGATTAATTCTAATCGATTTTATTTTGATCATTTATATAACTATTTAAACAAATCAAATATTTCTAGAAATACATTCAAAAAGTGTCTTTTAAATATCATAGCAGCGGTGTTGTTATTACAAATAATTATTTTATTAGTTGCAAATATTTCAAATATGTTTATAATAATCATCTATACCAATAAATAAAATTGGAGTGTCTGCTTGTAATGCCAAAATAATAGGCTTTTTTCATGCTCACACGGTTATTTGGACAATACCTATGCCTAAAACTTTATATTTTTTTGTCTGTCTGTTTGTTTCGGGTAATCTTCAAAACGGCTAGACTGATTTCAAAAATTCTTTCACCAATGGAAAGCTATAATATCAGGGAGTAAATTAGGCTATATTTTATCCCGATATTCCCATGGGAACGGGTACTACAGGGATAAGGCGACAGAAACCGAAGCGAAGCGAGGGCGGGTTGATAGTCTATACCAATAAATAAAATTGGAGTGTCTGTTTGTAATGTCAAAATTATACGCTATTTTCATGCTCACACGGTTATTTGCACGACACCTATGCCTAAAATAGCAATTAAAAAATTTTTGTCTGTCTGTCTGTCTCTCTGTTTGTTCTGGGTAATCTTCAAAACGGCTGGACCGATTTCAAAAATTCTTTCACCAATGAAAAGCTATAATATCAGGGCGTAAACTAGGCTATATTTTATCCCGGTATTCCCACGGGAACGGGAACTACGCGGGTAAAACGACTATAACCTATTACCGAAGCGAAGCGAGGGCGGGTTGGTAGTTTAAACTATAATTGGTAACACATACATCAATAATTGACATATATTACCGATAGAGGGCGATTTGCGCCCATATATACATACAACATGGTATAGGGTGTCAGTTTGCCTTCTCTTGTACAGATATGTGCATATTATATCCCTTAGTGGTCTTTTACGTCATCCACGGGCAAGATAGGGAGTGGTGAATTGTATTATTATTATTCCGTGTGGTGACTGAGACAGACGGACTAATCAAGAATTATACAGTAAGATTACGTAGGGAACAAGAGGAACTAAAACAATGTATAATAGTAAACATCCTTTATTATTAATCGTATTGTTAGCTCATGAAATAGTTATTTTCTAAAATTAACTACAGGTCAATATTGATGGGTGAAGTTAATTGTGGGCATGGTGCGTCGTAGTATTGTGAATGAGTTCTCAGCCAATGTTATTAATTCCATAGGATATATTATAAACTAGCAATCCGCTTCGTTTAGGTTTCAGTCGCCTCACACCCATAGTTGCCGTTCCCGTGGGAATACCGGAATGAAATATAACTTAAGTTACTCCTTATATAGATACCTGGTAGTGAAACATTATCAAAATCGGTCCAGGCGTTTTGAAGATTACCTCAAACAGACATAAAAAATTTTAAACTGTATTTTAGGCATAAGTGTTGTGCAAATAACCGTGTGAGCATGACAAAAGCTCAGTATTTTGACATTATAAAGAGAAACTTAAATTTTATTTATTTGTATAGATTATATAAACATGTTATGTTCAAAGAAACAAAGTTGCAGGAAGTTTATTTCTTTGAGTATATCACGTGCTTGTGCCTAAAAGTAAACGTTGAGGGTAAATACTTAAAAAATGAATGAAAGATGTGCAAAGGACAAACATGAAACGTTTGAACGTTCCCCTCTCTTGCACAGATATGCATGTCATATCCCTTGTCCGTCTATATACAGTACAGTATAACTATAACACAGGAGGTGGTCACAACGGAGAACAAGCGCTGGTCATCATTACGCTGAGTTGAGACCACATTGTGACGAAACACTTTTTTTTAATTATTCTTATCAATTTGTCTTTCATGTGTTTGTGTCTGTCATAAATAAATAAATCCTTAAATTATATTCTTATTCCCTCACCACACGAAAAATTCATTTCATTGTATAAATATATAAATGAATCCATTACATTTTCTTTTTACTTAATTTTGTGAATCCTTAGAATGAAAAAAAAAAAGATACTGGCTTTAAAGTTCTAATGCTATACTTAATATAAATACTGTCTTAAAGTTTCAGAGGGCAAAGAACTCATTTGCGTCGTTATACTTTTTAAATAATTTTTGTGTTAAAGGAAAATGGGTGCGTACTTTAAATTAATAGTGTACGTGTATTTAATTACAATAGTTCAATCTTATTCGAATTTTGACCTTGAACTTGTTGAACTCTCACTGTTTTCACAAAAACAAGTTAAATTTATTGCGACATATTAATTATTGCTGAAATTCTTCAATTACCACAATCTTAGTTCTTAGTCTTATGCTGGGTGTAAGCAAACCTAAATTGTTTTAAAAACTCTTGTATATAAAAACGATTCTAAGTGTAACCATAAAGACAAATTATAAATTATACATATATAATTATTCATTCGGGAAACTTAAGAGAGATTCTCGTTCAACATACCTCAGTGTCTGAAAACACAGGTCTACGACCAGTATATGTTACCAGTGATGACTTACGGCACGGTTACGTGGTCCCTAAATGTCGGTCTCATAACAAGGCTCAAAGTCGCTCAGCGTGCTATGGAGCGGGCTATGCTCGGGATTTCTCTGCGAGATAGAATCCGGAATACGGAAATCCGCAGAAGAACGGGTGTAACCGAGATAGCACGAAGAATTAGCACGCTGAAGTGGCAATGGGCAGGCCACATCGCTCGACAAACCGACAATCGCTGGGGAAGAAAGGTTCTCGAGTGGCGACCACGTATCGGACGACGCAGTGTAGGACGACCTAGGTGGACCGATGACCTAGTGAAAGTTGCTGGGCGAAATGATGATGATGAATGATGAGTATGCCAAACGCAAGCGTTGTAAGCACGTACCCTATTGCCGCCCGATAGGAGACAATTTAAAACCTTTTTCAGGCAGCCAAAGAAACGTTTCAGTAACACTTGTTTCATGTCCACTTTATTGATAATCAAGCCCTAAGCTATACCTAAGTACTTATACGTATTAGTTACACGAAGCGGTCTAAATTATGGAGTATTGAAGATTTGACATCTATGACCCGCCACTACTTCGCCGCGCTTCATCCAAATTTATTAAACTCCATTTCGTTTGAATTACTAAGTCTCAGTGACAGTAATTATTATTAACAAGAGATTCCTTTTGTAAAATTTTTCTCAAAAAAATATCATATTAAAAAAAATGTATAAGTGAAATTCAAGAGCATTAAGTACATATGAACTGATAATATGTATTGATATCCGAAGTGTAGATAGCTGAGATATTATGAAATAGATAATATAACATATATTGCTTGATAAGCTCCAATTAATTTATTTGTAAAAGTGTTTTTGCTAAGTTAAAAGGCAATGTGGTTACTATCTAATCATATATTAAGTTACCTTTGCCGTAGGTGTTGTAGGAGAGAGCTAGGGTGATTGGCTCAATGGTGATGGTACCGCACGCCGCCTATCCGTCTTTGATGGAATAGGCAAGGTGTGTACAGACCATAGAGTATCAAAAAAAATTACACAACTAATGGTCGCACGTACAAGTTCTTTCACAAGCGCCAAATGATTTGCCACAACGATTTATTTAAAGTTTTCTTCCCCTGTTAGTGGCGTTATCTGTTAATTTAAATTAAATTTTGTGGATTTAGTAAACTATCTATACTGTTATGTTACATTCTTAATCCATGTGAGTTTTAGGGGACCCTTTGAATTACCATGTGCCGTTTCTAAATACTAGCAATATATTAGTGTTTTGTGGTTTTTAATATTGTCTTTAATTTTATGTAGTGTAATGCAGATAAAGTGCTAAAGTGAAGTGAATATAATTTAGCAGTGTTTTACATAAGTATTCCCGTTCTACCAAAGTTTCAGGTGAAATCTACAATTCGGTGGCCAATGACCAATTAAATGCAACTTGATTTAATGATAGACAGTAAATTTCGACAAACTATACAAAATAAGGAACTGAAGTAGCGTTTTATCATCATCATCTCTGCTGCAGCATTGGGACGACTATACGGTCGCCCAGATGCTGAGCTCAAGCCTCCTACAAAATAGGAGGGATATTGACCTACTATACTATGCTGGTCAGACTGGATGATATAAGGTTTATTCCAATTTTAATTTCTTTTGCATAGATATTATATCCCTCAGTCGTCTTTTATGACACCCATGGGCAAGATATGAAGTGGAAAATTATTCTTATTTCTTCACCACACGGAAAAGCGTTTTATATTATATGAAAAAGATTAGACTTGGTTGTATGAATACTTGCGCTGTGTGATGGCGGTTAAGAATAGAACCAAGCCTTATACTGCTTGTGGTTCTCTTAAAAGATGGCTATGAGCTTTACATCAGCCGGAGCCAACCCCACCTGATGCCGTTTGCTCAAGAATTACATTCCCTAGGAAGGTTCACGTCGGGCACGCGGCCGATCATATAACTCTTGTCAGTAACTTTTGCAATATATACGAAAGAAGAGAAGTACATATTGAGTCGAACCCAAGTTACTCGGATAAGAGTAGGCTAATGATAATGATGGCGATGAGACTTGGCTGTATCAGCTTTGTTACTTTTGCTTATCTAAAAGAAAAAAAACTAATAGAAGTAGTAAACCATTTAAAGGAGTTTTTGGCGGGCATCTGAAGTGTCATGTGGTGTTCCTGTATTATATTCAATATCTTAGTGTTTTAACGTGTTATGTTAAATTCAAATTCAAATTCATTTATTCACAAGAAGTGTGGTTACATGTTGGATGGTCAATAAAATTGTAGTACCGTTACACTCTGCCATAACAATGGCGTGTAAATATTAACCTTATAACTAAGTAGATTCTAAATTAAATGTCTACGGGTTAATTAAATAATGTCAAAAGAAATTGTAAATAATGTCAAACAAAATTAAATTGAGATAATTATTATAATAAATGTCAGTGTGAAATTTGAAATGTCAATTAATAAAAAATCTGTTAATGTCATTGTCTTACTTTTTTTAACATTATTCAATTATAGAATTTATTGAATAGATTTAATTTACATGTGTCATATATTCATTTAAGGAATAAAAACTTTTTTCTATAAGCCACAATTTTAATTTTCGTTTAAATAGAGCTGAAGGTAATTCTTTAAATGTATTTGGTAGTTTATTATAAATATCTATGGCCTTTATGTAGACATTATTCTCATAAATATTTAATCGGCACCTGGGCCGATGAAGTTTAAATTTATTCCTGGAGTCCCTAGTTATAACTTCCGAGTGTAATTGAAAGTAATGTGGAAATAGTTTTACAAAAACACAGAGTTCCCTAATATACATGCAAACCAGAGGCAGAATATGGAGTTTTTTAAACAAAGACTTACAGCTATCAGTGAACCATGCTCCACAGATCGCTCTTACACACTTCTTTTGAATCCGAAAGACTTTTTCACTGTCCACTGAGTTACCCCATAGTATGATACCATACGAGAGCACGGAAGAAACGTAACCATGGTATGCAGTTAGAGCGGCTTCCGATGAGACAGTTTGTCGTAACCGATGGAGAGCAAAAACAAAACGGTCGAGTTTATTACAGACGTATTCAACGTGTGCCTTCCAGTTACAGTGTTTATATAATAGTTAAATAATCTTGATGGCATTTTATGTAATATATAGCGACAGAACTGCTGAGGTGTAGTGAATATGACATAAAATTGCTATACACACCTTTGTATTTCCATCAAAATTCTCAGAAGATACCCCTAACAGTGCCCATTACACTGTTGGAGGCGACACTGACTTACTGACGGACCATTACTGATATGAAGAAATTGATAATTTGAAAAGAAAATTATAACTCGACACTGGCAAAAATGGCTTGTATTAATAGCTGATTGCCAAGACAAAAAAGAAGAAGAAGAAACCATTTAAAAATTAAAAAAAATAGAATTTAATTTAAATTAATCTATGCAGTCCTAACTTTTTAAATTCACTACCGCTTTTGTCACATGGGACAGAACGTGTTCTGCCAAAGTGATAAGAACCGTAACATATTGCTCACTCAATGGCTCGATTCCAACGATAATTTAATCATTTTGGTTGTTTGCAAACATGTAGTAGTGATGGATGTTGTTTTATTCATGCGTTTAAATAAAATACCTCGTGTGTTTTATGTTTGAAGTTCAAGGTAAGGATAACCATTACACGCAAACTATTACATATAAAAGATATATATATATATATAAATATATATTTTTAGGCGGGAAAGTGAAAATTTCATGCGGTAGTGTTGTATTACATTCAATATTTTAATGTTTTTAACCTTAGAATAATAACGTATAGAAGGATAGTGTCAGTACTTCGAACTTTAAAAATTTGAATCTAAAAATACTAATGGCGGGCAGACGATTATACACGTATACATGGAAACTACTATACAAATTATGAAATCAAATTTTGTTTTTATTAACATAAATCGTCGAAATACTTTTAAAAGTAATGTTAAAAACCTTTTTATGTTTTTCAAATGTGTTGTGGCACCATTTGAATGCACAAGCCGTCATAATTACCTATTTATTTTTTAAGAGTTGCGTACGTTCGTGCAGTGCAATGACTTGTACATTACGAGACTGTTCCGGCGTGAGCTCCATTAGGCTCCAATTGAAATGCCTCACTTTTTGTGCGTAGACCTACCTTCTATATGTTATTATTCTAAGTATATAGATAAATTTATATTTTTAGGCGGGAAAGTGAAAAAGTCATGCGGTAGTGTTGTATTACATTCAATATTTTAATGTTTTTAACGTATGATATTTAATAAGTTTGATGACATTTTACGTAATGTGACGCGCAGAAAGAAAAATATTCACTAAATTCTAATGATCACTGAACTGTAGTGAATATAATATAAAAGTGCTTTACATATATTTTGGTTTTCCACAAAAAAATCTAAACGATATTATTAACAGCGCGGCCATAGCATTATTGAAGATGACGATTTGATGGACAATGACTAATATGAAGAATTAATTTCTTCATTCCGCTTCGCCCCGAATGAATCGGGCGGGATCTGTCCAAATCATAAACCCGCCATAAAAAAACCGGCTAAGTGCGAGTTGGAGTCGCGCATGAAGGGTTCCGTACCATTCATTATCTATAAAAAGGTTAAAAAAATCGCGTTTGTTGTATGGGAGCCTACCTTAAATATTTATTTTATTGTGTTTTTAGTATTTGTTGTTATTAAATACATAATTTATGAAATTTTCAACTGTCTAGCTATCGCAGTTCTTGAGATACAGCCTGGTGACAGACAGACGGACGGACGGACAGAGAGCGAATTCTTAGTAATAGGGTTCCATTTTTACCCTTTGGGTACGGAATCCTAAAAAGAAGCTAAAAATCATAGTAAGGTAAAGAAAATTTGGAATTAAACTATAGCTCTCTGTCTTGTTCGTTATAGTGGGCTCATTTCTCTCATATTAATGAAGAAGACTCGCTTAATAATGTGATGAATATAGGCTGAGAAAAAAATAATGTCCGAGTTATGGGTATAATAATAAATCAATTCAACTTCAATCATTTAATACAATTAAATGATTGAAGCTTATATAACAGTCCAGCTGACTGGAATTTGTAATATTATTGAAGCGTAAAAGGCGTCTGAAGGATGGAGAAAGCTACTGAGCGTGATTATTTCAATTTCACACATTACAGTTACAATTTATTTACGTAATTCTTTCAAATTGAAAATAGGTCCAATTACCGATTACAAACAATATTTTGTTTATTTGGTTTACTCATTTTTGTCTGATTAAAAAAAATTATTATGATCGTTTACCGAGGACATTTCAATTGTTTAAATTTGCTTTTAGATGCTTTCTTTATGGTGAAGGGTTACGACTACAATTCACCACTCCCCTTTGTTGCCCGTGAGTGGCGTAAAAGACAAAAAAGGGATGCATACAAAATGTTTTATAAAATACTAGCAACCCGCCCTCGCTTCGCTTGGGATTCAGTCGCCTTACTCGTGTAGTTCCCGTTCCCGTGAGAATACCGGAATAAAATATATCCTATGTTACTCCCTGATATTATGAGGACGGAGTAAAAATACATTTGACCACCTCTATCTTGCCCCTGGGTGTCGCAAAAGACGTATAAAGGAATATAATATAGAGATTATTTTTTTTTTGGGTTGGGTTGTGGTCGGCGCCAGTGTTGCCAATTTAGCGACTTTGTCGCTAGAAATGACGACTTTTGTTCACGTCTTAGCGACCAAAAAAAAGTTTTGTCTCTAAAAATTATTTAGCGACAAAATTGGCGACTTTTGGAAACAGTTTTAAAGTCAAAAGTTGGCAACACTAAGTTCCATGGTTCGATTCTTTTGATGGTTGATATGGATATTAGTGTTCTGTGGTTAGTATGCTGTGCTATTGGCACTCTTTGGAATCCCCGAACTTTATCATGTTTTGTATAGGTACCTACTGAACAAATGAACAATCCGTTTGACATCGACTCCATTGTTATAATTCGTAAAGTTTAGCTCGCTTGCTTTGTTATATAATTTCTATTTTAAGTGTCGTAATAGATAATGTTATGGAATTTGGTCATAAAAGAAACAATACATTCAAAGATGTCGGGTGACATTGGAATTGGAAGCAAAATTCGAGGGATGGCTAAAACCAGTTTTAGGTGATTCTTCCAAAGCAGGATGCCAAATATGTGTAGTATATGTGTAGTAAAAATAAGTGATATAAAAAACATTCGAAAACTAACAAGCATGAATAAAAATTGGATTTAGAAAAACCACAGTCCACCTTAATGTAATTCAACTCAAAATCAACAAACATGGTAACTGACTGTTACCGACTTAACAAGCCTGAAAGGGAAGTTCATTGTGAGCTTTTCTGCCGGGTAGTACCATCAATTTGGATATCTACTGATATTATATCTTTAAACGAGCAATCCATCAAATCAATCGAGCAATCATCAATCAATCATGAAATTTAGCATACTAGCGGTTTCGTGACCAAAAAATTGATTTAGCTAGCTTTTATTTATAGAAAATGTCGTTTTGTCGGTGTTTTTAGCTAATCAATATAATAACATAAAATGTCGATAGAATAGGAATTTAAACTTAGCCGTCGCCGTCAAGAGTGACAATAGATCACTTGGAAAGTTGTCCAGTCGCATTCAAACAGCGTAAGATCGAATTCCGGTGTTATTATTATTATTCTGTTTTTGTAATTTTTAATATTTTGTTTCATTATTTCATCATTTTTATTTATTTTAATATATATTTAATTAATTCGTCAAAAATACAATATACATACAAAAAAATTATACCGAGCAAAGCTTGGTCAACCAGATATTGATATTAAAGCAAGAAATTGAGAGAAAGTGGTCGAAATTAATTAACACAAAGGGTGATCTTTCATCACGATAACGCTAAACAACATATCTTCATTTCAGCTAATTTGTGTCCTACTGCTGGGCTCGAGCTACCGCTATAATATAATGGAAATTGATCTACTATACCACGCTGGTCAGACGTGTGGTTCTAGAATTTTATTTCGAACTAGCAATCCACCCTCGCTTCGCTTCGGTTATAGGTTATAGTCGTTTTACCCGCGTAGTTCCCGTTCCCGTGGGAATGCCGGGACAAAATATAGCCTAGGTTACGCCCTGATATTGTAGCTTTCCATTGGTGAAAGAATTTTTGATATCGGTCCAGTCGTTTTGAAGATTACCCGGAACAAACAGACAGACAGACAAAAATTTTTTAATTGCTATTTTAGGCATAGGTGTCGTGCAAATAACCGTGTGAGCATGAAAAAAGCCTATTATTTTGACATTACAAACAGACACTCCAATTTTATTTATTGGTATAGATTTTTCTTTTCTTATCACTTACATATTTAGTCACTCAGCAAAAATTAAGAGAGTTGGGCTAGCTGTTAATACGTCGGCTATATAGCCCTGACCTTGCACTTTCAGATTGCCACTATCTCTGGTGGAAATCGTGCGTTATCATAGTTTGAACTGGTGGTTCTTAAATGTGTAGCTGAAGCTTAAGAAGTAGTACCGAAAAGCGGAAGACTATCTACTAAAATAAGAAAAGTTCATAAGACCGAGAGTCGCCTTTACATCAAGAACATAACTTGTAAAAAAAAACCAAGTCTTACAACTCCGCTTTTCTACCATAAAAAATTGGGAGATATATGTAATACTAAACCGGTTCATTTATTCAGCCCTTACTCAAGGAACCTTCTGTCTTTACAATGGCAGGGAAATTGACTTACTGTACCACGCTAGCCGAGTGTGTACGTACAGGGTTTTATTTCGAGTTTTCCTTCTCTGGCATAGATGTTGTATGCATATTCTTCTTCTTATTTATTTAATGGCAATGAGCTACAATAATATGAGCTATTGGTGTCAGTGTCGAGTATTATATATTAGTTATTCATGTCTCTAAGTATTCGTCTTTCAGTCAGTCGTTAGCATGATTTGGTACTGATAATCAAGTCATGCCTTCTCAGGGAATTTTGGCAGAATGTCAAAATGCACGCAATTCACTGTTATATCATATTCACCACATTTCAGAATTTTATCCGCATTACATTACATAAAATATCAGCAAAATTATTCAATACTAGCAACCCGCCCTCGCTTCGCTTCGGTTATAGGTTATAGTCGTTTTACCCGCGTAGTTCCCGTTCCCGTGGGAATACCGGGATAAAATATAGCCTAGTTTACGCCCTGATATTATAGCTTTCCATTGGTGAAAGAATTTTTGAAATCGGTCTAGCCGTTTTGAAGATTACCCGGAACAAACAGACAGACAGACAGACAAAAAAATATGAAGTGATTTTCAGGCATGTGTATAGTGCAAATAACCGTGTGAGCATGAAAAAAGCCTATTATTTTGACATTACAAACAGACACTCCAATTTTATTTATTGGTATAGATAACACTGTAAAACACTAAAATAATGAAAAAAATATAAAAGCGCTACTTGACATTCGCGTCAAAAGTCTTGTATGCATATTGTAAACCCTTAGTAGTCTTTTACGCTACACATTGTCAAGGGGGAGGTAAATTGTAATCTCACTACGCGGCAAACATATATATTTCTATAGCTTCATCTAAAGTCGATAAGATTCTGATTAACTTATAATACGTAACGTTGCGTTACGTAACTGAAATATAAACATTTCAACTTTATTGCATTGCGGAGCTTCTTGAATGCAATGAAGTTGGTATTCATAATTCACATTTATAATAGCTACTGGAAATCTGAATTACGTATATTAAATACGTAATTAGATTTCATTTTAAATCTATAAATGTTTCTTAGTTAGTTATATAAGTTCTTTACAAGCCGCAACTTAGTATTTACGGGTGTTTCTCCGTTTTTCGAAAAAAGAAAATACTTTTCATGGCATTTATTTTTCTATCATAGTTCGTTTAAGAAAATATTTTTGAAGTGAAAGCTTCTTTAGGCGCGCTGAGCATTATTTAAGGTGAATAAAAGCATAAAACTGACGTCATCGTCACAGAACGCTTTTTATGTATGCTATGTTTATATACACTCATTTGCAAAAAAAACGGGCACCTAAGCAATGAACCATTTCAAATGTTAATATTTCTTTGTTTGATAATTATAGGTAGTTTTATCCACACAATTTGCTAAATTAATAAGAAAATAATCGTTTTCATCAGTATTTCATAAAATTTAGATACAATTTATGGGAAATAATGCTAAACCTCGCTAGTAGTGTATATTCGCTAGTAGTGCATATGCTCATGAAGTAAAAATAAAAAAGTTTTTTTTGTTTGTTTTTCTTTAATAAAGTAAAAGCAGATAAATGTTTAGTATCGAGTGTGACCCCCTCTAGCTAAAATCACAGCTTGAATTCGTCTGGGCATGCTAGCGAGTATATCCCGGATACTTGCTTGCGGAATATGTTCCCACTCCGCAGTAATCACATTCTTCAGCTCTCTGATGGTCTGCGGAGCCGGGTGTACTGATCTCACACGCCGTTTCAGAACGTCCCAGACATGATCTATGGGATTGAGGTCGGGACTTCGAGCTGGCCAATCCAAACGACGAATGCCGACCTCTTGCACATACGCATTAACATCGCGGGATCGGTGGGCGCGAGCATTGTCGTCCATAAAAATCGAGTCTTCACCTAGAGCGGCCAATGCGGGTTGTGCATGAGAAATTAGAACTTCCGTTATGTATCGATGCCCAGTCAGTGAGCCGTTTTCAATGAAGACTAACTCTGTACGATCCATTGAATTTATTCCTGCCCAAAACATAACAGAGCCCCCACCATAAGGTGTGATTTCTTCGAAACATGCCTCTGCAAAGCGTTCTCCTTGTCTTCTTAGCACTCGCCGACGTCGATCTTCACCGAACAGAGATATCCTGGCTTCATCAGAGAACAAAACCCTATTCCAATCGTCTTGAGTCCATGATTCACAATTTCTAGCGAACCTAAGCCTGTGAACTCTGTGCTCACGGAGTAATTTGGGGCCGCGGGCCGGGGGGTGACTGCGTATATTGGCAGCGAGAAGCCTCCTCCTGACCGTCCATAGACTAATATGCACATTTCTTACTTCTTGGAGGTTGTTCTTAAGATCCACATACGAAGATTTGCGATTTCTCAATGCGCGACTCACAAGAAAACGATCATCCCGTGGTTGGGTACATGGTTTTCTTCCAGAACCAGGCCTTCTCTCGACGGAACCAGTCTCCTGATATCGCTGCCAGGTCCTTTGGACTGTCGAGCGACTAACATTTAGCCTCCTAGCCACGAAACATTGGCTGCAACCCTCTTCAAGCAGCGCGATAATTTTGGTAGCTTTTACCACTTTATCTACCATTTTTGATACAGCTAAACAGCATTAAATAAAGCTTTGACAGTCAAGGATATGAAATTAATCGATAAAAATTGAATAAAAGTTATGAAAGTCGATGTTAACTTCTGGAACTTCGCGCCAAAAATGTAGGATAAAAAGGGGTTTTCTGTAAAAATGAACATCAAATGAAAAATTGAATTTAGAACGTACTTTTTTAAATACCACAGCATTTTTAAAACCGGCCAGTAACGTGTACAAACGATTGAAACCTTTTTGGTATTGTATCTTTTTAAATATGAATGAAAATCAAAACCGCCCGTTTTTTTTGCAAATGAGTTTATATTACGATATACCTCCGCGCCTTATTTTTTGTGGATCACAACCTTTTTATTTTTTTTTTGGGGTGGGCTGCGGTCGGCGCTCTCCTCGCAACACTCCATCCGGGGCGACAGAGGGGCATAAGCATGCACACCCGCAACCCACCCGAACACCATGTCGCCTTCGTCGTTGGGCCGACCACCGGAGCTGGATTACTTGTCATCAGTGGTCGGCCCGACGGAATACCCCCTACTTGGGGTACCCTCTCATCGACCGACGTCCCTCCCTCGGGGAAGACGTCGGTCTTTCCTCACGCGGTTGGCCTCTCGGTGGGTGACGGACTAATTCCCCGGTCACGTCACCCGCAGCCTCGGCTAGGGCGCCATGACGCGCATGTGGATCACAACTTGACAGATAAACGCTGCTGGCATTTCTGAGAGCACATGACTTAAGGGAAGCAGACATTGATTGATTGACTGATTCATTTATTGATTGATTGACTGAATGATTAATTAATTGCTTGATTGATTAATCGCTTTAATCGATCGATTGATTGATTACGCTTCTTTTGTCTAACACTCCAAGAGTCATTTTGATGCGCGGTATACTGCTCATCATTAGTTCTATTATCTGTATAGCAACACATATTTTTTATGGACATACTCTCGTTGATATGCAAGATAAACAACATCGGGTAGAGCACCGAGCCCTGTGGAACACTAGTATTAATGATCATGATCATTAATACTGATGGATCGCAGTAAGAGCTATCCACGACAACTTTTAAACTCCGACCATGCAGAAAGCTAGCAATCCAATTACAGAGTCCCTCGGGACTTCCGTATGGTGGTAGTTTCGATAAAAGTGCCTTGTTTCAGACCCCATCGAACGCCTTTGCGATTATTAAGCAGAAAGCTAGCGTCTCAAGAAGATCACCTGCCGACCGACCATGACGTATGCCGTATTGGCGATCTCTATCAGCTGGTAATCCTCAAGGTACTGCAGAAGCAGGTGGTTTATAATTTACTCCTATATCTTGAAGAGCAAGGATGATATTGGCATTGCTCTATAATTCGAGGGGATCGACCGATCCCCTTTTAAGGAAGGGACGAACATCGACTACATTCCACGAAGGGCCCATTAATGTCAAAACTCTTAAATAATGGGATTTTTTATTTGTATAATATTTATTTTTATATGTAATAATAACTCGGCAAAAGAAATCCAAAGAAGTCAGATTAGCCCAACAAAGACTGTAAAAGACGTTATTACGCTGAGGTTAAGAACGGTCCAGAAATGCTTTTAATGGAAAAAGCAAAAAGGTAGAGCAGAATACTTAAAAATGAAAGTAAAAAAGTGGTTAGCATTGAAGAAAAACGCCGCAGACACAGCATGGACAACGGAAAAAGTGGAAAGGGAATTCTAAAAAATATAGGTCCTTTGCCTATATATAAAAAGAATATCCCACCAAAAACATTCTGTAAAAAACTAGCCAAGTCTCGATGGAGCTGCTTGTTTATCTCTAAAAAGTAATGAAATCTAGACAAAGTCGTGCCAAGTCTAAGGGTCCTTACTGCGATTTCTTTATTATTATAGTTAATGTTATGTGACTTGGCCTTTGAACATTCTTTATACGTTAGTGGGTACAAGTCAATTTTGTTTACACGTAATGTTATATCTGTTGTAACTACCTATGTTTGTTAAGCGAGATAATAGCCCATACTGGTATTGGTAATTGGACGCTAGTGTTTCATTTTAGGCTGTTGTTGATTGTGCAACACATGCATTCAGCATTGACAATGCTGACTTCTGCTCTCTTCTTTTTGGAGCGTCAAATCGACCACCGATCTAACATAAAATAGACGTACAGACGGACTTCTATCAATGATTAGAAGTCCGTCTGTACTGGAAATAATTTTTTATACTGTTTATTTCAGGCTCGCCTACACATAAGTATTATTGAAATACGCAGCTTTATCAAGCCTACAATTGACTGGTTACTGAATCAACGTTTTCCAAGTGGCAATTTTCTATCGTCAATGGGTAGCGGTTCTGACGACAAATTGGTGCAATGGTGTCATGGAGCACCTGATTTTGTACCCTTGTGTACCCTTCAACGGCCAAGTCACATAACATTAATTATAATAATAAAGAAATCGCAGTAAGGACCCTTAGAGTTGGTACAACTTTGTCTAGATTTCATTACTTTTTAGAGATAAACAAGCAGCTCCATCGAGACTTGGCTAGTTTTTTACAGAATGTTTTTGATGGGATTGCACTTCTTTTTGTAAAAACGTGGGCATATTGATTTATTTTATTAGATTTTCTTATTTGACATATTTTTTTTCATTTTAGGAGTAGTTTTTTTATTATTACAAATCTTTCTTTTCTTTTTTTCCGGTTCTGATTCTTGTACAGTAGCAACAGTTTTTCGTATTACCCGAACGCGATTCGAAGTATTGCCTAACTCTAAATTAAACCTAGAAAACTAAAGAGTACTAAATAACTAACAATTAAATAAAGTATTCAATTAAAAGTACTTTTAAATCTAATAATTAAGTAATAATCAGTAATCGGTCACTAATCATAAAATTCCTAACATATTCAAATATTCTAATTGTTATAATAACAACCTGCTAATATTAACCTTAGCAAACCTCACGAAATAATAAGCGAAATCAACGAAATGCAAATAATCCCTCCTAATCCCTAGCAAACGTTTTCAAGCGCAGTAGAAGAATGTCGTAAACGACTGTAACGCGGCCTTTCTTTTTTTTTTTTGTGTGACTTAGTTGTTAGCCTCAGATGGCTGTGACAACTTTACCCGGACTGGTGGGTGAGCGCTGAGGGCTCTCAACCCGTTAACGCGGCCTTTTTTTTTTTTTTTTTTTTTTTTTTTCTTTTTTCTGTGTGACTTAGTTGTTAGCCTCAGATGGCTGTGACAACTTTACCCGGACTGGTGGGTGAGCGCTGAGGGCTCTCAACCCGCTTAAAGTTAAGCGACCCATCCCGAGGGCACCCCCTGTGGGGTACGGACCTCGGCACGGGCGGTCGCTGGCAAAGTGGGCACTCCCACGTTTATGATTTTAACGCGACACGTCTTCCTTCCCCGTCGGCGGGGGCGGTAACGTGGATATTTACTACTATTTGTCAAGGCCGCGCGGGCTGTGTATGCCTCAGTCTGGGCGAGCTTTTTTTTTTTTTTTTTTTTTTGTGTGTATTTAGCTGTTGGTCGCAGATGACCTTGACAGCTTAACGCGGGCAATGGGCGAGCGTTTGCCACTTCGCGATATAAGGTTATCGGAAAACAAACGTAAGCGTGTTTTAAAATATAGTCAGTGCCATCTAGCGACGTGTGCGGATATCACCGCCACTCTTAGTCCAATTAATTATATTTTGACCAAATTTTGAGCGAAATTAATTAATATTTTAGTGTAATTTGTTTATTTAATTTGTGTAATGTTCGAGTAGAATAAAGTTAATCGTTCGACTATTTCTTCTTGTAAACTTGTAAGTATAAGTATAAAAGCCAGTCTAGTCTTATCCAGAGCTTTCCTTTAATTTTATTTATATGCGTATTAAAAGCAGAAGGGGAGGCATTCGCCCAGCAGTGGGAAGCAATGGGCTAGATTAAATTAGAAGATGTGTCTCACTACGCTGGATTTTTGCAATGACAGTCGATTTTTTTATGTACCAATAGTAGAAGGGGGCATTACCATATCTCTAATACAGCTGAGACAAGCTGAGGGTTCTTCATCAGATACTTCAGACCTTCGATTTTTGACATCAAATGAAGAGGCAAACAAAGTTGAATATTTTTCGTAAAGGCGGTATGTCGATCTTTAATAGTTTGGTTCGGCTCTTGGGTTTTCAAATAAGGGTCACCAGGTACTCCAGATCTTCGATTATCCAAGTTTTTATAGTTTTCCCTTTATGTGGCCATTAAACCCTAACTCTGTACCAAATTTCAGCTCTCTGAGTTTATGGGAAGTACTAGTTCTATTTTGATGATCATGAGTGAGTGAGTGAGTGTCATAAATGTGAAACTTTGCTTTCGCTTAACTTCGGAACTAAATAACCTACAGATTTGAAACTTTGTATTTTAAGTGTGATTTTACAGCTTACTGGATGACGAAAATTTCTACGTTCTGGTCTTATCCAGAGGGTTCTCAAATAGGGGCCTGAAAATGCGGCGAAATGGTTCCAGTAAAGGATGGTACGGCAGTGTTTGCTTCGCGCTCGACTTGGCGGGGGCACTGCCGTGCCCCCCGATGTCAAGAAGAAGAAGATTGTAGAATCTGTTCATATTGAAGAGAAAGCCAAATTACAGAAATTGATACTAATATTTTAGTCAACGACGAAGATCTCTTATATCAGTAGATTATGGTGCAATTAGAAAATATCGGTATAGGACACAAGGTATTTGAATTGGTTGAAAAGAATTAAGAGTTTTTGAAGGAGAGAAATGAGTCTGGGAAAAGAGAGAGGATGGATCGTCAAAGTGATAATATTAAAAAAAAAACTACAGGTCAATAATGCTACAGTATTTAAAAATAGTGATGATAAGGTCTTTCTTATATACAGGTACAGATAGAAATCAATATACCACAGTATTTACCTGTGACTGGTTGAAGTGCTGTAGTAGAACTAATGTTCTACGACATAATCAGTTTTTACAATGATTGCAAAAATAGCACCATAGTTGCTGGACAAAAAGAATACATGACAAGAAATGAAATGAGAATATAAAAGAGATTTTAAGACATATTTAACTGATTTATACAAAAATTTGTGACAGAGTCTAATATTTGAGTTAACTACTCTTTCTTTTGCAAATGCTGCCCTTTTTGGGTTAATTATCCCAAAGAAACCTACCTAGAAAGAAAAATATTTCAATGTGTGGGTAACACACTCAACATGGAATTGTGGGTTGGTGTACTACTAAAATCAAAAATTTTATCTTCGGAAAATACTGAAGAATACCTCTTCGTTTTACCACTCGACTTAAAATGGAATTATGTTCCAATAGTAAGAATATAAATTGTTTAAGAAGAATTTGTGAGACACGTTCAATTAAATGCTTGGACTATTTGGAGTTTAATGATGAGTATAATATACCTATAGATATTTGGAAGAAAGTGCGAAAAACTATAAATGATATACGCCCTAAAATAAGATTTTTATACACTGATTGATAACCTACAAAACGTAATAGCGAAAAAGTTGAAGAAAAGATATCTTGAGAAAAGGAAAATTATAACCGTTAAGTTTAAAACCGTTTATAGGCCCCTTTTCTGTGTGCCAGGATTTGTGGAGTAAGTCGGTACCTAGAATAATGTTTTGGTTTCTTATTTCATCATCGCATAAATTTAAATTTCGCATAACTAAGCAGATAACATCGATGCAAAAGAAAGTAAACCCAAAATAAAAACCTTACGCCAAGATTTTTGACCGGCTTGGGATAATAAATCAAATTCCTTTTCGGAAAGGAGACCCGAACCCAACAATAGGACATGTATAGGTTGATAATGAAGACAATAAATTTACCTCCACTAAACAGTCAAAAGCATGCCAACACGAGGTACACAACCAGTCGTAAAAGTACTACATATTTGTATAATAGAAAACAATCTGTATTCTAACCCTTATCTATACCAATAAATAAAATTGGAGTGTCTGTTTGTAATGTCAAAATAATAGGCTTTTTTTCATGCCCACACGGTTATTTGCACTATACATATACATATGCCTAAAATACACTTTATATTTTTTTTATCTGTCTGTCTGTCTGTCTGTTTGTTCCGGGTAATCTTCAAAACGGCTGGACCGATTTCAAGAATTCTTTCACGCATGGAAAGCTATAATATCAGGGAGTAAACTAGGCTATATTTTATCCCGGTATTCCCACGGAAACGGGCACTACGCAGGAAAGACTGAAACCGAAGCGAAGCGAGGGCAGGTTGCTAGTACGTTAAGAAATTGCTATAGTTACTAATCTATACCAATAAATAAAATTGGAGTGTCTGTTTGTAATGTCAAAATAATAGCCTTTTTTCATCCTCACACCGTTATTTGCACGACACCTATGCCTAAAATAGCAATTAAAAAATTTTTGTCTGTCTGTCTGTCTGTTTGTTCCGGGTAATCTTCAAAACGGCTGGACCGATTTCAAAAATTCTTTCACCAATGGAAAGCTATAATATCAGGGCGTAAACAAGGCTATATTTTATCCCGGTATTCCCACGGGAACGGGAACTACGCGGGTAAAACGACTATAACCTATAACCGAAGCGAAGCGAGGGCGGGTTGCTAGTAATTAAATAAGACGGCTTTAAGGTGTTTAAGAAAGCTTTAATGATGAATAAGGATGAGGAATGAATGTGATTAATTTTCCATTGTAATTACTATCGAACATAGCGCACAGCTGCGCTTGATGCCGCCCTAGCAGACGCTGCGGGTGACTGAATCGGGGATTTAGTCCGGGTACCCGCGGAGAGGTTAGCCTCGCGACGACGATCAGCGTCCCACTAGGGGACGTCGATGGGAGAGGGTACTCCCTCGAGGTATTCCGTCGGGTCGACCACTGAAGTCAAGAATCTCTGCACCGGTGATCGGCCCAACGACGAAGGCGGCGTGTTATACGGGTGGGTTACGGGTGTGCATGCTTACGCCCCTCTGTCGCCCCGGACCGAGCCGGGCGAAGAGTGCGCCGACGATAACCCACCCCAAAAAAACAAAGGGATACAATATCCATATTCTTGGTGTTATATATTATATCCCTTAGTTATCTTTTACGACATCCACAGGTAAGGGAGTGAGGAATTATACTTCTACTTCGTCACCACATACGCTTACGCGAGCATTATAAACTTGAAATATTTCAAGTTTCATATTTCACGAAAACTTACTGCGATTAAATCAAGACTTGATTTAATCGCAGTAAGTTTTCGTGAGCATGCACGCTGAAAGTATTCGTAACATTGGGCAAGTAAATATCTCAGCTTATATACCACTGCTGGGTTCGAGTCCCTTCCCCAAAGGGAGGTAAATTAACCCAATTTATCATGCAGGTTAAACGTGTTGGAACAGGGTTTTCTTCGAGTTTTCCTTCTCTTGTGTGTTATTTACATATTATAACTGCTTAGTCGCCTTTAACGACACCCATGGACAAGAAATCCGTCACCACACGGACAGTCAAATACAAATACAATAAAATCTGTAAATAAACTTAAATGTGTCACATCATGTGGATAATAATGATAGGGCTTAAATATCTGACGTCCATCGTTAGGTAAACGGTTGACAGCGTCAGGAACTGGGACGCGGTCGCCCTGTGACGATTGCCTCGCAGAAGGAGGCGAGGAACTCCTTTACGGCAACACGGTCTGTCGCCAGCGAATTGAGCGACGTTGGCGCGAGAACCTGCACCTGATGCTGTCCTAACTGAGGCTGCGGATGTCTGGACCGGGGCATAGTCCGTCACCCGCAAAGAGGTTGACTGTGAGAGGGCTACCCGAAAGGTTTCCAGCCGGACTGAACACGGACGATATGGAACTCGGTACCAGTGATCGGTCCAATGGCGAAGAGGAGGAATTGCGGTGGGTAACGGAGGCGTGCGCCGCCCTTGCGTCGCTCCAGACTGAGTGGGCGGCGTGTGAGGTGGCCGTGGCCCGTCCAAAAAAAAAAGGGCAAAAATAGCTGTTGATTGACTAATCTTTCTATCTACTAATGATATCTGGGGGCACGGCAGTGCCCCCGCCAAGTCGAGCAAAAAAAAAGTTGGGCAAAACGCAACACTGCCGTAACATACCTTTCTCGAAGCCATTCAGGCCATTTTCGACTCCCTATAACTTCGTTGTTAATAAAAACTAGAAGAATTTTTAGTAACCCAGCAGGCATTATATACACATTGTGTATTTCAAATTTCATTCAATTGAACCAATATTTTAAGAATTATAACTAGTCAAAATATCGTAATTTTGTCACTCACTGACTGACTGACCTATCATCAATATTAAAGAGGCACTTGCAGCAGATTTAAGGCATAAAAGACTTTTAATATTGATATAGTCACTATAAGAAGTTGTTAGGTTAGCTAGTTACGTAATAACTTAAGAAGAAAGGTCCCTTAAGCAGGGACTGAATGAGTTAACTGACTTGGTATAACGTGGATCTCACAACTTTTTATGGTTGAAGAACTCAATTGCGAGGCATGGCTTTTTTTTTACAAGTTTTGTTTTTGATGGTATATTTTTTTTCCGCTTTAGACTAGGCATTATGCAAATAATAAATATAAATTTTAAAGTGATAGGAACACACTGTTGGCAGTCGTCGCTCTATAGTCGCGGGCCGCTCCGTCGGGGGTAGTACCACACTTTTGCAGAAAATCAGCGTCTATGTAGTATCAATTTGTTACTGCCCTTCGTCCGGTGAGTGAGTGAGTCAGATGTCGAACTTTCTGAGGACGTATGGTGGGTTTTCGTGATGTCTTTGGTGTCACCGAATCTAATTGCATGCATTCACTTTCTTAACGGTAGGCAGCGGCCTAGCAGAAGTCCATGTGTGGCAGTAACACTTTTAATCAGGTGTGCTGTTTGCTCGTAAGAAATAAAGAAAAAACATATAAATTAAGAAAATCTCCTGTATTTATCATTCAAGAATCTTATTTTTTTTTCTAATATTGACCCGTAATGGTATATGACAAATGTTAGCTTAAAATACACTAAGAGTAACTTACCTCTCGGAATTAATAATATACGCCTATGTATTTTCCTTATCCTGCCATCATTATGGTGCTATAAATTGTCAGTTTTGTGTATACAAATACAAAAGAATTGCGTTGTCAAAAAATCCAAGAATTGGGGCTGACCACATAAACAATGACATCATTCATACATACAATCAATATTTGATTAACTGACATGTTTGAACTACCGCATTTTGGTTGATTATTAAGGATCTGCCTGCGTTATTTGTTTACACCAAATGAAAATATTTCTGTCTAGTATAAAAATAGAGCGTGCATACAAAGTATGCATGTCAGAAGTGAAGCTTCTTTTGCGCCACGTGTTTTCTTTTTTTTTATTAAAAAAAAATTGGAATCTCTCACTCTCTCGATCTTTCTTACTCGCTTGCTCCCTACTCTCGTCCCATGGCTATTCTTCGTGCTATGTTTGCCCTTTTTCACTCTCTCTCAATCGGTCTCAATCGCTCTCTTCTTGGACAAAAACGTCCCACATTTCCGTGTCACTAAATTGCGTTTCTTCCGTAAAAATGTTACCCGCATGCGCGCAAAAGTTTCACTTTAAAAAAACATTAAGACATGTTGGAACATTCCAATGTAAAACTAAACTACTCTTGACCAATGATCGCTATTATATTTAGTTATGCAATGAAATTAAATTTACAATATGCCATCACTCCATTAACCTGCTTCTGGGAAAGTGCCGTATGTCCCACTGTTGGTTTCCAGCCATATCCACAATAAGAGAGAAATCCAGCAACCACTCTGATCCAATGGTTTAATATAGGGCTATAATTCGAGTTTTCCTTTGTCTTTATAGATGTTATATGCATATTATATCCCTTAGTCGTCTTTTACGACACACATGAATAGGATATGCTGAATGGTATTCTTACTTCATCATCATACGGAAACAGAATAAACAGAACACTTCAGTCGTACTGTATTTCAGGATGTATGATTTTATTTTAATCATGGAATAACTGACCACACGTTCTATTTTCAGTTTGTCTGTCCCTAATGTCCTCAGCCGTACAATTAAGCCCAGTTTTCGCAAACAGAGCATAGATACATTATCATTCATTTTACTGATAGAAATGTGTACTTGATTTTTTAAGGTTTTATGTCCGATTTCGATGATTTTTTGTGGCTTTTTTTTTTTTTTTTTTTTTTTTTTTTGTGGGTGGGCCGCGGTCGGCGCGCCTCCGCACCACTCCGTCCGGGGCGACAGAGGGGCTTGAGCACGCAACTCCCGCGACCCACCCGAAAACCACGTCGCCTTCGTCGTTGGGCCGACCACTGGAGCAGCGTTAACTTGTCGTCAGTGGTCGGGCCGACGGAATACCCCCTATTGGGGTACCCTCCCATCGACCGACGTCCCCCCCTCGGGGAGGACGTCGGTCTTTCCTCACGCGGTCGGCCTCTCGGCGGGTGACGGACTAATCCCCGGTCACGTCACCCGCGGCCTCGGCTATCACCCGCGGCCTCGGCTTTTTTGTGGCTGTGCCGATAGATATGAGAATGGTTTAGATTAATAATGGGCAGATAGCGCTGCGATCGATTTCAAAGAGAATTCCTTTTACTATTTTTTTAGATTTGAACAGAACAATGTCTGCTGGGTCGGCTGGTATTCATATAGAATTTTTTATCCAACATTGTACATTAATGTGATAACATTAAAATAATAATAATAATTGAGTGAGTTAAATGTAGTTAGTATCTGGAAAATGGCTTTTTTCATATTTTAAATTTGGAACCATACTTATTGCTGTTATGATTCTATTTTTAAATTCATCATTATTTGTCACAATGTTAAAAAAAATACTTTAACCGCGTATAATTGTTACGCGCGCTTTACTTTTTTTTTAACTTCTAATTTCAAGATAGTAGTGTCTCGTTCTAACACAAGTAACAGGACCATTGTTCAAGCATTCCGTTTAGACATAAAATAATATGGTCTCCTTATTTTGGGCTTGGCAATCAGCTACTAATACGAACCATTTTTTCCAGTGCCGAGTTATAATTTTCTTTACAAATTATCAGTTTCTTCATATTAGTAATTGTCCGTCAGTAAGTTAAATTATCGCCTTCAATAGAGTTATGGTCACTATTATGGATATCTTCTGTACATTTTGGTGAAAATAATAATGTGTGTAAAACACTTTTGTATCATATTCACCACACTTTAGCAGTTCTGCCGCTATAAATATTACATAAAATGCAATCAAAATTATTTAATATAACACATTAAAATAGTAAGATATTTAATATAATACAAGAACACCACATGACACTTTTAAATTGCCGCCAAAAGTTCAGAAAATATGGTCACTGTTCTTCTCTTCTTCTTTTTTGTCTTGGCAATCAGCTACAAATACGAGCCATTTTTGCCAGTGTCGAGTTATAATTATCTTTCAAGTTCTCAGTTTCTTCATGTCAGTAATGGTCTGCCAGTAAGTCAAAGTGTCGCCCTCAACAGTGTAATGGCCACTGTTAAGGGTATCTTCTGAGAATTTTGGTGGAAATACAAAGGTATGTATAGCAGTTTTATATCATATTCACTACACCTCAGCAGTTTTGCCACTATATATTACATAAAATGCCATCAAAATTATTTAATATAACACGTTAAAACACTAAGATATTGAATATAATACAAGAACACCACATGACACTTCAGATTCCCGCCAAAAACTCATGGTCACTGTTGAGTTATGAACTATAATAGTGTTGTATTCTTTCATAAACACATGTATATTGAAACTATTAATACAGCTTTATCAGTTTCAATAAAAGTATACGTGATATTAAAACTGATAAAGCAACATTAATTATTCCTCTTAGTTCATAACTAGTGCGTGTGCAAACAACTATGGTGTTCTATGCGAAAGATAGGCTGCCGTTAAAAAGATTTTTTATATAATTTTATTTCCGTGTGGAGACTAAGTAAGAATATAATTCAACTGCACTGATGGCGTAGTGGTTAATATACCGACCGACCATGCCAGTGTCATGGGTACGAATCCCACGCAGGACAACGCTTTGTGGGATTCACAAATAGTTTTTCTGTGTCTGGATGTAATTTGTGTCCGTTAATTATATGGTTGTAAAGTCGCCTGCAAAACAAGCATTATTTCCGAGTTGTTTCAGCTCATATACGTCCCACTGTTGGGCTCGAGCCTCCTCCACAATAGGAGAGAAATTGACCTTACTATACCAGTACAGACAGGTTAGTACAAGGTTTTATTTCGAATTTTCCTTCTCTTGCATAAATGTTATATGCGTATTATATCGGCGGATCGCCTGCGCGAGGAGCGCAGCCTTGATGAGGAGATCCGCCGCCGGCGAATGGGGCGGCGCAGGTGCAACTACCTGTGCCTCATGCCGCCCTAGCCGAGGCCGCGGGTGACGTGACCGGGGATTAGTCCGTCACCCGCCGAGAGGCCGACCGCGTGAGGAAAGACCGACGTCCTCCCCGAGGGGGGGACGTCGGTCGATGGGAGGGTACCCTAAGTAGGGGGTATTCCGTCGGGCCGACCACTGACGACAAGTTAACTCTGCTCCGGTGGTCGGCCCAACGACGAAAGCGACGTGGTTTTCGGGTGGGTTGCGGGAGTTGCGTGCTTAAGCCCCTCTGTCGCCCCGGACGGAGTGGTGCAGAGGCGCGCCGACCGCAGCCCACCCACAAAAAAAAAAAATATGCGTATTATATCCCCTAGTCGTCTTTTATGACATCCATGGCCAAGATAAGTAGTGATGAATTGTCTTCTTACTCCATCACCACACGAAATATTATTATTGCCTCAGGGCCTTAGTATAATAATAATAATAATATTCATTTATTGCAGACCACAATGATCCATAAATGTTAGTAAAATAACAGACTTATGTATAGTGAAATAAAAAAATAGCGTGAGTACTAAGTACGCATGTCAGAAGTGAAACTTCTTTGGTTCCATATGTTTTTTATCAGTAGTAAAATAAAAATAAAACCATATCAATCATAAATCAAATACAAACGCGATATAATCCTTAAAAGTAGTTTTATTTACAATAAAAATAAAAAGAAAAAAACTAAATACTAATAATAAAAAAGGCAAAAAATAACAAAACAACTCGATCTTTCTCACTCGCTTGCTTCCCTACTCTCGCTCTATGGCTATGTCCTTCGTGCTATGTTCGCCCTTTCTCACTCTCTCTCTCAATCGATCTCAATCGCTCTCTCCCTCTTCTTCCACAAAAACGCTTCAAATCTTCGTGACGCTAAAATAAAAAAAATTACCCTCATGCGCGCAAAGAAGTTTCACTTCAAAAAACATAAAGAAAAATATATATAACCCTTAGTCGTCTTTTATGACATCCACGGGCAAGATAGTATGTGGTGAATTGTATTCTTACTCCGTCACCACACGGCAAAGTAGATGATTACAAGACTGTAGGTAATTACTATTTACGGTTATGGCCCGTGCTCATAACTATGTATCACATTGACTCATGTGAGCTCAAAATATTTACATTTAACCATCAACAACTGTGGTTTTCAAATACCCGGATATCTCGGAATCTTTATTATGCAAACAGTAATTACAAGGAATATTGACAATGAAACGATTATCATAATTATGCCACGTTTTATATGCATGTACAATAGGCATGTTTTTAGTACGAGGAGCGGGTCATTCCCTTCCCTCCATTATCGTTAAGGGAGTGATAGCTGCTGTAGTGGTTAACTTGTGATCGGGTGCCGCTTACGGGATCTGGTCCAGCCATAATCGTTTTCATTATATTTGAGTATTGAGCAGATAACTATACAGCAATTTGATAAGAGTATTTCATTATCCTGATTGCCCGTGTGGTGACGGACGTAGGTGTCGTAAAAGACTATTAAGGAATATAATACGCAGATAACATCTAACTAAAAGAAGGAAATCTCGAAATAAAACTGTATGCCAGCATATCTGACTAGCCTGGTATAGTAGGTCAATTTCCCTCCCATTATGCTAAGTTTTATATGCAAGTGCAATAGGCATGTTTTTAGTTTTACGAGGAGCGGGTATTCCCTTCCCTCCATTGTGGCTGAGGGGAGTGATGGCTGCTGTAGTGATTAACTCGTGATCGAGTGCCGCTTGCGCGATCTGGTCCAGCCATAATCTTTTTCGTTATATTTAAGAATTATATTATTTTCGAAAGGTACTGGAGCTATTAATAGGCATGTTGTTGAAATTAGTAAATAAATATTTAATAGAATCCTGCTGAGTTTCCTGCCGGATCGTCTCAGTGCAGTCGCGTTCCGATCTGGTGATTCAAGTTTAAGGTAAAATAAAAAAAAAATACAATTTGTATGTGCCCCACAGTGGTTTTCTATCTATCCATGGCGCACACCTAAAGTGAACTCCTAAATCACGATGAATATCCTCATTTCTAATGTATTAGGGAGCCTTTACCATACTCCGAAGAACTTTATTTATTACACCATTTATATGGAGATTCTATTCTCAAACTTCAACTTATTAAGTGGATTTACACCACTTATTGCGCGATTGCTAGTTCTAGGAATATTAATCAAATCTGCTATCGTTGTTTATATTATTTATAGAAAATAATTTCAACTGTAAATTGATGTTATATTTTTTAAATTTTAATTTTTTCTTGATTGAAAATTTGAAATAGAATTTCATTATATTTTTAATTGTTACTTCATGTTATAATTTTTCGTAACAGAGTAAGAATACTTTCCCACCTACTTAACCACCCCCTCTCTTGCCCGTGGGTGTCGTAAAAGTCGACTAAGGGATATAATATACAAATAAAATCGATGCTAGACAAGTAAAATTGAAAAGAAACCCTATGCCATCACATTTGACCAGCGTGGTACAGTAGGTCAATTTTTATTCCACAGAGTAGATTGCCTAATAGTGGGACGTTGGCTGACGTGAAATGATATATTATAATGTTAACCGGTTGCAATTCCAAACTAAGACCGCTGCTATGAAAAAAATCTGAGAAAATTCTAGATATACTTACTAATAAATCGGCGGGTGACCGGACCGGGGATTTTATCCATCACCCGTGGCGAGGTTAGCCTTGCGATGGCGATCGGCGTCCCGGAAGTCAGAAAGTCGATGGGAGAGGGTACTCCCTCGGGGTATTCCGTCGGGTCGACTGCTGAAGTCAAGGAACTCTGCACCGGTGGTCGGCCCAACGACGAAGGCGACGTGCTATATGGGTGGGTTACGGGGCCGCGCGCCGCCCCTCTGTTGTCCCGGACGGAGCTGGGCGACGGGTGCGCTGACAGTAGCTGCCTCCAGCATGTCTGATTAGCATAGTATAGTAGATCAAATGCCCTCTCATTGTGGTGGAGGTCCGAGCCCAAAAGTGGGACGTTTGTGGGCTGCGATGATGATTATTAATTCAATTCATTAAAAGTATGCAATTTTTCATAGAAGTTTTCTTATGAGCTTATCACGTGAAATTCTCGTACGTTTACAGACAACCATTTTTGTTTTTCAGAAGTTTGATTAGTAATCTTATCTAATTTTTTTTATAAGTATGCACTTGATTCGAAACTATGCACATGACCACTCGTGCGACTAAAACAAGTTTCATTTTGCTTATCTAAGTAAGCTCGTTATTATATTAAATTTGCAATCTCATTTTCCGAGTTACATTGATTTTATTATCGCTACCTGATTTTCATTAATTAGATAATAGATGCACAATCATCATCATCATTTCAGCTCATAGACATCCCACTGTTGGCCTCAAGCCTCCTCCACAATTGACCGGACCTGACCTTACTTACCTTACCATGCTGGTCAAACAGATTGGTATAAGGTTTTGTTTCGAGTGTTCTATCTCTTGTATAGATATTATATGCGTATTATATCCCTTAGTCGACTTTTACGATACCCACGGGTAAGATTGGGAGTGGTGAATTGTATTCTTACTCCGTCACCACACGGATATACAATATGAAGAAGTATAATGACATAATTATTATTTTATATTGATATATTTATAATTATATTTAAATATATGTATTTTCATTGTATGTATAACTTTATGTATATTTGTATATGTATATGTGTATTGGTATATATATTCACTAGTACACCATAATCTACCACTGAGGGATTAATAATTTCTCCATACAAAGGTTGCCTGGAAGTAATCGCTGTTAGCGATAAGGCCGCCCATTGTACTGACTATTATTTTTATAAGTTTCTACTTTTGTATTTAATGTGGTGTACAATAATCTACTTATTGATGAATCCCACATTTTCTGCTATACGGTTAGGAAAATCTAAATCCCTTTTTTTTGAACAACATAAACCTGATGGACTGCAAAGGCAATCATTTTATCCCTCTCTTATAATCATTAATTTTATCTATTTAAGATTCAAGACACACATTCACTTAAGAATAGATTAAAACAAACTTTTCCCACAATTCAAGGCTAAATCTTGGATTCTAGAACAAATAATCATTACAGTCATCGTGCGTTAGTTAATAAATATACAATGAATATACTGTGTAATAATACTACGTAATAACAGCTTGTACATGTAAATATATAATCTTAGACACATAAGTTAAATACACGCCTAGAAATGTCGACAGTTCTGGAAAATCTTCTAATTTAAGGCATAGACGGTATTTTCTTTTATTCGAAACGTTGGCAACCGAGCAGACAGTACACCTGATGGTAAGTGTTGCTGCCGCTCATGGAAGGCCGCTTTGCAAGGCCGCTGCCTATCGCGAAGAATGTGAAGGGAGTGTGAATGCGTGCAATGACGTTCGGTGATACTAAAGGCATCACTATCACCAGAAAGTTGGGCTACCGGCTCACTCGCTCACCGAACGAAGCGCATTAACGGACCGGCTCGTGGCTGTAGACAAACATATGTCAACACTAGCTGGCGGTATGAAGTTTTATTATTAGAACCGCCTGAAATTCATCAGTCATAGGAACACACTGTTGACAGTCGCGGGCTAGTCCATCCGGGATAGTAACTACACGTAGAAAATCGATATCTGAGTAGACGTAATTTATTATGTACTTCGTTCATTATTAAGTTTACATGCAGTGTTGGCTGATTTTTGCCGTGTGTTGACGGAGTAAGAAAACAATTCACCACTCCTTATCATGGGTATCGTAAAAGACGACTAAGTGATACTGTGTATACAGTAGGCGAAAGAAAACTCGAAATAAAAGCCTATAACTAACTCGTTTGACTAGCGTGGTATATTAGGTCATTTTCTCAACTATATTGGTGGTGGCTCAAGGCCACCAAGGGAAACGTATATGATGATAGTGAGTACTTTTATCATCAGCTTTTAGACATCCATTACTGATAGAGGCCTCTCCATTGAACGCTAATAGCACTGAACTACGCACGTAACCAAACCAACTGAACATGCCTTTCTCAATCCTTGTCACTATATACAGATGTATAATTTCATACCACAATGTTCCCCAATCACTGTGTTCTTAATTCAGTCTTGCTCCTCAGCGCTCTCATTTCCACAGCATTAATCCTACTTCCGTGTTTTTTCTGCAACACCAAGCTCTCACTTCTATACATAAGGGTTAGTAAAAGCACGCCCCCATGCACAGCCAGGCGAGCCTTCCCATACAGACTCTGGCTGCCAATAGAGGTGCGCAAAGCACCATTCTCCATATTTCCCTTACACACGCTTCTTTTAATATCACTTTCACATTTACCATCTCGAGGACTTTCACGAAGTTTTTAATCCAATTAGTGGGACGGCGTTGCGTTCCATGCCGTCCTAGTCGAAGCCGCGGGTGACGTGACCGGGGATTAGTCCGTCACCCGCCGAGAGGCCAACTGCGTGAGGAAAGACCGACGTCCTCCCCAGGGGGGGGACGTCGGTCGATGGGAGGGTACTCCAATAGGGGGTATTCCGTCGGGCCGACCACTGATGACAAGTGACCCTGCTCCGGTGGTCGGCCCAACGACGAAGGCGACGTGGTGTTCGGGTGGGTTGCGGGTGTTGCGTGCTTACGCCCCTCGGACGGAGTGGTGCGAGGAGTGCGCCGACCGCAGCCCAAGCCAAAAAAAAAAAATAGGACGGCGTTTTTCTCTATATCTTCTGATAAGTGTTCCCCACTTGAGAACCATTTTGCCTCAGCGGTTATTGATTTTTCGGACGATGAGGCTAAGTGTGTAGTTTAGTTTATTTCATTATTATATGGACAAGTTAGGAGAATCTACCAATATTCCTCAGTATCTTAAAGCGCAAGTCACAATGAACGTTTGGTGTATAGTTTTCTGCCTATAAACATAAATGACAAGAGTAATAAAGTCTCATCGAAAATTGACGCCAGAGACTTGAAGAATAGCAATCACCGAATGAGTATTTAGCTTAACTCTCTTCCCCTTTCTTCTTGTCTTCATTTTACTAACAAAATACTACAATAAATCATTAAAGCGATTGTGTATTACCCTTAACGCTAAAACGGATATAATAAAATACTTATCTAACTATTCCTCCATACATTGGACGTTTAAGAATTTTCCATAAATATACACGTGTAATATGATTAATATCACTTGAAGAATCCTTGAATCACGAGGGACTTCACAAACATATGACCTCAAATAATACTCCAACTCGAAGGCTTGGTGGATCGTACAAGGCCCTGTATCATCATTATCATCTCAGCCCATACACGTCCCACTATTGGGCTTGGGCCTCCTCCTCTAAGGGAGAGAAATAGACCTATTATACCAAGCTGGTCAGACGTGTTGGTATAGGGTTTTGTTTCGAGTTTGCCTTCTTTTGCATTGATATTATAGGCATATTATAACCCTTAATCATCTTTTACGTCATCCACGGTTAAGAGAGGGTGTGGTGAATTGTATTCTTAATCCACACGGAAAAAATTTAAGTAAAATCGAAAATTCTGAATAATCCCCAACACAAACTAAAAAAGAAAAACAAAAAATATTACGTTCTCATTGTCATTTAACTGGCACGCGTATAGCACTTAATTGAGTAATCATACAGCATTACATCATTTTGGAAAAGAGCTGATACTCTTACACTGCTGGACCGATATTAGCCATAAATACCAACTATACCACTGCAAGAAAACTGGCTTTCATATGAAAAAAACCGCATCAAAATCGGTCCATTCATTTGAAAGTTACGATGCTACAGATAGACACACACATATAGGCAGACAGACAGACATGGACGTCAGTCTTATAATACCCCTATTTTTACGTCGAGGGTTAATAAACCTATTTTTTTATTGGGTGGTGGGTTACAGTCGGCGCACTCCTCGCTCCACTCCGGCCAGGGCGACAGAGAGGCGTAAGCACGCACACCTGTAACCCACTCGTGACACGTCGCTTTAATCGTTGGGCTGACCACCGGGGCAGGGTGACTTGACGTCAGTGGTCGGCCTGACGGAGGACCCCTTGAGGAGTATTTTCTCCTCGATCGACGTCCACCCTCGGGGAGGACGTCGGTCTTTCCTCACGCGGTGGGCCTCTCGGTGGGTGACAGCCTAATTCCCCGGGCAAGTCACCCGCAAGGGTTAATAAACCTATGCCAATAAATCTGATCATCGTGTCATATTAGGTAAAACTATCTCACATTTTGAAGGAGGCTCGGTTTCTGATGATATGATGTGTAAACCAATAAGTACTAGAATTTTTCTCTGTTTTATATTTATTCTCAGAAATATTCATCTATTATCTTTTATTTATATTATAATATTTTTTTATAATAAATTATATTTAATATATGGATAAATCGTTAAGTCAGTTTTCTTTTATTTTATAGTTTGAATAATTAGCATTTAGATTTAATAAATATTTAAAAAAACTAAAAAAAATACGCTTAAATCGCTAATCCTGATTATCCTAGTAAGGATAACAACGGGTCAAACTGTTTAAAATATTGAATTCTCATCGGTCCTTAATAAGTATGCCAAATTTCGAGTTAATCCGACGTTTTGAAAGGGGTCAAAATCATGTTCAAAGATTCCGTTATATACTAACATAGATACGTCTGAAGCTAATAAAAGCGTATTAAAAATGTATCTAATTACATTGAGTTCCTAAGTTCTATTAGAATTACCAAATAGCAATTAACCGATCCCTTGTAAAAAAGCATAAATTTAATGCTTGAGTAGATAATAAACCGAAGCTCAAGGACGATAAAATACCGCCTATTTAATATTCCTGAATTGAAATGAAGTCCAATTCATAAATTTTAAAATTATACGTAAACTACATTAGGCTATCCAAGGTCATTAGGCAATTCTTAAAAGGTAAGGTCTACATAATGATTTTTACGCGAGTCATCATCACAGCTCATATACGCCCCGCTGGCCTCTAGCCTCCTCCACATTGGGAGTGAAATTGACCTACTGTACCACGCTGGTCAGACGGGTTAGCACATGGTTTAATTTCAAGTTTTCCCTTGACTAAACGTTGTATACATACTATAATCCCTTAGTCGTCTTTTACGACACCCACGGGCAAGAGAGGGTGTTGAATTGTATTCTTACTCCGACACCATATGGAAACGTCAGTCAGTATTACACGTTATAAATAAAACGATTTTACCGAAATTTATCATGTTTGTATTTGATTTTTGATTGCCTGAACTTTTTTAGCGTTTATACCCATAATTCCCATGAACTCTAAAAAGTACAAACGCCATAAAATCCGTAAAAATAATTTTATTTATAAAGGTAAGGTTTATTTTGCTGATGTAAATTTAAATTATCTATAATTATCAGCAAATTGAGACGTTTATTTAATAATGGTGTTACACGCGCCATTTTGTAGCTAACGGCAACAGAAAATCATGCACTTGATTACTACTTAACAGTTATTAATATAGACATACTCGTATAGTTACATAATATGCCTACTAAGAATAACAATTTAGAATTTGTACATGTTTTAATGGCACCCATAACTCACCCGTAGCTACGTCGCCTTTGTCGTTGGGCCAACCACCAGTACAGAGTTTCTTGTCCTCTGTGGGCGGCGACCACGTCCCGATTCCTGACGCTGCTGAGCATCTCTCTAGCGATGGTCGGCAGCGTCAAGTCTGCACCGATGATTGCGACGAGTTCACGGCACTGCTCTGCCTACGCGGCAAAGTCGTACTGTAGTCGTCGTGGTTCTCGTAAGTCGTCGTCGTATATAACTGATTTATTCTACCTATCCATTCATCTATGCATCTGTCAGCCCATAAACGTCCATTGTCGTTCATCTCCCCATGAGAATGCCACTTGGAACGGTCCAACTTGCATGGATGGACGGGCCTAACAGTGTGAATATGCCAGTTAATGTCAGCCTTTCTCAATAAACAGTCTATCATACATAATAAGATTTTTAGATCTAAACTAGTACTTGAGATTTACGCGTTCAAACAAACAAACTCATCAGCTTTACGACAGAATATACACTCATTTGCAAAAAAAACGGGCACCTAAGCAATGAACCATTTCAAATGTTAATATTTCTTTGTTTGATAATTATAGGTAGTTTTATCCACACAATTTGCTAAATTAATAAGAAAATAATCGTTTTCATCAGTATTTCATAAAATTTAGATACAATTTATGGGAAATAATGCTAAACCTCGCTAGTAGTGTATATTCGCTAGTAGTGCATATGCTCATGAAGTAAAAATAAAAAAGTTTTTTTGTTTGTTTTTCTTTAATAAAGTAAAAGCAGATAAATGTTTAGTATCGAGTGTGACCCCCTCTAGCTAAAATCACAGCTTGAATTCGTCTGGGCATGCTAGCGAGTATATCCCGGATACTTGCTTGCGGAATACGTTCCCACTCCGCAGTAATCACATTCTTCAGCTCTCTGATGGTCTGCGGAGCCGGGTGTACTGATCTCACACGCCGTTTCAGAACGTCCCAGACATGCTCTATGGGATTGAGGTCGGGACTTCGAGCTGGCCAATCCAAACGACGAATGCCGACCTCTTGCACATACGCATTAACATCGCGGGATCGGTGGGCGCGAGCATTGTCGTCCATAAAAATCGAGTCTTCACCTAGAGCGGCCAATGCGGGTTGTGCATGAGAAATTAGAACTTCCGTTATGTATCGATGCCCAGTCAGTGAGCCGTTTTCAATGAAGACTAACTCTGTACGATCCATTGAATTTATTCCTGCCCAAAACATAACAGAGCCCCCACCATAAGGTGTGATTTCTTCGAAACATGCCTCTACAAAGCGTTCTCCTTGTCTTCTTAGCACTCGCCGACGTCGATCTTCACCGAACAGAGATATCCTGGCTTCATCAGAGAACAAAACCCTATTCCAATCGTCTTGAGTCCATGATTCACAATTTCTAGCGAACCTAAGCCTGTGAACTCTGTGCTCACGGAGTAATTTGGGGCCGCGGGCCGGGCGGTGACTGCGTATATTGGCAGCGAGAAGCCTCCTCCTGACCGTCCATAGACTAATATGCACATTTCTTACTTCTTGGAGGTTGTTCTTAAGATCCACATACGAAGATTTGCGATTTCTCAATGCGCGACTCACAAGAAAACGATCATCCCGTGGTTGGGTACATGGTTTTCTTCCAGAACCAGGCCTTCTCTCGACGGAACCAGTCTCCTGATATCGCTGCCAGGTCCTTTGGACTGTCGAGCGACTAACATTTAGCCTTCTAGCCACGAAACATTGGCTGCAACCCTCTTCAAGCAGCGCGATAATTTTGGTAGCTTTTACCACTTTATCTACCATTTTTGATACAGCCAAACAGCATTAAATAAAGCTTTGATAGTCAAGGATATGAAATTAATCGATAAAAATTGAATAAAAGTTATGAAAGTCGATGTTAACTTCTGGAACTTCGCGCCAAAAATGTAGGATAAAAAGGGGTTTTCTGTAAAAATGAACATCAAATGAAAAATTGAATTTAGAACGTACTTTTTTAAATACCACAGCATTTTTAAAACCGGCCAGTAACGTGTACAAACGATTGAAACCTTTTTGGTATTGTATCTTTTTAAATATGAATGAAAATCAAAACCGCCCGTTTTTTTTGCAAATGAGTTTAGATTGTTCACTTGTTTGACCTCGCTTAGAATATTTGATTGAAGTGTGGGAATCTGCAATTGAATAATATTTTAAATAAAATAGTAGCAATTATGCAAAATAAAGTAATTAAATCGCTATAATCACTTAACACCTACTTTGAAGTCACGAGGAAGCATGCAAGCATTTTTTTTACACACATACACAAACACAATAAATTTTCAAACATAAACTATATTCATAGTTAGATTTTAAATAAAACTACTTTACGGATTTTATCGCGTTTGTATTTGATTTTTGATTACCCGACGTTTCGAACACTTTACAGCGTTCATGATCACGGGTGGACTAAGATGTCTCACGTCCAACAAGTCATCGTTACTGCAGAAAATTTATAATTATCTACCCGATACAGAAATTAATTATTAAATATTGACTCGGATCAAAGAACACATAGCCGATGTGAAGCACCGCCGGGACACTAGGTCTGCAGTCTGTGAACATAGTCAGGACCGCGCCCACCATAACATCAGGTTTGATAAACCACAAATCCTCGCAAAAGAACACCGATACCTGCCTAGAATGGTACGCGAGGCTATTGAGATTAAAAAACACAAAAATTTCAATAGAGAGGATGGCTGGGTGTTACCATCAAGCTGGGATCCTGTTATAAATATTATTAAAAACAAATCCAAAAAGACCACCACAAGACTGCAAGACACCGTGAGCTCATATTGTATAGATTTGACCCACAATAATAATAACTAAAGATAATTTTATAAATTAAAACCTTTTAGTAACATAAAGTAAGCCGCCTTCAAAATTAACTTTAATTTAGCATCATGTTACCTGAGTTTTCTTGCCGGATCTTTCTCAGTGTAACCGTGTTCCGATCCGGTGGTAGTATACTAGATTATTAGTTAGTTTTTTAAAAATAATTACTATTAATTTTAATGTTTAATTATTACTAACCATAAACAATATAATTTTTTCATATAGAATCATTTTCTTCTTACACTGGCAATAAATTTTGTATCAAAATGTGGGTCAATATTTAATAATTAATTTCTGTATCGGGTAGATAATTATAAATTTTCTGCAGTAACGATGACTTGTTGGACGTGAGACATCTTAGTCCACCCGTGATCATGAACGCTGTAAAGTGTTCGAAACGTCGGGTAATCAAAAATCAAATACAAACGCGATAAAATCCGTAAAGTAGTTTTATTTAAAATGTATAATACTCGCGTAAACATCAGAAATCATTTCATAGTTAGAGTTTTACAAAAATACTACACGGACATAAATGTTTTAGCGGTTTGGTGAGATTTGGGTGCATTCAATTAAGCAATTATGCTGTAGGTCTTTTCATGTAATAGAATGTCTCCGGTCAGCCCTTCTCGACTGGGCCTTTGTCAATTTCAGGTAACTGCCTCATTTTTATTTGAAAGGGGAAGATTATTTTAGCTCACTAAAATAATGTAAGTGGATCCGGAAGGTGGCGCTTCGGTCTATTTCAAGCAATATTTTTTTTCTCGGTACAGAACATTTAGGCCTCATAACAAAGCTAAAAGTCGCTCAGTGTGCTATGAAACGGGCTAGGCTCAGGATTAATTTGCGAGATAGAATCTGAAATACGAAAATTTGCATAAGAACGGATGTAACCTACATAGCACGAAGAATTAGCACGTTGAAGTGGCAATGGGCATGCCGCATCGCTCGACGAATTGACAACTGCTGGGGAAGAAAGGTGCTCGAGTGGCGACCACGTATCGGACGTTGCAGTGTTGGACGCCCCCTTACTAGACTGATGACCAGGTGAAAATTGCTGGGCGTCGTTGGATGCAAGCGGCACAAGTCCGCACTCTGTAGAGTAGCGAGTATGAGGGAGGAAAACGTCCAGTAGTGGAAGGTGATAGGCTGAAATGATGTATGATGTACAGAACAGGGGCAGTACATAATAAATTAATAATCTATATATAAATACGTGAAGCAAGGATACACATACACACGTTTGTGTGAGTGTGTTGCGTAGCAACGCTTATACACTTTTGTTTATGGTGAAAATCTCTGGTCGAACTGAATGTCAAACAGTCATAATTATGATGACAATGTCTAATAGAGATTTGTGCTTATATATTAATTACTAGCAATCCGCCCGCGCTTCGCTTCGGTTATAGGTTATAGTCGTTTTACCCGCGTAGTTCCCGTTCCCGTGGGAATACCATGATAAAATATAGCCTAGTTTACGCCCTGATATTATAGCTTTCCATTGGTGAAAGAATTTTTGAAATCGGTCCAGCCGTTTTGAAGATTACCCGGAACAAACAGACAGACAGACAGACAGACAGACAGACAGACAAAAATTTTTTAATTGCTATTTTAGGCATAGGTGTCGTGCAAATAACCGTGTGAGCATGAAAAAAGCCTATTATTTTGACATTACAAACAGACACTCCAATTTTATTTATTGGTATAGATTAGTAAAATACAGCTTACTCCATTTACAATTATACATAAATAAAATTAAAATAAATTGTGTAGCAGAAAAATTCATTAAAATGAATTATGGCCGAATTTCGACCACACGCCGACCACTAGTATAATCAAATCGATTAATAACTGTTACGTAGTTAATATTATTTTGTTTCAATTATCTATTATTTATTACTATAAAATGTAATGTAGTAACATCGAATTACATGCGACTGTATAATAATCTATCTTTTTCAGCTCGTATACGTCCTACTGCTGAACCCGAGCCTCCACCAATAGAAGGGAAATAGACCTACAATACCAGGCTGGTCAGACGTATCAGTAAAGGGTTTTATTTCGATTTTTCTTTCTCATGCATGAATGTTATATGCATATTATATACCTTAGTCGACTTTTATGATACCCACGGGGAAGATACGGCGTGAGAATGAGCGCCGAAAAGTATTCCAAGCATCGTGCAAATATTAGGTCCTTACATATGAAATTGGCGTTTTGTACGGGAGATGGCTCCCGTATAAAGTCTTTTTTTTTGTAAAATATATTTCATTAATAAAGTATACATCGTTGTCATCTATGCACTTTTGCCATTTCATATTTCATAGGTAGTTCATTGATCCCTTTACTAAAATACCATGGGGCGAGAATCAAAAAACTCTTTGAAGGTGGTTTGAACTGCCGCATCGGAGTTGAATTTTTTTCCTTGTAAGAAGTTGTGCAAATTCTGGCAAAATGGTAATCTGTTGAAGCACGATCCGGGGAGTACGGTGGATGTCGCATTTCCAATTGTAGCTCATCTAACTTAGTGGTTGTTTGTTGTGAAGTGTGTGGTCTTGCATTGTCCTGAAGCAGCAGTTGCCTAGAGCGATTGACCAATATCGGTTGTTTAGCAGCTAGTTCTTCCTTCATGGTTTACAGTTTCTGACAATAGATATTTGCTGTAATCGTTTGGCCAGATTTTAGAAAGTTATAGTGAACGATACCAGCACTAGTCCACCAAACACTCACAAGTAACTTTATCTGAATCAATTTTCGTTTAGGGCAGGATTTGGCTGGGTCTCCAGGGATCAGCCATTGCGACGAGCTCTTCCGATTATCGTACAAGGGGTGGTGAGTTGTATTCTTACTCCCACACACGGAATTGTCAATTTCCATCCTATTGTGGAAGAGGCTTAAGCCAAACAGTGGGACGTATATGAGCTGAAATGATGAATACTCGCTATATTTGAATTATTTACAATAAATTACGAAAATTGTTTAATCATAACGTATAGGATACATACATACATAATACAGCATATAATTTTATCGCAGTATTTTATTAGTATAAAATTACTTAGGCGAATCTTTAAATAGAACATCATAACAATGTGAAGAAAAATAATAATAAATTGTCTAAATATTTGTCAGAGCTTCGTCGCTTTTTTCCTCTGGAATCTGCAATGGAATTTGTAACAGTCGCTAAATTAGAATAAATTTTCAGGGTCTTCTACACTTTTAGGTAGCTTTTGGACATGACTTTCCACGCATTTAGCTGTTTTATTTTTATAGACAAATAAGAAAGAGAGAGAGAGAGAGAGAGAGAGAGAGAGAATGTAAAATGTGTTAGGACGTATTGAACAAATGTCTTTTTTTTTAAAGACCTGCACCAAGGATATAATTCTTGTGTTGCAGGGGAGTTTACAAACATATAATTCATCATATCATCATTTTGGCTCATAAACGTTGCACTACTGGGTTTGAACCTCCTCCATAATAGGAGGGAAATTGACCTTAGTATACCATGCTGGGTAGACAGGTTGGCATAGGGTTTTGTTTCAAGTTTTCCTTCTCTTGTATAGATTTTATATGCTTAGTATGTCCCTTAGACATCTTTTACGACATCCACGGCAAGATAGGAAGTGGTATATTGTATTCTTAATTCGTCACCACACATAACATATAATTAACGGATACAAATTACATCCAGACTCAGAACAACAATTTGTGGATCGCACAAAGTATGTAGGATTCGAACCCACGACACTGGCAGTTGCGTGCTTAAGCCCCTCTGTCGCCCCGGACGGAGTGGTGCGGAGGCGCGCCGACCGCGACCCACCCACAAAAAAAAAAAAAAAAAAAACGGTAGAATTTAAACACTACGCCATCTGTGCAATTTTATTTCTTTAATGTCGTAGTCATCTATGAATTTTAAGTTCATACTTAAAATTCTTGTTCGTTTTCCAAAGATGCAAAATTAAGACTCTCACTAAAACACTTTTGGATAAACGTTAAACATCAATGGTATTGACTATTAATTTAATGGTTTTTTTTAAAGTATCTCATGGTGGAATGGAGGGACCCACTTGTACCAACGAGCGCACGGCGTGCCACAATTGCGGTGGTTTTACCCATCTTAGATGAGTAGATGGAGAGATCTCAGTGCTCTTTCCTTCCGGCTGACTAACGTGATCTCGGGAATTGTTCCTTTAGAAAATATCTTTGTCGCATATGTCGGAAGGAATCGGCCGAGTGTCACCACTGTAGGAACTGTTTGGAGAACACAGTGTTGTACACATTAGTGGACTAGTAAAGGTTATGGTTAAGAACGAGGATTGTTGGGACACCGCCGCCTCTTTCTGTAAAGAGGTGCTGGACCTAGAAAAGGCGGTAGAGCATTAAACAAAAGAAACCACCATACTCTCAATAAATAGTAGATGCGCTGGGCGTTGAAGGGCGTTGACCAATCAGCCCCCAGGGCTGGCTGAAGGGTGACGCACCTAGAACTATCTGTGTGTAAGGCTAACAGGAGCAGAGCCGGAGCGACACTACGCATCTCTTTGGGCGCGCTTGCTGTTATGCCTTCCTAATTAGAAGGGGCTGCCAAGGTAACGGTCAACCTACCGAGGGTAGAAGTGTGGTATTTTACGATGCTCACAGGCAAGATGTGGAAGGATGGTGATTGTATTTTTACTTCATCACTGCAAGCATTACCAATGAGATTTTACTTGTATATTAGAAATAGTACCAGGTTTCATGCTCGATATTCCGATTTTTCACGACAAGGTTCCAATTATACTTTTTGTTCAACTTCAGATCTTACAATCAGTCTATAACCTATTTTGCCCTTGAACAAATAATTTACGTACTTGCCAAATAAGCCGCCTAATTATTTCAAAACTAATTAGTTAGTTGTTAGTTAAACATTAACAAATAGGTAAGTTTTCTAATATGCCCTTGATTGATTTCAACTAATTTCACTAAATGATGTTGATGTTGTTTATTAGTTGAATAACAAATAGAACCTATATTTCTAACAACTAGAACCTATTTATTAATTTCTGGTATGTTCCAAAACTTTCCCCTTATTGGTCAAAGATAAGCATGCGACTTTGAATACCGATTTCGAGAATTTGTGAGTAAAAAATTGCAACTATAAACTTATGAATATCAATTATTAGAAATAGGCCTCTTCAAGGGGTATCATATATCGAATTTGAAGGATTGTTACCGATGGTCAGCTCAGCGAAGCTGAAGTGATATCATATGTTATAAGTTCGCAGCGCTTCGGTCCCATTACATCTCCGGATGGTTCGGATAGGATGTTTCCAGATAGCATAGCCTGCCTAACATAAAAAATCTATATCACGATTCTCCTATCGCATTTATTATTTTAAGTTTACCAAGAGAGTGCTCTACACCATTATCCTGGTGATACTTCAGTGATTTTTTAGGACTCCCATGGAAAAGTATTTGCCTCATTTTTAATCAAATATTAGTCTATAAAACCGAGATTTTGAATTTCGGTACAGCTTACAGAATTAGTATCCCTCAAACCAAACATACCTATTTTTTTTAATTTACGATTTGGCAAACATACGTCATGTACCATTCCGCTTAATCGGTATTGTTAATTCATACTGGCAGCCTACAAACTCATGAGAACAAACCATTTTTTTTATAAAAATCATTATTTTTCTAATCATCATTATCGCCAGACTAATAAGACGAGTGGTATAGGGTTGTATTTCGGCTTTCTCTTCTTTTGATGTTGACTGACTGCATACTATAATCCCTTAATCGTCTATTACGACACGTATAGGCAAGAAAAGCAGTGATGAATAGCATTCTTACTCCGTCACCACACAGAAACATATTTATCCAAATTATGGCAAAGTTTGCGTAGACGACGATTTGAGCAAATATTGTTCTATTTTTAAAATTCTTTCCCGCCCAAGAAAAAGAAGTAATTATTAACTATCCAAGTACAAGAAATGAAAAAATATATTTTAGACACATTATTTCATAAAAATATTAATAATTTTGTTTCATTGCGATTGCTAATCTATACAAAACAATATTTTGTTTCCTGGAATCAACACAAGTATAAATAAAAGCCTATTATTTTACTAATAAAGCGAATACAAAATGACCATTCATTCGTTTTTAAAAACAAACAAATTAGGAGTTAAAAATGCACATTATTATCAGACAATAGATAAAAATGTTAAGCTTGTATTTTTAACTAGTTTTTGTTTACATTTATCCAGATGGTGTTAGTTTTGTTATTATTAGAAAAATAGGTTACTAGGACTACATGGTCGTATATCTATCTAACAAAGAAATATTATGTAAACGTTACTCTATCTATTAGAAAGATTACGTCTTTTGAAAACGAGAGGAATTTTATTGTGATTATATAATTAAATTTTATTACGTCGGTTTGTTTTATTTTTTAGTCTTTTTTTTAATAAACGCGGCTACTAACTCGAAACTCAGCGCTATTGCATAATCTGGCTACGAACTCTACATCGCCATATTTTACAGGAACTATTTATGCTGTTTTTCCGTGTGGTGACGGGGTAAGAATACAATTCACCACTCCCTATCTTGCTCGTGGATGTCGTAAAAGACGACTATGGGATGTAAAATGCACATAACATCTGTGCAACAGAAGGAAAACTCGAAGTGAAACTCTATACCAACAGATCAGACAGATCAGCATCAGTAGGTCAAATTCCTTCCGATGGGGAAGAGGCCCGAGCCCAATAGTGTGGGCTGCGATGATGCTGATGATTTCTGATGTTTTCGCGAGTATTACATTATTATCATCATCATCTCATAAATTGACCTACTATACCGCGCTGGTCAGACGTGTTGGTATAGAATTTTATGTCAAGTTTTTCATCTCTTTCATGGATTTTATCTGCATATTATATCCTTTTACTATATCCTTCGTTATCTTCAACGATACACACTGGTAAGTAAGGAGACGGTATATTGTATTCTTACTCCGTCACCACATGGATAAGAGTATTTATACATCAAAAATAAAACTATTTCTACGGATTTTACCGCGTTTGTATTTGAATTTTGATTTTTTCCTGCCACCATCCCCCTTAAATCCCCAGTTTTTCGATGGTCATGAACGCTGAAAAGTGTTAGAAATCAAAAATCAAATGCGATAAAATCCGTAAAAACAATATTTTACGTGACTTAAATTTACGCATTTTTTTCATATTTCGCCCAAGCTGTGCAGTAGCGGCTACAAATACTACCAACACATACATTACTCGTAGGTGTCGTAAAAGTCGACTAAGCGTTTGTCATCGACCTGGACCACCTACATCTGAAGCCTTCTGGTCAACAAATACCTTCTCAGGAAGGGTTGGCAGGCGGCCGGTCATAATACAATTGCCAAAAATGATTGCAATATAACTCTAAAAAGATTACATACTTGAACTCACCAAGTAATTCAGGTACTCGCAGGATCACAATTGCGTACCGGCGACTGGGGCGGCGCAGGTGCAACTACTTGCGCCTCATGCCGCCCTAGCCGTGGCCGCGGGTGACGTGACCGGGGATTAGTCCGTCACCCGCCGAGAGGCCGACCGCGTGAGGAAAGACCGACGTCCTCCCCGATGGGAGGACGTCGGTCGATGGGAGGGTACCCCAATAGGGGGTATTCCGTCGGGCCGACCACTGATGTCAAGTAACCCTGCTCCGGTGGTCGGCCCAACGACGAAGGCGACGTGGTTTTCGGGTGGGTTGCGGGTGTTGCGTGCTTACGCCCCTCTGTCGACCCGGACGGAGTGGTGCGAGGAGCGCGCCGACCGCGGCCCACCCCAAAAAAAAAAAAGGATCACAATTGCGTGAAGAATTCGTCTGTGTGGTGACGGAGTAAGAATACAATTCATCACTCCATATCTTGCCCGTGGATATCGTAAAAGACGACCTTAGTCTTTACGATATTTTTTTATTTTTTTATTTTTTATATGAGTATAATATCATACGCATATAACATTATTTATGATTAATAACTGTAAATCTAATAGTATCATTGTAAATGAAATGAACGAACAAATTATGTAAAAGTTTAATAAATAAACATTAATTGTTTTTATTATTACAATAGACAAAGTCAAATGCTCTTTGAGACAATTTTAAGGGTTTCTCTTTGATTTTTATTTAATATAGCAAAGTTCTCTTTGTGATTGAATTACGCGTTGAACTAAAACGTACCTATTGTTTTATTTTTTTTTATAATATCCGCTTATTGATAGGACTTCGCTCGTGGAATTTTCTAAGTAAACAAAATGAACGATCGACAATGACCCCTCTACATCGTTACATGGGTTAGGTAGTTGCTAGTATTGATACTGGTAGCGATCGATATTCTTTTTTTTTGTGGTAAACGAGCAAACAGGACACCTGATGGTAAGTGATACTATTGCTTATTGACTTTTGCTAGGCTGCTGCCTACCGTGACAAAAAGTGAAGTTGTAAATGTGATTCATTAAAGGAATCACCAAAATCGACTATACGTAAACACCTTCAGGGCTTCAAATAGTAAAAGCAAAATATCGTAAATGTTTAATATATTAATGACACATTTAATTTGGTATTTTATCTACAACTTTCTATGGTCTAGGAATAGCTTCTTTCATCATCATCATCATCTCAGCCCATATACGTCCCACTGTTGGGTTCGGGCCTCCTCCATAATGGAAGGGTAATTGACCTACTATACCACGCTGGTCAGACGTGTTGGTATAGGGTTTTATTCGAGTTTTCCTTCTCTCGCATAGATGTTATATGCGTTTTTTATCCCTTAGTCGTCTCGTACGATCACCCACGGGTAAGATAGGGGGTGGTGAATTGTATTCTTACTCCGTCACCACACGGTTATATTATATGTAGTGTAATAATTAGTGTGCAGCCTTGTTAACATCGTCTTCATCCGAACAGTCCTCGTCGTGTGTATGTGTAAGTTGTCGCGGAGTCTCCGGTCGGACGTGTGGCACAGAGGCAGATGACTTGATATCTTGAGGGTTAGTTCCAATATCGACTTGGAGGACCGTATCTTCAGCGGTATCTTCGCCACCACAAATCACGCTGTAGTTACGCTGTGTTGCTTGTCTTGATCTATCAATTGTGGGCGTGTCGACCGTGAACCGTTGTTCGTGTGCTACAGTAGACTCATGAGGCATAAGCATAGCTGGTGCCCGGAACATGTAGCAGAACGGATAGTACATCAGATTTAGAAATGATGCCGCGTAAAGGTCTGCATACCTCACCACCTGAGAAGAGAAGAAAGTCTGCCTAGATCCTGAACGGAATAATGAGCCGAGCATGCCGTACGCAAGATCCATCTTGTGCGTCACGTCTCGAATTGACACGCGAAGTTTCGAAATATCTGGCTTTTCCTTTGTGCTGGAATCTAAGTCTTTGTACATGTCACCAAGAGCTATATCTAAATTTTGTAATTGCGCAAACAGCTGGCATTTGTCCGTCCACACATGAAGTTCTTGAACTAGTTCTGGAACTATGAGGAACGTACGCCAACCACCAATTTTCTTAGATTTGAGAATATCGCCGAATATGTGATCACCTACATACAATACATCTTTGCCTTTCGCACCTATCATTTGTGTGAATACGTCGCAGGAACCTCCTGCATAAACGACTCCTTCATGAGCGGTCCCACGTGATGACCCATCTTGAATGCTCCAGTGAGTGTATCTACTTGACGTAAAGTCGTTCCTTCACCGAAGAACAACGGTTTCTTCGCATCCACAACTATCCAATCAAAGTAAGTCTTCCTATTTCTATTCTATTCTCATTATATTATTCTGTCTATTCATTCTATTCTAGCTTCTTTATTATATTAAATTATACTACGTATTTTTTTTTTGCGGGACCGATGCGGTCGGCGTGCTCCTCGCACCACTCCGTCCGGGGCGAAAGAGGGGCGTAAGCACGCACACCCGCAACCCACCCACGTGGACGTCGCCTTCGTCGTTGGGCCGACCACCGGAGCAGGGTTACTTGTCATCAGTGGTCGGCCCGACGGAATACCCCCTATTTGGGGTACCCTCCCATCGACCGACGTCCCCCCTCAGGGAGAACATCGGTCTTTCCTCACGCGGTCAGCCTCTCGGCGGGTGATGGACTAATTCCCCGGTCACGTCACCCGCGGCCTCGGCTAGGGCGGCATGCTCCTCGCGCAGGCGATCCGCCGCCTCCTTCTGCGAGATCACTGCCTCGCAGAAGGCTGCGACCGCGAAATTATACTAGGTTTAGACACACACCATCCAATTCATCCGAGGTAATGGACGGGTGGCATGCGGTCCCATAACCTACTCTTTCCTATCGCTATTGAACTGATCACTGGTACTAATTCTTTGATTTCAGTTTCCAGCCTGTTCCATAACCTACTCTTTCTGGTCCAGCCTCGACGAAACTCCAAAAAACAATAGTGTAGTCGTCCTCTCTGCGGGTGACGGATTAATCGCTAGTCCGTTCATCTAATTGAATGGCCACGGCAACCTATAGTTGTTTTATAATTTTTTTGTCAACCACAACGGTTAATCCATCGTTAAAGAAAACGACAAATTTCATTAGTTCAATATACATCATAAAGTTGTTAGTTAAAGATTTTGAAACCATTTTGAACTATTAGGAATCAAAACAATCGTATCTTACAAATCCAAAAACTTACTAATTCATACAAGATTATTAAGATTGATTCAAGTTTCGCGTGCTCAAAAGTTTGTTTTTCATACAGAAGATTACAATTGATTGCTATGCAAGAAGAGAACGCTGCTATTAAACTTCCCTTGACAACTATTTATAGAAATATTACGATTTCCAAATTGTGTAATCATTTCTAAACGATATTACGATACGGTTTACGGTATATGAGTGTCTTTGTTATGTTAGTTTACGAAATTGTTATACGCATAGAACTTGCTTATGTGTTAACATTAAACGGAGGGAGAAATGCAGCGACACTAGTTTTAGTACAAAATAAGACCGATAGCCATTCTAAAGTATTATTATTTTTGTGGTATAAGTTAAAACTATTTTATTTGTGTGTGTGTAGCTGTTAGTCGCAGAAGGTGAGCGCTGAGGGCTCTCAACCCGGTGTTAAAACTAATTGACTCGTATAGTTACGATACTGATGTTTATTCTTTTTAACCCCCGGCGCAAAACGGAGGATGTCTGCCTATCTCTGTGTGTGTGTGTCAATCTGTAGCACCGTACCTTTCAAACTGATGGAATGATTTCGATGCGGATTTTTTCATTTAAAAGACAATTTCCTTGCGGTGGTTCTTAGCTATGTTTGGTTAATATCGGTCCAGCAGTGTAAGAGTATCAGCACTTTTCCAAAATGATGTAATGGTGTACGATTACTCGATTAAGTGCTTCACGCGTGCCAATATAATCGTTAAATGACAATTAATTGATTAATCCCGTTAAAAAGAACGTAATACTTTTTTATTATTTTAGTTTGTATTGGAGGTTATTTAAAATCTTCAATTTTACTTTTACCTTACCGTTATTGTAGATGATGGATATTCCAAATTGTTTTTAGAAAGCTTGTTATTTCTTTAAATAATGATTTTTGATGTTTATGTGAGTACTACTACTGTGAAGTAAAACAATTTTGAACGGCTTTTATTGTGTTTGCATTTGTTTCCCTTTTAGCGTTTATGGTTCACCGACGTCCTCCTCGAGGAGGGGACGTCGGTCGATGGGAGGGTACCCCAATAGGGGGTATTCCGTCGGGCCGACCACTGATGACAAGTAACCCTGCTCCGGTGGTCGGCCCAACGACGAAGGCGACCTGGTGTTCGGGTGGGTTGCGGGTGTTGCGTGCTTACGCCCCTCTGTCGCCCCGGACGAATTGGTGCGAGGAGCGCGCCAACCACAGTCCACCCCAAAAAAAAAAAGCGTTCGTGGTTCCCTCCTGACCAACTCAAATCAAATATAAACGCGATAAAATTCGTTTCTATTATTTTAAATTCAATATATACAAATAAATAAAATTTAAACTTCTGAATGTAATGTCAAAATAATACTTTTTTTGTAATGTCAAAATAATACATTTTTCAAGCTTATATGGCTATTTACAGTACCGGTACCTATGCCTAAAAACTATTTTCCAAATGTTTTGTCTGACTGGCTGTCTGACTGGCTGTCTGACTGTTTGTTCCGGATACTCTTCTTCAATCTTGTTTATATAAGGAATATAATTTCTAAACTGCGTCGTCCGATATATGGTCGTGGTGGTTTAATCCTGCTGATCACTGAGACGCTATTAATTATCTATCGTTTGTCTAGAAAGATCCCCATACCCCAAACTCTCTTTGTCCAGTTTCGCGTTAAACTCTTACATAACCACAGTGAAGAGAAGAATGCGTGTATGGCTTTCGAAATGTTCTCGTAAAAGACCATCTCGTAGTCGGAGTATGCCGGGGTCGAAGCGTAAACCTGTATATGTATAACCTTCAACGAATATCTCTTGGTAATGTTGAGTATAAGATACGCTAGCTCTGTCGACACACTCGATTCACCCCACGCTGTCTGCGAGAGAATTGCGAACGATAAATCCTATACTGCCTTAGAATGGGTGATCGCCCTCTCGGTAGAATAGCAAGTTTCAAAACCAGAGGAGTATCGTTCCCTAGCCCTCTCTTCGCCTTTCTGATAATCCTGCATTGTCCCATAGGATTTTGCATAAATCATCTTCCAGTTCGATGACCTTCTCATTAGTTCTGAGTGTCCAAATGTTCTATTACCCGGGCCAAGGGTTATTTTTTTAGCAGCCGGATACTGGGGATTTTTCGCACCCCCCACAGCACCTCTACCTGGTCTGCCAAATAAATGAGCACATAGGACAACGGCACTGACATTTTTTCTCTGTGCGTCATGTGAGGGGATAATGCCGGGGATAATCATGATGCCGAGGGGATAATCACCATACTTGGCAGGCGGGTTGGAGATCACGGTGAACTTTTTATGCAATTAATATTTCTCAGAAGAAAGCCACTCCACTCTCCACTCTCCTGGTGGACCCTTAGGCGACTCTTACTCACTCTTGTGTGTACCACGGGCAAGCAAGGGGTATCGGCAATTGTATTTTGATCCCGTCGCTTCATGGGGCGACGACGATTAGATGGCGACTATAAGAAGTATGTATATTAAAATCGACTTCATTTCAGCTGATATACGTCCCACTTTTGGGCTCGAGCCTCATCCACAATTGGAAGGAAATTGACCATGCTGATCAGACAGGTTGGTATAGGGTTTTATTTCGAGTTTTTCTTCTTTTACATAGATGTTATATGCATATTATACCCCTTAGTAGTCTTTTACGACACCCATGGGCTAAATAGGGAGTAGTGAATTGTATTCTTACTCCATTACCACACAATCAATCGTTAGATATATTAATCTATAATCTTGTAGTTAATATATATAATCGACTTGAAAGATTGTATTATAGTATATATATACAAATGAAGCTATTGACTGACTCACTAGTTATCAGTGAAACAAATACAAAGTGTATAAAAATAGACAATTTCATCAAAACATCATAAAAAATAAATTTAACAAAAACTCTTAATACAATACTTACTATTAATATAAAAATATCTATTTATAGCGTATACGCTAAATAGATGTTTTTACACGATTAACGTTTAACAATCAAAGCTTTTTCCATTATTTGTAATAATTAATTATAAGTCAATGATTCATGCTGTTTGGTTTTTTATGTCCTTTTAAAAGTGCATTAACCACATCTTAGTGAGTTAAATTATTGAACCTGTAATTAGTAATAAGTCATACAATGGCGAATAGTGTATTGCAAATAATAAGTAGTGAATTTCACAGAATGCGTCCGCGCCTACGCAGGCTCATAATTAAATACGTGTAGATAGGTATATGTGAATTCAAGGTCGATATACATTCAAAGGTCAAGGTTGTTACAGAGTTCCATGACCGTTAACGAAATTATTAGATATCTAACTTAAGCCTATCCTGTTGGCCTCACGCATAGGTGAGGTCAAAATATGGTATGACTTAGTTGTTGCTGAGGCAACACGTTTACTGTAGCGCTGATTATCTGGCAGATCTTTCAATGGAACCACGTATGGGACATTTCACGTGAAGCTGGCAGCAAAATAAATGTCACATTTTAGTTCTTGTTTATTTATTTGGATTAAATATACTACTATAAGACCTGAATAGAATACATCGTTATTTTTTATGAAGCTTAGTTTTTACTTTATTGGACTTTAAAGAACTAGAAAAATTAGAACATCTATTTATAATGATTTCTGATGTTTACGCGAGTATTATACATTTTAAATAAAACTACTTTACGGATTTTATCGCGTTTGTATTTGATTTAATATATAAATATAATAGGCAATAAATTTTGTATCAAAATGTGGGTCAATATTTAATAACTAATTTCTGTATCGGATAGATAATTATAAATTTTCTGCAGTAACAATGACTTGTTGGACGTGAGACATCTTAGTCCACCCGTGATCATGAACGCTGTAAAGTGTTCGAAACGTCGGGTAATCAAAAATCAAATACAAACGCGATAAAATCCGTAAAGTAGTTTTATTTAAAACATCTATTTATATTTAAGTAAAATATAATTGAATTAATGAGTATAAACAAATATTAATTTATCAAAAAAATACAATTATATAATCCTCTTTGCATTAAACAAAATAATGATAATTGAGTGATAATAATTCAATTTAATTCATAAAAATATCGTCCCTAAAGCGAATTTACAGACAACCTTCTTATTGTATCTTATAAATTTTACACTGATCTCTGATTAATTCACAGACTTGAACCTTAAGTAGCCACGGTCAATGCTTTCATTTGTCTTGAAATTAGTAATAAATTACATTAGGAAAGCTAAGCCTTAGGAGTTGAACGGAAAATGCAATTCCATTTCCCTCTCTGAACAAGGGGACAGCACATGAAATTGGTTGCTAGTTAATGTAATAAAAGTCCAATAGTATTTTTCGATTTATTTTTTATTTTTCTTGAATAGAAGTACTAAGAACACGCAATGTCAATGGCCTATATACTCAAGGGAACATGACGTATAAGCGAGTAATTCTAGAAATAAATTACAATAAATAAAGAAATAAAGAAGATAAAGAATTTCAAATTGCTAGTTGTAGGTTCACCCTTATTATTTAGTATTTAATTTTTGATTTGTCAGCGTTGCGATCAATTTTCATGGGTTGTTCGAAATGTTGGGAAATCAAAAGATAAACAGAAACGTGATAAATGCATAAAAATTATTTACGCGAGTATTATATATTTTAAATAAAACTACTTTACGGATCTTATCGCGTTTGTATTTGATTTTTCATTGCCCGTCGTTTCGAATACTTTGCAGCTTTCATGGTCACGGGCGGACTAAGATGTCTCACGTCGAACAAGTCATTGCTATTACAGAAAATTTATAATTATCTACCCAATACAAAAAAATTGCTATTAAATACTAACCCATATTTAGATACAAATTTATTGCTAGTGTAAGAAGAAAATGATTATATATGAAAAAATTATATTGTTTATGGTTAGTAATTATTTAACATTAAAATTAATAGTAATTGTATTTAAAACCTAACAATCTAGTACACTACCACCGGATCGGCACACGGCCACACTGAGAAAGATCCGGCAAAAAAAACTCAGGTGACATGATGTTATATTAATATTAAATTTTAAGGCGGCCTACTTTATTTTACTGTTTTTGATTTATAAAATTATCTTTAACTATTAGGCTCGATCCACACTGTAATACCGTTTACGGTCCGATCTCGCTCCGGTCTCGGTCCGATCAAATCTCGCCGTGTCCATACTAATAGTTCCACAATCAGTCTGTCTCGATCCATGGTCGATAGGCGTGGGTTCAAATCTCATGTATGATGATCATTTTTTGCTCGTAATAAAGTTTTTATAAGTCAACTATTCTTTTAAAATGTTCGCGAATTTCATCATATACACTATTTTCTCGAAAAAAAACGCTTACAGAAAATCTAGCGAAAATAATTATAGTGTGATTATTTATTATTCATAATCAAATGTTCATCATCATAATCAAAATTCACACGCATAAATTACATTACTTACCTTTCAGAATTCCCCTTCAGAATTCCACGATTTATTACTAGCCATGACTAAAAGAAAAATGTAACGTCTCCCTACACGACCGAAGAAATACTGGAGTTGAAACAAAAACGTATTCACACTGTCGGTACAAGTCATGACAAGTCCGATCTCGCTCCCGTCAAATATTCTTTTCGACCAACCGGTACCGGCGCGATATCGAATCGAAACTAGAGCGATACGATAGTGAGAAAATACTCTGATTCTTTCTTATTTAAGAATATTTTACCAGACCGGGAACGGACCGCGACCGGAGCGAGATCGAGCCGTGAACGGCATCACAGTGTGAATCGACACTTATTATTATGGGTCAAATGTATACAATAAGTGCTCACGGTGTCATGTAGCCTTGTTGAGGTCTTTTTGGATTTATTTTTAATTATGTTAACAACAGGATCCCAGTTTGATGGTAACAGCCAGCCATCCTTTCTATTGAAATTGTTGTATTTAGAACCTCGAGGGTGTGGACGGAACCGCGGGTATTTGCGTCTGATAGCCTCGTGAGCCGTATACGCTCTACGTTGTGAGAGTATAATAAAGTCGTCCTCCTTGTCGAGAACGTTTCGAGAAAGTACGAATACAGATACTATTTCATAGCCTGTAGATATAGCCTCTCTACGAGATTGCCACTCAGAACAGTCCTGCGCCACCTTTATTCAACCGCCGCATGCGATTTTTAACTTTGGCTCAAGAACGTCTTCATTTCACTTTAGGTCATATACGCCCCACTACTGGGCTCGAGCCTCCTCCACTATAGGAGAGAAAATGATGATTGGAAGTATTGATAACTATTTCGAGGTTTCCTTCTCTTAGGTAGATGTTAAATACATATTTAATCCCTTAGTCGTTCTTTACGACTCCCACGAGTAAGGAAGGGGGTGGTGAATTGTATTCTTACTCCGTCACCACACGGATAATGTGGGCCTACCGATTGCCATTTCAACGTACTAATTCTTTGAATTATTTCAGCTACACTCGTTCTTCAACCGGTTTCCATATTATGGATCTTATATCATAAAAAATACGACATAATTCGTCTGCATAGCACGCTAAGCGACTTTGAGCCTATTTATGAGATCGATATTTAAAACTTATGATAATACGCATTATTTAAACTATTATATAACCGTAATAAAGCTAATAATCAAATATTTGAAGAGTATAAAGTTTAGAACACAATGACGACAACTTTTGGACTTTACACCAATAAATAAAATAGATAAGTGACCTTTTGCTATTCGTAATGTAAGACTTTGATTACTGGCAGCCGGATGGGGCCGTTATTGAGAAATTAATAGTTATTGAATCGATAGTCATATGTTTTTGTATTATGGCCGATGTCTGATACCACCTGGTTAACAAATCTATTCCATGTTGACGTCAGGAAGGGGACCGTTCATATACATAAACATTGCCAATCAAGAGAAGAAGAAAAGAGAAGAGAAAAGCTCTTCCATTTTAATATTTATATTGTACTACATATTGTGTCGACCCCATATTTTAAAACCTTTGTAGTATCATTGTACAATAAAAAAATCGAAGCAGTCTAGCGAGGTATTTTATACTAAGTACTAGCAACCCGCCCTCGCTTCGCTTCGGTTATAGGTTATAGTTGTTTTACCAGCGTAGTTCCCGTTCCCGTGGGAATACCGGGATAAAATATAGCCTAGTTTACGCCCTGATGTTATAGCTTTCCATTGGTGAAAGAATTTTTAAAATCGGTCCAGCCGTTTTGAAGATTACCCGGAACAAACAGACAGACAGACAAAAATTTTTTAATTACTATTTTAGGCATAGGTGTCGTGCAAATAACCGTATGAGCATGAAAAAAGCCTATTATTTTGACATTACAAACAGACACTTCAATTTTATTTATTGATATAGATTCTCTTTTTTTTTGTGGGTGGGTTACGTTCGGCGCACTCCTCGCTCCACTCCGTCCGGGGCGACAAAGGGGCATAAGCACGCACACCTGTAACCCATCCGTATAGCACGTCGCCTTCGTCGTTGGGTCGACCACCGGTGCAGAGTTCCTTGACTTCAGTGGTCAAGACTAAGTATTCTCCTATAAGTATTACTAGCACTACTAGAGTCTACTCCAAACTCTCTTCCCGATAGTAGTTTATATTGAGACGATAAAAATAAAAATTGATTCCAAAATCTTTTAAAATTACTAATATTATACACGCGAAAGTTTGTGAGTATGTAAATGAGTATGTTTGTTGCTCTTTCACGCAAAAACTACTCAATAGATTTTGATGAAATTTTACAATAATATGGCTTACATATCAGAATAACACATAGGCTATAATTTAGCCCGATTTGCCCACGGGAAGGGGAACTATGCGGGTAAAACCGCACAGTACTGCTAATATTGAATAAAATAAAAAAAAACATACTGGACAATAAACATACTGGACAATCTTTTGAGAATGACCTTGATATTTTTTAAACATGGCAACAATAAATACGAGCATAGAGGGTACATATTTCAATAAAGTTAGCATATACCAAGGTTATAACTGAGACGGAAATGAAAATAAACTATTCACAGAAATTTGCAAATATAGGTATTAACACAGAATATGTATTATTCTTTCCGTGTGGTGACGGAGTAAGAATACAATTCACTACTCCCTATCTTACCCGGATATAATATGCATATAAACTCTATCATCTTATATCTATCTATCACTTTAATGGATACAGTCCGTGATATCGGCTTACATTATAAGTAGAAAGTTATTTCTATTGAATGTAGACAGTCAATCGTTGCCAATTTACATCAAAACTCAGGACAACAATTTGTGGAGCGCACAAAGTGTTGTCCTGCGCGGGATTCCAACCCCTACGCCATTTGTGCAGTCAAAATTAACAACGTTTTTCTCATAGTGACGGAGTAAGAATACAATTCAACACCCCCCTCTCTTGCCCGTGGGTGTCGTAAAAAACGAAGGATTAAAGATACATGAAACATCTATGGCAGAGAATGAAAACTCAAAATAAAACCCTATACCAACATGACTGACCAGTATGGTATAGTAGGTCCATTTTCCTCCTATTATGTAGGAGGCTCGAACCCAACAGTCTGACATATATGATCTAAAATGATGACGATGAATTAACGTATTTTTGATTTATACCAATCAATTTGAATAAAACAAAACAAAATTTGTTAAATTTCTAACAAAAACTTTCATTTTCTTTAATATTTCTTCTTATTCTTCCTTTTAATTTGCCACTGTGTGCAAATTCTTGTGTACCCAAGAATCTCGACGTAATCTAAGATGGCCTTACTACATCTTTTATATATTGTTTATATTATTTCACTTCTATCCCCAAAGTGTAGAGACGTATACACAAACGTCGCAAAATATTCAATAGAATAACCTTGTATCGAGGAGACTATAAATTATGAAAGAACGAAACAGTAGATATAGGCACGACCATGTTACAAAAAAGAATAATACACTAACAGATATTCATGAAGCAACAAACTATAAAATACTAATTATAAGCTTAAAAGAAAAACTATCAAACTAGTGAGCAAGTCTTTCCTTACTCAAACAAGAACACAGAATTATATGCTGATTAACATTTTGTAGTAAGAAAATTTTCATTCCATTGTGGAGTCTCATGTCCAATATGATTGGTATACTAACGAAAAAGAACAAGAATCTACTATTTATTATAAAATACAGAATCAAAATATATGGTAACCCAGGTGACGCCAGCGAAGATTTCACCCAGACAGCGCCGGCCCGAACTAAATTTTAGAACGGAGCGAGATCCAATTATGGCGCCCCTCCCGTTTGCTCCTAATAATATATTAAGCAGTTGTCAGACATCTGACAGTCCTACGTGGGATTCCAAGCTCAACACTCTTCCTTAAGGTTATTATTAATCATCACTACACCATCTGTACATATCGAACAGTTAATTATTATTTGCTTCATCATCATCATCATTATTTCAGCTCATATACGTCCCACAGCTAGACTCGAGCATCCTCCACAATAGGAGGGAAATTGACCTTACTATACTATGCTGGACAGATAGAATTTTGTTTCAAGTTTACCCTCTCTTGCATAGATGTTATATGCGTATTACATCTCTTAGTCGTCTTTTACAATACCCACGGGCAATTTAGGCAGTGGCTAATTCTATTCTTACTCCGTCACCACACGGAAATTATTATATTATATTAATTATTATATTATTTGCTGACTTTTTTATTATTTGTTTTCATTATTTCAACGTTTGTGTAGATCTAAAACATAATAAGGTACCAGGCGTTCAGCGACTCCCAGCGGTAGTGTTTTTTCATTTGCTCGTGTTGCGAGACTAGATTTAGATTTCCTGTACAACGCTCCGTAAACTTAGTTACTAAAAATGCTTTTATTACAGTAAAATATAGGTAATAGTAACAACGTGGCACCTAATGTGACCAATTTTTTTTAAGTAAAACCAGGACGTGACCAAGTGTCCTGGAATTTATTTGTGTAAGTGTGTCAGAGCGCGACTCTTAAAAAAAACAAATTAAATTAAAAGGTAAGTACATGTGTACTTGTTTTGGTTTTGTAGAAGTGTTACAGGAATAGAAATAAAAATCGTCCAAGTGCGAGTCAGACTCGCGCACGGAGGGTTCCGTACAAACCTGTACATATACCAGTAAAAGTTATAGTATTTTTATTGCCAAATGAAATCCATAATATCACAATGTGTATTTGATATGAATTTAAATTTAATACCTACGCCTTCACGAGGAAAGAGCAGTAAGTTTAAAATTATTAAAAATATTTAACTAAAAAATTAGGCTTTTATCAATTTTTCCTTTATTTATAAGTACCCAGTAGGTTTTGATTCCCTTACGACTGTCAAAAATATGCAACACAAACGGCTATATCTTTCGATTGCGTTAGCTTAGAAGTTTGATTTTATCATAGCTCCAAAAGCCAGTAGACCTGAGTATTTGGTATGAAGCTTGATAACTCCACGCGTTCCTGAGAAAAAGACTCTCGACAGATAGACAACAAATTGATCCTATAAGGTTTCTTTTTTTTTCTATTGAGGCACGGAACCCAAAAAAATGGCCCTATCAGCAAAACAAATGATAATTTATGTTCTGTTTGCAAAAACCGGTCAAAAACGGCTGGGTACAACGGAACAGACAACGTGAAAACTGGACGAGTGGTCACCTTAGTGACACTATTTTTTTTTTGTTAACTGTACCCAACAAACGTAGTTGTACTGAAGTATTAACAGGTTAGAAACATTTAGGCGACACAGTTTTTGAAGAAATAATTTACACATAAATATATGCGAAACAGCTATTGGTAAACGAATCGTCACGGAAATTTCCAAACATCCCCGAAACCGGGAATCACTGGGTCGACTAGTCGTCTGATTAGTCGGCACATCTCTATTAATTATACGTTCGTAAAGTCCCCCGCCATACAAAGCTGGCGATGTAGGTACAGGATGTCAATCAACAACTACACAATAATAAAATCGATATAAATGTCTTTGACTGTACTAATTAAAGGTATAATTTATTTATCTTAATAACTGCTCACTGGTGCGTGCACCAATAAAAAATTAATTTTGCAAAACTATTAAATGTATTTTTTATAAATTGTAGTTATGCCTTTTTTTGGAGGGGTGGGTTACGCGCGGCGCACTCCGCGCCCGACTCTGTCCGGGGCCACAGAGGGGCGTAAGCACGCACACTCGTAACCCACCCGTATAGCACATTGCCTTCGTCGTTGGGCCGACCACCAGTACAGAGTTCCTTGATTTCAGTGGTCGATTCGACGGAATACCCCGAGAGAGTACCCACTCCCGTCGACGTCCCCTACCGGGAGGCCGATCGCCGTCGCGAGGCTAACCTCTCCGCGGGTACGGCACTAAATCCCCGGTCCGGACACCCGCAGCCTCTGCTAGGGCGGCATCAGGCGCAGGTATTCGCGCCTGCGCCGCCTCAGTCCAGTAGTTATGCCTAATGTAACATTTATTTTATATTTTAATGTTTGGTCAACAATACATTGTCATTGGCAGAATCGCTAAATCTCGTTGCTATTACAAAATTTAAGGTAAAAAATAAACGATTTATTCTGTTTACAACAATATCATGTATTATTCACTTTATAAATTTTAACTGCGTCAATATTAAAAGGGGTCCAAAGTTTTCTTTGCATATATTATTATTATTATATAAGAAGATATATGCACATACAAAATTTTTTACAAAATTCATCGTTCCATTTGCTGTGTGGTAGTAATTTTTTTTTGGAGTGGGCTACGCTCAGAGCACCCGCCGCCCAGTTCCACCCGGGGCGACAGGGAGGGGGGCGGCACGCGGCCCGGTAACCCACCCATAGCACGTCGCCTTCGTCATGGGGCCGACCACTGGTGCCGAGCTCCTTGTCTTTAGTAGTCGACTCGACGGAATATCCTGAGGGGGTACCCTCTCCTCTCAAAGTCCCTTGCCCGGGATGTCGGTCGCCCTCGCGCGGTCAGCCTCTCTGCGGATGACGGATTAAACTCCCCGGTTCGATCACCCACGGCCTCGGTTAGGGCGGCATCAGGTCCACTCCGCCTCCAGCTACCCTCACTCCCCCGGCTGCCTCTGTCGCCATCGTGCGGTAACTGCGTATGGCCTTGATCGCCATGGTTCTCTGCGGACGGGGATAAGGAGCCCGTAGAACAAGAGGGCCTCCGTCTTGTCCAGGGCCACCCTCAACCCCAGCGCCTCGAACTGCCTGAAAATGTCCTAGGTGCTGAGAGTTGTCGGGCTTACCGCCTCCTCCAGCGTCGCACCCCGGGCTGTGACAAGCGTGTCGTCGGCGTAACAAATTACGCCCAGCTCGGGTGGTGTCTGGTAGTGATGACGAATAATATCAACTCTTACCTTGCTCGTGAGTGTCGTAAAAGTCTACTAAGAGTTACACATCATCATCATCATCATTCAGTCTATCGCCATTCACTGCTGGACGTAGACCTCTCTCATGTTTGCCTCGTTTGTCCCGTTCTTTACAAACATATAATTAAGAAACACCTCTTACACCTAACTCCGAATAATTATTTGTGAACCGTATAAAGAGTTATCTGGTATGGGGATAAACGGAATCTATCCTGATATCTAACATTGGCACTGCTCAACCTCGCCCACCAAGCTATCACTATCTAAATATGTATACATAAATAACAATATCTTAAAGATTTATAATTGAATCAACCTTGAGGTGTGAAATATCGGACAGAAACTCGATGCGATGTCGCGACGGCCTTAATGTGGTTTTTATGCTCGTGTGGTTTGTGTTACTGAGAATTTAAATATGAATTTAAATAAGCACACGTTAAAGTCGATGAATGCTAAAACAATGATCGGGAATAAGATTGCAAATAGTATTAAATGGGTACATACGTTCACTTTAAATAAAAAATAATAATACTTTTACTCATGAGCAATCGCTTTTTGTTTTTAATAATCGTGATAGACTAGGGTTAAGGGTTTCTTTTTTCTCATATATATTGAATTCATTCTTTACAACATTTAAGCAAATGGCTGTAGTTGAATCTGAAATTTGGGCGCCATCCGTTTTTTGATGTTCACCATGCACGAAATTTAAGCCGATGTGAATACTGCCGGAATGTTACTGAGCAGTTGTTGTATGGTGGCGGTTATGAATACTATCAATCCTTTGATTGCTTGTGGATGTCGTAAAAGATGACTCCATCTAATGCCGTCTGGTCAAATATTACATTCCCAAGGTTTGTAGTCAGATTACTATGATTGTTATTATGAAAGAAGAGGGCATATTGAAACGACAAAAAAGAGGCATGTTAATGACGTTCATGAGGATAATTCACAGGGCGAGTCATCAAAATTAAGGCAGTGGTACCGTTATCCCGCGCAATAGGAAGATCGGATTTGGTACTTCGCCGTTTGTGACCCCCCATACATAGTTGGAAGACATGAGAAGGGATTATTAGTGCATATTTCTTTTCAACAAAAAACTTATCTAAAGATAAGTTTCTACAGTCACATAACACCCAATATTTGATGAGATTAAGGTTTTTTTTTTTAATAATAATCACTGAAAACCCTAACCACTGAGTACCCTGCATCACAAGCTATTTGTCATAGTTCACTAACGCTATATAGTGTGGCCTATTTGATATTATTATTATTTGATAGATTTATTCCTGTCTTCTGGATAATCTGCTGAAGCGTGTGGATGTATTCTATGGTACTATGAGACAGGTTTGTTCAGGCGGCTGGAAGTCATCAAGCTTGCGTATAAGTCAGTTTGTAATGACCTTTAAATTATTGTAATGATCTTTTAAAAACAACTTATGGAAGTGGCTCAAGTGTCTGTCCCCAATCTTGATGAATAGCACCACCACACTCTTGGTCCACGACTCTTGAACGTCGCCACTGAGAACAACGGAATTAAATAGTTTCTAAAGGGAATTTTAAAAGCAGCTTGCCGCCTGCCTTCAGATGTTCTGCCGTAATTCCGTCGTCTTCCGGTGCCGCTTTTAGTTGTTTAAGAGCCAATTTGTGATCTCTGATGATCTTTTCTTCGGTATAGCTTAAATTTGAGGTCTTGGACAAAGTTGACAACAGGGTTTCGGGATAATTTATATTACTACCACTACTATACTACTACCACACTACTACTACTACACTACTACTACTATATTACTACTACTACTACTACTACTACTCAAGTTCTCGCTGTGGGATAAAGATGATAGTGCCATAATTGGTCTTCAGTTTAGTCATTTGGCTCTACCCAATAAACAAATCTTGAGCGCACACTTTCGAGCTTTAGTTCCACCCCATCACTTCTTTGGAGGGGAGGATAAGGAGAGGAATGGTGAGCGTGCAGCAGGGCCATCCGGGATGATGGTTGGTGGGTCGTCCGGGATGGTGGATAGGGAGGTAGGTGTTGCGAGTAGGAATGCCGATAGGGAGGTGATTGATAGGGGGGCCGCTCTAACGGCGGCTCTAAGTCCTAGGAGGAGAAGGGAGGAGGCCCGCCCCCCGACGAAGGATCGGAAGCGCCCCCTGCCAAAGGGTGGCAGCTCCGAATAAGAATCGGAGGGGAGCGATACCATCAGGCCTCCCCCCAAGGTTGCGACCGCGCGCCGGGGGCGCAGGGGTCGGGGAGGTGCGGTGGCGGCCAGACCGGTGACGCCGTGTCCAACTGACCAGGGAGGCGAGATGGCGGCCCTTCAGGCCGCAAACGCCCGCCTAAGCGAGGAGGTCTCCGGCTTGCGAGAGCGAAACCGCAGGCTGGAGACGGAACTTTCGGCGGTGTGGAGAGAGAAACGCGGGTTGGCCAAGGACGTCGCTGACCTGAAGTCTCAATTCGAGCGCCTGGTGCCGGCTGTGCCACCGGCGCCGGCCCCGCCGCCGAAACGGGTCACGCTAGTGAGGGCGGGCCCATCGTCTGCGCCCGTGGCGCTGGCTGCGCCCGTCGCGGCTTCGCCGCTGCCTCCCCTTGTCGTGGTTCCTCCGCCGGCTCGTGGCCGCGGGAGACCTCGGAAGGGGGAGGAGCCGCCGCCCGACGAGGTGCATGGCGTGTCGGAGTCGGCGATACGCGTCATCCTAGCCCGAGTAGGGCTAATGATGGATGCGCGTATCGAGGCCGTAGCGGCCAGGCTCCCGCCTGAGCCGCCCCTCCGACCGCCGCTCGCCGCGGACAAGACGAGGCGGCCGCAAGCGTCGGCTCCCACCCCGCTGCCCTGTCAGGGTGGCCGCGTGGTGAGCTACGCTGCGGCCGCGGCGGGACCCAAGGGGACCAAGAAGGCCGGCAAGGTGCCGGCTCCCGTCAAGGCCGGGCCGCGGCCGGCGCCAGCGACTGCACCGCAGGTGCCGGCCGGCGAACCCGCGACCGCTCCTGCTGCGCTCAGCGCTGCTGCCAGGCTCGAACAGGGGCTCGAATACTCGAGTTCCCTGGGGCCGAGGGCGCGAAGACGGCCGATAGTTTGGCCACGATGTTGAGGGGGCTGTTCGGGCCGGAGGATGGAGTCCGAATCGCCAGGCCCGTCAAGTGCGCAGATATGCGCCTCACGGGTCTGGACGACTCCGTGGCGGTGGAGGACATCCGGGAGGCCATTATGGCGCATACCGGGTGTGCCTCGGACACCGTCCGGATTGGCACCATCCGCCCTGGTTCGGGCGGCGTCGGTGCTGTCTGGGTGCAGTGCCCAGTGGAGTCGGTCAAGCAATTGGCCGACTCAGGCAGGCTCCTCGTGGGCTGGAGTTCGGCACGGGTAACCGTGCTGGAGCCCAGGCCTGCGAGGTGTTATAAATGCATGGCGGTCGGGCATACCCGACCGACATGCAGAAACTGCTTTGACTGCAGCGGGCTATGTTTCCGTTGCGGTCAGGCTGGACACCAGGCGGCATCGTGCTCTGCGGTGCCCTACTGCCCCGCGTGTGCGGCGGGCAATAGGCCTGCCAAACACCGCATGGGCTCCGGGGACTGCAGACCCCCGGCATCGGCCCCAAAGGGGCGGGGCGGCCCATCGACCGGGCCAGCCCCCGCTCCGAGCGCGGCCCGATCGCCCGTTAGCGCGGAGGAGGTGACGATGGATACGGACCGGTATTGGACCCCGTATCCATTCGTCTCCTCCAGGCCAATCTCAAACACTCCGCCGGTGCGCAGGATGTGTTCCTGCAAGCCATGGCGGAGTGGTTGATAGGAGTAGCCGTAGTCGCGGAGCCGTACGTGGTGCCCGACCGAAATAACTGGTTGGGTAGCACCGATGGCACCGTGGCAATCGTCGCCTCCACGTCGTGGCCTTCGTCGTCTCTGACCCTTAGGGACAGGGGCGTCGGATACGTCGCGGCGGACTGGGGGGAGATTACGCTCTTCGGAGTTTATCTCTCCCCTAACTGGAGTGTGACCGATTTCGAGGCCTTCCTCACTATCATGGAGGCCTCGTTACGGTGACTGGCATCGCGCCAGGTCTTCGGCCTGGGGGACTTTAACGCCAAGTCCGTGGCGTGGGGGTCCCCTAGGACGGATGACCGCGGACGGGCGATCGAGGAGTGGGCGACGGCACTGGGCCTCTGCTTGCTGAATAGGGGCTCGGTGCAAACGTGCATGCGACAACGGGGCGGGTCGATAGTGGACCTTTCGTTCGCTAGCCCCGAGGTCGCCGCACGCGTGGGGAGCTGGCGCGTCGTGGAGAAGGTGGAGACCTTGTCGGACCACCGGTATATCCGGAAGGAGGTCTCCCTTGCAATCCCGACGCCCAGCAGGGGTCACGGGGCGGATGGGCGTCCTGCGTTCCCGCGATGGGCTGTGGGTCGCTTAGACCGGGACCAGCTGGCGGAGACAGCCATCGTATACTCGTGGCTGTCCTCTGCCCACCAGTCGGACGGGGTGGACGCCGAGGCTGGCCGCATCCGCAGTGCGTTGACGCAGATCTGCGATGCGGCCATGCCCCGGGTACGGCGTCTGCCCCCGAGGAGGGGGGTCCACTGGTGGTCCCGGGAGCTGGCGGATCTCCGAGGAGCGTGTATCCGTGCCCGGAGGGCCTACACCCGCAGCCGGCGGCGCCATCGCGATGCGGAGCGGGAGGCCGTGCTTTACGAGGGTGCCTTTCAGGCTGGCCGTCCGCTCTGCCAAGGACGTCAGTCGGCAGGAGATGCTGGACGGTCTCGACCGTGACCCCTGGGGACGCCCCTATCGCGCGGTGCTGAATAGGCTACGCGCGCGGGGCCCTCCCCTCACCGAGACTCTCCAGCCCGGCCTTCTCACCCGGGTCATCGAAGACCTGTTCCCACGGCGGGCGGAACACACGCCCCCGGTCATGGCTCCGCCAGACACTGACCGGGAGGCCGACGACGACAGTGTTCCGCCCATCACGGAACCCGAGATGGGGGTGGCGGTGACGCGCATGCGCGCAAAGTCTACCGCCGCCGGGCCCGACAGAGTTCCTAACCGTGTGCTGGCCCTGGTCCTCGAATACCTGGGACCCCGCCTCAGGGGGCTGTTCGACGCGTGTTTAGCGTCCGGACGGTTCCCTGGGTGCTGGAAGGAGGGAAGGCTGGTGCTCCTGCGGAAGCCGGGACGGTCTCCGGAGTCGCCTTCGGCCTACAGGCCTATCGTGCTGCTCGATGACACGGGCAAGCTACTGGAGAGGGTGGTAGCTGCCCGCATCGAGCGGCACCTCGTCGGCAAGGGGCCCGATCTGTCGGACGCCCAGTTTGGGTTTAGGAGGGGTCGTTCGACGATCGCGGCTCTGTTGCGCCTGAGGGCCGTGGCGACTGAGGCCGTCACCGGCGGGGGAGTGCTGTTGGTGGTGTCCCTAGACATCGCCAACGCATTCAATAGTCTGCCATTCAGCTGCATCAGGGAGGCACTCCGGTATCACGGGGTGCCAGTTTACCTGAGGCGGCTAGTGGCAGACTATTTGGAGGGGCGCAGCGTCCTCTGCACCGACCGAGCAGGGGACGTCGTGCGAACGCCCATGACGTGCGGTGTCCCACAGGGGTCGGTCCTCGGACCCACCCTGTGGAACATCGGCTACGACTGGGCGTTGAGGGGGAGCCTCCCGCCCGGGCTGGGCGTGATTTGTTACGCCGACGACACTCTCGTCACAGCCCGCGGTGGGACGCTAGAAGAGGCGGTAAGCCTGGCGACCTCGGGTACCGAGGAGGTCGTCAGGCGGATCGAGGCGCTGGGGTTGAGGGTCGCCCTGGACAAGACGGAGGCCCTCTTGTTCCATGGGCGCACTATGAGCCCTCCCATCGGCGTCTCGATCACCGTCCACTCGGTCGACATCAGCATCCGGGCCCATATGAGGTACTTGGGCCTGGTGCTCGACGGGCGATGGTGGTTCCGGGCGCATTTCCGCAGGCTCGCTCCACGGCTCGTCAGCGCGGCGTCCGCCCTATCGTGGCTTATGCCGAACGTGGGCGGACCGAGCGCTGCGTGCCGACGGCTGTACGCGGGGGTCATCCGGTCGATGGCCCTGTACGGCGCACCGGTGTGGGCGGGGTCCATGACCGTCCGACTTAGGGCCCTTCTGTGGCGACCACAGAGGGTCACGGCGGTCAGGGCCATCCGCGGATACCGCACGGTGGCGACGGAGGCAGCGTGCCTATTGGCCGGGACTCCCCCGTGGGACCTGGAGGCGGAGATGCTCGCCGGACTATATCGGCGGGTGACGGGGGTGCGAGCGGAGGGCGGTGTGGTCTCGTTAAGGGATCCCACCGCCTGGCGCGTCGACGCCCGCCGAGACGTCATCGCCCGTTGGGCAGTCCGGCTGGAGAGGCCTCGGTTCGGGGTGCGAACCGTGGAGGCCTTCCGGCCGGTGCTGATGCAGTGGTTGGAGAGGCGGCACGGGGTGCTCTCCTTCCGACTGGTGCAGGTTTTGACGGGGCATGGGTGCTTCGCCAAATACCTGCACAAGGTCGTGAGGAGGGAGAGTACACCGTCCTGCCACCACTGCGATTGCGACGAGGACACGGCGCGCCATACGCTCGAGGCCTGCGGGGCTTGGGCAGTGCAGCGCTGTGAACTCGTCGCAATCATCGGTACGGACCTGACGCTGCCGGCTATCGCTAGGGCGATGGTCGACAGCGTCGGGAATTGGGACGCGGTCGCAGCCTTCTGCGAGACAGTGATCTCGCGGCAGGAGGCGGCGGATCACCTGCGTGAGGAGCGCAGCCTCGATGAGGAGATCCGCCGCCGGCGACTGGGGCGGCGCAGGCGCAACTATCTGCGCCTCATGCCGCCCTAGCCGAGATTAGTCCGTCACCCGCCGAGAGGCCGACCGCGTGAGGAAAGACCGACGTCCTCCCCGAGGGGGGGACGTCGGTCGATGGGAGGGTACCCCAATAGGGGGTATTCCGTCGGGCCGACCACTGACGACAAGTTAACGCTGCTCCAGTGGTCAGCCCAACGACGAAGGCGACGTGGTTTTCGGGTGGGTCGCGGGAGTTGCGTGCTTAAGCCCCTCTGTCGCCCCGGACGGAGTGGTGCGGAGGCGCGCCGACCGCGGCCCACCCACATAAAAAAAAAAAATCACTTCTTTAATATGGAGCGTATTAAAGCAGCGAATATCGCGTCACACAGACCTAGTGACCTGCTTGTTTAGCTGCCTATATTCAGACGACCAGCCTGAAGACTGCACCATCATTTCCTTTCTTCGTTCCAGGGGCTTGAGGGTCTGGTCAGAAGGTATTTTAAGTCTATCAGCCTGACGAGCCTTACAACAAGGGCGTATAGAGTTAAAAATAACTACTAAAGAAAAATCCTCGTACCTCGGCAACCTCACAATCGTATATTCTACAAATAAAAATTCTCAAAAAGAATTTATCCACAAAATTCAAAACTACTCAAATAGAAAGTAGCCATTAAAGTCACTATGCCGTCGTTATAGTCGATTCAATAGCCCTTGTTACTTTCAAATTCGTATCGACCATACAAACAGTATTTTAAATCAATAAAAAATAATAATAAATTTAACCGTATAATTTTTATTGAATTGAAATGGACCCATTAAAATTTAAATAATGTATTAGACTACATACCTGCTAAATTTCATCTAGATCTCTTCAGCCGTTTGTCGTGCTTGAGTAACAAACAACCATTCAATTTTATGCTTATAATATTAGTAAGATTAAATAAAACAAGTTGTGTATGCGTGTACTTATGTAAGCACGAAAGAAGTTATACTTCTCTAACGTAACAAGACAAAAATCTTTCTAAAAATTTTATTCCTCGCGTTATCCTACGTTTGCTGAAAATACGACACTAACAATTGAATAGAAAAGGGTATTTAATAAATACATTGAAAGTTTAAAGGCATTATCTAGTTAACATTTGTGACAGTGAGCGCGTACATAAAAAATGTTGACTAGCTAACTTCAGGGTGCCAGTTTTTGGGCGCAGGGGCGATTTCCTGTGCCTGATGTCGCCCTAGCCGAGGCCGCTGGTGACTGAACCCGGGATTTAGTTCATCACCCGCCGAGAGGCTGACCGCGCGACGGTGACTGACATCCCCGGGAGGGGGACGTCAAGAGGAGAGGGTATTCCGTTGGGGCGACCACTGAGGACAAGGAACTCTGCACCAGTGTTCGGCCCAACGACGAAGGCGACGTGCCACGGGTGGGCCATGGGGCCGCGCGGCAAGCGAGCTGATTGCCCATGCCCCAAAAAAAGGGATAACTCCAAAAGATGGCATAATTAAAATAAAATATGAAATTAATTGTTTATAAGTAACTTATGAATTGTACGGTCTTGACATATATTTTCTCTTTATAAATCTTTGCAATAATTAAGATCTTTGGAATAAATTATTTTTATTTATAACTGGCACACTTAGATGATCAGATTTATTCACGATATAGGGCAAATAATATTTAAATATATATTGTTGTATATTTTATTTTTATAATACCGTTGTTATGAAACAATATATTAAACATTTCCTTTCTATAATAAACATTTAAAATTTCTCTATGACGTTCACATAAAGTCTTAAGAACATCTTTAGGGAAACATAGACCGAAATATAGCTTGAATTGACTTCTACCAATTTTTAAGTATTTTTATTAAATTGGAAAGGTCTTTGATAACATTTTATTTGATATCAGTCAGAAAAGCATAGAAAAGTTATAGTCTAGACATCACTCCACAAAAAAATATAACAGACTCAGCTTATATACGTCCTACTGTTGGTCTCGAGCCTCCTCCACAGTGGGATACTATGTGGTATAGTCCTGGTCAGATAAGTTGATATAGGATTTTATTTCAAGTTTTCCTTCGCTTGCATGGATCACATCGTTACCAGATCGAAATTGCATTAGCATTTGTGTATTTCTGCCAATATAGACTTTGTTAATAAGAACAATATAAATCTACTAAAACCTTTGCCCCGATTAGACAGCACCTAGTATTGTAAGATTCCATTAATGCGACAGATTGTAATGCCTCTAGCCGAGGCCGCGGGTGACTGAACTGGGCAATAGTCCGTTACTCGTAGTAAAGCCCCAGGGGGGCATCGGGGAGGGATGGTACTCGAAAAGATATCCTGCTTGGTTGACTACGGATGTCAAGAATTTCTTAACAGTGGCCGGCCGGTGTGTGGGCCGCCCTTTCACCGCCCTGGCGGAATGGACGTCGTGTATACAAACCATAGCCCGCCCAATAAGAAAAAACGTTATAATGGCCACTATTGCGCACTGAATGTCACTCAGAACATTTCTGTGCTGTCGGTCTAAACTGACTCCAAATTTATATTCAGCGGGGCGAAATACATGCCGGTAGGTTGGTAGCGTCAAATTTACAAATCATATCTTTTGTGTGCCGGTGTAATTTACACCGTGATTCTGTTCAAGATAACACTTAAGGCACATGTATTTTTAAGATATTGCCCTGCTGCGTTTACCATGACTATTTACCTTATTTGTTTCCTTATTAGTCAATTTTGATTTATTATGTTTACGCGAGTATAACAGACTAATTTATACACTTTTCGAACACTTTACAGCATTCATGGTCACGGGCGCAATAAGATGTCTGACGTCCAAACAAGTCAGATGACTTGTTGACACACACAACAAGCAGAGCACCGCAAGACTGCAAGACAATGTGAGCACTAATTGTATTGATTTGAACCATAATAATAGTAGTTAAAATTTATTTAATATATCAAAAACCTTTTAGTAAGATAAAGTAGGCGGCCTTATAAAAATTAATATTAATGTATCATCATGCTTTTCTGAGTTCCCTTGCCAGGTCTTTCTCAGTGTGGCCGCATTCCGATCCGGTTATAGTATATTAGATTTGTTAAATCGAGAAAAAACGCAAAACTGCCGTAACATACTTTTCCCGAAGCAATATAATTTTTTCATATAGAATCATTTTCTTCTTGTACTGGCAATAAATTTGTACCAAACACATTTTGGTACACATGGAAAGGAGGAGATGCTCCTCGCGCACGCATCCCGGCGTCTCCTTTCGCAAGACTACTGCCTCACAGACGGCTACGACCGCGTCCTAGTCGCTGACGCTGTCGAGCATCGCCCTGGCGATGGTCGGCAGCATCAGGTCGGCAGCGATGATTGCGACGAGTTCACGACGCTGCTCTGCCCAGGCGGCACAAACCTCGAGCGTATGCTGCGCCGTGTCCTCGTCGCAATCGCAGTGGTGGCAGGATGGTGTACTCTCCCTCCCAGCGACCGTGTACAGGTATTTGGTGAAGCATCCATGCCCCGTCAAAACCTGCACCAGTCGGAAGGAGAGCACCCTGTGCCGCCGTTTTATCCACTGCATCAGCACCGGCCGGCAGCCTCAACGATCCAGACACCGCAGTGGGGCCTCTCCAGTCGGACTGCCCAACCAGGCAATAACATTTCGGCGGGAGTCGACGCACCAGGCGGTGAGCTACCTCAAAGAGACAGGAATTACAATGATGGGAATGTATGGTGGGACAAATTCCAAATTAAAAAAACGTGTGATAGGTAGTCAAACACTTTGTGGCGTAACATGAGGGAGGTCTACGTCCAGCAGTGGATGGCGAGAGGCTGAAATGATGATGATGATAGGTAGTCAATTATCATACAAAGATAATTCTTTATCTATACAAATAAATAAAATTAACGTGCCCGACTGTAATATCAAAATGTAGATTTTTTTATGCTCACACGGTTATTTATGTGATACCTTTGCCTAAAAACCACTTTCTTAATTTTTCGTCTGTCTGCTTATTCCGAGTATACTTTAAAACATCTGGATCGATTTTGGTAATACTTTACTACCTGGTTTATATTAGGCATAACTTAGGCTATATTGGATTGGTATTCCCACGCGAATAGGAACTAGGCGAGTAAAACCGTGCGCATTTTCTAGTAGATAATCAGGTTAGTGATGATTGTTGTGGTACAGGACTACGACTCCTCATCTTTATCTTATACTGTAACTTATTTAATTTCTGATTATCTTAAACTCTTGCTGAATGATAAACAAAAAAAATCTATGTTCATTTACCAAACCAGTAATTAAAAGAAATATTCCAAGGTTTTATTAGTCATTATAATGAATTCAATTTTCCATCAGGAAACAGCAAACCGTATAAAATATCAGAGAATTTTATCATCATTCATCATCGTTGTTGTTTCAACGTGTTTCATACGTCCCACTGCTGGGTTCGGGTTACCTCTACGGTAGAAGGAGGTGCGGGAAGAAAGACTCCACGCGGACACGATCTTCCGCCAGCGACTGGGTAGGCGCAGGCGCAAGTACCTGCGCCTGCGCCTACCCTAGCAGAGGCTAGGGTGGCATCAGGCGCATAGAGGTGACCGGACTGGGGACTTAGTCCGGACATCCGCGGTGAGGTTAGCCTTGCGACGGCGAACGGCGTCCTAGTAGGGGATGTCGACGGGATAGAGTACTCCTTCGGGGTATTCCGTCGGGTTGACCACTGAAGTCAAGGAACTCTGCACCGGTGGTCGACCCAACGACGGAAGCTACGTGCTATACGGGTGGGTTACGTGTGTGCGTGCTTACGCTCCTCTGTCGCCCCGTACGGAGTCGGGTGAGGAGTGCGCCGACCGTAGCCCTTGCCCCAAAAAAAAAAAACGGTAGAAGGGAAATTAACCTTATATACCCCGACGGTCAGACTTGTTGGTTTTTATTTCGAATTTGCCTTCTCTTGCACAAAAGTTATATATATATTATATTCCATAGTCGTATTTTTCGACACCCTCGGATAAGATATGGTGTGATGAATTGTATTTTAGCTCCGTCATCGTACAAAAAAGGCAAAATAAAACTATTTATCAACCCATCTGACCAGAAAGTGGTAGACTACTTTTAAATCCTTTTATGTAGGAAACACGTGTTCAGTATTTGCTGATTCTAATACCTACCCATTTCTGTGTGGTGACAGAGTAAGAATACAATTCACCCTTTTTTTGCCCGAAGGTGTCGTGAAAGATGGCCAAGAGATATAATATGCAGGCAATATTTAGGCCAAGGAAGGAAAACAGAGTGATATATTGGGTCTATTTGCACTTATTGCAGTGAAGCCTAAAGCCTGGCTGTGGAACATATATGAGTTGAGAGAGGGAGAGTAATCTATATATAAATACGTGAAGTGAAAACTTTGTACCCCTTTTTACGAAAATTACGTGGATGGACATGTATTAAATTTGGCACGGTTGAAATATATAATGAGGAGAAGTGCATAAAACTGAAATTTCGTACAATAATGGATTAGAAATATATTAAATTCATTAAAAAAGGAATTACGCACACTACAACGCAATCGCTACACACACACACACACACACACACACACACACACACACACACACGTTTGTGTGAGTGTGTTGCGTAGCAACGCTTATACGCTTTTGTTTACAGTTAAAATCTCTGGTCGAACTGAATGTCAAACAATTATAATTATGATGACAATGTCTATATAGTTATTAGTGAAATACAGCTTGCTCAAAATACAATTATACATAAATAAAATTAAAGAAAAATTAATTGAAATTAATTATGGCCGAATTTCGATTACACGGCGACCACTAGTACCTATAAATAGGCTGAAATAAAAGATTTTTATTGTGTGATGACGGAGTAAGAATACCGTTCACCACTCCTCTTGCCCGTAGATGTGGTAAAAGGCAACTAAAAGATTAAATATGGTAATAACATTTATGCAAGAAAAGAAAAACTTGAAATAAAACCTTATAGCAACACATCTGACCAGCGTGGTATAGTAGGTCAAATTCCCTCCCAATATGGATAAAAGTATCAGGTTCGACAGCTTTCTCATGGCTGCTGCCAAATATATTACATATATTTATTTGAGAATTTCTTGATATAATGTTATACTTTTCCGTGTAGTGACAGAGTAATAATACAATCCACCACCACGCTATCTTACCTGTGAATGTCGTAAAAGACGACTAAGGGATATCATGGCCCACCCAAAAAAAAAAATAAAAAAGGGATATCATACGCATATAACATGAGATATAACAAGAGAAGAAAAACTCGAAACAAAACCCTACACCAATCAGTTTCCGCCCTAGCCGAGGCCGCGGGTGACCGGACCGGGAGTTTTAGTCCATCACCCGCAGAGAGGTTGACTGCGCGACGGCGACCGACGTCCCGGGACAGGGACGTCGAAAGGTGAGGGTACCCGAAAGGGTATTCCGTCGGATCGACCACTGACGACAAGTCACCCTGCTCCGGTGGTCGGCGCAATGACGAGTGCGACAAGGATACGGGTGGGTTACGCCCCGGACGGAGTGGACCGCGTGTGTGCTTATCATAGCCCACCCATAAAAAAAATACCAATCTGTTTGACTAGCATGGCAACCATATAGTAAGATCAATTTCCCTCCCATTGTGAAGGAGGCTGGAGCCCAACAGTGGGGCGTGCGTGAGTTGAGATGATGATGATGATGATGACGATGATACCAAACTGATAGACTTTCTGCTTATAGAGATTTTTTTTTAATACAATATCCTCCTATCTGTTGTATTTTATACATCTATGATAACATTATTTATAAATTATTTAATTTAAATAAAATAATATTTACATCGACCTTCACAGCGTCTTGTTACCCATTCTATAATTAATAAATAGTATTCTCGCACAAATTTTAATCCATTCACTGTGAATAATTTACATTTTTATAATCCAAACCACGACAGTAACAAAAGATAACGAAATCCTTGTTAGTGAAATTTACTAGATATGTATATAACGGCCTATTCAATTTTGTTTTTGAGGCCCAAGTCATCAACTTATATCATCGCACGAATTATTCCAGTATCGCAATATTTTTCCATGTGGTGATGGAGTAAGAATACAATACGCCAACCCCTATCTGTCCGTGGATGTCGTAAAAGACGACTAAGAGATATAATACACATACGACTAAGAGATGTATACATATAACATCTGTTTATGAGTAGAAAAACTCGAAATAAAACTATACCAACATGTCTGACCAGCACGGTATAGTAGGTCCTATTAGAGTTGACAATCGAGCCCAGCAGTGGGACGTGTATGAGCTCAGACGATCCTCAGTGTGGGCAAATATATTAAAAAAAGTTTTAACCATCCAACAATTAGCCTATTGAATTCACTATTGTTCATAAACCTCTCCATAAGGATAAATACATCTAGTAGTCGTCTTTTACAACATCCATATAGGAGGTGATGAATGATATTCTTTATTACGATTTTAAATAACACGCCTAAAGGTCATTAAATTGGTGAAAATTCGATTTAATTACCTTATTGAAATGAGACAGATAAGAGAATACGTGTTGCGTATTCTCTTTATATAAGTTTAAAAATGGCTGGATTATTTTTTTTCCAGCTAAACAAAATTTAGCTATAAAAAAATTCCTATAATATGGAAGTTTTAACGATTTCATCAGTGTGTACATTTTAATATTATTACAATGAATGTGTCCGATTGATATAAACTATTCCATTTGCGTCATTCCGTGTGACATCGTCCAGGGAAAGCCAGTTTACCCGCAAATCATTAAAAATCTTACTTATAGCATAACCACAAAATTATCTCGTATGCTTCCATTCTGTGTAATGACGAAGTTTGAACAAAATATATGGACACAATTTAGGTGACAATTAAGTAATAGATGTTCCGTGTGGTGACGGAATAAAAATACAATTCACCTTTCTCTGTCTTGCCCGTGGATGTCGTAAAAAACGACTAAGGGATATAATGGGCATATAACATCTATGCCAGAGAAAGACAATTCGAAATAAAACCCTATACCAACATAATGTTTGATTGCCCGACGTTTCGAACACTTTACAGCTTTCATGGTTACGTGTGACCTAAGATGTCTAACTTCCAACAAGTTATATTATTACAGATATTTATAATTATCTATTCACTACAGAAATATCAAATACAAACGCGATAAAAACCGTAAAGTAGTATTTACAATGTGTAATACTCGCGTAAACATCAGAAATCCTATATAAACCTATCTGACCAGCATGGTGTAATAAGGTCAATCTCCCTCCTATAGTGGAAGAGGCTCGAGCCCGGTAGTACAACCTACATGAGCCGAGATGATGAAGACAATAAAGTAATAGATTGATGACACAATTCGAAAAAATTTCTATATGCCAGCCTGTCTGACCGTTGGTCAGTTTCTGTCTCACTGGGGAAGAGATCCGTGCTTAATAGTAGGACTTTCATGTATTAAAGGAGAAGAAAAATCACTTGTAATAATAGAATGCATACGCAATAATAGAACATTCTAGAGAATGAGGGCTACGGTGAATGAACGAAAAAACTAATATAGAAAATCTCTTATTTCCGCACATAATTCATTGCAACTTATGCAAACCTTATTTCTACCACTATAAGTTTCAAATTATTTTGGATTATCCAAAGAAGAACGGTTGCCAAGATAAAGCACACACATCACTCAAAACGAAATTATTATTGTTTGTTCTTTTTTAAATACTTTTTGGCAGTACCGCAAAATTAATGAAATTTTAATAAGATATCGTTTACATGTAACTTATTCTCTCTTCAAAATAGAGATGCTGTATCCAACATTAATGTTTTTTTTTATATTTGACGGTAAATAATGATGCAGTCGTTGCGATATTAGATAGCAAGCCTATTTTAATAGTTAATACTATTAAAATAAGCTTGCTTATTATAAAATTTTGTAATCTTAGAAACATAGACATCTTTTTTTTTGGGGTGGATTACGGTCAGCGCATCCACCGCCCGGCTCCGCCCGGGGCGTCAGGTACGGCGCGCGGCTTCGTAACCCACCCGTGGCACGTCGCCTTCGTCGTTGGGCCGATCACCGGTGCAGGGTAACTTATCATGAGTGGTTGGCCTGACGGAATACCCCTGAGGAGTACCCTCTCCTCCACAGATGTCCCCCTGCTCGGAGACGTCGGTCTTCGTCGTCGCGCGGTCGACCTCTCGGCGCGGGTGACGAACTCCCCGGTCCAGTTAGCTAGGACGCGTTGCCATCTTTTAAGTGAATACTTATATAGGTCGGTTTTTATGGGTAGTAAATTCATGTTAGTCGTCATCGACATTATCCCGTGACGTGTTAACGGTAAGGCGAGTTTCAGATTACGCTATAATATAATAGCATATAGCTCATAGCACAACAATATCGCGCACCATACATTGTTAAGGACACGTTCACACTGTACTGTACTATATTTTATGTATGGTGCGCGATATTGTTGTGCTATGAGCTATATACTATATGCTATTATATTATAGCGTAGTCTGAAACCCGCTTAATACTATATCTGTAGATATGTCAATTATCCACTGCTGAATTCAAGTCTACCCCATGATAAGCATGAGCAAGCACAATGATGAGCATTCCCCTATTATCAAAATTAATTAAAAACATGTATTATAATTATTAGTTATTATGTGACAATAAATGCTATTCTATTCTATTCTATAAGCAGTATAATAGGCTGGCTGAATGCTTTCACATTGGATTATATTTAAAACTATGAACCTGGCCTTGCTTCGCCTTGGCTTCAGTTGCCTTACCCCCATAGTTCCCATTCTCGTGGAATATTGGGATAAAATATAGATTAAGTTACTCCTTATATAGACAGCTAATTGGTAGTAAAATATTATTAAAATCAGTCTAGCCATTTTGAAGATCAACTGGAATAAACAGACAGATAAAAAAAATTAAACTGGTTTTTAGACATAGGTATCGCGTAAATAACCCCTAGTGAGCATGAAGAAAGCCTACTATTTTGACATTACAAAACAGACACTTCAATTGTATTTATCTGTATAGATAGATATTCTTTTATTGTGAAGTTTTTTTATTTATTCTCACCCTTTAGGGTTTTTTTAAAACAGTCAGGCGAAATATATGAATGATTTTTTTTTAAATTTTGGACATACCTAAATGTTACTAAAATATAGTTATCATCATCATGACATCTCACATACGTCCTACAGCTGAATTAGTCTATTATAGAAAGGAAATTGACCTACTATCACGCCGGTCAGACCAATTAGTATAGAATTTAATTTCCAGTTTGCCTTTATTTGCGTAGATATCTGTATATTATATCCCTTATTTTTGGGATGGGTCGCGGTCGGCGCACTCCTCGTACCACTCCATCTGGGGCGACAGAGGGGCGTAAGCACGCACACCCGCAACCCACCCGAACACCACGTCACCTTCGTCATTGGACTGACCACCGGAGCAAGGTTACTTGTCGTCAGTGGTCGGCCCGATGGAATACCCCCTAATGGGGTACCCTCCCATGTATATTATATCCCTTAATCATCTTTTACTATATTCACGAAAAAAGGATGGTGTATTGTAATTTTACTCCCTCCCACGGAAAACATTCCCAACATACATGTTATTAAAACATAATTACGGTCCCCATCATAACAGTTTACATATATTCTACAAAAGAAAATTGACCTCCTATCAGCGTGATCAGATAGGTTAGTATAGAAATTTATTTCGAGGTTTTACTTCATTTATATAAATATTGTCTGTATGTTATATCCCTATATCAACACGTCTGACCAACTTAGTATAGTAGGTCAATTTCCCTGCCATTATGGAGAAGGACTTAGCCCAACATTAGGACGTATATGGGTTGAGATATTGATGTTATATCCCTTAGTCGACTTTTACTAAATTCTCGAATAAAATAAGGAGTGGTGAATTGAATTTCAATTATCACACGGAAATAATATAATGGTTCTAGCACATTCCATTCAAATTACCCTTAATATACTTTAATTTAATGACAATGTAAACAGTAAAATCAATTTAGGCATGACAACAAGTTATCTCGAACAACCGGTTACTTAATAACTTCATACGAAATTGAATATTAATATGAACTTCAAATAAAAATAATTTGAAACAATATTTACATAATAATTAATAAAGTAATATAATAATAAAGTAAAGTAATATAATATATATATAATAATAATATATAATACTTTATTATTATATATATATATAAATATTTTTAATGTAATAAACATTTAATAGTTTTTTTTAATATATAATAGTTTTTGATCGTTAAGTGCTTAAATTGCTTTTACCGTGTGGTGACGGAATAAGAATACAATTCATCACTCCCTATCTTATTCGTGGGTGTCCTAAAAGACGACTAAGTGATATAATATGAAGATAACACCTACGCAAAAGAAGATAAATTTAAAAAAAAATCTATACCAATCCATCTGGGCGGGTGAAGACATATTAAGAATACATATCGCTGCCCACTATCTTGGCCACAGATATCGTAAAACACCGGCTCGTCCGGAGTAGCACCCCATTGCCGCAGAGAATCAACATTTAAGTAGTGTTAATATGTTGCTAAGCTTCTTTCGGAGAGCAAGAGAATCAGAGGTATAAACCTTTACAGCGTTTAAACTATGCGGTTACGGCCCCGTTTTCCGCCGTCGTAGAGCCAGAGGAACAACAGCATTTGACATCGAACCTGCGAAATAAACGCAACTGAGAACTTGAGGACTGCTGCACCGCACGCTGCTACAACTGCGGTACGTTATCGCCACGGCTTTCGACGTCACCACGTGTAAAGCTCCATACGAATCCGAGTTGGACTAGAGTAGCGATGCGTCGGCTCTGATGGCATTGTTACTGCAGAACCATACTCATAATATATAAACACCCATAATATTTACACACATAAGTTAAGTAGCGAACTGGTTGTGTCCTTGATATTGTAGAAGTCCATGACCGGCAATTACCACTTACCATCACGTGGGCTGGCTGATCCTCTGCTGCCAAAGGCATATATTTATAATGGCAATATGCTATTATTAATATGACCTATACGGTTTGCTTAGTTGGTCAATACTTAGGGGTATTCCGTCGGGCCGACCACTGACGACAAGTTAACGCTGCTCCAGTGGTCGGCCCAACGACGAAGGCGACGTGGTTTTCGGGTGGGTCGCGGGAGTTGCGTGCTTAAGCCCCTCTGTCGCCCCGGACGGAGTGGTGCGGAGGCGCGCCGATCGCGGCCCACCCACAAAAAAAAAAAAAAAATTGGTCAATACTTCAATACGGTGATTCGCAATTTATCCAATGATTCGTACAGCTCGTTAACAAGCAGTCATAGTAAGCAAGATGGACAGATTAATAACCAGCAGAGAAGAAGTGATTGTGGATCTTTATGCGAGTTTGATATCTGAAACAAAACTGTTTTTACGGATTTTATCGCGTTTTTATTTCATTTTTAATTTACCGATAGTTTGAACACTTTTCAATGTTCATGGTCACGGTAGGACTAAGGTGTTTCACGTCAAATGTGACTCGATGATGAATTGTTTATAAAAACGCGATAAAATCCGTGAAAATAGTTTTATTTCAACAATGTTTAAATAGAATTCTCCTCAGGCGCGAGTACTTGCGCTTGATGCCGCTCTAACTGAGGCCGCGGGCTTGACGGGGGAATAATTTCACCCGCGGAGAGGCTGACCGCGTGCCGGCGACGTTCTAATGTCGAGAAAGTATAGTATCCGAAACGGTAACTCGCTGGGCTGGCCACGAACGTCAAGGAATCGGTACCAGTGGTCGGCCCAATACTAAAGGAGAGGGAATACGGTGTATTAATCGGGTGTGCCGCTCTTTCACCCCGGAGAGAAAGGACGGCGTGGGTTCAGACCATAGGCCGCTCAAAAAAGCGTCGGGCCGACCACTGACGACAAGTCACCCTGCTCCGGTGGTCGGTCCAACGACGAAGGCGACATGTCACGGGTGGGTTACGGGTGTGCATGCTTATGCCCCTCTGTCGCCCCGGACGGAGTGGTACGAGGAGTGCGCCGACCGTAACCCATCCCCCCAAAAAATAGACCATTCAAATAAGAATATAAAAAAAAATCTGTTGACATTCTTTGTGTATCCTTTTAAATTTAACTCTAATTGAAGCATGTAATTTGTCTCTAAAATAATTCCTTCGGTATTGATACCTAATTTACAGACAGCGACCAATGAATGTGGTAATATCCTATTTTTACTTTTAAATAGGTAATTTAAATTTAAGTAAAAGTCAAGGTCAACCAAAGATAACATATTGAAACGTTATTTTTAAACAGCGTGATGTCTTTATATCTTTTTATGTTCACATAGAGGCTCCTGCTTTTTGTACAAAGAAATAATGAATTTATATATGTACTAATACATATTTTAAACATGTAACACTCCTTGATCTATACCTATTTATATTAATACTGACCCAACAGACGCTGTTCTATTCAAATCTGCTGTTGGGCTCGAGCCACCTCTGCAATAAGAGGGCAAACTCCTAAACGGCTGGACGGATTTAGATGAAATTGTGTGTATATTACAATGGATACTTGGATGGTTTCAAAACACAATTGAACCCGGTAGGTGTAACTGCCAGTAGATCACAAAAAATTGATGGGGTGGCATTTGTAAAAGACGACTAAGGGATTAAATATGCATATAAAATGTATGCAAACCTGAATTAAGGAAAACTTGAAACCCTATTCCAACACATGAACAGTGTGGTTATAGTAGGCCAACTTTCCTCCACTGGGAGGGATATGACCACTGAGCAGCCTGGTTCCAGTGGAAACTATAAGATCTGAAATGATATTGATGATAATTCTTATTCTGTCACCACAAAGACAAGCTAACGTATGGGTAGTAGGTCGATTTCCCTCGGGGTCCGCGCCGGTCCTCGGGAAGTTCGGCGCTAGTTGATAATGGTTAAGAAATCTACGACATAAAGATTTATTAATGAGATCGAGTTACTCTTATTAAAACATGATATATGAATGAATAATATAGCAAATATTTTGCTTAAGGCTCGTTTTAAATTTCCAACGAATTTACATAACACATTTAGGTAAAAATTTCATTACTAAAACAAAACTAACATTTCTGAGAAAATGTTTTAGTAATATTATTATGTGGAGCTAAAACAATTTAATATCTGTTGCTATTATATTGAAAAGTTTTTGTTTTCAATAAATAATCGATCAGCTGTACCTAATTATGTTACCATTTATTAAAATATAGTATTTAAATTGAAAATCCTATTATTTAAAGATTTGCATAATTTTTAAAGGACCGCCTACCTTAAGTATTAGACTATATAAAAATACACTCGAGACGTCCGATTACGAGAATTTTTAGTCAGCAAAGTCCGTTGGTTCGTCCAAAGATTTAGCCTATGTCTTTCCACTTCAGCGTGTCAACATCTAAGTCGGTATCAAATTGAATTTGAACACCCGTTTTCTTCGAAATTTACTTATTTCGGATTTTACTTCGCAGTCATAATCATCACAGCCCATAAACTGCCGGACTCAGCCTTAACCACAATGGGAGACACTTTAACGTACTTTACCACGATGGTCAGACGGGTTGGTATAGGGTTTTATTTCAAGTTTTCCCTCTTTTGTATAGATCTGCCAGAATCCCTTAATCTTCTTTTATGACACCAGGCAAGAATGGGGTGAATTGTATTCTTACTCAAACGGAAGCACTTTACTTCGCAGTGAAGCCGTGAAAATATATCTTTACAGTGACTCGATTAATGTAAAGGTTGGTATCTATACCAATAAATAAAATTGGAGTGTCTGTTTGTAATGTCAAAATAATAGGCTTTTTTCATGTTCACACGGTTATTTGCACGACACCTATGCCTAAAATAGCAATTAGTCGGCGTGGCGTCCGCCCTATCGTGGCTTATGCTGAACGTGGGCGGACCGAGCGCTGCGTGCCGACGGCTGTACGCGGGGGTCATCCGGTCGATGGCCCTGTACGGCGCACCGGTGTGGGCGGGGTCCATGACCGTCCGACTTAGGGCCCTTCTGTGGCGACCACAGAGGGTCATGGCGGTCAGGGCCATCCGCGGATACCGCACGGTGGCGACAGAGGCAGCGTGCCTGTTGGCCGGGACTCCCCCGTGGGACCTGGAGGCGGAGATGCTCGCCGGACTATATTGGCGGGTGACGGGGGTGCGAGCGGAGGGCGGTGTGGTCTCGTTAAGGGATCTCACCGCCTGGCGCGTCGACGCCCGCCGAGACGTCATTGCCCGTTGGGCAGTCCGGCTGGAGAGGCCTCGGTTCGGGGTGCGAACCGTGGAGGCCTTCCGGCCGGTGCTGATGCAGTGGTTGGAAAGGCGGCACGGGGTGCTCTCCTTCCGACTGGTGCAGGTTTTGACGGGGCATGGGTGCTTCGCCAAATACCTGCACAAGGTCGTTAGGAGGGAAAGTACACCGTCCTGCCACCACTGCGATTGCGACGAGGACACGGCGCGCCATACGCTCGAGGCCTGCGCGGCTTGGGCAGTGCAGCGCTGTGAACTCGTCGCAATCATCGGTACGGACCTGACGCTGCCGGCTATCGCTAGGGCGATGGTCGACAGCGTCGAGAATTGGGACGCGGTCGCAGCCTTCTGCGAGACAGTGATCTCGCGGAAGGAGGCGGCGGATCGCCTGCGCGAGGAGCGCAGCCTCGATGGGGAGATCCGCCGCCGGCGACTGGGGCGGCGTAGGCCAAACTATCTGCGCCTCATGCCGCCCTAGCTGAGGCCGCGGGTGACGTGACCGGGGATTAGTCCGTCACCCGCTGAGAGGCCGACCGCGTGAGGAAAGACCAACGTCCTCCCCGAGGGGGGGACGTCGGTCGATGGGAGGGTACCCCAATTAGGGGTATTCCGTCGGGTCGACCACTGACGACAAGTTAACGCTGCTCCAGTGGTCGGCCCAATGACGAAGGCGAGGTGGTTTTCGGGTGGGTTGCGGGAGTTGCGTGCTTAAGCCCCTCTGTCGCCCCGGACGGAGAGGTGCGGAGGCGCGCCGACCGCAGCCCACCCACAAATGAAAAAAAAAAATAGCAATTAAAAAATTTTTGTCTGTCTGTCTGTTTGTTCCGGGTAATCTTCAAAACGGCTGAACCGATTTCAAAAATTCTTTCACCAATGGAAAGCTATATTATCAGGGCGTAAACTAGGCTACATTTTATCCCAGTATTCCCACGGGAACGGGAACTACGTGGGTAAAACGACTATAACCTATAAGCGAAGCGAGGGCGGGTTGCTAGTCTATATATATAAAAGAAAGTCGTGTTAGTTACACTATTTATAACTCAAGAACGACTGTACCGATTTGGCTGAAAATTGATGGGAAGGTAGCTTAGACCCAGGAGACGGACATAGGATACTTTTTATTCCGTTCGATCGCGTTCCCGTGTGACGTGACATAAAACGTCAAAGAGAATACAAGTCACTATGAAACGTGGTATAACAAAAACGCATGTGATATGTAATAAGAAAACGCAAATGACAGCTAAACGTAATTTTCTCTATGATTAAGTATGGTGGAAAATTTGATAATTATAATTTTGTCAGAAATCAATAATAATTAGTAATTTTTATTCTCTTTGAATCATCATTAACAATGCTGCTACCAAGATGATCGAATCTTGCCCAACCAACCCGTAACGGTTCTACCATTAATGAATATATTTTTGGAAAATTGGAAAATATATTTACGAAAAAAATTATAGCAGTACGAAGTTCGCTAGTTCAGCTAGTTTATCTATAAAAACTAAAAGTTCTTGGCACCCAAGCAATGTTAGTACTCCCATTCCTCCCCCTCAGTGTCCACCAATTCCTACCCCCATCTTCTCATCATACTCCTCCTCCTACTCCACCTTGTCCTTAGTTTAATTTCCAAGCATATGACTCTTTATCTATACCAATAAATAAAATTGGTGTGTCTGTTTGTAATGTCAAAATAATAGGCTTTTTTCATGCTCACACGGTTATTTGCACGACACCTATGCCTAAAACAGCAATTAAAAAATTTTTGTCTGTCTGTCTGTTTGTTCCGGGTAATCTTCAAAACGGCTGGACCGATTTCAAAAATTCTTTCACCAATGGAAAACTACAATATCAGGGCGTAAACTAGGCTATATTTTATCCCGGTATTCCCACGGTAACGGGAACTACGCGGGTAAAACGACTAAAACCGAAGCGAAGCGAGGGCGGGTTGCTAGTACCACATATAAATGGTTATCTTAAATCGCGGTTTAATTTACTTTTATTAATTAATTGTCATCGTCATCATCATTTTAGCCTATTGCCGTCCACTGCTGAACGCCCGCCTTCCTCATGTTTCACCACAAAGTGCGGTACTGTGCCGCCTGCATCCAACGACTCCTAACAACTTTCACTAGGACGTTGATCCCGGTCCATTAATTTATATAGGTTAAGGAAATAATCCTTGGTTCATAACAAATATACTTAGAATAATAACGTATAGAAGGATAGTGTCAGTACTTCGAACTTTAAAAATTTGAATCTAAAAATACTAATGGCGGGCAGACGATTACACACGTACACACGGAAACCACTATACAAATTATGAAATCAAATTTTGTTTTTATTAACATAAATCGTCGAAATACTTTTAAAAGTAATGTTAAAAACCTTTTTATGTTTTTCAAATGTGTTGTGGCACCATTTGAATGCACAAGCCGTCATAATTACCTATTTATTTTTTAAGAGTTGCGTACGTTTGTGCAGTGCAATGACTTGTACATTACGGGACTGTTTCGGCGTAGGCTCCATTAGGCTCCAATTGAAATGTCTCACTTTTTGTGCGTGGACTTACCTTCTATATGTTATTATTCTAAGCAAATATATAGCTTGAACTTTACAAATACATAACGGACACAAATTACATTCTGACTCAAAACAGGAATTTGCGAATCGCACAAAGTGCATCCTACATGGGAAGCGAACCGAAGACTCTAACATGGTTGATCGATGTCTTAATCACTACGCCATCTATGTAGTCAATATGTAACTATACAAATATGGAAATATACAAGAATTGCTTGTTTAGTTATTAGATAAGATCTTAAGTAATTCTACCGGTTGGTTATGGACTAACCACAATCATCCCATCTATACCAATAAATAAAATTGGAGTGTCTGTTTGTAATGTCAAAATAATAGACTTTTTCCATGCTCACACGGTTATTTGCACGATACCTATGCCTAAAATAGCAATTAAAAAAATTTTGTCTGTCTGTCTGTCTGTTTGTTCCGGGTAATCTTCAAAACGGCTAGACCGATTTCAAAAATTCTTTCACCAATGGAAAGCTATAATATCAGGGCGTAAACTAGGCTATATTTTATTCCGGTATTCCCACGGGAACGGTAACTACGCGGGTAAAACGACTATAACCTATAACCGAAGCGAAGCGAGGGCGGGTTGCTAGTACTTGTATAAAGTTACAAAACAACTTATTGCTATGTTTCTATCAACCTCAACTAGCAGTGCCAAGTGTCCGGATAAAGCCGGATATTAGGCATTTTGGTTACGTGTCCGGCCAAAATAAAGTGTGCGGCTTGTCCAGCTTTCGTGTGACTTTTTACATTATTTGTTTGTATTTCATTAGAAATCTATACCAATAAATAAAATTGGAGTGTCTGTTTGTAATAACAAAATAATAGGCCTTTTTCATGCTCACACGGTTATTTGCACGACACCTATGCCTAAAATAGCAATTAAAAAAGTTTTGTCTGTCTGTCTGTCTGTTTGTTCCGGGTAATCTTCAAAACGGCTGGACCAATTTCAAAAATTCTTTCACCAATGGAAAGCTATAATATCAGGGGCGTAAACTAGGCTATATTTTATCCCGGTATTCCCACGGGAACGGGAACTACGCGGGTAAAACGACTATAACCTATAACCGAAGCGAAGCGAGGGCGGATTGCTAGTTTTACATAATTTCTCTTATTGTACCTATTAATACTGATTTGACGGTTTTTCCGTGTGGTGACGGAATAAGATATATTCTTATTATTATACTAGCAACCCGCCCTCGCTTCGCTTCGGTTTCAGTCGTTTTACCCGCGTAGTTCCCGTTCTCTTGGGAATACCGGGATAAAAAATAGCCTAGTTTACGCCCTGATATTATAGCTTTCCATTGGTGAAAGAATTTTTGAAATCGGTCCAGCCGTTTTGAAGATTACCTGGCACAAACAGACAGACAAAAAAATTTAAAGTGATTTTTAGGCATATGTATAGTGTAAATAACCGTGTGAGCATGAAAAACACCTATTATTTTGACATTACAAACAGACAATCCAATTTTATTTATTGGTATAGATTCTTTTTATTCACTACGATTTTACACGTATTTTTCATCATCTTCAATAATTTTTACGTAATAATGTCTTATAAATCGATGAAGCCGACTGCACGATCGACATAAGCGTTCGGCTTGTGACATTGTTACTTCTCAATAATCTTTGACGACTCTTTCAGGGGGAGTGCTCCGAGGAACTGTTTGACTTGGTATCACCGTCACTATTCTACCAACGTACCACTCGACATCGTAGCAGGGTTCATCCATTTCACCTGGAAACGTTATGGCCTTCAACTGTACATTTCCAGCGATCATTTCTCCCACGTACGTGGCAAGCTCTGGAATGATGCTGCTGTGTTTTCCGAGCGCTATGACGTGTCCTTCTTTAAACGAGGTTTAAGAAGAGTATTTTCTTCACGATAGGCAACGGCCTGGCTGTGCCCCTGGTATTGCAAAAGTCCATGTGCGGCAGAATCACGTACCATCAGGTGTGCTGCTTGCTCGTTTGCCACCGTTGGCAATAAAATAAAATCTGTATAAAATAAAATAAGTAAAAAATAATGTTAATTCATCGAAAAAAAATGTAATTTTCAATTAATTCCTTTGTATTATACAAAATAACGATATTTCAGTGATAATAATTTAGTTCAATCCAATTCAGTATGCACATTGTCATCAATGCTTTTTAATGACATTATCACGTTAATTTTTCGTTCATAAATCGACTTTACAGACAACCAATATATTTTTAATAATAAAATGATTTTTACGTGTTTAGTGCCTTTGATTTCCCAAATAAAAAAGAACTGTGGCAAATGTCTAATACGGCACATACGCGAAAGTATGTGAGGATGTTTGTTGCTCTTTCACGCAAAAACTACTGAATGGATGTTGATGAAACTTCACAATAATATAGCTTACATATCAGAATAATACATAGGCTATAATATATCTTGATATTCTCACGGAAAGGGGAACTATGTGGGTAAAACCGCAGGGCGCTGCTAGTTAATGTATAAATAGTAATAAAATATTAGCTCAAAAGACGAAAAATTGAATAAACTAAATTATAACGGCCAGTACCTGGTTTTCGTAGTAAACCAATTTGCAGCCATATGGTGATAGACTAAATACCTATACTATTCAACACTCCTTCATCTACCATGGGTGTCGTAAAAGACGACTAAGTGATTTAACCTGCATATAAAATATATGCAATAGAAAGAAAACACGTAATGAAATCCTATACCAAACAGTCTGACTAACGTAGTACCGTAGGTTAATTCCCTTGCTATTGTGGAGGAGGGTCAAGCTGAAATGATATTCGGTGATGATAATTGTTCAAATTAGACATATTATAAATAGTTCTGAATCGTGATTGACTTATATACTGGCATAAACATGGATAAAAATACTATGGTGGACTAAATGAGTAAGTTCTAAAATTAACATGTGTTCGCATTCTATTCTGGTGCGAGTTCTATTGTTTAAAGAATATATAAAAAAAATATCTCCGTGTGGTGACGGAGTAAGAATACATATCACCACTCTCTCTTTCTTTCACGGGGGTATCGTAAAAGACGACTAAGGGATATGATATGCAGATAATATCTATGCAGGAGAAGATAAACTCGGGCCGACTATGGAAGTCAAGGAATCGGTCCCAGTGGTCGTCCCAATGGTGATGGGGAGGGAAATACGGTAGATTATAGGGTCGCACGTCGCTCATTTGTCGTCCCGGACAGATTGAGCGGGGTGTATCCAGACCCTAGCCTACCAAAAAAAAACGAGAAGATAAACTCGACATAAAACCCAAACCCGGCATGATAAGAGGTTATGAGTCTTATTCTCATTCTGATGCGATATGGAAAGTAAACAGATAAAATAGAAGAAATAAGAAAGAAAATTTAAGGACACTACAGTTCACATACACATTCAAATGCACATGAAAGACCAAATGACAAAAAAAGACAAAAAGCATTGGTAAAATAATAGTAGAGTAATTTCAAAAATTTCCGTGTGGTGACGGAGTAAGAATACAATTCACCACTCCCTATCTTACCCGTGGGTGATCGTACGAGACGACTAAGGGATATAAAACGCATATAACATCTATGCGAGAGAAGGAAAACTTGAAATAAAACCCTATATCAACACGTCTGACCAGCGTGGTATAGCAGGTCAATTACTCTTCCATTATGGAGGAGGCCCGAGCCCAACAGTGGGACATATAAGGGCTGAGATGAGATGAATTTCAAAAAAAAGTTAAAAAGATTAAAACCCGATTACGCAAATCAAATAAAAAAAAAAGATTTAAAAAGTACTTGACAAGAGAATGTTTTAGAAAGAAATAAAAACTTATGTATAAAATTGTCAGGATAACGCCGTGGTCGCATGCCCTTATAATTATGTAGGAGTTCCTAGTAAGTACCTAAATACAGGTACTTACTCTTTACCTTTTACAAAAAAAGCGAATAAAAGAGCACAAAACAAAAGATTATTTTAGCCAAAAATCTAAACATAGGTACAAAATTGTCAAAATAAATCCGTGTTCGTGTTCCCTTATAATTTTGTAGATGTTCCTAGTACATGCGGGTACCTCCTTCTCTGTAATCAGGTAAAAACCAACACCTTTCAATGTAAATCCGAATCACCGCTAATATGTGTATCATCAACTCGGCTCATACATGCCCCACTGCTGAGCTAGAGCCTTCTCCACAATAGGAGGGAAATTGACCTTACTATGCTATGCTGGTCAGACAGGGTGGTATAGGGTTTTACTTCGAGTTTTCCATCTCTTGCATAGATGTTGATTTCGGGCTTTTTTTCATTCGAAATAATATCCAATTACGCTCCAAAGTCAACGTAAGAAAGGTAAAGAAAATATATTCTTAATACCACAGCGGACAGGTATATCAAAATCCTAACAATAAGTATTGTAACGGCGTATGAATGCACGCCATCATAATGATACGTTAGACAACAACAGCTGTCATCAAATGACCAGATTCATTTTACGTTAAAGAAAATATAAAAATAGAACCGTTGATAGGTTTGATTGACGTTCTCTAATGGACGCGAGAGTAAATATTATCACGTATGACCATGGCAATGACAATACTGAGCATTCATACAGCTGCGAATTTAGCTATTCAATGGATGGGAATGCAGACAAAATGATACACAGACTATTTCATCGATCATTTTTTATTTTCACACTTTTGCTAATGTACAGATGGGTAAGATACCTATCATTAAGTGTTGAGGGTTCGATTTCCATTTTTTTATTTCTTGGATAGGCAGTCCGTTACGTCCGGAGGTACTGGGGCTTCCGCCGCCCAAGTCGCCGCCGGCCGAACGTGTCGTCGGAATGGAGTTCCTTCCTCACACGCTCCGCCATCTCCTTTTGCTAGACGACTGCCTCGTAGAAGTCGGCTGCCGCGATCCAGCACCTGACGTTATCAAGGATCGTCCTAGCGATAATCGGCAACGCCAGGTTGGCACCGCGCAGCATTGCCCACGCGGCATACACCTCAAGCGTGTGTGCTCACGGTGTCCTCGCCACAATCGCAGTGGTGGCAGAACGATGTGCTCTCCCTCTTCACGATCTTGTACAAGCACCAGTTGGAACGAAAGCCTCCCGAGCCACCGACCAAACCATTCTAGTAATACCGGCTGTAAGGCCGCGATGGTCCGTACACCGTACTGAGATCTCTCCAGATGGACTGCCTACTGGGCAATGACATCGCGACAAGTGTCTTACTCAGCGAGACTACGCCATCTCCCTCCTGTGTCTGCGACACCCGCTGGTAGAGTCTGGCGAGCATCTCCGCCTCTAGGTCCCACGGAGTGTTCTCGGCCAACAAGCACGTTGCCTCCGTACGATACCCTCATATAGTCCAAACCACCATGTCCTTCTGTGGTCGCCACAAGATTATTAAAAGTCTCAGGGAGCCGTTAAATGCATAGGACGTTCTGATTGTTATTCTCATGAGAAGGTCTTTGCCTAATAATGGATATGTACGTGCTGAAAGGTGCAGATTACAGTTCACCAAATACTATCCAGGCAACGGTATCCTAATACGTCTGTCCTCGGGCTTAGCATCAACCAATCCCCTTCGAAAAGAAAGACATGGAACTATGTCTAAAATACGAAATAAATGTATTGTAGGAAATAGGAAAGTGAGTGATAATTGAACGACGGTGACGCCTACAAATGACGTCAAGCGTGAAGCTGGTTTGTTGGCAAGGAAGTTGATGCATTATGGCCATCCTATTGCAAAAAGGTCATTACACTTTGGCATTTATTCTTCCATACATTTGGTGATTTAATATGTATTCTTCCACGCAAGTGGAAGAATAGTACAATATTGCAAGGTTTTTTGGCTAAATCTCGTCTGACGTCAAACTTTCTTGGCATTGTAATCATTTACCAGACGACATTAGGTGAAAGTATGAAAAAAAAAGCAATCCATATTTAGAATACCTAGTTATAATGCTATTTAAAAAAATTAATAGATGTACATAAACAGTTTTCGTGTAGTGACGGAGTAAAAATACAAATCACCACCACCTAACCTAATTGTGGGTGTCGTAAAGGACGACGAAGAGATCAAATATGCATATTCTATGCAAGAAAATGAAAACTCGAAATTGAACCTAGTCGTCAGTCAGTTCCAATCTTGCCCATGGGTGTACTTTTTTTACGTTGGGCTATGGTCAACGCACCCGCTAGCTGGCTTCGTGCGGGTCGACAGAGGGGCAGCGCGCGGCCTCATAACCCACCGTAGCCCGTCGCCTTCGTCGTTGAGCCGACCACGGGTACCCAGTTCCTTGTCCTCCGTGATCGGCCCGATCCGTGGATGTCATAAAATATGAATATGGGATATAATATGCAGATAATATCTATCTAAGAGAAATAAATCTCGAAATAAAACCTTATGATACATATAACCAACACGCCTGATCACTGTGGTAGAGCAGGTCAATTTCTCTCCCATTGTGTAGGAGGCTCGAACCCAGTAGTGACGTATATTAGCTACTAGCTTCTGCCCGCAACTTCGTCCGCGTAGAATAGTTACTTTGGGCTAACGCTAACTTTAACCCGCGAATTTGTTTACATAGAAGGTGAAAACATCTTTAAATAATATGATTCTGCCATATATGATAAATTTTGCGAAACTTAGCGTTTACGTAGCGTACGCAGCGGCGGCTTTCATAAGGAAAAATAGCTCGATATTTTAACTTTCTTCAGCTTCACTCCTATTAGTCTTAGCTTAGTGATATATAGCTTATAGCCTTCCTTAATAAACGGGCTATCTAACACTGAAAGAATTGTTCAAATCGGACCAGTAGTTCCTGACATTGCGCGTTCAAATAAACAAACTCTTCAGTTTTATATATTAGAATAAATGATGACGACGATTAAAATACTCTATGACAAGGAACAATTTCTCAATACGAGGCTTACCAAAAAACTGTCATGATACTATTATCTCATTCTATGTAGGTGGATGACTTCAAATTCACGTTTAAATAGATTAATGTTTAGAGCATTTCAATAGTAATGAGAGACACTAAGACAAAAACTTATTTTAGTGAAAGTGTAAGTAACAATTAAGGAACTAGTATGACATCATTTTTAAATAAGGTACCATTTACATTCGGCTAACGGACGTTTCGAACAAATACAACAGTTTCAAATTGTGATAGTAAAATACATATGTACATTAAATCATTTTCAGTATTAACTCAGCTTCTATATGTCTCAATATATGATGCCGAGTGTCCTACAAAGTAAAACGTTTCGAACAAATACAACAGTTTCAAATTGTGATAGTAAAATACATATGTACATTAAATCATTTTCAGTATTAACTCAGCTTCTATATGTCTCAATATATGATGCCGAGTGTCCTACAAAGTAAAACGTTTCGAACAAATACAACAGTTTCAAATTGTGATAGTAAAATACATATGTACATTAAATCATTTTCAGTATTAACTCAGCTTCTATATGTCTCAATATTTGATGCCGAGTGTCCTAGAAAATAAAACGTTTCGAACAAATACAACAGTTTCAAATTGTGATAGTAAAATTCATATGTACATTAAATCATTTTCAGTATTAACTCAACTTCTATATGTCTCAATATTTGATGCCGAGTGTCCTACAAAATAAAACGTTTCGAACAAATACAACAGTTTCAAATTGTGATAGTAAAATACATATGTACATTAAATCATTTTCAGTATTAACTCAGCTTCTATATGTCTCAATATATGATGCCGAGTGTCCTACAAAGTAAAACGTTTCGAACAAATACAACAGTTTCAAATTGTGATAGTAAAATACATATGTACATTAAATCATTTTCAGTATTAACTCAGCTTCTATATGTCTCAATATTTGATGCCGAGTGTCCTAGAAAATAAAACGTTTCGAACAAATACAACAGTTTCAAATTGTGATAGTAAAATACATATGTACATTAAATCATTTTCAGTATTAACTCAACTTCTATATGTCTCAATATTTGATGCCGAGTGTCCTACAAAATAAAACGTTTCGAACAAATACAACAGTTTCAAATTGTGATAGTAAAATACATATGTACATTAAATCATTTTCAGTATTAACTCAGCTTCTATATGTCTCAATATTTGATGCCAAGTGTCCTAGAAAATAAAACGTTTCGAACAAATACAACAGTTTCAAATTGTGATAGTAAAATACATATGTACATTAAATCATTTTCAGTATTAACTCAACTTCTATATGTCTCAATATTTGATGCCGAGTGTCCTACAAAATAAAACGTTTCGAACAAATACAACAGTTTCAAATTGTGATAGTAAAATACATATGTACATTAAATCATTTTCAGTATTAACTCAGCTTCTATATGTCTCAATATTTGATGCCAAGTGTCCTAGAAAATAAAACGTTTCGAACAAATACAACAGTTTCAAATTATGATAGTAAAATACATATGTACATTAAATCATTTTCAGTATTAACTCAGCTTCTATATGTCTCAATATTTGATGCCGAGTGTCCTAGAAAATAAAACGTTTCGAACAAATACAACAGTTTCAAATTGTGATAGTAAAATACATATGTACATTAAATCATTTTCAGTATTAACTCAACTTCTATATGTCTCAATATTTGATGCCGAGTGTCCTACAAAATAAAACGTTTCGAACAAATACAACAGTTTCAAATTGTGATAGTAAAATACATATGTACATTAAATCATTTTCAGTATTAACTCAACTTCTATATGTCTCAATATTTGATGCCGAGTGTCCTACAAAATAAAACGTTTCGAACAAATACAATAGTTTCAAATTGTGATAGTAAAATACATATGTACATTAAATCACTTTCAGTATTAACTCAGCTTCTATATGTCTCAATATTTGATGCCGAGTGTCCTAGAAAATAAAACGTTTCGAACAAATACAACAGTTTCAAATTGTGATAGTAAAATACATATGTACATTAAATCATTTTCAGTATTAACTCAACTTCTATATGTCTCAATATTTGATGCCGAGTGTCCTACAAAATATAACGTTTCGAACAAATACAATAGTTTCAAATTGTGATAGTAAAATACATATGTACATTAAATCATTTTCAGTATTAACTCAGCTTCTATATGTCTCAATATTTGATGCCGAGTGTCCTAGAAAATAAAACGTTTCGAACAAATACAACAGTTTCAAATTGTGATAGTAAAATACATATGTACATTAAATCATTTTCAGTATTAACTCAGCTTCTATATGTCTCAATATTTGATGCCGAGTGTCCTAGAAAATAAAACGTTTCGAACAAATACAACAGTTTCAAATTTTGATAGTAAAATACATATGTACATTAAATCATTTTCAGTATTAACTCAGCTTCTATATGTCTCAATATTTGATGCCAAGTGTCCTAGAAAATAAAACGTTTCGAACAAATACAACAGTTTCAAATTGTGATAGTAAAATACATATGTACATTAAATCACTTTCAGTATTAACTCAGCTTCTATATGTCTCAATATTTGATGCCGAGTGTCCTACAAAATAAAAGAAAATTTCTGATGCTTCCGCGAGTATAACACATTGTAAATAAAATTATTTTTACGGATTTTATCGCACTTGTGTTTAATTCTTGATTGCCCGACGTTTACGAACATTCTTCCCGTTCTCCAAAAAGCAAGGCGATATCCAACAGTGGAGGTAAAATGTATATTGAATAGATGGGATGGCAATCATCGGTGCCGGCTTGACGCTGCCGACCATCACTAGAACGATGCCCGATAGCGTCAGGAACTGGGACAGGGTCGGTAACTTTTGTTGAGCAGTTGTCTCGCAGATGGTGGCGGCAGAGCGGGTCCGGGAGGAATTCCTCTACCACGACATGCTACTGGTGCATAGTGTTGCCCAAAAAAGTCTTGGTCTTGCGGTCTTGGTCTTGGTCCTGCGAGAAATGCGAGACCGAGACCAAGACCAAGACTGGCCCTGCAAGACTTGAGCAAGACCAAGACTGAGCCTGCAAGAGTCTCGCGGTCTTGCATTTAATTCAAATCACCATTTATATACGGTGGAGCTCGTGTCTTCTACATAATAGGAGGGAAATCAGCTGTGGCCGGAGAGGAACCGCCACGGTGATCGGCCGTGTTGTTACAGGGTTTTATGTCAAGTTTTCCTTCTCTTGCACCGATGTTATATATTATAGCCCTTAGTCGTGGGTACGCACTCGCGGGTAAAATAGGGGGGTGATGAATTGTATTCTTACTCCATCACTACACGGCAAGTCAAATCAGTCTTGAGATATCCATCTGTTGGCCAATCGATTCCCAACGTTGGTGTTGGCTTTTCAGAATTATTCTTCGGAAAGGCTTAAGGACAAAAATACCGTAATCACTAGAGTGCTCTTGCCCATTATACATATTTATATATCTGATTATTCATTAGCCCAACGACGTTCACTGTTGGACATAGAAATATGCCTACAATTAATCTACATAAATGTCCGTGTAGGGACAGAGTACGAATACAATTCACCACTCTCTTACCCGTGGATGTCGTATCAAATCGGACCGAGGCAATGTTGGTAGGAAGCCATTATTATTTTTTTTTTATGGGTGGGCTATGGTATTCACGCGCGGTCCATTCCGTCCGGGGCGATGAAAGGACGGCGCGCGGGCCCATAACCCACCCGCACCCACGTCGCCTCGTTTTTGGGCCGACCACCAGAACAGGGTGATTTGTCGTCAGTGGTCAAATAACTCCGTCGCTTGCCAATCAAATTGAAGAAATCTTTTTTGTTGGAAAGGGGGAATGTTAAATGACATAAAATTTATTGTATAAACTGCCCCGTGTGGTGACGTCTCAAGAAAACAGGGTCGAAATTCCTTCCTTTGTCATATGAGTAGTAACTCTGTCTAATGTAACACCAGGGGAATAGGAGAGTAATTTTCCCCAGTGGTAAGGATTATATTCAATAGTGGACTATAGGCTAGCAGATGAATAGGTAGGATAGGATAATATTTGATTAATTTAGTGGGATTTTTCATTGCCATAATAAATGACTGTTACGTTATTCCAACTGCAAGACTTGCAAGACTTTGCGAGACTCTTGCTGCAATACCAAGACCAAGACCAAGACTCGAGTGTGCAATAGCATGACCAAGACGAGACCAGGTGTGCTGTTGCAAGACCAAGACCAAGACTGGTCCAAGTCTCGTCTTGGTCTTGCATTTGGGCAACACTACTGGTGCATTGGGCAGCGCAGACGCAAGTGCCTGCGTCTGAAGCCACCCTAGCCGAGGTCGTGAGTGGATGGACCGGGGTTTAGTCCGCCACCCGCGTAAAGCCGACGGCCTGCCAACACTGCCTTACACAGGCATCGAAGGGGACGGTACCCAAAGGGGTACCCAAAGGGGCTGGCCCGGATGTCAAGGAATCGATACTAGTAGGCGGCCCAATGGCCATGGTGAGGGAATATGTTAGGTTATGGGGCAGTACGCCGCCCATCTGTCACCCCGGACTGATTGAGAGGGATGTATCTGGATATATCCCTCTGATCTGGACCATAACCTGTAAAAAAAGAAAAGGCGAAAACTAAAAATATTTCACTGAAGCGTATATACTGGGTGGCGCAAAAGTAATGACCCTATTTGGTTCAGCTACAACTTTTTTTCTATATTAGAAAACGAGAATTAATTTTTATATATGTATATTTGTGCCATGAAATTTCGTCGCATTAGGATTTGAAAATGATGTCTCTTAAATGGTGACCTCTAGAGTTGATGCAAAGTTGAGCCCTATTTATGACATTCTCTATAACTTTCCGCAACACTTCCTGCGATATGTTTCGTATTTCTTGATGAATGTTTTCTTTTAGGGCTGCAAGAGTCTGTGGCTTGTTCACATACACCAGAGATTTCAAATAACCCCAAAGAAAGAAATTTGGACAGGTCAGATCGGGTGATCTTGCAGGCCAAGGAAAATCGCCAAAACGAGAGATAACACGGTCTGGAAAGTGTCCCTCAATAAGTCCATAGTGTCGCGCGCTGTGTGTGCCGTGGCACCGTCTTGTTGAAACCAGATATGCTCCAGCCCCAGTTCATCCAAACTGGGTATCAAGAACTCACGTAACATGGTTCGATAGCGTTCGCCAGTGACAGTTATCGCATTGCCTGCCGCGTCTTCGAAAAAATATGGTCCGATCACTTTTTCAGCACAGACGCCACACCATACAGTAACTTTTAGTGGGTGCAAAGGTGTTTCTTGAATAATGCGCGGATTTTCAGTGCCACAGAAGCGTGTATTCTGCTTATTGACATGCCCCGAGAGATGGAAATGCGCTTCGTCACTCATAACCAATTTAGAAAAAAAATCATCCTCTTCAAGGTTGAGGTTTATGACGCGCTGGTTGTACTCTAGACGAGCTCGATGGTCAGTAGACAGCAGCTGATGAGTCATCTGAGTTTTATACGGAAACATCTTCAAGTCTTTGATTAAAATACGCTGCAGAGTCCGTCTGGAAATGCTCAATTGCGTGGCACGTCGCCTCGTTGATGTTTCTGGACACTCTTCCACATCTTCACGCACAGCATCGATGTTTTCGGCTGAACGGCCTGTTCTTGGTCTGCCAGACTTAGGTCTATCCAATGTTGAGCCAGTTGCTTCGAGGCGTGTGGCAAAGCGTCGAATTGTGCGACCAATCGGTGCCGGACGGTGGGGAAATCGTCGACGAAATTCACGTTGTGTTTTTATCACTGATGAATTATTTCGTAAAAATATTGACAAGATTATTCCACGTTCTTGCGGAGTAAAACGATCCATGTTTATTTTTAATGAATTTTACATTTGTTTTTTACAAAATTATCAATATCAGAATGACAGGAGACGTCATTTAAAAAAAATATAAGTAATTTCTATAGTGCCATTACTTTTGCGCCACCCAGTATTATTCATGTGGTGACGGAGTAAGAATACAATTCACCACTCCCTATCTTGCCCGTGAATGTCGTAAAAGACGACTATACACATACACAATCCCAGTTGTGAAGTCTCGTCTGACGATGCCGCCGAAGACGCTTAAGAGGCAAACACGTCCCCCGCACCTCATCGCTGTGTCACGGCGCGCTGCCCGACACACGGCTCGCACACGCCGCTACGCACTCGCCCTGATGATGAGCATCGAATATGCTCGAAACCAGGGTCGATGTAATCGATCTCAATACGTGAGTGGTTTGCCGTTATAGATATTATAATAAGGGATATACGCATATAACATCTATGCAAGAGAAGGAAAACTGGAGATAAAACCCTATACCGACATGTCTGACCAGCATGGTATAGTATGGTTAATTTCTCTCCTATCATGGCGGAGGCTCGGGACCAACAGTGGGACGTATATGAGATGAAATGATGATGATGAAGTGTATATGCAACTTTATAATAAATGATTGAATACGACACATTTTATATGAGTAAGTAACAAGAGATATCGCTACTCAAATGTGTTTGTAAAAAGCTGAACTACACAGACTAATTATTCATCGTGGTACATACATTGGGCGGGGGAGTCGACAAAGTGAGTCAATGAGTCAATGGACATGGGCGAAGCGCTTATCTTCACTTTTATATTTATAGTACAACAACTTTGGATATTAATAATACGTTTATTTTTATACATTTTATGATTTCATTTGGACAAGCTTAAAAGTTGTTTATATATCTTAACTAGCAATCCGCCCTCGCTTCGCTTCGGTTTCAGTCGCCTTATCCGCGTAGTTCCTATTCCCTTTGGAAATACCGGGATAAAATATAGCCTAAGTTACTCCTTACATAGACAGCTATCTGGAGAGACCCTTAGCCCGCTGGGAAGATGATCTGAAAAGATCAGCTGGCGTGAACTGACACTCCATAGCACAAGACCGACAAAAATGGGCATCTTTGGAGGAGGCCTTCACCAAACCAGAGTTCTTATTAATTCGTAAATATTTTTTAAAACATAACTTATACTAGGTACTAACATAATTCAGGTTAATTTACTTATAAGTATAAAAATCTATTCGTTTTTTCACTGTAATATTATAACATTATAACTATATACTATAATATTATAACTACCAACTATTGTAAGATAAGAAATAAAGGTGGCTTATTATTATTATTATTATTATTATCATATATGTTTATCTCTATATATCTTAATATGTAGGTACACGTATGGTGTAAAAATACAATTCATCGCCCCCTTTTCTGCCTGTGGGTGTCGTAAAAGACTAATCTTATATCTTTAAACGAGCAATTCCTGTATATATATATATATATATATATATATATATATATATATATAATGTATATTCAGGATCTCGGAAACGGCTCCAACGATTTTGATGAAATTTGGCATACTAGAGGTTTCGGGGCCAAAAAATTGATCCAGCTAGGTTTTATTTATAGAAAAATGTTGTTTTGTCGGTGTTTTTGGCTAATCAATACAATGTTATTGACATTCTCTGAATAGGAATTCGATTTTCAGCGTCGATGTCAAGAGCGACAATAGCTCAGTTGGGAAGTTGTCCAGTTTTTCTTGTTTTATTTTGGCATTCAAACAGCGTGGGATCGAATCTCGGTGTTCTTATTATTATTTTTTTGTAATTTTTGATATTTTTTCATTATTTCATCATTTTTATTTTTTATTCATATACGTGTCCCAAAATTCAACGATAAGCGGGCACCAACAGATGAAAAACAGATGAAATGAAAAAAAAATAAGGGTAGAATTTTTTCTTTTTTTTTCTCGAGCAGTCTTAGGTAAAAGTAAAATTCAATGATAAGCGGGCACCAATAGATAGGCCATCTATTGGTGCCCGCTTATCATTGAATTTTGGGACACCCTGTTAAGTTCGGCAAAAATACAAAAAAAATATACCAGACCAAGAGCGGTAGGACCACACTGTCGACAGTTATCTGTCTACAGCCGCGGGCCGGTCCGTCTGGGGTAGTACCACGCTCTCGCAGAAAATCGACGTCTGAGTAGTAGCAATTTGTTACTGCGCTTCGTTCGTCGTTCGGGGAGCGAGAGAGCCGGAAGCCCAACTTTCTGAGGGTGTTTACGTGTGGAGGGTTTTGGTGGTGCCCTTGGTATCACCGAGCCTCAATGCACGCATTGACACTCCCTTCACTTTCTTCGCGGTAGGCAGCGGCCTTGTAAAGGTCTATGAGCGGCAGCAACATTTACCATCAGGTGTACTGTTTGCTCGTTTGTCACCATTTGCAATAAAAAAAAAAAAGACCAGGTCAACCAGATATTAAAGAATATAATATGCGTACAACAACTATGCAAGAGAAAGAACACTCGAAATGAAACCCTATTTAGTATACGGTTGTATTTTTTACGCGTCTTATCAGTTGTAAATAAAATTATTTTTACGGATTTTATCACTTTTGATAACATATATGACAGTTTTTCTGTTTTTTAGTATTATTTCAAAATTTAACGAATTACAACAGATTTCATAGGCAGCGGAACACACACACGCTTGTTAAAAATTGGATCTAATTTTGTACTACGGATGGTCACCGAAGGGGCGGTGGGATTTAAAAATAGTAACAAATGGGTCACTATGGGGTACCCATCTCTAGCTTGACAGTTCATTCTGAAATTCATTGTGTACACGGTAAGTCGATCCAGGGGTTGACAAAATCAATCATAACTAGCTTATTCTAAAAGATAAGCGACACGAAATTATGAAAAATATCTTCATCATCATCTCAGTCTACATAAGCCCACAATTCTGACACACAAGACTGCACAGATGGCGTAGTGGTTAAGATAGCGACCTACATTGCCAGTGTCGGGGGTTCGAATCCCACGCGGCACAACACTTTGTGCGATCCGCAAATTGTTGTTCTGAGTCTGGATGTAATTTGTGTCCGTTAATTATATGTTTGTAAAGTCCCCCGCAATACAAGGATTATTTCCTTAGTGCAGGGTGTTGTCTTAAATAAATAAATAAATAAATAAAAAATTGGGCTCAGGGCTCCTCCACAATGTAAGACAAATTGACATACCATGTTGGTCAGACGGTTAGTGTTTTATGTCGAGTTTTCCTTCTCTTGCATAGCTTTTATCTTCTTATTATATCCCTTAGTCGTCTTTTACGACAGGTCGGGCAAGAAAGAGAGTGGTAAATTGTATCTTTATTCCGTCACCACATAGAATATATCTATATATATAAAAGAAAGTCGTGTTAGTTACTATGTTTATAACTCAAGAACGGCTGTACAGATTTGGCTGAAAATTGGTGGGGAGGTAGCTTAGAACCAGGAGAGAGGATATAGGATACTTTTTATCCCGTTCTTCTTCTTCTTCTTAATAACAATGAGCTACTTTTTATCCTGTTCGATCGCGTTCCCGTGTGACATGGCATAAAATGTCAAATAGATTTTATTTTGTTTCTGTTTGTCCATTCGGACGGGCAAAGGAATCAAAAACCATACAGCCAAGTCTGATACAATTTTCTTCATATTATTTAACATTTCTTTATATAGAATAGCTTATTTATAGTCACGTCCATCAGTAAGTCAAGTCGTTACCATTAATTAGCCGCTGTAAACCTAATTATTTGATTTTCTCTGGGAATTACGGTAGAATATGAAAATACACGTAAATCACTCTTATATCGCATTCCTTACATACCTTAACTGTATTATATTACATAAAATATCAGCAATATTATTCAATGTAACACTATAAAACACTAAAAAAATGAATATAATACAAGAGCTAAACATGACATTTCCATATTCGCACCGAAACTCATGTCAAAGAGAATACAAGTCACTATGAAACATAGGATAACAAAAACGCATTCGATATGTAATAACAAAATGCAAATGACAGCTAAACGAAATTTTGTTTATAGTTAAGTATGGTTTAAAATTTTGATAATTATAATTTTCTCAGAAATCAATCATCAGTAATTTGTATTCTCTTTGAATCATCATTAACAATAGCGAGACCAAGACGATCGAATCTTTCGACAAAGCCGTCATGGTTCCTTCATTAGAGAATATATTTTCGGAAATTTAGAAAATGTATTTATGAAAAAAAAAATTATGGCGTTACGAAGTTCGCCGGGTCAGCTAGTATATATATATATATATATATATATTTACACATTGTAAATTAATCTATTTTACGGATTTTATTTTAAATTTATGGTTACGGGCGGATCGACGACCGCTGTAAAGTGTTCAAACAGTGGGTCATTCAAAAATCAAATTCAAATGCGATAAAATCCGTAAAATAGTTTTATTTAGAATGTATACTCGCATAAACATCAGAAATCATTTTACATATATACAATTATTTCTATAAGAACTCTAATGAAGCTAATTACATCAATTTCAATGATTATTATCATTGTTCAGACACACTAGGCGTTTTCCATTAATAAACGCATTGAATTGTACAGTGATGCATGCATCATACCAGACAGGAATATTCCATATTTGATTGATTTTGCTGCCCATTTGATAGGCATTTTATTGTTTGCTCTAGATATCAACAGTTTTATTGTAGCCGTGAACGTTGCTATGCTAACGTTGAAGATATAACAACCTATTGCTAATAATTAAAATAGAAACTTATTGTTTGTATTTAAGAACACAATATGCCACCACCTATTCCTTTCTATGGGAGTCGTGAAAACCGGCTGAGAGACTAGCAAATAAATAAAACAACTAGTTTATTTTGCATAAGCTCAATAATTGCACTTACATATTGTCAAATTTACACATCGTTTGAAACAGTCCAATAATCTACCACCAGATCAGAATGCGGCCACAAGCTGAGAAGATCCAGCAAGAAACTCAGCTGGCTGTCTTTTTTTTAAATGTTTTAAGTAAATTTGTTATTATACAACATTTGGTAGCTATTAGTTCTAGTGTGATGCCATTTGACCTGAGGCTGCCGACCATCGCTAGGGAGATGCTCGGCAGCGTCAGGAACTGGGACGCGGTCGCCGCCTTCTGCGAGGCAGTCATCTCGCTCTATCCTTTTTGGCACGTTCTTATTATACGTGATTCACTTTTCATCACCAGCTGTCAATTTTTTCAAAAACAGTTCAGTTTCATTACGATTGAATAAAGAATCGCGTACGAATACACTGTTCATTAGGTTTCTTTTAGTGAGCTCGTATCATACCTAAATATCGAGTTTTCTTGTATGCCTAGCTTCTTTCAAATGGATTTTTTGACTTTTTTGTGGTCAATTCCCAGAACTTTAGCCACGTCGTATCTACAGATATCTTGTCCCACTCTTTCAAAAAGACGTCCATCTTATCAGTGACAGGGCGACCAGAGCGAGGTGCATCTTTGACATCAATATTCCCGGCTTGAAAACGTTTAAACTAACTTTGTGCTACTGTGTTGTGTTTTTGAAATCAGTTTGGTGGTTTAAGTGTAAAAGTGTAACAAGCAAATAAACTTACTTTCGCATTTAAAATATTAGTAAGGAGAAGGAAGTAAAGATTTATATAAAAATATTTATATTTTGTAAAATAAAAAGAAAATCATCTCATTACTATCATCAGAGCTGATTGATATACGACCCACTATTAGGATCGCCTTCCATATTGAGAGAAAAGTTGACCCAATATACCACGCTAGTCAGATGAGTTGATATAGCGTTTTATTTCGAGTTCTCTTACATATATGTTATCTGAATGTTACATCTCTTAGTCATCTTTTACGACACCCACAGCCAAAAGAGGAGGTGGCGAATTGTATTCCTACTCCTTTAGCACTTGGATACAAAAATACACTATCTTTTTTAGATAAAAAATAACGTATACTGGACTAAGTGAAAGAATATTTTAAGCGTGTTTTTTAATCTTATCAATTATTACAATCTTGAGATAATAACGTAATAATATTATCATAATGATCTTGGCCTCAGTTTATTAGATACATACACAAATCCATTTTGTTACATAATTCTATCTAACGTACAATGACTTTTGTCGTTCATAATCCTGTGATAATATTCATACATCGATCAGCCAACGTCATTGTTGGACATAGGCCTCCCCACGAGAATGCTACTTGGAACGGTCCTGATCCACTTGCATCCAACGGTTCCCTACGACATCCATATTTATGGGGGGAAATAATGCCATAGTCAGCTATAGATAAGACAAAAAATAACTATTCTCACACCATCACAAACACAAAACTAGAACAGAAGTATACCTATATTTCCCTTTTCAGTCCGTATATCTATACCAATAAATAAAATTGGAGTGTCTGTTTGTAATGTCAAAATAATAGGCTTTTTTCATGCTCACACGGTTATTTGCACAACACCTATGCCTAAAATAGCAATTAAAAAATTTTTGTCTGTCTGTCTGTCTGTCTGTTTGATCCGGGTAATCTTCAAAACGGCTGGACCGATTTCAAAAATTCTTTTACCAATGGAAAGCTATAATATCAGGGCGTAAACTAGGCTATATTTTATCCCGGTATTCCCACGGGAACGGGAACTACGCGGGTAAAACGACTATAACCTATAACCGAAGCGAAGCGAGGGCGGGTTGCTAGTCTTATATATAAATTTCTAGCGTACATGTGTATGTCACCGAACTCCTCCTAAACGGCTGGACCTATGTTGACGAATTTTTGTGTGTGTGTTCAAGGAGATTCGATGATGGTTTAGAATCACAATTGGACCCGGTAGGTGGCGCTGTTCGGGCAGAACAATAACATAACTTGAGAACGACTTTACCGATTTCGTCCATCTTTTTTTTAAGTATCAGTAATACTTTGAAAAAGGCTTTTACGGAAACAAACATTAAGAAAGTGGCGCAGAAAATTAGAAAATTTGAGAAACCTTTACGACTATATAAATACAGGACAACTCTGTCGGGTCAGCTAGTCTTACATATAAATTTCTAGCGTATGTGTGTATGTCATTGAACTCCTCCTAAACGGCTGGACCGATGTTGATGAAATTTTTTGTGTGTATTCAAGGGTATTCGAGGACGGTTTAGATTTGCAATTGGACCCGGTAGGTGGCGCTGTTGGGGCAGGACAATAACATAACTTGAGAACGACTTTACCGATTCCGTCCATCTTTCTTTTTAATTTTTCTACTACTTTGAGAAAGGCTTTTACGGAAAAAGAAATTTGAAAGTTGCGCATAAAATCAGAAAATTTAAGAAAACTTAACGACTGGTTATCTAGGTTATTTATCTATACTGCCACTAAACGACTGGATCGATTTGTATGAATTTTTGTGAATGCATTCAAGTGGGGGCCTGGATGATTTAGATTTAGATTTATAAATCAGCCCGGCAGATGGCGCTGCAGTCGCTCAGTCCCTATTAGTGCTGTCGATTTCATTTTATTTGAACAGAACAACTTCTGTTGCGTCAGCTAGTGTATGTATGTATTTCTTACACTACAATGGTGGAAGAAACTGAATTACTATACCACGTAAAACAGACGTGTTGACATAAATTTATCGCGTATTTCTTCTCTTATATCTAAATATGTACTAACCTCCTTGTGATGACGAAGTAAGAATACATTTCACCAATCCCTCTCTTGCCCGTGGGTGTTATAAAGACGACTACGGAATATAAAATGCATATAACATCTATGCAAGAGAAGAAAACTCGAAACTAAACCGTCTGACCACCGTGGTGTAATAGGTCAATTTCCCTCCCATTGTGGAGGAGGCTCGAGCCCAACAGTGGATTGTATATGAGCTGTGATAATGATATCTGAAATATTTTATATACAAATTTTGAGTAATTATTAATTAGGACGACGTAGTGTAGGACGCCCCCCCACAAGGTGGACCGATGACCTAGTGAAAGTTGCTGGGCGTCGTTGTATGCAGGCGGCACAGGACCGCACATTGTGGCGTAACATGAGGGAGGTAGGCCTCCCTCATGTTACGCCGTAGCTGGACGTAGGCGTCCAGCAGTGGACGGCAATAGGCTGAAATGATGATGATGATGATGAATTATTTATTTGTCAGGAGGAAATTGCTGAAAAGTTATTACAGGCAAATTTAAACAATGTTTTTTAGATTTCTATTAAAGTCTGCTCAATAACTGAGCTGTTATATACCTACTTAATACAAATGAATCATATCAAACAACTTTATCCCTTCTAATATTATATAATCTCGTAATGTAGAGATTCTAGAATAATCTAAATCAAGTCAGACATTTTGATATCAGATTATATTTCATATTCAAAACTAGTACCGATTGTAAGCTATTGATATCAACTCTTTAAACGTCAGAAATATTAAAGAATAAGCCCACGAATTCATTTTATAAGTATTATGCCGATCAGTTCTGTAGTTTTTGCAGTATAACCGAATAAAAAAATCAGCGCTCCATTTATAAGTACAAATAAAATGGATTTAAATAGACTAACACAACCACACTTTTGTCCGTAAGCATAATGCCACCTATAATGCAGAAAGTCTCAGCCACGGATATAAAAAAAATGCTAATCTTGTTAGGATAATGACATAAATTATTTAAATTATTGCATTTTCATTGGTCTTTGATAAATGTGGAAAGTTTCAAATTAATGCAACATTTAGAAGGGGGTAAAAATCACGTTCAAAGATTCCGTTACATACAAACCATAAGATTTTCAATTTCATTTTATACAAAAACAAGAACGGTAATTTCCCTAATATCTACAATTTTTTTCGACCTGCTACAACTTATGGTTTATTCGTACCTGAACTTCAAAAACCGGCGTTTTCGTAAAATCTCATGAACTTGAGTTCAAAATACTCTTGCCTTTTAATAAAATAGTTACAAATATTATAACTATTTTATGTAACTGAGCTATAATTCTATACAAATACAATATAAAGATGTGTTTAATGTAGTGGTTATATTAGTTTTTAGTAAATTATTATCGTTAACGAGTAACCAGTCCTCAAAAAACCACATTTTTTTTGTTTACGGGCGCTTATTACCGATAACACTCTTAGTATTTATAAGCTTGTTAAATACTAAACGTCACCGAATCAACACAGAAAATCTGAAAGCAGAAACATCGTATCAAAATTTAAAGCTAATATTAAAAATTGTATCGATATGTTAAGTTTTACCAACGTAATCATGTCAGGTTCATATACATAAACATCCGGACGCCCACGGAACTTTCTTTTCAATCAGTTTTCCCAAAATAAAATAAACAATTTTTAAAATATCAAGTGTTCAAACGATTGTTTGTCTTGCTGTAATCTTTATTCTTGCTGTATTCTGGCTATTTTTGAATAATAACAATTGCATTCTTGTTATTCTTATTACATATTAAGTAAAATAGTTCCAGTCATTGCTTAATGTAATGTCATATATATATAACATACAGGTATATAGAACTGCATAACTTACCATACACGTACTTCTCTACGATGTGGGCCATCTGTACTGAATTCATCGGTGCATTAAAAGTTTAGAAAACTTTAAAAATCGCAAAGTTTTGAATGCTTATAAAAATTTTCTTGGCTGAACCAGAATCCCAAGGCATCATCTGTAGTCTCATGCCTCTAGAGTAAAAATACAGTTGCACAATAACTGATAATTATTCTAATAATCTTACTCGTGGATGTGGTAAAAGACGACGTCTGACCAACGTGGTATAGTAGGTTAAATTCCCTCTCACATATGAGGAGGCCCGAGCCTAGCAGCAGAACAGATATGGGCTGAGATGATAATAATCAGAGCAAGACTGACTCCCTCCAAAGACATGATGTTTGAATCGTTGGTGATTCTAATCGAGCAGTGAATAGACTTTGGGTCACTTTGTGTTCACGGAGAGTGCTTTGAAGAACGGCTTGACTTGATATCAACGTCAACTTTTTGCCACAATACTACTCAACATCGTAACAGACTTCAACCATTTCATCCTTAAAAGGGTCTTTAACTCGTTTTAAGAGATCATTTAGTACATTCAGAGCTAACTACTGCTGTATTCCCTTTAAACGAGGTTTACGAAGAGCACTTTCTTCACTGTGGGCAGAGCGGTTTTGCCCCTGGTATTAAAAAGGTCCATGTGCGGCGGTATCGCTTACTACTGTATGCTGCTAACTCGTTTGTCATCATAAGCAATAAATAAAAGAAGTTAAAACATGGTGGCAGATGTTATTCATAAATCGTTACTTATATAACATACCTATTTAGATACACTTAGAAACTTGAATGCATTACGTATTCCTATTTATATCAGGAATAGCAAATAATTAACTACCCCATTTCTCAGGAGTCAATTAGCCAGTAAGCCAATCAGAGCCAGTAAGTCAATTAAACTGTTTTCTTTGATTTTGCTAGCGAAGGTAATAACTATTTCAATAATATTAATTAGTGATGCAATATTAATATTAGGTCCTTACATATGAAATTAGCGTTTTGTTCGGGAGGAATATAAAGTCAATTTTTTTTTGTGAAATATATTTATTTAACTAGCTGATCCGGCGAACTTCGTACCGCCATAATTTTTTCGTAAATACATGTTCTAAATTGCCGAAAATATAGTATCTAATGGAAGAGCCATTACAGCTTTATCGGGAAAGATTCGATCGTCTTGGTCACGGCATTGTTAATAATGATTCAAAGACAATACAAATTACCCATTATTGATTTCTGACAAAATTTTAATTATCAAAATTTTCAACCATACCAACCATAAAATTTTTAACTAAAGACAAAATTACCTTTAGCTGTCATTTGCATTTTCTTATTACATATCAAATGCGTTGCGTATTTGTATTCTTGATCGAACGGGATAAAAGAGTTATTGGCAATATCTTGTAAATACCATTAAAAAAAGGATGTGATAAAAAATATCCTGTGTCCGTTTCCTGCTTCTAAGCTACCTCCCCACCAATTTTCAGCCAAATCTTACAGCTGTTCTTGCTGTATCCCGTTCGATCCCATTCCCGTGGGATGTGACTTAAAACGTCAAACAGAATAAAAGTCACTATAAAACGTGGTATAACAAAAACGCATTTGATATGTAATAACAAAACGCAAATGACAGCTAAACGTAATTTTGTCTATAATTAAGTATGGTTGAAAATTTTGGTAATTATAATTTTGTCAGAAATCAGTAATCAGTAATTTGTATTCTCTTTGAATCATCATTAATAATGCCGCGACCAAGACGATTGAATTTTTCCAGACAAAGCCCTAATGGTTCTTCTATTAGAGACTATATTTTCGGAAATTTAGAATATATGTTTGCGACGATGCTACGAAGTTCGCCGGGTCAGCTAGTATATATATATACATAGATTAATCAAAGTATGCACCGTTGTTATCTATACACTTTGGCCATCTCAAACGTATTTCATTGATCCCTTTACTAAAATAACCATGGGGACGAGAATCAAACTCTTTGAAGGCGGTTTGGCTGCCGCAACGTAGTTAGATTTTTTTCTTGTAAGAAGTTGTCCAAATACCGGAAAACATGGTAATCTGTTGAAGCAAGGTCCGGGGAGTACGGTGGATGTCGCAGACATTCTAATTGTAGCTCATCTAACTTAGTGGTTGTTTGTTGTGCAGTGTGTGGTCTTGCGTTGTCGTGAAGCAGCAGTGGCCTACAGCGATTGACCAATCTCGGTTGTCTAGCAGCTAATTCTTCCTTCATAGTTTGCAGTTGCTGACAATAGATATCTGCCGTAATCGTTTGGCCAGATTTTAGAAAGCTGTAGTGAACGACACCAACGCTAGTCCACCAAACACTCACAAGTAATTTTTTCTGAGTCAATTTTCGTTTAGGGCAGGATTTGTCTGTGTCTCCAGGGTTCATCCATTGCGACGAGTGCTTCCGATTATTGGACAGTATCCACTTTTCATCAGAAGTAATGATTCGATTTAAAATCACTTCATTATTGTGTCGGTTGAGCAAAGAAATACAGCAGTCGACGTGTGATTGCAAGTTCGATTCACTCAATTTATGAGGTACCCATCGTTCAAGATTTTTACTTGCCTGATTTGCTTCAAGTGGGTGGATTAATACAGTTCTGTCACTTACCTCGAAGCCTGCAGCTATCTCTGAAGTGCTTTGTGATGGATCCACTTCCACAATAGCCTTTAATGCTTCATTTTCCACTTTGGTCTCCGGCCGTCCACGGGTTTGGTTCTGAAGGTCGAAATTTCTGGAACGAAAACTTTAAACCAAAAACGTACCGTGCTTTCTTTTGCGACACCAGCACCGTACACATAATTAATCCTTCGAGCTGCTTCTGCAGCACTGGTGCCACGATAGAACTCGTACTCCTAAATATACAGACATTGCATGTTTTCCATTGTCCGATAATAAGCGACGCTAAAGAAAAAAATAATGAGAAAAACAAATTAATGACTGTTTTCAAAACTCAATTGTACCAGCTAAATTAATTTATAAATTTGAATTTGGAATTCTTAACCAAAGAGGAGATATTTCAGATCAAAGTGGTCAGTACGACAAAACGCTAATTTCATATGTAAGCACTTATTATTATAACTTTACTATTTTCTTGTACCCTAGGCTTGAAGTAGTTTAGTGTTGATATTTACGTAATTAATATACATTTTAATTAAAACTACTAGTATTTCTACGGAATCTATTGTTTTTAGTTTTACATTTGACTTGTATTTTTCGAGGCATCTATTGTTTATCATACGGTAACCATTAACGTTGAAAATCGTTCGGAAATAAAAATAAAATATCTACAAATGTTGTAAATAAAACTACTTTACGAATTTTATCGTTTGTATTTGATTTTTGATTACCTTCATGGTTACGGGTGGACTAAGATATCTCACATGCAACAAATCATCGTTATTACAGATATTTATCATTATCTACCCGCTACAGAAATTAATTATTAAATTTTGAACCACATATTGGTACAAATTTATTGCCAGTACAAGAAGAAAATGATTTTAGATAAAAATAAACATATTGTTTACGGTTAATAATGATTAAACATTAATTTTGTAGTAATTATTATGACAATTTATAGGTTTAAACCTAACAAATCTAATATAATACCACGTGTGGCGTGAGTACCTGCGCTTGATGCCGCCCTAGCAGAGGCTATGGGTGACCGGACCGGGAATTTAGTCCGGGCACCCGCGGAGAGGTTAGCCTCGCGACGGCGGTCGGCGCCCCAGTAGGGGACGTCGACGGAGAGGGTATTCCGTCTGGCCGACCACTGAAGTCAAGGAACTCTGCACCGGTGGTCGGCCCAACGACGAAGGCGACGTGCTATATGGGCGGATTACGGGTGTACGTGCTTACGCCCCTCTGTCGCTCCGGACGGAGTGCGCCGACCGTAACTCATCCCCCCAAAAAAAAAATCATGCTAAATTATTATTAATTTTTAAAGGGCGGCTTAATTTATCTTATTAAAAAGTTTTTGATTTATACAATAATATTTAACTATTATTATTGTGGGTCAAATCTATACAATAAGTGCTCAAAGTGTCTTGGAGTTTTGTGGAGGTCTTTTTGGTTATAATTTTAATTGTGTTCATAATAGGATCCCAACTCGATGGTAACACCCAGCCATCTTCTCTATTGAAATTTTTGTTCTTTTTTTATCTCAATAGCCTCGCGTAGAATATATAAATTTTTAAAATATAACCAAATAAAAGACAGAAAATATGGCTGGCCTAGATCCCACAAGCAGCACCCGATAACGAGTTCGTACTGTAGTACTAGAGCAGCCATCACTCCCCTCAATCAAATTGTAGGAAAGGGAGTGGTCCGCCCCACGTAGCTACTGCAAGCAGAACCTTATTCAGTGAGTATGACCAAAACATAATCTGCGAATTATAGTAGGAATGCTAAAAAAAGATCAACTAAAATTTGCCTGACAAAACACGCTACGCTATAATCATAGGAGTAATAACAAAAAAACCGTGAATTTATAAAACAAACTAGCAGTGCCCGCGGACTCCGTTCCGCGTTAGAAATTCGTAGACGTAATAGACCACGCCCCTTCCCCCACAGCGCTGGACGCGACACAATCAGATAGATACTGCCTATATCGCCAATTCGCCACGCAACGGCCAGGGCGGCACGCACCGCACGTTTTTATTTTGCTAATATCTTTGAAGATATTTATTTAAACTGTATAGAGTATAGGGCATAAATATTCTACATTAAATTGCCGTTCTAACAAACATATATATAAAGATATAGATTAATACCATATGGGCTAAATAAGCTTCACAAAAATTTTAATTATTTTTAATTCACAATTTTAACAGTAAAAGCAGTTATTGTGAGTTATCCGTAGGAGATAGGCATATGCTATTGCGGACTTTTTTACAGATTTTGATACGTTCTTTAATATTGTAGTACATTGTTTTGTTTTATCCTCAATAGTTTTCGCATCGCACGCGATGAAAGCAATTTTTTTTACAACTTGGATTACATTATTCAAGTTTAAGTAAAGATGCGTAATTAATTTTGGAAATTATTATAGCCTATGACACTCCACAATAACGTAGCTTTCTATTGGTGAAATAATTTTGAAAATCGGTTCAGTAGATCCAGAGATTACCCCGTACAACCTCACAAACGTTACCTCTTTATAATATTAGTACACAACAATTACAATACAACACTATTACAATAAAATAAATTGAGGAGCTGCTGCCTGCTCATAACCGTTCTGTACTATCATGTAAGTTATCCGACATTTTGTAATAGCCTTTGCTATAAAGTTTACTGATTACTAATTGTTTACCAGACGGCAACAGAGTTGCCCCAGGTCGATGTAAAGCTCTTAGCCGGCTTATACGACACCCATGAACAATGTAAGGGTTGTTAGTATTCGTAACCACTATTGCACATCATATATTATTACAAATATTACGCAATTAATTTAAATTACTTCTGACTTGAGTTTAACGCGCCCCTATTGCGGACTTCTTAATTAAAATGTTCTGAAATAGATATCGTTCCTGTAATCAAATTTAAATTAATTGTTTACTGGTACGTAATATTTGTTGGAATTCTTGAGTTATTATTGAGAAAAAACTAGTTTGATTGGTACTTTTAAAAGTTATATGATGTTGTTAGCGAGAAGAATAGTTAAAAAAATACCATTCTTCGATACTTAAGAAAAGATATCTCTGAAAATATTACGATTGCACTAATGAAAATTATATTAGTATACAAGAATGCACGGCATGTATTAAGATGTTAAAAAAGTACCTACTGAAAACTAAAAATATTCACGCGTATCTTGTACCTTTGTGTCATTGTTTGAAAAAAAAAACAAAACGGCGGTTTTTGTGCGTAATAAATATACATATTAATAAAAAATAACCAAACCTCTAGTCGGGCATGGAAATGAAAGCAATTAGAGGAGATTCTGTTTAAAATATCGAAACATATGTTCAATTTATCTCTATATTATACATAGAAATATAAAAAAAATCATTGATTAAAATTTTACCATTAATCGGCAAGATATTTTTTTCTGCAATTGGATCCTACTTGCTATTAAACTTAATGTAGATATTTAACTTAGGCTTTCAGCTCATATTATTATACTTTGTTAACATGAAGTAGAGTTTCATTCATCATCATTTCAGCCTATTGCCGTCCACTGCTGGACGTAGGGCTCCCTCGTGTTACGCCACAATGTGCGGTTCTGTGCCGCCTGCATCCAACGATGCCCAGCAACTTTCACCAGGTCGTCAGTCCACCTAGTGGGAGGGCGTCCTATAGTGCGTCGTCCGATACGTGGTCGCCACTCGAGAACCTTTCTTCCCCAGCGGTTGTCGGTTCATCGAGCGATATGGCCTGCCCATTACCACTTCAGCGTGCTAATTCTTCGTGCTATGTCGGTTACACCCATTCTTCTGCGGATTTCCGTATTCCAGATTCTATCTTACAGAGAAATCCCGAGCATACCGCGCTCCATAGCACGTTGAGCGGCTTTGAGCCTTGTTATGAGGCCTACATTTAGGGACCATGTTTCCGTGCCGTAAGTCAACACTGGTAACACACACTGGTCGTAGATCTGTGGTTTCAGACACTGAGGTATGTTGAACGAGAAGATCCTCTTAAGAGTTTACTTTGTTTCTGTTTTAACTCGTCGAGCATGAGGTGAAAAAAGTTATATCAAAAATGTGAAAGGGTATTACACCGTGGGTAGACGGACCGGGGATTAGTCTGCCAAGAGGTCGACCGTGAGGGCGATACTACGGCATCGATGTCTTGTTTCCGGGGCGTCGAATAAGATGATACCCGGAAGAATAACCCACCAGGCCAGCCACGGATGTCAAGGAATCGGTACCAGTGGCCAGCCCAATAGGGATAAGGAGGGAATACGGTAGGTTATGGAGCCTCACGCCGCTCATCTTACTTTCAAATATTAAATTATTATTATTTTCTTATCTTTAGTAATTATAAATACAAAAATTTTGAGTTTTGCAAAAATTGTCAATTTAACAGTAATATTTGGAATATCAATCAACTGAAAATTGTAAGATAATAAGGTTTTTTCATTATAAACTTATAGTATTTTTTCTATACTCAAAATGTGAATAAAGACAACTCAAGTTAGCACAATTCCACAATCAAAATTTATTTGCAAAAATTGTGCTAACTTGACCTAGCACAATTGTCTATACCAATAAATAAAATTGGAGTGTCTGTTTGTAATGTCAAAATAATAGGCTTTTTTCATGCTCACACGGTTATTTGCACGATACCTATGCCTAAAATGGCAATTAAAAATTTTTGTCTGTCTGTCTGTCTGTCTGTTTGTTCCGAGTAATCTTCAAAACGGCTGGACCGATTTCAAAAATTCTTTCACCAATGGAAAACTATAATATCAGGACGTAAACTAGGCTATATTTTATCCTGGTATTCCCACGGGAACGGGAACTACGCGGGTAAAACGACTATAACCTATAACCGAAGCGAAGCGAGGGCGGGTTGCTAGCTGCAAATAAATTTTACAAGCTCGATACATATCAGCTTGGTATAAGCGTTACAGGAATTCTTGGTTTTTCTAAGCGTCCTGTATTAGCTAATCCTAGCATAATGATATATCGTCCAGGTACAATTACATATAAAGTTGATCGTTCACCGATCTTTTTGCATTATCTCATCCTCGACTCCCGGGCGACGAAAATATTTTTTGATTTCTTGAATGCAGATTTTCGTAAATCATTCATTAGCCTAATTACGAATAAATTCTTTTCTCTTGGTCGTAATGTAAACAAAAACATTTACTCGAAAAATAATGCAAATATTTATAGCTGCCATGTAAACAAAACCTGTAAATAATAAAAAAAAAAACTCAACTAAAGGAACGAAAAACAACTGATATAATAAATCAAAATAAATAATAATAGTTAATATAAAAAACAACTAATAAAACAGTGAAAATTCATTATTGAAAATTACACAAAAATATAATTCAAAAATGTCCGTATGGTGACGGAGGATGTTACCCGTAGGTGTCGTAAAAGACGACCAAGGGATATATTATGCATATAACAACTCGAAATAAAATCCTATACCAACCCGCCTTAGGGGGCGTTCATAAAATACGTGAGATGTTTAAGGGCGGGAGGGGGTCGAGTCAAATCTCATCTAATCTTACGTTGGAGAGAGGGGGGGTCTCGGCAAATATCACGCAATTTTTTTCTGATTGAAACAAAAAAAAAATTGTTAAATTTTTATTACACTTATAATTAAACTCTCAGCAATATTGACTACTAGTCTTAACTAGTCGTAAATAAAAGCACGAGGCAATTTTTTTTTCTTTTTACAATAACAATCCAACGCGTTTACGTAAGAAACACATTCTGAAAAATCTCACGTGAGATTGGGAGATGGGGGAGGGGGTTGAATAAAATCTCACGACATCTCACGAGGGGGGGAGGTAGGTACAGAAAATTTAAAAAAGCACCTCACGTAATTTATGGACGCCCCCTTACCAGCATGGTTTAGAGGACAATTTCGCTTCTATTGTGGAGGAGACTCGAGCTGAGCAGTGGGACGTTTACCAGCTATGATGATGATACGTTAAAAATGAGATCGATTATTACATACACGAAATAGATTCACACAAAAATATCCTGGCCATTGTCTCACCCCATACTTCAATCAGGATACTATCCTATTCCACACGGCCATGACTCCAACTACTGAGTGAACTGGTCTTATCAGACGAAGATTTTAAAAATTTCACAACTTTTCAATAAATCACGCTGTAAGAGATGTTTTCCGTGTGGTGACGGAGTAAGAATACAATTCACCGCCTTTTCTCTTGTCCGTAAATGTCGTAAAAACGATTAAGGGATATAATATGCATATAACATCTATGCAAGAGATGGAAAACTCGAAACAAAACCCTATAACAACCTTTCCGACCACCATGGTATAGTAAGGTCAATCTCCCTCCTATTGTGGAGGAGTCTCTTTTGCATAGATGTTATACGCCTATTAGTCGTCTTTTACGACATTCACGGGCAAGATAGGGAGTGGTGAATTGTAGTCTTATTCCGTCACACGGAATGGTAGCGTGGTATAGTAAGTCAAATTCCCTCTCACAGTGGAACACTTTTCTCCAGGTTGAGATCCCTCAGCGCTCACCCATAGTCCGCATCAAGTTGTCAAGGCCATCTGCGGCCAACAACTGTACACACATTTCAAAAAAAAAATCACCGTGGAACGTATATGGACTGAAGTAACGGTGTAAGATATCCTAGCTCAGGGATGGCGAACCATTGGCACGTGTGTCGTTTATAGCACGCCATACAATGGTTTGGGCACGCCACCAATTACAAAATTCATTATGCACTAAGAAAAAAGAATACTTTTATTCAGATGTCACATTATTTTAAATTTACGCGTATTTTTTTTTTTTGGGGTGGGTTACGGTCGGTGCACTCCTCGCCTCCGTCCGGGGCGACAGAGGGGCGTAAGCACGCACACCCGTAACCCACCCGTATAGCATGTCGCCTTCGTCGTGGGGTCGACCACCGGCGCAGAGTTCCTTGACTTCAGTGGTCGACCCGAATAAACTTACGCGTATAATGGTAATACTGATTTTTTTTTTAAGAAATAGTTTTGAATTTATAATTTCTTGCCCACTATTTACCAAATTTTCTTTATAAAAAATGGCACGTTGATAGAAAAAGTTTTCACCACCCCTGCCCTGGCTCATGCTTGCCTCTGTTCTTAAATTTCTGTATTTTTAGTATCTACATAGTTTTTAAATAATATTTTTTGAAACCAGTTTTTGTGTTTTCTTTTTGTTTATATTTGTAATTAGTATGATAATTATATCATCCTACCAATAATATTTGTTGTTACAACCGTTTTACTACGAGCGATAAGTCAGGGGGCTTGGCTCCACGTCATAACGTTCGTTGATAAAACATAATGTAAACACAATAGTACCACTATATCGCGATAAATAAACGTGTTGTATTTGACTTTATTTATCAAGTAGTTCATAATCACTTATGTCGTATGTTTAAACGCAATACAGTAAAAAAAAAAAACTAGAACATAGATGTTTTGATTTCGAAGTATTGTCGCTTATATTGTCATTGTAAATAAATATTTTTTTTACACAGTATTTGATTTTTGGTTGCCCGACGTTGGAAACTATTTACAGCGGTCACGAGCGGACTCCGCCCTCAAATACAAACACCATTAAAAGCCGTAAAAAATGGTTTTATTTACAATGTGTAATACTGAAAGGGCAAGAGATTGCAGTACTCTCTTGGAAAACTCATAATACTAATGGCGTTTATCAGGCAATTCTACATATATCCAACAGAGTATCTCAATCAGCTGATGAATGTAATGATAAGTACTTCACATTGTTACGTTTCTCTATTATGCATAAGTTGTTTTTGAGCAGAAGATACTTTATTACCGACGAAAATAGCAATACCTTTATATATATAATTCTTCTTCTCACGAAGAATTAGCACGCTGAAGTGGCAATGGACAAGCCACATCGCTCAATGAACCGACAACCGCTGGGAAGAAAAGTTTTCGAGTGGCGACCACGTATTGGACGACGCAATGTAGGACGCCCCCCACTAGGTGGACCGACAACCTGGTGAAAGTTGCTGGGCGTCGTTGGATGCAGGCGGCACAGGACCGCACTTTGTAGCGTAACATGAAGGAGTCCTACGTCCAGCAGTGGACGGCGATAGGCTGAAATGATGATGATGATATATTTCTTGTGTACGTGTGTATGTCACTGAACTCATAAACGGATGGACCGATGTCGACGAAATTTTTTGTGTATATTCAAGGGGATCCGAGGATGATTTAGATTCAACAATTCGACCCGGTAGGTGGCGCGGCTTTTATTTTATTTGAACAGAACAGCGTCTGTTGGGTCAGCTAATCTATACCAATAAATAAAATTGGAGTGTCTGTTTGTAATGTCAAAATAATAGGCTTTTTTCATGCTCACACGGTTATTTGCACGACACCTATGCCTAAAATACAGATTAAAAAATTTTTGTCTGTCTGTCTATCTGTCTGTTTGTTCCGGGTAATCTTCAAAACGGCTGGACCGATTTCAAAAATTCTTTCACCAATGGAAAGCTATAATATCAGGGCGTAAACTAGGCTATATTTTATCCCGGTATTCCCACGGGAACGGGCATTACGCGGGTAAAACGACTATAACCTATAACCGAAGCGAAGCGAGGGCGGGTTGCTAGTAGTAACATAAAACGTTAAAAAATTGTTAAAATATCATTATTTAGCTGCGAAAATTTGTGTTTAAAGATAAATGTACTGTTAATTATGTATGTAATGTGCCATAATATTATGTAATATTGCTATAATATTATGTAATGTAGTATATTATTTTATTTGTTATCAATAGATAACACAAACATAAAATACTAGCAACCCGCCCTCGCTTGGCTTCGGTTTTAGTCGTTTTACCCGCGTAGTTCCCGTTCTCGTGGGAATACCGGGATAAAATATAGCCTAGTTTACGCCCTGATATTATAGCTTTCCATTGGTGAAAGAATTTTTGAAATCGGTCCAGCCGTTTTGAAGATTACCCGGAACAAACAGACAGACACAGACAAAAATTTTTTAATTGCTATTTTAAGCATAGGTGTCGTGCAAATAACCGTGTGAGCATGAAAAAAGCCTATTATTTTGACATTACAAACAGACACTCCAATTTTATTTATTGGTATAGATAATAAATCTTTGTAGTTTTTTGTTTGGAAATTTCCCTATGATGACGGAGTAAGAATCACCCTGTTCAGATAACATCCATACAGGAGAAGAAAAACTTGAAATAAAACCCTATACCAACCCGTATGACCAATGTGGTACAGTAGGTTAATGTCCCTTCTATTTTGGAGGAAACTCGAGCTAGGATGACGATGATGATGAAATTATCAAAGACCACTAATACCACAAAAAGACACATCATCATTACAGTTCGTAGACGTTCCACTGCTGGGCTCGAGCTTCCTCCACAATAGGAGGGAAATTGACCTTACCATACTAGTCAGACGGGTTGGTATAGGGTTTATTTCGAGTTTGCCTTGCCTTGCATAGATGTTATATGCTTACTATATCCTTCAGTATGGTGACGGAGTAAGAATACAATTCACCACTCCCTTTCTCACCTATGAATGTCGTAAAAAACTACTAAGGGTTATAATATGCAAATAACGCTTATGCAAGAGAAGGAAGACTCGAAATATGACCCTATATCAACCTATCTGACCAGCGTGGTATAGTAGGTCAATAGCCCTCCTATTAATCGCCAGCAGCGCATACATATGAGTTGAAATGATGAATTTTCAATGATGATATCATCATGTTCTTTAGTCGTCTTTTACGACATCCACGGGTAAGAGAGGGAGTCGTAAATTGTATTCTTACTCCGTCACCACACGGACGGTAAAAGTCCATATTGAAATAATTTTAAATTTGTAAAAAAGTGAAAGAATTTGTGATAGTCAATGATCTTGATGACTTCTAGACTGTTTATCTATTTCTATGTCAATAGTTTAACATAGATAAATAATTACTCTCGGGGTAAATACGTTTAGATATGACCTACTGATATGTGTGTATGTTTGTTTAGATTTATAAAGATTCAAAGTAATGCCTTGTAGTAATTCTGTATGGAAATGGAATAAGAATACAGTTCCCCACCCCCTCTCTTGTCCGTGGGTGTCGTAAAATACTACTAAGAGATATGATATACAAGAGAAGGAAAACTTGAGATAAAAACCAAAACGTCTGACCAGCGCGGTACCATCATTTCCACCTATATATAACCCTGTTGGGAACAGGCCTCCTCCATAATGGAAGGGGAATTGACCTACTATTCCACGCTACTACGCCACGAGCGGTATAGTAGGTTAATTTCCCTTCCATCGTGGAGGAGACCCGAGCCCAACAGTGGGACTTGTATGGGCTGAGATGGTGGTGGGCGAATGTAATCCTTTTAAACTTCTTTCTCTCAATTGATATTCCCTGTAGTGTCTTAAAATCTAAAGGTTGACATAGGCTTTTATTTCTAACTAGCTGACTCGCCGAACTTCGTAACGCCATAATTTTTTTTCGTAAATATATTTTCTTCTTCTTCTTCTTCTTGATTAATGGCAATGAGCTACAATAATATGAGCTATTGGTGCCAATGTCGAGTTATAATTAATTAATTAATTAGCCACGTCTTTAGTCTTCGTAAGTAGTCTGTCATTAGCATTGATTTGGTGTTGATAGCCAAATCAAGCTTCTTCTGGGAAATTTGACAGAATGTGAAAATGCACACAATTCGCTATTATATCATATTCACTATATATCAGCATTCTATTAACATTATATTACATAAAATATCAACAAAATTATTCAATATAACACCGTAAAACACTAAAATAATGAAAAAAATATAAAAGCGCTACATGACATTTTGACATTCGCGTCAAAAGTCTAAATATATTTTCTAAATTGCCGAAAATATAATGTCTACAGCTGTCATTTGCGTTTTGTTATTACATGTCAGATCCGTTTTGTTATACCACGTTTCATAGTGACTTGTATTCTCTTTGACGTTTTACGTCACGTCACACGGGAACGCGATCGAACGGCATAAAAAGTATCCTATGTCCGTCTCCTGGATCTAAGCTACCTCCCCACCTTTTTCAGCCAAATCGGTACAGCCGTTCTTGAGTTATAAATAGTGTAACTAACACGACTTTCTTTTATATTTATATAAGACTAGCAACCCGCCCTCGCTTTGCTTCGGTTATAGTCGTTTTACCCGCGTAGTTCCCGTTCCCGTGGGAATACCGGGATAAAATATAGTCTAGTTTACGCCCTGGTATTATAGCTTTCCATTGGTGAAAGAATTTTTGAAATCGGTCCAGCCGTTTTGAAGATTACCCGGAACAAACCGACAGACAGACAGACAAAATTTTTTTAATTGCTATTTTAGGCATAGGTGTCGTGCAAATAACCGTGTGAGCATGAAAAAAGCCTATTATTTTGACATTACAAACAGACACTCCAATTTTATTTATTAGTATAGATAGATTAGTCTTTTGCAGCGATGTTATCTTCTTGACTACACAGATGGCTTCGTGATTAAAATACATAAGACCTAACGTCTCACGGGTTCAAATTGTACGCAGTACAATATTATGTACGATTGTCAAAACGAAGTTCTGAGATTGGATTTAATATGCGTCCATTAATTGTATGCTTCCGCATGACTGAGTAAGAATACAATTGACCACCCATTATCTTCCTTGAAAAGACAACTAGAAGATTATAATATGCATACAACAGATATGCAAGAGAAGAAAGAATCGAAATAATAAAACACTGAGTGACATATTCGTAAAGTCAAGAATTATTGGCGCAGTACAGGGCGTTGTCATTGCGTCTGATGCCGCCCTAGCAGAGGCTGCGGGTGACCAGACCGGGGATTTAGTCTGGCACCCACGGAGAAGTTAGCATTGCGATGGCGATCGGCGTCCCGGGGGAACGTCGATGGGAGAGGATCTCCCTAGGGGGTATTCCGTCGGGTCGACCACTTAAGTCAAGGAACTCTGCACCGGTGGTCGGCCCAACGACGAAGGCGACGTGCTATATGGGTGGGTTACGGGGCGCGTGACGACCCTCTGTCGCCAAGGACAGAGCGGGGCTGCGGGTGCGCTGACCGTAGCCCACCCCAAAAAAAATCGGTAGTCCTTGAAAAAACAAAAGTTGGAGCTTTTGTTTCTTCAAGGACAATCGATTTTTTTATTCCCAAGAAAGGAGAATGCTTAAATATTGTAAATCTAAGTCAGTTTCTATACTAAGACATATTTCCATCCTCACATAAATTATAATAAGGCCAAGAGAATGATGACTTTTAAGACGTAACGTCAATCAATTGCAGATAACATAACAGTATGTTGATATTAAGATATAAAACAAGCTACAACTGGCAATATATTAAATATGGTTTATTCCGCTCATTGTTATTATTTACGACTTGTAGATATCTATACCAATAAATAAAATTGGAGTGTCTGTTTGTAATGTCAAAATAATAGGCTTTTTTCATGCTCACACGGTTATTTGCACGACACCTATGCCTAAAATAGCAGTTAAAACATTTTTGTCTGTCTGTCTGTCTGTCTGTATGTTCTGAGTAATCTTCAAAACGGCTGGACCGATTTCAAAAATTCTTTCACCAATGGAAAGCTATAATATCAGGGCGTAAACTAGGCTATATTTTATCCCGGTATTCCCACGGTAACGGGAACTACGCGGGTAAAACGACTATAACCTATAACCGAAGCGAAGCGAGGGCGGGTTGCTAGTTACAAATATATTACTTAACTATATACCATATTATTTTCCGTATGGTGAATTGAGAATACTATTCACCAGTTTCACCACGCTCTCTCTTGCCCGTCGATGTCGTAACACATATAATATCTATGCAAGAGATGGAAAACTCGAAATGAAACCCTATACCAACACATCTGACCAGTGTGGAATAGTAGGCCAATTTCCCTCCCATAGTGGAGGAGACCCGAGCTCAACAGTGGGACGTGTATGGACTGAGATGATGATTTAAAATCTTAGCTATTTATCTACAAATATTTTTAGCTAACCTCGATATATTTACATTATTATCGACATCTCTATAATGAACTTAAGTTTGCATAAAAATTTGGTTTATGGATGGGTTTTCCGTGTGGTGACGGAGTAAAAATACAATTCATCCCTTGCCCGTGGGCATTGTAAAATACGATTAAGGAATATAGTATGTAGACAACATTGTATGAAGCACGAGAAGGAAAGCGGCATTTACCACAGATTAGTTAACGAATATATAAAAGAATAAGGTTCTATTGTAAATAAAACTACTTTTACGGATTATATCGCGTTTGTATTTGATTTATGATTGCCCGACGTTTCGAACACTTTGCAGCATTCATGGTCACGGGCGGACTAAGGTGTCTCACGTCCAACAAGTAATCGTTATTACAGACATTTATAATTATTTACCCGATACAGAAAATTAGTTATAAATTTATTAAATTGTGACCCACATTTTAGTACAAATTTATTGCCAGTGTAAGAAGAAAATGATTCTATATGAAAAAATTATATTGTTTATGGTTAGTAATTATTAATTATTAAATTTATAGCAATTATTGTTACAATTTGTTGATTTAAAACTAACAAAACTAATATACTACCACCGGATCGGAACGCGGCCACACTGAGAAAGATCCGGTAAGAAAACTCAGGGGACATGATGCTAAATTAATATTGATTTTTAATTTTAGATGCGGTTTACTTTTTCTTACTAAAATATTTTTGATTTATAAAATTATCTTTAACTATTATTATTGTGGGTCAAATCTATACAATAAGTGCTCACAGTATCATGCAGTCTTGTGGTGGTCTCTTTGGATTTATTTTTAATTATGTTCATAACAGGATCCCAGCTTGATGGTAATACCCAGCCATCCTCTCTATTGAAATTTTTGTGTTTTTTGATTTCAATAGCCTCGCGTACCATTCTAAGCAGGTATCGGTGTTCCTTTGCGAGGACTTGAGGTTTATCAAACCTAATGTTATGGCGGGAGCGGTCCTGACTATGTTCACAGACTGCAGACTTAGTGTGACGGCGGTGCTTCACATCAGCTATGTGTTCTTTGACCCGAGTTCTTATGGATCTCTTTGTTTGCCCAATATAAGAGAGACCACAGTCACAGTCAAGTTTATAAACTCCTGCATCTTGTAAAGGGATCTGGCACTTGACAGGTGGTAAGAACTGACTTATCCTTTTGAGTGGCTTAAAATAAGTTTTTATGGAAGCCCGTTTCAGGCTATAGCCAATCTTGTCAGTGACTCCTTTCACATAAGGTAGTACTGCAGGGAGGCGCTCAACTGTGGGTGGTTTCACACGGTCTCTGCGACGGGGGCGTGGAACTTGCAGCTTGTTTGCACGTAGAACCTGCTTGACATGTTGCAGCTCCCCAGCCAGGTGCTCCTCGTCACAGATTCCTCGTGCTCTCTACAACAAAGATTTAGACACGGTAGCTAACTGTGAAGGGGGATGATGAGAATCTCCGTTCAGATATCTGTCAGTATGTGTTGCCTTACGATACACTGTATGACTCAAGGTGTTATTGGGTTTACGGATAACCAAAATATCTAAGAAAGCTAATGAGTTATTTGACTCCAGTTCCATAGTAAATTGAATTTTTGGATTGATGGAGTTAAGATGGTTTAGGAATATGGTTATTTTGTCTGTTGGTAGTATTGTGAAAGTGTCATCTACGTACCGCTTATAGAACCTTGGTGTGACAGGTGAGCTTGATAAGGCCAGCTCCTCAAAGTCCTCCTTGAAAATGTCAGCGACAACAGGGGAGACAGGCGAGACCATAGCCACTCCATCTACTTGCTTGTAGAATTCATCATTCCACAATAAATATCCAGTTGTTAGGCACTGACGTAATAGTTCAGCATATATCTGGAGATTTCTTTAAGATATGCATATTCAGAATTTTCTAAGGAATTCCGTGTAAATATTTTTAATAATTGTACTCGCGTTTATGCGTAATTATTAGATACTCCTTTTGCGAAAACATGTTTACTCAAATGATATTAATATTAATATATTTACGTATTGATATTATAAATGAAGCAAAGACCTTCAAATTCCAGATATTAAACATAAAAGGTTTCTGTAATCTGAAGTTAATTTTAAGAACATTGTTCAAAGTTTCGTCTTATATATTTAATGGAATACTTTTATGAAACTAGGACAAAGTGATTATTTCCTGCCCTTGAGTTTTGCAGTCATGTTTTAATTGAGTTTGCCTGCGGTACTTATAAATTATAATGGTTTTCATATTGAATTAACTCAAATACACTAACCAAACAGAAGTGAACGATATAGTCGTGACATTTGAATACAATAATTTCAAATGTTAATAACAATATGACAAATAATGTAAATATTCCCATAGCGTTTATTTTTATGTAATATTTACAAAAATTTTTAATATGACTAAAAAGACAGATTTAATGCATTCATGTAATGTAAAGAATTTAAAATGGCTCCCACAAAAGAGATGTAAATAATAACAGTAAACATTGTGACTCATCAGGTTTTAAATCTCATTCATCTATTACTATATAAATGTAACTAAGTGTAATCCATTATAAGGACTTCATTTCAAATCTTTAGTAGTGAATAAGCGTTTTTGAAGTAATACTTCTTTAACCGCGACTTAAGAGTAACTCAAATCTATTTTCGGACGGAAGTGACGTACATTAAAATATTATAATTCCCTTACAGTAGTAGTCTAGCTATAGTAATTTAAATTGTATTAGTTTTTTTTAGTTTTAAATAAACATAGTAGGTATTATATATGTGCAGGCGAGGTACGTTATTTTTGTAAATATAGATTTTAAAAGTTTTGATAATCCAAATCATAAAGTTCATTCCATGCTGTTCTTATTCCATTTACTTAGGGTCGGTCGACTTTATAATCTTCTTTGATAGTATATGTTGGAAAACTTATTAGCAAACGTTTTATGACTGGCCACCTGCCTAACGACAATCCTTCTAGGGAATATAATCGTTGACCAGACAGCATCAGATCGTGTGAGTTCAAGTTTATATTCTTTATATTATTATACTCTTTATATACTCATAGTCGACTTTACGACGAGCAATATACGGCTTGGTAGTATTTTTATTCGTCACCACGACAACTCAACTCAGCTGATATAAGTACCACTGTTGGGCTCAGGTCTCCTCCACAATGGAAGAAAAATTGACTTACTATACCGCACTGGTCAGACGTGTTGGCATAGGGTTTTATTTAGAGTTTTCTATCTCTTACATAGATATATGCATATCATATCCCTTAGTCGTTTTTTACAACACCTATTGGAAAGTCCGTGTGGTAACGGAGTAAGAATACAATTCACCACGCCCTCTCATACCCGTGGGTGTCGTAAAAGACGACTAAGGTATATACTCCCTACACGTCTGACCAGCATAGTATAGTAAGTTAATTTCCCTCCCATAGTGGAGGCCCGAGCCCAAGAGTCGGACATGTTTGGGCTGAAATTATGATAATAATAATAAAGCATTTATTGAACAAACTTACACAACACTCTTTCTTATATACTCCTTTCTTTATATATATATATATATATATATATATATATATTGTTTATATATATAGTACTTTCTTATATAATAAATTAAATTTCTAATATTGACACCAGTTTCACGAAGATTGTCTTGTTACTCAGCATATGCCTCCCTAAAGCTTGCCATAGAGTGCAGTGTCGTGTCTTCCTTCTCCATGTTGTGGCTGCTATGCTTTTTATGTCATCTGCCCATCTCCGACGCTGTTTGCCTCTCTTCCTTTTGTGTTTTCTTAGACAACCCTCGGTTATGTCTTTTGTCCATTTTTGTTATTTTTAAATAAAACTACTTTACTGATTTTATCGCGTTTGAATATGATTTTTACTTGCCCGATGTTTCAAACACTTTGCAGCATTCATGGTCACGTGCGGACTAAGATGTCTCACATCCCACAAGTCATCGTTATTACAGACATACCCCATACAGAAAAATTAGTCATTAAATTTATTAAATTATGACCCACATTTTGGTACAAATTTATTGCCAGTATAAGAAGAAAATGATTCTATATGAAAAAATTATATTATTTATAGTTAGTGATTATTAAATTTTTGTTCTTTTTGTTCCTCATCGTGTGGCCTGTCCACCTCTTTTTACTTCCTACTCCTTCCACTTTAGTTTCTTGACAATATGTCACATCTGTGACTCTGATGATGATGATGATGATTAGTCAAAGAGGGAGTGTTGAATTGTAGACTTACTCCGTCGCCACACGGAAGCACAGCATTTTATTAAATTTTCCATTATATACCTACTTAAAATTGATTTTATACATTTAAATAAGTTGAAGAGTGGCAATAATATGTATTGTTACTGTTTGGTTCGTGCGAAGCGTGAATATTTTGCATATAAATGCGTTACAGACATTGTCGGTGCTAATGGAAAAATCAAAACAAATTCAATGCGATTGGGATAAGAAATATTTATATATATATATATTTGTATTCTTATTTATAAGTCTGTAATTAATGCAAAATCTATACATATGATTCTCCGTATGATGACGTGGGTGTCGTAAAAATTGTATTCTTACTCCTTCAGCACACGGAAAACGATTAAATTGAATATCCAAAAATAACAACTGATTGTTAATATTTTATAATAAGTTTTCACTTATTTTGGCAGGGCTCATGACTGCTTTTTTTGTTATTACATATCAGCCGTTGTCCGTATGATAGTCGTTTAACAATATAATACGTCATCTATTCCTTTTCTGCTGGTGTCTTACTATGGAGCTTACGCAAATGAGAATATGGGACATATACCGCAATGTAGCATTCTTTTAATGCCTGTAAGTGACGCAAGTCATATAATATATAATATTTTATAATATTATCTATATATATATATATATATATAGGAGAGGCGGGTTTTGCGAGCGATATATTGACTCATCACCATATCTCTGGAACCATAAGGCGTACAGACTTGAAATTTGGCAGAAATATTCCTTGTGTAGGTCAGCTAAGAACGGTTTTTACGAAATTCCACCTGCAAGGGGTGTTGCGGGGGCGTTAACGATAATGTACAACGCTAGAAAAATGAAATTTAGACCGTAGTTTTATTTTGTGACGTAGGCACCCATTAAGAAAAATTTCCTTGAAATTCCACCCCTAAGGAGGTGAAATGCAACGGTAAAGTTGGTATGGAAAGAAAAAAAATCTTTAGCTACTGTCTTCAAATTAAGTACAAATACTCTTTAATAAAAATAATTAAACACGTGTTTCAGCGTTTGTCCATTTTCATCCTCTAAGGGTGTAAAATAGATAGAAAGATGTCAGTTTACTGAGTTATCACAGAGCCGAAACTATTGAAGCCAGAAATATGAACTTTTGACATTAGTTGCTTTGCGTGAAGTGGAAACCCACTAAAACAGGATTTTTTGAAATTCAACCCCTAGGGGGTAAACCGCAGTAACAAAATTTGTATACGGAGAAAAAAATCTACATCGATTTTCTTCAAATTCTCCAAAAATACTCTTTAGTAAAAATAAATAAACACGTATTTCTCTGATTTATCAACGTCGAGCTAAAACTATTAAAGCTGGCAACATGCAATTTGAAACACAACTTTATTTTGTGACGTAGGGACCCAATAGAAAGTATTTTCTGGAAATCAACCCCTAAGGGGTGGGGTTTACCCCAGCAGCAAAGTTTGTAAGGGGAGAAAAAGTCCTTATCGATTTTCATCAAATTGTCCACAAATACTATTTAATAAAAATAAATAAACACGATTTTCAGCATTTCTTAATTTGCACCCTCGAAGGGTAGGGGTAAATAGGTATGAAGAAGTTGGTCAACATTAACGCCGAGCTGAAACTACTGAGCTATAAACATGCAATTTTGACCGTAATTTTATTTTGTGACGTAGTGACCCATTAAGAAAGGATATTTTGGAATTCAACACCTAAGAGGTGAACCGCAGTCGTAAAGTTTGTATGAGGAGGACTCTTCGTTCATCATTTCAACCCTTATACATCCTACTGTTGGGCTCGAGCCTCCTGCATTATGAGAGGAAAAATGACCTACCCTGCTCAAACGTGTTGCCATAGGTTTTAGTTTCGAGCTTTTCTTGCATAGATGTTGTATGCATATTATAATCTCTTAGTCATCTCCTATGACAGCCACGGGTAGGAGAGGAGGTGGTGAATTGTATTCTTATTCCGTCATCACACGAAAAATACTCTTCAGTAAAACTAAATAAAGAGCATTTGTCAATTTTACCTTCTAAAGGAACTAGGCGCGTAAGGTGTCTAAAACCGAAGCGAAGCGAGGGCGGGTTGCTAGTAATTTATATAATTTCATTTGTAAGGTACTTAGTCTAGGAGTCACCCTTATACTTAGCTCTGTATTTTATCCCAAAATCATAATAAACTACGCATATTTTAGTTGAAGAAGTTGTTTACATCAATTGTGTAAAGTATAATTCTTATAATGCCTATAAGCCAATATTTGTAATAGTTTGCAGAGATAGTATCAGCAATGCAATGAAGAACAAGGCTTTCGATTGCGTTAAAACGTGTAAAGGATTATATTTGATACAGAATTCGTTATTTTCTCTTCAGCTTATTTAAGTCTTACTGCTGGGTTTGAACCTCTTCTACAATTGAGGTCCGATTTAGGTCAATTTAACTCTTATGTTACGTTTCTCATTCTCGTTAGACGAGTTGGTATAGGATTTTCTTTTGGGATATCCTTCTCGTTCATAGACTCATATACGTCCCAATTTTAAGCTAGAGTCTGCTCCACAATGGGAGGGAAATCAGCCTACTATACCACACTGGTCAGGCGTGTTAGTATTTTTTTTTTATGGGTGGGCTATGGTAAGCGCACGCGTGGTCCAGTCCGTCTGGGGCGATGAAAGGACGGCGCGCGGGCCCATAACCCACCCGTACCCACGTCACCTCGTTGTTGGGCCGACCACCGGAGCAGATGTGACTTGTCGTCAGTGGTCGGCCTGACGGAATACCCTTTCGGGTAACCTCACCTCTCGAGGTCCTGGGACGTCGGTCGCAGTCGCGCGGTCAGCCTCTCTGCGGGTGACGGACAATTCCCCGGTCAGATCACCCGCGGCCTCGGCCAGGCGTGTTAGTATAGGGTTTTATTTCAAGCTTTCCTTGTCTTAGATAGAAGTTATTTGTGTATTGTATTGCTTAGCCGTCTTTAACGACATCCACGTGGATGATTGGGAGTGATGAATATTCTTACTCCGTCACCACACGGAATACGAAATTATTGTAAATGATAGGTTTTATTCTAACTACATTCATAAAACGCTTTGGTGCAACTTGCATACAATAATTACATAAAATATATAAAAATAATAAGTATAAGTAATATTATAAATGCGAATGTGAGTTTATTTGTTTGTTTGGCTTTCACGCCCAAATTATAAAACGGATTTTAAAAATTCTTCCATCAATAGAAAGCTATATTATCAACGGGTAACATAGGTTATATTTTATTCTTATATTCCTACAAAAATGCGCGAAAACTTCGAACTTAGGTACTAACTACAACTACATTTGATGCTTAATCAATTAAACAAATGTTACATATGCTCAAATTAAATGGTCGGCATTCTTTTGAAATTTTAATGTTTATAAAGATATGTATGCGCCATCTTGTATTTTTACATTCATTTTAGATTTTTTATTTTACAAGAATCTTATTTCTTATCTGCAACAGATATTTAATAATAAGTATAATAACTTCTGATGTTTACGTGAGTTTACACATTGTAAATAAAACCATTTTAACGATTTTATCGCGTTTGTACTTGATTCTTGGTTGTCTTACGTTTCGAATACTTGACAGAGTTTTTGTTGGACATGAAAATTAGTTCGCCCCTGACTATGAATGCTGTAAAGTGTTCCAAACGACGGGCAATCAATACAAAATACAAACTCATAAACAAATATGTTTGTACTAGCATATTTAAAACAAAGTCTAAGGACATGCCGTTTAGAACAGTTAAACCTCAGTTCCAATTTAATAACCCAGTAAGATAACCCTATGACCGCCGACAGCCGGTCGCTTCTGGAAGAGTTTACAGTTCATATAAATAGATCAATGACGCGCATCATGTTGTAAGATTGCTTATTTTTTTAAGCAAATACTTATTTTGCCGTGTTGGGAGAGTTCTGGTTGGATTAGTCACCGATATTCTAATTTTATTAGTATATTTGTAGCTAGATTTGATTGATCTATGCGTTTTGAAGCACAATAAAAAAAAATAAAAGAAAACCTTTTTTAAAAACAGGCGTTTATTATTTGTTAATAAAATGAACTAAAAAGTTAATAATGCAGGTCCATCATCAGACCCTGGTTACTATATAGTATCAAAGTACTCCTCAAGACGAATCAAATGAGCTCAAACTCGATGGGGTTCCGTCGTTTAATTAAGGAGTTGCTATAGCCAGCTTCCAGGTCCATCATCAGATCAGCTCTATGTTACAATAATATTGCATTGTCATCCGATTTATACATGCATGCAAAATTTCGGCTCAATCAGAAACCGGGAAGTGGGTCAAATTTAACTTGCAAGATTTGATTACAGACAACGGGACAGGTGAAACTAAATAAAAGCTTGTAAAAAGGGAGCCGTCGCACAGGGCGCGTGAAATTATTTTGTACAAATATATATGTATAAAAGAACATTACGACAGGAACGAATATGGCATAAAGTTTTAATACAATTTTTATTCAATAAACAATTATTTTTAGTAGTAAACACTATAGGTATGTGTCTAAACACTTAAATTATTAATCTAAGTTAATAATTTATTTTGCGCTCACTAGATAGTGCTGTACAAAATTCTAAAACAGGTTATGATTTCGTTACGCAAATGTACATACATATACAAGTGTGGCATTAACGCCACGCCAAACGGGTTGAGAGCCCTCAGCGCTCACCCACCAGTCCGGGTAAAGTTGTCACAGCCATCTGAGGCTAACAACTAAGTCACACACAAAAAAAAAACGCCACGCCAATCATCAGAATCACCCTTGCCTATAGATGTTTCACATCAAAAAGTAAACAATTTTTAAATTATAATTCATCACTCATGTCCAACTGTGACACTTCAAACTCCATACAATTATTTAGAATGTCATAAATATCCACCGAGTTCTTGAACGTCATGCTTAATAATCGCATAGACAAGCCAACAAAATCGTTTTTTTTTATTTTCGTAACAGTATAAATTTTAATTAATATTAATGATAATTAGACTGGCTTTATAATAATAACTTCAGTGATTTCGCTCTCGTTTAAAACAAAATACCGTTTAAATTACCTTTTTAAAGCAATAATATAATTAGCTTTATTGTTTTATAAATATAAAATGTGGATTTTACTAAATCGATACGACTGGCCTTTTGCTACGCGCAACATAACTACGGGAATTGTTTTTTAAATTACCATCTGCTGATTAAACAGCCGTGTGGTGACGGAGTATGAATACAATTCATCACTCAACCGTGCATGTAGTAAAAGATAACTAAGGGATATTATATACATATACTTAATATCTATGCAAGAGAAGGAAATTCGAAACAAAACCCTATATCAACACGTCTGACTAACGTGGTATAGTAGATCTATTTCCCTCCCATATAAGAGGCTCAGCTACTCGAGCCCAGCAGTAGAACGTATAAAAGCTGAGATAATGATAAAAATTAAGAATTAAAAATAACAAACTTACTATTATAAAGATTTGTTTCCATTCATCAGTTCACCGAAGTTCACTGTTAGACAAAAGCTCAACATGTGACGGATATGGGCTGAGATGATGACGATCGTAAAGAGTATTGTTGTCTGTAGAAATCGGATATTCTTGATTGGTGGTCTACCGACGTTCTGTCTAGTAATTTGAAGTGACTGTAGCCAGGTAGATGGTGAAATGCTCTAGATCCAAGTATTCCCAGGCGGACTTAACTCCAATGGAATAAGATGCAGACATGCCTTCACAGCTATGCAATAACAATCGAACTCAAGACACGCGGCTTAATGCTAATACATATTCCATCTGCGAAGTCCGATAAGCAACGTTCTTCTTTCTTTTTTTGGTGGTCTGTAGTCCAATCACATACTGCTTAACTACCCGGCCTGCTACAAAAATAATACTAAGCTTCAAAGCAATCGCGTACATCAACCTATATAGTATACTCTCTTCACAAAATGATTCTATGCTCGCTATGCTAGATAAAAGCGAGCAAAGAGTATTTGTTTATGCGATACGATTTATAATTTCGGCCCAAGAGGCCCACTAAAAGAGAAATTTAAAGAAGTGACTATTCTGACTGTTATATCCCAATATATATACGAAAATGTTTTATATGTTAAAACAAATATAGGTAAATTTGAAAAATATAGTGACATTCATCATGTAAATACCCGGAATAAACACAAATTAGTTGTACATAGTACTCGTCTTCAACGAGTTAACAGGTCTTTCATGGGGCAAAGTATACGCTTTTACAACAAATTACTGAATAATATCCGAGATATGCCAGTGAATAAGTTCAAAAAGCAATCAAGAGTAGATTTTATTTAAAAGGTTATTATAAAATCTCAGATTATCTTGATGATAACTCGGACTAGCAATAAGCAGCTCCTCATACAGGAATTTCCTCATTATTAAAATGATAGAAATTACGCACATCTTTATTTTTTTTTATTGTTGCTACTCTAATATTGTGAAGTGTAGCGTGTTTTGCCAAACGATTTTTTTATTGGATCTGTGCTTTATGTTTATGGCAAATGGTATTGGTCATGCTCACTGAAGGGTCTACTAGCGGTAGCTATGAGGAGCGGGTCACTCCCTTCTCTCCATTATGGTTGAGGGGAGTGATGGCTGCTCTAGTGGTTAACTCGTGATCGCGTGCCGCTTGTGGGATCTGGTGCAACCATAATTTTCTCATTACATTTGTGATTATTATTATATTTGTGAATTATATTATATAATATTTTGAATGGCATCACACTGGAACTATTAATAAGCATGTTGTAAGATGTAATTTTATTTAAATGAAATTAGAAAAATAAATAAAAAATAGACAATCCCGCTGAGTTTCTTGCCGGATCTTCTCAGTGCAGTCGCGTTTCAATCTGGCGGTAATTATAATTTTAAGAAAAATGTAAAAAAAAATGACAATATGTAAGTGCTCCCGCGGGGTTTATACATAATAAATGATTTGAATTTGAATGGAATTTGAATTTGCCTGGGACTACAGCAATTAATCTTAAAACTCATATATTGGTGCTGTACGGCTCCACTTACCGTAACTGCACATCCCTTCGTTTATTGTCTAACTCTCTCACTCTAGTCGATTTTGCTTCGTGTTTCCCGCATTGAATAAGAAGGAAATTGAATTCATCAGTTCTAAGTCTTCCAATTAAATTTAGTGCTGGTCCCTAGATAATAAAAATCATTTCCCAGAATCAAAGGTGTAAAATGTAGAGACGGTTATGTATGACGGGAGTAACAATAGTGAGAATTTGTGGTGGGATTAGTAGAAAGAAGTAAATAAAATGCTAAAGAAATTCGCGCTCTCCGCAATTTGAGAGCACAGCCTGGACACTAAAAAAAACAAGAAAAAAATCTGGTTATAGTCTGAGATTACTTTTAATATCACCAGGATGAAACTAAAAAGTTTTGATTTCTGAAATTGACCACACTATTTGCATAATACCGTTCAAAATGTGGAAAAATCGCGTGGCAGGTTATTAATTCTCATTTTGCTCCACTGCTGTCTCGAACACGTCAGTAGCCTAACCAGAGCATCCATCCATCAGTCTAATGAAGTAGAACTTAACTTGGAATTGTCTATGGCTAACCAGAATCAGAATTTATATCATTTCGGTTTAATGGCCGACCTCAATTAATCAATAGAGTAATCGACTAAACGAAGCCCAGAAATCAAGGTAGGTAACAGTCACCGCTCATCATCATTTCAGCTCATATATGTACGTCCCACTAGTGGGCTCGAGCCTCCTCCATAATAGGAGGAAGATTGATCTTACTATATCATGCTAGTCAGACAGGTTGGTATAAGGTTTTGTTTCGAATTTTCCTTCTCCTGCATAGATGTTATTAAGATATAATAAGCATTATTATATCCCTTAATCGACTTTAACGACATCCACGTGCAAGATAGGGTAAATTGTATTCTTACTGCGTCAGCACAGGGAAATCGCCGCTCAATAATCACCCCTTTTTTGTGATAGGCTATCGTCTGGACATAATCAGCCCAATCTGTCCGGGGTAACTGATGAGTGATATGCGGCTCTATAACCTACCGTATTCCCTCTTCATCGCAATTGGGTCGACCTGTGGTACCAATTCGTTGGTATTCGTGGTCGAACCAGCTCAATAATAACAAAGAATAGTGGACACTTTTTTTTTGGGGTGGGTTACGGTCGGCGCGTTCCTCGCACCGTTCCGTCCGGGGCGACAGAGGGGCGTAAGCACGCATACCCGCAACCTACCCGTGACACGTCGCCTTCGTCGTTGGGCCAACCACCGGAGCAGGGTGTAAAAAATAGGTTGCTCCTAATACATATTAGCAATGATACAGACTGACAGTTTTAATTAATATAATAATAATAAAAACAATTAGCCATTTCGAACAAGAACCTAAAGATCGTTATATCTGTTTTAGTTTGAATAATTAACACCCGTGTTTTTCTTTCAAATTATTAAAAAACAAAACAGAAAATTTTTAATTTAAGCAATATCAATTATAGAATTAAAACTAAGGGGAGATGATTAATTTTTAACTGACATAATGAAATCCAGCATTATCATGATGACTTGCAAGTTTGATAATTATGTACTCGCGTAAGTACTCAAAATGTAATTTAGAAATATTAACAGAGTTTGATTAACTCTTAATAAAAAAATATTACAATTTAAATCATGAAATTTCCTATTCCTTGTGGTAACGTGAAGAACTCTCACCACCTCCTTTCTTGCCCATGGGTACCGTAAAAGACGACTAAGACATATGTATATTATAACATACATAATAACTATGCAAGAGAAAAGAAACTCGATTTAGTGTTTTCATTGGTTTTAGTGGCAGAACAATAAGAATTTGAAGGTGTTGTATATATGTAGCGGCGCACCCCTCCCCGCGCCCCTCAATGTACATGCGATATAATGCATCATTAAACAGTGCATAACTACCAGCGATTGTTTCAGTTGTATTCTGAATATTCTAACAGTGGCGACGAGGATGGGATAATGGTGATATAGATATCCACAAGACGCAAAACGAGACGGAAACTCAGTCTCACAGTGTTCAAGAAGGGTCAGCAGAGAAAGACTCTAGCACTGATGACGAGTTTGAGGAGGCGGAAGCTGATCCAAAGACCCAAGAGGAATCACAAATTGATGATATGATTCCACCTAAAAGATTCTTGCGTAACTAACCAAAGGTCTGCTATAGAAAATATTTTTAAAACTGATTTATATACATGTATAGTAAATATTACGATTTTTTTAATTATTGTTAACTTATTGTAACTGTGGTCAAGTTATTGTTACTATTTTCAATAGGGGGAGGAATGTTGAATATATACTCCCCGCGCCTCTCAATGTACATGCGATACATAACTACCAAGCGGTCGTTTCAGTTGTATTCTCAATATTCTAACAAAAGATAAATGGTAACTATAGCTGCAGCAAGGACGCCTTGGTCTTCCCCTTCCAACACTTCCGTTTACATTCGTCTTATAAATTCTCATTGTTAGTCTCCTTTCATTAATTCTCTCTACATGACGAAACCAATATATTATTTATCTTTCTCAATCCTTGTCACTATATCTATTTTCATACCACAAAGTTCCCTAATCACTTTGCTCTTAATTCTATCACTCAATTTCACATCAATCATGCTCCTCAGAGCTCTCATTTCCACAGTATTTATCCTAATTTCGTACTTCTTCTGTCATACCCAGCTCTCACTTCTATACATTAGGGTTGGTACAAGCACTCCCCTATGCACAGCCAGGCGAGCCTTCCTAGATAAATTCTGGCTGTTCATAAAGGTGCGCAAAGCACCATTCACCATGATGAACCACATGATAAAAAGCCTTCGTAGCCAACTGATATGCGAATTTTCTAATTAATATTATTGTTATAAGAGAAACGCAGTAAGTTATATACAATACTAGCAACCCGCCCTCGCTGCGCTTCGGCTATAGGTTATAGTCGTTTTACCCGCGTAGTTCCCGTGCCCGTGGGAATACCGGGATAAAATATAGCCTAGTTTACGCCCTGATATTATAGCTTTCCATTGGTGAAAGAATATTTGAAATCGTTCCAGCCGTTTTGAAGATTACCCGGAACAAACAGACAGACAGACAGACAAAAATTTTTTAATTGCTATTTTAGGCATAGGTGTCGTGCAAATAACCGTGTGAGCATGAAAAAAGCCTATTATTTTGACATTACAAACAGACACTCCAATTTTATTTATTGGTATAGATAGATCCTTACTTAATATTATAAATGCGAAAGTAAGGATGTTTGTTTGTTTGTTACGCTTTCACGCTTAAACCACTGAACCGATTTCAGAAATTCTTTCCCCAATGGAAAGCTATAATATCAGGGAGTAACATAGGCTATATTTTATCCCGGTATTCCCACGGAAACGGGAACTATGCGGGTAATGCGACTGAAACCGAAGTGAAACGAGGGCGGGTTGCTAGTATAGTAATACATGTATTTATTTTTTACTATAATATTAATTCGCTGGTCATAAAAGTCATTATTTTACTTAGTTTTTTATCACTTACCATTATACCTAATAATCATCTAAAAGGCTCATTAAATAGTTTCAAGGTTGAGAAATAAAATACTATAATATTCTACACGACAAACACAATTATATAAACTAGTAGTCGCCGTGTGGTCGAAATTCGGCCATAATTCATTTTAATTAATTTTTCTACTACACAATTTCTTTTAATTTTATTTATGTATAATTGTAAATTGAGCAAGCAGTATTTCACTAATAACTAATATATAAGCATAAATCTCTATTAGACATTATCATCATAATTATGATTGATTGACATTCAGTTCGACCAGAGATTTTAATCGTAAACAAAAGTGTATAAGCGTTGCTACGCAACACACTCACACAAACGTGTGTCTGTGTAACGATTGCGTTGTAGTGTGCGTAATGCATTTTTTAATGAATTTAATGCATTTCTAACCCATTATTATATGAAATTTCAGTTTTATGCACTTCTCCTCATTATATACATCAAATGTGTCAAATTTCATACTTGTCCATCAACGTAATTTTAGTAAAAACTTTGTACCCACAAACGTACTAATATATAGATTTTCTGTCTTAATTATAACTATTACTAACTTATATAGGTATTGTTTTTATATCTTTTCGTACCCTTTCTGTGTCGTGACGGAGTAAGAATACAATTCATTCCCTTTCTTACACAAGGGTGTCGTAAAAAGCAACTGGTAATATTTAGATAACATGACTTCAAGAGAAGGAAAACTGTAAATAAAAGCCTATACCAGCTCATCCAACCAGCGTGGTAACCAGGAGTGGTGATAGTGCTACTATTACTAGTAGTAAAAGTAATAGTAGTAGTACTAAAATTATTTATAGTAGTGGTCGTAGCGGTATCAGTAGTAATGAAGATACAAAGATACAAAAGATATTGCAGAAACCGTGTTTTACATGGATGTTTACAAAATTTTGGTATCAACGGCTGATCCAATCAGACATTGCAATATCAGTTTAATTCTATAGTCTTACTTTTAGTAGAGATAATAGTAGTAAAAGTAGTTTTAGTAGTAGTAACAGCAGTAGAAGTAATAATAGTAGCAATAGTAGTACTTGCAGTAGCAGCAGCAGTAGTAGCAATAGTAGTAGTAGGAGTAATAGTAGTAATAAAAGTGATATTAGTGGTAAAATTACTAGTAGTTGTAGTAGAACTAGTAATAGCAGTTGTCGATTTCCCTCCTTCGTGGAGGAGGCTCGAGCCGAGCTATGGGCATATATGAACTGAGACAATGATGATATTTATTTTGTGTTATTTTCATATAAGGATTTATCTTAGTATTATATTTGTTCCCTAGCCGAGGCCGCGGGTGACGTGACCGGGGATTAGTTCGTCACCAGCTGAGAAGCCGACCGCGTGATGAAAGATTGACGTCCTCCCCGAGGGGAGGGACGTCGGTCGATGGGAGAGTACCCCACGTAGGGGGTATTCCGTCGGGCCGATCACTGATGACAAGTAACCCTGCTCCGGTGGTCGGCCCAACGACGAAGGCGACGTGCATCGTGGGTGGGTTGCGGGAGTTGCGTGCTTACGCCCCTCTGTCGCCCCGGACGGAGTGGTGCGAGGAGCGCGCCGACCGCAACCCACACCAAAAAAAAAAGAAAAGAAAAGTATTATATTTGTTAGAATGTTTGGCCTTCAATGATAAACAGTTGAACGTTTATTGAAATTTATCATATAAGCTGATTAAGTATGTCTGGATATTATATAATAATTTCTGTTTATGCCGGTATTAAATGGATTAATAATGCAATGAAATTGATTTTATTGATTACATCACGTTCAATGTCCTTATGATTCTAGAAATAAATAAATATATACATATGTATATTTTTATGTACATATTTCTTGTGTACGTATATGTATGTCGCTGAAATCCTAAACGGCTGGACCGATGTTGATGAAATTTTTTGTGCGTGTTCAAGGGGATTCGAGAATGATTTAAATTCCCAATTGGACCCGGTAGGTGGCGATACTTTTTTATTTTATTTGAACAGAACGTCTATTGGGTCAGCTAGTATATTTATATAATTACTTGTGTAATCTTTGCCCTATGATTATACAATAGATTTAGAACATTTATTATATCTGTGTAATCCATATTTGATATGCAAGTAAGTCAAATTAACATCCAATTAAAAGCAAGTCTTTCTTTACTCATTTCGCACCTTTAATCCAATACCGTCACTAAACGAAATTTTTCGAAAAACTGTTTTTAATGCCATCTATTTGCTGAGCACTGAATTTACACATTGCTTCAATTTATATATTTTAATTTCACTTAACTTTTAAATTTTTTTCGAAAATGTGTACGTCACCAATATTTTAAATTATTGATATCCACTAATTAATAATAATTAAAATGAAAAAAAAAAATGTGTTTCAATAGGAATTATAGTTGTTAATAAAATAAAAATAAAAGACAGTTATTCCTGAAACGCTAATATACTCTTATTTATATTAGTTAATATTTGTCATAAATCTTTAAATAGCTCTCCTGTAAAATTTGCTTATTTAGGATAGTGACGGTATTGGAATAAAGGTGCTATTTATTATGTGAATATGGTCATCGGCCGCCTATGAAACCTCGCGTTCCGTAGGCAGCCAATGTTCTTGGTGTCCATTAAATGCGAGGTTTTATAAGCGGCCAATGTCCATATATCCCTGTTTGTCCATTATCCCTGTGAAGTAAACCTGATTGTTGGCGTGGCGACAAAACGCCACGCTATATATACATACGTAGTAGTGTATGAGTAAGACGAAGCGACGCGATGATGTCCACAAGCGCCTGTGGGCTATCTCTCTCGCCGCACTGAGTTTGCATATCTATAGGGTATACTAATGAAAATAAATGTTTATTGAATAAAAATCATCATTTTCTGGAAAAAAATCGTAACATTTTATTAATACACTAGCAACCCGCCCTCGCTTCGCTTCGGTTATAGATTATAGTCGCTTTACCCGCGTAGTTCCTGTTCCCGTGGGAATACCGGGATAAAATATAGGCTAGTTTACGCCCTGATATTATAGCTTTCCATTGGTGAAAGAATTTTTGAAATCAGTCCAGCCGTTTTGAAGATTACCCGGAATAAACAGACAGACAGACAAAAATTTTTTAATTACTATTTTAGGCATAGGTGTCAGGCAAATAACCGTGTGAGCATGAAAAAAGCCTATTATTTTGACATTACAAACAGACACTCCAATTTTATTTATTGGTGTAGATATGGTATACATATTAGTTCGTAATCTGTTCTTTTATGCATATATACTTGTACTAACTAATTTCGATGTTTCACATCTGCCAGGCGCCCTGAGCGACGGCTCCCTTTTTCTTCTTTATAGTCTCGTTATTTCAAGAGATTGAAAAAGAAAATAGGATGGTGTGACTTCATTCCTTCGTACCACTGTTGGGCTCGGGCCTCCTCCACAATGGAGGGAATTTGACCTACTATACCTACCATGTTGGTCAGACATGTTGGTATAGGGTTTCATTTCGAGTTTTCCTTCTCTTGCACAGATATTATGTGCATATTATATCCCATAGTCGTCTTATACGACATCCACGGGCAAGATAGGGAGTGGTGAATTGTGTTCTTACTCCGTCACCACACAGTGATTCCTTCTATATTCCCTATTAACCCTCCGTATACGAGGTGACTAATCTCATCATGCTATAGGTACTAGGTGGGGTTTGCTATACCCCAACTATAAAAGGTAGTAAAATCCGCAAATTTGTTTTTTGTGATTGTTAAATAATAATAAAATATTTAAATATCTAATAATGAATTGGTTTAAGTGAAACAAATTTTATTTTTACATTAGAATAGACTTTTATTAATAAAAATACAAAAACTTAACTTTTTTTGCAAACTATAAACTGTTATATACTTTCTTGAGTAGTTAAATCAAATGGCACATTTTACAATCACAGTCTTCTCGATTTATTAAACTACAGTATATCTAGTTTTAAACATTAACAGTAAGTAAAAACAAACAATAATAGAATCAGAAGTTAATCACTTAAGTTTCTGCAGTTTTGACAATAAAAATTTATATACATACATATATAGGCTTATTACATTTTTTACAAATGTGCCTAATGTCATCACTGACTGAATCCGAAGACAGTATGTCAGCATCCACTTCAATATCTGTATTGCTTTAAGCACTGATATGATCTGCATCACCATCCGATTCTTGTTCTAACTCAGTGTCACAATCATCGTCTTCTCCTACCAGTGCTCGTAATGTGTCTTCTTCCGCTAACCGAGACATGTTTTAGTTAAACTATTACTTGCAAACAATATTTCACTACGTTAAACACCGAAATAAACATATCTATACCAATAATACCAATAAATAAAATTGGAGTGTCTGTTTGTAATGTCAAAATAATAGGCTTTTTTCATGCTCACACGGTTATTTGCACGACACCTATGCCTAAAATAGCAATTAAAAAATTTTTGTCTGTCTGTCTGTCTGTTTCTGCCGGGTAATCTTCAAAACGGCTGGACCGATTTCAAAAATTCTTTGACCAATGGAAAGCTATAATATCAGGGCGTAATCTAGGCTATATTTTATCCCGGTATTCCCACGGGAACGGGAACTACGCGGGTAAAACGTCTATAACCTATAACCGATGCGAAGCGAGGGCGAGTTGCTAGTAAATAAACAAAAAACAAAAGTAGTTACACTTACCTTTTAGGCCACGCGCCATACAAGGTGGGGTGTGTGATACCCAAGCGCACTTTATGCAAGTGTCACACGGTTCGTGGCTGACGCTGGACTAATTTTTTCACACGAATGGGAGCTGCAATGTCACATTTGCAGCTAGTGAGAAAACCAACTTGCGCGCCTTTTTCGTTCAAAAATTGTAACGATTTTTTTACCGCTGGGGTATGTCATACCCCACCTCGAATACGGAGGGTTAATTGCACGTTTATACATAAAACATTTATAATATTCTACACTTTGCAATTAAAACATATGAACATTTAATAAAACACTACGGGAGGGACATTGGCCTACTATACTTTCAAATATATCTAAATTCAAAACTAAACATTTAAAATAATACACGCCGATCAACGCTCTTTCAACTAGTTAATATATGTTAATAGTAATAGACTATTTAAAAAAGTATGAATACAAAATTTAACGACATGAAATCATTTCCATCTGGTATTACACACCGACGATGTACGACACAGTTAACAGGAAGAAATAGGGTGATACTATTCTTAGTTGTAAGGAATCCAGACGGCGAATACTAATACAGCTTGTACTATTTATACGCTAGTCCAGTTTCGGAAATGCTTTACAATCCTTGGTATTTACATTGAAACAGGTTAAGATCTATAATACGTGAAGCAAAAACTTTGTACCCCTTTTTACGAAAATTACGTTGATGGACAAGTATGAAATTTGGTATATAATGAGTGGAAGTATATAATGAGGAGAGGTGCATAAAACTGAAATTTCATATAATAATGGATTAGAAATACACTAAATTCGTTAAAAAAGGCATTACGTACACTACCACGTAATCGCTACACACATACATACACACACACACACACACACACACACACACACACACACACGCGCGCACGCAAGAACGAACGCACGCGCGCGCGCGGACACACACGCAAACACACACACACACACACGCGCACACACACACACACACACACACACACACACACACACACACACACACACACACACGCACGCATGAACGCACGCACGCATGCACGCAAGCACACACGTACGTAAGCACACACGCACGCACGCACACACACACACATATGTGCACGCTTATACACTTTTGTTTAAGGTTAAAATCTCTGGTCGAACTGAATGTCAAACTACAAACAATCATAATTATGATGACAATGTCTAGGCATAATAGGCATTTTTACATTAGTGAAATACAAGATGTATTTCACTAAAGTTTCACTAATGCTCAATATATACATATATACATAAGAAAATCGTGTAGCAGAAAAATTAATTTAAATGAATTATGGCCGAATTTCGACCACTCGGCGACCACTCATCATCATCATCATCATCTCAGCCCATATACGTCCCACTGTTGGGCTCGGGCCTCCTCCATAATGGAAGGGTAATTGACCTACTATACCATGCTGGTCAGACGTGTTGGTATAGGGTTTTATTTCGAGTTTTCCTTCTCTTGCATAGATGTTATATGCGTTTTATATCCCTTAGTCGTCTCGTACGATCACCCACAGGTAAGATAGGGGGTGGTGAATTGTATTCTTACTCCGTCACCACACGGACTCGGCGACCACTAATTTATAATAAACATACATAAAATCATCAACATCATCATTTCAGCCTATCGGCGTCCACTGCTGGACGTAGGCCTCTCTCATGTTACGCCACAAAGTGCGACCTGCGCCGCCTGCATCCGCCGCCTGTATCCAACGATGCCCAGCAAGTTTCACCAGGTCGATCCACCTAGTGGAGGGCGTCCTGTAATGCGCTGTCCAATATGTGGTCGACACTCGAAAACCTTTCATCCCCCTCGGTTCTCGGTTCGTCGAACGATGTGGCCTGCCCATTGCCACTTCATCGTGCTATGTAGATTACACCCGTTCTTCTGCGGATTGCCGTATTTCGGATTCTATCTCGCAGAGAAATCCCGAGCATAGCCCGCTCCATAGCACGCTGGGATACATATAATTGATCGTAATTACGTTGTCTCTGCCTTATCTTGTGGAGACGGATTAAGACTACAATTCACCACTCCCTAACTTACCCGTGGATGTCGTAAAACACGACTGAGGGATATAACATGCACATAACATCTGTGCAAAAGAAGGAAAACTTTAAATGAAACCCTATACCAATATGTCTGACCAGCAGAGTATAGTAGGTTAAATTCCCTCTCATTCTGGAGGAGGTCCGAGCCCAACAGTGGGACATATGTGGGCTGCGATGATAATGATCTTATCCCAATTACTTGTGGTCGATGTAAGGTCTAATAACTATATTGCAAAAGTTATTGCCAATACGTTTTATAAACCAGACGACATCAGATAGAGTAAGCCCAGATCGATGTAAACCTCTCGGTCGTATTTTACGAAAATCACTGGCTGTGTAAAAGTTGGCAGTATTTATAACCACTACAATACACCTATAATTGATTAATAAGCAATAAGAAACTTAAAAAATTATTTCCGTGTGGTGACAAAGTAGGAATACAATTCACCATTGCCTTTCTTGTCTGTGGATGTCGTAAAAGACGACTACAGGATATGCATAATATCTATGCAAGAGAATGTAAACTCGAAATAAAACCAACCCTGAACAGCGTGGTATAATTGATCAATTTCCCTCCCATTGCGGATGAGACTCGAGCTCAGTAATGAGACGTGTATGAACTGAAATTTTTAATTAATTAGTGACTTAATAACATTAAAGAAATTATTGAAGTGAAACTTCTTTGCGCGCATGAGGGTAATTTTTTTACGGATGTAATGCAATTTAGCGTCACGAAGATGTGCAGCGTTTTTGTCGAAGAAGAGGGAGAGAGCGATTGAGAGAGAGTAAGAAAGGGCGAACATAGCACGCAGCACAACCATGGGGCGAGAGTAGAGAGCAAGCTAGTGAGAAAGTACGAGAGATTTTTTTTGCGTACTTAGTACTCACGCTATTTAAAGAAAAAACCAACGTTATCTTAAGGGGCATAGAGCCTTGCATTTTTCGCTAATCGATTTTAGGTATTTTATGCGTTTTATGTATGTGTGCGTGAGGAGCACCGACAAGAGCGGGCTACTGGAGTCGTACGCCGATCAATTAGCGAGATGCTGTTGATATTTACAAAATGTAATAACACAAGCAATTTAAAATACTTTTATCGAAGCTATTTACAATTTTTCTTTTATATTTTCGTATTTTTATAAAATTGTGCGTATGCGCAAGCGAAACAACCTCCCCGTTCGATAGCCGAAGCTAAAGCGGATAGGGGGAAAGCGTAGCGGCTCTAACTAAAGTGGACAAAGCTCGGATGAATTACCAAATATACATTTTAAAAATGTAAAATGTATAAGTTAGAGGCAACATGAAGTTTTATTAATTTTCAAAATTTTGTAAGGTTTTGTGTAGTATTTACGCCGTATTATGGGTTTATTTTTTCATTTAGAGGTAACTTTGGATTTTTTTTCTATCGAGGCAATTACAAGTGATCGTGTTTTTAAAATGTATAATGCATAGAGCAATCCTTAAATATCTTATATACGAATTACACAACTAAAGCGTTGGAAATAAGGACACAGTAAGGGATCAAACGACCGCATTTTTAGGTAATTTCCTCGGTGCCCCCTTAATATTATAATCGCTACGCTTGTTAAGCGTTATTGACTATTGTAATTGTTGTTGTTATGTTACCCAAGAAAGTGTTGTTGTGCTGTTCTTCTAATAATCCTTGGGCATTTTTCATGTTTACATGGTTATTCGCACGACACCTATACCTACCTAAAAACAGTTTAAAAATTTTTTGTTTGTTTGTTTCGGGTAATTTTTAATTCGGCGGCATTTTCAGGTACCATTTCAACTCATTTACTTCCCACTGCTGAACTGGAACGTCCTCTATAATAGGAGAGAAATTTACCTTATTGCTGGTCAGTTTGATATAGAGCTTTGTTACCAGTTTCCCATCACTTGCATAGACGTGATATGCATAATATATCCCTTAGTCGTCTTTTACGACACCCACAGGCAAGAGTGGTTAATTGTATTTTTACTGTCACCACACGGTTTTTTGGCATAGGTATTGTGCAAACAATCGAATGAGCTTGAAAAACCTACGTATTATTTTGACATTACAAACGGACACTTTAATTTTATTTATTTGTATAGATTAGGATTAGTATGCTATGTGCCATCCCTACGATGGCGATGTGAGATCGATTAACTGAAGAATCGATTTTTCTGGGCCAAAAAATTGGTGGCGATGCACTGAATCGATTCAGTGAATCGATACTTTGCCCTAGAAAATCGTGATTCGATTTTTTTTTCTGCCCATTCGATACTAGTATTCAGTATCGAATGTTAGTGTTTGATACTATATTATAAATAACACTTTCAGATTTCCTAAAAAAAATAACTGATCACAATTCTGCCAACAGAATGGTACCCACTTAAAAGCGATTCTTCGATACTAGTGTTCCGATTCCAATCGATTCGTGTCTGCATTATTATTATTGTAAGACATTACTCTCCAGACTTCGTAAAAAAATAGCTCATCACAAACCCGCCAAAAACATATCGTATTGAATTGGAATAAAATTCGAAAAAAAGATCGACAGATCGATTAATCGGAAATCGATCCTTCAGATCTCGATTTTCTCGTTAATCGATTCCTTGGACGATGATTCAAATCGATTCCTGAATCGATCTTTTTCAGAACGATCGCTCATCCCTAATGTGTTGATATAAATACTATTCCTCCAAAATATATCACATATCTAAATACGTTTTAGTAGTAAAACCTTGATGAGACCATAGCATACAGTAAAGCAAACTTCCTGATTACTCACCCTTACTGTATATGGAAGAGGTATGTATACAATCGTAAAATTGATTGGCTAATAAATATAAGCATTGGCAGTTTTGAAGGTTTTATTCTCTTTCTAAGATTTAAATGTATCTACGTCACTTTATTCTATTTGACTTTTTAATTATTACGCTTATGTAATATCACTAAACCTTTCGTCTACTGCTGCACGTAGGTCTTCCTCACGTTTCACCACAATGTGTGGTCCTATGCCGCTCGCATCTAACGACACCCAGCAACTTTCACTAAGTCGTCGGTTCACCTAGTTCTCCCTAGGGCGTCCTATATAGCGTCGTCCGATATGTGGTCGCCCCTCAAGAACCTTTCTTCCCCAGTGGTGACAGCTAGTCTAAGGATATAGGATGCCTATTGCCACTACAGCGTGCTAATTCTTCGTGCTGTCGAATACTCTCGTTCATTGGATTTCTGTAATACGTATTATATCTTGCAGGGAAATGCCGAGCATAGCCCACTCTATACCAGGCTTAACGATTTTGAAGTTAGTTATGAGGACTACATATAGAGACCACGTTTCTGTACTAAAAGACATCACTGGTAACACACAGTAGTCGAAGACTTGTGCTTTCAAACACTGAAGTATTTTGGGTAAGAGAATCCTCTTAAGTAGCCCGAACATGCAATACTTGTATGTTTCTATATATTTAAAATCACGGAAACGGCTCCATTGATTTCACGAACAATAAAAGCAATTGCGGAGTGTAGCTTTTATGGCATAATCTTCATTATACGGAAGCTTAGTCATTACACAAAACATCGACATTATTAAATCGGTACAATATATGTACCAACTTGACAACATAAATAAACTAAATTAGATTTATATTGTAAATAGAACTATTTTTACGGATTTTATAGCGTTCGTATTTGATTTTTGATTGCTCGACGTTTCGAACAATATACAGCATTCATGGTCACGGGTGGACTGTGTTAGTATAGTTAGGTACTATAGTTTTATTTACAATCATCCGCCCTCGCTTCGCTTCGGTTTCAGTCTTCTTAACCGCGTAGTTCCTGTTCCTGTGGGAATACCGGTACATAATATAGGCTATGTTACTCCCTGATATGATATAGCTTTCCATTAGTGAAAGAATTTTTCAAATCGGTTCGGTCGTTTAAGCGTGAAAGCGTAACAAACACGCTTACTTACTTTGCCATTTATTATATTAGTAAGGATACTCGTGTAAACATCAGAAATCATAATAAATTGGATTTAGTCGCCAACCAAGTTTCTGGTTCAGTTTTTTAGTAGGAAAAATTTCTAAATTATGGAATACATAGACCTTCTATGTCAATCGTCATCATTATCATATACGACCGATGCTGGGCGCGATACTCCTCCACAGTGAGATGGAAATTAACCTACTATACCACGCTGATTAGTGTGAATGATATAGGCATTTATTTTGAGATCTCCTTCTCCTGCATATTATCCGCATATCATATCGCTTAGTCATCTTTTACGACACTTGCATACAAGATAGGGAGTAATAAATTGTATTTTCTCGTGTGGTGACGGAGTAAGAATAGAATTCACCACACCCTCTCTTGCCCGTGGGTGTCGTAAACAACGACTAAGAGATATAATACGCATGTAAAATCTATGCAAGAGAAAGAAAACTCGAAACCTGTCTGACCAGCATGGTATAATAAGGTCAATTTACCTTCTATTATAGAGGAGGCTCGAGCCCAGCAGTGGGACGTATATATATGAGCTGAAATGATGATGATGATCAATTAGTACAAGATAAAGATAATAATCATATTACCTTAGAATAATAAGGGATAGAAGGTAAGTTCGGGCACAAAAAGTGAAGCATTTCAATTGGAGCCTAATGGAGCTTACGCCGGAACCGTTCCGTAATGTACAAGTCATTGTATTGCACATACGTACGCAACTCTTAAAAAATAAATAGGTAATTATGACGGTTTGTGCATTCAAATGGTGTCGTAACACATTTGAAAAACATAAAAAGGTTTTTAACATTACTTCTAAAAGTATTTCGACGATTTATGTTAATAAAAACAAAATTTGATTTCATAATTTGTATAGTGGTGTGCGTCTGTACGTGTGTAATCGTCCGCGCGCCATTAGTATTTTGAGATTCATGTTTCGAACGTTCGAAGTATTGACACTATCCTTCTATACGTTATTATTCTAAGCATATTACATTAATAGTTAAAATTTTAAAGCAAACAAATCTTCCAGTAGTCGAAAATACTTGTATGGTAAAATTTATCCTTTTGTTTTCCTGCAATCTGTAAGAGTAATTTCATGAAAAGGAATGTTATTGTATACTAGCAACCCGCCCTCGCTTCGCTTCGGTTATAGGTTATAGTTGTTTTACCCGCGTAGTTTCCGTTCCCGTGGGAATACCGGGATAAAATATAGCCTAGTTTACGCCCTGATATTATAGCTTTCCATTGGTGAAAGAATTTTTGAAATCGGTCCAGTCGTTTTGAAGATTACCCGGAACAAACAGACAGACAGACAGACAGATAAACATTTTTTAATTGCTATTTTAGGCATAGGTGTCGTGCAAATAACCGTGTGAGCATGAAAAAAGCCTATTATTTTGACCTTACAAACAGACACTCCAATTTTATTTATTGGTATAGATTTTACATACATAAATTATTTTTAACAGCACACTTTATACCCTGCACTGTAGGTTGATAAAATCTGATGAGCAACTCTAACAAGGCACGCGCTCATTGGTCAATTCAAATAGTGCTCGCTTCCTGGGCTACCTTTTACATGCTTCCGTTCTTTTTACGAAATTACTCATAGATTTACTTACTTGCTGTGTGGTAGCGGCTTCGAATACTACCAATCCTTGCTTTGCTCGTGGGTGTCGTAAAAGACGACTAAGAGCCCTAGATTGACCCGGACCAACTCCATCTGGTACCATTTGGGTCAACGATTACATTCCCAAGGAGGGTTGACGTCAGGCAGGCGGCCGGTCATAAAAGTCATTGCCGAAACTTTTTGCAATATGTCAAAACAGATGACATATTGCGTCGACCCCAAATAATTGGGATAAGAGCAAGATGATGATTTACTTAAATTACTTTCCGTGTGATGACGGAATAATAATACAATTCACCAACCCTTCTCTTGCCTGTGGATATCGCAAAAGGCGACTAAGGGATATCTTGTGCATATAAGAACTATGCAAGAGAAGGAAAACTCAAATTAAAACCAACCCACTTGACCAGCGTGTTATAGTAGGTCAATTTCCCTCCCAATACAGAGAATGCTTGAGCCCAGTAGTGGGATATGTGTGAGCTATAATGATGATGACTCATAGATATTGCAGGAAAGCGATAGAAAGATGTTACCACATAAATAAAATGAAAATTCAAACTATAAATTTGACTATCGTACAGCCTAATTAGTATCTCAACGCATGGTTATTGACTTTACGATACTTGTCTGATAACTTTCTTTAATAGCTATAGCCTGGTACTTAAGGTACAAAGAAATATAAAGAGTGTCATACACAGCCCAATCGACTTGTCCTTGGTTACACCAGGTGCGGAAAATTGGCAACAGATGCGCACCTATTATAGGATCTGTGTACGTAATAACTCAATTTGCAGTCAATAGAATTGAAATTTTTCGTAGATTTCTCTATACCAATAAATAAAATTGGAGTGTCTGTTTGTAATGTCAAAATAATAGGCTTTTTTCATGCTCACACGGTTATTTGCACGACACCTATGCCTAAAATACAGATTAAAAAATTTTGTCTGTCTGTCTGTTTGTTCGTTGCACGGGAACTACGCAGGAAAGACTGAAACTGAAGCAAGGGCGGGTTGCTAGTCTATACCAATAAATAAAATTGGAGTGTCTGTTTATAATGTCAAAATAATAGGCTTTTTTCATGCGCACACGGTTATTTTCACGACACCTATGCCTAAAATACAGATTAAAAAAAATTGTCTGTCTGTCTCTCTGTCTGTTTGTTCCAGGCAATCTTCAAAACGGCTGGACCGATTTCAAAAATTCTTTCCCCAATGGAAAGCTATAATATCAGGGAGTAAGCTAGGCTATATTTTATACCGGTATTCCCACGAGAACGGGAACTACGCGGGTAAAACGACTAAAACCGAAGCGAAGCGAGGGCGGGTTGCTAGTTTGTAATAAATGTAGCAAATAATTGTCGAAGATTTATATAGTTTTTAAAGAACAGCCTCTAGTCAATAATCCTTATATTGCGGAGGACCTTACATGCAAATGCAGACACAAATAAAACCGAGACTCAAAATAATAATTTGTGGTAATAAATTACGAGTATTATTATATACTACCAATCCGCCCTCGCTTCGCTTTGGTTATAGGTTATAGTCGTTTTACCCCCGTAGTTCCCGTTCCCGTGGGAATACCGGGATAAAATATAGCTTAGTTTACGCCCTGATATAATAGCTTGCCATTGGTGAAAGAATTTTTGAAATCGGTACAGCCGTTTTAAAGATTACCTGCAACAAACAGACAGACAGACAGACAAAAATTTTTTAATTTGTATTTTAGGCATAGATGTCGTACAAATAACCGTGTGAGCATGAAAAAAACCTATTATTTCGACATTACAAACAGACACTCCAATTTTATTTATTGGTATAGATTTTCCTATTTTGCTCGTGGATGTTGTAAAAGACGTCTATGAGACATAATATTACCTGCGCCTGATGCCGCCCTAGCCGAGGCCGCGGGTGACCGGACTGGGGACTTTAGTCCGGCACCCGCAGAGAGGCTAACCGCGCGACAGCGACCGACGTCACGGGACAGGGACGTCGAAAGGTGAGGGTACCCGAAAGGATACTCCGTCTGCTCGACCACTAAAGACAAGGAACTCGGTTCCGGTGGTCAGCCCAAAACGAAGGCGACATGCTATGGGTGGGCTACGGGCCGCGCGCTGCACTCTGTCCCCCCGGAGCCGGGCGTCGGGTGTGCTGACCGTAGCTCACCCCCAAAATATACCCTTTATATTAGACGTTTTTAAATAAAGTCATGAGTAGATTCTTGAGTATACTCTATATCTACGCATAACTTTATTTATTACTAGCAACCCGCCCTCGCTTCGCTTCGGTTATAGGTTATAGTCGTTTTACCCGCGCAGTTCCCGTTCCCGTGGTAATACCGGGATAAAATATAGCCTACTTTACGCCCTGATATTATAGCTTTCCATTGCTGAAAGAATTTTTGAAATCGGTCCAGCCGTTTTGAAGATTACCCGGAACAAACAGACAGACAGACAAAAAAATATAAGGTGTATTTTAGGCATATTTATGTATAGTGCAAATAACCGTGTGAGCATGAAAAAACCTATTATTTTGACATTACAAACAGACACTCCAATTTTATTTATTGGTTTAGATATAAACATTAGAATTCATTATATAAAATTTTTATTAGCTTCTGCGACTTCCACAGCGTCGCCCGCGTAAAAAGTAACTTGCTCGAGATTTAACCAAGTTCGTTCAAAGGATTTATTTTAAATTGTATAAAAAAAGTAAAATAGAATTATTATTTAAAGGGAACATATTACCAGGATAAAAAATATCCTATTTATTAATCCAGGAAGTGGTGTATATATGTGGCAATTTTCATTATATTTTTTACCGATTTACGTGTGATTAGATAACAAACATTTAAATACCCTAAATTCCAAACATCTTCGCAAACTTTCACATCTACATATAAATAAAATTGAAGTGTCTATTTTTAATGTCAAAATTCTGGATTATTTTCATGCTCACACAGTTCTTTGCACGATACCTATTTCCTAAAAACCAGGTTCAAAATTTTTTGTCTGTCTGTCTGTTTTGGGTAATCTTCAAAACGGCTGAACTGATTTTGATAATATTTTACTACCAGGTAGCTGTCTACATACGGAGTAACTTAGGTTATATTTTATCCCGATATTCCCACGGGAACGGGAACTACGCGGGTAATGCCACTTAAATCAAAGCGAAGTGAGGGTGAGTTGCTACTTTATAATATTATTAGGCAATAGGAAATAGAATTTAGGTACCAAACCTCCAAAACAGTAGCAATAAAGTAAGTGTCTATTACCATAGCTACAAACTCACTTTCTTTTAAAAATAATGCTTATTTTTATATTCATGATCATTATAAGAACAAAATATGACCACACTCAATTTCGACCCAAAGTTGCCACTGATGAATACAGTCAATTTTTTAAGACGATCTTACTGTTATATCTTTGCAAACCATAAAATTGTCTTCATTAAGAAAATAGCGAATAATATTTTACGATATACCTACATGCGTTTTATACTGATAATAAAACACGATGATGCAGCCCATAAAGTTTCTTTAAGTTAAAAAGCTTCTGGAAATTTCTTGAAATATAGATTTTATCTTAGGACTAATTAGTTCCTTAGAATCGTGAGGTCTCGGACTCTAATCGCGTATTGGCTTGCAATATTTTAGATAACGAAATATCCAAATAAGCATTTTTAATGTGAAAATTTCCATAGGCAGTTTAAATAAAACTACGGATTTTATCGCGTTTGTGTTTAATGTTTGATTGCCCGCCGTTTCGAACACTTTGCGTCGTTTATAACACACTGAAGCGTTCACGGGCGGACTGTCCGCCCGTGACCATGAACGCTGCAAAGTAGATAATTATAAATCTCTGTAATACCTAAGGATAACTTATTGGACGTGAGACATCTTAGTCCGCCCGTAACTATGAAGTGTTCGAAACGTCGGGCAATCCAAAATCAAATCCGTAGTTTTTTTTATTGCAATCAGTGGCAAACGAGCAAACAGTACACCTGATGGTAAGTGTTGCTGCCTCTCATGGACCTTTACAAGGCCGCTGCCTACCGCGAAGAAAGTGAAGGGAGTGTGAATGCGTGCATTGAGGCTCGATGATACCAAAAGCACCACCAAAACCCTCCACACGCAAACACCCTCAAAAAGTTGGGCTGCCGGCTCTCTCGCTCACCGAACGAAGCGCAGTAACAAAATGCTACTACTCAGACGTCGATTTTCTGCGAGAGCATGGTACTACCCCGGACGGACCGGGCCGCGGCTGTAGACAGATAACTGTCGACAGTGTGGTCCTACCACTGTGTAATACTCGCGTAACCATCAGAAATCTTTCCATTTTTTTTTGTGGGTGGGTCGCGGTCGGCGCGCCTCCGCACCACTTCATCCGGGGCGACAGAGGGGCTTAAGCACGCAACTCCCGCGACCCATCCAAAAACCACGTCGCCTTCGTCGTTGGGCCGACCACTGGAGCAGCGTTAACTTGTCGTCAGTGGTCGACCCGACGGAATACCCCTAATTGGGGTACCCTCCCATCGACCGACGTCCCCCCCTCGGGGAGGACGTCGGCCTTTCCTCGCGCGGTCGGCCTCTCGGCGGGTGACGGACTAATCCCCGGTCACGTCACCCGCGGCCTCGGCTAGGACGGCATGAGGCGCAGATAGTTGCGCCTGCGCCGCCCCAGTCGCCGGCGGCGGATCTCCTCATCGAGGCTGCGCTCCTCACGCAGGCGATCCGCCGCCTCCTTCCGCGAGATTACTGTCTCACAGAAGGCTGCGACCGCGTCCCAATTCCCGACGCTGTCGACCATCGCCCTAGCGATAGCCGGCAGCGTCAGGTCCGTACCGATGATTGCGACGAGTTCACAGCGCTGCACTGCCCAAGCCCCGCAGGCCTCGAGCGTATGGCGCGCCGTGTCCTCGTCGCAATCGCAGTGGTGGCAGGACGGTGTACTCTCCCTCCTAACGACCTTGTGCAGGTATTTGGCGAAGCGCCCATGCCCCGTCAAAACCTGCACCAGTCGGGAGGAGAGCACCCCGTGTCGCCTTTCCAACCACTGCATCAGCACCGGCCGGAAGGCCTCCACGGTTCGCACCCCGAACCCAGGCCTCTCCAGCCGGACTGCCCAACGGGCAATGACGTCTCGGCGGGCGTCGACGCGCCAGGCGGTGAGATCCCTTAACGAGACCACACCGCCCTCCGCTCGCACGCCCGTCACCCGCCGATATAGTCCGGCGAGCATCTCCGCCTCCAGATCCCACGGGGGAGTCCCGGCCAATAGGCACGCTGCCTCCGTCGCCACCGTGCGGTATCCGCGGACGGCCCTGACCGCCATGACCCTCTGTGGTCGCCACAGAAGGGCCCTAAGTCGGACGGTCATGGACCCCGCCCACACCGGTGCGCCATACAGGGCCATCGACCGGATGAAATCTTTCCATAGGCAGGTTTGGTTGGAGAGTAAATTCGTGTAGGACAATATATCGTCATTGACATGGCCACGTGATGTATTAACGCTAACACTATATCTGTAGCTGTCAATGTCACTATATCTATGCCAATAGATATCAAAACCAGATACATGAAAAAAAATTTAATTAACAAATTTTAATTTAAGATCATACAGTTAATTTGAATATCCAAGTATAACTATCCTATCCTACTAATATCATAAACGCGAAAGTTTGTGAGAATGTATGTTAGAATGTTTGTTGCTCTTTCACGCAAAAACTATAGAATGGATTTTGATGTAATTTTATAATAATATAGATTACACATCAGAATAACACTTAAGCTATAATTTATCTGCGCCTGATGCCGCCCTAGCAGAGGCTGCGAGTGACCAGACCGGAGATTTAGTCCGGGACCCGTGGAGAGGTTGGCCTCGGGAAGTCGATGGGAGAGGGTCCCTCGGGGTATTCTGTCGGGTCGACCACTGAGGTCAAGGAAGTCTGCACCGGTGGTCGGCCCAACGATGAAGGCGACGTGCTATGTGGGTGGGTTCGGGGCTGCGCGCCGCCCCTCTGTCGCCCCGGACGGAACTGGGCGGCGGGGACGCTGACCACAGCCCATCCAAAAAAAATAACAAAAAAAAGGCTATAATTTATCCCGATATTTCTACGGGAAGGGGAACCATGCGGGTAAAACTGCAGGGCGCTGCTAGTTGTTATGTTTTCGCTGCTGTTGGCCGTCTTCAGGCTCAGATTGAAAAACAGTGTTGGACAGCTCAGTTATCAAAGAAGCCCATATAACATCGTGCTACGACCTATAGGAGCGAGCATCATAAAAAAATTTACAAAAAAATGGGTAAAATTTATTCCTTTTGACAACTTCCGTTACGTTACCTTTCAGTTACGTTCCGAGACAGGTTGGTGTATTTTTATTTTAAGTTTTCCTTCTTTTTTGCAGATGTTATATATCCATTTTATTCCATAGTCATCTCTTAGTACACCCACAAGCAAAATTACTGGAGGGAAGTGTGTTTTAACTCCGTCACTACAAGGAAGGACCACACCATTGGTTCTCCGTAATTATAAATTACTGGTGATGTAAAGAATTAAATGTTTTCATCATTATCATCTCAGCACATATACCTCCCACTGCTGGGCTCGAGTCTCATCTACAATTTGATAGAAATTGACCTACTATACCACGTTGGACAGTCTCGTTGTTACAGGCTTTTATTTCGAGATTTCCTTCTCTTGCATAGCTGTTATATGCACATTATATCCCTTAGTCGTCTTTTACGACAGCCACAAGTAAAGTAGGGGGTGGTGAATTGTATTCTTATTCCGTCACCACACAGTTTTGCCCGCAAAGAGTTTCTTTTAACAGCAAGATAGCTTTGTTTTCTTTCACTCAGACTGAAGAATAAATACTAAATAAAGTATTGCACAAGACTTTATACAAACAATCTATGAAATAGACATTACGTAATATTTATTCAAAAGCTTCACAAATATTATGCTATAAATGTTTCTATTACAATTGTATAAATTATGACCTGTTTAATGTGATTAAGGGGAGTAATGGCTGCTCTACTAGCTAACTAGTGATCGGGTGCCGCTTGTAGGATCTGATCTATAGACTTTTGTGTTATAAGTGTGATTATGAATATTATATTGTGATTTGTGGCGTTCACTAGAGCTAATACTTACGAAATATGTCTTGTGTCTTGTCTTGTATATAATAATTACTACAAATAAAATAATTACCTAATACAAATAAAACATTAAGTTTTATCTTGATCAGAATGTCAATAAATGATTTATGTGATTCGATTTCCATTCGACAAGATTGTGCCCTATCTCTATTGGATTGAAGTATTGTAGATAAAATATTTTGTAAATCGCTATCGAGATGAAGTAAAGGCCTCCAACTCTGTATAAGGGTTTAAATATGAAACTGCCTTTTTAACGTACTTAGCCACTTTGAATTAAAATTAAACCTGCATGGTGTCAGATATCAAAGTGAAACTGTTTTCAAATGAAAACTATAACATTCTAAATTTAATAATAACAATAATTATGTTTTGCAAAAAAGAAACTCAATTATGTAGACAATATAGATAAATCTTTAGATTTTTCTTGATTTTTCAAAAATCGCTTGTCCGATTTCGATAAAATTTTCATCGGACCATTTGGGAAGAAGTGGTAGTACCTATACCCTTTCCAACAAAAAAAAAGAATCATAAAAAATCAGTTCATAAACGACGAAGTTATCCGCGAACAAACATAAAAAAGCATACATACGGTCGAATTAAGAAACCTCTTACTTTGTTGAAGTCTGTTAAAAAATGTATGACATTTGATCGTTCGATGTTCAATTGTTTTCACATTCAGCTTTTGAAGTGAACATGGATACTGCGAAAAGCACAGTAATTTTCGAATACGAATTCAATCGCAAAGGTTTAAATGATCTTCCAATTAGATGGCAGAATATATAGGTAACGAGGGTAAATACTTTGATTAAAGAAATCTGTTTTATGAACAAAAAAAGGTTTTAATTTATCAGTATGAAACGGCAATTTCATACTTTAACCCCCAATACTACATGAAAAGCGTGTGCGTACTTAGTACGTACGTAAGAAGTTCTTCTTTGGCGTAACAAGACAAAAATGTTTTTCAAAATTCTAACCATCGCGATATCCTACGGTTGTAGAAATAACGACTAATAGAAAGAAATGTATTTAACATATTGAAAGTTTTATTATAACACTATGTACTTGACACTCGATCTTTCTCACTCGCTTGCTCCATACCCTCGCCCCATGGCTGTGCTTCGTGCTATGTTCACCCTTTCTCACTCTCTCTCAATTAGTCTCAATCACTCTCTCCCTCTTCTTCGACAAAAACGCTGCACATCTTCGTAACGCTAAATTGCGTTTCATCCGTAAAAAATTTACCCTCATGCGCGCAAAGTTTCACTTCAAAAATGTTGACTAGCTAACTTCAGGATGTCGGATTTTCGTGATGGTGTGCGCGCGCATCGTAAAAATTTACTCTCATAATTTTTATCTAACACGCCAAAATAATTATAACTTCAACAAAATGCATAGGAAGACACAAAAGTACTAGTTATAAAAGAAAGCATTGGTATTTTTCATATCATGTTCTGTCCTGTGGAGTAAGAATACAATTCACTATCTCTTCTCTTGCCCATGGGGGTAGTGAAAGACGACTAAGCTATTTAGATTTTTTTTTATTGCAAACGGTGGCAAACGAGCAAACAGTACACCTGATGGTAAGTGTTACTGCCGCTCATGGACCTTTACAGGGTCGCTGCCTACCGCGAAGAAAGTGAAGGGATTGTGAATGCGTGCATTGAGGCGCGGTGATACCAAGGGCACTACCAAAACCCTCCACACACAAACACCCTCATAAAGTTGGGCTGCCGCATGCCGGCTCTCTCGCTCACCGAACGAAGCGCAGTAACAAATTGCTACTACACAGACGTCGATTTTCTGCGAGAGTATGGTACTACGCCGGAAGGACCGGCCCGCGGCTGTAGACAACATATTAAATTACAAGAGAAGAAAAACTTGAAAAGAAAACCAACACCAACACGTGCGGTATAGTAGGTGAATTGCGTTCCTAATGTGAAAGAGGCTCGAGCCCAGCAGTGGGACATTTATGAACTGAAATGATGATAATGACGATATCATGTTGCCGTGCCGAAGCCTTCCTGTGGTATGCTCGCGCCAAATAGCGCCACCATTTCGCTATGAAAGTTCTAAATTTTGTAGTATTTTCCAATAATATTTACGGCTACATTGACAGTGGACGTTGTAATAGGGGTGGGATATGGATCCCAGTGTATGTTGTTGGCGGTTGAAGATAACAAAACGTAATAAACAAAAATGAAATGATCTATAATCAAAAGGAATCATGCCAAAATTGAAGGCGTATTGAAATATAAGATGTAATAACAATTTATTTAGCCAAATTGAAGGCGAGAGAAATATTTATATTAGTGTAATATGAAACTGTTCGTTCTAGTAGACCATACTTTGTAGTTAAGGAACGCGGTATTATTATTATAAATAAATAATATGGTTATGGTTTGTTTATCTTGTTTAGAATTTAAATATCTGGTTGACCGAGCTTCGCTCGGGATATTTTTGTCGAATTTATTTAGAAATATATTAATAAAAAATAAATAATTAAAATTATATAAAAAAACTACAAAAAGAGAATAATAATAACACTGAGATTCGAACCGACGCTGTTTGAATTCTAAAATACCAAAATTAAAACCTGTCAACTTCTCATCTGAGCTACCGCAACTAATGACATTGACAATGAAATTTGAATTCATATTCTTTTAAAATTTAATGTCATTGTTTATTTTGCTAAAAACATGGACAAAACAACATTTTCTATAAATAAAACCTAGATCGATTTATTGGACCCGAAACCTCTAGTATGCCAAGTTTCAACAAAATCGTTGGAGCCGTTTCCGTGATCCTGAATATATAATTATATATTTACAAGAATTGCTCGTTTAATGATATAAGATTTCAACAAAACGTTGGAGCCGTTTCCGAGATCCTGAATATATATATATATATATATATATTTACAAGAATTGCTCGTTTAAAGATATAAGATAAAAATCGAACGAACTTTCAATTCGTCCAATTTTTTGATCCAATTCTTATTGTGCGCCTGTATTGATTCACCGACAGGTCAAAAGCCATTGCAATGATACAAACATCTGTTAGAACGTATTGCTGCTGGTTGGAAACGAGCGAACAGCACACTGCCAGTAATACTGCCGCTCATAGACCTTTGTTAGGCTGCTGTCTACTGTAAGGAAGTTAAAAGGAGTGGGAATACGTACAATGAGGTTCGGTAATATTAAAAGGTATCACCAAAACCCACCACACGCCCGATCATGACGTATGCTAGTGTAGTGTTCGCGCACATTAGGCCAAACAGGATCCGCAGGTTACAAACACTACAAAATAGATTCATGCGACGGGCAACGGGAGGAGTGGTTCATTCGTAATGTCGATCTACACATCGACCTCGAATTGCCGACCATCAGGCAGTAAGTACATGAAGCGTTGCTCCCAGCGCTATTTTGACTCTGCCACGACTCGCCCCAATCCACTAGTGGTTGGAGCGGTAAACTACGTCCCATCAAAAATTTCTGCGGTCCGACGTCCTCGTCATCTTCTTGAAGAAGAGGATGACGCTATTACGATCGCCCAAGAAAGGGGCTACACAGCTCACGCAGCGATAACACAAAAAACTCCGCGGTATCGGCCTCGCCGTCGAGGTCAAACACCGTGCCGCGTAAAAGTCATTAAACCTAAACGTGGCCACGCCCACTTTGCTTTCAGCGACGCCCCGAGCCGAGGTCCGTTCCCCACAGGGGGAGCCCTCGGGCGATGTTCGCTTAACTTACTTACCGGGTTGAGAGCCTTGCGCTCGCCCATTGACCGCGTTAAGCTGTCAAGGTCATCTGCGACCAACAGCTACACACAAAAAAAAAAACTCACCACACGCAAACACTCAGAAAGTTGGCCTTCCAGCGCTAACGCTCACCGAACGAAGTACAGTAACAAATTGCTACTACTCAGACGTCGACTTTCTGCGTGAGTCTGGTACTACCCTATACTACTATGAACGGACTAAACTGCGGCCTATACAGAAGACTATCGACAATATGGCCCTACCACATATCGATTCACACAAACATCGAATCCCCCTAAATAGGGACTCGATACTTACAATATTACGTCATCTATACAATCATTATATGACTAGATGTTTTTACTTATCTTTTATTTGGTACACAACAATAGAAATTCAGAGATTGTTTTTCTCACTCGAAAGTAATCAGAGAGTACATTTACTGATAACGTTTGATAACGCAACGTTATGAAATATGTGTGCCCTTGTATTTAGTTTTAGAGGACAGAATTACAAAAATCAACAGGGATTCATCTGAATTCATATACGTCCCACTATTGGGCTCGATTCTCCTCCATAATAGGAGCGAAATTGACGTACTATGTCACGCTGGTCAGACGTGTTGGTATAGGGTTTTATATCAAGTTTTCTTTCTCTTGCACAGATGTTATATGCATATTAAATCCCTTAGTCGCCTTTTACGACATCTACGAGCATGATCGGGAATGGTGAATAGTATTCTTACTCCGTCATCACACGGAAACGCATAACAGGAATGCAGAACGAAAAACTCAGCCGTTCTAATCCAGGATTGTTTGCCTCTTCTCTTGTCTAATTCACTTGTTTCCTAAATTTAATTGGGCTTCTACCCGCTTAACCGAAACCACCAAATTTGGGATCCACTTTAAAAATGGGTTATATATTAGTAAAATTGAGTTTCTCTACATAATCTCTCATGCTGAGTGACATAGGTACGATCCCGTGCAGGATAGCTTTTTTCTGATCTACAAATTGTTGTTCTGATTCTGGGTTCTATATATACGTTAATTGTATGGTTAGCAACACTAGTATTTAATCATTTTCAAGTTGACTGACGACAACTAGATATCCCGCAGTTTGTGAATTTATTTAGGAAATCCACTTACGAGTTATTTCGTCCATTCTTTATTTGCTATATTTATACAGCTACGAGTAAAGTCATAATATTATTTCTGTATTTGCGGAGGATTGCCCTTTTGGGTATAGTCCCTTTCGACACCCCGTCAACAAAAAAGTGTTGCTAGGGCGTCGAAAACTTATATGGGAAGCAGCTTCATGCCGTCACTAAAACGGTAATTTACTTTTCCGAGTGATGACGGAGTAAGAATATAATTTACCACTCCTTCTTTTGTCTGCGAGTGTCTTAAAAGACACTTAAGGGATTAATTATGCATATAACATCTAAGCAAAGAAAGGTCGAAATAAAACTCTAAAATAAACCCATATGATCCGCATGGTATTGTAGGTCAATTTCCTTCTTATTCTAGACTAGCAACCCGCCCTCGCTTCGCTTCGGTTTTAGTCGTTTTACCCCCGTAGTTCCTATTCCCGTGGGAATAAAATATAGCCTAGTTTACGCCCTGATATTATAGCTTTCCAATGGTGAAAGAATTTTTGAAATCGGTCTAACCGTTTTGAAGATTACCCGGAACAAACAGACAGACAGACAAAATTTTTTTAATCTGTATTTTAGGCATAGGTGTCGTGCAAATAACCGTGTGAGTATGAAAAAAGCCTATTATTTTGACATTACAAACAGACACTCCAATTTTATTTATTGGTATAGAAGAGGCTCGAGCCTAACAGTGGGACTTATATTAGCTGAAGTTATGATATCAATGTAAATATAGATCAGTGGTTTCAGGAAAGAGAAGAAAAATTAGGTTTAGCTTACAATAACTTCTGTATTGCCGTTTCAATTTATATTGAAACTAGCAACCCGCCCTCGCTTCGCTTCGGTTTTAGTCGTTTTACCCGCGTAGTTCCCGTTCCCGTGGAAATACCGGAATAAAATATAGCGTAGTTTACGCCCTGATATTATAGCTTTCCATTGGTGAAAGAATTTTTGAAATCGGTCCAGCCGTTTTGAAGATTACCCGGAACAAACAGACAGACAAAAATTTTTTAATCTGTATTTTAGGCATAAGTGTCGTGCAAATAACCGTGTGAGCGTGAAAAAAGCCCATTATTTTGACATTACAAACAGACACTCCAATTTTATTTATTGGTATAGATGTAAACAGACTGACATGATGGCGTAGTGGTTAAGATGCCTACTGCGCCAGTGTCGTGGGTTCGAATCCCACGCAGGACAACACTTTGTGCGATCCACAAATTGTTGTTTTAATCCTTCGCTTCGTACAGATTGGGCGAGGTATATCCAGAGTATCATCATCATCATCATCACAGCTCATATACGTCCACAGCAGGGCTCGAGCCTCCTCCACAATGGAAAGGCAAAACTGTACCACACTGGTCAGACGGGTGAGTACAGGGTTTTATTTCGAGTTTTCCTTCTCTTGTATAGATGTTGTATGCATAATATCCATAGTCGTCGACAGGAGATAGGGTGGTGAATCGTATTCTTACTCCATCACCACACGGAGTTCAGACTATAGCTTAACAGGTTTGACTCATTTAAGTATTACTACATTAGTTGCTATCAGATCTTTGCTATCATATTAGATCAGATTATGATCATCATGATGAAGCATTAAATATTATAGGTTAAAAATATTTATATGAAAAACATAACATGATAACAGATTCAAAATCGTATTAAAACTCTCGTGGGCTTAGAATCGCAGTATCACGATCATCGATAAACGTCTGTTTTAAAATCTATATCTACATACATAAAACTAGCTTCTGCTTGCGACTTCGCGTGGTATAGATACTTTGAGCTAACGCTAACATTAACATAAGACTTTGTTTACGTAGAAGGTGAAAATATTTTTTAATAATACGATTCTGTCACACATGATTTTTGCGAACATTTAGCCAAAGCCCTCAAAAGGAAATAATAACCCCAATTTTGAAACATTCTTCATTGGTGCTCCGCTCCTGTTGGTCTTAGCGTGATGATATATAGCCTATAGCCTTCCTCGATAAATGGGTTATATAACACTGAAAGAATTTTTCAAATCGGACCTTTAGTTCCTGAGCTTAGCGCGTTCAAACAAACAAACTCTTCAGCTTTATATATTAGTATGGATATTTTTCGTGTGGTGACGGAGTAAGAATACAATTCATCACTCCCTTGCCTGTGAATGTCGTAGAAGACGACTGAGGGATATAATAGGCATAGCATAGAACATCTATGCAAGAGAAAAACCTCGAAATAACAGCCTGTACCAACCTGTCTCAGCATGGTATAGTAAGGTCAATTTCCTTCCTATTGTGGAGGAGGCTCGAGCCCAACAGTGGGATGTATGTGAGCCGAGATGAATGAATTTAACCTCTAGTGGACTTAGAATCGCGATGTCACGATCTTGCATGTTATCTACACCACACGAAAGGCTTTAGTTGTGTATAATTCTTTACAGAATACACACGTTCCCTTGTAAGTCACAGGTGCCCTTTACAAAGAAGTTGCTCTATTGTATTTCGTTTCCTAAGAAGACGTCACATGGCAAAGCAATTATTTACTTACGAGTATCTTTTAGCAATTATCTACTTACGAGTATCTTAGCTTTTGTATCCAGAGGGATAATTTTCATCATCAACGGGGACCAGCCTCTTACAAATTACGAGAGAATTTGACCAATTATACTTGATCACGAATTGCTACAGGGTTTTATTTCGAGTCTACCTTCAATGCATATTTATTTTATGCATATTATATCCCTTAGTCGTTTTTTTTGACACCCATGACCAAGATGAGGAGTGGCAAATTGTATTCTAACTCCGTCACAATACGGAAATAAGGATAAGCAGAGATGTAATATAATCGCGTTGTGGCAATTAAAATAAAATAGACACCCGTTATTTCTCTGTGTGAGTAGTAAGAACTGGGTTAGGAATATTTTGGAGAATGGATGGCCACCCTCTCCTGAGAAACCCATAACAAACACTGCAATAGCAAACACAATTTCCAAGTGTGAAAATTTTAGAAATATTTCCACTTGGGGAAGTTATGTAAATATGTCCAACAGTGGACTTCGATAAATTGATGAATGGAAAAAAATATAATAGTTCTCAATTTTCATCTCAGATTTTATAAGTCCCACAGCCGCGCTAAATATTCATCCACAATAGTAGGCAAATTAATGTACTACACCACGCTTGTCAGGCATATTGGTATAGTTTTATTTCGCTTTTCTTCTCTTGTTATATGCCTAATGCCTATTAGAGAACGTACCCATACTGTGACATATTCAGAGGGGAAATGGGGATCTTAAAAAAATCATTTAATTGCAATTGGGCCTGTTCCGTATACTACGAGTAGTCTCCGAGATTCGTTGAAAATTTGTAAAAAATGGGTCACGCTGTATGGGTACGTTGGATTTTACCTCCAAGTCATATTTTACAATACCTATGGACAATAATAGAAGTGCTGAATTGATGCTTACTCTGTCATCGAACGTTAATTTTTAATTTTATAGCACAGCAATAGATTTTACTCACGATTATGAATACAAGAGTCATAATTTTTATCATCAACTGGTAAACACGTGCATCGCCAACATGAATTAACTAATACTTTGTCACAGTCTATTTTTATCTTCATACTGTATTTTATTTGTATTGTATCTGTATTTTTATAGCGATTTAATTGGTAATATTAACCTGTGGTTGTTGTGGGTTCATTAGGTGACGATCACGTCAGAGAAATTGTGTCAAATCATATGACTGCCACGTGATTGTAAATTTATCTTTATTGTTTATTTGTCTACTGTTTATTGAATTAAATTGCTTATAGTGTATCGCTTCTTTGAAGCAATACACTATTTAAGTCACATGTTTTTATTATATTAAATAAATAATGTAAAACAGGTCAGAAGTTCATCAGGTTTTCCATAATTTGAATTACGTTTTTGGATTTAGAATTTAATTTATTTTTACTTCGTATAGCACTGTTGAGTAAGAGCAGGGATATTGGTCTATTATACCATAACTCAACGGTATTGTATAGGGGTTTGTTATTGCCCCCGGGCCCGACGGTGTTCCTAACCGTGTGCTGGCCCTGGTCCTCGAACACCTGGGACCCCGCCTCAGGGGGCTGTTCGACGCGTGTTTAGCGTCCGGACGGTTCCCTGGGTGCTGGAAGGAGGGAAGGCTGGTGCTCCTGCCGAAGCCGGGACGGTCTCCGGAGTCGCCTTCGGCCTACAGGCCTATCATGCTGCTCGATGACACGGGCAAGCTACTGGAGAGGGTGGTAGCTGCCCGCATCGAGCGGCACTTCGTCGGCACGGGGCCCGATCTGTCGGACGCCCAGTTTGGGTTTAGGAGGGGTCGTTCGACGATCGCGGCTCTGTTGCGCCTGAGGGCCGTGGCGACTGAGGCCGTCACCGGCGGGGGAGTGCTGTTGGTGGTGTCCCTAGACATCGCCAACGCATTCAATAGTCTGCCATTCAGCTGCATCAGGGAGGCGCTCCGGTATCACGGGGTGCCAGTTTACCTGAGGCGGCTAGTGGCAGACTATTTGGAGGGGCGCAGCGTCCTCTGCACCGACCGAGCAGGGGACGTCGTGCGAACGCCCATGACGTGCGGTGTCCCGCAGGGGTCGGTCCTCGGACCCACCCTGTGGAACATCGGCTACGACTGGGCGTTGAGGGGGAGCCTCCCGCCCGGGCTGGGCGTGATTTGTTACGCCGACGACACGCTCGTCACAGCCCGCGGTGGGACGCTAGAAGAGGCGGTAAGCCTGGCGACCTCGGGTACCGAGGAGGTCGTCAGACGGATCGAGGCACTGGGGTTGAGGGTCGCCCTGGACAAGACGGAGGCCCTCTTGTTCCATGGGCGCACTATGAGCCTTCCCATCGGCGTCTCGATCACCGTCCATTCGGTCGACATCAGCATCCGGGCCCATATGAGGTACTTGGGCCTGGTGCTCGACGGGCGATGGTGGTTCCGGGAGCATTTCCGCAGGCTCGTTCCGCGGCTCGTCGGCGCGGCGTCCGCCCTATCGTGGCTTATGCCGAACGTGGGCGGACCGAGCGCTGCGTGCCGACGGCTGTACGCGGGGGTCATCCGGTCGATGGCCCTGTACGGTGCACCGGTGTGGGCGGGGTCCATGACCGCCCGACTTAGGGCCCTTCTGTGGCGACCACAGAGGGTCACGGCGGTCAGGGCCATCCGCGGATACCGCACGGTGGCGACGGAGGCAGCGTGCCTATTGGCCGGGACTCCCCCGTGGGACCTGGAGGCGGAGATGCTCGCCGAACTATATCGGCGGGTGACGGGGGTGCGAGCGGGGGGCGGTGTGGTCTCGTTAAGGGATCTCACCGCCTGGCGCGTCGACGCCCGCCGAGACGTCATCGCCCGTTGGGCAGTCCGGCTGGAGAGGCCTCGGTTCGGGGTGCGAACCGTGGAGGCCTTCCGGCCGGTGCTGATGCAGTGGTTGGAGAGGCGGCACGGGGTACTCTCCTTCTGACTGGTGCAGGTTTTGACGGGGCATGGGTGCTTCGCCAAATACCTGCACAAGGTCGTTAGGAGGGAGAGTACACCGTCCTGCCACCATTGCGATTGCGACGAGGACACGGCGCGCCATACGCTCGAGGCCTGCGGGGCTTGGGCAGTGCAGCGCTGTGAACTCGTCGCAATCATCGGTACGGACCTGACGCTGCCGGCTATCGCTAGGGCGATGGTCGACAGCGTCGGGAATTGGGACGCGGTCGCAGCCTTCTGCGAGATCTCGCGGAAGGAGGCGGCGGATCGCCTGCGTGAGGAGCGCAGCCTCGATGAGGAGATCCGCCGCCGGCGACTGGGGCGGCGCAGGCGCAACTATCTGCGCCTCATGCCGCCCTAGCCGAGGCCGCGGGTGACGTGACCGGGGATTAGTCCGTCACCCGCCGAGAGGCCGACCGCGTGAGGAAAGACCGACGTCCTCCCCGAGGGGGGGACGTCGGTCGATGGGAGGGTACCCCAATAGGGGGTATTCCGTCGGGCCGACCACTGACGACAAGTTAACGCTGCTCCAGTGGTTGGCCCAACGACGAAGGCGACGTGGTGTTCGGGTGGGTCGTGGGAGTTGCGTGCTTAAGCCCCTCTGTCGCCGACCGCGGCCCACCCACAAAAAAAAAAAAAAAAAACGGGTTTGTTATTAGATTTCCATCTCTTGTAATGAATTAATTTGCTTATTATTATTTTACGACTAAGACATTAGAGGAAGGTACAGTTCCCTTATCACCCCTTCATTGCAGAGGAAAATAGATTAATATTCTATTTGCATTCGAAGATTTTTTTTTCCTTTCCTTCTTATTCTATATGTATATATCTAACTTTTGGCCATGAGTCTCTTTCAGATGAGCCAGACGAGCCTACTACACAACGCTGACCAGACAGATTGGTAGACAGTTATATAGTTTTCATTCTTTTAGAGTCATATATTTATTGCAGTGATCTTTACTTCGTCACCATGTAATCTATACTAATATTATAAAGAGGTAAAATTTGTAAGTTTGTATGTAACGAATAAACTCAAAAAGTACTGGACCGATTTTAAAAATTCTTTCACCATTGGAAAGCTATAATATCAGGGAGTAACATAGGCTATATTTTATCCCGGTATTCCCACGGGAACGGGAACTACGCGCGTAAGGCGACTGAATCCGAAGCGAAGCGAGGGCGGATTGCTAGTAGTAAAGAATTCTAGTATAGGATAATTCACCACGTGGATTGTATGATTATAGTTTGCCTACCATAATCTAAGGCTTACCAAAATTAATATGAGCACAACTAAAATAGAATATTTGGATTGCCCCATTATCCATCTAATATTAAATTTAAAATCAGTAATGGTTTGAAATGTGTGAATAACTTCTTACTTCACAATCAACCTTCAGCTAAAATATTTTATAGTCATATGTTAATGCGCCTTCGTGGCTCACCGACAAATTGCCTCTGTTATTAGGTTCACAATTGAAACAACACTTTATATCTCACTACAATTCGTATTTAATATTTCTCTTACACATAATGTCAGGTAATAAAAATTGGCTCCGCTCAGCGGAAAGGTACATGGACACAATAAATTAACTTAATATTAAATCAGTCTAACAGTCGCGCCGAGCGCGTTTCGGCTTAGTCTAGTATCACAGATTAGTAGAGCGGTGGGCCGCGGGGCGAAGCGCACCCGCGAGGTATGGGGCGCGGGTCACTCGTCCGATGCGGAGGACAGCTGCGTGCTGCCCCCAGAGCTGAATGAACTGCGGCAAGCACTCGCCTCGCTACCCGTCGTTGTCGTCGCAACATCTGCACTGCCACTGCCAGGCGACAGCGTGCGCAATAACTCCAAAGCAGCACGAGCTCTCTGCCCATCAACTGCAGCTGCATTCGCTACGCCGGACGCTCGATCCCACGCGCTCTTCTCCGGCAGCAGTAATCGGCGCGCTTCTCTTTGTACACGCCGTGATCGAAGGGCAAATAGGAACGGCGATGCCGCTGATGCAAGCAGAAGTAATGCCAGTGATGAAGTGCGAGCATAATCAGCTAAACCTGGTACGGCTGACCCTATTATAGCTGTTACTGCATGTGGTACGTGCAGCATTACTAATGCACCGGTCAAGAGACCAACACGAGCGGCGCGAGATTCTTCCCTATATCGGAATAATGACGCATTCGATATGCGACATCTGATGGATGTTATTCTGGATCCAGCGTGAGATGGTTGTGGTGTGCGCTGTTGTACAGCGAGCAGAGGCGCCGCTAACGAAGGCGCTGAGCTTACTGCTGGCAGACCTTTTCTGAGATCCTCATTAGACTTGCCTTCCTTTCGAGAATTGCGTAGACTGGCCACAGATGGACAACGAATTGGTCGTTCAGGTGGAAGCAGGAATGGGCCGAATTTCCTTTCATTTTCAACAACTGCTGAACACTCGGGTCCATCAATTTTAAGAGTGAGACCCTCTCCTTCTTCGGCGAGGTCAGGTAATATCGATGGAGGTTCATGTAGCTGCAATGCGCTTGCACCATGCGCTCGCGCCCTCAATCCAGAGGAGCGTGCCGCACGGTAGATTCTTGCGTACATAATGCAAACGATAGTAATTGGTGTGGTAACGCCTAATATTAAGTAGACAGTATAGTATGCTAACTCGACTCCCCGTAGCGCGGGCTCGAGCGGGCAGAAATGGCGTACCAAAGTGATACCGACTCGAAGAGCGGCTGTACAACCAGCCGCTACCCAGGTGGCGGCGCAAAGCGTGGCTGGACGACGTTGCAGCAGCCGCGTGTGACAACGTAGAGGGTCAGTCACCGCGTGGTGTTGATCTAACGCGATCAGCATGATAGATAGCAGAGATGCCAAACTGCACGCCGCCGCTGCTGCGTCTCCAGCCTCCATCCAGGACGCGATATTCTCCCTCGCTGAGTGCTCGCCGAACAATGCGGGCGCGAGTAGGGAGGTCGTCAAAAGATTCGTCGCCAGCAGGTTGATGACGAACCTGTAACAAAGAAGAAAATAACATTAGCATATGTGAAAATTACAGCTGTTTACATGTTGGCCAACGTTTGTACAACACTATTAGACCAGGTTTGTGACAGAAAGGCATATATTGCAGATTTTAATTGGGCTTTTAACGGCGTTCTGTTTTCGATGTTAGCGCTCTGTTGAACAAGTTCAATGATGTGTTAGTAAACACCGTTGGCCACGTCATTAGCAGCAATAATAGGAATTCATAAATCTATAATGGAATGTAAAACAATAGAGTCATTTTGCCCGTGTGGCGATGGAATAAGACACAGCTATCGATATTCGTCACTTGCTCATGGAAATTGTGAAAATCGGTTGACAGTTCACCAGGAGAATGAGATAGCAGCTCGAAATTATGCGTGAAGGGGTTATCTGAATGATGATGATCGGAATAAGGTACTGAAGAGAAGGAAATAAAGAAATAGAACTATGTCCGCCAGGCCAGCATAACATATTATAGACCAAAATCTCTCATATTGGTTGAGTTAGTGGAAGTTCGAGCCCAGTAGTGAAGCAGTGGTCATTTCATAAATTGAAAAATATTTGTTGATATTGATTAACAGCAAGGCCAGTAAGTTTACGTAAGCTATCATTTAGGTAGCTACGTCTTATTGCAACTTATAGATGTTAAGATTATTTGAGAGTAAGACTTTCGTAAATTCCGCAATATAATACGCAATTCGACCGAGATCTATTCACCTTTAATAAAGGCAATTGTTGTTAATATTTCGATATGTATAAAGACTGGATTTAAATAGATTGTTTTGTTTTAAATACTTTTTAATATGTCACTTTTGGTGACGGAGTACGAATACAATTTAACAACCCTTGTCTGTGAGTATCTAAGGCATATGTACATAAACATGTATGTAATGTCTGTGTAAGAGAAGGAAAACTCGAGATAAAACCCTATGCCAACATATTTGACTAGTGTTGAAGGTCAATTTCGCTCTTCCAGTGGAGGAATCTCGAGTCCAATAGTGGGACATATACGAGCTGAGACGTGTAAAATGTAAGAATGAATACATTTTTTTAATTGCTTCAAAATTTCTAATTGCAGCAAAAAAAGCATTTCTCCTAGTCGGTCCAAACCTTGACAGATTGTAAAATCATCATCGTATTATCCTGCGTGGAAAAAGAACCGTTAAACTAGGCAGTCGAAGCCTGTAATTAAATAACTATACTATGGTATATAGTACAGTCACAAAGTCCATAGAAGTTCACAAGTTTCAAACATTACAACGGCTAACGGACACGTCATTATCTTTGACATTGTTTATTGAAAACAATCTTTTAACGGCTGTTCATTACACCATAATAAATTCTCCATCACTCCATATTTTAAAACATTCAAGGGAAGGTTGTTCTATCTATTTACAAACAAGAAAATTGACTAAGGTCCAATATACTATTAGTCAGATTAATTCAGGAAGTAATTTAACCGCTCAAAATGCACGATAAAATTATTTATGCTATTTCGAGGAATAATTATAATCCTATGCTTGTGAACTACCAGGTTTAAAATAAAAAAAAAATATTCTATATGTTGCCTTAAAAATGTGCTTTATGTACTATTAAAGATGCATGTAAAATTTTTTGCGTGTTTTGAACACAAATTGATACAAAATCTTATTTCAACGAAATCATTATTCATATGACGCCGTTAGTATAAAATTGTTAAACCAGTTACGGTCTGATTCACTAGAAACTCGGGTTTTAAAATATTTAAAAGTTTTCATCACATTAAAAGTTGATATCTTCGTATCAGACGCAAAACAATCTCGCGGCTACCATAGACATATAAAAACTTGTTGTTTTGGAAATTCCAACTAAATTTTATATGTCCAATATTTTTCCATTCATATCAAAACTTAACTTCTTAAAAAATATAAACAAAAAATTTTAATCTATATATGAATTCTGAAATTAATCCTAATAATTAATGACAGACAAAAATAAATGATAGGTTTTTCTATTTGTTTATCAATTTTTGAATAATATCGCAGTTATGTGATTTTGAAATGCAAAGAATGGATTCCTCTCTAACGATAACTGAATATAGCGATTTACATGTCATCTCCGGTAGCTATATATTAAAATAATTAATTAACTGGGATAATAATCAATGACAGACCAACATATTTGATAGGCTTTTCTTATTCATTTATCATTTCTTGAATAAGATCACAGTTTTTGCAATACAAATAATGAATTCCTCTAAAATAAAGAAATATAGTGTGACTTGTAATCTCTGATAGCCATATATTAAAAATATTAATCAGCTAGGATACCTATCGAAGTGACCTTCTCAAGCATGGATCTTTATTTATCTAAAGCCCAGATTATTCCCGTATTTACATACATAAATAAATGATGCCCTTGAAGATTATGTATAAATGTGACATTGGATACCCCTATATCTTTGAATATAAAAAAATTATATTTGAAAATCAAATTAACTTCAGTATACATATATTCTTGCAATTTTTCTGCTGTAGGCGGAATCGTTCTTAAATTTATATGCATTTTTGTTTAAAGCTGGAATGTATATCCAAGATTTAAAATATACAAGATATTCTGATACATGGAAATATATTAATCTAGGATTGACCATGATTGCATTCAAGGCTTGTATACAAATCATATCAATTAATGTTTGAACATCTCCATGAAAGACTTATCATTATCAATATTGAATTTATCGATCAAAAACAAACCAATTGAATGGCTGTAACAGTATTGGAAGTCAAGGTAAATCACTTTGATACTTAAGATTATTTAACTAAACAATGCGAAGTTCTGATTTAAGTTTAAGAACTTAAATCCGAACTGCGCATTTTTCAATTCAATATAAAAAAAATATTAAGAAACAATAACAGATAAATCCAAAGATTTAAATACATTAAGATGTAACCTATTTATTTGTAGGTATGCAATGAAGGTGTATCTAATGGTTTTGACCATAATTAAGGTGAAATCGTTTTGCCTAATTGCCGTTTTAAACACAAAAGGTAATTTATAGTATGTCGAGGCCAATTACGTACAGCACTTATTCGATGTAATATTTACGATATTAGTTTTGCAAAGTTTTAGAAGTAGTAGCAATAGAACGTTTTGTTTTTGTTATGTTTTATGATCCGATGATCAAAATTGATAATAAAGAAAGTTTATTATCCGTGTAATAATGAATTAATTCATCAACCCTGATGGAGCGTAAGTAGATAATGTTATTGCAAGAGAAGGAAATATTAAAATAGTACTTCTAAAGCAACAACTTTCTATAGATGCATAAGAATCTATAGTAGGCCTACAATTTCATCGCGTTTTGTAGAACATTCCTGTTCAATATAAGTTATAGACGATGGGAAGCAAAAAACTAAAGTAGAAAATAAGAAAAAAGATACAGATCTAATCAATTGTATTTAAGAATATGTATTTATTTTAATACGTAGATAAGTACTTAACGATGTCATTATCTTTACAGAACAGCCGGTTTAATTTAAAATAAATATCAAGAAACTTTCCTATCGTAGCAATTCACTATTAATCGCTTGTTCCGGAAGTTCATATATGGCAACCTTCAAACTGTAAATATTACAAACCTTCAACGTCTTGTTTGTATACTTCATTTAAAACCCTCTCAGGATGTTTCGAAATCTGTGTCAAGTGAAATAAAATTAAAGAATTTACGTTTATGAAAACATTTTTACGATGGTAATAAATAATTTTGCTTCTCCAAATTGACAGCTTTATCAAAAATATTTGTTTGTATTTAATTTTAATAGCATGGTAAAAATATTCTTGCCGCAAATACATGTGGGTTGTAAACTTTTTAATTCGGCCTTGCATAAGGTTCTTCGTTAATACGAAATGTTTTGATACTCGTAGTTCCAAATATTCAACATAAACATGTTTGGAGCATATTTCACGCAATATTATAAATATTAAAAGTTGCTTTAGTTTTAAGGTCGGTATCTTAAAAACACAAGGTCGGGGAAACCCCACGCAGCACGATACATTCTAAGTTGTTCAAGCGTTGTTTGCTCATCAGATTGCTATAATATTAAGTACACAATCACGTTCACTTGATATTTAATGTTGTAATAATAATTTTTATAGTTGCAAAATGCAATCCCGAACTACTTATTAATAAATGTGAATAGTTGCTTAAAAGCATTTAGCGAATATTGCACTTACAAGTTCATACTTTGATTTTTATGTAGAGTCATAAAATTAAAGATGCCGGAATTGTCATGATGATGAAAAGAAGAAATATAAAATCCGGGAAGATTGTGTTTGACACTACGGAAGGTCGTCGACGAACTTCAAATAACCAGATGACGCTCGCGAAAATGCTCCAAGCGTAAAACAAACGAATAATCATTGTGTAACTTTTGGCGGAAGTGTAGTGTTAAATTTCTGAACAAATTTCCCGTTTAAAATTATATACATATTTTCTTGGACGAACGCATCGTTAAATTACGAATTTCTTTCATTTTAAGATTGAAACTGATTAATGATTTATCTAGTTTTAGAAAATTCTCACGATAAATATATTTAGATGACATTATATTACCGGTATAACGGACCAGAAGTCCAATTGCATCTAACAGCATCCGATTTAATGTAGTAGAGCACTCGCGTCGGTCGTGCATTTGATTGTTTAAGATGCAGGATATGAAAAAATTGCTAACAATACTACGTGAAGGGGATATGATGTAAAACGTTCTTAGACCTGTCAATTAACAATGCAAATAGATAAATTTCCGCCACAAATTCTCGTGTGAATTCATTCCTTTCAGCTTATATACGTCCTACTGTTGGGTTCGAGCCCTTCTACGACAGGAGGAAAGTTGAAATAGAGTTTTGTTTAGAGTTTTTTTTTTCTCTTGCGTAGATGTTATATACATATTATATCCCTTTAGGGAGTGGTAAATTATATTCTTATTCCGTCACAACACGAATAAAGTGTAAAATGTAATAAATTATTTAACCTAATATCGCCATTAATGATTCGTTAAACTGTTTATATAAATCACTAGACATTCTTAGAGACTCAGTGACGCGATGTTTTGTCGTGTTTCTATTAAAACATGTATTATTACGATGTAGACGTATAAAAAAGCTATAGATATTTTTCCTTATAATATAATATTTCAATGTGATACAATGAACTTGAAATCGGATCGCTAAAACAGCTTAACTTCTTTGATTAGCAAGGATCGAACTTAAATTAATAATTATTAAAAAAGACAATATGAAAGTTTTCTGTAAGTATTTATTATATGCCACTAACAAGAATTTCTTGAAAGCATCTAAGGTGATGATTAAAATACGTGGTAGCAATATATTGAGTTTCCCGGCATAAAATTGAATGATCGTTCATATGTATAGTTATCGTTTGCATTGGCCTAAGTAAACAATGACAAAAATGAAGAAACAAATATAACCAAGAATCCATTCTGTTGTTTACGTGAGTATCACACATTTGAAATATAACTATTTCTACGGAATTTGCCGCGTTAGTATGTAGTTACTGATTGATGATTGAAAAGTGTTCGAAACGGATATCAAAAAATCAAATCGAGAAGAACCGACAAATAAGTTTCACCTTTTTTTAGTAGGCTATGGTTTGAGCGTGGGACCCCATAACCTACCGTATTGCCTCCCCGTCGCCATAGGACCGACCACTCCACATCCGTGACCGGGCCGGCGGGTTACCCTTTCGGGCACCGACTTCACAGTGTTGCCGGAGTAAAATAAGCTTCACCTACGAAATTTTGCTGTTCATTTATTTAACGAAATACTATAAAGCTAGCATCCAATATAAGATTACTATTAGATATTTTATCTTAAATGCCCTTAAACGTGTCAATATCGACTATAGAAGTGGAATCTGCCAACCACTTAATTCTATTAGTGGTTTTAAGTAAGTCGACCGAATCTGCAAGTCTCTTTAAGTATCACTAACGGCAAAATTGACCTACTCTCGAAATAAATCATGTTATAGGCAATGTTCGGCGCAATTTTACAAGCATGACGTCATTTTGAACTTTTACTAAACATAATGTATGTAATTTGTGTCCGTTAATTGTATGTTTGTAAAGGCCCCGCAATACAAGGATTATTTCCTTAGTGCAGGGTGTTGTCTTAAATAAATAAATAAATAAAAAAAAATAAAATAATTTAAACTGCGGGCATTGATTGTGTGAATAGCCTATGGTCTGCTATTCAATTTTTAGCAATGGAAATTACGCGTTTATTATAATTAATTACCAGCGTTTCTATAACTATTTGAAGATTGGAAATTCTTTATTATAATTTTTATGAATTCTTCGCTGGTATCAGCTTTTTTGATTTTTATTTTCGCATCTGAGTACGAATTCATCACCTATCTTGCCCGTAGGTGTAGTAAAAGACGACTAAAGTATATAATATGCACATAATATCTATGTAAGAGAAGAAAACTTGAAATTAAACCCTACACCAACCTGTCTAACCAACATGGTCTGTCAATTTACCTCCTATTGTGATTGAAGCTCGTATCCCGTAGTGAAACGTATAACGCCAAGATGAACGAATGATTAGTCCCGAAAGTCATTAAAATTATTCATATTACCCGGGAACTAGGAAGTGTTTTAGTTAGTTGCAACCCACAGTACAATTAGCATAAAAAACAATCAACGTGGCTTTTAATTAATAGTAGGTACTAATGTGCTAAACACCGTGTAGGTCGTAAGGATTTTCTGTTAATGCATATCCGCTTTGCATTAAAATAAAAACAGGTCCTTAGTATCAGTAACAGGAAATTATAAATGATCTACCATTTCCCACGATTCAATTATAATAACTTTAAAAAGTTAACCGAATACTTAAAAGGCAATTTAAAGTGAATTATTAGAGATATTTTGGTATTCTCTCTTGATGTTTTGATTATATGTATAGGTATTGCGTTGGTAAGACGTAGTGGTACAGTGTTTTGTGTCGAGTTTTTCCTTTTTACATATATTATCTGCTTATATCATTTAGTCGTCTTTTACGACCCCCACGAGTGAAGTCGTGGTGGTGAATTGTATTCTTACTCCGTCACCGTCACGGAGAATATTATAAAAAATATATATTATGAACAAATAAAAAAAACTATTTAAACCCACACGTTTCTTTTGTTTCAATTTTAAAAATCGAACAGCAGTAATACCGCATTTAATGCAACGAAAACAATAATAAGGAATTTAATACAATCATAGTAGCTTTGTTTTACTTAATAACTTAAAATCAGAAAGCAGGCTGTTTGACGTACATTCATAAAAAAAGCAATAAATATTATGGCGTCATAATGAACGTTTGCCGAAACGGAACAGCCAATTAGTTTTACTATGGTATCATGAAATGTAATTATCAACCAATTTGGCGGTAAATATGCTATTACCAGAGCCTTAATATGGCCACCATTAATAACTGACATGCTAGGCATACTTTTGCATCCCCACTATACTTAGAGTGGAATTTTTATTCATATTAATAAAAATAGTAATTTAGTTTATTATTACTATTAATTAGTATTATTCTAAATCCATAATGACCTCAACTTGTATACGTAAACAAGTATTAAATCTGCTTCGTATTTGAACTTTCGCCTTTTTTGTTAACTTGTATATTTTACCTATCGTTATACTGTTTTGTCTAAGTTATTTCTGTGATTGCGTATACATATATTACAAGTAGTGGAAGTAATGCCAAAACCTGTTTCGATTCCCGCACAACAAGTCCACACTAGAAATTGCACTCTCTCTTGAAGAACTTTGTGGGTTAATAAACTTAATAGTTACAAACATCGTTACACCAAAATATTTATTGTTAGTCGATTATTTCATGGCTTTTAATCGATTACGGCTATCGAGATTGCATGCAATCCGCAAATATTGAGTCATAAACTCAATATATTCCAGTTCTTTTATTTGAATATGGAATGCAGCTCAAAAATAAAGGTGCGAACAAATATTAAAAAAGAAGCACTAGTGCTGGCAAATAATGATTGTTTTTTTTTTTAAGTTTTGTGTAATATTGACATGTGCTCAGTTAATTAATGAACGTTAACGCGTGTTCCTTCAACCGTTATATGAACTTCCGACCTCGTCTATTAACACCAACGTGGACGTAGTACACAGTAATGACGCTAATGACGTTGTTTTTATTTTGACAAGAACGCGAACGGAAACTGCGTAAATACAACGAAAGTTGCAAACAAAAAAGACGGTGATCACGTAAAATACGTACATCTTGTAGATGTATCAAAAGATTAAATATTACGAAAATATAACTGTATTTCGATTTTTACGTTTTTTGTAAATAAACCGATTTTAGAAAATTTTAAAACTAATTTGAGGATAAAAAATATATAAGACTAAACGATACAGGTCTTTTTTAAATCAATAATCTTTACATTAAGGAAGTAATCTTTGTATTACAGGGGACTTTACAAACAACTAACGGACACAAATTACATTCAAATGTCTAATTATTTGTAAATTCCTCTGCGATACCTAATGCAAAGGCATTAAAAATATTATTAATTTACAGTCCACCTTAAAAGCAATGTTTTAAATTTACAAATAATAACTTTATACAAACTACGTATAGGGCTGTATGGGTTTTTCATTCTTGTCATAACATCTATACCAATAAATAAAATTGGAGTGTCTGTTTGTAATGTCACAATAATAGGCTTTTTTCATGCTCACACGGTTATTTGCACGACCCCTATGCCTAAAATACAGATTAAAAAATTTTTGTCTGTCTGTCTGTTTGTTCCGGGTAATCTTCGAAACGGCTTGACCGATTTCAAAAATTCTTTCACCAATGGAAAGCTATAATATCAGGGCGTAAACTAGGCTATATTTTATCCCGGTATTCCGACGGAAACGGGAACTACGCGGGTAAAACGACTAAAACCGAAGCGAAGCGAGGGCGGGTTGCTAGTATCGAATATATTCATAAAATATAAGATATTGAGTCACCGCTCTTTGTTCAATATTAAAATGGATATGGAGACAGAATACAAATTATTTTAACTTGTTACATACGTATCAATAGAAGCCTACGTGAGGCCTTCGCGGCGTTCTAATTTGAATTAATGTATTTCGTTTATGTAAGTTAAATTCAATAATCAAAGGTTAAAATCGCATTTTGGCACTTATATATTGAAATAAATTCGAATAAATTATGAATTTTACACGACTTATTATCACAATATGCAGTATTTATACATAATTTATGAAATGAATGACAGTAAGCGTTTTGTTTTTTTTATATTATATTCTTCTGTACTCTAGCCAATCCTATTTGGCTTATAGGTCCTAGTAACCGAGCCATAAACTAAAAAAAAAGAAATTCTATTACGGTAGATATGTGTAAGCTACAGTAGAATGTACGCAATAAATAAAGGATTGTTCTCAATTACTTTTGGCATATTCAAATACGGTATTTTTTCATACAAATTTCAATGATTTTTATACTTAAGGCTGATAATTATTGATATTATTACACAAAGATAATATTTTAATCTGTATTATTTCGATATTAAAGATGGCAAAGCCAGTTGTCAATAGGTTTCAAAGATATTTAAAACACAGCTAAGCCATTGGCCACTGCTTCAATGAATGCATCAGAATTTACATTGCAACGTTGTTTTCATTGCATACGAATATTAAAAAGGGTTAAATATAACCTTCATGGATATGAATTATTAAAATGAATTGAGGAAATATAATTTGATAGTATATTTTTTTTCGACAACAAAGAGATTTTAATTACTTTACGTTTCAAGAGTGAAAGGAACTTGGCACAATACTCAGTTTAGCTTTTTATAATTAAGCGGACAAACGTTGACTGACACGCTGATTAGTACTTAAAGAAAATACTGTATTTTAAGGTCCGGGATTGAAAACCAAATGTCCGGCAGTTTTGAATTCGCAATCAGTAAGAATATATTTATAAAAACTAGGTGGATAATGATTAGAAAATTAAAATCTGAAGCGTGAAATCCATACGTAGTCATTTACTTTTTAAAATGCCGATCATTATAGGCATATTACTGTATATATTTGCAACAAGTGCTGAAGTTAATAATATTTTTTGCATTAAGTTATAACAATTTTAAACGCTACAAACATAGAAATATAATCAAACTAGCTTCTGCTTGCGACTTCGTCCGCGTGGTACAGATACTTTTGGCTAACGCTAACTTTAATCTAAGACTTTGTGTACGTAGAAGGTGAAAATATTTTTTAATAATACGATTCTGACACACACGATTTTTTCGAAAATTTAGCCTTTTACGCAGCGGAAGTTCTCAAAAGGAAAAAAACACCCGATTTTGAAACATTCTTCATTGGTGCTTTGCTCCTGTTGGTGTTAGCGCGATGATATATAGCCTTCCGAGATAAATGGACTATCTAACACTGAAAGAATTTTTCAAATCGGACCAGTAGTTCATTTTCATTTATTTTTATTATTGTGTCATAATAAATTATCATTAAAATTAACACCCGTCAAAGACAAGATATCAAGAACATCTTTGCACAAAGGGGTTAATGTCAAAAACAATTGCAATTATTTTGTGACAAACTATTGTCTTTAATAATTATTATGAACATAAATTATTTTGTAGTCGCTGGCTAGAAGCCCTAAGTGTCAGTAACTATCTATACATTTCGTAATATCTGACGCTTTAATAACAGTACTGAGAGGTGCTAGAAATAATCTACGAAAAATAAATAGTCATTCCAATATACGTTGTACAAATACAGATTATAACACTATTTATTACAAATATATTTCCTTAAATTTAATGCCAATTAAAATTTATTGCAATTATCTATATGATATAAAAATAATGCAATATTTTATGTATAAATTACTACAATTTATAACTTGGTTCGTTTTTATGAGTAATTTAAGAAGCGACGTCCTCTGTCTAGTGTAATGGGTTCAAATTCCACTTATGACCAATAACTTCTTTTTTTTTTCAAGACAAGATGTTAACGGACAAAATTACATCCAGTACTATTCTAAATTTGAACGTATATTTCGTTAGTTAAATATTTATAAGGTCCTTGCAACGCAACTATTAAACCTAGTTCAGATTATTATAAATAAATATAAAATAATTATGCCGATCTTGGTTTCCCATGTGTTTAATATACTTACTCTTATTTATTGTGGCAGTCGTAAGATCCAGTTGAGGGATCACCAGAGCCTTTGTCTGGCAACCTTGTTTACCAAGAGCGGAAATTCTTGATTGTCCTCCTTTGAGAGACTTATATCCAACAGAGGAGGTAAATACCTTGACGGATGGAGACTAATCTAACATTTTATATTATATAAATTAGTTTCATTGAATTAAATTTGCGAATATTTTGTATATTACCTAAAAGCGACAAAATTAATAAGAAACAAACGCGAAAGGAGTTATTTCATGTGGGTTTGAAGTCTTTTATATACTAGGCGTATAAATATCACATGGCTACTGCGTGGTATCAACACAATAGGCTGTACATTCAACGGAAACCGACGCCATTGTCAGTTTGTTCAATATAAAAGATGGTCGCTTGATTAATATTTGCTATCTGTTGTGATTACCATTCATGGGTCTGCAGACTTTTAATTTCCTTTTAAAGACCCACACCCTGAAGGACTGAAACCCTCTGATTGCCATAGACGACAAAATGGTTAAATACAGACTCACCGTACCAGGTGCCATGGATTCAATTCTCGCATGTTACAATGGTTTATGTGATCCCCAAATTCTTATTCAGAGTCTGGATATAATTTGTGTCCGTTAATTGCATGTTCGTAAAATCCCCTGCAATATAAGGATTTTTTTAGTGCAGTGTTGTCTTATTAATAAAATAAAAACAAATAAATAAGACACAAAATGTTAATTGAAATCAGATTATCTATGGATAACACAATATTTATGCGTGGGAATCGAAATTACAATACTCGAGGCAGAGTATCAGCACTTAAACAATACAATAATAATCTGCAATTTACAACAAATAAACTCTTCAGCTTCATAATAGCAATACAGATATCCATAAACAATTCAGAGTATTTAGTTTTCCTTTGCTTTGTTTGTAAAGTTTTCTATTAATTAAACTTTATGGAAATCCATTAAATTCAATTGAATAATTATTATATAGATGTTTATTAAGTTAGGTGAAACCTTTCAAAGAGAAATTTACGCTACCTTTTTTTTTGTTGTGGCAAACTTCCACTAAATTGAGTTATTGTTGCCAACGTTAAGTATTTAAGTTTGTTTTCCCGAGTTTCATTTGTATAAGTTGTTACAGCAAAACTATTGTTAAAGCTGTTTATAGGGCTTCTAGTGACAACTTATTGTAAGTTTCACTAAATAGTTGTTTTATATTCATCTATTAGTCTTGTTTATGTCCACTGTTGGACATAAGCGTTCTCAATGTAGGATAATGTCATAGCCGCCAAGTTGGCGATAGAAGTTGGTACCGTAATATTCTGAAGAAAGTGCTTCTATCCATTCACCGAGTAATCTCTCAGCCGGTTATATCTTACCACAGAGAAGTAAAGTAAAACCTCATATTTCTTAACTTGTCATCACATGAAGATATTTTATTACCTCTTCACGCAGCGTATCTATACTGTGCACACTTAATTTAAGTATAATCTACAAAATGTTCAATAACTTCCAACTGACAAACTGAATTGCCTATAAAAAAAATAGAAACAAACTTCTTTTGTTCCCGCCAAAATAACGCTGTTTATGGCATACAGTGAAGACGATTACTCTTTGTATGTATTTTTAATTACATCAATTCGTTGCAATGTCATGTTGGATAAGAAGTTGTCGTAATTATAGATTAAATGCAAATGTTTCCATTTTTATAGTATTCGTTTTATATTTACTAAAGCACCTTCACCTGGTGACACGAATGTCGACATAGGACAGTCGCTGACCTAATTCTTGCACAGGGTTGCAACTAGCCCATTGCATTTTAAATATTAATGTTACAATCCAAAGGAAAGTGTTTCACTCTTTTTACAGTTTTAGTATTATTTAATAATATGCATGCTGTTTTACATGCAATGGCTTAAAAAGACAATATATCCTCATCAATTTTTATGCATTAGAGTCGTATAAACTAGCTTTTTGAAGCCGAATGGTTAAGCAGCTCTATGCCAATTATAATACAAACTGTAATCATCGAAGTTTTGGCAGGAATGTGAAAGCGAAAGGTTATGTATTATATTCATATTTCAATATTTTAAAATATTATATTAAGTAATTTTAATGACAATTTCTATAATGTGATACGGAGGAACCACTGCAGTATAGTGAATATGATATAAAAGTGCTTTACAAATGTTTTCGTTTGTCCTCTAAATTCGCAAGAGTATTAGTCGCTAATTGCCAATACAAGAATAAGAACTGTAATAGCCAACTGTCTTACTCAGCGTGACGATTAGTCTCAATGAGGAAGGTATATGTCCAACAGTAGATGAAAAGACTAACCAACGGATGACTCGGTTACAATATTGCTATATAAAAAAATATGAACCAAATTTAACAGCCAACACGTGTGACTTAAAATCCAGCTGTATAAGCATGAATAATTTAAAATAAATTATATTCTCATTGCGATGTCCTTATAATGAATATTTATTTGCGCCTTAGTAAACTTCAATATTCATCATACTTCTCTTCACTTAACATTGTTTATTTAACCTGGTAAGTATTACGGTATTATTTAGACGAAAGTAATAAGAGAAATGATATAAAAATATATTTAAAATCAGATAATGTAGGTGTCCGTGTGGTGACGGACTAAAAACACAATCACCCCCTCTCTTGGCCTTTTAAAAGACGACTAATGGATATAATATGTAAAAAAACACTATTCCACCACGTCTGAACAGCGTGGTACATTAGGGCAAATTCCCTCTCATAATGGAGGAGGCCTGTCCCCAATAGTACGACGTATATGAGCTGTGATGAATGTAGATTTAAGGATTGTCTTCAAACATATCTCATATTTAGGTCTAAATGTTACGTAGAATATTGAAATATTTTGGCACAAATAGGTAGGTACCTAACATAATTTCCAATGTGATTAGTGAATGGAAAATTAATAAACATATATTCGAAAATATGATTAAGATAAACATGTCATATTTTATCAGAATACTAAACTCGTAACTTATTCACATAAGACATAAAAGAAAACAAAGCTAGTCTATGCCATCTATGTTTTAAATTTAATCTTCGCAATGTATGTGTTACTCTGTACCGAGGTTTTAATGCTATTCATTTCTGGCTAAAGGTCCTAGTAACCAAGCCATAAACTCCACAAAAAATAAAGATATTCATTTTTATTAGGTATATTCTGGCAGGAACGCGAAAGTGTCATGTAGTGATTTTATATATTATGCAATATTTCAGTATTTTAACGTGTTATATTATATAATTTTGATAGAATTTTATGCGATATTATGCTGAGAAACTGTTAAATTATAGCGAATATTGTATAACAGTGTTTTATATATATGTTTCCCCATTCCACCAAAATACGCAGAAGATATTAAGGTTGTGGCCATGGAACCGTTGAAGGCAACAATTGATTTATTGAAGGACAATTATTTTGAATAAAGTGATTATTGATAAATATAGTCGTGACATAAAAATATTCATAAGCATGCCACCAAAACTCCCTTAATAAAAAAGACAGATATTAAACTCAAGGATCTAATTTGTTAATAATAAACCAATCGCAGATCTTAAGGCTGTTGTGGTGAGCAACTAGGTCTATCTGCATCGTTAATCGCAAGCCCGTAGGTTGCACATATACATAGCTATTATGGGTTGCCATAACATTTAATGAAACTACCAAAACATATCTCCCACATTCAGATACTACGTTTCAATCTTATCTCGCCACCACATGGGTAAAAAACTTAAGATTGTTGGAGCACTTTGTAAATGGATTAAATTTATTAAGAGGGTTGTTAAATGTTAAGGTTTTTAATTTCACCGAAAGCAAGACAACCGGTACCGGTAGCCCGCTCTAGAGATATTGGCAAAAACAGCAGATAATAGAGCTTTCTGTATGAGTGTTGCCCCGCGCATTTACGTGGGCCTACCCCACTGGTTGTTCTATAACGGGCTTCAAAAAAGGGTTTTAAATTTATCTGTGATTTTTGTTTAATTAATAATCTAAAACTTGATATATTTCAACACACTGTGACAATGCGGTCATCAGTTTAAGTGTATAAGTCTTTTTAACACGATTTGTGTTATGGTTTACAAAGTGGGCGACAAACGACTCGCTGACGAAGCCTATAAACCAAACACTATACACATGGATACGCTGGGGGTCAAGAGCATGTGACTTTTACTACACCCAGAGGACATATATAGACTATACCTTGCTTTATATTTTATTTATCACTACAAAGATAAAACATTAATTATTATTGTCCCAAAAAGCTTATAAGTTACATACTGTGTATTTTTGAAAGGTACGGTAAGAAAATTTGCAAATAAGATAGCAGTAAGAATTTAAACAGGAGGCATTAGATTATTTAAATTTATTTATATACGTATAATTGTTTTTTTTTTTATAAAATCTTTACGACGATAGAAATTAATTTTAAAAGGAATGATATTAGCTACCTATATCTATTCAGACAATACAAAATGAAATTTAAATGAGACAGTGCAGAAGATCGCATCGTGTCGGATGTCTACAAACCAAGTTGGTTACATTTTGGCGACTAGCCAGATTAAGAATGTTGAGGAGCTTGAAAATGTGATTAGTGTGAATGGGCGAAAGAAATATATGGGATTCCTACTAAACGTAAATCTGTAGTCTCTGGCAATCCTTCAGGGCAACAGGTGTGAGTCTATATGCATCTTTAATTGTCTGTAACAGTTGGTCAATTAACAACAAACTTTGTGTTATAGACACATAATATGGATGCTACTTAATTGCCCCCTAATTCATGAATTCGATTCGTCAAATAAAATGCATACTCTCTTTGGAATATTTCAGAAACAGTTCTGAGTATAATATCTACATAATATTTCTGAGAGGTGATTTGTATTTATAAAATTTCCCCATAATATGGCAACATTACAGTCATCAGCATCATTATGAAGTTAATTTTCCTCTCTAATGATGCAAGATAAGTAAATATATTTAAATTAACATTTTTATTAAAAATTACAGTTGTGGCGATCATTTGCATACTTTTACTATACTCGGTAACATTAAGGTAAAAATAGCTTTCAAAATATATAAACGTACTTAATTAAACTCATTGGCAAATGTATCATAAAATCTCGTATACTTATTCTGAAAACCAGTAAAACGCACTAATTTTATAATTTACCTGTAATACGCAGGGTTCTTCTAGCATAATAATAATATGACTGACACGATTAATTTAAATTTCAATTCTAAGCTTGAAAAACAACATTGATATTGCTTCCATCGTTTACTTAGCCTAAAAACTACTTTCCTTAGAAATAATAGCAGTGCCGTGCCAATAAATAGGTCAATGAAAACCATCAAGGTGAAACTAGATGTACCTGAGACCTCGTTCTTTACGCGGATCTAAGACGAAGCGCCGAAATGCACATTTATTTTAAAATGGTAAAACATAACCGTGTTAGTAAAGGTGTTTGTATTAAAAAACTTGTTTTTAGTACTCATAAATAGAGGTCAATATAACTTTAAGGAAGTCATTTAAATCATGCCATTGATGTCCACTGTTGGGCTTATGGCTAACCATGAGAACAATGACGGACAATACAAGTAACTCACTCTTCCCCGTGGATACCGAGAGTGGACAACGATTGAAGGATATAAGTAGATAACATTGCAAGAAAAGTTAACTCGAATAAACCGAAATAGACAACTGAAACCTTATTTCAAGCCCTTTGAGGGCGTATAATAGGCCAATTTCCCTTCTATTTCGAAAGACCTTTGCAACCAATATTGGCAGGTGTATATGGTTAAAATTTATTCAGTTTCAATATATGTATTAATTTTTTGCTGAACATTTTTCCATCTCTAGATATATTACGAGCAAAAACTTTGATTTATTTTTGGTATATTAGTGAATCACACAAAAACACAGGCCTCAACAGACATTTTAGCATATTACACTTATAATTTAAATATGCAGAAATATTAATAGTCATTTATCGTTAATCGAATGTTTCAATATTTACAAAATAATACAGCAATGGAAATAGCAACTCCATTTCCGATATTATATTGATTGGGTCACTCATTGTGCTCGTTTCATTTCCTCTTTTAAATTGTGATTAGTTTTTTTTATTGATGTTAGGCACATTTTATTTTTAAAAAGGAATAGTAAAGATGATTTTATTTCGAAATAATATTGTATTGTTATAACAGTGCATAAAAGATAGATGTTATAAGAGTACAGCTACAATTTTGGCGGGAAAGTTATGTCACGTTCTTAAATTATATTTCATATTGTAGTGGTTTAGCGTTTATTATAATCATGATTAGCGTGTCATTTTGTACTAACTAATATTATAATGGCAGTTTGTATGGTAGAAATATCTTAAATCTTATATCTTTAAACGAGCAATTCTTGTATATATATTTTTTTTTTCAGGATCTCGGAAACAGCACCAAAGAATATGATTTCAAATTTTGCCATCAACGTCATGAGTTACAATAGCTCAGTTGGGAAGTAGTCCAGTTTCATTTCAGTTTTGTTTTGGCATTCAAATGACGTCGGATCGAATCTCGGTGTTATTATTATTCTCTTTTTGTAATTTTTTATATTTTTTTCATTATTTAATTTTTATTTTTTATTGATATATTATATCTAAGTAAATTCGACAAAAATACAACAAAAATATTCCGAGCGAAGCTCGGTCAACCAGATATTAGAAATAAATTATAGGAGTGATTGTCAAAGTGACAAATAAACGTAATTAAATTGCCTTTAAATAACCTAGTACACACTACCTGTATAACTAATAATAAGATAATTTTGATTTTATTTTCCGGGTCATAACTAACTACATACATATTATAATATCTCTAAAAATGTAAAATGTCTACTATCCAATAACAATTTTGACAAATATAACCTAATTTTCCGTATGGTAACGAAGTAGAAACATAATTCGCCTGTCTCTATCTTGACCGTGGGTGTTGTAAAAGATGATTAAATGATATAATTTTCAAATAAAATCTATGCAAGAGAAGAAAAATTAGAAATAAAACCCTACATTTCCTAACACATTTGACCATCGTATTATTTACAGTAGGTCAATTTTCTTTCCATTGTAGAGGAGGCTCGAGCCCAGCAGTGAGGCATATATGAGCGAAATGAATGAATCTAACTTATTGATCGTTGTAAAATCCTTGTAGTATAGATACCTATTAATTGAATAGATTGTTGGGAAACAGTGAAACAATTAAAACCGATTATTTCCAAGAAAAATAAATAAGCATTTCAGTTCTTACAATCTATCAATGGCTGTATTATAATACAATGGCGTGACCATAGCTAAGAAAAAGTTTAATTATGAGATGCAACCGGAATCCGGATCCATGATTATTAGATATATCCAGTAAGGATAATTTGATGTTAATTAATAAACTTTCCGTGTGGTGACGAATTAAAAATACAATTCACCATTCCATTTCAGTCACGGGTGTCGTAAAAGACGACTAAAGAATCTAATAGCTCTATAACATCTATGCAAACGAAAGCAAGCTCCAACCTAGACGGGTCGGAGACATCAGATATCTTACATGTATTTTTTTTTTATTGCCAATGGTGGCAAACGAACAGGCAGCACACCTGATGGTATGTGATACTGCCGCACATGGACCTTTGCAATGCCAGGGGCACAGCTAGGCTGTTGCCTACCGTGAAGAAAATACTCTTCTTAAACCTCGTTTAAAGAAGGACATGTCATAGCGCTCGGGAAACACAGCAGCAGGTAGTTCATTCCAGAGCCTGCACGTACGTGGGAGAAATGATCGCTGGAAACGTACAGTTGAAGACCATATCGTTTCCAGGTGAAATGGATGAACCCTGCTGCGGTGTCGAGTGGTACGTTGGTAAAACGGTGACGGTGGTACCAAGTCAAACAGTTCCTCAGAGCACTCCCCATGAAAGAGCCGATAGAGTACACAGAGTGACCCAAAGTCTCTCCGCCGCTCCAGTGACTCCAATCTGACCATAAGATTGGGATCCCCGACGATTCGAACAGCACGCCTTTGGAGGGAGTCAAGTGGGTCTAGCTGATGTACATATTTCTCTAATACTGCGGCAGGCACATATATTACAGACAGTATATTTGTTTTTTTAATTAATCTAATAAAGTCCTTATCAAATAAAACTATTTGTATGGTTATGATTGTATTTGATTTTTTAATTTCCAGAGGTTTCAAACATTTTTCGACGTTCTTGGTCTTGGGAGGACCTGAAAGTATTGAAAATTTTTTTGTGTTTTTTATTTACTCCTATGGATATTAAATATGACGATTAAGGGGCGTTAATAAGGAAATTCTCCCACAATCTGGGTTTAACTTAAAGCCATCTGCGCCAAACAGCAACAGACACAAAAAAAAAGTAAAATCGCAATAAAACAATTCTGAACAGCGTGGTATAATAGGCGAATTTGGCCTTTGTGATGGAGGAAGGTCACACCCAATATTTGAAAACATATGGGCTCAAAGAAGGAATGTATGTTGTTTGCTTACGAATTTACAAAGCAATGAATGAAGCGAAATAATTTTACAATGAGACATGCACCTGCTCATCTGTTTCACTACATCTGGCAATCGCAATGATTATTTCTATTAATCGTACAGTAACACTAATAAGTAAATATTATTGTGATTTGTTGATAAATCGCTAACAAAATAACTTTATTACTAGCTGATAAGACGTTGTACTGTTCAAATTTAAAAAAAAATAAAAGAAATTATCCTTGGAATCGATTGCAGCGCCTCCTACCAGTTGCATATATTAATGTAAACCATTCTCTTCTCCATCGGAACAGTCACAAAACAATCATCAAAATCGATCCAGCCATTTAGAAGGACTTCAATTACAAACACACGAACATAAGATTTATATATTATGAAGATTAAAACTATAATTATTCATTTTAATTTTAACGTTGTAATAACTAATAATTACTTAAAAAATAATATTCCGTTCGGTGATGGAGTAGGAATTCGATTCACCACCCCCTATGGTGCCCGTTGGTGTCGTTAAAGACGACTAAGGGATTAATTTGCATAAAACATCTGTGAAATAGAAGGTAAACTCGAAATGAAACCCTGTACCAACCCGAATACTGTTACTCAACACCATTGTCGGGTCCAGTCATTATTCAGAACCGTTTTTTGTGTAATCAGAAATGATTATTCTAAAGCCGGGTAAAATTAGTGTAAATTAAAATTATTTATTCTATAGCACGTAATGTTGCCATTAAAAAAAACTTAAGAAATATAAAGGTACTAAAAAAAGCCATTGTTATTAATGTGAATAAATGCCTGCATTTTAAATTTATTCTACGGGTAATAATGAAACAACGTCGAGTCAATTGCTCATCAAAAGTTCTGTGACTTCTACATTTTGAATTTTTTTTATAAAACGAACGTGTCTTTGGGAAATGGTTTCAGTTGTAAATTTCTTTGCGGTTGAGATTTGTGGTATCAATTACTATAGTAACCAGTTGTTATTATTTCAACAATATTGAGATTCAATTGCTATCATTATCAGTAGATAAGAGTTTGCCTATCACGTGCCGGCGTGTGATACCTATTACTCAGTGACTAAAGTCTAATCAATAAAATGTTTGCAAAAAAGTAAATAAAATAATTACTGCTAGTTTGTATGATGGCGGCAAAATCACGATATTTAACATTTATCAATTTTACGATTTTTTGGCGCAAATACCTGCTATAAACTTTATTTGACTATTACTAGCTGATATCCGCTTTGTATAAATTGTCATTTAATACCATAACTTTGTTATTAATCATTTAAAAAAGTATCAAATGAATTATTTGAAAAAAGAACAAGAACAAATATTGTATTGAATGTAGCTCAACTGCATGTTATTTTTTCTGAGTTGTCACGTCATCCGCTAAGGCTATGTCGCAATTACGACATAGAATAAAGAAAGATATAGTCTATTAAACATATCATGTACCATAAAACAAATTATAGGAAACAATTTACTCTCTTATTTACAAATAGTGCAATTAAATGAACAACAAAATTATTTAATTGCACTAGCAATGTCAAATCTAACGTTGAAAGCTAAGTGATAATAATTACGGACTAAGAGGTCGTAACAGTATAAAATAAAAACTTGAGAGGTGTCAAGGGACACCCGGATGGAACGAAGTTCCTTTCGATTAATTAGTGAAGGAATTGTAATAAAATTTTATTTTTTTTAAGTTATAATAATATTAAAATAACATATTATTATCTGTATATAATCTCTACTTACCTAACTCCATCAGCAATATCCGGAACTTGTGCAGAAACACTGTCAGGATTCATTATTATTATTTTTTATTATTTATTATTTACAAAAAACCTGTATACACTCAACAAAAATAATCGTTGCGACACCACACTGTTCAATGCGAAATAGAAATGAAAATATCTGGCTTGCTTTCTATAAGAGAGAGAGAGACAGACAGAGAAACATGCGACGCCGCACAGCTTACAATAGCTTACTATAGCAAAAAGTGTCGTGACAACTTTTCGTAAGAATTTTTTCCGTCTAGCCCCCTTTCACAACGCGCGATAAGGAACTTCGTTCCAATAAAAAGGGTGTGTGTGTGTGTGTGTGTACTTATGAACGCACGTAATTTATGCATGTATTTTTTTTTCTCATTTTTATAGTCTTCTCATATCTTTGGCACGTAAGAAGTTATACTAGGTAGTTCGTCGACGTAAAAAGATCAAAATCTACCTAAAAGTTGCATCCTTCGCGTTATCCTCAGTTTGTAGAAAAAACGATATTAGGTTATAAAAAAAAAGGTATGTAATACATTGAAAATTTTGTTATTTTCTTTTTTTTTTTATGGGTGGGCTATGGTAAGCGCACGCGCGGTCCTGTCCGTCCGGGGCGATGAAAGGACGGTGCGCGGGCCCATAACCCACCCGTACCCACGTTACCTCGTTGTTGGGCCGACCACCGGAGCAGATGTGACTTGTCATCAGTGGTCGGCCCGACGAATACCCTTTCGGGTAACCTCACGTCTCGACGTACTGGAACGTCTGTCGCCATCGCGCGGTCAGCCTATCTGCGGGTGACGGACAATTCCCCGATCCGATCACCCGCGGCCTCGGCTAGGGCGGCATTAGGCGCAGATACTCGCGCCTGCGCCGCCCCAGTCGCCGGCGACGGAACGTGTCGCCGAATAGGAGCTCTACTCGCACACGATCAGCCGCCTCCTTCCGTGAAATTACGGCCTCACAGAAGGCGGCGACCGCGTCCTAGTTCCTGACGCTGTCGAGCATCTCCCTGGCGATGGTCGGCAGCGCCAGGTCGGCACCGATAATCGCGACGAGTTCACGGCGCTCCCCCTCCCACGCAGAACACTCCTCGAGCGTATGCTGCGCCGTGTCCTCGTCGCAACTGCAGTGGTGGCAGGACGGTGTGCTCTCCCTCCTGATAATCTTGTGCAGGAAAATGTTGTTATAACGCATTATCTAGTTGACATTTGTGACGGGGAAAGCGCGCATCGTAAAAAAAAATCTAACCTATAATAATAAATGCCATTCTATTTACAAAAAAAAGAAAAAAGCTTTTAACCTGTATAAAAACAAAATAGGCACTGTGTAATAACGTTTAAAAACTACCAACTCTTACATTGCACGTGGATATCGTAAAAGTCGAGTAATACTGGGGCTAACTTCATCTGACACGTTTTGGTCAATAATTACATTCCCAAGGTTAAATGCCGTCAGGCAGATGGTAGGGCATAAAGCTTACCTTGGAAGAAGAGTATAATTCGCATTGATCCCAAATAATTGGGATAAGGGCGGGATGTAATATAATGGGTTTCACAGCTTTGCCCGAACTATGGGTGAGCGCTGAGGGTTCTCAACCCGGTTATGTAGGATCATTCGGATGTTTATTTATACTTTTTTATCTATCTGTATAGCTTCGTCATACATTCTTTATATTTTTTATTGTTTGATTTATTCTCAAATGTTCTGATGGTTTTTAATCATCTTTCCTTGCTACACTAACAATATATTGTTGGTATAACTTATAAATTATAATACATGATATTTTTATGAATATCCACCTGAAATATTACATGGCAACCATTTTATTGAGTTATATTTGAATGGTTTGATGACATGCAAACGTATCTCGATATAGCTCCCATTTCGTGACTTCAGTTTTTATAGACGTACCTCATGATATTGACTCTGCCAATATTTGACATAACTTCGTTTATTTTATAATGATACCTCATTAATTAACTATCAAGATGATTTTATTGTTTTAAATGTAAGATTATCTTAAATTTAATTTCATGTATCAATGTAATATTTTTCCGTGTGGTGACGGAGTAAGAATACAAATCGCCACTCTCTCTCTCTCTCTCTCTTCTCTTCCGAGAGTGTCGTAAAAACGACTAAGAGATATCATATTCATATGAAATCTATTCCTGAGAAGGAAAATTCCACGTAAAACCATAGGGTTTTGGCATACGCCAATAAGTGTGTCCAGCGCTATATAGTAGGTCAATTTCTCTTCCCTAGTGGAGAAGACCCGAGCCCAACAATGAAACTTATGTGGGTTGAGATGAAGAGCTGTAATTTAAGTGGAATGTTAAAAAAAACTAAATTTTACTTTGAAACTAGACGACAAACATTTTTAAACAGGTTCCTTACACATAAATCTATTTCTAACAAAGCCGCTTAAATAGTAACAAACGACCTTAGGCTGCTTATTAATTAGTGTTAATTACGTTATTATTTTATAAATTATTTCTCTGCAATTTTAATTACATTGATTAATTTTGCATTCATCACACAAGAGTCTTATTAATCATTAGACTAGTAGTAGTAGTAGTAAAACTACTTCTATGTTCTGTATGAATTTCAATTTCGTTCATCATTTCAGCCCACATAAGTCCCATTGTTGGCCTCAGGCCCCCTCCACAATGGGAGGCAACTTGACTTACTATACCACGCTGGCCAGACGTTTTGATATGGTGTTTTAGGTAGAGTTTTCCTTCTCTATAGATATAATCTATATCATATCCCTTAGTAATTACGATACCTACGGGCAAGAGAGGGTGCTGACTTGTATTCTTACTCCGTCACCACACGGAGAGTTTTTCGTTCATGAAGGTGTTATTAAACATAATTGTCGCCATTTATATCTACAAATTTTAATACCTTTCCGTTTCAATCCTACGTATTTTCCTTTAATAAAATCTGTATCGTCATATCGCTTTTGCAAGCCCTCAGAAAGCAGCTCAAAAAGAGCAATACTAACAACGCAATTGTTTATTTTAATTACTCTTTAAAGTAAAAAAAAAACTATTCTTTTTTACTAATTGAACGTTTCCATAAATTTGTTTTTTATTAAAAATATGATATCATGGCCCAGTTCTATTTTTAAATAGCAACACTGGCATGATTGGCACCGTCCAATTTATTTGCCCACACAACAAATCAAAATAGGAACAAAGTTTCAACTTGTGGGAAGTACAAATTAGTTAGTTGCTATGTTCAAACGTATAATATTAATTATGCTATAAAAATTATTTAAGTTTATAAATATGTCTACAGATTTAAATTTTCGCAAGTGATTATTATAGTTACAATATTTTCTTTCATCTTTTAGTACAAACATTTATCTTTAGATCATCTTAATTTCAATCATGAAAATATGTATTTGAAAATCTTGGATGTAATAAATTATAAGAGTCCTTGTCACTTTTCTTATTTAGGTTATGGACGGAATTTAAAGGCAAATGTTATTTCGATTTTTTTTAAACTCAGTAACAAAGAATGGTAGAGTAAGTAGATTTTATCAATATAGCGAGATTGAGATGTGGTGGGTCTCAAAATTCATCGACAATTCAGTTTAAATATTCCACCGAAATTAAAGAAAACTGCATAAAACCAATCTTTATAACTATTTACAATTGACGGTAGTGGCAAATTTCTTTTTACATATAAAAATATTTATATAATAAATTGTAATATTACGTAATTATATCGGTACTATTAAAAAATGATCGGTACTATGAAAAAAAACATACCAAACTCTGTAGTAATTGGGTAGTATTATATATGTATCTATATAATAATAGATGCAACCATTATAATAAGCTCAGGGTTAATTAATTAACGTAATTGGATACAAAACAAAGATAGTTATAGCGATAATACATTGCAATACAATTCACCTTCATGAACACCCAATATAGTTATCTGGTAATTTCCTTTGCCACATGAATTCAAAGCATCCTGCAGTTCTAAATATAATTTTAAACGCGTCGGGTTCATTTATAACATGATTCGATATTTGAACTCGGTCATAGACATTTTTTTTTGTTTGGATCGCCCTTACGGGCAGGCTAAAGTCTTTTCGACCATACTGCCTTGTCTTACGTAGCTTACTTCTTTACATATTATTTACTTCTTCATATTGTATAACTTATTTATTGTCATGGTCCGTCAATAAGTCAAGTCGTTATCATTAATTAGGCGCTGAAAACCTAATTAGATGATTTCTCTGGGAATTCCGGTTGAATATGGAAATACACGTAAACCACTCTTATATCACATTCACCACATTTCAGCACCTTCATTACATAAAATATCAGCAAAATTATTCAATATAACACTATAAAACACTAAAAAAATGAATATAATACAAGAGCTTAACATGACATATCCAAATTCGCGCCGAAAACCCCAATCGGTCATAGACAACGTAAAGTACCCAGCTATTAGTGTTGTCAGTTCAGATATTTATGTACCTAATCCATCTGGCTTAGTATAAAAATATGCTGAGCTTATAATTTGCTATAGTAATATAGATTATTCAAACAGTTCTTGCATTTCTTTATGCATATATTTATACTAAATGTATTTACTTGTAGGATGAAAGAAAATCTTGCACAAGTTAAGAGTAGAAATATCATTTACGATATGCATGGTACTTTCGAGTATGTGGACCGTGGAGAAGATAGGTGACACGAATTGCTCGCTGACATACCTACTAAAAAGAGCGTAACGATAATGCTACTATACTTCAAAATGATATCCTATGCATTATTCTGTGTTTATAAAAGCTGACATATACCTAGATCCACATTCATAAAAATAGCGGCCTAACAGCAAACGATAGTCGACGAGACTTGAAAAAAAAAATTCAAAATATCCACCTACTTATTTTTTATGTCCGAGATAATATTTAACGAAACAATTAACGTTACAAAAAATTATTAACAGACAATTAGCTTAATTGTTTTATCAGTCTTTAATACACCTAATTTGTTCCTTAGATCATACACGAGGTATAATTTACTTCTGCGATTAATCATTATTCGAATAAATGAAAATATCTACTTTTTTAAATAAACTTTAAATTATATTGCAATATTAAAATTATATTAATATTATAAATTATATTAATATTATATTAACATCGAATTGCTTTCTTGAGTTTCAATGTGTAATGGGCAATTCTTACAATACGTACGAGTCAGAAGTCAATTTAATTTTAATTTTAAATCACACACAGTTCTCACAGAACTCCAGACAAGGGAAGGGTAAAATAATTTGTAATGAAGTTAATTATATGAGAATAACCGAATAAGTAATATTTAAATGAATTAGTTGATCCGCAAACATTTTATAATTATGATAAAATAAGTTTATGGTCTTCACTACTTAAAAGCAAAAACTAAAATTAACATAGCTTATCAATTAAAAGACCAAAGACAATATGTGAATTCTTAGGAATAGAAAGTCACTAGTTATAAAAAGATACATGACGTCTTTGACCGACAACCAGTTTTTTTAGCAAATTGGGAGTATCGATTGAAAAAAAATATTTGCTTCTGAAGATGATATTGTATGATTACTAATTTTGTTAGTTTTTTGCCACAACAATAATAATATAGTTGTAGCAAAAAAGGACAAATAAATATTTAAACCTTACTTGAAACGTGCTAAAGGGTATTAATAGATACTGTAAAAAATAATAGGTACATATACATATTAATTATGACAATTCTGAGAGCACACTAAATGAAGCTGTCAGTGACGGGTCAAACCTGGATAGAGGAATGAATACAATTAGCAAAGCCCTTTTGGCTTACTCATAAAGGGTTCCTTCGCTTAAATAAATGCCTGAGATAGCAACTAATGTTATAATTAGTCATTATGAATGTTTTTATTAATATTTGATAAGATATGCCACTATTCCAGTTATTTATAAATAGTACATTTTCTAGCAGATAATTAACAATACAAATTTTATTAAGGAAATCACTGATAAAATTTATCCATCAATAATTGAAAATGCAAACGTAAAGATAATATTTGTTTAATGCATTTAGTTTAATCTTTCCAGAAACAATTGTCACGTTTCTAAAATATTGAATATATTTATAAATATATGCAAAGTCCATACTACGCCTAAGTACATAGTGTCAAATATTACTTTATTTTTAAACCGACGTGTCTTTTTAAAGTGTCAACACGTAGCATTTTTAAATAGGAATAGTCATTAACGTATGCTTCCAGTTGGTATTTTACCGTATATGTTCAATAACATGCCCATTTAGATAGTAAAAGAGGCACAATGTCTTGGAAAGTCACTTAAGAAGATAACAGCTGCTATGTTGCCCAACAAAACAACCGCAGTGATCGTTTTAAATATTTTGATTTCTTTTAAGGCCGAACGAAAAAAATTAATTAATTAAATCTTCTGGAAAAGCATTAATAAAAACTCATCATTAGTAAAATTGTTTAACTTTTGTTGATTGTTGAAGATGTTTGTAGAATACTTAATTAGAATTATATTTTATCTAATGCAAATTAATAGTTTACGTATTAAATACTGGGATGCTTTAAAATTCTATAAAAAATAACAATATACTTGATTAAAAAAACACAATTTTATTTTAGTACTATGGTCCCTCTTTATATTTTGAATAAAAATGTTATATAAATACCAAGTTAAAATATGTTTTCTGCATTCATTATTATCTACTTACTTATAGACTTTTTTGATTTCCGATTGAATATCATTTTTATTAAAAATATTTATTTCAATATTTATTTTATTGAATATTGTTGGCGTATCTAAGGTGTTCAAATTCGAATCTGAAAAGAAAATAAAAATCAATGACGTGCGTTTCTTAAAAGACTTGGTTTACGACATATTAATCAAATTAAGTCATTAACCGCATAAGTACCTATTGACGTAGATACTTTTAAATATATAAACTTATTATTTAACTTTGCAACATTATTAAAGTGGTTATAAACACACTTGACACAGTTAAAAGACACAATCAATCCGTGCGGCCTGCACAATGTCAGATTTGATACCATAACAAATAATATTGATCGAACTAACATTGAACTTTTTAATAGTTTAAACAAACAAGATATATATAGAAAATGTATAGAAATATGTAGCTAGATTCCGCATAATGACTGAATCGGAATACAATTTAACAACCCCCTATCTTGTCCGTCAGTGTCTTAAAAGGCGACTACTTACGTCTAACATCAAAAGAAATAATAAATATATGTCTATATCAAATGGAAATAAATGCCTAACTTTGTGACCATTACGGTATAGTAGCACAATTTGCCTTCCATTGTGGAGGAGGCTGGAACCCTGGGACATATGAGCTCAGACAATGATAATATTAAAGCTCCTCTGTATTTCAATAGAGCGTTAAATTGGATGTAACAATGAGCATTTTCACTAAAGTCATGTTTTAAACAAACAGTACTTTGATACTTGACAAAAATTCGTATAATCCTATTCGGTGTACCAGCGCTAAATGATTTTTGCACCGACTTATATTTGCAAATTAAAAATTATTAATTAAAAAATAATAACTAAGAATACAATAAATCATAGTGTCCTAAGCATTTGAATAAATACGCTGTAGAACTAAATCATCATGTGGGTTTGACGTCAAACACAATTCATTACAATGTATATTGTTTAATACATATGCAAACAATTGGGTAAAATGAAAACATTTTGCATGAAAATTACAATTATTGAAACCCTTTAATTTATACTTTCATTTGTTATAGCTGCGATATAAATATTCTGTAATAATTTTAAACGAGTATTTATTATGATTCTTTTGGGAGAATTAGAATGTCGTGGCGTTCTTCAATTTCATTCAGTTTTTTAGTATTGCATAGTATTATACTGAAAATTGTTGGTATTTGATATAGTACAAAGATAATGCTAAGTTGTTGTGGAAATGATTAGAAATGGTTTTATATTTTCCAAAATTCCAGAAAGAAAAGTAATTAAGTTGTCAGCGCCCAATTAATGACAACGATTTGATTTACTGACTGACCACAAATAAGTTAATATGAAGAAGTGTAATATTTGCAAAAAATAACATCAAAAAGTCCCTGGAGTAAGAGGCGGACGAACAGTGGAGACGGTAATATCGGATTCCGTTGGTATTATTTCGGTACGGAATCCTAAAACCAGATTATACTGTAATCACTTCTGGTTTTTATGACATAATTAATATATATTTTTGCTATCAGATTTGCGTTAGGCATTAATCGATTAGGCAGGTAATAGGATTTGCAGTCACATAATCTCGCTACACGTGTACTGGCTGGTAATCACAACTTTGAAATTAAAGACACTGTAATTTTATTTATTTGTAATAGACAATAGCAACAAAACGAAGTAGTTAATAACTTATTTTAAACTACTTATTTTTAAGTACTAAGTGCCATTCAATGAGATAAGATAATAACAATACCTCAGAATTATCAGTTTTACTGTAAAATTTCATCCATTCATTAACAGCTACGAAGCTAGAGACGGTTTTAAATAAAACTACTTTACGGATTTTATCGCGTTTGTATTTGATTTTTGATTACCCGACGTTTCGAACACTTTACAGCGTTCATGGTCACGGGTGGACTAAGATGTCTCACGTCCAACAAGTCATCGTTACTGCAGAAAATTTATAATTATCTACCCGATACAGAAATTAGTTATTAAATATTGACCCACATTTTGATACAAAATTTATTGCCAGTGTAAGAAGAAAATGATTCTATATGAAAAAATTATATTGTTTATGGTTAGTAATAATTAAACATTAAAATTAACAGTAATTATAATTAAAAACTAACTAATAATCTAGTATACTACCACCGGATCGGAACACGGTCACACTGAGAAACTTTATGTTACTAAAAGGTTTTAATTTATAAAATAAAGCCGCCTTGAAAATTAACTTTAAGCATCATGTTACCTGAGTTTTCTTGCCGGATCTTTCTCAGTGTGACCGTGTTCCGATCCGGTGGTAGTATACTAGATTATTAGTTAGTTTTTAAATATAATTACTATTAATTTTAATGTTTAATTATTACTAACCATAAACAATATAATTTTTTCATATAGAATCATTTTCTTCTTACACTGGCAATAAATTTTATATCAAAATGTGGGTCAATATTTAATAACTAATTTCTGTATCGGGTAGATAATTATAAATCTTCTGCAGTAACGATGACTTGTTGGACGTGAGACATCTTAGTCCACCCGTGACCATGAACGCTGTAAAGTGTTCGAAACGTCGGGTAATCGAAAATCAAATACAAACGCGATAAAATCCGTAAAGTAGTTTTAGTTTAGAAACTTTATGTTACTAAAAGGTTTTAATTTATAAAATAAAGCCGCCTTCAAAATTAACTTTAAGCATCATGTTACCTGAGTTTTCTTGCCGGATCTTTCTCAGTGTGACCGTGTTCCGATCCGGTGGTAGTATACTAGATTATTAGTTAGTTTTTAAATATAATTACTATTAATTTTAATGTTTAATTATTACTAACCATAAACAATATAATTTTTTCATATAGAATCATTTTCTTCTTACACTGGCAATAAATTTTATATCAAAATGTGGGTCAATATTTAATAACTAATTTCTGTATCGGGTAGATAATTATAAATCTTCTGCAGTAACGATGACTTGTTGGACGTGAGACATCTTAGTCCACCCGTGACCATGAACGCTGTAAAGTGTTCGAAACGTCGGGTAATCGAAAATCAAATACAAACGCGATAAAATCCGTAAAGTAGTTTTATTTAAAATGTATAATACTCGCGTAAACATCAGAAATCATTAGAGACGGTTTACCAATAACTGTTAAGACCTCTTGTTTCCTTTTGCTAATATCTTGTTAAAAGAAAAAAATCAATATCTATTGTATTTAATATTTTTATGGTGAATATAATAAAGGAATGTGCCAAACGATTATTACAATTTATTATTAAAATTTAATAAATAAAAGCATTGTATTTTTTTCCAGATTATTATTAAATAATTATAGTAATTATTATAATATTGTTTTAAGCTGTTGAAATTCATATTTTTAACCTTGAATAAAAAAATAATAATTGCAAGGTCATTAAGTCCAAAGAATAGGTATGCCGACCACATAAATTGCAACGCAAGTTATAAACGGACTTTGCAATACTTAGTAAACCAGCGATCTTAAGATATTAAAAAAGCGTAAGTATTAAATAAATAAACACATATTATAAATACATTTCAAAAAGTTTAACTCCACCCTATATAAATGCTATCCATAAGCAAATGATTTTAGTGTCTTAAGATTTTTAAACTTCTAAGTTACTGCCACGTCTATTTTATTTCTAATCATTCACAACAGAATCCGGTGTGTCCTCTTCGCTTAAATTATTTCATAGATTAGACACCTACATAAATTTCTTGACTGCAATGCAATCCGGATTGAGAGCCCTCAGCGCTCACCCATAGTCCAGGCTAAGCTTTGAAAGCCATCTGCGGCATAGCTATACTAACACACCCAAAAAAAAATCTGCAATGCAATCAGCATTATCACTATCTTGATTTTTAAAAGTTATTTTAAAGAAACCTATTTAAAAACAATGATAAAAGCTGCATATATGTAATTGTTGTCTATTTTGTAATTAATAGATACGGTTTTACTGGTATATATTTAATTAAGCATGCAATTGGGCAGATGTATGGACATGTTTTTGTTACGTCAGAAAACGTGCTTGCATAAAGTGATACATTTTTTGAGCTCGAACGGGAATAGAGTATTTGCAGAAATAGGGAAGAATACGAACTGAAAATCCTAAAAAAACAAGGTAAAAGTATTTCGAACACGTCCGTATCTTGGCCATTGGTAAGAAATTCTTATGTATTAGGTAGATAAATAAGAAATTATCTGTTTGGGAAAATGGGCAATTCAGGACACAAATGGGCAGACTGGGACAATAGGACAGACGGCATAAAACAGGACCGTCTCGTGAAGAACAGCCGATTTAGTCATGTTATATACAGCCAAGTATAAACCTATATGCAGATAGGAATATATGTGTAAGTTTATAATTCTTTATTTACATAATTATGCACGAATATGGATGGAATCAAAGTAATATATTAAATATTAATTAAGTAACAATTATAAATGTAGGTACCCATATCATTTACATTTACAAAGCTGTTCATTATTTTTAATAATAACAGTTTTTACGTTATTCATACTAAACGATTTTTACTCGCCAACCGTTTAGCATAAATTATTATGTAGGGTATCTATTTCAGTCATGATTTAGCAATAAACATAGAATGATTTTATGTTGCCACCATTGAAACATTACCATATAAAAAATTATAAATACCTAAACACCTAAAACAAGCAAAAGAACTTGCATGTACATAGTACCGTAAAATAATACCATTTTTCGGTGATGACATCCAAATGCCAAGAACATATTACAGGTTATGTAATGGTCTTCGTATACTTCGACTGATGAAATGTTTAAATCAAATGGCAAATCAATCATAACATATTATTTTAAAATACATATCATAAATACCATATTTCGCTTACAAGTGCGAGAGATAAAATGGATTTACTTAGAAATATAACCTATAAAACGTTTTAAACCTGTGTAAATATCAAGTTTATTAAATTGCAAATTTATTCGTTCAAAATGTTATAATTTTATTTACAGATATGTATTTATCTTAGAATAATAACATATAGAAGGTAAGTTCACGCTCAAAAAGTGAGGCATTTCAATTGGAGCCTAATGGAGCTTACGCTGGAACCGTTCCGTAATGCACAAATCATTGTACTGCACATACGTACGCAACTCATAAAAAATAAATGGATAATTGATGGTTTGTGCATTCAAATGGTGTCACAACACATTTGAAAAACTTAAAAAAGGTTTTTAACATTACTTTTAAAAGTATTTCGACGATTTATGTTAAGTAATAAAAACAAAATTTGATTTCATAATTTGTATAGTGGTTTGCGTGTGTACGTGTGTAATCATCTGCGTGCCATTAGTATTTTAGATTCAAATTTTGAAAGTTCGAAGTATTGACACTATCCTTCTATACGTTATTATTCTAAGGTATTTATATATCTTTTGTTCTTAAACATTTTTTTTTATTGTGTTACTAATGCGGACAGTTTATAATCATAATTCGTTACTGGCGACTTCTTAAAATAAACAGCATGATAGTTTGCACATAGCCGATTTACAGAACATGAAAGGCTTCCAGCAAATTCTTAAGACTCGCTATGACCGAAAACATTACAGTTAAAACTATCAGACAAAAACGAGCCTTATTGTTAGTTGAACAGATTGGCATGATACAGAATGAGAACAAAAAAATCATACCATATGCATTAACAAGGTTTAAATATTATGCTTGCAATTTTTCCAGATAATGCGTTCAGTATCTAGATTTTGCTTGATGTTTAAATACATACGGATCAACAGAAACAAAACTTATTGAAGTTCATTTTTAATTGACATTATACTTAAATCACACAACAGTTACCATTTCTTTTTTATCTTTCAATTTACGTTTTCGACGACTTTCTTATACATGTATACAAGCATTAGTAGAAAGATATTAGATATTTAAAATAATAGAACTAAAATGTTTACCGAATGACACAAATAAAAAGGATGGACTATGGACTGTTAAAATGGCAACCGAACAAGTTGCAACAGTACTTACATTCAATATAAAGATTTACGATCGTTGCTATTCTCAATTGGTTGAATAATTATATAGGGTCAGAATTGAATGAATCATGGCGCGATCATGTGAAATAGTTGGAGGTAGATATAACACAGAAGATGCTCTATTAACATTAATTTAATCCAAATTAATGATACAAAGGGAAAAAAAGTCCTGGAATTTTTATATCTTGAAATTATCTACTGTTCACATATTTGGGATGAATATTTATATCGCAAGTTTATAAAATTTTAGTGGAGTAATATAATATGAAGAGCTTAAAGAAACAGAATATTAGCCAGTAAAATCTTTTTCTTATCAACTAAGATCAAACTGTCGGCGACCATGACATCAGCTTGTTTTAGCAGTGGATTTTTTTCATTGTCATCATTTGATGCATCTTTAAATTGTGTTCCGAGGTAATTAGTTCAAAGAATCTTGTTGTTTTTACACAAGCTTGATTGTTAGTGAGTTTTGTCATAAAGTTGGGGGAAGTCATTTGGTACAATAATTGTTTATGGGTGGAGTCATTTGGATTGACATTCTAAAAGATCTTCGAGATAAACTGTTTTGATCTTTTAAATTACTGGCATCTAAATTATTAACATGTGTGATCTTGAACTTTCAAATTTGAAAGATATATTCTTAAGCAATACATAACTTATTTACCAGTTACATTTTATTATAAAAGATATATATTTTTGTATAAGTACAAACTGTAGTATTAGAAATGAAATGTGGAAGATTGACATCGTTTAAGACGTTTTTGTAACCACAAAATGGCTGCCGTTGCAATATATTGCAACAGAGAACATAGTAATTCTTAAGTATCAACATTTTTAACATATTAATATGGAAACATTTTCTCACGCATTTGTACCCGTTTCACACGTTTCAAAGGTGGTTTTTAAAAGTTTAAACGTAATAAAGAACTTAGATAACATTGATAAATTACGTCATATTTGAATGATATAAATATATATATATGATATAAATGCAATAAATAGTTTAAATTATTGAAACTAGTATAAATATTATTAAGTGTACACTTCAATGCTGTCAGACATTTTATTTACAGCCATAATAAGTCATGTATCTGACGTAGTTATACATTTATTTTTTAGTTTAAAAACAATTCATAATGTCTTTCTGCTAAATACAGCCAACTACGGCCGCTATTTGCCAATTGGTATGTTTCTTCATTCACCAAACAATGGATAAAAATTGCTATTAAATATTTCGACCATTGGATTTGTATCTGTCGGTCTGTCGTCAGGTCTTGACATTTGTTAAAAGTTTTACAAAGTTAAAACTTTTACAAAAGGAACCCGTTTCAATTGCTAAAAAAATCATTCTAACTGTGCAACATTCACCAGCCTGATGATTACTAGTGCCAGTCAAAGTAATTAGCGACAGATAATTTAGTCACTTTCGATTAGGCCTTTCTATTTAATAAATCAAATCAGTGTTAATCTCAAAATAATAATTTATTATTCTGTAAGCAATTTTTATGTAAATAATGCTTTTATTGAATATCTATTTGTCGATGTAAATCTGATATTTTTGACGATTAGCCCAAACTTCCTGATTTGCGCAATAATTTATTGAATTCCAAATTACTAACTGACCTTATCTTGGTATCGCTAACGACTTGAACTGTGAGACGACCTTAACCGGAACTAAAGGCTAAATTGCATTTCGGATAATCAATTTAATTGTGAATTATTTGGAGTATATTCCTAAGACATTTTATAAGACTCGTAAATCACAGAGGTACTTTAACTATGGTAATATACTGGAATTATAAAATATAGTCTGTGACGCAGTAACCATAAAATTCGCCACTCTTTTTAGCATAGAAAAAGTAAAGCTGTTACAGAGATCACATAAGCAGTCGGAATATTTGTATAATTGTGGGATACGAGCAATTAAGCTTCTATAATAGAACGGGGTCCACAGGCCGGTTGATGGGATCAACTAATGGTAGAAACTGTGTGAGCTAAAGATTTAATATTGGTTTCAAGATCGTAGTCTGGACCAATTCTTATTACTAACATAGATATAGTTTTAGATTCTGCCTTAATTAACGTTCCTGCTCATTTTGAACGACATTAGTTTTAGATTTCATTATTTGCCAGTTATTTCACATTAAGCAGATAATCCCCTTGTGGTGATTTACAAGAACGTAATGAGTCACTAGCTCGGACTTTTCCGGGAGAATCCCAAAAACCCAGTACACCAGGAGATTGGGCGGCAGCATTCGCCTGGAAATTTATAACTGGTTCTGGGCAATCTACCTGACTGGCGAAGCTGCTTGCCCTATTATGAGGCTTATGCCAAACAATGGATGGCGATAAACTAATAGAAGAATGGAAGGCAGATTAGAAGAATGGTGATAATTTATCGTCCAAAAACGATTGTATCAAGAATATTTTTTGCAGTAAACGAAACATATTACCAATAATTGTATAGGTATGTTTTGTAAAAGTATTATGTGACAGAAATGGATTTCCAACGATTTTAAAACTACAGGCCATTTCCGGTTACTTATCAATTAAAGCAATAGTAATATCTAAGATTGACTTAAAATTACTCACGAATTTACTTTGAATTTTTTAAACTAAATAATATTTATCAAATTGGCTTTACGGATCATAAATCAAGCATATCGACTGTAAAATGAACTCGGAGGTGAGGCAGGTAGAGACCACGACACTGTCTAATAATACTGTCGTCGGTTTTGGCCGTTGGCCCAACTTAAGGATGGTCTCATTTAAACAAAGTGCATTTATAATAATTTGAAGTTTGAAGCAAATGTTTTAAGAAACTTTCATTTGTTTCAGTCGTTGAGTCAGCTATTTAAAAAATGCTTTTTACAATTATTTTATTGAAGTTATTATCTAAAATATGTTGAAAGTCAATTACTACATCACTTTCGCCGGTAACGTTCATGTTTAATCTATATAAATAATTATTTACGACACTTACAACTCTCTCTACTTTTGTAAAATCGTATTTGATAGGCAATCACTTGTGTAACACCGTGATTAAAATAACGACTTAAATATTTAACGGTTTTGGATTTAGGAACATGCTAGCCTTGAATCATAAATCATTCTAACATCCTGTTTTCTGTTTTAGTAAAAAGTTTACAGTAACAACACTACTGGGATAACAAACGCTACTTAGACAATGGGCTCATATTAGAAGTTAATTGTGAAAACTAAAAAAAGAAGAATAGAAACGCTAGTTCCACGAAATAACTGTAACTTACCGATTGGAAATAGTTCTCAATCCTGGTCGTCGGCAGAAAACAAGTAAAGCCAATGAATTGGCCGCAGTCGACACTAGGAACAGCGCTAGGAGTACAATCTCCTCCACTAGTCGGTCTCTCGCGTCCATCCCTGACATCAAAGCTTGTCTAGAAGACATGAGACACTATAGTTTCGAAACAATGTCATCACTATCACAACACTTCAAACTTGCAACTGAACACTCTCAGTCAAATGTTTATGTATACTGCAGTTGTTAGTCGCGTAAAGTTTTCGAGAACACGCAGGTCGTTTCGGCCGCGTCTTTCTCACAGGGCTGTCATATGACAACTGGCTGATTCAAACTGGCTCTTTGGAGCGGCGAGTAATCGCAGCGCGCGTGGCTGTTCCCCCTCCATTCGCTGCCATCGCGACTTTACTTGTAAGCGAGTAGCGAAGCAAGTTAGCGACAGCAACACCACTTAAATAAATCTACAAGTCTATAGAACAAAATTAAATGTCGGTCAACATCCGGAGTTTTTTTTTCGTTTGTGAAATGTTGTGGCGTATGATAGGGTTCAAATTTCGTTCGCGCTACCATTTTTAGGCTTTTATGAAAACATATTATGGTATCAGTGGTATCCTAAAAACTAGTAATACTATATTAAAATCTTATTGTACGTAATATTTCTAAATAAACCGGTCTAAAGTAACTAATAAAATTAGAGATACTTATTCCAATTCCATCGATTCAACATAATAATATACTTTTCTTTCAAACCTGGTACACATTGCAAAAGTTATTGGTACGTTTATGATCGGTCGCCTGTCTAAAGTTAACTCTCCTTAGGAATGTAATTATTGACCAGACCAATTTACACTCCTTAGCGAATTACATGTCTATTTACAACATGATGATGATGATGATGAACATTCATTAAAAGTTAAAGAGTTCTAGAATCATCATCATCATTATCATTTCGGCTAATATACGTCGCACTGTTGGGTTCGAGCCTCCTCCACAATAAGAGGGAAATTGAACTACTACACTATGCTGGTCAGACGCAAGGGCGTTGCCAAGGAGGGGGCAGGGGGGGTCAGTTGCCCCCCCCTAGAGATCAAATGTGCTAGCCTAGCTAGCCGCAAAGTGACCGAAGTGTAAGCGTGCAAAGTACCAGGCGTTCATATTTTTTATCCCCCATAATATTGCCCCATTGCCAAATTCCGCACCCACAAGGTCATACTGGACTGAAAATAAAAAAGAGATGGGACAGTCGATATACGTAAATCGATAACCGATCTTTATTAAATTATTCATAAAAGAAATAAACCCAATACAGTAAAACTACGTAAAACTTTCAACATATTTTTAAAAATTAAAACACACAGTTACATTATAAAATAAATAAATTGAATTAATTAAACATAAAAAAACTACTTTTCGTCTCAGAGTAAATGATAATATTATGTACGCATTATTGTCAATAAACTAAACATATTTATTCATAAAACAGTCTTAATTGGGCGATTGAGCTAACGACTGCCCCTATTTTGTCAAAAAATGATAAATATTCTAGCAGGAACGCTCCAGTGATAACGATATTAGTGATCTAGACCTTGATTGTACCTACTCCTTTTGATGTCCTCCTTTAATTAAAAGAGTCAAAAAACAGTCATTGTTTGAAACAAATTCAATAACATTTTCATTGAGTGTATTTTAATTATAATAGAAAAATCACAATTATAAAAATATGTATAGAGCTTCATCGATAAAAACAACAGACTTTATCGTAAGCGTGACAGCACTAGGGACAACTGTCACAGAGATCATGCTATATTTTATGGATTATAGGTGGATTGACGACCTGGCGTCATTGGATGCAGGCGGCACCGGCCCGCACACTGATGAAATGAGGGAGGCCTATATCTAGCCGTGGACGGCGATAGGGTCAATAGTGATAATAATGATGGATATTTTATAAATATCAACAATATTGTATTCATTTCAGCTTATCCAGTCCCAAATCCGGGCTCGAGCTTCTTCCACAATAGAAATATGAATATATTTAAAAATTTTAAAACGTAATCATGCTATATATGGAACTAGCAACCCGCACTCGCTTCGCTTCGGTTTTAGTCGTTTTACCCGCGTAGTTCCCGTTCCCGTGGGAATACCGGGATAAAATATAGCCCAGTTTACTCCCTGATATAGCTTTCCATTGGTGAAAGAATTTTTGAAATCGGTCCAGCCGTTTTGAAGATTACCCGGAACAAACAGACAGACAGACAGACAGACAAAATTTTTTTAATCTGTATTTTAAGCATAGGTGTTATGCAAATAACCGTGTGAGCATGAAAAAAATCTATTATTTTGACATTACAAACAGACACTCCAATTTCATTTATTGGTATAGATAACTACTTGTAATGGTCTTGGCGTCTTTGGGCAGACTGTATCTTTATTTATTTTCATTTAAAACTAATGTTATCATCTTTATTACGTCCGAACAAAACGCTTGCATAACGCGGCCATTATTTTTTGTGTCAGAACAACACCTGCAGAAATTGATAACATAAAAATTTAAAAACTAAAAAAAATACAAGGGCACGTGAAAAGTGTATCGAACACGTCCGTAACACTTGCAGAAATAGGCATAAATGTGAACTTAAAACTAAAAACCAGCTAAATGCGAGTCAGAGTCACGCATGAAGGGTTCCGTGCCATCCTTACTAATATTATAAATACGAAAGTAAGTTTGTTTGTTGGTTACTCTGAACCGATTTCCAAAATTCTTTCACTAATCGAAAGCTATAATATCAGGGAGTAACATAGGCTATATTTTATCCCGCTATTCCCACGGGAACGTGAACTACGCGGGTAAGGCGACTGAAACCGAAGCGAAGCGGGTTGCTAGTTATCTCTAGCGAACGGGTTGCTAGTTATATATAAAATAGGCAAAAAATGGCGGTTTTTGTATGGGATTTATTTTATTTTAATTTTATTATTTATTATTAAAGTAAAATACAACTGAGAATTTTGGGAATATTTCAAGTGCCTACCTGTGCTGTGCTGTGTGGTAGCGGCTTCGAATACTACCAACCCTTGCTTTGCTCGTGGGTGTCGTAAAAGACAACTAAGAGCCCTAGAGTGACCCGGACCAACTTCATCTGGTACCATTTGGGTCAACAATTACATTCCCAAGGAGGGGTGACGTCAGGCAGGCGGCCGGTCATAAAAGTCATTGCCGAAACTTTTTGCAATATGTCAAAACAGATGACATATTGCGTCGACCCCAAGTAATTGGGATAAGAGCAAGATGATGATGATGATTTCAAGTGCCTACCTGTTGCCATTATCGATATCGAGCAAAAAAGTACAATAAAAATCGCGCGTGTTGTATGGGAGCACCCCTTATTTTTTTATTTTCTTTCGTTTTTAGTATTTGTTGTTATAGCGGCAACAGAAATACATAATTTGTTAAAATTTCAACTGTCTAGCTATCGCGGTTCTTGAGATACAGCCTGGTGACAGACAGACGGACGGACAGACAGCGAAGTCTTAGTAATAGGGTCTCGTTTTTAGCCTTTGGGTACAGAACCCCCAAAAAAAGAAAGCAAGGGTCCTGTAGAACTAAAAATATGAATTTAAATCCTAAAAAAAACAATTTGTGATCTGTTTGCAAAAACAGGACATTTTTGTTACGTCTCTGAGGACAAGTCTAAAAACAGGACTGTCCCGTTGAGAACGGAATGTATAATCATGTTAGATAATATTAGAATTCTAACATTTATTTTCATTGTGGAAGCTAAATATAGATTGCTCTTAGAAAATCGATCTTAAAACCAGTATAAATAAATACTGTTTTAAATTGCTTATAAATGTTTTAACTGGGACCTAATTAATACATACGTCGTTAGCTCTAAACGCAAAATGAGAAAAAAATTGTGTTAATATATACCAGATAATAATATAGGTTTAAGAATACTCGCTAAAAATACACCTGGTGATTGAATTAACAGCATTCGCCTGGACAAACTTAAACTTAAGAAGATCTTCTCGTCCAATATTCCGGTGTCTGAAAAAAAAGTCTTTTAACTAGTGTGTGTTACCAGCGATGACATATAGAACTGAAAGGTGGTCTTTAAATATCGACCTCATACAAACATAAAAAGGATCAAAGTTGCTCAACGTGCTATGGAGAGGGCTATACTCGGTATTTCTCTACGTGATAAAATCCGGCATATAAAAATCCGTAGAAGAACGGGTTTAACCGACATAGTCCAAAGAATTAGCACGTTAAAATGACAATGAGGAGGCCATATCGCTTGTTGAACGGATAACCGTTGGGAAAGAAAGGTTCTCGAGTGGCGACCACGAATTTGGTGACGAAGCATAGGACGAATTCCTTCTAAGTGGACTGACGATATCTTGAATGTCACAGGGAACCGTTGAATGCAAGTGGCACAGATGGATTCGCCTGGGAAACATATATAAGAAACTGATTCCCAAGCGTGGGATTACGGTATTATGTATTATTTTGTTTGTTTAGTAATGGTCATCGATATAGTGATGGATAAATGGAATATTAAACGTTAATACATATTGTATTAAGTACAAATTCTTCTATTATCTATGTCAATCTAAATTGTTTTATTGAAAGCAAAACAACTGAATAAATATTTTTATAAGTAAGAAATTATTGTATTACTAGCTGACCCGGCGAACTTTGTAAAGCCATAATTTTTTTTTCGTAAATACAATTTCTAAATTTCCGAATATATATTCTCTAATAATTGAGGAACCATTACGGTTTTGTCGGGCAAAATTCGATCTGCTTGGTCTCGCCATTGTTAATGATGATTCAAAGAGAATACAAATTACTGATGATTGATTTCTGAGAAAATTATAATTATCAAATTTTAAACCATACTTAACTATAAACAAAATTACGTTTAGCTGTCATTTGCATTTTGTTATTACATATCAAATGCGTTTTTTTTACCCTACGTTTCATAGTGACTTGTATTCTCTTTGACATGAGTTTCGGTGCGAATATGGCAATGTCATGTAAACATGACATTGCCATATTCACCGAAGCTCTTGTATTATATTCATTTTTTTAGTGTTTTATAGTGTTACATTGAATAATTTTGGTGATATTTTATGTAAGATAATACAGTTAAGATATGTAAGGAATGTGATATAAGAGTGGTTTACGTCTATTTTCATATTCTACCATAATTCCCAGAGAAATCAAATAATTAGGTTTACAACGGCTAATTAATGGCAACGACTTGACTTACTGATGGACATGACTATAAATAAGCTATTCTATATAAAGAAATGTTAAATAATATGAAGAAAATTGTATCAGACTTGGCTGTATGGTTTGTGATTCCTTTGCCCGTCCGAATGGACAAACAGAAACAAAATAAAATCTATTTGACATTTTATGCCATGTCATACGGGAACGCGATCGAACGCGATAAAAAGTAGCTCATTGCCATTAAGAAAAAGAAGAAGAAGAACGGGATAAAAAGTATCCTATGTCCGTCTCCTGGTTCTAAGCTACCTCCCCACCAATTTTCAGCCAAATCTGTACAGCAATTCTTGAGTTATAAATAATAATAAACATAGTAACTAACACGACTTTCTTTTATATATATAGATTTGCGAGTGAAAATTCACTATAAACTTTATACAGGTATATTTATTTTTGTACTTGAATTCATCCGCGCAAAAAGTACACATTGTAATAAAACAATTTTTACGGATTTTTTGCGTTTATGTTAGATTGCCTGACGCTTCGAAGATTTTACAGCGTTCTTGGTCACAGTCGAACTAAGATGTCTCACGTCCAACAATTCATCGTTATTACAGAGATTTCTACCCGCTACAGAATTAGTAATTAAATATTTTGACCCACATTTTGACAGAAATTTACCCGTGTTAATGAACGGTGTAAAGTGTTCGAAACGTCGGGGCCCGACGTCGGGCAATCAAAAATCAAATACAGACGCGATAAAATCCGTAAAATAGCTTTATTTACAGAATCAACAAATAGCTCGAAATAATGTCTTTAAATAAAAATAAAAATTCTATTCTTATTATACTTATTGCATAATATATGCAAATGAATAAAAATAAATACACTTGCACTTATTACATAATAAAAACATATGCAAATCAAAAAAGATAAATCGTTTTAACACTTTTAAGGAGTATTTATTTTATTTTGTGTAAAAAAATAGCAAATGAAAAGAAAGTACTGTAAACATCCGGATGTCTGTCTGTATGTATGAATCTGGAACGGTTACGTCCGTAAAACTTAACATATAGAAACATATTTTTTATTGCTTTAGAATTTTAATACGCTGTTTCCTATTACAAATGGCTGGCTAATTCCATGTCGTTTAATTATAATTAATAAAAAAACTAAAAGTCAAATATTTCCGGTGTGGTGACGGAGTAAGAATACAATTCACCACTCCCTATCTTGCCCGTGGATGTCGTAAAAGATGAATAAGGGATATAATACGCATATAACATCTATGCAAGAGAAAGAAAACTGGAAATGAAACCCAATACCAACCTGTCTGACCAGCATGGTATAGTAAGGTCGGACTCCCTCCTATTGCGGAGAAGGCTCGATCCCAACAGTGGGACGTGTATGGGCTGAAATGATGATGATGATGTCCGGTTCTTTTGCGATATGTATTTTCCTAAATATATTTCCAACTACTTTCCTATATGGTGACATCTATACCAATAAATAAAATTGGAGTGTCTGTTTGTTATGTCAAAATAATAGGCTTTTTTCATGCTCACGCGGTTATTTGCACGACACCTATGCCTAAAATATAGATTAAAAATTTTTGTCTGTCTGTCTGTTTGTTTCGGGTAATCTTCAAAACGGCTGGACCGATTTCAAAAATTCTTTCACAAATGGAAAGCTATAATATCAGGGCGTAAACTAGGCTATATTTTTTCCCGGTATTCCAACGGGAACGGGAACTACGCAGGAAAGACGACTGAAACCGTAGCGAAGCGAGGGCGGGTTGCTAGTTAGGAATATAATTAATGGGTCTTTCCCATCATCTCAAGGGTCATTCTGATCTTATATCTACTGCTGGGCTCGAGTCTCCTACACGAATTTATTTTTTATTTTGAGTTGCCCATTTCTTGCATAGATATTATATACATGTTATATATTTTAGTCATATTTTATGGGTCTATGGGCAATCGCCTACTATAATATCCAAAGACAAATATTGTTCGATATTATTCAAAGTTGAACACATGACGTTCACTTAACCTAGACCCATTTTCTTAATGCTTCAACAAGAATGAGATCTTTACTATCAGTACATTGCCGATAAACCGAGATTTAGGGGCTTAGTAAGATGTTCTATATCATTATTATATATACCAGAGATCATACAAGAAATACGTGAAGCATAGAGTATAGCGAACTGACTTTTTTTGATGCGTTAGAGTTCGTTTATTTGTGACGCTTTTTTGCTTAAACCACCAAACCGATTTCAAAAATTCTTTCACCAATAGAAATTTATAATATCAGGGAGTAATATAGGCTATATTATACCCCGGTATTCCCACAGGAACGGGGACTACGCCCGTAAAGCGACTGAAACTGAAGCAAAACGAGGGCGGGTTGCTAGTGTTAAAATAAAACTTTCAGTGTATAAAAACCCTTTTTAGGGTTTCGTACCCATATGTTAAAAACGGGACCCTATTACTGAGACTTCGCTGTCCGTCCGTCCATCCGTCCGTCTGTCACCAGGCTGAGGAGTGCCGGGGATCGAATGTCACTAGACGATCTCTCCGGCACTCCGCAAGAGCGCGGAAGGGACCGCTGTTGGTTTTAGTGGGTATTCCGGTTGCATAGGTGACCGGCGAGTCCCACACACCCCCCTCGTCTGTTACCGGCGGGGGGCAGTGCGTAAATTGCATTTCCACAGCGTTAAAAAAAAAAAAAAAAAAAAAAAAAGGCTGTATCTCAAGAACGGTGATAGCTAGACAGTTGAAATTTTCACAGATGATGTATCTATTGCCGCTATAACAATAAATAAAAATAAAATAAAATAAATATTTAAGGGGGCTCCCATACAACAAACTTGATTATTTTGCTCAATATCGATAATGGCAATAGGGAGGCACTTGTTTACCTAGTCAATGGTACGGAACCCTTCGTGTGCGAGTCCGACTCGCACTTGGCCGATTTCTTCTAGTGTAAGTATCGTTTTTTTCTACAAACGTAGGTTAATGGAAAGGATAAAACTTTAGATAGATTTTTAAACAGATTTTCTTGCAAATAAAACTATTTTACAGATTTTATCGCGTTTGTATTTGATTTTTGATTGACGTTTCTAACACTTAACAGCGTTCACGATTCATGGTCCGCCCGTCCAAACAAATTTTTATCTTATTACGGCAAAGAACTCTAACTTCTTACATACGTACATAAGTTTTTATTATTTATTATTTATAATGGTTTCATTTATTTTTAAATCATGATTATCTATCTTATATCATGTCTTATAAAGTTTTAAATTGAAAACAATATTTATTAGTCTATTCTGCTTTAAAATTAAAAGTTTATTCCAAGCCTAATCAACTCTGTCAACAATTTAAATATTATATTAGTTACTCAATTTTAATAATTTCAGTTAAATTGTATTTAGAGAAATACCGAGAATAAGGAGCAAGAAAACTTTCTTAAAATCGTTTTATTAAAGTGAATATATTTGATGTCCTACGCTTTTTTGTCGCTAAATTCTTTAAAATAAAGTTTAATTTAATTTTATTTTATAATTTTTAAAATAAAATTAATAATCCCTGTGAACATATCAATTGTTCATGTAGTGGCGAAGTAAGAATACAATTCTTCACTCACTATCTTGCCCATTGATGTCGTAAAAGACGACTAAGGGATATAACATGCACATAATATCTGTACAAGAGAAGGAAAACTCGAAATGAAACTCTATACCAACATTTCTGACCAGCATGGTAGGTCAAAATCCCTCCCATTATAGAGGAAGCCTGCGGCTAACAATATGACGTATGTGATGTGACGTAATGATACGATGATGTGTCTATTTCAATGGAATTGTACGTTTAGCGTCGATGAGCTACTTTACTTTATAAGCGATAATTTATCTCTAAAAATTTAATGCTGTTTACTTTCCTAATCCTTCTTAAATCTGTAGATATAACGTCAGTAGAGATAGCTAATATTTTAGACGCGTGATATAAGTTTGGAGTCTTATTTTTGATAAGACTATTAAATATATTGTCTCGTTGATTTATTTTTCAATTCCACCCTGTAGGACCATTGCTTCGAATTCGAGATTGAAAGTTATCGACTATTACTGCGATTGGAATCTTAAAAACATAAAAAAGTGAGCCGTCTCTCAGGACGCCTGGTAGATGTGAAACATCGAAATTATTTTGTACAAGTATATATGCATAAAAGAACAGATTACGACAGGTACTAATATGGCATAATGGAAAAATAAAATATTACTTTTATTTTTAACTTAACATTAATGTTCATGAACAAAGTTAAGTAAAATGCCGCGCTTTTGAGAACCATTTTCTACGGTATTACATAGTCTTCCCAGGTACAAATCTATTCAAGTTATAACAGGTTACCTTTCATTGAAAATATATATTGCAAAAGTTATTGGCAATATTTTTATGTCTGGTCACCGACCTGAGGTAAACATTTCATGGTAAAATAATTGTTGATTGAATGGCATCAGATGGAGCTGTAACTGGTGTATGTAAAGCTCTTAGTCATATTTTACGACAACCACGAGCATTGCAGGGATTGGTAGTATTCGAAGCCACTACCACACATCATTTGTGATATATAACCGTTTAATACGCTCTGTTGAAATTAAAATATATTTTTCTCTGTTCAAGTACCTATATATTACAATATTTCTTCATCAATTAATTGATTGACTCAATATGCAAGGTTTTCATTATTTTTTTCAATATTTCTACATTATCACCATGTCAGCCTATATATGCCCCACTAGTGGGTGGGGCCTCTTCATTTATGAAAGGGAATTTGACTTACTATATCACGCTTATGAAATGTGTTGACGGACTTTTGACGCGAATGTCAAAATGTCACGTAGCGCTTTTAGGAGCGCCTCAGTACCATTGTTTTTCAACGTTTTCGCTGTAAACAAAAGTGTTCGGACTCCACGGTCCGCCGTCTGTAGCTTCTTCGGTGTTTGTGTTGGCGTCTCGGCGTCAGCATAGTTATCGGAGCGGTTGCCGACGAGCGACCAGCATTCATCGCAGTCGCACGGGTACTGACCCAACTGCCTTCTCGCCATGCGTCCTCGGAGGGGCTACCCCACGCGGGGTACTCGCCGCACCAAGGAGCCGTCAGCCGCCGGTCCATCAACATCAAGCGCCACGGGGGTGCGCCACCAGGCGTCCCCACGTTCGCCCTCGCCGCCGCAACCCGCACCGCTGCAGCCGCAGCGCACGCAAACGCGAGCGCTGCGCAAGTCGCTGCCTTCCGCGGGAGTGAGCACGGGTGATCCCACCCTGTTGCCCCCCGCGCCAGCCGCCTTCACCTCCCCGCCGCCCTATGAGGAGGGCAGTCGCCGGTTCTCGCTGGTGCGTTCGTTGTCGACTCGTTCGATGACGATTTACCGCAACCGCGAGAACATCGCAACAGCCGCCTCACCCACCACCAGCCCGCAGCAGCCGAAGTCGCGTGCGTCGTCGTACTACGACCGCAGCGACGACTCCGATTCTTCTGACGTCTCACCGATGTCGGACGAATCACAAGAGCACCACTCCCCCCAAAAGGGGAAAAAGAAGAAGACGCCATCACCACCGTTGACGCCCGTCTCCGCAGCGTCCGACGCCCTGCCAGGCGTCAGACGTCGACGCAGCCCGAACGACGACGATGATCCGGCGAAGCGCTTATGTGCCGCCGGGTCCGCCTCGCCACCTACGCCGCCTGCTGCCGCACCTATGGTGCCCTTTAGCGGCCAATCGCCGCGGCTAAGGCCGCGATCGCCATCGCCAATGCCGACGCCTGCGCCGCGAACCTACGCGAGCGCGGCCGTCGAGCACGCGCCGAACATTGCCTCCGACGCGCCCATGCCGTCCACCAGCGCCCTACGAGTCGCAGAGCAACCACCACAACAACCAGCGAAGCCCAAATATCCCCTTATAGTGGTCGAGGTCCTACCCAATTGGACCCATCACTTAGCGGTGATAAGACAGCAGCTCGGGCGAACAGCGAATGCTCGCCCCTTCCGCAAGGGCATTCGCTTTACGCCTGCCGACGAGGAAGAATATCGCCTTCTGCAGCGGTATCTTACAGTACTAGAGACGACGGAGAAGGTCTCATGGTACTCCTACACGATGCCAGAGAACAAAGACTTCAAAATTGCCATCAGGGGTCTACCCCACGACTCTCCCCCTGAATTAATCATTCAAGAGCTAGGATCGCTGGGATTCACAGCGGTCTACGTTCGCCCTATTCGTGCCAGGGGTGGTCGCCCTGGCTGCATTCATCATGTAATGTTACAGCGCAGCCACAACAATGAGCCACACTTCCGTCATAGCAGTCATAACTGCCACCACCCGCTAGCCTGCGTGCAATGTGGCGGTCCGCATCCTGCCAGAGACTGCAGCCGCCCCCGCGAGACACCAGCGACGTGTGTAAACTGCGGCGGGCCTCATCCCGCCAACTATTCCGGCTGCCCCGTCTTACGACGAGAGGCCCGGAATTGTCAGGCGGGCACAGAAGCCCTTTCAAAGCAAAATAGGCGCCCACAAGCGCCTGAGCAGCCCAGCGTGGCCGCTGACCCGCAGGCGTCTAGCCTGATGGCGCCGGCGAACCCCGCCCCGCAGCAACGAAAAACAAAAAAGAAGAATAAGAAGAAAAAGAAAGCCACCAGCTTCGCGACGCCCATAGTGAGCGTCACGACGCCTATAGCTGCCGTCGCGACGCCCATAGCGCCGGTCGCGACGTCTTCGGCGCCGGTCACACAGCCGCCGCTAGAGCGCCACCTAGCGCCAACAGCAGCCTCACCGTCGTATGAATTTCATACGCCAATATCAACAGTAATGTTGGTACTGAAGAGCATTCTCGCAGCCCTAGACGCCGGACAGCCCTACGAACACATCATAGACGTCGTTACGCGGGGCTTATCCATCATAATGTCAAAATCGATGCCTTTCTACTAAGAAGATAGCCGCCGTGACGCAATCGCCTCGCTTAAACCAAAACACTTCTGTACAAGTGTACAGAAGTTGTTGTTGGTGTCCGCGGGGCGGCGCCACCGGCGGCCAAATACAAACAAGAAGAATCTCATCAGACCACCGTGGGACGGTGTTCGACGTGTCAGCCACCGTAGGGTCGCTGGTCGTTCGGAGCGGGGCCTCCTCCGGGGTAACCGGGGGTCTCACCCTGCTCGTCCTGACCGCCCCTATGGTGTGAAGATCGTCCACCGTCCCCCAAACACCATCGTTTGTTTATAACACCCCGAAGACACGGTATTCTTTAATACCGGCGGTAGAAACCACGGTCAGAGGGAAACATCCCTGAAACCGTTTCTCCCATCCCAGACGGGGGTGGAGAGCATAGTCGATGTCTAGCGCTTTTATATTTTTTTCATTATTTTAGTGTCCTGAAGTGATACTGAATAATTCTGCTGATATTTTATGTAATATAATGGCGATAAAATTCTGAAATATAGTGAATATAATATAACAGTGAATTACGTGCATTTTGACATTCTGCCAAAATTCCCAGAGAATGCATGACCTGGATATCAGCACCAAATCATGCTAACGACTGACTGAAAGACGAAGACTGAAGACGTGAATAATAAATATAATAACTCGACACTGGCACCAATAGCTCATATTATTGTAGCTCATTGCCATCAAATAAGAAGAAGAAGAAATGTGTTGATATAGGTTTTACTTTGAGTTTTCTTTCTCTTTCATTGAAGTTAGCATACTACAACCATTAGTCGTCTTTTATGACGCCCACGGGCAAGATAGAGAGTTGTAAATTAAATTTCTACTTCGTCACCACGCGGAGTATATTTCTTATCATATTGTAAACATACGAACCTAGTCACTGATATAAAATACGTTGAAACCTAGAACTATTATCTTTAGATTAATAAATATTACAATGAACGACGATGTATGAGTCAGTCAATCCATTGATTTATTCAGACAATCTTGAAATTCCATTAGACTCATATTTTTAATTGCCTTGACAGGAAAATCTATATAGTCGAGGTCGATACGGCCCGACCAAATGATCAAAATATTGTTGGCTAGCAACCCGCCCTCGCTTCGCTTCGGATTTAGTTGTTTTACCCGCGTAGTTCCCGTTCCCGTGGGAATACCGGGATAAAATATAGCCTAGTTTAGGCCCTGATATTATAGCTTTCCATTGGTGAAAGAATTTTTGAAATCGGTCCAGCCGTTTTGAAGATAACCCGGAACAAACAGTCAGACAGGCCGACGGACAAAAATTTTTTAATCTGTATTTTAGGCATAGGTGTCGTGCAAATAACCGTGTGAGCATGAAAAAAGCCTATTATTTTGACATTACAGACACTCCAATTTTATTTATTGGTATAGATATACGAAGCCAATTTGTAGGGAGCATTCTCCCTAGTCGAGGCCACGGGTGACCCGACCGGGGATCTTAGTCCGTCACCCGCAGAGAGACTGACCGCGCGACGTCGCGAGTGTACCCCTCAGGGTATTCTGTCGGGCACACCACGGAAGACAGGACAGGACACTACTGTACCAGTGGTCGAACCAACGACGAAGGCGACGTGCTACGGTGGGTTACGAGGCGCGCGGCCCCTCTTTCGCCTCGGACGGAGCTGGGCGACGGATGCGCTGAAGTAGCGCATAGTCCACTAAAAAAAAAATGAAGAAGCATTTTGTTAGTAAAAAAGAAGTCTGTATATCAAAGTATACAGATAATATAAGATATAAAATTATTTATGAGACAGTGAAAGTTATTTGTATTAAAAAATAACGTATATTCTTTGGCAGCCATTTTATAGACATTGACAGATGGTAATTAATTCGTGGCCCTATCTAGTCTTCCACTGAATATAAGGTATGGAGATGTTTTTGGCACGAACATGAAAGCGCCATGTACTGGTAATGTATTATATTCAATATTTTAATGTATTACATTAAATAATTTTGATGATATTTTATGTAATGTGAAGAAACACTGACATGTAATAAATCTTTATATATATTATTATATATATTTGTGTGTTGTTGTGTACGTGTGTACGTCACTGAACTCCTCCTAAACAGCTGGACCTATTGTGATGAAATTTTTTATGCGTATTCAAGGGGATTCGAGAATGGTCTCGATTCACAATTGGACCCAGTTGCTGCGCTGCTGTCGATATCAAGCAGAATTCTTTTTGCATTTTTTTTTCGATTTAAACAGAACAACGTCTATTGGGTCAGCTAGTATGATATAAACGTGCTTTAAAGATATTTTCGTTTGCCACCAAAATTTCCAGAAGAAACCATTAATCGAAAGATTCGAAGAAACTGTTAATTTGTGAAGAATATTGTACCTTAACACAGAAAACAATAGCCTTGTATAAGTTGCTGATTGCCTATACAAAAAAAGAAACAAATTTGTTTTTAAAACAACAAAAGATTTTGAATAGTTGGCTACCTGATATGCTTTTTTTTTATTGCCGATGGTAATAAACGAGCAAGCAATAGCCCTAGGTTAATGTAAAGCCGTCGTCTTTTACGACACCCATGGACAATGGAGGGATTAGTAGTATTCGTAGCCGCTATCACAGAACAGAACAGCAGCATTCATTTAGATTGTGGATTACATTTTTTTTAAGAGCGCCATAAACTAAGGTTATAATAATCCTTGTATTGCGGGGGACTTTACAAACATAATTAACGAACACAAATTATATATTTCATAAATGGTAATTTTTCCTGGGTGAAAGTTACATTATATCCTTTTTTTTTTTGTAACGTGGGTAAAGGATATGTAAAATATCAAGATGATGGGTTCTTTTTTTCATGTCTATTGATAGCAAACGAGCAAACAGTACACTTGATACTGCCAGTTTTAGACCTATGCTAGGCTATTGCCTATCGTACAGAAATAGAGTGTGAACGCGCGCAATAGATTCGGTGGTACTAAAAGCCACTATACGCAAACACTCTCAGAAAATTGAACTACCGGCTCTCTAACTCACCGAACGAACTGCAGTGGCGAACTGCTCAGACGTCGATTTTTCGAGAGTCTGAAACTACGCGAACGAACCGGCCCGCGTCTTTAGACTTTCCTTCCAAATTATTGCATAGTTAAGGCATGAAAACATAACAAATAAACTCAGATTCGTATACAGTAATCATCAGTCTGTTCTCTCAATTTCGGTCTTCTATATTTATAATCAGCAATCTTCGATGTGTTGTATGTTAAGATAGGAATATTAAAGATGTGCTTCATTGATCACGTATTCTATTTTGAAAAGAGTTATTGCCCTATCAAACGGTATGATTAGATTATAAACCTATCTGACCCGGCAATCTCAAACATCGAGAACGATAGCTAAAAATAAAGATACTAATGAAACGCGGTCTTGCCAAATTGGGCACTCACGTATACAAAAACATGACGTACAGTTAGTTTACAAAAAGAAATACCAAAAATACCGTGACATAGTAAACGCTTCATAGTAAACGCATCATCGCGTTTCCACCGGCAGGCAACAGACAAATAGGGACTCAGTACCAGTAGTAGGCCTAATGGCGAAGAGATGGGAATATAGCGGTTTAAGCGCTTCGCTCTTGAGCATTGCCAATCTAAAAAGGACAAAACCGTCATCGTGTTTGTCTTTGATTCATTTTTATTGCATTGGGTCGAGTTTCAAGTATGGATCCAGTTTAGTGAAATAAAAATTTCTACTAACGACAACTACATAGCATTTTAGACAGTCTGCAAGTGATGTCTGGGGTACGAACGGACCTTGTATCAACTCGAGAAAATTTCTGTGCGTTCATAGCAATAAATTTTAAGACTTATATATCAGTCCCTCTATCATATCCGTGGTGCTGTATTACTGCGCTTCACATAACTGTACATTCTCTATAAGTTACGCTATATATATTAAGGCAATGGAACCTTTTCTACTTCTTCAGTTTTTCATTTTAATTAAATTTGTTGAGAGTCCTAAGACAATTAGAAGCATTTTCCAGGATTTCCTAAGGGTCGAATCTTGATGTCTTTTGTGGAGATCATTATAGACCCCTTGGTTGCAGGACTTACAACGGCGGGAATGTGTGGTGGAATTAATTCCAAAATATATTCTAGAACTACCGCAGGAGCAAGTTTGAGAACACTAACTGCATACATCAATGATTAAAAATATTTATACAAAAATGGTAGATTCGAAGCAAAAGATGTTAAAGTCATTTGCGGCTAACAGCTAAACACTCGACAAAAAATCTAAATTGACTTTTTAGCCAAAAAAGAAACTACACAAATGCGCAAGATTGGATAGTATTGATAGCGATAAGTAGATAACATTTTATATAAGAGACGTCTCATTTTTTTATATTATTTCGCGTAATGGCCCACATCAGGCCACCAACATCAACGAATCGATTTCATTGGCACGCTCAATTGACGGAGAGGCATAATACGGTCGATTATGGACCTGGATTCAGCCAAAATACGATTTATGTAGTTTTTCTCTCATTTACTGTAACAGATAACAGAAATACTAGAACAGAATACTATTATTTAGTATTCTGTTTTTGTAAATATGTTATCAAAGAACGGACAAACTCCGCTTACTGACGAAGTTGTAACACATAAGATCACTGCAAAACAAGGAAAGCTTTTCATAAAACTATATAATAACACGTCTAGCCATCGTGTTATAGTAAGGTAATATCTCTTATCTGGAGGAAGCCCCCCACCCAATAATAGGTGGTAGGTATGTTGGTAAGAAGATATCTTATATTAGCAAACATGGCAGTGGACTATCGGGTTTTTTTTTTGGGGTGGGTTGCGGTCGGCGCACTCCTCCCACCGCTCCGTCCGGGGCGACAGAGGGGCGTAAGCACGCACACCCGCAACCCACCCGAACACCACGCCGCCTTCGTCGTTGGAACGACCACCGGAGCAGGGTGACTTGACGTCAGTGGTCGGCCCGACGGAATACCCGGAGGCAGTACCCACTCCCATCGACGGCCCACCGGGACGCCAATCACCGTCGCAAGGCTAACCTCTCCGTGGTTGTCGGACTAAATCCCCGGTCCGGTCACCCGCAGCCTCTGTTAGGGCGGCATCAGGCGCAGGTACTCACGCCTACGCCGCTCCAGTCGCCGCCGGCGGAGCACCGTGTCCGCGTGGAGTCATTTCTCTCGCACACGGTCCGCCGCTTCCTTCCGCGAGCTCGTAATGATCACCTACCTATAGGAAGGTAGGAAGGGAAACAAACTAAAATAGACCAAACGGGGATCACCTATTCTTTCCGATATGATAAAAGGGAGGTACTTTCAATAGATATTATTCGTTTTGTAAACAAACAACACGTCATCCTGCGGACCTGCCAATGCGACATTGCATGTCCTTGCATGTGGCCAGGTAGGACAAAGGAGCTCTATTCAAAGTGCTGTGTTTAAATTTTGTCGTATTAGTTGGTCGGTTGGAGAACAAAAGTTATGTCGTAATGCGACAATCAATTACGACGAGGAACGCTTATCAATCCATCCATCTTGAATGGTTTAGGTAAACAAAAAAAAAGCATAAACAAAAAGTTTAATGCCCCACAAGCTCTTAATAGAAGATTGTCTTTCTAAGGATGTTGTTTTGGCAAACGTTAAATGGTGTAACATCCAGCAAGGTATCGTTACCGATTCATTTTATAAATTTTTTAACTTTACCTTTTTTATTTTTTTTTTACTGGCTATGGTGTGAAAACTGCCCAATTCATCCAAGTCGATGGAAGGGTGGCATACGACCTAATAACCTCTGTGGTCCCTCCCAGTCGCCACTGGATCAATCACAGATTAAAGCTAAAAGGTATCACCATTATTTTCTTTTTTACCCAGGTTATAAGCAAAAGACTGAGGGGCTTTACGAAATTTAATGCAAACGAGTGATAACTGAAATATTATGTCCAACACATTTGATTATCCTGTCCGTCATGAAAGGCGTAATACAGAAGGCATAGTGGTTACGATACTGGTCTATCATGCTAAGTGCTACAGTTTTGACTCTTGTGTAGTACAAAACTTTGTGTGATCGACAAATTCTTGTTCTGAGTCTGGATGTAATTTGTGTCTGTTAATTGTATATTTGTAAAGTTACCCGCAATACAAAAATTAGTTACTTAGTGCAGGGTCTTTAAAATCCTTATTAATATTTTAAATGCGAAAGTATGTTTCTTTGTTTGTTTTTTACGCTTTAACACTTAAATCACCGAACCGATTTCAAAAATTTTTCACCCACGCAAAGCTATAATATCAGGGAGTAACATAAGCTATATTGTATATCGGTATTCCCATAGGAATCAGAACTACGTGGGTAAGGCGACTGAAACCGAAGCTAAGCGAGGGCGGGTTGCTAGTAATCTATATAATGGCGTCTCAATGAAGGTTTAATTACATTTATTAGGTGCGCAATTACCTCACTTTTCTATCTTATGTACTAGCGAATTCCCGCGGTTTCACCTATTTAGGACCCATGGGAATACGGTGTTAAAATATAGCCTATATTACTCGTTAATAATGTAACTATCCATTCATCATCATGATTAAGTCTGTCGCCGTCCACTGCTAGACGTGGCCTACGTGATGTTTAGCCACAAATTGCGGACCTGTGCCGCCTATATCCAAATGACGTCCAGCAATTTTCACCAGGCTGTTGAACCACCTACTGAGAAGGCGTCCGACACTGTGTCGTTCGATACGTGGTACTCAAGAACCTTAGCTTTTCATTGATATTTTTTTATGTTTTTATTTATTTTATGTTCAGGCGTGAAAACATAACAAACAAACTCACATTGACATTTATAACATTAGTTATGAAGTACAATTTTGTGTACATGTACAATTTTTGTATCATCATCATCATCTCAGCCCATATACGTCACACTGCTGGACTCGAGCCTCCTCAAGAATAGGAGGCAAATTCACTTTACCTTGACCTTGGTATAGGGTTTTATTTCAAGTTTTCCTTCTCTTAATTAGATGTTATATGCATATTATATCCCTTAGTTGTTTTTTACGACATCCATGGGCAAGAAGTTTTTGTATATATGTATATTATTTTGTATCTTGGAAACCGCTCGGGAAAAACATACTTTAATACTCCCCGTGTAATGACAAAGTAAGAATTCAATATATCTTCACCATTTTTCCCGTACTGAGGAAATCACCAAGAGAAAGACAAGTAGCATGTATCTGAGGAAATTATAACCCCAAAGCGTGGCAATTATACCATTGTCCTTCATTGCAGACCAAGCCCCAGTCAAGTTCAAATTAAAATTCAAATACATTTATGTATAAGCTCCGCGGGGCACTTACATTTTGTCAATTTTAATATTTTACCTTAAATTAATCGGATATACTACAACCGGATTACAACTCCCAAAAATGGTATTCAACTCAGCCATTTTCTTTATGTTTTTCTACTGACTTCGCTTTAATAAAATTACTAGCAACCCGCCCTCGCTTCGCTTCGGTTTCGGTCGACTTACCCGCGTTGTTACCGTTCCCGTGGGAATACCGGAATAAAATATAGCCTATGTTACTCCCTGATATTATAGATTTCCATTGGTGAAAGAATTTTTGAAATCGGTTCAATGGTTTAAGCGTGAAAGCGTAACAAACAAACAAACTTACTTTTGCATTTATAATATTAGTAAGGATATTTATCACAGCTCAAACACGTCTTGTGGGCTCGAGTCCCCTCTGAAAATGGGAGGGAAATTGAACTAGTATACCACGCTGGTCAGCCGGGATGGTACAAGGTTCCATTCCGAGTGTTCTTTCTCTGTCCCTCTCTTCTATGCATACTATTATTCTATGCAGACTATATCCCTTAGTTGTCTTTTCGACACTCACGAGCAAGATTGCGAGGCGAATTGTATTCTTACTCCGTCACCGCATGGAAATTACACAAAATATGTTTAATAATCATTAGCACCAAAGTAGCCTTCGAACCACTATATAAATTCATCATCTTGCTCTTATCCCAATTACTTGGGGTCGACGCAATATGCCATCTGTTTTGACATATTGCAAAAAGTTTCGGCAATGACTTTTATGACCGGCCGCCTGCCTGACGTCAACCCTCCTTGGGAATGTAATCGTTGACCCAAATGGTACCAGATGGAGTTGGTCCGGGTCAATCTAGGGCTCTTAGTCGTCTTTTACGACACCCACGAGCAAAGCAAGGGTTGGTAGTATTCGAAGCCGCTACCACACAGCATGAAGAAGAAGGAATACTCGAAATAAAATCCTATACCGACTCGTTTGACCAGCGTGTTATAGTAGGTTAATTTCCCTCCCTTTGCAGATTTCTCGAGCCCAGCAGTGAGACGTGTTTGAGCTATGATGACGACGATGATGATGACGCTGGTGATGATGGTAATATTAAAAAACGTTGATTTTAATTTTTTTATCGTACCTCTTAAGTAGGGGTGTCCAGTTTTTTTAACCAAATGTCCGGTCATACTATGGTAATAAGGTGAAATTGATATAAAATTTGATTACACGTTAAAAAAGTAAATTGTTTAATAATTAAATAAAACTCGTATTATAATACCTACCACTTTATCTAATGTCCATTAGCAAGGTGTGTATTCTCTTTGGTAGAGTACGTTGACACCTGCAAGAACTATGTCGAATGTCTAAAGTTTAATAGTTAACGCTTATCTTTGTATTTTTAAATTCGCAGACATTGATAGAGCACTCGGTAAAGGAAATTACTTTAAATTTATTCACTACTAGCAACCCGTCCTCGCTTCGCTTCGGTTTCAGTCGTCTTACCTACGTAGTTCCTGTTCCCGTAAGAAAACCGCGAAAAAAAAATAGCTTATGTTACTCCCTGTTATCATAGCTTTCCATTCGTAAATGAAGTTTTGAAATGGGTTCTGTGGTTTAAGCGTGAAAGCGTAACAAACAAATAAACAAATAAACATGCTTACTTTCGCATTTATAATATTAGTAAGGTTTCTGGGTATCTCTGTGGTTTATACTTTTAGCACGGGGTCATGATTGCACGAATGGCCTAGTGATTAAGATGACTGACCTATCGCGCTCGTATCTTGGGTTCGATTTCTACGCAGGACAACACTTTGTGTAACCCACAAATTATTGTTCTGAATCTGGATGTAAATTGCATCTATTAATTATAGGTTTGTAAAGTCTTCCGCAATACAAAGATTAATTCCTTAGTGCAGTGTTGTCTTTAAAAAAAAGTGAGCCGTCGTATAGATGTTTCACATCAAAAATAAACAATATTTTGTAGTTACCACACACGGAGGAACCTGTGATATTTTTTGTAATCAAATGTAATACTGTATTTTTTTTCTTTTTAAATTTAATTTGTAGTCCGTTCGCATATATTAAACTTAACCTAGTTAATCAGGGAAACCTATTATTAGTCATAGAATACTGTAGAACACAAATTATGTAATTTATTATATGTATCGCTGTTGGTTTTCTAAATAAATAAGTATCCTAACTCCGTTACAAAATCATAACCCGGTGGACCATTGAAGGAAGATCCTCTTACAAGGCGAAATAAAATCCCTAGCCGAGGCCACGGGTGACGTGACCGGGGATTAGTCCGTCATCCGCCGAGAGGCCGACCGCGTGAGGAAAGACCGACGTCCTCCCCGAGGGGGGGACGTCGATCGATGGGAGGGTACCCCACGTAGCGGGTATTCCGTCGGGCCGACCACTGATGACAAGTAACCCTGCTCCAGTGGTCGGCCCAACGACGAAGGTGACGTGCATCGTGGGTGGGTTGCGGGAGTTGCGTGCTTACGCCCCTCTGTCGCCCCGGACGGAGTGGTGCGAGGAGCGCGCCGACCGCAACCCACCCCCAAAAAAAAGGGCGAAATAAGATAGCACAGTGGCTCACGGTATATCTATCCATCCATCCATCAGCCTACAGACGTCCACTGCTGGAAATGGTATATAATCTGGCAAAAACATAGTTAAAACAAAAGATTTCGTTTTGCCTTCATATATCGGGTGAAACAGTGTAGTGTTCTTTTACAAAATCTTCTACACCATGGCTAAATGGTTAGATTTGACTATGTGGTAGCGTGTTAAAAAAAGCAATAGTCGGTAACCTTTATTTTTTTTATTGTCTTTAGTGGCAAACAATCAAGACCCGATGGTAAATCACAAAGGTCACTTATGGCATTGGGTAATAACATGGTTATAGTAACATCGGTCTACTGGAGGAGCAGAATTAGATTGAGAAGAATCAAAATAGGAAGGGATTTCGCGTGTGGTTATAGAGTAAGAACACAATTCACCAGCCCCTACCGTACACGTGATTGTCGTATAAGGAGCCGACTGGATCGCGATATAAGTAAAAAAAAACAGTGTACCAACACATCTTTTTTTTTTATGGATGGGCTATGGTAAGTGCACGCGCGATCCAGTCCGTCCGGGGCGATGAAAGGACGGCGCGCGGGCCCATAACCCACCCGTACCCACGTCACCTCGTTGTTGGGCCGACCACCGGAGTAGATGTGACTTGATGTCAGTGGTCGGCCTCACGGAATACCCTTTCGGGTAACCTCACCTCTCGACGTCCTGGGACGTCGGTCGCCGTCGCACGGTCAGCCTCTCTGCGGGTGAAGAAACAATTCCCCGGTCCGATCACCCGCGGCCTCGGCTACGGCGGCATTAGGCGCAGATACTCGCGCCTGCGCCGTCCGAGTCGCCGGCGGCGGAACGTGTCGCCGAATAGGAGCTCTACTCGCACACGATCCGCCGCCTCCTTCCGTGAGATTGTACCAACACACGTGGCCCGCGTTTTATATTAGATCAATTTGTATCCTATTGTCGAGGATCCTCGCCTAGCAGTAAGACGTATAGGCTGAAATTGAAGAAAAGGATCAAAAATAATAAAAACAATCCGGATTTCTGGTGACACACCTATTTCATTGATATATTTAGGTAGGTTATCAAAAGACCTCGCCCTAAGTGATTGTACAATGATTTATAAAAATAAATACTCATGGGAAATTCCAATTAGATTAGAATATCTGTTTGAATGAATCAAATGTGTATTTTAGCTGATAATATTGTTCTATTAACTATACCAATTTAGATAATAAACTTTATTTGTACTAGGAAAATTATTCTGGCGCCGTTTGATTGATAATGTCAAAACGTGATATTTTTTTTAATCGTTACTTGCATTTGTCAAAGAGTTACATCATCCAGTAATTTTTATATATAATCATCGTACCGATTCCACAGCCTATCGAAGTCCCCTTTTAAATATCTTTCAAAGAGGCTACGATTGCTAATCTATCTGCTAAGTGGGGCGGTTATGTCATTATCTTAAGGTATATATCCAGTAGTGGATGCCAATAAGCTGATAGATGGATGGATGAATAAAATATGTATATCTATACCAATAAATAAAATTGGAGTGTCTGTTTGTAATGTCAAAATAATAGACTTTTTCATACTCACACGGTTATTTGCACGAGACCTATGCCTAAAATACAGATTAAAAAATTTTTGTTTATCTGTCTGTCTGTTTGTTTCGGGTAATCTTCAAAACGGCTGGACCAATTTCAAAAATTATTTCACCAATGGAAGCTATAATATCAGGGAGTAAACTAGGCTATATTTTATCCCGGTATTCCCACGGGAACTACGCGGGTAAAACGACTAAAACCGAAGCGAAGCGAGGGCGGGTTGCTAGTCAAAAATAAAGTACATTATTATAAAAAGTATGGTTGGCACCACTAATTCTTGTGTCAGTATTTTGGAACGTAGAAAAAGATTTATCTATATTTCAATACTAGAATACTATATTCATTATTGATAATGGCAGAATAACCAAACCTATACTCGTTCCAACCATTTATTTTACTTTTGACACATGCTTTAGGACGTAACTGTTTCATTATACGCAATTATTAACTTTGAAACGAGTGAACAGAGAAATATATAAACTGCCCAATAATATTTATATATCTTAATTATTACCCACTAAATACATTAATATGTCGTAAATAGCTCTATTCATAAAATTTAAGTGATAATTCATTTCCGTTATAAAAAAAGTTACGTTCTATCGCATCTAGTGACAGGATCAAAAGTATTCGGTGCAAACTAATGAATCGCAAATAATCGATTACACTTATTTGCAGTTAAGTCAGCTGACAACTGAGTTTTGAATTGTTGTAATAGACAACACGTTAAAATTGTATCAGGGAGATATAAAAATCTTCTCATCATACCTATAACATGAACTAAAACAACCAAAATATTTTAATATTATTATATTATAACGAATCGTCAGATTCTTCATACGAACTCGAATCGTCGCTTGAATCATCTGCAGTGTTTATTATTAACTCTTGTGTAGGTATGTTGTTAAATTCAATTTCCCGATCCCAATCAGAGACTATTATATTTTTTGTCTTGTTGACGACACTCGCCCAGTTTTCAGGCGTCACACTAGCACAGGCGTTTTTTAAAAGTTCAAGCATTTTATTTGCTGTGAAAGGAGGAGTTGTATTGTTTCTTGCGGCGTGTCCTTTGACTTGTGCCCAGATCATTTCAATTGGATTATATTGACAGTGGTACGGAGGAATTCTGATTACAACATGCCCATATTCTGCTGCCATTTCGTCGATGACATATCGTTTTGGCTGCTTTTTAATATTTTAAGTAATTCTACTTTTAGTAGAGATTCGTCCACATCTTCCCCATTATCACGAAGCCAGTTTATAATCTCGTGTTTTTTGTTGGCCTGTGTTGGCATTTTATTAATTTGGCGAGAGTGATAGGGTGCATTATCAATAAATATTGTTGATGGCTCTTCAAGTGATGTAAGCATTTCTCTGAACCACTTTTCATACACGTCCGCATTCATCTCCTCATGATAGTCTCCTGTTTTTTTTTGATTTGAACGCTAACAGAGCGTCTGGTACAAATCCCTTTGTAGTTCCCGCATGGCAAATGATGAGGCGTTCACCTTTCCCCATTGGCACTGTAGAAGTAGAAGCAGCAGTATCGTCAGTCCAACCTTTTGGTATGGAATGATTGGCATTGAGCCAAGTTTCATCTGTGAAAACGACATTCGACCAGTCTTCTATTTTCTTCGCTTGTCTTAAAAATTCACAGCGAGACAAGGCTATATCACGACGTTCCATTAAAATTTGTCTTTTGTCGGATTTCTTATACAAGAACCCGATTTGGTGCAGCACCTTTGACAAAGAAGATTTTTGACCACGAAACAAGCCACAATTTCGTAGAGACGCTACAAATTTTTTCAAAGTAGGAATCTCTTTGCTTATGTAATAATTGTATATATGACGACGAATAGCATCAGTATCAAAACTGTCAATTGCTGTCACTTTACGGGGCTGAAGTTTTTTCTTAGGCGTAGATAGCTTGTTCTGTTCAATACCACTACTACCATAGGCTTCTTTAGTGATTTTCGCCACCGTTGGAGCACTAATACCTAATGCTGTTGCAACACGGTCTCTATCTTGGGTTACTGGTATAAGGAATCCGCCATTGCGGCTTTCCTTTTCAAAAAATTCACGAAGCCGCAGCACTAGCTCTCTGGATTGTCCTTTAAGCACCATACCTTTTGGCATTCTGCAAGTAAAATCTTACTGGGAGGAACGATACGCTCAACTCAATCAAAGTAAGAACAATGAAATCAATACGGTGGAATATAAATACTCAACACAGCGTATGAAAAATATGAAAGAGCACTCAGCAACAGAAACGTGACTAGCACGGGAGTCTTGTTGCGAGTGACAGACAACACAACAAAATGGCGTCGCCGGCGCGCCATTCAGTGTTGCCAATTCGGCTTAAAAAAAAAGGGTAGGCTGGATGAGAAAATTAGTGATTTACTACCGCAGACGAGGGTGCCATTGTCTCTAAGTAAAGTTTGGAGCAGCGGACCCCGCTTAATGGAAAAATGCTTCATAAAGTAGTTATTTTTTATTTTGCAAAGTACAAAGTAAAATATTTTGGGAGGACTGAATTAGTGGGTATGCAAAAATTAATGTGCCCAAATAACAAATATATTTACAGAAGTGAAGTTTTTAAATAATATGAAATATGTATTTAAGCAAAAATAAAACATCCGTGTTAAATCGATTAAAAGTTCTTCCTGACTAAAATCGATTATTACAAAACATAGTATCCGTAATACATTGGTACAACACTAATTGATCAGAATTCGACCTGCCAAAAGTAAAATAAATGGTTGGAATGAGTATAGTGGTACCCATTATATTTAGTGGTAATTACCACGCCTGAATTTAGCTAAACAATTATATCTAATTAACGGCGGCACGGGGTGCTTGCCTTCCGACTGGTGCAGGTCTTGACGGGGCACGGATGCTTCGGCAAGTACCTGTACACGGTCGTTAGGAGGGGGAGTAAACCGTCCTGCCACCACTGCGATTGCGACGAGGACACGGCGCAGCATACGCTCGACGTCTGTGCCGCTTGGGCGGAGCAGCGTCGTGAACTTGTCGCAATCATCGGTGCCGACCTAACGCTGCCGACCATTGCTAGGGCGATGCTCGACAGCGTCAGGAACTGGAACGCGGTCGCAGCTTTCTGCGAGGTAGTGATCTCGCAGAATGAGGCCACGGGTCGCGCCTGCGAGGAGCACAGCCTCGACGAAGCGACCCGCCGCCGGCGACTGGGGCGGCGCAGGCGCGACTACCTGCGCGCCATGCCGCCCTAGCCGAGGCCACGGGTGACGTGACTGGGGAGTTAGTCTGTCACCCACCGAGAGGCCGACCGTGTAAGGAAAGACGATGGTAGGGTACCCCAAATAGGGGGTATTCCGTCGGGCTGACCACAAGTAACCCTGCTCCGGTGGTCGGCCCAATGACGAAGGCGACCTGGTGTTCGGGTGGGTTGCGGGTGTGCATGCGCCCCTCTGTCGCCCCGGACGGAGTGGTGCGAGGATTGCGCCGACCGCAGCCCACCCAAAAAAAAAAATCATAGTTCAGCCGTTTGCTGTCTACATCTGGTCGTAAATTTGCTCCATATAACGTCATTACGACCGGTACTCTGCTGCTCGCATCCAACAATTCTTAATGAGCTTCATCAAGTCCTCGAACCACCTAGTGAGCGACGTCCAACACGCGCGTCATACGATACCTGGTAGGCTCACGAGAAACTTAATCTATCTCACAGAGAAATCCAGAGCTTACCACGCTTAATAGCTAGGGATGCAAACGATACATCGATGTTTCAGTAAAAATCATCGATATTTGCCAACGATGTTCATTATTCACATCACATCACATCACATCGATGTTATTTTCAGCGATGTTTCAACGTCTATGTTTTATCTGACATCTGTTTGAAATGTATGGTCATTTAAGCAAAACTTGCATGACAATTTATTTACTAGAGTAAATGACTTACATATGTACGTTTTCCTAAATACTGTTATTTTTAAACTCTGTTTTTAAATAGATAACTTGCCACAGTTAAGCTTGTAATAGAAATATATGTTGAATATAACTTTATTGTCTCAACTCTACATCTACCTTGTTCTAAAGACTTACCTATTCAAGGATAATATTGTTACAGATAATAAATACAGCTTGCATTTTAAAATTAAAGTTGTTTGCACGATCGTTAAAAAAACATCGATGTTTCGATACATCGATATTTTTAGGCCGATGTTTTTTGTACATCGATGTTCGTTCTGAAACATCCATGTATCGAGACATTGATGGTTTTGGTTTCGATATTTTCATCCCTATTAATAGCACGCTAATTAATTGACCATGTTTCTGTGCCATACGTCACTGCTGGTAATACATACCTACTGGTCTTAGACCTGAGCTTTCTGACACTAAGGGATTTTTATCATCATCTCGGCTTATATGCGTTCCACTACTGTTCCTCCATAATGGGAGGGAAATTGACCTACTATACTACTTTCCGTGTGGTGACGGAATAAGAATACAATTCACCACTCCCTATCTTGCCTTGTATGCATGTAACATCTATGCAAGCGAAGGAAACCTGGAAACAAAACCCTATACTAACTTGTCAGACCTGCATGATATAGTATGGTCAATTGTCCTCCTATTATAGAAGAGGCTCGAGTCCAGCTGTGGGACGTGTATAAGCCGAGATGATGATACTACGCTGGTCAGACTGATTGGTATACAGTTTTATTTAGAGTTGTTCTTCTCTTAAAGGAGTTTTTATATATAACCAAAAATGAGGCAAAGTTTTGCATATTTAGATTGTAAAATATGATGATATTGCTTAATCAAATAATGATTAAATTGCAAACAATAGATCATTGTTGCAATATCACTCGTGCAATGATTATTAATAGGTCGATTGTCGTATAATAATAATGTATTGCAATAATTATTAATACTAAATATTGCTTGATCTGATTCATATCTATTAGCAAGTTTCATTACTTATTTAAATATATTATGTTACACAAGATTTTGATGGATAAGTTGAAATTTATGTCATAAATATTTACCAATATATTCATGCGAGTGTATATTTTTAAAATAAACTGCTGTAAAACTTCCTCTAATTAATGCGTTTATAAACCAATATTCATCTGTTGGCTTGATTAATCTGTGCATATAAAATTGACCGCGTAATCTGATTGTCTATTTCACTGTATCTTTATATAGTACTAGCTGACCCAGCGAAATTTGTAACGCCATAATTTTGTTCGTAAATATATTTTCAAAATTTCCGAAAATATAGTCTCTAATGGAAGAATTGGTCGCGGCATTTTTAATGATGATGCAAAGAGAATACAAATTACTCATTATTGATTTCTGACAAAATTATAATTATCATATTTTCCAACCATACTTAACTTTAGACAAAATTTCGTTTAGCTGTCCTTTGCATTTTGTTATTATCTATCAAATGCGTTTTTTATACTACGTTTCATAGTGACTTAAATTCTGTTTGACATTTTATGTCACGTCACACGGGAACGCGATCGAACGGGATAAAAGAGTTATTGGCGAAATCTTTTAAACACCATTAAAAAAAAGAAACGGGAGAAAAAGTATCCTATGTCCGTCTCCTGGTTCTAAGCTACCTACCTCCCCACCAATTTTCAGCCCAATCGGTACAGCTGTTCTTGAGTTATAAATAGTGTAACTAACATGACTTTCTTTTATATATACATATAGATAATGTATTTTACGATCCGAGGTTCGACTTCTCGCAGTCCGCAAACGGACCGCGGTTCGGCTATTGCTGACTGTTGCTCTGTAATCCATCGTATTGCCAATTTATGCCTACTTGAATGGGACAACGTTATTGAACTGAATTTCTTTCCAATTTTCTTCTATTTTCTTCAAGTGATCGTCATCATCAGTACTGGATTCGAGTCTCCTCCATATTGGAAAAAAATTGACCTACTATACCACGCTGAGCAGGCGTAGGTACATGGTTTTAATTGGAGTTTTTCCTTCTCTTGCATAGTAATTATATACACAAGATTTTTTTTTTGGGAGGGGCTGCGGTCGGTGCACTCCTCGCCCCACTCCGTCCGGGGCGACAGAGGGGCGTAAGCACGCACACCCGCAACCCACCCGAACACCACGTCGCCTTCGTCGTTGGGCCGACCACCGGAGCAGGGTTACTTGTCATCAGTGGTCGGCCCGACGGAATACCCCCCTAGTGGGGTACCCTCCCATCGACCTACGTCCCTCCCTCGGGGAGGACATCGCGGGTTGACGAGGTGGCGCTCAGGTAGTCGCGCCTGCGCGCCAGTCGCCGGCGGCGCGGGTCGCTTCGTCGAGACTGCGCTCTTCGCGCGCGCGACTCGCGGCCTCCTTCTGCGCGATCACTGCCTCGCAGAAGGCTGCGACCGCGTCCCAGATTATATACACAGGATACCCCTTAGTCGCCTTTTACGATAACCACGGGTAATATAGAGGGGTGGTGAACTGTATTCTTACTCCGTCACCACTTCAAGTGATACATCAACTTTTTTAAACAGCTGAAGCTAATCCTTATGTTATGACAGTCTTGAAAAAAATCACGATAATAAACAACAGCAATTTATTTATAAATAAAAACACTTTAATATGATAATAGATAACTTTTTAAGTATCATCATATTGATAATGATAAAAGTTTGACGTCATTATGTTTTGAATAGCGGTCTGATGATGCTGTGAAAATTTGTTTGTTTCGATTTTTTTATCAACTTTTTAATATAATAATCCGATTACAGTATCAAGGAAATCAATTTTAAAAGAGATTTAGGTCACATTTTTTGACAGCTAAAATTTTTTATTTACGGTTGCTATACGTGATAAAATCTGCACCGTATGATTCACCCCTCCCTATCTTACCCTTGGATGTCGTAAAAGACGACTAAGGCATGTAATATGCACATAACATCTGTGCAAGAGAGGAAAAGCTCAAAGTGAAACCCTATACCAATACGCCTGACAAGCGAGGGATAGTAGATCAATTTTCATTTCATTGTGGAGGAATTCCGAGCCCAACAGTGAAGCTTATGTGGATTGAGACGATGATGATTATGGTACGTGATAATAAAGAATGGTGCTGTGTGGTAGCCATAGAACAAAGGAAGAAGGACAGAAAGAAAGAAAGAAAGACCGACAGAAAGAAAGAAATAAAGATCGAAAGAAAGACAACATATTTATTCTACGCTCTTTTTTTTTAGGGGTGGATTGCGGTCGGCGCGCTCCTCGCACCACTCCGTCCGGGGCGACAGAGGGGCGTAAGCACGCAAACCCGCAACCCACCCACGATGCACGTCGCCTTCGTCGTTGGGCCGACCACCGAAGCAGGGTTACTTGACGTCAGTGGTCGGCCTGACGGAATACCCCCTATTTGGGGTACCCTCCCATCGACCGACGTGCCCCCCCCTCGGGGAGGACGTCGGTCTTTCCTCACGTGGTCGGCCTATCAGCGGTTGACGGACTAATTCCGCGGTCACGTCACCCGCGGCCTCTGCTAGGGTGGCATGAGGCGCAGGTATTCGCGCCTACGGCGCCCCAGTCGCCGGCGGCGGATCGCCTCATCAAGGCTGCGCTCCTCGCGCAGGCGATCCGCCGCTTCCTTCTGCGCGATCACTGCCTCGCAGAAGGCTGTAACCGCGTCCCAATTCCTGACGCTGCCAACCCTGGCGATAATCGACAGCGCCAGGTCGGCACCGATGATTGCGACGAGTTTACGACGCTGCTCTGCCCAAGCGGCACAGACCTCGAGCGTATGCTGCGCCATGTCCTCGTCACAATCGCAGTGGTGGCAGGACGGTGTACTCTCCCTCCCAACGACCTTGTGCAATTTGTTACTGCGCTTCGTTCGGTGAGCGAGAGAGCCGGAAGCCCAACTTTCTGAGGGTGATTGCGTGTGGAGGGTTTTGGTGGTGCCCTTGGTATCACCGAGCCTCAATGCACGCATTCACACGCCCTTCGCTTTCTTCGCGGTAGGCAACGGCCTTGTAAAGGTCCATGAGCGGCAGCAACACTTACCATCAGTTGTACTGTTTGCTCGTTTGCCGTCGTTTGCAATAAAAAAAAAATTTGGCGAAGCACCCATGCCCCGTCAACACCTGCACTATTCGGAAGGAGAGCACCCCGTGCCGCCTTTCCAACCACTGCATCAGCACCGACCGGTAGGCCTCCACGATTCGCACCCCGAACCGAGGCCTCTCCAGCCGGATTGCCCAACGGGCAATGACGTCCCTCAACGAGACCACACCGCCCTCCGCTCGCACCCCCGACACCAGCCGATACGAACCTGCGAGCTTTTCCACCTCCAGGTCCCATAGGGAATTTATTCTATGCTGAGCTATACGCCACAATTCACCTGATTACGCATTTTATTTGCCAGCTATTATGCGGTCGCACGCCGTCTGTCCCGGCTGACCAGAGTGACCCCATAAGCCACCGCATTTTCTGCTCTTCCGGCGAGATACCCTTTCGGGTGCGCTCCCTTCACGACGCCCCCGTGGCATCGTCCTCACGCGGTCAGCCTCTGCGGATGACACAAACGGTGGCAAACCAGCAAACAGTACACCTAATGGCAAGTGTTGCTCCCGCTTCTGGACTTTTATAGGGCCGCTGCCTACCGCGAAGAAACTGAAGTGTGAATGCGTGCAATGAGGTTCAGTGATACTAAAGGCATCACCATAACCCACCACACGCAAACGCCCTAAGAAAATTGGGCTTCCGGCTCTATCGCTCACAGAACGGAGCGCAGTAACAAATTGCTACTTTGGACGTCGATTTTCTGCTCAGTCTGGTACTACCCCGGACGGACCGGCCCGCGGCTGTAGACGTCTGTCAACACTGTGGTCCTACCACTAATAAAAGTTGACATCAGTCTGGTGGCTGGTCATGAAACTATCATCAATAAATTTTGTATTAAGTACTATTTTTTTTTGTGTGGGCTATGGTCAACACACAGGACGTCCATTCCGACTGGGCGACGAAAGGACGGCGCACGGCCCCATGACCTACCGTAATCCCTCTCCTTCGTCATTGAGCTGACCAACAGTACCGAGTTCCCTGTCGTCCGTGGCCAGCCTGGCAGTGCATTATATAATATGAAAGAAGAGTATCTACATATTGCGTCGACCCCAAGTAATTGGAATAAGAGTTGGACGATGATGAAACAAATTATTTTTAGGGTGCCGTACCCAAAGGGTAAAAACGGGATCCTATTACAGAGACTTCGCTGTCCGTCCGTCTGTCACCAGGCTGTATCTCAAGAACGGTGATAGCTAGACAGTTGAAATTTTCACAGATGATGTATTTCTGTTGCCGCTATAACAACGAATACTAAAAATAAAATAAATATTTAAGGAGGACTCCCATACAACAAACTTGATTTTTTTGCTCAATATCGCAATAATAATGGCAATAATAATGATAATAAATGGCATTTGTTTACCTAGTCAATGGTACGGAACCCTTCGTGCGCGAGTCAGACTCGCACTTCGCCGATTTTTTTTATGAATACAACGCTATTAGACATATTATGATACCCAAGTAATGTTAGATTCGTTATCACAGCTCATATACATTCTACTACTGGGCTCGAGCCTCCTCCACATTAAGAGGGAAATTGACCTACTATACCACGTTGCCAGCTCAGATGGGTTGGGATAGGGTTTTATTTTGAGTTTTCCGTTTTTTTGTTTTTTGCATAGTTGTTATACACAAAGAAGAAGAAGAAATAAAAGGAGATCCCTTAGCCACCTTTTACGATACCAACTGGCACGAGAGCGGGGTGAATTGTATTCTTACTCCGTCACCATACAGAAAAGTTAGATTAATATTCCTTAATACAGATAATCGATGGCCTTAGAACGCTCAATAGGAGTAGACTGAAAATACGGCAGGCTATGGGGCCCCACAGCCGCTCCTTCTGTTGCTTTAAATGATCAAATGGGATACGGTCAGACCATAGGTGGCTTAAAACAGCAAAATAATGTTAATAGTAATCGTGACCGCTACTTCTCTGCATAATTAAGCTAATAAATTATTTTACTCATGTTTTTGTTTTGTTTTTATATTAATTAACTGTTTTGATCAGCAATTACATTTAAATAATTATGAAATATGTTCAAAAGTAATTAATAATTAGGTTCCTACACCTTGGTGTTCGACCGGAGTGAATGTTCTTTTACGGTTAAGGTTGAATTAATGTAATATACAGGATGTATTTGTATATAATTACTTATCTAACGGTAGAAAGACGGAATGTTTCTATGAATTAATTAACAAACAAAATGTAAATTAACAAAACTTAGTAAAATAATATTAAATATATTATGCAATAATGTTATTATAGGTATATTCCGTGGCCGACCACCGAAGTCAAGGAACTCGGCACCGGTGGTCGGCCCAACGACGAGGGCGGCGCGGCGTGCCATCGGGTGGGTTACGGGGCCGCGCGCCGCCCCTCTGTCGCCCCGGTCGGAGCCGGGTGACGGGGACGCTGACCGTAGCCCACCCCCAAAAAAAAGGTATATTTTCCGTGTGGTGACGGAGTAAGAATACAATTTGCCACCCCCTCTCTTACTCGTCGGTGTCGTAAAAGACGACTAAAAGATACAATATTCGTATAACATCAGCAGGAGAAGGTAAACTCGAAATAAAACACTATACCAATACGACCAGCGTGGCATAATAGGTAATTTTCCCTCCTATTGTGGAGGAGGCTCGAGCCCAGCAGTGGGACGTATATGAGCCGACATGATGATGATGATGAGGTATATATTATAATATTTTCCGTCTCGTGACAGAGTAAGAATACTTACTATTATTAGCTCTTACTCGTTGGTGTCGTAAAAAACGACTAAGAGATACAATTTGCATACAATATCTATGCATAAAAAAAGAAAATCTATAACAATAAATAAAATTGGAGTGTCTGTTTGTAATGTCAAAATAATATGCTTTTTTCATGCTCACGCGGTTATTTGGACAATACCTATGCCTAAAAATCACTTTATATTTTTTTTTGTCTGTCTGTCTGTCTGTTTGCTTCGGGTAATCTTCAAAACGGCTGGACCGATTTAAAAATTCTTTCACCAAAAGAAATCTATAATATCAGGGAGTAATATAGGCTATATTTTATCCCGGTATTGCCACGGGAATGGGAACCACGCGGGTAAGGCCAATGAAACCGAAGCGAAGCGAGGGCGGGTTGCTAGTTTGAAATAAAATCCATTATCAACCTAAAAGTTTTTTATTTTATATAATAAAGCTTATTTTATAGACAATGCTGTTACCTATAAGATCTCCTATTGTATCTACCTACCGATATAATTATACAGTTTATTTTTTTTATAATTCTGTATTGGGTATTGTTTATTGTAATCCTTACTAATACATTTTATAAATGCGAAAGTAAGTTTGTTTGTTAGTTACACTTCCACGCTTACACAAACGAACCTTCTTCCTTCAAAAATTCTTTCACCAATGGAGATATAATATCAAGGAGTAACAAAAGCTATATGCTATCCCGGTATTTCTACGGGAATTACGCGAGTAAGGCGACTGAAACCGAAGCAAAGCGAGGGCGAATTGTTATTCTACACTAATATTATAAAGAGGAAAGATTTGTGTTTGTTTGTATTGAATAGGCTCTAGGAAACTACTAGGCAGATTTCAAAAATTCTTTCACCAATGGAAAGCTATAATATCAGAGAGTAACATAGGCTATATTTTATCCTGGTATTCTCACGGGAACGGCAACTACGCGGGTAAAGCGACTGAAACCGAAGCAAAGCGAGGGTGGGTTGCTAGTACCTAATAAAAGCTAAAATAAAATAGTTTAAAACCGGGTTGAGAGCACAATGAAGTAATACTAACTGAGCTAAGATCCTCTTAATCTTCGTTTCAATTTTTGTTTTGCTTCTTTCCTTCCCGATGTTATATATGAAATTTATGGGAACAAAATAAATGGTATTTCTTTCATTCTTTTCTTTCTAGAGCCCTCAACGCTCACCCGTAAATCGGGCACACCTGTGAATGACATTTGCGGCTAACAGCTATATACATACACGAAAAATAATAATATAACTGTAATAAAGAAGCAAATTGAACAGTATTAATACATGTTAGCTCCAAGTAATGCGAGGTCAAATAGCGTCGACGATGCGACGTAAGTATAGAACGTGTAGTTTTTTTATTAACTCTATCGCCTCTGTCACTTCCGTATGCAGTTGTGTTGTAATAAAAAAAGAATATAAACAAAGAAACTGTTAAGAATTGTTTAGCGTAGATATATCGACGGACTAAGGATGAAATCTGTCGTGTATTGTAGCATAATCATCCAAATCTTATTGTATTTACTTCATCATAGCTTATTTACGAACTGGTGAATGTTGCTGGGCGCCGGTGGATGTAGGCCGTATAAGACAGCACAACAAACATGAAATAGTATATATACCATGTATTATAAAGATGGAGTATTAATAAAATAATATTCGTACATTTGAGCGTTTTAACCTTCCTGATACAACAGTCCATTGAATGCATTAGCGATGTTGAGACATCATGGATCTCTTCTATTGGCAACTACTACAACTATAGCTATCCTCAAACGCAACAAGGTATGATTGTTAAAATCCTGGGTGATGCGGCAGTCGGGATTTCACTTCTTTAAGTAATCAGGGATTTGTCTGGATACAAAACAAGTATTGTACAGTCTTCCGAGTGGTTCCAGGAGGTCAAGGAATAGACCCAGTATCCAGACAGTTACACCAACAGGGTAATTTGGAAAGATATTCTGACGTCTGAGTTGACATAATATTTTTCTACGATGAGACGGAAATGGACCTCATCATCACACACATCATCATCATTATTCAACCTGTCGCCGTCCACTACTGGAGTTAGGTCTTCCTCATGTTTCGCCACAAAGTACGGTCCATCCAAAGACGCCCAGCACCTTTCACCAGGTCGTCGGTCCACCTAGAGGCGGAATAATACGTATACCAGTAGGTATAGGGTAATATTTCGAATTTCCCATTCTCCACTGTAAGTCTTTAGTTCTTTACACTGCGTGACCATACAGAAATAATTATGACTAGAACTCACGATCTGTTCGTTACTTCTGGGTGTCGTAAAAGATGATTGAGAGCTTTACATCGACCGGACATCTGGTCAACAATTAAAATTAAATTTGCAAGGAGGTTTGACCACAGACAGGCGGCCGGTCATAAAACTACTGCCAAAACTTTTAAAATATACACGATGGAAGAAGAATACATAATGCGTCGACCTCAAATAATTGGGTTAAGAGCTAGATAATGATGATTTATGATCTACTAGCAGACCCAGCCACGCGTTACTGTGGCTAAGGTTTTTGTTATATTACATTTTAGTAAACTATTTATGCTATTGAATTGTAGTTATATGACACGTTTGTTGGTTTGACATAGTAGCGCCGCGCCATCTATTAATTACTTACTCAATCCAGTCAACAGATATCGCCATCTGTTAAAATCGTTTGGAGTTAACAGATAATTGTGAATGTCAAATAATAGACAAACAATTTGTAATAAAATAATATTGCGACTATAAATTAAGATGTAAGCTATCCTATCTTTCAAGTTGGATCAAACTGCACACGGTGTGCAAATTTGATTAAAATCGGCTTAGTAGTTTCGGAGTCCATCGCGGACAAACAATGTGACACGTAATTTATATATATTAAGATTGTGTGGGATTCAGAATTTATGTATGTTTATATGTTAATTCAGTATCTGTATTTCATTCATAGCTGAGTTGCAGCCACGTGTTTCACAAGAATTATTGCAAATAGCACGTGGAGCGCCCGTACGCTAACACGGCTGATACACATGTAGTAATTAAAATAATCTTAGATCTCTGAGAATATTTGTAATGTTTTGTATCTACTTCTGTAGAGCTAATATTTTTAAACGACTTAAAAAAGGAGGAGTTTCGCAATCCAACTGTATTTTTATTTTATGTTTGTTACCTCAGAACTTTCGACTGCGTGAACCGATTGATGATTCTTTTTTATTTCAATGCAAGTTGGTTGTTGAAGGTGATTTTTATTTGTTAAAATTATTTTCATTTACTGTTATTTGAAAATAAATGTATACATAAAAATGATTATCGTGCTGTGTGGTAGCGGCTTCGAATACTACGAACCCTTGCTTTGCTCGTGGGTGTCGTAAAAGACGACTAAGAGCCCTAGATTGACCCGGACCAACTCCATCTGGTACCATTTGGGTCAACGATAACATTCCCAAGGAGGGTTGACGTCAGGCAGGCGGCCGGTCATAAAAGTCATTGCAGAAACTTTTTGCAATATGTCAAAACAGATGACATATTGCGTCGACCTCAAGTAATTGTGATAAGAGCAAGATGATGATGATGACATAAAATGATTATCTTTTACAGCGAAATTATACTATATCCTCTAGTTTGCTATGTATGTATATCCATATAATACTTACCTGTAGAAGTATACCTCAATAGATTAAATGACTTTAATTCAATAATAATAATGAACTAAGAATACAATAGTTAATGGGAAACAGGCCGAAAGAAGGGCCTTCATCAAACCATGTTATTGCAAAAACAAAAAATTATATGCAAACTAATGCCGCATAGTTTGTTATGACAATTAAGATTTTTTTTATGGAGGCTTGTTTGGATATTAGCAAAGTTATTGGTCCGGGTTGGATGCAAATAGCTCAAAATACAAAAAAGTTAAATTCCTTAGACGACTTCATTCATGGAGGTTATTACAAACCAATCCTATTCAAATACATATATGTAAATGACCTTAGCCTATATTATATGATTTTTTAACATAATATAAATTATAAATTGTTACTCCTGCAATAAATAAAAGGCTTTTTGTATTTTTTTATCACTACATGTTTTGTGAAGGCGTTCCCGGTACAAGGAATTATTCATTAGTGGCCTTTCAAAGCATATACCTGTCAGATATCATCTGCATATTTACTTCCTTTCTATTCTTGTAATAATTTATACAATTCATTAATTTTTTAAGAGCTTCCTTGTAACCTAACCTTTAATATGATCATATATTCCGTATTCTACGAGACTTTATTATTCATAATTGCATTGGGTTCTGCTCTTTGAGTGAGAATCTAATCTAGATATTTGCTTGATGGTTCGGCTTTAAAAGATTTTTTTTTTTTTTATTAATCTGAGATAATGCAAAGACTAAACAATATGACAATCGTAATTATTTATTTCACTGTTAAGGTAAGCGATACCTTAGTACAACCCATTCCTCTGATCCTAAGTTCCTCTTACACGTAAATCATTGATTTAACCTTTTGTTAAAACACTTACCAAATTTTTTGACAATGGCATATGTTAATGCGATGTCAAAAAAAAGGAAAAGTAAGTAATAATTTATAATTTATTTTGAGGTTAAAAAAGGCAGGAATAAGAGCTATAATAGCAAAGCTAATATATTATATATTAGCTTTGCTATATGCTATAGCTTTGCTATATTGTAAATATGAGTAGGACGATTGCAAGAGTAAGACCGCGTCGAACATTTCTGGACATAATCGGTGACGCAAAAGATCATATTAAGATGCAACCGTAGAGCATGCATGAAGACTGTTTTGATAGTAAATTAAAAGTTCAAAGTAACCACACGTCCCGTTTTCAAAAGGACAGTTGCGCTTACAAACTCTCTGTTTCGTTGTCCCCAGAGCCGTAACAAAAAAGTTAGATTTTTACAAACTGACATGGTGTGTTTTAGGTTTTAAGTTCATGTTTATATTTTTTTTTATTGCCGATGGTAGTAAACCAGCAAGCAGCACACCTGATGGTGATACTGCCGCACAAAGACCTTTGCCATACCAGCCTTTACCTACCGTACCGTACAAAAAATTTCTGGAAGTCTTCATGTGTCCTTGTTTTTGTTTAATTCAGTCGTTGCCTATTTGAGCAAGTGTTCCGTTCTGACATAAAAAATAATAGTCATGTTTTGTAAATATCACGATTGGATGTAAAATTAATTTGGTCGCATTAGGTATGCCAGAATTATGGCAAACACTAGACTCGGTTTTTCCTTCTGTGAAACAAGTATAGGTATGCAAGTATGATCAATAAATCAAATAATGCACTTTTAGAAGATTTGCGAGGAAATGCAGTAGTATTTAGATTTAGCAGGACCACACTGTTGATAGTCTTAGGCAGCTTCAAGAGTGGTAGGACTACACTGTCGACAGTTATCTGTCTACAGCCGTAGGCCGGTCCGTCCGGGGTAGTACCACACTCTCGCAGAAAATCGACGTCTGAGTAGTAGCAATTTGTTACTGCACTTCGTTCGGTGAGCGAGAGAGCCGGAAGCCCAACTTTCTGAGGGTGTTTGCGTGTGGAGGGTTTTGGTGGTGCCCTTGGTATCACCGAACCTCAATGCACTCATTCACACTCCCTTCACTTTTTTCGCGGTAGGCAGCGGCCTTGTAAAGGTCCATGAGCGGCAGCAACACTTACCATCAGGTGTACTGTTTGCTCGTTTGCCACCGTTTACAATAAAAAAAAAAGCTTTTTTTTTGCGCTCGGCCTCATGACCCACCCGTAGCCAAGTCGCCGCCTTCGTCGTTGGGCCGACCACCGAAGCAGGGCGACTTGTCGTCAGTGGTTAGCCCGACGGAATACTCCGGTCGCAGGGTACCCTCTCCTCTCGACGTTCTCCTTGGGGACATCGGTCACCGTCTTAGGCAGCTGCGGGCCGGTCCGTTCAGGTAATACCATACTCTAGCAGAAAATCGTAGTACAGGCAGGCCACATTCTGAGGGTGTTTGTATGTGGTGGGTTTTGGTGTTGGTCAGACCATCGCGGTATAATAGGTCAACATCTCCATATTGTGGGGGAAGCTCGAGCCCAACAGTGGGACGTATATGAGCTGAAATGATGAATTAGTATATCAAAACAGATGATTATGTAATAATCGACTCCATTGCTATCGATGCATTTATTCTTTTGTAATTTTGTTCCGTTTTAAATAAAACTACATCAGTTTTACAGCACGTGCGACTAAGGTCAAGATTTCGTAAGCGCGCACACGTATACTTGTATAAATACCATTGTTTAACGTATCACAAGTATTATAGATATATTTACGTATTTGTGACGTAGATTAATTGCACTGATATCCCGGTTTAATACAATCCCGTAGGAACAGGGATGCAAACGATACATCGATGTTTTTGAAACATCGATGTTTGTCATCGATGTTCATTATTGTAAAACATCGATGTATCGATGTTATTTTGTACGATGTTTTGCCTAAATGATTTAAAATTTATGGTACTTTTAGCAGAACTTGCAAAAAAAGGTCCTCACTGGTGTTTCGTGTAAAAAATATGCTTGATTTAGCTAAAAAAAACTCATCGCTCAGATTTCTAAAAAACATCGATGTTACGATACATCGATGTTTTTGGTTTCAATATTTGCATCCCTACGTAGGAATCATAAGAATTTTAGCCAAGGCCGCGAGCGACTGGACCGGGGATTTATGGGGGGTGTGCGCTGTCCTTTCATCACCGCGGATGAATTGGACGGCATGTGAGCTGACCATAGCCCACCCCAAAAAAAGGGGAATCATAAGCATCAGCTAAGTCAGTACCGAGATGGTGGACAGCATCGCTTTTCTAGGAAAGTAAGGGTGCTGATACTTTGATTAATACATAGAGCATACTAAAATACTTATAACTATGATTAACAGGCATAATCATCATCCCAGCTCATATACGTCCCACTGCTGAACTCAAGCCTCCTCTACAGTGGAAGGGCAATTAATCTAGTACACCACACTGGTCAAACGTGTTTGTATAAGTATGTAAGTTAAGGTGTCCCGAATTTTTTTTTTTCGAATATCGTAATGCACGACCTCTTAAAATTTGTGTTATTACTTGTAGATTGTGAAATCAATCAAAATAAATAAAATTAAATCTTGAGGGCTCTACCAATGCTTAAAGTTTAAGAAAAACATACTTTTTATGGTGTTATCTTGCTATTTTCAATGTCGATTTCTATATAAAAATATTGAAAATTATATTCATTTTATTCAATGTGGTTACAAAATAAATACTTATATTTGATTGGCATACAACTACATGTCACTAGGTATTCGATTTTATTCATGAGATAACTTGCAAATACCTTCGAGTTTTGACTTGCTTCGCGGACTTTTTCGACTTAACTCGCTTTGGTTTGTGTCGTGATCTTAGTAATTAATATGACATAAAAGTGCAGTTACGACTATTTTAAGCAATTTATATTGTTCTTGTGGTTGTGAATAATGGGTTCAAGACGTAGAGGGACTACTTGTTCTATATTAGGACCTTGCAAGGAACTTGACGGTCGGCAGCTACCAACGATAAAAGATGTAACTAAATTTATTTTAATTGTAAAAAATTACCTGAAATTCCAGTACAATGGAAAAGACCCATCCAATTCCGAGGCTTTTGCTGTTGTTTCTGTAGAGATTTGCAATATTTGGATCAAGGCTTCTATTCCAATCGTAACTAAAGAACGAGCTACATAACTATTGAAATCTTATTTTGAAAAGTACCTTAATTTAAAAAGATACCCCAAGAGCAAACGTAATGATAGTTTTGAAAAAAAACTACAGTGCTTCTTACAATTATCAGAGACTCTCTTCGATGTTACTTCCTGTAAATGCACGTCATTTGAATGTTGTTTGTGTTCGAAACAAAGCAAGGTTCCACATAACGAAAGAAGCTTTTTGTTGGACAAAAGGAAAGATAGAAAGATGTTTATAAGTGTTGTAGACAAGAAAGAAACGGCTAGATTATTGAAAAGACAGCAGATACAGTTTGAAGAGACAAGAAGGACAGTAAAAAAGTTATTATTTACACCTCCACCCGACTCCCCGAGGAAACCGAGTCCACCTTAGACCACCAAAAGTAACTTTTTGAGATATGTAAAGCTGTGTCGATTGGTTACTGTTCTCCTGAGTTAGCAAACCGTCAGCCTGAAAAAATGTCACACTCACGATGGCTTACATTTGCTAATCGTATACTTAGAGTTTACGTAAGTATTCTTAACCCACTCAAAAATCTGTTATTACTTGTCGACTACGTGGTTAAAGTATACGCCCCGGTTTGGTTTTTAATTAAGCAAAAGAGCTCCTTTAAAGATGGAGCCCAACATATGTTCCAACTAATTAAATTCTCTCGGTTTTTACCTGGTAATCTTAAATCTGTTATGGATGCTGTTATTGAAAGAAACTCTTTTTTTTTCGCATTCTGAGAACCTCCTCGTTACCATGTTGTTCGATGATAGTGAACATATTCGGGAGCTGGCACTGCGAAGAATATTAAAAGCCCGGGCAACTCTAACTAGCGCTAAATGCAGGATATTTAAGCCACCAAAAATTTACTTCTCTGCTACAGATTACACCGAAATGATTGTGTGGCATGAATGCCAAGTTACGGAGCCGCCAGTTCTTTGGCAGATTTCCAATGAGGATCTCCAGACCATGGCAAGAGAAAGGAACTTGGATATTCCTGACTTTCCTTGTCACACACAATCTGTCGAACGATATGTTACGCTAGTAACAGAGGCTTCTGAAAGCGTTACTAACGCTAATCTTAGAGATGGATTTATTAGAACCTGCTTGCAGTCTCGTGCAGAAATGCCTAATTTTAAACAGAAAAATAAGTTCACATTTTAATTTTTTTGACATTGATTGTTTATGTTTAATTTTGTTTATTTTATTTTGTGTAGTTTGTAATAATATTTGAAGTAATAAAACTAATTTTTATCTTGTTTGTTGTGTCATTGTATACATACGGAAGAATTATGTAAAACCCTCAATTTTACAAAACTTTAACGTCTGGTAGAGCCCTAAAGACATAACGCGATTCTATTTTAATATCATTTTCATAATCTACGTTAAAATACACAAATTTTGACACCTCTTCCGTGAGTATAGCTCAATTTTAGTTTTCTTCCATACATGAACGGGACACCCTAATGTAAGTATATTTTAGACTAGCAACCCGCCCTCGCTTCGCTTCGGTTATAGGTTATAGTCGTTTTACCCGCGTAGTTCCCGTTCCCGTGGGAATACCGGTATAAAATATAGCCTAGTTTACGCCCTGATATTATAGCTTTCCATTGGTGAAAGAATTTTTGAAATCGGTCCAGCCGTTTTGAAGATTACCCGGAACAAACAGACAGACAGACAAAAAAAATTTAATTGCTATTTTAGGCATAGATGTCGTGCAAATAACCGTATGAGCGTGAAAAAAGTCTATTATTTTGACATTACAAACAGACACTCCAATTTTATTTATTGGTATAGATGTTTACGCAGGTATTCTCAATATATGTAGTCAATTGCCCTCCTATTGTGAAGGAGGCTTGAGACGTCTGACTAGCGTCGTATAGTAGCCCAGCTTGGGAGATAAACGAGCCAAAATCAAACTTGTTCAACTATTCATTCATAAAAACCCGTTGTTTATTTATAACCATTTGCCTGATATTTATAGAGATATTAAAATATTATACACGCGTAAGGAGCACGTAGACACCGCGTGTTCAAATTATTTTCTAAGCGCTCCTTCACCAAATTAAAATTCTACACAATTTTAGAACGATATCATTTACATAAATAAATAAAAATGTAATGTCTCTTTATTATTTAAAATTAAGAAATGTTTAATAAATGTATTTAATTTTATATATATTTTATTTATTATATGCAACATAAATATACGTTGTTCCGTGTGGTGACAGAGTAAGAATACAATTCACCACCCTATATCTTGCCCTTGGGTGTCGTAAAAGACAAAATGTCGTAAATTATAAAATGCAAACTACATCTATGCAAAAGAAGAAAAACTCGAAACAAAACCCTATACCAACACGTCTGACTAGCGTGGTGTACTAACTCAATTTCCCTACTGCGGAGGAGGCTCGAGCCCAACAATGGGGTGTATATGAGCCGAAATGATGATATTGATGAAATATACGTTTGTATCAAATCATATATACGTATATTTACGTTGCATATAATAAACGCTACACTAAAAAAGAACTACTAAGAATTTCAAGGGACATAATACTTTGTATCAAAAATGTGAGTCAAAATTAATAACAACTACTGTAATCGGTAGATACTTATCAATCTCTGTAATAACGTTGATTTATTTGACGTGCGACATCTTCGTTCCTGTGCGACTATGAGCGCTGAAAAATCTTCGAAACGTCAAGAAATTAAAATCAAATACAAACGCTTAAAATCCCACAGAATTATTTTATTTATAAGTAAACATCAGGATTCATTCCACTCAAGTTTCAAAATAATTTGCACGCTATTTTTGGATGAAATAAAATAAATAAAATACCGGACATCTAATTAAATTGTGACATAGTTTAAAATTCCTTTCGTAATAGTATATTTTTATAACTACATCCTTAGTTAAATTGATTCCGTCGAGTTCTTCAATACTTGGGTATCCTGTGATTAAGTTTTTATGTGAATAAATTATTACTTTCACAGTTTCGAATAATCGATAAACTTTCAATAAAGTTGAATTATTTTGGGCAGGCAATTGTAGTCTGACCGTGTTGCACGCATTCATTCGAAGTAATTTCAGATACAATTTATTACTATTATCCGGCCCATGATTTTTCGACACCTTTGAAACTGTAATGCACCATGATGCTGCATGGATTTGTCTTCTGTGGCCCACCTGACCTGATTTGATTATCCCATGTGTTATATCCATACTCCTCGATGTTTCACCCACATGGTATGCCTTACTACAATGGCACACTGGTCCCGGATAGTTAAGCCGGGAATGATGACATCAAACTCACGCCAAAGTTCGTAGCGCAAAGTTGGCAGAATAGATCAGCGTAGATGCTATACTCTCTGAACCACTCCGTATCCTTCCGTTTTTCAAGAAAATGTTGGGGTCGATTTGAAGCAACTGTAGTGTTTGTATCTCTGCTAAGAAGATATTGTTGTTTTTTCTGTCTCACACACATCAGAGGGTAATATATAATATATAATGTAATAATTGGATTTGTACTATATATAACTGTCAGAACTGTCAAATTTAAAGGAATTGGCGGGAACGAGCAGAGGCCCGTAAGCAAATTATTTAAATATGTATATATTAAAGGTATCCTACAGCAACTAATCCTAAAAATACCTGCTACAATAGGAAGGTAAAGATTCCTTGACTTTTGTTTGGTAGCCTATAGTGTAGACACACTCCGTTCATTTTATCCAGGGCGATGAAAGTTTGGCCCGCGCCCCATAACTAATTGAATTCCCTTCCCTACCTACGTCATTGAGCCGGCCACAGGTATTGAATCCTTGACATCCATGGCCAAATCGCCGGGATACCCTTTCGGGTAGCATATAATTTGAATGGATTTTTTTATCCTGTCGCCAAATGGAAAATCATATCCCTCTTTATTGGAGCCCATATAAACCAAATAGAGAGAGAGAGATATAAGTCCAATAACATACCTCTTTTTCTGTACCATAATAAGCTGATTTATAATATAAGCATAGTAATATATATGTATGTATGCATAGTAAGTATAGTATATATGTAGAATCAAAAGGGCCAATACTATTTTAAAATAATATCAAAATCACTTGTCTTAGTCACTTCATTTAAATAACTAATGAAAGTAATTGAATATCACTATCAATAGTCCAATTATTAGGTTTAATAATAAAGACGGCCGTTAGTACAACGTGTATAATATAACGTTATAGTATGCAAAAGGCGACGATCGACTTACGAATGCCTCATCGATTTTTTTTTTGTGTGTGTATAGCTTTTAGCCACAGATGGCTTTCACAGCTTAGCCCGGACTATGGGTGAGCGCTGAGGGTTCTCAACCCGGGTGCCTCTTCGACTAGTAAGGTCTGCTTTTATACTATTTTTGTGGTGGGAGGCATGACGTTTTCAGGCTTGCCAGCTTCACGTGTTACTTACAACTGACGGTGGCGCTGTCATGTAATTAAAATTGAGTCTTATTTTCATATGACTGCAATTGTTTATGCCCCTTTTTAGTAATCTGCCTTTCCATTTCTTCAGTAAGTAATAATAAACAAACCTATTTGTTCCTACTTAAAATTTAATAACTCATGGCTATAATAACCTCATAGTGTATTTTAATTGTTCTAATATCAAATATGTATAAGGATCTACATTAAGGGTAAATCAATTTCGCCCCGGCAAGACGAATCGGATCTGGGTTAGTCCGTCAATTCTACTGACTTATCATGAGATCTCCGAGACCATTGGTCCTATTCAAACTCCTTTCGTAACGTAGACACATACTAAGAACGGATTTAACGAAAATCTAATGCAAAATATTTTATTTATCTATCATAACAAGTGCCTTGGTAGCCTTTGCCACTATAACCGTTGACATAGTAACTGTTTTTATGATAACCATTGTATTTGTAAATGTTGCTAAATAACTATTATTAAATATCTAATACTTTCTATCGGATTCAGATTTTTATACAATGAAATAGAATATCTCGCTAAAATGAAGCAAATCGGTTACTTTTGAGAGCTTTCGTTGCATGCACTGAGAGTTGTAGGTACCGTTGACGCATTCTATCTCCAAACTTCTCTATCTTTTTTACGACGCATAAAAAAGTTACGCTCGTCAGTCTGTAGTATAAATATAATATGAATACAATGTGGGTATATAGACTGCGCAGGTTCATTGCTTAAATAGTATTTAAAAGTCCTAAGTTATCTTACAAAATATTGAATTTTCCGTATGTGGTGTCGTACAAGACGACTAAGGGATTTAATATGCAGATAACATTAATACAAGAGAAGGAAACTCCAAATAAAACCCTACGCCAACACGTCTGACCAGCAAGGTAGGTCAAATTCCTTAACATAAAAAAGGAGGCTGGAGCCCAAAAGTAGGACATATTATATGAGCTGAGATGATGATGACGATAGAAATATTGAACCAATATATATACACACCACTTTACGCAAATAGTAATTGGACGTTGATATATTCTTAAAATTGTTTAATAATTCTTTTGTTGCGTTTCTCAAATAAAAATTACTTACAAAATTTCTTAATATTTCATTAATTATAACAACAGATTATGATAGTGGTCCATTCAAAAGGAGGAAAGATATAGTACAAAATATATTCCATGCGAACAAGTTGTTATCCCGCCCGGACGAGTGACCCGTCGTTAAACTGTAGTCTAACAACAAAAAACAAAGAAAATTCTCCTTATTAATAATCGAAGTAAGTAATGTATATGATTACAGGTCAGTGAGACATAGAAAACCCTTGAAAACAATTATTGTGACGTCAATTATAATGTCATCTTTAAGTAGATAATGTATTCAATTTTAAAATGGAGGAAAGAAAGGGGGGCCCATTCCTAGGCCTAGTCCCTATCTCTTTGATCAATTATTACGTTCGTCTTCTCCATTCACACGTCTAAACAATTATTTTAATACTTAGTTGTAATACATAATATGAAATCATCAATTATAGGTCGGCTATAATAATCTTTTGTTGTATAAAACGTATTATATTCTGTAATGTGAGCAAGCATAGATATTATTATCTGCATTATTATCTATACTTACATTTTACGGTAGCAACACATTACGTAGTTTTCGTCTTAATTAATCGTAAGAAAAATGTCGTAGTTTAATTTGAAAACAACATCAGTAATAGACTGAATTATAAAAAAAAAATTTTTTTTTGAATATGTATATCTAAAAAGTTTCGTTGTTAGACAATAAGAAACCTCCTAAAAGATGAGCTCGATATCTTGAAAATTGAGCTGGCGCATGGGGGGGTCCCCTTTCCCATTTAAAATGCATTGAAAAAAACTTTTTCTTTATTTTTATTATAAATCGTCGAAAAAATTTTTTGTCAAATTTTCCTTTTCGTCATCTTGTAGGAAATTAATTTTTATTTAAATTACTAAATTTAATTTAAATTACTAATAAGTTAATAAAAAAGAATGTTGTTCTATTTAATAGAAAAATTGTTACACATTTTTTTGATTTTTTATAATTTTCATTTTTTAAAGCCTCTCGTACCTTTATTTCTATGCATTTTTGTGAAAAAATGAAAGAGACCTTTTTTGTAGAAAATTTAATTTCCTATAATATAACGAAAAGGAAAATTAAAAAAAAATTTTTTTTCGACAATTTTCATTCATCATCATCATTTCAGCCTATTGCCGTCCACTGCTGGACGTAGGCCTCCCTCATATTGCGCCACAATGTGCGGTCCTGTGCCGCCTGCATCCAACGACGCCCAGCAACTTTCACTAGGTCGTCGGTCCACCTAGTGGGGGGGCGTCCTACACTGCGTCGTCCGATGCGTGGTCGCCACTCGAGAACCTTTCTTCCCCAGCGGTTGTCGGTTCGTCGAGCGATGTGGCCTGCCCATTGCCACTTCAGCGTGCTAATTCTTCGTGCTATGTCGGTTACACCCGTTCTTCTGCGGATTTCTGTATTCCGGATTCTATCTCGCAGAGAAATCCCGAGCATAGCCCGTTCCATAGCACGCTGAGCGACTTTGAGCCTTGATATGAGGCCTACATTTAGGGACCACGTTTCCGTGCCGTAAGTCATCACTGGTAACACACACTGGTCGTAGACCTGTGTTTTCAGACACTGAGGTATGTTGGACGAGAAGATCCTCTTAAGTTTCCCGAACGCTGCCCAACCGAGTTGGATTCGTCGGCTGATCTCTTTCTCGAAATTGGATCTACCTAACTGGACTGTTTGTCCTAGGTAAACATAGTGATTGACAACTTCGAGAATCGCATTGCCAACTAGGACCGGTACAGGAATGACATGGGTATTTGACATGACTTTCGTCTTCTCCATGTTCATTCGTAGACCCACTAGTTGGGATACCCTGCTGAGATCATTGAGCATAGTGCCAAGGTCCTCCATGGATTCTGCCATAACGACGATATCGTCTGCGAATCGAAGGTGAGTGATGTATTCGCCGTTAATGTTGATGCCGAGTCCAGTCCAGTCTAAGAGCTTGAAGACATCTTCCAGTGCAGTGGTGAACAGTTTCGGAGAGATGACATCTCCCTGTCTCACGCCTTTCTGCAACTGGATCGGTTTCGTACTCTTATCCCGGATACGGACTGACATTGTGGCGTTCCTATACAAACACTTCAGCACTTCGATATAGCGATGGTCGATTTGGCACCGCTGAAGGGACTGCAGCACCGCCCAAGTTTCGACTGAATCAAAGGCTTTCTCATAGTCCACAAACGCTAAGCACAGGGGCCGATTATACTCCTCGGTCTTTTGTATAATCTGCCGAAGCGTGAGGATATGGTCTATGGTGCTATAGCCTTTTCGGAAGCCGGCTTGTTCGGGCGGCTGGAAGTCATCGAGCTTGCGCGTGAGTCGATTGGTAATGACCCTCGAAAACAACTTATAAACATGGCTCAGGAGTGAGATGGGTCTGTAGTTCTTTAAAAGAGCTTTGTCACCCTTCTTGAAGAACAGCACCACCACACTCCTGGTCCACGACTCTGGAACGTCGCCCCCGAGGATAACGGAATTAAATAGCTTCTGAAGGGCTATTAATACCGGCTTGCCGCCCGCCTTCAAAAGCTCTGCCGTAATTCCGTCATCTCCCGGTGCCTTACCGTTACGTAGTTGTTTGAGAGCCATTCTGATCTCGTACAAGCTGATGTCCGGGATTTCTTCGGTATAGTGCCGAGTTAGCTTGGATCTGGGATCTTGGACCAAGCCGACAACAGGATTTCGGGATGATTTGTATAACTGTCCATAGAACCTTTCGACCTCTCCCAAGATCTCACTTTGGGATGAAATGACAGTGCCGTCATCGGTCTTCAGCTTAGTCATTTGGCTTTTCCCAATAGACAGATCTTGTGCGAACACTTTCGAGCCACGATTCCGCTCTATCGCTTCTTTAATACGGAACGTATTAAATCGGCGAATATCGCGACGCACAGACCTGGAGATCTGTCTATTTAGCTGCCTATGTTTGGACCAATCGGCTGCAGACTGCACCGTCATCTCTTTTCTCCTCTCCATGAGCTCGAGAGTCTGGTCAGAAAGTTTTTTAGGTCTATTAACGCGGTGAGCCTTGAAAAATTTCGACCCAACCGCGTGGACAGTTTCCACGAACCTGTTGTTCATATCGTTCGGAGATTCGCACTCGTCCAGACATTGGAAGCGATTATGTAGTTCGAGTTGAAAGTTTTCGAGGTTCTGGTATTGGACAGATGTAGGTCGGAGTGTAGACTTCATCAAGCGTGACCGCTCGACTTTTGTATGGATATTCAATGTGCCTCGTACCATCCGGTGATCGCTCCCAGTTTTAATTCTGCTGATCACTGAGACATCATTGAATATCTGTCGTTTGTCTGACAAGATGAAGTCTATCTAGTTTTTTGTTGAACCATCGGGGCTAATCCAGGTCCATTTCCTTTGTGGCTGCTTCCTGAAGAAGGAATTCATCATAAAGAGGCTTTCCTTCTCCAGAAAATCAGCCAGTTTCTGGCCCCTCTGGTTTCTCTGTCCATATCCATGTTTCCCCACTCTCAACTCATCATCACTCCCTTTGCCTAGTTTCGCGTTAAAGTCTCCCATAACCACCGTGAAGTGGGTTTTGGACGCGTGTATGGCTTTCGAGATGTCCTCGTAAAATGCCTCCACCTCGTCGTCGGAGTATGTCGAGGTCGGTGCGTATACCTGTATAACCTTCAGCGAATACCTCTTGGTAATTCTGAGTATAAGGTACGCTACCCTTGTCGACACACTCTCGATCCTCTCCACGTTGTCTATGAGAGACTTACGAACGATAAACCCTATACCACCTTGGGACGGGTGATCGCCCTCCCGGTAGAAGAGCAAGTTTCCAGACTGGAGGATTATCGTGCCCTCGCCCTCTCTTCGCACTTCTGATAATCCTACAATGTCCCAGCGGATTTTGCTCAATTCCTCTTCCAGCTCGATGACCCTCTCGTCAGTCCTGAGTGTCCGAATGTTGTGTGTTACCAGGGCCAAGGGTCGTTTTTGTTGGTAGCCGGATCGCTGCCGGAGATTCCTCGCACCCCCCGCTCCACCACTACTGGGCCCGCCACCAAAATGAGCCCGTAGGGTACCGGAGCCGCCGTGACTGGGGGCCATTTTTTTGTTGTACGCCATTTTTAAAAAGGGGATATTGCCGTAATCGCCACGCTTGGCAGGCGGGTTGGCGATCGCAGTATGGATGTTTTACGTTTCCCAGGAGAGAGCTGCTGCCCACTCTCCTGGTGAACCCTCAGCCGATTTTTACGACTCCCACGGGCAAGTAAGGGGTGGCGACACATGTATTCTCAAACCGTCGCCACACGGCATATTACGATGATTATTATATGATGATTATTATTATTATCGACAATTTACAATGAAAATAAAAAGAAAAATCTGACAAAGAAACTTTTTTGATGTACTTACTTAAAAAAAAATATATATTCTGACGCAGTCTAATCAGTAACTATTTTTCTATTAATGATCCAAGAAGAGCATTTTCATTTTACAATTTTGTAGGTAGCCATGTAAGGAAAAAAATTTTTTATAAATATGAAGAGATAATAATGATATTTGACTTAAAAACCCTATGCACGTCAATCCTCCGTTTTATCCTCCGTTTTAGATGAAGCATGTAATTGGGTAATATTAGGGGATATGCTGAAAGGAAAAATCTACAATTACTAAAGGTGTGTTTAGTATTGTTATGAACGGGTGACCGGACCGGGAATTTAGTCTGGCACTCGCGGAGAGGTTAGCCTCGCGACCGAACCGCGCGCTGTCCCTCTGACGCCCCGGATGGAGCCGGGCGGCGGGTGCCTTAACCGTAGCCTACTCCTCCCCATAAAAAAACGATGTTATGGAACTCCGTAATCGTAACCGAATCTGTCGGATATGGAATACCGAAATCAGCGAATACGGTGGATGTCTGAATAAAACACGTTACGATAGGTTTTCATTCAACTAGCTGAACTATTAACCTACACATTGGCATCTGCAAAGGAGAATAACACGATAACCTACACTTAGCATTTCCCTTTTACAATTGGCTAAAAAATCAATATCCTTAACCAAAATAATCCGAAGCCGTCGGATAATCCAAAATAATATCATATTCGTTATCGTATCCAAGACTGTTATTCTAATATACCGACTTAGTAGAAGATACCTACGGGGTTTTATTCTGATGCAGGACAATACTTTGTACGATTCATAAACGCAATACAAAGCTTGTGTCCTTTTTCAGATTACTCTCCTAGTGCTTTTTCTTTCTTAGTCTTTAAAAAAAATGACCTTTTTTGGCAGGCTATGTTGCGGACGTACGCCGTCCGTCCTACCCGAGGTAACGAAAGGGCGTCGTGTAACCCCAAAACCCGCCTTCTTCCCTTCGCTTCGCTATTGTACCGGACAGTAGTACTGATTCCTTGACGACCGTAACCAGGCCGATGGGATACCTTATTCCGCGGTCCGGTCACCCATGGTCTCGGCTAGAACGTCGATAGGCTGATGGATGGATGACTAAATATAATATAAACTCATTCAAATAATAGAAGATTGTCATCTAACCATTTTAATAACAATCACCGTTTCAAGAACGTCTATGTTCTTATCTTTAATATCTTTATTTAATTGCTATATGCACAGTTATAATGAATTACGCCAGAACAGTGTATTGCTCAATATTAATCGCGTGATTAATCATGTAATAACTCAATTCCACAGAAATCTTGCATAATGGAAACTTAATGAGCTAAATATAACACATTTGATACAGCTATTCTACTATCTATCTCAATTCCCAAGTACAACAAGTTTTTGATGCGATAACGTCTTATAAATTGATGAACGCCGGCTACACGTACGGAAAAGTATGACTTATTGTATTTTGTCATCTTCCGAGTCGAGCGTGCAAGCGAGAGTACAGACTAAGCGATAGAGCGGTACGATCGGCCATCGCATTCAATTTGTGACTCATCTATCTCTAATTTAAGTAAAAAAAAATAATTGTAGTAAAGAGTCAAAATAAATGTTAATTTATCGAAAAAATTGTAATTTTCAATTAATTCCTTCTTGTTTTATACAAAACTAGCACCCGCCCTCGGTTCGCTTCGGTTTCAGTCGCCTTACCCGCGTAGTTTCCATGCCCGTGGGAATATTGGGATAAAATATAGCCTATATTACTCCCTGATATTATAGCTTTTCATTGGTGAAAGAATTTTTGAAATCGGTTTAGTTGTTTAAGTGTTAAAGCATAACAAACAAACAAACTTACTTTTTACAAACAAACAAACTTACTTTTTAAACGCATTTATAGTAATAGTAAGGATAATGATAATTTAGTGATAATAATTCAATTCAGAAAAGTATACCGTTTATCATCAATGTTTTCTTATGATGTTATCACGTTAAATTATCGTCCGTAAACAGACTTTACGGACAATCTATTTTTTTTATCCTGAAATGGTTGTGAGTACTTGTGAGTCTAGATTCCCTAATCCATACATATCCATACATCCCTATGTAACGGATGTGATTTTATCGGAACCGAAATCGGTATTGGTGTTTTTAAATTTGTCTTGTCGGAATCGGATTCGGAATCGTAGTCGGAATCGGAAGCAGAGGAATGATATTTCAAGGGTAGATCTAATAAAACAAAATATTATTACAAACATTATATAGTCTCTTAAATTTAAAGAGTCATATAGTCAGCCTCATATAGCCCAGTCGAGTTAGACTTTAACCTGGAATTAATTATAGTTAGTTTTTTTTGCGCCAATGTTTCATCATCTCATCATCTCAGCCCATATACGTCCCACTGTTGGGCTCGGGCCTCCTCCATAATGGAAGGGTAATTGACCTACTATACCACGCTGGTCAGACGTGTTGGTGTAGGGTTTTATTTCGAGTTTTCCTTCTCTCGCATAGATGTTATATGCGCTTTGTATCCCTTAGTCGTCTCGTACGATCACCCCCGGGTAAGATAGGGGGTGGTGAATTGTATTCTTACTCCGTCACCACAGGGAAGCCAATGTTTAGGGGGATCATAAATAGCTTAAAACCAAAAACTCGACCAAATCCGACCGGTGCGTTAGCCGCCATATTGGTTTGAAGGTCAAACCTTTTTTTTTTGCTATATCTCCTTTATTTTTATTTTTTTACAAAAATTATAAGAACCAAAGTTGTTGCAAATTTGATTTTCTACAACTTTAGTTCTCATAATTTTCATCGTACAATCAATATTTACGGCAATAACTGCAAATAATTGCAAAAATGAGGTCAATATATAATCTCGATTATTATCGAATTTAGCAGAAAAAATTATAGAATCAAAGTTGTAGATCATTAAATTTCCTACAACTTTGATTCCTATGATTTTTTTCAAAAATTAAAATTTAAGCCCTTTTCCGCACCACCACTGGGGTAAAGCTCCACATTTCATTTTCACAAATTAAATTATTTTATGTAACAACTTCTTTTCTATATAGTGTTATTAATAGATTTAACGAGAATAGAATAAATGTTTTTCTTTTTTTCATTCTTTACCCCACCCTCAAGATACCATCGACAGTTTAGGCGGGGTTTACCAAATTCATAGAATATCACAAAAAGTACTTGATCTTTTGTCACACGAATCTATAAATAGGCATAAAAGTAAATCGTAAAAAAAATAACTAACATGTACGAGATGAATGATTCACTGTTATCATTATTAAAGTGTTATTTCCTCATTAATATATTATTACTAATACCCTAAAACGCAATAAGAGGCGTTTTATTTAACGTTAAATGGGCGTTTTAAGTATCTGATTACGCGTTAAAATTCATTCAAACATCTGAATGCGTTCCCGTAATCAAACACAGAATTGATATAAATGCACTGCGTATATTTTAAAACAGATGTGCGTAAAGATAATTGAATGTATTACGCATTTTTTTCGTATTTTGATCTCATTTTTAGAGTTCTGTCTACAGTACATATGAAAATACGGAATACTTATGCGATCAACTTTTTCAGTCCTAGTAAGAAAGAGTAGAAGTATTAATTTGAAATTTACTCCATGTAATAAGATCCGGGATTCCTGTTTCTATTTTATTGCTGTTGATGGCAAACGAGAGTACCGCACACCTGGTATTAAGTCATATTGCCGCCTTTGCGGGTCTTTGCTAGGCTCACACACTTCCCTTCTCTTTCTAGAGTGAGAATGCGTGCAATGAAGTTCGGTAATTACAAAGGCATCACTAAAACCTACCACACGCAAACACCCTCAGAAAGTTGGACTGTCGGCTCTCTCGCTTTTCGAACGAAGTGCAGTAAAAAATTGCTACTACTCAGACGTCAATTCTCGGCGAGAGCGTGGTACTACCCCGGATGGATCGGTCCGTAGCTTCAGACAGAAGACTGTCGACAGTGTGATCCTACCATATATAGAGTTAAGCCTTAAAGTTAAGCAAATATAAATTTTATATTGACGCAATCCCATATGGGCGTCTACGTTACATTTTATGACTCTTTTAATTTAATCGAAACCTATAGGGTTTACAATTACATCATAAAAAATAATCACACGATAAACTCTAAAAATACTAAAAATATAGAGATAACAATGAATCTGATGAAAGAGAGATACAGCGTAGACTTCGAAAAACGGAGGACGAAGGAAATAGAAAGAGAAAGCAATAATATCACATACATGTCTATGGACGAAGTATTTTAATACCGAAAAGTATATACGGAACCCTCGGCAAGCTAGTATGACTCGCACTTGACTAGTTTTAGTAATGAATATGACTTAAACATCACTCATTTCATTGTAAATATTTATGAATCCTGTTGGTGTAATATGATCTATAAATTTACTCCCACAAAAAAGTGTTCTGAGTAATAAATATTGACTAATTTGTGTGGTAGTTATTTAGAAGTCCATACTAGTACATTTACAATTTCAATATTCTGTTTTTTATAAGTATAGCTCCATAGATGAACGAACATCATCATCATTTACCTGCCCTCATTCCACGCTAAGTGGGGTCGGCACAAAATGTTCTTACTTTCTACAGCCTCCTATCAGATGTCATATCTGCACTCACTGTTTTCATACGCATATCCTCAATTCCTCGTTCACACAACGAACAACGAACGAACGGTCATTCTGTCAAAATCAAGCGGAAAAGAAACTGAATATCTATGACAGTTATCTTCTAGATAGAATTTCTCTTTGGGTTTAAAAGCTTCTCTGTGGTGATGGAATAAGAATACAATTCAACACTCCCTATCATGGTTGTGGATGTAGTAAAAGACTACTAAGGGATATAATACGCATAAAACAGCAACTTCTATGCAAGAGAAGACAAATTCGAAACAAATCCTATATCAACCTGTCTGACCAGCATAGTGGATAGTAAGGTCAATTTCCCTCCTATTGTGGAGGAGGCTTGAGCCGAACAGTGGGAAGTATATGAGCCGACACGAATGCATATGTTAATAGTTACAAACAATATTTCTTACTAGCAACCCGCCCTCGCTTCGCTTCGGTTATAGTCGTTTTACCTGCGTAGTTCCCGTTCCCGTGGGAATACCGGGATAAAATATAGCCTAGTTTACGCCCTGATATTATAGCTTTCCATTGGTGAAAGAATTTTTGAAATCGCTTCAGCCGTTTTGAAGATTACCCGGAACAAACAGACAGACAGACAAAAATTTTTTAATCGCTATTTTAGGCATAGGTGTCGTGCAAATAACCGTGTGAGCATGAAAAAAGCCTATTATTTTGACATTACAAACAGACACTCCAATTTTATTTATTGGTATAGATTTAACAATACCTGAATTTATTTTATTCCGTCACTATACGGAATCAAATCAATATCATCATCCTGTTCTTATACCAATTATTTGGATTCGAAGCTATATACACTTCTCTTTCATGGTATATTTTATAACCGCTCAATTGGCACCGCCATCTTGCACAAAATGTTACATCTGGCAGCAGTATGACGACAGGCGGGAGCACTATGGGTCAATTGCTATTAAAATGCTTTTATCTAAAAAAAATGCTATAGGAACTTCTTTTTACACAAATAATTATTAATTTTACTGTTTGTAGATTAATCTGATATCATTATTTCGTGAAAATAAATCATTTTAAGTACTATAAATCTGGTTTAAAGTTAGGGTAAATACATTTTACCGGTTTTTGGGTTCAATATCGTATAAAAAAAAAGATATATTCGTTGTTACTATCACATAGCAATAATGACAACAAATATTCATCTCGGCTCATATACAATTAGGGATGAAAATGATACATTGATGTTTTTGAAACATCGATGTATCAATAAAAAAACATCGACGTTTGCCATCGATGTTCACTATTGTAAAACATCGATGTATAGATATTATTTTATACGATGTTTTGACATCAATGTTTTGCCTGCATGATTTAAAATGTATGGTACTTTTAGCAGAGCCTGTAAAAAAGTCCTCACATCACACAAACGTTGGTGTTTCATGTAAGGAATATGCTTCATTTCGCTAAATAAAGCTCATTTTCAGCACAGATTTCTAAAAAATATCGATGTTTCGATACATCGATGTTTCGATACATCGATGTTTTCAGGGCGATGTTTTTTGTACATCGATGTTTGTTATTAAACATCAATGTTTTTTGTTTCGATATTTGCATCCCTATATACAATCCCATTGCTGGGTTTGCGCCTCCTCCTCAATAGAAGGGAAATTTTATTATACCGTACTAGTTAGATATAGGGTTATATTTCGAGTTTTCTTTCACTTACACAAATGTTATACTCGTATTATATCCCTTAGTCGTCTTTTACGACATCCCCGGTCATGATAGGGTGTGGCGAATTGTATTCTTATTCCGTCACCACACGGAATGTATCTTACGATATTGATGATGTCTGTATCTTACAGTATTAGCAGGGAAAAGTGAAATGACACACTTAATACGTCATCATACGGAAAATTGTATTTGAATTCGTAACATAGTATGATGGCACACAGCTCGAGGTATATGCTGCGTGGGCAGAGCATCGCCGTGAACTTGTCGCAATCATCAGTGCCGACTTGACACTGCTGACCATCGCTAGGGAGGCCGATCATAAAACTATTACCAAAACTTTTGCACTGAGATTCCATGGCAGGGAAGTACATATAACATTAAATCCAAGTAATTGGAATAAGAACGAAGTAAGAATACAATTCAACAGCCCTCTCCTAGTCGTGGCTATCGTAAAAGACGACTAAAGGATTAAGAATACGATGTGTTGGAATAAAGTTTTATATAGAGATTTTCATGTCGATGTTATCTACCTACATATTACAATCCCTTAGTCGTCTTTTACGACACCCATTGAAGAGAGAGGATGATTAATTGTATTCTTACTCCGTAACTACACGAATAAATTAATTTATTAATATAACATCTATCAATACAAAGACATAAAACTCCAAATAAAACCCTGTACAAAACCTTGCGTGACCAGCGTGGTATAGTAGCCCAATTTCCCTCCTTATTGTGGAGGAGGCTTTAGCTCAGCAGTGGGACATACATTACCTGTGCCTGATGCCACCCTAGCCGAGACGGCAGCTGACTGGACCGGAGATTTAGTCCGGCACTCGACGAGAGGCCGCCTGCACGACCGACATCCCCGAGGGGGGACCTCGTGAGGGGAGGGTACCCCGCGTCCAGAGTATTCCATCGGGGCGACCACTGAAGACAAGGAACTCTGACGAAGACGACGTGGCACGGGTAGGTCATGGAGCCGCGCGGCGCCCCTCTGTCGTCCCGGACGGAGTCGGGGCTGACCATGATCCACCCCCAAAAAAAAGGAGTACATGAGCTGAGATGATGAATGAAATAATTACAATTAAGGAACGATAATATTATTTTTAAACATTCACATTCGAATACAATCGAGGAAAAAAAACCCTGATAAATACGCCAAACGTTTTACCCAAATATATGCGTATTACGTCAGCTTCGATTCAACGCGTATACGACGATCCGCATACGTCATATTAAATTTACAAAGCAAGATATATTAAGCTTTATTATTTAAGATATAAGTCACAGATACCTTTGTGAATGATAGTGTGTAACAGTTATAATTACTACATGGATGACAAAACGTTCGTTAAATTATAAATATTTAATTTTAGTGAATGAGTGTTATGTTTTGGTAATCTATAGATCTTTTGGAATCACTGTTATTTTTTCTCTTTAGATCATCACCATTTAATAAGCTTTAAATCTATAATATACGCATATGTATATTCAACGGGCGCCCACATAGCTACAAACACACACTTATACGCTTAACCGCTCACATACATTCGCATACACACACACGCACTAAAATGTTTTTTTTTTATTTTATTGACTTTGTCGCACAGCGACCTCATCGTTCTATAGGAACAATAAAATTAATAATACATATACCACTAAAATGATATAATTAAAAATTTTCAATATCCCCAGCCATAAAATAAAAAAAAAAATTAAAACAAAATATTACGTTCTCTTCAAAAGGAATTATCAATTAATTGGCATTTTTTTGGGGGGGATTTCGGCGCACTCCTCACCCAACCCCGTCCGAGGCGACAGAGGGGCGCAAACACGCACACCCGTAACCCACCCGCAGTAGTAGTAGTGTAGTACGAGTACGAGGGTACTCCCTCGGGGTATTCTGTCCCGTAGACGGCTCTCTAAAGCTAATCTCTCCGCGGGGTTAATTAATTGTCATTTAATGATAACCTACACTGGCACGCGTGTGGCGTGAAGCACTTAATCGAGTAAGGATACATCACTTTTAACCCTCGACGCAAAGAGAGGAGGGTTATAAGACGTCAATGTTTGTCTGTATGTGTGTGTATGTGTGTCTATCTGTGGCATCGCAGCTCTCAAACGGATGGCCCATTTTCAATACGGTTTTTTTTTATTTGAAAGTCAGTTTCCTTGCGATAGTTCTCAGCTATGTTTGTTTAATATCGGTCCAACAATATTACAGTTACAGCTCCAAATTATGTAATTACGGATGATTACTCGATTAAGTCCTTCACGCATTCCAGTATAATCGTTAAATAACCATTAATTAATAATTCCCATTGAAGAGAACGTAATACTTTTTTTATTATTTTAGTTTATATCGGGGATTATTCAAAATTTCAATTTTACTTATATTTATTTCTCTTATATCGCCATCATTTAATAAGTTTTAAATCTATAATAGGTAACCCTGTGGTGACGGAGTAAGGATACACTTCACCACACCCTATATCCATGGGTGCCGTAAAAGACGACTGAGGGATTAAAATATTCATGTAAGACATCTTATGCAAGAGATTTAAAACTCGAAATAAAACTTTTTTTTTTTTGGTTGGGTTGCGGTCAGCGCACTCCTCGCACCACTCCATCCGGAGCGTCAGAGGGGCGTAAGCACGCACACCCGCAACCCACCCGCGTGGTACTTCACCTTCGTCGTTGGGCCGACCACCGGAGCAGGGTGACTTAACATCAGTGGTCGGCCCGACGGAATACCCCCTATTTGGGGTACCCTCCCATCGACCGACGTCCCCCTCTCGTGGGGGACGTCGGTCTTTCCTCACGCGGTCGCCCTCTCTGCGGGTGACGGACTAATTCCCCGAAATAAAACCCTATGACTAACGCGGTTATAATACGTCAATTTTCCTCTTATTGTGAAGGAAACTCGAACTCATTAGTGGGACCTATATGATCTGTATATGTAAACCTTTAATATACGCCCACATAGTAGCTACATATATGCACACACACACATACACACTAATATAAAAAGTGACCTCATTATATAAAAGCACATTCTCCATAATTCAACTGCTTGATTTTATTTATATTGTTATCATTCCTAGTAGAGGTAGGACCACACTGTTGACAGTTATCTGTCTACAGCCGCGGGCCGGTCCATCCAGAGTACCACACTCTCGCAGTAAATCGACGTTTGAGTAGTGGCAATTTGTTACTACGCTTTGTTCGGTGAGCAAGAGAGCCGGAAGCCCAATTTCCTGAGGGCGTTTGCGTATGGTGGGTTTTGGTGATACGTTTAATTTCACCGAACCTCATTGCGCCCTCATTCCCTTCACTTTGTTCGCGGTAGGCAGCGGCCTAGCAAAGGTCCATAAGCGGCAGCAACACTTACCATCAGGTGTACTGTTTGCTCGTTGGCCACCGTTCGCAATTAAAAAAAGTCCTATTGTTAATTTATAAATTTCTGTTTCATTTTTCTCTTTTTTATTTTCACTTTGTTGTATATTTCGAACGAAAGGTCTGCTGAAAACCAACCCTGCATAGTTTTTATTCAGCATAACGCTGAGCATTCACCTGTTGTCAACTTTTACTATAAAAATTATTGTGTTACAATTGTTGTTATGTGATAAATCCCTATTCAGATGGTGATGGAGTTGGAACACAATGTTCATCACCTCTTCATTAGCATTGAGGATTGTTATAATCATTTAAGGAATATAACTCTGTTAGAATCGACGCACAACCCGAAAGACAATTATTTTAATCAGTAGAATTAATCATTTTCTCGAAATGGTAACGGAGTAAGAATACAATCCGTCATCCAGTTTCTTGTCTGTGGATGACATAAAAGATCATGGCAGTCTTGAAATAAAATTATAACAACACATGTGATAGCGTGGTAGAGTAAATCCCTCCCATTTTGTAGCAGGCTCGAGACTAACAGTGGCACGTATAGGCTGAGATTATGATTAGATATTTGTAATGATAATGTTTAATACATAGGTATAGCTTTTATAAAATTAGAACGCTGAAGTGGCAATTGGCAGGCCACATCGTTCGATGAGTTCACAACCACTGGGTAAGAAACGTTCTCGAGTGGCGACCACATATCGATCGACACAGTGTAGGACGCCTCATTACTAGATGGATTGACGACCTGGTGAAAGTCGCTGGACGTCGTTGGATCAAGGCGGCATAGGACCACGTTTTATGGCGAAATATGACGGAGGTCGTCGTCCACCAGTGGTCGGCGACAGATATAAACGATGATGATGATAGTTTTTTATTCTGAAATGGAAGGAAGGAAGGGAGACCCTGCGCGCATTTGAAGCCGAACCGTCCTAAGGATGCCTCGTTTAGAGGCGAAATACGTGTCGAATGAATATTCGAAGTTCTGCGGAAAATTGCAAGTTGATGTTCTGGAAGGTGCTCATCGCGTGCGAGTAAGATTTCCTTATTTCCTTGTCCACCTTAATCCTATCCCGTATTCCTTTCATTGTGGTGTGCGGTATATTGATTACCGTGGGAAAGTGGTGGGTCTCCCTTCCTTTCTTCCATTTCAGAATAAAAATGGAATGATATCTGATGTTTACGCGAGCACTACACATTGTAAATAAAACTACTTTTACGGATTATATCGCGTTTGTATTTGATTTATGATTGCCCGACGTTTCGAACACTTTGCAGCATTCATGGTCACGGGCGGACTAAGGTGTCTCACGTCCAACAAGTAATCGTTATTACAGACATTACTTGATTGCTTGATTACTTGACAGATTACTTGTTGGACGTGAGACACCTTAGTTCGCCCGTGACCATGAATGCTGCAAAGTGTTCGAAACATCGGGCAATCATAAATCAAATGCAAACGCGATATAATCCGTAAAAGTAATTTTATTTACAATAAAAATGGATTTCCGCTATGTATCGCCTAATTCAATCAATTATGATAGCTTTTGTTTAATAAGTTTAATAGTTAAAACTTTTCAGATTGTACTCTTAATACCGTCTTATTTTTCATTGTCATCATTCCAGCCTATAATTCTCACTGCTGGGCTCGGGCATCCTCTACAATTGATGGCAAATTGACCTATTATACCGCGCTGGTCAGTCAGGGTTTTCTATCCAGTTTTCCTTCTCTTGTATAGATATTATCTGCATATTATATCCCTTAGTCGACTTTTACAACACTCACGGGTAAGATAAATGGTGAATGGTGTACTTACTTCCTCACCACACGGAAACCTCTTATTTTTAATGGAATGCAAAAGCTGTGATTAAATTATTAGCAAACGTATAAACAGTATGTTTAAATATTTTACTGTATTATTAAGTAAATTGCTTAATTAAATATCTTCAGTCGCTTCGTTGAGTTTGACTGATTGATTATAGCTGTTTCCGAGTGGTGATGGAGCAAGACGATGAACAATTTGAAATTATTCTACCTTCTCTTCATTAACATTATTTTATAACAAGACTTGGCAATTTTACTAATATTATAACCGTGATGATTTGTAAAGCTGTTCAGATGTGTGAATTTTGGTTACTTAATCACGCGTAAGTAATTGATTGAACAGATTTGTATGAAAATTGACATGTAGATAGTCATTTGCTGGATTATTTTAAAGTAAAGTTGGGCAATTATTTCAAAGGTATAAAAGCCTTTGAAATAATTGCTCAAATTTACTTTTTTTTTACTTAATCAACTGTTGAATATGTAAAATTTCTTATTGTAAACTTTTCACGCAGACGAAGCCGCGTACAGAAGCTATATACGTCCCACTGTTGGCTTGAGCCACAGTGGGAAAATTGATCTCCTATTCCATGCTGGTCAGACGCATTGGTATAGGCCTCTATTTCGAGGTTTCCTTCTCTTGCATAGATGTTATCTGCGTATTACAATCCCTTAGTCGTCTTTTACGACATCCACGGGCAAGAAAGAGGATGGTAAATTGTATTCTTACTCCTTTACGGCATGGAACATACACATAACGAACGTAAATAAGACTCGGATTCAAAACAAGCATTAGCAGATGACATAAATAATTGCCTGAATAGGAATCAAACGCATACTATTCGCAACGAGAATTCGTTAAACTGTTTTAAATCGATACATAACTGTATAAAACCTCCAGTTATTAAGTCAATTTAAACTTCCGGTATTTGATTGTCACCAACGTAACGATTAAAAACTCTCATTTCAAGTAATTTGCCCATAAAAGGGCTTAACTCCTTTTTGTAGGGCCTAATTAAGGTCAGCAAAGTTACTCGTGCCTTTATTTTTTTTTTTGCTAACTTGAATTGTTTACTAGTAATTGAAGCGTTCATTGAATTAAGTTTTTTAAACTAAATTAAGTTTTTGTGTTAGGTAATATATTATTCTCCTATCAAGCGAAGCGACTAGAATATTCTCCAAAGTAATTGTCATATTGCTTTCATATATTTTTTCTCTTATCCAATCAATAAATCATTCATTCATCATCATTTCAGCTCATACATGTCCCACTGTTAGGATCGAGCCTCCTCCACAATAGGAGGGAAATTGACCTACCTGGTATTTTTTTTAATGGGTGGGCTCTGTAATTGCACACGCCGTCCATTCTGTCCGGGGCGACTATAATCCACCCGTACCCATGTCACCTTCGTTGGGCCGACCACCAGTGCCGAGTTCCTTGTCCTCAGCGGTCGACGGAATACTCTTTCGGGTACCCTCACCTCTCGACTTCCCTCTCCCGGGACGTCGGTCGCCGTGACCTACCTTGTATAGGATTACATTTCAAGCTTTCCTTCTCTTGCTGATTTTATATGCATATTTAACTCCTTAGTCGTCTTTAAAGACACCCACAAACAAGAGAGGGGGTGGTGAATTGTATTCTTACACCGTCACCACACGGAAAATCCAATCAATAAAACCAGTTACCTAATAACATAATAGTCTTTCTTTAACAAACAACACACATTACTAATTAACTAAGTCTTACATTTTTTTATAGCTCTTCATGGCAAAGGAACAATCAGCACACCTGATAATGAGTGATTAGTACCACTCATGGACCTTTGCTAGGCCGTTGCCTACCATGAAGTGAAAGGAGTGTGAATACGTGCGACAAGGTTTGGTGATACCCAGCACACATAAACACCGTCAGAAAAATGGGTTTACGGCTCTCACTGAATGAAGTGCAATAACAAATTGCTATTACTTAGACGTCGATTTTCTGCGGAAACGTTACTACCATGGATGGTAGACAGACGACTGTTTACAGTGTGATTGTGTAATACACATAAAAATTGTATTGCATGTTGTTTACAAACATACTATTAATGGAGACCTTAGAATAATAACGTATAGAAGAATAGTGTTGGTACTTCGAACAATCGAAATTTGAATCTAAAAATACTAATGGCGCGCAGATGATTACACACGTACACACGCAAACCACTATACAAATTATGAAATCAAATTTTGTTTTTATTAACATAAACCGTCGAAATACTTTTAAAAGTAATGTTAAAAACCTTTTTAAGTTTTTCAAATGTGTTGTGACACCATTTGAATGCACAAACCGTCATAATTATCAATTTATTTTCTAAGAGTTGCGTACGTACGTGCAGTACAATGACTTGTACATTACGGAATGGTTCCGGCATAAGCTCCATTAGACTCCAATTGAAATGCTTCACTTTTTGTGCGCGAACTTACCTTCTATACGTTATTATTCTAAGATGGAGACACACAAACTCAGAACTTGTAAATATCAATGAATGATTTGACTGAAGTCATTATCGAGAGATTCGTAAAATAATAATAATACCATTCGCATGTGATGACGTAGTAATAATACAATTGACCACCATGTCTTGCCCTGCAAAAGATGACAAAGGGATTATAATATGCACATAACATATACACTAAAGAAAAAAAGCGTGAATAACACTACGGATTTTATCGTCTCCTATGTATCTCCTATCGCGGAGAAGGATTGAATTCAACAGTGGGACGTATATGAGCTGACATGATGATGAGTAGTATTAATAACTTCAAATTAAAGAGAAATGAAAATGGTTAATTATATCTCATACATTATAATCGTCATTCATTCAGTAACACTTAATGTTCTATTGTCATATCAATTCCCAGTGTTCGTTCTACTTTTACAATTACGTCATACGTATGTTCATTCAAAAGTTTGTTCTTTATAACCACTTGTTTTCTTACAATTTGAATAACTATATTGTGATCAGTGATTCTTCTAAATTGTTTAAATCATTGCAGAAATCATTAGACTGCATAGATCGTACTACTGAAGTCAAGGGACTCTGCACCGGTGGTCGACCCAACGACGAAGGCGACGTGCTATACGAGTGCGTTACGGGTACGGGTGTACGGCTTACGCCCCTCTGTCGCCCCAGACGGAGCCGGGCGAGGAGTGCTGGACCGTAACCCACCTCAAAAAAAAAGACTGCATAGGTGGTGTAGTTGATATCGACCTACAGTATTAAAAAGTTTCCAGTTCGATTACCGGACCACATTTTATGCACTCTACATTGAGTAAGAATCTATAGTAGAATCTATCACAATTGTACAAAAAAAAATATCTCCCGACGCGAAAAGAGGGATGTTATAACAACCCCTCTTTAAGTTTAACGTCGATGTCTGTCTGTCTGACTATGTGTGTGTTAGTCTCTTTGGGGCATTGTAACTCTCAAACGGATGAACCGATTTCAATGCTTTTTTTTTTTTTTTTTCATTGGAGAGGCAATTTCCTTGGGGTAGTTCTTAGCTATGCTTAGTTTATATCAGTCCAGCAGTATAAGAATATCAGCTCTTTTCCAAAACGATGTAATGGCGTATGATTTCTCGATTAAGTGTTACATGTGTGCCTGTATAATCGTTCAATGTCAGTTAATTTATCATTCCTGTTGAAGACAACGTAATGCTTTTTTTATTATTATAGTTTGTGTTGAGGGTTATTTTCAATTTTCCTTATTAATTAGTGGTAAGGCGACCGCAATCCGACTATAACTTCGCGCGATCTACAGTGCTTGGTAACAAGCTGTCCAAATAACAGCAGACACGTGCTTAAAAAAGATGGTATTTATTTTAGGTTATTATAGGTACCAATTATTACAAATTTGCAAGTTTATGTATGTACATTTGGGTATTTCTATTTAATTTCAATAATATTCGTTTTCTTACAACAACATAATGCTCACGGCTCGACTACCGCAGCCCATGCATTGCCTCGATAGATCGTGTCTTTCATATGATACTCAAATATGTATGTAGGAGTAAAGATTAAGAATATAGTCCCGTATTGAACTTGATACCTACTTAATAAGTAGGGATGTTATGGATATGAACTTTCAAATCTGGATACGGGTATGGATATTTTTTTTTTTATTGCCAACGGTGGCAGACGAGCAAGCAGCACACCCGATGGTAATTGATACTGCCGCACATGGACCTTTGCAATACCAGTGCTCGTCCCGTTGCCTACCGTGATGAATACTCTTAAACCTCGTTTAAACAGGACATGTCATAGTGCTCGGGAAACACAGCAGCAGGTAGTTCATTCCAGAGCTTGCACGTACGTGGGAGAAATGATCGCTGGAAACGTACAGTTGAAGACCATAACGTTTCCAGGTGAAATGGATGAACTCTGCTACGATTTCGAGTGGTACTTTGGTAGAATGGTGACGGTGGTACCAAGTCAAACAGTTCCTCGGAGCACTCCCCGTGAAAGAGTCGGTAGAGTACACAGAGTGACCCAAAGTCTCTCCGCCGCTCCAGCGACTCTAATCCATCCATAAGATTGGGATATTAGGATAACATTATATCGGTTACTGTTACGTAATTATTTCAGATTGTCTGACAGTTTCAGATAGTATCGGTTACGGATATTGATATTTCTATGGAACTGTAAAGGAATTATCTAATTGTGGTGATTATTCCCCTGTAGAGAGGCTTATGTGTAGGCTGTCAGGTCGGCTGGTAGATTGAAAACCTGTCACAACCTATCCCACATAGACACTGCCCCTATCCGAAAACATCCAAAACTTTAATATCGGTTTCGGTTACTTTTTCATTTCGAATGTCCGATAATTTCGGTAATAATTACGGAGCTCTATAATATAGCTATTAATAAATAGTTACTGGACATATTTTTGGAACCTGGTTTCAAGTAACTAAAATCGGCCCGAAGTCAATTACTTTTCATTTAATACTCTTAAACGGAGGAGTTTAAATTATTTTGAAGTTTTATTAAAGATTAAGTACTGGAATATTATGTTACAACATTTTATTTTTAGACGGTGAAGGACCCTGATTCATTACAATAAAAATTAAAATTAACACGGTTTGGCGGGATACCTTTCAAAATTTTCGTCAAATCTCTCTTTATCCATTTATAATATTTTATTTTTATTTAATTTATTTATTTCATTCAATACACAGCTATCATTACAGGTTCGATAGAGGAGGACAGTCTTAGTACATACAAACATATAGTCATCATCATCATCATCATTTCAGCCTATCGGCGTCCATTGATGGACGTAGGCCTCCCTCATGTTAAGCCACAAAGTGCGGTCCTGTGCCGCTTGCATCCAACGACGCCCAGAAACTTTCCCCAGGTCGTCGGTCCACCTAGTGGGGGGCGTCCTACACTGCGTCGTCCAATACGTGTTCGCCACTCGAGAACCTTTCTACACATATAGTAATCATCATCATCTTGCTCTTATCCCAATTACTTGGGGTCGACGCAATATGTCATCTATTTTGACATATTGCAAAAAGTTTCGGCAATGACTTTTATGACCGGCCGCCTGCCTGACGTCAACCCTCCTTGGGAATGTAATCGTTGACCCAAATGGTACCAGATGGAGTTGGTCCGGGTCAATCTAGGGCTCTTAGTCGTCTTTTACGACACCCACGAGCAAAGCAAGGGTTGGTAGTATTCGAAGCCGCTACCACACAGCACATATAGTAATAATTATAAATATAGTCAGTGGTAGGACCACACTGTTGACAGTTATCTGTCTACAGCCGCGGGGCAGTCCGTCCGGGGTAGTACCACACTCTGGCAGAAAATCGACGTCTGAGTAGTAGCAATTTGTTACTGCGCTCCGTTCGGTGAGCGAGAGAGCCGGAAGCCCAACTTTCTGAGGGTGATTGCGTGTGGAGGGTTTTGGTGGTACCTTTGGTATCACCGAGCCTCAATGCACTCATTCACACTCCCTTCACTTTCTTCGCGGTAGGCAGAGGCCTTTTAAGGGTACATGAGCGGCAGCAACACTTACCATCAGGTGTACTGTTTGCTCGTTTGCCACCGTTTGCAATAAAAAAAAATAACACAAAATTCTTATTTCTATTTAATTAAAATTAAAATAGCTGTACGTGTGAATTCGTTCAGTGAACACGAAAATATATCGGTGTATTTTGACGCAGCGTTAAGCACAAGTAGAGCGTGCGTGAGTGGTGCTAGCTGTAACAAGTTGGTGAGAGACCGTGGCACGTCCAGGAGTGTAGGCCGCCGTCGCCTACTAACGTGCTCGCCTGGCACATACAGCCGAACCTCTTGCAGAATAGCTGGGTTGTGGATTAGGCCCCGTAATACTTTAAATACATACATGACCAAAGCCATTTCTCTTTTTATTTCTATTTTGTAGAAACCTACTATATAAATGCGATCGGATATAATAAATGGGTATGTCGGCATCATCATCATCATCATCATCACAGCTCGTCATACGTCCCACTGCTGGGCTCGAGCCTCCTCCACAATGGGAAGGACATTGATATAGTATACCGCACTGGTCAGACGGGGTGGTATAGACTTTTAATTCGAGGTTACCTTCTCTTGTGTAGATGTTATCTTCAATAACCCCTTAGTCGTCTTTTGTGACACCCACGGGCAAGAGATTGTGAATTGTGTTCTTACTACGTCACCACACGGAATATGTATATCTATATCTATACCAATAAATAAAATTGGAGCGTCTGTTTGTAATGTCAAAATAATAGGCTTTTTTCATGCTCAAATGGTTATTTGCACAACACATATGCCTAAAATAGCAATTAAAAAATTTTTGTCTGTCTGTTTGTTCCGGGTAATCTTTAAAACGGCTGGACCGATTTCAAAAATTCTTTCACCAATGGAAAGCTATAATATCAGGGCGTAAACTAGACTATATTTTATCCCGGTATTCCCACGGGAACGGGAACTACACGTGTAAAACGACTATAACCTATAACCGAAGCGAAGCGAGGGCGGGTTGCTAGTTATATATATAAAAAGAAAAGGAAAATACTCGAAATTAAACCTTATGCAAAACCGTCTGACCAGCGTGGTATTGTAGGTCAATATCCTCAAGGTCAAGACCTCCCTTTGTGGAGGAGGTTTGAGCCCAGCAGTGTGAGGCGTGAGGATACAATAATTCTTCCACTTAAATTATTCTATTTTTTGACTACATTAAAAGCCGTTGGGTAGTTTAAAAGATCAACGTGTACACGTGTCGATGACGACTTATTTTATACTGCGTATGGACAACTATATCCGTGTGGTGACGGAGTAAGAATACAATTCACCACTCCCTATCTTGCCCGTGGATGTCGTACAAGACGACTAAGGGATATAATATGCACATAACATCTGTGCAAGAGAAGTAAAACTCGAAATGAAACCCTATACCAACATGTCTGACCAGTATGGTATAGTAGGTCAAATTCCCTCCCATTGTGGAGGAGGCCCGAGCCCAACAGTGGGACGTATGTAGGTTGCGATGATGATGATGATAGACAACTAGCTAAACTAGGGTTTAAACCCGCGACTTCGTCCACGTGGAACAATTACTTTGGGCTAATGCTAAGTATAACCCGCGACTTTGTTTACCTAGAAGGTAAACAAAGTCGGTAAAAGGTAAAAGGTAAAGCCTAGAAGGTAAACAAAAACATAATTTAAAAATATTTTCATATTTTTAAATTATGTCACATATTTTTATGTGACAGAATTTAAAAATATTTTCACCTTCTAGGAAAATTAAAATTTTAAATGTTTACAATTCTGTCACATATTTTTTGCGAAACTTACCGCTTATGTATTTCACGCAGGGGAAGCTCTCAAAAATTAAAAAACCCGATTCTGAAACATTTTTTATTGTTGCTCCGCTCCTATTGGTCTTAGCGTGGTGATATATAGCCTATAGCCTTCCTCGATAAATGGGCTATCTAACACTGATAGAATTTTTCAAATCGGACTAGTAATTAAGAAGATTAGTGCGTTCAAACAAACTGAAATAGTGTTGCCCAAAAGTCTTGGTCTTGTGGTCTTGGTCTTGCGAGAAATGCGAGACCGAGACCAAGACCTCTTAATTTTTGCAAGACTGGCCCTGCAAGACTTGAGCAAGACCAAGACTGAGCCTGCAAGAGTCTCGCGTCTTGCATTTAAGTCAAATCGCCATTTCAGCTTATATACATCCAACTCTTGACCTCGTGTCTTCTACATAATAGGAGGAAAATTTACCTACTATACCACGGTGATCGGACGTGTTGGTACAGGGTTTCATGTCAAGTTTTCCTTCTCTTGCACCGATGTTATATACCTATATATTATAGCCCTTAGTCGTCTTTTACGACACTCACGGGTAAAATAGGGGGGGATGAAATTTATTCGTACTCCGTCACTACACTGCAAGTCAAATCAATCTTGAGCTATCCATCTATTAGCCAATCGATTCCCAATGTTGGTCTTGGCTTTTTAGAATTACTTTTTGGAAGGGCTTAAGGACAAAATACCATAATCAACCCTTTTTTTTTTTTGCGGTCAGCGCGCTCCTCGCACCACTGCGTCCGGGGCGATAGAGGGGCGTAAGCACCCACGATGCACGTCACCTTCGTCATTGGGCCGACCACCGGAGCAGGGTTACTTGTCATCAGTGGTCGGCCCGACGGAATACCCCTATTTGGGTACCCTCCCATCGACTGACATCCACCCCTCGGGGAGGACGTCGGTCTTTCCTCACGACCATAATTAACCCTATTAGTTAGTCTTGATAAGGAAAAAGGCGTAAAGCTATTTTTGGGGTTCATGGAGTTCATAATAATTGTATTCAGTTTTTCATTCTCTATCTTCTTTAAAACTGGAGTAAAAAATATAGATTTAAATATAGATTCTTATACAAATTGCCTGTCAGATGAGGACAAGTTAGATTATTCTTCAGGAAGCTTCAACAATTAGTCTTGATAAGAATCAGAAAGTTATTTATTTTATTAGTATATGTACAATGTCACGTGCTATCAAGAATATGGCTCAAATAGATAAGCCCAAACCTAATGCCCCACAAAAGTATACTGATGTTGCTAAGCTCAAAGTAAAGAATTTTATTGAATCGGTACCTGCAGTGCCATCCCATTACAATAGACAAAGAACAAACAGAGTGTATTTAAGTCAAGAATTAAAGAACGTGTCTAATTTATATCAGAAAAAAAAAAGCATAAACAGTGACCAAGACACTGTTAGTGAAAATAATCTTTAGAAACATCACAGTCTTTTGATAATGGAACTATTACATGTAGTTTTGATTTGCAAAAGGTTTTAGGCACTTTGCACGGTCAAAGTGTGTTACTATACTATTCAAGAAAATATGCGGTGTATAATTTAACATTTTACGAAAGCGGCACACAGGAAGTTTACTGCTATTACTGGGGAGAGAGCGCGATATTGCTTCTTGTCTTTTAAAATACTTAGAAGAGAAAGATAGAATTGGTATAAAAAACAATATTTTATACTGTGACTCCTGTAGCGGCCAAAATAAAAATAAAACGGTATTGTCCACTATTAACTATTTTCTAAAGTCGGCAATTAATATAGAAGTCTTAGAATAATAACATATAGAAGGTAAGTTCACGCTCAAAAAGTGAAGCATTTCAATTGGAGCCTAATGGAGCTTACGCCGGAACCGTTCCGTAATGTACAAGTCATTGTACTGCACGTACGTACACAACTCTTAAAAAATTAATTGATAATTATGACCGTTTGTGCATTCAAATGGTGTCAGAACACATTTGAAAAACTTAAAAAGGTTTTTAACATTACTTTTAAAAGTATTTAGACGATTTATGTTAATAAAAACAAAATTTGATTTCATAATTTGTATAGTGGTTTGCGTGTGTACGTGTGAAATTGTCTGCGCGCCATTAGTATTTTTAGATTCAAATTTTGAAAGTTCGAAGTATTGACACTATCCTTCTATACGTTATTATTCTAAGATAGAAGTCATAGTAATAAATTATCTTTTGCCTGGTCATACATATATGGCCATTGACTCTGTCCACGCCACAATTAAAAGAGAAGTGCAAAAATTAATTGTATGGAGTTCATCGCAATGGCCGACTTACTTTTAGACCGCTCGGCAAACCTAAGCCATACAAAGTCATTGTTATGGACTACACCGATTTTCTAAATTTTGATCAATTAATTGCCAATACGTTCACACCAAACACATTGAAAAATATAAAACTAAAACAGATTAGAATTGCTACATTTAAAAAGAAATACAAAAACTAAATAAATGTCAAATATTCCATGGCAGAGGAAACTGAAACTCAAAATATAACGTTAATGGAAAAGCCATCGGTCAAAGGAAAAGGAAAAGGCAAAGGAAAAAGTAAAGCAAAGGACAAGTCAAGCGAAAATAAAAAGCAGGAAGCGGAAGAAGTTAAGCCACTATATACAACTAAATTAAACATAAACAAAAATACATGGATTTGACATATCTCTGTAACAACGGAACTATACCTAAGAGATTTCATGAAGAATATAGAAAGCTTCCATGAAGCTCTTATGTTTGTGATACGTTAAATGAAACTGATGAAGAAGATAAAGAAGATAAAAATAATACTGAATATGATAATAATTCCAAAAATGAATAACCCAAAAATTGCTTAAAACTTTCTTGTTTGCCCTTTTATTACGTATAATATAAACTATTAACAATAACTCTTCAATTATTTAATTTTTAAAAAGCTTATTAGTTATTCCCATAAACTCTATTGGGATATGGGAATAATCCATCAGGACGGGATGGGGTACCCCTCACCCTGTTTAACCCTTTTTATTATGAAAGTTGTACAATTTTGAATACAAATTTTGTGATATACAACCCAATTAAACATTGCAATTATCATTTACTACATAATATTATACAACTTTTTTACGCTACGAGGGGTGATCCAAAAGTAATGATAATCAATAATAAACACAATGAATAAAATAAAAAAATATATTTATTTCTCAACATAGTCTCCTAGCAAGTCTATACATTTAGTCCATCTCTTTTCTAAACCTAAAATTCCCTTACAAAAAAAATCTTTATCTTGACTCTCAAAAAAGTCCTCAACCGCGGCCATCACGTCGCTATCATCATCAAATTTCTTGCCTCGGAGGTGTTCCTTGAGTCGTGGAAAGAGATAGAAGTCACTGGGGGCTAGATCTGGTGAATAGGGGGGGTGTTCCACCAACTCAAAGCCCGCTTCCTGAATGCCAGCCATGGCAATTGCAGCTTTGTGAACAGGTGCGTTGTCTTGATGGAACAACACTCCAGCCCGCAGTTTGCCTCGCCTTTTCTCCTTAATAGCCTCCCGCAATCTTCTTATTTGTTCTGCATAGTAGGAGCCTGTAATAGTGGCCCCCTTTTCCAAGTAGTCCACCATGATTATTCCTTCAGCGTCCCAAAAAACAGACGCCATAACCTTCCCTGCTGAGCTTGACACTTTGAATTTCTTCGGCGTCGGTTCATCGGATCGTTTCCATGTCATCGATTGTTGTTTTGTTTCAGGATCAAAATGGTGGATCCAGGTCTCGTCCATGGTCACAAAACGTGACAAAAAATTGTCCTTGTCTGCCTGGAACTTTTCGAGATTTGCTCTTGACATGTCGACTCGTTTCTTCTTTTGCTCGTCGTTTAACATTTTCGGTACCCAACGCGCGGAGACCTTTCTCATATGCAATTCGTTCGCAAGGATTCTTTGAATGCTGCCATATGAGATCCCTGTGACCTCAGCTACATGCCTGATAGTCACTCTTCGATCTTCCAATACAACTTCTTCAACTTTTTTCACATTTTCTTCAGTGAGGGACGTCGATGGGCGTCCTTCGCGGTGTTCGTCTTCCGTCGATGTTCTTCCCAGCTTAAACTCCTTAGCCCAGCGTGCAACTGTGGAATATGGAGGAGAAGAGTCCCCTAATGTTTCCACCAAGTCGCTGTGTATGTCTTTGGTAGACATTTTTTTCAAGCAGAGGTATTTAATGACAGCTCTGATTTCGTGTTTTTCCATTTTGATGTTCACTCCTTGACAGTCCGTATTCAAATGAATGTAGCTCCCGGGAATTGTGGCCTATTTATATGATTTTTTTTTCCTGAACTAGTGGGTAACTGAGCAAGTGACTGAAATTTTTTTGTATTTTTGTGTGCACTAGAAATAACTGATTATCATTACTTTTGGATCACCCCTCGTAGGTTATATTTACTGCCTAAGTTAATAATGTTAGCTGTTTTTAAATGGGTGTAAAGGACATTTTGTAGTTTGTTTTTGGTAGTAAAGCAAAACTATTTTGAAAACTATTATATTTAGACTTCATTAATAATATTTACTTAAAATATAGGAAAATATAATTATTGAGACAAAAAAGTTATAACTAATTTTGTTTTATTTTTGAGGTTTTTTGGCTCTCCTGAACAGTAGCTATTTTGTGCTATGCGCCCTTTGAGCCCAGAGGTATCGATTTGATTAATTTAGTTGGATTTTCCTTGCCATGATAAATGACTTACGTTATTCCAACTGCAAGACTTGCAAGACTTTGCGAGACTCTTGCTGCAATACCAAGACCAAGACCAAGACTCGAGTGCGCAATATCAAGACCAAAATGAGACCAGGTGTGATGTTGCAAGACCAAGACTAGTCCAAGTCTCGTCTTGGTCTTGCATTTGGGCAACACTAGTCTGAACTCCTCCTAAATGGCTGGAGCAATGTCGACGAAATATTTGCCTAAGCTCAGGTGAACAATGCCTATATGTTTTTAGCACGTCTAACACCATGGGGGACACATATTTGGCGATATTTATGTAGTATTTTGACACCCTTGGCGTTCAACGTGTTAAACTAAAACACAGTCCTAGTTTGAGAATAGATTTATAATCGAAACCAGTAGGTGGCGCTAAGATCGACTTAAAGTTTTTTTCTTAGAGAACAGCGTGTGATACGAGTATCCACTATTATGCAAATTCTTATTTATTTTATATTTTTATAATTTAAACATTAGTGTAACATGTTTTTCCTTCCCCTTGTGGTGACAGGTTAATATATAATGTGACATTATCCATTACTTTGAGAGATGTGAAAACATAGGTAATTGTTGCTGTCGCTCATAGACTTTGCAAGGCCGCTGCCTGCCGCAAAGTGTGAATACGTGCAATGAGGTTCGGTGATACTAAAGCCATCACTAAAACCCACCACACTCAAATACCCTCTAGCCCAGTCGAATTAGACGAAAAACGGACCAAACCCAGGAAAAATTATAAGTAGAATTTTTCCTTCGGAATTCGTTAGGGGGGGGTCACTGGGAGTCTACATTTCGGTTTTCGAATTCCCAGTGGTCTTGCGTTTTCCGCCATCTTGGTTTTAAGGGTGGTTTTATGTTTTATAAATAACTCGTTTATTTTCAATTTTACACGAGAAATGGTCATTACCATAGTGGTCCAGAATTAAATTTCCTACAATTTTTGTTTTTATAATTTTTTCCGTAGGATCGATATTTCTCGATTCACACCCGAAAATAAAGGGTGATTTTTTGTTTATTGAATAACTCTTTTGTTTACAATTTTACACGAATAGTGGTCATCACCAAAGTTGTTTGAAAGTAAATTTCCAACAATTTTTGTTCTTGTTTCTTTTCGGGTGTGAATCGAGAAATATCGATCCTACGGAAAAAAAAGAAATGTGGTGTCGTGGGACACCAGGTAGGAACGAAGTTCCTTCGGGTAATGTAGAATCGACACAATTTGCAAAAAAATCAAAATTCAGGGCTCTTTTAGTTGGTGTCCTTGTTCCGAACATTGTTAGTTTCTAATTATAAAATTTATTGTGACTAAACTATTGGGTGTAGGCTCTTGAAATTTAGGTTTTTTAGTATTAAATCGGTTCTACTGGAAATTCTATGAGGTTTGTCAAAAATCCGGCGTTCCTGCGGTCAAAGATGACTGATTTATGGCAGTTTGGGGTTTGAACGATGTTTCACATCAAAAAAGGGGGAGAGGGTAGTTTCTAATGGGGGGTAGGGGTAGTCCGGGCGGCAATGTGGGATGCAAGGGGGTCAAAATTTCTATCAAAAATGGTCTAGCACTTATAGTTTTTGAGATACGGCGGTCAAAACAATTGTAGGTTGAACGATGTTACACATCAAAAGAAGGGGGGGAGGGAAGTTTCTAATGGGGGGTAGGGGTAGTCCGGGCGGAAATGTAGTGTGCAAGGGGATCACAATTTCTATCAAAAAAAGGGGGAGAGGGAAGTTTCTAATGGGGGATAGGGGTAGTCCGGGCGGCAATGTGAGGTGCAAGGGGGGTCAAAATTTCTATCAAAAATGGTCTAGCACTTATAATTTTTGAGATACGGCGGTCAAAACAATTTCGTCTCATTTAACGGTTTTATTCCACGCACTTTTTCTTACGGTTTTATTCTTACGATTTTATTTTTACGGTTTTACTATTTCATTTTTTTCAGTTCGGTCGCGCAGCAAAATCCCTATCTCTTCCAAGCCTGCCGTAAGGAACTTCGTTCCAAAAAATGATGAGAACAAAAATTGTAGGAAATTTAATTTTGAACAACTTTGGTAATGACCATTTTTCGTGTAAAATTGAAAATAAACGAGTTATTTAAAAAACATAAAACCACCCTTAAAATCAAGATGGCGGAGACCACTGGGAATTCGAAAACCGAAATGTAGACTCCCAGAACCCCCCCTAACGAATTCCGAAGAAAAAATTCTACTTATAATTTTTCCTGGGTCCAATCAACAATTCGACTGGGCTACTCAGAAAGTTGAGCTTCCAGCTCTCTCGCTCACCGAACGAAGCGTAGTAACACATTACTACTACGGACGTCGATTTTCTGCGAGAATGTGGTTACTACCCCGGACAGACCGGCGTGCGGCTGTAGACAGACAACTGTCAACAGTGTGGTGCTATCACTGTACAAAAGCCTATGACAAGATAGAGATTGATGAATTGTATTATTCTTTTGTCATCACATGAACATTATTTGAATGTCAAGAACTTATTTTCTGTTATACGATTTCTATTACACTCTCGAAGAAATGTTTTTACTAGATTAGGAAAAGCGAGTACTAAGTCTTAAGTGCTCTACTTCTATTCTCATTAATATTTGATCTGACTCAAATGTCATTCATGTTCGTTAATCATATTTTTGGAAAACATCCTGCATTTCAATTCCTTCCTTAGTGTTCTCTGAAAAAAAAAGGACCATATATTCATTTATCAGTCTATCAGAATCTACTGTCCGACATAGGCGGCTCCAGGAATGGGGAATAATGCTTTCATTACACAGTAGAGCTATGCTGCAGTCGTGCTCATTTAGTCGGCCATAATCTTAGCTCATTTATGGCCCATTTCCGGGCCGCAGTCGCCTCCATAATAAAAGGGAAATTGGCCTACTAGATGAGTTGGCATAGGGTTTAATTCGAGTGGGGGAACGTTGGTCAAGGAGAGGGGTATTCCGTCGGGCCGACCACAGACGACAAGTCACCCTGCACCGGTGGTCGGCCCAACGACGAAGGTGACGTGCCACGAGTGGGTTACTATGTCGCCCCGGATGGCGCCGGGCGGCGGGGGCGCTGACCGTAACCCACCCCCAAAAAAAATAGGTTTTCATTCGATTCCGTTTCTATGCACAGATGTTATTTGCACACGTACGAGAAAATAATGAACGGCAAGTCTTACATTCTTAAGCCATTATCACACGGAAAAAACATAGTCTAAATTTACATCGAGGTCGAAAATAAGTATCTTAAAATTTAGATGCATGATTTACCCTATATTCCGATGTAAACAAAAACGCGTGTAGGTACACGTTTTCCCGTAGCCATCTCACGTGTCAACAAATAGTATGGAAGCGAAATATTGTTAAAACACTTTCTTCGTCCTTCAAACAATACATTTAAGAAACAATAGTTTATTGTAAATAGGTGTTTAGATGTATGACGCAATAATTGTAACGTGCCATTGTACAAATAATATACAGAAATACTAACTTAATATTTTTAAACTAAATCATTTATTCTGCATAAGACCCTTAAGGGTTTACATATTGTAAAATTTACAAATCCTTTGAAACAATCAATGTATCTATACAACATGTAGTTTTTTAATAGTGGCAGAACCACACTGTTGACCGGTCGGTCCGTCTGGGGTAGTACCACACTCTCGCCGAAAATCGCCGACTACGATGAGGTTCGGTGAAACTAAAGGCATCACCAAAAGACACCACACGCAAACACCCTCAGAAAGTTGGGCTTCCATCTCTCTCGCTCCCCAAACGAAGCGTAGTAACAAATTGCTACTACTCAGACGTCGATTTTCTGCTGTGTGTTACTACCGCGGACGGACTGGCCCGCGGCTGTAGACAGATAACTGTCGACAGTGTGGTCCTACCACTCTTGTGAATTTATTTTTATTTTTTTTTATTTTATTTAAGACAATTATCTATATTGTTGACAATTATCTATATTGTTGGATAATCGCTCTGTATTCTTAATACTTGGGCGACTAAATTAGCCCCTAATTCGATTAAATTTATTATTAGACTAAATGATTAATTCTGAATGATTTAAACTGATTTTAATTATTATTAATTAATTATTTAACGTTTTAAATTTTCAAATTAACCAAACATGATATTATTATTTCCAAGGCGTTCTGCTTTTTGGAATTAAATAATGGCTACAGACATATAACCTTGTTAATGTTAGTAAAGAGTTTTCCGTGTGGTGACGGAATAAGAATACAAATCACCACTCCCTATCTTGTCCTTGGATTTCGTAAAAGGCAACTAAGAGATACGCATATAACATCTATTCAAGAGAAGAAAACCTCGAAATAAAACCTGTCTGACCAGCATATTCAATTTATCTGCTATTGCGGAATTGGTTTGATCCCAACAGTGAGACGTTTATGTGCTGAAATTAAGATCATTTCAGCCCATGTACGATAATGAATGTTACTAAAAGTAAAATAAATAGAATTTGATTACTTCCGGTTGCAAATACTATAGCTCAATTGATGCAATATCATGATGTCCAAAAGAACCCATGGCCGACATAAATAGTCTCGGCGCAGTCATGTGTATCGGGGTGTAATCTAAGCTAATAGTAGTCACATTGTTGATCATTCTGCCATTTGCAGTGATGCTGCATGGAGGCGACATACATAATATCGCTAGTACGTCGGGATTATAATAAAAAAAAAACACTTTCAACCCTCACAATCATTATCACCTTAGCTCACTTTTGGACTTCAGCTTTGTACGCAATACTACATTGAGCAAATGGGTTAATATAGGATTTCAATCCGAGTTTTCCTTCTCTGGATATAATGTACATATTACATTCCTTAGCTGTTTTTTTTTTTGGACTCCAACGAGTAGGTAAATAAAAGGATAGTAAGTTGTACACTTACTCTGTCACCATATACAATCATGCATTTCAACGATATTATCTATAATGATTTCTGTCTACGGGAATACTCTAAACAAAACTATTTTTTACGGATTTTATTACGTTTGTATTTGATTTTTAATTGCCGTGAGTTATTCAATTATTACCCAAATTTTAATACAAATAACTAATTCTATAGCAGGTAGATATTTAAAATCTCTGTAATAACGATGACTTATTGGACGTGAGATATCTTAGTCCGCCCGTGACCATGAACGATGTGAGTGTTCAAAATATTGGGCAATCAAAAATCAAACACAAACACGATAAAATCTGTAAAATAGTTTTATTTACGATACTATCCATTTTAACAATAATTTGTTAAAATTTCAATGACATGTCAAACTTTAACTTCTCGTAGGTATATTTAATATAAATTTTATCATAATACAAGTAGCCTATATCCTAATGTCATTTTGGCAAAGTCAAATTACTGATAAAAGGCTTCTTATGTAGTTTGACTTTGAAACTTCTAATAACTGGTAAATTGCCTTGTTTGTAAAGGACTCAAAATTATATAACACATACAATAAACATTGTTCGAGAAAATCATACTTGAGACCACGTGATAATAATCAAGAACTTATGTGGTAGCAGTTGAAGTTATTTGTTTATTTAAGTCTTTCCATCTATTCTTCAATCCGTAGACGTCTACAGTTGGACATAGGTCTCCTAACAGGAATGCCACTTAGAACGGTCTTGTCCCACTTGCAACCAATAATTTCCTGCGATTGTTCAGATGTCTTTAGTCCACCTAGCAGGGATCGTCCTACGCTGTGGGCGTCATCTTCATTGTCGCCACTTGGGACTTTCTTCTCTAGCTGTGATCGTTTTGACGAGTGAGTTGCCCTACCCTTTTTCACATGCTAATTCTTCGGGCTGTGTTGATTACAGCCGTTCTTCTGTGGTTTTATTTATTTCGGCATTTTAACTGAGAGAACTATCGAGAATAACCCTTCCCATAGCATGCTGAGTGACTTGGATATGATGGTTGACTTAACACTTGACCATTCAGATCATTCTTAAGGCCGACAATGCCAAGGTCCCGACCATGCGCCGGGGGCGCAGAGGCCGAGGATCGGCGGTGGTGGCGAGGCCGGGGACACCGGGTCCGGCTGGCCACGGTGGCGAGGTGGCGGCCATTCAGGCCGCGAACGCCCGCCTTAGTGAGGAGGTCTCCGGCTTGCGGGAACGCAACCGCAAGCTGGAGACGGAGCTATCGGCGGTGCGACGGGAGAACCGCGGGTTGGCCAAGGAGATGGCCGACCTGCGGGCCCAGTTCGCGCGCCTGGCGCCGGCCACGCCGCCGGTGCCGGCCTCACTACCGAAACGGGCTGCGCCGGGGATGGCGGGCCCGTCGTCTGCGTCTGTGGCGCCGGCTGTGCCCATCGCGGCTGCTGCGCCGCCGGCGCCCGTCACGGCTTCGGCGATTCCTCCCTGGCCGCGGGAGACCTCGGAGGGGGGAGGAGCCGCCGCCCGACGAGGTGCACGGCGTGTCCGAGTAGGGGTGATGGTGGATGCGCGTATCGCCGCCGTAGCGGCCAGGCTCCCGCCTGAGCCGTCCCTCCGACCGCCGCTCGCCGCGGACAAGGCGAGGCGGCCGCAAGCGTCAGCTCCCACCCCGCTGCCCTGTCAGGGTGGCCGCGTGGTGAGCTACGCTGCGGCCGCGGCCGGGCCCAAGGGGGCCAAGAAGGCCGGCAAGGTGCCGGCTCCCGCCAAGGCCGGGCCGCGGCCGGCGCCAGCGGCTGCACCGCAGGCGCCGGCCAGCGCACCCGCGACCGCTCCTGCTGCGCTCAGCGCTGCTGCCAGGCTTGAACAGGGCTGGCGGGTGGCTGAGCGGAGCAGGAAGGCACGCGGCCAGAAGCGGAGAGCGGCGGCCAAGAGTGCCGCCGTGGCCGCCGCTCCCCAGGCGGGAGCCGGCAGAAAGGGGAAGAAAAGGTCGCGCAGGGGCCTCAAGTCGCCGAAGACGGCCGCGGTGGTCATCACCGTGCTGCCTGAGGCGGCTGAGAGGGGCCTCAACTATGAGGCCGTCCTAAAACGCGCCCGGCGGGAGCTGGACGTCTCCGGTATCGGGGGCGTCGAGGCGAGGACCCGCAAGGCCCGGACAGGGGCTCGAATACTCGAGTTCCCTGGGGCCGAGGGCGCGAAGACGGCCGATAGTTTGGCCACGATGTTGAGGGGGCTGTTCGGGCCGGAGGATGGTGTCCGAATCGTCAGGCCTGTCAAGTGCGCAGAGATGCGCCTGACGGGCTTGGACGATTCCGTGACGGTGGAGGACGTCCGGGAGGCCATTATGGCGCGTACCGGATGTGCCTCGGACACCGTCCGGATTGGCACCATTCGCACTGGTCCGGGCGGCGTCGGTGCTGCCTGGGTGCAGTGTCCGGTGGAGTCGGTCAAGCAATTGGCCGACTCAGGCAGGCTCCTCGTGGGCTGGAGCTCGGCGCGGGTAACCGTGCTAGAGCCCCGGCCCGCGAGGTGTTACAAATGCATGGCGGTCGGGCATACCCGACCGACATGCAAAAACTGCTTTGACTGCAGCGGGCTATGTTTCCGTTGCGGTCAGACCGGACACCAGGCGGCATCGTGCTCTGCGGTGCCCCACTGCCCCGCGTGTGCGGCAGGCAATAGGCCTGCCAAACACCGCATGGGCTTTGGGGACTGCAGACCCCCGGCATCGGCCCCGAAGGGGCGGGACGGCCCATCGACCGGGCCAGTCCCCGCTCCGAGCGCGGCCCGATCGCCCGTCAGCGCGGAGGAGGTGACGATGGATACGGACCGTTAATGGACCCCGTATCCATTCGTCTCCTCCAGGCCAACCTCAACCACACCGCCGGTGCGCAGGACATGTTCCTGCAAGCCATGGTGGAGTGGTTGATAGGAGTAGCCGTAGCCGCGGAGCCGTAGGTGGTGCCCGACCGGCCTAACTGGTTGGGTAGCACCGATGGCACCGTGGCAATCGTCGCCTCCACGTCGTGGCCTTCGTCGCCTCTGACCCTTAGGGACAGGGGCGTCGGATACGTCGCGGCGGACTGGGGGGAGATTACGCTCCTCGGAGTCTATCTCTCCCCTAACTGGAGTGTGACCGATTTCGAGGCCTCCCTCCCCATCATGGAGGCCTCGTTACGGCGAATGGCATCGCGCCAGGTCTTCGTCTTGGGGGACTTCAACGCCAAGTCCGTGGCGTGGGGGTCTCCCCGGACGAACGACCGAGGACGGGCGATCGAGGAGTGGGCGGCGGCACTGGGCCTCTGTTTGCTGAACAGGGGCTCGGTGCATACGTGCGTGCGACAACGGGGCGGGTCGATAGTGGACCTTTCGTTCGCTAGCCCTGAGGTCGCCGCACGCGTGGGGAGCTGGCGCGTCGTGGAGGAGGTGGTGACCTTGTCGGACCACCGGTATATCCGGATGGAGGTCTCCCCGGTAATCCCGACGCCCAGCCGGGGTCATGGGGCGGATGGACGTCCTGTGTTCCCGCGATGGGCTGTGGGTCGCTTAGACCGGGACCAGCTGGCGGAGACAGCCATCGTTTACTCGTGGCTGTCCTCTGCCAACCAGTCGGACGGGGTGGACGCCGAGGCTGGCCGCATCCGCAGTGCGTTGACGCAGATCTGCGATGCGGCCATGCCCCGGGTACGGCGTCCGCCCCCGAGGAGGGCGGTCCACTGGTGGTCCCGGGAGCTGGCGGATCTCCGGGCCGCGTGCATTCGCGCCCGGAGGGCCTACACCCGCAGCCGGCGGCGCCAACGCGACGCGGAGCGGGAGGCCTTGCTGTATGAGGGCTACCGCAATGCGCGGTCGGCCTTCAGGCTGGCCGTCCGCTCCGCCAAGGACGTCAGTCGGCAGGAGATGCTGAACGGTCTCGACCGTGACCCCTGGGGACGCCCCTATCGCGCGGTGCTGAATAAGCTCCGCGCGCGGGGCCTTCCCCTCACCGAGACTCTCCAGCCCAGCCTTCTCACCCGGGTCGTCGAGGACCTGTTCCCGCGGCGGGCGGAACACACGCCCCCGGTCATCGCTCCGCCAGACACTGACCGGGAGGCCGACGACGACAGTGTTCCGCCCATCACGGAACCCGAGATGGGAGTGGCGGTGGCGCGCATGTGCGCAAAGTCCACCGCCCCCGGGCCCGACGGTGTTCCAAACCGCGTGTTGGGCCTGGTCCTCGACCACCTGGTTCCCCGCCTCAGGGAGCTGTTCGACGCGTGTTTAGCGTCCGGACGGTTCCCTGGGTGCTGGAAGGAGGGAAGGCTGGTGCTCCTGCCGAAGCCGGGACGGTCTCCGGGGTCGCCTTCGGCCTACAGGCCTATCGTGCTGCTCGATGACACGGGCAAGCTACTGGAGAGGGTGGTAGCTGCCCGCATCGAGCGGCACCTCGTCGGCACGGGGCCCGATCTGTCGGACGCCCAGTTTGGGTTTAGGAGGGGTCGTTCGACGATCGCGGCTCTGTTGCGCCTGAGGGCCGTGGCGACTGAGGCCGTCACCGGTGGGGGAGTGCTGTTGGCGGTGTCCCTAAACATCGCCAACGCATTCAATAGTCTGCCATTCAGCTGCATCAGGGAGGCGCTCCGGTATCACGGAGTGCCAGCTTACCTGAGGCGGCTAGTGGCAGACTATTTGGTGGGGCGCAGCGTCCTCTGTACCAACCGAGCAGGGGACGTTGTGCGAACGCCCATGACGTGCGGTGTCCCACAGGGGTCGGTCCTCGGACCCACCCTGTGGAACATCGGCTACGACTGGGCGTTGCGGGGGAGCCTCCCGCCCGGGCTGGGCGTGATTTGTTATGCCGACGACACGCTCGTCACAGCCCGCGGTGGGACGCTAGAAGAGGCGGTAAGCCTGGCGACCTATGGCACCGAAGAGGTCGTCAGGCGGATCGAGGCGCTGGGGTTGAGGGTCGCCCTGGACAAGACGGAGGCCCTCTTGTTCCATGGGCGCCTTATGAGCCCTCCCATCGGCGTCTCGATCACCGTCCGATCGGTTGACATCAGCATCCGGGCCCATATGAGGTACTTGGGCCTGGTGCTCGACGGGCAATGGTGGTTCCGGGAACATTTCCGCAGGCTCGCTCCGCGGCTCGTCAGCGCGGCGTCCGCCCTATCGTGGCTAATGCCGAACGTGGGCGGACCGAGCGCTACGTGCCGACGGCTGTACACGGGGGTCATCCGGTCGATGGCCCTGTACGGCGCACCGGTGTGGGCGGGGTCCTTGACCGTCCGACTTAGGGCCCTTCTGTGGCGACCACAGAGGGTCATGGCGGTCAGGGCCATCCGCGGATACCGCACGGTTGCGACGGAGGCAGCGTGCCTATTGGCCGGGACTCCCCCGTGGGACCTGGAGGCGGAAATGCTCGCCGAGTTGTATCGGCGGGTGTCGGGGGTGCGCGGGGAGGGCGGTGTGATCTCGTTAAAGGATCTCACCGCCTGGCGCGTCGACGCCCGCCGAGACGTCATTGCCCGTTGGGCAGTCCGGCTGGAGAGGCCTCGGTTCGGGGTGCGAACCGTGGAGGCCTTTCGGCCGGTGCTGATGCAGTGGTTGGAAAGGCGGCACGGGGTGCTCTCCTTCCGACTAGTGCAGGTGTTGACGGGGCACGGGAGCTTCGCCAAATACCTGCACAGGGTCGTAAGGAGGGAGAGTACACCGTCCTGCCACCACTGCGATTCCGACGAGGACACGGCGCGCCACACGCTCGAGGCCTGCGCGGCTTGGGCAGTGCAGCGCCGTGAACTCGTCGCAATCATCGGTGCCGACTTGACGCTGCCGGTCATCGCTAGGGCGATGGTCGACAGCGTCAGGAACTGGGACGCGGTCGCAGCCTTCTGCGAGACAGTGATCTCGCAGAAGGAGGCGGCGGATCGTCTGCGCGTGGAGCGCAGCCGACCGCGTGAGGAAAGATCGACGTCCTCCCCGACGTGGGGGGGACGTCGGTCGATGGGAGGGTACCCCGCGTAGAGGGTATTCCGTCGGGCCGACCACTGACGACAAGTAAACCTGCTCCGGTGGTCGGCCCAATGACGAAGGCGAGGTGGTTTTCGGGTGGGTTGCGGGAGTTGCGTGCTTAAGCCCCTCTGTCGCCCCGGACGGAGTGGTGCGGAGGCGCGCCGACCGCGGCCCAACCACAAAAAAAAAAAAAAAAAAAGGCCGACAATTACGGACCACGTTTTAGTGCTATATTAATCTAACACTAAATACTTAAATCGATTAATTATGACTGACTCTTGTAATGACGTCAAGATTATAATGTGTTACTATTCTCTATTATACCGGAGTCACAAAAATGATCCAGTACTCACCAGAACAATAAAGGGTGACTTTCTTTTCGTAAGCAACAACAGACATTCGACAGCCAACCATGACAATTATGGTCTTGTAGGAAAGCCTATGTATAACGGTAGACATTGATAGGTTCGTGGAAGCTTATAATTAAGATTGTTCATCATCTCAGATATACATCTCACTTCTAGGATGGAGCTTCTTCTACTATAGGAGGTAGTATTATAGGAGGTAGTCTACTATAGAAGGTTGTTGTGATCTTAATTTCAAACTTTTCTTCACTTGCGTTGATGCAATCACAATCACACAATTATATTTTTGGTCGTGTTTTAAGGCTCTCACCGGCGAGAAATGGGAGTGGTGACATTCTTACTCCGTCATTACATAGAGAATTATGATTGTTAGCGACAGCAAAATGCGATCTACGAAGGTGATTTTGTTCTTAACCACGAATATCTTAACTATTTAATTGATTATTATGCAAATTCGCATACCAGTTGCTAGGCGAAAAAGACACAGTTTAATATTTGGCTATTCCTCGAGGTATACAATAATAATTTTTAAACAATCTCCTAAAATGACACGCAAGCGAAATCTTGGCCACAGCGAGTAACTCGGTAACTAGCAAAGACTTACTTGTGGATAGTCTTTTTAGCACAAATAATATTTTCTTGCCTCACGTTTAGAGCGCGGTAATAGTATGAAAAGGCATAGTGAGTAGTAGACTATTTATAAGTTTTCCAAAAGAATGTTGCTATTCATCTTCTTGCTTCCCTTGCTTGATCCCTTAATTGGTAGGTTCGTAACCATACAAAAATTTATTATTCAGAATTTTCAGAAACTACATGATTATATTTACCACTAGCAATCCGCCCTCGCTTCGCTTCGGTTATAGGTTATAGTCATTTTACCCGCGTAGTTCCCGTTCCCGTGGGAATACCGGGATAAAATATAGCCTAGTTTACGCCCTGATATTATAGCTTTCCATTGGTGAAAGAATTTTTGAAATCGGTCTAGCCGTTTTGAAGATTACCCGGAACAAACAGACAGACAGATAGACAGACAGACAAAAATGTTTTAATTGCTATTTTAGGCATAGGTGTCGTGCAAATAACCGTGTGAGCATGAAAAAAGCCTATTATTTTGACATTACAAACAGACACTCCAATTTTATTTATTGGTATAGACTAGCAACCCGCCCTCGCTTCGCTTCGGTTTTGGTCGTTTTACTCGCGTAGTTCCCGTTCACGGGGGAATACCGGAATAAAATATAGCCTAGTTTACGCCCTGATATTATAGCTTTCCATTGGTGAAAGAATTTTTTTATTTTTTTTTTTAATTATTTATTTATCAGAACAAAAAAAGTTACAATTTTATACAAGTAATGACATTTAAAACCACTTGGGATTGTTAAAATTAATGCCATTGACAGTAGCGGTTTATAACGGAGATATGAAATACGATTTCAATTTATGTTTGATGTTTGAAGTTGTAATAATATTTCTAACTTCGGGTAGTAATTCGTTTATAATTCTCGGGACCATGTAGGTAGCCGTGCGTTCACCGTAAACATTGTGTGCGCGTCTCACACACAGTCTGCTATTAGCGACAGCTCGTGTATATATAGAATGTTCAATTTTGTCTTGTATATTTGTATTAAAAAAATGCTCTTTGAGTAGTACGTACTTAACTTGTAAAAAAATAGGCAAGACGCTGCAGTATTTGAAGAGAGCCATTTCGTTATCATGATACATACTTTTTATTTTATAAGGGACTATGTTCTTAAGAATTTTGAGCTGTAGTTTATAGATATCTTGTAGATATGATTTATATGTACGACCATAGCTGCTAAGGCCATATTGTATATGCGATTCAGCTAGTGAATTATACAACATTAGTTTCACTTTAAATGGTATGCGATTTTTTATGATTATGATATTCGCTAAAAATTGTCTTAGTTTATTGCAAACATGGTTGATATGAGCATTCCAATTAAATTTATTATCAATTACTAATCCTAGGTATTTTTGTGTGTCCGCCACTTCGATTGCAGTACAATCACAATTCAAGAGCCAGCCATTATGCAGGCAAGTAAGATTATGGGCCACTATGTATTTAGTATTTGAGTATTTCAAATACGGAGATTTAATTATTAGCAATTTGGTTTTATTTGAGTTAATGACTAGACCTGCATCATGGCACCATTTTATCAAGGCGTTAAAGTCGGACTGTAATTGTTCAAATGCATGAAGTGGGTCTTTGCTCGCTACTAGTAAGCATGTATCATTTGCAAATTGGTAACACGAAGAGTAACTTAAACAAAGATTCATATCATTTACATAAGTCAAAAAGTACAATGGGCCCAACATCGAGCCTTGTGCTGTACCTACTGTTGTTGTAATGGGCTTACTCTGCTCATCGCCAATTTTAACTGTATATTTATGGTTGTTAAGATAATCTTTACACCAGTTTAACAGGGGGCCACCCATTCCACAAGAATTAAGTCTATTAATAATTTGCTTATGATCCAGTGTATCAAAAGCACGTGTGAAATCTACAAATAACGCTAATACTATATTTTTTTTGTTAAAGTATTCATTAACTTTGTCTGTAAATTGAGACAATAGTCCATTAGTGCTTTTGCCTGCTTGAAATCCGTATTGATTTTTATAAATAATGCTATTGTTTGTGTAAAATTTATGAATTTATTCACATATATATATTTTCACTATTTTATCTATAGTAGAAAGAATTGTTATAGGGCGATAATTAATATAATTATCACGTTTTCCATTTTTATGTATTGGTCTAACACTGCCTATTTTTAAATCATCAGGATAAATACCTGATTATACACTACAATTGATCAAATTGGCCACGGCTAACGATATGTCTTTACCTATCATTCTTATGTCACTTACTCCTATGTTGTCAGTGCCTGGTGCCTTCCTAGAATTAAGATTTTGTATAATCTTAAGTACTTTTGGACCTGAAGCTTTTTGAAAATATAGGCTTTTATCAATTGGCTTGCTATAATTATTTAAGTTTAACAGGTTGTTGCTACAATTAGGGATAATTATCTTGACAGCTCTATCAAAACTATAAGCAAAGTTGTCAGCAATACGCTTGGGAGTAAGTCCGTGAGAGTCAAAAGCCGTAAGAATTACTTCGTCAATAGTTAAAGAAATCCGTCCTAATATTTGGTTTATTATTTTGTAGGTTTTTTAATGTTATTAAAATTCATTTTTATTTGAGTTATATAATAATTGTTTCTTTTCGATTCTAAAATTTTGTTTATTTTATTGCGTAGTTTGTTATACTGCAGTCTAATCTCGGGATCAAAATTACTTTATTTCCATAAACGGAACAGTTTTTCTCGTTGTGCACACATTTTAATAATGTTTTTATCGACCCAGGGCACACGAATTTGTTTCATTATATTTTTATCAGTATTTTTATGAGTAAGAGTTGAAGATGGCGGCTTCTTTTGCACAATTAAGTGAATTACGTAAAAAGTGTAAATATCGGTTGCAGAGTTCATTTTACTTGTAGATTGCCAATTTACTTTTTGTAATTCTTTTCTAAGAACATCATAATTAATGATTTTTTTTTTGAACATCCTGTACGCACGCCCGAGTCGCATTACTAGCACATGCAAATATAATGGTGCGATGATGGGCCAATACAATATCTACTGCCGTGAACGGAACCAATGTGGGGAATCGTGCAAAAATATGATCAATGAAGGATTTTGTTATTTTATTAAGATTCATTTCAATTCTGGTGTAATGGCAGATTCCACACATAAGTCCGTGCTCGCCAAGTGTCTCAAGATATATATCTTTATACAATGATATGCTTTTCAGGTCAATATTTGTGTCACCAATTAACAATAAATTTTGTTTTGAATCAAAGTTAGAAATATAGTTACCGAGTTCTTTAACAAATAGTGCTTTATTCGTTGATGGTGGTCTATATAAGGCACATACAACTGCGTCTTGGTTACCGTTAATTTTAAGTATACCCGTAATATTTTCAAAGGATTATGTCTTTTGCGGGATAATTGTGAATTTGATAAAGTTTTTGACGTAAATTATAATACCCCCGCCTCTTTTGTTACTACGCAGTTGAGAGTACATTTTATAGCCAGGTATATTATACAAGTTAACAATTGCATCTGAAATACCAGCTTCAGTAATTACAATAACATCTAAGGGATAAGTACAGCTATGAATAGTTTGTAACAATTTTGTGAAGTTTTTTATAAGCGACCTAATGTTGATATGAATACATGAAAGATTTATATTACTACCCGGTTGTATTGATTGAAAATATTTATTAATTGAACTACAGTTATTCATTTCTCTAATACACTTATTCATCAATTACAATTACAATGATGATGATGATTGTATTAAAACGAAAAAAAGTTAGATAAAAAATTAAAAATTACACAAAGAAATAATGAGGGTCGATTGTACTTACGGTGTTGATTTTGTAGTTGGATTATATCGTGCATAGAATGTATGTGGTAAATTTTACTACTAGGTTTTTCTCTTACAAGGATTTTACCATCTTTACACCACACAAATTGATATTTACTCGCTAACTCTCTCTTAGCATTATACAAAAGGGTTTTGAGGCTTTTAGTCAAAGCTTGTCTTATATAAACACGGTTTTCAGCTTTATCCTTGTGACTGGCAGGAAGAAGCATACCAACTGTAAGATATTTCTCCTTGCTGGCGCCGATCCATTGGTGTTGCGAATCCTTTGTTTTCATTTGTACTAGTAATGGCCCCGGCCTATCCTTAGATCCAGGTAAACGTTGACTGGATTCGATATCACTGGTTTTCCTATTTAGCTTAGAAGCCACTATTTCTAAAATTTCACTTATATTTATCGTTTCTGGTAGACCAGACACTTCCAGTGCAGATGATAGTGCTTTCTGCTCAAAATTGTTAATACCTTGCTCGAGAACGGTCACTCTAAGTTCAAGATTTTTATTTTTATTTAGCAGATCATTATTTTTGTTCTCAAGTTTTTTGATTCGCGAGTCTTGTTTTTTTAAGGACTGTTCCATGTTAGTGAGTTGATCGCTTACGAACTCCAGTGCTGACTCGAGACTGCTAATCTCCTCCCGAAAAGCTTTTTTTAGTTCCTTACTAATATCTTGGATGAGTTTTTTGGTATCGAGGGTTTGCATGGTTTCAGTGGAGCCTTCATCATCGTCGTCATCATCGTCGGGAATCATGAAAGATGATCTACGTGAAAGGTTTTTCACGCAATCTTCACAGCTCCATTCAACACCAATAGAGTTTCGCAGAGTATTTAACTGTTTATTGGAGAGTTTGGAACACACAATATCGGCATGTATTATTTTATCGCATCGGCTGCATTCCAAACCAGGAGATTTTTTAGTAATATTCTTTTTACACTTTACACAATTTTTTATTTACCATTGTGGGTACGTTTAACTACACTTATACAACACGACTATTCGTTATCGATGCTACTCGCTACTGAATTTTGAAATCGGTCCAGCCGTTTTGAAGATTACCCGGAACAAACAGACACAAACAGACAGACAGACAGACAAAAATGTTTTAATCTGTATTTTAGGCATAAGTGTCATGCAAATAACCGAGTGAGCATGAAAAAAGCCTATTATTTTGACATTACAAACAGACACTCCAATTTTATTTATTGGTATAGATGTAGTAATTACTCACAGAATAATTCAAGCATTTAAGGATGTGGGTATATTAAAACTGTCCATATAAACTTTACTACAAAGATAACACTAAATTGCCAAGTCACCTCTTTCTGTCGTAAAAGACGATAGGGAAAAAATCAAATAAATTAGTGATTTTATTATTTGCTTTTTGCAGTGGCAAGAGAAGATTTTGAGCAGTATTATCAACGGGTTATTCCTCTCATTGTGTATGAAGGCCAACTTAAATAGGGTGCATTCGCTGAACAAAAGGAATAAAATTCAGAAAAACTGCAACGTGTCATTTATTGACGTAGAATCCTCATAATTTTCACGAACCCCCTCCATAATAAAAGGTGAATTGATCTTACTATACCATGCTGAGAGGTTTTGGCTTTGAGTTTTATTACTCTTGCATAGATGTTATATGCGTATTATATCCCTTAATCGGCTTTTACAACATTCACGGGCCAGATAGAGAGTGGTGAATTGTATTTTTCCGTCACCACGAGGAAATGACGTAGAATTAATAATTAAAAATCATAATCATTACATGTTTGCTCATCACATTAACTTTTGTAATATGTCTTATTTAGAGGACATAAATAGAAATTAAGTTAAACCTATTCAAATATACAATATTATTTTTTATTAGTTTGAATTCACTTTTTTATTGTGAAAGTTGCAGGCATTCTTTGGATGCGGGCACTACAGGAACAAGCCATGAGTCTTTCTGTGACGGTGGTCTATGTTTAGCAGTACCATGAAAGTATAAATGGTGATGATAACATTCTTATCATCATAAACACATTATTTTAATTACGTTATACAACTTTAAACGGGTTGAGAGCCCTCAGCGCTCACCCACCAGTCCGGGTAAAGTTGTCACAGCCATCTGAGGCTAACAACTAAGTCACACACAAAAAAAAATTGCGCCTTAGGGTAAAATTATGAGAGTAAATCTTTACGATGCTCGCACACTGCGTCACAAATATCCACTAGATAATGCGTTATAATAATACTTTCAATGTATTAAATACCTTTTTTCTGTTATTAGTATTGTTTTTTCTACAAGCGTATGGTAAATGGGTAACACGAAGGATAAAATTTTTATCTTGTTAGGCCTTAGAAGTATAACCTCTTACGTGCGTACATACTTTTTTCTTTTAAAGAGAATTAACGTTACCAACCTCGACTTTATTATAATAAATTGCAATAGCAATTAAAAAATAATTACATACCGTGAGAATAGACGAATTATGAATGAACAGATGTGTAGAAAATTTAAAATAAAGACTGAATTAATTATATTGTAGGACTGAGTTGGGGGTTCCCAGAGTATATAATAGAAGTAAGTTTAATTACAGATAATTAAAATGACTATTCATCATCATTTCAGCTCATATATGTACGTCCCACTGCTGGGCTCGAGCCTCCTCTACAATAGCCTCCTATTGTAAAATGACCTTACTATACCATGCTAGTTAGACAGGTTTGTATAGGGTTTTGTTTCAAATTTTCCTTCTCTTGCATAAATGTTATATGCGTATTATATCCCTTACTTTTACGACCTCCGCGGGCAAGATAGAGGGTGGTGAATTGTATTCTTAATCCGTCACCAAACGAACAATTACTACTATTAAAATTACTATAACATATTTGAATATTTTATTTGGTTGAATACGCTAAACTCTAAACATACTGGTAACTATATGCCTCTATCATCATCTTGCTAGTATTCCAATTACTTGGGGCCCTTTTTATCCATCGGACAGATTACAAAAGTTTTGATAATAAAACTTATGAGAGTGCACCTTTTTTTGTTTTCTTTTTGGGTAGGCTATGGTCAGCGAATCCGCTGCCCAGCTCCATCCGGTGCGACAGAGAGGCGATACGCGGCCCCATAACCCACCGTAGCTCGTTGCCTACCGAGTTCCTTATCCTCCGTGGTCGGCCCAATGGAATACCCTGTGGGGTTCCCTCTCCTCTCGACGTTCCTTTCCTGGGACGTCGGTCGCTATCGTCCGATCAGCCTCTCCGCGGGACATAAACTCTTCTTGGCATGCGCACAGCCTCTCTGCTGATGATGGACTACTTCCCGGTCCAGTTAACCGCGACCTCGGCTTGATATTATATACCTTAGTCAAATTTTACCGCCTGCAAGTTTCCCACAGAAATGCCATCAATACAGATAACGACAGATCTGTTCTTAACCTTGTTAGTATAATATAAAGGGACAATATAAAATAATGTTGTAATCTGGGGGCACGGCAGTGCCCCCGCCAAGTCAAGCAAAAAAAAAAATGCAACACTGTCGTAACATACTTTTCTCGAAGCCATTCAGGCCATTTTCGACCCCCTATAACTTCGTTGTTAATAAAGCTAGAAACCTGAATTTTTAGTAACCTAGCAGGCATTGTATACAGATAGTGTGTTTCAAATTTCATTCAATTTAAACCAATAGTTTAAGAATTATAACTAGTCAAAATTTCGTAATTTTGTCACTCACTGACTGACTGACCGATCATCAATATTAAAGTGGCACTTCTAGCAGACATAGAAGCTTCAAATTTAGATTACAATTAGTGTTTAGTGTATAAATGAAGGAAAAATTATGAAACATTATAAGTCGCGGGTTCGAATTCCATACAAGACAACGCCTTGTACGATCCACAAGTTGTTGTTCTGAGTCTGAATGTAATTTGTGTAGGTTAATTATATGTTCTTTCCGTGTGGTGACGAATTAAGAATGCAATTCACCACTCTCTATCTTGCCCGTGGATGTCGTATAAGATGACTATGGGATATAATATGCACATACCATCTGTGCAAGAGAAGGAAAACTCGAAATGAAACCCTATATCAACATGTCTGACCAGCATGGTATAGTAAGGTTAATTTTCCTCCTATTGTGGAGGAGGCCCGAGCCCAACAGTGGGACATATGAGGGCTGCAATGATGATGCTATGTTGAATTATATGTTTGTAAAGTCCCCCACAAAATAAGGATTATTATTCTCTTAGTGCAAGGCGTGTTCATTTAAAAAAAAGATTCAACAGGAAGGAGAGTGGGTAGCAGCTCTCGCCGGGGAAATATGTGATATCTCACTGCGAAACCAACCCGCCTACCAACGTGGCGACTACGTCATTATTCCTCATAAGGCGAAGAAAAATGAGCTCTAGTCATGGCAACTCTGTTACCCTTAAGCGTCGTTGGATGGAGGTGCCACAGTACGGCACTTTATGGTGAAGCATGAGGGGGGGTCTATGTTCTACAGTGGACGGTGATAGGCTGAATGATGATTGGCATAATAGGTGTAAACAGATACCTAGATATAATTATGTTTAAAGATAACTTGTAAAATGGTCAATCAACTTAATGAAAAAGCAAGAGTGGGACGTGTCTTATGAAATTGTACCAAAATCTCCCAAAGTATTAAGCAAACTAAATTGCCTCAAATTTATCTGAAAGAAAGAACGCCATCATTAGGCTCGATTGCCATCAAAGCGGGAAGAGACTAGAGGAGATGTGTTTCGAAAAATCAATCAAATTTCTTTACCACCTCTTCGCTTAGTTTAGGTAGAATTGACTCAAGCGGAAAGGAGAGATGTCTCATTTTTCAGAGAGTGTGCTCTAAGAAAATCCTTTGTTGGTATTCCAGAAGTAGAAGGTACCGGGAAGGCAAATAAGTAAGATCATTTATGTTTTAAATAAATAGATTGACTTGGCAATCGCACTATGTTTAGTACAATTTAATACAATATGTATTACTTATGAGGTGTGTTTTCGTGCGATTGCTAAGTCATTATGTTTATTTAAAACATAAATGATCTTTAATATTGATATAGTCACTATAAGAAGTTGTTAGGTTAGCTATTTACGTAATAACTTCAGAAGAAAGGTCCCTTAAGCAGGGACTGAATGACTTAACCGACTTGGTATAACATGCATCTCACAAATTTTTATGGATTTTTATGGTAGAACAACTCAGTTGCGAGGCTTGGCTTTTTTTACAAGTCTTGTTTTTGACGGTATATGATATTCTAGATCTAATACGCAACGATAACATTGTTTGAAAGTGAAACGAGTCATATTACGAGTGTTATGTCATTGTTAAGCAATGATAACCGAGATGACAAATCTGTTTAGAAATTATTTATATATTTTCTTGGCAACAATTATTATTTTAAAGACGGAATTGTTATATTTTGAAACGGCTTATGAATATTTGTATTTTCAGTTCTAAAACGTTTGACACAAAAATATCTTTCATCATCATCATCATCGCAGTCCACATATGTCCCACTGTTGGGTTTCGGCCTCCTCCACAATGGGAGGGAATTTGACCTACTATACCATGCTGGTCAGATATGTTGGTATAGGATTCATTTCGAGTTCTCCTTCTCTTGCACAGATGTTATGTGCATATAACATCCCTTAGTCGTCTTTTACGACATCCACGGGTAGGATAGGGAGTGGTGAATTGTACTCTAACTCCGTCACCACATGGAAATCATCATCATCGTCATCGTCTTTACAAATATAACGGACATAAACTATGTACAAAGTCAGAACAATAATTTGTGGATCGCACAAAGTATTGTCCTGCGTGGGATTCGAACCCATGACACTGACCGATTAGTACCTTAACCACTACGCTGTGCAGTTGATCGACGTCGTATTTACATGTATCAAAAATACGAGGAACGTATGTAATAGTACTAAAGAAAAAGAAAAATTATCATTCAGCTCATAAACGCCCCGCCGTTGGGCTCGAGCCTTCTCCACAACGGGAGGGAAGTTGATCTACTATACCACGCTTGTAAGACATGTTGATATAGGGTTTAATTTAGAGTTCACCATCTCTTGCATAAATGGTATTTATGTATTATGGGTTCAGGAGGGGTCGTTCGACGATCGTGGCACTGCTACGCCTGAGGGCCGTGACGACAGAGGCCGTCACCGTCAGAGAAGTGCTGCTGGCGGTGTCCCTAGACATCGCCAACGGATTCAAAAGTATGCCATTCAGCTGCACCAGGGAGACGCTCCGATATATACATAAATACCATTTATGCAAGGGATGGTAAACTCGAAATTCGTCGTCTTTTACGACATCAACGAGCAAAAAAAAAGGAGTGGTGAATGGTGTAACAATTCTTCACATCAGTTTTATATTACGTCGTTTAAGAGTCAAACCCGAATAATACAATAAGTAATAAAGTTTGAGATTAGGATTGAAATCTTCAAGCCGTTAACAGTATTACAAATCACTTTTCATAGCTATGCAAGGTCGAGACTTATCACTCGTTTCATAGTTCAAAAAACTAGTTGGAACTAGTATCGTATAATGGTATTGTCTATAGCTTATGCAAATAAATATGTGTGTAAATGAAAAAGATATTCTTGCAGCAAAAAATAAAACGTATTTATTTATTTGAAATCGTACACTTCTTGCGTTCAGTTCGTTTAAAATGACGGAAATGAAATGTTTTATTATACTTGTACTGTTACGTCCCGCTGTACTAAAAAAAATATTTGTTCTTTAAGTAATAATATATATTTTTTTATAAACTCAATTCTTCATTTCTAATGGGTTACCTGCTTTTGATGTGAAACATCACCAGATGTGAATCATCACAGGGTAAACCTGATCGTTCCGATCAATTGTCACAGTAATGTCGTCAGAGGCATCAAATATATATTATTATAGAAATAACTGATTAAAAGAATTAATTTTTCACAATTTGAAATATTTTAGAATCTTTATTCTTGTATGTTTAATGAAAATAAACGTTTATTGAATAAAAACCTTTACATTCTGGAAAAAAATCGTAATATTTTATTTAAACATTATACCATAGATTTCCACCCCAAGAAATAATTCCTGTCGAAATCTGTTCTTTTATGCATATATGCTTGTACAAAATAACTGTGATGATTCACAACTGTCAGGCGTCCTGAGCTACGGCTCATTTTTTATTTCTTTTTAGGTGGGCTATGGTAGGCGTACGCCTATCCCGTCCGCCCCGTACAGGGCGTCAAAAGGATAGCACGCGGCCCCATAACCCACCGTATTCTATTGGGCCGATCATCGGTACCGAGTTCCTTGTTATCCGTGGCCAGCCCAGCGAGAATGGGAACCTTAGCTCGTATACGACCCACTGCTCTACAATAGGAGAAAAAAATTAACTAACCACGATGATCAAATGGGTTGGTATTCATTTCAGCCCAGAAAAATCCCACTGTTCTCGTACAAGCTTGGGTATCCTCCACAATAAGAGAGAATTTTATCTACTACTAGCAACTCGCCCTCGCTTTGCTTCGGTTTCAGTCGCCTTACCCGCGGCGTAGTTCCCGTTCCCGTGGGAATATCGGGATAAAATATAGCCTATGTTACTCCCTGATATTATAGCTTTCCATTGATGAAAGAATTTTTGAAATCGGTTTGGTGGTTTATGAGTGAAAGCGTAACAAACAAACAAACATCCTTACTTTCGTATTTATAATATTAGTAAGGATACCGCGCTGTTTAATCGTGTTGATACAGGGTTTTACTTCGAGTATTCCTTCTCTTGCTTAAATATTATATGCATATTACATCCCTTAGTCATAGTCATGCTTAGGGTGCATGTTAGGGTTCTGTACCCAAAGTAAAAATGGAACCCTATTACTAGGACTTCGCTGTCTGTCCTTCCGTCTGTCCGTCCGTCTATCTGTCACCAGGCTATCTTATATCTTTAGACGAGCAATTCTTGTATATATATTACATGTATATATATATATATATATATATATATATATATATATATATATATATATATATATATATACCTATATCTATATATTCAGGGTCTCGGAAACGGCCCCAACAATTTTGTTGAAACTTGGCATACTAGAGGATTCCGGTCCAAAAAATCTATCTAGCTAGGTTTTATTTATAGAAAATGTTGTTTTGTCCGTGTTTTTAGCAAAATAAATAATGACATTAAATATTAAAAGAATATGAATTCAAATTTCGTTGGCAACGTCATGAGTTACGATAGCTCAGATGGGAAGGTGACAGGTTTTAATTTTGGTATTTTTTCAATCAAACAGCTTCGGTTCGAATCTCGGTGTTATTATTATTCTCTTTTTGTAATTTATTATATATTTTTCATTGTTTATTTTTTATTTTTTAGTAATATATATCTAACTAAATTCGATAAAAATATGCCGAGTGAAGCTCGGTCAACCAGATATTATATCAAGAATTGCAATAGCTAGACAGTTTATTTTTTTACAAATTATGTATTTCTGTTGCTGCTACAACAACAAATACTAAAAGGAAAATGAAATAAATATATAAGGTAATGCCTATGTAGTAACATAGGCTATATTTTATCCCGGTATTCCCACGGGAACGGGAACTACGCCGCGGGTAAGGCGACTGAAACCGAAGCAAAGCGAGGGCGAGTTGCTAGTAGTAGATAAAATTCTCTCTTATTGTGGAGGATACCCAAGCTTGTACGAGAACAGTGGGATTTTTCTGGGCTGAAATGAATACCAACCCATTTGATCATCGTGGTTAGTTAATTTTTTTCTCCTATTGTAGAGCAGTGGGTCGTATACGAGCTAAGGTTCCCATTCTCGCTGGGCTGGCCACGGACAACAAGGAACTCGGTACCGATGATTGGCCCAATAGAATACGGTGGTACTATATGCATTCTAGTCGTCTTTTACGACACCCACGGGCAAGATAGGGAGTGGTAAATTGTATTCTTACTCCGTCACCTCACGTAATTACTCTCACATAACTTTGGGGAGAGGAAAAAGCTTCTGTTGTTATAAATAGACACAAAGCTAGTTTGAACTGTTTTATAATGACCTCAGAAAATATGAGAATGATAAGAAATGCAACTGATAAGAAAGTTATTTCATTATTGAATTTAGATTTCTATTTATATTACTCCATATCAATTTATTTTCCTTATTTATAAATAATTTTAATAAGAATCGAATAATGTTTCTCAACTCGCTGAAATCGTGCGTTTTGACCTATTCCTGGCAGCTATTCTTAGAGCGCTTATTAGATTGATTAGCTAACTAGAAGTATGTATATTTTAATAGAGGTTATAAAATATCTGTATACGTACTTTCATTGAAATCAAACCAACAGTTTTGTTAATGACTGCACAGATGGCGTAGTGGTTAATGCTAGTGACCTACAGCGCCAGTGTCGGGGGTTCGAATCCCACGCAGGACAACACTTTGTGCGATCCACAAATTGTTGTTCTGAGTCTGGATGTAATTTGTGTCCGTTAATTATATGTGTATGTATTTCTCGCGGAAACGCAATGAGTTTCAAAAATTAAAAAACTGTACGAATGGCGGCGATGTGGCTCGCGACACGTCACGTCTCGTTTCCGTCGGGGGCGAAAAGTGGCCCACAGAGAACCGCTTCGCTACGCTGAATATGTCAAAAGATCGTAGCAGGTGGAGGGCAGTGGACTCTGCCTACCCCTATGGGAAAAAGGCGTGAATATATAAAAAAAAAAAAAAAAAAAAAAACATACATCTAAACTAAATAAGACAAGGCAAATTCATTATAAAACCCTATTCCAACTCGTCTGACCAATGTAGTATAGTAGGTCAATATCCCTTCTATTATGAAGAGGCTCGAGCCCAGCAATGAGACTTATCTGAGCCGCGATGATGATTCTGACCGACGATGGTCCCGCATTTCAAATCTTTAATATCTTCTTAAATATTACGATACGCGACTTCAGTCCATGAGCCCTCGAGTTCTATTCCCAGACCAGGCAGAGTTAAGAGTGGTAGGACCACACTATCGACAGTTATCTGTCTACAGCCTCGGGCCGGTCCGTCCGGGGCAGTACCACACTCTCGCAGAAAATCGACGTCTGAGTAGTAGCGATTTGTTACTGCGCTTCGTTCGGTGAGCGAGAGAGCCGGAAGCCCAACTTTCTGAGGGTGTTTGCGTGTGGAGGGTTTTGGTGGTGCCCTTGGTATCACCGAGCCTCAATAATGCACGCATTCACACTCCCTTCACTTTCTTCGCGGTAGGCAACGGCCTTGTAAAGGTCCATGAGCGGCAGCAACACTTACCATCAGGTGTACTGCTTACTCGTTTGCCACCGTTTGCAATAAAAAAAAATATCATTATAAAAAAAAAAGGCAACATTTTATAGAGGTTTTTGAGAGTCTGTTTTTAGGCTATGGTTTGGGCACACCTCGCCCAATCCACCCGTTTACGTAAATTCAAAGATACGCTTCGGTTTTTTCTTTGAGCGCTCAGGCCTTAATTTTATTTTTTTATTTTAAAATTTTAATTATTTTTTATCTAACATGTTGAGTATATCATTTAAAATTATTGTCTTCTTTGAATAATTTCCTAATAACTATTGTTTTTGTACATTTTATATAACCAAAATAAAATCCCGACTTACGCGATTTTCGTGCGGTCCTACCTATTGCGTAAGTCCGGGATATTACGGAATTTAAATAAATTATGGGGAAGATATCACTTGCGCAGTTATTCAACAAGGCAATAGGTAGACAGTTAAACTAGGTAAATCCCACATAAGTGTTACAAGTGTGTTAATGATAACAATAATTGTACAAGAACTTGAAGATACGGATTGTGACGTCAAAACAATTTCGTCATTATTAACTGTAGTATTTACTATGGAAATAAATTACTCAGATTTACAATTTAATTTTATTTCGTTTGGTGACAGAGTAAGAATACAATTCAACACCCCCCTTTTGCTCGTGGGTATCGTAAAAAACAACTACATCATATTTTAAAATGGAAGGAAGGAAGAAAGGAAGATCAACCACTTGCCCACGGTAATCAATATACTGCACACCACAATGCTTCGAATGGTGGTCGCCACTCGAGAACCTTTCTTCCCCAGCGGTTGTCGGTTCGTCGAGCGATGTGGCCTGCCCATTGCCACTTCAGCGTGCTAATTCTTCGTGCTATGTCGGTTACACCCGTTCTGTCGGTTACAACCAGATATTAATAAAAATAATCTCCACACTCGCCACACCGACTTGGCGATCACAGTAGTTATGTATTTTACAAACCGCTACCGAGTAGTCGCTCTATAAACCTTCCTCTCTCCTTGAGCTAGTTTTTACGACTCCCACGAGGAGTTAATTACAAATTTTATGATTATTTTCAGTCCTTAGAAGTCACAAACTATAAGATATTACGAAAGCAAAACTTATAGTAATTAGTTTGTGCAAAATTCCATCTGCAAAATCTCTTAAAATGGCGACCTTGCTGTCAATTAAAACTACATCATATGTGCAGTAATTCTAAAACTATCACCATTAAATGTAATCACGTTTGTCCTACTTACCACGTCTTTGTCATACTCTCGATGGAATAACACATGCGTATACATATTAAAAACTTCATGCTTTCTATTACTACTTAATGTACTTATTGTTAAGAAATATTAAGAAACACGAGTATTGAATCATTTGACTCATTTAAATTCATGACAAATAATAACATTTTATCACATGTAATAAATATGAATGCATTTATTTCTTTTAAGGGATCTTTCCATGCATTACCGATTGTAATTTTTGTAATCCAAGATTTGAATTTAAAAATGTCCCATATGTTGTTAAGTTTAGCGTAAAATATTCATTTTACTGAATTGTCTTCGATTGTTATGCCAAAATTGCAATAATAATATATTTTCTTCATTCTCTGTCTAAAATATCGAAGAATATTTTGAACTCCCTATTTAAATAATACAGAACACTTTTTTTTAATTTAATTGCGCAGGCTATGTAGGTTTTTTTTCGATAAAATAAATGGATGAAAGGTTCATTGACACAATTGGGCTTTAAAATTTCAATATTTTTTTATTGATTTAAATTTTGTCATCAATATTTGAATTTTTACAGAAAATTTATCTTTTCTTTAAATTTGAGTCTTTTACATTTTGTCATCATATCATATACGATATACATAAAAATAATTAGCAAATTTGTAGTCCATCTGATGCCCTATCAAAAGATTTCATATTATTGATGATTGCAACAAGTTTATCATATTATTGATGTTTACAAAGTTATTATGTTATTTTTATGTCGAAATAAAACCTCTCTAGCCAGTCGGGTTTAGTAGCTTAAATTTCCTCCTTAAAGGGCAGCTAGTGCTTATTATTGAAAATTTTATTTACGTAGTAGATTTCTTTCGCATCTACCATCAAAGTTCTTTTAGATTTCTAGGAAATACACCATTAGCTGACTGCTGGGGTTGATTAAATAAAAATATTTTTATCTCAGATAGAGATTTTGAAATCATACAGCCGATGTGCCTCAAAGCGATTTCTTTGGCAAGGCAATAATTTGAGGATGGGTTTAGACCACTAAAAATCAAAATTGTGTCAAGAGAATTGCTACAGTTCTTGGTTTTGAGTGATAATGTAATTGTTAAGGAGGTGTAAATAAGGTACGATGGTAATTCGACTGCTAAGGCGAGCAATATAGGAGTGTCTCAGGGTCGAGGGCTTTTATTAATATTCTTATTCCGATATAAAATAGTTTAGACAATTTAGAAGCAAATACTATTATAAAATATGTTGAAATTGTATCATATTATCTTTATTAAAGATTAAAGATTTTTATTTTTCCTTGTCCCTATTATTTCTTTGAATTCGCTAGAATAATGAATGAATAACAAATTAATTTTAACCTTTAGACTTTTTTATCAGACATAACAATTAACTTCTTCATTTTATGAGGAAAATATACTATATTTACTTATGATAAAATATATATACAATATAATGAGATCAAGTGTTGATGTTTCGAACACTTCAACGTTCATCGTGATGGGAGGTCTAAGGTGTCTCACGTCCAACAAGTCATAGTTATTATAGAGATTTATCTCTCTCCGCTACAGACTTGTTTATTAAACTTTACCTATATTTATTGCCATTTTAAAAGGGAAATGTGAAAAAATTAAACTGTTTATGGGCAGTTATTACTAAACATTAGGACTTTTTTTTTCAATTTTAAAATGGAAGGGAGGAAGGGAGATCCACCACTTTCCCACGGTAATCAATATACCGCACACCACAATAGGAAGAATACGGGATAGGATTATGGTTTTAAATTGGGCGGCACACAGCTTTGATGGCGTCACACAGCATTAATTGGTCACACAGCTTTGATTGGTCACACAGATTAGTTTGGTCACACAGCTTTAATCTTTATCGACCTCACACAGCTTTGGTCGATGTCACACACCTTTATCACACAGCCTTGATCGGTATTAGGACTAGGAAATAAGGAATTAAGGAAATCTTACCCTTACGTGATGAGCACCTTCCAGAACATCAACTTGCAGAACTTCGAATATTTATTCGACACGTGTTTCGCCTCTAAACGAGGCATCCTCAGGACGGTTCGACTTCTAATGCGCATTAGAAGCCGAACCGTCCTGAGAAAGAAAAGAAGTTACTGAGAAAGATCCGTCCAGAGAATACAGAGAGGTGGCTTATTAAAAATTTTCTTTATGAAATAACCTTTAACTATTACTGTTGGTGGTTCTATATGATAGTCTTATCAATATCAATAGCAATAATAAAAGAGCATCAGATAATCTTTACTAATATTCTAAATGCGAAAGTAAATTTATTTGTTTGTTACGCTTTCACGTTTAAACCGCTGAACCGATTTCAAAAATTCTTTCACTAATGGAAAGTTATAATATCAGGGAGTAACATAGGCTATATTTTATCCCGGTATTCTTCGGAACTACGCGGGTAAGGCAACTGAAACTGAAGCGAAGCGAGGATGGGTTGTTAGTATAAAATAAGACACCAGGTGAATTGGCAGTATTGACCTTTATAAAACCAATCGTAATTGCCAACCCGCCGGCCAAGTAAAGCAATTCAACATCACCCAGCTCTAATCCCAATTACTTGGTGTCAACTCTTTATATACTCTCCCTTCATAGTAGTTATTATAAATCTTATTCGCAATAGATTTATGACCGGCACCTGCCTGACGTCAATCCTGGTAGGCGGCAGTCTAGCTCTGCTTCTGATATTTCAAAGGTGCATGAAGGACAGTATCACTTATCATCACGTGCGCTGTTTACTTGTTTGTCACCCACAAAACCAAAAATAAACCCTCCTTGGAATGCAAATTTTCACGAAACGATATCAGATAGAGTTGTTTATGTAAGGCTTTGAGTCGTCTTTTACGACACCCACGAGTAATGTAAGGATGGGTATTATTTATAGCCGCTACCACATAGCATCCCAAGCGTAACAATTATCGGGCCGACCACTGAAGATAAGGAACTCTGCACCAGTGGTTGCGCCACGGGTGTGTCATGGGGCCCCACGGCGCCCCTCTGTCGCCCCGGACGGAGCTGGGGGGCGAGCAGGCTGACCATGTCACACCGCCAAAAAAAAACGTAACAATTATAAAACATAAATGTTCTCTGATTTTTTCTTTTACTTTAAAAGCAATCAGTAATTTACACATTACGATTTAATCTATGTATTTTTTTTGTGGGTGGGCTGCGATCGGCGCTCCTCCGCACCACTCTGTCCGAGGCGACAGAGGGGTTTAAGCACGCAACTCCCGCAACCCACCCAAAAACCACGTCGCCTTCGTCTTTGGGCCGACCACCGGAGCATAGTTAACTTGTCGTCAGTGGTCGGCCCGACGGAATACCCCCTACTTGGGGTACCCTCCCATCGACCGACGTCCCCCCCTCGGGGAGGAAGTCGGTCTTTCCTCACGCGGTCGGCCTCTCGGCGGGTGACGGACTAATCCCCGGTCACGTCACCCGCGGCCTCGGCTAGAATCTATGTATAACTCCGAAAAATCAGAAATGCGCCCTGTAGGTTTGAACCAGAGACATCTATATGGCATTCTATTGGTCTCGCCATTATTGACGCGTTCTACTTAAATACAGAACTAAAATACAGCTTGCATCATTTGAGATGGCTTGTTGTTAGGTGGGTGGTTACAATCGAGTAACCGAAGCCTACAAGACAAGGTCAATGACCCTTAATTATCTTGTACGACACCTATAGTTACAAGTGGACTTGTGATATATTCTTAGTTGCTCATAAAATTTCCATGTAAAATGAAGTAAGGATATAATTCATCATTATCATTATCGCAGCCCACATACGTCCCACTGTTGGGCTCGGGCCTCTTCCACAATAGGAGGGAATAAGACGTACTATACCATGCTGGTCAGATATGTTGATATAGGGTTTCATTTCGAGTTTTCCTTCTCTTGCACAGTTGTGTGTATATTATATCCCATAGTCGTCTTTTACGACATCCACGGGCAGGATAGGGAGTGGTGAATTGTATTCTTACTCCATCACCACATGGATACAATTCAACATTCCCTATTTTGCCTGTGGGTATCGTAAAAGACAACTAAGGGATATAGTGTGCAGATAACATCGATGCAAGAAAAGGAAAACTCGAAATGAAACCCTATGCCAACAAGTGTAACCAGCGTGGTATTGTAAGTCAAATTCCCTCCTCAATTGGAGGAAACCCAAGCCCAATAGTGGGACGTACATGGACTGAGATCTTGATGATGATGATACCTACTAAAATTCGTCTTAAATAAACATTCATGAAGAATTAGTATTATAATTTCTTTTTCATTTATTCACGTTTTATATTATACTAGCTGACCCAGCAGACGTGGTTCTGTGAAATAAAATAAAAGAAATTCTCCTTGAAATCGACAGCAGAGCTACCTACTGGGTCAAATTGTAAATGTAGAACATTCTCTAATCCTCTTCGAATTTTTTTATGTGTGTTCACACACAAAAAAATTCGAAATTATGTATATATATATATATAAAGATTAAAAAACCTTAAATTAGACAACATTTTGTTAGAAATATGCATAGTATCTTTTTTCTGTCCATATATATCTATCGATTTCTTCTGTTCGATATAGGTATACACGTGTTATTGGCATTATTATCTCCGTGGCGATCGCAGTGCTGTTATGAGGTACCTAGATGGTTGATATCCACTCGAATAGCGCTCTCCAATTTGGTCTTACAACATTTTCCGTACGTAATAATAGCAGTAGGTATTCTTAACACATCACAAAGTAACAAGAAGTGTGCACGTCTGCCAGTTTTTTTTATTGCAAACGATGGTGCAGATGAGCAAACAATACACCTGATGGTAAGTGTTGCTGCGGCTCATTGACTTTACAAGGCCGCTGCCTACCTCGAAGTGAATGGAGTGTGAAAGCATGCCATGAGGTTTGGTGATACTAAAGGCATCACTAAAATTGACATCACAACAATTGCTGAGCAGTTATCCTTTTTTCTGCCGCAGCTGAGACGTTCACAATTATTATGTCTCCTTATTTGGCTTATTGATTTTTTTTGTGTTTCATTTATTGTAAGGTTTTTTTCTATGTGTTCCTAACGTCTCTATTCTGTGGTACAAAATAATTTTTTCTTCATTCATTTCTTTCTTTCTTCTTTAAAACCCATCACATGCAAACACCCTCAGAAAGTTGGGCTTCCGGCTCTCTCGCTCCCCGAACGAAGCGCTGTAAGAAATTGCTACTACTCGGATGTCGATTTTCTGCCCAGTGTAGTACTACCCTGGACGGACCGGCCCGCAGCTGTAGACAGACAACTGTCAACATTGTGGTCCTATCACTAAAGAAGTCTTAATCACAAAACCAACAAAGAAGTGAAAACGAATAACAATATCGACCGAAATTACTCTCGCAATCACGCAAGTAGTAGCAGTAGTAAATAATAAAGTAATTCATATTCTAATTGCATACATAATCCACATGTAACAAGTCTCTAAAAATTCAAAGAAGCGCCTCATAAATATTTATAACATTGACAATAATGCATGCGACATACAAAACAAAGGAGTCCGTATATTTCCACCATCGTAAAATCTAACAAGGGACTCTACAGACCAACTGTCAAACGCAATAGTTGTTTTGACTCTATGGTGTTAGAAATATATCGTTATTATTGACGTGACAACGTCTTATAAATTGGTTTGCCGGGTGACACTTCAAGAAACTGCGTTACGCTCCGCTCACGTTATGCGCTCACAATGAGAGCGAGTGAGAGGCACGCGTCCCTTCCACTCGGGCATGGTTAGCCCGCCTAAGAGCGAGAGAGACAGACATAAAAATTGTATATTTGTATATAAATACGTATGTATGTGTAAAGGTAAAAATAAAATTTTGTTAATATGAAATTCAGTGCGAGATTCTTTGTATAAATTAATGTTTTAAATATAATTCTTTGTATAAATAAATGTTTTAAATTGTTACTATTATTTCATCCTTCTTCCTACTATACGAATGAATATTCACATTAAAATTATTTTACCACTCAAAGTCGTTGTCACGTAAAACTTTCGCCCGTATACCGACTTTACAGGCAACCAATTTTTATTATAGTTGTGGTCTATGTATTACAATGTACGGGCAATTGATTACTTTTATTATAAAAACTTTCCGTGTGGTGACGGAGTAAGAATACAATTCACCGCTCCTTATCTTAGCCATGGATGTCGTAAAAGACGACTAAGAGATTACAGTACATATAACATCTGTGTAAGAGAATGAAAACTCGAAATAAAACGTGTCTGACCAGCATGATATAGTAGGTCAATATCCCTCCTATTTTTGCCTCTGCAAAAGCGCTTCGCCTGTGATATTCCACAACACGTAATAAATATTGCTGGCAAACTAACAAAACTGCACATATTGTGCATAACTTTGAAGTCTAACATAGTTAATCTATTTGTGAAAATCGCATAAAAATCTAAAGAGTCGTAATTGCTGTGAAATTACTGATTTGAAAAATTATGCTGCCACAAAATTTCAAAAAATACAATAACAAACAAATTTTTCATCCAATTTTTTAACTTGGATTTCATAAATTAGTTATTATTGAAAAAATAGGCTTTTTTCGTTAATTTTAAGGTTTAAGTTTCTTTAACAGCTAAGCTATGAGAGCTACGAAAAAATATTTTAATACAAAATTGTCGGGCATAAACCCCCCTACAAATTTGTCATTTACATTTTCTTTCTATATTCACTAGTTTAGCATATAAACGCGATTTACTGCTATTTTTATAAAAATTCAGCTTAAATCATATTTTTCGTCGAACTCGTTGGAGTTACAAACTCGACGCCAGCGGCGGCCTTACCCATTGCGAGGCTCCGGGCGGCAGGTCTTTGCGAGGCCCTTTGTCCTCCGTGAAAAGTATGAGATACGAAAGTGGTTGTTTGGTTTAGGGATTTGTCATGTTTGATGAAAAATACTAAAGTTGTGCAAATAAATAAAATTTAAGTTTTAAAATATTGAAAATAAAGTGAAAAATATATATTTAATAAGTAAAAATGTAATTTAAAATCTATATTTTTTTAAATTTGCTTGGGTTGTTGCGTGAGGCCCCTGTAAGCGCGAGGCCCCTGTTAGCGCGAGGCCCCGGGCGATTGCCCTGTTCGCCACCCCCTAAGGCCGCCACTGCTCGACGCAATGGACTTTTTTGTAGGATATTATACCTATAACAAGAATCCATGAGTCAAAAATCCCTAGAAATTTTTTTTCTGGGTGAGCGGAAGGAAAAACATAAAATATAATTTTTTAATGTTATTCTAATGGATAAAATTCAAAATTCTCTAGCAATGGGTTAAAATTCGAATTCAGGGCTCGCAATATGCTCAAAAATTTTGTTTTTCTATACATTACAAGATTTTCAGCCGGGACTTGAAGAAAAAAAATGAAGCATCCTGATATATATATATATATATATATATATATATATATATATATATATATATATATATATATATATATATATATAATCAAAAGAAAATTGTGTAGCAGAAAAAATTATTTAAATTAATTATGGCCGAATTTCGACCAATCGGCGGCCACTAGTTTTATAAAATCTTGAATAAATTAAATTTTAATTTTATATAAAATCTTGAATCACTTAATACTTAGAAATAATTCTTTTTTAATGTAACTAAATTTATTCTATTAGATTGTCATTTTATTTTTATTGGTTATGTTTGTTTATCAATCTGACATTTTGTGAATCGAGGACTGTCAAGAAATATTAGAGACTAGCAATCCGCCCTCGCTTCGCTTCGGATTCAGTCGCCTTACGCGCGTAGTTCCCGTTCCCGTGGGAATACCGGGATAAAATATAGCCTATGTTACTCCCTGATATTATAGCTTTCCAATGGTGAAAGAATTTTTAAAATCGGTCCAGTACTTTTTGAGTTTATTCGTTACATACAAACTTACAAATTTTACCTCTTTATAATATTAGTATAGATTATAACTATAGTCCATAAAATATAGGATGATCTCTGTGACAGTTGTCCCTAGTGCTGTCACGCTTACGATAAGGTTCGTAGTTTTTATCGATAAAACTCTTTATTTTTATAATTACGATTTTCTATTATAATTAAAATACAATGAATGAAAATCTTATTGAATTTATTTCAAACAAAAAGTGTTTTTTGACTATTTTAATTATTCAAAAGGAGTACAATCAAGGTCTAAAGTCAACGATACTAGTTACTACGATAATAGTTTATCGTCATCACTGCAGCGTTCCTGCTAGAACATTTATCATTTTTTGCCAAATGTAGACAGTCGTTAGATCAATCAATCAATTACGACTGTTTTATAAATAAATATGTCTAGTTTATTGATAATAATGCGCACATAATAATATCATCTACTCTGAGACGAAAAATAGTTTTTTAATCTTTAATTAATTAAATTTATGTATTTTATAATGTAACTGTCTGTTTTAATTGTAAAAATATGTTGAAAGTTTTATATAGGTACTGTATTGGGTTTATTTTTTTTGCGTATAATTTAATACAGATCGGTTATCGATTTATGTATATCGACTGTCCCATCTCTTTTTTATTTTCAACCCAGTATGACCTTGTACGTGTGTAAGCGTCATTTATTTATAAAATATTTACTAGGTATTTCAGTACTTATGAGGTACGTTTTAGGCATGAATATTAATATTTTTATATTTATAATATATTGCAATTTAGTTGCAATAAAACTGGCACAAAAATAATGAAAATATATTTGATACAAAATGAAATTGTAAACATGTCACTCGTTCAAACTTACTTCGTTGGTTTCGTTGACATCTATCACAGAGATCAAGCTATATTTTATGGACTATAGTCCTCTACTTGTTTTAGCAAGATCACAGATAGCCAATGGCAGCTGACAGGCTGTTAAAACACAGTTGGGCTTGATAATAATTACAGTACCAATACTAAATAGACGACCGAGTAGTAGCAATTTGTTGCTGCGCTTCGTTCGGTGAGCGAGAGAGCCGGAAGCCCAACTTTCTGAGGGTGTTTGCGTGTGGTGGGTTTTGGTGATGCTTTTAGTATCACCAAACCTCGTTGCACGCTTTCAGACTCCTTTCAATTTCTTCACAGTAGGCAGCGGCCTTGCAATGGTCCATGAGCAGCAGCAACACTTACCATCAGGCGTACTTGTTACGTACGGTTTGCTCTTTTGCCACCGTGGGCAATAAAATAATTAAATTAAGGCAGACATAAACTTAATGTAACTTAAATAACGTTATATTGATAAAGATTACGAAGGTTTTATTTCATATTTATTATTGCTCGCTCAGCATGCCATGGAGAGGGTTCGGTATTTCTTTATTTGAAATCCGAAATACGGAAATCCGTACCTAATGGGTGTAACTGACGCAGCCCGCAGAATTAGCACGTTCAAATGACAAAATGCAGGCCACGTCGCTCGTCGAACCGACAACCGTTGGACAGAAGGATTCTCGAGTAGCGATTACGAAACGGACGACGTAGCGTAAGACAACCCCTACTAGGTGGACTAACGACATAGTGCACTGTTAGATGCAAGTGACACAGGACCGTTTCGAGTGGCCTATGTTCGAAAGTGGACGTCTATAGGCTAATGGATGGATGACTGGCATAAACTTAGAAATCATTATAACACGTTCGAAGATGTATCACGTTTCTTTTATGTAGACAATTTTGGATTGTTATTTGTAAACAAATGTCATTCATTTGTATTTAATGATCGTTGAAATCCGATGTGCTGTGTGGTAGCGGCTTCGAATACTACCAACCCTTGCTTTGCTCGTGGGTGTCGTAAAAGACGACTACGAGCCCTAGATTGACCCGGACCAACTCCATCTGGTACCATTTGTGTCAACGATTACATTCCCAAGGAGGGTTGACGTCAGGCAGACGGCCGGTCATAAAAGTCATTGCCGAAACTTTTTGCAATATGTCAAAACAGATGACATATTGCGTCGACCCCAAGTAATTGGGATAAGAGCAAGATGATGATGATGATGATGATCGTTGAAAACCGAGCGAGGCTATTAATATTTTTTATTACTAACGGTGGCAAACGAGTAAACAGTACACCTGATGGGCAATGTTGCTGCCGCTCATAGACTTTTTCAAGGCCGCTGCCTACCGCGAAGAAAGTGAAGGAAGTGGGAATGTGTGCAATGAGGTTCGGTGATGCTGAAGGTAACACTAAAACCCACCTCATACAAACACCCTCAGAAAGTTAGTTGGCTTCTGGCACTCTCGCTCACCGAACGAAGCGCAGTAGCAAATTGTTACTACTCGGACATGGATTTTCTGCGAGAGTGACGCCGAACGCTCCAGCCCGCGGCTGTAGACAGACAACTGTCAACAGTGTGGTCCTACCACTAGAATAAAATAACTGTTAGATACACATTAAATCTATAATTAAATTAATTAAATAGAAGAAAACAAGTTAATCGGGTACATTAATGTGTGTTCTATGAATAATTGTAGCACAGTTTAACATTTTATCAATTTCATATTTACATATCCAGATTAACCCAAAAAATTTTTATTAATTAATTTCTTTATACGTTTTTATTACCAGCCAAGCTTCTAAATTCTTTAACTTGTTTTACCTATTAGTCTTACTTTTTGGGATTTTCTTCGTTATCCACTTCATGTAACAGCTAATCGATATCCACTATTAGAATATAGGCCTATCTAAAAAAGAAAATTTTAACTTCAGATTGTATAGTGATATTTATCGTGCCAGTGTCGTGAGTTCGATTTTTACACAGGACAATACTTTGTACGATCCACAAATTGTGGTTTCGTGTAATGATGTAATTTTTTTTCATTAATTATATGCTTGTAAAGTCGCAATGTAAGGATTATTTCCTTATCGGGCGGGTTAGGGGGAATTGTATTCTTACTTCGTCACCATACGGACTTGATACGCACAACTAAAAAAGAATGTATTATGTATACTAGCAACCCGCCATCGCTTCGCTTCGGTTATAGGTTATAGTCGTTTTACCCGCGTAGTTCCCGTTCCCGTGGGAATACCGCGATAAAATATAGCCTAGTTTACGCTCTGATATTATAGCTTCCCATTGGTGAAAGAATTTTTGAAATCGGTCCAGCCGTTTTGAAGATTACCCGGAACAAACAGACAGACAGACAGACAAAAATTTTTTAATTGCTATTTTAGGCATAGGTGTCGTGCAAATAACCGTGTGAGCATGAAAAAAGCCTATTATTTTGACATTACAAACAGACACTCCAATTTTATTTATTGATATAGATAAGATTATAGGATTAAAATGAATAGCAGACTGCAAACATATTGCCGTATCGGTTAATCACAGGACTGATTTTCAATAATCACTGATAACTTCAGAATGTTATCGCACAATCAAAAGCACGCTGGGAGTGTATGATAGTATTTGTGATCTAATATTATCATTGTGCCGTTTTCCGTGTGTTAACGGAATAAGAATACAATTCACCACCCCCTCTCTTGCCCATGGGTGTAGTAAAAAACGACTATGGGATATAATACGCACGTAACATATGTACAAGAGAAAGAAAACTCGAAATGAAACCCTATGTCAACATGTCTGATCAGCATGGCACAGTAGGTCAAATTCCCTCCCATTGTAGAGCAGTCGTATCGCAGGACGTATGTGGGCTGCGGTGATGATGGTGTTAAAGATTATTTCCGCTAACACATTATACTATCCACCCATCAGCCTATAGACGTCCACTGCTGGAAATAGACCTCCCCACGAGAATGCCACTCGGAGAAGTCCTGTGTCACTTGCATTCAACGGTTCCCTGATGATCCCTGATCCCTGACTTTCAAGATGTCCTCAGTCCACCTAGAAGGGGATCGTCTTACGCTAAGTCATCCGATTCGTCCACTCAAGAACCTTTCTTCCCCAACTGTTGTCGGTTCGTTGGGTAATGTGGCCTGCTCATTGCCATTTCAACGTACTAATTCTGCGGAATATGTCGGTTATACCCGTTCTTCTACAGATTTTATCATATAGAAAGTTACCAAGCTCTTTCTGTATCACGTTGAGCGATTTTGAGCCTTTTTATGAGGCCGGCATTTAAAGACCACGTTTCAATGCCATATGTCATCGCTGGTAACATACAGTAATATATTGTCACACTTACTTTTTTAATATCTGGTTGACCGAGCTTCGCTCGGAATATTTTTGTCGAATTTATTTAGATACATATTAATAAAAAATAAATAATGAAAAATATATAAAAAATTACAAAAAGAGAATAATAATAACACCGAGATTCGAACCGACGCTGTTTGAATGCCAAAAAACCAAAATTAGAACCGGTCAACTTCCCAACTGAGTTATCGTAACTCATGACGTTGATAATGAAATTTGAAATCATATTCTTTTAAAATTTAATGTCATTGTATTGTTTTGCTAAAAAAGCGGAAAAACAACATTTTCTATAAATAAAACCTAGCTAGATCGATTTTTTGGACCCGAAACCTCTAGTATGCCAAGTTTCAACAAAATCGTTGGAGCCATTTCCGTAATCCTGAATATATATATATATATATACACAAGAATTGTTCGTTTAAAGATGTAAGATCTAGAATTATGTCAGTAGTAGTATTAAACCATTACAATGACATATATTTTTTTTCTCAGCCTTTTACTAATATTAACACATCTTGTGTGAGTGAAGTCAAGCCGTATCGAGTGATAAGTCGTACTAACCCTAATTTTTGGATTTCGCTAAAAAAATGGACCTTCCTTGGGTTTTGATAACACTGTTCTTTTGGGAAATTCGTGTATGACCAATCTCCAACCAAGCATGGCGATTATGGATTTTTCTAAAAGACACTGCTAAGGAAATAATTCTTCTATTGAGGTGAACTACTATTTATTTTTCAAAGATAACATCCTCCATTAAGGATATATTCCTTGTATTGCGGGGGACTTTACTAACATATAATTAAGGGACACAAATTGCATCCAGACTCAGAACAACAATTTGTGGATCACAAAAAGTGTTGTTCTGCGTGGGATTCGAACCCGCAACACCAGCACAGTAGGTCGGTATCTTAACCACTACACCATCTGTGCACTCTTACTTATTTTATAAGCATACTAGCTGACCCAACAGACGTTGTTCTGTACAAATAAAACGCCAACTACCGGGTCCAATTATGAATCTAAACCATTCTCGAATCTCATTGAGCACACACAAATTACTTAAATTACTTAAATCCAGTCAACAGATATCGCCATCTGTTAGAATCTTTTGGAGTTAACAGATAATTGTGACTGTCAATTAATTATAGACAAATAATTTGTAATAAAATAAAATTGCGACTATAATTAAAGATCTAAGTTATCCTATGTTTCAAGTTGGAGCAAACTGCACATGGTGTGCAAAGATTAAAATCGGTTAAGTAGTTTAGGAGTCCATCGCGGACAAACATCGTGACAGGAGATTTATATATTATAAGCATATAATTAACAGACACAAATTACATTCAGATACAGGAAAACAATTTATAGATCACAAAAAGTATTGTCCTGTACGAGAATAAACTTCACAACACTGGCACAATAGATCGGTCTTAAGCACTATGCCATCTGTGCAGTTGAAATTTTCTGTTTTAGATAAGCCTATATCTAACAGTGTACGTCGATTAGCTGTTGCATGAAATGAGTAGTGGACAAGAAGATATAAAAAAAAATTGTCTGTAAAGTCGATTTACGGACCATAATTTTACGTGATAACGTTATAAAAAAAATAATCTAAAATTGCATACTTTTATGAATTGGATTATCACCGAATTATTATTATTTTGTACTAGCAATCCGCCCTCGCTTCGCTTCGGTTATAGGTTATAGTTGTTTTACCCGCGTAGTTCCCGTTCCCGTGGGAATACCGGGATAAAATATAGCCTAGTTTACGCCCTGATATTATAGCTTTCCATTGGTGAAAGAATTTTTGAAATCGGTCCAGCCGTTTCGAAGATTACCCAGAGCAAACAGACAGACAGACAGACAGACAGACAGACAGATAGACAGACTGACAGACAAAAATTTTTTAATTGCTATTTTAGACATAGGTGTCGTGCAAATAACCATGTGAGCATGAAAAAAGCCTATTATTTTGACATTACAAACAGACACTCCAATTTTATTTATTGGTATAGATAATACAAAGAAATTATAGTCCGGGTAATCGTTTTTGATGAGCTCGTTATCGATACATGTTGGAAGTACATTTTGTAAATAATTTAGATAATTATCTTGAGATATACCAAAAATCACTCTGCTGTTAGTAATAAATTTTTGAGAATCACCAGACATATTTAATCCCTGCTACCTCTGTTACCTACCACAATTGAGAGTTTTCGTACAGATATTGTCGAGCGTCTCATCAAAATTAATCTACTCACAAAAAAATTAGCCTGATAGTAATCAAATGCAAAAATGACCCGTGGATCCCGGCCTATTAATAGTAAAAGACGTATTTCCGATAAATTAACATTGATTTGCAATCTAGTAATCACTAGTAAAACATTATTTGAATTTACCCAATTTTCACTTAAATTATACAGATTAATAAGAATTAACAATGTCACAAGCCGAATGCTTAAACCGATCGTGTCTCTCTATCGCTTGTTCCACGATCTCGTTTGCATGCTCGGCTCAGACGGAACGTGACAAAAGTCTTGCTTTTTCGAGCGTGTAACCGACATTCATCGATTTATAAGACGTTATGGCGTCGAAAAGTACTGCTATTGGATAACAAACTACTATTTATAGAATCCATTATTATATTTATTATTTACTAGCAACCCGTCCTCGCTTCGCTTCGGTTTTAGTCGTGTTACCCGCGTAGTTCCCGTTCCCGTGGGAACACCGGGATAAAATATAGCCTAGTTTACGCCCTGATATTATAGCACCCCATTGGTGAAAGAATTTTTGAAATCGGTCCAGCTGTTTTGAAAATTACCCAGAACAAACAGACAGACAGACAAAAATTTTTTTTAGGCATAGGTGTGGTGCAAATAACCGTGTGAGTATGAAAAAAGCCTATTATTTTGACATTACAAACAGACACTTCAATTTTATTTATTGGTATAGATTTATTCCATTTGGTAACGGAGTAAGAATACAATTCACTACCCCACTCTCATACCCGTGGATTTCGTAAAAGATGACTAAGGGATATATTACGCATGACATCTATACAAGAGACGGAAAACTCGAAACAATACCCTATACCTACCCGTCTGACCAGCATGGTATAGTAAGATCAATTTTCTTCCTATTGTTGAGGAGGCTTGAGCCCAGCTATGAGACATAATATATGTTCCGACATGATATAGAATTTAGAAGCTTGGCTGGTAACAAAAATGTATAAATAAAATTAATTAATTTAAATTTCTCTGTATAATCTAGATACCTATGTAAATATGAAATTGATAAAATGTTAAACTGTGCTACAATTATTCATAGAACACACATTAATGTATCAGATTAACTTGTTTTCTTTTATTTAATTAATTTAATTATAGATTTAACTAGCGACCCGCCCTCGCTTCGCTTCGGTTATAGGTTATAGTCGTTTTACCCGCGTAGTTCCCGTTCCCGTGGGAATACCGGGATAAAATATAGCCAATATACTATATATAAATATAGCTTTCCATTGGTGAAAGAATTTTTGAAATCGGTCCAGCCGTTTTGAAGATTACCCGGAACAAAAAGACAGACAGACAGACAGACAAAAATTTTTTAATTGCTATTTTAGGCATAGGTGTCGTGTAAATAACCGTGTGAGCATGAAAAAAGCCTATTATTTTGACATTACAAACAGACACTCCAATTTTATTTATTGGTATAGATGTGTATCTAACGGTTATTTTATATTTATTACTATCCTCGCTCGGTTTTCAACGATCAGTAATTACAAATGGATGACATTTGTTTACAAATACCAATCCAAAAATTTCTTTCTAAAAGAAACGTGATTCATTTATGAACGTGTTGTAATGATTTCTGACGTTTATGCTAGTATTAAACATGAAATAAAAATGTCTGAATCTTTATTAGTATAACCGCGATACATTCTATATAAACTCATTTGCAAAAAAAACGGGCGGTTTTGATTTTCATTCATATTTAAAAAGATACAATACCAAAAAGGTTTCAATCGTTTGTACACGTTACTGGCCGGTTTTAAAAATGCTGTGGTATTTAAAAAAGTACGTTCTAAATTCAATTTTTCATTTGATGTTCATTTTTACAGAAAACCCCTTTTTATCCTACATTTTTGGCGCGAAGTTCCAGAAGTTAACATCGACTTTCATAACTTTTATTCAATTTTTATCGATTAATTTCATATCCTTGACTGTCAAAGCTTTATTTAATGCTGTTTGGCTGTATCAAAAATGGTAGATAAAGTGGTAAAAGCTACCAAAATTATCGCGCTGCTTGAAGAGGGTTGCAGCCAATGTTTCGTGGCTAGGAGGCTAAATGTTAGTCGCTCGACAGTCCAAAGGACCTGGCAGCGATATCAGGAGACTGGTTCCGTCGAGAGAAGGCCTGGTTCTGGAAGAAAACCATGTACCCAACCACGGGATGATCGTTTTCTTGTGAGTCGCGCATTGAGAAATCGCAAATCTTCGTATGTGGATCTTAAGAACAACCTCCAAGAAGTAAGAAATGTGCATATTAGTCTATGGACGGTCAGGAGGAGGCTTCTCGCTGCCAATATACGCAGTCACCGCCCGGCCCGCGGCCCCAAATTACTCCGTGAGCACAGAGTTCACAGGCTTAGGTTCGCTAGAAATTGTGAATCATGGACTCAAGACGATTGGAATAGGGTTTTGTTCTCTGATGAAGCCAGGATATCTCTGTTCGGTGAAGATCGACGTCGGCGAGTGCTAAGAAGACAAGGAGAACGCTTTGCAGAGGCATGTTTCGAAGAAATCACACCTTATGGTGGGGGCTCTGTTATGTTTTGGGCAGGAATAAATTCAATGGATCGTACAGAGTTAGTCTTCATTGAAAACGGCTCACTGACTGGGCATCGATACATAACGGAAGTTCTAATTTCTCATGCACAACCCGCATTGGCCGCTCTAGGTGAAGACTCGATTTTTATGGACGACAATGCTCGCGCCCACCGATCCCGCGATGTTAATGCGTATGTGCAAGAGGTCGGCATTCGTCGTTTGGATTGGCCAGCTCGAAGTCCCGACCTCAATCCCATAGAGCATGTCTGGGACGTTCTGAAACAGCGTGTGAGATCAGTACACCCGGCTCCGCAGACCATCAGAGAGCTGAAGAATGTGATTACTGCGGAGTGGGAACGTATTCCGCAAGCAAGTATCCGGGATATACTCGCTAGCATGCCCAGACGAATTCAAGCTGTGATTTTAGCTAGAGGGGGTCACACTCGATACTAAACATTTATCTGCTTTTACTTTATTAAAGAAAAACAAACAAAAAAACTTTTTTATTTTTACTTCATGAGAATATGCACTACTAGCGAATATACACTACTAGCGAGGTTTAGCATTATTTCCCATAAATTGTATCTAAATTTTATGAAATACTGATGAAAACGATTATTTTCTTATTAATTTAGCAAATTGTGTGGATAAAACTACCTATAATTATCAAACAAAGAAATATTAACATTTGAAATGGTTCATTGCTTAGGTGCCCGTTTTTTTTGCAAATGAGTGTATTAGGTTTCATCTCGTCATTATTTCAGCCCATTATAAGTCCCACTGTTAAGCTCTAGCCTCAAATTGACCTTCTATACCGCGATGGTCAAACGTGTTGGCATTGGTTTTATGTCAAGATTTACTGCTCTTGCATAAATTCTCTTCATTGTCGCTTTTTTTTTTTTTTTTTGTGTGTGTACAGCTGTTGGCCGCAAATGGCCTTGACAGCTTGACGCGGACTATGGGTGAGCGCTGAGGGCTCTCAACCCGGAGAAAAGTATGCTAAGCGACATCGCCCAAGGGCTCCCCCTGTGGGGAACGGACCTCGGCTTGGGGCGTCGCTGAAGGCAAAGTGGGCGTGCCCACGTTTTTAGTCATGACTTTTGCGCGGCGCGGTTTCGCACCTCGACGGCGAGGACGGAACCGCGAATATTTATTTGTTAAGGCCTCGCGGGCCGTGTAGGCTCTTTGTTGAGCGAGTGTGATATTGTCGTCCTCTTCGTCGAGGACGTGACGAGGACGTCGGATGGATGAGATTTTGGAGGGTCTATAGGAAGCCGCCCCAACCACTAGTTGGTTGGGGTGTGTCATGGCAGAGTCAAAGTAGCTCTGAGAGCACCGTTTCATAAACTGCTTGATGGTCGGCAGTTCGAGGTCGATGTGGAGATCGACGTTTCGTATGAACCACGGTGCTCCCGTAGCTCGACGCATGAAACGATTTTGTAGTGTCTGTATCCTGTGGATCCTGTGTGGCTTTACATGCGCGAACACCACGCTGGCATAGGTCATGATAGGCCGTATGCAGGTGGTGTAAAGTCGGACTTTGCTACTCAGGGGCATACGCGACCTAGAGTTGAGTAGACAGTGGAGACGGCCCATCACAAAGGCTGCCCGTGCGCGGACTTGCTTTATGTGAGGGGCGAAGCTGAGTCGATCGTCAAGGGTCACACCCAAGTATTTGGCCTGCCTGCTCCAAGTGACCGGCTTGTTGAAAATTTTAAGGGGGGAATGCTATCGATAGAGTAGGAACGGGCAGTTCGTCTAGTGAACATGACCGCCTGACTCTTCTCGGGGTTGATTTCTAATCTCCATTTCCTAAACCAATTGGCTAGGGCGGTAACCGCTGTTTGGAGAGTCTTGGCTACTGTTGTGGGGGATCTACCAGCGCAAAAGAGTGCGGTGTCATCAGCGTAAAGCGCTTTATGTACCCGGTTGAATTTGGGAATATCGCTAGTGTATAGCGTGAAGAGAAATGGGGAGAGGACCGACCCCTGAGGGACGCCGGCCTTGATAGGGTGGGAGGTCGACAACGTCCCTTCCACCCTGTAGCGAAAGCTGCGATGACTTAAGTAGTCATGTATAATGAGAATTAAGTAGTGAGGGATCTTGAGGAGATAGAGTTTGTAGATTAGGCCTTCATGCCAAACCTTGTCGAATGCTTTCGCTACGTCTAGGAATAATACACCCGTATATCTGTTCATGATGAACTGACTACTTGTGTATTCTACCAAGCGGTAAACTTGTTGTACGCAGCTGTGTTTAGCTCGGAAACCAAACTGTGCGTCGGGAACGAGGTTGTTAGCCTCGGCGAATGTACGTAGTCTACTGAGAACTATTCGTTTGTAGATCTTACCTAGACCTTTTAGTAGACTAATCGGGCGGTAACTACTGGGTTCGGTAAGGCACTTGCCGGGTTTGTGGATTCCTATTACCACGGCCTCTTTCCATTGCGCGGGAAAGATGTTATTATTTAGTGCTGCATTGAAGATGCAGCACAACAGGACTATCAAGTGGGCAGGGAATAATTTAATGACTTTATTTGAGATTCCGTCCGAACCTGGGACTTTCCTGGCTTTGAGACCCCTGACTAACGATTCGACCTCATCGGTGGTCACTGCTGGGATTGGCTGATCGGGGCTGTCATTTCCTAACGAGCGCGAGAGAGTGGTACGACGTTCCACTTCGTCGGCGATGAAGCGGTGATTCGCGGCGTCGGGGTGTAGTGTACTCGGCATACACTGAAGCTCCAAGCAGTCGGCCAGGCATTCTGACTTTTCATCGTCCATGAATGCCGGAGGCTGGTTGGGTCTGGTGAGAGGAGGGAGAGTGGACACGATATCTTTTTTGAGTGAGCGGGAAAGCTGCCAAAAGGCTGTGTGAGAGGGTTCTAGCTCCTCGAGCATGGCGTCCCATTTGCTCTGTCTCAGTTCATTAATAGCTTGTTTAACCTCCCTCTGGAGTGACCGTAGGCGGGTACGGTTGTCCTCCGTGGGGTAGCTGTCATAAGCGCGTCTCGCGGCGTTTTTACGTCTTAACAAGTCACGGACGTCGTCTGGCAGGCGCCATTTACGATCGCTCGTATCTGGTACCGGCCGCGAGCAGTCGTCCATTATCGACTGCACGTGACTTGTAAGCGACTCGATCGCCTGAGAGGTATGTTCCTTAGACGTAATGTCACTGGGAATTTGATCAAGGTGGACCGACGAGGTTGACTTGAGATTTTTCTCTAGCCGTGCCCAGTCAGTCGCTATCTTGATCTTTTCGTTGTTGTGGCCTGAGGAGCCGGGGGTGCGGGAGACTAATTCCAGAGTCACCGGGCGGTGATCTGAGTCTAACTCGTGTTGAACTTCTATAGAACATAAACGAAGGTTTATGTTTTTGAGAAGAAAGATATCGAGTATGTCCGGCCTGTGCGAAACGTTAAAGGGGAAGTGTGTCGGCTCTAAGGGCGCTATGACATCAAATCCCAATCTGTCAGCGAATAGCTCTAAGGTCTTGACCCTCTTATTGGAACTTTGACAGCTCCAAGAGGTGTTCTTGGCATTAAGGTCACCGCCAATGATGACGGCGCCTCCCAATTCTAGCAAGGCTTTTAGATCTTTTTCAACCAACTGTTTCAAATGTTCTCTATTGGGAGAGAGATATGCGGATACAAGGGTGATAGGCTGATGGCCTGAGAGGGCTAGCCTGCAAATTGAAGCTTCAATGTACATCAGAGGGGGCGGATCCACAGGTGTGCAATGCAGCGACCTTTTGTAGTAAATGAGCGTTCCACCCATTGGTGAGGTTGTCCTATCATTGCGAACTATATTATAGTTCGCGATTCTAGGGTCCCTGTTGAATGGTTTTAAGAACCTTTCTTGTACTAACAAGATGTCGAGCTGGTGTTCCCGAAGGAATGTGCCTACTTCATCCCTCTGTTGGGTAAGGCTATTAGCGTTGAATGTCCCTACTTTGAGGTGTCTGGGTTTAACTCTGCCGGGAGTGTACCTATCCATTTTAGTTGAATTTGAGTGAGCCTAGACGCTCTAACGTGGGGGCGAATTTGATCGCTATATTAAGGAGGGCGAGGTTGTTTCCCTCGTTCTTACTAAGATCGGCTGCAATTTCGCGGATTTCCGCGAAATTGATTTGAGCCGCGAAGTTGGCCACCAGGACTAGATCTGGATCTAGTCCTTGGGGGACTTTTGGGGGCGCGCTTTTAGCGACGACGATGGGAAGGGGGGCGCCCTGAGGGGCTTGGGATTACCACCGGTGGGCTGATTTGGCCCGATTATTGGTGGTTTGGGCTGAGATGGTGCGGGTGGGGCAGCGGGCTGCCTGTTGGGCAGGGTTGGGAAAGCCTCCTTGCTGGTTAGCAGGCCACCCATTGTGGTTGGTAAGGGGGCTTGGACGAAGGTCTTGTTATAATACAAGGCCTTGCCGTTTGAGTTGGGCTGGCGGACTAGTCTTCTCGGCGCTCTTGGGCAGCCGCGATAGTTAGCCGGGTGGCCGTATTCTCCACAGAGAATACACGCTGGTGGCTCTTTGCAGAGGGAGATGTCTTTTGGCCGTTCACACTGAGAGGTGTGATGGTCACCTAGGCACTTGACACACCTAGGACGGGCGAAGCAGTTCTTGGACGAGTGTCCATACATTTGGCACTTGTGGCACTGTGCCAAGTTACCATTTTTGTGTGAGGGCTCTACTGAGACCCTGGATAGACCGCATATGGTCTTGATTTTGAAAATGCCTTTACCCTCAGGGGTATTTGCTAGACAGACCAATATCATATTGAGAGGATAACGACCCTTGCCTCGGATCATCCGATGTACTTCTACAACCGGCAGATCCTGGGCTTTAAGAGATTCTAAGATCTCTTTGGTGTCAATTTCCCTCGGGACATTGCGTATTACTGCACGCAGAAGTTTGGCTTCGGGGAGGGTGTATGTATGGTAGGGAATCTGTTGATTCCCTAGCATGCTTGACACGGTGCGGTGGTCAGCTGACGAGTGAAGGTCCACTCGTATGCCTTGGGGGGTGGATTTCGCAGATTTGTACGAAATCCTGTTGGTGTTTAGCCACGCGGAGATGGCTAGCCACTTCTCCTTATCCCTAATGTATAGCGGCGGAGCCAGTGGTTTTTTGACCGTCTGTGGGGCGACGGTGTTGCTGTCCGTAGTGGATGGGACAGAGATTGGGGCTGTCTGCGAGACGACTGGGGGGGCCGAGGCGGTCGTAGCGGTCATTTCAGACGGGATTGTTGCTGGAGTTATGGCCGATTCGGTTGGCTTGATTTTAGGGGCCTTAGAGGGGACCTCTTTGTTGGCTTTTGCCTTCTTTGTACGCTTACGGGAGCGAACTTCGATGAAGGAGCCCTCATTGGGCGAATCTTCCGACTCGGAGGAAGATGAAGCTGAGGCTGAGGAGGGGACCGATTCCGTATCCATCGCCGTGCCGGTGGCCGGTAATTCCGGTTTGAGCGGCAGGACGGTGGAGTGAGTGCGTAGTGGTTGCGGTGGGAGAATAGTTATCGCTCCAAAATGTTGTGCAATATAAGCTTGTATCTCTGGGATTGCCAGAAGGGCGTCGATTGTGATAGTTTTTCCCGCCATCGTGGGCTAGTGGAAAAACGTTCGCGGAAAAAGTGTGAAACCTAGCGTCCTGGGTGGGGTGAACCCTGGGTTGTGTGTAGTGCGTGTCCCTCCCAACCGGGTGCAGGTCGGGAGGATGTGTGCTTAACTAGTGTGCCCTAAGCTTGTAATCCTTCGCCAATCTTAATGTGCGATAGGTTCCTAGCTGCTCGGGCCGCTAGGCCTTCGCAGAAAAATGATGAAAGTTGTAGATTAGGTCCGACTAGGAGATCCCCCAAGGCCGGATGCTCTAACCCCTTCCGATTGTTAGCTCTGCCCTGAAGAGGCTCGGCAGGCAAATCGGGGCCTTGCCTCACTCGGCTTCGTTGACACCGTGAGGTTTCCGCCGGGGACCAAACAATATGGTTTTCTGCCCTGAGGGGGCCAAAATGGGTTGACTTTTATCTACCTACGGTAGAAATCTGCACTCGATGTCTTGAGAAAGTCGAATCGTGCAGTTGGGATCCGGCAACACCTGCGTCCAAACAGCGAAACTGCCACAGACAACCGTATACACGACCACCCGGAGCGGGCCACTGAACGGCCACAGACATCAACAAAATGGCGGCGCGACGCGACGCGAGGTACGCTGCGAGAGCGAGCGAGACGGAGCGAGGTCGCACGACCGCAGGGGGCGGTAGCGGAGAGAGCGCGGCAATGGAGAGCAACGAGGCGTACGTCCGTACGCTACGGGTCTCCGACGCGGAATATCTTCATTGTGGTAGGAGCACTGTTAACATTTGTCTGTCTACAGCCGCGGGTTGATCAGTCTTGGGTAGTACCACACTCTCGCAGAAGATCGACGTCCGAGTAGTAGCAATTTGTTACTGTGCTTCGTTCGGTGAGTGAGAGAGCCGGAACCCCAACTTTCCGAGGGTGTTTGCGTGTGGTGAGTTTTATTGATACCTTTAGTACCATCGATATTTATTAGACGCATTCACACTCCCATCACTTTCTTCGCGGTAGGCAGCCTTTAGGCAAGGTCCATGAACGGCAGCGGCAGTGATCACACGTCACTCTATTTTTAAACTCAGGTAATCTTTTAAAAATGTCTTCACGTAGACAACTCCACCTGGCCACTTTACTATTCGGTATCATCTTGAATAAAAACCCTATTTATTTGTATGAAAAACTATCATGGTCAAGACAATACAATCAGTATAGTACGAGGGCCTCTTCATACTTACTGATTAATTCTAAACACCAGACAGCTGCGTTCAGAGGTAGCTTTAGATTCGCTGCAACTCGTTGTTGGAACAATCTTAAACCGCCTTTGCATACTTTGAAAACGACTAAGACATTTCAAAGGCATTGTAGACAAATAATATTTTTTTTTTTATTGCAAGCAGTGGCAAACGAGCAAACAGTACACCTGATGGTAAGTGTTGCTGCTGCTCATGAACCTTTACAAGGCCGCTGTCTACTGCGAAGAAAGTGAAGGAAGTGTGAATGTGTGCATTATGGCTTGGTGATATACCAAAGGCACCACCAAAACCCTCCACACACAAACACCCTCGGAAAGTTGGGCTTCCGGCTCTCTCGCTCACCGAACGAAGCGCAGTAACAAATTACTACTACTCAGACGTCGATTTTTTACGAGAGCGTGGTACTACCCCGGACGGACCGGCCCGCGGCTGTAGACAGATAACTGTCGACAGTGTGGTCCTACCACTAGGTGAATTGACAGACAAAAAAAAATAACAATTATTAACACTATTGTTCGAACACCAACGGGTTGCGCGTTTCACTCCTAAAGCGCCCTACACAACTGTGTAGGGCGCTTTAGCGTATAACTATACTGCACAGTTATATATATAAAAAAAAAAAAAATTGCTTGAGGAAAATGTGAGGTTGCAAAATAAAACTATTTTCTTTCTTTCTTTCAGCAACACTTACTATCAGGTGTACTGTTTGCTCGTTTGCCACCGTTTGCAATAAAAAAAGATGTGATGTGCATATCATATCCCTTGGTCGTCTTTTACCACAGCCACAAGAAAAGAGAGGGGCAGGTGAATTCTATTCTTGCTCGGTCACCATACGGAAAAGGATTATGCCTGCTTTCAATTTAATAAATTACTATTAGTAGATTCTATAATCATTCTCTGTGTGGTGGCGGAGTAAGAATAAATTTCATTACTCCCTATCTTGCCCATGTAAGAAACGACTAAGAGATATAATATGCATATCACATTTATGCAATGGAAAACTCGTAATAAAACGCAATACGTCTGATCAGCGTGGTATAATAGATCAATTTCCCTAACTATTAGGCTCGAGCCACCTACATAATGTAGCCTAACAGTGGGACGTACCTGAGCTGTGATGATGATGGCTGTAATAAACGGCCAAGATTAACATAAAGTTAAATAAACATAATTAATTATACGTAGAACATCCAGAAAGTTCTGCGACAATAAAAAACAAAAAGATGTTTTTGTTAAATCTTTTCAATGTACTCTACACCAGCCTATATACCTTAGAATAATAACGTATAGAAGGTAAGTTCACGCACAAAAAGTGAGGCATTTCAATTGGAGCCTAATGGAGCTTACGCTAAAACCGTTGCCTAATGTCAATATCACTGTATTACAGGTACGTACGCAACTCTTAAAAATAAAAAAGGTAATTATAACAGTTTGTGCATTCAAATGGTGTAATAACACATTTGAAAAACGTCAAAAGGTTTTTAACATAACTTTTAAAAGTATTTCGACGATTTATGTTAATAAAAACAAAATTTGATTTCATTATTTATATAGTGGTGTGCGTGTGTACGTGTGTAATCGTCTGCGCGCCATTAGTTTTTTTAGATTCATTTTTGGAATGTTCGAGGTAGGGACACTATCCTTCTATACGTTATTATTCTAAGCTTTATACAAAGTTTCATGCGCCTAAATCAGTTTTCGAACACCTTTTATAGTCCGCTACAGACACCCCGTTTATAGCCTTCTCTAACGCTGACAGGGCATTTTTCGACGACGAAAATTGTATCCCTTTGAGCTTATAGTTTATTTTCGGCCACACTGGGCTAGGTCAGGGCTGTAAAAACCTCCTTACGGCGACTTTGGGTCACCTGATCCAGGAGTTTAACCGGCGTGCAGTCCAGGAAGTCCGTCGTATTGTGCGCGGTGTATACGCGCGCCTTGTTGTGTTCAATCAATAGCCCGTGGAGTTCTATATTGCGCGAAAATGTTCCCGGCATAGATCCATTTTTAATGACACACGATAATTTGAAGTAGCACGCAAAAAATATGGAGGAAATTTTTGAAATTGGAACGTGCTTATTTTTACTTATAAACAATTATATTTTCAAAATAGAACTGGCCCGTTTCACATACATAAAAACTTTGTTTCGCAATTCTTTGCAAGTGGCGTGGTATAGTTAAAATGAATTTAAATTTTTGTTAAATAGTTCAAATTAATATAATACTGTCTGGTATAGTTAAAATAAATATATTAATTTGCTGTGTGGTTATGAATACTACCAACCTTACAATCCAAAAGACAACTAAGAAATGTAAAGCGTGTTAACATTGATCAACTGCATCTGATGCTGTTTGGTCAAAAATTACATTCCTTAAGGGGTTTGACATGAGGCTGGTGTAACGTGTGTAAAGGTGCATATATTGCATCGACCCCAAGTAATTGGTACTTTTTATAACCGGCCGCAATGTTGACGTCAAGCATTGGAAATGTAATTGTTGATCAGACGTTGTCAGAAGGAGGTGGCCAAGGTCGATCGTAAAACTCTTAGTCGTTTATTATAATAACCACGAGCAATTAAGGGTTGGTAATATTCGTAGCCCCTACTACACAGCACTATTAAGAGTGGCTATTTATAGTGGCTACTAATATTGCCTACCGATTATAATAGAAGTATAATCGGTAGTATTCTTTCGTGTGGTGATGGAGTAAGAATACAATTTACCACCTTCTATCTTACTCGTTGATGTCATAAAAGACGACTAAGGGATTAATATACACAATATAAGAGAAGGAAAACGCGAAATGTATCCCTATGCCAACACGTCTGACCAGCAAGGTATAGTAAGTCAAATTCCTTCCCACAATGGAGGAGGTCCAAGCCCAGCAGTGGGACGTCTACGGGCTGAGATTAGGAATGTGAAAATTATTAATCAATTATTTTTTTGTAATATTCGATTTTTACAATCGATTATCAAAATTCGAAATTCGATCGAAATTAATCGATTATTTCACTGTCAGATTGCCTAAAATCATACTATATTAGAAAATGTGAGCAAAGCTCACATTTCCTAAAAAAAGGTCATCATAATCCTATTGGGAGAAAAAATCGATTATTTTATAATCGATTATTTTTAATTAATCGATTATTTTATAATCGATTTATTTTAAAGAACAAAAATCGATTATTTTCCCTCCAAAACACATCCCTAGCTGAGATGATGATGATGATGATAATAAATCGGTAGTCTATATTAAAATGAACGACTCAATGATCATTATTTTTGTTGCTGTCAGTAGCAAACGAGCAAACAGCACACGCAATAGCGTAATATTTTGTCGCTCAAGGACGTTTGCCAGGCCGCTGTCTACCGAGAAGAAAATGAAGGGAGTGTAAATGCATGCAATAAGGTTTGGTGATATTAAGGGAATCACTAAAGTATGCAAACACCCTCAAAGAGTTGGGCTGCCGGCACTCTCGCTCAGCAAACGAAGTGCAGTGACAAATCGCTACTATTCAGACGTCGATTTTCTGCGAGAGTGTGCTACTATACCGAACGGACCGGCCCGCGGCTGTAGACAGAAGACTGTCGACAGTATGCTATTATGTCATATAAAACTTATAGTATCAACAATTTAAACCGTTTCAATACCTTTATATGTATTTATGTATATTTTTGAATTTTTATATCTACAGATTTCAACTGGCGACACTGTTCAACACAATCTTCAAAATTAACATACATGAATAAAAACAACATTGATTTTTAATAGACTTTTTATAATTTTATAAAGGCACGAGGTTTTAAAACGTGACCGTTTACATATTCACCCCTAAAATACATAAGAGCATAAGAAAGAACATATTGTATTGAATTAAACATCGTCCATATTGAATGTTTTCCGTTGTTGTCCTTGACCGTGACACTCTGACGCCGGAATAATTCAATTGGAACTGATGAAAAAAGTATGTATGCATTGGTATTTTTAGATTTCAACGATACGATTTCGACGCGACTTCTAACGGTAGCTAGATGTATATTATTCAAACGAACCTAAACATTAATTTTGAAAACTCTTTCATACATTAGATCGGAAGGGAGGGAAAATATAAGCTTTAAAAATATATGTTTCACATATATTGACTGACCACCCGTGTCGTGCATTGGCAATTGATACTGTAAAGTATCTAAAATATTATAAAAACAAAGTCAGTCAAAAAAACAATAATCTATATAGAAAAGAGTCGTGTTAGTTACTACGTTTATAACTCAAGAACGGCTGTACAGATTTGGCTGAAAATTGATGTAGAGGTACCTTAGAACCAGGAGACAGACATAGGATACTTTTTATCCCGTTTTTCTTCTTCTTTTTCTTAATGGAAATGAACTATTTTTTATACCCTTCAATCACGTTCCCGTATGACGTGACATAAAATGTCAAATAGATATTTTTTCTGTTTGTCCATTCGGACAGGCAAAGGGATCAAAGCTCAAACACCCAAGTCTGATACAATTTTCTTCATATTATTTAACATTTCTTTATATAGAATAGCTTATTTATAGTCATGTCCGTCAGTAAGTCAAGTCGTTACCATTAATAACGAGCTGAAAACCTAATTACGTGAATTCTATGGGAATTTCGGTAGAATATGAAAATACACGTAAACCACTCTTATATCACATTCACCACACTTTAGCAACATAACGGTATTATATTACATAAAATATCAGCAAAATTATTGAATATAACACTATAAAACACTAAAAAAATGAATATAATACAAGGGCTTAACATGAAATTGCCATATTCGCGTTGAAAAGTAAGTCACTACAAATAGAATACAAGTCACTATGAAACGTAGGATAACAAAAACGTATTTGATATACCTAAAATAACAAAATGCAAATGACAGCTAATCGTAAATTTGTCTATAGTTCTTCTTCTTCTTATTCAATCGCAATGAGCTACAATAATATGAGCTATTGGTGCCAGTATCGAGTTATTATATTGATTATTCACGTCTTTAGTCTTAGTCTTTCAGTCAGTCGTTAGCATGATTTGGTGCTGATATCCAAGTCAGCCTTCTCTGGGAATTTCGGCAGAATGTCAAAATGCACGCAATTCAGTATTATATCATATTCACTACATTTCCGAATTTTATCTGCATTATACACTCATTTGCAAAAAAAAACGGGCACCTAAGCAATGAACCATTTCAAATGTTAATATTTCTTTGTTTGATAATTATAGGTAGTTTTATCCACACAATTTGCTAAATTAATAAGAAAATAATCGTTTTCATCAGTATTTCATAAAATTTAGATACAATTTATGGGAAATAATGCTAAACCTCGCTAGTAGTGTATATTCGCTAGTAGTGCATATGCTCATGAAGTAAAAATAAAAAAGTTTTTTTGTTTGTTTTTCTTTAATAAAGTAAAAGCAGATAAATGTTTAGTATCGAGTGTGACCCCCTCTAGCTAAAATCACAGCTTGAATTCGTCTGGGCATGCTAGCGAGTATATCCCGGATACTTGCTTGCGGAATACGTTCCCACTCCGCAGTAATCACATTCTTCAGCTCTCTGATGGTCTGCGGAGCCGGGTGTACTGATCTCACACGCCGTTTCAGAACGTCCCAGACATGCTCTATGGGATTGAGGTCGGGACTTCGAGCTGGCCAATCCAAACGACGAATGCCGACCTCTTGCACATACGCATTAACATCGCGGGATCGGTGGGCGCGAGCATTGTCGTCCATAAAAATCGAGTCTTCACCTAGAGCGGCCAATGCGGGTTGTGCATGAGAAATTAGAACTTCCGTTATGTATCGATGCCCAGTCAGTGAGCCGTTTTCAATGAAGACTAACTCTGTACGATCCATTGAATTTATTCCTGCCCAAAACATAACAGAGCCCCCACCATAAGGTGTGATTTCTTCGAAACATGCCTCTGCAAAGCGTTCTCCTTGTCTTCTTAGCACTCGCCGACGTCGATCTTCACCGAACAGAGATATCCTGGCTTCATCAGAGAACAAAACCCTATTCCAATCGTCTTGAGTCCATGATTCACAATTTCTAGCGAACCTAAGCCTGTGAACTCTGTGCTCACGGAGTAATTTAGGGCCGCGGGCCGGGCGGTGACTGCGTATATTGGCAGCGAGAAGCCTCCTCCTGACCGTCCATAGACTAATATGCACATTTCTTACTTCTTGGAGGTTGTTCTTAAGATCCACATACGAAGATTTGCGATTTCTCAATGCGCGACTCACAAGAAAACGATCATCCCGTGGTTGGGTACATGGTTTTCTTCCAGAACCAGGCCTTCTCTCGACGGAACCAGTCTCCTGATATCGCTGCCAGGTCCTTTGGACTGTCGAGCGACTAACATTTAGCCTCCTAGCCACGAAACATTGGCTGCAACCCTCTTCAAGCAGCGCGATAATTTTGGTAGCTTTTACCACTTTATCTACCATTTTTGATACAGCCAAACAGCATTAAATAAAGCTTTGATAGTCAAGGATATGAAATTAATCGATAAAAATTGAATAAAAGTTATGAAAGTCGATGTTAACTTCTGGAACTTCGCGCCAAAAATGTAGGATAAAAAGGGGTTTTCTGTAAAAATGAACATCAAATGAAAAATTGAATTTAGAACGTACTTTTTTAAATACCACAGCATTTTTAAAACCGGCCAGTAACGTGTACAAACGATTGAAACCTTTTTGGTATTGTATCTTTTTAAATATGAATGAAAATCAAAACCGCCCGTTTTTTTTGCAAATGAGTTTATTATATAAAATATCAGCAAAATTATTCAATATAACACATCAAACACTAATATAATGAAAAAATATAAAAGCGCTCCATGACATTTTGACATTCGCGTCAAAAATCCCCTGTATTACATAAAAATGGAAGTAGGATTTTTTGGTTAATTTAAAATACGGACCAAAATTAAAAAGAAATAAAAATTGTTACGCTTCAGCGGATCTACAAAATTATCTTCTTTAAAAGTCCTAATTTTTTTTACTTTAGACAGTAGCTTGGCTATTATGTTTATTATGTTTATGTTATGCTTCTTCAGTACAAACAGATTACCACTTACCATTACGCTTTCCAGGATAAGCCACTAAAATTGTTTTAAAAATTCGTATACCTAGAATAAATAGGTATTAGGGATACAGCAATGACGTATAGGGTACCGTTTATCACAACCACTGAAGTCAAGGGACTCTGCATCGGTGGTCGGCCCAACGAAGAAGGCGACATGCTCTATGGATGGGTTACGGGGCCGCGCGCCGCCCCTCTGTCGCCCCAGACGGAGCCGGGCGGCAGATACGTTGACCGTAGCCCACCCCAAAAAAAAATAGTACCATTTATCTAGGATAACAGTACTATTCCATAAGGTTAAAAAAAAGTATTGACAAAATCGGCATTAAAGCAATGTAAACCACGACCAAGTTATGGGCGAAATCTTGTGAAAGCTATTAAAAATAAAAAGAACTACGACCACAATAGTTGCAAATAAAATATGAGAATACATTTAGGGTGGATATCTAACGATGACTAAAATTTAGTGACTAACACTAATTAGTGGGACATACTAGGTGGATTGACGAAATCTTGAAAGTCGCAGGGAATCGTTGAATGCAATTGGCATAGGACCATTTCTAGGGGTATTCTCGTGGGGAGGCCTATGAATAACAGTGGACGTCTGTGGGCTGATGGATGGATGAAAATTTAATTATGAAATAAAACGAATTTTTACAGCTCTCTCATGTTACGCCACAGAGTGCGGTCCTGTGCCGCCTGCATCCAACGATATCCAGAAACTTACACCAGGTCATCGATCCACCTAGTGGAGTGGTCCTACATTGCGTCGTTTGATACGTGGTCGCCACTAGAGAACTTTTCTTCCCCAGCGGCTTTTGGTTCATCGAGCGATGTGACCTGCCCATTGCCACTTCAGCCTTCCAAATCTTCGTGCTAATTTAAATTAAACTTTAATTATGAAATAAAACGAATTATTACACCTGTATCGCTGTCGAATAGTCAAAATTTTATATCTGTCGCACAACAACGATAGTTTGTATTCTTTTCCTTTTAACTGTTCGTTCCGGTGGTAATAATATCAAAGCGTGGTTGAACAAACTCCAAATCGTTTTAATAAAAGGTTGTTAATTTATTTTCTATATTCTGTTATATCGAAGATTTTGCATATTTATAGAACTGGATTCTAATTTATGATTCAAATAATAATAATACTGCATGACTAGTGATTCTTAAATCATGGTTGGTCATATTTATAATGTATTTGGTAATCTATACCAATAAATAAAATTGGAGTGTCTGTTTGTAATGTCAAAATAATAGGCCTTTTTTCATGCTCACACAGTTATTTGCACTATACATATGCCTAAAAATCACTTTATTTATTTTTTTGTCTGTCTGTCTGTTTGTTCCGGGTAATCTTCAAAACGGCTGGACCGATTTAAAAAAATGTTTCACCACTAGAAAGCTATAATATCAGGGAGTAAACTAAGCTAAATTTTATCCCGGTATGCTCACGAGAATTGGAACTACGGGGATAAGACGACAGAAACCGAAGCGAAGCGAGAGCGGGTTGCTAGTAACATATATGATCATAGGTGGGCACAGTTAATTCAATAGTTAACTTCGCTAATCGTTAAAGCGTTAAATTTGCGAAAATTTAACACAAGTTAAAATTAACCGTTTAAAGTTAAGAGAGAAATAGATAGATGCAGCATGTAGTGGAACCGGGGCGACGAAAGGACGGCGCGCGGGTCCATAACCCACCCGTACCCACGTCACATTCGTCGTTGGGCAGACCACCGGAACAAAGTGACTTGTCGTCAGTGGTCGGCCCGACGGAATACCCTTTCGGGTACCCTCGGGTCCCTGTCCCGGGACGTCAGTCGCCGTCGTACGGTCAGCCTTTCTGCGGGTGACGGACTAAAATTCCCGTTCCGGTCATCCGCGGCCTCGCCTAGGGCGGTATCAGGCGCAGGTACTCGCGCCTGCGCCGCCCGAGTCACCGGCGGAATTTACGACGCATTTTTTAATAATAACCAGATGAAGATGAGAATATATCTCATTTGTTACTATCATAATCTACAATAGAAGAATTCACAGCAAATGAAGAAGGCTCGGGCTCAGTTTCCTTTTTCGCGGGGTGTGGCGTGGAGAGGTTTAGTCTCGTTTAGTGAGATGGCCGCCTGGCGGTAGAGCTCTCGGTACGGTGTTTGGACGGTGCTTTCATTCCGACTGGTGCAGGTATAGACAGTGCATGGTAGCTGCGCTAAGTACTTGCACGCGGTGATAAGGAAGGAGAGCACGCCGTCTTGTCATCATTGCAATAGCAACAAGGACATGGCACAGTACACGAAGTTTATGCCGTGTTGACAGAATTGCGCTTTGAATTCGTCGTAATCATCGGTGCCGACCTGAAGCTGCCGACTATGGCTCGACCATATCAGGAATTGCAACGCGGTCGCCGCCTTCCGTGACAAATTGATGAAGGCTTAGAATAATAACGTATAGAAGGTAAATCCGCGCACAAAAAATGAAGCATTTATATTGGAGCCTAATGGAGCATACGCAGGACCGTTCCGCAACTCTTAAAAAATAAATAGGTAATTATGACGGCTTGTGCATTCAAATGTCACAACACATTTGAGAATATAAAAAGTCTATTAACATTACTTTTAAAAGTATTTCGACGATTTATGTAAATAAAAACAAAATCTGATTTCATAATTTGTATAGTGGTGTGCGTATGTACGTGTGTAAGAGCCTGCGCGCCTATAGTATGGCTTCATGTTTTTGATCGCTTATTCTATAAGTTATTATTCTATGGATGAAGGGTTTAATTTCGAAATTTTCTTCTCGTTGCAATAATGTTATCACTTCATTTTTTTCGACTCCTTATACAACAATCTTGGGGAAACATTAGCTATAATTGTTTATATATTCGTCACTCAAAATTCATTCACTATTAACTGACCGGTATAGTTTCGTATAATTGCCTAAAAATTTGTCCTACATTTCTAGCTAGAACTAACCAAATACCTACATTCACAAAATATCATTGAAATCAGTTTGAAGGTTATCCTGGGCGAATAATATACGTGATTTTTATAAATTAAGAATCTATCTTGAACAGAAAGTAATTCCCTTTATATGTAAAGTAACGTTTAGCCACTAAAGCTAATTGTAACTCAAAGTTAAATACAATTTAGTTACAGGCCAATTTGGTTTAACTAAAATCAAATTAAGACAAATATTTCCTTCGATATATGTCCGAGTAGGTCACAAACATATTAATGTCAATTAATCTAACTAGACTAGACATAAAGCCAATAATTCTACGTTGATTCAATATGTCTGTAATAGACAAAATTCTATTTACAGTATAGAAATTTTGCTGCATCATAGAGTACGTAAGTAAAATTCCTTATTTTACAGTAATAGATCGATCTATAGGTTTTTCGTTTTTTCTCCGTGTGGTGACGTAGTAAGAATACAATTCACCACTCCCTATTTTGCCCGTGGATGTCGTAAAAGATGACTAAGATATACGCGTGTTACATCTATGGAAGAGAAGGAAAGCACGAAAAGAACCCTATACCAACCCGTCTGACCAATAAGTAATATAATGTAAGTCAATATCTCTCCTATTATCGAGGAGGCTCGAGCTCAGTAGTGGAACGGGTGACGTGACCGGGGAGTTATTCCGTCACCCGCCGAGAGGCCGACCGCGTGAGGAAAGACCGACGTCCTCCCCGAGGGGGGGGGGCGTCGGTCGATGGGAGGGTACCCCAAATAGGGGGTATGCCGTCGGGCCGACCACTGATGACAAGTAAACCTGCTCCGGTGGTCGGCCCAACGACGAAGGCGACGTGGTGTTCGGGTGGGTTGCGGGTGTGCGTGCTTACGCCCCCCTGTCGCCCCGGACGGAGTGGTGCGAGGAATGCGCCGACCGCAGCCCACCCCAAAAAAAAAGCCCAGTAGTGGAACGCATATAAACCGAAATGATGATGAAAACGTTTAATAGTTTTCCATGCAGCGTTAATTAAAATGAAAATGGATCTCTAATGTATCTCGATTTTTAATTACGTACGACTTCAATTTTTATATTATTATTCTGAACGTGAAGTAAATTTAATGACTTCTGATGTCTCATCATCATCATAATTTCAGCTCATCGCCGTCCACTGCTGGACGTAGATCTTCTTCATGTTACGCCACAGAGTGCGGTCCTGTGCCGCTTGCATCCAAAGACACCCAGCAATTTTCACCAAATCATCCGGCCATCTTGTGGGCGTCCTACACTGCGTCTTCCTAACGTGGTCGCCACTCGAGAACCTTCCTTCCCCAACGATTATCGGTTCATCGAGCGATGTGGCCTGCCCATTGCCACTTCAGCGTACTAATTCTTCGTGCTATGTCGGTTACACCCATAATTCTGATGTTTACGCGAGTATGATAGGTACGGTACACATCTATACCAATAAATAAAATTGGAGTGTCTATTTGTAATGTCAAAATAATATGCTTTTTTCATGCTCACACGGTTATTTGCACTATACATATGCCTAAAATACACTTTATATTTTTTTGTCTGTCTGTCTGTCTGTTTGTTCCGGGTAATCTTCAAAACGGCTAAACCGATTTCAAAAATTCTTTCACCAATGGAAAGCTATAATATCAGGGAGTAAACTAAGTTATATTTTATCCCGGTATTCCCACGGGAACGGGAACTACGCAGGAAAGACTGAAACCGAAGCGAAGCGAGGACAGGTTGCTAGTTGAAAATAAAACAATTTTACAGATTTTATCGCGATTGTATTTGATTTATGATCTTCCGACGCGCGACGTTTCGAATACTTTACAGCGTTCATGGTTATTATTCTGCCCGTGAATACTTAGTAAAATGCGTAAAATAGTTTTATTTACAACTAACAACCCGCCCTCGCTTCGCTTCGGTTTCTGTCGCCTTATCCCCGTAGTTCCCGTTCCCGTGGGAATACCGGGATAAAATATAGCCTAGTTTACTCCCTGATATTATAGCTTTCTATTGGTGAAAGAATTTTTTAAATCGGTCCAGTCGTTTTGAAGATTACCCGGAACAAACAGACAGACAGACAGACAAAAAAAAAAATAAAATGATTTTTAGGCATATGTATAGTGCACATAACCGTGTGAGCATGAAAAAGGCCTATTATTTTGACATTACAAACAGACACTCCAATTTTATTTATTGGTATAGATTTGTAGTAAATTTTCCAACTTTCGAGTGAAGGTGATTTAAAATCAATAAAGATAGCAAAAATATGCATGATAGAAATAGTCCCCGTCTAGCCGCAGCGTTCGCTTCGCATCAAGGAGATTAATTTAGTTGACGTCATTGGTGCGTGTTACTAAGAATATGATGATTGGCATTGTCTTCCGTAAACTCTAGATAGACGTGAGACATTCTTCATTACGACGTCAATCGACAGATTTAAGGTCATTACTTACAACAACTCTATGAAGAAATATCCTATGTATATCTAATTTCCTTTTTTCTAATAGAAATCAAAATATCTGCGAATATCCTGCCCGTGGGTGTCGTAAAAGACGGCTAAGGGATATAAATATGCATATAACATCTATGCAAGAGAAGGAAAACTCGAAATAAAACGCTGTACCAACCAGTCTGATTAGCGTGGTAGAGTAGGTCAATTGAGATGTCAATACCCGTTGAGCAGTCCGGCTGGAGAGGCCTTGGTTTGATATCGGGACCGTCGAGGCCTTCCGGCTGGTACTGATGCAGTAGTTGGAGCGGCGGCATGAGGTGCTTTCCTTCCGAACGGTGCAGATTTTGACGGGGCATGGTTGCTTCGTCTAATACCTGCACACGGTCATTAGGAGGGAGAATACACCATCCTGCCACCACTACGATTGCGACGAGGACATACCGCAGCACATGCTCGAGGTGTGTACCGCGTGGACAGAGCATCGCAGTGAATTTGTCGCAATCATCGGTGCCGAGCTGACGTAGCCGACCATAGCTAGCGAGAGGCTCGGCAGCATCAGGAACTGGAACGCGGTCGCCGCCTTCTGGGAGGCAGAAGTCTCGCGGAAGGAGGCGGTGGAGCGCGCACAGGAGGAACGCCTCCACGATGACGCAGTCCACTGCCGACGACTCGGACGGCGTAAGCGCGAGTACCTGCGCCTAATGGCGTCCTAGCCGAGGCCGCGGGTGACTGAACCGGATATTTAGTCGGTCACCCGCTGAGCGGCTGACCGTGCGACGGTTACCAACGCCCCCAAAGGGGGATGTCTAGAGGAGAGGGTACCCCGTGACCGGAGTAATCCGCCGGACCAACCATTGATGATAAGGAACTCTGCACCGGTAGTCGGCCCAACGACGAAGGCGACGTGCTACGGATGTGTCATAGGGCCGCGCGGCGCCCCTCTGTCGCCCGGATGAAGCCGGGTGGCGAATGCCTTGACCATAGCCCACCCCAAAAAAATAAAAGTAGGTAAATTGCCCTTCTGGAGAAGGCACGAAGCCAACAGTAGGACGTCTATGAGCTGAGCTCTTGCAATCGTATTTTACAACACCTGCAAGAAAAATTAGTGATTTGTATTATTACTCCATCACACGGTGACGAAGTAAGAATACAATTCACAGCCCCTATTGATGTGAATAATATAAAAAAATATTTCGAAATTTTAGCTTAAATGTTACATAACTTTCATAATGTATGTAACCATCGGGAATAGATAAATTTAATAGTTCTTCCAATAATGTCACAATTTTATATAATAATATTGATAACTAGCAATCCGCCCTCGCTTCGCTTCGGTTATAGTCGTTTTACCCGCGTAGTTCCCGTTCCCGTGGGAATACCGAGATAAAATATAGCCTAGTTTACGCCCTGATATTATAGCTTTCCATTGGTAAAAGAATTTTTGAAATCGGTCCAGCCGTTTTGAAGATTACCCGGAACAAACAGACAGACAGACAGACAAAAATTTTTTAATTGCTATTTTAGGCATAGGTGTCGTGCAAATAACCGGGTGAGCATGAAAAAAGCCTATTATTTTGACATTACAAACAGACACTCCAATTTTATTTATTGGTATAGATGAATTACAAGACTGGCTAGTGAATACCAAGTTACCTACTCATTCCACGTGTAAGCGATCAGTTTATAGTGTTTTTATGGGATTGTATTGTCTGGAAATAAGGCTTGAGTAAAGTATAAATATTTATAATACAACTAGCTGATCCAACAGACGTCACTCTGTTCAAAAAAAAATAAAAGGAATTTTTCTTGAAATCGACAGCAGTAATAGGGACCGACCGACTGCAGCGCTATCTGCCGGGCGGATTTGTGAATCTAAATCGTTCAGTCCCCCACTTAAATGCATTCACAAAAATTCATTTAAATCTATCCAGCCGTTTAGTTGCAGTATAAATAAATAACCTAGATACCTATTCGTTAAGTTTTCTTAAATTTTCTGATTTTCTGCGCAATTCTCTTAATTTTTTTTTCCGTAACAGCTTTTCAAAGTATTAGGAAAATTAAAAAGAAAGATGGTCGAAATCGGTAAAGTCGTTTTCAAGTTACGTTATTGTACTGTCCGAACAGCGCCACCTACCGGGTCCAATTGTAAATCTAAACCATTCTCGAATCCCCTTAAAGACACACAAAAAAATTCGTCAACATCGGTCCAACTGTTTAGAAGGAGTTCAGTGACATACACACGTACGCAAGAAATTTATATATAAAGAAGATTATAAATAGTATTACGCAATTACGAAAGGTGTAATTGCAATAAATATTGATTAAGAAAAAAATACTCCGTTGTATTAATAAGTGGATTAACAGCCGCAAATAATATATTATTTGTTGGGCCATTGAGATATTATATAATTAAATTAACATTCATAGAAACAGGCATATATACTGATTGGCATGCGATGGGAAGCTTAAGCAATCTTCTAATGATCAATTGATACTTAATTATGTAGCAATCGAAAGTCTTCATAGTTTCCTCAAGCTTATCAAATACAATTGAAATTATAAGGTTAATAATCATACTTATACTCCGGCCGCTCTGAGTTTGCGTTCTTGACAGATCATGACAGAATGGGCGATGTAACTTTGAACTGCCGTACTATTTACGGCACACTTTTAAATATCTTATATTTACCTTTTTAACGAGTAATAACATTAAAAATTTAATAATTATGCCAACTTACAATAAACGTATTAATTTTCGGCTAAAATTATTAACAATTACTCAATTAACAAATATAAAAACAATAGTTTTAAAAATCAAAACATGTCAAACTGCCCTGTTTCAAGGTTTGGTCTTATGTTTGTTTTTGTAGGGATGGGACAAAATAACGATACAATTGTAATCGCATATTTTTAGAATCTTAATATAATCTGGCGGTATAATATTAATAAAACGTTATAATTTTATTTTATAATATAAACTCATTTGCAAAAAAAACGGGCGGTTTTGATTTTCATTCATATTTAAAAAGATACAATACCAAAAAGGTTTCAATCGTTTGTACACGTTACTGGCCGGTTTTAAAAATGCTGTGGTATTTAAAAAAGTACGTTCTAAATTCAATTTTTCATTTGATGTTCATTTTTACAGAAAACCCCTTTTTATCCTACATTTTTGGCGCGAAGTTCCAGAAGTTAACATCGACTTTCATAACTTTTATTCAATTTTTATCGATTAATTTCATATCCTTGACTGTCAAAGCTTTATTTAATGCTGTTTGGCTGTATCAAAAATGGTAGATAAAGTGGTAAAAGCTACCAAAATTATCGCGCTGCTTGAAGAGGGTTGCAGCCAATGTTTCGTGGCTAGGAGGCTAAATGTTAGTCGCTCGACAGTCCAAAGGACCTGGCAGCGATATCAGGAGACTGGTTCCGTCGAGAGAAGGCCTGGTTCTGGAAGAAAACCATGTACCCAACCACGGGATGATCGTTTTCTTGTGAGTCGCGCATTGAGAAATCGCAAATCTTCGTATGTGGATCTTAAGAACAACCTCCAAGAAGTAAGAAATGTGCATATTAGTCTATGGACGGTCAGGAGGAGGCCTCTCGCTGCCAATATACGCAGTCACCGCCCGGCCCTCGGCCCCAAATTACTCCGTGAGCACAGAGTACACAGGCTTAGGTTCGCTAGAAATTGTGAATCATGGACTCAAGACGATTGGAATAGGGTTTTGTTCTCTGATGAAGCCAGGATATCTCTGTTCGGTGAAGATCGACGTCGGCGAGTGCTAAGAAGACAAGGAGAACGCTTTGCAGAGGCATGTTTCGAAGAAATCACACCTTATGGTGGGGGCTCTGTTATGTTTTGGGCAGGAATAAATTCAATGGATCGTACAGAGTTAGTCTTCATTGAAAACGGCTCACTGACTGGGCATCGATACATAACGGAAGTTCTAATTTCTCATGCACAACCCGCATTGGCCGCTCTAGGTGAAGACTCGATTTTTATGGACGACAATGCTCGCGCCCACCGATCCCGCGATGTTAATGCGTATGTGCAAGAGGTCGGCATTCGTCGTTTGGATTGGCCAGCTCGAAGTCCCGACCTCAATCCCATAGAGCATGTCTGGGACGTTCTGAAACGGCGTGTGAGATCAGTACACCCGGCTCCGCAGACCATCAGAGAGCTGAAGAATGTGATTACTGCGGAGTGGGAACGTATTCCGCAAGCAAGTATCCGGGATATACTCGCTAGCATGCCCAGACGAATTCAAGCTGTGATTTTAGCTAGAGGGGGTCACACTCGATACTAAACATTTATCTGCTTTTACTTTATTAAAGAAAAACAAACAAAAAAACTTTTTTATTTTTACTTCATGAGCATATGCACTACTAGCGAATATACACTACTAGCGAGGTTTAGCATTATTTCCCATAAATTGTATCTAAATTTTATGAAATACTGATGAAAACGATTATTTTCTTATTAATTTAGCAAATTGTGTGGATAAAACTACCTATAATTATCAAACAAAGAAATATTAACATTTGAAATGGTTCATTGCTTAGGTGCCCGTTTTTTTTGCAAATGAGTTTATAATGAATTTACTATTTAATAAAGTTAGTAATACGACAAAGGTACACTCAATCAAAACTTAAGAAAATAAATATTGTGATAACAATCACATCTATAAAAAAATGAAAATAAAATGACTTACTACTTTATATTACTAGTGAAAAATGGCTACCCGTAATAGCGTTGTGGGACCGCCATTTTATGACAGTCACAAAGAGTCATTTTTTGTCGTCTCGCGCGCATAGACTACGTTCTCCAGTGTTTCTCAATATGTATTTTCTCGTGACTGTTATTGTTGTTTATTTGACTGATTCTCCTTGTTATATGAGTAAAAGGTCAGCCTCTGCGCTAATCTAGACTTTTGTTGTGTATCGTATATTACTGTTCTGCACTTTCGGTGCAAAATAATAATGCCGAAACACGGTTAAATATTGAAAAGTGAAACACGAGAACTAATTATCAAGCTTCAATATTATCTTGAGCTTGAAAGACAAATTGGTGGACCCCGTAATTATAACAAAACAAGAGCGCATCTCTCAGGCGCTTAGAATAAGCGAACGGATAATAACAAGTATTAATACAGAAAAGTCCGACTCCTCGGGCACTGGAGAAAATATTTTACGAACACCAAAAAAGGAAATGCAGAAATGAACCTATAATAGACAATGATAGCTTTGAGGCTGATGCTATAAGGAATCACATTCATTTATCATCACTCACCATAGTTCATAAACATCCAAGTACTGAGCTCGAGCCTCCTCCACAATGGGAGGGAAATTGACCAACTGCACCACAGTACTTAGACGTATTGGTATAGGGTTTTATTTCGAATTTGCCTTCTCTTGCTTAGATATTGTCTGCATATTATAATCCCTTAATCGTCTTTTACGACACCCACAGGCAGTAAAGGGGGGGTGGTGAATTGTATTATTATTCCGTCATCACACGGAAGCATATATATAGCAGTTATTATCCCAGAAGTGAATACCTTAATAGATCATCGGTTCTAGCATCTTTGAAAACAGCTGATTTGTTTCTTCTGGAAAATTCTTTTAGAAAGGAACAACATAATTTTAAAAAGAATTAACTTTTTGAAAGAAGCGAAAAATATTGATAATTGGGACAATACCGTTTTCATCGAAGAGACAAGGCTAAACCTCAACCACACGCTTTCTCGTTCTTGGACAAATGACACTCAAGCGTCATCGTCGAAAGTGCCAATGGGTAAAGGAACACGACTCATAATATGCCACGCTGGTTGTGCGAAGTACGGTTTTATGGAAAACGGTTTATTGGTTTTTGAGTCAAAAACTACTACTGACTACCACGAAGAAATGAATATGACTGCATTCAAGGAGTGGTTCCAGGATGTATTGCTACCTGACCTCCCAGAGCCTTTAGTTATGTTAATGGATAACACCCCTAATCATTCGGTGCAATTAAATAAAGCACCTACCAAAGTTAATAAAAAGAGGAATCGGTGGCTGCAAAGACGTGGCAATGACGAAAATATGTCTACCCTAAAAGCAGAGTTGATGAAATTAGTCAATGACCATAAGCCGGCATAAGTTCGTTATGTTTTAGATGAGTTGGCTCTGGAGAACGCTTATTGCGTTCTTCGAATTCCCCTATTCCACTGCCAATACAATACCATAGAGCTAATCTGGGCTCAAATTAAAGATTATGGAGCCGGCCATAATACTTCTTCACCGTATAGCATAAAAAGATGAAGGCACTTTTAAAAAAAATATGCGAAATTATTCCTATAAATTTAACAAAATCCATATTGAATTTAATAAATAAGCATAATGAATGCAATAAATAACGTTATTAAATATAATGAATGTTATTTATTGTACATCACTAGTTATGACGAATTGACATGTGTCAGGAACGCAAATTCAGAGCGGCCGGAGTATAAAAATTATCTACGATACAAGCATTATTGTTCGCTCGACGAACCGACAACCACCGGGAAAGAAAGGTTCTCGAGTGACGACCACATATCGGACGACGCAGTGTAGGATACCCCCACTAGGACCAATCAGGTGAAAGTAGTTGGGCATTGTTGGATGCAGGCGGCACAGGAACATACCTTATGACGAAACATGAAGAAGACCTACATGCAGCAGTGAACGGCGATAGGCTGAATATTGAATGCAATTATAGCGGCAGCTACGAATACTACAACCCTTACATTGCACGTGTATGTCGTAAAGATGACTAAAGGATTAAATATGCTTATAACATCTATGTCAAAGAAGGAACGCTCGTAATCGAACCCTACACATCTGACTAGCATAGTATAGTGAATCCATTTTCCTCTTATTTTTGAGGAGGTTCGAGCCCAACAGACGTACCTATGCAAGCTGAACCACGGCAATAAAGTGGATAGGCATATTGTGCTATATCGAGATTTCCTTCCCTTAGATGTTATATTATTATATCCCTTAGTTGTCTTTTAGGACACTCACGGGTAAGACAATGAGTGATCTAGCCGAGGCCGCGGGTGACTGGATCGGGGAATTAGTCCGTCACCCGCCGAGAGGCTGGCCGCGCGAGGAAAGACCGAGGTCCTCTCCGAGGGGGGGCGTCTCTGTCGCCCCAGACGGACGGAGTGGTGCGAGGAGTGCACCGACCGCAATACCAAAAAAAAAAACGGCAATGAGTGATGTATTATATTCTTACTCCATCACCACAGGGAATAGAAATATAATATAATATATAATGGAAAGAGATAGAAACAGCATTTAAGAGAAATCAGACGTAATCAACTGAGAAATCGGTATAGCAATAAACGTTTGATCATAATAATATAACTATGTCTCTCGGAAACGAGCACGCGATAATATTACAAAACAAATACAAAGTACTAGTTCAATTGTATGTAGAACAAATCGTCTGGACTGTCAGTCCACGACAACTAGGGTACTAGGTATGATATTCATTATAGGACACTTATTGTCACTCATTGCAACATAATGTACAACTGAAAATAATTAAAATAAGCATTTATAACATTTATAAATAAAAATATAGGTAAATTTGAAAAATATAGTGACATTCATCATGTAAATACCCGGAATAAGGACAAATTAGTTGTACATAGTACTCGTCATCAACGAATTAGCACTTTAGCAGGTCTTTCATGGGGCAAAGTATACGCTTTTACAACAAATTGCCGAATAATATCAGAGATATGCCAGTGAATAAGTTCAAAAAAAGCAATCAAAAGTAGATTTTATCTAAAAGGTTATTATAAAATCTCGGATTATCTTGATGGTAATTCGGACTGGCAATGAGCAGCTCCTCATACAGGAATTTCTTTATTATTTCAATGATAGAAATTACGCACGTGTTTATTTTTTTTTTATTGTTGCTACTATAATTATAAAGCGTAGCGTATTTTGCCCAACGATTTTTTTTTATTGGATCCGTGTTTTATATTTATGGCAAATGGTATTGGTCATGCTCACTGAAGGGTCTGCTTGCGGTAGCTACGAGGAGCGGGTCACTCCCTTCCCTCCATTATGGTTGAGGGGAGTGATGGCTGCTCTAGTGGTTAACTCGTGATCGGGTGCCGCTTGCAGGATCTGGTCCAGCCATAATCTTCTCATTATATTTGTGAATTATGTTATATAATATTTCGAATGGCATCACACTGGAACTATTAATAAGCATATTGTAAGATGTAATTTTATTTAAGTGAAATTAGAAAAATAAATAAAAAATAGACAATCCCGCTGAGTTTCATGCCGGATCTTCTCAGAGCGATCAGTTCCGATCCGGCGGTAATTTTAATTTAAAAAAAAAGTAAAACATTGACAATATGTAAGTGCCCCGCGTAGTTTATACATAACTAGCAACCCGCCCTCGCTTCGCTTCGGTTATAGGTTATAGTCGTTTTACCCGCGTAGTTCCCGTTCCCGTGGGAATACCGGGATAAAATATAGCCTAGTTTACGCCCTGATATTATAGCTTTCCATTTGTGAAAGAATTTTTGAAATCAGTCCAGCCGTTTTGAAGATTACCCGGAACAAACAGACAGACAGACAGACAAAAATTTTTTAATTGCTATTTTAGGCATAGGTTTAGTGCAAATAACCGTGTGAGCATGAAAAAAGGCTATTATTTTGACATTACAAACAGACACTCCAATTTTATTTATTGGTATAGATAAATGATTTGAATTTGAAAATACTAGCAATCCGCCCTCGCTTTGCTTCGGGTTCAGTCGCCTTATCAGTGTAGTTCCCGTCTAAATATAATAAAATGTAGCCTATGTAACTCCCTGATATTATAGCTTTCAATTCGTGAGAGAATTTTTGAAATCGGTTCTATGATTTAAGCGTGAAAGCGTAACAAACAAACTTACTTTCGCATTTATAATATTAGCAAAGATGTTTGTAACGAGTACCTTAAAAAGAGAATGAAAGCAAAAATTAATATATAAAACCAGCATGGTATGGTAGGCTAATTCTCCTTCTATTGAGAAGGAGATACTGAACTAAAAACGGGCTGTGTATGGGCTAAAAGCAATGAAAAGAAAAATATACCCACAAACGAGACCCAGACTATCTGGCCTTGATATTTCGTATTATAGTCATTATGTAAAACATTTTTTCTTCAAACCTCAAACGGCCTAATTTCCCCAGCAAACACAGATAATATCATTGGTATATTTACTAATTTGTTTATAGCATACGTATACTTCTGCGAGACAGTGATCTCGCGGAAGGAGGCGGCGGATCGCCTGCGCGAGGAGCGCAGCCTCGATGAGGAAATCCGCCGCCGGCGACTGGGGCGGCGCAGGCGCAACTATCTGCGCCTCATGCCGCCCTAGCCGAGGCCGCGGGTGACGTGACCGGGGATTAGTCCGTCACCCGCTGAGAGGCCGACAGCGTAAGGAAAGACCAACGTCCTCCCCGAGGGGGGGACGTCGGTCGATGGGAGGGTACCCCAATTAGAGGTATTCCGTCGGGCCGACCACTGACGACAAGTTAACGCTGCTCCAGTGGTCGGCCCAACGACGAAGGTGACGTGGTTTTTGGGTGGGTCGCGGGAGTTGCGTGCTTAAGCCCCTCTGTCGCCCCGGATGGAGTGGTGCGGAGGCGCGCCGAACGCGACCCACCCACAAAAAAAAAAAGGCTACGTATACTGGTATAGAAAAGAATAAAAACTGTAACGTGTAAAAATAATATAACATTTAATGACAGTTTATTTCAATACTAGCAACCCGCCCTCGCTTCGTTTCGGGTTTAGTCGCTTTACCGCGTAGCTCCCGTTCCTGAGGGAATACCGGGATAAAATATAGCCTATGTTGCTCCCTGATATTATAGCTTTCCATTGGTGAAAGAATTTTTGAATCGGTTCTGTTGTTTAAGCGTGAAGGCGTAACAAACAAACAAACTTACCTACTGTCGCATTTATAATATTAGTAAGGATAAAGATGGTTAAGGTTCATAGTTTGGTAATATCCGTGATCCTAAAGTAGGTGTATTTATTTATATTATTGGTTTAAGCGTGAAAGCGTAACAAACAAACAAACATCCTTACTTTCGCATTTATAATATTAGTAAGGATTATTAATTAGAAAGAGAGCGCTACACAAACATTGTGACGTCAACTTCGCATTCTCCACGCTTTTCTGTCCACCCTAAACCAAACAGTTTTTCGGTAAAGGTATAGAATATGTCCTCTTATAAAACTTCAAAAAATAATTGCTTTTTTAATTGTGTATCATCATTTCATCATACCGCCGTCAACTGCCGGACGCAGGCCTCCCTCATTCTCGTCTTACCCGCGTACTTATCCTTCCCGTGGGAATACCGGTATAAAATATAGCCTATGTTACTCCCCGTTATTATAGTTTTCCACTGGTGAAAGAATTTTTGAAATCGGTTCTGTTGTTTAGGCGTGAAAGCGTAACAAACAAACAAACTTGCTTTCGCATTTATAATATTAGTAAGGATAAAGATGGTTACGGTTCATACCTTAGTAATATCCGTGATCCTAAAGTAGGTGTATTTATTCGGTGCTTTTACATATAATAATAATATACGCTTTAAATAATACATAAATAAATAAAATCTTATATCTTTAAACGAGCAATTCTTGTATATACACTCATTTGCAAAAAAAACGGGCACCTAAGCAATGAACCATTTCAAATGTTAATATTTCTTTGTTTGATAATTATAGGTAGTTTTATCCACACAATTTGCTAAATTAATAAGAAAATAATCGTTTTCATCAGTATTTCATAAAATTTAGATACAATTTATGGGAAATAATGCTAAACCTCGCTAGTAGTGTATATTCGCTAGTAGTGCATATGCTCATGAAGTAAAAATATAAAAGTTTTTTTGTTTGTTTTTCTTTAATAAAGTAAAAGCAGATAAATGTTTAGTATCGAGTGTGACCCCCTCTAGCTAAAATCACAGCTTGAATTCGTCTGGGCATGCTAGCGAGTATATCCCGGATACTTGCTTGCGGAATACGTTCCCACTCCGCAGTAATCACATTCTTCAGCTCTCTGATGGTCTGCGGAGCCGGGTGTACTGATCTCACACGCCGTTTCAGAACGTCCCAGACATGCTCTATGGGATTGAGGTCGGGACTTCGAGCTGGCCAATCCAAACGACGAAAGCCGACCTCTTGCACATACGCATTAACATCGCGGGATCGGTGGGCGCGAGCATTGTCGTCCATAAAAATCGAGTCTTCACTTAGAGCGGCCAATGCGGGTTGTGCATGAGAAATTAGAACTTCCGTTATGTATCGATGCCCAGTCAGTGAGCCGTTTTCAATGAAGACTAATTCTGTACGATCCATTGAATTTATTCCTGCCCAAAACATAACAGAGCCCCCACCATAAGGTGTGATTTCTTCGAAACATGCCTCTGCAAAGCGTTCTCCTTGTCTTCTTAGCACTCGCCGACGTCGATCTTCACCGAACAGAGATATCCTGGCTTCATCAGAGAACAAAACCCTATTCCAATCGTCTTGAGTCCATGATTCACAATTTCTAGCGAACCTAAGCCTGTGAACTCTGTGCTCACGGAGTAATTTGGGGCCGCGGGCCGGGCGGTGACTGCGTATATTGGCAGCGAGAAGCCTCCTCCTGACCGTCCATAGACTAATATGCACATTTCTTACTTCTTGGAGGTTGTTCTTAAGATCCACATACGAAGATTTGCGATTTCTCAATGCGCGACTCACAAGAAAACGATCATCCCGTGGTTGGGTACATGGTTTTCTTCCAGAACCAGGCCTTCTCTCGACGGAACCAGTCTCCTGATATCGCCTCCAGGTCCTTTGGACTGTCGAGCGACTAACATTTAGCCTCCTAGCCACGAAACATTGGCTGCAACCCTCTTCAAGCAGCGCGATAATTTTGGTAGCTTTTACCACTTTATGTACCATTTTTGATACAGCCAAACAGCATTAAATAAAGCTTTGACAGTCAAGGATATGAAATTAATCGATAAAAATTGAATAAAAGTTATGAAAGTCGATGTTAACTTCTGGAACTTCGCGCCAAAAATGTAGGATAAAAAGGGGTTTTCTGTAAAAATGAACATCAAATGAAAAATTGAATTTAGAACGTACTTTTTTAAATACCACAGCATTTTTAAAACCGGCCAGTAACGTGTACAAACGATTGAAACCTTTTTGTTATTGTATCTTTTTAAATATGAATGAAAATCAAAACCGCCCGTTTTTTTTGCAAATGAGTTTATATATATATTCAGGATCTCGGAAACGGCTCCAACGATTTTGTTGAAACTTGGCATACTAGAGGTTTCGGGTCCAAAAAATCGATCTAGCTAGGTTTTATTTATAGAAAATATGGTTTTGTCCATAGTTTTAGCAAAACAAACAATGACATTAAATTTTAAAAGAATATGAATTCAAATTTCGTTGTGAATGTCATTAGTTACGGTAGCTCAGATGGGAAGTTGACAGGCTTTAATTTTGGTATTTTAGAATTCAAATAGCGTTGGTTCGAATCTCGGTGTTATTATTATTCTCTTTTTGTAGTTTTTTTATATAATTTTCATTATTTATTTTTTATTTTTTATTAATATATATCTAAATAAATTCGACAAAAATATTCCGAGCGAAGCTCGGCCAACCAGATATTCACTATAATGCAGGCAAAATACAACAGCAAGAATACAATTCACCACCCCCTATCTTACCCGTGGGTGATCGTACAAGACGACTAAGGGATATAAAACGCATATAACATCTATGTGAGAGAAGGAAAACTCGAAATAAAACCCGTCTGACCAGCGTTGTATAGTAGGTCAATTAGTAGGTGTAGACCTTTCCATTATGGAGGAGGCCCGAACCCAACAGTGGGACGTATATGGGCTGAGATGATGATGATGATGCAGGCAAAATTCGAAATAAAACCCAACCCTTCCAATATGCTATAGCAGTTGCGTCCCTTAGTCACGTTTTACGATAGCTCACGGAAAAAGATGTGACGACGTATTTTTACTCCGTTTTTACACGGATTATTTTAAATAATCAGATCAACATATATCTTAAAATATAAAGAAATACATATAATATCTATAAATTATTCCTTAAAACGAGTTTACTTTGACGTAAGTATTTTAATAATATCATAAATAACCGAAATTACATCGCTTACGTTAGACTCGATGGCGTCATTTTTCTTCTACGAAAAGATTATGAATGGAGTAAGGAAAGAACAGAATCTCAAACTTTTAGTGTAGTCTTATACTTTTTTAGTGTTCCTTGTTTCACTAAATTTAAATATTTTCAAGTATTTATTCGTAACTAATTTATATATCTACTAACAACCCGCCCTCGCTTCGCTTCGGTTTCAGTCGCCTTACCCGCATAGTTCCCGTTCCCTTGAGAATACCGGGGTAAAATATTATAGCCTATATTACTCCTTGATGGTATAGCTTTCCATTGCTGAAAGAATTTTTGAAATCGGTTCGATGGTTTAAGCATGAAAGCGTAACAAACAAACATACTTTCGCATTTATAATATTAGTAAGGACTAGGTAACCGAACAAACGCAATTCTGTACTAATAATAATCCTGTCTCACCCGTGGATGTTGTAAAAGATGATTAAGGGTTATAATACACAGAGCAGGAGCAAGAAAACTTGGGACATAACCCTATACCAACCTGTCTGACCAGCATGCCATGATTTCCCTCCTATTGTGGAGGAGGCTTAAGCCCAGCAGTGAAATGCATATCTATATGATGATGATATATTTAAAAATAATGTTAGTACTAAGCACGCATGTCAGAAGTGAAACTTCTTTAGTTCCATGTGTTTTTTATCAGCATAAAAAAAAACAAAATAATTAAAGAGAAAGAAAATAAAGAAATAAAAAAAAATCTCTCGATCTTTCTCACTCGCTTGCTCCCTACTCTCGCCCCATGGCTGTGCTTCGCGCTATGTTCGCCCTTTCTCACTCTCTCTCAATCGCTCTCTCCCTCTTCTTCGACAAAAACGCTGCACATCTTCGTGACGCTAAAATAAAAAAAATACCCTCATGCGCGCAAAGAAGTTTCACTTCAAAAAACATTCGTATGAATATATACTATTATATGACTATATATCGTCTATAGCGAGTCAAAATATTAGCACAATCTGCTTGAATGCAGATAATTAACCGCAAAATGGAATGGCATATACGTGATGTATTCATTTAATTAACCACAAAATCCTCTGCTCTTTGAGCTAGCTGAAAACTGCATTAGCGGGCTCCACGGCATGCTTTTATAAATGTCAACCTTTAAAATGTGTATCACTCGGGCATCAATATAGAGTAATGATATTATGGATATGAAGTTTCGGATCTGGATACGGTTACGGATATTAGAAGAATCTTATATCGGCTACGGTTTTGTAATTATTACGGATTATCCGAATGTTTCGCATATTTTCTTATGCCGATAATTTTGGTTATGGTTACGGAGCTACATAACATCCCTAATACGTATATTATTTTGTAATTATTTATATACTAGCTTTTGCCCGCGGCTTCGCCCGCGTAAAATTTACTTGAATATTGAACTATTATCGCAAAGAATATTATCGGCATAAAAAGTATTACATTTCTTAATTTAAGAAATACTCTATCTACGTGTCAATTTTCATACAAATCTGCTCAACAGTTTAAGCGTGATTGAGTAACAAACATCCAAATATCTTCACAAACTTTCACATTTGAATATTACTTCCAGCCTTATAGTTCAGATTCCCGTGGAAATACGATGATAAATATGCCTTTCCTTAGTCTCTGATAACGTAATTTTCCATTGGTGAAAAAATATTATATCAATCAAACACCCGCAGTTTCATTCACGTAGACCCCATTTTCATGCCAATACCGAGATAAAAAATGTCTATGTTACTCGCTGATATTATAAATTTACATGGCTGAAAAAAAAATATAAATCACAGAAATATCAGAGATAAAAATTGCCTATGTTACTCGCTGATAACATCGGTAGCATTCCATTGGTGAAAGAATTTTAAAAATTGGTCGTCATTCCCCGGTTTAGTTCTCGTTCCCGGGCAAATATTGGGATGAAAATAGCCTTTATATGGTATTCACTGATAATATAGCTTTTCATTAGTGAATTAATTTTTAAAACCATTAAATTCCCGTGATTTCCTCGCCATTGTACCCGACCCCATAGGAATATCAGGATAAAAATAGCTTAAATATGTTACTGGCTTAAAATAGCTTTCCATTAATGAAATAATTTTAAAATCGACCTAATTCTCAAGGTTGCTCCAGCCACACCGGGATAAAATATAGCCTGGGATAAAGTATAGTCTTAAGTTATTCCTTATGTATGCCTGGTAGACCTGATGGTAAAATGTAATCAATATGGGTCCAGCCATTTTGAAGATTAACTGTAACGAATAGACAGACAGACAAAAAAATTTGGACCGTATTATGTGAGCATAAATAAAACCTATTATTTTGATAGACAAACAGACGCTTCAAATTTATTTATTTGTAGACATAGAAAATTGGAATAATATCTTGATTGTAACTTACTGTCTGGTAGCTGCTAGAAATATTACCACGCTTTCATTGTTCGTGGGTGTCGCAAAATACTACTAAGACAAAGATTTACATCAACCTGGACCAATTGGTGATGCCGTCTGGCCAACAATGTCGTCTGCCAGGTCATAAAATGTTGCTAGAACCTTTGCAATATATCTACGATGGCAAAAGAGTGCCTTCATATCGCGTCGATCCAAAGTAATTAGGATAAGCGCAAAATAATGATGATATATCATTGGCTGGGTGTCTTCGACTATATGCGTTTTATCCCTTTGGGGCAGCCCAAAATTGTTTCTTAGTGAGTGCTTACCCCAAATAACCGATCGGTATACAAAATTTCACATTCTTAGGCCCAGTATCTTTGGCTATACACTTTCACCCTCTTAGGGGTTGAATTTCCAAAAATTCTTTGTTAGAGCTCGCTTATCCTTGCCAAAAATTTTTTCATAGTGCTTGGTAAGTGAGCACTAAGAAAATCTTGGGGTAATCCAAGAAAGCCGACCGTGTACTAAAATGATCCTTCGTAGGCTCAGTGATTTCGGTTAAACGCTGTTCACCCCCTAGGGCTAAAATTGCAAAAATCTCTCTTTCCCCAAGAAAAGCAACTTTATACAAAATTCCATGTTTCTAGGCCTAATGATTTCGGCTATATATTTTGCACCCCTTTAGGAGTTCATTTTAATAAAATAATTTCTTAGAGCTCACTTACAACAAAAGAAAGAGAATTGCATAGAAAGTTTTACGTTCCTAGCACTAATAGTTTAGTCTATACGCTTTTCACCCCCTTCAGGGGGTGATTTTCCAAAAATCCTTTGCTAGTGCTCGTATACCCCAAGAAATAAGACGATGTAAAAAGAAAATACTTTCCCCTATTTCAACCCCTTATACCTATTTTTTCGCGATAAAAAGTAGCCTTATATCCTTTCTCAAGCTTTAGTACATATCTGTACCAAATTTAATCAAAATTAGTCAAGTGGTTTCGACGTGAAAGGCTATATGCTTTTTAACCCCTTAAGGGGGTGAATTTCCAAAAATCCTTTGCTAGTGCTCGTGAACCCCAAGAAATACGATGATGTAAAAAAATACTTTTCTAGGCCCAGTGGTTTCGGCTGTATGCATTTTGGTATTTTAGGGGTTGAATTTCATCCCCATGTAAATGGAATTTTCAAAACGCTTGAGCGAATATTTATTTATTTATTATTAGGTGCCTGAATACAAAGATTCGTGGTTCTATCATCGAAAATGACGAATTTCCATACAAAATGTCATCCCCTATTTCAACCCCTTATACCCATTTTTTTGCGATAAAAAGTAGCCTATGTCCTTTCTCAAGCGTTAGTCCATCTCTGTACCAAATTTCATCAAAATCGGTTTAGACGTGAAAGACTATATGCTTTTCATCCCCTTAAGGGGGTGAATTTCCAAAAATCCTTTGCTAGTGCTCGTGCACCCCAAGAAATACGATGGTGTAAAAAAATACGTTTCTAGGCCCAGTGGTTTCGGCTGTATGCTTATTGGTATTTTAGGGGTTGAATTTCATCCCCATGTAAATGAAATTTCCAAAACGCTTGAACCAATATTTATTTATTATCAGGTACCTTAATACAAAGATTCGTGGTTCTATCATCGAAAATGACGAATTTCCATACAAAATGTCATCCCCTATTTCAACCCCTTATACTCATTTTTTCGCAATAAAAAGTAGCCTATGTTCTTTCTCAAGCTTTAGTCCATCTCTGTACCAAATTTCATCAAAATCGGTTTAGACGTGAAAGACTATATGCTTTTCACCCCCTTAAGGGGGTGAATTTCCAAAAATCCTTTGCTAGTGCTCGTGCACCCCAAGAAATACGATGGTGAAAAAAAAAATACGTTTCTAGGCCCAGTGGTTTCGGCTGTATGCTTATTGGTATTTTAGGGGTTGAATTTCATCCCCATGTAAATAAAATTTCCAAAACGCTTGAACCAATATTTATTTATTATCAGGTACCTTAATACAAAGATTCGTGGTTCTATCATCGAAAATGACGAATTTCCATACAAAATGTCATCCCCTATTTCAACCCCTTATACCCATTTTTTCGCAATAAAAAGTAGCCTATGTTCTTTCTCAAGCTTTAGTCCATCTCTGTACCAAATTTCATCAAAATCGGTTTAGACGTGAAAGACTATATGCTTTTCACCCCCTTAAGGGGGTGAATTTCAAAAAATCCTTTGCTAGTGCTCGTGCACCCCAAGAAATACGATGGTGTAAAAAAAAATGCGTTTCTAGGCCCAGTGGTTTCGGCTGTATGCTTTTTGGTATTTTAGGGGTTGAATTTCATCCCCATGTAAATGAAATTTCCAAAACGCTTGAACGAATATTTATTTATTTATTATCAGGTACCTTAATACAAAAATTCGTGGTTCTATCATCGAAAATGACGAATTTCCATACAAAATGTCATCCCCTATTTCAACCCCTTATACCCATTTTTTCGCAATAAAAAGTAGCCTATGTCCTTTCTCAAGCTTTAGTCCATCTCTGTACCAAATTTCATCAAAATCGGTCCAGTGGTTTAGACGTGAAAGCGTAGCAGACAGACAGACAGACAGACAGACAGACAGACAGACAGACAGACAGACAGAGTTACTTTCGCATTTATAATATTAGTAAGGATAGTAAGGATTAGTAAGGATTATTATATAACTAGCTTTTGCCCGCGGCTTCGCCCGCGTAAAATTTACTTGAATATTGAACTATTATCGCAAAGAATATTATCGGCATAAAAAGTATTACATTTCTTAATTTAAGAAATACTCTATCTACGTGTCAATTTTCATACAAATCTGCTCAACAGTTTAAGCGTGATTGAGTAACAAACATCCAAATATCTTCACAAACTTTCACATTTGAATATTACTTCCAGCCTTATAGTTCAGATTCCCGTGGAAATACGATGATAAATATGCCTTTCCTTAGTCTCTGATAACGTAATTTTCCATTGGTGAAAAAATATTATATCAATCAAACACCCGCAGTTTCATTCACGTAGACCCCATTTTCATGCCAATACCGAGATAAAAAATGTCTATGTTACTCGCTGATATTATAAATTTACATGGCTGAAAAAAAAATATAAATCACAGAAATATCAGAGATAAAAATTGCCTATGTTACTCGCTGATAACATCGGTAGCATTCCATTGGTGAAAGAATTTTAAAAATTGGTCGTCATTCCCCGGTTTAGTTCTCGTTCCCGGGCAAATATTGGGATGAAAATAGCCTTTATATGGTATTCACTGATAATATAGCTTTTCATTAGTGAATTAATTTTTAAAACCATTAAATTCCCGTGATTTCCTCGCCATTGTACCCGACCCCATAGGAATATCAGGATAAAAATAGCTTAAATATGTTACTGGCTTAAAATAGCTTTCCATTAATGAAATAATTTTAAAATCGACCTAATTCTCAAGGTTGCTCCAGCCACACCGGGATAAAATATAGCCTGGGATAAAGTATAGTCTTAAGTTATTCCTTATGTATGCCTGGTAGACCTGATGGTAAAATGTAATCAATATGGGTCCAGCCATTTTGAAGATTAACTGTAACGAATAGACAGACAGACAAAAAAATTTGGACCGTATTATGTGAGCATAAATAAAACCTATTATTTTGATAGACAAACAGACGCTTCAAATTTATTTATTTGTAGACATAGAAAATTGGAATAATATCTTGATTGTAACTTACTGTCTGGTAGCTGCTAGAAATATTACCACGCTTTCATTGTTCGTGGGTGTCGCAAAATACTACTAAGACAAAGATTTACATCAACCTGGACCAATTGGTGATGCCGTCTGGCCAACAATGTCGTCTGCCAGGTCATAAAATGTTGCTAGAACCTTTGCAATATATCTACGATGGCAAAAGAGTGCCTTCATATCGCGTCGATCCAAAGTAATTAGGATAAGCGCAAAATAATGATGATATATCATTGGCTGGGTGTCTTCGACTATATGCGTTTTATCCCTTTGGGGCAGCCCAAAATTGTTTCTTAGTGAGTGCTTACCCCAAATAACCGATCGGTATACAAAATTTCACATTCTTAGGCCCAGTATCTTTGGCTATACACTTTCACCCTCTTAGGGGTTGAATTTCCAAAAATTCTTTGTTAGAGCTCGCTTATCCTTGCCAAAAATTTTTTCATAGTGCTTGGTAAGTGAGCACTAAGAAAATCTTGGGGTAATCCAAGAAAGCCGACCGTGTACTAAAATGATCCTTCGTAGGCTCAGTGATTTCGGTTAAACGCTGTTCACCCCCTAGGGCTAAAATTGCAAAAATCTCTCTTTCCCCAAGAAAAGCAACTTTATACAAAATTCCATGTTTCTAGGCCTAATGATTTCGGCTATATATTTTGCACCCCTTTAGGAGTTCATTTTAATAAAATAATTTCTTAGAGCTCACTTACAACAAAAGAAAGAGAATTGCATAGAAAGTTTTACGTTCCTAGCACTAATAGTTTAGTCTATACGCTTTTCACCCCCTTCAGGGGGTGATTTTCCAAAAATCCTTTGCTAGTGCTCGTATACCCCAAGAAATAAGACGATGTAAAAAGAAAATACTTTCCCCTATTTCAACCCCTTATACCTATTTTTTCGCGATAAAAAGTAGCCTTATATCCTTTCTCAAGCTTTAGTACATATCTGTACCAAATTTAATCAAAATTAGTCAAGTGGTTTCGACGTGAAAGGCTATATGCTTTTTAACCCCTTAAGGGGGTGAATTTCCAAAAATCCTTTGCTAGTGCTCGTGAACCCCAAGAAATACGATGATGTAAAAAAATACTTTTCTAGGCCCAGTGGTTTCGGCTGTATGCATTTTGGTATTTTAGGGGTTGAATTTCATCCCCATGTAAATGGAATTTTCAAAACGCTTGAGCGAATATTTATTTATTTATTATTAGGTGCCTGAATACAAAGATTCGTGGTTCTATCATCGAAAATGACGAATTTCCATACAAAATGTCATCCCCTATTTCAACCCCTTATACCCATTTTTTTGCGATAAAAAGTAGCCTATGTCCTTTCTCAAGCGTTAGTCCATCTCTGTACCAAATTTCATCAAAATCGGTTTAGACGTGAAAGACTATATGCTTTTCATCCCCTTAAGGGGGTGAATTTCCAAAAATCCTTTGCTAGTGCTCGTGCACCCCAAGAAATACGATGGTGTAAAAAAATACGTTTCTAGGCCCAGTGGTTTCGGCTGTATGCTTATTGGTATTTTAGGGGTTGAATTTCATCCCCATGTAAATGAAATTTCCAAAACGCTTGAACCAATATTTATTTATTATCAGGTACCTTAATACAAAGATTCGTGGTTCTATCATCGAAAATGACGAATTTCCATACAAAATGTCATCCCCTATTTCAACCCCTTATACTCATTTTTTCGCAATAAAAAGTAGCCTATGTTCTTTCTCAAGCTTTAGTCCATCTCTGTACCAAATTTCATCAAAATCGGTTTAGACGTGAAAGACTATATGCTTTTCACCCCCTTAAGGGGGTGAATTTCCAAAAATCCTTTGCTAGTGCTCGTGCACCCCAAGAAATACGATGGTGAAAAAAAAAAATACGTTTCTAGGCCCAGTGGTTTCGGCTGTATGCTTATTGGTATTTTAGGGGTTGAATTTCATCCCCATGTAAATAAAATTTCCAAAACGCTTGAACCAATATTTATTTATTATCAGGTACCTTAATACAAAGATTCGTGGTTCTATCATCGAAAATGACGAATTTCCATACAAAATGTCATCCCCTATTTCAACCCCTTATACCCATTTTTTCGCAATAAAAAGTAGCCTATGTTCTTTCTCAAGCTTTAGTCCATCTCTGTACCAAATTTCATCAAAATCGGTTTAGACGTGAAAGACTATATGCTTTTCACCCCCTTAAGGGGGTGAATTTCAAAAAATCCTTTGCTAGTGCTCGTGCACCCCAAGAAATACGATGGTGTAAAAAAAAATGCGTTTCTAGGCCCAGTGGTTTCGGCTGTATGCTTTTTGGTATTTTAGGGGTTGAATTTCATCCCCATGTAAATGAAATTTCCAAAACGCTTGAACGAATATTTATTTATTTATTATCAGGTACCTTAATACAAAAATTCGTGGTTCTATCATCGAAAATGACGAATTTCCATACAAAATGTCATCCCCTATTTCAACCCCTTATACCCATTTTTTCGCAATAAAAAGTAGCCTATGTCCTTTCTCAAGCTTTAGTCCATCTCTGTACCAAATTTCATCAAAATCGGTCCAGTGGTTTAGACGTGAAAGCGTAGCAGACAGACAGACAGACAGACAGACAGACAGACAGACAGACAGACAGACAGAGTTACTTTCGCATTTATAATATTAGTAAGGATTATTTATAGATAAAGTACACTGGGCTCATACATCTCCTCTACCGGGTTCGAGAATTAACTCACCATGCCACGCGGGTCAGACACGTTAAGATTCTTTTTTTGGCTAGCTATAGTCTGAACGCCCACCATCTATTCGGATGGATGACGAAAAAGCGGCGCGTGGTCCCATAACCCACTGCATTCCCTCCCTACACCATTGGGCTGACCACTAGTAATGATATCATTGATATCCGTGACCAGCCCAGGCCAGTCTCTGCGGGTATCGGACTGCTTCCCAGTCCAGTCACCCACCGACTCAGCTTTTTTTTGGTGGGGATGGGTTACGGTCGGCGCAATCCTCGCTCCGCTTCGTCCGGGGCGACAGAGGGGCGAAAGCACGCACACCCGTAACCCACTCGTATAGCACGTCGCCTTCGTCGTTGGGCCGACCACCGGTGCAGAGTTCATTGACTTCAGTCAACCCACGGCCTCAGCTAGGGCAGCATTAGTCATTCGCGCCTGCGTCGCCCAATTCGTCCGCCTCCTTCCGTGAGACGACTGCCTCGAAGGCGGCGACCGCGTCCCAAGACAGGTTAACGTAGGAATATCTCTCGTTTTTCGTTTTCTGCACAGTTGTTATGTACAATATTATATTCATTAGTCTCCTTTTACGATATTCACAGCCAAGATAGACGGTAATGAATTGTATTCTTACTTCACAAGGAGAATCCTACTATCCTACTTCCTACTAATATTATAAACGCGAAAGTTTGTATGTGAGGATGTGAAGATGTTTGTTGCTCTTTCACGCAAAAACTACTGAATGGATTTTGATGAAACTTCACAATAATGTAGTTTATATAACAGAATAATACATAGGCTATAATTTATCCCGATATTCCCACGGGAAGAGGAACTGCGGGTGAAACCGCAGGGCGCTGCTAGTATTTACATAAATCTGAACTATTCGTGTAATATCCTAAGTCATATGACTTTTAGTGCTATTAAATTACTACAATAAAAGATTATTTCCCACTTAAAGGCGTACATAATAAAACGTATATATTTCCTGTAATAAATCCAAGCAGCGCTGCTCTAGAATCTGTATTTATTGACGTGTAGCAAGCAATAAACTGCCTTTAGTTAATTAAAAGTGACTCTCAGGTCATTCTGACTGAACCAGTGACCTGTCTCCGTTATTTATCCTCATATTACCTTGTCTTATATATGATTAAAACCTCGTCGAAAAATCCAACACATTTAAAGATTTATACTCTATATGGGTATATTTAGAGTTATATATTGTACTAGCAACCCGCCCTCGCTTTGCTTCGGTTTCAGTTGCGTTTCCCGTTCCAGTGGGAATATCGAGATAAAATATAGCTAAAATATAGCCTATGTTACTCCCTGATATCATAGCTTTTCATTGGTGAAAGAATTTCTGAAATCGGCTCTATGATTTAAGCGTGAAAGCGTAACAAACAAACAAATAAACAAACAAACTTACTTTCGCATTTATAATATTAGTAAGGATTATATGTGGATATACGTCCGTGTGGTGACGGAGTAAGAATACCATTCACCACTCCATATCCTGCCCGTGGATGTCTTAAAAGACGACTAAGGGATAAAATATGTATATTACATCTCTGCAAGAGAAGGAAAATTAGAAATGAAACCCTATACCAACATGTCTGACCAGTATGGTATACTAAAATCAATTTCCCTCCTATTGTGGAGGAGACTCGAGCCCAACAGTGGGACGTATATGAGCTGAAATGATTGCCAGATTGGGTATTCGATTAAGAAACTTTTTCTCTTAATAATCAACCTCTGACTTATTTATAATTTTATATTACCTATTTATAATTTTAACATTGATTACAATTTCAACTGCAAAGATACCGTAGAGATTAAAATAATAACCTTTCATGCCACGCGTCGTAGATTCCATCTCTAAGCAGGACGTTTTTCCGAAAAAAACATTTCCGAAAAAATATTTTTTGTAAACGGTTGCTAATAACAGAGAACTCACCCTGATGATGAGCATCGGACACGCTTGAAACCCGGGTCGACGTAATCGATCTCAGAGTGTTTTGCCGTTATAAATATTATAATACTAGCTTTTGCCCGCGGCTTCGCCCGCGTAAAATTTACTTGAATATTGAACTATTATCGCAAAGAATATTATCGGCATAAAAAGTATTACATTTCTTAATTTAAGAAATACTCTATCTACGTGTCAATTTTCATACAAATCTGCTCAACAGTTTAAGCGTGATTGAGTAACAAACATCCAAATATCTTCACAAACTTTCACATTTGAATATTACTTCCAGCCTTATAGTTCAGATTCCCGTGGAAATACGATGATAAATATGCCTTTCCTTAGTCTCTGATAACGTAATTTTCCATTGGTGAAAAAATATTATATCAATCAAACACCCGCAGTTTCATTCACGTAGACCCCATTTTCATGCCAATACCGAGATAAAAAATGTCTATGTTACTCGCTGATATTATAAATTTACATGGCTGAAAAAAAAATATAAATCACAGAAATATCAGAGATAAAAATTGCCTATGTTACTCGCTGATAACATCGGTAGCATTCCATTGGTGAAAGAATTTTAAAAATTGGTCGTCATTCCCCGGTTTAGTTCTCGTTCCCGGGCAAATATTGGGATGAAAATAGCCTTTATATGGTATTCACTGATAATATAGCTTTTCATTAGTGAATTAATTTTTAAAACCATTAAATTCCCGTGATTTCCTCGCCATTGTACCCGACCCCATAGGAATATCAGGATAAAAATAGCTTAAATATGTTACTGGCTTAAAATAGCTTTCCATTAATGAAATAATTTTAAAATCGACCTAATTCTCAAGGTTGCTCCAGCCACACCGGGATAAAATATAGCCTGGGATAAAGTATAGTCTTAAGTTATTCCTTATGTATGCCTGGTAGACCTGATGGTAAAATGTAATCAATATGGGTCCAGCCATTTTGAAGATTAACTGTAACGAATAGACAGACAGACAAAAAAATTTGGACCGTATTATGTGAGCATAAATAAAACCTATTATTTTGATAGACAAACAGACGCTTCAAATTTATTTATTTGTAGACATAGAAAATTGGAATAATATCTTGATTGTAACTTACTGTCTGGTAGCTGCTAGAAATATTACCACGCTTTCATTGTTCGTGGGTGTCGCAAAATACTACTAAGACAAAGATTTACATCAACCTGGACCAATTGGTGATGCCGTCTGGCCAACAATGTCGTCTGCCAGGTCATAAAATGTTGCTAGAACCTTTGCAATATATCTACGATGGCAAAAGAGTGCCTTCATATCGCGTCGATCCAAAGTAATTAGGATAAGCGCAAAATAATGATGATATATCATTGGCTGGGTGTCTTCGACTATATGCGTTTTATCCCTTTGGGGCAGCCCAAAATTGTTTCTTAGTGAGTGCTTACCCCAAATAACCGATCGGTATACAAAATTTCACATTCTTAGGCCCAGTATCTTTGGCTATACACTTTCACCCTCTTAGGGGTTGAATTTCCAAAAATTCTTTGTTAGAGCTCGCTTATCCTTGCCAAAAATTTTTTCATAGTGCTTGGTAAGTGAGCACTAAGAAAATCTTGGGGTAATCCAAGAAAGCCGACCGTGTACTAAAATGATCCTTCGTAGGCTCAGTGATTTCGGTTAAACGCTGTTCATCCCCTAGGGCTAAAATTGCAAAAATCTCTCTTTCCCCAAGAAAAGCAACTTTATACAAAATTCCATGTTTCTAGGCCTAATGATTTCGGCTATATATTTTGCACCCCTTTAGGAGTTCATTTTAATAAAATAATTTCTTAGAGCTCACTTACAACAAAAGAAAGAGAATTGCATAGAAAGTTTTACGTTCCTAGCACTAATAGTTTAGTCTATACGCTTTTCACCCCCTTCAGGGGGTGATTTTCCAAAAATCCTTTGCTAGTGCTCGTATACCCCAAGAAATAAGACGATGTAAAAAGAAAATACTTTCCCCTATTTCAACCCCTTATACCTATTTTTTCGCGATAAAAAGTAGCCTTATATCCTTTCTCAAGCTTTAGTACATATCTGTACCAAATTTAATCAAAATTAGTCAAGTGGTTTCGACGTGAAAGGCTATATGCTTTTTAACCCCTTAAGGGGGTGAATTTCCAAAAATCCTTTGCTAGTGCTCGTGAACCCCAAGAAATACGATGATGTAAAAAAATACTTTTCTAGGCCCAGTGGTTTCGGCTGTATGCATTTTGGTATTTTAGGGGTTGAATTTCATCCCCATGTAAATGGAATTTTCAAAACGCTTGAGCGAATATTTATTTATTTATTATTAGGTGCCTGAATACAAAGATTCGTGGTTCTATCATCGAAAATGACGAATTTCCATACAAAATGTCATCCCCTATTTCAACCCCTTATACCCATTTTTTTGCGATAAAAAGTAGCCTATGTCCTTTCTCAAGCGTTAGTCCATCTCTGTACCAAATTTCATCAAAATCGGTTTAGACGTGAAAGACTATATGCTTTTCATCCCCTTAAGGGGGTGAATTTCCAAAAATCCTTTGCTAGTGCTCGTGCACCCCAAGAAATACGATGGTGTAAAAAAATACGTTTCTAGGCCCAGTGGTTTCGGCTGTATGCTTATTGGTATTTTAGGGGTTGAATTTCATCCCCATGTAAATGAAATTTCCAAAACGCTTGAACCAATATTTATTTATTATCAGGTACCTTAATACAAAGATTCGTGGTTCTATCATCGAAAATGACGAATTTCCATACAAAATGTCATCCCCTATTTCAACCCCTTATACTCATTTTTTCGCAATAAAAAGTAGCCTATGTTCTTTCTCAAGCTTTAGTCCATCTCTGTACCAAATTTCATCAAAATCGGTTTAGACGTGAAAGACTATATGCTTTTCACCCCCTTAAGGGGGTGAATTTCCAAAAATCCTTTGCTAGTGCTCGTGCACCCCAAGAAATACGATGGTGAAAAAAAAAAATACGTTTCTAGGCCCAGTGGTTTCGGCTGTATGCTTATTGGTATTTTAGGGGTTGAATTTCATCCCCATGTAAATAAAATTTCCAAAACGCTTGAACCAATATTTATTTATTATCAGGTACCTTAATACAAAGATTCGTGGTTCTATCATCGAAAATGACGAATTTCCATACAAAATGTCATCCCCTATTTCAACCCCTTATACCCATTTTTTCGCAATAAAAAGTAGCCTATGTTCTTTCTCAAGCTTTAGTCCATCTCTGTACCAAATTTCATCAAAATCGGTTTAGACGTGAAAGACTATATGCTTTTCACCCCCTTAAGGGGGTGAATTTCAAAAAATCCTTTGCTAGTGCTCGTGCACCCCAAGAAATACGATGGTGTAAAAAAAAATGCGTTTCTAGGCCCAGTGGTTTCGGCTGTATGCTTTTTGGTATTTTAGGGGTTGAATTTCATCCCCATGTAAATGAAATTTCCAAAACGCTTGAACGAATATTTATTTATTTATTATCAGGTACCTTAATACAAAAATTCGTGGTTCTATCATCGAAAATGACGAATTTCCATACAAAATGTCATCCCCTATTTCAACCCCTTATACCCATTTTTTCGCAATAAAAAGTAGCCTATGTCCTTTCTCAAGCTTTAGTCCATCTCTGTACCAAATTTCATCAAAATCGGTCCAGTGGTTTAGACGTGAAAGCGTAGCAGACAGACAGACAGACAGACAGACAGACAGACAGACAGACAGACAGACAGACAGAGTTACTTTCGCATTTATAATATTAGTAAGGATGTATCAATCTCACGATAATTTCAATACTTCTTTTTTTTTTGTGGGTGGCCTGCGGTCGGCCCGCCTCAGCACCACTCCGTCCGGGGCGACAGAGGGGGCTTATGCGCGCAACTCCCGCAACCCACTCGAAAACCACGTCGCCTTCGTCGTTGGGCCGACCACCGGAGCAGGGTTACTTGACATCAGTGGTCATAATTGCAATACTAAAACAGAGTTAGTTATTCAAAATTAATAACCAATACTGGAGGTTCATAAAAATTCAACATAATCGCGATTACATATTAAGGATTTTAGAAATCGAGTATCGTGAATTGCCGCGACTATAAATAGTGTATGTTTCTCGAGCGTTATGACAAGTCCTTCTTTAAACGATGTTTAAAAAGAGTATTTTCTTCACGGTAGGCAACGGCCTAGCTGTGCTCCTGGTATTGCAGAGGTTAATTTGCGACAGTATCACTGTGCTGCTTGCTCGTTTGCCACCGTCGGCAACAAAAAAAAATTAATTAACTTACCTAATAAGTAATCAAATATTTTTTCTTATAAAATGAATGTCTTTAGTTCATTATTAGACTCAATTCAACGCCCATATACATTAATTGACATTAATTAACCCCTTTGAAGTTTGTACATTGGAATTTATGTATGTAATAAAATAGTATGTAATTAAAGTGTGGTTCTCTTTGTTCGTGTTTAAATATTTTTATAATTTAGTTTACATATGTAATTTTTTTTAAATTTTAACTAAAGAAATAAACCTTGTATAGCGGCGGACTTTATAACCATATACTTAACGGACACAAATTACGTCTAGACTCAGAACAATGATTTGTGGGGTGCACAAAGTGTTCTCCTGAGTCTGAACAGTACAGTCTTGGAAATTATGCTATAGAAAACATTCGTACAAATCCAGGTAAAAATAGCACGTGTTACAATGACTGTGGGTGTCGTAGAAGTTGAATAAGAAAAAGTGAATCATTGAATTCGAAGCAATGGTACCAATGTAGAGACATTAGACTTAGCCAGCGAAAAGGAGATGTGCTTAGAATGCCTATTTCCATTTACTTCACGTTAACCCACTAGCAATAAAGGGGGTGATGAATTATTTTCTTACTCCATCACCACTCCTGGGTATAGTGAATCCAGATAGTCATCCAGTTTCATATCATCACAGCTCATGTACGTCCCACTGTTGGTCTCGAGCCTCCTCCACAATAGGAGGGGAAAATGACCTACTATAGACTATAATACCATGCTGGTCTGACATGTTGGTATTTTTTTTTTTTTTTTTTAATGGGTGGGCTACGGTAAGCGCACGCACGGTCCAGTCCGTCCGGGGCGATGAAAGGACGGCGCGCGGGCCCATAACCCACCCGTACCCACGTCACCTCGTTGTTGGGCCGACCACCGGAGCAGATGTGACTTGTCGTCAGTGGCCGGCCGACGGAATACCCTTTCGGGTACCCTCACCTCTCGACGTCCTGGGACGTCAGTCGCCGTCGCGCGGTCAGCCTCTCTGCGGGTGACGGACAATTCCCCGGTCCAATCACCCGCGGCCTCGGCTAGGGCGGCATTAGGCGCAAAAACTCGCGCCTGCGCCGCCCGAGTCGCCGGCGGCGGAACGTGTCGCCGAATAGGAGCTCTACTCGCACACGATCCGCCGCCTCCTTCCGTGAGATTACGGCCTCACAGAAGGCGGTGACCGCGTCCCAGTTCCTGACGCTGACGAGCATCTCCCTGGCGATGGTCGGCAGCGCCAGGTCAGCACCGATAATTGCGACGAGTTCACGGCGATCCCCCTCCCATGCAGCACACTCCTCGAGCGTGTGCTGCGCCGTGTCCTCGTCGCAACTGCAGTGGTGGCAGGACGGTGTGCTCTCCCTCCTGACAATCTTGTGCAGGTACTTCCCGAAGCAACCGTGCCCCGTCAGCACCTGCACCAGTCGGAAGGAAAGCACCCCGTGCGTCCGCTCCAACCACTCCATCAGCACCGGCCGGAAGGCCTCGACGGTCCTGACACCGTACCGAGGACTCTCCAGCCGGACTGCCCAACGGGCAATGACTTCTCGGCGGGCGTCGACCCGCCAGGCGGTGATCTCTTTGATGGAGACCATGCCGCCGCGGGCGCGCGTCTCCGACACCCGCCGATAAATTTCGGCGAGCATCTCCGCCTCCAGGTCCCACGGGGGAGTTCCGGCCAGGAGGCACGCTGCCTCCGTCGCCACCGTGCGGTAACCCCGTATGGCCCTGATCGCCATTACCCTCTGTGGTCGCCACAGGAGGGCCCTAAGACGAACGGTCAGGGACCCCGCCCACACCGGTGCGCCGTACAGGGCCATCGACCGGATCACCCCCACGTACAGCTGTCGGCATGTAGCGCTGGGTCCGCCCACATTCGGCATCAGCCGCGAAAGGGCGGACGCCGCGCCGACAAGCCGGGGAACAAGTCGATGGAGATGCTCCCGGAACCAAAAATGCCCGTCGAGCACCAGGCCCAAGTACTTCATGTGGGCCTGGATGCTGATGGTGACCGACTTCACGGTGATCGAAGCGCCGGCGGGAGGCCCGGCAGTACGGAGGCCATGGAACAAAAGGGCCTCCGTCTTTTCCAGGGCTACCCTCAACCCCAGCGCTTCGATCCGCCTGACAATCTCCTCGGTGCCGAGAGTTGCCAGGCGTGCCGCCTCCTCTAGCGTCCCACCCCGGGCTGTGACGAGTGTATCGTCGGCGTAGCAAATTACGCCCAGCCCGGGTGGGAGGCTTCCTCTCAACGCCCAGTCGTAGCCGATGTTCCACAGGGTCGGACCCAGAACCGACCCCTGTGGGACACCGCATGTCATGGGCGTTCGCACAACGTCCCCTACTCGGTCAACGTAGAGGACGCTGCGCCCCTCCAAGTAGTCTGCCACCAGCCGCCTGAGGTACACGGGCACCCCGTGATACCTCAGCCCCTCCCTGATGCAGCTGAATGGCAGACTGTTGAAGGCGTTGGCGATGTCCAGGGACACCGCCAACAGGACTCCTCCGCCGGTGACGGCCTCCGCTACCACGGCCTTCAGGCTGACATGTTGGTATAGGATTTTATTTCGAGTCTTCCTTCTCATATGTATATTATTTCCTTTAGTCGTATTTTACGACACCCGTAAGCAAGGGGTTACTGAATTGTATTCTTACCACGTCACCACACGGATAGAGTTTTATATAGAGTCTTGATATCAAACACTTAACACCTGCTCAGTCAAAAGTTGGATCAATGTCGCACAGCTTTTTATGGGGTTCTAAATCGATCTACTGCCCATTACCAGATTAGTATGATTTACCTGGCTATAGATAGACGATCGACTAAGGTGAAGTTCGCAGAAAAATAAACTTGTTTGTTACGCCTAGCGGGTTCACCAACTATGTCACGTGTAAATACACGTTCGCAGACATTTTCGCATAATTATATTTATAGCTGCATACTTCTCTAATTCATGTTACCTACAGATTGATGGAGGAATTATTTTATGTGTTACTAACTTTTAATCGCGACTTCGTCTGCGTAGAAATCATGTGTGACGTTTCTTTTAAATAAGATTTTTATTATTTGTGCAGTAGAGTGAAAGATATCAGAGTAAAATTCACCCCTTATTCGACACCCTCAGGAAGGAATATATCGGAGAGGCTGATTTTCAGAATATTCCTTTTTATTAAGATTCCACATTAACAAAGTAAGATGTTATCTAGAACTTACATATTTGTGATAATTTTTATTTAAATAAGAAATCAAAGAAATGTATTACTGAAAAATTTAATCCCCTATTTTACCCACTTAGAGGTTGAAAATTAATAAATGCTCTTAAAGTTTCCCCAAATGCTATGTATTTCTGCTTTGTTTGTTAAAGATGTATTTTTCCTTTTTACACATGTTTTCCTTGTGGTAACAGTTACTCCGTTACCACAAGGAAAAAATGGAAGAAGGAGTAAGAATACAATTCACCACTTCCTATCTTGTCCGTGGATGTTGTAAAAGACGACTAAGGAATATAATACGACAAGAGAGGGAAAAATTTGAAATAAAACCCTATACCAACCTGTCTGATTAGCACGGTATAGTAAGGTAAAATCTCCCTATTGTGGAGGAGGCTCGAGCCCAACAGTGGGACGTATATAAGCCGCAATGTTGATGACGATTATGCTAATATTCCAGTCCAATCTATTCGCATATCTACTATTCGACCGCACAAGCAGTGTAGTTTAACGATATTATATGGCAAATGACGTGAATTCGATTTTTGTATGGGACAGTTCAAGATGTTATTTTTATCCATTGTGTTTATTAAGTTTCCCGCGAGATTTTACTTCTTAGCTCAAAATTATTTTTAAAAAGAAATTTTACATATACGCTGCTATACGTACGTAATCCTTCCTCATCACGAAAGTGAGCATGAGGCCATAATAGACTTGCTTGTCAGGGTGAGAGAGATCCTTTAGTTATAACTTGCATTACAAAATATCAGCGCATGTGAGTTTATTTCATATATATTAACAGTAAAAACACAATGCTCGTAAAATCGACTAAGGGTTTTAAGCATATAAACACCATTGCGGGAGATAGAAAACTCGAAACAAAACCTATGGTAACTAGCATCACCGGGCTGACCACGGACGACAAGGAACTCGGTACCAGTAGTTGGCCGAATGGCGAAGGGATGGGAACATGGTGGGTTATGGGGCCGCGCACCGCCCTTGCCCCGGACGGAATGGACGGTGCGTGCGCTAAATATAATCCGCAAAAAAAAAACGATAACAGCCATACCCTAAGTTTTTGGGCCACTGATGATAATATCGAGTAGCGATGGCCCGCCCTCATGGCGCTAAAGAGAGCACCTGGTAGCTTATGGGGTTGACTACCGCCTTCTCCTTTGCGACGTCGCCCTATGACTAATATACCCATTTTTGTTTTGGGGTGGGCTATGGTTAGCACACCTCCCGCTCGGCTCTATCCGGGGCGATGGAGGGGCGGCCCGCGGCCCCATAACCCACCCGTTGCCACGTCGCCTTCGTCATTGGGCCAACCACTGGTGCCGAGTTCTTTATCTTCAGTGAAACACCCTACGGAATACCCTCTCCCCTCGACGTCCAGGACGTAGGTCGCCGTCGCACGATCAGCCTCTCTGCGGGTGATGGATTAAAATCCCGGTTCGATCACCCATCGCTTTGGCTAGGGCGGCATCAGGTGCAGTTAATAGCACCTGCGACGCCCCAGTCGCCGACGGCGGACCATGACGCGCACGATCAATGACTACACCCATACCCTATTTCCCAAAAGGAATTGATTACCAGTGCGGTGTAGTAGACTAATTGCCCATTTCTGTCATCTAAAGCCCAACAATATTGATATATATGTATATTGACTGAAAAAAAAAAGAATATAATTATTCGCTGTATAATTATGTAGTATATTAAATATAAGTTTGACTGAGTGTAATAACCGAGCAAAGTATGCGCTCTTTCTATTCTCAGAAATGAACACTCAAAGATTAAAAAAAAAAACAATTCTGTATGAGGTTGCTTTGAAGAAATAAATTAAATCGTCTTAAAATAAATCTTAAGTGCTTGCTGATCACATGAAATTATAATTATATTAGAACATTAGTTCTAATATAGTTATCAATTTAAGCATAAAGGTATTAATGTTTATGCTTGAATCAATAACTTACTGTAAAGTCAAAATTTACTGTACCACCCCCTCTCTTGCCCGTGGATTCAAATTCAAATCATTTATTATGTATAAACTCGAGATAACCTTTTAAATAAAATCTACTCTCGATTCCTTTTTTAAATTTATTCACTGGCATATCTTGGATATTATTCGGTAATTTGTTGTAAAAGTGTATACATTGCCCCATGAAAGACCTGTTAACTCGTTGAAGACGAGTACTATGTACAACTAATTTGTCCTTATTCCGGGTATTTACATGACGAATGTCACTATATTTTTCAAATTTATCTATACATTTTTTTTACATATACATTACAATTTCGTATATATATATTGAGATATAACAGTCAGAATATTCACTTCTTTAAATTTCTCTCTTAGGGATACTCTTGGGCCTAAACTATAAATCGTGCGGACAGCCCTTTTTTGTAAAACAAAGATTCTATTCAATTCCACGGAGCAACACCACAGTAATATGCCGTATGACATAAGAATATGAAAGTAAGCGAAATAATAAATACTATAATAAAAAAAGAGTGTCGTAAAAGACGACTGCATATGCATATAATATCTATGCAAGAGAAGGAAAACTCGAACTAAAACTTTATACCAACACGTCTGACCAGCGTGATTATGTCAATTTCCCTCCTATTGTAGACGAGGTCTGAGCCCAACAGACTAATCTGGGCTGAGATGATGAAATATATAGCGACGTATATAAGCTATGCAAGACAAAGAAAAATCGAAATATAATCTTGTATCAACTCGTCCATATTTTCTTTAATATATAGAAGCACGATTGTTTCTACAGAGAAAAAACGCTAAAAATAGAAAATTCTTATCTTTTGACCTTTCTATTACAGGTCTCATGATCCAATTATAGTTGACTGGACGTACGTGAAACGTTTAGAATTTATGTCCAAGCATGGTGGCTGATTGGTTGAGTGCAGTGACCGGGTGTGGCTCGTGGAAAAGTGGCTACGGTGTATTGTTTATTTTAGGAATGATAACATAGTTTATGTGCAAAAGGAAAGTTTCATTGCACGGATTAGTATTAAATAGGTATTTTTATTTCTTTAGTGGCAAAATTCTTTGATAAGAAACTCATAAGCAGCCCACCTGATCGTAAATGATTACAGCAATTCCTGGGCATAATTAAATGACCGGATCGGGGATTTAGTCCGGGCACCCGCGGAGAGGTTAGCCTCGCGACGGCGATCGGCGTCCCAGTAGGGAACGTCGACGGGAGAGAGTACTCCCTCGAGGTATTCTGTCGGGTCGACCACTGAAGTCAAGGAACTCTGCACCGGTGGTCAACCCAACGACGAAGGCGACGTGCTATACGGGTGTGCGTGCTTACGCCCCTCTGTCGCCCCGGACGGAGTGATGCGAGGAGTGCGCCGACCGTAACCCATACAAAAAAAAATCGGGCATAATTAAATCACATTGCAATATGGTGATGTAGTAAGAATAATACAATTTATGTTCTATTGCCCGTGGGTATCTTAAAAGATAACTAATGTAATGATTCCTGATGTTTTAACTTTTTTACGGATTTTATCGCGTTTGTATTAAAACTTTGCTGCGTTCATAGTCATGGTACGCCTTTGATCATAAATGCTGCAAAGTGATCGAAACGTTGGGTAATCAAAAATTACAATTAAAATTAAATATTAAAATTAAATACAAATGTCATAAAATCCGTAAAATAGTTTTATTTACAAGAGGCCTTTTTTTTTGGGGTGGGTTGCGGTCGGCGCGCTCCTCGCACCCCTCTGTCCGGGGCGACAAAGGGGCGTAAGCAGGCACACCCGCAACCCACCCACGATGCACGTCGCCTTCGTCGTTGGGCCGACCACCGGAGCAGGGTTACTTGTCATCAGTGGTCAATTTACAAGAGGCCTAATGAATATGATTTGCATATAACATCTATGCAAAAGAAGGAAAAATGGACGTAAAACCCTTTATCAACGTGTCTGATCACCTTGGTAGATCAATTTCACTCCTATTGTGGGGGTGGCTTAATTCCAGCACACACATCCTACTTTATACGAGCTAAAATGACAATAAGAATATATTTTATGCAAAACAAAACAATGTAGATATTTTTTTTAGATTTTTGTTCATTTTTTGAAAAACCGCTTGTCCTATTTCAATAAAATTTACATGGGGACCATTTAGGAAGTATATCCTTTCCAACAAAAAAAATTCAAATTGGTTGGCAAGCGACGGAGTTATGCGAGAAAAATACAAACATCTGAATTGGGAACCTCCTCGTTTTTTAGAAGTTGGTTAATAAAAACATAATTCACGTGAGTACTATCAATCTATTAGAATTTTCTCAATTAGTATACAGAATTTTAGAAGCACGAGCTTATGTTTCTAGTATATTTTACCATTATGATACAAAAGTAAATTGTAAATAAACTATTTATTTACTTAGTTTGAATTGTGCAAGTGCGTTAAAAAAGAAAAGTAAACTTAAACTTTAAGAGAGATTTTCTTGTGTAGATAATCAAGTTAATTAAATTAAATAACTTCATGTGATTGATTTTAACTATAACAATTTTTTAAACTAAGTAAATACGAGCACTTAAATCTTGCGACAAGCTTTTATAACAGAAAACTTGTGTAATGACGTTATCAGTTGTTAGTAAAAGTTTTAAAGTTAAAGTTTATTTTTGTCTTTTTAGAGCATTTAAATAAAAGCTTGTTTTTAAAAAGATTATTTACTTTATTTTTTTCACTTACTTATTTAATTTAAATAAAATTACGTAAAACAACATGCCTATTAATAGCTTCAGTGTGATGCCTTTCGAAAAATGATATAATATAACTCACCAGGGACCAGATACCGCAAACGACATCCGATCATGAGTTACCCGCTACAGCAGCCATCCCTGAGGAAAAAAAACCTCTTATTACAAGAAAGAAAATTTGTTATTGGAAAACCTCTTATGACACTCGTCAAGGCGGCAAAGGTGTTTTTAACTCTGGACCAATACGATGATGCTTCAGACCATAACGCCTTTGTCCTGGATCACCATTCTAGTAGTCTTTTTTTTTTTTTTTTTTTTTTTTTTATTGCAAACGGTGGCAAACGAGCAAACAGTACACCTGATGGTAAGTGTTGCTGCCGCTCATGGACCTTTACAAGGCTGTTGCCTACCGCAAAGAAAGCGAAGGGAGTGTGAATGCGTGCATTGAGGCTCGGTGATACCAAGGGCACCACCAAAACCCTCCACACGTAATCACCCTCAGAAAGTTGGGCTTCCGGCTCTCTCGCTCACCGAACGAAGCGCAGTAACAAATTGCTACTACTCAGACGTCGATTTTCTGCGAGAGCATGGTACTGCCCCGGACGGACCGGCCCGCGGCTGTAGACAGATAACTGTCGACAGTGTGGTCCTACCACTCCTAATAATGCTAATAATGGCACAAAATGAAAATTAATGTTCTTTACATGTCCAGTAACTTTGCGATAGTAAAACATTAGAAAATTATTTACAAGTAATGTAGAAAACACTAAAAAAAGTATAAGCATCCGAACTAAAGTTCGGATGCCTGTACTTTTTCAAGTAAATTATAATTAAATAGTAAAAAAAATTACAAGAAAATTTTATAACTCAATAACCGTCAGATGTTGATCAAATTGAAATGGAACACTGGAAGGGCACCCCTTCACCTTGATTGGAAGCGCCGGCTTAAAAATAAAAAAAGAACCGTTGAAAATGGTTTTAAGTATAAAGTTCAGAGAAGGAAACCTCCACTATTTTTCTGATTTACTATGAATTTCAAATAATATTTAAGATTTTATAGAATCCCGCCCAGTTTGTCACTGAGATAAAGGAATAACGGTGCCATTGTACAATCTAATGGCGATGGGGAGAAGAAACGGTAGGTTATGGGACTACAGCGTGTGTCCAGCCTACCCCAAAAAAAAAAACGTTTTATAGTGATAGGACCATACTGGTCGCCAGCCGTCTACTTACAGCCACAGGCGTAGGCCTATGCAGCCGGATAGCTTCAGAATTTATTGTTACAATTTGTTACTGCACTTCGTTCGGTGAGCAAGAGAGCCAGGAGCCCAAATTTCTGAAGGCATTTGCGTGTGGTGGGTTTTGGTAATGCCTTTAGCATCACCGAACCTCATTGCACACATTCAGCGTGCAATGAGGTTCGGTTATTTCATCGGTTATTACATTCCCTTCATTTTCTTCACAGTAGGCGGCGACCTGGCAAAAGTATTAGACATGGGCATTACTGGCTATTTATGGCAACGACTACTTGGTATTTACCTGCCGTTTATTTGCTGTCAATACCGATATGGTTAATCGTTACCGAATATCGATATAATACGCGAAAAACAATCGCGATCTCATTTTTATTGATGCGGGGTTTGACCGCTGTAATCTTTTATGGGTCAAACTATAGTGAACACTTTTCGTAGCATTCCTACGATAGTAACGACAAATACAACCACTTTACTATTACAATTTGATTTACCAAGGTTTGTGACGGTTAAGTCATGCGCTAGTATAAATAAGAGCGTCTTTCGCTTTAATCAACGTTCGTTAATGTTGTTTATTACTAAGCCGCTAGCCAATTCCTCTCTGTTTTGCACGTCAGGCATGACGTAGAAAGAGAGAGATAGCATAATTATTTTGGTTATTAGACTTATTAGTGATCGTTCGGTTACCAACGTAGCGAAACAAGAATCACGTTACCTAACCAATAATTGTTATACTATTGTTAGTTGACAATGTCGCGTCATTGTCAGTTGTTTGTAGCTAGATAACTGATAGCCATTATTAGTTATATCAACACCGATACGATACTTTAGAAGTATATCAACCGTTTTCAGTTACGTTTTGGTATAACGGACACATGTCTAAAAGGTATACAGCAGTATTGTTATCAGATCTGCTGTTTGCTCGTTTGTCACGAACATCAATAAAAAAAGAACACTAACGCGCGTGTTTTTTTTCTCTCATTACGTCACAATCAAGCAAATAACAATTAATAATTGAATAGCTTTATTTACATTACGTCACAAAACCATTGATAGCAAACAATACACTCGACTATTTTTAGCCGCAAAGCAGTTATAATACTTTCAAAATGACATATTACATATTATTATTAACAACAAAGACATATACGGCTACCTTAAAAATAGATCAATAAGTCACACGGTTACATATTAAATGACTTGTGTTTCAAGTTGCATAATATATGTTCCCATTGACATAAATATTCCTTGAAGGAAAAACAATGGAACATTTGCCTAGTGACCGATTCTTCGAAGGAAAAGTAATAGACCATGATGATAAATTTCCAGTAACTAACCTTAAATAGCTTTCCGTGACATAAACACAATAAAAACTTGTTCAGTTAATTACTTAACTTATTCAATTAATTAGTGTCATGGATTATTCATCACCATCATCATTAGATCATATGCATCCCACTATTGGGCTCTAGACTCCTCCAAATTAGGAGGGCAATTGATCTACTATCGTTGGTTAAGCGAGTTGGAATAGGGATTTTTTTTTTGTTTTTCCTTCTCTTGTATAGTTATTATGTGCATATAAGCACAGCATATCCCTTAGTCCCAAACAACAGCAATAAAAAAATGTTAGCTGTGTCGTAGCTATTGTTGAGACCTTTCAGCCTCATTCGCCACTTACCAGTAAGTCTTGCTTATCCACCATCAAAAGGTAACAAAAAACAGCTAATTTTACCTACAGGTCATTAAGCCGTGGTCACATACTGCATTTACGATGCATAATATCGTGAACAAAACTGCTGTGTGGTAGCGGCTTCGAATACTACCAACCCTTGCTTTGCTCGTGGGTGTCGTAAAGGACGACTAAGAGCCCTAGATTGACCCGGACCAACTCCATCTGGTACTATTTGGGTCAACGATTACATTCCTTCCTGACGTCAACCCTCCTTGGGAGGGTTGACGTCAGGCAGGCGGCCGGTCATAAAATTCATTGCCAAAACTTTTTGCAATATGTCAAAACAGATGACATATTGCGTCGACCCCATAATAAGAGCGAGATGATGATGATGAATATCGTGAACAAAACTCACAAATACTAAGTACATAAATACATAGTATTGATATTCAATGTATCACCGACCTTTGGAACTATAAACTGAAGAACGGTACATAGTTACATATAATTGCAACCACTCATACAATTACAGTACTATCGTTTATGTGACGTCACACTTCAATGAACCATTGAGGCCACATGACCAAGCCCACTAATGCCATTGAAACAAGTATGTTAGACTATATATTAGTTTTATATAACAGACTAACCCTCGCTTCGCTTTGGTTCAAGTCGCATTCAAAAAACAAAGATAAACAAATAAAAAGTCTGCATGTATTTTGTGTGTTTTATGTTTGTAAAGCCTACCACAATACAGGGATTATTTCTTTAGTGTTTATGCCACTCATGGACCTTACTTATTCCCTTAAAATTAATATTTCTCAGTAAAGATTGCTCGTTTAAAGGATTAAGAATATAATGCGTCACCATCCCTTACTTCCAGGTAGCAATCATCAGAAGAATACATTAGTACCTTTTTGAGATACTTATGAAATCAATTGCAATCGTCAACCTGATTGCCATACATCACAGTAGCTCCTAAGAGACTCCTATGTCTAACACTGGGCGTTGATGGGCTGATGAATAAACACTCATAAGGGCAAAAATGTAATAGGATGTAATTAAGATATATTTCCGTGTGGTGACGAATTAAGAATACAATTCCCCACTCCATATCTTGCGAGAAGAGAAGAAAAACTTGAAAAAAAACCCTATACCAACCTTGCTGACTAGTATGGTCAATTTTCCTCCCTCTTGTGGAGGAGACCCGAGCCCAACAGCAACATATATGAGCTGAAATGATGATGATGATATTTTAGTTCTTTTTAAGTTTATCAATTTACTGTATTTTGCTGGAATTAAATACCTTTCTTTCTTATTCCGGCATGTAAATTTTAGTTATAGATAATAATAGTCTATATAAATTTTAGAACACGTATTTGAGAATTTAGGTGATAAACCTCAATAATCATTTATGTCCATATCAGGATTCGAATCTTTATCCTCACAAGAAGTTATCGCATTGCTAGCTATTGGACGTACGGTGTACTTATAATATTAACACGGCGCATTTGAAGCCGAACCGTCCTGAGGATGCCTCGTTTAGAGGCGAAACACGTGTCGAATGAATATTCGAAGTTCTGCGGAAAATTGCAAGTTGATGTTCTGGAAGGTGCTCATCGCGTGAGAGTAAGATTTCCTTATTTCCTAGTCCACCTTAATCCTATCCCGTATTCCTTTTATTGTGGTGTGCGGTATATTGATTACCGAGGGAAAGTCATGGAAGGCCATTTTAAAATAAAAATGGATTGCCGCTATGTATCGCCTAATTCAATCAATTAATATTAACACTATTAATTATCCATCATTTCTGCTTATATACGTCCCACTGTTAGGCTCAAGCCTTCTCCACAGTAGAAGAGAAATTGATCTACTATACCATGCTGGCCAGACGTGTTGGTACAGTGGTTTATTTCGAGGTTTTCTTCTTTTGTATAGATGTACATATTGTAATCATCTTTTATAACATCCACGGGCAAGAGAGGGCGTGGTGAATTGTATTCTTACTGCGTCACCACAACGAAGATTTATTATTATGTCAGGGGAATACTACCAATATTGACGTTTCTCGTAGAACACTACACAAACTTGGGCCAATTCTTCGAACTAGCAATTGAATACTCAAGGACGTTTGAGGTTAAAATATTTTGATCTCCTTTAACTGGAATACATGCTATACCGATTCCATATAAATTGGAATATAGTAGTCATCATCATCTTTATCACCAACATCATCGTTTCAGCCCATATATGAGGCTATGAGAACCATAATGGCCTAACTCATTTTTAAGGTATTGAGTTTATGATTTTTTACAGATATAATTGATCATTTTGATGGAACCAAGGTGGCCTAAAAGTGATACAAGGAATATTCACTAGATGGCAGCATAATCATTGTTAAGGTTTTACTATACTATTTTAATTTTTTATGGTGCTGAAAAGGCTTGTCCATTGAATTAGGCCAGTATGGTTCTCATGGCTTCATATGTGCCACTGTTGGGCTCAGGCCTACTATGGGAGGGAAATTGACCTACTATACCACGCTAATCAGACTTGTTGATTTAGGGTTTGGAGTTTTCCTTCTCTTGCATAAACTTCATTTGTATATCATATCTTTTAGCCGTATATTACGTCACCCATGGGCAAGAGAGCATGTGGTATTCCGTCACCCCATGGGATAGTAGTGATAGCATAAAAAATAGGGTAATTAATATTAACTCAAAAATCGCATTGAAATTGGTGCATCCATTCGAGAGCTACGTATAATGCAAAGATGTGACAAACATACACACAGACATTGGCGTCAAATTTCTAACATCCCTCATTTTAAGTTGGGCGTTAAAAAGTGAGAAAAATTAAAAATAATAGCTAAAGAAGCGTTTCTGAGGTTCCAAGCGCGTGTTCTTCGTATAAGTTCATGACCTGTTTTTACGGCAACATAAAACTATTAACATAAGTAATTATTTTAGTATTATTATATTAACAATTTATATTGTTAAACGTTGAATGGCAAAAAACCCATTGAATTCCTCTCTTCGAAATCTACTATACTTTTGTTATTTTTAATAACTACTCGTTCATTTAATAACATTATCATGTTTCATTATTATTTTTAAAAGACGAGTGCTTTTAACGGCGTAGTCCTGTCCTTAGCACTAATAACACTAGGAATGTAACGGATGTGGTTTTATCGGAACTGAAGTAGAAATCGAAGTTTTTAAATTTGATTTGTCGAAATCGGATTCGGAGTCGGAGGCAAAGGCAGATGAATGATGTTTTAAGGGTAAGTCTAATAAAACAAAATATTATTACAAAAATTATTCAGCTTTAATTTAAAGAGTCATAAAAGACTTGTATAATAAAAAAAAACACCCATTACAACGCAAATAATATATCCATTACCGTTACCAACCAATTTCCGAAGAAAGTGAAAAAGTAAGCGCAAAAAGTAGGTACATGAAGGAGGGTACACCGCGCAACAAACAAACTTGTTTAAACATATTAGCTGCGGTCGTACATCTGCCCGCAGCTGCCCGCGACCTTATGCTTATTGCCTTATCTGAACTCTGATTTCAAATTTCGGAACCAAAATTGAAGGTATAAAATTAATTGGAAGTTCCGACTCTTCGGAACCGGAGTCGAAGCTCCGTAACGTCTCTAATTTGTACATTTGTCGGAGACATTGCGAAACTATGGATATCGACGTTACTCTAATGAATATCCACGTCAGTCGATAATGGGGTTAGTTATTAATAAAACTGTTGTAAAACAGTTCGTTCCAGGAACATATTACTGTTTATCGCATTCCTATATTTCAAATCTTCCGCAATCTTTCATACAAAATACTGTTACAATTTTTCATTAATGAGTTTTTATAAAGGTGTATTTACATTTGTTTTGTTTTGTTGTACTTTATTCATTTATCATATTTATTATAAAGTACTCTTTACATTTTACTATTCTCGATTTTTCCGAGTACTCTTTCCGCGTGGTGGCGGAGTAAGAATACCACCACTCCCTATCTTGCCCGTGGATGTCGTACAAGACGATTAAGGGATTTAAAATGCACATAAGATCTTTGCAAGAGAAGGGAAACTCTAAATGAAACCCTATACCAACATGTCTGACCAGCATGGTATAGTAGGTCAAATTCCCTCCCATTATGGAGGAGGCCCGAGCCCAACAGTGGAACGTATATGGGCTGCGATGATGATGATGATGATGATTCTCGATTTGGTGATGGAGTAAGAATACAACTCACCACCCACTCTCTTGCACGTGGATGTCGTAAAAAACGACTGAGGGATATAATATGCATATAACGCCTGTGCGAGAGTAAATATAGTTCTTTAACAATCGGTCTCACTAGCGTCGCATGGTTGGTCAACATCCTTCCTATTATGAAGGCGGCTTCAACCCAGTAGTGTGACGTATATGAGCGAGGATAATGACTATATTAATACTGTTGCGATAGACAACGTTAACAAAGACTGGCAATCCGGAGTGGTGCGAAGGAGCGCGCCGACCGCAACCCAACCCCAAAAAAAAAGTGGAACTATATTAATCATAGAATATAAACAAAAGTCAAGTTCAAAGAAGATTTCAGCATATCATTCTGGTTTTCACAATTTGATGGTCATGTCCAAGAGTAAAAGAGATATTAGTGGACTAATGAATGGTTATTTTTTTTTCACCATGTCTCATATACGCCCCATTGCTGAGCTCAAGTCTCTTCCCCAAAGGGAGGTAAGTTGACCTACTATATCACGCTGGCTAGACGTGTTTGTATAGAGTTTTATTTTGAATTTTTCCTTTTTGCATAGAACATCTATGCAAAAAATGTTTATTTTTAACTGCTGCGCATTTAAATCCCATAATCGTCTTTTACGATACCCACGGGTAAGAGAGGCGCTGGTGAATTGTACTTGCTACTGTCACAAAACGAATAGTTATTTATCTGATAGATATATGAATGAATCTTTCATTATGTCATCATTATCATCATTTTAGATCATAGTTTTCATTACTGAGCTGGAAGTTCCTCTACAATAGGACAGCAATTGACAGACTACACCATGTAGTTCAGACGTATAGGTAGAGATTTATTTCGAGTTATTCCTCTTTTGACGTGATCATGTCTTATAAATCGATAAACGCCAGGTGTACGCATGAAAACTTGTCACGTTACGCATTGTAACCGCTTTCGTAGTGGAAACTGGGACTTGAAGAATGAACTACGAGGAAGACCAGCCACTAAGGTAAATAACGATGAATTGAAGGTGATGGTGTAAGCTGATCAGAGTCAAGCTACCAAGATATGAGCGGCACAATATTGACCCATTTGCACCAAATGGGTAAATATAAAATAAAACTTGAAAAATGATGATGATTTCACTGATCTGCAGAGAGCAACGCGCGTTGAAGCTTGCCTTATTCTGTCAAACCGGTATAGAAATGAAGGGATTTTGGACCGAATTATGACGTGTGATGAAAAGTGGATTCTTTATAATAATCACAAGCGAACAACGCAATGGCTGACCCCCGGTCAAACGCCACAACAATGCCCTAAAACGAAGCTTACCCATAGAAAGGTAATGATAACTGTTTGGTGGTCACTTCATGGTGTAATTCACTACAGCTTCCTCAGATCCGGCCAAGCAATAAATGCAAATGTCTACTGTACAGAACTCCGAACAATAATGGCGAAACTCACTATAAAACAGCCCCGACTTTTCAATCGATCTTCACCATTATTGCTCCATGATAACACAAGATCTCATACAGCTCGAGAAACTGTTTTAACACTACAAGAACTATAGTTAGAAACCATACGTCATCCTTCATACTCGCCAGATCTTGCCCCAACCGACTACCATTTTACCACGATTTTGACAATTTTTTGCACGGTAAAAAATTTCTTCCAAGGAAGCAGTACAAGATACCTTCACACGATTTATGGAGTCCAGGACCCCATAGTTCTATCGCAAAGGTTTAAATGATCTTCAAGTTAGATGGTAGAAATGCATAGATAATGAGAGTAAATACTTTGAAAAAATCTGTTTTATGAACAAAAAAAAAGTTTCAATTTATCAGTACGAAACGGCAATTTCATACTTTAACCCCTAATAATAAGCGCTTTTAAGGCAATTAAATGATGGATTCAGTAAGCGGCGTGTAAATGTGGTAGCACTTTAAATATTGTTTGCATTGCTAGATATTTTGGTACGGTGACTCAGTCTAAAGGATTTTGTGTACTGTTCTGTCTCATTATCTTCGATTTCGAAATTGTGTGTATCGAAATAACGATTTAACTGACGTGGCGTGAAGTTTACTCTGTTATAGGCCATATCATATTTGATGTTTTGTGTTTAGTTTAAGGTGGAAATAATATGATGTGTTTTGCTTTATTTCCTTTCATAATTACCTAATATTTTTATCGAATTTATTTAGATATATATTAATGAAAAATAAAAAATAAATATTGAAAAATATATAAAAATTACAAAAAGAGAATAATAATAACACCGAGATTCGAACCGACGCTGTTTGAATGTCAACAAAATCAAAATTAGAACCTGTCAAATTCCCATCTGAGCTATCATAACTCATGACGTTGACGACGAAATTTGAATTCATATTCTTTTAAAATTTAATGTCATTATTTGTTTTGCTAAAAACACGGACAAAACAACATTTTCCATAAATAAAACCTAGCTAGATCGATTTTTTGGACCCGAAACCTCTAGTATGCCAAGTTTCAACAAAATCGTTGGAGCCGTTTCTGAGATCCTGAATACATATATAGGTATATATATACACTCATTTGCAAAAAAAACGGGCACCTAAGCAATGAACCATTTCAAATGTTAATATTTCTTTGTTTGATAATTATAGGTAGTTTTATCCACACAATTTGCTAAATTAATAAGAAAATAATCGTTTTCATCAGTATTTCATAAAATTTAGATACAATTTATGGGAAATAATGCTAAACCTCGCTAGTAGTGTATATTCGCTAGTAGTGCATATGCTCATGAAGTAAAAATAAAAAAGTTTTTTTGTTTGTTTTTCTTTAATAAAGTAAAAGCAGATAAATGTTTAGTATCGAGTGTGACCCCCTCTAGCTAAAATCACAGCTTGAATTCGTCTGGGCATGCTAGCGAGTATATCCCGGATACTTGCTTGCGGAATACGTTCCCACTCCGCAGTAATCACATTCTTCAGCTCTCTGATGGTCTGCGGAGCCGGGTGTACTGATCTCACACGCCGTTTCAGAACGTCCCAGACATGCTCTATGGGATTGAGGTCGGGACTTCGAGCTGGCCAATCCAAACGACGAATGCCGACCTCTTGCACATACGCATTAACATCGCGGGATCGGTGGGCGCGAGCATTGTCGTCCATAAAAATCGAGTCTTCACCTAGAGCGGCCAATGCGGGTTGTGCATGAGAAATTAGAACTTCCGTTATGTATCGATGCCCAGTCAGTGAGCCGTTTTCAATGAAGACTAACTCTGTACGATCCATTGAATTTATTCCTGCCCAAAACATAACAGAGCCCCCACCATAAGGTGTGATTTCTTCGAAACATGCCTCTGCAAAGCGTTCTCCTTGTCTTCTTAGCACTCGCCGACGTCGATCTTCACCGAACAGAGATATCCTGGCTTCATCAGAGAACAAAACCCTATTCCAATCGTCTTGAGTCCATGATTCACAATTTCTAGCGAACCTAAGCCTGTGAACTCTGTGCTCACGGAGTAATTTGGGGCCGCGGGCCGGGCGGTGACTGCGTATATTGGCAGCGAGAAGCCTCCTCCTGACCGTCCATAGACTAATATGCACATTTCTTACTTCTTGGAGGTTGTTCTTAAGATCCACATACGAAGATTTGCGATTTCTCAATGCGCGACTCACAAGAAAACGATCATCCCGTGGTTGGGTACATGGTTTTCTTCCAGAACCAGGCCTTCTCTCGACGGAACCAGTCTCCTGATATCGCTGCCAGGTCCTTTGGACTGTCGAGCGACTAACATTTAGCCTCCTAGCCACGAAACATTGGCTGCAACCCTCTTCAAGCAGCGCGATAATTTTGGTAGCTTTTACCACTTTATCTACCATTTTTGATACAGCCAAACAGCATTAAATAAAGCTTTGACAGTCAAGGATATGAAATTAATCGATAAAAATTGAATAAAAGTTATGAAAGTCGATGTTAACTTCTGGAACTTCGCGCCAAAAATGTAGGATAAAAAGGGGTTTTCTGTAAAAATGAACATCAAATGAAAAATTGAATTTAGAACGTACTTTTTTAAATACCACAGCATTTTTAAAACCGGCCAGTAACGTGTACAAACGATTGAAACCTTTTTGGTATTGTATCTTTTTAAATATGAATGAAAATCAAAACCGCCCGTTTTTTTTGCAAATGAGTTTATATATATATATATATATATATATATATATATACAAGAATTGCTCGTTTAAAGATATAAGATAAGATATCTGGTCAGGTAAATATTGCCACGGCGTATGGTCACGGAATAAATACACAATTCACCACCCCATCTCTTGCTCGTGAGTGTCGTAAAAGACGACTAAATGATTAAATATGCTTATAACATCTATGAAAGAAATGGAAAACTCGAAATAAAAGTCTGTAACAATACGTCTGACCAGCGTGGTTATTGTAGGTCAATTTCCCTTCAGGCATCAAATGTCAATAGACGATCTCTCTGGCGCTCCGTAAAAGCGCGGAAGGGATTGCTGTTGGTTTTAGTTGGTATCCCAATTGCACTGTGACCGGCGAGTCCCACACACCTCGTCGCCTGTCACCGGCGGGGGACAGTGCGTAATTGCATTTCCAAAACAAAAGATCGATTTTCCTACTCTTTGGTGCATGTGAAAACGGTCCCATGACTTCCTCGTAGCCGAGGGACAGGAACAGCGTGTGGTTTTAGCTGGTAGTGGCGCTGATAAAATAAATCGACGTTGAGCCCGGCATACTCCATCTATCAAAGGTGGGCGTAAAATTGCATTTCCCTACGCGAAAAAAAAAGAAAATCAATTTCCTTTTTATTGTGGAGGAGGCGCGAGCCCAACACGTTCCACACGTATATGAGCTGAAATGAATGAATGAATAAATTAAATGTGTTAAATTAATCTATTTTTAGAGTTTTGCCGTAATGTTACTCACTATTTATGATTATAGTAAGTCTTCCTTCCTTCCGTGTGGTGACGGAGTATGAATACAATTCACCACCCCCTATCTTACCCGTGGGTGATCGTACGAGACGACTAAGGGATATAAAACGCAAATAACATCTATGCGAGAGAAGGAAAACTCGAAATAAAACACTATACCAACACGTCTGACCAGCGAGGTATAGTAGGTCAATTACCCTTCCACTACGGAGGAGGCCCGACCCTATTGGGCTTGGGCCTCCTCCTGGGACGTATAGGGGCTGAAATAATGAGATGATGAAGTCTTCCTTCGCGCAAGAATTCTGTAAAATGTCCGAAACGTTAGAAATAACAGCTGGACCGATGTTGATGAAATTTTTGTGTGTTCAGGGAGATTCGAGAATGGTATAGATTCACAATTGGATCCAATAGATATCACTGCTGTCGATTTTAAGGAGAATTCCTTTTACTATTTTTTTAGATTTTCACAGAACGTCTGTTGGATATAATAGGTATATAGGTGGATATATAGGATGTAATAGGTATATAAAATTTTAATGGGTATTTTTTTTCACTTGTGAGAAATACATTCCTTTGTTTTAGTCTTTAACTACTATTTGAATATGCATATTAATCGTTTTTTATAATTTAAAATATAGTAATAATCATGAAACAAATTTATTCATATCCTCTTGGAAACAGATTTTATTATTTTTATTGGCAGTAATTAAGACACCTAAAAAATTAATGCTGTTACGAATAATAAACTTAAAATATTAGAATATATTTTTTTAATTTTATACATAACATAGTCAAGTCTTAATGAAATGTAACACTTTGATTAATATTTCGCAATAGCATATGTTTTATCTAATAAGAAGAAAAACCATCATTTGCCGACTATTTAAAAATTGCGGAATACAATTTTAAATATAATTTGAATAAGGCTGTAATTCACCCTGTCTCGTCTGTGGTTGTCGTAAAAGACGTCTAAGGGATATTACACGCATATATTAACTATGCCAGAGAAGATAATCTCGAAATAAAACCCCTACACCAACCCGTCTTGTAGAAGAGGTTCGAGTTCAGGAGTGGGACTACAATGACGAAATAATGGAAGACTTAAATTCAGCAATGTGACGATCTGAGTGGAGATGATAACGTTATGATCATGAAGTTTAAATTAATTTAGAATTATCTAAATTATTTTAATTAACAAGATAAAAATAATTTAGAATAATTTAGAATTAACATTTTTTTTAATTAATAAGTTTAAATTAATTTAGAATTATCTAAATTTATTATTATTTTAAACTTCATGATAAATTCTCTTCTCAATATATGTCATTTTATGTCAGTGTACGTTAGTTCATTTTATTAACCGACTTAAAAAAAGGGAGGAGGTTTCAGAATTCGACCGTATATTTGCTTTTTTATGTTTGTTCGCGGATAACTTCGTCGTTTATGAACTGTCTTTATGATTATTTTTTGTTGGAAAGGCTACGCTTCCCCAAATGGTCCTATGAAAATTTTATTGAAATCGGACAAGCGATTTCAAATCAACAAAAATCTAAAAATTTTTACATTGTCTACATTATTGAAGGCGGCTTCTTTTTTTTGTAAAAAATAATTATCTAAGTTATTCATTCATTCAAATCATTTACACGGTATCAAACTAAATGGAACCGAGACCTGTAGTTAGTTGACTATTTGTAGCAATGTCAGCTGCAGCTTTATAGCAATGTCAGCTGCAGTGGTGTAACGAAACTGGCTCTTAGGGGAACGGATATGCCGGACTGGCTACGGACGACAACCGATGGTCGAACGAACTCAGTACCGATGGTCAGCTCAATGGCGAAGGAAAGGGAATACGGTGGGTTATGGGGTCACGCTCTACCCTCGCGTCACCCCGAACGAAGCAGACGGCGCATACGCTAACCATAGCTCACCCAAAAAAGGTACAGATACGGAACAGTAAAGATAGGAGCATCCATTTCGTGGCGTTGCCCTAAAATTTAAGAGAGACAAACGATAATCCTGGCCAGAATCAACACACCTTTTTAACATATTTTTTACCGATTGAACGGTTCTCTCACTTTTCCCATTTGATTGCGGGTATAGTGGGGAGGAAGTCTCTTGTTCTATTTCCCACTCACGTAAGAATTTCTTAAATTCTAGCGAACTGTAAGCCGGCCCATTATCAGTTACTAATATTGCCGGTATACCGTGACGCGCGAACTGATCTATCATAAAATCGATAACATGTCTAGAGGTAATTCCCGCCAACTGTCCGACTTCCATATAATTAGAAAAGTAGTCTACTAAAATAATATATTTTTTCTTTCTATATTCAAATATATCTGAAGCTAATTTGTGCCATGGCAACGCGGGCACCTCGTGCTGTAGTAGCGGCAAGCGCCGCGGTCGGGGTGCGTATAGCGCACACGCAGCGCAGGCGCGCACCGTGCGCTCGATGTCAGCGCTCATGCCCGGCCAGAACATGACGTCACGCGCACGTCGCTTGCACCTCTCTATACCCAAGTGACCCTCGTGTATCCGCGCCAACAGTAGGTCACGTAATACGCGCGGTATGAACACACGCTCCGCTTTGAAAATAATACCGTCGACATAATGGAGCTCCCCGCGATAAGGCCAAAAGACATTTAACGTATTGTCAATATCACGCCTACTCCTAGGCCAGCCATTCTTTATATATCCTATTAGTAATTTACAATCCCCATCTATCTCTGTTTCTTTTCTAATAACGTTTAATTTCTGATTACTGTACGGTACATGATCTATCATGAAACACGATTGCACTTCGACTTCATCAGAAAGACTATCAGACATCTTATCATTCAAGGGGGCTCGCGACAGCGTATCTGCTATGTACATACTTTTCCCCGGAGTATATACTACTTTAAATTCGTACCCTTGCACTCTCATCATCATTCTTTGTAACCTAGCTGGGACCGAGACTAACGGCTTGCAAAACAAACTCTCTAGGGGTTTATGGTCCGTATATACGGTGACGTCAGACCTGCCATAAATATATTGCCTGAAACGTTCAACCCCAAAAACAATGGCTAACATCTCCTTCTCAATATGCGCGTATCTAGCTTGTGTGTCAGTGAGCGTCAGCGAGGCGAACTCGACGGGACGACCCCCCTGCAGTAACACCGCCCCCACAGCTACGCTGGACGCGTCCACTGACACCACCAGTGGCAGTCTGTCGCTGTACAATGCCAGAACTGGCGCGCTGCCTAACTTGCTTTTAAGCTTATCCACTGCTTCAGAATGTTGACAATCCCATAACCACTCGGAATTCTTTTTTAATAGCGACCTTAACACATTCACACTTTCAGAGTAGTTAGGAATGAACTTAGATAAATAATTAACCATACCTAAAAATCTTTCAAGGCTCTTTCTATCCGATGGATACGGTATTTCCATAATTGCCTTCACTTTTGAATCATCAGCCTGCATTCCTGACGCGTTAAATTTGTGACCTAAATAAGTAATCTCCTGTACCCCAAATTTACATTTTGTACGATTGAATTTAATGCCTACATCCCTAGCGCGTCGTAAAAGATTTTCGAGTCGACGGTCATGCTCGTCCCTATTGTGTCCCCACACTATAATATCGTCGATAAAGGAATCGACACCCTCTAAATTTTCTAAGTGTTGTCTTAGCTTCGCATGGAAAACTTCTGGTGCACAATTAATTCCATAAGGTAAACGTAAAAATTGATAACGACCAAAGGGTGTGCTAAACGTACAGAGGTCAGCACTGGCGTCATCGATCGTCACCATCCAAAAACCACAGCGCGCGTCCAGCACGCTGAACACGGCGGCACCACGCAGTCGCGCCGCCAGTTCGCCCACCGTGGGCAATGTATAATGCGCACGCCGTACTGCACGGTTCAAAGGTCGAGGATCTAAACACACACGAATACCGCCGTCCTTTTTCGCTACTAAAACAATAGCATTAACCCAGTCCGTCGGATGAGTAACTTTCCTTACTACGCCTAAACCTTCCATTCTACGTAACTCATGTAACAACTTATCTTTAAGACCTAAGGGAATTTTTCGTGTTGGACATATAACTGGTTGCACATTTTTATTCAAAATAATCTTATATTTACCCGGTAACCGTCCCAAACCTTTGAACAAGTCAGTATATTTATCAATATTTATTGCATTAATCTGATTAATTAATCCTAAAGAAATACAACCTTCCAGACCGAGTACATTCTGACAGTTTATATTAGCAACAACAAATGATAAACAATACTCTTTACCGTTAAATATAAAAGTTAGTTGATTTGTACCTACAATAGGTAATCTCTCACCTGTAAAGGATTGTACACGTTTTGTGAACGGCATAAGGTTGTCAATTGAGAAACCTAAGTTTACATACTCTGCTATAGAAATAACATTTATCATTGAGCCGGTATCTATTTTTAGTGAAATAATTTTGCCGTTACACTTTATTATTTCAACCCATTCCTTAGCAGAACGCTTACATGTTTTTTTATAATCTTCGATTGTGCCTACGTAAAATATTTCTTCACTATCACTTGTTACGCTATCTACACTTAGATTTAGCACTTTTTGATTTGTTTTCTTCACATCACACACTCGCGAGAAGTGACCTTTCGTCTCACAAACGTAACATAACGCGTCTCGCGCCGGGCACCGCTCGGCGTCCGCGCATCGGGCGTTACCACACCTACGACAGACGCTCCGCTGAAGCTGCACGCGCGCCGGACGTGGCCCGGCGTTACCGCCGCGTCGTCTTGCCCCAGCGCCGTCACGTCGTCGTCCGCTACCACTCTGGACAGCATTCACTTGCATCCCTTCTGAAGGTCCCTCGATGCACTTACTTTCTTCCTTAGACATTTCGGCTGCTTGACACATTTGTATCGTCTTGTTTAATGTTAAATCGTCTGTGCGGAGAAGGCGATCCCTCACCGTGTTATTAACAATGCCACACACTATTTTATCTCGCAACAAGCTCTCCTGCAGCTCACCGAACTCGCACTGCTGACTCAATACCCGTAACGCCGTTACATATTGGTCAACGTTTTCGCCATCTTCTTGGTTGCGGGTAAAAAACTTAAATCGCCTGACAGTAATATTCGGTTTAGCACCAAAATACTTATCAAACTTCTTCAACACACAGTCGATGTCATCCTCACTTTCACCTTCATTAAATGTGAAGGTAGTGTACACTTCGTATCCAGCCGACCCTATGAGATTAACCAACAAGCTAGCCTGAACTTCTTTAGGCTCTTTGCTCACTCCAGATGCTTTTAAAAATACTTCAAATAGCTTCTTCCATTTTCGCCACGCCTCGAACCGCGTGGCTGGACCGCCATCGAGTGACAATTCTATTGGAGGACGTGCGTGTTCCATGTCGATAGTTTATTTTAATAACTATTTCGTAAATTGATGAAAATGATGGTTCGGGGGTTTCTATTTATCTTTTTATCACTTTTTAACCCATTAAAATACACACCGCTGTCACCATGTAGTGAAACACACGCAAGTTGGTTCATTACTGATTTATTATTTTAATACCCTCCACCTAGTTACAATTAATGTACTGACAATATACTACAAGTTTTAGTAATAAACCTACAAAAATTACCATTGACTTGGAATTAAAAGATAAAAGTAGGTTACTCGCGATACAAGACCTCTGCCTTTTGTCGTAATTAAGGCACTAGCTATTAACCTATCTTTGAGAAACCGGGGGTCAGGAAAACTGTGTTCTCATTCACGCTATCCTATTATGAACTTCCGACCCTTATAAATGATTCTGACCTCATACTGTAAAATTATTACGAAACATATGTAAGATGTGGCTACCCACATCTTGCATTATGTTTCGTAATAATTTACATAAATTGGGCCAAAATTCGAAAGTTTTTTTTCTTTTTTTGGGGTTGGGTTACGGTCGGCGCACTCCTTGCTCCGCTCCGTTCGGGGCGACAGAGGGGCGTAACTGACTATCGTCTCACTGACTTATCGTCAGTGGTCGGCCCGACGAAATACCCCCTGAGAAGTACCCTCCCCTCGACCGACATCTCCCCCTCGGGGAGGACGTTGGTCTTTCTTCGCGCGGTCGGCCTCTGTGGGTGACGGACTAAATCCGCAGTCCAGTCACCCGCGGCCTCGGCTAGGGCGGCATCAGGTGCAGGTAATCGTGCCTACGCCGCACCAGTCACCGGCGGCGGTTCGCGTCGTTGAGGAGACGCTCCTCGCGACCAAAATTTGAAGTTATACATCCTTTGGCGCGTTTGAGTAAAACGATGGGAGTAAGTAAATGTTTACTATGCGCGCGCAGGCCGTTACAAAAAACCGACACCCTGAAGTTAACTAGTCAACATATTTTAGGATACGCGCACCACCATCACATCAAATGTCAACTAGATAATGATAAGGACAGTAATAATTTTCTATTATAAGTGTCGTTTTTTTTTTTTTTTTTTTGCCGGCGACTGGGGCGGCGTAGGCGCAACTATCTGCACCTCATGCCGCCCTAGCCGAGGCCGCGGGTGACGTGACCGGGGATTAGTCTGTTACCCGCTGAGAGGCCGACCGCGTGAGGAAAGACCGACGTCCTCCCCGAGGGGGGAACGTCGGTCGATGGGAGGGTACCCCAATTAGGGGTATTCCGTCGGGCCGACCACTGACCACAAGTTAACGCTGCTCCAGTGGTCGGCCCAACGACGAAGGCGACGTGGTTTTTGGGTGGGTCGCGGGAGTTGCGTGCTTAAGCCCCTCTGTCGCCCCGGACGGAGTGGTGCGGAGGCGCGCCGACCGCGACCCACCCACAAAAAAAAAAAAAAAAGAATGGCGTTTTTTCTACGAACGCAGGATGAAAAAATTTTAAAGAAATTTTTGAAAAGATTTTTATCTTGTTATACCAAAAAGGTATTACTTCTTACGTGCTTACATAAGTACACACACTTTATTTTCAAAAGAACATTTACGCACATATTTGAAGTAGGTATACCATTTTTAAGACACCTTTAAACCAAGCACGAATGAATAATTTAAGATTGAATACACTAACATCAAAAGTGACGAGTTATAAGCACCTAATCCATCTAATTATAATTCATAACTATATTATTATCAAAAGCGCATCGATTAATGAACCTTGGCATGCTGCCAATGTGACTCATTGCGGTCGTCCAAACTGATTATTATCTGTAAAGCGCTTTTAGTTCATTGGCAAGTAAATATACATTTTATCAAATATAGAGTTGGATTTTGCAATTTGAAGGTTGACGAGTCTATAGCTTAAATCAAAGATAATCATCTATCTTTTTATCTATACCAATAAATAAAATTGGAGTGTCTGTTTGTAATGTCAAAATAATAGGCTTTTTTCATGCTCACACGGTTATTTGCACGACACCTATGCCTAAAATAGCAATTAAAAAATTTTTGTCTGTCTGTCTGCCTGTCTGTTTGTTCCGGGTAATCTTCAAAACGGCTGTACCGATTTCAAAAATTCTTTCACCAATGGAAAGCTATAATATCAGGGCGTAAACTAGGCAATATTTTATCCCGGTATTCCCACGGGAACGGGAACTACGCGGGTAAAATGACTATAACCGAAGCGAAGCGGGGGCAGGTTGCTAGTTTTAATATAACTAGTCATTTATTTCAATGTGGTGACGGATTAAGAATACAATTGCCCGCTCTCTTACTGGTTTAGGTTAGCAAAAGCTGTGCACATCACCAGATATGTAAACACTACACGTGTTTACATACCTGGTGGTGTGTCCAGGGTCAAAACACTATTTCCTATTTAACGATTGTCGATTTATTCACTATTATGACCATTTTTAACGTGCTAATAATACAAGCAATGTTATTTATATACTTTTTCTCTGAGATCGATAATCTCGGTATTCTGGTTTTTATAATTAGGCTATCAATCCGCTCTCGCTTGGCTTCGGTTTCAGTCGCCTTACCCTCGTAGTTTGAGTTTATTCGTAACAAACATACAAAAATACGTTTCCTCTTTATAATATTAGGGTAGATTACCCAAAAAGATTGTTCTACTCCGATGTAAGAATATACATATAAGCAAATGCCAATAGCTCTTCCATTAATTTAGTATATGGTGTATTTCACCATCATTACCCAGCATGGATCTAAACGTCGGGGTCGGGCCCGATTTGTCGGACGCCCAGTTTGGTTTTCGGCGAGGGCGTTCGACGATCGCGGCCCTGCTGCGCCTGAAGGCCGTGGTAGCGAAGGCTGTCACCGGCGGAGGAGTCCTATTGGCGGTGTCCCTGGACATCGCCAATGCCTTCAACAGTCTGCCATTCAGCTGCATCAGGGAGGGGCTGAGGTATCACGGGGTGCCCGTGTACCTCAGGCGGCTGGTGGCAGACTACTTGGAGGGGCGCAGCGTCCTCTACGTTGACCGAGTAGGGGACGTTGTGCGAACGCCCATGACGTGCAGTGTCCCACAGGGGTCGGTTCTGGGTCCAACCCTATGGAACATCGGCTACAACTGGGCGTTGAGAGGAAGCCTCCCACCCGGGCTGGGCGTAATTTGCTACGCCGACGATACACTCGTCACAGCACGGGGTGGGACGTTAGAGGAGGCGGCACGCCTGGCAACTCTCGGCACCGAAGAGATTGTCAGGCGGATCGAAGCGCTGGGGTTGAGGGTAGCCCTGGAAAAGACGGAGGCCCTTTTGTCCCATGGCCTCCGTACCGCCGGGCCTCCCGCCGGCGCTTCGATCACCGTGCAGTCGGTCACCATCAGCATCCAGGCCCATATGAAGTACTTGGGCCTGGTGTTCGACGGGCATTTTTGGTTCCGGGAGCATCTCCATCGACTTGTTCCCCGGCTTGTCGGCGCGGCATCCGCCCTTTCGCGGCTGATGCCGAATGTGGGCGGACCCAGCGCTACGTGCCGACAGCTGTACGCGGGGGTGATCCGGTCGATGGCTCTGTACGGCGCACTGGTGTGGGCGGGGTCCCTGACCGTCCGGCTGAGGGCCCTCTTGAGGCGACCACAGAGGGTCATGGCGGTCAGGGCCATACGCGGTTACCGCACGATGTCGACGGAGGCAGCGTGCCTCTTGGCCGGAACTCCCCCGTGGGACCTGGAGGCGGAGATGCTCGCCGACATTTATCGGCGGGTGTCGGCGACACGCGCCCGCGGCGGCATGGTCTCCCTGCAGGAGATCACCGCCTGGCGGGTCGACGCCTGCCGTGGAGTCATTGCCCGTTGGGCAGTCCGGCTGGAGAGTCCTCGGTACGGTGTCAGGACCGTCGAGGCCTTCCGGCCGGTGCTGAAGGAGTGGTTGGAGCGGACGCACGGGGTGCTTTCATTCCGACTGGTGCTGACGGGGCACAGATGCTTCGCGAAGTACCTGCACAAGATTGTTAGGAGGGAGAGCACACCGTCCTGCCACTACTGCAGTTGCGACGAGGACACGGCGCAGCACACGCTCAAGGAGTGTGCTGCGTGGGAGGGGGAGCGCCGTGAACTCGTCGCGATTATCGGTGCCGACCTGGCGCTGCCGACCATCGCCAGGGAGATGCTCGTCAGCGTCAGGAACTGGGACGCGGTCGCCGTCTTCTGTGAGGCCGTATTCTCACGGAAGGAGGCGGCGGATCGTGTGTGAGTAGAGATCCTATTCAGCGACACGTTCCGCCGCCGGCTACTCGGACAGCGCAGGCGCAAGTATCTGCGCCTAATGCCGCCCTAGCCGAGGCCGCAGGTGATCGGACCGGGGAATTGTCCGTCACCGGCAGTGTGGCTAACCACGCGACGGCGACCGACGTTCCGAGGATGTCGAGAGGTGAGGGTACCCGAAAGGGTATTCCGTCGAGCCAACCACTGACGACAAGTCACATCTGCTCCGGTGGTCAGCCCAACAACAAGGTGACGTGGGTACGGGTGGGTTATGGGCCCGCGCGCCGTCCTTTCATCGCCCCGGACGGACTGGACCGCGCGTGCGTTTACCATAGCCCACACTAAAAAAAAAAAAAAAAAAATTACCAATATTACAACATTAATAACAACCAAAAACATCGTCACTAATCTATCACCATTTTTGTTATCTGAGCAGTTGAAATACAACGGTGACGGCGCTGAGTACTTGATGAATCATGTCCCCTTGTTTTCGAAGTTTGCCCGATTTAGTAAAACTGTAGCGTAATGGTTAATAGTCTAAATCTTTTCTTGGTAAATAGGCTATCTAACACAATATTTTTTTGCAAACTTGACTACAAAGATGGTATAGTGAATAAGATACTAACCTACCGTGCCAGTGTCGCGGGTTCGAATGCCACGCGGGACAACACTTTATCCGATCCACAATTTGTTGTTCCGAGTCTGGATGTAATTTGTATCCTTTAATTATACGCTTGTGAAGTCCCCCGCAATACAGAGACTATTTTCTTCGTGTAGGGCGTTATCTTTAAAAAAAAACTGGAGTACCCATATACTAGCGCGTATACCCATTTGCAAACCAAATTAACATTAGAATATAAACACATATATGAAATTTTCATATTAGCACTAGTATTCTCTTTTTTTTTTGGGTGGGCTATGGTCAGCGTATCCACCGTCCAGCTTCGTCCGGGACGACGAAGGGGCGGCGCGCTACCCCAGAACCTACCGTAGCTCGTCGCCTTCGTCGTTGTTTCGACCACCGGTACCGCGTTCCTTGTCCTCCGTTGTTGGCCCGACGGAATACTCTGTGGGGTACCCTCTCCTCTCGACGTCCCTTTCCCAGGACGTCAGTCGCCGTCGCGCACTAGTAATCTTTTGCCATGTTATTGCTAATTAATATCAAAATTTCTGAATACCTAGGTAAAACTCGCATTTAAAACATCAAAAATAAACCATATAAACAATAGCAATACGAAACAGATGTATAGAGATTCCTTTATCAGCAAATAATACGAAATTACAGGACCTTGATTTGATCAGTTTGTAAACAACTGCTTCATATGCAGTTTATTTTATCTATCGTACGTATAATTTATACAGAATGTTACTGTACCAAGCTATTCCATCATCATCTTCACAGCTGAAATACATCCCACTGTTGGGCTTGAGCCTTATCCACAATGGGAAGGAAATTGACCTACTAAACCATGCTGGTCAGATGTGTATAGAGTTTTCTTTCATATTTGCCTACTCTTGCATAGATGTTATCATCTCAGACTGTATATGTCTCACTGTTGGGCTTGAGCCTCCTCCACAATGGGAGGGAATCTTATATACTACGCCTGGTCAGACGTGTTGATAAAGAGTTTTATTTTGAATTTTCTTTCTACTGCATAGATGTTATATGCATATTATATCCTTTAGTCGTCTTTTACGACACCCACGGGCAGAAAAGTTAGTGGTGAATTGTATTCTTACTCCGTACTAAGGTGAATATGTTTCATATTGTTATTTTGCTAAATGATACCGGCTAAGAATATTACCAAATCTTACATTGCTCTTGGATGTTATAAAATAGGACTAAGAGAGTTACATAGACCTAGAAGGACTCTATCTGACGCCATCTAATTAACAATTCATTCCTAAAGAGGGTAGATATCAGGCTGGTGGTCGGTCATAAAATTATTGCCAATAACTTTAGCAATAGCTGGCGAACGTTGCAGGACGCTGCAGAATAACAGCGTTGTGGTATTCCTTTTACCAAGTAGATACCTCAACATTATGCTAGCAGCAGCTATCCTTTTTCTCTTTTCCGAAGGGGACCCTAATCTTGTTATTTTCGCTGTGTTTTCTCTTTTATATTATTTATTGTATTTTATGTTATTGTACTTTTATTCTATATTCTTGTACGTGTCCCTTCCGTAAAGGAGTAATAAATTACTTTTCTTTCTTTCAATATGTTCTCTAAAAGAAGACTGTACTCTTAAGTCGACCTCATATGATAACAGTAGCATTAATAATTAACTTGATGCTTGACAATCACAAAAATAAATTTAAAACTATATTATTCTATGGTTTTTGCAAGTTTAAAATCTCAAATGTGCATTGTAAAGCCTATTTTGCCTATATAATGACTGAATGAAAGATACGTAGTTAAATTTAGGTGCATTATCTCTTTGACACTCTTTAGTTTATTGTAAGGGTAAATCGTTGTATAATATAACTAGCAACTCGCCCTCGGTTTCAGTCGCCTTACCCGCCTAGTGCCCGTTCCCGTGGGAATACCGGAATAAAATATAGCCTATATTACTCCCTGATATTATAGCTTTCTATTGGTGAACGAATTTTTGAAGTCGGTCTAGTAGTTTTGGAGCCTATTCAATACAAACAAATCTTTTCTCTTTATAATATTAGCATAGATTACAGAAAATAATAGTCACAAATTCCAAAAATCTAAGTTTCACTTATAAAGTACAAGACTCGCAGTTATCATCATCATCATTTCAGCTTATCTCCGGCCATTGCTGGACGTAGACTTCCCTCATGTTACGCCACAAAGTGCGGTCCTGTGCCGCCTGCATCCATCGGCACTCAACAACTTTCACCAGGTCGTCGGTTCACCTAGTCATCCTACACTGCGTCGTCTGATACGCGGTCGCCACTCAAGAACCTTTCTTCCCCAGCGGTTGTCGGTTTGTCGAACGATATGGCCTGCCCATTGCATTTACAGCGTGCTAATTTCTTCTATTCTCACCTATTGCTGCTTTTTTTCGCTAATGTTATTTATTATTTCAGTATTATGCATGATCAATATGTATGATTTCGTTGATAACATGTTTAAAGTTAACGAATTAAACTCAAATTAAACATATAGCCTCCACATCTAGGTACTCGTTTTCTTGCTCGTGGTCGTAAAAGGTCATCTTTTAGTTGTTTTTAATGGCTACTATACTTTTGTTTTGGGACTAATCCCACCACACATTCCCACCATTGTAACTCCTGTAAGCCAGGATCCACAATGGTCTCCATAAATGATACCGAGGTTTGACCCTCAGGCACTCCGGGGATATGATTTTAATTGTCTTAGGCTCCGCAACAAATTTAATTAGAAAAGATTAAAGAGGAGGAGTTGGAAAGAGAGATTCCACTTGCCTCCTAGGCAAAGCGGGAGACGGGAAAACAAAAGGACTAGTCAGGCAATAAGTAAAAAGGTGTACAGCTAGGATAAGCGCAGCAGTATGGCACCACGGATACGGAAGAGCTTAATGGGGCCTATAGATTGATTGCTACAGTAGGTATAGCAGAAACGCATGAACGCACGGAAATTTTCTCGAGTTGCTACAAGATCCGTATAGTATACTAAACTTCTTAAGTGCATACCTAAATATACACACTTTTATTTTAACGATAAAACATTTTTAAAGTCATCCTGTACAAATATTTCAAAACTAGGTCAGTGTTACATCACGGAATAAACCTTAAATACACAAAGCGCTAAGGTTATTTCACTATGATCTATCGATGAGCAATAAATAGATATATCGAACTGAATAGTACATCCTGACTACAATGCCCAAATGATTTTGAGTTTGGGGATTTGAAAATGTTAATTGCTTTATTAAATTTAAATAATATTATATATTTAATTCAATTTGAAAATATTATGTTGTATTAAATTTGACAATATAGTATGCTTAACTAAATTTGAAAATATTATATGCTTAACTAAATTTTAAAATATTATGTGCTAACTCAATTTGAAAATATTAACTAAATCTATATATGTAAAATGAATCCCTGTTTTCCTTGGTCACGCCATCACGCGTGAACGGCTGGACAAATTTCATTAATTCTTTTTTTGTTGTATTTGTTATTGTCAGGAGAAGGTTCTTATGAAAGAAAAAAATAAGAAAATTGTCCAGAAAATTAGAAAATTTAAGAATAATTAACCATCATATAAAATTATTTCTAATCTAACCGCTTTGGACAATATAAACTTTTTAATGTAACCTTATGACGTTTAACATAGAATTGACAGAACGCGTGCTGCAAATATCGTCAAAGAGGATGTAAAAAAAACTGAATATTGTTTAAAACAGATGCTTCGGTTGGAGTTATTTTATTAATAAAATACATGTAAAACAATTAATTCATTATTTCTTACAGAAATTATGTAAGAAAACTGAATTTCTTAGTGCACATCAGGGTAGGTAAGTTCAGAGCCATCACGCCTAATATAAAAAGTCAATTTAATATGGAGTTTTGGTAATTAAGATACATGTTACTAATATAACAAGTGATATACTTAGTTATTAAGAAGAATACAATAGTTTTCTTGAATTTACAGTTGAATTTTCGTTTTTGAAAATGGCAGCAATTAGACGTACAAACTTAAATTGTAAGTATTGGGTCAATGAACGTTGTATGCCAATATTGCAAGGCATTTAAGTTTAAAAATTAAGGTCCTGGATTGTGTTGCGCGAGCGCAATTGACGCCATTGGTACCGCCGTCAGAGCCATTACATTCATTGGTTTCATACGCATAAGGAAAAAAAATAAGTATGTTGTATATAGGAATTAGAATAATATACATTTTTTTTTAATTCAATTCGAATTCAATATTCATAGTTAAGACATGACAACGTCTGTTGGGTCAGCTAGTTTAATATTATATACTTAATTTTTCGTGTGGTGACGGAATAAGAATACAATTCAACATTCCTTATCTTGCCCGTGTTGGTGTCGTAAAAGACTAATAAGGGATTAAATAACACAAGAAAGGGAAAGCTCGAAACAAAATCCTTTGCCAACGTCTGACCACTGACGACAAGTCACCCTGCTCCGGTGGTCGGCCCAACGACGAAGGTGACGTGGGTACGGATGGGTTTTGGGCTCGCGCGGCATCCTTTCGTCGCCCAGGACGGAATGGACCGCATGCGCGCTTACCATAGCCCACCCATAAAAATAAAAAAATGCCAACACGTCTGATTAGCGTGGTATAGTAGATCAATTGCCCTCCCTCCTATTGTGGAGGAGATTCGAGGCCAACGTATATGAGCTGAAATGATGATGGTATGGTTAACGCTAATTGTTTCTGTACTAGAATAATTTCTGCATATTTATCCAGCTCTTACAATTGATTAAGCCACCCAAGCAAGACAGTACGTAGGCAAGACGTACGGACCTTCATAAAACACTTAGCCACGGTAGCTGTTATCATCAATATCTATATTCTATTATATTCTATTATATTCCATATATATAGAAGATGAGAGTGATATATTGACTCATCACCATATGTCTGGAAACATATGGCGTACAGACTTGAAATTTGGCAGAAATACTCCTTTCGTCGAGTAGAGGTCAGCTAAGAACGGATTTTACGAAATACCACCTACAAAGGGTGTTACGGGGGCGTTAACAATAATATACATATAAACTTATAAAGGAACAGGGTGAGCCGAAGCTACTGAAGCTAGATAAATGAAATTTGGACCGTAGTGTTATTTCGTAACGTAGGCACCCATTGTATTTTATCCCGGTATTCCCACGGCAACGGGAACTACGCGGGTAAGGCGACTAAAACCGAAGCGAAGCGAGGGCGGGTTGTTAGTATATATATATTTTCGTGTGGTGACGGAGTATGTGGCGGATGTATGTCACTCAACTCCTCCTAAACGGCTAGACAGACTATAATTTTTTTCTTATCTGTGTGTTCAGATGAATTGAAGAATGGTTTAAATTAATAATTGGAACGTTGTGTTGCGATTTAAAATAATTTCCTTTTTTTTTTTTAGATCTGTAGAGAACAACGTAGTTTTTTATGTCATTAAATATGACAATCCGTTTGGTGATGGAGTACGAACACGATATACCACCCCCTCTCTTACTCATGGGTATCGTAAAAGATGACAAAGGAATTAAATATACATATAACATGCAAGAGAAGGAAAACTCGAAACAAAATTCTATATCAACACGTCTGACCAGTGCGGTATAGTAGGTCATTTTCTCTCCCATTGTGGAGGAGTCCCGAGCCCAATAGTGGGACGTATATGGGCTGAGCGATCATGATGAAATATGACAATGCCTAGTAAAAAATACAACAAGTATTAATTCCGTATAGATCGTACTAAAAATTACAACAAGCATTAATTTTCTACAAGGCGTAGATCGACATTTGGCCTAATGATGCCAAATACCTATTTATGTTTCATTTATGGTCAAAGCGTGCTAAAAGTTGAATTAATGATTTCGATCTAATTAATACGAATCGTTTAACCTTGAGCATGAATGTAAAGTAGTCAGCCGCTATTTGGCATTTCATAGATTTACTTTGGTTCTTTAATATAATAATAATAATCCACAATATTTCACTTGACACTTGAAATCCTTACTAATATTATAAATGCGAAAGTAAATTTGTTTGTTTATTTGTTTGTTTGTTACGCTTTCACGCTTAAACCACTGAACCGATATCAAAAATTCCTTCACCAATGGAAAGCTATAACATCAGGGAGTAACATAGGCTATATTTTATCTCGGTATACCCAAGGGAACGGGAACTACGCGGGTGAAACCGAAGCGAAGCGAGGGCGGGTTGCTAGTACACAATATATTTCACTCTATCTTTGTGGTGATAGAGTACAAATCCAATTCACTAGTACCTATTTTACCCGTGGATGTCGAAAAAACGACTAAGGGATATAATCATCATCATCATTTCAGCCTATCGCCGTCCACTGCTGGACGTAGGCCTCCCTCATGTTACACCACAGAATGCGGTCCTGTGCCGCCTGCATACACCGACGCCCAGCAACTTTCACCAGGTCATCGGTCCACTCGAGAACCTTTCTTCCCCAGCGGTTATCGATTCGTCGAGCGATGTGGCGTGCCCATTGCCACTTCAGCGTGCTAATTCTTCGTGCTATGTCGGTTATACCCAGTCTTCTGCGGATTTCCATATTTCGGATTCTATCTCGCAGAGAAATCCCGAGCATAGCCCGTTTTATAGCGACTTTGAGCCTTGATGAGGCCTACATTTAGGGACCACGTTTCTGTGCCGTAAGTCATCGCTGGTAACACACACTGGTCGTAGACCTGTGTTTAAGAGATATAATATTCCTGCTCCAGTGGTCGGTCCAACGACGAAGGCGACGTGGTGTTCGGGTGGGTTGCGGTTTTGCGTGCTTACGCCCCTCTGTCGCCCCGGACGGAGTGGTGCGAGGAGTGCGCCGACCGCATCCCACCCCAAAAAAAAAAAAAAAAAGGGATATAATATTTATGCAAGCGAATATCATGTGAAAAAGACGATTATATAATAACGTCGGTACATAACATCTATTATATACAAGAAAGGTTGAACTCGAAATAAAACTATGCAAGAAATCTGACCAGTGGGGTTTAGTAGGTCAATATCCCTCCTATTATGGAGGAGTAAAACGTCTGAGTCGAGATGATATTTCACTTGAATAATAAGCATCATATACGGGTCGCCAATTATAAAAAATGAGATTCAGACTTTTGTTTTGAGATATATTTGTACACCCCGTTCCGTGTGGTGGCGGAGTAAGAATACAATTTACCCCCTTCCTTGCCCGTGGGTGTTGAAAAGGACAACTAAAGGATACATGCAAACTCCAAACTCGAAATATAACCCTATTTTTATTATTTTGGGGGGGGTGTGGATTACGGTCGGCGCACTCCTCGCGCCACTCCGTCAGGGGCGACAGAGGGGCGTAAGCACGCACACCCGTAACCCACCGGTATAGCACGTCGCCTTCGTCGTTGGGTCGACCACCGGCGCAGAGTTTCTTGTCTTCAGTGGTAGAAATTTATATTTCTATTGGCATAGGGATTTTCTATTTCGGATTGGTATAGGGTTATCCCTATACCAATCCGTCAGACCAGCGTGGTAATAGTAGGTCAATTTCTCTCCTATTGTGGATGAGGTTTAGAGCTCGGGACATATATGAGCTGTTATGATGATGATGATATTTGTACACTTTGGAGATATTAAGGTGTATGGATAATATTCTGTTCTTAAGATCAGGGGTTCTATCGAAGCCAGCCAAAGGGTTTCTTAGAAATTCCTTTCTATATTAATGTAAATTGAAATAGAGTAATTAATATTATCTTTTGTATATACATTGTATTTTTTTTTAAATCAGATTCAGTTTTTGTTTTTCTATTGAGGAACCATATAAAAAATTAACATTTTAAATATTATATTGAAAACTAGCAACCCGCCCTCGCTTCGCTTCGGTTTCAGTCGCTTAAACCCGCGTAGTTCCCGTTCCCGAGGGAATACCGGGATAAAATATAGCCTATGTTACTCCCTGGTATTATAGCTTTCCATTGGTGAAAGAATTTTTGAAATCAGTTCGGTGGTTTAAGCGTGAAAGCGTTACAAACAAATAAACAAACAAACATCCTTACTTTCGCATTTATAATATTAGTATGGATGTTAATATTTTATATTAATTATAACTTCAAACATTTTATTTTTAAATGGCATATTAAAACATGATATAAAAAAAGAATTAAATGCAGAATGAGATCTTAAATAATAAAGAAATTAATTCAAGAGTGCCCATCTATCACTTAGGGTGTTTACTAAAACGGACTGATTTATGCAAAAAAGTGATAATCAAACGGCAAAGTGTATCCCACATATTACTTTAATCTTCATAGCCTACATAAGCGCCACTGTTGGACTCGGGACTTGCCACAATGGGAGCGAAATTTACTAACTATAGCACGCTGGTCAGGCGAATTTATGTCGAGTTTTTCTTCTCTTGCATAAATGTTGTTTGCATATCATATCCCTTAGTCGTCTTTTACGACACCCATGGGTAAGAGAGTAGTGAATTATATTCTTACTCCGTCACCACACGGATTATGTATTACTGTGCATATTTGAAGTTGTGTTAACATGGCAAATGTCTCCATATAGTGCCAAATAAATGCTAATCAAACTAAAAAGAATAATATATTTTAGAATATATATAATAAACGCATCTCTCGGACACTTTCGCATTGAAATCGAACCGGGAATTTTAGGCCAGCCACCCGAGGAGAGGCCACCGCATAAGGATGACGCCTCGATGATGAAAGTCGCCGAGATGTCGACTAGAATATGTACTCGAAACGGTAACCGGTCGGACGGCCCACTGATGACAAGACTGGACGCCGGTGGCCCGCTCGCATGGCGGATGGTAGGTACTATGTACGCCAGGTTATGTGGCCATATGCCGCCCATCTATCGCTCCGGTCAAATTACACGGTGTGTGTCCAGACCATAGCGTACACCAAAAAAAGAATAGCACATCAATAATACTCACTATAACAAATTGTATAAACTGCACACATTTGAGTATGTGTCAATATGGCAAATGTCTCCATACAGCACCAAAAAAATGCTAATCAAATGAAAAAAATATCACATTTATCACATTGATAATACTCACTATATCAGATTTTGTATAACTGCACATATTTGAGCATGTATTAACATGGCTAATGTCTTCATACAGCACCAAAAAAATGCTATTCAAATGCAAAAGAATATCCCATATTTCACATTAACAATACTGACTACATAAGATTGTGTATAACTGCAAATATTTAAACATGTATTAACATAATAAGTGTCACCGTATAGTACCAAAAACATGCTAATCAAATGAAAAAATATCCCATATAGCACATTAATAATAGTCACTATATCGGTTTGTATATTTGCGAATATTTGAGCATGTGCCAGGTGTGTCGCGAGGCGTGCGTAGCTATTCTAACATGCTACGAGACGTATCAATGGCGTATGCTTTGTATTTTATGATGAAGTGTACTCGTTTTGTTTATAACCTATTATTTACAACCAACGTTTCAAAATCTATTGCTTGTAATATTATTTTAAACAACGGTCTGTAGGTCCTTGTTAGTGTGTTGATTTTGACATAATTTACAATGAATATTAATAACATTTAGGGACAGACTTGGCCGGAAGGGTCGCGATGCCCCAAGACCGGATTGATTCTATCAACAATTGCCGTCGTTCAGAAATTTTTAAAGGTACTCATTTCAATATACAAAGGTGACTGAGATTCAAATATTTGCGAGTTTTTCTATTTAATTATTCGCTAATTGTATGAATGAACAATCCGATCGAGTTTACTTTTAGGTCCCAATAGCTGGAACCTCACCTGCGTCGATCATATGATCTTTTTTATATGGCATTTTAGAGGTTTATTTCAGTGTGAATAAAACTACTTTATGGATTTTATCGCGTTGGTATTTGATTTTTGATTGCTCGTCGTTTCGAACACTTTACAGCGTTCATGGTCACGAGCGGACTTTCAGTTTTTTCTTTTAATTCAATTTTACAGCAAAACAAATCAACAAATTTTAATGAAACTGTGTAATGCCATTTGCCCGCGTGTTGACGGCGTAAGAATTTAATTCACTTCTTTATTTCACCTATTCATCTCAGCTCATATTTGCACACTGTTGGGTTCGAGCCTCCTCCCCAATACAAGGGACCTACAAGTTGACCTACTACAACACGCTAGTCAAACCGGTTACTATAGGTTAGTATATGTGTATTTTGAGTTTTGCTTCTCTTGCATAGAAATTATATGCAAATTTAATCTTTTAGTCGTTCCCAGGACCATTATACTTAGTCTGGCCGTAAATACTGTAACAAAGAAAGAAAAAAAATTCTATTGCAAATAGCATTTATTACGTTTCCAGTGTATTAGTTTTATACATAAATATAAAACAATTTAAAATATAAAAATTTTATTCGTAGCGGTCTCCATTGGCTGCAATACAGTCCTTTAAACTTTGAGGCCAGTTGTCGATAGAAACACGCACTCTTTCATGGAAAAATTCTTCACTGCCAATCGTATGGATAGTTTTAGGGACTACAAGGGCCCCAACCTGGGCCAACTCCATCTGATGCCGTCCGGTCAACAATAACATTCCCAAGGAGTGTCAGGTCAAGCAGGCGGTCGATCATAAAATTATTGCCAATAACTTTTTCAATATTTATTATGATATGTATAAGTGCAGGATAATGAATCGTCTAGACAAGTTGAGACTACAATACCCAGAGGCAAGATATTACGAATTATTAAATGATAAAATTGCCCGAATACTCTATAGTTGAAGTCGTCATACCATATATTTTTTTACGTAAAAATTATTACCGTCTATTTAATACAGTTTCATACTTGATTTGATTTGATTTTATTTTAAATAGTCGTTTACAATCTAAACAACCTTCCTCTCGGAAGGTTGTTGAGTAGTAAAAGTATAAGTTCTGGCCATGTGTATTACTATACATGGCCACTGTCTATATATTATGCTAGCAACCCGCCCTCGCTTCGCTTCGGTGTCAGTCGCCTTACCGGCGACTGACCGGCCTTAACGGCCTCCCGTTCCCGTGGGTATACCGGAATAAAATATTGCCTATGTTACTCCTTGATATTACTCCCTGATATTACAACTTTCCATTGGTGAAAGAATTTTTGAAATCGGTTCAGTGGTTTAAGCGTGAAAGCGCAAACAAACTTACTTACTTTCGCATTTATAATATTAAGTAAGGATATATATGTAACATCTATCTTCCGTGTGGTGACGGAGTAAGAATACAATTCCCCACCATCTTGCCCGTGGATGTCGTAAAAGACATTTGTGTAAAAAAAGGAAAATTCGAAATAAAATCCTATACCAACAGGTCTGACAGCATGATTTTTTTTTTCCTAATTTCCCTCCCATTGTGGAAGGCCCGAGCCCAACAGTGGGACGTATGTGGGCTACGATGATGATGATAACATCTATGCAAGAAAAAGAAAATTATAAAGTAATAAATTACATACTACATCAATTTGCCTTCTATTGTGGAGGAGGTTCAGACCCAGCCGTGGGACTTATATGAGCTAAAATGATGATGATGATGTTATACATCTACTAACGCCCGATCTCAGTTTATTTTTCAAGAAGACTACACTAAGAAAATATTTTTTGTTTAACAACGAAATTTATAAACAAATTATTAATGGATACAAATTACAGCTAGAATCAGAACAACAATTTATGGATAGGACAAAGTATGCGTGGGAATCGAAACCATGATTTTAATACTGCTCAATATCTTAACCACTATCTGTGAGACTAGACTAACGAGTCAATTTCAAATCTTCAATGTTTTTCTGATATCGCCAAAGTCTAAGACCACATAGTCATTGTTTGAGCCTTATTATATGAAACGTTTTAAAAAATTGTCGTACCGAGACCGGGCAGATTTGAAACATCAATGTCAATATTAAAATTAATAATTAATTAAAAAACTATAACAAAGATTGAATAAAATAAGGATAAATAGAGTTTCATTAAGAAGATCAATTTAAAAAATTAGATTTTCAGACTTGTTCTAATATTGGAAACAATTTAAAAAGACGACTAAGGGATATAATATAACAGCTGTGGAAGAAATGAAAAACTTGAAATGAAATCTGCCCAGTATGATTGAGCTGTGATGATTATGAAGATTGAAACTATATAAGACGTATATGCAAACTGTATACACATCAAGTACACTATATAGTTGAATAAAAATAACAGAAACTTATAGTTTAAAAACTAAAAGACACGCTTACAGGCTGACAACTCGAACCATAGAAGTTTAAATTTTCGCGCATGCGTAGTTCGCACACTAGCTCTATCTCTCTTGCTCTTATGCAAAGGGTACGACTAGAAATTTCTAAATCCTGGTGAATCTAATCAGGATATTCGCCTATTTTGATCGAATTATTGCATTGTCATGGGACTTTAACGAGTGTGCAAAGTTTAAATAAAATCTGTTCGTACGAAGTGGGGCAAAATAACATTCAAAGGTGCCGTTACATGCATAGATACTTAAATACATACATACATACAGGTGAAACTTTATTAGTTTCACGTTTAAACGTATTATAAATAGTTAAGCAACTTGAACAGGGAAGTAACCAAATGCACAATATATACGCGCTCACCCAGAAGAGACTCAAGAGCGGCGCTATACTCAATACTCAAGGCATCGCGGCGTTACATCGCTTGCTCTCACGGCATTTGAGTAGATTTTATCACCAAAACGAACCAAGAAACGTTTTACATAAAAAAAAATATCGTCTATAAGGGCGAACGATGTCCGATCATTCGATTGCCTTATATTTTTGAACGTTCTGGATATATTCATTCATTTTTCTACCATAGTTTGAGGTAGCATTATTATTTATTACGACTTATTTACGTTGCAATTACGCAGATTAATAGAATGCCAAGTTTAATTGGCAATCGTGTATTTTCTCTTTGAATGTTTGATTTCCGCCCAAAATTGTAATTACTAGTTTATTTTAGGGAAATCTAGATTTAAATTTACTTTAGTGATAGCACACTGTTGATAGTTATCTCTTCACAGCCGCGAGCCGGACCGTCCGGGGTAGTATCGCACTCTCGCAGAAAATCGACGTGTAATTAGTAACAATTTGTTACTGCACTTCGTTCGGTAAACGAGAAAGCCGACTTTCTGAGAGTGTTTGCGTGTGATAGGTTTTGGTGATGCCTTTAGTATCATCGAAACTCATTACATGTATATATACTCCTTTCACTATGAGCGACAGCAACAATTACCATCAGGTGTACTATTTTTCTCGCGGAAGGAGGCGGCGGATCGCCTGCGTCAGGAGCGCAGCCTCGATGAGGAGATCCGCCGCCGGCGACTGGGGCGACGTAGGCGCAACTACCTGCGCCTCATGCCACCCTAGCCGAGGCCGCGGGTGACGTGACCGGGGATTAGTCCGTCACCCGCCGAGAGGCCGACCGCGTGAGGAAAGACCGACGTCCTCCCCGAGGGGGGGACGTCGGTCGATGGGAGGGTACCCCAATAGGGGGTATTCCGTCGGGCCGACCACTGATGTCAAGTAACCCTGCTCCGGTGGTCGGCCCAACGACGAAGGCGACGTGGTTTTCGGGTGGGTTGTGGGAGTTGCGTGCTTAAGCCCCTCTGTCACCCCGGACGGAGTGGTGCGGAGGCGCGCCGACTGCAGCCCACCCACAAAAAAAAAAGGTGTACTATTTTCTCACTTGCCACCATTTGCAATATAAAAAAAATCTAACAAAAATAATTTCGATTTTCATTTGACTATGCATAATAATTTTGATGCTCTACTTTTTTTTGGGGCTGGGTTACGGTCGGCGCACTCCTCGTTCCGCTCCGTCCGGGGTGACAGAGCGACGTAAGCACGCACACCCGTAACCCACCCTTATAGCACGTCTTCGTCGTTGGGTCGACCACTTGTGCAGAGTTCCTTGACTTCAATGGTCAATTAGTGCTCTGCTTACGCTTACAATTCTATTATTCAAGCGAAACCTGGAAATAAAACACTACGCCACGTCCAACCAACAGTTTTGTAGGTAGCGTCCTTAAGTATATCAATTTCTCTTCCACAATGAACTTATTATTACCATTAAATAAAATTTTAATTCTGATCTGACATTCTAACCGAATAATCCATATACACAAAGCAAAAAAAAATATACAAGCAATAAACACAACAGATACATCTTTAATAACAAAAAGATCAATTAATTTAAATCAATATTAAGACTAATGGCGTTTTAAGACTATATTCGAACTAGTAAATTAATATTGATTAATCAATTTCATTTAATTTTGGTATTAATGGACCATAAACTTTAATTATAAAGTGAAATAGGAACAATCAATGTAAAGTATTACATCAATCCCCTCATCCCCTGCCCTAATCTCATTTTATATGGGGTCATATTTTCTTACTTTGATACACGTGGAATCATTTTAGCTCATATACGTCCCACTGTTGGGCTAGAGCCTCCATAGTAGGAGGGCAATTGACCTACTATACCACGCTATTCATTCGTATTGATATATATAGTTAGTAAGTATATATAGTTGTTGTTTACAACACCCGTAGGTAGAGTAAGAGGTGGTGCATTATATTCTTACTCCGTCACGTTAAAAACTATTCTTTTTTTTATTTATACATCATCAAATGCTCATATATGTCCCACTGCTGGGCCCGCGCTAATAGGAGGGAAACTGACCCACTATACCACTCTACTTTACCAGGGTACAGGGTTCTATTTCGAGTTTTCTTTCTCTTACACAGATATTATATGCATATTGTAATCCCTTAATCCATATTTTATTGTTTTATATTTTATCTATATCATATATGTATGCATCATATTTAAAATGTATTACATCATTACACAGCCACGCATACCAAACATACACGCACATTCACACATGCACATTATCATACTAATTAAGTTTTTTATAATTATTTTTATCATATGTAATACCAGGTGTTGGCAGAATACCAGCGCTATTTCTCTAAGTAGAAGTAGCACGAGCTGAGCCAATAGCCTTTTTTGTTCCTCGTTTAAATTATTTCAATTTATGTAAGAAGCTCTTTTTAGTTGTGTTTTTATAAGATCCAACGAGAACAAAATAAATGTTTTTCTTTCTTTCTTTCTTTCTTTCCTTTGTCGCTTTTTACGAAACCCATAGGCAAGAAAGGGAGTGGTGAATTTTATTCTTACTCCATCATAATATAGACATTTCTTAATGTTTAATTTATACCTGTCATGAATGACGTAAAGGAAAGCTTTTATGACATCCCCTGGCAAGAAGAGGGTGCTGAATTGTATTTTACTCCATCACCATACAGAAACTATATGTATAAGTATATATAAATCAATATCTATAATATAACAGCATCCGTTTCTCTCACCTTATTGCTTTATTTATAACATCAAGAACACAATGTTATTATCTTGTCATTATCAGAGTAGTGGGTCAAGATACCGCACGTGAAGACACGAACAGCATATCTGTTACTGACGGTAAACTTGTGGCATTTTCTCACTATAGTTAAGACTAGCTAGGACTACGGAATCGTTGTTACGTTTTAGTAGTTATTAGTTCAGTCTCATTATAATTTCATAAGCTTCGTTATGAAACATTAGACATTGCTTCTGTAATAAATGAAACTGCGGTTGGAGTCTAACTGATGTATATTTCTCTTGATTAATATTTATTCCTTTTAATGTCATAGACAAACCTATCAATAAGGTTAAATACACTGCACATCGGCTAATGCAGCATCAGGCACAAGTACCTGTGCCTGATGCTGCCTTAGCCGAGGCCGTGGGTGACCGGACCAGAGATTTTAGTCCGTCACCCGTAGAGAGGCTGACCGCGAGAGGGCGACCGACGTCCCGGGACAGGGACGTTGAGAAGTGAGGGTACTCCATAGAGTATTCCGTCCGGCCGACTATTGAGGACAGGGAACTCAGTACTGGTGGTCGGCGGAAAGACAAAGCCGACGCGCTACGGATGGGTTATGGGCCCGCTCGCCACCCTTTCGTCGTCCCGGACGGAATGGATGTCGTATGCGCTTACCATAGCCCACAAAAAAAGCAGTACAGCCTGCTACAATTTCATCTGGGAATTACCATTAATATTATTTTTATCTTATCATATAATATCACGACAGATATAGAATTATACACGACAGATATACAAATTATGTCCTGACGTCACTTTCAGACTACTAATCTATTCCTATTTCCTCATACCGACTAGTTATACACTAGAGGTAAAATCAGACGGCCGAAATAAACCGATTATCGGAGGAATTTATATTGATTTGTAAACTAATCTTTAATCTAATCACACGTTTTGATTTATCGTACTGCGAACAGTAAAGTTGAATTGATCACGTGATCTCTACATTCACGTGTGTATTGAATAACACTGTATTTTTTTTTTTTTTGGGGGTGGGTTGCGGTCGGCGCGCTCTCGCACCACTCCGTCCAGGGCGACAGAGGGGCATAAGCACGCAACTCCCGCAACCCACCCACGATGCACGTCGCCTTCGTCGTTGGGCCGACCACCGGAGCAGGGTTACTTGACATCAGTGGTCGGCCCGACGGAATACCCCCTACTGGGGTATCCTCCCATCGACCGATGTCCCCCCCTCGGGGAGGACGTCGGTGAATAACACTGTATAACAGTACACATTGTATTTTTAGTTCTTTATCTTATTTACAAATAAATAAAATTGTAGTGTCTGTTGGTAATATCAAAATAGTAGATTTATGTGTGAACTAGCAACCCGCCCTCGTTGTGCTTCGGTTTTAGTCGTTTTACCCGCGTAGTTCCCGTTCTCGTGGGAATACCGGGATAAAATATAGCCTAGTTTACTCCCTGATATTATAGCTTTCCATTGGTGAAAAAATTTTTGAAATCGGTCCAGCCGTTTTGAAGATTACCCGGAACAAACAGACAGATAGACAGACAGACAGACAAAAAATTTTAATCGCTATTTTAGGCATAGGTTTCGTGCAAATAATCGTGTGAGCATGAAAAAAGCCTATTATTTTGACATTACAAACAGACACTCCAATTTTATTTATTGGTATAGATTTAAATTGGGGGGTAAAAGGGGCTGGAACCGAGGCGCAGTGGGGCGGATCACTAGTAAAAATATGGTTGTTCAATAATTGTCACATAGGAATACTTATAACTACATGGATTTTGTTTAATATAATTGTCGTTTTAGTTACAATAAAGTTATTAACGTAAGAAAAATTGTTGGTAAAAAGTATTAGTTGTATCGTTCCGTGTGTAGGGACGGAATAAGAATACAATTCACCACTCCCTATCTTGCCCGTGAATGACGTAAAAGACGACTACACATAGCATCTATGCAAGAGAAGGAAAATTCGAAATAAAACCCATTACCATCTTATCTAACCAGCATGGTATAGTAAGGTTAATTTCCATCCTAACGTGGAGGAGGCTGGAGTCCAACAATGGGACGTTTTTGAGCTGAAATAATAAAACTATGTAATTGCGACAAAATTAAAAGTATCTTCAATTTTATAATGATTTCTGATGCTTACGCGAAAATTACCCATTATAAATAAAACTATTTTACGGATATTATCGCGTTGGTATTTGATTTTAAAAGCTTTTATTTAACTTGCCCTGTACTAACAGGGCAAGTTAATGTTAGTATGGGACAAATCTTGCAAGTTAGATAAAGTTAAAGTGGTTCTACCACTTCAACTTTCACTTCACGGGCAAGAGAAAAGAGGTGATGAATTCTAGTCTTATTCCGTCACCACAAGTCGCCGTATACACACAAAAAAAAACGCCCACGAGGTTACATATTATCCAAGACTTATAGACGGAATTTATAGACTGAAGTGTTTCTATGGGGTTGTTACTCATAATTCAGTCGGATCATAACAACGAGCAATTATTTCTGCTCTCTCTATCCTTTTCTCCATATCAGCCTTCACACTATCCACCCATTCTTTATTTTATACTAGCAACCTGCCCTCGCTTCACTTCGGTTTCAGTCGCTTTACCCGCGTAGTGCCCGTTCCCGTGGGAATGCCGGGATTAAATATAGCTTATGTTAATTTCTGAAATTGGTTCTCTTTTAAGCGTGAAAGCGTAACAAACAAAGAAACTTACTTTCGCATTTATAATATTAGTAAGGATTCCTTTGCACTTATAGCCTGTTATATACATATAATATCTGTGCAAAAGAAGGAAAACTCGAAATAAAACCGTATACCCACATATCTGATCAGCATGGCATAGTAGATCAATTCTCCTCCTGTTGTGGAAGCGGGTCAAGCCTCGCGTTATACATTTCGCCTATCAGTGGGACGTGTGAGCACACGTCCCACTGATAGGCGAAACGTATTGTACGAAAACGTGTAATTAAAAATAAAAAATAAATAAATATTCTAAGATAGAATACAGTGAGCATTAATCTGCTAAAGAATATCTTTATAGCTCAGTACAGAAACGTAATCCTAACTAATCATTTAAACGCGAAAGTTTGTGGGTATATGAGTATGATTGTTGCTCTTTCACGCAAAAACTACTGAGTGGATTTTGATGAAATTTCACAATAATACAGCTTACATATCAGAATAATACATAGGCTATAATTTATCCCGATATTCCCACGGGAAGGAGAACTATGCGGGTATAACCGCAGGGCGCTGCTATTAATTAAATATAATAAGCCTTGGAACACTGGATTCCAGCAACACCTCGATGTTACCTACATACATTAATCTGTAACAAAATGCAAGCACTGATTCATGTAGGAAGTAATACGGAAATCCATTTATATACTCCATTACGTACCAGTAATATTTTATTTCAGACGTAATGGCGGTACATTGTATTGAAAGGCGATTTATTTGATGGGAAGCAGACTCTATATGAATATTGAAGAACAAAAATTTTGCTAAAGTGTCAATCAAGGCTCTTTGAAAAATGAAACAATTTTTGTAATATGACAGATAATATGGGACTTGGATAAGTAGGACAGCAGACGAAGTAACGCGAAAAATAATCTATAAAGAGGGTTAAAACTAGCTAAATCTTTTAAGATATATCTGTACACACACACTTAAGAGTGGTAGGACCATACTGTCGACAGTTATCTGTCTACAGCCGCGGGCCGCTCCGTCCGGGGTAGTACCACACTGAGCAGAAAATCGACGTCTGAGTAGTAGCAATTTGCTACTGCGCTTCGTTCGTTGAGCGAGAGAGCCGAAAGCTCAACTTTCTGAGGGTGTTTGCGTGTGGGGGGTTTTGGTGGTGCCCTTGGTATCACCGAGCCTCAATGCACGCATTCACACTCTCTTCACTTTTTTCGCGGTAGGCAGTAGCCTTGTAAAGGTCCATGAGCGGCAGCAACACTTACCATCCGGTGTACTGTTTGCTCGTTTGCCACTGCTTGCAATAAAAATGATAATAATAATAACAACCCAACCTCCAACCCCATAAACAGTTATTAGATACCATCATCACACAATAGTTTTACACCTACCGTTGGCAGTCCACGTGTGTTATTTGCAGACGTGGAGTGTCATCGGTAGACGTCCCATCCCATTTTTACATTAAATTTCTCCAAAGGCCTCTGCGTGTTGGATCCATATCCCCATGTAAGCCTTTCAAAGGACCGGGTATCTTCCCTTGGAAGATATCCGTGAATCAGGGAGATACATAATAATAATAATAATAAGAGAGAGAGAGAGAGATTCGAGTCACCGTCTGCCAAAGTTCAAAACGATTAAGGTATTGAAGGCAGACGACAGTTTTAAATCAATAGTTTTCGGTTTGCAGTCCATCTAACCTCCAACCCCATAATCATGTATTAGATACCATCATCACACAATAGTTTTACACCTACCGTTGGCAGTCCACGTGTGTTATGTGCAGACGTGGAGTGTCATCGGTAGACGTCCCATCCCATATTTAGATTAAATTTCTCCAAAGGCCTCTGCGTGTTGGATCCATATCCCCATGTAAGCCTTTCAAAGGACCGGGTATCTTCCCTTGGAAGATAGCCAGGAAACTAGGAGATACATAATAATAATAATAATACCCTCTGGGCCAGTCGTTATCTCACCATGAGACTAACGCAAAACTCGAAGGAACATTATATGGCTCTCTAAATTCTTTTGATATAAAAGAAAAAATGTATCACAAGATTTATAGGAAAGCCAATAAACCGCAGGGCAGCTTGTGGCGTGCTGAATGTGAGTGGCGACACTGCGGTCCTGAGTGCCCCAGAGAGTCGGCCAGGGCCTCGTATCCAGCAGGCCTTTATTAGCTGGCTGGAGTGGAAACCGATGAGTGCCCGCAGGATTCTCAACTCTGGCTTGCCTTGAACGGCTGGTCAGAGAGGGGTCGCCAGAGCTATATGCTCGGGGGTGGAAGTGTCATTTTCAAGGGCATAACTACGGGGAAACCACTGCGATGGTGAAACCGGCGCCGCACCACTCGACACCCCAAGCCACTTGCACCAATGTTGCCCTCCTGTTGCCCGTATGGCCTGTGTGTCTGTGGCGACCGTTTGGGGGGGCCCATTCAGTGAGTTGGCGAGTCACCGTCTGCCAAAGTTCAAGACGATAAAGGTATTGAAGGCAGACGACAGTTTTTCAATCAATAGTTTTTAGTTTAGCCAGTCCATCAAACCTCCAACCCCATAAACAGTTATTAGATACCATCATCACACAATAGTTTTACACCTACCGTTGGCAGTCCACGTGTGTTATGTGCAGACGTGGAGTATCATCGGTAGATGTCCCATCCCATTTTTACATTAAATTTCTCCAAAGGCCTCTGCGTGTTGGATCCATATCCCCATGTAAGCCTTTCAAAGGACCGGGTATCTTCCTTTTTTGGGAGATAGCCGTGAATCGGAGATACATGAAAATAATAATAATATGACAGTTAATATGGGACTCGGATAAGTAGGACAGCAGACGAAGTAACGCAAAAAATAATCGATAAAGAGGGTTAAAACTAGCCAAATCTTTTAAGATATATCTGTACTCACACACTTCCAGTGAGAATGAGTCTAGGATTGTTTTGGAATGGCGATCAGGGACTAGATAGCTTTTTGGAGTAAAACTTCTTTGATCGCTTTCTTTTTGGAGGAAAGTGACGTACTAGCTTCGTTGCGGTAGTAGTCTAACTATAGTGAGACATGCATAGCACATGAGTTTTATTACATAGATACCCTTCTTTTGGACTATAGTGTAGATACACCCCGCTCAATCAGCCCGGATTGACAGATGACTGCCGTGTGGTAGATGCCTATACGTTAAAGAAAAATTGCCCGGGCAAACCACCGCACACAAATTGCTGTGGTCGTTATAGGCCACTCCAAAGGGAGAGAAGTCGCACCGAGGCTTATAGCCTTAGACTGCAGTAGGACTGCTTATGTAAGAGAAGATAAAATTGAAATAAAATCCTATACTAAGGAGGGCTGCTTATTTTTATTTATTTATTTATTTAAGACAACACCCTACACTAAGGAAATAATCCTTGTATTGCGGGGGACTTTACAAACATATAATTAACGGACACAAATTACATCTAGACTCAGAACAACAATTTATGGATCGCACAAAGTGTTGTCCCGCGTGGGATTTGAACCCCCGACACTGGCGCTGTAGGTCGCTATCTTAACCACTACGCCATCTGTGCGGTCTTTTACACATAATAAGTAAGTTTCTACAAGTAATAAGTAAGCAAATAAGATAGTGTCCAAAATAACCCACTCCCATAAAAAAAAAACAGTTGGAATCAACCCAAGTCGGTATAAACATCTTACTTATCTTTTACGACACCCACAAGCAATGGTTAGTCCCCGCCATAGCATACTGATATTTGCCTTATTTTTCGATATTTATTCTGCTATATAGTGATGGCTACGTATTAATTTCGTTGGTAGTGCAACTTTGCTTGTGGGTATTGTGGTAAAAGGCGTTCAATAGCTTTACATCGACCTGAGTCAACTCCCTCTGATGGCATCTGGTCAATAAATTTATTCCCAAGAAAGGTTGACTTCAAGGCAGGCGGCCGGTCATAAAACTATTATATACCTACTATAGAATAGGAGCACTTGTTGAGTCCAACTCTAGTAAAACAAATAAGAGCTGGATGATGATGAAGGTAAACATCGGCAATCATTATTCATTATCATCATCATCATTTCAGCTCATGTGCTGCACTGCTGGGTTCGAGCCTCCTCCATAATAAGAGGGAAATTGACCTTTTTATACCATGTTGGTCAGACAGGTTGGTAATTTTTTTATTTTTTTTTTTATGGGTGGGCAAAAGCCCAATAAAAAGCCCTATGCTTTTTTTTATGGTAAGCGCACACGCGGTCCATTTCGTCCGGGGTGGCGAAAGGACGGCGCGCGTGTCCATAACCCACTCGTACCCACGTCGCCTTCGTCATTGGGCCGACCACCAGAGCCGAGTTCCTTGTCCTCAGTGGTCGGACCGAGACGGGTTGGTATTTTGTTTTGTTTCGAGGTTTCCATCTTTTGCATAGATGTCATATGCGTAATATATCCCTTAGTCGTCTTTCACGACACCCACAGGTATGAGAAGCTATAGTGAATTGTATTTACTCCGTCACCACGCGGATTATTAAAATACTAATTTTAAAGCTAAAAAGCGACCTAATTTTAAATATAAGTTACACATTACAATTCAATTTATTATCTGGAGCACAAAATTCACTTGCATATCCAGAGCATTACAATTAATGTTCTCACCAATAAATCTGAGATTCCCACTTGAGAAATTTATAAATAGTCAAGGAAAACTCTTCAAATAAATATTTGTTGGAATTCACTAGCATTAAGGATCAAGATAACGACGTGCTTACAAATGCATGTGTATGTAATGTAATGTTATTTAAATCAATTCTTTTTTGGACAATGGGTTCAGGGAAATCCACTATTAGATTTTGCGTATATCAAGATTTAAAAATCTTATCAGCGTCTTCCTTAGCGTGAGCTCGGTTTATATAACACAAGAAATATTTATATATTTATCTTTATATAAACTGAACTCCTTTTTTTTTTTTTTTTCTTCATGCTGTGGTAATGCATTTTCGCACTATCCCCCACCAGTGGGCGGGGGTTGTGTGGGACTCACCGGCCACATCCGCGGCCGGAATACCCACTAAAACCACAGCGGCCCCTTCCGCGCTTTTACGGGGTGCCGGAGAGATCGTCTGATGACATTCAATCCCCGGCACCCCAACGCATGGCCGTCTGGCCACGTCCTGTCGTTATTATTCAGGGCGGTGGAAGTAGGTGCGCATATTGTTGTCTCCTCCTCCCGGGTCGCCGGCGATGAAGCGAGTCAGCAGAGGCAAGTGCCTCGCGTTCCCGCTCCGCCGCTTCATTCCTGGATATGACGGCCTCGCAAAATGAGGCCATCGACGACCAGCACCTGTCGTTGCCGAGCATCTTTGTGATAATGGTCAGCAGGGACAGGTCCGCTCCAAATACCACCGACAGGTCGTGGCGCTGAGGCCCCCAGGCGGGGCATACCTCCAATGTGTGACGCGCATCATCAGTTGGCGCGCCACACTCATGACATCCGGGGGCCTCTTCTCTTCTAATCATATGCAGGTGCTTACCGAAGACCCCGTGTCCGGTAAGCACCTGCGCCATCCTAAATGTTAGGTTGCCGTGCTTCCTTGTGAGCCAGCGGTGGAGATGCGGCGCAACTAACTCCACAATCCCCCGCCCTGCTACGGAGGACTCCCGGTCTTCTCTCCACCACCGGATAACCTCCCTCCGGGCCACTTCTTGTGCTCTGCCCAGTCTCCTTGCAGAGACTTGCTCGCCGTTGGCCCGCGCTGTGGAACGGGTGTCACTGAACTCCTCCTAAACGGTTGTACCGATGTTAATGAATTTTTTTTTTTTTTTTTGTGCGTGTTCAAGGGGATTCGAGAATGATTTAGATTCACAATTGGACCCAGTAGGTGGCGCTTTATTTTATTTGAACAGAATAACGTCTGTTGGGTCAGTGTATATTCAAACAATAGTTCTGAATTTTTTATTTATTTTTTTTTTTTATTTTTTTTTTTTCCCTCTCTGGATTACAATTTTAAAGGTAGTATATCCTCCATCTTCAAATATGAACTTTCAGTGTTATAATATAAATGTTGCTCCTACACTTCGATCGGTGAGCGCGACAGCCCATCTTTCTGTGGCGTGGGGGTCCTCCTATACGGACGACCGAGGACGGGCGGTCGAGGACTGGGCGGCGGCACTGGGCCTCTGTTTGCTGAACAGAGGCTCGGTGCATACGTGCGTACGACCTCAGGGCAGGTCGATAGTGGACCTTTCGTTCGCTAGCCCTGAGGTCGGCGCACGCGTGGAGAGCTGGTGCGTCGAGGAGGAGGTTGAGACCTTGTCGGACCACCGGTATATCCGGATAGAGGTCTCCCTGACAATCCCGGCACCCGGCAGGGGTCACGGGGCGGTAGGGCGTCCTGCGTTCCCGCGATGGGCTGTGGGTCGCTTATGCCGGGACCTCCTGGCGGAGGCAGCCATCGTTTACTCGTGGCTGTGCTCTGCCGACCAGTTGGACGGGGTGGACGCCGAGGCTGGTCGCATCCGCAGTGCGTTGACGCAGATCTGCGATGCGGCCATGCCCCGGGTACGGCGTCTGCCCTCGAGGAGGGCTGTCCACTGGTGGTCCCGGGAGCTGGCGGATCTACGGGCCGCGTGTATTCGTGCCCGGAGGGCCTACACCCGCAGCCGGCGGCGCAATCGCAGCGCGGAACTGGAGGGCCAGCTTTACGAGGGCTACCGCAATGCGCGGTCGGCCTTCAGGCTGGCCGTCCGTTCCGCCAAGGACGCCAGTCGGCGGGAGATGCTGGAGAGTCTCGACCGTGACCCCTGGGGTCGCCCTTATGGCGCGGCGCTGAGGAAGCTCCGCGCACGGGGCCCTCCCCTCACCGAGACTCTCCAGCCCAGCCTCCTCACCCGGGTCGTTGAGGACCTGTTCCCACGACGGGCGGAACACACGTCCCCGGTCATGGCGCCGCCAGACAATGACCGGGAGGGCGATGTTGGCAGTGTTCCGCCCATCACGGAACCGGAGATGGGGGCGGCGGTGGCGCGCATGCGCGGCAAATCCACCGCCCCCGGGCCCGACGGTATTCCAAACCATGTGTTGGCCCTGGTCCTCGACCATCTGGGTCCCCGCCTCAGGGAGCTGTTCGACGCGTGTTTAGCGTCCGGGCGGTTCCCTGGGTGCTGGAAGGAGGGGAGGCTGGTTCTCCTGCCGAAGCCGGGACGGCCTCCGGAGTCGCCATCGGCCTACAGGCCTATCGTGCTGCTCGATGATATGAGCAAGCTACTGGAGAGGGTAGTAGCTGCCCGCATCGAGCGGCACCTCGTCGGCACGGGGCCCGATCTGTCGGACGCCCAGTTTGGGTTTAGGAGGGGTCGTTCGACGATCGCGGCTCTGTTGCGCCTGAGGGCCGTGGCGACTGAGGTCATCACCGGTGGGGGAGTGCTGTTGGTGGTGTCCCTAGACATCGCCAACGCATTCAATAGTCTGCCATTCAGCTGCGTCAGGGAGGCGCTCCGTTACCACGGAGTGCCAGCTTACCTGAGGCGGCTGGTGGCAGACTATTTGGAGGGGCGCAGCGCCCTCTACGCCAACCGAGTAGGGGACGTTGTGCGAACGCCCATGACGTGCGGTGTTCCACAGGGGTCGGTCCTCGGACCCACCCTGTGGAACATCGGCTACGACTGGGCGTTGCGGGGGAGCCTCCCACCCGGGCTGGGCGTGATTTGTTACGCCGACGACACGCTCGTCACAGCCTGCGGTGGGACGCTACAAGAGGCGGTAAGCCTGGCGACCTCAGGCACCGAAGAGGTCGTCAGGCGGATCGAGGTGCTGGGGTTGAGGGTGGCCCTGGACAAGACAGAGGCCCTCTTGTTCCATGGGCCCCGTATGGACCCTCCCATCGGCGTCTCGATCACCGTCAATTCGGTTGGGATCAGCATCCAGGCCCATATGAAGTACTTGGGCCTGGTGCTCGACGGGCGATGGTGGTTTCGAGAGCATTTCCGCAGGCTCGTCCCGCGGCTCGTCGGCGTGGCGTCCGCCCTACAATGGCTGATGCCGAATGTGGGCGGACCGAGCGCGGCATGTCGACAGCTGTACGCGGGGGCATCCGGTCGATGGCCCTGTACGGCGCACCGTTGTGGGCGGGATCCATGACCGACCGACTTAGGGCCCTTCTGTGGCGTCCACAGAAGGTCATGGCGGTCAGGATCATCCGCGGGTACCGCACGGTAGTGACGGAGGCGGCGTGCCTATTGGCCGGGACTCCCCCGTGGGACCTGGAGGCGGAAATGCTCGCTGACTTGTATCGGCGGGTGTCGGGGGTGCGCGGGGGGGGGGCGGTGTTGTTTCCTTGAAAGAGCTCACCTCCTGGCGCGTCGACGCCCACCGGGACGTCATCGCCCGTTGGGCAGACCGGCTGGAGAGGCCTCGATACGGTGTTTGGACCGTGGAGCTGATGCAGTGGTTGGAAAGGCGGCACGGGGTGCTCTCCTTCCGACTCGTACAGGTGTTGATGGGGCATGGATGCTTCGGCAAGTACCTGTACAGGGTCGCTAGGAGGGAGAGAACTCCGTCCTGCCACCACTGCGATTGCGACGAGGACACGGCGCAGCATACGCTCGAGGTCTGTGCCGCTTGGGCAGAGCCGCGTCGTGAACTCGTCGCAATCATCGGTGCAGACCTGACGCTGCCGACCATCGCTAGGGAGATGATCGGCAGCATCAGAAATTGGGACGCGGTCGCAGCCTTCTGCGAGGCAGTTATCTCGCAGAAGGAGGCGGCGGGTCGCGAGCGCGAGGAGAACAGCCTCGATGATGCGACCCGCCGCCGGCGACTGGGGCGGCGCAGGCGGGAGTACCTGCGTGCAATGCCGCCCTAGCCGAGGCCGCGGGTGATGTGACCGGGGATTAGTCCGTCACCCGCCGAGAGGCCGACCGCGTGAGGAAAGACTGACGTCCTCCCCGAGGGGGGGACGTCGGTCGATGGGAGGGTACCCCAGGTAGGGGGTATTCCGTCGGGCCGACCACTGATGACAAGTAACCCTGCTCCGGTGGTTGGCCCAACGACGAAGGTGATGTGGTGTTCGGGTGGGTTGCGGGAGTTGCGTGCTTAAGCCCCTCTGTCGCCCCGGACGGAGTGTTACGGACGCGCGCCGACCGCAGGCCACCCCAAAAAAAAAAAAAAAAAAGCCCATCTTTCTGAGGGTGTATCCGTGTGACGTGTTTTGGTGATACCTTTCGTTACTCATTGCACGCATTCACACTCCCTTCACTATCTTCACGGTAGGCAACGGACTAGCAAACGTCTACGAGCATCACTTACCATCAAGTATGCTGCTTGCTCGTTTGGGACCAAGAGCAATAAAAATAAATACTTTTACAATAATATTTTATTAAAAAAAAAACAAAGTTATTTCTCTAGCGATTATCGACCTTCAATGTGGTTCTGTTCCATCTATCAGATCATATATTTTCATAAGATGTTGGATTAAGGTCTTTTCATGAGAATGCTGCTCAGAGTAGTCCTATGCTACCTGCATTTAAAGACTTCCTGCAGCTTTTAAAGCGTCCTCAGTCCACTCTTTTTTATAATCTTATATGCGATTTCATACTGCTTAGCTGATAATTTAAAGCATAAAAATATAACATAATAAGAGTGGTAGGACCACACTGTTGACACTTATCTGTCTACAGCCGTGAGCCGGTCCGTCCGGGGTAGTACCACACTCTCGCATAAAATCGACGTCTGTGTAGTAGCAATTTGTTACTGCGCTTTGTTCGGTAAGCGAGAGAGCCGGAAGCCCAACTTTCTGAGGGTGTTTGTGTGTGGAGGGTTTTGGTGGTGCCTTTAGTATCACCGAGCCTCAATGCACGCATTCACACTCCCTTCACTTTCTTCGCGGTAGGCAGCGACCCTGTAAAGGTCCATGAGCGGCAGCAACACTTACCATCAGGTGTACTGTTTGCTCGTTTGCCACCGTTTGCAATAAAAAAAAATAATAACTTACAAAGTCATCTTCCCATTTATATATTAGTTAAGTTCTCATTCAAACAACAAAGCAATTACATAATCTTCAAATAACAGAACTATCAACAAATGCTATAACCTAAAAAGAAAGGAATTGGAACGCACGAGAGCCATAATAATAATTTGCCTTTATTGAAACCAATAGAAATTGGGTCAAATTTCAAGTCAATTTCTTACTATATGAACTTGACAAAAGTCCTGTACTATTCCGTCTAGCCAGCTTAATATGGTAGACAAATTTTTTCGTATAAAAAATCTAGGCAGATTTGGGCTGAGAAGATGATTACTCCTACAACAAAAACTCTGACCGTGTGGTTACGGAGATCTTACCCGTGGGTGTCGTAAAGGACGACTAACAATATGCAAATAACATCTAGATGCAAGTCAAGAAAAACTCAAAACTAAATCCCATAACCAACCTGTCTTATCAGGATAGTACAGTTAGGTCAATTTCTCTCCCATTTTGGAGGAGGCTCGGACCCAGCAATGGAACGTATGTGAGCCGAAATGATGATTATGAAAACAAGTATGCCTATACTTTTATCATTAGAGACCGGATTATATGCATTTACATATTTAAGGTGGTAATTTTTTATTAATTTAATTTCAGCCGTAATAGCATATTTTACCTAAGATCTAGTTATGATGCATATTATCGGTACATTTAAATATTTTGCCGAGTGCAGTGTACTCACTCTGCGTACCGAAATGCATTAAAATATGATAATATCGCGAATACGACCAAATTTATTAGTCACAAAATATAAGGGCGATTGAATAATAATTGCTACTTTGGTCAGATTCGCGAATTACATAATAACATTGAAGACACAACCTTACCACTGAACATTTGAACAAATCACAACTGTTGATTATTTAGGTTAACAAAAATGTTAAATAATTTTAATGTCATGTAATGTTATTGTATCTATTATCGCCTTTTAAAGCATTATTACTAATTTTATACAGAGTTAGATATAAAAAAATGTAAAGTTACTTTTTTCTTTTTATTGCTTCTTAAAATTTATCGTAATTTTGCATATTCTGCCCATTTTCGTGCATATTTTAAGCATTTTTCATGCATATTTGCATGCATATAACAAGCTTGTTATGTTAGCTGGTATTGGCTGAAGCTTCCTATACAACGTAAGGGAAATTGAGATATTTTATATTTATTTATTTATTGGGAGACTAACAGCTTAAAAATAATAAACATCTAGGAAAACATATTTAAGATACATAAAGCCAATAACAGGTCTTCACTATTATGCTTCACATAAAACAATACAACGGAGAACATTAAATTTGCCTATTGATGTGTTGTGAAAAAATCGAGACTGAGAAATTTCGGGCAATGAGAAGAGGGAAGAGAGAAGAGAGAAGAAAGAAAATATAGTACACTAGCAACCCGCCCTCGCTTCGCATCGGTTTCAGTCGCCTTACACGCGTAGTCCCCGTTCCCGTGGGAATACTGGGATAAAATATAGCTTATATTACTCTCTGATATTATAGCTTTCCATTAGTGAAAGAATTTTTGAAATCGGTTCCAAGGTTTAAGCGTGAAAGCGTAACAAACAAACTTACTACATTGTCGACAGTTATCTGTCTACAGCCGTGGGCCGGTCCGTCCGGGGTACTACCACACTCTCGCAGAAAATCGACGTCTGAGTAGTAGCAATTAGTTACTGCGCTTCGTTCGGTGAGCGAGAGAGCCGGGAGCCCAACTTTCTGAGGGTGTTTGCGTGTGGAGGGTTTTGGTGGTGCCCTTGGTGTCGCCGAGCCTCGATGCACGCATTCGCACTCCCTTCACTTTCTTCGCGGTGGGCAGCGGCCTTGTAAGGGTTCATGAGCGACAGCAACACTTACCATCAGGTGTACTGTTTGCTCGTTTGCCACCGTTAGCAATAAAAAAAAAACTTACTTTCGCATTTTTACCAAATATTTTACAGCGTGAGCCCCGGATGATGAAGCTTTTCGACTCTTTCATAAAGGAAGATCCAAGATATGAACGGCTGATCCAAGATATGAACTGATCTCTCATAGAAAATTGTAATATAGAATCTAAAGTAGGTAAACATGACAAACACAAACATACACGCACCCACACATATTGCACATAGACAAACACACACGTGCCCACCCACGCAAACGTGCTCGCGCATATCACATAGGTACATACAAATGATCTTGCAACATCAATATAATCATATTGTGGCTATTTAAAAATTTATTAGGGTGAGTGGGGGCAAGATCGAACGGTTTTTTGATGAGATGAGCAGTGCTGTGTTTGACGTCTTGTAGTACAGTACATATTAACTTAAGCTAAAATTATATCTATAGTAAATAAAGTACAAAGAGTATATTTTTATGTCTTATCGATAAATTCCTGTTATATTTATTCGAAAGCAAAAAAAAATTAATTACAATATTTTTATCGAAAAAAGAACAGGGGGGCAAGATGAAAGGGTGGTGGGGTAAGACCAAAGTAGTTTCTAAAATCGTTGAAATTAATGTTAGACGATATTGACGGTCAGTAGGCTACAATTTTAATTGTCCTGATACTTTAAAAATGTCTATAATATCAAAATACCTTCAAATAACAGAGATAACACAAATTATTTGTTTTTTATATTCCAATCTTGCCCCGCCGGGGAAAGATTGAACTAGAGGTTCTCAAACTTTTCACTTCACTTGGATAAGATTATATAGAAAATGAATGATATCAATCATATATAATCTTTTATTGTTAATGCCAAGATAATTTTAAACACAATTACGTACATGTACCTTTTACCATTTTCGTCAACAAAACATGTAGCACAAAACGTAAAAAATTAAATATTTCAATATTAAACAGCTACTTAACCAATTAATAAGATCATAGAAAAATGCCATAACTAACATCATAGAAAAAGTTCTAACAAAATATTATTTATCTTCAAACTATACAAATAAAAAAATGGGCGCCCCAAAAAACTATTTTTTTTTTCAAGTTCCTTATAAAAATATATTAGTTTATCATGTTTCATGAGCCCCCTCCAAAATAAAACAATTCGTAAAAAAAATTAAATACACGCTCAAAATTTTGTTGCTCAAAATAGCAGCGGCTATGGGTACTTCCAACCCTTACATTACTCGTGGGTGTCGTTAAACATGACTAAGAGTTTTATTTTAACCTGGGCCAATTATATTTGATGCCTTCTGGTTAACAATTACGTTTTCAAGGAGGATTGACGCCAGGCAAGCGCCCGATCATAAAACTCTTGGTTTTTGAAATATGTACAACGCAAGAAAACATGTATATTACATGGACCCTAAGTAACTGGGATAAAAGCAAAATGATGATGATAATAGTTTTTGCTCAGTATATTTTTCTCCTTTTTTTGTAAATTGCATTTTGACGCACATATTTAGATATATAATAACAAAAAAAAAACCATGAAATAATGAAAAATTTATCAAAAATTTAAAAAAACAGAATAATAATAACACTGAAATTCGACCTCAGGCTGTTTGAATGCTACTTCCCAATAGAGCCATTGTCAGTCTTGCCTGCGATGTCTAAATTTACATTCCTATTCTAACGATATTTTATTGATTAGCTGAAAACACCGACAAGATGACATTTTCTATAAATAAAATCTAGCTAAATCGATTCTTTGCTCCCGAAATTAAATAAAGCCCGAAAGTAAATTTCATGAAAATCATTGGTGTCGTTTCCGAGATTCTGAAAATATAGAAATATACAAGAATTGCTCGTATAAGGTATGAGATTTACGTTACAAATTACGTTCTTACAGATTCATTTCTTCTTATTACAAATAATTCCCACTGTTAGACTTGCTTGGGCCTCTTCTATACCAATAAATAAAATTGGAATGTCTGTTTGTAATGTCAAAATAATAAGCTTTTTTCATGCTCACACGGTTATTTGCACTATACACATGCCTAAAAATCACTTTATATTTTTTTTGTCTGTCTGTTTGTTCTGAGTAATCTTTAAAACGACTGGACCGATTTCAAAATTTCTTTCACCAATCGAAAGCTTTAATATCAGGGCGTAAACTAGTCTATATTTTATCCCGGTATTCCCACGGGAACGGGAACTACGCGGGTAAAATGACTAAAACCGAAGCGAAGCGAGGGCGGGTTGCTACTTGCTAGTACACAATAAGAAGGAAATTGACCGATTATATCGTCAAATGTTTTGATATTTCAAGTATCCTTTCTCTTGCATAGATGTTATATACATATTATATCCCTTATTCATCTTTTACAAAACTCAAAGGTAAGATAGAGGCTGGTGAATTGTATTCTTACTCGGTCACTATACAGATGATTCATGGCAACTCCAATTTATTCACAGATATCATAAATATTACGTAATACAAAAATTGTAACACAAATCGTATACTAACATGCACCAATAGCATTGACATATATTTAACTAATGGGAGAGCTGTGCCCTCTTTATTGTACCTATATGTACAAACATTTAAAGAAAATGTTTATTTTTTTTGAAGTGATAACTTTAGGCGTGCTGTGTGGTAGCGGCTTCGAATACTACCAACCCTTGCTTTGCTCGTGGGTGTCGTAAAAGACGACTAAGAGCCCTAGATTGACCCGGACCAACTCCATCTGGTACCATTTGGGTCAACGATTACATTCCCAAGGAGGGTTGACGTCAGGTAGACGGCCGGTCATAAAAGTCATTGCCGAAACTTTTTGCAATATGTCAAAACAGATGACATATTGCGTCGACCCCAAGTAATTGGGATAAGAGCAAGATGATGATGATGATAACTTTAGGCGTGCTATGCACTTAATTTATTATTAATTAATGGATATTGATTGAGAATAGACTATTACGGCTTATAAAAGGCTCTTTCAAGTAACGTCAGGTCACGTCGATTGAGAGAGCATTTTTAGAATACAATACATATTTTTTTTAACGACAACATCCTGTACAGATGAAATAATCCTTGTACTGCTTATTAACGTACACAAATGTGTGTGTGCGTGCGTGTTTGTGTGTACGTGCCTATGTACCTACGTATCAATATCGGGAGAAACTCGTGCTTATAACGAAATCTTGCTTATATCAAACTGCAAACGGTAAATAAGGAAAAACACGTTCATTATGATATTTTTCTCTTTAGTTCACCAATCAAATAACAAACCAATCAAATAAGCGACTAAATTCACTGCGATTATATCGAGATCAATTACGGATGACATACTTTTTAGAATTTTTTCTTCTGTCAAATAATATAACAATTGTTATGAAGAAAGCAAACTAGAATGGACATGACAAAATTAGTTAAGGAAACGTGCTCTCAATATTGACTTTTTCATGAAAATATTTTTTACAAGTCGTCCTTGGCTTGAAATAACAAACTTTCTTACATAGATTTGATATTAATAATATTGCAACGGCTTTAAATATGCTTTTCAGTTTGTAATCTGTTGAATCTGATGTATTTATATAATTATCATTAATTGACCAATATACCAACACGTTTGACCAGTGTGGTATAGTAGGTCAATTGTTCACCCACTATGGAGGAGGCTCGAGTACAACAGCGAGGCGTATATGAGCTATGATGATGATGACCAATTTTTTTTTAATTGAAGGAAGGAAGGGAGCTCCACCACTTGCCGACGAGTAATCAAAATACCGCACACCGCAATGGAATAGGGGGAATAAGGAATAGAATCAAGGTGGAATAGAAGATAATGAAAACTTACGTTATAAGCATCTTCTAGAACATCAACTTGCAATTTTCCGCAGAACTTCTTGGTTGGGGGTTATTCAAAATTCTTAGAATGATAACATATAGAAGGTAAGTCCGTGCACGAAAAATGAAGGATTTAATTGGAGCCTAATGGAGCTTACGCCGAAACCGTTACGTAATGTACAAGGTCACGTCAAGTTACTGCACGTACGTACGCAACTCTTAAAAAATAATTAGGTAATTATGACGGTTTGTGCATTCAAATGATGTCACAACACATTTGAAAAACATAAAAAGGTTTTTAACATTACTTTTAAAAGTATTTCGACGATTTATGTTAATAAAAACAAAATTTGATTTCATAATTTGTATAGTGGTGTGCGTGTGTATGTGTGTAATCGCCTGCGCGCATGTAGTGTTCTTGGCTTCATGTTTTCAATCGCTCAAAGTACCGACATTATCCTTCTATACGTTATTATTATAAGAGCACCCGCAGACATAAAATTGTAAGTTGGGCGATTAAATCTCAAATAGGTGTAGTTACTTATGCTAGTCCGCACATCTTCTCCAACTAAATCGTCCAACTAATTAATTGGACACTGATCGTATCAGAATCAAGATTCACTTCCGATTACGCACAATTAAAAAGTTGTCCAACTATCGGTCAACTGCTTGTTAGCACGATTATCCTATGCAAGTTCGCACACTATCCAACTTAGTTGGACAGTTGCACGGCAAGATGCAAGATAACCACACGCGTGCGCGTGATTTCCCCACGCTCGCATCTTCGTCGACGGGTACGATGTCTGTCTCCCGATCACTTGTTGCAAACGAAAAAGCAGAAGAGTTCATAGAGGAAGTTCAAAAAAGGCCAGCGTTGTACAAAAAAGACTTGAAACAATTTATCAGGGTAATATCTCAGTTTAGAATGCAATGTATGATGCTTCCCATATTGTAATCTGTTACTTAATATGGAATGCACCCAAAACGTTCTCTTTTTTTCGTCTTCTTTTTATTAATAGAGCAATTAAAAGGTTTTTTTCCGCATTTTCATGCACACGCACCGCTCTGGCAATACTGGCACCGACTAAATCGATTAAGTCTGCGGCTTGTAACCAATAAAATAAAGTTGGTCAACTAAATTATAAAAGTACGCAATTTAGTCGTGCGTGCGATAGTCGCCCAACTTGCAATTGTATGTTTGCGGGCTCTTTTAGTCAAAATTTTCAATTATACTTTTTTAACTCCCCACGTGACCGTTCAGCGAAATGATTTTGTTTATAGTTGTACAACAACACACTTTGAATATTTTAAGTGGTAAGTCTCGTGTATAACCCGAAGCAATAAATCGGTACAAACGTGACATAAGCTGACCTATTTCAGTTCATTCTACTCCTGAATGTGTTTCTGAATTATATACAACATGATCAGTATCCATAAAGCAAGGTCACCGGTTTAGAAATTAAGATTAGATGAAACATAAATATAGCTGGACGTAGTTACGCTAACTAGAACCAAGCGACCACGGTCGAAATTGAGTTAGCTATTTTGATACGCATGCTCACCCCTTCTCAACAATAATCTTAGTCCAATTACAAAGCTACAACAAAAAATATATCACCAAAACAACCCTCCATAGAGTACCTTTAAATGTTTGGATCTGGCATTAGGCAATATAGCACCAAGATAAGGTCACTTCTCACCGGTTTACCAGTGGAGGATTTTATCAAAATTAACTAATAAAATGTTAGCTTACAATATGTTATCTCGCAGAAGGAGGCGGCGGGTCGCGAACGCGAGGAGCACACCCTCGACGAAGCGAACCGCCGCCAGTGACTGGGGCGGCGCAGGCGGGATTACCTGCTTGCAATGCCGCCCTAGCCGAGGCCGCGGGTGACGTGACCGGGGATTAGTCCATCACCCGCCGAGAGGCCGACCGCGTGAGGAAAGACCGACGTCCTCCCCGAGGGGGGGACGTCGGTCGATGGGAGGGTACCCCGGGTAGGGGGTATTCCGTCGGGTGGGTTGCGGGAGTTGCGTGCTTAAGCCCTTCTGTCGCCCCGGACGGAGTGGTGCGGAGGCACGCCGACCGCAACCCACCCCAAAAAAAAAAAAAAAGCTTACAATATGTTAGCGGTCCGACGTCCTCGTCATCTTCTTGAAGAAGGGGATGACGCTATCACGATCGCCCAAGAAAGGGCCTACACAGCTCGCGCAGCGATGACACAAAAAACTCCGCGGTATCGGCCTCGCCGACGAGGTCGAAAACCGCGGCGCGTAAAAGTCATTACCTTAACGTGGCCACGCCCACTTTGCTTTCAGCGACGCCCCGAGCCGAGGTCTGTTCCCCACAGGGGGAACCCTCGGGCGATGTTCGCTTAACTTATTTACCGGGTTGAGAGCCTTCCGCTCGCCCATTGACCGCGTTAAGCTGTCAAGGTCATCTGCGACCAATAGCTACACACACAACAAAAAAAAAAAAAAAAAAAAACAATATGTTATTGAAATCTACTGAATTATTACTTCAAATTATGTGTGGTGATGGAGTAAGAATACAATTCACCACGCATTCCCTTATCCGATGTCGCAAAAGATGACCAAGCGATATAATATGCATTTAACATCTATGCAAGAAAAAGAAAACTCTAAACCCCGTCTGTACAACGTGGTATTGTAGGTCAATTCCCCTCCTACAGTGAAGAAGGCCTGAGCCGAACAGTGGGACGTATATAGGCTATATTGATGATGATTACATCAATAGATGAAGTAGCTATAGACCCGATAATCTCTCTCGTTATCGCTGATATACTCTTAGAGAACCTACTTCAAGAGAAGATGGTCTTAACAGTCTTTTCTCGTACACCCAGGTTTTACAACTATGTGTATTGACAAATTATAATAATCATCACAGCTCATATACGTCCCACTGTTGGGTTTGAGCTTCCTCCACAATGGGTGGGAAAATGACCTACGAGTTTTCCTTGTCATGCCTTGCCCGTGTGAAAGAATACAAAAAGAATACAATTCACCAACCTCTTCCTTGCCCATGGGTGTCGTTAAATACGACTAAGAGAAATAATATGCATATAACAAATTATGACTATTTAATTAAAATAATAGAGGCTTAAATATGAAATTGCTGTTTTAACGCCACTTTGAATTAATATTAAACCATGTAGGTTTAATTTGTAGTGTCAGATATCAAAGTGAAACCGTTTTCAAACGAAAACTATAACATTCTAAATTAAATAATTATAATTTTTAACAAAAAAAACCGACTTCAAACAGTAAAATAAAAACGTTAAAATTGTCTACAAAATTTTAAGAATTCCACCAATTTCTTAAGGATACCATTATCAGATGACTGACCTGATGACTATGAGATCACCTAGGAAGTATACCCTATCAAACAAAAAAAGAAATTTTCAAATCGGTCTAGGCGTCTTTAAGTAATCGGTGAACATACATAAAAAAAAAACGATTCCGACGAATTGAGAACCTCCTCCTTTTTTTAAAGTCGGTTAAAAAAGTATGACATTTGATCGTTCGAAGTTCAATTGTTTTTACATTCAGTGAAGTGAACATGGATACGGTCAAAATCAGAGTAATTTTCGAATACGGGTTCCGACATGGGACTAACGCAGCAGAAACGGCTCGTAATGTCAATGCTGTATTTGGAGTTTGGAGAGGATACAGCTAACGAACGCACCTTGCGTTTTTGGTTTAACCGCTTTCGTAGTGGAAACTGACACTTGAAGAATGAACCACGATAAACGACGTACGGCGACGTAAATAAAGATAAATTGAAGGTGATTTTGGAAGCCGATTCGAGTCAAACTACCAAGGACTTAGCGGCATGGTTTGATGTAATACTACCACAATATTGACCTATTTGTACCATATCGGTAAAATAAAAAAACTAGAAAAATGGGTGCCACACGATTTGACTGATCTGCAGAGAGCAGCGGACGTTGAAGCTTGCCTTATCTTGTCAAACCGGTATAGAAATGAAGGAATTTTGGACCGAATTGTGACGTGTGATGAAAAGTGGATTCTTTATGATAATCGCAAGCGAACAACGCAATGGCTGACCCCAGGTGAAATACCACATCAATGCCCTAAAGCGAAGCTTACCCATAGGAAGGTAATGGTAACTATTTGATGGTCACTTTATGGTGACCATCAAACAGTTCAAGCATACAGCTTCCTTGGATCTGATCAAGCAATAAACGTAGATGTCTACTATGCAGATGTCTACTACACAGAACTCCGAACAATGATGGCGAAACTCGCAGTAAAACAACCCCGACTTGTCAATTGATCTTCACCGTTATCGCTCCATGATAACGCAAGACCTCATAATGCTCGATAAATTGTGTTAACACTACAAGACCTGCAGTTAAAAACCATACGTCATCCTCCGTTCTCCCGAGACCTTGCCCCAACGGACTACCATTATTGCCGCGATTTGGACAATTTTTTGCACGGAAAAAAATATTTCAAGGATGCAGTACAAAATACCTTCGTTCGTGTGAGAGAGAACCCCAGAGTTCTATCGTAAAGTTTTAAATGATTTTCCAATTAGATGGCAGAAATGTATAGATAACGAGGGGTAAATACTTTGATTAAAGAAAGCTGTTTTATGAACAAAAACAATGGTTTTAATTTATTAGTACGGCAATTTCATACTTTAACCCCTAATACAAGTATTTTAACGTTATTTAAATTATATTTGCTTACCTGAAACCTAGACATAGTGTAATAAAAAAACCATGACTTTTATGTATTTTAAATTCAAATTTAAACAAACAAAAATCTGATAAACTTTCTCCCTATATCGTTATTAATCCTATACATAATACTTTCCAAGAACCACTGGTACACACACTTGTGAAACATATATGTGATATAATTAACTCAAAAATAACATTTTGAGCAGGCAATGCAACTGTCGGGTCCATGGTCCAAGGTCTATGAGGAGCGGTAGCACTTATCATCAGGTGCGCTGTTTTCTCTTTTGCCACCAGCAGCAATAAAAATAAAAATTATATTGAGAAAGTATGCAAATTATCAAAAACAATCGTTCGCTGAAATGTTTTTTGAAGTGAAACTTCTTTATAAACGTGATTTCAAACTCGAGGAAACTAAAAAACAAGTCCATAAATAAACACATAAATGTGTAGGATTCAGCCGGCGAGAGAACGAGATAGAACACATTCCAGTAGCGTCCCCACTATCGTCTAGTAAGCGTTGTCCATATGTATGCTTCTTTGTAGTAGAATGATTAAAAATACTCATTAAAGAGTATTGAAAATTATGAAATTTGAATTGTTTTCATTAACTCTAATTCTATTTAATGTACAGTGTATTTCGGTTATAACGACGCCGGCGGGTCCACTTTAATGTCGTCGCTATATCCGGAGATCTTTATATCCGAAATCAGTTTTTCTTTAACTGTAAATGTACGTCTAGGAGCCATTTTCACAAGTTTAAAAAACACTGTTAACTCACTGGAAATAGCTACGAACTGATTCATAATTTTAACTTCGCGCACATGCTAAGTAACGCTACACACAAACAAAGCATTTGACCATCTGCGAATAAAAACAAAGGATAAGAAAGCTTAATAGTTAAAGGTTATGAATGAGTTCGACGTCGCTATAACCGAAAAGTTGTTACAGCCGAGGTCGTTATTAATTAAATCCACTGTATTTATAAATATACAGTTTATATGAAGCGACCGTTTATTTTTTCAAAACTTTTCGTTAAGTATTTTTAATCAGTGATTTTTCAAAAGTTTCTCTCTTTTTCTAACATGTGTGACTCGCGCATACACACATTTTTCTTGTTTCCCTTGGTGCATTCTCGGGACCCCTAGACAGTTGCCTAGTCCGGCTTATGGATAATCTGACCCTGATTTTGACGGTTGGTTCTAGTTTGCATAACTATGTCCATTTATAAACTATACGTTAAAAACGTGATTTATTTTATTAAATTACCAATTTAAGCTATCATTATAAGTTTCGCCAATGCAATAATGTAAGTCAAAATAACCAATTTATAAAATTATTTATATATATAAAAATTAATTGCTGTTCGTTAGTCTCGCTAAAACTCGAGAACGGCTGGACCGCTTTGGCTAATTTTGGTCTTGAATTATTCGTGGAAGTCCAGAGAAGGTTTATACGGTGAGAAAATATGGAAAAATTAGTAGTAGTAAAATACTAAAAACAATTGTATTTTCTATTCTTACCTGTCAAATAATTGACGTTCGTCCCGTCGGTTCAACATTTTTGGCATAATTACATATAGATCTAGATTAAAAAGGTATTGGAATCGATAAAAAAGCGGTATATTAAATAGCTGGAATACAATTCAACACACGGAGGTGTCGTAAAAGATGACTATGCATATAATATCTATACAAGAGAAAACAAACTCGAAAAAGGCCTATATTAACACGTCCGACCAACGTGGTATAATAGGTCGATTTCCCTCCCAGAGTGTAGGTGCGAGCCCAACAGTTGGACGTGTATGGGCTGAAATGATGATGATGATGATTTATCAGCCTCCCACAAATAGTGTAAAGTTGCGGACTAAGGAAATATGACACTTTCCGTAAATTCAATTCAGTTGGATTATCAATAATTCGATTATATTGATACACTTGAGGCCGAGTCCCGAGACCGCTCCAGCTTCGGCAAATTTACGCCATTTGTAGGAGGCTGATAAATCATCTTCATCGTCTCAACACATATGTACATGTCCCACTTTTGGGCTCGGGCCTCCTTCCCTATGGGAGGGAAATCCATCTACTATACTACGCTGGTAAGACGTGTTGGTATAGGGTTTTGTTCCGAGTTTTCCTTATCTTGCTTAGATATTATATGCATATTATATCCCTTAGTCATCATTTACGACACACACGACTGGTGAATTGTATTCTTACTCCGTCACCGCACGGATAATACTAAAACCAAACTGATAAATACTAAAATAAAATAATTAGAAAAAAAGGCGGTACGAAGTTCGCCGGGTCAGTCATTTAATAAATTAGTATCAACTGTAAAATTCTATAATAAGTCAAAATAAGATATAATAAGTTAACATAAAAAACCGGCTAAGTGCGAGCCAGAGTCGCGCACGAAGGCAATAAAAATCGCGTTTGTTGTATGGAAGCCCCCCCTTAAATATTCATTTTATTTAGTATTTGTTATTATAGCGGCAACAGAACTGTCCAGCTATCGCGGTTCTTGAGATAAAGCCTGGTGAGTGGTGACAGACAGGCGGACGAATCCACTGCTCAACAATTGCTTGAGGTCCGGGCAGTTTCCGGAGCAATGGAAGTGTGGACAGTTGTGTCTACTGCGGAAGGAGGGTCGTCCAGCTAACTCCCCTTCCGCATACAGACCACTGGTGTTGCTGGATGAGATGGCTAAATTGTTTGAGAAGGTGCTCGCGGACCGTCTCGTCCAGCACCTCGAGGAAATTGGACCGGGACTGTCAGAGAGACAATACGGGTTCAGGAGCGGCCGGTCAACAATTGACGCGCTGGCCGTTCTGAAGTCCCTGGCCACCGAAGCGGTGGCCAAAAAGGAAGTCGTTCTGGCAGTCTCACTCGATATAAAAAACGCTTTCAACAGTCTCCCACACGAGACGTTGAAGGAGGCACTCAGGTACCATGGAGTGCCTCCGTATCTTGTGAGTGGAACTCCGTGCTGTGGAACGTCGAGTTCGACTGGCTCCTACGGGGTCAGCTCCTTCCTGGGATGGGAATCATCTGTTACGCTGATGACACCCTCATCACGGTTGGACCGGATTGGGATGTTGGGTCTGAGGGTCTCGCTGGATAAAACCGAGGCCCTCCTTTTCCATGGCCCACGCCGAGGTCCCCGCTGAGGAGCACACATCAGTGTGTCTGGGGTTGCCATGCCGGTGCAGGCCCAGATAAAATATTTGGGTCGATTGCACCTCTATTGCACCTCGATTCAAATTGGAATTTCGGGCCACACTTTGCCCAGCTCGTCCCGAGGCTCATCAAGTCGGCCGCGACACTGGGAAGGCTTCTGCCGAACACTGGCGGTCCTGGGTCGTCATGCCGGTGACTCTACGCCGGCATTCTGCGGTCCATGGCACTATATGGTGCCCCTATCTGGTCGGAGTCCCACACCGCCCGCAACAGAGCCCTTCTGCGACGACCGCAGAGGGTTATGGCGGTAAGGGCTATTAGGGGCTACCATACTGTGTCCTGGACTGCGGCGACACTGCTGGCAGGCGATCCGCCTTGGCCGCTGGTGGCAGAAGCGCTGACGGATGTATACCGGTTCCGCGCCACAGCACGAGTCAACGGCGAGCGGCTCTCCGCAGGGGGACTGGGCAGAGCTCGAGAAGTGGCTCGAACGGAAGTAATCCGGCGGTGGAGTGAAGATCTAGAGTCCCCCGTAGCAGGGCGGGGGACTATGGAGGCGGTTGCGCCGCATCTCCACCGCTGGCTCAGGAGAAGGCACGGCAGCCTTACATTTAGGATGGTGCAGGTGCTTACCGGACATGGGGTCTTCGGTAAGTACCTGCACAGAATTGGAAGAGAAGAGGCCCCAGGATGTCATGAGTGTGGCGCGCTAATCGACGATGCGCGCCACACACTGGAATATTTCCAGTGTATGGCCCCGCCTGGGGGCCTCAGCGCCACGTCCTGTCAACAGAACTGGGAATAACAGACCTGTCACTGTCGACCATCATCTCCAAGATGCTCGGCAGCGACAGCTGTCGGTCGTCGATGGCCTCCTTCTGTGAGGCTGTCATGACAAGGAAGGAGGCCGCGGAGCGGGCACACGAGGCGCTTGCGTCCGCTGACTCGCTCCGCCGGCGACGATCAGGGAGGAGGAGACGCCGCTATGCGCTCCTCCACCCACCGCTCTGAATGATGACAGGACGTGGCCAGACGGCCAAGCGTTGGGGTGTCGGGGATAGAATGTTGTCAGACGATCTCTTCGGCACCTCGTAAAAGCGCGGAAGGGGCCGCTGTGGTTTTAGTGGGTATTTCGGTCACTTCTGTGGCCGGCGAGTCCCACACACACTCACTCCCCTGTCTGTAACCGGCGGGGGATTGTGCGTAAATGCATTTCCACAGCGTGAAAAAAAAAAAAAATTCGGACAGACAGTTTTTACCCTTTGGGTACGGAACCCTAAAAACTATAAATGCTAATGACATTATCTAATTATACATTCATCATCGTCATCATCGCAGCCCACATACGTTCCACTGTTGGGCTCGGGCCTCCTCCACAATGGGAGGGAATTTGACCTACTATACCATGCTGGTTAGACATGTTGATATAGGGTCTCATTTCGAGTTTTCCTTCTCTTGCACAGATGTTATGTGCACATTATATCCCATAGTCGGCCACGGGCAAGATAGGGAGTGGTGAATTGTATTCTTACTCCGTCACCACACGGACAATTATACATTATTATAGCATATTTAAAAAAACGATATGTTTTTAAATGGCTCAATTGCGCAAACGAATAAGTCAAGATGTAAAATCTAATGTCTCTATGCCATAGAACAGCTATAAATTAGATTTTATGACCAAGATATTCTCAAACTATGAAAGATCGCTATTAAGATACAAGACGTATTCTTCAGCCCTGTAACTCACAGATTATCATCATCTTAGCCCATGTACGTTCTACTCTTGGGCTCTGGGTATAATTTAAACAGAATGATTCTATATCAATATATTTCATCATCTTCACAGCTCAGGGCTTGAGCCTCCTCCACAATGGAAGTGAAATTGGCCTACTATGCCACCCTAGTCAAACTGGTTGGCATAGAGTTTTCTTTCAAGTTTTCCTTGTCTTGTATAGGTGTTACATGCATATTATATTCTTTAGTCATCTTTTACGACACCCACAGGCAAGAGAAGAGTTCTTCAACATCTGCAAGATGTTTATATAATAATAACATGGAAGAAATTCTTATACTTTCAAGCATTTCAGAAAACCCATTTCCAAGGCTTTTAAAAGCCTACGTTATAACTATGAACATTAAAGTACTTAGTTCACTCCCAACCTTCGATCCCTTTACTGAAATGACTTTGACACATTTACTTCGTAATTCTGTCGGTACAAGGCCCCAAGACCATTACATAAGGTTGCAAACACATTGGTGCGATTAGTTTGCGTGAAGCATTTAAGAATATTAAATTTTTCTATTGACAATTTCATAAGTTTAGGAATACGGTGATTTTCGTTATGTTTCCGTGACCAAAACTAACAATTTTTGGTGTATTTTATATAACAGATATGCTCCTTACCTCTGAGCGTAACCCTTCTAAAGTAGAAAAGAAATGGGAAACTAGACCACCCTGGACATACGCGGGAGAGATTTTTTTAATCTGACAGAAATAATATCTGCTTACATGTCTTAAGAAACTTATATGGCATTTGAGGGGAAAATATGATGTATTTGCAATCCAACATCATCTATAGACCTAAAGGACTTGGACTGACATATTCCGACATCTCATATACTGCTTTTGATGATTGATTTCCACACAGGACAATTGTTTGTGCCATACACAAATGTTTATTCCTAGTCTGGCTGTAATTTATGCCCGGAATTAGTTTATAAAACCCTCTCGCCCTAAGGGTCTTTAAAAAAAAACTTTACTATTATAAAATTTAACATATTTTTACTAGCAAATATAAAAGTAAACGAGAAATCAAAACCCACGCATTTAATGTTTATCTGCAGTTGAAGTCTAGTAATATTTTTCATAGCAAAATATGAGAACGCTATAATGGCTGAACAAATCGCTATAATGCTTGTCAACCTTAGCCTGTAACAGACACCAAGAGCACCGTCCATTTACCATTTCTAATAATAACACGGATCGAGATTGTGTTCTCATTATCGTTTTCAAGTATTCTACTATTTACGATGCAATTGGGTCACCTGATAAGTATTACAGACATTGATGAATGTAATATTTCGTAATAAGTGTTTAAAACATGTATAAATAATTATTAATATTATAGGTTAAGGTCAAATATTTTCAGTAGAAGTCGAAGTATTTTCAAAACTATTTAGTACTAGCAACCCGCCCTCGCTTCGCTTCGGTTTTAGTCGTATTACCTGCGTAGTTCCCGTTCCCGTAAGAATACCAGGATAAAAAATAGCCTAGTTTACGCCCTGATGTTATAGCTTTCCATTGGTGAAAGAATTTTTGAAATCGGTCTAGCCGTTTTGAAGATTACCCGGAACAAACAGACAGACAGACAAAAATTTTTAAATATGTATTTTAGGCATAGGTGTCGTGCAAATAACCGTGTGAGCATGAAAAAACCTATTATTTTGACATTACAAACAGACACTCCAATTTTATTTATTGGTATAGATAAATTTCAGTTGTCCAGGACTACAACTATGGACTACTATGGGAATATAACTAAACCATTAAATATGATACGGTCATGGGCGTTATAAATATTTATGATAAAGATCAAATATTTAGCAAAATATTTTCCGTGTGATGACGGAGTAAAAATACAATTCAACACTCCCTATCTTGCCCGTGGATGTCGTAAAAGACGACTAAAGGATGTAATATGCACATAACATCTGTGCAAGATAAGGAAAACTTGAAATGAAACCCTATACCAACATGTCTAACCAGCATGGTTATAGTAGGTCAAATTCCCTCCCATTATGGAGGAGGCCTGAGCCCAACAGTGGGACGTACGTGGGCTGCGATGATGATGATGATGATTTAGCAAAAAGAATTTTTAAAACTATTTAGTATAGATTTTAGATACTTAGATACTGGCTACGGGTAAGTTACTGCAGGCAATCCTGTGATGATTATATTCAATGAAGACAGCATTTGAAAGAAATATGGGCAAGGATGGTGATATGGATTTAATGATAATATTTGAATATAATTTCGTAAATAGAACTAATTTACAGATTTTGTCGTGTTTGTATTTGACTTTTGTTTGCCCGACGTTTCGAGCACATATCTTCTATACCAATAAATAAAATTGGAGTGTCTGTTTGTAATGTCAAAATAATAGGCTTTTTTCATGCTCACACGGTTATTTGCACGACACCTATGTCTAAAATAGCAATTAAAAAATGTTTGTCTGTCTGTCTGTCTGTTTGTTCCGGGTAATCTTCAAAACGGCTGGACCGATTTCAAAAATTCTTTCACCAATGGAAAGCTATAATATCAGGGCGTAAACTAGGCTATATTTTATCCCGGTATTCCCACGGCAACGGGAACTACGCGGGTAAAACGACTATAACCTATAACCGAAGCGAAGCGAGGGCGGATTGCTAGATATACATGAATTTCTTGTGTACGTGTGTATGTCATTGAACACCTCCTAAACGGCTGGACCGATGTTGATGAAATTTTTTGTGCATGTTCAAGCAGATTCGAGAATGGTTTAGATTCACAATTGGACCCTGCAGGTGGCGCTTATTTAAACAGAACAACGTCTATTGGGTCAGTTAGTCCCCCGGTCATGGCGCCGCCAGACAATGACCGGAAGGGCGATGGTGGCAGTGTTCCGCTCATCACGGAACTGGAGATGGGGGCGGCGGTGGCGCGCATGCGCGGAAAATCCACCGCCCCCGGACCCGACGGTATTCCAAACCGTGTGTTGGCTCTGGTCCTCGACCATCTGGGTCACCGCCTCAGGGAGCTGTTCGACGCGTGTTTAGCGTCCGGGCGGTTCCCTGGGTGCTGCAAGGAGGGGAGGTTGGTTCTCCTGCCGAAGCCGGGACGGCCTCCGGAGTCGCCATCGACCTACAGGCCTATCGTGCTGCTCGATGATATGGGCAAGCTACTGGAGAGGGTAGTAGCTGCCCGCATCGAGCGGCACCTCGTCGGCACGGGGCCCGATCTGTAGGACGCCCAGTTTGGGTTTAGGAGGGGTCGTTCGACGATCGAGGCCCTGTTGCGCCTGAGGGCCGTGGCGACTGAGGCCGTCACCGGCGGGGGAGTGCTGTTGGTGGTGTCCCTAGACATCGCCAACGCATTCAATAGTCTGCCATTCAGCTGCGTCAGGGAGGCGCTCCGTTACCTCGGAGTGCCAGCTTACCTGAAGCGGCTGGTGGCAGACTATTTGGAGGGGCGCAGCGTCCTCTACGCCAACCGAGTAGGGGACGTTGTGCGAACGCCCATGACGTGCGGTGTTCCACAGGGGTCGGTCCTCGGACCCACCCTGTGGAACATCGGCTACGACTGGGCGTTGCGGGGGAGCCTCCCACTCGGGCTGGGCGTGATTTGTTACGCCGACGACAAGCTCGTCACAGCCCGCGGTGGGACGCTACAAGAGGCGGTAAGCCTGGCGACCTCAGGCACCGAAGAGGTCGTCAGGCGGATCGAGGCGCTGGGGTTGAGGGTAGCCCTGGACAAGACGGAGGCCCTCTTGTTCCATGGGCCCCGTATGGACCCTCCCATCGGCGTCTCGATCACCGTCAATTCGGTTGGGATCAGCATCCAGGCCCATATGAGGTACTTGGGCCTGGTGCTCGACGGGCGATGGTGGTTTCGGGAGCATTTTCGCAGGCTCGTCCCGCGGCTCGTCGGCGTGGCGTCCGCCCTACAATGGCTGATGCCAAATGTGGGCGGACCGAGCGCGGCATGTCGACAGCTATACGCGGGGGTCATCCGGTCGATGGCCCTGTACGGCGCACCGGTGTGGGCGGGAGGCGTGCCTATTGGCCGGGACTCCCCGGTGGGACCTGGAGGCGGAAATGCTCGCCGACTTGTATCGGCGGGTGTCGGGGGTGCGCGGGGGGGGCGGTGTGGTTTCCTTTAAGGAGCTCACCGCCTGGCGCGTCGACGCCCGCCGGGACGTCATCGCCCGTTGGGCAGACCGGCTGGAGAGGCCTCGATACGGTGTTTGGACCGTGGAGACCTTCCGGCCGGTGCTGATGCAGTGGTTGGAAAGGCGGCACGGGGTGCTCTCCTTCCGACTCGTACAGGTCTTGACGGGGCATGGATGCTTCGGCAAGTACCTGTACAGGGTCGCTAGGAGGGAGAGAACTCCGTCCTGCCACCACTGCGATTGCGACGAGGACACGGCGCAGCATACGCTCGAGGTCTGTGCCGCTTGGGCAGAGCCGCGTCGTGAACTCGTCGCAATCATCGGTGCCGACCTGACGCTGCCGACCATCGCTAGGTAGATGCTCGGCAGCATCAGAAACTGGGACGCGGTGGCATCCTTCTGCGAGGCAGTTATCTCGCAGAAGGAGGCGGCGGGTCGCGAACGCGAGGAGCACAGCCTCAACGAAGCGACCCACCGCCAGCGACTGGGGCGGCGCAGGCGGGATTACCTGCGTGCAATGCCGCCCTAGCCGAGGCCGCGGGTGACGTGACCGGCGATTAGTCCGTCACCCGCCGAGAGGCCGACCGCGTGAGGAAAGACCGACGTCCTCCCCGAGGGGGGGACGTCGGTCGATGGGAGGGTACCCCGGGTAGGGGGTACTCTGTCGGGCCGGCCACTGATGACAAGTAACCCTGCTTCAGTGGTCGGCCCAACGACGAAGGCGACGTGGTGTTCGGGTGGGTTGCGGTAGTTGCGTGCTTAAGCCCCCTGTCGCCCCGGACGGAGTGGTGCAGAGGCACGCCGACCGCAGCCCAACCCTAAAAAAAAAAAAAAAAAAAACTCCCGAAAATAGTTTTATTTATAATATTCGCGTAAACATCAGAAATCAATATATGAATGGAACTTTAAAATCTATATATATATACTAGCAACCCGCCCTCGCTTCGCTTCGGTTTTAGTCGTTTTACCCGCGTAGTTCCCGCTCCTGTGGGAATACCGGGATAAAATATAGCCTAGGTTACTCCATGATATTATAGCTTTCAATTGGTGCAAGAATTTTTGAAATCGGTCCTGCCATTTTGAAGATTACCCGGAACAAACAGACAGACAGACAAAAAAATATAAAGTGTATTTTAGGCATATGTTTTAGGCATAGGTGTCGTGCAAATAACCGTGTGAGCATAAAAAAGTCTATTATTTTGGCATTACAAACAGACACTCCAATTTTATTTATTGGTATAGATAAAAGAAAATCGTGTTAGTTACACTATTTATAACTCAAGAACGGCTCTACCGATTTACCTGAAAATTGGCGGGGAGGTAGCTTAGAACCAGCAGACGGACATAGGATACTTTTATCCCGGATTTTTATCCCGTTCGACCGGGTTCCCGAAGGACTTGAAATAAAACGCCAAAGAGAATATAAGTCACTATAAAACGTGGTATAACAAAAACGCATCTATTATGTAATAACAAAACGCAAATGACAGCTATAGACAGCCTATATTTTACGAAATTTAGAAAATATATTTACGAAAAAAATTATGGCGGTACGAAGTTCGCCGGGTCAGCTAGTTAAATATAAGCGTTTTAAATTATAATATTAGCCCTCAACGATGCCCTCTTTCAGGTCATGAACATTGCAATAAAACTTTGGAATGCGTTTTAGTGGCTTAAAATAAAATGATTCAATAGCCAATACCTTGATATTAACGTATATCATAATCACAAAAAGCATTGCAAATCAGACATTAGTAGTCTGATTTTTTTTAAATGTTATAAAGATTTTAATCTATACCAATAAATAAAATTGGAGTGTCTGTTTGTAATGTCAAAATAATAGGCTTTTTTCATGCTCACACGATTATTTGCACTATACAAATGCCTAAAATACACTTTATATTTTTTTTTGTCTGTCTGTCTATTTGTACCGGGTAATCTTCAAAACAGCTGGACCAATTTCAAAAATTCTTTCACCAATGGAAAGCTATAATATCAGGAAGTAACCTAGGCTGTACTTTATACCGGTATTCCCACGGGAACGGGAACCACGCAGAAAAGACGACTGAAACCGAAGCGAAGCGAGGGCGGGTTGCTTGTATACTAATAATTCTTTTTCTTTTTTCCTTTGGTTGTAGACGAGCTCTGTACCTTCATCTTCATTATCAGAGCTAAAACCAGACCGCTGCCTACCGTAAGGTGCACTGTGGTTCTATGCGGGGTATCTCTTTAGTTAGTTGATGTTTCACGTGATAAGAAAGCTGGCCTCTTAGAATAATAACATATAGAAGGTAAGTTCGCGCACAAAAAGTGAAGCATTTCAATTGGAGCCTAATGGAGCTTACGCTGGAACCGTTTCGTAATGTACAAGTCATTGTATTGTACGTACGTACGCAACTCTTAAAAAATTAATAGGTAATTATGACGGTTTGCGCATTCAAATGGTGTCATAACACATTTGTAAAACTTAAAAAGATTTTTAACGTCACTTTTAAAAGTATTTCGACGATTTATGGTAATAAAAACAAAATTTGATTTCATAATTTGTATAGTGGTGTGCGTGTGTACGTGTGTAATCGTCTGCGCGCCATTAGTGTTTTAAGATTCAAATTTCGAACCTTCGAAGTATTGACACTATCCTTCTATACGTTATTATTCTAAGGCTGGCCTATATTTTGCGCAAAAGATTAGCGCAGCCATTCAACGTGCTAATACTGCCAGCCTTCTGGACATATTACCAGTTGACACTTTGACAGTATGGCGGAAGAATATCTTGGTGCCTATACCCCTCTTTTTTCTATTTTATAAATATTTCAATTGATTATCCTACTATTACTCTTTAAAATGTATTAAAACGAGAAAACTAAATGACATATTGATAAAATATGAATATCCTTATGCGAAATGAATGAATGAATGCGAAAGTAAATTTGTTTTGAACGCTTTGTACCACTCATAAGTACGTGTTATTGATAAAGTCGATTCACTGTAAGCATTCTGTAACATTTTCAGTGACTCCGAACACGAAATTCCATTGGCGATGCACAATTTAAAACAAACTGTTCGATGTTTTTGTCCATTATGAAATTCGCAATACACACTAGATATGATATATAACTAAAAACAGCACTGTATTTAATATAAATAACAGATGCAACTCAAACTCCGCGCCAAAATGGAATACAGTTGTGCCAATCTAACGACAACAAAAATTTTAATTTGGAACCATAAACAAATAATCTATTCCCAATACTTTCTTGACTGAATATATATTAATATCCTCCGTGATGGCATAAGAATATCATTCACCACTCCCTTTTCCAAGAGAAGGAAATCTCGAAACAAAACCCTGTACCAACCTGTCTGACCGGCATGGTGTAGTAAGGTCAAATGCCCTCCTATTAGGGGGAGTGTTGAGCCCAACAGTGGGACGTATATAAGCTGAAATGATTCAATAAAGCAAGGGTTGGTAGTATTCGAAGTCGCTACCACACAGCAAAGCTGAAATGATTATGATAAATATAAAACCACCCAAATATGACCCACCACACCCAAATATGACACGTCGCCTTCTTCGTTGGGCTGACCACCAGTGCAGAATTCCTTCGTTCGTTCCTTCTCCTCACGACGTTCCCCCTCAGGGACGTCGATCGCCGTCGCACGGTCGGACATTTCGAGGTCCTAAAAAGCTATTGTGAATTTCCTCGATATTTCCGTACGTTAGTGTGTGTGTGTGTGTGCAAATTTGGGTGGATCGCTGCAAACTGCATTGAAATTGATTTGTTTGTTTCAAAGACATTGTGGTGAAATTGAAAGCCAAAATAGTGTTTTGCTCATAATTTGGCAAATTCAGATAAAATCGACTTTTTTGTAAGGAGTTAGTTTGGTGATATCAAAAATCTGCGTTGATTGCAGAAAACCGCATTGAAATTGTTTTTTTTTTCTTTCAAACTAAAATCCAAAATAGTAGGCACATATATTTTTTGATAACTCGCATTTGATTATTCTTCAATAGTTAAAATTTCGTTTTCAATATAATCTGCTTCGGATTAAATTGAAAACGAAGCTCAAATATTTACAAATTCATGTAATGCTAGCAAATTCGCCCGGTTCACGTGCGTAATTCTCGTTCCTGTGTGAATACCAGGATAAAATATAGCCTAAGGAGTAGCTTTATATAGCCACTAACCTAGTTGTAAAATATTATCAAATTTAGTCCAGTCGTTTTGAAGATTATCCAGAACAAACAAACACATTTTTTTTAAAACTAGTTGACCTAAAGCCATATAGGTATTGTACAAATAACTGTGAAAGCATGAAATAAGGCCACTATTATGACATTACAAACAGACACTTCAATTTTATTTATTGTTAAAAATTATAAACTTGAATATAACGGGCAGTTCCAGGGTTGGCCTACAGGGTCAACAATTTTTTCAGATATTATTATATATAATAACTATATAAACATACAAACAATCACAGGAAGAGCGGAGTGGAGCCAAACACATTAAATGCGGTTACCTCCTTTATGGCTTCTCCGACTTGTAATTAAATATGACATTGAACTTTTGTGTTTAAGATGCAGTGTAAAACATTTATGTCTGGTGGAATTAGTCCGATTATTTAACCACAATATTACCAGAAAACAAGAATCGCTTTTCTTTTGATAGGCGATAACATTATGAACTTTAAAGCAATGTTATGAGTTCAATTATACAAAATGTTAAACTATATAGAATTAAGAATTGAATTAATTCATTAATTACCATCATCATCATCATCATCATTTCAGCCTATCGCCATCTACTGTTGGACGTAGGCCTCCCTCATGTTACGCCACAAAGTGCAGTCCTGTGCCGCCTGCATCTAACGACGCCCAGCAACTTTCACCAGGTCGTCGATCCACCTAGTGGGGGGTCGCCCCACACTGCCTCGTCCAATACGTGGTCGCCACTCGAGAACCTTTCTTCCCATGGGCGTACCCAGGTAGGGGCAGGAGGGGCAGCTATAGAGAAGATAAAATGTTAAGAGATGAATTTTCGAAAATCCTTTCTTAGTGTTCCCGTACGCTATAAAGGGAACCCCTGTGCAAAATTTCAAGGTTCTAGCTCTTATATTTTAGGCTCTGCGTTGATATGTTAGTCAGCTTCTCCTTTTATATGTATAGATAAGCACCTAGCGTATAAAAAATCTGACTTGCCCCCCCCTGGCCCAGAACCTGGGTACGCCCCTGTTTCTTCCCCAGCGATCGTCGGTTCGTCGAGCGATGTGGCCTGCCCATTGCCACTTCAGCGTGCTAATTCTTCGTGCTATGTCGGTTACACCCGTTCTTCTGCGGATTGCCGTATTTCGAATTCTATCTCGCAGAGAAATCCCGAGCATAGCCCATTCCATAGCACGCTGAGCGACTTTGAGCCTTGTTATGAGGCCCACATTTAGGGATCACGTTTCTGTGCCGTAAGTCATGATTGATAACACACACTGGTCGTGTTTTCAGACACTGAGGTATGCTTAATTACCATCAGTTAGATCAATTTCCCTCCTATTGCGGGGAAGGCTTGAGCTCTGTAGTGGGACGTGTATGAGCTGAGATAATGAAACTTATTATCAATTTGCAGTGCTATAATTATTTTCCATTTAATCAATAATTGCCGAAGATGGTTCTCACGTTTAGATAATTAAATGATCGTATCATTCGTACTCAACACGTGTCACGAGTTCCCGCCAATAACGGCCATTGTTACATATATAAATCATTCCAGAACATTCTCATATGTTTTCTCGAGTTTATATTTTTTTTATTGCTGTTGGTGATGCAAACGAGCAAACAGTACACCTGATGGTAAGTGGTGCTGCCGCTTAAGGATCTTTGCTAGGCCGCTACCTGTCACGAAGAAAGTGAAGGGAGTGCAAATGCCTGCAATGAGGTTGGGTGTTACTAAAGGTATCACCAAAACCCACCGCACGCAAACACCCTCAGAAAGTTGGGCTTCCGGCTCTCTCGTTCACCGAACGAAGCGCAGTAACAAATTGCTACTACTCAGACGTCGATTTTTTGCGATAGTGTAGTACACCGGACGGACCGGCCCGCGGCTGTAGACAGAAAACAGTCAACAGTATAATTCTACCACTATGACGTATATTCCTACACAATTTTATTTAGTTTTTTTATTATTAAACAAGTAGTAACTAAACTGTCAAAAATTCAAAGGTGAAACCGAGGTTTGATCCTCAAGCAGTCCTGGCAAATGCTTTTAATTATCTTAGGACTCGCAACAAATTTAATTAGTAAACTTAAACAGGGAGAGTTGAAAAATAATGATTCCATTCCTTTTCTCCTATGCGATGTGGGAGCTGGGAAGCAAAAGGACTGTACAGCTACGACAAGCGCGGGAGTACCACACGTGGATACGATACAGCTTAACGGGGTCTATCATCATCATCATCATCTCAGCTCATATACGTCCCACTGCTGGGCTCGAGTCTTCCCTGCAATAGAAGGAAGGTAAGCATGTTGACAGTTATCAAAAATCACTGAAATTATAGTTTTAAATAATAATATAGGATAAAGAGATTCTAAATAAAACACTTATTTTTAAATTATGATTGTGATTCTATTTATTTTAATAAACATTAAAATACAAAACATAACAATCCGCCATGTTAGGTCAAACACCAATCAGAAGCGCGTGACGTCTGATATTCGTAAGAGTATTTTGGCCTCTTGTATATTCTTCGAACTTACTTTATTTTTACTCGTTTCGATATTAATTGCACCGTTTATGTGATATTTAGTTGTTAATTGATACTTGCGTTACTTCAATTGTGTTCATAACTAAAAAATGAAAATAATTATTTAGCAACAAGTACATTATATATGTATGGTTGTACTAAATTTTGTAACAGACTATGTTGTAAAAGGTACCACACAGATTGTTTTCAATCATAACTAAGCCTACAATTATATTATTCTTTGTTATTGATATTGTCCGTGTGGTGACGGAGTAAGAATACAATTCACCACACTCTATCTTGCGTCTTGATGTCGTAAAATATGACTAAGGGGTATAATATGCATATAACAACTATGCAAGAGCAGGTAAACTAGAAATAAAACTGTATATTAATACGATTGACCATCGTGGTACACTAGGTCAATTTCCCTCCCATTGTGAAGAAGGCTCGAGCCCAATAGTGGGACATATATGAGGTGCGATGATGATGAAGTTATTGATAAAAGTAATAGTGTAGTCTCAATAAATATACATTTTAACCCTTTAAAACAGAAACTTATTCGCTGATATTATAGTGAAAAAGAAATTGGTATGTACCTGAACTTGCCGATGAAATGCTTGCAGGTTCTAAATATTTTGTAGGTGTACTTTTCTCTGCAAAATCTTTTTCACTATCTTCAATCAGTAGCTTTCTTTGTATTTTAAGAAAATAAGGTAATTCTGTAGTATTAGAAGTGCGTTTTCTTCCGTTTGGTTGGCATTCAAATCTTGTGGGAATACACCCTGACTTCATGAGCACTTATGAAACCAATCCCATCGTATGATACTGAATATAATTTTGCATATCATTTGGTAACTGAAATAAGAATAGAGGTTTTAGGTAGGTACAAATAAGTATACATAGAGTGATGTAATAAGGCAATGGAACATAAGTTGAAACGTGATCGCCAGTATTAGTGACAATTTTATTTATTGATCTCTAGTTAACTTAATTACTTATTATAATGTAAATACTTACGTCAAAATGGTCTTCACAGAAATAAATTACAGATTTTGAAGAAATAGCCTCGCCGTGCAAGAATTAGCCACATATTTCTAACTTTTTTCTTCATTGGAACACTAACAAATAACTTGTTTGGGAGTTTTTATCGATGTATTAGGTACTACATTGTGGAACCGCACACCATCGATACATATTAGAATTCATGACTGTCATATAAAATAATTCAAATTACGTATCAAAATAAACGTTTTACTAGCGTGCTGTCAAGCGCTAGCGAAAATGTGACGTCATAGACAGACGCCATTACTATTATAGCGTTTTGGTGCAAAATTTAAAATTTATTTTAAAAAGATCATTTTATACTTGTAAACTTAATTTTAGGCAGAAATATGATTTATTTTGAATAAAGTAGATGCGTTACAACATGGTGAAGTAGTTTTTCAAAATCTGTCATCATGCCTATTGAACCACTCTAGTGAGACGGGCTGGTATAGATTAGACATGTTATCTGCATATTATAATCCCTCTCGACGTCTTTTACGGCACCCACCGGCAAGAATGGGGGTGGTGAATTGTATTCTTACTCCGTCACCACACGGCAATAGGGTATATAGCTGAGCCTTAAGATTCATTTCAGTATTATGACACAAACGCTTGAACATATGGAAATTTTCTCGAGTTGCTACAAGGTCTGTGTACACTACAACACCATCCCAGTCGTGACTGTATCATACCGATTTGTATACCTAAAATACAAAATTTCATATCGATCAATTGGATAGTAAAATTGCCGTGTGGCAATGGAGTAAGGGGAATTCACCACTCCCTTTCTTGCCCGTGGGTGTAATAAAAACGACTAATCGATATAATATGCAAATAATATTTAAGCAAGGAAAGGAAAAAAGGGAGTCGTCGCTCAGTACGCAGATCTATGTGAAACATCGAAATTATTTTGTACAAGTATATACCATAAAAACAAGACTTGTAAAAAAAAGCCAAGCCTCGCAACTGAGTTCTTCTACCATAAAAATTTGTGAGATCCATGTTACACCAAGTCGGTTAACTCATTCAATCCCTGCTTAAGGGACCTTTCTTCTTAAGTTATTACGTGAATAGTTAACCTAACAACTTCTTATAGTGACTATATCAATATTAAAGATCTTTTATGTTTTAAATAAATAGAATGACTTGGCAATCGCATGAAAACACAGTGTACCTCACAAGTAATACATATTATATTAAATTGTACTAAACATAGTGTGTGCTAGTGCTCTGACCGGGGGCCCCTACCGGCTGGTGGCCCGTGGCATTTTGCCGACTTGCCACTCTGTAATTTCGCCACTGATAATTACTTTCCTGTTATGGAGCAATGGCATATATAAGCCGAGATGATGATGATTATGATGATTGCATTATTAAAAAGCAAACAGATTCAAATGTATCATATTAAAATTCAACGAATTTCTTTATTCTCATAAAAAATATTTTAATGATAAGTTATCTATGTGGTGACGGAGTGATAATTCAATTCATCAACCCCTTTCTTATTCGTGGATGTCGTAAAAGACAACTAAGGGATATAAGAAAGAAAGAAGAAAGAAATAAAACCATATATCGACACGTCTGACCAATGTGGTATAGTAGATTAGTTTCCCTCCTGTTGCGGAGGAATATTCACGTCCAGCAGCGGAACGTATATGATGAGCTGGTGATGATGAAAATTAAATATTTTCTTCTGTAACTTTGAACCTTAGAATAATAACATATAGAAGGTAAGTTCACGCACAAAAAGTGAGGCATTTCAATTGGAGCCTAATGGAGCTTACGCCGGAACCGTCCCGTAATGAACAAGTCATTGTACTGCACGGACGTACGCAACTCTTAAAAAATAAATAGGTAATTATGACGATTCGTGCACTCAAATGGTGTCACAACACATTTGAAAAACATAAAAAGATTTTTAACATTACTTTTAAATGTATTTCGACGATTTATGTTAATAAAAACAAAATTTGATTTCATAATTTGTATAGTGGTTTGCGTGTGTGCGTGTGTAATCGTCTGCGCGCCATTAGTATTTTTAGATTCAAATTTTGAAAGTTCCAAGTACTGACACTATCCTTCTATACGTTATTATTCTAAGCCATGAACACTTTTTTTTCGGCTGGGCTATAGTCAGCGCACCCGCCCCAGGCAGCGGCGGTAGAGGGGCGGCGCGCGGCCTCATAGTCCACCCGTAGCACTTCACCTTCGTCGTTGGGCCAACCACCGGTACCTAGTTCCTTATCCTTAGTGGTCGGCGCGATGGAATACCCTGAAGGGGTACCCTCTCCTCTCGACGTCTCTATCCCGGGACGTTGGTTAACCATGAACACTGGAAAGTATTCGAAACATCAAAAAATCCATAACAAATGCGATAAAAATCTGTAAAAATAATTTTATTTGTAATATAATACACATGTAAACATCATAAATCGTTATGTAAACCGAGTTGAATATTGTCAGAGAATCTGTATGTAGAAAGTGCTCGATTCTTTCTACGTAATATTCCGAAAATGTCTCGAATCTGTGCCTCATAAAGCACGTCACGTGGATCCCGTTATCCGTTTGTATCAATGACAGGCATAATGAGGTGTCAATAGCCTCAAACATATTAACGTCTGGTCTGCTATATGAATATCGTTATCCCGCTGGGTGTCGCAAGGTCACTCTGCAGAAAATTTATTATTCTATTGAATACTTTTTGATTAAAAAGTCTAAACCAATACTGATAGGTCATTTATTTACAAATGATAATATACATATAATAATACTAGCTGACCCAAAAGACGTTGTTCTGTTCAAATAAAATAAAGGCAATTCTCCTTGAAATTGATAGCAGCGTCACCTACCGGATCCAATTGGGAATCTAAACCATTCTCGAATCCCCTTGAATACACACAAAAATTTGATCAACATCGGTCCAGCCGTTTAGGAGGAGTTTAGTGACATACACACGTACACAAGAAATATATATATATATATATAAAGATAAGTACTGATCTAACATGTGAAGTAGGTACTATGGTTTCGATTATCATCAAATATCACGCTTAGTAAACAGGTTAACAATCGCAGTTGGCATTAAAGTCTCCTAAGGTTGCTACTGCCCGTTTTATTAGTGATTAGATTTTACGACTCTCACGAGATATTAAGGGGTCGAAACATATTGTCCTATATTAAAATTGTATTAAACATCATATGGGACTCCTCCCCATAAATAAAAAATTTCATTATTGTACTTTTGCTTTTGTTCACGCTGTGGAAATATATTTATGACAGGCGAGAGAGTGTGTGTTGGACATGCCGGCCATCTACGCGATCGAATCACCCACTAAAAATACAACGGTTTTACGGGGTACCGAAGAGATCTTCTAATGGCATTCTAAAAGGGAGAGGGTCCCCCTTGGGGTATTCCGTCGGGCCGACCACTAACGTCAAGTCACCGTGCTCCGGTGGTCGGTCCAATGACGAAGGCGACGTGTCGCAGGTGGGTTACGGGTGTGCGTGCTTGCGCCCCTCTGTCGCCCCGGACAGAGTGGTGCAAGAAGTGCGCCGACCGTAACCCACCCCAAAAAAAAGGCATTCTAAAAGGAGTCATATTCATTTAAATAAACAAAGAGAATAAAGTTTGCTAGGGCAAAAAGGTCCAATAATAAGGGGGGAAAACGAGTCTATAATACTTCTAACGGGAATATTATAGACTAGTTTTAATTTCAATAAAACTTCTACGGAAAGACAGAAACAAAGCATGTAAACGAACAAAAACTGCGATAAAATAAAGTCATCAGTTATTTTAAATTAAAGAGACAGTTTTAACGTAGATCCCATTATCAATTCAAACAAAAAATCTATCAAGGGCCTCACAAAAACTTAGTCAATTGTTATTTTTTACTGATTCGTCAGCGATTGGATCATTTAATGGTTTTCATTTGTTTCTCCAGAAGCGTTCAGGCGTAACAGCCTTGCAAGCTTCCTCGAAACTAGGATGTTGGACAATGTGGGGTATTTCGAGTCTTCCCGTAGTCGCAGACTTTTTCTGAAAGTTGTTGTGATTTGTCTATTGTTCGTTATATCTTTTAGTTTTTGCAACTCGGAACCAATTTAAAGTTCGCATTATACTTTCTGTCTTTGTAGACTGCAATCATTATATAGATTTTACTATAGGAAATGAATGTTGATTATCGTGACAGCAATTGATGAAGATAATCGTTGGTTGGACAACAGAGGCGAATACAGGGGGTTGCAATCATGAGCAAGACACACCCTAAGCTTGATACAAACATATATTTTCCTATTTAGGTTACATATAAAATGATTCAAAACCAAAAAAAAGGTGGAATCCTTAATTAAATGAGTTGGTGCAAAATTTGGCTTCAATTTCTTCTTCTCTTGCAGTATTTTATTCTATTAAAAAGAATACACTTTCGTATTGGTCTTGTTTTTATTGAAATTGATTTCTAATCATGACATCTACGAGGAATTGAAGCAACTATTCTAATTGCAGGTGGTGAACTATTCTAAGTCTGACCATTTGTGACTTCGGCGTAGGTATTTGCGCTAAAGCCAACACATGCTATCTATTTCTGCGAGCTTTCCATAATACATAAATTTTTAACGCTGCCGACCATTGCCCTAAATAGGACTGGTAGACAACTTGTCTTTTTTAAAATCAGTTTACATCAATGCGACGACCATGCTAGTATAAGGTATAAGGGTTGGTATAAGGTTTTATTTCGAGTATTCCTTCTCTTATAAAGATGTTATGTGCATATTATGTCGTTTTACAACATCTACGGATAAGATATGGAGTGATGAACTGTATTTTTACTCTATCACCAGACAATAAGTATAATACCAAATAGGCTCTCTAAATCATCAGAGGTGATGATTATAATATTAAGAAACATACCGATACTACATGACCCTTGTTTGTTACGTTTTCACGCTTAAACTACCGAACAGATTTCTAAAATTCTTAATAATAGGCTACGTTATATCTCGGTATTGCCACGGAAACGGAAACTACGTGGGTAGGACGACTGAAACCGAAGCGAAGCCAGGGTGGGTTGCTAGTATTTTATAAATTAATCCCCTCCTCCTTTTGGTTAGCACTCATATATATAACGCCGAATTCCAATATTTTTCATGGGTAGTATTTTTGAAAAATCTCCACATGAACAATTCATGTAGTACAGTTTCGTTCTCTTATCTATGTCAAACTATGGATGTTGATAAAGTAATGGATGAATGAATACATAACTTATAAAATATAATTACGAGCACGGAAAATCTGAACCAGTTACCAGTCTATAGTATAAAAATAAAAATATTTATAGACTATAGTCACCTGTTTTGACATATTGCAAAAAGTTTCGGCTATGACTTTTATGACCGGCCGCCTGCCTGACATCAACCCTCCTTGGGAATGTAATCGTTGACCCAAATGGTACCAGATGGAGTTGGTCCGGGTCAATCTAGGGCTCTTAGTCGTCTTTTACGACACCCACGAGCAAAGCAAGGGTTGGTAGTATTCGAAGCCGCTACCACACAGCACTTTATTTATAGACTATAGTATAAAAGTCTATAGGTCTGTCACTAGAATAACGTTGCCTTAAGTCAGAAAAAAAGAAAGTAAAAAAAGTAATAGGTATAACACAGCGGATGATTTATTTAATAACACACCATTCACATTACCTTTCTCGAGCCTCTTTGTTTTTAAATGTCATCCATAACAAAAATGACCTATGCTTAAACACAATATTAATAATTAGCCCAATCAATCTCCCAAGATATGTCATTAAAAATAAAATTGGTGTAATAAATCATTGTCCGGTTAATAAAAACAAGCTGTGTTTTATAAACATAATCATTACCTATTTTAAATTGCGGAAAAACATTTTATTTAAACATTATATCAACAAAATAAATGAATCTTCCTGGTGAAGATGCAGTTAAGATAAAAAATGTAGAAGTCGAACGCTTATGGAAAATTATATGTGTGTTACCTTGAATATTCAGACTTTCGCCATCTACTGCTGAACGTAAACTTCTCCGAATGAATGCCACATGACGGGCTCATTAGCAGTATTACTGTCACTTTTCGTGTGGTGTGGTGACGGAGTAAGAACTCATCACAACCTATCTTGACCGTGGATGTTGTAAAAGACTACTAAGGAGCATAATTTGCATATAACATCTATACAAGAGATGAAAAACTCGCAATCAAACCCTATCCAAACACGTCTAACCAGGCGGCATAATAGGTCAATTTCCTTCTAATTTTGGAGCAGCCTCGAGCCCAACAGTGTCCCACTGTTGGGCTCGTATATGAGCTGCTATAATGATGATGATTACTGCCATAATCAACATGTTTGTCAAGCGAATTGACGTACACAGTAAGATCTTATACATTTGCAAGGAGAGGGTTGCTGACCAGTCTCCTGGTAATTTCTTTTAAATTTTTAAGATTTATACGGACGAATAAGGGGTGGCAGCAATTTCTTATAATGTCGCCACATGATAAATGAGTTGGTAATAGATATATGTATTATAAAAACCTTAGGATAAAACATTTGGCGATTTTAGAAAACTGAGAAAATAAAAAGTGTTTTAAGTGGTGTAGCGCGTTGCTAACAATTTTCTGTCAGCATATATAAATAAACCCGGTAATCCTAGGTTGTGATGTAATTTTCTACTGCGCTTTGTTCGGTGAGTGAAAAAGCAGAGGCCCAAAGTCCCACTTCCTCGGTTTCAGTCCTGTTTCCAGTTCCTCGGATCCTGTATCTACACCTAAGGTACTAAGCCATTGGCTATCTTTGATGTTGCTGAGGTTAATAAGCTACAGTTACCACTTACCTCCAGATGTGTTGCTCTATGTCTAAAATAATATTTTTATGCCTCGCCAAGGTGTCGATTTCTGGGATCATGAAATAAATGAGTTACATTGAGTCAGTGCTTCAGTCAGTGCCTTCAAATATCCTGTCATCTGGAGTAAAAAATTTCTGTCTTTGGATTACAGATGTACAAGATGAGCAGAGATTGAGAAGAAATTTAACGCATCTACACTTCATTATGTTATATAACTAAGTAAATAAACAAATGAAAGAAAAATCTATATAGAACAAAATACGTAATAAAATGCTGCGCCTGTGACAGTGATTAGAACATAAATAAGAAATTCATTAAGGAGTATATTACTGCTAAGTTTTCTTGGAATTATACTTTTACCATTTTGCTTATGATTACAACGATTTCCTAAATGTGATCCCAGTTATATTAATTTCTTACTTCATTATTTATGGTGATTACGCTAGCATTTCACATTTTACCACACAACACCACCACATGTCAACAATCGTCTGTCTACAACTGCACCGGCTGGCTAGTCAATTGTCAAAACAATCCTCCTGTAATCAACGCTGAAAAGTACTCGAAATGTTGGAAAATTAGAAATTAAATGTCAACGTGATGAAAACCGTCAAACTGTTATTTTCTTAGGAAATTTTAAATATCCACCGAAAGCGACTTCGGTAGTTAAGTATTTTTAAAGCAAAGAGTCCCTGCCTCTTTCGTACGTATCATAAGAACCATTGCTACAATTGTCATATTTAGAGGCATATTTAGTGCAATGTGTCCAATAATTATCGCTGGAGAGTACTGCTGCTCATTTTTATTAACTCCCGGCCTGTTTTTAGATTTCAATGAAAAAATAAAGATTGCTGGTACATTTTATTTTCTAGATTTAACATCAATCAAGATGTGTCTGTCAAGATCATCACCACAACTTCAAACACAAAATTGGTAACATTGACTATTTTATATTAACGTGGTAAGGGAGTAAGTATATAATTCATACCCTCTGTCTTACGCGTAGGCATCAGGCAACAAAAGGAGACATTAGCGTAAGTGGGCAGGCATGTATAACGATGCGATGCTAGTTTCACTATCGCGAATCTCAGATAGACAAAACTTGGTACTGGTTTCCTCATAATTTTACTCTTGAAAATGACACCACCTCTATAACTAGCCGCTTTAAATAATTTAGAGAATAGAACCAGATATGGGACCCTGATCGAGTCTCTGGGGCATTCAGGACCGCTATGTCGCCATTTACATTTAGCAAAACACAAGCTGCCCTGCAGCCTTTTAACTTGCCTGTAAATCTTATAATAGGTTTTTTATAATATAAGAACTTAGGGAGCAATATAATTACGCCTGATGTCGCCCTAGCAGAGGCTGCCGGTAACCGGACCGGGGATTTATTTCGGCACCCGCCTGGAGACGGCGATCGGCGTCCCGGGAGAGGGAGGTCGATGGGAGAGGGTAGTCCTTCGGGGTATTTCGTCGGGCCGACCACTGAAGTCAAAGAACTCTGCACGGGTAGTTGGCCCAACGACGAAGGTGTGTGGTCGAATAACCCAACCCACGTCGCCCCCCTATTGCCCCGGACTGAGCCGGGCGGCGGGTGCACTTTCCATAGCACACCCCAAAAAAAAGAGAAAAAGGAAGCTATATATTTTTCCTCCGAGTTCTGTGTTAGTCTCCTGGTGAGGTAACGATTGGCCCTAAAGAACTAATTATTCATCATCTCAAGTCAGTCTATATCAAGCTGGTCAGACGGGGTTAAAAGGTTTTATTTCGAATGACCCTTCTTGCGCATAGATGTTATTTACATATTTAATCCCTTGGTTGTATTTTAGGACACCCACGGGCAAGATAGGGATTGATGAATTCTATTCTTACTCCGTTGTCACGACTAATTATTATGCAAAATTTAATCAAATCTAATAAACTAACTTCACCTTATTAAAACTCTCTTGCATTTGTTCATTGCTTACCATTCTATGATATAATCTAATCTGTCACAAACAGTTTATTTTTTCTTAGTACCATTTGAAATGTTTAGCTATAACATTTTATAATCGCACACTGAAACAAATTTCCTTGGACTTAAAAGCTAGTCGTACTTAATTCCGACATAATATATCTCTATTTTTCTTTTTTACAGCACAAATACGTCGCATTATTGGGTATGATTTGTCAGACCACATTGATCCCTAAATGTTAGTAAAATAAAAAAGAATTGGGTAGTTACGGTTAGTAAAAACAGAACAAAATATAAAAGAAGATAAAAATATAACACAACAGACAGAATTAAATTAATTTAACAAATGATATTGACACAGCTAAAACACCTTACATTTTGTTACAAATTATATATTATTTATCATTTTAGCTTTAAACTGCTGGGCTCGAGCCGCCTCCACAATAGGAGCTAAATTGACCTACTATACCACGATAATCAAACGGATAGAGTTTTATCGAATGTTCCTTCTCTTGCATAGCTGTTATTTGCATATTTAACGCCTTAGCTGTCTTTTATGACACCCCCAGAAAAGAGGATGGTGAATTCGTATTCTTACTCCGTCGCCACACGGAAAATATTTGTTACTAGCAACCCGCCCTCGCTTAGCTTCGGTTTCAGTCGCCTTACCCGCGTAGTTGCCGTTCCCGTGGGAATACCGGGATGAAATATAACCTATGTTACTGCCTGATATTATAGCTTTCCATTGGTGAAAGAATTTTTGAAATTGGTTCGGAAACAAACAAACAACTTACTTTCGCATTTATAATATTAGTAAGGATATTCAAAACTTATAAACACTGAACGCTCCTCTTTTACTTCTCTAAGATGTCCTTATAACGTGTGTGTGAAGAAACAATAACATTATAAGTTATGGATTCGAATTTTTTAACAAATGTATGGTCAGACACTAACCTGAGGCTTTTTTTTTTATTAAGCGCACGCGCGGTCCTGTCCGTCCGGGGCGATGATAGGACGGCGCGCGGGCCCATAACCCACCCGTACTCACTTCACCTCGTTGTTGGGCCGACCACCGGAGCAGATGTGACTTGTCATCAGTGGTCGGCCCGACGGAATACCTTTTCGGGTAACCTCACCTCTCGACGTACTGGGACGTCGGTCGCTATCGCGCGGTCAGCCTCACTGCGGGTGACGGACAATTCCCCAGTCCGATCACCCGCGGCCTCGGCTAGGGCGGCATTAGGCGCAGATACTCGCGCCTGCGCCGCCCGAGTCGCCGGCGGCGGAACGTGTCGCCGAATAGGAGCTCTACTCGCACACGATCCGCCGCCTCCTTCCGTGAGATTACGGCCTCGCAGAAGGCGGCGACCGCGTCCCAGTTCCTGACGCTGTCGAGCATCTCCCTGGCGATGGTCGGCAGCGCCAGGTCGGCACCGATAATCGCGACGAGTTCATGGCGCTCCCCGTCCCATGCAGCACACTCCTCGAGCGTGTGCTGCGCCGTGTCCTCATCGCAACTGCAGTGGTGGCAGGACGGTGTGCTCTCCCTCCTGACAATCTTGTGCAGGTACTTCCCAAATCACCCGTGCCCCGTAAGCCCCTGCACCAGTCGGAAGGAAAGCACCCCGTGCGTCCGCTCCAAACACTCCATCAGCACCGGCCGGAAGGCCTCGACGGTCCTGACACCGTACCGAGGACTCTCCAGCCGTACTGCCCAACGGGCAATGACTCCTTGACGGGCGTCGACCCGCCAGGCGGTGATCTCCTGCAGGGAGACCATGCCGCCGCGGGCGCGCGTCTCCGACACCCGCCGATAAATGTCGGCGAGCATCTCCGCCTCCAGGTCCCACGGAGGAGTTCCGGCCAGGAGGCACGCTGCCTCCGTCGACACCGTGCGGTAACCGCGTATGGCTCTGACCGCCATGACCCTCTGTGGTCGCCTCAAGAGGGCCCTCAGCCGGACGGTCAGGGACCCCGCCCACACCGGTGCGCCGTACAGAGCCATCGACCGGATCACCCCCGTGTAAAGCTGTCGACACGTAGAGCTGGGTCCGCCCACATTCGGCATCAGCCGCGAAAGGGCGGACGCCGCGCCGACAAGCCGGGGAACAAGTCGATGGAGATGCTCCCGGAACCAAAAATGCCCATCGAGCACCAGGCCCAAGTACTTCATGTGGGCCTGGATGCTGATGGTGACCGACTTCACGGTGATCGAAGCGCCGGCGGGAGGCCCGGCGGTACGGAGGCCATGGAATAAAAAGGCCTCCGTCTTTTCCAGGGCTATCCTGAACCCCAGCGCTTCGATCCGCCTGACAATCTCCTCGGTGCCGAGAGTTGCCAGGCGTGCCGCCTCCTCTAGCGTCCCACCCCGGGCTGTGACGAGTGTATCGTCGGCGTAGCAAATTACGCCCAGCCCGGGTGGGAGGCTTCCTCTCAACGCCCAGTCGTAGCCGATGTTCCACAGGGTCGGACCCAGAACCGACCCCTGCGGGACACCGCACGTCATGGGCGTTCGCACAACGTCCCCTACTCGGTAAACGTAGAGGACGCTGCGCCCCTCCAAGTAGTCTGCCACCAGCCGCCTGAGGTACACGGGCACCCCGTGATATCTCAGCCCCTCCCTGATGCAGCTGAATGGCAGACTGTTGAAGGCGTTGGCGATGTCCAGGGACACCGCCAACAGGACTCCTCCGCCGGTGACGGCCTCCACTACCACGGCCTTCAGGCGCAGCAGGGCCGCGATCGTCGAACGCCCTCGCCGAAAACCAAACTAGGCGTCCGACAAATCGGGCCCGATCCCGACGAGGTGCCGCTCGATGCGGGCAGCCAACACCCTCTCCAGCAGCTTGCCCGTATCATCGAGCAGCACGATGGGCCTATAGGCCGAGGCCGACTCGGGAGACCGTCCCGGCTTCGGCAGGAGAACCAGCCTCCCCTCTTTCCAGCACCCAGGGAACTGCCCGGACGTCAAACAAGCGTCGAACAGTCCCCTGAGGCGTGGTCCCAGGTGCTCGAGGACCAGGGCCAGCACACGGTTCGGAATACCATCGGGGCCGGGGGCGGTGGATTTGACTCGCATACGTGCCACCGCCACCCCCATTTCCGGCTCCGTGATGGGCGGAGCACTTTCATCGTCGGCCTCCCGGTCACTGTCCGGCGAAGGCATGACCGGGGGCGTGTGCTCCGCCCGCTGTGGAAAGAGGTCCTCGACAACTCTGGTGAGGAGGCTGGGCTGGAGAGTCTCGGTGAAGGGGGGGCCCCGCCCGCGGAGCTTGTTCAGCGCCGCGAGGTAGGGGCGACCCCAGGGGTCACGCTCGAGACTGTCCAGCATCTCCCGCCGACTAACGTCCTTGGCGGCACGGACGGCCAGCCTGAAAGCAGACAGCGCACTGCGGTAAGCCTCGTACAGCTGGCCCTCCCGCTCAGCGTCGCGGTGGCGCGCTCGACTGCGGGTGTAAGCCCTCCGGGCACGTATGCACGCGGCCCGAAGGTCCGCCAATTCTCGGGACCACCAGGGGACCGCATTCTTCGGAGGCAAACGCCGCACACGGGGCATGGCCGCATCGCAGATCTGCGTTAACGCACAGCGGATGCGGCCAGCCTCGGCGTCCACCCCGTCCGCCTGGGGCGGTGAGGACAGCCACGACTGAACGATGGCTGCCTCCACCAACAGGTCCCGATCCAATCGACCCACAGCCCACCGCGGAAACGCGGGAGCTCCGTCCGCCGTGTGACCTCTGCTGGGCTGCAGGAGGGTCCGGGAGACCTCTATCCGGATGTATCGGTGGTTGGATAAGGTCTCAACCTCCTCCTGGACGCACCAGCTCCTCACACGTGCTGCGACATTAGGGCTAGCGAACGACAAGTCCACTATCGACCGGCCCTGCTAACCTGAGGCTTACTAAAATTTTTCTGTTCAACGAAATATTGTACATTCTTAGTGGTTGATCTATATGCCATAGCATATCATAGCATATGTACATAGTGATTGAGCATCGTAGTTTATGACTTATTAATTATATCTAAGGAGGTAAAATGATAATTTAATGAGACTTCATCGCTCATCACCATCACAGCTCATATACATCCCACTGCTGGCTCGAGCCTCCTCCACATTAGAAGGGAAACCGACCTTACTATACCATGCTGGTCAGATCGGTTGGTATAGGGTTTTGTTTTGAGCTTTGCTTTTCTTAAATAGATGTTATATGCCTATTAAATTCCTTAGTCGTCTTTTACGACATACACGGGCAAGATACGGAGTAGTGAATTGTATTCTTACTCCGTCACCACACGGACGTTAATTAATTAACGTCAAGTTAATGCGACTTATTTCTACGTTATAAAATTAATTTATCGTTTTTATCGCCCACCAGAAAGATGCCAACAGGGAGATTGTGCTAAAACCTACAAAAATGCTATAAAAAATCTAACATTATGATAATTTGAATGATATAACTCGATGGGGCCATTGTGTTGATAAATTTACTACAGGCGCTGGCATCTTGTACCTGCTATTCATAAAGTTTGCAGGCGATGGTTGGCTTATCCAGACGGGATCATCTTCAACCATTTTTTATTTTCTTGTTATTTATTTAGGGTAGGCTATATTCTGGCTTAGCAGGTGCGAGTACCTGCACCTAATGCCGCCCTAGTCGATTTAGCGGGGATTAATCCGTCACCCGCAGAGAGGCTGACCGGGCGATGGCAACCGACGTCGCGGGTAAAGGACGTCGAGAGGACAGGGTACGCCCTCAGGGGATGCCGTCAGGCTAGTCACGAAGGACAAAGAATTCGGTACTGGTGCTCGGCCCAGCGACGAAGGAGAGGAGCCACAACGGCTTAGGGGGCCGTGCGCCGCCTGTCGTCGCCCTGGACGGAGCTAGACGGCGGATGCACCGACCATAGCCCAACCCCAAAAAAAATGGGTAGGTCTGGACAAACTCCGCCCGATTAAACCTGAATGAAGGGCGAGCGGGGTACAGTTACATAACCTACAAAATTTCCCCCCCATCAAGATTGGGCCGACTACTAGTACCGATTTCTTGACATCCATGGCCGACGGTTTAACCTTTCATGTACCATCCTCTGTCATCTTCATCTTAATATCCTGACGTTAACACTCCTTAGGAGCTCCATTTTTACTGCATAAAGATACATACAGTAAGATATATACAGTAAATAACACCGTAACTGTGACGGCTTATCGAATTACACTTAAAAGAAATAATAGTTAACTTAACTAACGTTATCTGAATGGGTAAGAATCATATTATTATCACCCTACACTTGTCTCGATTACTTGGAGTCGACGTAGTATGTCCTCTTTTTCCACACATTACTCCCTTTCTATCCAAGTCATGCTTCACTCGTCCATCTTTTCTTTGGTCGTCCCTTGCCTTTAGAACTACATTCAAACTTGAAACAATTCTCACAATATTACTTTCATACCGTCTCATCATATGTCCATTACCAGGTCAAGTGCTCGTCCTTTAACTTTGCCGTCATTGGTGCAAGTTTAAAACTTTCTTTTCTTTTATTCATTTCTCGGAATGTAAGGAGGATAGGAGACCAAAAAATTAATAGATGACGTATGTAAATAACATTTCATATACGTCCCACTACTAGGCTCGAGCCTCCTCCACGATGAGAGGGAAATTGACAACCCGCCTGACTAGCGTGGGGTAATCCACGCTGGTCAGGCGGGTTGTCATATTTTGAGTTTTCCTTTGTACAAACATAATTAACAGACAAATAATTGGTTATCTTAACCACTACGCCATCTGTGTCGTCAAATTTGGATATGGTTATTTAAAGGAATGTGTGCAGTTATAATGGTAGACAGAAGCCTACGGCGAAGCCTATGGAATAGCGTATATTTTGTGGCAACCTTTTTTTTTACTCTGATGGAAAATTGCGTTTACGCATGCCCCTCGTTAATGGGGGGGGGCATGTGGGACTCACTGGGCGGCTTTTAACGTCCCGGAATACCTACTAAAAATCGTCAGCGGCCCCACTCCCCCGTCATTCGTGGAGCGTCAGAGGATCACCTTTTGGCATTCTACTTGGACGCCCCGATGGTAGGTCTGTTGGCCTCACCTCTGTATCATGCTACGGAAGAAGAAGGCGCGCTTACTGTTCTCGCCGTCTACCTTCCCGTCGTCTACGCAGGGAATCAGCAGTGGCATCTGCCTCGCGTTGTCGCTCTGCAGCCTCCATTTGCGACATCACGGCTTTACAGAAGGATACCATGGCCGCCCAGTATGTGAGGTTATCGAGCATTTTACCTATAACAGCTACCAGCGACAGGTCTTTTCTGATCTCAGTCACCAGGCCGTGCCGCTGAGACCCCCAGGTGGAGCAAACCTCGAGAGTGTGACGTGCATCGTCGGTTTGCGCGCCACACTCATGTCAGCTAGGGGCCTCTAGCTTCTCACCTCGTGATTTGATGCAAGTACTTACTGAAATATCCGTGTCCAGTAAGTAATTTTGTGGCAACTTAACTTAACGTGGGCAAAGAAGTGATGAAAAAAAGAATATTTATGCTATTTTCATAATATTCTGTCTGGAATTAATATGACAGCGGCTGTCCATCAACCCACGCAAGTTGTATAAGTAAATCACAGTTACGCATAAGATAGTCCAGATTTACATCGTAATATACTCGTCTGCCGTTGATGGATTTTAAATTACAACATTTTTTATTATTTATGTCATCATCACGGCATACATTTACATTTATTTTTATTATACAATCATCAAATAAAAGTTATTTAACAAATAAATGTAACTAAATAAAATAGTTCACCGTATGGCGATGGAATAAGAATACAATTCAGCACCCTCTATCTTGTCCGTAACTGTAAAAGACGTTATCAAGTAACACTTCCCATCTTACATTTACGGCTAGTTCGGGTACATCTTAATAATCAACCAACTTGATTATCGTTTTATAATTTAATTGGTAATTTAGTAAATAGTTGATTCATATTTCTATAAGTTCATATAATTTTCATACAATGGGTGAACGGCTGATATGGTATGGACATGTGATGAGGCGGCATGAAAGTAATGTTGTGAGGAAAGTTTTAGATATGAATGTTGAAGGCTTTAGGGGTAAAGGAAGACCGAGGAAAAGATGGATGGACTGCGTGAGGCATGACATGGATAGCCTGGGAGTGACTGCAGAAAAGACGTGTGACAGGACCGTATGGAAGTAGATGACATATTGCGTCGACTCCATGTAATTGGGATAAGCGCAAGATGATGATGATGATAGGTGCATTCCGCTCGCCAGCTTCCGGCGCGACAACTAAATAGTGCTTATATACCTCTGTACTTTCTTACACTATGGCGATTAATCAATCCTAATATCATTGTTTTACTATATATATTAGATTTTTATTTTACTGATTTATGATGTGATCATACTGACATCTGCCAACTTCCACCGATATAAATATTTAATGTTACATAATCCTGTATAATATTTGCACGTAAATAATTATTAGAATAATTAAAATATTTTATATTTGATTATCTATTAAGTGCGTGATTTTATTATTAGCTCAGACCACGTGAATGAATAAATACCATTAGTTAGAATATCTTAAGGTGATTCTTATTGTAACCGTTATAAGGTGAATAACAAATTGGAAAGTACAATGTGTGTCTTCATTATCGCCGCCGCCACGCTCGCCGTCCATCATTCTACAGACGAACAAGGAATTTAATATGCATATAACATCTATGAAATAAAAAGAAAAACTCGAAATAAAACCGTATACTAACTCGTTTGAACAGCGTGGAATAGTAAGTTAATTTCCCTCCTATTATGGAGGAGGACCGAACCCAACAGTGGGACTTCCGTGAACCGAAATGATGATGAATATATCCTGTCAAATTATACAATTAGTAATGTTATCTGATATTTACGCGAGCACTACGCATCCTTACTAATATTATAAATGCGAAAGTAAGGATGTTTGTTTGTTTGTTTGTTTGTTACGCTTTCACGCTTAAACCACCAAACCGATTTCAAAAATTCTTTCACCAATCGAAAGCTATAATATCAGGGAGTAACATAGGCTATATTTTATCCCGGTATTCTCACGGGAACGGGAACTACGCCACCGCTAAGGTGACTGAAACCGAAGCGAAGCGAGGGTGGGTTACTAGTTGTAAATAAAACTACTTTTACGGCTTTTATCGCGCTTGTATTTGATTTATGATTGCCCGACGTTTCGAACTTAATAACTAAATATCTGGTTGACCGAGCTTCGCTCGGAATATTTTTGTCGAATTTATTTAGATATATATTAATAAAAAATAAATAATGAAAATTATATAAAAAATTACAAAAAGAGAATAATCATAACACCGAGATTCGAACCGACGCTGTTTGAATGTCAACAAAATCAAAATTAGAACCTGTCAACTTCCCATCTGAGCTATCGTAACTCATGATGTTGACAGCGAAATTTGAATTCATATTCTTTTAAAATTTAATGTCATTGTTTGTTTTGCTAAAAACACTGACAAAACAACATTTTCTATAAATAAAACCTAGCTAGATCGATTTTTTGGACCCGAAACCTCTAGTATGCCAAGTTTCAACAAAATCGTTGGAGCCGTTTTCGAGATCCTGAATATATATATATATATATATATATATATATATATATATATATATATACAAGAATTGCTCGTTTAAAGATATAAGATTTTCTGTAGCGGGTAGATAATTATAAAAATCTGTAATAACGTTGACTTGTTTGGACGTCAGACATCTTAGTCCGCCCGTGACCATGAATGCTGCAAAGTGTTCGTAACGTCGGGCAATCATAAATCAAATACAAACGCGATTAAAACCGTAAAAGTAGTTTTATTTACGATATATGTACAATTAGTATATTCGTAATATGAGTTGTAGTGACAGTGCATTGACCGTTAACCTCATCGCTCACCTTGCACCCATCTGTTTTAGCCATCTTGTAGGTATAATTTATGTCTGAGTTATTTTAATTACACGCTTAACTGTAAGGTTGGATTTTATTATAATGTGTTGAATGAACATAAATTTATTTCAGATGAGCATAGATCTAAAATATAATGCATTGGCTGCAGAGATGGCACCGACTTAACATACCAGTATCATGGGTTCGATAACCACGCAGGATAACACTTTGATCCATCGGTTTGGAAATTGCTGTTCTGAGTCTGGCTTTAATATTTTTCAATTAAATTATATGTTTATAAGTTTTTCGTGTGGTGACAGAGTAAGAATACAATTTACCACTCTCTATCTTGCCCGTGGATGTCGTAAAAGACGACTAAGGGATGTAATATGCACATAACATCTGTGCAAGAGAAGGAGAACTCGAAATGAAACCCTATACCAATACCCGCCTATTGTGGAGGAAGGCCGATCCCAAAAGTGGTACGTATATGAGCTGCGACGATGCAGCGATGATGAAAGTCCCCCTCTTGCAACTAACTCAGGGAACCGCGAAGATGCAAATGAGCAAGATCTTGTAAGTTGCAAGACACTTCCCTGCAACTTACAAGAGGTCGTCAGTCCCCTTGCCAAATGGCAACAACATAGGCCTCAGAATTAGCACGTTGAAATAACGTGCTAATTCTGTGGCCTATGAGGCCTTCTGAGGGCTATGTTGGTTACGTTCTGTTCTTCTACGGATTGCCGTATCCCAGATTATATCACATAAGGCAATATAGAGCATAGTAATAATTTACATCACGTGGAGCGACATTGGACGTAATTAAGACATTCATGATCAAATTACTCTATGGATCTGGGCGTAACTATTACTTTTGATGGCAGGGTTTCTACCGCGCTAATAGTAAGATCGTAAAGATTGCCATAAATAAAAATTAATTATTTTTCCAAAAAAAACCGATTTCAAAACGCAATGCAGAGTAAACGAAAAGAAACAATTTTTAGATTTTTGTTGATTTTTCAAAAACCGGTGGTCTGATTTCGATAAAATTTACATGGGACCATTTGGGAAGTATACCGTTTCCAACAAAAAAAGAACTTTTCAAATCGGTTGGTAAGCGATGGAGTTATGCGCGCACAAACAAAAAAAATACAAACCTCCGTATTGAGAACCGCCTCCTTTCTTAGGTGTTTAAAAATAGTCATCATGATAATCATCACGGCTCATATCGAGCTCGAGCCTCCTCACAAGAGGAGGGAAATGGACCTACTACTCCATGCTGGTCAGGCAGTTTGATACAGGGTTTTATTTCCAGATTTTCTTCTCTTACATAGATGTTGTATGCATATTACAATCTCCTAGTCGTCTTTTAAGATACCTAGGGGCAAAAAAGGGGGTGGTGAACTATATTCTTACTCGATCATCACACGTTTATAGTAATAAGTTTGAAATCGTCACGAATATTGCAAACACAGTTAATGTTTGAATGCATGAGTTAATGTCTATTTGATTTATATAGCACTTACGTAGCTATAAACCCACTTGAACATTTTCTGTCATTTAAAATGGGAGTGTAAAATTGAAATGTGTTCATGAGATCACGATGATATATTTTAATTAATCTGTTGCTAAAGATATTCGCAAAATTTCCAACAACTTTCCATAACAAATTGACTTTGCGGCTTCCGCAATTTACAACAAATTAACAGAGTATTCTGTAATATAGTTACATAAATTACGCGTTTATTCTAGTAAAATTATAATATATGCAAATGCTGATTAGAAATTTCTATAATATTTTTTATGAACTGAAAAACAGCAACAAAATATTTTTCACATGTGTTACACCTTGCGATAAATAAGTATGGCATGAAATAATTCACTGAAAACCGTTCAGTCATTTTCTATTGATGAAATATTTTATTGTATAATTATATTGTATTTATACGTGCTGTGTGGTAGCGGCTTCGAATGCTACCAACCCTTGCTCGTGGGTGTTGTAAAAGACGACTAAGGGCCCTAGATTGACCCGGACCAACTCCATCTGGTACCATTTGGGTCAACAATTACATTCCCAAGGAGGGTTAACGTCAGGAAAGCGGCCGGTTATAAAAGTCATTATCGAAACTTTTTGCAATATGTCAAACAGATGACATATTGCGTCGATCCCAAGTAATTGGGATAAGAGCAAGATGATGATGATGATGATGAAATATTTTATTGTATACTAGCAAAACCGCGCTCGCTTCGCATCGGGTGCAGTCGCCTTACCCGCATAGTTCCACGGGATAAAATATAGTCATATATGTTTCTCCCTGATATTATAAATTTTCATTGGTAAAAGAATTGTTGAAATCGGTTCGATGGTTTAAGCGTGAAAGTGTAACAAACAAACAAACTTACTTTTGCATTTATAATATTAGTAAGGATGGTCTACCCATATAGTGGCGGTTTAGTAAATTAATATAACATTTTAAAAACAAAATATAACTTCAAAACAATTTAATGAACCATCATGAACCTGCTCTCATCCCTATTATTTGGCTACTCAATATATAATCTTCTTTCATAGTTCATATTACAAAACTTTTGGCAATAGTTTTTTTTATTTAGTAGTTTTATGACCGACTGTCTACCTTTTTTTAGGGCTGGGCTATGGTCACCGCACCCGCCACCCGGCTCCATCCGTGGCGAAGAAGGGGCCGACGTCCCTTCGGCCGTCGGTCATCGTCGCGCGGTCAGCCTCTCTGTGAGTGACGGACTAACCCCCGGTCCGGTTACCCGCAACCGACTGTCTACCTGACGTAAACCCTCCTTTGGAATATAATTCTTGACCTGAAGGCCATTGTTCGGCTCAAGCCTCCTCCACAATTAAAGAATAATTGATCTACCATAATCACGCTAGTTTTAATTATAGGGTTTTATTTCAAGTTTTCCATCTATTGGATGTTTTTATTTGCATATCATATCCCTTCATCTTTTAAGACAACCACAGGTGAGAATTGTATTCTTACACCATCACTACACGTATGTATTAAAAAATATATGTATAAAAATCACTACACGCAAATTGCAAACAATTCCCACTCGGAGAAAATTTATAATCTTATATTTATTCGGTGAAATCGTTTATTATTTACATTTTTCATGTTATAAATATACATTTGTATATTACCTACGTATAAATCAAGCTGACACAAGAATAAAGCAACTACACCATCAGTGAAATGAAGATGTTTAAAGCTAATAATTTCATGAAGAGACCTGCTAGCCTATTTAAAAGATTAACGTACGCGTCTTATCCGACTGAGCCAAATACAAGCCACACCTAATGTTTTAATTCAATAAATTTGTTACTTCAAAAAACGCAATAAATATAGTTACACTTCATTAATGAAATCGGACTAGTATTATATATTTTTAATATATAATATACAGGCTGATTTTATGTTTTTTAAAGTTATACTTTTTTTGGCGCGTTAAAGAAAATTATGAGAGTAAGTTTTTACGATGCACGCGTACACCATTACAAAAAACTGATACCCTGAAGTTAGCTAGTCAACATATTTTACGATGCGCTCGCACACCGTCACAAATGTCAAATAGATAATGCGTTATAATAGAGCTTGCAATGTACTACATACTTAAATTCCTTCTGTTATTATTAGTGTGGTTGTTGATGAAATTTTTAACAAGATTTTTAGAGGATGTTTGATCTTGTTACGCTAAAGAAGTATAACTTCTTACCAAAGAATTAAATATTGCTAGTCATAACACGCGAATGTATTTCGCCTTTTATTGCTAGTTAGCAATATTTCACTTTATTTTCATTTTATTCATTTGGAATATAAAAAGTCGTATAATAAATACAATATGCACTCTTATGGTTATTTAAATAAATAATGATGATTCAAATTTCACTCAATTACAGGGTTTGAAACTGCGCTCATTAAATTCACTCATCGGCGTGTTGTAGTAGATTAATTTCCCCCCATTTCGGAAGCTGTTTCAGCCAAGTAGTGGGCCATTTATAAGTTGGAAAAATGATGATAACAAAGAGATAAGGCGCAAATTTATTTTTATCAGAAATGTTAAAATTTAAAAAATTTAAACAACCTGTAGATTCCATTAATACCAGATACATGCACGTGAATATGTTATATTGCTGAAATAACGTCACCCATTTTATTATACTGATGACAAAATTAAAAGGGCAATGTTCCCGGAAAAATATGCTTGCAGGTTAACCGCGCAGTTCTATTCAATATTTAGAGGATCCTCAGATTGTAATAAATGATGTTCTCAGTGTTCCGTGAAAATATTGTAAGCACCTAAAAGCGGTTATTGACCCACTGAAATGACGTTTATGCTTTAATATTTTAGAGATCGGCTATAGTTAATTATTTCGGCAGACGAATAATATATAAATAAATAAATTATATATCTAGATATATATATTACTAGCAACCCGCCCTCGCTTCGCTTCGGTTTCAGTCACTTAAACCCGCGTAGTTCCTGTTCCCGTGGGAATACCGGGATAAAATGTATTCTATGTTACTCCCTGATATTATAGCTTTCCATTGGTGAAAGAATTTTTGAAATCGGTTCCGTGGTTTAAGCGTGAAAGCGTTACAAACAAACAAACATCCTTACTTTCGCATTTATAATATTAGTATGGATATAAAAAAGGGTTCTCAAGTGGGGACCATAGGACGCACCCCTACTAGGTGGACTGACGACCTGGTAAAAGTTGCGGGGCGTCGTTGTATGCAAGCGGTACAGGACCGCACTTTGTGTTGAAACATGAGAGGTCTATGTCCAGCAGTGGACGGCAATAGACTGAAATGATGAATGATGATATACATACATATACTTCAGTTCAATATCCTATTTTAAGTCTAGATCTAAATTATTTATACTCAGTTAGTAAGGATCCAAATATTAAATATGTGGATTTTAAGAAAAATCTTTACTTTTAAAGTGATCTTTCACGTTTATTTCAACGGTTGGCACATGAAAATTCATTTATTGATTAACAATTACATCACACACATTTTTTATTTAAAAATGATCATCGTAGCAAGATGACTTTTTGAATGCTGGAATAATGAATTGGTGTGTCACTACCAATAGAACCCCATATGAACATAATTAAAACATGCCATTATCTTCTTTAAAAAAACAACAATAAATCTAAAAATAATAATAGATTTATTATTGTAAATAATCCACGCAAAAGAATACCTAGTACAAGAATAAAAAAAATAATTAAAAAGATAACTTGTAATAAAAAAACTATATATGCCAGAAACAAAAGAATATTAATCAAATTTCGCATCCAAAACAAAGTTGTCGTGAAAATAAATATCATTAATTTAATTTAACATTCAACACATAGCTAATAAACCTGTTGCTGTTATTTTAATAAAGCACGTGTGAGGAAACCGGGTTATTTACAATAACAGAATCACACAAAGGAATGTTTCATAGCATGTGCTGCTAAATTTTTGTTATTACCTTTTGATAACGAGCAAGCAGCCCATCTAATGGTAAGTGGCGATTGCAACTCATGGGCATCAGCAATACCAGGGGCACAGCTAAGGAAATATCTATCCTATCCTATCTAAGGGCGTTGAGAAAACTTGTAATTCGCCATCTTAAAACGACGCAGCCTTATGAATATTATTATGTAATTGAATATTGCATTTTGAATTGTCATCGGCACTAAAGGTATGTATAAAATTGTAAAACCGGGACAGGAAACTAAATAAAAATTTGTAAATTGCGTTTTTATTTTAACCACATTCCGCCTTAAGAAATAATTCCTTATATCATGGGATTGTGTGAAGATCATGGGATTTTGTGAAGATTCAATTTTATTTACATCCATATTCACATTTAATAACGTAAAGCGAAAGTATTAACTTGTTAATTTTAGAAAATAACTATCGAATAGAAAAATAAAAGTTTACAGAAATAATTTTCTTAGTATCCTTTCATCTAAGTACTATTAATCAAACGGCGTACATTTGATAAATTTAAAATATGACCTATATTCATACCATTTGAAATATAATGTAAGCTTGAAAAACAGTTTATTATAAGATATTTTTAACGTACTATAAAATTGCCTGACATAGAAATTAGTCATATCCGCGACTACGCTTGACTACGCACACTGCAATAAAACCAGCATACAATGATAACTTTCAATCTTAATTATTGCTTGCCAACTGCTCATCAAAAGGCGAATCGACTGCGCAGGTGGCGTAGTGGTTAGTATACGACTTGGTAGGTCACCAATAGCGTGGGTTTGATTCTCTCGCAGAACAATAGTTTGAGCGATCCACAAATTATTGTTCCGAGTCTGGATATATAATTTGTGTCTGTTAATTATGTTTGTAAAGTAAAAGTAGGACTATTTTCTTAGCGTGTGGTATGTTTAAAATAGAGGTAAGAGATATTAAAAATAAGTGGTAAAGCATCTTTCAAGGAAGCATTCATCATCATCATCTCAGCCCACATATGTCCCACTGTTGAACTTAGGCCTTCTCTTTTATGAGAGGGAGTTTGATCTAATATACCATGCTGGTCAGACGTGTTGACATAGGGTTTTATTTCGAGTTTTCCCTCTCTCAAGGAAGCATTGTCACTGTTATTTTTGCTGGGTTTTTGTAATTCGCCTGTTCATTCAGTGAAACGGCTGGACGACTTGATATCTCGCAGCTATACAATTTTACTTATTGTATAGACCACTGACATTGTGTTTAACTTCGATGACCCACCACAGTTTGTGGGTAGCGCGAATATTTGCGTTAAAATATTCGTAACGTTGTCGAGACTTGTATGGATTTGGAGTACCACTCCTATCGTCCAATAGAGGTGGGATAGATGCGATAATAGCGACCACGTATCTGACGACGCAGTGTAAGAATCCTCATCAGGTGGACCAAGGATCAATCCGTGCAAGGAGCGTTTAACCCTTTTTTTTGCATGGGAAAATGCTATTTTTACGCATGCTCACCTTATAGAGATGGGGTATGCCGGGCTCAGCGTTGATTTATTGTCAGCGCCACTACCAACTAAAAACCACACGCTGTTCCTGTCCCTCAGTTACGGCGAAGTTATGGGACCGTTTTCACATGCACCACAACTCCGCCGGACCGACATATCCGCTGCTCGCGGACTCACCTCGAGACGGTACTGGTCTCTCTCCTTACCATCTCCGGTAGTGCCCATGGCTATTTATTCCTCTTTGGGGCCTTATACATAATGTGGGACACCAGTCGCCACCACAACCGGTGCCCCAGGCCCCACTCGCAGAGTTGAGGGACCTGCCAGATAGGCTTGACCTCGTCAAGGAGCGTTTAACCCTGGATTAAGGTTATTTGATAATAATTTTACAATAAAACAAGGATTGTCCATATCGTATGGCGACTATATGTATTCTCTTCCACAAGATCAATTTTTATTATAAATTGACATACATTCAAAATTAAATTTAAATTAAATTCTATTCTACGATATTCAAATTCAACCGAGCAACAACTGCCAGCGGCCCGCGATCGGGTTTCGGAATTATTGTTAAACAAGGAGTACAAGACCGCACTGTGGCGAAATATAAGGGCCTTTAAACAGGCTAATTAATGCATGAAAATCACTAAAAACAAATGTACGATTCTAATTCTAATTTCTATCAATGGATTCCATGGTTGATATCTTTTTATTGTTCTTACTCTACGTGCGTCCCGCATCGCTAAGCGTGTCCCAATGAAAGAAAAAGTTATCTGATGTACCACGCTAGTTGGAAGGGTTGGTATAAGGATTTAGTTATCTTTTTCTTACGAAAATGGTATCTGCTTGCGTCTCTTTTTTGGGGTAGGCCATTCCGTCGCAGGCAACGATAGGTGACCGTATGGTACCAAAACCTACCATACTCCCTCCTCGCAGCTATTGCGCCGACCACCGGTATATATTCCTTGACTTTCAGAAGCATTCCTAAGTAATTTTTTATGATCGATCAAAGTAATGGATGAGATAGTAATTGTATTGTATTTTATCATCATCATTTCAGTCCATATAGATTCCAGTGTTGGGCTTTTTTTTTATGGGCTATGGTTAGCGCACACGCCGTCCATCGCGTCCGGGACGACGAAAGGACGGCGCGCGGGCCCATAACCCTAAAGCCTCCGTCGTTGGGCCGATCACTGGTACCGAGTTCCTTGTCCTCAGTGGTCAACCCGACGGAATACCTTGCTAGGTACCCTCTCTTGTCAATGTCCAGGACGTCAGTCGCCGTCGCACGGTCGGCATCTCTGCGGGTCACGGACTAAAATTTTCGGTACGGTCACCCGCGGCCTCGGCAATGAGGGCTTGGGCCTCTTTCAGTATGGGAAAAAAATTGATCTACTAGAGGGTTTTGTTATTGAGTTTTCCTTTTCTTGCATAGCTGTTATAAGCGTATTATATCCCTAAGTTGACTTTTACGACATCCACAAGCAAGATAGGGAGTGGTGAATTGTATTCTTACTCCGTCAGCATACGGAAAAATATTAACATATTTTCGGGGTAAACGAATAAGGAGAAATTGACTGATCAATAATCCGTTGCGATATTTTGGTTATTGACCCGTATAATGTGTAGATGCGTAGTAACTGGACAAACATTACTTAAGTAGGCCAACCAACTGAAGTTCAATATTCCGTTCTTGGAAAACATTTAAGATACGCGAGCCTCTTTTATGGGTAAGATCACTGACTTATCATCGTATTGATTTTGTTACAGGAAAACATTGCGCTTTCCCCCCATGTTTCTTGTAATTCCAGATTAATATAACATGTCATTAATCTTTGATTATGTATTCTTAATCTACTCTACTGTAACTATTTAAGTGGTGATGAAATTAGAATAACTAGTGGTCGCCGAGTGGTCAAGATTGGACCATAATAAATTTAAATTTATTTTTTGCTACACTATTTTCTTTTTAGTAGTATATATGTATATTGAGCAGGCTGTATTACACTAATAGCTAATAAATATATCTGTAAGAAATTGTCATCATGATTCTTCTTATTATTTAAGTGCAATGAGCTACAATAATATGAGCTATTGGTGCCAGTGTCGAGTTATTATATTGATTATTCACTTCTTTAGTCTTAGTCTTTCAGTCAGTCGTTAGCATGACTTGGTGCTGATATCTAAGTCATGCTTTCTCTGGGAATTTTGGCAGAATATCAAAATTCGTGCGTGCGTGCGGGCGTGCGTGCGTGCGTGCGTGCGTGCGTGCGTGCGTGCGTGCGTGCGTGAGTGCGTGCGTGCGTGCGTGCGTGCGTGCGTGCGTGCGTGCGTGCGTGCGTGCGTGCGTGCGTGCGTGCGTGCGTGCGTGCGTGCGTGCGTGCGTGCGTGCGTGCGTGCGTGCGTGAGTGCGTGCGTGCGTGCGTGCGTGCGTGCGTGCGTGCGTGCGTGCGTGTGTGCGTGCGTGCGTGCGCGTTGTTTTTTTTTTATGAATTTAATGTATTTCTAATGCATTATTATATCATTTTAGTTTTATGCGGTTCTTCTCAATAAATTCTTTCACTGTGACAAATTTCATAGTAGTCCATGGCCGAGATTTTCGTAAAAAGGGGGGTACAAAGGTTTTCCTTCACGTGTCATGGAGTAAGAATACAATTCACCAGCCCTTCTCTTGCCCGTGGGTGTCGTAAAAGACGACTGAGGGATATCTTGTGATGTGAAAGAAAAAAAACTTGAAATAAAACCCTATGCCAACATGTCTGACCAGCGTGGAATAGTAGGTCAATTTTCCTCCCATTGTGAAGGACATTTGAGCCCGACAGTGGGACGTAGGTATATAGGCTTTTTTTTTTCACGTTGTGGTAATGCATTTACGCACTATCCCCCGTCGGTTGAAAACAGACGGGGCAGTGTGTGTGGGACTCGCCGGCCACAGAAGTGACCGAAATACCCACTAAAACCACAGCGGCCCCTTCCGCGCTTTTACGAGGTGCCGGAGAGATCGTCTGATGACATTCTATACCCGACACCCCAACGCTTGACTGTCTGGCCACGTCCTGTCATCATTCAGGGCGGTGGATGGAGGATCGCATAACGGCGTCTCCTCCTCCCAGGTCGCCGCCGGCAGAGCGAGTCTGCGGACGCAAGTGCCTCGCGTGCCCGATCCGCGGCCTCCTTCCTTGTCATGACAGCCTCACAGAAGGAGGCCATCGACGACCAACAGCTGTCGCTGCCGAACATCTTGAAGATGATGGTCGACAACGACAGGTCGGCTGTTCCCATGTCCGTTGACAGGACGTGGTGCTGAGGCCCCCAGGCGGGGCATAATTCTAGTGTGTGGCGCGCATCGTCGATTAGCACGCCACTCTCATGGCATCCTGGGGCCTCTTCTCTTCCAATTTGGTGCAGGTACTTACCGAAGACCCCATGTCCGGTAAGCACCTTCACCATCCTAATTCAAATTCAATTCAAATTCAAATACTTTATTATGCATAAACCCCGCGGGGGCACTTACATATGGTCACTTTTTTACATTTTTACCTTACACTACTACCGGATCGGAACGCGACCGCACTGAGAAGATCCGGCAAGAAACTCAGTGGGCTTGTCTTCTTTTTTATTCATTTACTATTTTTTTTTTAATAAGATAATATACAACAACATGTCTATTAATAGCTCCAGTGTGATGCCTTTCGAATCATCATACAATACAGTTATTAAATATAACGAAAAAGTACCATGGCTGGACCAGATCCCGCAAGCGGCACCCGATCACGAGTTAACCACTAGAGCAGCCATCACTCCCCTCAACCACAATGGAGGGAAGGGAGTGACCCGCTCCTCGTAGCTACCGCAAGCAGACCCTTCAGTGAGCATGACCAATACCATGGGCCACAAACATAAAACACAGATTAAATAACCAATTCGTTTGGCAAAACACGCTACGCTTTACAATTATATTAACAGCAACAGAATAAACATGTATGTAACACCTTTTGAAATAATGAGAAAATGCCTGAATGAGGAGCTGCTCATAACCAGTCTGTATTATCATCAAGATAATCCGAGATTTTATAATAACCTTTTCTACAAAATCTACTCTTGATTGCTTTTTTAAACTTTTTAACTGGCATATCTCGAATATTAATAGGTAATTTGTTGTAGAAGCGTATACATTGCCCCATGAAGGATCTGTTAACTCGTTGAAGACGAGTACTGTGTACAACTAATTTATCCTTATTCCGAGTATTTACATGATGAATGTCACTATATTTTTCAAAATTACCCATATTTTTCTTTACATAAAATACATTTTCGTATATATATTGATATATAACAGTCAGAATATTTATCTCTTTAAATTTCTCTCTTAGTGACACTCTTGGGCCTAAATTATATATCGCGCGGACCGCCCTTTTTTGTAGAATAAAAATTCAATTCAATTCCGCGGAGCAGCCCAAAAGTAATATGCCGTATGACATGAGACTATGAAAATATGCGAAATAAACTAAATGTAAGGCTGCCGTGCCTTCTCCTGAGCCAGCGGTGGAGATGCGGCGCAACCGCCTCCACAGTCCCCCGCCCTGCTACGGGGGACTCTAGATCCTCTCTCCACCGCCGGATGACTTCCCTTCGGGCCACTTCCTGAACTCTGCCCAATCCCCTTGTGGAGACTTGCTCGCCGTTGACGCGCGCTGTGGCGCGGAACCGGTATATATCTGCCAACGCTTCCGCCACCAGTGCCCAAGGCGGGTCGCCCGCCAGCAGTGTTGCCGCAGTCCAGGACACAGTACAGTAGCCCCTAATAGCCCTCACCGCGATGACCCTGTGCGGTCGTCGCAGAAGGGCTCTTTACTCCGACCAGATAGGGGCACCATACAATGCCATGGACCGCAGGATGCCGACGTACAGACGCCGCCCGGCACGACGACCCGGGACGTAGGTATATAGGCTGAGATTATGATGAAGATGAATAATAGGTACTATTTACATTTATTATCTGTAAAGTGGTGAATATTAACTTTTAAAAGTGTGCGTGTACTTATGTACGCACAAGTAATACCTCTATGGGGAAACAACATAAATATATCTATAAATTTTATCCTTGACAATAAGCCTCAATAATATTAGCTATTGGTGCCAATGTCAAGTTAAAAAATTATTTATATGAATAGTCATATTAGTCTTAGTCGTTACCATTGATCGGGTGCTGATAACCAAATCAATGTTTTCTCTGGGAATTTTGCGAAACATGAAAATGCACGCTATTCACAATTAAATCATATTCACTATATTTCAGTATTTTCTCTACATTATATTACATAAAATACCAGCAAAATTATTCAATATAACACTGTAAAACACCAAAAGAATAAAAAAAAATTGATTGTGTGGTTTTATGAAACCACAGCAAAAGGTGAAACTTTTTTACGCATTACAAAAAAAATAGCAACATTTACATTAAACACATAAAAACAAACAAATAGCGTGGAGCACTGGCACAAATGAGTAATAGTCGATACACTACACGGTCAGCTGGTGCAAACGCCGCCATATAGGTCTCAGCTGGTCTGTCGAGCGCCTTGCACTTTACCCCTACTTCGCAATCAACGGTCCCGTTCAGGCCGACCACTGAAGACAAATTACCCTGCACCGGTGATCGGCCCAACAACGAAGGCGACGTGTCACGGGTGGATCATGGGGCCGTGCGCCGCCCCTCTGTCGCCCCGGACGGATCCGGGCGGCAGGTGCGCTGACCATGGCCCACACCTAAAAAAAAGGCGACCGTCACGCGACATGCAATAGATGAACGAAAAAATTGAGGCGATGTAATATGTCACTATAATAACATTTAAAAGCGCTATATGACATTTTGACATTACGTAATATACCCCCAAAAACGATATTTAATACATCGAAAGTTGTATTATAACGCATTATCTAGTTAACATTTGTGACAGTGTGCGTAAAAATTTACTCTCATTATTTACGCGCGAAAAGAATCATAACTTGAATACCATAGACTAATAATATATAATATAATAAGACTAATAATACGACTAAATTCTTGTTTTGTTAACGTTTGGGTTTAATTGCTCGTAAATATTACCCGTGTTTGTATTGGTGCACACGAGTTGTCATTAAATTGTTCCTATGTGGGCTGTATCCGTAACAAAATGATACCAAAATGTCAAGGCCATAGCAATAGATTGAATTATATAATAACTACAATTTTCTATATGATAACCGAATAATAATACAATTCACTACTCCCTATCTTGCCCAAGGATGTCACAAAAGACGACTAAGGGATATAGTAAACAATACTCTATACTAATCTGTCTGATCAGCATAGTATCATCATTATCATTTCAGTTCATATACGTCCCACTATTGGGCTCGAGCCTCCTCCACGATAGGAGGATAGATCGATTTTCCGACCTTACTATACCATTCTGGTCAGACAGGTTGGTATTTTTTTTTTATTTCGTCGCCCCGGACGGAATGGACCGCGTGTGCGCTTACCATAGCCCACGCATAAGAAAAAAAGAAACACTGGTTGGTATAGGGTTTTATTTGGAGTTTTCATTCTCTTGCATAAAGGTTATATGCGTATTATAACCCTTAGTAGTCAATAAATTTGTACTAAAATGTGGGTCACAATATAATAAATTTATAACAAATTTTCTGTATCGGGTAGATAATTATAAATGTCTGTAATAACGATTACTTGTTGGACGTGAGACACCTTAGTCCGCCCGTGACCATGAATGCTGCAAAGTGTTCGAAACGTCGGGCAATCATAAATCAAATACAAACGCGATATAATCCGTAAAAGTAGTTTTATTTACAATGTGTAGTGCTCGCGTAAACATCAGATATCCTTAGTAGTCTCTTACGACATCCACGTGCAAGATAGGAAATGGTGATTTGTATTCTTACTCCATCACCACAGGAAAAGCATGGTATAGTAAGGTCTCTCTTATTGTGGAAGAGGCTCGAGCCCAGTAGTGGGACGTATATGAGCTTTGATGATGATGATGGAACGGAGGAAGAATATAATTCACCATCTCTTACCCGTTGATGTCGGCAAAGACGATTGAGGGATTTAATATATCAACTGTGTCATCATCATCTCAGCCCATATAAGTCTCACTGTTGAGCTCAACCTCTTCCACAATGGAAGGGAAATTGACCTACTATACCCCGCTAGTAAGACGTGTTAGCATAGGGTTTTGTGTCGAGTTTTTCTTCCCCTTGAATAGACACAAAAAGTTTCATCAACATCGATCCAGCCATTTAGAAGGAGTTCAGTGACATACACACGTACGTATATATAAAGATTTAAACATTCAATGAATGATGTTAGTATCTGCACTTCCTATGACTAAGTATTTACATTCAAAATAAACAACTTTAATGGTTGTTTTAAGAACAACAATATTTGATTGTTTATTCAGTACAGATTCCTTCAAATATTATGTACCCACTACTAATGACCTATAAATTATATTTAACTGCCTAAAACAGTAATACCCATGTTAATTCAACAAACATTTTCCATGGCTATCTAGAATGATTAAATTTGTCGGTTTATAGAATCTTGTGATTCTATAGACAGATAATAATGTAGTAATCTTACAATAATAACGTATAGAAGGATAGTGTCGGTACTTAAGCGATCAAAAACGTGAAGCCAAAAATACTACACCCGATTACACACGTACACCACTATACAATAGAGTTGCCTTGCGTATGCAGTGACCTTGTACACTATGGGAAAATTCCGCGTACGGAGCCTCTGGCTCCAATTTCAGTGAATCAAATTTTGTGCGCGAATTTAGCTTCTACGAGTTATTATTCTAATGTAGTAATACTAGGGCAGTCCGGCTGGAGAGTCCTCGGTACGGTGTCAGGACCGTCGAGGCCCTCCGGCCGGTGCTGATGGAGTGGTTGGAGCGGACGCACGGGGTGCTTTCCTTCCGACTGGTGCAGGTGCTGACGGGGCACGGTTGCTTCGGGAAGTACCTGCACAAGATTGTCAGGAGGGAGAGCACACCGTCCTGCCACCACTGCAGTAGCGACGAGGACACGGCGCAGCACACGCACGAGGAGTGTGCTGCATGGGAGGGGGATCGCCGTGAACTCGTCGCAATTATCGGTGCCGACCTGGCGCTGCCGACCATCGCCAGGGAGATGCTCGTCAGCGTCAGGAACTGGGACGCGGTCGCCGCCTTCTGTGAGGCCGTAATCTCACGGAAGGAGGCGGCGGATCGTGTGCGAGTAGAGCTCCTATTCGGCGACACGTTCCGCCGCCGGCGACTGCGGCGGCGCAGGCGCGAGTATCTGCGCCTAATGCCGCCCTAGCTGAGGCCGCGGGTGATCGGACCGGGTAATTGTCCGTCACCCGCAGAGAGGCTGACCGCACGACGGCGACCGACGTTCCAGGACGTCGAGAGGTAAGGTTAAAGGGTATTCCGTCAGGCCGACCACTGACGACAAGTCACATCTGCTCCGGTGGTCGGCCCAACAACGAGGTGACGTGGGTACGGGTGGGTTATAGGCCCGCGCGCCGTCCTTTCATCGCCCCGGACGGACTGGACCGCGCGTGCGCTTACCATAGCGCAACCATAAAAAAAAAAAAAAAAAAAAAATGTAGTAATACTAGCTACATTAGATAACAACTATGCAAGAGAACGTGGTATCATCATCTCAGCCCATACACGTCCCTCTGTTAGGCTCAGACCTCCTCCTATAGGGTTTTGTTTCGAATTTTCCTTCTCTTGGTTAGATATTATACGGATATCCCTTAGTCGTCCTTTACGACAGCTTTTTTTTTGGTGGGTTGCGGTCGGCGCACTCCTCGCACCACTCCGTCCGGGGCGACAGAGGGGCGTAAGCACGCACACCTGCAACCCACCCGAACACCACGTCGCCTCCGTCGTTGGACCGACCACCGGAGCAGGGTGACTTGACATCAGTGGTCGGCCTTTACGACAGCTACGAATAAGAGAGGTGGAGGTAAACCGTATCCTTACGTCATCTCCACACGGAAAAATTGTTGATGAACGACTTCAAACTTCAAGTGGAGTTGGCCAAGATTGATGTAAAACTCTTACTCTTGTACTACACTTACAAGCTATATTAGGTTGGTAGTAATTCAATTCGTAACAAAGGTTGGTAGTATTCGTCACACATCACAATAATACATAATTTAAGTTTGAAAATGAAAACAAAATATACAAACAGATGTGTAGGAATGGAGTGCAAGTGTTTATTAGTAATCCATTAAATGACTAATGGTCGTGTTTGACTTAGAGGACTGTTGATAAAATATCGCAATATCGATATTATTATTTACAAACATCAATACTTATTACTAACTTTTGGACGATGTATCGATAGTTCGATACTAAAAAGTAAAAATCGAGGGTCGATATTTATATAAATAAATATTAATTATTTATTCTACAAAATCACCGTAAACTTAATTTACTGTACATCATTTACACACAGTGGCGTAGGCTAAAAAAGGTAATCACGGGATTCCTGCAAATTCTGGCGTTTTAGGAAAAGTGTTAGCATATTTCATGCCAGCATAACTTATCACTTCCTCTTAGAATTTAGCTAAAAAAAAGCTCATCAGAGAATCCCGCAATGAACGAAGTTACAAAGAGTAGTTATGAAAAAATATCGATATTTTTTTCGATATATCGAACTTCGATATTGATATATTTAAAAAAAATCTAAATATCGAAAAGTCGATATCTATACCAATAAATAAAATTGGAGTGTCTGTTTGTAATGTCAAAATAATAGGCTTTTTTCATGCTCACACGGTAATTTGCACGACACCTATGCCTAAAATACAGATTATAAAATTTTTGTCTGTCTGTCTGTCTGTTTGTTCCGGGTAATCTTCAAAACGGCTGGACCGATTTCAAAAATTCTTTCACCAATGGAAAGCTATAAAATCAACGCGTAAACTAGGCTATATTTTATCCTGGTATTCCCACGGGAACGGTAACTACGCGGGTAAAATTACTAAAACCGAAACGAAGCGAGGGCGGGTTGCTAATTTAAAAATATATCAACAGCCTTAGTTTGACTCAATGAGTTACGATACCATTCGGTTTTTAAAAATCGACGAGTCATTGCAACAAAATTTCAATAAGGAGTATATGCAAATAATTTGTAAATATTTTTAAGGCATTCTTTTTTTTTAATCTGACATACTGGAGTAATGCCAAGTCAATCCTGACCAACGAGCATACAATTTCTTTGATTTCAAAATATAAATGAAGAACGAGGTATAACAAGTAGTATTAAGAATTATTATCAACTAGCAACCCGCCCTCGCTTCGCTTCGGTTTCAGTCGTCTTGCCTGCGTAGTTTCCGTTCCCGTGGGAATACCGGAATAAAATATAGCCTAGTAACTTGCTGATATTATAGCTTTCCATTGGTGGAAGAATTTTTGAAATCGGTCTAGCCGTTTTGAAGATTACCCGGAACAAACAGACAGACAGACAGACAGACAAGAAAATATAAAGTGTATTTTAGGCATATGTATAGTGCAAATAACAGTCTGAACATGAAAAAAGCCCATTATTTTGACATTACAAACAGACACTCAAATTTTATTTATTGGTATAGACTAGCAATCCGCCCTCGCTTCGCTTCGGTTTCTGTCGCCTTGTCCCCGTTGTTCCCGTTCCCGTGGGAGTACCGGGATAAAATATAGCCTAGTTTACTCCCTTATATTATAGCTTTCCATTGGTGAAAGAATTTTTGAAATCGGTCCAGCCGTTTTGAAGATTACCTGAAACAAACAGACAGACAGACAAAAAAATATAAAGTGTATTTTAGGCATATGTATAGTGCAAAAAACCGTGTGAGCATGAAAAAATTAATTTGACATTACAAAGAGACACTCCAATTTTATTTATTGGTATAGATGAAAACCCATAGACACGGGTAGATAAGTTCTTAGAAGCTTTGGCCTTAGAAGCTTTTGTGACATCTCGTCAAAAACATTTAAATTTAAAAAGTAAAAGCTCATCATTCCCAAGTGCTCGAAACATCATTCCCAAGTTCCCGCCGAATTGTACCAAATATACGAGTATCTTCGTCTTCTTTTTTGTCTTGGCAACCAGCTATTAATACAAGCCATTTTTGCCAGTGTCGAGTTATAATTTTCTTTTCAAATTATCAATTTCTTCATGTTAGTAAGTCAAAGTGTCGCCTCCAACAGTGTAATGGCCACTGTTAGGGGTATCTTCCGGGAATTTTGGTGGAAACAAAAAGGTATGTATAGCAGTTTTATATCATATTCACTACACCTCAGCAGTTTTGCCACTATATATTACATGAAATGCCATCAAAATTATTTAATATAACACGTTAAAACACTAAGATATTGAATATAATACAAGAACACCACATGACACTTCAGATGCCCGCCAAAAACTCTCCTATACGAGTATCAATATTATGTGAGTAATAGTGTCGTGAAAGAATTAAAATCGATTAAGAGTGCTCCGAGCGTGACCAATCCTATCGTGGAACTGACTAAGTCCGTCATGAAAGGACTTTTGGTGGGCACGGGGAAGTTACATGTGGTGTTCTTGCATTATATTCAACATTTTAGTGTTTTAACGTTTTATGTAATATGTGACGGAAGAACTGCTGGGGTGTAGTGAATATGATATAAAAGTGCTTTACATACCTTTTTGTTTCCACTAAAATTCTCAGAATATACCGTTAACAACGGTCATAACACTGTTGAAGGCGACAATTTGACTTACTGACGGACAATTACTAATATGAAAAAACTGATAATTTGTAAAGGATATTTATTATAACTAGACACTGGCAAAAATAGCTCGTATTAGTAGCTGATTGTCAAGACATAAAAATAGCAAGAAGGTCGTCATGAAGTATGATTAATAACTAATTAGTTATGCTAAGCTTTAAGGTAAATTTTGGTGGTTTGCACCGTTCACAAATCCCCATGTCCAATTTCAAAATTCGTCCATAATTAATTTTAATTAATTTTTCTGCTACACAATTTTCTTTAATTTTATTTATGTACTTATAATTGTAAATTGAGCAAGCTGAATTTCACTAATAACTAATATATAAGCACAAATCTTTAATAGACATTGTCATCATAATTATGATTGTTTGACATTCAGTTCGACCAGAGATTTTAACCGTAAACAAAAGTCTAGAAGCGTTGCTACGCAACACACTCACACAAACGTGTGTGTGTAGCGATTGCGTTGTAGCGTGTGTAATGCCTTTTTTAATTAATTTAATGTATTTCTAATTCATTATTATATGAAATTTCAGTTTTATGCACTTCTCCTCATTATATACTTCAACTGTGCCAAATTTCACACTTGTCCATCGACGTAATTTTCGTAAAAAGGGATACAAAGTTTTTGCTTCACTTATTTATATATAGATAATTTCGGTAGTAATCTAGACTCATCATTATTTCAGTTCATACACGTCTTACTGTTGAGCTCGAACCTCCTTCACAATAGCAGGGTAATTGACCTACTATACTATGCTAGTTCAATTCAAGTTTCCTTCTCTTGCATAGATATTAAATGCATATTTAATCTCTTAGTCGTCTTTAACGTCACTCACGGGCAAGAAAGGGAGTAGTGAATTGTATTCTTACTCCATCACCACACGGAAACTAAAATATATATGAAGAAGATGATGATGATGAAAATAAATTTTGACAACATTTAACTTATCCATTTTTTTTTACGAAATCAAAGAAAAACTAACCTACAAAAATATACTAACGTAACTATCGTTTATATACTAATATTTATTATAGTCTCAAGCTATAATTTCTGAAGAGATAAGCATAATTTATTGAGTTTGTATTTGATTTTTAATTTGCCGACATTTTGAACACTCTAGCGTTCATGGTCATAGAAAAATTGTCTCATATCCAACATGTCATCGTTATTACAGAGATTTTTATTTATCGATACAAATAGCTAAATTTTGACCCATATTTTACAAACACATTGCCAGTAAAAAAAAAAGAAAAGCACAAGTTTTAGACACCTAAATATCGTCAATCAAACTTAACTCACGTAAGAGGGAGAGAATCTATTGTCGTTAACCAAGCACAGTTCTAAATTATCTCTTGTCCTACCGAGAAACTAATACCTCGAAATCCTAATACATACTCCAATATCGAGACTGCTTAATTCAACCATAAATATTTAAAATTAATTCACCAATAACATGTTCCTCTTACTGTCAGTCATTGAGTCAGGTGTTACGTGACCTGTTTTCTTGAGATAAAGATTTATAGCCTATGAAAATGGCTTCCAACAATATATTAATGTCACAGAATAAACGTAACGGTATGGAGCCCTATTAAATAGCGGTGCTCTCCGAAGTCAGCGACGTTCTATTTTTAAAATAACGATTTGAATTTCGAATTGATTCACGGCGACCGTTCTGTGTGCTAAATATGCAATGGCCAGTATTGGATTGACCATTTTGTATTATTTAAAAGATGCTAAATACTTACTGTTCAGTTATTTTCTTATGTACAGTGGGATGGTACTTTAAAAAAAAACAAGCTTATGTGCTGTTTAATTTTACATAAATTTTGTAAAATCAATTTGAAACTTTCCATGATTGACGACGCATCTGTCGTGCAGTCTTACATTCCGAATTCGATTATGTAAAAGATACGTGAAAACAAAAATTTTAATGTTCGCTCGTTTACTTATAAAAATGTATTTTCTGGAGTTAAGTTTATTACTAATTATACCATTTATAATTGACGAACAATTATAGTGCTTGTTAGGAATCTGAATGAAACCAAGTTTTGTAAAATTATCTGGCTTACACAAAAAAAACTTCTTGTAAAGGGACACGTTTGTACTATAGTAGAATAATAATTATTACTTGATTGAATGTTACAGCCGAATATAATATACTCAAGTCCCTTCGCACGTAAGCATACCCTTACCTGTTTACATCCCTTAATTTTCTTATACAACACCCACGGAAGAGGGTTTTTAATTTATATTCTTATTTCTTCATAACATTACAGGAATTTAATTTGCCCTCACTATTATCATCATCCTAAATCATATATAATATATTATTCGTGTGGTGACGGAGTAAGAATACAATTCACCACCCCCTCTCTTGCCCGTGGGTGTCGTAAGAGACGACTAAGGGATTAAATATGCATATAATATCTATGCAAGAGAAGGAAAACTCTAAATAAAACTCTATACCAACACGTCTGACCAGCGTGGTATAGTAGGTCAATTTCCCTCCCATGGGGTGGAGAAGGCTCGAGCCCAGCAGTGAGACGTGTGTGAGTTGAAACGATGAAATCATATAGGGCTCGCGCCTGCTTTATAATGGGAGGGTGATTGAGCCACTACACTGATCAGGCGTGTTAATATAGGGTTTTATTTCAAGTGTTCCTTCTCCTGCATAGATAGATAGATACAATATGCTAACTATTATAAACACGCCATAGTAATTATATGATATACTACAATTTTTTAATTCTTAGTTATAGGGAAGAAAGGTGGGGAAGAAACAACAACAACCGCTGGGGATGAAAGTTTCTCAAGGGGCGACCACGTATCGAACGACGCAGTGTAGGACTTCTCCCACTAGGTGGGCCGAGGACCTGGTCAAAGTTGCTGGGTGTCGTTGGAATCAGGCGGCACAGGACCGCACTCTGTAGTGTAACATGAGGGAGGCCTATATCCAGCAGTGGTCGGCGATAGGCTGAAATGATGATGATAGGGAATCAGCTTATGGTTATTTAGCAACAAAGAAAATTTACTACTAGGGCGTGCTTTCTACTGTTCATTTGGACAAATATTAATTTTGCCCGTCTCACCATCGGTATCTAAAAATCTATGCTGAGAGCAACAACAATTAATGATTATAGATGTGAAACTAATGGTTATAAAATATAAATTTATAACAAGATTTCTACTTAAATATATGACACAGGAAAAACTGAATTTGGAATTCAAAGTAACACAGCACAGCATAAACCTTAATTATATAAGGAACTTCGGTCAGCTATAGTTTTATTTAGATTAAAACCTTCAAGTGTTACAAAACACATTTATTTTCTCAAAAATTGTCTCAAAGACAACATCTCACAATTAAAGTCGTCGTAAAAATGTTTTTTATGTGTCACTTTACATATAAATATTTAAATACGGAAGTTATGAAATTTAAAAGCTGATCTTTTTAAATTTTGTTTTTTTTTTATAATGTTTATATGTGTTGTCGTTCAGTATGTTGTAAGAGATAGAGAGAGAGAGACGACTAGAGGGTGACTAGAGATTACTATAGGAAAATAAAAGTCGAAATAAAGCCAATCTCTGCATAACTTGGTGTGACAAGGCAATCCCTTGTACTGTAAAGTTAAAAGTAGGCTTATAGTCAGTCAAGTGACACCTAAATTTTAGGTGCTGTCTAAGCCATATTAATCATCAATGTTACATGTTGAATGACACAACACCAATTAATCATTGATGTTATATTTATATTGCATACTAGCAATCCGCCCTCGCTTCGCTTCGGTTATAGGTTATAGTCGTTTTACCCGCGTAGTTCCCGTTCCCGTGGGAATACCGGGATAAAATATAGCCTAGTTTACGCCCTGATATTATAGCTTTCCACTGGTGAAAGAATTTTTGAAATCGGTCCAGCCGTTTTGAAGATTACCCGGAACAAACAGACAGACAGACAGACAAAAAATTTTTAATTGCTATTTTAGGCATAGGTGTCGTGCAAATAACCGTGTGAGCATGAAAAAAGCCTAATATTTTGACATTACAAACAGACGCTCCAATTTTATTTATTGGTATAATTAATTGCCTTAAATATTTGTTTGTTTAGTATTTTGTGAAAACTGGCACAAAAACTGAAAAGAAGAAAATCATAAATTGCTATACTCATGCAAAGATTAAAAACTATATCTAAATCATAAATTGTAATTATTACTTCAAAGGGGAACAAAAATATCTTGAGTGAGTGTCTGTATGATTATGTGTATACGAGTATTTTATATAAAAAACAGTCTGGAACCATCGTTCAGGAACCACGGGAATGTTTTCTAGAGCAACTTAGTCTGTTTCTAGAGATACAGATTTGACATATTGTGTAGCTTATTCATAATAACAGTCCCTCCGTAAGACAAGTCATTGCCATTAATTGGGCGCCGACAACCAAGTTGCTCAAGGAATTTTGGTAGAACATGCAAGTACATATATTATTATTTTATAATACTTATATTAATGCAGCATTTTCTTTGCATTATGTTACATAAAATTCAAGTAAAATTATTCAATGAAATATTATGCAAGATGTATAATTTAGGAGTGCCATATGATATCTTCATGTTCCCGCCAAAATTCGCTAGCCCGTCATGGCCATAGTGTCATCTTGGGGATATAAGACATTGTATCTCGTTCTTATAGACAAACACTATAGCGAGGTAAGTTAAAAGAAATGTTGTCGAAACTCTATGATACTTAAGTGTTATGGCGTCCTAACTATCATTAACATCTATCTACAATATCGCTACATCTTGAACTATCACGTAATGTTAAAAGACCCAAAAGACCCGATTAAACAAGTAAACAAAGTAGCAAGTTTTTATCGCACTTAAATAGCTAACATGAAAGACGCTGTCAATCTTAGATTAGTGTTTTATTTTGTATCGTACCGAAAAGCGTTAGTCCTGTTCATGTAATCTAAGCATGTTATCTTAATTAGTGTAGACACACAGTATATAGGCAGCATTGTTTGTGGTTCCAGAGACATTAAATGCTCTTTGCCAATATCCAAGATACTCATATCATTCTACTTAATCTCAATAATGTCAGACTTATTCAAATTGACGGTTACTTTCCGGTCCTATTAGCCATATTATTATATTTTATAACCTTTCACGATAACAGATTATTTATCGATAAATTAGGTATTATTTATGTCTATTAACTGAAATTTAATCTGAACGCATCCTTTATAAAGGATCAAAATGTATTTAGAGCGAAACGCCCCGAACGCGATAAACGAAACAGTTTCACGGACTTTTCAAATTTAGAATTGTAGAGCGAGCCATGTTTGCTTGGAACTTCTATATTTGAATTTCTATTCACCGTTATTCGTACACAGATGCAATTTTTGATACAGTTACATAATATGATCTAGTGTTTTCTTGGAGACCTATTTAAGTGAATTTAAATAACAACAGTTTTGAAAGTTAAATCTATTTCGTTTACTGTTAGACTAACGTATGAACATCTGTATTAATGTCAATAAATGTAAAAGCGATTTGTTTTATGAAGGTTATGTACATACATCAAATTAATTTTTTTGGGTCCCGGATTTTGGGCAATTTATGATCAAATCATACATAGGTTTGAATATCTTAGTATGAAAAAAGAATCAATAATACTTAGAATAATAACGTATAGAAGAATAGTGTCAGTACTTCGAACTTTAAAAATTTGAATCTAAAATACTAATGGCGCGCAGATGATTACACACGTACACACGCCACTATACAAATTATGAAATCAAATTTTGTTTTTATTAACATAAATCGTCGAAATAATTTTAAAAGTAATGTTAAAAACCTTTTTAAGTTTTTCAAATGTGTTGTGACACCATTTGAATGCACCAACCGTCATAATTACCTATTAATTTTTTAAGAGTTGCCTACATTCGTGCAGTACAATGACTTGTACATTACGGAACGGTTCCGGCGTAAGCTCCATTAGGCTCCAATTGAAATGCCTCACTTTTTCTGCGTGAACTTACCTTCTATACGTTATTATTCTAAGCAATAATATTTTTACAACAGTAGAATCTCGTTTCTTTCAATCAAGCAATCACTCAATTGGATTACGTCAGTTCTCTCCCTTTTGGCGCTAATATATCCGGTCCTTCGCATTATGTTTCCCGTCTACAATCAGTTCATCGATAAAATTCATGATATAGTCAATATTATTTGGATAATTGTCTTGCAATATTCTAACATCAAACATCTCTGTATGAAACAGAACAACTTCTCAACGCCAAACGGGCTCTTTAAAACTCTTTCCTATAGTAAATAATGCTCTAGAACTCCCACAAAAACGGAAGGGGTTGATGTTACCATAGTCCGGTCGGTCATCGTACGGAGAAAGAATCCACAAAGTTTTTTGTTCGTTATAATAAAAAATATTTGGTTGATTCAATCTTTGGATGATTGAATCTTTGGTCGTTATTAAAAAAATATATCCGAATAAATGCTTGTTTTTTTTTTATATTTTTCTGTTTATTTTATCATATTGTCGTCGGCTCTTGACCCGTGTGCCAAATTTCGACAAATGGAACGACAGAATATAGTGGAAAATACTTTGAAAGATTTCGTTACATATTTATAGATCAAACTATAAAGAATTTTAAAACGCACATTTCAATGATGGGTCTTATATTTTATCTTTTGTTTTCTCCTCTCGGCGGTCAGCCCACATTAGTCCCACTTTTGGGCTCAGACTTTTGCCACAATGGAAATGGTTTGTATAGAGGTGATGGTGGATTGTATTCTTACTCCATTACCACATGGAAGAACTTACTTTTTGTTAATTTGTGTCCGGCTTGAACTATTAACCTAAAATCAAAAACCATGTAAAGGTCTATACTGAGGTGTACACTGAGATCCATATAGTAGAGAACATAGTAAATTTTTGGAAGTGATGGGACACTACGTAGATAAAATACTATTAACCCATCTCGATGACATAGTAAGACAATTTCGCTCCTTTCGTGAACCCTGAAGAAAAAGTTTACTGTACCTATCAATCACATCGAATCGCTTCTATAAATAAAAAAAAAAAACATTATTATCTATAAATAAATTCTTTTGTGATAAATACTTCTACTATTGACCTGTTTTTTTTAATATTTCATTTAACGAATGAATGATTTTGGACTAGAATCTTAAGTCTAGCCGATAACGGTGTTTATATTGAACATATTTGTGATCTATTAATGTTGGCAATCTCATCATAAATGTATTGAGAAATAGATCAAAACACTTTACAATAACTGTGACGTTATAGTTGCCAAGGAATAAATTTAACCTTACGCTATAAAAATTCTTCAATGAATCTGAAAGGAATTTATATATATATATATATTCATTCATTTCTCACAGCTCATATTCGCCCCACTGTTGTGCTTGAGAAAAAATAAATAAATAAAAATATCCCTTAGTCGTCTTTTACAACACCCACTGGCAAAATTGATGGTGAATTTTATTCTTACTCCGTTACCACACGGAAATATGTATATATACCCATACTGCATATTATTTTATTATTAGAATTATTATATTACTATCTGACCCGGCGAACTTCGTACCGCCATAAATTTTTTCATAAAAATATTTTCTAAATTTCCGAATATATAGTCTCTAATGAAGAACCATAATAACTTTGTCGGGAAAGATTCGATCGTCTTGGTCGCGGCATTGTTAATGATTATCCAAAGGGAATACAAATTACCAACTGATTATTGATTACTGACAAAATTATAATTATCAAATTTTCAACCATACTTAACTATAGCCAAAATTACGTTTAGCTGTCATTTGCGTTTTGTTATTACATATCAAATGCGTTTTTGTTATCCTACGTCTCATAGTGACTTGTATTCTCTTTGACATGAGTTTCGGTGCGAATATGGAAATGTCATGTTAAGCTCTTATATTATATTCATTTTTTAGTGTTTTATAGTGTTCTATTGAATAATTTTGTTGATATTTTATGTAATATAATATAGTTAAGGTGCTGAAGTTAGGGGAATGTAATATAAGAGTGGTTTACGTGTATTTTCATATTCTATCAAAATTCCCAGAGAAATTATTTAATTCGGTTTTCAGCGCCTAATTAATGGTAACGACTTGACTCACTGACGGACATGACTATAAATAAACTATTATATATAAAGGAATGTTAAATAATATGAAGAAAATTGTATCAGACTGGGCTGTATGGGCTTTGATCCCTTTGCTGTCTGAATGGACAAACAGAAACAAAAAAAATCTATTTGACATTTTATGTCACGTCACACGGGAACGCTATCGAACTGGTTAAAAAGTAGCTCCAGTACATGACACTGGCAAAAGTTGCTGATGGCGGCAGATTGCCATTTTAAAAAAAAGTCTCTCATTGCCATTAAGAAGAAGAAGAACGAGATAAAAAGTATCCTATATCCGTCTCCTGGTTCTAAGCTACCTCCCCACCAATTTTCAGGCAATTCTGTACAGCCGTTCTTGAGTTATAAATAGTGTAACTAACACGACTTTCTTTTATATATATAGATATACTAAAGGCATCACTAAAATCCATTACACGCAAACACCCTCACAAAGTAGGGGTTCCGCCTCTCTCGTTCACCGAATGAAGCGCAGTAACAAATTGCTACTTTTCGGACGTCGATTTTCTGCGAGAGTGTGGTACTACCCTGGACGGACCGGACCGCGGCTATAGACTGACAACTGTCATTGACGTGACAGATAGTGGTAGGACGACACTGTTGACATTCTGTCAACAATGTCGTCCTTTTTTTTTGTGGGTGGGCTACGGTCGGCGCGCCTCCGCACCACTCCGTCCGGGGCGACAGAGGAGCTTAACAGAACCCGAAAACAACGTCGCCTTCGTCGTTGGGCCGACCACCGGAGCAGGGTTACTTGACATCAGTGGTCGGCCCGACGGAATACCCCCTATTGGGGTACCCTCCCATCGGTCTTTCCTCATGCGGTCGGCCTCTCGGCGGGTGACGGACTAATCCCCGAACAATGTCGTCCTACCACTATCTTGCCCGTGGATGTCGTAAAAGACGACTAAGGGATTATAATAATCATACAACATCTATGCAAGAAAAAAAAACAAAATAAAACCCTATACCAACCCGTTTGACCAGTGTAATATAGTAGTTAAATTTCCCTTCCTTTGTGAACGAGGCTTGAATCCAGCATGAGGACATATATAAGCTGAGATGATGATGATGATAAAATATAATAATAATCTATTCATACTACGTCGTTATCATCCTTACAAGAAGAGAATAATAGTATCCTATACACCAGCCATTGCATTTAAATAACTATAGTTGTTATAAAGATTTAAATGTAATACTCAAAAATTCGCATGCCATTTAAAGGCGAATATGTCGGGCTTCTATTTTTGTTAATAACATATCTTTGAACCATATTAATGGCAAATAAATATCTTATTTTACTTTTCTAATCTGTCCAACAGCGTGGTCAAATTCTCTCCCAGTTTGAAAAAGTTCTGTAGTCAATAACAGGATATACATAGACTGAAAATGAAGAAATAACACGTGATGGACGAACAGTAGCAAAGTTCTACACAAAATAATAAACATACAATTCATCATCATCTTGCTCTTATCCCAATTACTTGGGGTCGACGCAATATGTCATCTGTTTTGACATATTGCAAAAAGTTTCGGCAATGATTTTTAAGACCGGCCGCCTGCCTGACGTCAACCCTCCTTGGGAATGTAATCGTTGACCCAAATGGTACCAGATGGAGTTGGTTCGGGTCAATCTAGGGCTTTTAGTCGTCTTTTACGACACCCACGAGCAAAGCAAGGGTTGATAGTATTCGAAGCCGCTACCACACAGCAAACATACAATTATGGTTTATTTACTAAACGAGGAAACGTTATTAATCTAATTATTATCATCAAATTACTGTCGGTTGGATATGGGTTATAATAATTTCAAATAACTCGTGGAACAGTAACGAATATCAAAAGGTAATAAATATTAATTTGTTTATGTAATATGTTGTGGGTCTCATTATACGAAGAATTTTCTTATTAGAGGATACACGTGTATTCAGATTTGATGTAAAATTTCCGCATAGTATATGTTTGATTACATAGACGTAGTCGTTAAAATACCGGCCTACTACGTCAGTGTCGTGAGTTCGATTCCCACGTAGGACAACACTCTTTGTAATCAACAAATTATTGATGTTTGTAGAGTCGTCCACAATACAGGGATTACGCCCGATGCCGCCCTAGTAGAAGCTGCGGGTGACCGGACCAGGGATTTTAGTCCGTCACCCGCGGAGGGGCTGACCTCGCAACGGCGACCGACGTCCCGGGCAGGAGACGTCGATGGGAGTGAGTAGCCCCTCAGGGTATTCCGTCGGGCCGACCACTGAAGACAAGGCACTCTGCGCCGATGGTCGGCCCAATGAGGAAGGAGACGTGCTATCGGATGGGTTACAGGGCCGTGCGCCGCCCCTCTGTCACCCCGGCCGGAGCTGGGCGACGGGTGCGATGACCGTAGCCCACCCCCCAAAAAAAAATACAAGAATTATTAGTGCAGGGAGTTTTGCTTAACAAAAATATATAATGAACTAGCTTTTGCCCGCGGCTTCGCCCGCGTAAAAGTTGGTTTTCATAATTCTTAATTTAAGAAATACTCTGTGTCAATTTTCGTCCAAATCCGGTCAACAGTTTACGCGTGATTGAGTAACAAACGTCCAAATATCTTCACAAATTTTTATATTTGAATATTACTTCCATCCTTGTAGTTTAAATTCAAGTGGAAAGACGATGAGAAATATGGCCATCCTTAGTCGCTGATAATACATTATCCATGATAGGTTTCCATTGGGGAAAAAAATAATATCGATCAAACTTCCGCAGTTTCACCCACGTAGACCCCATTTCCATGCAAACGCCGAGATAAAAATTGCCTATGTTACTCGCTGATATTATAAGTTTATATGGGTGAAAATAAAAATAATAATTATCAAATCCCATACAAATATCCGACATAAAAATTGCTTATCTTACTCGCTGATAACGTAGCTTCCTATTGGTGAAAGAATTTAAAAATTAGTCAACATCCACCGGTTTTACTCGCGGAGTTCTCGTTCCCGGGCAAACACCAGGATGAAAATAGCCTTTATTTGTTATTCACTGATAATGTAGATTTTCATTCGTAAATTAATTTTCATATCCATTTAGTTCCCGCAATTTCACCGGCATTGTGCCCGGTCCCGTAGGAATATCGGGATAAAAAAATAGCCTAAATATGTTACTCGCTCAAAAATAGCTTTGCGTTAGTGAAATAATTTTAAAATCGACTAAATTCTCACAGTTGTTCCAGCCACACCGGGATAAAATATAGCCTTGGATAAAATATAGCCTAAGTTATTCCTTATGTAAGGCTTGGTAGACCTGTTAGTAAAGTATTATCAGTATGGGTTCAGCCGTTTTGAAGGTTACCCCGTAACGAATATAAGTCAAAAAAAAATTGTCAGTCCGTCTGTCTGTCATCAAGCCATATCTCAAAGACCGCGATAGCTAGACAGTTGAATTTTTTACAAATTATGCATTTCTGTTGCCGTTATAACAATAAATATAAAAAACAAAATAAAATAAATATTTAAGGTGGCTCCTATACAACAAACGCAATTTTCCCCCTTTTTATAGATAATGGTACGGAACCCTTCGTGCGCGACCCCGACTCGCACTTGGCCGGTTTTTTAGACATAGGTATCGTGCAAATAATTGTGTTACCATAAATAAATCCTATTATTTTGACAGACAAATAGACGCTTCAAATTTGTTTATTTCTAGACATAGAAAATTGGATTAATATCTTGATTTTAACTTACTGTCTTGTAGCGGCTAGGAATATTATAACGCTTTCATTGTTTGTGAGTGTCGCAAAATACTACTAAGACAAAGATTTACATCGACCTGGACCAATTGGTGATGCCATCTAGCCAGCAATGTCGTTTGGCAGGCAGCTGGTCATAAAATGTTGCTAGAAGAACCTTTGCAATATCTATGATGGCAGAGCAGTGCCTACATATTGCGTCGATCCAAAGCTATCTTGATAAGCGAGCAATAAGAAAAAATAATGGGGTAACCCAAGAAAGCCGACCGTATACTAAAATGATCGTTCCTAGGCTCAGTGATATCGGTTATATGCTTTTCACCTCCTTGGGGGTAAAATTGCAAAAAACCCTTTTTTAGTGAGCACTTTCTCCAAGAGAGACAACTTTGTACAAAATTTCATATTTCTAGGCCTAATGATTTCGGCTATACATTTTTCACCCTCTTAGAGAATGAATTTCAAAAACTAATTTCTTAGAGCTCATTTACAACAAAAGAAAGAGAATCGAACAATATACAGAAATACACAGTTTCACGTTCCTAGCCCCAATAGTTTCGGCTATACGCTTTTCATTCCCTTAAGGGGGTGATTTGCCAAAAATACTTTGCTAGTGCTCGTGTACCCCAAAAATACGCCGGAGTAAAAAAAAAATACGTTTCTAGCCCCAGTGGTTGCCGCTGTATACTTTTTGTTTTTTTAGGGGTTGAATTTCATCCCCATGTAAGTAAAATTTTCAAAATGCTAGAACGAATACTTATTTATTTATTATCAAATACCTTAATACAAAGATTCATGGTTTTATCATCGAAAATGTCGAATTTCCATACAAAATGGCAGCCCCTATTTCAACCCCTTATAACTATTTTTTCGCGATTTCTTTACTATAGCTCGTGAACCCCAAGAAATACTACGGTGTAAAAAAATTACGGTTCTAGGCCCAGTGGTTTCAGATATATGCTTTTTGTCTTTTAGGGGTTGAATTTCATCCCCATATAAATGAAATTTCTAAAACGCTAGAACGAATATTAATTTATTTATTATAAACTGCCTCAATACAAAGATTCATGGTTTTATCATCGCAAATGACGAATTTCCATACAAAAGGTCAGCCCCTATTTCAACCCCTTATAACTATTTTTTCGCGATTTCTTTACTATAGCTCGTGAACCCCAAGAAAAACTACGGTGTAAAAAAATTACGGTTCTAGGCTCAGTGGTTTCAGATATATGCTTTTTTGTCTTTTAGGGGTTGAATTTCATCCCCATATAAATGAAATTTCTAAAACGCTAGAACGAATATTAATTTATTTATTATAAACTGCCTCAATACAAAGATTCATGGTTTTATCATCGAAAATGACGAATTTCCATACAAAAGGTCAGCCCCTATTTCAACCCCTTATAACCATTTTTTTCGCGATTTCTTTGCTAGAGTTCGTGTACCCCAAGAAATACTACGGTGTAAAAAAAAATTCGTTTCTAGGCCCAGTAGTTTCGGCTGTATGCTTTTTTATCTTTTAGGGGTTGAATTTCATCCCCATATAAATGAAATTTCCAAAACGCTAGAACGAATATTAATTTATTTATTATAAAGTGCCTTAATACAAAGATTCATGGTTTTATCATCGAAAATGACGAATTTCCATACAAAATGTCATCCCCTATTTCAACCCCTTATACCCATTTTTTCGCGATTTCTTTGCTAGAGCTCGTGTACCCCAAGAAATACTACGGTGTAAAAAAATTACGTTTCTAGGCCCAGTGGTTTCGGCTGTATGCTTTTTTGTCTTTTAGGGGTTGAATTTCATCCCCATATAAATGAAATTTCCAAAACGCTAGAACGAATATTAATTTATTTATTATAAAGTGCCTTAATACAAAGATTCATGGTTTTATCATCGAAAATGACGAATTTCCATACAAAATGTCATCGCCTATTTCAACCCCTTATACCCATTTTTTCGCGATTTCTTTGCTAGAGCTCGTGTACCCCAAGAAATACTACGGTGTAAAAAAATTACGTTTCTAGGCCCAGTGGTTTCGGCTGTATGCTTTTTTGTCTTTTAGGGGTTGAATTTCATCCCCATATAAATGAAATTTCCAAAATGCTAGAACAAATATTTATTTATTTATTATAAAGTGCCTTAATACAAAGATTCATGGTTCTATCGTCGAAAATGACGAATTTCCATACAAAATGTCATCCCCTATTTCAACCCCTTATGCCCATTTTTTCGCGATAAAAAGTAGCCTATGTCCTTTCTCAAGCTTTAGTCCATCTCTGTACCAAATTTCATCAAAATCGGTTCAGTGGTTTAGACGTGAAAGCGTAGCAGACAGACAGACAGACAGACAGAGTTACTTTCGCATTTATAATATTAGTAAGGATATTTATTATAAAGTGCCTTAATACAAAGATTCATGGTTTTATCATCGAAAATGACGAATTTCCATACAAAATGTCATCCCCTATTTCAACCCCTTATACCCATTTTTTCGCGATTTCTTTGCTAGAGCTCGTGTACCCCAAGAAATACGTATGACATCAGCATCCGGGCCCATATGAGGTACTTGGGCCTGGTGCTCGACGGGCAATGGTGGTTCCGGGAGCATTTCCGCAGGCTCGCTCCGCGGCTCGTCGGCGCGACGTCCGCCCTATCGTGGCTAATGCCGAACGTGGGCGGACCGAGCGCTACGTGCCGACGGCTGTACACGGGGGTCATCCGGTCGATGGCCCTGTACGGCGCACCGGTGTGGGCGGGGTCCTTGACCGTCCGACTTAGGGCCCTTCTGTGGCGCGCCACACGCTCGAGGCCTGCGCGGCTTGGGCAGTGCAGCGCCGTGAACTCGTCGCAATCATCGGTGCCGACCTGACGCTGCCGGCCATCGCTAGGGCGATGGTCGACAGCGTCAGGAACTGGGACGCGGTCGCAGCCTTCTGCGAGACAGTGATCTCGCAGAAGGAGGCGGCGGATCGTCTGCGCGTGGAGCGCAGACATAGAAAATTGGATTAATATCTTGATTTTAACTTACTGTCTTGTAGCGGCTAGGAATATTATAACGCTTTCATTGTTTGTGAGTGTCGCAAAATACTACTAAGACAAAGATTTACATCGACCTGGACCAATTGGTGATGCCATCTAGCCAGCAATGTCGTTTGGCAGGCAGCTGGTCATAAAATGTTGCTAGAAGAACCTTTGCAATATCTATGATGGCAGAGCAGTGCCTACATATTGCGTCGATCCAAAGCTATCTTGATAAGCGAGCAATAAGAAAAAATAATGGGGTAACCCAAGAAAGCCGACCGTATACTAAAATGATCGTTCCTAGGCTCAGTGATATCGGTTATATGCTTTTCACCTCCTTGGGGGTAAAATTGCAAAAAACCCTTTTTTAGTGAGCACTTTCTCCAAGAGAGACAACTTTGTACAAAATTTCATATTTCTAGGCCTAATGATTTCGGCTATACATTTTTCACCCTCTTAGAGAATGAATTTCAAAAACTAATTTCTTAGAGCTCATTTACAACAAAAGAAAGAGAATCGAACAATATACAGAAATACACAGTTTCACGTTCCTAGCCCCAATAGTTTCGGCTATACGCTTTTCATTCCCTTAAGGGGGTGATTTGCCAAAAATACTTTGCTAGTGCTCGTGTACCCCAAAAATACGCCGGAGTAAAAAAAAAATACGTTTCTAGCCCCAGTGGTTGCCGCTGTATACTTTTTGTTTTTTTAGGGGTTGAATTTCATCCCCATGTAAGTAAAATTTTCAAAATGCTAGAACGAATACTTATTTATTTATTATCAAATACCTTAATACAAAGATTCATGGTTTTATCATCGAAAATGTCGAATTTCCATACAAAATGGCAGCCCCTATTTCAACCCCTTATAACTATTTTTTCGCGATTTCTTTACTATAGCTCGTGAACCCCAAGAAATACTACGGTGTAAAAAAATTACGGTTCTAGGCCCAGTGGTTTCAGATATATGCTTTTTGTCTTTTAGGGGTTGAATTTCATCCCCATATAAATGAAATTTCTAAAACGCTAGAACGAATATTAATTTATTTATTATAAACTGCCTCAATACAAAGATTCATGGTTTTATCATCGCAAATGACGAATTTCCATACAAAAGGTCAGCCCCTATTTCAACCCCTTATAACTATTTTTTCGCGATTTCTTTACTATAGCTCGTGAACCCCAAGAAAAACTACGGTGTAAAAAAATTACGGTTCTAGGCTCAGTGGTTTCAGATATATGCTTTTTTGTCTTTTAGGGGTTGAATTTCATCCCCATATAAATGAAATTTCTAAAACGCTAGAACGAATATTAATTTATTTATTATAAACTGCCTCAATACAAAGATTCATGGTTTTATCATCGAAAATGACGAATTTCCATACAAAAGGTCAGCCCCTATTTCAACCCCTTATAACCATTTTTTTCGCGATTTCTTTGCTAGAGTTCGTGTACCCCAAGAAATACTACGGTGTAAAAAAAAATTCGTTTCTAGGCCCAGTAGTTTCGGCTGTATGCTTTTTTATCTTTTAGGGGTTGAATTTCATCCCCATATAAATGAAATTTCCAAAACGCTAGAACGAATATTAATTTATTTATTATAAAGTGCCTTAATACAAAGATTCATGGTTTTATCATCGAAAATGACGAATTTCCATACAAAATGTCATCCCCTATTTCAACCCCTTATACCCATTTTTTCGCGATTTCTTTGCTAGAGCTCGTGTACCCCAAGAAATACTACGGTGTAAAAAAATTACGTTTCTAGGCCCAGTGGTTTCGGCTGTATGCTTTTTTGTCTTTTAGGGGTTGAATTTCATCCCCATATAAATGAAATTTCCAAAACGCTAGAACGAATATTAATTTATTTATTATAAAGTGCCTTAATACAAAGATTCATGGTTTTATCATCGAAAATGACGAATTTCCATACAAAATGTCATCGCCTATTTCAACCCCTTATACCCATTTTTTCGCGATTTCTTTGCTAGAGCTCGTGTACCCCAAGAAATACTACGGTGTAAAAAAATTACGTTTCTAGGCCCAGTGGTTTCGGCTGTATGCTTTTTTGTCTTTTAGGGGTTGAATTTCATCCCCATATAAATGAAATTTCCAAAATGCTAGAACAAATATTTATTTATTTATTATAAAGTGCCTTAATACAAAGATTCATGGTTCTATCGTCGAAAATGACGAATTTCCATACAAAATGTCATCCCCTATTTCAACCCCTTATGCCCATTTTTTCGCGATAAAAAGTAGCCTATGTCCTTTCTCAAGCTTTAGTCCATCTCTGTACCAAATTTCATCAAAATCGGTTCAGTGGTTTAGACGTGAAAGCGTAGCAGACAGACAGACAGACAGACAGAGTTACTTTCGCATTTATAATATTAGTAAGGATATTTATTATAAAGTGCCTTAATACAAAGATTCATGGTTTTATCATCGAAAATGACGAATTTCCATACAAAATGTCATCCCCTATTTCAACCCCTTATACCCATTTTTTCGCGATTTCTTTGCTAGAGCTCGTGTACCCCAAGAAATACGTATGACATCAGCATCCGGGCCCATATGAGGTACTTGGGCCTGGTGCTCGACGGGCAATGGTGGTTCCGGGAGCATTTCCGCAGGCTCGCTCCGCGGCTCGTCGGCGCGACGTCCGCCCTATCGTGGCTAATGCCGAACGTGGGCGGACCGAGCGCTACGTGCCGACGGCTGTACACGGGGGTCATCCGGTCGATGGCCCTGTACGGCGCACCGGTGTGGGCGGGGTCCTTGACCGTCCGACTTAGGGCCCTTCTGTGGCGCGCCACACGCTCGAGGCCTGCGCGGCTTGGGCAGTGCAGCGCCGTGAACTCGTCGCAATCATCGGTGCCGACCTGACGCTGCCGGCCATCGCTAGGGCGATGGTCGACAGCGTCAGGAACTGGGACGCGGTCGCAGCCTTCTGCGAGACAGTGATCTCGCAGAAGGAGGCGGCGGATCGTCTGCGCGTGGAGCGCAGCCTCGATGAGGAGATCCGCCGCCGGCGACTGGGGCGGCGCAGGCGCAACTATCTGCGCCTCATGCCGCCCTAGCCGAGGCCGCGGGTGACGTGACCGGGGATTAGTCCGTCACCCGCCGAGAGGCCGACCGCGTGAGGAAAGACCGACGTCCTCCCCGAGGGGGGGACGTCGGTCGATGGGAGGGTACCCCGCGTAGGGGGTATTCCGTCGGGCCGACCACTGACGACAAGTAAACCTGCTCCGGTGGTCGGCCCAATGACGAAGGCGAGGTGGTTTTCGGGTGGGTCGCGGGAGTTGCGTGCTTAAGCCCCTCTGTCGCCCCGGACGGAGTGGTGCGGAGGCGCGCCGACCGCGACCCACCCAAAAAAAAAAAAAAAAAAAAAAAAAAAAAACCCCAAGAAATACTACGGTGTAAAAAAATTACGTTTCTAGGCCCAGTGGTTTCGGCTGTATGCTTTTTTGTCTTTTAGGGGTTGAATTTCATCCCCATATAAATGAAATTTCCAAAATGCTAGAACGAATATTTATTTATTTATTATAAAGTGCCTTAATACAAAGATTCATGGTTCTATCGTCGAAAATGACGAATTTCCATACAAAATGTCATCCCCTATTTCAACCCCTTATGCCCATTTTTTCGCGATAAAAAGTAGCCTATGTCCTTTCTCAAGCTTTAGTCCATCTCTGTACCAAATTTCATCAAAATCGGTTCAGTGGTTTAGACGTGAAAGCGTAGCAGACAGACAGACAGACAGACAGACAAGACAGACAGACAGACAGACAGACAGAGTTACTTTCGCATTTATAATATTAGTAAGGATAAGGATAGTCAGAAACTTGCAGCGTAGTAAAAAGCTCGTATGCATCCCACTGCAGGAATATAATCTTCTTCAAAATGGATTGACCTATTATCCCGTACTGGTGGTAGAAATAAAATTCTATAGCAACCCGTGTGATAAATTATGATACAGAAGATCAATTTCTCTCTCATTCAGGAAGAATTTCAAGTCAGCTGTTTGTGGCTTTGAGAGTTTTAACATGATATGCCGATGTTATTTTGCCTTATAACGAACTGAAGCCAAGAGTAAATTGGCTGTTATAGATATTCCATAAATATGCTTATCCACTCCTGCGTTTGCCATTGCCATGCATATTCTTATTTACCATAAGTTGCAATTTTAATACCTATTAGTTTAATTCTCCGCGCAAAGATAGAATGAAGTATTTTATTTTGTAAACTTCACACATGAATTTAGATCACAGAGAAAAATAAACAATAGCTAAAACCTTAGAATAATAACGTATAGAAGGTCAATACTTCGAACTTTCAAAATTTGAATCTAAAAATAGTAATGGCGCGCAGACGATTACACACGTACACACGCACACCACTATACAAATTATACCCGCCGAGAGGCCGACCGCGTGAGGAAAGACCGACGTCCTCCCCGAGGGGGGGACGTCGGTCGATGGGAGGGTACCCCACGTAGGGGGTATTCCGTCGGGCTGACCACTGACGACAAGTAAACCTGCTCCGGTGGTCAGCCCAACGACGAAGGCGCGGTGGTTTTCGGGTGGGTTGCGGGAGTTGCGTGCTTAAGCCCCCTCTGTCGCCCCGGACGGAGTGGTGCGGAGGCGCGCCGACCGCAGCCCACCCACAAAAAAAAAAAAAACTATACAAATTATGAAATCAAATTTTGTTTTTATTAAAATAAATCGTCGAATTACTTTTAAAAGTAATGTTAATTATCTTTTTATATTTTTCAAATATGTTATGACACCATTTAAATGCACAAACCGTCATAATTACCTATTTATTTTTTAAGAGTTGCGTACGTTCGTGCAGTACATTGACTTGTACATTACGGAACGGTTCCGGTGTAAGCTCCATTAGGCTCCAATTGAAATGCCTCACTTTTTGTGCGTGAACTTACCTTCTATACGTTATTATTCTAAGAGCTAAAACACGTGAATCAAAACAGCGCGAATGCATACTAGGACGTATAATAAGTGAGAAGAATAAAAGAAGCCTGTTATTTGTATAAAATATCTACGTGTAAATCTTAAATCCAAACCTCCTCCGTAATTTGAAGAAATTGAATTCGTATACGAGACGGTTATATAGTGTTTTATTTAGAAATATTGCTTGATATAACTATTTTTACAGATTTTATCGTATTTGTGTGTGGAAAGAATGAGTGAAGAGAGAATTTCGAAGCAAGTATACAAAGCGTATAATGAGTGGGAAAGCAAAGTATATAATGAGTGGGACGGTTGCAAGAGGAAGACCACGCCGTACGTTTCTGAATCAAATAGGAGATGTGCAGGTAAAAGGTCATGTTACGAGTAGGGGACATTGGGAATATTGCGGATACTTAAGGCAATCCTTCAAAAAAAAACCAAAATATTAATGCTAATCAGTCTGTTTTTATTAGTAATTAAACTTTGGTTCATAACCTATAGAATCAACATATTAAATATTCTTAAAAGACTCAACAACGACATTATAATTGAAAAAAAAAAACAATTCCATTGCTGTCCGCATTTACCCGGCACGAATAGGCTAAATACGGACAGCACTTGAGGTAATTGCAGACAGTTTACGTGTCCTGACAAATATCACAAATATAACCTCTACTTGAGCTTCCAGCTGTGCTATTTTCATGTAGCCGAGCAAGATGGGTAATGTAAGCCGGTAAGATAGTGTCCGCAATTACCTACTGTAATCACCCCTCCCTCCCCTACGCGTAACCGTAGAGAATGCTTGAAGACTGACGAGTGTGAGTGAAGCGATGGAAGTATGTCAATTGTGGCAATCCGTACTCTCTGCCTACGACTCTAAGCAGGCGTGAGACTATGTAAGTATGGATGTTATATTGGATCTTTAATTGCCCAAAGTGTCGAGCACTTTTTAGCATTCATGATTACCGGAGGGTCTAGAATAGTCGCGTAAAAATTAGAAATTTATATTATAATGCATCCATGTCGTTGACTGTTTACATCAACCATAAGTTCTCTCTAACGACACCTAAACCTTAGCCCTAGCCCTCTCTCTACGGCGTGATCTTCTGTCACCGGCGGCGGAGGCGCGAGTATCTGCGCCTGATCTCGCCCTAGCCGAGACTGCGGGTGACTGGACCGGGAAATAGTTCGTCATCTGCGGAGAGGCGAACCGCGTGAGGGTGAAACCCCGGGTGGGGCGTCAGGGAGAAATGGTACCCTATCGGGTATCCTGCCATTCCTCCCTGACGCCTCGTCAAGGAGGAATGGTACCCGATAAGGTATCCTGCCGGAAAGGCCACAGGCGTCAATGACGAAGAGAAGGCAATGCGGGGGCCGCGCGCCGCCCTTGCATCCCTACGGACCGAGTAGACGGGATGTGTGCTAACCGTAACCCAAAAAAAGCCTCAGGTCGCGATATATATATTTACTAAATTTTAATTTTAAATCTTAGAATAATAACGTATAGAAGGATAGTGTCAATACTTCGAAAGTTCAAAACATTAATCTAAAAATACTAATGGCGCGAAGATTACACACGCAAACCACTATACTTACAAATTATGAAATCAAATTTTGTTTTTATTAACATAAATCGTCGAAATACTTTTAAAGGTAATGATAAAAATCTTTTTATATTTTTCAAATGTGTTGTGACACCATTTGAATGCACAAACCGTCATAATTACCTATTTATTTTTTAAGAGTTGCGTACGTACGTGCAATACAATGACTTGTACATTACGGAACGGTTCCGGCGTAAGCTCCATTAGGCTCCAATTGAAATGCTTCACCTTCTATACGCTATTATTCTAAGTTTTAAGTATTATTATCAGTCACTATAAACAATACATATTTTTGTATATTCATGATCGCTTTAAACTATAAATAAATAACCCCACCTTTGTTAAGCGATACGGTTTTCGTCAAATCATTTATTTGGACATTGATCAAAAATATTTATTTTACTTGACTCTAAATATTGAAAATGGAAATTGATTGATGGCACTGTTATGAGAATGAAAGCAATGAGATGGATGCTTTAAAGAAAAAAGACAATAACAACTTAATGGAAATTGTTATTGATTATGTTTTAAAATGATGATTTTTTTGAGTCTGTATGTTCATTCGGCAGGCAAAGGGTACAATGCCCATACAGCCAAGTCTTATACAATTTTCTTCACATATTACTTAACATTTCTTCATATTGACTAGCTTATCAGTAGTAATAGTAATTACCATTATTAATTCGGCGCTGAAAACCAAATTATTCTGATTTCTCTGGTAATTTCAGTAGACTATGAAAATACAAATAAACCACTATTATATGATATTTACCACACTTCAGCACCTTAACTGTAATATTACATAAAATATCAGCAAAATTATTCAATAAAAAATGAGTATCATTCATATTCCCGTCGAAACCCCCTTTAAAATGATGATCTCATATAACTTTTTTTTTTTCATGTATATATCCGTATCGTAGTCATGTTGTTTAAGGTAGAGTAATGCCACAAATGTTTATCCTATGCCTATTCTCTCATAGATATATATTCTATTCTAGTACTCATATACTGATGAGCATAAACGTATACTATCTAATTTGTATGATTGAAAGAAATTTCACTATTTTCAAGAAATTACATGTTATCAGAGTTACTTTCTAATAGTAGGTATATCAATTATTATCCATGCTATCGTCCGCATAAGATACATTCTTACTTAACACTTTATGAAGACCGTATCTATAAAATACAGGATAGGATACACCATTATGTTCAGCCTTTGTACTCCTAAATAAACTACTATAACTTTAAAACAGGTACAAGAACAGTAGATAATTAAATCGTCGTTAAACCTCTGGGTCTTTTAAAGCCTTTTCTTAAAATGATGCTGCCTACTTACAGTCCTTAATTATCTTTTACGTAAATAAATGGGTAGTGAATATGTGTAATTGTATTTTTATTTTAAAATGGAAGGAAGGGAGACGCACCACTTTCCCACGGTAATCAATATATCGCACACTGCAATAGAAGGAATACGAGATAGGATTAAGGTGGACTAGGAAATAAGGAAATCTTACTCTTACGTGATGGGCACCTTCCAGAACATCAACTTGCAATTTGCCGCAGAACTTCGAATATTTATTTGACACGTGTTTCGCCTCTAAACGAGACATCCTCAGGACGGTTACGACGTCCGAAGAAAATAAAAATGGATTTCCGCTATGTATAGCCTAATTCAATCAATTATTGTATTTTTATTCCATTACCACACAAACAATTAAAATGATTAAGACTTAAATAATTTTAATAAATAAAATTTTAGAAGATTTATTATTAAAAAATAATTACAAATAACTTGGCTAGTTTTATAATTATATATGATGATAAAAAAATACTTTCAAAATTCTTATATTCATGACTTTAAGCAGTTATCGTGATGTTAAAAAATTTTTGCAAGTGTCGACAAGTGTCGTTCGTTCACGAAGATTTTCGTATTCCGTAGATTTCGTACTTATTTCGTATTCATTAACCAAGAGTAAAATATTTACCACACACCTAAAACCCTTATTTTCATCATTTCACATATTTTTTTTGATGTCAGGTAAATTGGCACTGTAAATGTTTTATTATCAAATATAATGATTTAGTATTCACAAATATTTTAGTCAGTTGTTAAGATGTACATTATTCAAATTAAAAAATATCAAAGATATCAAGGCCTGCTATATATCACAACAACAACACACCTTTAAAAATAAAATTGGAGGAGAAGCCCCGAAGCACAAGCCTCGACAATAGATGTGACACTGTCCGCATTCTTAAGATACGGAACCCAGCAACAGGATTTTGCACTGAAATTTCTTCCCATAATTTGTTTTCTTTAAAAATATTTATAATTTTACAACAAAAACGCCAATTTGTACAAATGTAAATTTTCCCTTAAATCCACACATTTGGAACACTCATGAATAGGTGCTTAAAAATGCATATGAAATAAACAAAAACAAAGCAATTACTTTATTTTTATAATCAAACAAGTACCTACAGAAATATCTACTTATCCATACTTTTTATAACTAACTTTGTTATCGAATCCTCCCCAGTTTTCTTCCACGTTTTTGGGTAGCAACATGGAGCCTAGAACTGAAATAATAATTCATCATCATCATCACAGCCCACATACGTCCCACTGTTAGGCTCGGGCCTACTTCACAATGGGAGGGAATTGGACCTACTATACCAATGTTTTTTTTTATGGGTGGGCTATGGTAAGCGCGCACGCGGCTCATTGCGTCCGCGGAGACGAAAGGACGGCGCTACGGGTGGGTTATGGGCCCGCGTCACCTTCGTCGTTGGGCCGACCACCAGAGCAGGGTGAATTGTCGTCAGTGGTCGGCCCGACGGAATACCCTTTCAGTTACCCTCACCTCTCGACGTCCCCGTCCCGGGACGTCAATCGCCGTCGCGCCGTCAGCCTTAGTGTTTGCTCAGTAATAACCCTACTGCTCTTTGATTTTACAGATCTACAAGACCCAAGCGTGTGAACTTAATGTCGTACGTTGCTTAAAAGTGAACGTGTAATGGGTTCACGATTCTAATTGAACGTCCAGCCACCCCGGGTTAACCCGGGTTAACTGAGGATGTCATCCGATTCAAGCTGATTGACTCAGTAGTATAAAGAAGGGCAGTGTAGCAGTATTTTTCAATAATAGAGAAACAACCACACGCAGAGGACAGCAGCCCTGGAACTGTAACCACCCCCCTGCCAGGTGGAGTGAGGACATGAATAAGCTGGTTACTATCCTTTCATCTGCAGTGTTCCTTGACTTTTACGACTCTCGTGAGTAACACATTTGGGTAGTATGGGTTATTAAACATACAATGTTCTTAAACCACCAAAGACAGACGTCGGTTATATAAAATGCAGTGTTTTCTTCCCACTCGGGACGCTGTATGTAAGTCATTTGACCTCCTGTTATAAAATAAGTCTTGCAAAAATAATTAAGTTTAGATAATTATCTTTAAAATGTATATATCAGGTCTTAAAGAAAAGTAGCACGACCTGCACCAATAGCCTTTTTGTTCCTCGTTAAAATTAAATTAATTTCTCCAAGTTCATTTCTATACTTTGTATTTTTTTATTAGATTTAACAAGAATATAATAAATGTTTTTTCTTTCGTTTTCCTTTCTTTCAAATAACCACGAACAAAGAAATATGTATATATATAAATATATACATACATAACCTCCCATAAGTTTGGCACGTGCAAATAACGAGGACAGAGCAATTTGATACTGAATTTATTTTTGTTTAGCCGGTTACCAGCTGCGATGATTACTCTTGAACCTTGAGGCGATACGCGTGGATATATAATGATAATCGTACGCGTGTTCTCTATTAACTCTATCTATAAGAATAATACGTAGTACCAAATAGCTTTCATTTCGTTTTATGACAAAGTTATTAATTACTTATATTTATTTATTTTTCCGTGTGGTGACGGAGTAAGAATACTTTTCACCACTCCCTATCTTACCCGTGGATGTCGTATAAGATGACTATGGGATGTAATATGCACATAATATCTGTGCAAGAGAAGGAAAACTCGAAATGAAACCCTATACCAACATGTCTGATTAGCATGATATAGTAGGTCAAATTCCCTCCCATTGTAGAGGAGGGCCAAGGCCAACAGTGGGACATATGCAGGCTGTGATGACGATGATGATGATGAATTAGTTATACGATTCACCGCCCCCATTCTTACCCGTGGATGTCGTAAAAGATGATTAATAGACATAATTTGCAAATATGAAAGAGAAGGAAATCTCTAAATAAACCCCTAAATCAACCCGTCTGACTAGCGTTGTATGGTAGGTTAATTTTTCCTCATTGTTGAAGAATTTAGAATTTGGCAGTGATGAGACGACGATAATGAGCATTTTCTGCTACCAGGGGCTTAATCTGAGCAACAATTATCTTCTATACCAATAAATTAAATTGGAGTGTCTGTTTGTAATGTCAAAATAATAGGCTTTTTTCATGCTCATACGGTTATTTGCACGACACCTATGCCTAAAATAGCAATTAAAAATTTTTTGTCTGTCTGTCTGTTTGTTCCGGGTAATCTTCAAAACGGCTGGACCGATTTCAAAAATTCTTTCACCAGTGGAAAGCTATAATATCAGGGCGTAAACTAGGCTATATTTTATCCCGGTATTCCCACGGGAACGGGAACTACGCGGGTAAAACGACTATAACCTATAACCGAAGCAAAGCGAGGGCGGATTGCTAGTATATAATAACTAGCAACCCGCCCTCGCTTCGCTTCGGTTTCAGTCTTTCCTGGATAGTTCCCGTTCCTGTGGGTATACCGAGATAAAATATAGTCTAGTTTACTCTCTGATATTATAGCTTGCCATTGGTGAAAGAATTTTTGAAATCGGTCCAGCCGTTTTGAAGATTACCCGGAACAAACAGACAGACAGACAGACAAAAATTTTTTAATCGCTATTTTAGGCATAGGTGTCGTGCAAATAACCGTGTGAGCGTGAAAAAAGCCTATTATTTTGACATTACAAACAGACAGTCCAATTTTATTTATTGGTATAGATACCTATAGCAAAAGTCATTAGCACTAGTTTTATGACCGAGACCCTGCCTCACGTCAACCCCTCTTTGGGAATAAATTCTTCACTTAACGACGTCAGATGGAGGTGGCCCAGATCAATTTCCCTCCTATTTTGAAAGAGGCTTGTACCCAGCAGTGAAACGTATTTGTACTGAAATGATGATAATCCTTCCGTGTGGTGACGGAATAAGAATACAATTCACCACTGGTTATCTTACCTTTGAATAACTTAAAAGACGACTTAGGGGTATAATACCGTGAAGTCGGTCACCATCAGCATCCAGGCCCACATGAAGCACTTGGGCCTGGTGCTCAACGGGCATTTTTGGTTCCGGGAGCATCTCCATCGACTTGTTCCCCGGCTTGTCGGCGCGGCGTCCGCCCTTTCGCGGCTGATGCCGAATGTGGGCGGACCCAGTACTACGTGCCGACAGCTGTACGTGGGGGTGATCCGGTCGATGGCCCTCGGTACGGTGCACCGGTGTGGACGGGGTCCCTGACCGTCCGTCTTAGGGCCCTCCTGTGGCGACCACAGAGGGTCATGGCGGACAGGGCCATACGCGTTTACCGCACGGTGTCGACGGAGGCAGCGTGCCTCCTGGCCGGAACTCCCCCGTCGGACCTGGAGGCGGAGATGCTCGCCGACATTTATCGGCGGGTGTCGGAGACGCGAGCCCGCGGCGGCATGGTCTCCCTGCAGGAGATCACCGCCTGGCGGGTCGACGCCCGCCGAGGAGTTATTGCCCGTTGGGCAGTCCGGCTGAAGAGTCCTCGGTACGGTGTCAGGACCGTTGAGGCCTTCCAGCCGGTGCTGATGGAGTGGTTGGAGCGGACGCACGGGGTGCTTTCCTTCCGACTGGTGCAGGTGCTGACGGGGCACGGTTGCTTCGGGAAGTACCTGCACAAGATTGTCAGGAGGGAGAGCACACCGTCCTGCCACCACTGCAGTAGCGACGAGGACACGGCGCAGCACACGCACGAGGAGTGTGCTGCATGGGAGGGGGATCGCCGTGAACTCGTCGCAATTATCGGTGCCGACCTGGCGCTGCCGACCATCGCCAGGGAGATGCTCGTCAGCGTCAGGAACTGGGACGCGGTCGCCGCCTTCTGTGAGGCCGTAATCTCACGGAAGGAGGCGGCGGATCGTGTGCGAGTAGAGCTCCTATTCGGCGACACGTTCCGCCGCTGGCGACTCAGGCGGCGCAGGCGCGAGTATCTGCGCCTAATACCGCCCTAGCCTATGGTGGCTATCCGCCCGACGGCGACCGACGTCCCAGGACGTCGAGAGGTGAGGGTACCCGAAAGGGTATTCCGTCGGCCGACCACTGACGACAAGTCACATCTGCTCCGGTGGTCGGCCCAACAACGAGGTGACGTGGGTATGGGTGGGTTATGGGCCCGCGCGCCGTCCTTTCATCGCCCCGGACGGACTGGACCGCGCTTGCACTTACCATAGCCCACCCATAAAGAAAAAAGGGGATATAATACGCAACCCTGCTACGGTGGTCGGCCCAACGACGAAGGCGACGTGCATCGTGGGTTGTAGGTGTGCGTGCTTACACCCCTTTGTCGCCCCGGACGGCGTGGTGCGAAGAGCGCGACGACCGCAACCCACGCCAAAAAAAAAATTGTATAGCAAGGTCAATTTCCCTCCCTTTGTGGAGGAGACTCGAGCCCATCAGTGGAACGTATATATGAGCCGAGATGATGATGATGAACTTTTTTCGCAGAAAATCAACGGGTTTATAAAAGCAATTTCTAACACTTCGTTCGGTGAGCGAGAGAACAAGAGATCTGAAATTTCAGTCCTGGTTTCATTCCCTCCAATCCTGCACCTACGGTAGACAATTCACTTGGCTGCATTCTTGATATTTTTGAATTTCACGAGTGGCAGTGGTAACCATTTATTATCAGGTGCTTGCTCCTCTGCTATCAAACATTGCTTCTCTCTCGAGTAGACTCCCCATTTATACATATTTTAAGTGAATTTATTAACTCTACTAATATAAAACTGTGAGTGTCTCAACTAATCTACTAACATAAATATATATTGTGTATATCTTTTGTTCAAGGTAAATCAACAGACTCCAAACTCCGTAAAATTTTATTATTATTTTGTTTGCTTTTAACGCTATACTTACTTTCATAAAGCCATCCTGTAGTTGTAAACATACTAAGCTTTGAATATATCCGTCAACCTGGAACAAAACTTCTCCAAAAAGTCATCTTCAAGATATTGATCATTGGCGGAGTTAACAGAATCGCTATTAAGAATAACTGAACAAAACTGAACTACCAAACATTGATTATAGCGACAAAAGCTGATCATAAGTAACCATTTTGGAGTAATAGGTTTATTTATATCATCATAATCTTCCTCCATATTGAGAGGGAAATTCCTACTATATCACGACGATCAGGCGGGTTGGTATAGGGTTTTATTTTAGATTTCCTTCTCTTGCATAGTTGTTATGTGCACAAGAAATCCCTGAGTCGCTTTTTACGACACCAACGGGCAAGAGAGGTGGGTGTTGAATTTATATCTTTGCGTCACCACACGGTAATCAATTTATATATTTCATACAAAGGGATACAAGAATTAGTGGTCGGACCACACTGTTGACAGTTGTCTGTCTACAGTCGCGGGCCGGTCCGTCCGGGGTAGTACCACACTCTCGCAGAAAATCGACGTCTGAGTAGTAGCAACTTGTTACTGTGTTTCGTTCGATGAGCGAGAGAGCCGGAAGTCCAATTCGGTGATACTAAAGCCTTTAGTATCACCGAACCTCATTGCACGCAATCACACTCCCTTCACTTTTTTCACAGTAGGCAGCCGCTTAGCAAAGGTCCATGAGCGGGAGCAACACTTACCATCAAGTGTATTATTTGCTTGTTTGCCACCATTTGCTATAAAAAAAAAGAAGGAAGAGTGAAGAAAAACTCGAAATAAAACCCTATATCAACACGCCTGACTAGCGCGATAAAATAGATCAATTTCCCTCCTACTTTGAAGGAGGGTTGATTTCAGTAATGGAACGTATATGGACTGAAATGATGATAACACAAATAATGTTTCTAAGTCGGTTATAGAGTTTCCTACACATGTCCAAGCCGATTTCATTTGACAAGGAATAAAGCGGAGATCGTTTTAGATGGTTTTAGACCACTAAAACAACTCATTAGGGCCTGGTAGGTGGCTCTGCAATCGATTTCTAAAATTCTGTATTTTTTATTATTCTCAATTTTTTTATTTGTACAGAACAGCGTCTATTGAGCCAGCTAGTATAATACTGTGGTGAATTACTTGACATAATAAATAAATTCAAATAATCAATAAAGTTTACTCGTTAATAACATTCACATATAAAGATAAATATATCTTTAATATTGGCAACACCAATAAAATAGTCTTATGTTTTATCAATGTCTCACATTACCTTACCTTATTTACAATGCAACTAGCATTATATATTTAATTTGTTATTGTATATTTAATTTGTCTAATAGCACTATTATTATATATTTAATTTGTTTAATATGCAACAGCGTAACTATCATCTGATTCCATGTAATTATTATTATTAGAGTCTCTGAATTTCTCTGCCCTGTCGTTCAATTCTTCGTCATCGTACACCGGTCCTGCTGAATCAATTTCTTCATAATCCATGGGATCTTCTTGATAAACTGGTATATTACTTTTCTGAAGATCCTCTTGGGAATAAACTTGTCTACCAAAATTTAAATGATCTCTTAAAGCTTTATATTTAGCATATAAATTGCTGTCAACAATTATTGGCTCAGCTTCCGAATCAAAGTCTGATTTCTCTACGCTGGAGTTAATTTCTTCATCGTCATCATCATCATCAGCGTCATTATCTTCTGTTTCAATCCCTTTTACTTCGATATTAGTTTTACTATCTTGTTGATCGTCAGAATATGGAGTATCGTCGTATTTTTCATTACTAACCTCATTGTATTCATCATCGTTGTCATCAGAATCTGCATTTATTGTCTCATCCGAGTTTTGATCAGAATCAGCAGCACCTTCACTATCTTCGTTTATGTCGTCATTTTCATCAATTGATTCCTTTTCAACGTAATTGTACACATTAGCACTTGACTGCATCAATTCAGCATTACGATTTTGAACAGAAATTTCACTTTGAGTATTACTAACGGTATCATCACTTAAATCTTCAGCACTGTTATTTTCATCTTCTTCGGTTTGAGGAATACCTTCTGCATTATTCACTATAGGCCCTAAATTCTGGGAATTCGTAAATGTGCTATCAGTTATAGATTGCACGGTCACAACGGCGTCATATGGAACACCTCGGTTACCAATGAATACAAGAACGACATATTTGTAACCAGGTCCGCCATCAACAATATTAGCCTTTAAATCGGTGCCGAAATCTATTCCGCTTACCCGAACATGACTTATTAAATTCCCATCACCTATAGCAGGATACCGCAACGCTACTGATCCTCCAGGAACAGATACTCTTATCTGTTCAGAATTAGTCTTTTCCAGCTCTTCATTCCCAACATCGAGAAGGAAGACAAAAGGATACTTGTGGAATGGATTTGCGGCGGCAAATATAGATAGATGACAAATTATTAGTGCAAGCAACATCTCGGCGGTTTGACTTGTAATGTTAAGTCATGGTAGAATAATCAGATACTTATATAATTGTATTTCACGCTTCACACGCCTCAGTTTTTATTTGACCCTGGTGAATAGCGTAACGGGACCAATGTCAAATGAATCCTCAATTGATCTTTGAAAAATGTTTCCTATATGTTTTAATGTAGGAAACGGTGACCATTTGGTACTATTATACACTTTCTTCATCAGGAAATATAGACACTAATAGGGAAATTTTTAGTCTTAGGTATTGTGTTTTATTATTGTTTTAATGGTATATATTAAATACTTTTATTAGCCACGGTAGATCAAAATTATTCCATTCTAAGTAAATTTAATTTTCTATTCATAAACATATTATAATCTTCGATCTATGTATGTTATTTTATGATTTAAAGTTGATCTGCTAACGGACTAGACAGAACTTTATCTTCGCATTATTTTTATAGTAGCTTGCCTAGTGCTAAAAAATTAATAACCTAAGGATATCCATATCAACGCTATTTTCATATATATATTCTTCAATCAAGTATCACTAGATCATTTAGAAATTCACAGTTTGGTCTTGAAAATTTGTCAGGCGTCTCATTCGATACCTAATAGAAGGCAATCGATACCCAGCTATTACCAGGGACCTAAAAAAAATGTTATAAACGAAACAGTATTTTAATATAACACCATTACACTATCGAAACAATACAAGATATGTTAATATACATAATCGACACACTTAATTACTAACATTATTTTTTCTATATATGGTCAATTTTTGCGCGTTTTGTGAAGAAATTTCTGCTAAAACGTACGTAATTGTCGTTGTAAGATCTTTTCTTCTTCTTTATGGTGTATATCAGTTCTGCTTCATGGAAATCCTCTCTAAAGAAGAAGTGTAATTGTTCTATTAAATATACAGCCCTGGTAGCGCAGCCCTAGCCCTGTGGCCAGCGTCTGCTCCAGCCCAGACTTAAATCCGTTGGATTATAAATTATAGTAGTAGTACATTTAAAGGAAATAAGCCTGTTTTAAGCTTTACCATAATTTGGAGCCTTTAATTAGTGTCTAGCATATGTGAATCTTGTCTGTGCTGCGATCGACGATTGATCTCGGGAATTGAAAGCTTGTATCCAAAATCGGGAAGTGCATGTCGAATAACTTAAATAAAACTTTAATATATATTTTAGTACCACTGACGTCAAGTAACCCTGCTCCGGTAGTCGGCCCAACGACGAAGGCGACGCGCATCGTGGGTGGGTTGCGGGTGTGCATGCTTACGCCCCTCTGTCGCCCCAGACGGAGTGGTGCGAGGAGCGCGCCGACCATAACCCACCTCCATAAAAAAAATATATATATATATATTTTAGTATCTTTGTTTTCATAGACATTATCATCATCTCAGACTATACGAGCCCCATTGCTGGGTTTGGGCCTCCTCCATTATAGGAAGGAATTTGACCTACTATACCACGGTCATCAAACGTGGTGGCATTCGATTTTATTTCGAATTTCTCTTGCATCGATATTATTTGAATATTTCATCTCTTAATCGCCTTTTACCGACGCATACACCCACGGACAAGAGTGGTGAATTGTATTCTCTCTCCGTCGACACACGGAAGTTTACGACACCCACGGGCAATAGAGGGCAACAATATCCATACTAATATTATAAATGCGAAAGTAAGGATGTTTGTTTGTTTGTTTGTTTGTAACGCTTTCACGCTTAAACCACCCAACCGATTTCAAAAATTCTTTCACCAATGGAAAGCTATAATATGAGGGAGTAACATAGACTATATTTTATCCCGGTATTCCCACAGGAACGGGAACTACACCGCGGGTAAAGCGACTGAAACCGAAGCGAAGCGAAGGGGGGTTGCTAGTATTTTTATAAACTTCGGAAATGGTAAAATAAATTTTTGACAGAACTTACGACCCAACTAAATATTTATCAAGGATACATCTCTTATGAGGATTGAAGAACCCGCAGGATTATAGGATAGAAATAAATCAGGTAGAAATTTGGAAACGTTATGGTCTTCAACTGTACATTTCCAGCGATCATTCTCCCACGTACGTGCAGGCTCTGGTATGAACAATCTGCTGCTGTTCCCCGAGCGCTATGACATGTCCTTCTTTAACAAGGTTTAAGAAAAGTATTTTCTTCATGGTAGGCAACGGCCTGGCTGTGCCCCTGATATTGCAAAGATCTATGTGCGGCAAAATCACTTACCATCAAGTGTGCTGCTTACTCTTTTGCCATTATTGGCAATAAAAAAATAATAAAACACACTTTATATAATCACAGCTTAGTTCCATTTAATAATGTTACATTATAATAAAATATAACATGTGTCCAACAATTTTATCACAATGCTAATTATTTTGCAAATTTGATTACATGGAAGAACAAGCTTACGGGCAACAAGAGACTTTAAATCTTATAAATACTTGTCAAAATCGTGCATAATAAATAGGATATCTATACGAATAAATAAAATTGAAATGTCTGTTTGTAATGTCGAAATTATAGGTTTTTTATTCAGTTGTACGATACCTATGCCTAAAAACCAGATTACATTTTTTTACATACATACTGTTTGTTCGGGGATAATTTTCAAAATGACTAGACTGATTTTGGTATTATTTTACTACCAGATAGCTGTTTACATAAGGAGTAACTTGGGCTATTCTCCTCTCAGAAAAACCCTATCAAATTTATCGTATTATATCTTTGGAGATATCACAGATTTAGAATGCGGAGTCAAAATGGCTGGAACCGAAGCGCAGCGAGGGCGGGTCGCTAGTTATCCTACTTAATATTATAAACGCGAAAGTTTGTGAGTATGTGAAGATGGGAGGATGTGAAGATGTTTGTTGCTCTTTCACGCAAAAACTACTGAAAGGATTTTGATGAAACTTCACAATAGTATAGTTTACATATCAGAATAACACATAGGCTATAATTTATCTCGATATTCCCATGGGACGAGGAACTGCAGGTGAAACCGCAGGGCACTGCTAGTTTATAATAAATGTATATTTTATGGCGCCTGACTTTGGCATTGAAACCAGCACCAATTGCACCCTGAAACAGCTGTTATTCGTCACCAGGATTGACATAGATCATCACCTCATTTATGCAGTCATTATGTCTACCGTTTGAACAGCCAATTAATTTCATATCTAATAAGCTCTTAAGCTTATCTAATAACTGGAATATCTATCTTATTCCATTTAGCCATCATTATACGGTTGAAACTGAAGCGGGTCTCACAGGATTTAAATTCTTTTGCACAATTCAGTATTGAGTAACATTGATGTTCAAATCGCTGAACTTAAAGATTACATTATCACAAGAACGGGAACTGCGCAAGTAAAACGGCGCGCATTTGCTACTAAGTCAGTTCAAGCCTACCTTATGGTACTTAGGTATGAACTGAAGACACAGGTATTGGTATCACCATTTCCTTTAGAAACGATTACCAGTAACCATCAGACGATCCTACTGACGTTCCAACGTTCACAAAAGTATACAAAATGGACATTGAAGAACAAATGCACGATTTTGACTACATTACCTATATATTACAGTACATGGTGAACTAGATAAATGTATAAACTACACAGATTATACACTAAATATATTAATTACAATATTATAGATAACACATATATTACAGAGATCATAAGGAGATATTGTCATTTAATTAAAAATTCATATTTTTTTTTGATATATGACTTACTTACTTAAAAAAGCACCGATTTTTTTTTTTGTTATTTTATCATCAAGACCTTTTTATTTTATTATTTTTAAACGAATGAAATGGAAAATAAAAATAAATTTAGCAAAAGATAAATTTTGCCATTAGTCTAAAACTAGGCACTTATACTATAAAATGCTTACTTGATCAGTAAATAGTCTCTTAAATAACATATTTGTTTAGAAGCTGTTTTCATATTCGTTAGAAATTATAACACAATCACTAAATTTGGCAATTAATTACTTCAAACAATTGCTTCAACCTTCCTTTATCCCCCAGACTTAGTTGACTACAAAAGAATAGGCAGACACTGAGTCCTATAATCTTAAACTTACGTATGACGAAAAATTCACCAAAATCTAACTCATGGGATAAAAACAATACAGGCAAATCTGTTAGGCTTAGATTCAGGAGAATGTCATTACTATTCTAATTTAAAGATAGTACTAGATACTCATAGTAGTCCTAGTGATCATAGATTTATAAGAAGCTCTGACAATTACAAAAACACAATAAATATTGAAAATCCCTAAAATCAAAATATTGTAAAAGAAGAGAAAGCGCCTGAGTAAAATACAATAACATATCAGTTACCTACTCGTTGCAATGTGATTTATAAATAACGCGACCATTATTTTTATAATTGAAGTGGACACTTGTAAATATTTATTTATAAAAAACAAGAGCATGTGGAAAGTGTAATGATAATAATTACATAATTTGGCTTAATCAAGGTTAGACTACAGTCTTAGATGCATTAGTTTTGAAATATCGCGTCTTATTTTCAATTATGAATAATGCTCATCACGATATTTGTTGATATAGTCCTTAATAATCAGAAATATTTTACATTTTTGGCTTTCGTATCTTTTAAAGACCAAATAGCTGCTTTAGTCGGTTTACAAAAACGGGCCATTTTTATGGACCACAGGATCCAGGCGTGGGATGTATAGTCACATTATTCATAAAGGGGTCTTTCATCAACGTTGGCAAGATTTCCAACGTCTGATCCAATATAGAAATAGTCCTTCTTTCTTAGAAATATCTTCCTCATCAATACACTTATCTATATCAATCTCACAACAATACTTCCAAAAATATTGTCATGTCAAAATAATTCCTTAACCTTGGACGAATATTCTTTTCTCCTCTGTTTAAACAGTACCTAACCATTACGACCAATTAAATCATAGTTATCTATAAAGCTCAGCAAAAACTGAAAAAATATCTCATAAATATATATATGGATTTAAATATTTACCGCAATAAAGACCTCATCTGTTTATTTTGATTATTCATTGAAGCTTGAGCCCTATCCGTTGAGTTAATAAGCTGATCCAGCTTACTAATTTGTGAATTTATCTGCATACCAATATCTTTTACAGCTGCTTTACTCAATAAGGATGTATTTTCTTGATCTTCCATCTTCTTCAAGTCATCTAAAGCTGCATTTATATCTGCGCCATTTTGTTTTGATCTTCCTGCACGCGGAGTCATCTCGTTATCAATAGGACCAAGGCCCTGATTTATTGAATCTATTTCTGTTGTTGGTGGTATATTATCTTTATAATTAACTTGTCCTATGTAACTGGGTTCGCTAGAATAGGATAAGTTGTCTTTGGCCGATATCTTTATGCGGAAGAAGTTTGTAATAGTGCCGCAGACTCCCTGTAAAATAAAGTTTGTCATTATTAAAATGGTATTCACCTGAGAGTACAATTTCGTCCTTTTTCACAGCTTACGTTCGAAACTCCAAATGAACCTAAACAGATAAGAAATGTATTCAAAATAAATAGGGTACACACTGCTGTGCTAGCCCGCTAAACGAATTGGAGCTTTCTTAAGAGGCCAATATTTGAATCAAATTTTTATAAGATAAATCATCGCAGAACAACTGAACTTTCTCTTTCTCCTTCAAAGAAATATATATATATATATATATATATATATATATATATATATATATATATATATATATATATATATATATATATATATATATATAAATATATATATATATATATATATATATATATATAAATATATATATATATATATATATTTCGAAACGAGGGGATGTCTTCTTGTATTTCGTCACTATCAGAATGGGTCATACATCGCGATGGATTCGAAATAATACTTGGGATGGCTATTAAACTGTATTCTACAATTAGTGTTAACAACGTTGTATTATAACCAGTAATTACACGGATGCCGGCGGATAAACCACAAGTTAAGGAAACGCGGTGATTTCGACGCAACATGGCAACAACTACAACCGATCGCCTTAGAGTCTCATTCCCATCTGAATATTCATAGGACCGTCTTAAAACAAACTCTCATTATAACATTCTAAATGTAAACGGTCACGTCAAGTGGTCATAAATTATTGCCAATCGCTGTATCGACTCCACCAAAGTGTAGCACTTTTCGTTTCCTTAATCAAGTGTTTCTAAGTGTTACGAATGACGCTGCGACATATATATATGACCCTTTTTTTGGGGTGGGCTATGGACAGCGCACCCGCCGCTCGGCTCCCTCCGGGGCGACAAAGGGGCGGCGGCCGGCGCACGGCTCCATAACCCACCGTAGATCGTCACCTTCGTCGTTGGGCCGACCACCGGTACCGAGTTCCTTGTCCTCCATGATCGGCCCGAATATATATGATCCTGACAATGGCTCGTTAAAACATTATGATAGTCCATATAACCAGTCACTATGTTCAAATAAAGTAAACCCTCATATATTATCCATCCATCCGTCCATTCCTCTAACAGCATATCGATGTCCACTATTGGATAGAGATTCACAAAAGAAGGACAATACTATTATGAGATTCCCAGGAGAAAACTTCTGCTCACTGCCTTGGTGCTCCCTTAGCCAGTTTTTAGGTATCCCAAGACAAAGTTAAGTTGGTGATTCAAACCCCTCATACCTAACCTAACCTACCACAAAAAGTTAAGTTGGTGATTCAAACCCATCATATCCTAACCTCTTCTTTGAGTTTTGGAAATCAAATTGGTATCCTAGAGCGCATGCCGTTAAGACTAGTAATGTTAATTTGATATTTGACTAAATCTAGTTAGATTATCTAAATATGTTAGTGATGTCTTTACCTTAAGGCGATTGATTTTAGTTTGAGTAGAATCTAGGATTGTGTTCAACTCTGAAAGGCCACTTGTACCTTCCTTTATGGTATCATTTAGCATAGCAGTATTCTGGAAATACAAAAAGGTTTTTATTAATCCTATTGATATATATATATATATATATATATATATATATATCATATATATATATATATATATATATATATATATACTGTTTCTTTTTCATTAGTCCAAGAATAAAACGTCGGTCTTAGCTGCAGGCATAAGCATCAAACAGTCGATTGGGTAAAGGTACTATCGGATTCTTTTGCAGGTTTTACTGAAGAAATTCTAGATATTTACTACGAAGTTTGCTATGCGCGAAGAATAGAGTGTATCTAAATATTTTCGTAGTAGGAGATTTTAAGCTTTAGTTTTGAAGCTTCAGTTCATTATGATCGCGGCTTATATACGACTTACTGCTGGGCTTTAGTCTTCTTTACAATAAGAGTCAAATTAACATACACACTGGTCAGAAAGGTTAGTCTAGGTTTTCATTTCAAGTTACTTTCTTGCATAGATGTTGTATATTATTAGCTGTCTTTCACGATACCCACGTTAGATACAATTCATTTATTGAAATACCTAGTAATATACAAATATAAAAATAATAAATAGTATCCGAAACATTGAAAAATTAAAGATCAAATACGAACGCAATAACATTCCCTTGGTAGTCGGGTAATAGAATCCGAAAAAATATTTTTTTAAACAAACGCAATAGAATTTTAATAACTGCAAAGTGCACCCATTTTTACAAAAATACACCTACGTTCGTACTAAATCCTTGACCCAATTTACAGCAAACCCAAAAATCAATCAACACTAGGTAAATCTAATAATTTTAACAAATTATTTAAAAATATATTGTATTTTAAAGATGAAAATTATTTTACCTCTGCCGTTCTAATTTCCACTTCTTCGAATTCCACAATGTCTAAATGTTTGTGTTTTGATAAAAAATCTTCTTTATCAGGCAAAGGTTGTCCGAATAGCTCAGCTCTAGTACAAGCATCTTCATAAGCTTTTAGCGACATATTTATAATCTAATTGTTCTATCACTACTATGATTAATAATTACACTTTTTAAATAAACTGTGAGCAAATACTGTCGCGACCCATTTAACTCAGGTGTCGTCTTCCTTGTCTTACAACGCTTTGGTAGATATATTGATTTTCAGAGGTACAGCGTCAAATAGGGATATATGTCTTAATATTAAAATGTAACAATAGAGTTAGAATTTATTAAGTATTTTTCATATATGCTGAAGTAAACAAAACGATATCGTTTTTAATACATTTATATTTTAAAGCCAAAATTTATTGTGATGATTATTTGTTCGTTGTTAAATAAATTTTAAAGTACCCGCTTTAATTTCAGTGTTTCTATACACGAAAAAGTATTCAAACTATTGGAATTCTCTACAAATGTCATCTGACTATTATAAGATAAATTTATAGTTGTCACAAAATAAAAGGCCCGTTTTGACAGTTCACGCCCAAGAAGTTTTCTATTTTTTACCAATCGAAATGTTTTGTAGATAATTACATTTTTCATTGACGGGTACCGCCCACTGAGCTAAGTGCTGTGGCATAACGATTTTTTTCATATTGTCCACAGACTATTAAAATCGATTAAGGCAAAATAAATCGATCAAGATATATTTTTAAAGGCGGACTCGTACTTGGCCGGTGTTATTAATTTGAATACTAGTATTTAGACCAACTAATTACAGAATTTCACCAGCTGTGTAGTGATTTTTACTGAAAATTCGAGACGTCAATATTGACAATATGAAAATGAAATAATATATATTATATATATGGGTGACGATAGCTCAACTGACAATTTTGGCTCATCATCTTAAGAAAATTATTGACTGAAGATTCACTTTTTCTCGATATTTTTGTGTTTGACTGAATGTTATTGAAACAAAAATATTAAATGATAGAAAAATGACCATTCGTAACATTGTATCATTTCAAAATATCTACAATATCACAGTTTCAGTAAAATTTTCTAATCAAAACTTTAATCCAATGCACTTTACAATACATATTCTAATCGATTATATACTCATATAAACTTGATTCGATTTATCGTGAGTATCGAGTCACATGGTGCATCACTAAAGGCATCGGTAAGACCAAGTGTCAAAACGGGTCTCTTATTTTGTGACAACTATAGTCGTAGTAAAAATTGAGTTCTAGTGTTTCATAATTATATATTTTATTTCACATTTTACCTAATTATTTAATCTATCCTAAATCTAAGTCAAGTTACACATAGCTCTTCGTATTAGGGTTCTTCTTCTTCTTTTTTGTTTTGGCAATCAGCTACAAATACGAGCCATTTTTGCCAGTGTCGAGTTATAATTATCTTTTCAAGTTCTCAGTTTCTTCATGTCAGTAACGGTCTGTCAGTAAGTCAAAGTGTCGCCCTCAACAGTGTAATAGCCACTGTTAAGGGTATCTTCTGAAAATTTTGGTGGAAATACAAAGGTATGTATAGCAGTTTTATATCATATTCACTACACCTCAACAGTTCTGTCGCTATACAGGGTGTGTCGTAAATAGTGGTCCACCGTTAAGGATTCGATAAACCAGATAATTTACTATAACAAATTCCATTTTTAACCATTTTTAGCCGAGGGTTCCGTAAATATTAATTTTTAGTTATTTATTTACCAAATTTCTACCTCTTGTAACAAATTTGGTTGTAGTTTTATCAAAAACCATTATATTTTCATTTTGATTACTGTTAATTACTGCTGAATACAAGAGCTATCGTTTATTAACATGTTATTTAATGAAGATTTAGATCTTCTGCAAAAAAAAAATGATTGTACTCGAATTTTAACGGATTTTTTTAACATATCATGCTAATTCAAAAGCGATTTATGTAAAAAAAATGTACTACACTGTCAGTGCCCATTAATTTAATAATATGCCTATTTAATACCAATTTCAAAATGGTATCATAATACCAGATCCCTATAAAAAACAGCAAGATATCTAATTTTAATTGAAGAAAGTAAGATTTTCATTAAAATTAATTTAAACATTTTGTTGCGGACTGACTTGCCAATGCTTCTTCAAAACGTCGCTCCTGAAGTCCAAGAAGATATGTGGCTCCAGAACGATGGCTGTCCCGCTCACTATGCTGTTAGAGTACGAGAGCACCTACACACAGCGTATCCAAATAGGTGGATAGGACGCTTAGGTCCAATACTATGGCCACCGCGCTCGCCAGACTTAAATCCCCTGGATTTTTTTTACTGGGGTTGCCTGAAAGAACATGTGTACAAAGAAGAAATAACGTCCATTGATCACTTGAGGACTAGCATACACACAGCAGCTAGAAAAATAAACGAGAGTGGGTTTGCTCGGCGACTTAAACGGTCGTTTATTCGACGTTGCAGAGCATGCATAGCTGCAAATGGGGGCCATTTCGAGCACTTGGTGTAATTTAAATGTTAAAGAATAACAATAAATGATGTATGATGATGTATGACTTGTTTTTTTTCAATGCCTTGTTGTAATTTACAAGTTAGGTCTAGATCACTTTGCAACAATAGTAAAAAGTTGTCTTTTATAGTCGTTTTTAACTAAAATTTCATTACTTGTTTTATTAATGGGATAGTAAACCTTTTAGAATCGGTATTAAGTAGGAATATAATTAAATAAGTAGGCACTGATAGTAAAGTTTTTTTTTTTACAAAAATCGTAAGTATTATAGCAATAAATTTTAAATTTAATTTTAATGAAAATCTTCCTTTCTTCAATTAAAATTAGATATCTTGCTGTTTTTTATAGGGATCTGGTATTATGATACCATTTTGAAATTGGTATTAAATAGGCATATTATTAAATTAATGGGCACTGACAGTGTAGTACATTTTTTTTACATAAATCGCTTTTGAATTAGCATGATATGTTAAAAAAATCCGTTAAAATTCGAGTACAATCATTTTTTTTTGCAGAAGATCTAAATCTACATTAAATAACATGTTAATAAACGATAGCTCTTGTATTCAGCAGTAATTAACAGTAATCAAAATGAAAATATAATGATTTTTGATAAAACTACAACCAAATTTGTTACAAGAGGTAGAAATTTGGTAAATAAATAACTAAAAATTAATATTTACGGAACCCTCGGCTAAAAATGGTTAAAAATGGAATTTGTTATAGTAAATTATCTGGTTTATCGAATCCTTAACGGTGGACCACTATTTACGACACACCAGTATATTACATAAAATGCCATCAAGATTATTTAACATAACACGTTAAAACACTATATAAGATATTGAATATAATACAAGAACACCACATGACACTTCAGATTCCCGCCAAAAACTCGTATTAGGGTTTTAAGAGCTATAGCGAAAGAGCGAAATTGTTTGTGTTGCTCTTAAATTATTTTCAATATTTCAATGTTATATTAAACTAGCAACCCGACCTCGCTTCGCTTCGGTTTCAGTCGTCTTACCTACGTAGTTCCCGTTCCCGTGGGAATACCGGGATAAAATATAGCCTATGTTATTCCCTGATATTATAGCTTTCCATTGGTGAAAGAATTTTTGAAATCGGTCCAGCCGTTTTGAAGATTACCTGGAACAAACAGACAGACAAAAAAAATATAAAGTGTATTTTAGGCATATGTATAGTGCAAATAACCGTGTGAGCATGAAAAAAGCCTATTATTTTGACATTACAGACACTCAAATTTTATTTATTGGTATAGATGACTTTATCGACTTTTTATGTAATATAATGCAGAAAATGCCAAAAGCTATTTTGTTTAAGCTTTTGATTGTGTAGTTAACGTTTAATTCTATATAACAACGGCGTTGGATACAGGCGGTACAGGATTGCACTTTGTGACGAAACATGAGAGAGAGCCAGGTCCAACAGTGGACGACGAAAGGCTAAACGATGATGATGATGAAAGTGCGATTTTTAACAATGTTTTCGATTGAAAGACTTTGTATCCACAATCATGAATAAGAATTATAAAAAAAAGTTAAGATCTAAAAAAACAGTATCTTCCAATCAGCTGCTTTTGAGGTCATTAACCACAAAAAACATTCAAGTATGCCTAGCTGTTTTCAATAACATAATACGTGGATATTGACATACTGGAACAAGAGTGAAAGAGCGAGGTAGTATTTGCTTATTCGTTTTTCTGGCTGTCAATTTGCCAACAGCCGTAACGTTATTGTAATAAAGACCATAATTTCATGTTTTAATTTTATAATACAACCGGCATTAGGAATTCTCCTAGTCATCTTTGCTTTATTTTATAAAATAAATGTTGGCAAAATCACTTTCGTCAGTGATATTCAAGTGTACGACGCTTCGTGTGACACGTAATATTCAATTATTTACCGCAACTATGTCCACAGGTACTTGATACTTTTAAATTTTGTAATTCATGACTTAGGTTAGATTTTAATTAATTATAAGGAAATAGTTACAACTCACACAACATATATTTTTAAATTATACAACACATAGTTATAGTTTTGAATTATTTTTTTTAATATTTACCAAAATAAAGATATTGATATTAGTTAAAAAGCTATGTTAGAGATTTTTTATTTACTTTTTAAACGAATTATATACAAGAACGTTGAATTTTACCAAAACAAATATTACTATTAAATAGGAAGTCGCTATATTTATGTAATTTCGTATAGAATAAATGAATTGAAGTTAAATTTCATCAGAAAAACCTTTATATTTTTTTAAAATCTAGAGTGGGTATTAATTTTGTGCAATTGAATAAAGATGCAAAGTGAACAACTGTTGATAAAATAAGCCACTATTTCTAACTTATAAATAAATATTTACCAAAAAAAAATAGTTTAATATCTACTTTATTAAAAAGACAGCTATTGAACAAAAAAATATTCTGTCAAAATAATCTTGTCATTTTTTAAAAATGATTTTAAAAAATTTTATGTAAAATGTTTAACAAAACATCCACCATGAAATGAATAATATAATTAAGTTAAATGTAAACAATAATGCTATCAAAAACTTATTAAAATACAACACAAAGGCATACTGCAGATGTAAGTTTCTTCTCTATATAAAACTAGGTGTGCCTATAATATTTTCTATTTAAATTATCATCTCAATTCATATATGTTTAACTGCAGGGCTTGAGCCTCCTCTACAATAAGAGGCAAATTTACCCAATATACAACACTGGTCAGATTGGTATAGGGTTTGATACAGATGTTATAGGCACATTATCTCCTTTAGTGATCTTTGACAATGCTCACAACCAAGAGGAGTACCTTCTCATTCCATATTTAAATTATTGTCAGAACGTTATTGTTTGAGGGAGCACAGCTCTACAACCAATTGCCTAACAATATCAAAGAGTGTGATGGTATATATATGTATAAAAAGGGATTAAAGGAATATATAAAAAAGATGCAATTTATTTGACGATCTAGAGGTGAAATAAGAATTATAATATTGTACCTAATTTCAGTTTGTATCTCACTATAAGTGAACTGTTTTTAATTTTGTATGAGAAATAAAGCTCTTTAAACATAAAATGGTCGTAAGCAGTAACATCTGCAAAGCTGTGGTACAAATCTCAAGAAATTTGCCTTCATAGTTTTTATGTAATTTTCTAATAACAGAAACAGAGATACTAAAACTCGTCAAATTTTCTTCTGGTAATGAATTACCATTCTTATTTTTTTTTTTACAATTTAACAGATCATTTTTCACTGTACAATTTGATTTACATTTTTTTTTTCTTTTTTTTTTATTGCAAACGGTGACAAACGAGCAAACAGTACGCCTGATGGTAAATATTACTGCCTCTCATGGACCTTTACAAGGCCTCTGCCTACCGCGAAGAAAGTGAAGGGTGTGTGAATGCGTGCAATAAGGCTCGGTGATACCCAGGGCACCACCAAAACCCTCCATATGCAAACACCCTCAGAAGGTTGGGCTTCCGGCTCTCGCTCACCGCAGCACAGTAACAAATTGCTACTACTCAGACATCGATTTTCTGCGAGAGCGTGGTACTACCCCGGACGGACCGGCCCGTGGCTGTAGACAGATAACTGTCGACAGTGTGGTCCTACCATTCACCTACCACTTACATATAAAATAAGAAAGATTGCACAAAATGTAATATTTTTTAAATGCCTTATTTATGACCCTACAATACTTATTGACCCCTGATTAGGTTTTAACCAAATGTTCTTTGAAAGCCTTCATATATGGATCTCTTTCATACATTCATGGGAATATAATACATAGATAATAAGGAAAACTCGAAATAAATCCTATACCTACCCGTCTAACCCAGCGAGGTAATAGTAGGTGAATTTCCCTCCAATTCTGGAGGAAGCTCTAACCCAGCAATAGAACTATGGTGATGATAATGAATAGTAGATTATAATCATCAATGAAGTTTTTTTTTTAATCAAGGATGTACATTACAGTGCCATTAACTTTGGATACTCTCGCCGGGCTCCATAATGACTTCTACTCAGATCCTAAGAATGAATTGGCTCAAAATGCATGTACAAGATTTGATCCCTTTGAAGTGGCTATTAGTAGGAAAAGGGCTGATTGTAGCTTACATGTCTACAATATCAAGGTAAGTGTATTTTTTTTTATTTTGTAAAACTGTATTTTTATAAATCTATTGCTAATTCTATAAAATGGAAGATATTTTTGATACACCATTGAAATAATTTTTCTCTGTCTTAATGTTGGGCTATGGCCTCCTTCGATATGGGAAGAAAATTGACCTCCTATACCATGCTTGTCAGACATGTTGGTATAGGATTTTATTACCAGTTTTTCTTCTCTTGCATAAATGTTATAAGCATATGCCATCTTTCACAACACACACAGGCAAAAGAAGAGGTGTTACTAACCGGAAAAAAATAGTCAATTTAAAAAACCCTTTTCCTAAAACTATTTTTACAGATCTTATCGTGCTTGTATTTAGATCACACCCTAGTCCGCCTGTGACTGTAAACACTGAACCTCGTGTTCTAAACCTCGAGCAATCAAAAATCAAATACAATCATGATAAAATCCGTTAACATAGTTTTATTTATTATAAGAAACACCTTTTGATGTCTGTTAAAAATGTTTCACCCCGAATATAATTGAATCATATGCTTAAAGCTTAATGGTAGTGCTAGAGGTTTAAAAAAACATGTCTCTTTTTAACCTGTTTCCAGATTGAATCGGAAGCCAAACCGGTGACAAACCAAGAGAACTCTGGAAGATGTTGGCTGTTTGCCGCTTTAAACGCAATGCGGTTGCCTTTCATGAAGAAATATGCTATTGAAGAGTTTGAGTTCTCACAGAGGTAAACTGTCGTTCCCCCTATTAAAACATCAATATCTAGTGCTAAAGATTGACTGGGTGAACATTCTCCTTTGCCTTTCATGAAGAAATATGCTATTGAAGAGTTTGAGTTCTCACAGAGGTAAACTATCGTTCCCCCTATTAAAACATCAATATCTAGTGCTAAAGATTGACTGGGTGAACATTCTCCTTAAGGATAATGTAACACAACACATGCCAGGCTGGTTGACAATGTGGAGCTATCCACGGATTTCATGGATTCGGTACCAGTAGTCGGTGCAATAAAAGGCCATAAAAAGGCTGGTTAACGATGGAATATACGCTATACATATGCAAGGAGAGTAGTAGCCTATTCTTGTATTCCCTTAGACCGTTCTTATTACCTCTACGGGAATATAACGGGTAGTGACATATCGTATAAGTCTGTTACTTTCGCCTTCGACGCCCCGGCAACAAGGCAGTGTTTTTTTACTTTATGGGTGGGCTATGGTAAGCGCACACGCGGTCCATTCCGTCCGGAGCGACAAAAGGACGGCGCGCGGGCCCATAACCACGTCGCTTTCGTCGTTGGACCGACAACCAGTGGCGAGTTCTTTGTCATCAGTAGTCGGCCCGACGGAATACCCTTACGGGTACCCTCACCTCTCGACGTCCCTGTCCCGGGACGTCGGTCGCCGGGTGACGGGACTAAAATCCCCGGTCCGATCACCCGCTACAAGGCAGTGTTGCCGAGGCGTCGCCTCTCACGAGGTCGGCCTCTCCAGGTGGGGAATTAATCCCCAGTCCGTCCACCCGCGACCTTGGCTAGGGCGGCATGAGGCGCAGGTACTTGCGCCAGCGCTGGCCAACGGGCCGACGGTGGAGCGTCTCGTAATAAGTAAACGCCGATCTAAAGTCAACTCTCCTTGAAAATATTATCGAATCAATTGAGCACGCTTAATAAAGATCAGATATTAAAAAATTAATCTTCTTTCACAGCTACCTATTCTTTTGGGATAAAATCGAACGATCCTACTACTGGTTGAATAACATAGTGGCCACGGCTAAACAAGGAGAAGAACTAGAGGGGAGACTGGTCAATTTTCTGCTTAAGGTATTATTGGAACACAAACCATTCTAACGTTTTTTTTTTATGTGACTATCGCTTGCCGTAGATTGGTGTCTATGGCGGACTATCATCATCATCTCACCCCACATAATATGTTTCACTGTTGGTCTCGGACCTCCTCAACAATTTGGGGAAATTGACCTACTAACTACGCTCATCGGTAGGGCTGATATAGGCGTTTATTTCTACTTTTCCTTCTCTTGCCAATTAAAATACGCAAATATCATCTATATGTTATCCACACCCACGGATAAGAAAGAGGAATTTATTTTTGCGTGTGCTACTTGAATTGTTGATGATAGTTGCAAATAATGTTTAATCCTTAGAATAATAACGTATAGAAGGATAGTGTCCATACGTAAGCCATCAAAAATATGAAGCGAACAATATTACATGCGTGCAAGCGATTACACAAGTACACCACTATACAAACTATGAAATCAAATTTTGTTTTTATTAATATAAATTGTCAAAATACTTTTAAAAGTAAAAACCTTTTTATGTTTTTCAAATGTGTTGTGACACCATTTGAATGCACAAACCGTCATAATTACCTATTTATCTTTTAAGAGTTGCGTATGTACGTATGTGCAGTACAGTGACCCTGTACATTACGGAACGATGCCGGCGTAAGCTCCATTAGGCTCCAATTGATATCCTTCACCTTTTGTGCGTGAACTTACCTTCTATGCGTTATTATTTTAAGGTTTAATCCTAACGAACATTAAAAATACTAATGTTAATTTGTTTATTACGCATCCACGCTTAAACCATTAGACTCAGTTAAAAATTCTTTCACCAATAGAGAGCTACGTTGTCAACGTTTACCATACGCTGTTTTACCCTCGTATTCCGACATGAACGGAAATTACAAGGGTTAAAGCGCAAGATTTTGACCGATTTTAAATTCTTTAACCAACGAAAAGCTACATTATCAGGTAGTAACATAGACTTATCCTCGTATTTCCATGAGAACCGGAACTACACAGGTGAAACAGCAGGATTTTGTCATTAGATATTTTTACTCTCAACAAGTCATACTATGTAAAAAAAAAGTATTGTGTGTACATCTACCTACAGCGGTTAGGTTTTTTACCACAAAGCGATACTAAAAATAGGTAAATATCTTTAAAAATGATAAGATTGTTACAACAAAATACACGACTTATGTAAATGAATACAATTCACGACCCATTCCTTTCCCGCGGTCGTTATGAAAAACAATATACGTATATCGGTGGATCACATCACATTACAAGACAAGGAAAAATTGAAAGAAAATACTATGCCATCCCGTGTCCGCCGGCGACTCGGGTGGCGCAGGCGCGAGTATCTGCGCCTAAATGCCGCCCTAGCCGAGGCCGCGGGTGATCGGACCGGGGAATTGTCCGTCACCCGCAGTGTGGCTAACTGCGCGACGGCGACCGACGTCCCAGGACGTCGAGAGGTGAGGTTACCCGAAAGGGTATTTCCGTCGAGCCGATCACTGACGACAAGTCACATCTGCTCCGGTGGTCAGCCCAACAACGAGGTGACGTTCCCGCGCGCCGTCCTTTCATCGCCCCGGACGGACTGGACCGCGCGTGCGCTTACCATAGCCCACACATAAAAAAAAAATGCCATCCCGTGTGGTCGACTTGTGATATTTTACCTATAGGGTATTTTACCTCTTTTCGGCGAGAAAACCAATTGAAACAGGAAAAAGAAAATTGTAATTTCATATCGAAATACTTCCTTGTTTGGACAATCTTTATTTTTGTGTGGGCTATAGTCAGCGCACATGCCGTCCACTCCGTCCCAATCTCACCAAACTTATATTTGGTACTCATAAACAAAATTGAAAATACAGTCGACTCTCGTTAATTCGAAACTCGAGGGACTCTTAATATATTACGAATTATCGAGTGTTTGAAATATCAAATGGTTCGAAATTTGTGAGAGAAAATAAATAAAACTTCGAATTATTAAGTGTTGATCAATTATTATCTATTAACTACTATTCTATAACAATTACAAAAGTTTTGAGGTACATTGATGTACGTATTCATAATGTGAATTAATTAATCTTTCGAAAGAACTCTGTTATACTGGTTTGCTTCAAAGCACATTGTTGCTGCTCAGACTGCTCAATAACTTTTTTTAAGAAGAAAAGTGCCTGAAATGCCTTTTCATCACTTTCGTTTTGTAGACAGAAGCTTTGTAAGATATCGAATGAGGATCTTGCTTCCTTAACTGACACCTCTGCTAAGACTAACAGTAACTGAAACGTAACTAAACAAACCAATTCGTGCGGCAGTGTGTGTCAAATAGTCAAACTAATCATAACAATAACAAAGGCTCGTGTACGTTGATACAAGTTTGAAATTGTCGCAAAATGTTCTTACAATCGTTCCACCAGAGAAAGTCTCTCTGCAACTTTGAATTGTCGAGTGTTTGACGCCGATGAGTTAGAATTAACGCGTCGTTTTGTTATATAGCAATGGTATTTTCGATCGAATTACCAAGTGTATAAAAATGTATTGATTTAGTTCGTAATATAAAGAGATATTGTAGGGAACTCGTGATAACTTTGAATTATAGAAAGGTTCGAATTATCGCATGTTGGAATTAACGAGAGTCTACTGTAAATGCTTCCTGTTTGGCGTTGTTATTTTCACCATATGTGCCGTATTTTAGTACTTTATTAATAACGTTACCGAACTTGATCACCATAAAGACGCGTTCTTGAAATTGTACGACATTAATGATTTTAAACTACGTGTAAAATCACGTCGTAGCAAATATTTGACTTAATCGACGAGAGTCGAATTCATTTAGTTTAAAAAAAAATCCACCGAATTTGATTCCAATCGTGCGCTAGTGTCGTTTTCAAGAGTGCCAAATTGCTCAAATTCGCTTGGATTTAGGATTGGAATCGAGATTCAAGAGTAAGCACCCAGTTGTTCCTATATATATACCTGAGACAGCTGTATACATATTGATGAGGTCCGTGTTTTTTTTATTAAACATATTTAATTCTCTTTAAACAACACTGTTGTAATTATTGACCATAACTGAATGTGTGTTACTGATAAAGCCTTTATCAGTGTTATCGCGGATGCATACATCATTATTGCCCTGGGATATTAATATCTTTCCAGAGAATAGTTGCAAAATGCAGTATATTTTACTAATTATATGTGTTACCTACTGTTTTAATGTTTTGTTTTAACCTTGTAGTAACCGTATAGGAATACAATTCTTCACTCCCTATCTTGTCTATGGATATTATAAAAGACAACTAAGGAATAATACGCATATAAAACCATTACAAGAGAAGTCAAACTCGAAAAATCTCTATGCCAACACATCTGACCAGCATGGTATAGTAGGTCAAGTTCCTCCGTATTTTCAAGGAACGTATAAGGGGGAGATGATGATGATATTATATACATACTAACTGACCCAATAGACGCTATTCCATACAAATCTAAAAAAAAAGTGTTTTCTTGAAATCGATAGCAGCGCCTCCTGCTAAGTCCACATTATTAATGAATCCTAAATACTTAAGGAACTCTTAAACACTTCTACACTGATATTAACCATTAGACAAAAACTTTGTCTAGATTAAAGCCATCTAAAATGGAATCTATTCCAGGATCCAATCAATGATGGTGGCCAATGGGACATGATTGTGAATCTCGTGAATAAATATGGGGTGATGCCGAAGAAGTGCTTCCCGGAATCCTTCAGCTCCAGACGCAGCGCGCGAATGAACGCGCTCATCAGAACTAAGGTTAGCTCTACATTCTTTTTGTTCATCCATCAGTCTATAGACTTTCACTAACGGACTTGAACAAAGAGGGTTCAAGCCATAATGGTTACGATTGGCTTGCGAGCGATCGTAATGAGTCTTAATTAAGTATTGCCTAAGAAAGCCCACTGTCCTAAATTTCTCTTGTTTGTTCATGCTGTTGAAATGCAATGAAAATTTACGCACCATCCCCTGCCAGAGACTGGGTGAGGGGCGCAGTAACGGAGTAATTTTCTCTAACGTGGTCCTTAGAAGTTCCACCGAAAATTAAGGTCTTTCTCCATCGTCAGCAGGGTTACCTCATCGAGTAGAATGACGCGCGACTGGCTCTAATGAACAAAATGACATGGCATGTCTTTATTGCACTTACATGATTAAAACGCGAGTGTCTGTCAATCTTGGTATTTAGATTGATACGGCAAAAACATGTCGCATTGTTTACTTAAAACCTATGGTGTCTTTAGCACTTCAGATAAATGTTATCAATCTAATAAATGATAATCTGACCTTCTATAATCAAATTATTAAACTACTGTTTCGAGTAACTGTGATTTTCAAGGTTATATGATGAATAGATTACAATGTTGTTTTGTTTCCTAGTGTATATTATACAGAGCGACTAAGGAAATACTTCCTGCCATTGTACTGTGCCTCCGTATAGTGACAGAATAAGAATATAATTCACCACCCCCTATCTTAAAGTCGGTGACAGCCGACAGTCGGTCGACACGGTCGTAAAAGTTGAAATTAAATATCCATATAACATCTCCGCAAGAAAAGGAAAACTCGAAATAAAACTATAGCAACGTGTCTGACCAGCGTGGTTTGTAGGTCAATTTTTCAATTATAGAGGAGGCTCGAGCCCAGCAATCCCATTACATATGCTGAGTGATGGTACTTGAGCTATAAAAGAAAATTACCCATAAAGACACTCATTCGCTATGACTACATGAATGTTTAATGAGACCTTGACCTTATATCTGCGTAAACTCAGTGTAGAATGATATTTGTTATGATAAAAACTTTAAAATGCCCGTGAAATCTCTAATGGGAGTGTTAATCATGAGACCTTGATTCGTGATAATTTAACACTTAATATAATCATTAATTCTACCCATTTTTATTCTGTATTTAATTTTTATGTTTCTATTGCAACTATCTTCATGTGATGACAGAGTAAGAATAGAAATCACTTCCCCGTTTTCTTAAAATGGGTTTTGTAAAAGATGACCTTCCGTGTGGTGAGGCAATAGAAATACAATTAATCACTCCTTATCTTGCCCATGGATGTCGTAAAAGACGACTAAGGGATATAATATGCACATAAGACCCGTATAAGAGGGAAATTCGAAATGAAACCCTATACCAACATGTTTTGCCCTGTACGGCGCACCGGTGTGGGCGGGATCCATGACCGTCCGTCTGAGGGCCCTCTTGTGGCGGCCACAGAGGGTCATGGCGATCAGTGCCATACGCGGTTACCGCACGGTGGCGACGGAGGCAGCGTGCCTCCTGGCCGGAACTCCCCCGTGGGACCTGAAGGCGGAGATGCTCGCCTGAGTTTACCGGCGGGTGTCGAAGACGCGCGCCCGCGGCAGCTTGGTCTCAACCATGGAGATCACCGCCTGGCGGGTCGCGAGAAATGCTCGTATCGAACTTTTTAAAAAAACAAATTCAAGCTGATTAAACAAGTTATCTGATAGATATAGTAGTTAAGTTAGAAAAATTTTCTACGCCCGTAGACCAAAAAAAAACATAAAAAAAATTGAAATTTTTTTCGTTGCTGGTTTTTCTACGATTACCCAAAAACCGCGGCGGTTACAAAATTTTAAAGTTCTAATCCAGAAACTAGACACTTGGAGCTACAATTTCCTTTTTTTTTTATTTCCTGTACGACCATTTCTCTAGAAGTTACGTACGGCCTGTTGAAAATTGCCCAAAAATTTGGAATTTTTTTTTTAACCCTTAATTTTTCCAGTAGTTTAGATCAATTTCTTTCAAATTACGGAGGAGGCTCAACCCCAGCAGTCGGACGTATATAAGCTGAAATTTATTAAATTGTTTGTTTATCACAGCTCCGTGAATACGCTAAGGAGTTGAGAGACAAGGTTTCAGCGAATGCATCAAATGAGGAAATACAAGCGACAATAAACAAACAGATCCGCGTTATTTACAATATCGTCGCTACGTGTTTAGGTGAGTAGATTATATGAGATCTTTAGAATCTTCAAGAAAATCAAAATCTTCAAGATGACAATGAAATATTTGCAGGCGAAAGGAGGTTCGTACCCAATGGTAGATAGGACTGTAAATAAACGATGGGAAAATATAATTTAACTTCTTTTTTTTTTACAAGAACTCGCTGTTAATCGCTTCATTATATCGTTACATTTAAAGAAAGATAACAATAATAATCCAATACATATAAACCTTAGCGCTCTGCACGTTTATGGTATCACTACCTACCAGCAACTCCGACACATTTTCGCATCGGAACGAGTGTGAAGGAGTCCTGTTTAAGTGAGAAGCATTAAACATGCTTGTGAATGCTTTTAATTTTATTTATTTTTGACGATACACTTAAAATGTATTCTATCCGGAGTATCTAATTTTGCCGTGACATCACACCATACATCTAAGACGTCCAGCGACTCTTCGTTTTCACTTTCAATAACTATCATTCGTCGTCTCTTTGGTAGTATAATTCTGAAACCACTAACTACTTGAAAGTGTCAGAATTATTATCAACACTGTCTTCCACAATATCTTCTAACAATGGATAACCAAACACACTATCACTTAACTCTAGCTCCGTAGCGGAGCCAACGGAGTTAAAGAACAAATGTCGGATGGTTCCGTAGCGGAGCCAACGGAGTTAAGGTACAAATGACGGATGGCTCTGTAGCGGAGCCAACGGAGCGCCAAGGGTTTAGATTTGCCAAGAATAAATTCTTTGTGTTCACTGTGTGTCGTGAAAAGACGACCGAGAGATATGTTAAGTATATAGACAAATAGAGAAATAAAACCCTATCTCTACATGTCAGAACTCGTCGCAATTATCGGTGCCGACCTGGCGCTGCCGACCATCGCCAGGGAGATGCTCGTCAGCGTCAGGAACTGGGACGCGGTCGCCGGCTTCTGTGAGGCCGTAATCTCACCGAAGAAGGCGGCGGATCGTGTGCGAGTAGAGCTCCTATTCGGCGACACGTTCCGCCGCCGGCGACTCGGACGGCGCAGGCGCGAGTATCTGCGCCTAATGCCACCCTAGCCGAGGCCGCGGGTGATCGGACCGGGGAATTGTCCGTCACCCGCAGAGAGGCTGACCGCGCGACGGCGACCGACGTCCCAGGACGTCGAGAGGTGAGGTTACCCGAAAGGGTATTCCGTCAGGCCGACCACTGACGACAAGTCACATCTGCTCCGGTGGTCGGCCCAACAACGAGGTGACGTGGGTACGGGTGGGTTATGGGCCCGCGCGCCGTCCTTTCATCGCCCCGGACGGACTGGACCGCGCATGCGCTTACCATAGCCCACCCATAAAAAAAAATAATAAAAAAAAAAAACATCTCTACATGTCAGACCAGTGTAGTATAATTACATTAATATCCCTTCTATTGTGGAGGAAGCTCCAGCCTAACAATGGGATGTATACAATTTGTCGCCACCCCTTACTTGCTCGTGGGAATTGTAAAAACCGGCTAAGAGAGATCTCCAGAAGAATAGATACCAACATTATCATGATTCTATCTATTGAGGCGTTTATGAGCTTATTTACCCTATTTTCGGGTGGGCTGTGGCTGACCATACACACGCCGTCCGTTCAGTCCGGGATCACGAAAGTACGGAGCGCGATCCACCCACCGTATTCCCTCCCCTTCGTCATAGGGCCGACCATCGGTACCGAGTTCCTTGTCAAGCTTATTCCTCTTGAGGATGCTTACAGTAGACTTTTCGATAAGTGGTTTATACACGAAAAATATTAAGGCACAAAAACGTCAAGATTTATTTCTAAGAAAAACTATTTTTTATATCTATCGCACGATATCTACTTTATTATTATAAAGGCAGAAGATGTTGTTTATTATAATATTATCATAAAGAGGAAGACAATTGTTATATTATTATCATAGAGCGGAAACATTAGATTATTTATATGAACATAATAATCACGGTGCATCTAATTCCGCGTGGTAACAATCTATACAAATAAATAAAATTGAAGTGTCTGTTTGTAATGTCAAAATACTGGGCTTTTTTCATGCTCACACGGTTATTTGCACGACACCTATACCTAAAATACAATTAAGATTTTTTCTCGGTCTGTTTGTTTGAGGTAATCTTCAAAACGGCTGCACCGATTTTGATAATATTTTACTACCAGGTAGCTGTCTATATAAGGAGTAAATTAGGCTATATCGTCGCTTTGGTTTCAGTCGGTCTACCCGCATAGTTCCCGTTCCCCTGGCAATACCAGGATAAAATATAGTCTAAGTTACTCCTTACACAAACCTGGTAGTAAAATATTATTAAAATCGATCCAGCTATTTTAAAGATTACCCGCAACAAACAGACAAATCTGCTAACTTTGATTCAATGAAATTCAATCATAGCAACCGTTTCATATTTTTTTCTTTATAAACAGGTACACCACCAAACACGTTCACGTATGAATTCTATAACAAAGACAAGAACTACAATAATTTTGGCGCACTAACTCCTAAACAATTTTATGATATACACGTCAGACCGCTGTTCGATGTCAATAGTAAGGTAAGTAAATACAAAGACAATATAGAACATTTGATTTTTGAAGTGAACCTTCTTTAGTATTGTTGTAATTTGAATGTCGATGAAACGAAAAAGCGACAGTAAAAAGAGACAGACACATAAACTCATAAAATTTAACGTGGGAAAGAATGAATGAGATAGGAAGCAATATACGGTGTTTCTTATATTCGTGGTTCTCTTTGTGCTCTGTTTCGTACCCCCCCTCCACTCGTGTTTACAAAGACATAGTGGCAGCAGTGTTGCCAATTTAGCGACTTTGTCGCTAGAAATGACGACTTTTGTTCAAGTGTTAGCGACAAAAAAAAGGTTTTGTCGCTAAAAATTGTTTAGCGACAAAACTGGCGAATTTTGGAATCAGCTCGAAAGTCAAAAGTTGATACAGATATTAGTGTTCCGTGGTAGTATAGTAGTATGCTATTGGCACTTTTTGGAATCCTCGAACTATTTCCTAAAAAAAAAAAGCTCATCAAAATTTGTCCATAGGATTTTATTTCGTCGTAAATAAGGTTACGAAAAAAAGCTCATCAAAATTTGACCGGACAATACCCGACGGGATTTTCTACACATAAAAAATAAGTAACTTGTTTTAGCGACTTTTGAATTTCAGTCTAGCGACTCGAACTTCTAGGAGTTGAGGAGTTGGCAACACTGAGTGGAAGTTTGCTTGGGCCTCAGCGTTGTACGTGTATTAATACGTGTTTGTGCGCGCATGCGTAAGACAAAACGTGTATAAAATTTTTGAAGGTTTCACTTGTGCTGCCACATGTAACTTTTTTTTTTTTTATTATTGCTAACGGTGGCAAACGAGCAAACAGTACACCTCATGGTAACGCTGCCGCTCATGGACCTTTGCTAGGCCACTGCCTACCGTGAAGAAAGTAAAGGGAGTGTGAATGCGTGCAATTAGGTTCGGTGATACTAAAGGCATCACGCAAACACCCTCAGATAGTTGGACTGCCGGCTTTCTCACTCAGCGAAGGAAGCGCAGTAACAAATTGCTACTACTCAGACGTCGATTTTCTGCTCAGTGTGGTACTACCCCAGACGAACCGGCCCGCGGCTGTAGACCTACAACTGGCAACAGTGTGGTCCGACCACTTAAAAAAAATTGGACACATCTTTTCTTTCTTCATTTATTTTTTAAAAATGTGTGGCATTTCATGATACATGATGCACTTGGCATTTCAGTGCCAACGACACCAAAATTTTAAGTGACATTGCTATCTATATGACAAGAAAAATATAAATGCTTAAAATTCCTTAAGTGTTACGTAAAATGTTGTCATCGTAGATGTCTTACGCACTAGATGTCAAGGCTATTGTCGGCAATCGGGCATATTTCTTGACTTACTGCTTTCAATCTTACTTTCATGAATCTTATATCTTTAAATGAGCAATTCTTGTATATATATATTCAGGATCTCGGAAACGGCACCAACGATTTTGATGAAACTTGGCATAGTAGAGGTTTCGAGGCCAAAAAATCGATCTAGCTAGGTTTTATTTATAGAAAATGTTGTTTTGTCAGTGTTTTTAGCAAAACAATATAATGACATTAAATTCTAAAAGAATATGAATTCAAATTTTGCCGTCAACTTCATGATAACTCATGCTAACGCTAAAACGATAGCTCAGTTGGGAAGTAGTGAAGTTTCCTTTTAGTATTGTTTTGGCATTCAAACGGCGTCGGATCGAATCTCGATGTTATTATTATTCTCTTATTGTATTTTTTTATATTTTTTTCATTATTTAATTTTTATATTTTATTAATATATATCTAAATAAATTTGACAAAAATACAACAAAAATATTCCGAGCGAAGCTCAGTCAACCAGATATTTGACATAATACGCGTAACCGGGTTCTTAAGGAAACTCCTTTGATTGTATGTTGTGCAATATATGTGTCCCGTTATAAATCACATGTCTTCTCCAAATAAGGAGAACAATTCACCTATTAACGGAAGAGCCACGCTACTGACAGGTTTTTGTCTGGCATGTATAGGTCGGCTCGTCCGAGGTAGTTCTACATTCTTGCAGAATATCGATACTTGAGTACAATAATTTGCTACTGCGCTTCGTTTCGTCAGAGACTAAATGTACATAAAAAAGTGTATCTGATTTTATACATGTAGTATATTTTCCCTGTGGTGATTTTTTTTTTACTGCAAGCGGTGGCAAACGCGCAAACAGTACACCTGATGGTAAGTGTTGCTGCCGCTCATGGACCTTTACAAGGCCGCTGCCTACCGCGAAAAAAGTGAAGGGAGTGTGAATGAGTGCATTGAGGCTCGGTGATACCAAAGGCACCACCACAACCCTCCACACGCCAACACCCTCAGAAAGTTGGGCTTCCGGCTCTCTCGCTCACCGAACGAAGCGCAGTAACAAATTGCTACTACTCAGACGTCGATTTTCTGCGAGAGTGTGGTACTACCCCGGACGGACAGGCCCGCGGCTGTAGACATAACTGTCGACAATGTGATCCTACCACTCGAGACTTAGTAAGAATACAATTCACCAGACGACTAAGGAATTTAATATGCATATAACATCTATGCAAGAGAAGGAAGACTTGAAATAAAATCTTTTACCAACCCGTCTAACCAGCGTAGTATAGTGGGTTATTTTTCTCCTAATGTGTAGAAGACTTGAGCCCAAGAACAGGACGTATGTGAGCTGAGGTGAATAGTTTATTTTTATTTAAGTGGTCGGTTGGTTCTTTTTCACGATGGCTGTTTGTTTATCTAATAGTGAAAAGGGAATTAAGTTTTGAGGAATAATTAATTATAATTATTACACAGGTATGCTTAGTGTCTGATCCCCGAGAATCGAACCCGTTCGGGCGGCTTTATACGTTGGCGTGTCTTGGCAATGTTGTTGGTGGTCGTCAAACAGCATACAACAATCAACCAATTGAAACGCTTATGAAGTAAGTTTTGTTTGTGGGTAATATGTAGATATTGGAATATTCGTACGAATGCTGCGCAATCAAAATGAGCATTATATAAATTGTGTATTTTTTGAATTGTAGATATTTATTCATTTTACAATTATCACTTAATATGTTGTAAAAATAACATTTTTTAAGATTTATTACTGAGATAATTGTATGTTAGGAACATAGTGATTTATACTGTACTAATAGGTAATAACGCTGCTATGCTTGGCGCTCGCCGTTCAGACTTTCTTTGAAGAGTTCTATTACGGGACGGTATCCAAAGGGTACCCGCCGGGCCGCCTACAGATGTCAGGGACGATGGCGGATAACGACGTCGTACGAGTGTCGTGGGTTCGAATCCCACGCAGTATAACACTGTGCGATTTGTTGTTCTGAGTTTAGATGTACATAATTTGTGTCCCCCGCAATACAAAGACTATTTCCTTAGTGCAGACTTTGTCTTTAACAAAAAATTATAATGCGTGTTTCAGGGTGGTTAAAGACAGCATACAGGGCGGTGAAGCCGTTTGGTTCGGCTGCGAAGTGTCCAAAAGGTTCGAACGGAAGAACGGACTTGAAGATTTAGATGCGTAAGTATCTACGAGCCACGAGCGATCGTCGAGTCGTTTTTTCTTAGCCTTTAATAGGTACAAATTATTATTGAGAGTGTGGGTTACTTCGGTGAGTTAAAATTGTGCATTAGTAAAGCCATGGTGCCTTATCTCTTCCAGAGTTGTTTGAGAATTTTGGCAGAACATGAAAATATCATATTCGACCTTATCTGCATTATATATATCATAAAATGACATTTAATATAACAAATGATAGCATTGAATATACTTTAAGACCGCTACTTATCTTGTTTTAATGGTATATTGTCTTACGAATATTGATATAAGCGAAAGACGCTCTTATTTCTATTACCGTAATACTTGACTGTAATAAACTCTGGTAAATCAAACTGTAATGAAAAGTGGTTTTGTTTCTCGTTGCTATCGTATGCTACGAAAAGTGTTCACTATAGTTTGACCTATAAAAGATTATAATGGTTAAACCGTGCATTGATAGAAATAAGGTCGTGATTATTTTACGCGTATTGTACCGATATTCGGCAACGATTTTAATATTGATATTGACACTAAATAAACGGTTAGTAGCCGTTGCCAAAAATAACCGATAACGCCCATGTCTATCTTCTTGAGTATGTTTAGAAAGAAACTCATTTCATCCTGTACCAGAAACGCATGATAAAAAAAATATAAAATCCATAAAACACACCATAGATATTGTGGTTACGCTGGTAATCGCGTGTGCAATACTAATTTTTTAATTTTGAAAAATGAGCAATAGAAAACAAAAATGTAGTCTTTTAAGATTTCTAGTTTTACTTATGCCTCCAAGACTTTTCCCCTCTTCTTCTTTTTCTTTATCTATTTCTGCAAGTTTTATACTCTGACACTAAAAACTAAAGTTACCCAAGTTTTGACGTAAAAAAAAATATAGTCCCATTTGACTTAGTGGTTTTTCTTACTTTTTTATATGTTTTAAACATTTTTTAATTATAATTATAAAAATAATAATATTTATCTTCACAGTCACGATTATCGTCTGCTTTTCAATACGGAGGTGCAAATCGGTCTACAGAAGGCGGACAGACTATTGTATGGAGATTCTTGTATGACGCACGCCATGCTGTTCACAGCTGTCGGTACTGATGTGAGTATTTTTGATGTGAAAGATCTATAGGCGAGGGTAATCCTGATTGTTGGCGTGGCGTAAACAGGCCGGCGACGTAACGCCACGCTATATGATGGAATACTATACGTGTGTGAGTGAAACTAAGCGACACGATGTTGTGCGTAAGCGACTGTTCGGCTGAAGTAATTATGATCGTTGTGTAATTTTTTAAATAATAATATAAATCGTAATATTTTATTTATAGATTATGCCCCATTAGTTCTTGTCGTAATCTGTTATTTTATACATATATACTTGTACAAAATAATTTCGATATTTCACATCTGCCAGGCGGCACCACTTTTTTTTGTTAACTAATCTGCAATTTCAATAAGCCGGAATTCACAATGATGACCATAAATGGCATAGAGAATTAAAACTCGGCAAGTCCCGAGAAACGCTTTTAATCAGTAGTGAGATTTGTAACAAAATTAGATAGAAATATATAAACAGAAATTGGCAAGATTTTACTTCCCTCCTATGCAAAGTGGAAGTGGAAACAAAATTTCAACCCTGCTGGTATAAAAATTAAATTTGTTTTACAGGAGCAAGGCAACCCTCTCAAGTTCCGAGTAGAGAACTCGTATAGCGACAAAGAGTACGATAAGGGATACTTATTACTCACTGAACCTTGGTTCAGGGAGTTTGTGTTTGAAGTAAGTAAAATCTCATTGAAGCTAAATTGTTTTAAGTTAAATGCCCTATTTTCCATGCGGTGACGGAATAAGAATAAAATTCACCACCCCTCTCTCGCCCCTGGATGTCGTAAAAGACTACTATATGCACATATAATCTATGCAAGAGAAGGAACACTCGAAATAAAACTCTATACGAACCCTCTGACCAGTGTGGTTATAGTACGTCAATATCCTCTCATTATCCATACGGTGACGAAGTAAGAATTCAATTCACCACCAATTCTTTCCCGTGGGTATCGTAAAAAGCGACTAAGGGATATTTTTGTGCATATAACAACTGTGCAAGAGACGGAAAACTCGAAATAAAACCCTATAACAACCCGCTTGACCAGCGTGGTATAGTAAGTCGATATCCTCTAATGAAGGGAAAGCTCGAGCCCAGTAGTGAAACTTATAAGATTCGAAATAATGATGATGGTCTATTTAGTTCTATATTCTGGTCACCCCAAAGAGGAAGATGCAATAATCGCCACGCTAAACAGTGTGGTTCGCGATCGCAATTGGCGTTATAAATTTCTCAGAAGAAAACTGCTATCATTTTCGGAACACAATGATTTTTGACTTTGACAACACGATGACACAGATGGCGTAGTGGTTATGGAACTAATCTACCGTCCAAGGTGTCATGGATTCAATTCCCATGCAGGACAATTACGAATTTTTGTCGGAGTCTGGAAGTGATTTGTAATCGTTAATTGCGTAGTCTTTTTTTTATTTCTGTTGGTAGCAAACAGCACACCTGATGTTAAGCGATACTGTCGCTCATGGACCTATTCTAGGCCGCCGCCTACCGTAAAAAAAAAGTGAAGCGAGTGTGAATGCGTGCTCTGTCGCCCACTAAACGAAGTGCAGTAACAAATTGCTACTGCACTGCGCTTGCTCAGACATCCATGTTCTGCGAGAGTGTGGTACTACCTCGGACGGACTGGCCCCCGGCTATAGACAGACACAACTGTCAACAGTGTGGTTCTACCATATATATCTCCCGCGATATGAGGATTATTCCCTTGAGAGTATAGTCGTTTAATAAAAAATATTCCTCTGCTAATTTTGACTATGCGAAGATAAGGAGTGGTTAACAAATTAAATTCTATATGGGCACGTCAGAGTAACAAACAATAACCACCAAATTCTATTTATTCGCAGGTTGTAGTCGATAAGAAATATGTGTCAGATGAAGTGTTAGAAGTATTCAAACAGGAGCCTAAAGTGTTGCCGGCGTGGGATCCAATGGGTACACTCGCTTGCCCAGTCTGTTCAAAAGAATAAAAACCGACATATTAGTAAATCTAGCATGGACTAGTTCTTCTTCTTTTATAGTTTTGATAATCAACTACTAATACGAACGCATTGTTGCCGGTATCGAACGAGTTCATTAAGTTTGCGCTTACTTTCAAAGTCAGTCTGCCAGTAAGTCATCGACTTGCAAAGCGATGACCATTTGACCGAACCTAAAAAAAATACATGTAAAGCACTCCCATTTCATATTCACTACACTTTAGCACATTCTCTGCATTACATTATATAAAATGACTTGAAACTAAAATATTCGAGTGACCTCCAAAAACTGGCCCGTGGGTTAGTTGTCTAAATTGGGTTACTAGTGTGAGGACGTGCCCTTATAATCATCTAATAAAGAACATTTTTGGACTGCTCTACTCACTTCCGAGACAGACATATAATATCAACTTTTGGCGGGAATGTGGAGTGTCCTGTGGTGTTCTTATATTCTATTCAATATCTTAATGTTTTAACGTTTTATATTAAATAATTTAGTATTTTATGTTATCTGTGGCGGCAGATCTGCTGAGGTGTAATTAATATGATATAAAAGTGCTTTTACATAGCTTTTCGTTTCCACCAAAATTCTCAGGAGATACTGTTAACATTGGCCATAACACTATTGAAGGCAACTATTTGAGTTAGTGACGACGAGTAGTAATTATTACTAATATGAAGAAACTAATAATTCGTAAAGAAAATTAAAACTCGACACTGGCAAAAATGGCTCGTATTAGTAGCTGATTGCCAAGACAAAAAAAAAGGAGAAAGAAGACCTAATATCAATTATCATTTTACTAAAATTATTTCATAACGAAACGGATGTTTACTGATAACTTTAGTACCTTAGCTCATGCCAGGTCTAAATACATTTCCGTAGAAAGAATCTAGCTTTATTCGGTACATTTTTATATAAAAAATATCTTTAAAATGATATGATAATAAACGTATAATCTATTTTTATAAGTAAATAAATTTTGTATCGACACATCCTATCGTAATATCTCATACTTCATGTATAACAAGTTTAAGCATAAAATGCTCTGTAAAATATAGAAAATAATATTTTCAATGCTGTCATGGTGGAATAATTTTGAAAAATTTTGATGTCTAACAGCAAGTTAAGAATCTGAATAGAGATCATTAAACGCTTTTGGCAAAAGTATTCATTTCTCACGTTTTAATAAAAAAAGCTCTTTAAAATAATAAGTTTGACGAATCATTTAACTTTATAGATAGTTTGATACGCTATAGCATATAATATTAACACCAAATCACAGCTACATTAAATATCATTTATATGAAGTTATATGCTAAACATTTTAAATGCAGCTAGCTATATGCTGAATATTGGTGTTTAATATTATATGTTAAAAAAATAACATTACCTAATATTTTAGAAATAATAGCTGCTATTTTGTACAATAAATGTCAGATTGTGTTCAATATGTTACCAAAATGTGCTATTTAATTTTAGGGTGATAGTATTTTATTTTTATTTTTTGACATATTCGTGGGCTCACGATTGAGTTTGCGAATTAATAATTCATACAATTTTAATAAACATTTTATTTGGGAATTTATTGTTTTATTCCAATGATTTAGTTATATATTAACAAATGTCTAGTTAATAACAATTGAATTTTCTCCACAGTAAGATGAAAATTGCACAGATGGCGTAGTGGATAAAATACTGACCTATCGTGGGTTCAAATCCCACGCAGGACAACACTACGCGATCCACAAATTATTGTTCTGAGTCTGGATGTAATTAGTCTGTTAATTATATGTTTAAAAAGACCCAGAGCAATACAAGGATTACTTTCTTTTTAAAAAAGTGTGTACAAAGTACGCATATCAGAAGTGAAACTCCTTTATCCTATTCTCTCGCCGGCTAAATCCTATACATTTACGTGTTTATGTCTCTATGGACTCGCTTTTTCGTTTCATCGAGTTTGAAATCACAACGATTCTAAAGAAGTTTCACTTCAAAAAAATACAATGAAATGACAAAGTAAGATTATAATTCACCACACCCTTGCTTACCGTAAAAAACTAAGGAATATAATATGCATATAGCATCTACAGTGTATAGCGTTTGTGGACTATCAAAAAGCCTTTGATTCAGTCGAAACCTGGGCGGTGCTGTAGTCAGCATGTGTCAGCGGTGCCAAATCGACCATCGTTATATCGAAGTGCTGAAATGTTTGTATAGGAACGCCACAATGTCAGTGCGTATCCGTGATAGGAGTAAGATTTACGAAACCGATCTAGTTCAGAAAGGCGTGAAACGGAGATGTCATCTCTCCGAAACTGTTCACCACTGCACTGTAAGATGTCTTCAAGCTCTTAGACTGGACTGGACTCGGCATCAATAACAACGGCGAATACATCACTTACCTTCGATTTGCAGACGACATCGTCATTATGGCAGAATCCATGGAGGACCTTGGCACCATGCTCAACGATCTCGGCAGGGTATCCCAAATAGTGGATTTGCGAATGAATATAGACAAGACGAAAGTCATGTCATTCCTGTACCGGTCTTAGTTGGCGATGTGTGCGGGGGTGCGATGCACCGCTGTGGGCGGGGTCCCTGACCGTCCATCTGAGGGCCCTCTTGTGGCGACCACAGAGGATCATGGCGATCAGGGCCATACGCGGCTACCGCACGGTGGCAGCGTGCCTCCTGGCAGGAACTCCCCCGTGGGACCTGGAGGCGGAGATGCTCGCCGGAATTTACCGGCGGGTGTCGGAGACGTCGCGCCCGCGGCGGTATGGTCTCGACTCTCGTTGCAAGAGATCACCGCCTGGCGGGTCGACGGCCCGCCGAGACGTCATTACCCGTTGGGCAGTCCGGCTGGAGAGGCCTCGGTACGGTGTCAGGACCGTCGAGGACTTGCGGCCGGCGCTGATGGAGTGGTTGGAGCGGACGCACGGGGTGCTTTCCTTCCGAGTGGTGCAGGTGCTGACGGGCACGGTTGCTTCGCCAAGTACCTGCACAAGATTGTCAGGAGGGAGAGCACACCGTCCTGCCACCACTGCAATTGCGACGAGGACATGGCGCAGCACACGCTCAAGGTGTGTGCCGCGTGGGCGGGGGAGCGCCGTGAACTCGTCGCGATTATCGGAGCCGACCTGACGTTGCCGACCATCGCCAGGGAGATGCTCGACAGCGTCAGGAACTGGGAGGCGGTCGCCGCCTTCTGTGAGGCCATAATCTCACGGAAGGAGATGGCGGATCGTGCGCGAGAGGAGCTCCTCTTCGGCGACACGTTCCGCCGCCGGCGATTCCAGCGGCGCAGGCGCGAGTACCTGCGCCTGATGCCGCCCTAGCCAAAGCCGCGGGTGACCGGACTGGGGAATTTAGTCCGTCACCCGCAGAGAGGCTGACCGCGCGACGGCGACTGACGTCCCAGGACGGGGACGTCGAGAGGTGAGGGTACCCGAAAGGGTATTCCATCGGGCCGACCACTGACGACAAGTCACCCTGAACCGGTGGTCAGCCCAACGACGAAGATGACGTGGGTACGGGTGGGTTATGGACCCGCGCGCCGCCCTTACGTCGCCCCGGACGGAATGGACCTCGTGTGCGCTTACCATAGCCCACCCATAAAAAAATATATATATAGTCGCTTAGCATGCTATTCTCGGCATTTCTGTGCGAGATAGAATCTGAAATACGGGAATCGCAGAAGAACGAAGCACGAGGAATTAGCACGCTGAAGTGGCAATGGGCAGGTCACATCGCTCGACGAACCGTCAACCGCTGGGGAAGAAGGGTCTTGCGTGGCGACCACATATCGGACGATACAGTGTAGGAGTTAGTATAGGGTTTTATTTTGAGTTTTCCTTAGATGTTGTATGCAAATTATCTCTTAGCCGGTTTTTACGACACCTAAGAAGATATGTGGTGAACTGCTACGTCGTTACCGCACTGAGAGGGGCAGTTTATTATAGAGTTATTGAGTGTTCCTCTATATGGTTGTTTCGAAAGATTTTGATAAACAAAGCATTAATTATCAAAAACGTCTTCATTCATTCACTAATAATGAATTGGGTACCTTTTTTAACCCTGCTCATCAATTTATTTATTTGTATAGATATATATATATATTTTTTTTCTTTTTTTTAATTTAAGACAACACCCTGCACTAAGGAAATAGTCCTTGTATTGCGGGGGACTTTACAAACATATAATTAACGGACACAAATTACATCCAGACTCAGAACAACAATTTGTGGATCGCACAAAGTGTTGTCCCGCGTGGGATTCGAACCCCCGACACTGGCGCTGTACAGTCATCGCTATCTGTGCATACGCCATCTGTGCAGTCAATGATATATATTTACACATTCCCCATTTAGATTAAGGGAGAGGTACATAGAAATAAATAATATTCAAAGCTAAACAAACAAATTTTTAATGAAGCATTAAACTCTCTTCACAAGGAAATGATTTATTTTCAAAATTGTTGACTGATAAAATAATTTTGAGTGACTAATGCCCGTTTCCAACAACGACCCCTAAAGTTTAGGTAACACCTAAGACAACATATATATATGTTTTGTTTTTATAATCTTGTGTTATATAAAATTTCATTTAATATCAATATCAAACCTAAAATTTAGGAAATTTAGGAAGTATACAAAGTATATAATTATATATGAATTTGAATACACATATTACCATTTAACCAAAATAAAAATCAATGACTCAATAAAACCTTTATAATAAAGCATAACAAATTAAATAACTATTAAAAATGCTCAAGAAATATTGATAATATCCTGCGGCATTGCATAACGATTATCTGTTTAATGAACAATCCACCATCAGCCTATCGACATCCACTAGCGAACGCCTCGCCATATATCAAGAATAATGACATAATCGTCACGATTGGCAGACTGATTGGCGATAGCAATTTGGTGTTTGTAAGTATTTCAGAAGAGAACTACTTCCCATTCCCCTAGTGATTCCATAGCCATTTTTATGACAAACCACGAGAAGGTAAGCTTAAGGTCCATCACTTCATAAGAATATAATAAGAAAAATAATTGAATGAATTAGGGGATACATCGCGGCAATTCATTATTATTAGGCTTGCAACGAATATTCGGTTATTATTCGGTATTCGATTTTTTTTGTTGTGTGTATAGCTGTTGGTCGCAGATGACCTTGACAGCTTAACGCGGTCAATGGGCGAGCGCGGATGGCTCTCAACCCGGTGGTCGGTATTCGACCTATTCGACTGCTTTTATTGTATTCTGTCGAATACCGAATATCTACATATTATTCGGCCGAATACCGAATGCTTACAGTAGCTTGCCAAATTATTAGACCCAAGCTATTAAAATTAGATTTTTTAAATTTTGGAGGATAATAGTGTCATTATTTAGGTGTAAGTTGTGTTAGTTGTTGTATTTTTTTATTATGACAACATTTAGCAATATATTTTAATGCTTGCAACATAATAAAAATAAAAAATAAATGTCATTATAAGCTCGTCAGTGCACTGAGTGATTTATAACCTAAAAAGTTGTGAAATTAAAGTGGCTTCTTTTTATTAATAGCGGTAAGTTTTTAATGCTATTTTATTTTTATTATGACAGTATATATTATATATTTTCTGTTTGTTACAATTATTTACTGTTGTAGCGAGAAATTTATCAAAAAAAATGATTTTTTAATATTTTAGCTGGAAAAAAATTGTGACCTTTCCCCCAAGAAAGTTGGACAAGTATGGGGACTTTTACAGTCGTCTATTAAGTTATCACAATATGATATAGCAAAAGCGACAGGCGTATTGAGAAGTTCTGTAAAGAATATAAAGAAAAATGGACCTCGGTATAACTTTATCGCCAAAAAGGTGCATGTGGACGACGACGCATTACGACGTCAAGAACAGATAGAAAAATCAGAGATATCTGTATACAAAACAGAAAATTACCGGTTCGTTTATTAACGAAGAACATCAGGGACGATGGAATACTAATTTCTCAGCGAACTGTGCAGCGGCGTCTCGCTGAAAATGAATTGATTGCGCGTAAACCTGCGCGAAAGCTAAAGTTGACTGCGGCTATGATAAAGAAGCGACTTGACTGGGCTCGAAAATATAAAAATGTCACTAGTCAAGATTGGGAAAAGGTAAAAATATATACTATCACTGCCATAGGTCATTATTATTAATGTTTCACACTATAAACTTAAAATATTATTAGTTGTAACAGGTTTGTTTCTCCGATGAGTCCGTTTTTCAAGTTTTGATGGAAAAATCGATGTTTGTACGGCGCAGACCAGGCGAGAAATACAAACCCGACTGCATCGTTCCCACTATTAAACATCCACCTTTTATTATGGTCTGGTCTGTTATATCGGGCAAAGGGACGGGTCGCCTCTATATCGTAGAGAAGACCATGCGCCAGGACCAGTACAAAAAAGTTCTCGAAATGAGACTTATTCCCCAACTTAAAGACTGGTTCTCTAATGACGAAGAACCAATTTTTATGCATGACGGGGCCCCTTGCCATAAAGCGAAGAGTATAACAAACTTCTTGCAACGAGAAAATATTAAAGTTCTGGATTGGCCTGGCAACTCGCCAGATATGAACCCTATCGAGAATGTCTGGGCGCTTCTCAAGAGGGAAATATCAAAATACACCATAACCACAAAAAGGGAACTTATCGAAAAATTAATTTACGAGTGGAATTATAACCCCCATTTACAAGAAATCATCCAGGCATGCATTAAAAGTATGCCTCGCCGAATAAAAGCACTTATTGCAGCTAAAGGAGGGTCAACCAAATATTGATCAATTGAGGGTGTTACAAATAAAACTTGTCTAATAACTGCATAATATAAAATATTTCAAAAACAATTGTTTTATTTAATTGTTATTATGTTTAATTATCTATGAAATCTTAAAACAGTTAAAATCACGTAATTATTTACCGATATTTACTCTTACGCTGAAAAATAAGCGTTTTTGTTGTTTGGGTCTAATAATATGGCAAGGTACTATAAGTAATATATTCTGTTATAGGGAGATGATTGGTAAAAAGAAATCCGTTTCATTACGTATATATTCATATTTTCATTTCTCTTATTATATTTAAGTAGTCATTGGTACATAATCATCTTCTGTATTAGAAAAGTTAAGGCTTCTATGTATTAGAATTATTGCCGTAATTAAAATTTTGATTTTTTTTTTTTTTTTTGTGGGTGGGCCGCGGTCGGCGCGCCTCCGCACCACTCCGTCCGGGGTGACAGAGGGGCTTAAGCACGCAACTCCCGCGACCCACCCAAAAACCACGTCGCCTTCGTCGTTGGGCCGACCACTGGAGCAGCGTTAACTTGTCTTCAGTGGTCGGCCCGACGGAATACCCCCTAATTAAAATTTAGATGAGTAAGGATTTCATTTCTTTTATAACCATTTAAGTAGTCATTGGTACATAAAACAGGTACATAATCATCTTCTGTATTAGAAAAGTTAAGAATTTTTCTATGCATTTGAATTATTTTCATAATCAAAATTTAGAAGGGGAAGGTTATGGTGCAGAAAGACAAATTTTCTGCATTTTTTGGGAGTGGTTTACTTCTTTTTTCTCGTAGACCATCCCAGCTTCAGAGAAAAGGCGCTCTGAATAAACACTACTTCCTGGCGCCGACAAATATTTTGCTGCAATCTTGTTCAAATAGGGAAATTTAAATTTCCTTGCTTGCCACCACATATACGGATTGTCATGACGTGATATGATGATCTTACTAATACTTAAGAAAAGATTAAAAGAGTGACTGGGGACGCGCGGGCGGTGAGTAGAGTGAGCAGAGAACAAACGAGCGCGTAACAATCACGACTACAAATTTTGGCGCTAAAATTCGGCCGAATACTTTTGCCTAATATTCGACTATTCGGTCAGGGGTCTCATCGAATATTCGGTATACTGCCGAATATACTATTCGTTGCAAGCTATTATTTTTAAAGTACATAGAAGGCGGGAGAGATCTAACACTTTCCAATAGTTAATCGATATATCACATACCACAAGAAAGAACAGTGGAAAAGAGTCAAAGCGGAATAGATTAAGGAAATCTTCCTACACATGTGATAAACTACCTCCAGTACTTCAATTTGCGATTATACACTGAACTTCGAATTTAGATTAGACATGTTTATCGCCTCTGAATAGGACATTCTTGGAACTGTTCAATTTCAAATGCACATTTGATGACCAACTGTTTTGTAGAAGCAACTCATCAAATAGGTGTAGGAAGAATTCCTTATATCCTATTTCACTTTGATCCTCTACTGCGCTCCTAGCTTTCTTGTGGTGTGCTGTATATTGATTAATCATGAGCAAGTGGAAGTGGTGGCCCTATTAATAATTACAAAAACCCTTTTTAAAAATATGAAAAACGTAATTTACGAAATACAGTGTGTATCAGGTTATGGGGGCAACTGTTCGAGTTTTTTAGAGTTTAACGGTCATAGATCATAATTAGAATGTATATTACACAACAAATAATATAATATAAAAATTATAGTGATTTCAAAAATGTGTGTCTTAGAGTCTATGCCTTAAATTTTACGTATTATGTAGGCATGTACAGACAGGATACATGTAGGCATGTAAAGCTTCGACAGTATTAATAGGTATGAATTGCGTGAACGCTTCAATGGTAACATAGGTATATATAATGGTAACAAGGGCACCTCGTCAACGTTCATCGGCCGATCAACCGATTTAAAGCGAAGTTTGTCTTGCTTATGCAAACGTAATCATTGATTTATTCAATTTCTAATTCACATTTAACAACGTACTAATATGTTGCAGATTGAGTATCACTGATTTTATACATTTCAATCTGATTTACACGAAAGAGCGATGATAAAATGGAAAACTTTACATGTCTCTAATTCTTAACGAATCAATATTTTTATTTCAAATTTTTTCATGGTTTTCTACCACCATTGCCTAACTCCCATTTGGCCAGTTGCCCCATAACCTGATACACCCTGTATAAATTATATCCTTATGTTTAAAATGTTGATAGTATTATTATTGATAGAAGAAATAGTATTATAAGAATACAAATTATAAATTCCCAAAGTAGAATAAAATTTTACTATAGGGTAAAAATATTACTATTTACATATTTTCAGTAACAGTGGGATTATGATGGCATGAAATATTTCAAGATAATATCTACAACGCATATACCTATCTAAGATCCATCATCATCATCATTCTCCGTGTGGTGACGGAGTAAGACCATAATTCACCACCCCTTTCTTACCCATGGGTGTCGTAAAAGACGACTAAGGGATATAATACGCATATAACATCTATGCAAGAAAAGGAAGACACGAAATAAAACCCTATACCAACATGTCTGACCGGCATGGTAAAGTAGGTTAATTTCCCTCTCATTGTGGAGGAGGCTTGAGCCCTGGGACTACGAGTCCCACTGTGAGCTGTGATGATGATGATGATATATCTAAGATATTCAAATATTTTTAGTATCACCAGTATCACAGTTCTTATTCTGGTCTAAAATAATTTCTTTCTTTAAAGATCTTAAATATTTAAGTTTTGCCCAGACACCATGACACATCCTTATTAATCTTTTGTCATGTGTATTCCGTCCAAAGTCTGCTACGCTTCTGACAATATTTCTGGCAATATGTAGATTGCCTTTTTGGGCTTGTGACAGCGCTGAGTATAATCGACTTCTAGCCGCTAGACTATCATCGCCAAGCATTTGTGACAACTTGTACTGTCTTATAGATATCCTTCCTGCTTCTTCCGCCTGTAAAATATAAACATTTTAAAATACAATTATAGATGTTTATTACTAAACAAAGAATACTATTAATGGAGGGTAATCCTAAAACAAATTATAATTAATTACTCTGGAGTAACCTAGGTAATCCTAAATACATTAAAATTAATTTCTAGATTATTTTATTATTTGAAAACTATTATTTCAACAACTATTGGCCATCTGTTTTAATTGCCATAATTATCTTGATTTAATTATTAGCTTTTCATTTTAACATAACATTATAAAGAAACACTCTGCCATCCTACAAAAGTGGGATACTTTGAAATATAATTATTATTTAACTTTATTCTTTTAATTATAATAATTTACAAGTTTTTCAGCGGTTTTCATAGAAGATGACTATGAAAACTAATTTACAAATGAACTAGTTTGGAAATGTCAACTAGTTTTCAGCCTCTAAACAAATACCACTGCAAGATGAAAAATTTTGTACAAACAATACCATTATTAGTATTAACCGCTATAGCTTGCCAATTGTGGTGGAAATCCATGACTAATGGACCAGAATAATGGAATAGGAAATAAAAATATCAAATCTCAAAAAAATTAATTACAAACTTGATATTTTCATTTTATATTATGTACCATATATTTTCATATTTGCTAATAGAATAATTATACTAACACAATGATCAAAATAGTCTCCTAAAGCAGAATATGCTCCTCCAAGAGTTGAGAGCCAAGAAAAAGCATTCTCTATTTCTACCCTGGTCCACAGTAATCTTAACAGTCTTTCATTCCTGTAATGTAAAGAAAATTAACATGATTAATTTTAATAAGTTCATTTTTAAACTGTAATAATAAATCAGTCATTATAATAAGCTGAAATCAGCTCATATACGTCCCACTATGGCCACTTGGTCCTCCTCCACAATAGGAGAGCAATTGACCTTACTATACTATGCTGGTCAGACAGGTTGGTATAGGATTTTATTTTGAGTTTTCCTTTTCTTGCGTAGATGTTATATGCGTATTACATCCCTTAGTCGTTTTTTACAACATCCATGGTCTAGGTAGTGATGAATTGTACTCTTATTCCATCACCTCACAGATAGATAGACAGATAGTAACATAATAATTAATGTATATTAGAAACTTGATTGGTGACAGCATTATTAATTTTATTTTCCTTATAAATTAGCTATAATACTGTTTGTTCCTTTGAATACAATAGATAAGTAAATAATAAACAGAGTACCGCAAAGATCAGTACCAAGTATAATACAGTAAAACCCATTTAAGACGATTTCGCAGGGACACGACCAAAAAACGCGTCTCAGGCTGGAAAGTGTATTATGCAGGCAAGAGAAAAATCATGCCATTATTATTTTATTCTATTATTATTTTGAATACCTATGTATTGAATTTAACATTCAAAAATTACGTAAAATAAAATGTTATTATTACATTACTTAAAGTAGTCACTTTTTTAGTTTAACAAAAAGATTTTGAGACATTAGCAATTACAAGATTTTCAACATAATTTAATTTTCGCAGTGCGTCTTCGCTTGGATTCAAAGAAGTTACATAGCATCTTCAATCATTAACTGCTGATAATGCCTAGGTGTGTGACAAAATCGGAGTTGATTCATCTTATTCTTGGTCATTATCACGTAGGGTCGCTCGACAGTCGTCACTTCGTCAGTCGCTGACCACTGCCACAAGGGATAATATGTCTATTTAAGTGGCACGTGTTGGCGTATTAAACGGGATGATGAATCGTATTAAGAGTTAAGAAATGTATGAAAACATGTCTCCAGTTGCTGGGACTGACACAAAATGGGGTATTATACGAGAAATCGTATTAAACGTGATTGCTTTTATTTTTTTTTTAATTTATTGAAGAAATAAAAAGGCTTTGTCGCTTAGCGACCATATCGCCCAATACAGAAACCAATACATATTAGAACTAATAACATTAAACTTATATACTATCTTATAGCTAGTCTGTATAACTGTATTGCCTCAATTGAAAGTGGCGACGCGAGAATGGAATTACAGTAGCCTATAATCATACTTTTTGTTAGGTCCGAAAATATTAATTCTAGTGTTTTCATTCCGAACACATTCCATCAAAATGTGATAAAGATCATCAACCACGCCACAATCGATAGGTACAGTTTGGTGATTGTGTTTTTTTCATTAAATACGAAAATTTGTTAGATGTAGTGTGGCCAGACCGGAATCTTAAAGCTACTGTGGTATTGTTTCTTTTCAATGCACAGTCAATCCAAGGAGTTCGGGATACCTCTGGCTGGATAGTTCGATACCAAATTCCTTTTTCTTTGGACCTCTCATCAAAATACTCCTGCCAATCATTTAAACACCAGACTTTAGCCGTTTTGATGTGATCTCTGTAAAGAGGTGTAACTTCGAAGTAAACTCCATCTACAGCCGCCTCTTTAGCTAATGTGTCTACCCTATCATTATCATCTAAATGAATGTGAGACGGTATCCATTGGAGGTATACAGTTTTTGACGAATGAAGTTTTAAAATTGATTCATATATCGTATAGGCTATCGGTACAACTCGCCCATGCGAGGTGTGACGAGCCAAGTGTTGCAGTGCGCTTTTGGAGTCTGTCAAAATAACAACGCTATCACTGTTTATTGACTGAATATATGACAAAGCTTCCGCTATGGCAATCAGTTCAATATGCATAATCGAAATGTCTGAATCAATTTTAAGCTTCATAAATGTCGTAAGAGAAGGATCAAAAAACGCCGCGCCACCTGACTTCTTGTCTTTTGAACCATCTGTAAACACTTTGTGGTAATTTGGGTATCGTTCCTGAATATAAGTCAAACATAATTCTTTTAACTGCAAGCTATTATAGTTTCGTTTAGATCTAGTAATAGTGGGTATGTGATCAACTACAATTTGAGATATACTAATATTGCTTATCCACGTGTATAAAGAAAACATTTCAAGCTGCATACTTGAATGTATGGATAAAGATTCAAGTGATGGTAATATTTTAATTAATAACGGTAATTTTTTGTTTGTCCAGTAAATACTATTTGTTGTTTTCGAAAGGTTGTATAATAATTTGATGGTTTTAGAGTTATGAAATGATTTTGATTTTAAAAGAAATTTATAGGCCAAGTATTTTCTGCGAATATGAAGGGGAGAGATACAAAGTTCATTTTCCATTACGTGTATTGGGGTGCTCCTGATAAAACCGCCAATAATACGTAAGGCCTGGTTTTGAACTCTCTCTAATTTAAGTAGATTAGTTCGACAGCTGTTGTCATATAAGAAGCTCGCATAGTCAAACCTGCTGCGGACTAGAGAAATATAAAGGCGTCTCACGTGTTTTTGATGAACACTCCACCCTGAGCCCGATAAATCTTTTAGCAGATTAAGGAATTTCATTACTTTCTGAGCTAATTCAGTTATATGCTTACCCCACCTTAATGAACTGTCGATCCATAAACCCAAATATTTTACATGCTTAACAACACTAATTGAACTATTTCTTAAAGTAAAATCATAATTTATTCTAGAGTAACCATTTTTTAAAAACACAGATTTTAGTTTTGTTAATACTTATAGTTAAACCTAATTTATTTAGTAATACAGTGCAGGTCTCTAAAGCTGATTGTAATTCAACAAGAGCCGACTCACAATCACAATTTGATCTGAACAACACAAAGTCATCAGCGTACTGTGAGATATTGACTAGACCTACCTGATTATGTATATGTATTGTCAATATATTAAACAAAAGAGGTGCTAAGGGATCGCCTTGTGCCAGTCCTCGACCACAAGATCTAACAATATCGCCACCATGCAGAGTTATTCTTAACTGTCTTTCCGTTAAGAATGCCCAGAGATATGTACAGATTTTCGAACCAACAGCTAGTTGGTCCATAATGTTTAATAGACAGAGAATATCAACGTTGTTGTAGGCGTTTTCTATATCTACGAAACAAGCGGCTGTCATCAATTTGTTGGAGAATCCCAGTTGAATTGTTGTCACCAATTGCGTGAGGTTATCTACACTAGAACGTGCTTTACGGAATCCAATCATATTTTCAGGAAATAGATACTGTTTCTCAAAAAACCATTCAATTCTTTTGCTTAAAATAACGTGAAAAATTTTACAGATGCAAGATATAAGTGAAATAGGGCGCAGAGAGAGACTACTGTGTTTAGGAATTGTAATTATTGTGATTTCTTGCCATTGTGTGGGAACTTCACCCATGGATAGACATTTGTTATATATTAAAAGTAATAGATTTTTACCGACAGTAGGAAGATGTTTTACCATAGAATAAGATATTTGATCACATCCTGGACTAGTATCGGTATTTTTAATGCTATTCTCTAACTCAGACATGGATATTTCAGCTTCAAGTTTCGGATTATTTGAAGTGAAGTGAGGCTGAGCAGGACAAACAAAATCAGGTGTAAGATCTTTTAATAAACGTCTGGCATCATCTGGGTCTATACACGAGTCGGAGGATGATCGCTGTCCCTTAAGCCATCGCATTTTTCGCCACATAGTAGCAGGACAAGTTGTTTCATCTATCGTTGTACAAAATGTTTGCCAAGATTGGCATTTTGCTTTACGAATAAGTCTTTGGGCAGTACTAATTTTTGTTTTAAGTATCACTAGATTGTCAGGAGTGGGGCAACGTCTCAATTTAGATAGCGCTAAACGTCGTTCCGCGACTGCTTTTGAAAGCTCCGTCGACCAGTAAGGTTTGGGTTTGAATTTCTTGTTTATGCATTGTGTAGTTTTAACAGAGGGCATATATTTGTCGGCTGATAATTGTACAGTATTATTAAATATATCATATATATCCTGGAGGTCGGAAAGAATCACACAGTTTTGTAACTGGTAATGTATAAATGTTGTATACGATGACCAGTCAGCTTTTCTGAAATTTCTTTTATGACGATATTCATTGAATGAAGTTATTACATAACTAAGGTTGATTATTAAATGATCACTACCGAGCGAATCGTTTGTTGTTTGCCATTTGATCAGTAACGATAAGTCTGTTGATACAAAAGATATATCAAGACTAGATTCTTGTAGTACACCCTGAACCATTTTAACCCTAGTGGAGCACCCATCATTTAAATGAATAAAATTGCTGTCCAGCATAGAGACAAATATCTGAGAACCCCGTCGATCAGTTCTAACAGACAAATTAGAGTGATGGCATTAAAATCACCTAATAAAATAGTTTTGTTCGTAGCTATGGAGAATACAGCATCCCAGTCTTCTTGGGACGTATGCACAGATGACGGACAATACACTGAAATAATGTTCTCAATTTGCTGGCAGTTCAAAACTCTGATATGTACTAATTCAATACCACTATTATGACTTTGTGTTGCACAGTGCACGGCCTTAACAGAGCGATGGGTTAAGATGGCTACACCACCATACCCATCAGATCTGTCTACTCTATGAATATTATAATCGTTAATTTTAAAGCTACTTTCGGGCACTAACCAAGTTTCACTAAGTACAGCAATATGAACTTTTTGCTGACTTAAATAAGATTCAAATGACACATCTAATACTTTGGCAATTCCACTGTATAATATTCATGTTCATACGTTTGTCATCCATTGGTAACAAACAGATTCAACAAGGTGTCAATAGATAAGCTACTTACAATTTTGTGAGTCAACCATTCTGCAACTACAGACATCGTTAGCTGGATTTTTATCTGATATGTTTGTTCACTTAGAATAATGCCTTTAATTTTTTTAAGCAATTGAGAGAATGTCATATCGTGCGAATGTTTAATTGCCTTTTTTGGTTTGTCATGAGTATGTAAAGCATTAAGTTGTGAGGAGTCTGATCCATCTGTATCTTCTCTTTAGTGCCATATTGTGCTATCCTGGGGAGTAGGCGGGCGGATTATTTTTTTGTTTTTTAAATGACCGTTTGGGCAGTGTCTTAAGTCGTGAAGCTTGTGTTGTGACTTCTGGTTCTTTTGTTTGGGAAACAGTGCAAGTATCCATATAGTCCTGGTTATTTATTGAATTGTTTTTTTGATTAGCAAAAATAGATTCTAGTTCAACCGTGTCTAATGGTTGAGAAGTGATTCGTGTTTCGCATAAAGGAGAAGGAGGGACGTACAAAGTGAGCGCTTTTCTGTATGTGCAATGAAATTCTGCCATTAATTCCCGTATTCTTTTTTCTTTTTTGAAAACCGGACATATCCTGTTTAGTGCCATATGATCTCCGGAGCAGTTCACACACGTAAATGACGCTGGATTACAATTTTCATGACTTCTGGTGCACTTCAGACACATAATCTTTTTACTTGGACACATTTTTAGCGTATGGCCGAATTTCCAACAACGAGAACACTGACTAACGGGAAATATATATGGTTCTACTAGAATTCGTAAATCATAAATATAAACATATGACGGTAGCGAGGCGCCTTTAAATCCAAGCCTGATTGTTTCACTCGGCACCCAAACGTTGTTATTCGTGGTAGCTTCACCTCGTTTATCAAGCCTCTTTGCCGACGTAATCTCCATGTCGCATAATAAGTTCTTCGTAAGGTCTTCGCCTGATATATCTAACTCCACACCCTTTATAAGGCCATAGGATAAACTCACCTCTGACGTCTTCTGACAAGTCCACTCCATATCATTAATTAATTTGCATTTTAAAAATATATCTGCATCAGTTTCGTTGTCAAAAGTTATAAGAATTTTATATTTATGTACATATTTGATTTTGTTGATACCACCACTTTTTATATTGTATTCCTTGAATAAGCGCGCCAAAGTGAATTGTTTTGGCAGGGGTTCCTTACTTGTCACGCATAGCTTAGTTTTCCTTTCGTTATTTCAGTTTGGTTTTCTCTGCACATTATTTTACTACGTCGGCTCGTTACGACACTCTATCCTTCTTCGGATGAATTTTCTTCTCTATTCCTTTTTCTTCCTATTAAATCATTACAATCCGGTAGTGTATTTTGTTCATATTCTATATTTGTACCCTCTAAATCTTCCACGCTTGAGTATGTATTGCTGCTTACATTGGATGTATTTGCTTCATTCATTCTAACACTGCGTTATCGCGGCCGCCCGGCAAAACCGGTTGGCGCGCGGTAAGCAAATAAATATCTGTATGCACGACGCACACTACTATCGCTATTTAGTACCTACGACCGCTCAGTACGATAGGCCGCGCGCGAATGAAACGTGATTGTATTAAGCGGGTTCTACTGTATTTGGAAATTCCTTCTAATTTAACGAATCTAACCAGGTTACCAATTGCTCTCTTTATACTACGATAGATGGCGCTACACGTAGTCTATCAAATAATAATATATATTTATCGAGTGACGAGGAGTTTGAAGAAAAACAATACTTAAAGGCTCAGATTACACTTCTACAATCTGAATTAACGTCTGCACATGAAGAAATAAATCAATTATCTTTAGAGAACATACAATTAAAAAATGCTATAGACAACTTGAATAATAAACAAAAGTTGCTAAAAAAGGCGACCAAAAAAATTACAAGTGATATAGGAACTCCTAATTATAAAAAGTCATTGCGAACTCCACTAAGAACTAGGCAGATTGTGGAAAAACCATTAAAAGTTATAAATACCCCAAAAACTTCAGGGAATGAACCTATGAACATCCATAATTCATCAGAAGACACTTTCGAAAAGCAGTACACACTCCAACATGATAGGCAGTTAATAACACCGCAAGTCAGACCAAAGTTGTGCATCTTAAGTGCTAACAAAATTAGCAAGATATTGTCTATAGCTGAAGATTCATTTCCAAATTTTAACCTTTGTCATCACATCTCAACTAATTGTAGTATTGATTATTTTGTTTCTAACCTACATTTAAAATTAGCTAACTTCACTGTAAATGACTATTGTCTGATTATGATTGGAGAAGAAGACTTTCTAAAAACTAAGGACTATTTTGAATTAATTGTAAACATACGTCTTAACTTACTAAAAGTACAACATACTAATATTATTCTTAGTCTACCTACTTATAAATATAATAACTACTGCAAAATGTATAACTCTAGGATAGAAATTTTTAACCATTTATTACACCTTGATAATTGTACGCATAATTATGCAGTGCTATTTGATACTAACTTAAGCCTCAAATATGATTACACAATGTTCTCCAAGCGTAGTGGAGTAGTAACAATTACGGCATGAGAAATATATTTAAGAGCCTTATACCGTATATAACCTGTACTAATGTAATTAATCCTGTAACGTTGGACTCATACTCTAGTAAAGAAAGAATAACAAGCTGGAGCCAATCACCTAAGCATTCACAAAGTTTTTTTCGTGAGGAATAATAATATCTTTAGAATTTGTCATCAGAATATAGCAGGTATTAAATCAAAAAAAGACATACTTAAAATTATCTTGAATGATTTAGACTTAGGTAATAAACTACCCAGGGTACTCTGTTTTTCTGAGACATTTTTAAAAACCGGGACTGAGTATAGTGTAAAACTGAATGGTTATAATTTAAGTTCTTGTTATTGTAGAGATAAGTCCAGAGGTGGTGTCTGTATTTATACAGAAAAAGGTATCAAAGTAGAAGAAATTAATTTTTTAAAACAATTAGCTAAAAAAGAAGTTTTTGAATGCTGTGGAATTGAGGTTGTTGATCATAAAATTATAATAATATGCATATATCGCACCCCTCAATCAAATACCAGTTTATTTTTTAATTCCCTGGATTTTTTGCTTTATAAGTTAATATCTTACAATAAAAAGAAAATTATTCTTGTGGGCGACCTGAATATAAACACACTAAAACACAACAAAATTGTACAGCAATTGTTAGATATCGTAAATAACTATAATTTGCATTTTTATATTACTACACCTACCCAGCAGCAGTCGTGTATTGATCATATAATAGGCACCTATATTGCAAGCGCGAATAGTGAGACTCTTAAATTAGGTTTGTCAGATCACGACACTGCGCAGATGTTAAATATACCAGTGAAAACGGTGACTAAGCAGCCTAATTACATTTGCATCAGCAAAAGAGATTATGAACCCATTAATATTTCTAAGTTTATAAATTGTATCAAAAGTCTTAGCTTCAAAGAAATTTATAGTATTCTCGACATAAATACAGCATTTAATAATTTTTATGACACTTTTCTTTTATATTATCATCTATGTTTCCCAGTCACGAAATATAAATTAAACCTTAAAAACGGGACCTTAAGTGGATAACAAAAGGACTACGATGTAGTTGCAGTACTAAAAGAAATTTAAGGTACAAATTTTACAAAAATAAAACAAAAGAAAATAAAATTATTTATAAAAAGTATAGTAACATATTAAGGCGCTGTCTGTCCCAATCACAAAAAATATGTAATCATAAATTCATATTGAAATCGAAGAATAAATGTAAAGCAGCATGGAATATAATTAAGGAACACAGTCAAACGAATCTTGCAAATCCTATAGATGAAATTAGGATTGGAAACCAACTGCTTAAGCAACCAAACCAAATAGCCTGTCAATTTAACAAATATTACACTGATTGTTACACAAATCCATCGAATATTCTCCATAACACTAATAAAACTTCTGTTCATAACAGCTTATTTTTAGAGCCACTAAGTGTTTCAGAAATACATAAAATAATAATGTCATTACAAAACTGCTATTCAGTGGGATATGATAAAATCACTACGACAATAATAAAAAAAAGTGTACTTTTCATCTCCCCGGTTATAACATACCTGATAAATCTCTCTTTTGAACAGGGAACGTTTCCAGACCGCCTAAAAATATGTTTAGTGAAACCGATTTATAAAAAAGGGGACAAAACTTCAATGTCCAATTATAGACAATAACACTGATACCTATATTATCAAAGATTTTTGAAAAAGCTATGTACACTAGACTTACCTCGTTTTTTAGCAAATACAAAGTAATAAAGCCACAGCAGTACGGTTTTCAAAAGGGAGTCCACTACTCTCGCGGCTTTTAATTTAGTTAAACGAGTTCTATCAAATATAGATAAAAAAACACAAATATTGATCATTTTCTTTGACATGTCTAAGGCATTTGATTTTGTATCACACGAATTATTATTAGAAAAACTACGGAATTACAGTATAAGAGGACCGGTGCTCAATTGGTTTGAATCCTACTTGACGAATAGGAAACAGTATGTGGAAATATCCTATATAGATAAATACTTTAATAAAGTGCAATATACATCACCATACTTAGTGAATAAGTGTGGAGTACCCCAAGGGAGTGTTCTGGGCCCTTTATTATTTCTATTGTATATTAATGATCTTCCTGTGCTGTGTGGTAGCGGCTTCGAATACTACCAACCCTTGCTTTGTTCGTGGGTGTCGTAAAAGACGACTAAGAGCCCTAGATTGACCCGGACCAACTCCATCTGGTACCATTTGGGTCAACGATTACATTCCCAAGGAGGGTTGACGTCAGGCAGGCGGCCGGTCATAAAAGTCATTGCCGAAACTTTTTGCAATATGTCAAAACAGATGACATATTGCGTCGACCCCAAGTAATTGGGATAAGAGCAAGATGATGATGATGATGATTAATGATCTTCCTGACATAACTGACTATGATTGTATTTTATTTGCAGATGACATTTCTATTACTTTGACACATAAAAAATTGACTAATTTTGATGACGAAATAAATAGGACATTCAATTCCATAATGAAATGGTTACACTATAATAATCTTAATGTAAATTTAAATAAAACTAGTTTTATGCAATTTCAAGGACATAGGTCTAACCTAACTTATAGAAGTATAATTTATAATAACATTACAATAAATGAAACGGATAATATTAAATTTTTAGGAATAACCCTTGACAAATATATTACTTTGAAGCCACAGATAGATGTCATCTATACCAATAAATAAAATTGGAGTGTCTGTTTGTAATGTCAAAATAATAGGCTTTTTTCATGCTCACACGGTTATTTGCACGACACCTATGCCTAAAATAGCAATTAAAAAATTTTTGTCTGTCTGTCTGTTTGTTCCGGGTAATCTTCAAAACGGCTGGACCGATTTCAAAAATTCTTTCACCAATGGAAAGCTATAACATCAGGGCGTAAACTAGGCTATATTTTATCCCGGTATTTCCACGGGAACGGGAACTACGCGGGTAAAACGATTATAACCTATAACCGAAGCGAAGCGAGGGCGGATTGCTAGTATGTAATAAACTTAACAAATTTGTCTATGTACTAACCAGATTGAGACAAACATCTTCACTTGAGACAACATTAATGGCTTATCATGGTTATATTAGTGCTATTCTGAGGTATGGCTTGATACTATGGGGTAATTCGACTGACGCTTATAGGGTATTTTTGACTCAGAAGCGCTGCATCCGAGCTATGGCTGGGATTTCACCTTATGAATCATGTAAATCATATTTTAAAAAATCTGGTGTGCTAAACTTAACCTGCATGTATATCTACGAAATAAGCACATTCGTAAAATGTAATAGGGACTTATTCTATACTGCAAAGGATAAATTTCCGCACAATACCAGAAATCCGCACAGATTAGTTCTAGAATCTCGACCATGTACTACCAAGTTAATGAAAAATTGCTATTCAATGTGTATATTAATTTATAACAAATTACCAGAATATATTAAGACACTTCCTCTTCCACAATTTAAAAAACATTTAAAATCATGGTTACTAGACAAAAATTATTACGAATTACAAGAAATGTGTGTATATACTTAAGGTCATTATTATTGTTGTAATTCTTATTATGATTGACATAACCATTTAAAATGGTGCAATTACTTTCACATGCCTCTACAGACAAGATAGATGAGCCAAACTAACACACTAAACACCTAATGTACTCTATTTTGTGTGAAATAAATTATTTCATTTCACTTCATTTCACTTGGTATTATGAAAATTTTGGTGAGATAATCAAAATACACTTTTTAGTCAAACTACATACCTCCAAATCAGTAATCATATATTTATGCTACTAAAAGATTAGATCAAGATATTTGATTCTATAATTATTAATCTATTACTCTGATATTTTTCATGGATGAAAACTATTATATGTCTTATTCTGTAGCCTTGAAAAATTATATCTAAAATTCTATAAGAACATTAGTTGTATTTTAGCTGCCTAGGTGTAACAAACAAATAAACATAATGAGATTTATGATGAAAAGTATGATTTAGGATCAATGTATTTATTTAAAAGTTATAATTCACATAAATGCGCAAAGGTAAATTTCATGCTAGCTTACCAAGAATAGTCAATTATTTCCGGATCTGGTGGTTCCAAAATTAATTTTAGAAAGACAATGCTGTCCTCAGGGTATCCGCTTAATTTATGCAAATAGGACACCACATTAATTCTGTACACATTAGAGTTAAGGCATTCTTTTACAAAAAGATTTAAGAATAAGGCGTTAGCCCTTAATTTCAAAAGTCGATGTGCCGGTATTTTGTCATCTAAATGTACTTCACAACAATCGCCCACTTTTACACCTATAGACTTATAATACTGTTCATTTGGCAACACACTGAAATCTTCAGTCATATAAAATACTGTAAAATGTCTTTTAAAAAGACGTATGTTTATTAACACTTGCATTTCTTAGGTTATATTATTGCAAATTAATGTAGTAAGTAAAATATTCTCAAGTAAATACGACAGTTCTCTATCACGTGTCCCGAAGACAAATTTACGTAAAATTTATTCTTTGAATTATTCACTAAAATAAAATACCATAGTAGTGATACACGGTTTTGACAGCTATAACATTTTTTCAAAATTAAGAAGAAGTTTGGTCTGTAACAGAGTTTCGGTGCGAATTTGGAAATGCTATGTTAAGCTCTTGTATTATATTCATTTTTTTAGTGTTTTATAGTGTTATATTATATAATTTTGCTAATATTTTATGTAATATAATATAATTAAGGTGCTGAAGTGTGGTGAATGTCATATAAGAGTGGTTTACGTGTATTTTCATATTCAACCGGAATTCCCAGACAAATCATCTAATTAGGTTTTCAGCGCCTAATTAATGATAACTGACTATAACAGTCGCACATGCGTAGTTCACACATTGGCTGTATCTCTCTTGCTCTTATGCAAAGGATATGATTAAAAATTTCTACATCCTGGCGAATCTAATCAGGATATTCGGCTATTTTGATCAAATTATGGCATTGTCATGGGCCTTTGTCAAGTGTGTAAAGTTTAAATAAAATCTATTTGTTCAGTGGGGCAAAACGACGTTCAAAGATTCCGTTACATACATAGATATATATATACATACAGGTGAAACTAATAAAAGTGTGTTAAAAAGTTCTTCTTCTTCTTCTTAGTTAATGGCAATGAGCTACAATAATATGAGCTATTGGTGCCAGTGTCGAGTATATTGATTATTATTCACGTCTTTAGTCTTAGTCTTTCAGTCAGTCGTTAGCATGACTTGGTGCTGATACAAGTCATGCGTCTCAGGAAATCGGGCAGAATGTCAAAATGCACGTAAATCACTATTATATCATTTTCACTACATTTCAGAATTTTATCTGCATTATATTACATAAAATATCAGCAAAATTATTGAATATAACACTTTAAAACACTAAAATAATGAAAAGAATATAAAAGCGCCACATGACATTTTGACATTCGCGTCAAAAGTCCGTGTTAAAAAGTTGTGGATTTTTGAACATAACGTCTTAGACAACGCACGCAATTGTAGAAAATATTCACTTTTTGTTGATTTTTTTTTTGTGATTGAGTGAATGTTATCGTAACAAAAATATTAAATGATAGAAAATTGACCTTGCCTAACCTTGAGTCATTTAAAAATACCTACACTATCAAAGTTTAGGTTAAATTTTCAAATCAGAACTTTAATCCAATGCACTTTACGTGCATTTTGACATTCTGCCCAAATTTCCTGAGACGCATGACTTGTATCAGCACCAAGTCATGCTAACGACTGACTGAAAGACTAAGACAAAAGACGTGAATAATAATCAATATACTCGACACTGGCACCAATAGCTCATATTATTGTAGCTCATTGCCATTAACTAAGAAGAAGAAGAATCCAATGCACTTTACAATAACTATTCAAATTGATCAAATACACATGCATACTTAAATCGATTTATCGGGAGTATAGAGTACTGAGTCATATGATTAATCACTAGTTACACCGCTAAGAGCTCGTTCCCACTTGTCGGGTATCGGATCCGTATATTAATCGGATGTCGGTGCTTTTGTTCACACACACAAGTAATAATCGGTTGTCGGCCACATTCGAAGCCTGTGCCAATTTTAAACACTCTACGTGAGTTGTACATTCTTTCCGCCAAGCAGATATTTTCAGTTGCTTATCTTTATAATCATTTAGAGTCTTGTCCCAAAGAACACCTCTTTCCTGTACTAGTGTGATCAATTCTTCGGGGTTGATATTTGTTTCTATTACTACGAATCACCAAAGGTGCGTACTATAAAAACACAACAACTGATTTATTTTACTCTATTATTATACTTTATTCTAAACATACAGTCCACTCATTTCACATAAGCCCTAATAACATATGTGTGCGCGATCGCAGCGACGGTCTACCACGGACGGAATGAGGGTGTCGTGTACTTTCTCGGCGTCCCGTAAGGGGCGCGTAAAACAAATTCAGGGCGTTGCCCTCTGTTTGTGGCGTTCTACTCAGGCACTTAATAGTGTCTCGTCATGAGGTTGATGTCCGGCAGCCCCTCCGTTCTTCACGCCGCCGCGGCGGTCCACCCGAGCCAGATGAAACCTCCGGTAGCCCCGGGAGAGGTCCAGCTTCGAGCGACCTGCGACACAGCGGTGACTCAGACGGAGAGGGTGCGCCGGTGGTCAGTGATGTCATCTTGGGTAAAGTCTTCTGTCTTGCACCACCATGGGACGTCCTTCGGACTCCTACACTTGCCGAAGCTTGAGCTGGTGTTAAAGGGTCGCCCCAAGGTGGGGGTAACAAATATCAGGTGCGGTTATGAGCCGCCCGTATAACCGAGCTAGGAGGCTCGGCTAGGAGTCGGTAGGGTTTATAAGGCGGGGAGTAGTGAGGATGTGGAATTTAAAACGGGTTCGTGGTGTTGGCGTTTGTAAAAGCGCCTCACCGAAGGCCATCTATGAAGAGGTTGTCGTTGCGCGAGCAAAGTCGCGTGGGAGAGATCTCCCAGAAGGTGGTTGATCTGGGGGTCGAGCGTGCAGAGGGGCGAGGCCACGAAGGTGGTCCCACTCAGAAGCATCTGCACGCTCGAACATATTGATGGCTAGGCGGCGGGCGAACTTTTCTACGAGTTCGATGTTGAGGTCACGGTGAAGTGTAGTGTTCAGGACCACCCGAGGGGCGGCCACTATGGTCCTTAGGGACAACGACTGTTGAGCTTGGATTTTAGCACGGGTATAGTCGGCTAGGAGACCGTACCATGCTGGGGCAGCGTACGTCAGCCGAGAGCGCACATAGAGTTTGTACACTCCCAGCTTAACGCGGGGTGATAGGTGAGAAGAAAAGACAGGTTTTAGAAGGGCACGTGTCACCCTGGCTTGGGCGACCGTGCGAAGAGTATGAGGTCTCATGGAAAGGCGGCGGTCAAGAGATACACCTAGGTACTTGACGACTTTCATCCAGGTGATCTCTTGGCCGTTAAGCTTCAAACGGGGAGGAAGAAATCTAGTGATAGCGTTATTAAATACTATCGCCTGGGTTTTGCCCACATTCACCGACAGTCGCCACTTGGCGAGCCACTGCGGGAGGAGGTCTAAAGATTGTAAATAAAACTACTTTTACGGATTATATCGCGTTTGTATTTGATTTATGATTGCCCGACGTTTCGAACACTTTGCAGCATTCATGGTCACGGGCGGACTAAGGTGTCTCACGTCCAACAAGTAATCGTTATTACAGACATTTACAATTATCTACCCGATACAGAAAATAGTTATAAACTTATTAAATTGTTACCCACATTTTAGTACAAATTTATTGCCAGTGTAAGAAGAAAATGAATCTATATGAAAAATTATATTGTTTATGGTTAGTAATTATTAATTATTAAATTTGTAGCAATTATTATTACAATTTGTTGATTTAAAACTAACAAAACAAATATACTACCACCGGATCGGAACGCGGCCACACTGAGAAAGATCCGGCAAGAAAACTCAGGGGACATGATGCTAAATTAATATTGATTTTTAATTTTAGATGCGGCTTACTAAAAGATTTTTGATTTATAAAATTATCTTTAACCATTATTATTGTGGGTCAAATCTATACAATAAGTGCTCACAGTATCATGCAGTCTTGTGGTGGTCTCTTTGGATTTATTTTTAATTATGTTTATAACAGGATCCCAGCTTGATGGTAATACCCAGCCATCCTCTCTATTGGTCTCTCTTATATTGGGCAAACAAAGAGATCCATAAGAACTCGGGTCAAAGAACACATAGCTGATGTGAAGCACCGCCGCCACACTAAGTCTGCAGTCTGTGAACATAGTCAGGACCGCTCCCGCCATAACATTAGGTTTGATAAACCTCAAGTCCTCGCAAAGGAACACCGATACCTGCCTAGAATGGTACGCGAGGCTATTGAAATCAAAAAACACAAAAATTTCAATAGAGAGGATGGCTGGGTATTACCATCAAGCTGGGATCCTGTTATAAACATAATTAAAAATAAATCCAAAGAGACCACCACAAGACTGCATGATACTGTGAGCACTTATTGTATAGATTTGACCCACAATAATAATGGTTAAAGATAATTTTATAAATCAAAAATCTTTTAGTAAGCCGCATCTAAAATTAAAAATCAATATTAATTTAGCATCATGTCCCCTGAGTTTTCTTGCCGGATCTTTCTCAGTGTGGCCGCGTTCCGATCCGGTGGTAGTATATTTGTTTTGTTAGTTTTAAATCAACAAATTGTAATAATAATTGCTACAAATTTAATAATTAATAATTACTAACCATAAACAATATAATTTTTCATATAGATTCATTTTCTTCTTACACTGGCAATAAATTTGTACTAAAATGTGGGTAACAATTTAATAAGTTTATAACTATTTTCTGTATCGGGTAGATAATTGTAAATGTCTGTAATAACGATTACTTGTTGGACGTGAGACACCTTAGTCCGCCCGTGACCATGAATGCTGCAAAGTGTTCGAAACGTCGGGCAATCATAAATCAAATACAAACGCGATATAATCCGTAAAAGTAGTTTTATTTACAATGTGTAGTGCTCGCGTAAACATCAGATATCATTAGGTCTAAAGATCTTTGCATCTTTATTGCAGCGTGATTGGCTGTGATGCTAGATGATATGTAAGCCGTGTCATCGGCGTATAAAGAGAGTTCAGCGTCTGGGTGTGAAGGGATATCGTCGGTGAAGTGGGCATAGAGAATGGGCGACAGGCAGCTGCCCTGTGGGACACCTGCAGAGATGGGGCGGGGGGAAGAAGAGACCCCCTCTACTACAACTCTGAAGGTACAGCCTTCTAAAAAGGAGAACACCACCTTCACTATACGATGGGGTGTTGGCGTTAGTGATAACTTGTACAGCAGACCGGCATGCCATACTCGATCAAACGCCTTCTCCATGTCGAGGAGTACTGCAACGACATGCTCGCGCTTGTTGCGGGCCGCCGTGATCCGGTGCAGTATCCTCGACAACTGAAGCGTCGTACTGTGGTCTCGCCGAAACCCGAATTGCTCTGGCCTTGGTGGGATATGCGGTGTCAATCGAAGTAACAGGAGTTTCTCAAACACCTTCGAGATGCTTGATAGGAGAGTGATGGGCCGATAACTTTCCGGTTTCATCACATGTTTGCCGGGTTTGGGGAGCATTATTATGCGGCCTTCTTTCCAGGTAATGGGAAATTGCCCTGTGCGAAGGATCCCATTAAACAGGCGTGCCAGAGCCACCACGGTGCGGAGCGGCAGATGGCGTAGCGCTAGATTTGTAATTTTATCCACACCGGGGGCCTTTTTCAGATGCAACTTTTGTACAATTGCTCGCACCTTCCCTGGCGAAAAGACAATGGGCTCTTCCTCGGGAGTTATCGGCACGGCAAGGTAATCTCCAAGGTGTTGCTTGACTGCTATATTATGGTCATCATCCATAATCGTGTTCGGCGAGAACTGACGTTCTAAATGATCAGCGAATATCTCCGCGCGGTCTGCTGCTCTGTATCTCGGTGTCTCGTCGCTGTGAAGTAGGGGACGCACCGGAGCTGGGGTATTTGATAGGCGTCAACATAGGCGGTGTAGTGCCGACCAATCACCGTCTGTTGAGTTGACAAAGTTCTCCCAACTCTCGGTGGCCCCGGCCTGCAACTCGGCCTTCACAGAGGGCATCTAGAGATCTGCCACTCCTTTCTGAGGCGAAGCTTGGCGAGTATCATTCTCCTTATATGTGGTGGTAAAGGTGGAACTTTGCCTAAAGGCGGCGTGGGTAGGCAGGATACTGCCAAGGCGTCAGTGATGGCTGTTGTTAGGGCTTCCGTTAATGAGTTTACATCGGCTGCGGTTTGGACTGGCCGAGTTGGGGTGGTGTTCTCCAGCACTTCCTGGAAGCTTATCCAATTATGAATGCGACGTGGCACTGGAGGAGGGACTCTGGCTGGTGTTTGGTGAAGGATTAGAAGTACTGGCTGATGGTCTGATTGTACCTCTTCGTCAAGGACTACCTGCGTAATCTGGCAGCTGGTGTCGTTTAGGACTGCTATGTCCAACACGTCAGGGGTATTGGCGATTTGATCCGGGTAGTGTGTTGGTACCTCCGGACCCATCACCGAATACCCCCGGGCATCTGCGATCTTGTGCAGTCGTACACCGGCATCGTTTCTCGTTGCTGAGTTCCAGGCCGGGTGTTTGGCGTTAAGATCCCTAGCAATGATTGCAGGGGAAGGGACGTCTAAGAGAGTAGAGAGATCAGATAGTTCTAGGTAAGCATGAGGAGGTTTATAGACGGCGTGGAGCTGCAACTGGGCGCCGCCCCAGTGCAGCTCAATACCGAGAGAGTAGAGAGAAATGAATGGAGGAATCTGTAGGGGCTGGTGTACGACTCGCCTCTTGATGAGTACTGCTAGACCGCGGTATCTCCTTGACGCATCAGATACTGCGTCCCTCCTATAGGTGTAGTATCCTGGAAACTTAATTCTGTCTTCTGGTGCTAAATGTGTCTCGTTGATCAGCGCCACGTCCACATTCTGCTCCCGGAGGATATTCTTAAATAGTGCGACCTTACGTAATATGCCGCGGGCGTTCCAATGGATGACTCTTAGAGGTGTACTATCCATTAGTGAGAGAGAGTAAATCTAATAGCCCAGTGTGGACCAGGTCGATGATAGTCTTCTTATCCTGTCCACTCCTCAGGGCTGTGAGAACTTTGCCCAAGAGGAGAATAGTCGAGTCCAGGATAGCGTCGTCGGCAGCTGGCATTGCTGAGTCAGAAGAGGATTTAATAGTGGCCTTCTTAGATGCTATAGTGCTAGTTGTTGTAGTATGTGGTGCAGTAGCGGTTGTAGTGGTCGCAGTGGTGGTGGTGGCTGCACGAGAGACAGAAGTTGGGCGACTAGTAGTGGCCTCAGTTTCTGATAAAGGAGTCTTCTTCTTCTTCTTCTTTTTCTTTTTGCCACTCTTCTTAAGGGGTACGTCCCTAGGAGTGGGTTCATTGGCCGCTGCCATCAATGTTTGCGGGCCCGTGGCTTCTGTGTTGGGTTGAGCTGATGTCTTCTGCGGGCGGACATCGCCTGTGGAGGCAACTGTACCCGTCTTCCTGTAACTAGACTCTTTTTTGAAGACAGGACAGTTAATCTGATTTGCGGGGTGCTCCCCCCGCAGTTTACGCATGTTGCAGGTTGTTTGCGAGGGCATGGGCAGTCGCGCGCGGCGTGCTCTTTTCCACAGCGAACGCATGCCAGAGTCCGGTGACAGTGATGGCTAGAGTGCTGAAACTTCTGGCAGCGATGGCACTGCGCCGGTTTCTTACGCCCACGCCAGGCCTCTATTTTGACCCAAGGTATGTTGAGTAACTCCGTTACTTCATATATGCCTGGGGTGGTGTCCTTGGTTCTTTTGATAATAGCCAGAAGAATACATCCTGGCCTCCCTGCTCTGGCCTTAATATTTCTGACATATTCTGGGTCATATCCTAAATCTCTTAATGCCTGCTCCACCTCCTCTGGGGTGGTGTTGCTAGGTAGCCCGCGGATAGCTACCTTTAAGCTCCTCTCCGCAGGAAGGGAGTAGGAGAACCAACTAATGGATTCTGTCTTACTGATTTCAGTTAAGTACCGCTGCACCAGGCGGTACTCTTCTTCATCTTCTGGTGAGAAGCGAATACCCCTACCATAGGGGCGGGCATTGGCAGTGCGGCCCAACCTACGCTTTATCTCACGAAGGTGGGACGCCCAGTTTGGTAGCAATTCGACGACGAAAGGGGGGTACCTTACCCTTCTCTCCGTGGGTGGTGGTATGGTGGTAGAAGTCGATGCCACTGGTGCAGCGGCAGTGGACGTTGACGTTGACGCAGTAGTTCGCGTAGCGGTAGCAATTGGTGCTGTAGTCGCACTTGTGGCGGCAACACTAGCATAGGTGGCGCTAGTGTCGCTCTGTCTCGACCTAATAAGGCGCGGGTCCTTGGGTGGAGAACGCGGCGGAGAGCGGAAGGCACGACTCTTTTTGTTTAGCTCACTGTCCTCTGAGCTGCTTTCACGCGGCCTGCGTGACGGGGCGGGGCGGGATGCCCTAATAGTATCTATAGGCGAGGCTCGGCGAGTAGTGTCACGCTCATCGAGACTCGAGTCCTCCAGGGATATTCTGGATTCAGTGCGCGTAATCATTGAAAGGTGGGCCGGTGAGTCCCTCGCGTCCCTCCCAGTGTACGAGGTATTGCTCGACTGCGAACGGTGATGCGAGCTCGAGTGTGAAGATTGCTGTGCACTGGTTTGCGAAGCAATAGGGTGAATTACCGGCGTCGTATTTGATGACGTAGAAAATCTACCGCGTCCTGCGGCGAGTGCCGCATCCAGACGACTAGCTCTGGATGAGGTACGTTCCCGGGGCGGGCGTGGTGTAGAATGAAGTAGTGCGGGGCTACTAACAACTGGGTCAGCAGTAACGTGTGCAAGTCCTCCGAAGAGGGGCGTGCGTGTGCGTGCACCCATAGCCTGCGGACTAGGTCCGCGGATGGATGGTGGGATGTCCGGTGTTTTTTTCATGGCTGCGGTGAGCGGACGAGTCAGCCGCGACCAAAACAAGTTTGTAAAAACTCACTTGAGTAAGCTGTGACGCACGGCGCCTGCACCCGGTGTTCGCGACAGGATACCGCGGACACCGGAGCGACGGGCGCGAAGTAGGTCCGTACGGGGTATAGGCACTATAACTGTAACACTTATATTATAGCACTTTGACTCGTAACAACTCCAGGAATGAGGGGTAGAGGGGAGAGGGTTATCGGCCCCGATATCAGACAAATGTGAACAGCGCCATTCTTAATCATAGGCGAGCGAGATACGACACGATTTTTTCCGGGTGTAGAGGGCTGGCAAAACACCCGACATTTCTTGTCGGAGCCGACACAAAATCGGTTTCCGATAAGTGTGAATAGCTTCATATAAAATGCTCTGCCACTATAACATCCGATTAATATACGGATCCGACACCCGACAAGTGGAAACGTGCTGTAAGGCAAATGTCTAAACGGGCTTTTTATTTTGTGATAACTATAGATATATGTAACTAAACTTCGTGGGTCCGTACTAAACTCTAGTGTAACCAGTGGCTAAAAAGAGAACTAAGATCTGGGTTTAATATTGTGACCATGAATACTATAGATAACCCTATACCGTTCGGACTCCTGTGTATCTATACTTCGTGGGTTAATTATAAAATACGAGGGAAAACTACTGAAAGGAGAAAAGTAAATACATATTATTAGCATTGTTGTAAAGTGCGGAAGCTGAGACTTGACGTTAATCGGGTCTGAGCTCAGACTAGAATTTTTTGTTCGTTTATTTTAAATGTATGCGCAAAGCAAGATATTTTAAAATAGACACATATATTAAATTTTCGTACATTAGCTAAATCTGATGATAGTGGTGTAGTACTTATTAAAACAAAAATGGTTTGAATATGATTAGACACATGTAAAAGGCAGAAGTAAGGCAAGTAGGAGAATTATGATAGATAAATTATCAAGGAACAGCGCTTTGTTGAAAGCACGACTATTAGACTTACCTCATTAGTAGAATCATCTTTATGTATCAAACTCTGAATACGATTTGTCATTGACAAAGTGATACCCAGGAGCATAGAACACATAATTTTACTCTTCGAGATTTCATAGCTATTGAAGAAAATCTTCTCCACATTTAAAGCAATGCAATTTAGATCTGCGAATCGATTCTACATAGCCAAATGATAGATCTATAAGATTTAAGACATGAGATAGTCGGTTATATAGGTATTGAAGCACAAGGAGCAATGTGTAGCTACAGAAAATCTCCTCAAAAAGTGCTGCTTGTCAAATGTTACATGTTTCGGTAGGTATCCACTCAGGGGCTTCCTCTTTGAATATTTTAGTATCGATTGATACATTTTACCTATGCTAAGAATTTTACTCTAGCCAAAGATGGTCTACTACCTATAATACAATTCAGAACTTCTGTCATTATATCTGTAGAAAAACCGCTAACGATCCCTACTCTGGGAATATTTGATTCAATACATGTGCATATCGAGAAGTCTTAAGTTGGATTGTCAAAAACTAAGAAATATTATCTATGATATAATGCCGCCATTTTGATTCGCGATTTCTTGCTGTGGGTCTTTCGTGGTAGACCGGTGTTATAGAGGAATATTTTGAATATATTCTTCTATACCTCTTTTCTGATGCTAAATTTGTGTTAATGAAGTGAAAATACAGCGTATAAAATGGCTCGATATGGTCAAAGACCGGAGAATGCCCTTAAAAGGGCGAACGGTGAGTACACGAATCAGCAAGATACCACGTTGCATGTAGAACATGATCTATTATTGCCAACTATATAATTTTATTTAACGTACTTTCATATAAGTGCGTAACAATATTATTGTAATTATCGCAAAATGAATTAGAATTAAATTAATTTTAAATTAAAGCTAGGAAAGATCGTACTCTCATCATAACCATATTGTTGGAATTAACCCGTTTATCGGTTTGCATAACATCAGCATATTGTTTTTGGAACTCACACAAACTCAATTATTTTACACGTAATCTTAGCTTGGTATTATCTAAATCATTCATAAATTATTATGAGATAAAACCGCAACCGTTCCATCCATCACCACAGAAAATTTAGCAAAACATTTTTATTTCACTCGACGCTTTTGACAATAATAAGTTTAATAACTTAGCAATACCTATTTCGATTTGAGGAACTTATTGGTACCCGTTTTGCTGTTTAATTTTATTTCTCCCAGTTAGAATTAGAGTAACATTGGTAGCAAGAAATATCATTTACCAACAATCTACTAATTCTGTTCTAACAACAAAATCCTCCCAGGACCAGTCTATCCATGACCTTGGATACCATAGAGTATCTAAATGAGATAGTAAAAAAATACATTAATTGCCTTAAAAAAACGTTTCTCATATTAAGTATATTAGATTATTTATGTTTTTATAGATACTTGTCTTGTAAAGTTATAATTACTTATTTGTAATTATAACTTTTTACATGGTATGGCATAGTAACGAAGTAAGAATATAATTCACCACCCCATTGTTAATATAATTTGTGATGATATAATTATACTAGTTTCTGCTTGCGACTTCGTCCGTGTGGTATAGATACTTTTGGCTAACGCTAACTTTAACCTGAGACTTTATTTACGTAGAAGGTGAACATATTTTTTTATAATACGATATTGTCATACATGATTTTTGGGAAAACTTAGCCTCTTACGCAGTGGAAGTTCTCAAAATGAAAAAAAAAAACATTTTGAAACATTCTTTATCAGTGCTCTGCTCCTGTTGGTCTTATCGTGATGATATATTGCCTTCCGCAATAAAGGGGTTATCTAACACTGAAAAATTTTCAAATCAGACCAGTAGTTCCTTAGATGAGCGCATTCAAACAAACTCTTCAGCTTTATATATTAGTATAGATTATATTAAAATTATAGTAGAGAGAATATGTAAATTTAATCGGTAAGCCTAATATGTATTGATATATCATGTAATTATTAAATGGAGTTTGACCATGTAGTGATGGAGTAAGAACACAATTCATCCCACCCTTGTCTTGTCCATGAATGTTGCAAAATGTGATTACTAGATTAAATATGTATGTAACATCTATGAAAAAGTAAAGAATGGCCAAAATAACCAACCTGTATAACAAGTGTTATATAGATCAATATTTCCCCTATTATGGAGGAAGCTACAGACCAACAGTAGGGTAATATAGTGAAAGTAAAGAAAATCAAATGATTATATGCAGTATGATATCTGATGTTTACGCGAGCACTACACATTGTAAATAAAACTACTTTTACGGATTATATCGCGTTTGTATTGACAGATATTTATGTCTGTAATAACGATTACTTGTTGGACGTGAGACACCTTAGTCCGCCTGTGACCATGAATGCTGCAAAGTGTTTGAAACGTCGGGCAATCATAAATCAAATACAAACGCGATATAATTCGTAAAAGTAGTTTTATTTACGATTATATGCAGTGTTTTCCCTAAATCGAGTTTCTATATAGTGCAACAATCATTCTCTATTGTGAAATTATTATTAATATTGCAACCCCAGTAAACATTAACAGCAACTCTACAATACTAATAACCTTTTGAACTGTAAACATGTCAAGTAAAATTTGCATGATGGAAAAGTGTGAGACAACTTTGTTTTTGTCTCAATTTCATAGAACTGTTTTTAATGCAACAAAATGTTTGGTTCCTTTAATTTTGCTATATTTATACTGTAAATATACAGTATAAATATAGCAATATAAAATATACAGGTAAAATGAAATTCTAACTAATATTATCAATGTGAGTCGGTTTGTTTGTAGTATTGTATGTATGAAGGCGAAACAAACAATCCAACAGATCTTATAATTCAAATTTGCCAATGGAAAAAAATTCCAATGGAAAGTACCATGCGAGTGATACTGTGGCTTTACATACATAATAATTTATAAATTATATCGTACTCAAAAGCTAGGGATATTATATTTTTTTGTTTGTTAAGTATTTAGTTTATTATACATGCTCTCAATTAAACTAATTTATATAATGGAAGAAGAATTGCAATGTGTAGTGACTGATACCATTTATATTTTCAGAGTTTATGGACTTGGAGAAGCCTGCAAGAGCTTTAGATACCTTGCAAGAAGTGTTCCGTAATAAAAAATGGGCATACAACTGGTCCGAGTCAGTTTTGGAACCAATTATGTTCAAGTATTTGGAACTGTGTGTAGACTTGCGCAAGTCTCACATTGCCAAAGAAGGCCTGTTCCAATACAGGAATATGTTCCAATCTGTAAATGTAGGCTCCTTAGAGCAGGTTATAAGGTATTTAATGTTTCTTACTTTACTATTAATCTACTTTACATACTTTCGGTGTGGATAAGAATACATACAATACACCACTTCCTATTTTGTTCATGGATGTCGTAAAAGACGACTAAGGAATATAATATGCACATAAGATCTGTGCAAGAGAAGGAAAACTCGAAATAAAACCCTATACCAACATGTCTGACCAGCATGCTATAGTAAGATAAAATTCCCTCCTATTATAGTGAAGGCTTGAGCTCAGCAGTAAGACATGTATGAGCCGAGATGTTAATCACATATGTGTGTAATAATCTGTTGGGTGTTTAAAGTTAATAATTTGCTTTATATATTCCTTGGAGGGCTAACTAATAACCAGCCCCTGAGGATAAATAAATTCTCAGTAGAGGGTGGATACTCAAAGGTAATATAATATAAAAATACTTTTGATGAATGGCCCTCATACATCATCCAATATCCTTATTTTAAAAATAATTACTTGTTATTTTCACTTTAATTATATATATTGTACTAGCAACCCGCCCTCGCTTCGGTTTCAGTCGCCTTACTCGCGTAGTTCCCGTTCCCGTGGGTATACTGGGATAAAATATAGCCTGTATTACTCGGACATACTGTAACATTCTAATGGTGAAAGAATTATTGAAATCCGTCCAGAAGTTTTTGAGTTTATTCGTAAGGAACGTTTCCTCTTTATAATATTAGTGTAGATTACACCCTTAGAGGGTAAAAATAAAAAAAATGCTGAAACCCGTGTTTATTTATTTCTACTAAAGAGTATTTTTGGAGAATTTGAAGAAAATCGATGTAGATTTTTTTTCTCTTTATACAAACTTTGTTACTGCGGTTTACCCTCTAGGGGTTGAATTTCAAAAAGCCCTTTCTTAGTAGGTTTCTACGTCACACAAAGAAACTAATGCTAAAATTTCATGTTTCTGGTTTCAGTAGTTTCGGCTCTGTGATAAGTCAGTAAACTGACATCTTTCTACCTATTTTACACCCTTAGAGGATGAAAATGGAGAAACGCTGAAACACGTGTTTATTTATTTTTATTAAAGAGTATTTGTGCTTTATTTCAAGATGGCAGCTAAAGATTTTTTTCTTTCCATACAAACTTTGCCGTTGCGTTTCACCATCTTAGGGGTAGAATTTCAAAAAAATTTTTGTCATAGAGTGCCTACGTCACTAAATGAAACTACTGTCTAAATTTCATTTTTCTAGCTTCAGTAGCTTCGGCTCACCCTGTTCCTTTATATGTGTATTATTGTTAACGTCCCCGCAACACCCCTTGCAGGTGGAATTTCGTAAAATCCGTTTTTAGCTGACCTCCACCCAACGAAAGCAATATTTCTGCCAAATTTCAAGTCTGTACGCCTTATGGTTCCAGAGATATGGTGATGAGTCAATATTTCGCTCTCAAAACCCGCCTCTCCTATATATATATATATATATATATATATATATAGATTTAATTTAGTGTTGTTTCTGTTAATTTTTGTAATATGCTGCTTTCTCTGAGTGTTTTATTATAACATAATATTTTATACTGATAGGGGGTACTTACGAATGGCTGAAGAACGCACAGAGGCAGCTCGTGCACAATCTACTCAAGCTGTTATCGACACTGATGATCTGGACAATCTTGCCACTCCTGAAAGTATTCTGCTCAGTGCCGTATCGGGAGAAGATGCTCAAGACCGTTCTGATAGGACTATATTGACACCATGGGTAAGCTATTGTTTAGATATTGTCTAGCGAGTCGCATATTAGGCACCCTTTTTTTTTTTGCCTTTTTTTTACTCCTTACTTTGGTGGATGTCTGTAGTAGAAATTAAAATACAAGTTTTGTTCAAGCACAGTACTTTTGAAGGGCCTCTACCTCTCCTAAATAGGTTGCCCGCATGATGATAATGATGAATATGTGTAGGTTCTTTTAATATTCAATTCTTAAATTTATCATGCAATATTAAGTTGCGTCTACAAATTAACTAATTTCATTAAACTATCATAACTACATAATGTAATATTGCAGGCAACATTATATTATGTATAAAAGGTATTTAGAACATACATAGATAATAATAAACATACACAGAAAGTATTCTTTATTAACAACATTATTTACAGTTTTAAAAACAACTTTCAATAATTTGCACATATTTAAAAGACTTTAGGGTGACAGACTGTTTGTCAAACTTTACAAGTTTATTAGACAGTTTGCAGCATTTAAGTGCAGGGGCCATTAAATGCTGCAAACTGTTCAAAATGTTGCGAAAGTAAAATTCTTCAGTAAAATCTGTAAGAATAATTTTATTTCACATGTGTAAACATTAGAAATCATTAAGTTCATTACATTGTTCTTCAATATGCTCATTTAACATCAGACATCTTGTCAGTTCACAGTGCCTTGGCCTTCCCAAGTCTTAATCAAGCTTAGACCTCATACCACAGAACAATATTCTTCACTATCACTTAAATTTTTTTTACTGGCAAATCATATTTATGAACAAAAAATTGGTTTCAGGTGAAATTCTTGTGGGAGTCCTATTGCCAATGTTTAGAATTGCTGCGTACAAATGCTCATGTAGAAACCCTGTATCATGATATTGCACGGATGGCTTTCCAATTCTGTCTGAAGTATTCGCGCAAGACAGAGTTCAGGAAACTCTGTGATAAATTGAGGAAGCATCTTGAAGATATCTGCAAACCTACTGTAAGTGTTTCATGTATTTTACAAAAGAATCTAAAATATTGCTAATGCTATGAATATACAATATTAAAATGAATCATCTGACTGTGGTGACAGAGTAAGAATACAATTCATCACTCCCTTTATTGCCTGTGGATCTCGTAAAAGACAACTAAGGGAAATACTATACATATAACATCTATGCAAGAGAAGGAAAACATGAAACAAAACCCTATAATAACCTGTTTGACCAGTTTGGTATAGTAATGTCAATTTCCCTCCTTTTGTGTGGAGGAGACTCGAGCCCAGCAGTGGGACGTATTTAAGCTGTAATGATAATCAATCAAATGTGTTTATTTACTATTTTTATGCATTTGGACACATGTTGAAATAATTTATTAATTATAGAGTTTTAAAATTTTGCATTTCTATATAAGTGTCACCTAATTCTTTAATTTTGAATTAAGAATATATAAAGCCAGACCAGGCAGCTAGTAAAAGTAAAATGGAATGTGAGTGTAATTTTTATTCTTGGCTTTGTTATATGTACTGAACAGTTTGTGTCAGCTCTTCTGATATTAGATAAATACTAACTTATGATTAATTCATGTAAATTCTATATACTAAACAAATTATTCATCATAGGTGCAGACTGGTAATGTGAGCATCTCAAAGCCGGAGACTCAGCAGCTGAATCTTGAAACCAGATTGTTCCAACTGGATAGTGCTATTCAGATGGAGTTGTGGCAGGTTTGTATACACTTATCTAATGTTTCACTTGTTGGGTTAAGAATATAATATGCCACTAGCCTCCTTACTTTCCCATTGGAGCTTATTCATGGTCACTCTCAGTCATAGTCCTCTCCATGGTTGAGGATAATATCAGAGCCACGCTTGACAGGTGTGTTGGTGGTCACAATTCCTGTCATGAGTTTTCCAGCACACTTTTCTGGTGTTTCCTTAGTTAGTGTTTAAGAATCGCAGGAAAGTAAAATGATAGCAACATATACTATTAAACCACCATAGAAAGATTCATATGAATATTATAAATGCAAATGTGTTTGTTTGTTTATTATGCTTTCACGCTTAAACGACTAAACCATTTTAAAATTCTTTCACCTATGAAAAGCTATATTATCAGCGAGTGATGTGGGCTTTATTTTATACTCGTATTCCCACGAAAACAGGAACTATACGGGTGAAACTGCAGGCTAATATTATACTTACGCGGTTGTCGCCTTTCTGCATGGCAGTCGTCTCGCGGAGGAGGCGGCGGATCGTGTGCATAAGGAACGCCTCCACAACTACACGATCCGTCGCCGGATACTTGGGCGACGCAGGTGCGAGTACCTGCGCCTGATGCCGCCCTAGCCGAGGCCGCGAACGATCGGACCGGGGATTTTAGTCTGTTAACCGCAGAGGCTGACCGCGCAGCGGCAACCGACGTTCCGCAAAAAGGACTTCGAGAGGAGAGGGTACCCCCCCTCAGGGTATCCCGTCGGGCCGACCTCTGACGACAAAGAACTCGTCACCGGTGGTCGCCCCAACGACGAAGGCGACGTAATACAGCTGGCTAAAGGCTAATATTATATTTACTAGTCTAGTAATAATATTATATTTACTAGTATTATATTGTATAATTGTATACTGTCAATATTTAAAAAAGGGTACTATGAAGACTGGCTTGCATTCTTAGAAATTGCCTTTAGTGCCATAAGTTATTGTGATATACTGGATGCTTATACCTTGATAACTTCATTTCTTTGATTCTTCCGTTTGGTGACGGAGTAAGAATACAATTTGCCATCCATTTACCTGTGGGTATCGTAAAAGACGACTAAGGAATATCATGCATTTACATGCATGCATCTATGCAAGAGCAGGAAAACTTGAAACAAAACCCTATGCCAATATGTCTGACCTGGTGTAGTAGGTTAGTTTCTCTCCTGTAATGGAAGATGCCCAAGCTCAAGAGTGGGACGTGTATGAGCTGCGATGGTACTTTGATAACCCAAGTACTGTTGTCAATGCATGATCCACTACTAGTATGAATAATGTAACCGGTTCTACAAATATTTTTACAGGAAGCTTATAAAGCTATAGAAGACATCCATAACCTAATGAATATGGCTAAGAAGACTCCAGTAGCCAAGACCATGGCAAATTACTATGGTAAACTAGCTCTCGTATTCTGGAAGGCAGGCCACTGTCTCTTCCATGCGGCTGCTTTGTTGAAGCTTTTCCAGCTGTCTAGAGAGATGAAGAAAAATATTACGCAAGAGGAGCTGCAAAAGTAAGTATTACAACACTTAGTGTCATCCACAAACAATTTTGCCAAGTCAGAGTGTGATTTGTTGCTGTTTATTGTATTTATCAAGTCCCCTGCGGCACAAATATTTATGTTCCTTAGTGTGGGATTGTGACTTTTAAGGGTTCTGTACCCAAAGGGTAAAAACGAGACCCTATTACTGAGACTTTGCTGTCCATCTGTCACGAGGCTGTATCTCAAGAACGGTGATAGCTAGACAGTTGAAATTTTCACAGATGATGTATTTCTATTGCCGCTATAACAATAAATACTAAAAATAAAATAAATATTTAAGAGGGGCTCTCATACAACAAACTTGATTTTTTTGCTCAATATCGACAATGGCAATAGGGAGACACTTGATTACCTAGTCAATGGTACGGAATCCTTCGTGCGCGAGTCCGACTCGCACTTGGCTGATTTTTTGTTTTGAAGTAACGGAAGAACCACCAAACAACTTATTTTGCGGAACTCCATATCAAATGATAATCCGGGATGCTTGTCGTGCATTGTCACCGGTTACGTGCGCTGCTGTGCCATAGTCGGAGATGAATTCTTGCTATTTAGCTGCTTACATAATAGTAACGAGTTCCTCTCATCACTAATTTTGTATTATTTCAAAATAATATTTGTAACTGTGGTATTATTTCATAGCCAAAATGATTATTCTTACGGAATCCCCTAGGTTTCGCGGAACACAAATTTTTGGGAATCCCTGGTCTAGACAAACGCTTCCCCAATCCGCCTAGGACAACAGAAGGGCGGTGTGCGGCCTCATAGTCCACCTTATTACCATTCTGCTGCTCTTAAAAGAAAATATTATTTATTAACATAATATCCTACTTTTGGTCGTAAACCATCTCCAAAAATGAAACTAGGTTACTATACAAAGCTGGCCAGACGAGTTAATATAAGTTTTTACTTTGAGTTATTACTTATTTTGCAGTCATATTGTATACTCGCACATTTTCTTCTTTCGCCACACAATATCCTCCGTAATAAATCCCTTGTATATCTGTATAATAGATGTACACGGTAGGCCTCGGAGGTACAACATAACAGTCGATGAGACGCGACAGTGTGTGACATACATGGACACTCTGTGTTAATTTACTTCGACACAAAATGTTTATACAAATATCCAATGCTATTTTTTTTTTTTTGGGGAGTTGGTTACGGTCGACGCACTCCTCGTTCCATTCCGTCCGGGGCGACAGAGGGACGTAAGCACGCACATCCGTAACCCACCCGTGACACGTCGCCTTCGTCCTTGGGCCGACCACTGGAGCAGGGTGACTTGACGTCAGTGGTCAGCGGACGGAATACCCCTTGAGAAGTACCCTCTCCTCGACCAAATATCCAATGCTAAAAAATTAAAAACTATTTGATATATTGGGAAAGTAAGAACAGAATTAAAATACAATGAAGTCTGTAAAAAATATTGCTAATTTTTAATTTTTTTTCAATTTTTAACATGCTAGGCGTAATATAATTTATTTGTGTGCTAAAAAAAGCAATGAGTCCAATTTGCTTTACCATTTAAGCCATTATAATATAAATGTTGTGTTTGCCTTTAGAATGGCGTGCCGTGTACTAGTAGCCGTGTTATCTGTGCCGCTGCCGTCTTTACATCCGGAGTTCGATCGTTTCGTCGAGACCGACAAGAGCCCGGTCGAGAAAGCACAAAGATTAGCTGTGCTTCTCGGCTTAGCACAGCCGCCTACTAGGGCTAGCTTGCTAAAAGGTATTTAGCTTTTTTATTTCTCCGATATAACTGCTGATCTTTTGATTTAAATCCTGCTAACTGAAGGGCCAATTTCGTAAATATTAAACGGTTGTCTCTATGTATATAGTCTGTAATGAGATTACTACTTAATTATTTAATTTTAAACTGATTTTTAGATATAGTATAAATATTAGAGATGTGCCGACTAGCTGATTAACCAGCTGTAAAGAACCCGACTAGTCGGCCCGGCCGATCACGGTTTTGGTGACAATGGGGAGGGAATGCAATGAATTATGGGGATGTAATATTGTTATTGTTCATTAAAGTGATAGAGCTTAATCAAAATTTAATCATGTCAAAAAGAAAGTCTTGTGTATGGTTTTTTAGCCTTTGTACAATGGTGAAAATAAAGGGTAAACTAATGTCTTATGATAATTTCTCGTGGTGGTTAGGCCTTACCGACTAGTCGGCGCATCTCTGAATATGTATTGAGTGTATTTAAATCGTAATATCCTCCGTAATAAATCCCTTGTATATCTGTATAATAGATGTACACGGTAGGCCTCGGAGGTACAACATAACAGTCGATAAGACGCGACAGTGTGTATATTTACATTCTGTGTTAATTTACGTCGACACAAATGTTTCTATACTAATCTACATTAATATTACAAAGAGAAATTATTCGTATTTTCTATTTTTGTTTGTAATGAATAAACTCAAAAACTATTGAACCTCTTTAAAAATTTCTTTCACTTAGAGAATGCTACATTATCACTGGCTATATTATCACACATGTATCTAATATGCGATGTTAAAGAAAATATAAAATTATAAATGCCTACGAAAACAACAATAATGCAATGTACACCTTGTCAATGAAATTAGATTACATAGAAATAGCTTTACATGTCTCTTATCACGATATTTTGATAAAAAAAATGTTATTCCTTCGAAGCTAGAATGGACCACTATATACTTATAATATTCTATATGTTAATAACGTTATTTTAAAATATTATTTTATTAGCAATAGGCATCTCCAATAATCATTGAATTTACTGTTTATTGGATAATGCATTTCATCTACATATAGCGTCATACCTTCCATTCACGTGATTGTTCATAGAGACAACGCCGAAATTGATCATATTGTTTCTCCGTGCCATGGCCAACAAAATTCCTTAATAATAAATTCCCAATATACATTTAGTTTTAAAATTTTAATCACTAATTTCTGTAGTGCGTAGATAATTATAAAGATCTGTAATAACAATGACTTGTTTGGACATCAGACATCTTAGTCCGCCCGTGACCATGAATGTTGTAAAGTGTTCGAAACGTCGGGCAATCATAAATCAAATACAAACGCGATAATATCCGTAAAGTAGTTTTACTTACAATGTGTAATACTCGCGTAAACATCAGAAATGATTAATTTTAATCATTTCACAGATGTGATGCGTCTCAACGTGGTCGCTTTGGCCACTCCGCAATTGCAACAGCTCTACGCATGGCTAGAGGTTGAATTCGACCCGTTAACCCTTTGCAACAACGTGAAAACTATCGTCCAGTCGCTCGAGGAAGACCCCAGTGAGTATAAATATTAATTCTATATTGTTTTTGTTCCTTTACAGCTCATTTGATCCAATATTAAGTACGACCTTAATTATAGCGCGCAAGATTTGTTATACGAGTTTAATTTGGAACTTTCAAGTTTTTTATTTTTCTACAAACTATTTTTTTTAATTTTCTGCACATCGAAAGTACTATATATAACTTAAAATGAGGTTATTTAAGACCCCATTATTGGGAGTGAAGACATGACATGTATAATTATAATGGAATTCGCTACTTACTTACGATTAAGATTACGATATAATATGCGTTTAGTGCGGTGTCGTCGGCGTGGTGACGGAATAAGAATACAATTTACCCTGTCTCGCCCTTGCATATCGTAAAAGACGACCAAGGAATAGAATGTATATAACATCTATAAGATACAGAAAACTTGATATAAAACGCTATACTAACACATCTGCCTAGCGTGGTATAGTAGGTCAATTTCGTACATACGTACATAGTTAAAAGATTTAAATTAACATTGAAAGAAAATGAGTGACATATAATGCGGTCTTTACAAAACCGCAACATAGGGGAGATCGAGTGGATATAATATTAATACGCGTGTTTAGAAATAGAAGATTCTCCGTCAGCATCCACAGACGACTCTATTAATCCTCCGTAATAAATCCCTTGTATATCTGTATAATAGATGTACACGGTAGGCCTCGGAGGTACAACATAACAGTCGATGAGACGCGACAGTGTGTGACATACATGGACACTCTGTGTTAATTTACTTCGACACAAAATACTAAAGGAATACGTATTTTATTACCTCCAAAATCTGAGAAGACTGCACAGATGGCGTAGTGGTTAAGATAGCAACCTACAGCGCCAGTGTCGCGGGTTCGAATCCCACGCGGGACAACACTGTGCGATCCACAAATTGTTGTTCTGAGTCTGGATGTAATTTGTGTCCGTTAATTATGTTTGTAAAGTCCCCCGCAATACAAGGATTATTTCCTTAGTGCAGGGTGTCTTAAAAAAAAATATATATATATATATATATATTTATCGTCCATGAATTTCTGACACCTTATATATTAGAAAAAAAAAGTGTGAGTGTATAAAGTATGCATATCAGAAGTGAAACTCCTTTATCCTCCTTCATCCTTTATCTCATTCTCTCGCCGGCTGAATCCTATACATTTACGTGTTTGTGTCTCTATCGACTCGCTTTGTCGTTTTATCGAGTTTGAAATCATAACGATTCTAAGGAAGTTTCACTTAAAAAAAAATCTATTACATTTTACGACGCGTAATACTAATCCTAAATTAAATACGATGATAATGGCATTGATAGTCTATCGGCGAAACATCTCTTAAATTTGTTCGCCCTAGAGTAGTCAGCTTAGAAACAGAGACTTCTATCAAATTAAGTTCTAAATAATAGCTATTTTGCAAGATTTAAAAAAAAATCAAGAAACCTGCAACCTTTGGATTTAATTTTATTTCAATACACTTCACAGACTATATAATTCAGTTTATTGTTCTAAGTAAGAGAAGGAAAACTCAAAATAAAACCCTATACCAACACGTCTGACCAGCGCGATATAGTAGGTCAATTTCCCTCCCATTGAGCTGTGATGATGATCATTGTCAATAAATCAGTTTATTGTTCCTCCTGTAAAATTTGTATATAGTCAGATACGAGATCTCAGAAGTTCATGGACATAATATTCTTTTTCTTTCTCTTCCATGAAAATAGTTTTATTTAAAATGTTTAATACTCGCGTAAATATCAAATATCATCACGAATTTCTTCCACCTAGATTCCTCACTCGCCCAATATACGACGGCTCTGAAGGACGTCGCCCTCGTTCGTCTGATTCGCCAAGTAGCCCAATGTTACGCCTGCATACAATTCTCAAGACTCTTGGAGCTGGCCTCCACGGATGATCTGTTCCATCTTGAGCGTCTGTTAGTTGACTGCGTCAGGCATAATGATATGCAGATTCGAGTGGACCATGCCAATAAGTAAGTACTGCCATTCATTTTTTTGCTGCCGTCCATCACCTATACTAGATATAGTAAAGAAAACATCATTATCATGAATTTTGAAGTGTCAGCGGACAGGGATTTTTTGAATATATGAAACAAGCAATATGCCCTTGCTTCGCTTTCAATCGCCTTACCCGCGTAGTTCCCATTCCCGTGGGAATACCGGGATAAAATATAGCCTATGTTACTCCCTGATATTGTAGCTTTCCATTGGTGAGAAGAATTAGTGCAAGTTCCAAAAATCAATCGTACATGTACTGACCTAAATGCGAATATAATGTAGGAAATATTAAGACGCACGATTTAAATTAAAAAAATCTCGGAATTACTAGAGCTTGAAATCGTTACCTTCAGTATTGACCGTTTGTCCCCGCCGGACTAGCCATGAATGTCAAGTATTCGCTACCAGTAGTCGGCCCAATGGCCATAGCAGAACGGACAACGTCTAGCCACACCATAGCCTGCCAAAAAAAAAGATTGGCACTGTTTAGCGCTTACCACTAAAATATACAATTAATACTTTGCTTATGATATTTATATGTTTGTAGATGCGTGCACTTCGGTGTTGAGGCTGGTGGCGGCGAATGGTGCTCGGCTGCTGATGAAGCATGTGGTGGAGCCATACTGCAGGCCACGCCCGCTGAACAGGTACACACTCTGCTTATGAACGAAGCACTGGTATTGCTTCTTCATTTCGCATGTTTTAGCTAAGACTTGAGGTAATGTTTATGGACCATGATGTTTCATGTTTCTATGACAAGGAAAACTCGAAATTATACCCTATGCCAACACTTCTGACCAGCGTGGTATAGCAGGTTTAATTATACCTCTTAGAGGAAGCTCCAGTCCAATCCAGAATGAATATCAGCTGAGATGGAAATGATTAACACGATCATTTCATATATTACGTTAGTCCCTTAGCTCTTCTAGTTATTATGTTTCACAATTAAAAATACAATATTTTTACCACCTCTCATCTTCTCGTCTTCAAAACCAGCTAAGGAATAACTATAAGAATGAGTAGCACCACACTTCTAGGCCACATAACACTAACTGCGATCGCTAATCCCTGTGCTGAACGTGACGCTTCTGTCATTATCCCTCTATTGGAATGGCCTATGCCCAACAATGAACTTCGACAGGCTGACTACAACAATTAATTTTAAAAGTATAAGAGTATTTTAAATAAAGAGTACTGTTGTATTCAGGTCCGCGAGCAGTTGGTACGTGCCGCGGAGGTATTATCCAGGTGTGCGGCTACGCTGTTCCCAGCGAGGCGTCGTGCTGAGCGAGAGCGCGCACGCGTTCATATGGTACAACATTACCATGAGCACAAACACTCTGAACACCATCGCGTGCTGCAGCGGCACAAGATCATCGAAGAGCGCAAGGAGTACATTGAGCGTCTGAACACTGTACGCGAGGAGGAGGAACTGAGGTTAGTGATGAGCATTGAATTAATGAAGTTTAATCAATCTTTGAACTCTTGTCAACATATTTAAGTTACAACCCCTCGGCCCACATAAGACCCACTATGGCACGCGGACCTCCGCCACAATGGGAAGGAGATTGAGCTATTAGACCGCGCTGGTCAGACGTGATGATATAGGGTTTTATGTCGAGTTTTCCTTCTCTGGCGTAGTTGTCATGTAGAGTGCTTCCTTCGTCTAAATCAGTTAAAAGTACACATCAAAAAAGGAAATTAATTTAAAATTCAATATGGCTATATGATAATCGCATATAAATAAGACATAAATGTAGATGATGCAATCTTATGATGTTTAGGCGTCAAGAGGAAGTGTCCAGAGCTGCCGCGGCGGCTGAGGCCCGGCGTCTTGAGGCCGAACGTGAGGAGAGGGAACGTCGTCGCCACGATGCTGAGCTGGCAGCTATGCGCGAAAGACACCTGCGCGAACGTCTGGCACACGTCAGCCAAACCGCGCACGGACAGAAGATGTTACAGAAACTCGACGAGGAGGTATCTACACATAGACTACTTTGTTCTTCTTAGATCCTACATATCCTACCCCCACAGATGACGTAATTAAACATCTGCGGTTAAAGTGCGAAATGAAGAGATGTACCACTGTTTGGTGGGCCGATTGCTCAAAATTAAACCAATAAATAAGAACTTAAAATCTTATCTTCACCCGACCTGTGATACGTCTTCTGTCACACATAGACTTCCACGAGAATGCCATAAAGATTGTACCTGTGTCGCCTTTTTTTATTGCTAACGGTGGCAGACGAGCAAACCTGATGGTAAGTGGCGCTGCCGCTCATGGATGGTAACTAGGCCGCTGTCTATCGTGAAAAAAGCGAAGGGAGTGTGAAGGCGTGCAATAAGGTTCGGTGATACTAAAATCCACCGCACGCAAACACCCTCAGAAAGTTGGGCGTCCGGCTCTCTCGCTCACCGAAAGAAACGCAGTAACAAATTGCTACTACTCAGAAGTCGATTTTCTGCGAGTGTGGTACTACCCTGGACGGACCGGCCCGCGGCTGTAGACAACTGTCAACAGTGTGGTCCTACCACTATTAATCCTTCATCCAACTGTTTCCTGCTACTTTAACGATATTGACAATCTGACACAAATTATTTTTATTTATGCTCCTCCGTAATAAATCCCTTGTATATCTCTATAATAGATGTACACGGTAGGCCTCGGAGGTACAACATAACAGTCGATGAGACGCGACAGTGTGTATATTTGCATTCTGTGTTAATTTACATCGACACAAATACTAACGGAACATGACAGGGCAAAAGATATATTCTTTGTATTCGAACCGTTTTGTCGCCGTCCGATACCATCGCGTGCCCTGCACGAACCGTCAGAAAATTTATTTTGTCAGTACTCATTCATTATGTTCATATGGCGTACATAATGGACTATATGGTAGACTCCTTAATAGTAATTTTAAAGGCGTTCATGTATCAACATGCATATTAATTATTGTATAATGCGTTCCCAAATTTAGATAAGCAGTATCATCTCTAGCAATTTTTTTCTTATGCCGCTGACTACTATGGATAATTCACGCACGTGAGCTAGCGCTTCACGACTCGAATGACGGAAGTATAAACAGCGTGTTTTGTTAATTTCATAACAACCTGGACATATTTATCTATGTTTTTCGTATGGTGCCAGAATAAGAATACAATTCACCACTCTCTATCTTGTCCATGGATGTCGTAAAAGACGACAAATGGATTATAATATGCAGATAACATTTATACAATAATAGGAGAGATTGAAAAAGAAAATCTTATACCAACCAACCTATCTAACTAGCATGGTAATTTCCCTCCTATTGTAGAGGAGGTTTGACCCCAGCAGTGGAATGTGTATGGGCGGTATAAGATGATGGACTTAGGGTGCCCGCAGACATACAATTGCAAGTTGGACGACTATTGTACGACTAAATTGCGTACATTTACAATTTAGTTGGCCAACTTTATTTAATTGGTTACACGCCGCAGACTTAACCGATTTAGTCGGTGCCAGTATTGCCAGCGCGGTGCGTGTGCGTGAAAATGCGGGAACAAAACCTTTTAATTGCTCTATTAATAAAAAGAAGACGAAAACAAAAGAGAACATTTTGGGTGCATGCCATATTAAATAACAGATTACAATATGAGAAGCATCATACATTGCATTATTAATTCAGATATTACCCTGACAAATTGTTTCAAGTCTTTTTTGTACAACGCTGGCCTTTTCTGAACTTCCTCTATGAGCTCTTCTACTTTTTTGTTTGCAACAAGTGATCGGGAGACAGACATCGTACCCGTCGACGAAGATGCGAGCGTGGGGAAATCACGCGCACGCGTGTGGTCATCTTGTGTCTTGCCGTGCAACTGTCCAACTAAGTTGGATAGTGTACGAACTTGCATAGGATAACCGTGCTAACAAGCAGTTGGCTGATAGTTGGACAACTTTTTAATTGTGTGTAATCGGAAGGGAATCGTGATTCTGATATGATCAGTGTCCTAGTTGGACGATTTAGTTGGAGACGATGTTGGGGCTAGCATAAGTAACTACGCCTAATACACCTACTTGCGATTTAATCGGCCAACTTACAATTGTATGTCTACGGCCGCTCTTATAATTGTCTATAAAGCAATAAAATAAACTAAAAGGAGAATACCAGATTCACAGGTGTCTAGCATTTTTGCAGCCCAACAGTCAGCTGGGGGCCTATAAGTTTTACAATGATGTGCTTTTTTAAAATATATGTTCTTTTTCTATTAGGACCTCAAGAAGATGGACGCTGAAACCATCGCTCAGCGTGAAGCTGAAGAATTGATGAAGGAACGCCGTGAGTTGCAAGCCAGGCTTAAATCTCAGGAGAAGAAGGTATTTATTCACTTATTACTCAATCTGTTGTTTAATTTTCCAATATGAAGTGTCACAAAATTAAGACAAATTCGAAAATTCACATTTGTGACTTCAGCTTGTTATTCAGAATCAATTGCATAGTGATTAAGTTTAACCTAAATTTGTTTCATGCTGTCTTTGCACAGGTTGACTACTTCGAGCGCGCAAAACGTCTGGAAGAGATTCCTCTGCTTCAAAAGAGCTTAGAAGAGAAACAAGTACAGGATAAGGCCTTCTGGGAACAACAGGAAAAGGAGCGTATCCAACAACTTATTGGTAAGTATTATGCGAGATTAATATTTTTCTATTTGATTTTTTTTATCCCGGTGCATATATATGATGGGATATAAACCAAATTGACCCTATTTATTTGCAGAGGCACGTGCTCGCGACGTATCTACGGCTGCGAGACTAGGACGCATGGCGCCTCAACGTGATCAATTTACGTCTCGACTGCGCAATGAACGTGGTGCTGCTCACGCACAACGCATCGCCGCCTTCCACGACAAGCTCACAACCGAGAGGGAAAAGCGTCTAGCTGAACGACGACAGCAAAGAATCGAAAAGAGACGACAGGAGGTTAGTAATTAGTTCAGAACTTCCAATTATATTATGCTTTTATACAGTTTCCAAGTGCTTAAATCTGACGTATATAGCCTGTATCACTCATACAGTTGAAGACTATGTGACTTTATTATAGCCCTCCACAAATCTAAAATTGTGATGAGCACATGGAAACAGAGGGTTACATTTTGAATATACCTAGGTGATTTTGTTCCTGTGATTTATAAAGATTACTATTTTTATTATAGTGGTTAGCAGAGAAACGTCGCGCAGAAGAACGTGCAGCGGAAGAAGCTAAACGTATTAAGGAGGAGGAGGAGAGGCGAGAACGCGAAGAAAGGGAGAGGAAACAACAGGAAGAACTAGCAGCAGAACGGGAACGTAAAGAAAAAGAAGAAAGGTAAAATAAACATTTGAAATACTATTATTAACCTGTATATATCACTGTAAGAGAAGAATAATTTGGACTTTATCCGTATACCAATCTGTCTCATCGGAAATAGTAAGCCTATTTTCCTCCCACTAAGCGAAGGCTTATCCAACAGTGAAACAAAAATATCTAATTTTAAGTACACAATACACAAAATTATGTCATTGAAATATGTGACATTCCGTGATATTCCGTAATGTGGGCACACACTTACTATTTACGAAAAAACCTATATTTCGGTAATAAATTTATGTTTAAAGAAGTTTAAAGCAATTTTGCCAATATTTTTTAAATATTGCGCGAAAACAGCTCGCCGGTGTCATGGCGTCGGCTGTTACGTCACGTTGAGGTAAACACATCCTTGTGTCTATGTGTAGCGAAGAAAGTAAGCAAAACATTAAATTAATTCTTGTGATAAAAATGAATTCCAAAGTTTATAAGTGGTGTGCAGTACCTCAGTGCAAAAATACATCAATAAAAACCCCCAACAAAGTATTTGTACATGTTCCTAACAAGAAAATAATAAAGGTTAAGTGGTTAAAGCTCGCAAAGCTGTGAGGGAGAGCTAACCTCAAAAATAAACAATGACAAGTTTAATGTAAAAATAAGCTATGAAAATAAAATAAACTCACATCAGTTCAAAACGAGTTAGATTATATCTAAGTTGGTACTAGAGATTAGGTTACTAGAAGCATGGTAGTAAAGATAAACAAAAATTTACTTACAAAGAAGTTTTTACGTTTCTAAATTCAGGCGAGCAAAATTCTTTATTTGTAGCGAGGAAATCACCTAACATCAATACATCAATCCTGGGCAAATTTGAGCTGTTTGCTTTAACAAAGCTTGGTTCCATTGTAATAATCGAATGGAGTCGGTAAATCACACATAAACAAATAAAAAATCAATCCAAATGCGTAATCAGTAGTACTGAGAACAACAAACAGAGTAGTTTACCTTAACGTGACGTAATACACTGTGATTGGTGTTTCAGCCAAAATGGCCGAATGCAGTATTTTAATGATTTAATTTATTGAAAATCTTAATAATCTCAATTATTTAGATAAATCTAAACTAGCGTATTAAATTTTTTTGATATGTATTTTCCCCTAAAATCATTAATGCATCGATTCTTTTACACTGTCGTCACGCCTATTGTATTCTCATCCCGTCGCCATAAGGGAAAGTATAAATGATGACTAAGTACAAACATATTTACTATATATATATATATATATATATATATATATATATATATATATATATATATATATATATATATATATATATATATATATATATATATATATATGTGTGTGTGTACTATTTTTGTATGTAATTCACATTACAGGGAGCACAGGGAAATGTTAGCCCGCTCCGAAGCGAAGATTCGCGCCAAAGAAGCTGAAATTCAACGTAAACTCGAGGAGCAGAAGTCGCAGTCGACCAGTTGGCGACGTGGTGAGATGCCCGAACGTGCCCCAAGAGACGACATATGGCGTGGCAAAAGCGATCCTAAAGACGAGAAGAAGGGTACCACTGACACCTGGAGAGGAGGTGAATTTAATATCTTTATATATAAATTTCTTGTGTACATGTGTATGTCACTGAACTCCTCCTAAACGGCTGGATCGATTTTTCGACATTTATTTTTAATCATCTATAAGCTATAAAAAAGCCGTACATCAATAATTTAGTTAATTAATTAGTCGTAATTACGTTTAATTAATTATTAATGTACTTAATAGTTTAGTCGTAATTCCTCACTTGTACCTGAGAAAAAATCCATTTACTCACGTACTTCACCTGTACCGCTCAGAAATGACGCCATAGCGCTCAGTTATTTTATGATATAGTAACAGCCTTCTAAGCGTTATTCACGTTGGTTCATTTCACAGGTTAATTTTTTCTATGGGCTTGTAGTCTATTCGAGAATGGTTTAGATTCACAGTTGCACCCGGTAGGTAGCGCTTTTTTGAACAGAACAACATCTGTTGGGTCAGCTATTAACCTATATATAAATACGTGAAGCTAAAACTTTGTACCCCTTTATACGGAAATTACGTGGATGGGCAAGTATGAAATTTGGCACAGTTGAAGTATATAATAAGGAAAAGTGCATAAAACTGAAATTTCATATAATAATGGATTACAAATGCATTAAATTCATTAAAAAAGGCATTACGCACACTACAACGCAATTGCTACACAAACACACGTTTGCGTGAGTGTGTTGCGTAGCAACGCTTATACACTTTTGTTTACGGTTAAAATCTCTGGTCGAACTGAATGTCCAACAATCATAATTATGATGACATTGTGTAATAGAGATTTGTACTTATATATTACTTATTAGTGAAATACAGCTTGCTCAATTTACATAAATAAAATTAAGAAAAATTGTGTAGCAGAAAAATTTATTAAAATGAATTATGGCCCAATTTCGACCACTCGGCGACCTCTAGTATATATAATTTCGTCTTAGAATAATAACGTATAGACGGTAAGTTCGCGCACAAAAAGTGAATCATTTCAATTGGAGCCTAATGGAGCTTACGCCGGAACCGTTCCGTAATGTACAAGGTCACTGTACTGCACGTACGTACGCAACTGTTAAAAAATAAATAGGTATTTATGACGGTTTGTGCTTTATGACGGTTTGTGCATTCAAATGGTGTCACAACACATTTGAAAAACTTAAAAAAGTTTTAATATTACTTTTAAAATTATTTCGACAATTTATGTTAATAAAAACAAAATTAGATTTCATAATTTGTATAGTGGTGTGCGTGTGTACGTGTGTAATCGTCTGCGCGCATGTAGTATTTTTAGATTCATGTTTCGAACGTTCGAAGTAGAGACACTATCCTTCTATACGTTATTATTCTAAGAATTTCGTATTATTATACGTATATATTATTAGCATATTACATATTATATTATTAGCTAACTTTAGCAACTTCATTCACTAAAGAAGGCAAAGCGATAAGATCCCATATTGACTGCACAGATGGTGTAGTGGTTAAAATACCGACTTACAGTGCCAGTGTCGCGGGTTCGAGACCCACGCAGGACAATACTTCGATCTACAAATTGTTGTTCTTAGTCTGGATGCAATTTGTTACCGTTGTTTGTGAAGTCACAATACAATTCGGTTAGTCTGACTACCCTAACATTTAAAGCGCGGAAGATGATCAAATAAATACTAGTCTCTCTTTTACTGTGACAAAACTAAAGGGACCTTAATTTTACATACTAATTAGAACTATTTTTATTGATGATGGTTGGTACTTTGGTTTTCCATGTGGTGACAGAGTAAGAATACAATTGACCACCCCCTCTCTAGTATAGTAGGTCAATTTTCTTCCCATTACAAAGGAGGCTTGGGCCCAGCAGTGGGACATATATGAGCTGTGACGATGATGGTTGGTATAGTGAGACCGTTTTTATATATTCTTTAAACTCTTTTGATTTCTCTAAATGATAGTGCAGATGATGGAATAATTAAAATTCCTTGCTAAATGTATCGTTATTTCACAGCTGCCCGTCGCGATCCGCCTCGTGACATCGAACGACCACTGGCCAGGGATGACAGGTACGCAATTTACTCTTATACCATACAGATATTTTATTTGTCTCGCTAATAATTTGTATATAAAAATGGACATCCGTATCCAGATCCAAAATTTCACATCCGTAATATCCCTAATTGTCGCGCTCATGGAATCTATCTATAGAAATAAATAAAATAGAAGTGTCTGTAATGTCAAAATACTGGGCTTTTATTCATGCTCACATGGTTATCTGCACGACACCTATGTTTAAAAACACGTTTAAATTTTTTTTGTCTGTCTGTTTGTTTGAGGTAATCTTCAAAGTGTTTGGACCGATTTTGATAATATTTTACTACCAGGTAGCTGTCTATATAGGAAGTAACTTAGGCTATATGTATTTTATCATGGTATTCCCACAGGAATGGACATTATGTGGGTAGACTTTTAAAATGAGTGATTTATAATCTATTTATCAACTAACTTAAGAGTTAAGTGTTTGTGGCGAAAGGGTCAATCATCTCATCACTGTTTTGTCTCCAGACGCGAAGAACGTCCGCGTGAAGACCGGCCACGTGAAGACCGGTCACGTGAAGATCGGCCACGTGAAGACCGGTCACGTGAAGACCGGCCACGTGAAGACCGGCCACGTGAAGACCGGCCTAGAGAAGATCGTGGCCCTAGGGATGATCGTGGCCCTAGAGATGATCGTGGCCCTAGAGATGAACGCGGACCTAGGGATGATCGCGCTCCTAGAGACGATCGTGCTCCTAGGGATGATCGTGGCCCTAGAGATGATAGAGGCAGAGAGGATAGCGGCGCTTGGCCATCTGCTAACAGGGATGCTGACAGAGATCGTGATAGAAACAGGTTAGTACACCTTTTCGTTGAAAGCAAGGGGCTTAGTGTATGAAAAGATTAGTCTAGACTTATCTAGAATTAGCAGATTCTACTACTTACTCCATAAGTGATCGCAAAATAGTAATGACTATTTCCACCAACGATTATAAACTTAAATTAAATTTTAAGTAACACCTAAGACAATTATATGCCTCGGTACGGTGTTCGGATCGTCGTGTCTCTCCGGCCGGTGCTAATAACGTAGTTAGGTCGGTAGCACGGGGTGCTTTCCTTCCGACTAGTGCATTGACGAGGCACAGTAGGTCGTGAGGAAGGAGAGCACACCGTCCTGCCACCACTGCGATTGCGACGAGGACACGGCCCAGCACACGCTCGAGGTGTATGTCGCGTGGGCAGAACAGCGCCGCGAACTCGTCGCAATTATCAGCGCTGTCTTCGAGTTATAAAGGACTTTCATGTTTTCTTTACTTGTGCTCGCTTTGGGCAAGGAACGACTATTAGGTAAAGAACATATTTGCCCCTCACCTCAGTCCCCGATTCCTCCCAACATGTGCACAAACTGTATCTGAAAACGTTGTCAGTTGGAATTGTATTAAAAGATGACATTTCCCTAATTATTGAGATTTAGTATTTAATAAGCTAGGTCAATTATAAAATATATAAATAAATAACAGTTAATAAATATAAACAATCATTTTTGTTACTTCTGGTTGGCCAGCGTGGTTATAGTATACACTTTGCCAGCCGAATTCAGAAGTGTCCATATAGTAGTAGTATAAAATATTAATTTAACTTTAAATGTTTCAGACCTCGTTATGGCGGACGTTCCAGTGGACCAGAAACCGGTAGTTGGCGTCGTGGTCCCGCAGATCCGCCCCCAGTAGCAGTGCGTATATTAATATCCTTTTATGTGTTAATTAGACATGCGCAAACCATGTCCTGGAGCGGATTGAACATGGAACGATTCACTTCTCTATCGGAACTATGTCCGGAAATCATGTTCGCGGAACTATCTAGTTCCACAGGTTCAGATTACTTCAAATGTTTGACTTCTATGGAACTATTTAATTATGTCTAGGAACGGTTAAATTATGTCCAGGAACTGTTTAATTATGTCCACTGATTGTATAAGCAGTGTCAGTGGAGATAATTAAATAGTTCCAAATTCTTCTTCGATTTAATTGAAATAAAAAATATATCAATAAGTAGGCATTATACATACTTAAAACTAAAACCGTCATCAAATTATACTGTACATATAAAATAATGAAAATTAACGAAACATTTATTTAAACGAAATCCCTTATCGGAAGTCAAGGTCATTAGCGAGCGAGAAACTAAAATTAAATATTAATAAATCAATTGTCGTCTTTAACGCAAAGTGTAATATTCGCATTGTGTATCATAATTGCATAACATAAAAAGTATCATAACATTCCAACTATACTCGTCCTTGGTCGGTTCGTGATAACTCGGACGGAGTCGGTCGGCTCCGTAGTCGCTTCGTAACATGTTCGACAATTCGTTCCGGCGCACATGACAGTTACTCGGACATGTGGAACTGTTTAATTTCACACCGCGGATTGGACCGACATAGTTCCGACGGTGGACATAGTTCCTGGAACTATTACGATCCGGAACTACACACCTCTAGTGTTAATTAATATAGACGACTCGCAGTTCTCCTTCCATTTCTTAAGTACGTGTCTTGTAAAAGAAATCTATGGAATACAAGTCAGATTAAACTTTACCAATACGTCTTCATGGTGTGGTGATATAAGGTCAAAATAAGGAAATCTCGTAAAATCCCTAGTCGGACAATTTTGCTGGCCGGTCACGGATGTCAAGGAATTGATATTAGTGGTCAGCACAATGGCAATGAAGAGGGAACACTGGGCTATGTGGCCGCGAGCCGCCCTTCCGTCGCCCCGGACGGATTTTGAAGCGTATGTTCAAACGACTATACCAAAGCCTGCCAAAAAAGGGCGACAGGACCTACCGGCGTTATTATATTTTGCTAACTTCCTTCACCTGAAGGAAGACAGTGTCTAACAGGGGGAACAAGGAAAATCCTATGAAATAATCCTTGTATTACGGGCGACTTTACAAACATATAACTAACGGACACAAACTATATCCAGTTTCAGAACAACAATTTGTGGATCGCACAAGTTTTTGTTCCGCGAGGGATTCGAACTCACGACACTGACTCTGCAGGTCGGTATCTTAACCACTACGCCATCTGTGTAATCAGAAAAAGATAATTAGTATGTCTCTTAGAAGAATTTGTTTAAAGACTCGCATGATCTGTAATGTGGAAATATTCTTACCTATGTTTTTTTATTATCTATACAGGAGCGCTCTACAGCTTGGAGATCTAAAGATCCAGCACCACGCGATGATCGTTACCGTGATGGAGGCTTCCGTGATCGTGATCGCGACCGTTATCCACCTAGGAGGGACGATCGGTACGATATTGTATATTTACATTCTAAAGCTCTATGACCTCGTCTGAATGCAATTTATGTGCCTTATATATTTTTATTGTCTGTGTGGTGACAAAGTAAGAACACAATGGACCACCCCCTCTCTTATAATAACTATGCAAAAGATGGCAAACTCGAAATAAAACTATACCAACGCGCCTGACCCGCATGATATAGTAGGTGTCGTATTTCCTTCAGAAATAAAAATAATAAATAAACTCTTTTACACTATCAGCTTTTTTCTGTCTTTTTTTTGTCTATTCATACTATTTTCATGTCTTCATTGACAAAGCATATATATTAATTATTCAATTAATATTTGCTTCCAATTTTACAGCGACGGCCTTCGCCGTGACGATCGTGACGGTCCGAGACGTGAAGATCGCGATGGACCAAGACGCGATGGACCCCGGCGTGAAGACCGCGAAATAAGACGCGATGACCGAGATGGACCCAGGCGTGAAGATCGCGATGGTCCTCGTCGTGATGACCGTGACCCTCGCCCTCCACCGAGGCGCGAAGAGAAACGTTAGTATCATACATATTATTTTGAAATTGTGCCTTTAGAGAAAAAATATCAGAGTGAATTTGAGTGCCAATTTTTAGTTATTTCTTTTTTGCGAATATTAGTGACAAGTAGCCAAATTGTTTTAAGTGTTTATAAATTTGAGTTTAATCATTAGTATGTAATGCATGTATCATTTATTTCCATTATATGTTTTAAATAAATGATTAAAGTACCTTTAATAAACTATAAATTATGTTAATTATTAACGTTCTAAATGTTATTTAGCTAAATTCTAATCTATGTTACTAAATTGTATGTAGCTCTCATGCACGAGTTTCTTGGTGAAAGATAAAATATTGAGTAGATCAGTGCAGGTTCTGTTAACCTGGCACATGCTGACAGGCGTTTTTTGACGAGCATCATTTCATTTATTTCATTTTTGTTAACAACTTCACTTTTCCCATAGGGTGACGGAGTAAGAATACATTTCACCACCCCTGCTCTTGCCCGTGGGTGTTGTAAACTGTGACTAAGGGATATCTTGTGATTATAACACCTACGCAAGACAAGGAAAGCTCGAAATAAAACCCTATACCAACCCGCCAAGTGAGAGGTTACCAGAAAGGTATTCCGTCAGCCCGGCCACTGACGACAAGTCACATCTGCTCCGGTGGTCGGCCCAACAACGAGGTGACGTGGGTACGAGTGGGTTATGGTCCCGCGCGCCGTCCTTTCATCGCTCCGGACGGTTGGACCGCGCGTGCGCTTACCATAGCCCACCCATAAAAAAAAAATAATACCTACCCGCCAAATATGGTATAGAGTAGGTCAATTTCCCTCACAATATGGAGGAGGCTCGAGCCCAGTAGTGAGTCATTATGTTGATGAACAACTTGTGCTTATGTTTATCACAATAAATACACTTCTTTTTAAACTACTTTTAGTTCTTCACTTTTTTTGATCTAATCGCTAATATTGTTACAGCTCGCGATCCTGACGGTGATGACTGGCAAGCAGTGACCAGGCGCTAAATTTTGGCAATGTCATCATCTATACTTTATATTTAGACTTTGTATTCATTATGTTTCAATTTATTTGTTCATCAAGTCTCCAGAAATGTTTATTTTTAACATTAAACTCGCTTCATATGTTTTTATCATTTATACTACCGTTATAAAGCTGCAAAGTTTGTTCAATTGTTTGAATGCACTAGTTGGATTGCAAAAAAATCCTGTTGTACCAGATAGTCTATTCATTAAGAAAGATTATAGGTTATAATACACAATCCTGTAATGTTAGATCGGTCAAAATTTAGTAACATTGACTGTGAAGCGTTGTTACTAAATTTGCCGCTGTCATGACAACTGCTGAGATAACGAAAATTGTGATTGGTGTATTATGATTTATTAATATCCATATTATTAGTAAAGTCGCGCGACGACGTATGTGATTAAAATAAGAACAGTAACGCAAGTGAAGCTGCTGGCTCAGCTAGTTTCATATAAAAAATCGTACTAGAAATTATTATTTGCAATTTTCTATTCGCATTATATTTGTTTGATTGCTTTAACATCAAACTATTTGACATATTTTATGTATACTAATGTTATAAAGGGAAGAGTTTGATTGAACGCGCTAATGCCGAGAATTAATGGTTAGAATTGAAAATTCTTTGTTTTCAATTAATATTGCAAAACGGGGAAAAAGAAAATCTTGAGAGCGTCCGTTTCGTACGCTGCACATTGTAGGTGCTTACTACTTTCTCTTATCTTTTCTCTCTCTTTCTCTCTATGTGAAGAAAATGAAGTCACGCGGGTCAGCTAGTTACTTTATATACTGCGAAACTTATCTTATATATATTATAATAGATTGACATAATTATTTGGTCGCAAATGTAGTGCTAATGTAGTTCTTGTTGTATACGGTATAAGGTTTATTTTCTATTTTTTATTATTACAAGTATATGCGCAGTAGCGCTTTACTTCAAGATATGTACTGGATTGCCTATATACAAACATGTGTCTGTAACATTAATTCTGTTTTATTATAAATATATATTTCATCAAAATTTTTGTTTCATTTAGATAATGCTGATGTTTTTAATTTTATTTCCCGTGTGGTGACGGTGTAAGAATACGATTTACTACTCCCTATCTTGCCCGTGGATGTCGTAAAAGACTACTAAGAGACATATCTATATAACATACAGATATTATGTAGATATTATATATATCTTTCACAGGAAAGAGAAGGAAAACTCCCTATACCAATATGTTTGACCAGCATGGTACAGTAGGTCTATTGCCCTCCTAATGGTTAGGAGGCTCAAGCCCAGTAGTGGGACAGTTACGAGATGAAACAATGTCTACCTACATCTGTGGCATGAGTCGTTACAATATTTTGACCAAAGACCTCATCTGCAAAAGAGCTTTAAAAGGTTATTGTCCTGCACGTTTATTTGCAGTATACGTTTTAACGAATGAATAGTGGCATATTACATTTTACATAGAACAATTCACATGTCCTTTGTACTGCAAAAAATCGTACACCGCTTATGCGTTTAAACGAATACTCAACGGACTTGTCAAGCAAATCGAATGAACTTTAACGTATTCGGCTTGCAGTGGCGCATAGTATAGCTCTGTCACGTTCACACGGCACGATGTTCATACCTTTTTATATAACTGTGTGAAGACTGCGGCGATTCGTTTTTACACGAATGAAAATCTACCGTATGAACACCCGGGTAATTGTACGTTAAAATAACAAATACAAAGGAAATGTGCAGGAAAATGTATGTAATGCATAGTAGTGGCCATATCGTCCGATAGAGGCGTTGCTCCTAATTCCATACAAATTGGTTTCGATAACGATACGAATACTTTAACGCAAATATTCCTGCTAAGCCCACTCTATAGCTATTTGATAGTTTTTGTATAATTTAAAGATGGGCCAACTATCCGGCTGCTATCGTAGTTTGTGATTATTCGGCAAAGGGCGCCGACTATCCGCCGCCTTCTTTCTTTGTATGTATTACTCAATAAAATGTTATACCTATACTTTTTAGAATTCGATTTAATATGGTTCCTCATACTTGCAGTATTTACTGTTTTTTTTTTCCGGACCATCACGAGAAATTATCATTTGACATTGGTTGCACTTCACTTTCATCATTGTCCAATAGCAAAAAAAAAACGATATCCAAGGTTTTCTTTTTGACACGATTAAACTGCTCTGCTCTCTCTTGTTCTCTGCGAGCTATGCTCGGGATTTCTCTGCGAGATAGAATACGGAAATCCGCAGAAGAACGGGTGTAACCGACAGCACGAAGAATTAGCACGCTGAAGTGGCAATGGGCAGGCCACATCGCTCGACGAACCGACAACCGCTGGGGAAGAAAGGTTCTCGAGTGGCGACCACGTGTCGGACGACGTAGTGTAGGACGCCCCCCACCAGGTGGACCGACGACCTGGTGAAAGTTGCTGGGCGTCGTTGGATGCACGCGGCACCGGACCGCACTTTGTGGCGTAACATGAGGGAGGCTTACGTCCAGCAGTGGACGGCGATAGGCTGAAATGATGATGATGAAACTGCTCTATCACTATTAGAAACAATGACAATATTACAGCCCCGTAACCCATTGTACTCCCTTCCCATTGCCATTGGGCCCACTAGTACCGAATCCTTGACGTCCGCGGAAGCAGTCCACCTTTTTTTTATTGTCGATGGTGGCAAACGAGCAAGCAACACACCTGATGATAAGTGGTACTGCCGCACATGGACCTTTGCAATACCAGGTAACTGTGGGCCTAGCTGTCTAGGCCCCCAGTTACCTACCGTGAAGAAAATGCTCTTCTTAAACCTTGTTTAAAGAAGGACTTGTCTTAGTGGAAAACAGCAGCAAGTAGTTCATTCCAGATCATCCTTGGTTACCATCAAGTGAAACAGTTGCTCAGAGCACTCCCCACGAAAGAGCCGGTAGAGTACACAGAGTGACCTAAAGTCTCTCCGCCGCTCTATTAGTGACTCCAATCTGTCCGTAAGATTGGGATCCCTGACGATTCGAATAGCACGCCTTTGCAGGGAGTTCTAGTGCGCGAATCAGCTGTAGGTAAACGAATCGTTACGCAAATTACGGAATATCTCCGAAACCGTGATTGGCTGGGCTAACTAATCGGCACATCTCTGGTATTAATGCAATCTGCCACAACTCTTAGATCCCGCAGATGCACAAGTAAAGGTAGCCGTAAGCAGATTAAATCGCTCCAAGAAGAAAATTCTAATGCCCCGTCCACATGTTGGCCGAGCGTAGGCGAGCGATAGTCAACGCCAACGTGTGTATACCCGATTTGCCTTAGTTGGCCAACGCTCGTCGTCGCTCGCCTAGTTGGCCGAATGAATACAAGCGCCAATGTGTGGACAGCTGATTAGTCTTCACTCGCCGTTCCTCGCCGTCGCTCGTGATCACTTGCCTCACTTCGCCTCGGTGTCGGTTTTTGTGCACAAATCAAAGGCGCTCGTCTGCGCTCGGCCAATGCCGTCCACAAGTTGGCCTGCTCGCCATTACACGGTTGACATCCATCGCTGTTAGACGCGTTTAATGAGATAATGTCGCTTAACACAAATGATTATATTTTCAAATTTGTACCACTACTTCTAGATATGCGACGTAAATATAATTATTTATCTATTGGATCTAATGAGCCAAGTCACCCTATATGTTACCTATAGTATCAAAATGTATTACATCATTCATCATCATTTCAGCTCATATACGTCCTACTGTTGGGCTCGAGCCTCCTCCACAATAGGGGGGAAACTGACCTTACTATTCCATATTAGTCAGACAGGTTGGAATAGGGTTTTATTTCGAGGTTTCCTTCTCTTGCATAGATGTTATAAGCGTATTATGTATTATATCCCTTAGTCGTCTTTTACGACATCCACGGGCAAGATAGGGAGTGGTGAATTGTATTCTTACTCCGTCACCACACGGATATATCTTACATTGTTCTATTTCTGTGAAGACTCAGAATCAACCACCTTCTTTTTTACCACTTTACTACGGTATACACTGAGATAATAGTTATATGTATATCTACGCTCATTAAATAAATAGCCGAAGCTGCAGTAACGTCAATGTCAACGTCCATAGTGTTTCAGTGCACAATGAACACTGACTGACGACCGAGGCCAACGTGTGGACAGCTCTCTCGTCTACGTTGGCCACTTGCGTTGGCATTCCCCGCACTTGGCCAATGTGTGGACTTTAGCACTTGCTTTGTACCTATTTGCCGACGCTCGCGTTGGCCTAGGCTCGGCCGACATGTGGGGGCTTTAGTAAATCCTATATCATGTCGTCTGACCAGTTTTATATTATACCAAACCACATTGTGGTCTATAGCTAGTACCAGTACAGCATGGTATTGACTAATTTACGCATTTAACTTATGAATTCAGATCGAATATGTTATTTTGAAGTTGTGATTTTTTTGCGAATTTATTTCATTAGCGATAACAATTTGGTCGTTCATTAAACATTCTACACTTGGAAAAAGCATATTCTAAAAACCGCAAAATAGGTATTGTAAAAACAAAATTTGTAAATATCATTGTTCTGTCAAGTGATTACACGTTTGTATAGACTTGTAAGAATGCACTTTGTTCAGACTAATATTCCAAATTCGCGATAAATACATTCAAATTGAACCTCTTTCATGAATTGATCAATTTTAAAAAAAGGAGAAAATAATTTTTAAATTAAACGGTTTTATTGTAAAGAAACAGTAAAAATAAAATCGTGGGACACTACAAAACAAACATTTTAATCGACCATTGTAGATATTTGACGTGCCCCACGATTTTATCTTAGATTTTGAATTTGTATAATGCATTGTACTCTACTTATCAAGCCGTTTCATTTGATACCCATATTGATGGAATTGAAAAACAAATAGGTTAACCGCCGTTTTGTAACGGCGGCCATCTTGAATTTACAAAATTATTGACTATACATAATTGTATTGTCACCAAAACCAAAGACGTATACCAAATTTCAGAACAATCGGTTGACAGGAAGAGGGTGAAATTTCAATTACTAAATTTGACCCAACAAAGAAAAAAATAAACAAACAAACGGGCACAAGTGAACACAGTCAATCCAAAAGTTAACTTAGTTAATCGTTAATTCGTTAATTAAAATGTTAACTTCGATAATCGTTAAAGCGTTAAATTTACGAAAATTTAACGCAAGTTAAAGTTAATCGTTAAAGTTAACTATTTAAAACTTATACTGCTTTTAGGCTGAGAGAAATAGATAAATTCTACAGCATGTAGTGGAATTATGTTGCATTATGTATGCATCTGTCCACACTAGCTTGCTACGCGCTACTGCCGACAACCGCGATACCAAAAGATTAACCAATACTTTACGACAGTTTCTGACGTAATAACCAGGTGGAGGTGAGAACATATCACTTCCGCTACTATCATAATCTACAATAGAAGAATTCACAGCAATTGAAGAAGGCTCGGGATCTGTTGTCTTTTTCGCGGAGCCGGGCGGGGACCGACTTTGCCTAGTTTAGCCAGATGGCCGACCGGTGGGATGACGTCCGCTGTGACGTCATTTTCCGTTGGGCAGTCCGGTTGGAGAGGCTTCGGTATGATGTTCGGATCGTTGAGACTTTACGGCCGGTGCTGATGGAGTGATTAGGTCGGCGGCACGAGGTGCTTTCCTTCAGACTGATGCAGGTATTAACGGGGCATGGTAGCTTCGCCAAATACCTGCACACGGTCATGAGGAAGGAGAGCACACCGTCCTGCCACCATTGCATTTGCGACGAGGATACGCCACAGTATACACGAGGTGTGTGCCTCGTGGACAGAGCAGCGCCTTGAATTCGTCGTAATCAATGGTGCCGATTTGATCACTAGGGCGATGCTCAACGGCGCCAGGAACTGGGACGCAGCCACCGCCGTTTGTGTGGTAGTTATGTCACGGAAGTAGCTGGTGGAACGTGTGCAGGGGGAACTTCTCAACAACACGATCCGCTGCCGGCGATTTGGACGGCACATTCGTCGTGGAACTTACAAGCGTGGCGTGGCGCATAATTCAAGCAAACAAAATGACAGCATATCAACATACGACTAATGTAACGGACTAAAGTTAACGGAAGTTCAACTTAACGGAGGTTAACAAGAGCGTTAACATTTTTTGAAGTTAACTTAAAAGTTAATCCGTTAACCAGATTGTTAACTTCGTTAATTAACGATTAACGGATTAATGAATTAATGCACACCTTTGCAAACGGGGTAAGCTAAATAAAACCGTTTAATAAATATGAAAACGGTTTTAAGGAACGATCAGTACCGTTAACAAAAAAGAGGGCTTCAATAATATTCGTGTGGTAAAGAATTAAAAAAAATCCATTATCTCATCATCTCTAATTATCCCACCGGAATCGTAAAAATTTACCCCCCCAGTGGTCATCAAGAGAATAAGTAACAGCACTCTCCTAGGAAACCTAAAATAGTACTCTACGATCGTCGCCTCATTTGACAAGTGTTGTCTCTCTTGGGCTACTACATTCAATATTGGACTTTGATAGGATAACTTTTTTATTGTTGTTGATAACAAATGAACAAACAGCACACCTGATTATAAATCATCCTGTATGGCTTATGTAACTGTGGCGCCCGTTTAGAGGGCCATTTAGTGAGTCATTGTCCTTTACATTATCAATAATTTCAAGCATTGTCCTTAACTGACGTAAAAATCTATAATGAATTGTACTAATTCCATAAAATGCCGTGTGATCAACGATTATATTTACAACTAGCTGTTCGCGACTTCGTCCGCGTGGTATAAATACTTTGAGCTAACCCTAACTTTAACCTAAGACTTTGTTTACGTAGGTGAAAATATTTTTTTATAATACGATTCTATCATAAATTATTTTTGCGAAAATTTTGCCGTTAACGTAGCGCAAGCTCTCAAAAGGAAATAAAAAACTATGTATTTTGAAACATTCTTCATTGGTTCTCCGCTCCTGTTGGTCTTAGCGTGATGATATATAGCCTAGTCTTCTTCAATAAATGGGCTATCTAACACTGAAATAATTTTTCAAATCGGACCAATAAGTTCCTGAAATTACTGCGTTCAAACAAACAAACTCTTCAGCTTTATATATTAGTATAGATTAGGGTTGATGTGACCAAAACCCTGTGCGGCGTGGCGTGTATTGCGTGTCTTCCATAGAAAACATACTTTGTCGATCACATGTAAATTGAGGGGAAAAGGATAACATGTACGATATCGCCACCGAATACACATAATAATGTATCAATGCGTATAAATATGGTAGTCAGTTATTCATCAACGATGAGCCGAAACTATTGAAGCTAAAAACAATTTTTGTCAATAATTTCTATCTGTGACGTAGAGATTCAAGAAAAAATACAAAATTCAGCTCTAAAGCGGTGAAACGGAGTGTCATTTCTTTTAATGAAAGAAAAACTCATTTATCCATCGTCTTTAAATTAAATAACTCTTCAGTAAAAATGTAACATTAAATATTTACTACGGCGGAAGTTGACACGCACACACGCAGGTGTTAGAAATATGAATCAACTATTTACTCGATCATAAAATGACCAATTAAATTATAAAATTATAATCAAGTTGGATAATAATTAAGATGTACCCGATGTACTACTTGATAACATTCGGCCATCCTGTGGATGCCGTGTCTGTTAGCAGTGCCTGGTTTGTCCGTGGTGAACAGTATCTGGAATTGATATGTTTAAGCAGTACCTAATTAAATCATGAATTACTTAATTTATACAAATTGTATTTATCCTATTTCAGACAGATGTCCTGTGTGCTTGCTCTTGAATCTCGATTCCAATCCCAAATCCAATCGCAGCTCAGCTCGATTTTGAGCAATTTGGTACTCTTGAAAGCGACACTAACGCACGATTGGAATCAAATTAGGTGGATTTTTTTAAACTAAATGAATTCGACTCTTCTCGATCAAGTCAAATATTTGCTACTCCCGACGTGATTTTGGCATAGTTTAAAATCGTTAATGTTGCACAATTTTAAAAAAGCGTCTTTGTGGTGATCGAGTTCGGACATTATTAATTTAAATTTTTGCAATTGGTGCAACGGCGTCTCCTCTTCTTCATACCAATTCCGTAGAAGTGTGGGCTGGAAATAATCCCACTTCCACCAGATTTTCGATTTTTCAACCTCTTTCTATACAAATAAGTAAAGTTGAAGCGTTTGTTTGTAATGTCAAATTAGTAGGTTTTATCATTCTCACACGGTTATTTGCACGACACCTATGCTTAAAAACGAGTTTAAACATTTTTTGTCTGTCTGTTTGTTCAGGGTAACTGTCTATATAAGGAGTAACCTAGGCTATATTTTATTCCGGTATGCCCACGGAAACGGCACCTACGAAAGTAATTTATGTCGCGAGGGATTTTATTAAAATTTAAATCCACCAACATTAAAATTTGTAGATTGCCCAAATATTTAACCTTTATGTGAATCAAACTGGTCATGTAGATGGCGAAGTGGTTAAAATACCGACCTAGCAAAAGTCGTGGGTTTAATTCCCACGCAAGACTTTTTGTTATTCTGAATGTAATTTCTTTATGTTAATTATATTTTTGTTACATAAAATAATACAAGGATTACCTCCTTAACGCAGGGTGTTGCGCTTAAAAAATATTTAAAGCAATACGCCATGCGCCATTGCATTTGCAATTTAATGCAAGTTGTGAGTACAGTGACAGCAAGAAGTAATCAATATACTACAACAGGTAATCTATAAGTAATACCTTTAACGTTTCCACCAATAGGCAAGCTAAAATCGCGGTCGTTTGAGAAAGTTTATTTTTTTTAAACACTACGCACGCCAGTCTCTGAACCGTCGTCGCATAAAGCGCATGCGCGTGTAACTGTTGAAAACACATCCCCAAACTACCGGTTCCGTAATAATTAGCCTAACACAAAAATTCTTTTGAAGAAAGTGTTTAAGTGAATGATTTGAATGCCGCACTGAGGAATATTTAGAGGATATCAAAATGAATGTAAGTTTTACACACTTTCACGTTTTCGCTATTGTTTACTCGGTGAGATTAGCTGTTGTACGTTTAAAAGAAATGACATTCGTTCAGTTTTCAACTTAGTGCATTAACTTTGTTCTTAACCGTTTAGAAATCGATACAAGTTCACATAATCGCATTGTTTTGTTCGTATCTCTCTTCTCAAATTATCTTTATCGATACAATTTTCAAAATAAATATTAGTATTATGCTGATATATATAATAAATATACATTATAAATTTGATTTATCAATATGCCAGCACAATATATAATATAAATTAGATAATAATTACATATAATAAATTATTGATAAGAATAAATTTGCGCAACAAAGAATTCTAGCATTTCACTTTCTAATTTTGTTCAAAATAAACCTCAACCATAATTTAAAAGCAACGAGAATGGACTCTATATACGAAAATCCTTCAAATAACGGCGGGCTTTGTCTTAAATTCTTTAAGGAAATGATACATTTTAAATAAAACTTTCCATTCAGTGTACCTAGTGCACCTAACTGGACACTTATTTAAAGACTAGCAACCCGCCCTCGCTTCGCTTCGGTTTCAGTTGCCTTACCCGCGTAGTTTCCAATCCCGTGGGAATACTGGGATTAAATATAGCCTATGTTATCCCCTGATATTATAGCTTTCTACTCGTGAAAGAATTTTTAAAATCGGTCCAGTAGTTTCGGAACCTATTCAATATATACAAACAAACAAATCTTTTCTCTTTATAATATTAGTGTAGAGTTGTAGAATAGCTTAAAATACGAGAACTTTTGCCGAGGATTTTTTACTTTTCCTTCTTTACAGCCCTTCAAAACCCGGATATTGGGTAGAGGAATCATTAAAAATCCCAACGCCAGATAATACAATTATCATACGAATTTTCACAGGCCTTTATTTCAAGCTATATTATTTACTTACGTCCTAGAGTTATATTATACGATACCCGCGGGCAAGTAAATTGTATCTAGACTAATTGCACATTGACGCCGTCGCCATATTGAGTATTAATTGATTCCGTGTGGTGACTGATTAAAAATGCAATGCTACACCACTCCTTGGGACTTGTAAAAATCGCACATGACATCCCTAGAACAATGGGCGATATAACCAGTGGAAAATTATAACTGTGAACTCGCTTATGGCACACCTAACACGGTAATGACAGCATTATTACTCTTTTATGAAGAGGTCTAGGTCCAAGAGTGGGCGTCTATAACTGGTAAAAAAATATGACCCACCATATTTTTTAATGTAAATGAGACCCTTGTAAAACATGGCCATTATTTTTCGGGTCAGAACGGGACAGTAACAAAAATAGGTAGAAATATGTACTGAAAAGTTAAAAAACAAGGATACATGTAGAGCCCTGCTTCTCTCTCAGCCCACTTAAGTCCCATTATAAGACTCGGGCCTCCTCCTGGGAGAAAAATTGCCATGCTATACCACACTGGGTAATCGGGTTGATATAGGGTTTTATTTCGAGTTATCTTTTTTTTATGCATATCATATCCCTTAGTCGTCTTTTACGACACCCACGAGAAAGAGAGGGGGTGGTGAAATGTATTCTTACTCCGTCACCACACGGAGAATAAAGTCCTGCAGTATAAAAATATGAACTTAAAAGCTAAAAGAGAAAACAAAGAACAGGACATTCTTGTTACGACTCTAGGAGCAACGGGATACAAGTCACGTTATCTATAGGCCTATGGATGGACTCAATTAAAAATAATATTATTTAAATTACAAAGATACACAAAAGTTGCCTGGGAGAAATCACTGTTAGCGGTAAGGCCGCCCTTTGTACTACTACTTAATATTAATATTATAAGTTCTGCTTTTGTATCTTATGTGGTCTACAATAAAATGTAAATAAATATGGGGACGGTCTAAGAATACAATTCACCACTCGCCCGTGGGTGTCGTAATAGACGACTAAAGGATATGCATATAACATCTATGCAAGAGAACGAAAACTCGAAACAAAAGTCTATATCAACACTTCTGACCAGCGTGGTATAGTACGTCACTTTCCCTCCCACAGTGGAGGAGGCCCGAGTTTAACAGTGGGACGTGTATGGGCTGGGAGGAGAATGAGGTAATAAAGATATGTTCGCAGTCGAAAGGTAGGAGCATGTTATATTTGTGTTTGAACTTATAAGAGTTATAAGCAGAAGATATAAGACAGCTTCAAAATCGTCTACAACGTTGTCCCTTAGCAAACAAGTAGTTCAATGCGATAGTTAGCCTTGTAATTTATTTTTATTAATATTTAATTCCAATTCTGATTACGGATGTGCTCTTTTCAAGCCTGTTTTTATTATAATTTAAAATTAATTACTTATTTAATAAAAATGTTTTGTTTTAATAATAAAACTTATTGGATATATACATATAAGTATATTTAATATTAATGTTATATACGGCATATTAGTAATTTATTTTATTAATGTTATGACGTAAAATCTAAGCAGAGATTATAATTTATATTTCGAATTAGCAGTTTTTAAGTTCAAATTGCTTATAATTTTGCATTAGTTATTGAAATCACGCTTTTTATTTTGTCATTTCTTTCTGGCTCTAAGGGCGTTACGTCGACTTAAGCCAACTCCATCTGATGCCGCCTGGTTAACAATAACATTCCCAAGGATGATTGATGTCACGCAGTCGGCTGTTCATAAAACAGATGTCCAAACTTTTACAAAATGAAAGCGCATATTGATTCGACTTCAGAAAATTGAGATAAGAATATGGTGATGATAGTTTCTGGCTTTATTTTTTTCTAAATTAATGTTAGTCGTAACCAGCAGTATTATATCATGCACAATATGTCTTTATAATAATCATATCATTCACATATTAATATATTATTTCAGTTATATAAACATCAATCCATAATAGAAAATGGGATTTGCTAGCTATTTTCAGGTCAAATTCAAACCACAATGTAAAGATCATTTAAACAAACTTTGAAAAGCAAAGCCTCCCCGAATTTTTTTGCGGTTTTTCTTGTAATAGCCACTGCTATTGTTTTCTAAAATCGCGATCTCTTTTCTACTCTAATAAATTCTGTAAATATTAAACAATATACCGACTATCAAATGGTTATAATGAATATTTCTAGACGGAAGCAAAAACCAATTAAAATAAATTTAGAAATTCCTTTCGCGTTGAATTTTTACTGCAATATGTTTAGATTTGAATTAATCAATCTCTTAAATTTAAACAATTACGGAACATCCGCAAGATTTGAGGGACACAAACTAAAATACCTTCTAACTGCGTATAATGAAGGTTTTATAAAGTTATGAAACAAATAATTACTGGCTTACAGGAACACATAGTGGTCCAAACGACTAGTCGTATAGTAAATTATATTAGTTTAAGTATCGAATTGATTTCGGATTCGATTCTCGGATTTTTATCTGAAAAGCTAATGCTTGACGATTTTTTTCCTCGTAGTAACGATATGGTTTAAATAAATAATATTAAAATAGCAACAGTAAGGAATAAGTACTTATGGATTTTTAAATATGACGAAGTGGTTACGGAGTAAGATTACAAATTAATGACTAAGTGACGGAATAAACGCGCCAAGTTAGCGACATGTCTTCTAATTAGTGGGGTTATCGACGCACGGTCTTTCGTAATCGAAATTTCCTATCAATTTCTATTATTTTTTCATTGGTTCCTTGACAGCTGCGAGAAAAAAAGGTGTTTTATTAACTTCATCATTCAAGCTTATATTTGTCCCTTTGCTGAGATTGTGCCAGCTCTACAATAGGAGCTAAATTAACTTATCATATATATTACGCTGGTCAGACGAATTGGCATGCATGTTTATGCATATTATATCCCTTGGTCGACTCTTTCCCATGTGTAAGATTGTGTCAAATTATGCTCTTACTCCGTCATCGCACGGAAAATTCTCTTACTCATCTGCAATGGAGAATTAATATATATATTTTTAAAGAGATGGAAATTATATATATATATTTTTAAAGATGCATAATTCTTGACTTTATCATTCAAAAACCTAGTTAAAACTTAAGAACTAAAGTACAAATCTTTGATAGCATTGCCGTAGTATGAACTACTAAACCAGTTTGGCTATATATATCATTTGTTCTGAAACATAACTGGTCTAGGAAACTTGGCAGTTGTTCTTCCTGTCAAGTATTTTTTTTAGAATCGATTAAAACAGGTCACTGTGACATCATGTCAACGACATTATATTTTTTTTTACCTAATACTTAGCCAACGTAGTTGTTCTAACAATAGGTAAGCTAATGATTTGTGAAAAAATGAACTATTGTATTATTCATCCTTGAGGGATGTAATTAATCTGTAGCGTGGGATCCAATGCAAGTTATTTTTTTAAATGTTTTGATGTCTTCTTGCACTTTGGTAAATGATACAGCCGCTCTCTGCTAAGCCGCTGCCTATCGTGAAGAAAGTGAAGGAAGTGTTAATGCATGAAATGGGGTTCGAGGTTACTAAAGGTATCAACAAAACCCACTACACGCAATCACCCTCAGAAAGTTGTGCTTCCGGCTCTCTCGTTCACCGAACGAGATGCAGTAACAAATTGTTATAACTCAGACGCCGATTTTCTGCGAGACTGTGGTACTACTTCGGACGTACCGGCCCGCGGTTATAGACAGAAGACGGTTGAAGAAATATTGAAGTAATTTGAAGGCATATAGTTGTCAAAGCGATGTATCCTCACTTAGTCTTACGATATACCTTCACTTACTCTTACTTTTTCTCAGTATGTAAGTATAGGAAGTAATTAAAATATACTATAATGGAAGATGAAGAACAATATCTTTTATTATACGTTTCAATTATTCACTTGAATCATCATCATAATCCGCCTGCTCCTAACACAATTACGTTGGGTTGACTTAATATGTATTTTAAAACAATCTTCCAACGTAATTAACTGCACCTGCGCCTCATGCCGCCCTAGCCGAGGCAGCGGGTGACGTAACCGGGGATTAGTCCGTCACCCGCCGAGAGGCCGACCGCGTGACCAACCGGCCCAACGACGAAGGCGACGTGCATCGTGGGTGGGCTGTGGGTGTGCGTGCTTACGCCCCTCTGTCGCCCCGGACGGAGTGGTGCGAGGAGCGCGCCGACCGCCAGCCCAACCCCAAAAAAAAAACCTAACTAACTGCAAAAAGTTTTGGGAACGTTTTCATGACTTTTGTCGCTTACCTGACATCAAACCTCCTTCAGAATATAATTATTCACCAGATAGCATCAGATGGAGTTTGCCTGGGATGATACAAAGCTCTAATCGTCTTTTACGACACCCAAAGCAATGTAATCATCTCATCATCATCATCATCTCAGCCCACATACGTCCCACTGTTGGGCTCGGGCCTCCTTCATAATGGAAGGGTAATTGACCTACTATACCACGCTGGTCAGACGTGTTGGTATAGGGTTTTATTTCGAGTTTTCCTTCTCTCGCATAGATGTTATATGCGTTTTATATCCCTTAGTCGTCTCGTACGATCACCCACGGGTAAGATAGGGGGTGGTGAATTGTATTCTTACTCCGTCACCACACGGACAGCAAGCAATGTAAAGGATGGTAATATTGGTAACTGCCATCACAGAAAAATTACTGAAATACTTTTTCAATTAATTAAATAATGTTTTTGATGGCATTCCAATGTGCATAATAACCATAAGTATATAGGTAGGAGCTCAACCCGACTGTTGATGGGGAGTTATTAGGACGCGTTATGGGACCGCACGCTACCTTGCCGCGTCGCCCAGGACAGTTCAGGCGGGATGTGTCCAGACTATAGCGTGTCAAAGAAAGATTTATAAGAGACCTGTATTATAAATAAAACTACTTTTACGGATTATATCGCGTTTGTATTTGATTTATGATTGCCCGACGTTTCGAATACATTACAGCATTCATGGTCACGGGCAGACTAAGATGTCTGACGTCCAAACAAGTCAAAGTTATTACAGATTTTTTTTTTGATCTGTATTAATGACTTGTATTAATTCTATGACAATGGCGCAGATGGCGTAGCGGCTTATCATGCCAAGCGTACCGGCTTTGAATCCCACACGGGGTAATACTTTGTGCGAATAATATTTTGTGTCAGTCAATCACATGTCTGTAAATTTCTCCACAATACAGGAATTAATTATTGACCAGTCAGGAATTATAGTCCAGAGTGTTTGCCGCATTGGTCATGGGCGTCTAGGATTCGCCTCACCCTTTCGTCATTGCCCCGTGTAGAATGGAGGGCTTGCGTCCACACCACAGCCTGCCAAAAAAGAATGCTACTTTAAAGAAAATATCTAGTGAAATAATCGGTTCTGTTAATAATTAATAATCGGTTTATAATTAAAATAAGGAGCGCACCAAATTACTTATCAAACCTTTTATAACATCCAAGTTGTTAATATCTGGTTTTTAAATTAAAATACCAGTTATAATAGATGGCGAAAGTATCCAAATATGAAAGTTACATGAAAATACAAGCTAGTTAATTATTTACTAAGAACCCAACCTGGCTACGTTGTATTAATACATAAAACTTGAATATTAAATTACAAACACGACTCTCACATAAATAAAAAAAGATGTCGACATTTTTTTTCGCTACGAATCGACGTATCGAACGAAAGAAAAATTACTTGGTTTTTAACTACACTTTTACTTTCATGCGTCGTTATAGTCTATGGTAAATCGACCATAGTTTTTTTTCTTAGCAATTTTTTTTCACACATAGAACAGACTAAATAACTCTTTCACACTTTCTTTTAAATTTATTTAGTTCCTGGTGATGAGTTATGAATATTAACGATTCATTACTTTCTTAGAACAATTAAGATGTTAATACACAATTTGTTATGATTTTCTCGCATAAAAAAATATTATTTTGTGAATACTTTTTACCACTAACAGCAGGGGTACAGCTATCAATCAATGATAGGGGCCCCTAGACGGTAGGAGCCCCAAATCATTTATGTGTAAGTAAAACTTCCTAAAATGTTACAATGATTAATAAAATTTTTGAGACTAACTGGCAGGACAAGCATTATATTTAAAAAGCCCTTTATCATTTGTTTTCTTCTTATTTTTTTAAAAAACGTAACCTTTCCTTTGGGTCCTTTAACACTTTTTGATAAAAGGTCTGTCTAACGTAAGCTATACCGCTGACTAACAGTCTACATTCTCAAAGAATTTGCGAATCATCTACAGGCAAGCGAAAATTTCTAAACCGTTATAATTATTAAAAACATTATTGAGACTTAACTGGTAGAATAAGCATTTTGTTTAAAAATCACATTAACGCTTCTTTTCTTCTTATTTTCTTAAACACTTAAACGTTTCTTTGGGTCCTCCCGTACATTTTGATACAGGGCCCGGCTAACGCTAAATTACGCCACTGATATACAGCCTCAAATATAACACAAATCGAAATCAAGCAACCAAATACTTCCTATCCCTACTGTTATCGGCAACTGGAGCGGTGCAGGTGCGAGTACCTGCGCCTGATGCCGCCCTAACAGAGGCTACGGGTGACCGCACCGGGGATTAAAGGTGAACGCACAGATATCCGCACCGAACGCGTCGAACGAGTCGAACGAAACGAATTTTAGAATTCTGTGTATCTCATGAAACCTCGCACACTTGACCGCGTCGAATCGTCCGCATCTGGCAGACGATTTCTATACAAAATTCTAAAATTCGATCCGTTCGGCTCGTTCGGCTCGGATAAGTGTGCGTTCACCATTAGTCCGGCACCCGTGGACAGGTTAAACTCGCGACGGCGATCGGCGTCCCGGTAAGGGACGTACCCTCGGGGTATTCCGTCGGATCGACCACTGAAGTCATACTCAAAAAAAAAATCCCTACTTTTATAGTTCCTTTATGTATTTTCCTTGTTTTTAAATACACCCCTTTATGATACATGAGTCTCCTTTGACTATGCAACGTATTCTCAGAACAAAATGCTTAACAAATGGTTGCAATGACTCACGCATACATATGTTCTGAGGTCAGTCACCTAAGGTCTGATCTGAACCCATAACGTACATATCTAACCAAAACTGTAGACAAAAATATAAAAGTATGGGTACTTAATTTGGAACTCAGAATTTCTTTATTTTTAGTAGCTTATACATACGTGCGGCTTTAACAACGCTTTCAAATATCGTTATTATCTCGGCTGATATACGTCCCACTGGTGGGCTCGAGCCTTCTCCATAATGAGAGAGAGATTGACCTTACTACACCATTCTGGTCGGACAAGTTAGTATAGGCTTTTGTTTCGAGTTATCCTTCTCTTGAATAGAAGTTATATGTTTATTATATCCCTTACTTACAATATTATAGAATTGTGTTATTATTTTCCGGAAAAGATTTATTGGCATTTGTTTTTTCTTTCAATACAATTAAATAATGATTAAGTGACACCAAGTTACATATATTATCACTGCCTCCTAGCCCTTTAAGTTCAAGATATTAAATAATATTTCAATTAATATTTCTCGATAATCCCAGTAAAGTTTATTAATCATTCAACATTATACAACACACGCAATTACTGAAAAACAAAATGATTTGGGAAGTGAATTCTTCGCGTTCCGTGGACCGATAAACGCGTTTTAATATGGTCCGCTATTTTAAGCACCGATGATTTACTTATGTATACCTACTTACAAATGAAAGTATTTTTTTTATAAAAAAACAAGATTATGAAACATATATTAGACTAGAATTATGTACGCACAAAATGTAGTGTATTGCTCAATAGCAATACACTACATTTTGTGCGTACATACTAATATTAATTAGGCAATATACTTGAGTCCAATTTGAAAAAGTCCTATAATTTTTTTTTCAATATCACTGTGTGGTGACGGAGAAAGAATACGATTCACCACCCCCTCTCTTACCTGTGGGTATCGTCAAAGACGACTAAGGGATTAAATGCATATAACAACAGCAAGAGGAGGAAAACTCGAAACAAAGTCGTTTAAGTAACGTGGTATAATAGGTCAATTTCTCTTCTATTGTGGGGGTCCTCCCCCAACTAGTGTAGCCCAACAGTGGGACTTACATGAAATGAAAATGATGATAATGACATAGTATTTATATTCTTACTAATATTATAAATGCGAAAGTAAGTTTGTTTGTTACGGTCTCACGCTTAAACCACCGAACCGATTTCAAAAATTTTTTCACCAATGGAAAGCTATAATATCAGGTAGTAGCATAGGCTATATTTTATACCGGTATTCCCACGGGAACGGGAACTACACGGGTAAGGCGACTGAAAGCGAAGCGAGGGCGGGTTGCTATGTATAATAAAAAGAAGCGTCACTATTGAAAATATCGATGTTAAAATAAACAAAGTACCTACGTACACTAACGAGAGGGTCACGTTAAGATTACGTGGAAACTGCTGTGATTACATTTATTGAAAGCGTCAAGTACAAAATCTTAACACAAACATGTTACAAATTGCAAGGCCAAAATGCCACAGTCGTGACTAGACTACATTGCTGTATTTTTTGTTAAACAGCGTTATAAATACATTCAGTTTATTGGTCCATTGAAATATTCATGAAATTAAGGTTGGATATGATGGCATTCAATTCTAGATTGATCACTGACTTCCTTGGTTTACTGCCAAAAAAAATTTTAATGACAATTAATGACAATCATGTAAACTGAGACTGCCGCAAAAGACTGTCTCTAAGGGCAAAATCTCCAATGCCCTCTCCGTCTGATAACGGAGTAAGAATACAGTTCACCAGCCCTCTCTTACAACTGGGTGTCTTAAAAGACGACTAAGAGATTAGACAATATCTATGCAAGAGAAGGAAAACTCGACATAAAACCCTATTCCATCACGTGTAAGTATTACGCGTAAAGTAGGTCCATTTTTCTTCCATTGTGGAGGTGGCCCGCGCCCAACAGTCAGACTTAAATGACATGAGATGATGATGAATTACAACATGGTCTATTTAAATATTTCTACTTTGCCTTATAGGAGAGAGAGAGAGTTCTAAGATCTCTCCAAGTACTTATAATACCATAATCCTCGCGCTAGGCAAGTGGATTGAACAGCAGTTGATGTTACGAGTTGCCCAGAAGAAAGCTGCTGCCTATAGTCTTGATGATGCCTCAGGCTGCTTTTACAACCCCCAAGGCACTTGAAGCAATCCCGCCAGGCTACCCACGACAAGGGAATCGGTATGAGTGGTCGGCCATGGGAAAGACTACGATAGTTTATGGGTCTCCGCGCCGCCTTGGAGTCGCCCCGGACATAGTGGACGGCGTGTGTGCTGATCATAGCCGGCCCAAAAAAATAGGACTTGAGGTGTGATAACAAATTATTCTGGACAAGACTAAATATTTCACAGTACGTAGAAAGCAATAATATACTTCAGCGGCGCTACACGAGACCATGACCCAGATATATAATAATGAAGTATTGACTTGTATTGCCTATTTGTCTGCGTTTATTATTAAAAAAAAAAAATATTTAAAGTATTTGTTTATCTGTTAAGTAACCTATGCTCAGTTCAGTGACAGTGTTATTCATTCTCTTTGAGCACTTAACAGAGGGTTACAAGATAATAAATTCTGGTGACTTGCTAAAGCGATAAAAATAAAATGAAATTAGAATGATTGCAAAGAAATTACTGTTTTCCTTATTTTTGGAATTATTTTGCTTAAAACATCAAGTAGGGTCCATACAATCTGCGCTGTAGTCGTAAAAGCACCTAAAGAAAATTTTAGGCACCTAGGCACGTTTTGACAATGTTATGGCATACTAGCAACCCGCCCTCGCTTCGCTTCGGTTGCAGTCTTGCCTGCGCAGTTCCCGTTTCCATGGGAATACCGGAATAAAATATAGCCTAGTTTACTCCCTGACATTATAGCTTTCCATTGGTGAAAGAATTTTTGAAATCGGTTCAGCCGTTTTGAAGATTACCCGGAACAAACAGACAGACAGACAAAAAAAAATATAAAGTGTATTTTAGGCATATGTATAGTGCAAATAACCGCGTGAGCATGAAAAAAGCCTATTATTTTGACATTACAAACAGACACTCCAATTTTATTTATTGGTATAGATTTGGCAGTAAATTCATGTAAGTCGTCATCGACATGGTCACCTGTCGTGTTCACGCTATGTCAATGTCACAATATCTGTGCCGATAGATGTTAAACCAAGTTAAAAAAATGAAGTAAATACTTCATTTCATTCATCTAAGATCAAACTAATTTCAATATCGAAAAATAACAACTGTTCATAGTTTTAAGTTTTCACGTTTGTCGGCAGTTCTCATAACTGCTCTGTTTTTTTATTACAGAAACATTTTCCCTTAGTTGCGTACGGCTTCGTGACCGCCCTAGAGATAGCGGTCTACGATTAGAAATCATTACTTTGGGATGATTTAAAGTACCTATAAAGTTACACTGTCTTGTGGCTAATTACTTAAAAACCATTTTTATGTTGTAAACGCATTGCCTGAATACGCAGCATAAATGTTTCCTTGTTATTTTTTTATAGTTATAACGAACAACGAACTTCCAAATCCAAGCACATTATAATTGTAATTTTCTTTTTTTTTACCGTTTCTCCAGGGCTGCTATTTATTGTGTAACCATGGGATTGGTACATAAAGAAAGTTTTTGACCATTTTTGATGTTAGATAGAATTATTATCCATGAGAACTATGGCGTTATTGTAGTAATTGCTGTTATTGAAGCCTTTTATGTTGAGATTACTTTCACAGATTACTAATAGGCGCTAGTTACGGCTATCATAACGAAGTATAAAGTAAGATAATTTAGACATTACTATCGCTTAAATACTTCAGTTTTTTTTTCAAGTATAATAAATATTTAATTTCTGCATCAAAATGATATAGAGTGAATTTATTTGAATCAACAGTATGCCAATTCGCTTATCATATTTAACTAATTTATTTTAAACGCAGTCTTTTCTATATGGACATTTAGGAATCGGGCAATATTTCAGTGGTTTTTTTTTTCTTTTTTTGTGGGTGAGTCGCGGTCGGCGCGCCTCTGCACCACTCCGTCCAGGGGCGACAGAGGGGCTTAAGCACGCAACTCCCGCGACCCACCCAAAAACCACGTCGCCTTCGTCGTTGGGCCGACCACAATATTTCAGTGGTAAGCGTAACGTTACCGTTATATGACAACCATTGACAGTGTTAAACGACAGCGTTACACCACAGCGTTAAAGGACAGCGTTACACGACAGTGTGACACGACAACGTTACACGATATAATTTAAAGGTTCATTTCCTTGCATCGCGAGTGTAGTTGCCTTGAGTTTCTACGCTGTTTTTTTTTTATTAAAAATACCAGTAATGACTGAAAAAAATTATGTTGTCTAAAAATAAAAAGTAAATTACGATGACACAGAACTAGGTCACATTTAGTCATACTGAGCCTGTCCGTAAATAAATTAATGGAGACAATACGGCCGTATATGGTCCTATACCTTTTGTATGCCTGCTCCGCGCCTTTAGAGTAATCTACTGACACTGGATCTTTGCCTAAGCCGCGGGTGATTGGACCGGGGAATAGTCCATCACCCACAAAGAGGCTGACCGCGTGAGGACGACGACCCTACGGGCCTCGGGGAGGAGCAGGGGTGCCCGGAAGGATATCCCGAGGAGCTAGCCACGGAAGACAAGGATTCGGTACCAGTAGTCGGCCCATTGGCGAAGGGGAGAGAATGCGGCGGATTATGGGATCGCCACTTCGCCCTCTCGTCATCCCTGACGACACGGACAGCGTGCAGCCCCACCATAGCCTGCAAAAAAAAACCGTGCGATATTTGGTCCACTCGACGGGCTCATAGCAAATATATCTATTTTTTATATGTAAACGAGTAAATAGAAGTAAAATCCTGACAACATTTATTAAGATTTGGCCTATGACTTAGATCCTTTCACTTTTCTTTATTCATAAGTTTTAAAAAGACGATTAAAACTAATTAGTATTCATTTATTTGAGATGTTGAACATACAAACGCACAATTAAACCTGTAGTAAGGTCGGTCATTCCTTGATCGCTTCCGAATACGATCGTGACTCGAATGGTGTATCCGATTTCTATTGTTTAAACAAATCTATTGTTGGTTTAATTTATCTTTATTTGTTTAAAGTGACGATTTTGTTATTCCGGCTCTGTTGCTATTATGATTGCAAAGACGGCAGACAGACCTAAGCACCGACCTCTTATATAGAGTATCATAGGTTGGATATCCATCTAGGACATTCCTGAATGCGATCCACAAAGTATATCTATATATGTATAAAAGAAAGTCATGTTAGTTACACTATTTATAACTCAAGAACGGCTGTACCAATTTACCTGAAAATTGGAGTGGGGGTAGAACCAGGCGACGGACATAGGATACTTTTTATCCCGTTCGACCGGGTTCCCGTGGGAGTTGACATAAAACGTCAAAGAGAATACAAGTCACTATAAAACGTGGTATAACAAAAACGCATCTGTCATGTAATAACAAAACGCAAATGACAGCTATAGTTTCGGAAATTTAGAAAATATATTAAAAAAAAAAAATATGGCGGTAAAAAGTTCGCAGGGTCGGCTAGTATTAAATAAAATAATTTATTCTGCATAAGCTATCGTTGGAATCCAATAATCTACCACAAGATAGGGACGCGGCCACAAGCTGAGAAGAACAGGCAAGAAACTCAGCAGGCTGTCACTTTATATTTTCTTCTAAATAAAATGTATGAAACAATAGTAATAGCTCTAGTGTAATGCTCTTCGAAATAGGATTGTTTTGCCAAAATTTAATCCAATTAAAAAAAAAATATGGCTGGACCAGATCCCACCAACAGTACTCGATGACGAGTTAACTAATAGAGCATTCATCACTCCCCTAAACCATATTGGAGGGAAAGGAGCGACTCGCCCTGCGTCACTACCGCAAACAGAAATATATTTAGTGAGCATGACCAAACCATAAACTGCGAACGTGAGAATTTTAAAAAGACCAAAACCTAAATTCGTCAGTCATAATCATCATCATCATCTCAGCCCATATATGTCCCACTGTTGGGCTCGGGCCTCCTCCATAATGGAAGGGTAATTGACCTACTATACCACGCTGGTCAGACGTGTTGATATAGGGTTTTATTTCAAGTTTTCCTTCTCTCGCATAGATATTATATGCGTTTTATATCCCTTAGTCGTCTCGTACGATCACCCACGGGTAAGATAGGGGGTGGTGAATTATATTCTTACTCCGTCACCACACGGAAAATACGATTTTTTTTTTTTTTTTATTGGGTGGGCTATGGTAAGCGCACGCGCGGTCCTGTCCCTCCGGGGCGATGAAAGGACGGCGCGCAGGCCCATAACCCACCCGTACCCACGTCACCTCGTTGTTGGGCCGACCACCGGAGCAGATGTGACTTGTCATCAGTGGTCGGCCCGACGGAATACCCTTTCGGGTAACCTCACCTCTCGACGTACTGGGACGTCGGTCGCCATCGCGCGGTCAGCCTCTCTGCGGGTGACGGACAATTCCCCGGTCCGATCACCCGCGGCCTCGGCTAGGGCGGCATTAGGCGCAGATACTCGCGCCTGCGCCGCCCGAGTCGCCGGCGGCGGAACGTGTCGCCGAATAGGAGCTCTACTCGCACACGATCCGTCGCCTCCTTCCGTGAGATTACGGCCTCACAGAAGGCGGCGACCGCGTCCCAGTTCCTGACGCTGTCGAGCATCTCCCTGGCGATGGTCGGCAGCGCCAGGTCGGCACCGATAATCGCGACGAGTTCACGGCGCTCTCCCTCCCATGCAGCACACTCCTCGAGCGTGTGCTGCGCCGTGTCCTCGTCGCAACTGCAGTGGTGGCAGGACGGTGTGCTCTCCCTCCTGACAATCTTCAGTCATAATACGCTACGCTGTACAATCACAAAAATAACAACAAAAAAAAAACCTGCGAGTTCGTACAACAAGTACGATTCCCGTCCGATAAGTCTGTTTCTATAGTCCCCGTCCCCGATATAATAATTTATTCCTTAGCAATTGTTGTTAAAAATGCAAAAACGAGTAAAAATATTTAACTTTTTTTTATTTAATGTATATAAAACGCACAACTTAATTAAGTCATTGACGATATTCATATGTGAAAGTGAGTTTCTTTTTCTTTATTGTTAATAGAATCTAAGTCTAATGTTATCTTTTTTTAAATATTTTTAAACCAGGATTAACAATGATTCCACAGTAGCCTATACTTGAAAATGTTTGGGCCGATCACTGAAGTCAAGGAACTCTGCACCGGTGGTCGGCCCAACGACGAAGGCGACGTGCTATCGGGTGTGTTACGAGGCCGCGCGCCGCCCCTCCGTGGCTCCGGAGGGCATTGGGCGCTGGGTGCGCTGTCCGTAGCCTACCCCAAAACAAAAATACTTGAAAATGTTTCCGTGTATTTAAAAAGCAAATATACTACAATCTATTAATATCTTTCTCGCTGGGCTACTAAGTTTCTATGATTTGGTAGGACCACACTGTCGAGAGTCGGCTATCTACAGACGCAGGTCGGTCATGCCCGGGTAGTACCACACTCTCGCAGAAAATCGACATATGAGTAGTAGCAATTTGTTACTGCGCTTCGTTCGATAAGTAAGAGAGCCGGAAGCCCAACTTTCTAAGAGTATTTGGGTGTGATGGGCTTTGATGGATGTTGCTTTCAGTATCGCCAAACCTCAATGAGTGCACTCATTCATACTCCCTTCACTTTCTTCACGATAGGCAGCGGCTTAGCAAAGGTCCATAAGCGGTAGTATTATTTACCATCAGGGGTGCTATGTGCTCGTTTGCTAGTGCAATAAAAAAATAATAAATCTAGTCTGTTATCCATTGAAATAGTTTTATTTCAGTTTTTGTGCCGTCAATTCCAATTCTTAATCACCGATTTTTTTTTCTTACACCCACGAAAACAGAAGGGCTGAAACACCATATTCTTATTTCGTCATGATAGTATAAAGTCCTTAACTAATTAATTATATAATTTTCGTAATTAAAATTATTAAAATTATCGTCACAATTCGTAATTCTATTATAACAGCTCTCGTTTTACTAAATTATAATTTAAAAATATAACTCTTGGGAAAAAAATAACGCGTATGATTTGTGTACTTTTAGATTTGTATCTCTATGGTCTAAAAACTATTACAAATTTACGTGTTACACAATCTTTTACACGCATTGTTTTGTCCTTATTATTAGCTTAATATATTCAGCGGTTGCGTATTACGTGTCAATTTGTAATATGCAGTTTCAGTTCTGTTAAAAGTTAAAAATAGTTAAAAATAAATAAATTTAACACAATTTTCTTTCTGTTGATTTTGTATTTATGATTTCTCTGATACTAATTTGTGAATTATGAAATAGATTACCGTAAACTGGACTATAGTTTAATTTTTTCAAATTTCTCGTCTACATTGGTCTGGAATGAAAAGTTAACCACTTGCTTAACTTATCTAGATATTAACTTCGACAGACTTTTTCGAATACTCGACTTGATCTTTGAGAATAAGCGGGTGCGCACATAGCAAGCAGCTTTGCAAGGCATTTGCCGCGCTTGATAACTCTTCGTATGTGCGAGGTAGCCTCGGTATCATTGCGAGGCTGCTGCGCGAATCGAGCCATTTATTCGTTCATTCAATTAAGAGTTAAGACCCACCTGTTACTTTTATCTTTAAAAATAAAATTGTAAAGAAGAAAGACAAAAAATGCGTACAAAGTCAATATTGGATCCAGACATTATACACAGATTATTAGGCATGAAATTTTGCATGCATCCCAAGTGCTCGCGGCAAACGACCGAGGCGCCTTTGAGCAAAACAACAAATCGATGCTCAGTGACTAGGCAGCTCGATCGCTTTAGGCGGCGCGCATGCTTGCTTTCAGCGAGGCATTTCCACACAGACCGAGTGGCTTTGCGCGGCAAATGCCTCGCGAGACTGTTCGACGTATGTGGACCCGCCTAATGACATATTAGACTAGACTCTACTCAAACTCAAAAATTCATGTTCGTGGGAAGAACTGGCTAAGTTAGCTAAGTAATATGGTAACGGGATAAAAATACAAATCACCATCCCCTCTCTTGTCCGTGGGTGTCGTAAAAGATGACAAAAAGGATATGATATACCCATAACGTGTGTGTGTGTGAAAAGGAAAACTTTGCCAACTCAACATAAAACCAGGTCTTTGCCAGGGCGGTAAAATATGTTAATTTACCTTCAATTGAGACCCAAGGTCAAAAATGGGACCTATGTGGACAAAGACGAAGTTAGTCGTTCTATTATGTAGCGAATTAACATCATAAAATTTATAAACAAATAAAGAATGTTATGCAAGACAGAAACCATTTTTTTTAGGGTTGGGCCATGGTCAGATCACCCATCGCCCGGCTTCATCCGGAGCGACAGGGGTGGCGTGCGGCCCCATGACCCACCCGTAAAACGTCGAATTCGTCGTTGGGCCGACCACCGGTACCGAATTCCTTGTCGCCAGTGGTTGGTCCGAATGACAGAAGCCATGAGTTATCTTTCATCTCACATCTAGCTTTTCAAGAACTTTGGTTTCAGTTAATTATTTTATTAGGTAATTCCTTTATGAACTTAGCATTTTTAAGTATTATTAATACATATTTAGATATAGAAAATATAATGCTTAAGCAATATAATCGAATGTATGGCTAAAAGCGTTTTCGGTCTTACATCCAACTTTAAATAAGTACAAAACCATTAACATTTTGCATCTACATATGTAGATTATTATTATCGCGCGCTTGCTTATCTAATATGTAAAACATAATCTTGACCTTAACATTTTATAGATTTTTAAGACTGCTTTCATCTTTCTCAAATATACACTAAAGAAAGTAAGTAAAGATAATATAGATATAATAATTCAGTCATTCTTAAGTGACCTTTAAGGTTTTTAGTAGCTTAAGGTTGAATTAACTGACCTTTTGTCAGTTCACATTGAAAGTACTTTCTAGTCGTGTGAAAGCTGATGTATTCTGTCTGAAAACTAAAAAAATTAAATCATGTGGACTGTGATTATAGCCAATTAAGGTATTGCCAGGTTTTAATTTAATATACCAGTTAAAAATAACCGGAATTTAAATGTAAATGTAAGAAAGCAGAATTTAATTGCTTAGGGTATTCTTGAAATCTATATTATTTATGATTAAAAAAAATATAGTAGACATCATCATCATCATCATTTCAGCTATTGTATTTATTTTTACTCAAATCGTAACATAAGTTTTTTTTTGTTTACAATCATTTACAATTATTACATGCTTGTATAAGTTATATGTCATTCATTGAATTATTATGTCTATGATTATATGAGGATATTCTCCACTTCCTCATTACCACATGTCCAGTATAGGTCAGTGATACCGCTTCACACAAGGAAACACGAATATCATATTAGTCTGCATTGCCGTGACGGACCATTACAATTTGATTGTGTAACTGCAATATCTCTAATAATAACTGGTATAGGACTTATAATGGATTGCAAAAGCGCACGCACGATATTGTCGAGCCTTTCGACCGTGTAGTTGACAGTTTTCTCTTTTCAAATAAATATTCAAGGCCTTTTGATGTGTGCCTTTGCCATAGATTAATATTCATCCAATTTTATCGATACTTTTAAACGAAATTCCAAATCTATTCCACAACTGTAGAAACTACTAACAATTCGTTGAAATTCTTAGTTAAAAATAGAAATAGTACTGCTATTTATAACTATAGTACTATTTAGTAGTACTGTTTACAACTAAAAAAAAATTAAGCGTCGGTCAAGTAAAAATCAAATACGCAATCTGTAAAAATAGTTTTACCTATTGAAAATAGGTGTTCTGACCATGTACTCACGTAAACATCAGAAATGAATGTGAAATTGTAGGTTATTTTATTTATGTATTTGGGCCCTTGAATTTATCCACAATGCCAATAATCTGCGTAGGCAGTACATAAGGGGTTACCTACTAGCTACTCTGTTTGTTGTTCCAGCGTGCGTTAAGACCATAGACTACAGAAAGTTATTCCATTAAATAATAACAATAATAATGAAATTTATTATATAGATCAAGGAGTTATAAAACCTTTCCTTAAAAATACTTAGATAACTACTAGTATTCTTCTTTAAATATTAAAGATTAAACGGGAATCTATCTTTTATAATCAAGACACCAGCCATATTTAATCGGTTTTCATATTTTACTAGTCCATAGCATTTTTATAGTTATTTCTATGTAAACATTACTCAGAAAGAAGACGTCTAGTGCTTGTATTTGTAGGCCTTTTTAAAAAGGCAACAACCATAAAACATAGCCAGAACAAGACTAATGACCTCTAAATGTTTACGTTGCCATTTCGCCATGCTTAAAACTATTCGCATATCATCACATCGCGAAAATATATATTTTTACCTTGTTTGTTTATTACCTGATTGACTACTTTCTAAGTTTATCATACTGGTTGAAATACATTCAACTTTCTGTAAACAATGGCTTTATCGTCGGCCGTACGTACCTAAATATAGTGAAATAAAATCCAATCAAAAACGGCTTGAAAAAAAAAAACGGCTTGGAATACAACGTCATTCAAAAATGAAATTAATGTCATCTTTTATCTATTATAATTGCTTTACTACTTATTCCACCAAGTAGAATTTACTGACTACATATCTATTAATTTACAAAGAGAAAAAAAAATTATGAAAATGTTATGACATGGTTCTTTATTATCTTTAAATTAGCTAACATACATCCGACTGGGCTCAAATCTTCTCCATGATAAGTTTTCACCTATTGAGCTGCTATACCACCCTAATTATACTCCAGATATTGAATTACAGGAGCAGAGCTTGTAACCGTGATGCATACGGTTGTACATCTTGTGATGCACGCGTAAAACTTTCGGTGTTGTATAAAATACGGCTTAGAATAATAACATATAGAAGGTAAGTTCGCGCACAAAAAGTGAAGCATTTCAATTGGAGCCTAATGGAGCTTACGCCGGTACCGTTCCGTAATGTACAAGTCATTATACTGCTCGTATGTACGCAACTCTTAAAAAATAAATAGGTAATTATGACGTTTGTGCATTCAAATGGTGTCATAACACATTTGTAAAACTTAAAAGGGTTTTAACGTCACTTTTAAAAGTATTTCGACGATTTATGTTAATAAAAACAAAATTTGATTTCATAATTTGTATAATGGTGTGCGTGTGTACGTGTGTAATCGTCTGCGCGCCATTAGTGTTTTTAGATTCAAATTTTGAACCTTCGAAGTATTGACACTATCCTTCTATACGTTATTATGCTAAGAAAATAGGGTTTTTTTTTTCTGGGGATGGGTTATGGTCATAAAATAGGGCTGATAAAGATTATTATTAATTTCCGCGTGGGGACGGAATAAGAATACAATTTACCACCCATTCTCTTTTACGTGGGTATCGTAAAAGACGACTTAGGGGTATAATATGCCGATAATATCAATGCAAGAAAAAGAACACTCTAAGTAAAACCCTATTTTTTTTTTTTTTTTTTTTATGGGTGGGCTATGGTATGCACACGCGCGGTCCAATCCATCCGGGGAGATGAAAGGGCGGCGCGCGGGCCCGTAACCCACCCGTACCCACGTCACCTCGTTGTTGGGCCGACCACCGGAGCAGATGTGACTTGTCGTCAGTGGTCGGCCCGACGGAATACCCTTTCGGGTAACGTCACCTCTCGACGTCCTGGGACGTCGGTCGCCGTCGCGCGGTCAGCCCCTCTGCGGGTGACGGACAATTCCCCGGTCCGATCACCCGCGGCCTCGGCTAGGGCGGCATTAGGCGCAGATACTCGCGCCTACGCCGCCCGAGTCGCCGGCGGCGGAACGTGTCGCCGAATAGGAGCTCTACTCGCACACGATCCGCCGCCTCCTTCCGTGAGATTACGGCCTCACAGAAGGCGGCGACCGCGTCCCAGTTCCTGACGCTGTCGAGCATCTCCCTGGCGATGGTCGGCAGCGTCAGGTCGGCACCGATAATCGCGACGAGTTCACGGCGCTCCCCCTCCCACGCAGCACACACCTCGAGCGTGTGCTGCGCCGTGTCCTCGTCGCAATTGCAGTGGTGGCAGGACGGTGTGCTCTCCCTCCTGACAATCTTGTGCAGGTACTTCGCGAAGCAACCGTGCCCCGTAAGCACCTGCACCAGTCGGAAGGAAAGCACCCCGTGCGTCCGCTCCAACCACTCCATCAGCACCGGCCGGAAGGCCTCGACGGTCCTGACACCGTACCGAGGACTCTCCAGCCGGACTGCCCAACGGGCAATTACTTCCCGGCGGGCGTCGACCCGCCAGGCGGTGACCTCTTTGATGGAGACCATACCGCCGCGGGCGCGCGTCTCCGATGCCCGCCGATAAATGTCGGCGAGCATCTCCGCCTCCAGGTCCCACGGGGGGGTTCCGGCCAGGAGGCACGCTGCCTCCGTCGCCACCGTGCGGTAACCACGTATGGCCCTGATCGCCATGACCCTCTGTGGTCGCCTCAAGAGGGTCCTCAGCCGGACGGTCAGGGACCCCGCCCACACCGGTGCGCCGTACAGGGCCATCGACCGGATCACCCCCACGTACAGCTGTCGGCACGTAGCGCTGGGTCCGCCCACGTTCGGCATCAGCCGCGAAAGGGCGGACGCCGCGCCGACAAGCCGGGGAACAAGTCGATGGAGATGCTCCCGGAACCAAAAATGCCCGTCGAGCACCAGGCCCAAGTACTTCATGTGGGCCTGGATGCTGATGGTAACCGACTTCACGGTGATCGAAGCGCCGGCGGGTGGCCCGGCGGTACGGAGGCCATGGAACAAAAGGGCCTCCGTCTTTTCCAGGGCCACCCTCAACCCCAACGCTTCGATCCGCCTGACAATCTCCTCGGTGCCGAGAGTTGCCAGGCGTGCCGCCTCCTCTAGCGTCCCACCCCGGGCTGTGACGAGTGTATCGTCGGCGTAGCAAATTACGCCCAGCCCGGGTGGGAGGCTTCCTCTCAACGCCCAGTCGTAGCCGATGTTCCACAGCGTCGGACCCAGAATCGACCCCTGTGGGACACCGCACGTCATGGGCGTTCGCACAACGTCCCCTACTCGGTTAACGTAGAGGACGCTGCGCCCCTCCAAGTAGTCCGCCACCAGCTGCCTGAGGTACACAGGCACCCCGTGATACCTCAGCCCCTCCCTGATGCAGCTGAATGGCAGACTGTTGAAGGCGTTGGCGATGTCCAGGGACACCGCCAACAGGACTCCTCCGCCGGTGACGGCCTCCGTCACCACGGCCTTCAGGCGCAGCAGGGCCGCGATTGTCGAACGCCCTCTCCGAAAACCAAACTGGGCATCCGACAGATCGGGCCCGACCCTGACGAGGTGCCGCTCGATGCGGGCAGCCAACACCCTCTCCAGCAGCTTGCCCGCATCATCGAGCAGCACAATGGGCCTGTAGGCCGAAGCCGACTCGGGAGACCGTCCCGGCTTCGGCAGGAGAACCAGCCTCCCCTCTTTCCAGCACCCGGGGAACTGCCCGGACGCCAAACAAGCGTCGAACAGTCCCCTGAGGCGTGGTCCCAGGTGTTCGAGGACCAGGGCCAGCACACGGTTCGGAATACCGTCGGGCCCGGGGGCGGTGGATTTGGCTCGCATACGCGCCACCGCCGCCCCCATTTCCGGCTCCGTGATGGGCGGAGCACTTTCGTCGTCGGCCTCCCGGTCGCTGTCCGGCGAAGCCATAACCGGGGGCGTGTGCTCCACCCGCCGTGGAAAGAGGTCCTCGACAACTCTGGTGAGGAGGCTGGGCTGGAGAGTCTCGGTGAGGGGGGGGGGCCCGCCCGCGGAGCTTGTTCAGCGCCGCGAGGTAGGGGCGACCCCAGGGGTCACGCTCGAGACTGTCCAACATCTCCCGCCGACTGACGTCCTTGGCGGTACGGACGGCCAGCCTGAAGGCAGATCGCGCACTGCGGTAAGCCTCGTACAGCTGGCCCTCCCGCTCAGCGTCACGGTGACGCGCTCGGCTGCGGGTGTAGGACCTCCGGGCACGTATGCACGCGGCCCGGAGATCCGCCAATTCTCGGGACCACCAGGGGACCGCACTCTTCGGGGGCAGACGCCGCACGCGGGGCATGGCCGCATCGCAGATCTGCGTTAACGCACAGCGGATGCGGCCAGCCTCGGCATCCACCCCGTCCACCTGGGGCGGTGAGGACAGCCACGACTGAACGATGGCTGCCTCCGCTAACAGGTCCCGATCCAGTCGACCCACAGCCCACCGCGGAAATGCGGGAGCTCCGTCCGCCGTGTGACCCCTGCTGGGCTGCAGGAGGGTCCGGGAGACCTCTATCCGGATGTATCTGTGGTCGGATAGGGTCTCGACCTCCTCCTGGACGCACCAGCTCCTCACACGTGCTGCGACATTAGGGCTAGCGAACGACAAGTCCACTATCGACCCGCCCTGCTGCCGCACGCACGTTTGCACCGAGCCCCTGTTCAGCAAACAGAGGCCCAGTGCCGCCGCCCACTCTTCGACCGCCCGCCCGCGCTCATTCGTCCTGGGGGACCCCCACGCCATGGACTTGGCGTTGTAGTCCCCCAGAACGAAGACCTGGCGCGGTGCCAGTCGCCGTATCGAGGCCCCCAAGATGGTGAGGAAGGCCCCGAAATCCGTCGTGCTCCTGTTAGGGGAGAAGTAAACACCAAATAGCGTAACCTCTCCCCATTCCGCCGCGACATACCCATCGCCCCTGTCCTTGAGCAACAAGGGTGGGGAATGCCACGACGTGGAGGCGACGATTGCCACAGAGCCGTCACTGCTGCCCAGCCAATTGGGCCGGTCAGGCACAACGTACGGCTCCGCGGCTACGGCTGCACCAATCAGCCACTCCGCTATGGCTTGCAGGAAAACGTCCTGTGCCTCGGCGGAGTGGTTGAGGTTGGCCTGCAGGAGGTAGTAGGATTCGGTCGCCATTAGTGGGCCGTATCCATCACCTCCTCCGCGCTGGCGGGCGATCGGGTCGCGCTAGGGGCGGGAGCAGCCGGGGTCGTTGGGCCACTCCGCCCCTTTGGGGCCGAAGCCGGGGGTCTGCATTCCTTGCCCCCCATGCGGTGTTTGGCGGGCTTATTGCCCGCCGCACACGCGGAGCAGTGGGGGGTGGCGGCACACGATGCCGCCTTGTGCCCAGGTTGACCGCAGCGGAAGCAAAGGCCGCTGCAGTCAAAACAGTTCGTGCATGTCGGCCGAGTGTGTCCGACCGCCATGCACTTGTAGCACCTCGCAGGCCGGGATTCCAGCACGGTCACCCGCGCCGAGCTCCAGCCCACGAGGAGCCTGCCTGAGTCGGCCAATATCTTGGCCGACTCCACCGGGCACCGCAGCCAGGCGGCACCGACACCGCCCGGACCAGGGCGGATGGCGCCAATTCGAACGGTGTCCGAGGCACATCCGGTTCTAGCCACGACAGCTTCCCGGACGTCCTCCACCGTCACGGAATCGTCCAGACCCGTAATGCGCATTTCGGCGCACTTTACGGGCCTGGCGATTCGGACGCCACCCTCCTCCTCGAACAGACCCCGCAACTTCGTGGCCAAACTGTCCGCCGCCTTGGCGCCCTCGGCCCCAGGGAACTCCAGGATCCGAGCCCCTGTCTGGGCCTTGCGGGTCCTAGCTTCGACGCCTCCGATGTCAGAGACGTCTAGCTCCCGCCGGGCGCGACTCAAGACGGCCTCATAGCTTAGGCCCCTCTCAGCCGCATCAGGCAGCACAGTAATGACAACTGCGGCTGATTTTGGCGGCCGGAGCCCCTTGCGCGACCTCTTGCCTCTCTTCTTTTTTCCGGCTCCCGCCTGGGGAGCAGCAGCTTCCGCGGCGTTTTTGGCTGCCGCCCTCCTTTTCTGGCCGCGAGCCTTCCTGCTCCGCTCAGCCACCTGCCAACCCTGTTCCAGCATGGCAGCAGCGCTGAGCGTAGCAGGCGCGGTCGCGGGCGCGTTAGCCGGTGCTTGCGGTATCGTTGTGGGCACCGGCTGTGGTACAGCGGGAGCCGGCGCCGCCCTCGCCTTTTTAGTGGCGGCGGGACCCTTAGGCCCAGCCACGGCCGCCGCAAAGCTGGCCACGCGGCCTCCCTGGCATGGCAGCGGGGTGGGACTCGACGCTACTGTCGGCCGCGCGGCCCTCGCCCTGTCCGCAGCGAGCGGCGGCCGGAGAGGTGCCTCAGGAGGGAGTCTCGCCTCCACGGCCTCGATGCGCGCCTCAACCATCCGACCAACTCTGGTGAAAATGGCGCGCATAGCCTCATCCGACACGCCGTCCACTACGGGAAGTGGCATGTCCGCAGCGGGGGCAGGGGCACGCCCCATGGCGCGAGTCAGCGCAGCAGGGGCAGCGGCAGCGTCAGCCCTCGTCAGCGGCGTCCGAGGCACAGTCGACGGCGGTGGCCCAGTTATTGGAATCGGCGCGGTCGGTGACAGCCGCGCGAACTGGAGACGCAGGTCAGCCATTTCTTTGGCCAACCTGCGGTTCTCCCTCTTCACCGCCACCAGCTCCGTCTCCAGCTTCTTATTATGCTGCTGCAGGCCTGATACCTCGCCACTGAGACGGGCATTTTCAGCCTGCAGGGCTGCCACTCCTGACATTGGGGGGTCACTATGCGTAGCGGGCTCAGCAGCCGCCGCACTGGTGGGAGGGATATCATCCAACACCCTCAACATCCTTGCAGCCGCCGCCTCATTTGCCTGCTTACGAGCCTCGGCCTCCCGCACCTGGCTTACTGGAGACGGAGTCCCGGTCCTCGCCGCCACCGTGGCCCCACGCCCTCTGCGTCCCCTGCGTGAGGTCGCCACCTTGGGAGGAGGCATAATGTCTCCACTCCCCTCCGAATCAGATGCGGCGCTGCCACTCTTGTTCAGAGGGCGCTTCCGCACCTGTGGGGGGAGGGCCTCCTCCCTCGCTGTCTTAACTGCCGTCAGAGATGATGCGGCAGGCCCCCCGGCGGCCTGAGCGGCCGGGCTCTCATTTATGATGGACGGCCCTGCGACATTGCCGCCCTCGTCCATCGACTGCTCCGTCGCGGTGCTGCCTGCGTCAGAAACGCTGCTATCACTGGGCGAAACGCCGGCAGCACGCAGTGCATTCAGTTCCGCCCGTCGCTGTTTCGCTGTACGCCGTCTGGCGCGCTCCGTTGCAGGGGTGGGTTTTCCCCCCCCCGCTTCTTCTTTCGGGCCTCCTGTATCGCCGGGCCCTCGGCTAATTCGGATGCCTCCAGTGCGGAACTGCGGTCCGACGAAGCATCCCTCCCGTCTGTGCCAGTTTTGCAGTAGCCTGGCAAGGCTATAGCGTGGGAACTAGGCTCCCCGTTAACGGTGGTTTTGGGCATCTCACCCCTCCTGTCTTCATCTTTATTATACGAGAAATCCATATGGTTCCCACGAGTATGGGAGAAATAAAAGGTCCACCCGGGCAGAGATCCCGATACCCGGGCAAGCGTACATTTGTATCCCAACACAGGGGGTCCGCAGGTACCCTGGCTGGGGGCGCGCTAACGACTGAACAACCCATCAGCCATGCATCCTCTCGCCGCGCGCCAGAACTTAGGATTCTGGGTGATTGTTTTATAGAGGTTTTCTTCCTCGCGGTCCAGGCGGTTAAGCCAAGACCCTCGCTCCTGAATCTAGGCCTCAAGACAAATGTCCTGAAGCAAGAATCAGGTCTACGATTTGTCGCGGTTGGCAAATGCCTGCCCAGTCCTCAAACGAATGAGTGACTGGGCCCGTCGAATTTTCGCGTCCAATACCCTCTACAATTAGAGGGCATGGAGCGAATTTGGGGCATCCCACAAACTGGGCCCCCCCTCGGGCCAGATATTTGCCACGAGCGACAATTCCAGAGAGCAGTCCAAGAAATTGTCGCTCGTGCCCAGGGTACACCACGCGGAGGTTTCTGGCGTAGTACCCCAAGTAAAACCCTATGCCAACACGTCTGACAAATTCTTTTTCATAAAGAAAGAGGCTCGAGCCCAACAGTCTGAGATGATAACACATCTTGTAAGGCAATGTTTAAACAGGTGCTTCTCATACTTCTAAAATAATTTGTTAACAATATGAGGAAGTAAGATAGTCTACGTTAAACAATATAAAGCTGTAGTATCTTTTTCTCACCGAATTAAAATTATTTCCGACGAACAATTGAGTAACAATTTGTTACTTTCTATTAATAGTGTTGTTATTGTGTAATGGCTGCGTGCTAAATTATTTAAGGCATTCAAATATCTAGTTCAAAGAAATATTTTAATAACTAGCAGCGCCCTGCGGTTGTTCCCACATAGTTTCCCTTCCTGTGGGAATATCGGGATAAATTATAGCCTATGTGTTATTCTGATATGTAAGCTATATTATTGTGAAATTTCATCAAAAATCCACTCAGTAGTTTTTGCGTGAAAGAGCAACAAACATACATACAAACTTTCGCGTTTATAACATTACTAGCAACCTGCCCTCGCTTCGTTTCGGTTTCAGTCGTCTTACCCGCGTAGTTCCCGTTCCCGTGGGAATACCGAGATAAAATATAGCTTATGTTACTCCCTGATATTATAACTTTCCATTGGTGAAAGAATTTTTGAAATCGGTTCGGTGGTTTAAGCGTGAAAGCTTAACAAACAAACAAACAATCTTATTTTCGCATTTATAATATTAGTAGGGATTAGGATTTTACTAAGAAAGAGAAGAATTGCCGTGTGGTCCTCACTATCCTACTCCGTTGAGTAGGATACAATTCACCACTACATATCTTGCCTGTGGGTATAGCAAAAGACGACTAAGGGATATAATATGCATATAACATCTATCCAAAAGAAAGAAAGCCATGCTGCCGACAGTTTTCTACCTGCAGCCATAAATAATCTTATCCGGCTTACTCTCCCAGGCCATAGTCAAGACAGGTTTGCCATTTTCATAATGGAAGACTTTCAAAGTGAAATAATATTAGATTATTATGCTCTGAAGAAAACTTGTATTTCAATGATTTCTCTGTTAACGCCCTCACCGTTGCATATTGCAATGCTGCCAATATAATTTGTGGTTTCAAATGAAACGGCATCGTTTAACTATCACTTTTTAGAAACCCCAGTATCATAACCTAACACAGATTTTAGAAGAATGTTAGGTTAGGTTAGGTTACATATTTAAGTTTTATCTTTAGGCGGTCGGCAATAGTCGGAATGCAGTGCGTATTCAGACCGCAAAAAATCAAACCTCAGATCACCAAATATTATTAAAGTGTTAATTTAGTTATTCGTCATTCCCTGTGGTGACGGAGTAAGAATATAATTCGTCAATTGTACGAAAAATTTAAGAATACATTGCCATTTCGCCGTACTTATAACTTTTGCATATCTTGCTCTTGCTATTTTCATGTCATCAAATCGCGAAAATATATATATTTACATTGTTTTTTTATTAGCTGATTGGCTACTTTCTAAGTCTATTATACCGGTTCAAATATGTACATTCAACTTTCTGTAAACGCAACACCAATGCTGAAAACCCAATGCCAATGCGCTTGTCCAGCAAAGTTTATTAATTCGTTTTCCATCCCATTGTAAATTTTCCGTGTGGTGACGGAGAAGGAATACAATTCACCACTCCCGTGGTGAATTGTATTGTATTCTTACCCGTGGGTGTCGTAAAACACAACTAAGCGATATAATATGCTCATAACATCTATGTAAGAGATTGAAAACTCGATATAAAACTCTATACCAGGTGAATACCCCTCTTATTGCGGAGGAGGCTCGAACCCAGCAGTAGGACGTTTATGAGCTGCATTGATGTTGATTAATTTAGTAATATTTTAATATAACTAAATAACAAGCCCTATTTTCATACTATAATAATCTAGTTTAGTAATTATTCTGGTTAACTAGTAATTATTTTATATTTAATTACTCAGTGGTTTAACAACAAGATTAACTGACTAAATTTATTTATGTCAAATTGGGACGCCTGTAGAAATAGGTAAAAATAAGAACTTATATTAATAGTTATAAAAAAAAACAACAAGGACATGTGTAAAATGTATTAGTAGCGATTACTATATAATTTAATTAAAAAAAAAAATTTAAAAGTATTTATTTTCCGTGATGTGACGAAGTATACAATTCACCACTCCCTGTCTTGCCCGTGGATGTCGTAACATACGACTAAGGGATTAAATATGCGTATTACATCTATGCAAGAGAAGGAAAACTCGACATAAAACCTTATACCAACGTGTCTGACCACCGACCACTGACGACAAGTCACTCTGCTCTGGTGGTCGGCCCAACGACGAAGGCGACATGGGTACGGGTGGGATATGGACCAGCACGCCGTCCTTTTGTCGCCCCGTACGGAATGGACCGCGTGCGCGCTTACATAGCCCACCCATATAAAAAAAAATAAAACGTGTCTGACCGGCGTGGTATAGGTAGGTCAATTTCCCTCCCGCCCGGAGTGCCCGGTGCCCGGCAGTGGAACGTATATGAGCTGAGAGGATGGCTGGTTATATAATGGCTATATAATTTAAGTTAATCAACGTTAAATTACAGTATCTATCATACGCATTCGTTTTCTTTCTATATTATATGTTTGTCGGCGAAGCATATTAGTTTTAAAATGTGGCATCTAGTTTTCGAGAAGGTAGCTTATCACAAGATTTATTGATATTGGTCTTGGTAATCAAAATGCCTTTCAATGGAAATAAGTAATGCATCGAACTTGTCAATATCTTGGCCATTGCTAAAAAATGATTGTGCAATATGTAGGTAGAGTGATAAGTATATATAAGTTATAGTTTGGTCTGTTTGTAAAAACGGAGCATTTTTTGGGGGCTGGAATCAACGGGAAAGACACCCTGAAAACGAGATTGTCCTGTCATAAACGAGACGTATGGGTTCATGTTATATGTACATATAAGACTTTAAACTGCTGTGATTTCCTTTATGTTCCTGAATCTCGATAAAAATTGCCGATAATATCCGCAGCCCAACTTAAAATAACTTGCGAACCTCTGCTCTCATACGCATCTGCTACTATACGTACTTCCAAATATTGGGCACTGGCTTTAAATCGACTCACTATAATACGCGACTAAACAGCTTGGTGTAAATTTTATTTAGTACTAGCAACCCGCCCTCGCTTCGCTTCGGGTTCAGTCTCATTATCGCGTAGCTGCCGTTCCCGTGGGAATACCGGGTAAAAATATAGCCTATGTTACTCCCCGATATTATAGCTTTCCATTGATGAAAGAATTTTTGAAATCGGTTCGGTGGTTTAAGCGTGAAAGTGTAACAAACAAACAAACAAACATCCTTACTTCCGCATTTATAATATTAGTAAAGATTGCCTTGTCTTGCAACCAGCTTATAGGTATGTTTTAATTGATTTAAGAATAACAAAGTAAAGAAAGTCGTACCTACTTGCACCCATCCGCGGCATCTACTCAAGGACCCATTGGTATAAAAACTAAAATTAAAAAAGGTATCGTCAACTTTCACTATAAAAGTCACTTTCGATTTTGTTTCGAGAAGTTAAAAGTTATCGCATGATTACATAAAAAATAAACAGTTAATCACTGTCGATAAGTTTCTGTGTCAAAAAAGTAATAAAATATGTTGTGATTAGCTTTTAACTGACTTCGGTAATTTCTAGTAGCCGATATAGATAGCAGTTCAAGCCGTAACACTTACTGATTTTTTAACTAGGATACATATTATTATAATAGAAGCATAACTGACATATTATTTATTCTTTTTTTTTAAATTTTCCTCAAATCGACTACATTTAGCTACAAATTTCATAAGAAACGCTCACAAAGAAATACGAAGCAGATTCAATTTGAAATTAACTAAATACGGATCCCATGCGTACCTGGAAAAAAAAGTTATTATATAGACGTGTATGTAGAATCTTCCTGTGGCGACAGGATAGGAATATAAATTTCTTGCCTGTAGGAGTCGTAAAAATTTACTAAGGGTTTACGAGAGGAATGGGCAGCAGCTCTCTCCTGGATAACATACCTGTAACACCTCACTGCGATCGCTAACCCGACTGCAAAACATGAGGTTTCCGGTCCTTCGTCCAGCAGTGGTGATAATGATGTAAATTTATAGGATAACTGGATAACTTCAAAAAAAAAAGAAAGTAACACGCACTGAATTAAATTAATCGTAGTATCATATACGTCCCCTACTGGGTTCGAGCCTCTTCCCCAGTAAGAGGGCAATTGATCTATGTATATTAATTATCATTTAATAGTCTTTTACGACACCCACATGCAAGTCAGAGGATGGTGAATTATAATCTTACTGTGTCACCACAGGGAAGTAAAGATACCACGCTTGGTAGGTATATATGTATAGTCATATAAAAATAAATAGTTATACTATAAAATAGTTCTTTAATCCTTTTAAAATAGTTTATAACAAAATAGCTGAAAATAAACTAATTTGTGTGAATTTTTCACATTTTAATACAAGGATCTGCTCTTAAGCCAGTCTACCTTGCCTTTCTCTTTTTGCAAGGTAAACGGGACATTAAATTTGTTCTGAAACACTTAACAATTACAATATAGTAAGTTTGAATTAAAAACCAATTGACTATCTAATATTCCAGTTTTTAGAGCCTATGTTTTATACATGTTTATATATTAATTTCATAAAATAAAATAAATTCTTCTTGTGGTGACAGAATAAGAATACAATTCACCACCCCCTGTCTTTTTCGTGGGTATCGTAAAAGACGACTAAGGGATTATATATGCATAAGTTTTAATATCGAGTTTTCCTTCTCTTGTATAGATGTTCTATGCAAGAGAAGGAAAACTCGATAATAAAACTCTATACCCGTCTGAATAGCGTGATATAGTAGTTCAATTTCCCTCCTATTATGGAGGTGGCTCGATCGATATGTTCAGGTAAACCATCCAAATAGGTTGGTTAAGACTTATTTATTTAAGATTTATATTTTTTAAATCTTGACATATAAAATTTGTATTTATAAATTTCGAATTATTTGTTTATGTCATTTGTTAATTATATGTGCAAAGGGCTCTATAGATGACGACTTGAAAATTACTAGATCGCGCTATGGTTTCATTGTAAGTCTTAATATAAATATGTTCAGAATTGTTTCTTTTGTGTGAATCGTTTGTGGAATACAGAATATATACAAGTATACGTTATACCTGTGTCTTATTTCACGCCTCGGACCTAGAACGTCGTACATGCAAGAGAAGGAAAACTCGATAATAAAACTCTATAACCGTCTGAATAGCGTGATATAGTAGTTCAATTTCCCTCCTATTATGGAGGTGACTCGATCCCAATAGTGGAACGTATATGGGCTGAGACGCATCCGGCGGGTTATAAATTTGCGGGCCACCCTTTTCTGTCGCCCGTGACGGATCCAACAGTGTGTATCGCACCATGGACTGCCGCCCAAAAAAGAGATACTTTGGGTGGCGAATGACTTTACAGTACATGTCAATAACGCGCCCAAATCACAACAACGCTGGGAATAATCATTTGTGGATCACACAAAGAATCTATTCAGCACTTGAAGTCCACTATACCATCTGTGAAGTATTCAAGGATTTCCTAATATTAAAACGGAACAACATTACAGCAATAAGCAAAAGGATATATATATTTAATACTAGGAACCCGCCCTCGCTTCGCTTCCAGTCGCCTTACCCGCGTAGTTCCCGTTTCCGTGGAAATACCGGGATAGAATATAGCCTATGTTACTCCCTGATATTATAGCTTTCCATTTGTGAAAGAATTTTTGAAATCGTTTCTTTGTTTTTTTTTTGAGGGTGGGTTACGGTCCGCGCTCTCCTCGCACCACTCCGTCCGGGGCGACAGAGGGGCGTAAGCACTTACACCCGTAACCCACCCGTATAGCACGTCGCCTTCGTCGTTGGGTCGACCACCGGCGCAGAGTTCCTTGACTCCAGTGGTCGTTTCGGTGGTTTTTCGGCGTGAAAGCGTAGGTAACAAATATTACTTTCGCATTTATAATATTAGTATGGATTTAAATATTAATCCCACGTAATAGAAACGTATCTATAAGAAGCTAATGCCATTTATCAGGTATATTTTGAAAGTTTAGGCTTGCTATTGCGTTTAGAAATGTCCGCAAATAACAAGAAGTCAAATTAGGTAGCTGACGATAATGATCCATGTGGAAGGACCACGCTGTCGACAGTCGTGTCTACAGCCGCGGGCTGGTCCGTTTGGGGTAATAGCAAACTCTCGCAGAAAATCGGCGTCTGTGTAGTAGCAATTTGTTACTGCACCTCTTTCGGTGAGCGAGAGAGCCGGAAGCACAACTTTCTGAGGGTATTCGCATGTAGTGGATTTTGATGATAACTTCAGTATCACCGAACTTCATTGCACTCCCTTTACTTTCTTCATGGTAGGCAGCAGCCTAGCAAAAGTCCATGAGCAGCAGCATCACTTACAATCAGGTGTACTGTTTGCTCGTTTACCATCAACAGCAATAAAAAAATCGGTACTTATTTTAAAACTAGCAATCCGCCCTCGCTTCGCTTCGGTTATAGGTTATAGTCGTTTTACCCGCGTAGTTCCCGTTCCCGTGGGAATACCGGGATAAAATATAGCCTCGTTTACGCCCTGATATTATAGCTTTCCATTGGTGAAAGAATTTTTGAAATCGGTCCAGCCGTTTTGAAGATTACCTGGAACAAACAGACAGACAAAAAATTTTTAATTGCTATTTTAGGCATAGGTGTCGTGCAAATAACCATGTGAGCATGAAAAAAGCCTATTATTTTGATATTACAAACAGACACTCCAATTTTATTTATTGGTATAGATGGAAGGAAGGAAGGAAGACCCCCGAATCAAATTTGACCGATCAAAACCTTAATCCTATCCCGTATTCCTTCTATTGTGGTATGCGGTATATTGATTACCGTGGGAAAGTGGTGGATCTCCCTTTCTTCCTTCCATCTATACCAATAAATAAAATTGTCTGAGTGTCTGTTTGTAATGTCAAAATAATAGACTTTTTTCATGCTCAGACGGTTATTTGCACTATACATATGCCTAAAATACACTTTATATTTTTTTTGTCTGTCTGTTTGTTCCGGGTAATCTTTAAAATGGCTGGACCGATTTCAAAAATTCTTTCACCAATGGAAACCTATAATATCAGGAAGTAACTTAGGCTATATTTTATCCCGGTATTCCCAAGGGAACGGGCAATACGCAGAAAAGGCTGAAACCGAAGCGAAGCGAGGGCGGGTTGCTAGTTTTTAAATAAAAATGGATTGCCGCTATGTATCGCATAATTCAATCAATTATCTTAAATCGGTATTTGACAATCGTTGGTGTAATGGCTATACAATATACATAAATACATACATCACTGTACGAACGAAGCAAATAACGAAATTAAAATAATAAAAATTTACAAATTATAAAACGCATGGTTAAATCCAAATTTATAACTAAAACTCAAAATATATTCTTTATTATTACAAACTGTTGCATAATTTAGTATTCTTGTTTTGATTCTTGGTTGATGTTTGTTTTTCAAATTCTGAATAAATTATTATATAACTATACCTAGGTTTCACTGTAATAACTTTCTCGAAATGCAATGTGGCATTCACCACGCTTATCGCTAACAGGGCCTGTTGAACGGGTCCCGAGAAACTTTCCCTCTTAACAATATATGTTTAATAGACTTCTTAGAATAACAGATTGAGAATTTATCTGTGATTATATAGCGTAATTATCTAAACACAATAATCTTATCATCTCAGCCCAGTTATAAGCTCGCAAGCCGCCCTCTTCTATCGCGCCTGACGGATCCAACAGTGTGGAACGCAACATGCATGCTGCTGCCCAAACAAAGAGGAACCTTGGGTCCTCAACCCATATAAGTCCCATATTGATTGCGACGAGGACACGGCGCAGCATACGCTCGAGGTCTGTGCTGCTTGGGCAGAGCCACGTCGTGTACTCGTCGCAATCATCGGTGCCGACCTGACGCTGCCGACCATCGCTAGGGAGATGCTCGGCAGCATTAGGAATTGGGACGCGGTCGCAGTCTTCTACGAGGCAGTCATCTCGCAGAAGGAGGCGGCGGGTCGCGAGTGCGAGGAGCACAGCCTCGAGGAAGCGACCCGCCGCCAGCGACTGAGGCGGCGCAGACGGAATTACCTGCGTGCCATGCCGCCCTAGCCGAGGCCGCGGGTGACGTGACCAGGGATTAGTCCGTCACCCGCCGAGAGGCCGACCGCGTGAGGAAAGCCCGACGTCCTACCCTCGAGGGGGGGACGTCGGTCGATGCGAGGGTACCCCAGGTAGGGGATATTCCGTCGGGCCGACCACTGATGACAAGTAACCCTGCTCCGGTGGTCGACCTAACGACGAAGGCGACGTGGTGTTCGAGTGGGTTGCGGGTGTTGCGTGCTATGCGCCCCTCTGTCGCCCCGGACGGAATGGTGCGTGGAGCGCGCCGATCGCAATTCGCAGCCCAACCCAAAAAAAAGCCCATATAAGTCCCGCTTTTGGGCTCGGGCGTCCTCCACTATAGGAAGGAAATTGACCTACTAAACCACGCTGGCCAAAAAGGTTGATATAAGGTTTTGTTTTGACTCTTACAATGTTATATGAGTTTTATATTCCTTAGTCGTAGAAGTGGAATATTTCCAAATCCTCCTGTTTTTTTCTTTTCTAATTAAATTTATGGCGGGTTCCAAGACAGTTAAAAGCGTTTCCCGGGACTTCCTCGGTGTCTTATACGGAGACCATTCTGGATTCTGGCTTACAGGAGTTACAGTGATGAGAATGTGTGGTTGGAATAAGTCCCAAACAAAATGCCTTAGTCGTCTTTTACGATACCCACGGTAAGAGAGGTGATGGACTAATAATAATACAATAATCTAGTCATCCGGAAAGTTATATAGTTGAACAAAATCATTACCTCAGCCCGTATAAGTCCTACTGCTGGGCACGAGCCGCCTCCTCAATGAGAGATAAACCAACCTATTATTACCACACTGGTGAAACGAATTGCCTTTACTACGAGTTTTCCCTTCTCTTATAGTGATGTTATTTATCTGATTACGTAACCCTTCATCGTCTTTTACGATCACTTACGAAAAAGGGGTGGTAAAACTTATCTTACTAAGTTATCACGCGGTAATGAGCAAAATGCGTAAATAATAAAAAACAGTAGGTATATTTATAAACTAGCAACCCGCCCTCGCTTCGCTTCGGTTTCTGTCGCCTTATCCCCGTAGTTCCTGTTCTCGTGGGAATACCGGGATAAAATATAGCCTAGTTTACGCCCTGATATTATAGCTTTCCATTGGTGAAAGAATTTTTTAAAAGGGTCCAGCCGTTTTTAAGATTACTCGGAACAAACAGACAGACAAAAAATATAAAGTGTATTTTAAGCATAAGTATAGTGCAAATAACCGTGTGAACATGAAAAAGGCCTATTATTTTGACATTACAAACAGACACTCCAATTTTATTTATTGGTATAGATTTGTTCGTGTAGTGAAAAAGTAAGAATACAATTCACCAACCCTTTCCCCCCTTTTAAAATCTTAAGAGATATATTATGCAGATAACACCTATGGAAAAGAATCATCATAATCACCATCACTTCAGATCACATACGTCCCACTGTTGGGCTCGAGTCCCCACCACAATAGGAGGGAGGGAGGAGAGACAGGTTGATATAGGGTTTTATATCGAGTTTTTTCTCCTGCATAGATGTTATATACGTATATCCCTTAGTCGTTTTTTACGACATCCACGGGCAAGATAGGGAGTGATAATTTGTATTCTTACTCCGTCACCACACGGACAGGATTGGAAAGATGGAAAAGAGTATAAACTCAAAATTAAACCCTATACCAACCTCGTCTGCCCAACGTTGTATAGTAGATCAATTTCCCTCCCGTTGTTAAGGAAGCCTGACCCCACAATGAGATAATGATTAATACTTACTATTAATTGATATACTTTATAATTTTAATATCATATTTAAACAACTGCAAAGCATTTCTTAGTACAACAAATTGAATAATATGTTATTAGGAATATACTATGGCTATTTACTTTATAACCTACTTATTTGAATTCACACGGCATTCGGTGTTTTCCTCCGTAATGTATAATTACCGGAACTAAGTAATTTGTACATATAAAACTGTCGGATATTTCGTATATGTTTGGTGACAAAGTTCTTCGATAACAAAAACAATTTATATCTTTATTTAATTCCGTATAGTGTTATCATCTCAGCCCATAAGCCACGCCCCACTGTTGGACTCGGGCCTTCTCCTCAATAGAAGGGCAATCTACTATACCGCGCTGGTCAGACGTGTTAGTATAGATCTCATGAAATTCGTACTATTTAAACTGCTAAACCATATATGAAATCGTTTTTATTGATAACCAGGTAGATGTAGCGATTTCTTTGCGTACGGCATCTTTAAAGATTTCATAGCAATATTATACTCGTATATGTAATAAAACTAATCTAATTAAAATCTTTTTTAATAGAATAACGCATAATTTTATTTTTTAAACGAATTCAGAATCGGATAGAAATCACCTTTATAATGAAGTGGATAATCGAAAAATAACATAAAAATCGTCTTTAACGTATTTAAATTATTTAAATAGTAATCTTATTTATAATGCCGTGAGTTTAAATATAATTTGTATGTTAATAAATTATAAGTTCTAAAAATACCGCATTTGAAACATTTATAGGCCTGTTAGTGCGTAGTTATTATAAAAAATATATTCAAAAATATGATGTCAAATCTAACCAAATCGCATCATTGAATCGTTGATTAATAATGATTTCTGATTTTTAAGTGACTATTATTAAACATTTTCAATAAAACTATTTTACGCAATTCAGGACAACTGGTCTGCCCGTGACCATAAATGCTGAAAAGTGTTCGTAACGTCGATAAATCAAAAATCAAATACAAACGCGGTTCATGTGGCGCTTTTAAATTTTATTCATTATTTTAGTGTTTTACAGTATTATATTGAATAATTTAGCTGATATTTTATTTAATATAACGTAGATAAAGTGCTGAAGTGTTATGAGTATGATATAATAGTGAAATGCGTACATTTTCATTTTTTTTTTTTTTTTTATATATTCACGCCTTTTTCCCATAGGGGTAGGCAGAGTCCACTGCCCTCCACCTGCTACGATCTTTTGACATATTCAGCGTAGCAGAGCGGTTCTCTGTGGGCCACTTTTCGCCCCCGACGGAAACGAGACGTGACGTGTCGCGAACCACATCGCCGCCATTCGTACAGTTTTTTTTTTTAATTTTTGAAACTCATTGCGTTTCCGCGAGAAATACATACACATATAATTAACGGACACAAATTACATCCAGACTCAGAACAACAATTTGTGGATCGCACAAAGTGTTGTCCTGCGTGGGATTCGAACCCCCGACACTGGCGCTGTAGGTCACTAGCATTAACCACTACGCCATCTGTGCAGTCATACATTTTCATAATTCCCAGAGAAGTCCTGATTTGGTTGTCAGCGCCTAATCAATAATAACAGCTATGACTAAATACAGAGACTAGTGACGTAAACAATATTATAACTCGACACTGGCACCAATAGTTCATAATCGTAGCTTATTGCCATTACAAAAACAAGAAGAAATAGAAACGCGATAAAATCCTTGAAAATAGTTTTATTTTAAATTATTGTAATTATTTCCGAATATTCTTTACGAATAATAAATTTTCAATTTTTATATTTACCATTTATCTTTCCTTTCAAACGCAATCTCTCAGTTTTTATAGTATAACCACACATTACGTATAACTACTCTACACTATTAACGATTCTGTCTGTGAATTAGATCTCGTAAAGATATTACTTAACTAAACGTCTTACATAAAAGATCGCTGACCTTTATTAGATTTTATTAAATACGGTATAAATATGTTTAACTAAATTGAATATTTCCGTGTGTGTATGAAGTAAGAATATAGTTCACCAACCCCTCTCTTACCCGTGGGTGTCGTAAACGACAAAGGACATGATATCCAGAAAAACTCTATATAAAACTCTATGCCAAAGCGTCTGACCAGCGCGGTATAGTATGCCGATTTAATTTCCATTATAGAGTAGGCCCGAGCCTAACAGTGGGACTTGCTTAGACTGAAATGATGACGACGAAATTGTATTTTTAGGGTTGCGTACCCAAAGGGTAAAAACGGGACCCTATTACTAAGATTTCGTTGTCTGTCCGTCCGTCTGTCTGTCACCAGGCTGTATCTCAATAACCGCGATAGCTAGACAGTTGAATTTTTTACAGATTATGTATTTCTGTTGCCGCTATAACAACAAATACTAAAAACAAAATAAAATAAATATTTAAGGGGGGCACCCATACAACAAACGTGATTTTTTGCCCTTTTTTCCTCGATATCGATAATGGCAACAGGTAGGCACTTGAAATATAGGAATTGAAATATATTTGTTTACCTACTGTTGTTTACCTAGTCAATGATGCGGAACCCTTCGTGCGCGAGTCCGACTTGCACTTGGCCAATTTTTTTATTACAATTCGTCTTGTGATATAGTAAAAATACAATTCACCAACCTCTTTCTTGTCCGTAGGCCAACGCCTATTATAGGCAAATAACATCTATGCAGGACAAGGAAAATTTGGAATGAAACCTTGTACCAATATGTCTGACTAGCGTGGTATAAATCAATTTCCCTCTTATTGTAGAGGAGCCTCGAGCTTAGCAGTGGGACGCACGTGAACTGTGGTGATGATGATGATGATTTGTAATTTGTTCTACGGCAAGCACTCATCACTCACCATGGCTTTCATTCCCAAAGAGTTGATATTATTAGAATCATAGCAATAATTGGAACCGGTAATCGGCAGTATCAGGAATAATAAACTAGAAAATTTTTCTTCGTATGCTAATATAAATTTTATTATCTTTATACAGAGTGTATCAGGTAATGGGGCAACTGTTCGAGTATGTTGTAGTTTACCGGTCATAGATCGTAATTATAATGTAGGTATATTTCACAAAAAACAATATAACATACAAGTTATAGTGATTACAAAAATGTGTGTCTAACAGTCTATGCCTTAAATGTTACGTATTATGTAGGCATGTAAAGCTTCGACAGTATAATTTCATTCATACATACCTAGAATTGCGCAAACACTTCAATGGTGTCGTAGGTACAAACGCGACTCGGCGACGTTTATCGGCCGATCAGCTGATTTAAAGCGAAGTTCGTTTCGCTTATGCGAACGTAATCATTGATTTTTTTAATTTCTAATAAACATTTAACAAAGTACGAATATGTTGCAGATTAAGTATCACTGACTTTATATATTTCAATCAGATTTAAACGAAAAAACAATGACAAAATTGAAAACTTTACATGTCTCTAATTCATTAACGAATTGATTTTTTCCCTTCAAATTTTTTTATGGGTTCCTACCACCCGTTTCACCAGTTGCCCCATAACCTGATACAGCCTGTATATAAATTTCTTGTGTACGTGTGTATATCAGAACTGTCCTAAACGGCTGGATCGATGTAGATAAAACTTCTTGTGTGTGTTCAAGGGGATTCCAGAATGGTTTAGATTCACATTTGGACCCGGTAGGTGGCGCTTATTTGAACAGAACAACATCTGTTGGGTCAGCTAGTCTTTATATATACATTTTTTGTGTACGTGTGTATGTCACTGAACTCCTCCTGAACGGCTGGACCGATGTTGTTGAATTTTTTTATGCGTGTTCAAGAGGATTCGAGAATAGTTTAGATTCCCAGTTGGGCCCGGTAGGTGGCACTTATTTGAACAAAACAACGTCTGTTCGGCCAGCTATTATAATATATTGTTCACATATAAAAAAAATATATATGTATATTCAATAATATTTTTCGAATAACTTTTCTTATAGTAATTTTATTTGTATATTATTCTTTTGACCGCTTCATTGACTTTTAATAACTTATTTTTTAACTATAAATATGCATTTAAAAGAATTTTAACGGCTCTTCGCAAAAATTAATTTATATAAATATAGAATATTAAATATATTTAAAAATTAAATTAATAGTTTGTAATTTCAATTATGAATCTTACATAGTCCTTGGTACAAATATTGGTAACCGTTTGTTAGACTATAACTATTAACGGTTTCTAGTCGAAGACGAATAGAACAAAGATCTGTACCTATTGCCTTTACATAAACTGTGATAATTCTAAACAAAAAAAAACTACCTCGTTTTCTCATGGATGCCAGAACTGAACGAAATTGAAATTGGACCGCAAGGGCAACGCCCGTTTTCAAATAAAAAAGAAACATCAAAATCGGTTCACCCATTCGAATGTTCTGAAGTAACAAAAATTCGAAATTATTTTGTACAAGTATGTATACATATATGCATTAGAGAACAGATTACGACGGGAACTGGCTAATGTATAAATAAAATATTACGATTTTTTCCAGAAAATCTTTATTTAATAAACATTTAATATTACGATTTAATAAAATATTACGATTTTTCGCAGAAAATCTTTATTTAATAAACATTTAATATTACGATTTAAAAAAATATTACGATTTTTCCCAGAAAATCTTTATTTAATAAACATTTATTTCCATTAAATAAAGGAATTAAAAATTTGAAAAATATAAATTGTGACAACTCAATTCTTTTAATCAGTGATTTCTGTGATAATATAATATAATACTTATATTCGATACCTCTGACTTGTGTGTGCTGTGTGGTAGCGGCTTCGAATACTACCAACCCTTGCTTTGCTCGTGGGTGTCGTAAAAGACGACTAAGAGCCCTAGATTGACCCGGACCAACTCCATCTGGTACCATTTGGGTCAACGATTACATTCCCAAGGAGGGTTGACGACAGGCAGGCGGCCGGTCATAAAAGTCATTGCCGAAACTTTTTGCAATATGTCAAAACAGATGACATATTGCGTCGACCCCAAGTAATTGGGATAAGAGCAAGATGATGATGATGATGATTCGATACCTCTGACGATATTACTGTGATAATTGGTCGGAACTACACTTACTATCATAGAGCGTGGTGAGGCCTCGCCACGGCATGCATCACTTTACGCCACGCCAACGATCAAGTTTACCCTCGCCTATAGATGGTTTACATCAAAAAAGAAATACAATGAATTGAGAACCTCCTCCTTTTTTGAAATCAGTTATAAACTTACGTACGCTGATTATGTAGCAGCGTAGTATGCAAAAATATACAGATGGCAGAGTGATAAGTATCAAACTCGCATGCTGCATGTTACGTGTTTAAGACAAAATAGGACAGTTCTATGTAGGACAGTTCTATGCACGACCTAGAAATGATTGACTCCTAGTCGAAGAGTTATTTAAGTCCCTTAATTATATATTTGTAAACTACTTAAGTATTTATCGACTCTTTCACGGGGAGTGCTCCGAAGAACTGTTTGACTTGGTACCACCGTCACCATTCTACCAACGTACCACTCGCCTTCGTAGCAGGGTTCATCCATTTCACCTGGAAGCGCTATGGTCTTCAACTGTACGTTTCCAGCGATCATTTCTCCCACGTACGTGCAAGCTCTAGAATGAATTACTTGCTGCTGCGTTTCCCGAGTGCTATGACATGTCCTTCTTTAAACGAGGTTTAAGAAGAGTATTTTCTTCACGGTAGGCAACGGCCTAGCTGTGCCCCTGGTATTGCAAAGATTCATGTGCAGCATTGCCACCGTTGGTATAAAAAAAAACTCGTCAGGTGCCACTAAAGTTATATTTCAAATCATTATTTATTCTGATACTCAAATAATCTTATTATCACCATTCTTCTCTTTTTGTATTTGCTTTTATCCCAATATGTATCCCTCGTACATCGTACATCATGTCAAAAAGTTTTGTGATCTGCCGCCTCCTTCACATCAATCTTCTTTGGGAATCAAATCATTTATTCTGCATAATCCCCTTAAGGGCACTTATATATTGTCAAATTAACACATCGTCTGAGGAGCTGAGAAGATCTGGTAACAAACTCAGCGGGCAGTCATTTTTTTTAAATCATTTATAATATTGTAAACACTTAGATAAAATATAGTATTAGCTCCGTTGAAATGCCCTTCGAAATAGGATTCAAAATTTAGTACAGACAAAAAAAGACCATATTAATCCATTCAGAAGATTAAGAGCGCTCACATATACAGCACTATAATGCGCCCGATGCCGCCCTAGCAGAGGCTGCGGGTGACCGGACCGGAGCGTTTATTCCGTCACCCGCAGAGAGGCTGACGTCGCGACGGCGACCGACGTCCCAGAAAAGGGACGTTGTTGGGAGTGGGTACTTCCTCAGGGTATTCCGTCGGGCCGATCACTGAAGTCAAGGAACCCTGCATTGGGGTGGTCGATCCAACGACGAAGACGACGTGCGTATCGGGTGCGTTACGAGGCTGCCGCTCTGTCGCTCCGGATGGAACCGGGCTGCGGGTGCACCACCGTAGCCAACCCAAAATAAAAATACAGCACAATTAATACACTAAAGGTACAATAAAACTTAACCGCCAGCAACAATTTAATATAAATATCTCTAAATTCTCAAAATATTTTTTTTTTATTTAAGTAGGTACTATAAAAAGTTTAGACGATTATGTACACAGAAGATAATTTATATTAAAATAAGAGGACCAGATATGCAAAATAATTAATATAAAATAAGAAAAACAATGTATTATGAAATAATTATATAAACTTCATAATCTTAATATTAACTGTAATAATTACGTAATACGTACACAAAATTTCACCTTACGCTTGCTTTTAAATAATTATTATAAACCCATCCGTTTATTCAGAAAAGTGTACACAGTTAATAAAAACTCTTTATTTTTCCCTCCATTATCTAAAAAAAAACCGGCTCAGTGCGAGTCGGAGTCGCGCACAAAGGGTTCAGTACCATTATCTATAAAAAGGCCAAAAAATCGCGTCTGATGTATGGGAATCGGCCTTAAATATTTATTTTATTTTGTTTTTAGTTTTTTTTTAAACAAATATGTTTTTATAGCGACAATAGAAATACATAATTTGTAAAAATCGCAATTGGTTCGCGGTTCTTGAGATACAGCCTGGTGACAGACAGACGGATGGGCAGACAGCGAAGTCTTAGTAATAAGGTGCCTTTTTACCCTTTGGGTACGGAACCCTAAAAAAACATAATATTATTTATTTATTTATTTATTTAAGACAACACCCTGCACTAAGGAAATAATCCTTGTATTGCGGGGGACTTTACAAACATACAATTAACGGACACAAATTACATCCAGACTCAGAACAACAATTTGTGGATCCCACAAAGTGTTGTCCCGCGTGGGAATCGAACCCCCGACACTGGCGCTGTAGGTCGCTATCTTAACCACTACGCCATCTGTGCAGTCTATTATAATCTAACTTTGCTATATGACTGCGTACTACTAGGTACATTGCTCGCGGGTGTCATAAAGGACGACTAGAAGCTTTAGATCAGGTCGATACCTGATTTATCACAACAAGAACTAACACCATCTGAAGCTTTCTGTTTAACAATTATATTCAGTGCCCTCAATGATGGCTGCTCTAGTAGTTAACTAAGCTTATGGGATCTGGTCGCACCATATTTTCCTTTCTTTTCTATTTGCACAATTTTTTTTAATATGTTAATATTATATCTCGAAGGGCAGCACATTGGAGCTAAATCTATATGTTGTATACTTGTGATTTTACTTAAAAGACTAGCAACCCGCCCTCGCTTCGCTTCGGTTTCTGTCACCTTATCCCCCGTAATTACCGTTCCCGTGGGAATACCGGGATAAAATATAGCCTAGTTTACTCCCTGATATTATAGCTTTCCATTGGTGAAAGAATTTTTTAAATCGGTCCAGCTGTTTTGAAGATTACCTGGCACAAACAGACAGACAGACAAAAAAATATAAAGTGATTTTTAGGCATATGTATAGAGCAAATAACTATGTGACCATGAAAAAGGCCTATTATTTTGATATTACAAACAGACACTCCAATTTTATTTATTGGTAGACTAGCTGACCCAACAGGCCAATAGACGTTATTCTGATCAAACAAAATAAAATAAATTCACCTTGAAATCGACAGCAGCGCCGCCTATCGGGTCCAATTGTGAATATAAACCATTCTCGAATCCCCTTGAAAACACACAAAAAAATTCATCAACATCGGTCCAGCCGTTTAGGAGGAGTTCATTGACATACACACGTACACAAGAAATTTATATATTTTTTTTTTTTTGTGGGTGGGCTGCGGTCGGCGCGCCTCCGCACCACTCCGTCCGGGGCGACAGAGGGGCTGAAGCACGCAACTCCCGCAACCCACCCGAAAACCACCTCGCCTTCGTCATTGGGCCGACCACCGGAGCAGGTTTACTTGTCGTCAGTGGTCGGCCCGACGGAATACCCCTACGTGGGGTACCCTCCCATCGACCGACGTCCCCCCCTCAGGGAGGACGTCGGTCAAGAAATTTATATATGAAGATAAAGATGTGTAATACACGCGTAAACATTAGAAATCATTATGTTTACTACATGCGAGACTATTAAAAACAAAACATACTAAAGGCTTATTACGCGCTAGCTTAACGTAAATGTAAAATAATACAACAATAGACAGAAAGTTCCGTTGTACATCTCCCAAGGCGTTTTCACTTTCATTTTAGATTCATTTCACGAATACGGTACTTGATTGTTTGAATACAAATCGAGTTTGACATATTATTATTCGTATGGTCAAGCGCGGCTGCCCTGTTTCCCTATGGCCTTGGTTTTCCTTTTATGAAAAAATATATCTTGCAATAATTTTAATTATTTTATTTGAGCGTTGCTACTGTTTAAATTTATACTTTAAGTTTACTTGCTTATTTTTCTTAATAAAATAAATTGTGCTAAGGACTTTTTAGTAATGCCGTGAATATTTTATATAATTAATTAGATCAATCTCTCGACATTAAATTATTATAATAAATAAATTAATAATTAAAAATAAAAGTTTTATAACTCTAGCTAAATGCACTTATGAAGAAATTCAGAGGCACAGTATTTTTTTTCTATTGTAATTAGATTAGACATACCGTTCCTGAGTACTATTAAATTCTATTAAAATAAATTTAAAAAAAGTTTTTAATATTATTTTATAATTGCCGTTTTCTTTTTGTTTTTATTTAATTATTGCGTAATATTGGTATCTCAAAATTTTATAAACTTTCGCGTTTAAGTCATTTACAAGTTCTTAAATTTTTACCTTGATGTATCATGAAATTTTGAAAGAAATTTTACTGGTTTTTACCATTTATATATGTAGAGGATTTACACGTATTTTTGATACATAATATTGCAACCTTACTTGTTAAATAGACACTGTAATCAATGGTGTAGGATACGTAATGAGCTTGAAGGACGATTACGGAAGAATTCTTGACCTCATTATTTACAAATTACAAAAAATTAACGAAGTGTGAGTCGGAGTCGCGCACGTAGGGTTCCGTACCATTTTCTATAAAAATCGCGTTTGGAAGCCCCCTTAAATATTTATTTTATTTTATTTTTAGTAGGTATTTCTTGTTACAGCGCCAATAGAAATACATAATTTGTAAAAATTTGAACTGTCTAGCTATCATGGTTCTTGAAATACAGCCTAGTGGCAGACAGACGGACGGACAGACAGCGAAGTCTTAGTAATAGGATCCCGTTTAAACGCTTTCTGGTCCGATGGAAAGCAATACCTCACAAGATTTACTGACTTCTAGTAAACTTTTTTAGATTTACTGACGTTTTTTTATACTATATTTATAGGTAGTACGATGTAATTTCATTTACTACTCTCCCTATTCGCTGTCTTCAAAATGGCATTTTTTTGTTATCTAGTATTACTTTTGGTCACTTCAATCAATAATGCGCCCCGTCTATGTTGAAAATAAAAACATACATAAGTATGGATCGAAATAAAATTACAATGACATTTCGTGACGGCTAAAAATTGCGATGACATTTCGTGACGACAAAAAGGCACTCGGGGACGACTGCTACAAGTTAGTACTATACTGTCGACTTTTCTTAATTTAAATAATCTAAAAGTAAAATGTATCGTAATAAAACATAGTTACATATAGAATAGAACGACTTTATTATGTCTACATATTGTTACGACTGCAATATTAAACCCAGTTAAAATATTCCCAAAATGTTTTAAGGTGCAAGTTTGGTAACAATAATATTGGCACACCGAAACGATCGTTTGTTTAGTAACTATAGGTCAGTACGTGAGAAATATACAAAATGGCTGACTCAAGTATTCGAGTTAATTTAGTAACCGCAACTTATTGATATGCCATTATGAATGAATCATCGTATTTTAATAAATGGCTATGAGTAATAAAATTACTGTAATATCATGGGTTTAGAATTTAAATTTGACTTTGACTTGTCAATGTCACACGTCATCATCATCCGGTTTTTCACCCAATTCATCATCATCATCTCAGCCCATATAAGTCCCAATGTTGAGCTAGGGCCTCCTCCACAATGGGAGGGCAATTGGCCTATACCGCATTAGTCAGACGTGTGGACACAGGGTTTAATGTCGAGTTTTCCTTCTCTTGCATAGATATTAACTACATCCTTTAGTCGTCTTTTACGACATCCGCGGGTAAAAAAGAGGGGGATGGTGATTTGTATTCTTACACCATCATCACACATAGTTATTAAATTATCGTCTTCGTTATTATTATGATTCTTGTACCAATTATTTGGGGTTGACTCAATATGTAACCTTCCTTTATCCTACTAATATTATAGGCGGCGGATCGCCTGTGCGAGGAGCGCAGCCTCGATGAGGAGATCCGCCGCCGACGACTGGGGCGGCGTAGGCACAACTATCTGCGCCTCATGCCGCCCTAGCCGAGGCCGCGGGTGACGTGACCGGGGATTAGTCCGTCACCCGCTGAGAGGCCGACCGCGTGAGGAAAGACCGACGTCCTCCCCGAGGGGGGACGTCGGTCGATGGGAGGGTACCCCAATTAGGGGTATTCCGTCGGGCAAACCACTGACGACAAGTTAACGCTGCTCCAGTGGTCGGCCCAACGACGAAGGCAACGTGGTTTTTGGGTGGGTTGCGGGAGTTGCGTGCTTAAGCCCCTCTGTCGCCCCGGACGGAGTGGTGCGGAGGCGCGCCGACCGCGACAAACCCACAAAAAAAAAATCCTACTAATATTATAAACGCGAAAGTTTGTGAGTATGTGAAGATGTTTGTTGCTCTTTCACGCAAAAACTACTGAATGGATTTTGATGCAACTTCACAGTATAGCTTATATATCAGAATAACACATAGGCTATAATTTATCCCGATATTCCCACAGGAAGGGGTAAATCCGCAAGGCGCTGCTAGTAGAACATATTGTAAAAGTTTCGGTAATAGTTTTTTGACTGACCATATACCTATCGTCAATTTTTCTTGAGAATATAATTATTACTCAGACAGCATTAAATGGAGTTGGCCTAGATTGATGTAAAGCTCTTAGTTATCTTGTATCATATCCACGAGCAATGAAACAGTTGGTTATTATTGCCACCGCCATCACACAGCAACTTGACTTTTCAATGTCATCATCATCATCATCGCAGCCCACATACGTCCCACTGTTGGGCTCGGGGTTCCTCTACAATCGGAGGGAATTTAACCGACTATACCGTGCTGGTAAGACATGTTGGCCTAGGGTTTTATTTCGAGTTTTCCTTTTCTTGCACAGATCTTATGTGCATATTATATCCCTTAGTCGTCTTTATGACATCTACGGGCAACATAGGGAGTGGTGAATTGTATTCTTAATCCGTCACCACACGGAAGATATTTATTATTATATATTTACACGGGAGATTTTCAATGTCATACTAAAATGTTTTGGTTCCTTTAACAAAATCTATTTTAAAAAAAATCTGCGCCTATTATGAACGTTTTTGGTTCTTTGTACAATCCATTTATCAAAGACAAATACTAAAACATATTCATTTATTTTGATAGAAGCAAAGCTTTGTATAGATTATCGCATTTTAACCACCTACATCGCTCTGTAACGACCATGAAACTTATTCGAAACCGCTCTGAACAGAAATGAAGGTAAACCCCATATAGTTTAAATCCTGAAAAGTTTTAATTATAAATTTAATTTCTAAGTATGGCTAAGAGAAGACCGAAGAGAAGTTGGATAGACTATTTGAAGCATGAATAGACAGAGACATCATAGCGATGGCGTCTGATAAAGTTGTATAGAAACAGAGTACATATTGCGAATTAGAAGACAGGAATTTAAAAAACATATTTCTTTGTATTCGCTACTTGGATTTTAGTATAAAGTTTTATTAATCAGATCCGTAGTGTCGGCGTAAGAACACAATTCACCACTACCTTTCTTGCCCGTGGGTGTTGTAAAAGTCGTCCAAGGGATATAATATGCAAATAACATCCATGCAAGAAAAGGAAAAGTCGAAATAAAACCCTATACTAACCCGACCAGTGGTAGGTAAATTTTGCCCATATTTTGGAGGGGGGTAAAGCTCAGCAGTGATATTTTATGGGCTGAGATGATAATGATTTGAATGAATTGATGTTACAAATATAATTAGGATATTTTTTTTTTGTGGGTGGAAATATAATTAGGATTGATAATCGCTAATCAATAGTTCTAATAGTGTAAATTATAGGTGATGCGTCGTGTTCCCCATGTCATTTAGTTGTGTAAATTCAAATTACTGTGCGACGTACCTTGCAAATCACGTAATAAACGATTTAGTTCTCTCTTTTTAACCTAGTTTACAAGATAATAATATAATAGTTTAATTCTAGTGCTGAAATTAACACGTAATTGTAAGCAGAAATTAACGCAATTTGATTGTTAGGTCAAGAACGCTTGATTTAGGAATTCTTTTTTTAATTATTTTTTTATAAATTGACTCGGTTGGCAAATTATTGTGTAGTTACTGAAAAAAATAATAATTAATACTTCATACTAATATAGGTAATACAACCATAAATAAGAAAATGCTCCTTGGCCCCATACGTATATTTTACCATTTTACAAAATGCAATTGTCTAATGAAAAATAATATCAATGAATGAATATAAAATAGCATTCTTAGTCATAAGGGCGGCGGAAGAACCATCGAAAAGTACCTATCTATATAATAGGTAATTTATTTTATAATAACGTTGCTGTTATTTATAATTCATAAACCAATAAGTTATAAATATTTACTGTAGGAATATAAAATAAATCATTGCGTGCGAATCTTTACACTATTATTACTTTTTTAAAGATATAGTATAGAAATTTAAAGGGACAAGTCTATAAAACCTTAATAAACCCTGCTGTACTGTAGGAATCGCCATGTTGAGCTGAAAAAGTGACCGATGAGAGACGACTGCATGTAGAGGAGAAATGAATGTTAAATGTAGAGTAACAAGTGATAAAATTATGAACGGTTATATTAGAGGAAGTTTGAAAGTTGCGCCAGTGTCAGAGAAGTTAAGGAGTGAACGTGATGAGTGTAATGCTGTGAGGACTTTAAGGTTAAGGGTGTTTTCTGTGTGGTGACGGAGTAAGAAAACAATTCACTACCCCCAATCTTGCCGTGGGTGTCGTACGAGACGACTAAGGTATTAAATATGCATATAACATCTATACAAGAGAAGGAAAACTCGAAATAAAACCCTACAAACGTCTGACCAGCGTGGTATAGTAGATCAATTTCCCTTCTATTGTTGAGCTTGAACCCAAAATCGGGACGTATATGAGCTGAAATGATGATAAAATGACGACGGTTAAGAAAAGACCAAAGAAAAGATGCACATTATTTTTAGAAAATATTTTTATTATTTCTTAGTCATAATTACACAATTTCCTCTTTCCATTCCCATATCGTGTTCCGACATTACAGATTACAGCTACTATGCATTCTTTTATAATACTATTATAATAGAAACTTACGATAAAACATTAAACTATCCAGCAATAGTGATTTTGTTAAGTTCTCACGATTAGATCTGATATGATATTGTACTTTAAGACACAAGAGACGAGCGAAAAAGTCAACATGGCGCTCGTCACGCCATCTTAAAGAAATTAGTAACATTATATTAAAAACATTGGCATTTATTGGCAGAATATTTTACATTAAAGAAGTATTGCTATTTTAACAAATTACACGACTAATCACTTGATTTTGAGGTGTGTTCCGGTCCAAAAAGCAATAAACTGTGAAGCATTGATTTGAGATCGACAATTATAAGGCGGAAACAGCTCTAATTATCTATCTTAGTATTATGTCAACGTACGATTTATTACATGAAATGTTTCGTTATTAAAACCTTGTTTAAATATGACACTGCCATTCCAAATGTGGGTTATTGGAATAACCATCGATATCTTCGAAACATTAACCTCAGATTAAGGTTAATAGTTATTTAACTGTTAACCGCATTACTTCCTACTACCGTTAATTGAGATAACTTTGTGAATATGTAATAATAATCAGTATAATTGTAGTGTATGCACATTTAATAAAATGTGCAATTGTGGGTACATTGAATAATGTGTATGTATAAGTACACGCTCTAAGTTTGTCGCGGTTAGTGGCATACCGACCGCGCCAATAATCATACGTGTATCAGCTCTACAGGCTGTGCGTGCAAACACTATATTGTAGCTATACACTGCAAATGGCGACGAGGATAGACATGAGTACAAGTTTTTCGAACGAAAAAATAAATAAAATAAGGAAGCAATAAATTATTGTTTTTGGTTGTTACCTTTCGGTTTTTTCTTACCTCTCGGTTGTTTGCGTACAGCTTTTTTTACAAATAAACTATTATGAAACTATGATTTAATAACCATAGAATATAAATAAACAAATGATACATTATACAAGGAGTTATAAATAATTTACGAAACAATACGTAAACTTTTCTTACTGATAAGGATATAACAATTCTTTGCTAAAAGCCATGGCACCACAAATGGAAAGAGAATAGGGTCACCCAAAACTATGCTCATATATGGTACATTCAACCTAAGGCTATCTACCCACAATTATATAAAAAATGATATATAAAATATTGCTGTGAATTCAAAACTAAATATTCGTAAATTATTACTGTTACTACGTGCGATGATCTCGAATAGTCTGAACAAATTAGCTAATCTCTTATAACTTAAGCCTTAAAAAATCTCATGATATTTTTACCTCGCAATTTTAACTTTCTCAAGAGAATAGACATTGCATCATCGATAATTGCAATAACCGAACGTATTTGCTGCACTAAATTAGGTCATGGCGCCGATTCCTCGCATGGGAAGATTCTAACAAAAACATTCGTTCGGAAAACAATGGGCTATCTACATATTTATTACTTTTTTATAAACAACTTAGCAATAACGATGGGGCAATTGTGTTAAACTACCATTTTCACGTTTTTTTTTTAATTCACAAAATCGGTGAGTGACAACTTTGTACTTAGTGGTAGGTGGTGATGAAGTTCAAAGATGTCCAAGCACACAAACTTAGCCAGATAATTCCTAAGTTTCATTTTATACGGGTCGGCCACGGAGTACAAGGAACGGTACTGGTAGTCAGGCCAAAAGGTGGGTTGGTGGGCCGCGCCTCGCCCCTTCGTCGCTCCGGACACCAAAACAAAAATAGTTTCACTTTACGACTATGGTCTAAGAAGAGAGACATCAGTCTCTCTTCTTAGACCATAGTCTTTGATTAAATAATCCTTATATTTGTATCATTACATTATGATCTTTATCTTTTACTATTACTGCACCTTGTCTTTCATGCGGCATTTGTATGTCGTCCAGTCACAGAATAGGAATCTTTATAATCATCATCATCACAGCCCTTATAGCCCCCATTATAGGCGCGAACCTCCTCCACAATGGGAGGGAAATTGACCTAACTATACCACGCTGATCAGACGCGTTGGTATAGGGTTTTATATCAAGCTTTCCTTCTCTTGCATAGGTGTTATATGATATCATATTCCCTTACTCGTCTCGCGTACTCTTACTCCGTCACTACACGAAAAAATCATCGAGCGCGTGTATCTGATGACGCTTGAATGACTGGAGAATGATTCCATACGTTATCTATTGACTATTACATGCAAACGCCTCTACATATTATTCTTGGGTAGCTCGTGAACGAAATAAGTGGAAAGAGCGGTCCATCAAGTGAACTATACGAATTAGTTCATCGATACTCTCGCTTTAGTTCATTTCATATTTTTAACACGCTTTTATTTGACGTCTACTTTACTATGCTATTATCGAATTATGTATTTATTTCTACTGTACGCGCCTTTTTTTTTTTTTTTTTTTCACGCTGTGGAAATGCATTTACGCACTATCCCCCGCCGGTTACAGACAGGGGAGTGTGTGTGGGACTCGCCGGCCACAGAAGTGACCGAAATACCCACTAAAACCACAGCGGCCCCTTCCGTGCTTTTACGAGGTGCCGGAGAGATCGTCTGACAACATTCTATCCCCGACACCTCAACGCTTGGCCGTCTGGCCACGTCCTGTCATCATTCAGAGCGGTGGGTGGAGGAGCGCATAGCGCCGTCTCCTCCTCCCTGGTCGTCACCGGCGGAGCGAGTCAGCGGACGCAAGCGCCTCGCGTGCCCGCTCCGCGGCCTCCTTCCTTGTCATGACAGCCTCACAGAAGGAGGCCATCGACGACCAACAGCTGTCGCTGCCGAGCATCTTGGAGATGATGGTCGGCAGCGACAGGTCTGTTATTCCCAGTTCCCTTGACAGGACGTGGCGCTGAGGCCCCCAGGTGGGGCATACTTCCAGTGTGTGGCGCGCATCGTCGATTAGCGCGCCACACTCATGACATCCTGGGGCCTCTTCTCTTCCAATTCTGTGCAGGTACTTACCGAAGACCTCATGTCCGGTAAGCACCTGCACCATCCTAAATGTAAGGCTGCCGTGCCTTCTCCTGAGCCAGCGGTGGAGATGCGGTGCAACCACCTCCACAGTCCCCCGCCCTGCTACGGGGGACTCTAGATCTTCACTCCACCGCCGGATTACTTCCGTTCGAGCCACTTCTCGAGCTCTGCCCAGTCCCCCTGCGGAGACCCGCTCGCCGGTGACTCGTGCTGTGGCGCGGAACCGGTATACATCCGTCAGCGCTTCTGCCACCAGCGGCCAAGGCGGATCGCCTGCCAGCAGTGTCGCCGCAGTCCAGGACACAGTACGGTAGCCCCTAATAGCCCTTACCGCCATAACCCTCTGCGGTCGTCGCAGAAGGGCTCTGTTGCGGGCGGTGAGGGACTCCGACCAGATAGGGGCACCATACAGTGCCATGGACCGCAGAATGCCGGCGTAGAGTCGCCGGCATGACGACCCAGGACCGCCAGTGTTCGGCAGAAGCCTTCCCAGTGCCGCGGCCGACTTGACGAGCCTCCGGACGAGCTGGGCAAAGTGTGGCCCGAAATTCCAATTTGAATCGAGGTGCAGACCCAAATATTTTATCTGGGCCTGCACCGGCACGGCAACCCCAGACACACTGATGTGTGCTCCTCGGGGGGGACCTCGGCGTGGGCCATGGAAAAGGAGGGCCTCGGTTTTATCCAGCGAGACCCTCAGACCCAACATCCCAATCCGGTCTACGACGAGCGCCACTCCTTCCTCTGCCAATCGGGCAGCCCCCCGGAAGTCCGCCCTCTTCACTGTAACAGATGATCCCCATCCCAGGAAGGAGCTGACCCCGTAGGAGCCAGTCGAAGCCGACGTTCCACAGCACCAGACCGAGCACCTAGCCCTGTGGGACGCCGCACTCCACCCGATGGCGATGGATACGCCCGTCGCCCCCCTCCCAGAGCACGTACCTTCCCTCGAGGTACGCCTCCAACAGCCTCACAAGATACGGAGGCACTCCATGGTACCTGAGTGCCTCCTTCAACGTCTCGTGTGGGAGACTGTTGAAAGCGTTTTTTATATCGAGTGAGACTGCCAGAACGACTTCCTTTTTGGCCACCGCTTCGGTGGCCAGGGACTTCAGAGCGGCCAGCGCGTCAATTGTTGACCGGCCGCTCCTGAACCCGTATTGTCTCTCTGACAGTCCCGGTCCAATTTCCTCGAGGTGCTGGACGAGATGGTCCGCGAGCACCTTCTCAAACAATTTAGCCATCTCATCCAGCAACACCAGTGGTCTGTATGCGGAAGGGGAGTTGGACGACCCTCCTGCCGCAGTAGACACAACCGTCCACACTTCCATTGCTCCGGAAACTGCCCGGACCTCAAGCAATTGTTGAGCAGTTCCCGGAGTTCACCCTTGAGGTATTTTGCGGCGATGCCGAGTACAAGTCCCGGGATGCCGTCCGGACCAGGCGCCTTTCTTTTACCATGAAGTCGGGAGAGGGCCACTTCCATTTCTTGGTCGGTGATGGGTGGAATAGGGGTTTCCAGCTCCACCGCCGACGAAGAAGCCATTCTGGGGGGAATGTGCCCCACAGAACGCGGGAACAATGCCCCCATTAGCCCCGATAGGACTACTGTACGCGCCTTGATAATTCGATATGGATAATAAACAACTCCACATTCGTCATAATTTAGCATTTCATCATAATTGAAATAAAAATAAACAGAACTTACATTAATTATAAATATTTTTACTTTATTATTTTACTACTACTACTAATATTAAAAAAAATAACTACTGAACTAAAAAAGCGAACTAGCTCGCAATCCAATAGCGACCTATTTCGATAATCTCGCTCATAGTTCTTTTTATATTTTTATAAATTGAGCTATCATTGGTGACTGACTAGGCCCAAGCCTAATACAAATATACTAATAGAAACTTAGGATAGTGAAAATTAAACAACAGCTAACGCCACCTTAATACTGGCGTGCTACTTATCGTTTGGTAATTTTACCTACAACTAAGCATAGACAATAGTTACTAACTTTCGAATGTCATTAACATGATCTAGTTATGATTTCTGATGTTTAACCGAGTATTGCATACTTAAAATACAATTATTTTTACGAATTTTATCACGTTTGTTTTTAATTTCAAAATTTTATTTCGAACGCTTTTTAGGTACCAAGATGGTCACGGTTCTCTCGTGATAAGATCCGTAAAAATAGTTTTCATCATCGCCGCTCATATACGTCCCACTACTGGGCTCGAGCCTCCTCCACAATAGAAGGGAATCTGACCTTACTATACCATGCTGATCAGGCAGGTTAGTATAGGGTTTTATTTCGAGTTTTCTTTCTATTGCATAAATGCTATATGCGTATTATAATATATCCCTTAGTCGTCTTTTACGACATCCACGAGTAAGACAGGGAGTGGTTAACTGTTTTTTATTTCCGTCACCACAATGACAAAATAGTTTCATTTGAAATGAACTAAATAGTAGTTTTTTGGGTTACTTTCAATGGAGAAACTGAAGACTTGCCTAAGCATGCAACTCTCAATAGCTTATTATTAGTAATACATAACGTGATCATACGTTTATTTTTAACTAGAAACCCGCCCTCGCTTCGCTTCGGTTTCTGTCACCTTATCCCCGTAGTTCCCGTTCCCGTGGGAATACCGGGATAAAATATAGCCTAGTTTACTCCCTGATAATATAGCTTTCCATTGGTGAAAGAATTTTTGAAATCGGTCCAGCCCTTTTGAAGATTACCCGCAACAAACAGACAGACAGACAAAAAATATAAAATGTTTTTAGGCATATGTATAGTGCAAATAACCGTGTGAGCATGAAAAAAGTTTATTATTTTGACATTACAAACAGACACTCCAATTTTATTTATTGGTATAGATAGAATAATCTACTTAAGAAGAAGTGTAATAATGTTCTATAAGTTATGACGGAGTAAGACATCATATCATCACAGCTCATATAAGTTCTACTACTGGGCTCGAGCCTCCTTGAAATTAGGAAAAATACCATAGGTAAGATAGGGGATGGTGAATTGTATAACTCCGTCATCACACGGCAAACTAATATGTATAAAATAACGATAAAAACGCACATCTCTTCTCTTCGTTCAAATATGAAGTGCATTCACCTAATCTTTTCTAAATGGATTTATCTCTTAGATTCCGGTGCCGTGTGCTGTGTGGTAGTTACGAATACTACGTTGGTAGTATCTGCTGTATTGCTTACTGGTGTCGTAAAAGACCCGAGAGAGCTTTACGTAGATTAGGACCAGCTCGCATCTGCTGCCGTCGACATTAGGCACGCGGCTGGTAATAAAACTGTTGCCAATAACTTTTACAATGTGTACTATGAAAGAAGAGTACTTAATTATTTCCAAGTAATTGGTATAAGAACAAGTTGATGATGATATCCACATATGAAGTTCATTCACCTAAACGGATTTATCTCCGATATTCCTCACGAGAATACATAAATAGAAAAGTTGTGTTACGTAAACAGTAACATTTCTAACATGTGGTCTGATTATAATTGCTAATGTATGTCTAATAATATGCACACGATCTGTATGTAGTAGAGAACCTCTATCATTCAATGTCACGATTACCGTTTTCATATTAACTGCTTGTATAACAATTTGGGATTTAGAGATGTCTATCAGTCAGTATTACGTAATTTCTCCGTGTGATAACTGATAAGGGAGTAGGATTGCAATTCGCCGTCCCCCTTTTTACTCCAAATCTTAAGGGTCTACTAAATAACACCAGATGTTGTCGAGAAGGTAAACTCGCAATGAAAGTGTATATCAACCCGTCCGACTAGCGTGGTAAAGTAGGTCAATTCACATCCTACTGTGGAGGAGACTCACGCCCAGTAATTTAACGTATATGAGCCGAGATTATAAATAATTTCTCATGCAATCTGCTCCTATTTTTTGGTTCTGCTGACAAAACAAAAATTAAATTCATGTGAACATTTCCCTCCCATTGTGGAGCAGCCTCAAACCCAGTAGTACCTAAGACGTAGGTATATGATGAGCTGAGACGAAGAATGTATTTTCTAACTGTAATTAACTAAAAGATTAGTCGCAGCAGGCAACTAAAAGTCAATGAATGCGAAGAACCTAGTCTTCATCGATCGATGTAAGAAATAATTGAGGATTTTAGCGGGTAAACGTTTACTTACGCCAGGAGTCAAACATCTTTAGCTGATTTAACAGATAGCAGCTTTAACAGATTTACCTAAAGAGGATTTAATAGACACAATCCACATTACATCGTAGGCAAGTCACGATATTAAAAGATATGCGAATCACTCACTAGAATGACATGCAACACCGTTAAATGGAAAAAAAATGTCACGAATTCGTCTTTTTATGGATTTTATTATCTTTGTTACACGAATTTGTCTAATGAGGAGTCGATAACCTTCTTATTTTATTATTCAGACGGCGATTTTTCGCTAAAATGTGGTAGTACTACAATGTGAGCATACGTCCCGTTTTGAACTAGGCAGTCCTGTGTTCAGATTATTCGTTCCGTAGTCCCGAGCCGTATCAAGAATGTATAGGGCATTCTTGGTACGGCTCGGGAAAATTGGCAAATAGAGCATAAAGAATCATGTGTTACACTAATAAAGACGTGATTATTTTTCTAGATTGTACGCAGTTACGTTTGAACTAGATGACATTACCATAAACATGAGCCGTAAGGTCAAGTTTAACATTGATAATAATTTCTAAAATTTATTCGATACGATACCTGCCTCAAAGTACTCATTGAGTAAAAGTATCGAAACCAAAGTATCGAGTACAAAAGTATCGGGCAAAGTACACGATACCTAAATGTATCGATACTTTTTTCGTGTTCCTAATTGCATCTGATGCCATCTGGTCACCTGGTCTGGTCATCATACGGAGAGAGACAACTATTCAATTGTAAGAACTATTTGGGTTAATACTTTAGCATAATAATATAAATAGTACATATTCTAATTTAGAAGTCTAACTTTTGCATTGAAGTAACGTAACTCTACAATTACATTTTAATTGTACATTGCAAAATGAATAATGAAAGTAGAATAATTATTTGTAAATATTTGAATTTCAACTCGTAAGTAATTTAATTATAAGCTATTTGTCTATGTACAGTATGTTAAAAAGCAAAAATTTAAAATTTTAGCAAATCCCCGAAACGAACGAATACACATCAGATTTTAGTATCAGTGGTTAAAAATTTGATCCTGGCAGCTGTTCTTATTTTGGTTTGATATACTTTTAATCTCGACATAATGTGAGAAGATTTCATCCATCCATCAGCCTGCGACGTCCGCTGCTTAACGTAGATACGTTACGTACATAACCATGAAAATAGCAGTCAGAACGGTTCTGTGCTACTTGAATCCAACGAGCCTCTGCGACTTTCAAGATAACGTCAAACCGTTACTTGCCCATGGAGGTCGTAAAACTCAGCCAAAGGTCTCACCAGGAGAGTAGGCAACACTCAACAGTTAACACCTGGGACACTTATAACAAAGGCTGGGATCGCCAACCCGCTTGTCAAGCGTAGCGATTATGTTTTGTTCCTCCAAAAGACATGACTGCAATAAAAAAATTGGAAGAACATAATATATCTACCTAAAATAAAATAGAACTGTAAAATGGTTGAACCACACTGCTGACAATTTTTTATCTGCAGCCATAAGTGGTCCAGTTCGTCTGAGTAGGGCAGTCTCGCAAAAAAATCAACGTTTCATTAGTGGCAATTGCCCACTACATTTCGTTGAATGAGTGACAGATCCGAAAACTCAGTTTAAATTGGCTACTTGCCTGTTTGGCTCCGAAGACAATAAAAAAAAATTGATTGTTGTACAAAGCGATTAATTGATGTAAACGGAATATTGCCAGAGAACTGGAAATCCAAATAAAATTTTAATTCATCGAGTGATGTCTCTAGCGTCTTTTCGGAAGCCGCACGATTTCGGTTGTTTAATCTTTTTTAGGGTTGGATCTGGTGAGCCACCAAATGCAAACTTTGCACAAAAGTTTAATAAGCATTATGTCGGTGTAGATGATCTAGGATTTCATTTCAGTGTTTTTTTATTAGTGTTATATGGCAAAATTAGTATAAAAAAAAGATCTTAATCCGTCATCCTATATCAGAACGCGTTGGGCGTTCTGATATACGACATATACATCAACAATAATAATATTGATATGAAAGTTTTGGCGCGAAATTCGTAACAAATCTATAATAATAGACAAGTGTTTTTTGAATCCATAGACAAACTATACTCATCGAATCGAATCCAAGTTTGGATTCGACTCGTTGAGTGTAAAAAGCATAAGACATCTCACCGAATGATTTTATTACCTATAACGGACAGTGAAAGTTGTATCCATTAATTACGTAATAAAATCATCTGACTCGTATAACATTAGACAATAATAGTTGACCGACACCATAAAATTTAAAATAAGTATTAGGCATAACATAAAATAGGAAATAAGGTTAGTTGTCGAAGATTAACTTTAAAAATTGATGGTGTTTGTTTAAGTTTATTTTTTATTGATTTCCGTATTTATTGTGAATAAATTTGTATTACCATCATAAAAATGAGTTTATTTGCAATTTCGAAACCATGTTTACGAATTGTATTTATTTTTGCTTGTGATAATTATTAAATTAAATAAAGAAAATCTTTACGGTTAAATCTTTATGGTGTAAGGTATAGTGTCCGACCGAAATTTCGCTTTTGATTTCGGCCTTGTTTCGGCCAAAAAAGGATTTCGGCTTAGTTTCTGTTTCGGCTGACAATCGAGCCGAACTGAATTTGTGAGTTTTCACGCTAGGCTAGGATATGCTCGGTGCACGAGGTGCGAGAGAAGAATGTTATTTTACCGCGCTCATAGTCATCTCTTGATTATTCTGATTCTCACAATTTTAGTTCTTTCGCTTATGTCTGCGCCTCGCGAATTTCGCAGTTTGAGCAAATTACTTCAAAACAGGTATATTTTATTTCACTATGTTCATAAATTATAGAGAACATTTTTGTCTTTGCAATATTTAAAAAACAAGGCAAACACGAAAGTGGCTTATCACCTAGGTTTATTATAAATCAAAATTATTTTGTTCTTATAGTTAAGTTTTGTAAGTTTCATTTTATATGTATATTAGTAAAGAGTAAACGCTGATTGATTATGGTAGACTGATTGTTATATAATTATTAATTTTTCTTCCCACAAAAATTTACGCAGAAGTTATGGTTTCGGCTGTAAAAAGTAGTTTCGGTTGGACACTAAATAGGTATATTAAATACAATACTGCGATCAAATCAAACGCTGCAGTGACCATTAATGTCAAAAAACTCGACGATATCAACATATGAAATTCTTGAAACCTACTAACCATCTAACTCTTTTCATAGTTGGCAGACTAGTGCTAATCAGTATGTTCACCCGCGGCTCGCCTATGACGAAATTAGATTTGACAAAAATTCGTTCTAGAGCAAAAATAAAGCGAAAACGGTTATTTGAAATATTCGCATAATTCAGAAGACTATTCTAGAAAAATTATTTCATTAAACATAAAAGCTCTAGAAAAAAATTGCTTTACAGATGTAATCGACAGTTTGTTAAACTGTATAACCGGACGTCGTATGTGACAAGTCTATAGCTTGTATTTTTGTCGGAAATTGTGTAACAAATAGATGGTTTATTTGTCATTTATATAATAGGCCTGTGATAATAAATAATGTTTATTACAATAACCAGTTGCAACAGTATTTTTATGGATATAAGACTCATAAAAAATTTCAGCTCATGTACAAATATAGAGTTTAGCCAAAAAAATGAGAGATTACAAAACAATTGCATCGTTATGTGCATGTAATAATAACTAAATTAATGGTATTTCTTCAAGAATTGGTAATTTGACTAAAAATTAACACCCACCTAATTACCTTGAACATTATTGCTACATTTTTATTTATTTTTTTATATATTATTACAACAAATCATATTTAACGTGAATCTACAAATAAGTATAATTTCTTAATATAAATAGTAATACTTAAAGCATATTGACCGCTTTATGAAAATTGTAAACTATTGCTTGGCACAAACGGATTTTTGATTATTGTTTGCACATAATACCCGACAATAGATAAATATTGCACACCGATCCTTGCAAAGAGACAATCGGTCAATCTCGCCTTCGTAAAGCATTGTATTCTAAAATGTTTATCTTTCGGTATATACAAATTTATTTATTTATTTTGTACAACATGGAAGACTTACAGCTAGTTATATCATAATAGGCTACTAGTTAATAACTCTGTTAGCTAATTACAAGTCTTCACTTATAGTTATTGTATAGTTGAATGAGAGCATTATGACTATACGCAATATACATAAAATACATTCACTTTAGATAAATTTTACTTGTGTTAGACTAATTAAAAAAATCTAGACTTAAAAGCCTACGTGCTACATTGATATTTGTCGTAAATGGGTCAAAATCATGCTGTTTACTCAAATTATTAAAACTTCTGCTTGCGCGTATCATAAGACTGTTTTGCCTATAGTTTGTTGCTGCAAGTGGTATCTGTAATGGTGGATGGAAACGACTAGATTTAAATGGTACATTAAAGTTAATTTTATATAGGAGCTCAGGACTATCTATAAGATTCTGTATGATCTTTAGTATAAATATGTAATCAGCTATGTCACGGCGTTTTACGAGTGGTAATAGATGAAATTTTTTACAAAGTTGCAGGTATTGACTACACTGATAAGGGATCTTTTGATGAAAACAAAGGTATTGTCATTATCATCGCTTTTATCCCTATTACTTAACCACCCAATATGTATTCTTCTTTCATAGGACATATTGAAAAAAAACTTCTTCTCATCAACTCTCCTTGAGAATTGAGAATGTAATTGTTGGCCCGACAACATCAGAGTTGGCCCAGATCGATGTAAAGCTCTTTAGTCGTCATTTACGACACTCATGAGCAATGCAAGAGTGAACAAACATTCATAAAGGTTTTAATTGTTCTAATAGATACTAGACAGCAATAGGCACTCTACGAAGGCGATATTATATATCAAAGATGGCGCATAAAATCCCATACAAAGAAATAGATTTTCGTTATAAGATACCACGATTTTAAAAGACATCTTTCAAAATGGACGTACAGTATAATCAACGAACAAATCATTTTTACAAGACTGCCGCTTTCTTTGAATATTACCTATTAAGCTCTAACTGTATTAAAAAGAGAACTTAAGAAATATAATGACTAAAAACTAATAAGCAATTTGTCTTTGTTACAGGTACTTTGGTGTATAGCAGTATTGACAATCATAGCGCGATCGGTGAGCGGCCACGGCAGACTCATTGAACCGCCTTCCCGTGCCTCGGCCTGGCGGTTCGGTTTCGACACCCCACATAATTACAACGACCACGAGCTCTTCTGCGGTGGCTTTTCACGCCAATGGCATAAGAATGAAGGCAAATGTGGCGTTTGTGGGGACGCTTGGGACGCTCCTGCACCAAGAGCTCACGAATTGGGCGGCCGGTTCGGTAAAGGTGTCATAGTCCGCAAATACGCACCTCATGACAGCATTACAATCAAAGTAGAATTGACAGCAAACCACTTCGGTTTCTTTGAATTTCGTGTCTGCGAAGATCCAAAAACGACCACTCAAGATTGCCTAGATAAATATGTCTTGCAGCTTGATGGAAAAGATTCAAGTAAATATTATCCAAAAGATGGTAACAAGGTTTACGAAATGAAATATAAACTACCAGAAGGACTAGAATGTGCTCATTGTCTTCTACAATGGAGATATATTGCTGGTAATAATTGGGGATCTTGCGGGAACGGAACAGAAGCAGTTGGGTGCGGGCCTCAAGAGGAGTTCAGAGCATGTGCTGATATAGCTATAGGCGAACATTTCACTACAACCACAAGAAGACCAAGACCAACTTATGTACCACCAGGCAGAAGACCACCAACCGTACCAACGCCAGAAGAATCTACTGGCAGCTCTTGGTACGGCTTCGTGGTCGCAATCGTCACGTTGCTCGTTGCTATCGGTGTTCTAGCATGCATCTACCTATATTACTACAGAGGTGGAATGAAAATTAAGAACCTCCTAAAGTCTCAAGTACCAGCGCCTACTCCCGTGCCTCCTCCGAGGCACAAAAGAGCATCCCTCTCTAGAGAATTTCCACCGGAATTAACACCGCCTAAAATTGGGAGTATTCCTGATTCAGGGTTCGAAACTGTAGACTTAAGAGCTAAGTGATAGATATGTATACAGAGGCTGTAGTATATTTGACAAGAAGAAGCTAAACTGCCCTTATTTAGTGATAGAAATCTTGTGTGACTGTTTTAATAAAATCTACGTGAGATCTGACAGCTTTTAGCTGTGATAAGGCTTTTAATTTAGGCTTTATTTTAGTTTAGGCTAATTTTACAAATGTAAATTATAGATATTTATGTTAAATTAAATTTATGAAAGACTAATTGGTTATTTTATTGCGTATAATTATAACTTTCGTCACATCGCTTAAATAAACTGATATTATAAATAAGTAATATTGCAATATAGAGCCAAACGTCTAGAGGTATTTATCGAATTAAAAAATAATACTCGTTCCTTTTGCTATATTTTCCTCTAGGACTATCTCTTACCACAGGAATATATTATGCTCATGGGCAAAGGAATACAGGTGCAATCGCAAAGAGAAATAGAGTACCTATGTTAGATAAAGAATAGTAAACATTATATTTCTTCATTTCGGCCCACTGCTGGGCTCGATTCTCTTGTATAATAGGAGAGATATTGACCTACTATACCACGCTGGTCAGACGGGTTGATATAGGATTTTATTTCGAGTTTTCCTTCTCTTGCATAGACGTTTTTTACGACATTAACGGGTAAGAAAGGAAGTGATGAATTGTATTCTTACTCCGTCACCACACAGAACATATTTCTTACTAGCAAACCGCCCTCGCTTCGGTTTCTGTCGCCTTATCCCCGTAGTTCCCGTTCCCGTGGGAATACCGGGATAAAAGTAGTGGTAGTGGTAGGACCACACTGTCGACAGTTATCTGTCTACAGCCGCGGGCCGGTCCTTCCGGGGTAGTACCACGCTCTCGTAGAAAATCGACGTCTGAGTAGTAGCAATTTGTTACTGCGCTTCGTTCGGTGAGCGAGAGAGCCGGAAGCCCAACTTTCTGAGGGTGTTTGCGTGTGGAGGATTTTGATGGTCCCTTTAGTATCACCGAGCCTCAATGCACGCATTCACACTCCCTTCACTTTCATCGCGGTAGGCAGCGGCCTTGTACAGGTCCATGAGCAGCAGCAACACTTACCTGGTGTACTGTTTGCTCGTTTGCCACTGCTTGCAATAAAAAAAAAATAAAAAAAATATATATATAGTCTAGTTTACTCCCTGACATTATAGCTTTCCATTGGTGAAAGAATTTTTGAAATCGGTCCAGCCGTTTTGAAGATTATCCGGCACAAACAGACAGACAGACAGATAGACAGACAGACAAAAAAAATATAAAGTAATTTTTAGGCATATGTATAGTGCAAATAACCATGTGAGCATGAAAAAGGACTATTATTTTGACATTACAAACAGACACTCCAATTTTATTTATTGGTATAGAGGTGATGATATACTGATTATTGGCGATCACGAATACTATTAACCCTGAAATATCAAAACAGCTATAAGGCTTTTTGATACTTCAAAGCCCATTTCGTCAACCTGTGCAAAGTCCATCTGCGGACATATGGATAATAATTACATATATCCTTTGGGAATGTAGGTATGAGGCAAGCTGCCACTCCTAAAGCTTAATCGAAATTCCTATGTTGCTTGATGATAGCAAAGTACATGTCTTGAACCGGCAGTAGATTAATATTTAGATGTTAGGCATTTTTTTTTTTTTTGGGTGGCCTATGGTAAGCGCACGCGCGGTCCTGTCCGTCCGGGGCGATGAAAGGAGGGCGCCCGGGCCCATAACCCACCCGTACCCACGTCACCTCGTTGTTGGGCCGACCACCGGAGCAGATGTGACTTGTCATCAGTGGTCGGCCCGACGGATACCCTTTCGGGTAACCTCTCACCTCTCGACGTACTGGGACGTCGGTCGCCATCGCGCGGTCAGCCTCTCTGCGGGTGACGGACAATTCCCCGGTCCGATCACCCGCGGCCTCGGCTAGGGCGGCATTAGGCGCAGATACTCGCGCCTGCGCCGCCCGAGTCGCCGGCGGCGGAACATGTCGCCGAATAGGAGCTCTACTCGCACACGATCCGCCGCCTCCTTCCGTGAGATAACGGCTTCACAGAAGGCGGCGACCGCGTCCCAGTTCCTGACGCTGTCGAGCATCTCCCTGGCGATGGTCGGCAGCACCAGGTCGGCACCGATAATCGCGACGAGTTTACGGCACTCCCCCTCCCACGCAGCACACTCCTCGAGCGTGTGCTGCGCCGTGTCCTCGTCGCAACTGCAGTGGTGGCAGGACGGTGTGCTCTCCCTCCTGACAATCTTGTGCAGGTACTTCCCAAAACACCCGTGCCCCGTCAGCACCTGCACAAACCGGAAGGAAAGCACCCCGTACGTCCGCTCCAACCACTCCATCAGCACCGGCCGGAAGGCCTCGACGGTCCTGACACCGTACCGAGGACTCTCCAGCCGGACTGCCCAACGGGCAATGACGTCTCGGCGGGCGTCGACCCGCCAGGCGGTGATCTCCTGCAGGGAGACCATACCGCCGCGGGCGCACGTCTCCGACACCCGCCGATAAATGTCGGCGAGCATCTCCGCCTCCAGATCCCACGGGGGAGTTCCGGCCAGGAGACACGCTGCCTCCGTCGACACCGTGCAGTTACCGCGTGTGGCCCTGACCGCCATGACCCTCTGTGGTCGTCTCAAGAGGGCCCTCAGCCGGACGGTCAGGGACCCCGCCCACACCGGTGCGCCGTACAGAGCCATCGACCGGATCACCCCCGCGTACAGCTGTCGCCACGTAGCGCTGGGTCCGCCCACATTCGGCATCAGCCGCGAAAGGGCGGACGCCGCGCCGACAAGCATGTTATGCATGATTGTTCTAGTGATATTATGCAACTATCGATTCTGAGGTACACAGTTCTAAAATTAAGTCAAGAAAATGTTTTAGGTTCAGTAGGTTCTTCATTAAAATTTGTAAAGGTGTATTGACCTATGACTATTTGCGATGGGTATATATAATATCGTAATAAGCAGAATTATTTGTGAAATTGTGGCAATGACACTTAAAAATATAATAAAAGGTGTCCATTTTTTAAAGATTTCGGTTCTTTTCGTAATGAAAAAGAAAGCTCTCTGTAGTAGTTATGTGTGAATTAGGTTTTAGGTATCTACCCTTAGAATAATAACGTATAGAAGAATGGTGTCCATACTTCAAACGTTCGAAACATGAATCTAATACTACATGCGCGCAGACGATTATACACGCACACACGCACACCACTATACAAATTATGAAATCAAATTTTGTTTTTATTAACATAAATCATCGAAATATTTTAAAAGTAATGTTAAAAACCTTTTTAAGTTTTACAAATGTGTTATGACACCATTTGAATGCACAAACCGTCATAATTACCTATTTGTTTTTTAAGAGTTGCGTACGTACGTGCAGTATAATGACTTTGTACATTACGGAACGGTTCCGGCGTAAGCTCCATTAGGCTCCAATTGAAATGCTTCACTTTTTGTGTGCGAACTTACCTTTTATACATTATTATCCTAAGTATCTACCATAAATAAATAAATAAAAGATGGCGTTAAATCAAATAACAACAATTACGGTACGTTTACAAGTGATATAAGAACAACGTACGTAACCGATTTCAATCGCAAGCGCGACATTAATTGTCTCGCATCCAAGATAAGGATGTCTTCCTCTCGACTCAATGGACATACAACCCTAATAGGTAGTCTGTCACCCCATAGCCTTTTTTTTCTAAGCTGTGTTAGACATCACAGAGTTCATTAATATACAGCCTATCTATCTCAATCCACTGTTGGACATAGGCCTTTCCTAGTAGGTGGTAATAGTGTCATAATCGCTACGCTTGGCAGGCAGTTTGGCGACAGCAGTGACCAGTTATACGTTTCCTAGGATTGAGCTGCTGCTTAATCTACTCACCAAAAGAGTAATCAAGAGAGACTAAAAAATAATTGCCACAGCATCATCAGCACCAAAATTTTAGAAAAGGTTGATTACTTGAAAAGATTTTTTTTATTAACTGTCAGACTAAACTTTATTTCTTGGCTTAGATTCTCAATTGGACCCGGAAGGTGGCGCTTATTTGAACAGAACAATGTCCGTTGGGTCAGCTAGTATTATATGTTAATACTAGCTAACCCAACAGACGTAGTTCTGTTCAAATAAAATCCTTTAAAGCGACAGCAGCGCTGCCTACCGGGTCCAATTGTGAATCTAAACCATCCTCGCACCCACTTGAACACACAAAAAATTTCATCCTAATCGGTCCAACCGTTTGGAAGGAGTTTAGTGACATACACACGTACACAAGAAATTTATATATAATATAAAAAGCGTATTGACCCTTTGGCAGCAAATACAGGAACCAAACCGGCGGTGGTTATGGCTCGAAAGAGAGTAACTTTCTCACAATGCCCGCCGCGTTCAGTAATTCTGCCTTCTGTATCAGACTCCTAATATTATTCATTATTACTATTACTAATCTTAATATATAAAATTCAAAGTCCTGACTGACTCATCAACGCCCAGCCCAAACCCTTGGACCTAGGAAGCTGAAATTTTGCACAGATATTGTCTTTATGAAGTAGGCAAGGAATAAGACGGGATTTTTCGAAATTCCCAAGGGAACGGTAATAAAATGGATTTATATTTTCGCTTTGAAGTTGCCTATCACCGTTACTTTAATTATTAAATACTTGACATGTAAGTAGGTAATTTTGATCAGGCTTCAGTTATTTTTTTTTTTTTCGATTTTTTTTTGATTTTTCGAAATCACCTCGAAATAGGAGGAAAATCGTTGCTTTTAAGTCATAAAACTAAGTTTTGCTTTCGTTACTTTTGGCAGGTGCTACTACTACTAAAAAAAAAACTTGATTGAATACGTATCTATCACACAAGGTTGATGCTATTGTTAAACAAAATTATCGTATTAGTCGATGAAAGTGTTTGACTTCAACGAAATGTTTGACTATAATAATAATTATATATGCGAAAAACACAATTTTGCATTTTATTCGTATTTGAACAAATTTTTTCATCGTATATTAAAACTAATATTCGGATATTTATTATTTTTTCGTGGTTTCCTTAAGTAGCTTCAGCAATAATGAAAAAGTCGCGCACGCCAATCTCCCCGGAGCTCGGAGGGTATATTTGCGGGTTGAGAGCCCTCAGCGCTCACCCACGAGTCCGGGTAAAGTTGTCACAGCCATCTGGGGCTAACAACTAAGTCACACAAAAAAAAAAAAAAAAAAAAAAAAAAAAAAAAAGCACGGCCCCACACATACAGCGGTCGTCCTTCTTGGCGTGCACACGTGCCGTCGCTCTGCGAAAAAATTTCCGTTACGAGTGTTCGCGCGCTTTCTAACGGTCCCAACTTCGGCAGCGTTTCTTCGGTGGACGACAGTGGTGACTCAAGCCGTCTTTTTCAAGACACATTGGGTCACTCACAGTTATTACTAACTGCCCACTGTTCAAAAGTGAGGTCAGGTAGTAATATCTATTTCTATAAAGTCAGATAAAGTCATAGTGGCCCCTTAAGGGCAAAACCAAGTTTTTCTTGGTCCCCGGTTGAAACCTAACGGTGTCAACGAAGCCGGGTGAGGCGAAGCCCCGAGTCGCCTGCCGAGCCCCTTCAGGGCGAGGCGCTCAACTTGGACGGGACCGGATCAGTAGGCCTTGGGGGTGACCCCTAGTCTACCCCGGTTATCTCCTACCCACCCTACCTATTCCCTACTCCCATTCTCGGGTGTCAGTTTGGGTGTGACCCGGGGTGTTAGGCTGTTAGGAGACCGCGATTTAGCGATTTGTTTACAAGTAAAAGTAGTATAGTGGTTATAACCGCTAATAATGGAAAAAATAGTAGGTTTCGAAGACCTACTTTAAGACGAAGAAATATGGGCGATTATCGTCCGTAAATATCGCGATAGATTACCGGAGCGCACACCATCGCGCCCGCAGTCCCCCACCGTCACCATTACCCCAGAAAGCGGGGATGAGAGTGAGCGTACTGCCACCTCTGAGATGGAGTATGACTCCGCTCCCGCTGCTTCCACCTCCTCCGAGGAGGAAGATTCCCCCAATGAGGGGTTATTTACCGAGGCACAGTCTCGCAAGCGCAGCCGCAGGGCGCGCAAAAACAAGGCCGCAAAGGCACCAAAGGTCGCTCCCGTAGTGGAGTCGAACTCACCCACCCCGACACCATCACCCGCTGCTCCCCTCCAGGAGCAAGGTGCCCCCACCCCCTCCACAAGTGGGGTCATGACCGCCACGGCCAACAAGGCCCCCACGGTCAGAACTACCACGGCGGCGTCAACATCAGCCGCCAAAAAACTCACACCCCCTCCTCTGTACATACGCGACAAAGAGAGGTGGTTCGCCATCTCCGCGTGGTGCAACTCGCACCGCGTGGCTTACAAAAGCGCCAGATCCACCGCACAGGGGATCAAGGTCGAGGTCAGTACGACCGACGACCACAGGGCGCTCTCAAAAATGTTAGGGGAGCAACGCATCCCCTACCACACATACACGATGCCCGAGGACAAACTCCTACGGGCCGTGATTAAGAACGTCCCACGAGAATTCGCCAAAGAGGAGATTCTCGAATCACTCAAGGCCCAAAACCTTCCCGTGAGGGAGGTTCACCGTATGGTGCGCGGCAAAGCACGCGCACCTATGAATATGGTATTGGTATGCCTGGACAACACCCCCGAGGGTAAACAGGTTTTCCGCATCATACATGTGTGCGGACTTATGGGCGTCAAAGTAGAGCCCCCCTATAAAACCGGCATAATGGCGCAGTGCCATAAATGCCAGATGTATGGCCATACATCAAATAATTGTTATGCCCACCCAAGGTGCGTTAAGTGCCTGGGAAATCACCACACCAGCGAGTGTGAGAGGCCCAAAGACCTGTCCCTCTGCACAGAGCCGCCATCGTGCGTGCTTTGCGGGGAGATGGGCCACCCGGCCAACTTCCGCGGCTGTCCACGGCCGCCCAAAAGGACAATTCGTCCAACGGGCCCGGCCCGCTATTATAATAAGGCCTTCGTGCCCGCCCCCCTCCCGACTCACAATGCGTGGTCTCGCCCCCTCACTCAAGGTAGGGAGGCGTTCCCCGCATTACCGCGCACGCAAGCCGGCCGGCCGGCCTAGACCCGGATCTAGCCCTTGTGGCAAATTTTGCCTCACTCATCGACTTCGCGGAAATCCGCGAGGTCGCCGCAGAGCTAAGGAGGAACGAGGGTAATAACCTCGCCCTCCTTAACATTGCCATAAAGTTCTCACCCCTACTCGAACGTCTGGGGTCCCTTAGTTTTAAATAAAATGGATTAGCACACTCCCGGCAGAGTCAAACCACGACACCTAAAGTTAAGGACATATAACGCGAATAGCCTCTGTTCACAGAGGGACGAGTTAGGTACATTCCTTAGGGAACAACAGCTCGACATTCTTATGGTACAAGAGACGTTTCTCAAACCTTTCAACAAGGACCCTAGAATTGCGAATTATAATATAGTTCGCAATGATAGGGTCACTTCGCAAGGAGGGGGAACGCTCATCTACTATAGGAGGTCGTTGCACTGCACGCCTGTGGATCCGCCACCTCTAGCGTACATTGAAGCGTCAGTATGCAGATTAGCGCTCACCGGCCATCAGCCAATTACATTTGTCTCGGCTTACCTGTCACCCGAAAGAAGGGACGGTAAACACTTAGTGGAGAGCGATCTCAAGGCATTGCTTGACTTGGGCGGCGCCGTCATCATTGGCGGTGACCTTAACGCCAAGAACACCTGATGGAACTGTCATAGTTCGAACAAGAGGGGCAAAGTCTTAGAGTTATACGCTGATAGATTAGGTTGTGACGTCATAGCGCCATTAGAGCCGACTCACTACCCTAACATTGTCGACCACAGGCCAGACATATTAGATATAGTACTTCTCAAAAATATAAACCTACGTTTATGTTTAATAGAAGTACAACACGAACTAGATTCAGGTCACCGTCCGGTGACTCTGGAACTCGCCCCCCGCTTACCCGGCCCCTCAGGCCACAATAACGTAACAACAAGGTTGACCACCGACTGGGCACGGCTCGGGAGAAATCTCAAGGCCACCTCATCGGCATACCTTGATAAGATTCCCAAGGACATAAAGTCCGAGGAAGAGACCTCCCTGGCGATCGATTTACTCACGGGTCACGTGCAGTCGGTAATTGACGACTGCTCGCGGCGGGTGCCGGATACGAGCGATCGTAGATGGCAACTGCCGAGTGACGTACGCGACCTACTGAGAAGAAAGAACGCCGCAACCCGTGCGTACGACCGATACCCCACGGAGGAGAACCGCAAACGCCTGCGGGCCCTCCAAAGGGAGGTCAAAACCGAAATTAATAATATGAGACAGAGCAGATGGGACGCCACTTTAGAAGAGCTGAAGCCCACGCACACAGCCTTCTGGCAGCTTTCCCGCTCACTCAAAAAAGATGTAGTGTCCACACTCCCTCCCCTCAGTAGAATAAATCAACCGCCGGCATTCATCGATGACGAAAAGTCTGAATGTCTGGCAGAAAGCCTAGAGCTTCAGTGTACGCCGAGTACATTATACGAACAAGAAGCGACTCACTACAACACTATTAATTCGGAAGTGGCTAGTCGTACCACTTTATCGCGGTCGAATATAAACAACGACAATAATATGCCTATCCCAACAGTGAGCACCGACGAAGTCGAGTCGCTTATTAGGGGTCTCCACGCTAGGAAAGCCCCGGGTTCGGACGGTATTACAAATAGAGTAATTAAATTATTGCCAGCCCATTTAATAATATTACTGTGTTGTATTTTTAATGCAGCCCTCAAATATAACATCTTTCCTTCACAGTGGAAAGAGGCCGTGGTAATCGGAATCCACAAACCCGGCAAAAAACGTACCGAACCCAATAGTTATCGACCTATTAGCCTACTGAGAAGTTTAGGTAAATTATACGAACGAATAGTACTCAGTAGGCTACGCTCATACGCAGAGTTAAATAAGCTTATACCGGACGCGCAATTTGGTTTTCGTACTAAACACAGCTGTGTTCAGCAAGTACATAGGCTAGTAGAATACACCAGTAGTCAGTTCATTAGGGGACGGTACACTGGTGTACTATTTCTAGATGTAGCGAAAGCTTTCGATAAAGTTTGGCATGAGGGCTTAATTTACAAATTATATTTATTAAAAATCCCCGAATACTTAATTCTAATAATACATGACTATTTGAGTCATCGCAGCTTTCGCTATAGGGTGGAAGGGACGTTGTCGACCTCCCATCCTCTCAAGGCCGGTGTTCCACAGGGCTCGGTCCTCGCCCCATTTTTGTTTACGCTGTATACAAGTGATTTACCCAAGTTCACTCGTGTGCACACGGCGCTTTACGCCGACGATACCGCACTCTATTGTGCAGGTATGTCCCCGACAACCGTAGTCAATACACTCCAAAAAGCGGTTACCGGCCTTGCCAATTGGTATAGGAAATGGAGAATAGAAATTAATCCCGAGAAGAGCCAAGCGGTCATGTTCACTAAACGAACTGCTCGTCTGTGCTCTCCGGACAGCATCCCTCCTCTCACTCTCTTCGGCCGACCTGTCTCATGGAGCAGAGAGGCCAAGTACTTAGGTGTGACCCTTGATAGCCGACTCACTTTCCTGTCCCACTTGAAGCGGGTCCGCGCGCGCGCCGCCTTCGTGATGGGACGCCTTCACTGCTTATTAAACGCAAAGTCAAAACTATCACTCAAAAATAAAGTCCGATTATACACTACCTGCATACGGCCGATCATGACGTATGCCAGTGTAGTGTTCGCGCACGTTAGGCCAAACAGGATCCACAGGTTACAAACACTACAAAATAGATTCATGCGACGGGCAACGGGAGCACCGTGGTTCGTTCGTAATGTCGATTTACACATCGACCTCGAATTGCCGACCATCAGGCAGTATATGAAGCGTTGCTCCCAGCGCTATTTTGACTCTGCCATGACTCACCCCAATCCACTAGTGGTTGGGGCGGTAAACTACGTCCCCTCAAAAATATCCGCGGTCCGACGACCCCGTCATCTCCTTGAAGAAGGGGATGATGCCATTCTTATCTTTTGCAAATTGTTTTGCTAATATTTAAAAAAAAAACTATTCTTTTTCAAATTGTTTTTTCTTAATCATTTTCGAATATTTTTCTATTTTTTTTTCTTTCATTAACTTTATAATTAATTAATACTATATATTTAATTTTTTTTTTCAAATTATTTTCAAAATATTCTTATTTTTCACAAAGTTCTTTGTTAATCTTTAAAAAAAAAAATTTCCAATTGCTTTTCTTTTCTAATCATTTTACAATATATTTTTTGATTTTTTTTTACTTTCATTTTGTTTATTTAATTAGCTTAAATTTGTAAGTGCATAACTTAAGTACATAGTTTTTGTTCGTTATTTGAGTAGATTTTGTTTATTATCTATCACAATGACTGTTGAAACATTGCAAATTGATGGGGCTATAATCCCTCACACCGTAGTTCCTATAATTGGAGACGGAGCCTGTCTGTTTCGGGCCATCTCCTATATATTGTATGATACACAGGTGATGGCCAGGGAGGTGCGCGAGCAAATCGTAGACTATGTGGTGGACAACTGGGAATCGTTTGCCATTATGTCACATGACAGTAACGGGGACAATTACTTCAGTGCAGCTGAATACCGCATTGACATGTCACGCCATTTTACTTATGGTAGTTTATGTGAGCTGGAAGCGGCAGGGCAACTCTTTCCATGGGTCTTTGAAGTTTACCGAAACGGTGAACTGTATATGAGTTTTGGTACTACAGGTAACCCTGTGGGACGACTACGCTTTACACATGATCTGTCACTTGGCCATTTCGATGTTTACGTCCGTAGTGAAGTGACTGCGACAATGGCCGAGACCGCCTCCCCTTCTTCACTTCTCCCCGTCGTTGCAAAGAAGATTACTACTAGAAGAAATGAAGTGCCTACTAATTCACCGCCCATATTAGAACCAGATCATGACGTATCTCAGTATCAATCTCTTATCTTTCCTACTAAATGCTCCAAGAAACGTCGTGCCAGATGCACCGACGCTACTCGGAAAAAACAAATTCAAAACGCTTCAAAAAAATATGCGCAAACAAACCCAGCAGTTCACCGTGCTGCCGTGGCCAGATACTAGAAAACTCACCCTGAGGTACACAGGGCGGCACAGTCTCTTTATGAGCAAAATAATCCTGGAAGACGAGTACAAAGGAAAGGACGCTCCTGGAAAACCAAGGCTCACTCCGGCATGGCCTATGATCTTGATATAGAGTATGAGACGGACAGTACTGTATCCTTGGCTGCCATGAACAACAAGTGCCATTGGTGTAATGCTCTCAAGTGGAAGGAGGAGCCACCCGGCATGTGCTGCAGTGCTGGTAAGGTGCAGCGCCCGCCTTATGAACAGCTACCTGAGCCTCTCTACAGTTTGATAATGGATATACATCCAGAACACGACCATTTCATGAACAGTATTCGTAAATATAATAGTTGTTTTTCGGAGTGAAACAGATAATAAAAGACGGTTTTATGCCAACTTTTAAAGTTCAGGGCCAGGTATACCATTTGGTGGGAAGCTTGCTGCCAGCTCCTCAAAAGGAACCACAATTTTTACAAATATATTTTGTTGGCGAAGATGACAGGGAAGTACAATTGAGGTGCAGTATCTTTCCCGAAGTAAAACCCGGCTTAGTCAAGCAACTGCAGAGAATGCTACATACGTTTAATACTTATGTAAGAGACTTGAAGATCGCCCTGGACAAGGTGCCTGAAACGTCTAAACCATTTAAAGTAGTCATTAATGCTGAGAAGAAACCGCCGGAGAGTCACAGGGGTCGTTTTAATGCTCCTACGTCAAATGAGGTGGCATTAGTAATAGTTGGTCAGCAATTTGAGAAACGAGACATTATCCTTGAGAGCCACGATAATTCTCGAGTACTCCATTTCTTTACCTCAGCGTGATCCCGAGACCAAATTAATACTTAAAAATACAATTTCAGCTGCAAGGTTCTATTCTTTTCGTATAATGATTAGACAAGGAGAAGATAATCACTTGGTGTATTTCCGTTCCCTTTTTAGTCAGTTTTTAGTGGACATGTACGCCAAAATAGAGACGGAAAGGTTGACCTATATCAGGAACAACCAGGCGCAGCTGAGGGCTGACAGTTATATACACTTGCGGGATGCCATAGGAAGGCAGGATGTTGATGTTCAGCAGCTAGGTCAGAAGGTGGTGCTCCCGTGATCTTTTACCGGGGGACCACGCTATATGCACGAGCGTACACAAGACGCTATGACATACGTGCGTCAGTACGGTCGTCCTGATCTTTTTATCACATTTACGTGTAACCCCCGATGGAAAGACATCACAGATATACTTTTACCTGCCCAAAAGTCACACGATCGCCACGATATTATAGCTAGGGTATTCCACCTAAAGGTGAAAAAGATGATGGCTCTTCTTACCAAAGGCAATCTATTTGGGGGGATGCGTTGCTTTATATACTCGGTAGAATGACAAAAACGGGGTCTTCCTCACATTCACATCTTGCTATGGCTAGAGCAGCGTATCACCCCAGATAAGATCGACAATGTTATTAGTGCAGAAATACCTGACCCTGAGCAAGACCCTCTCCTCTACGATATTGTGAAGGCCAGTATGATACATGGTCCTTGCGGAAGTTTAAATTACAACTCGCCCTGCATGAAAGAGGGCAGTTGCAGTAAGAGGTACCCTCGACTGTTTCTCAAGGACACCCAGACAGGAGACGATGGATATCCGCAATATAGGAGGAGGTCTCCAGCTGACGGTGGTAACACAATAAAAATTAATGAAATAGAGTTGGACAACCGCTGGGTGGTGCCTTACAATCCTGTCTTGTCACGTACTTTCAATGCTCATATTAATGTGGAGTACTGCAATTCTGTTAAATCTATCAAATATATTTGTAAGTACGTGAACAAGGGCAGTGATCAAGCGGCCTTTACTCTAGAGAATGAGAAAGATGAGGTAAAAATCTACGAAAGCGGCCGGTACATAAGCAGTTCCGAAGCAGTTTGGAGGATCTTAAGCTTCCCCATTCATGAAAGGTTCCCCCCTGTCGTACACCTCGCTGTTCATCTTGAAAACGGTCAGCGAATATACTTCACCTCAAATAATTTGTCAGAAAAGATAAATAATCCACCACAGACAACGCTCCTAGGCTTTTTTGAAATCTGCAAAACAGACAATTTCGCTAAAACTCTGCAGTACTCCGAAGTCCCTTCTTACTATGTCTGGAACAGCAAAAAATTTTCAAGGAGGAAAAAAGGGAAAGATGTTGAGGGCTGGCCCGGAGTGAAAAAAGTGCACGCTCTGGGCAGGGTCTATACGATTCATCCAAACAACACCGAGTGCTACCACGTACGCCTTTTGCTCCATGAGGTTAGAGGACCGACATCCTTTGAGGACTTAAAGACTGTGAATGGTATCCTCCATCCAACATTTCAATCTGCGTGTAAGGCACTTGGTCTTTTGGAAGACGACAAGCATTGGGACACCACTTTAGAGGAAGCTGCATTATGCGATTCTCCTCTCAAATTGCGAGAGCTATTTACAATAATGTTAGTTTTCTGTCAACTCTCTGATCCTTTAAGCCTTTGGGAGAAATACAAAGAGAGTCTCTCAGAAGACATTAAACGGCAACTGGAAAGAGAGTTGCAAGATTGTGTATCTGTTGTACACCTCACTGACGAGGTGTACAACAGATGTTTGATTTTGATTGAGGATGCAGTATTAGCTCAAGCAGGACAAAACTTGGCACAGTACGGATTACCTCAGCCAAAAAGATCTGCAGCAACTTTGGACAATAGAGAATATCTGAGGGAGACCATTTATGATCTATGCGCCCTAGGAGAGGTGGTGTCATGCAATGAGGAGTTACTGACGGATGAACAGCTTTACGTTTACCAGAAGATCCTTGGCAATATTGCAAAAGGAATAGGGCAAATTTTTTTCCTGGATGCTCCTGGTGGCACTGGTGAAACATTCCTTATCAATTTGCTATTGGCAAAAGTTAGGAGTAATCGCAGCTTTGCCTTAGCTGTCGCATCGTCAGGAATCGCAGCAACACTGCTGGAGGGAGGCAAGACAGCTCACGCTGCTTTCAAGCTGCCACTAAACCTTATCCATGTGGAAACTCCACTGTGCAATATCTCAAAACAGAGTAATGCGGCCCAAGTGCTGCGTGATTGTAAACTCATAGTTTGGGACGAGAGCACAATGGCGCATAAGGGAGGTTTTGAAGCGCTAAACAGAACACTAAAAGATATTAGAGGGAACAATGACATGATGGGTGGAGTCACCGTGTTGTTAGCTGGAGACTTCCGTTAGACTCTGCCGGTAGTGCCGAGGGGAACTCGAGCTGACGAAGTTAAGGCTTGCATTAAGACATCAAGTCTTTGGCCCCTAATCAAAAAGCTTCACCTTAAAAAAAATATGCCGGTGCACCTGAAGAGTGATGTTTGCGCTGGACAATTCTCCGATCTTCTTCTTAAAATAGGAAATGGAGAATATCCAGAAACTGATGGCAAGATTACAATTCCATCAGATCTTGCCTCACTTGTACCGACCGTTGATGACCTAATAGCCCGAATATATCCAGATGTTCACAACCTACACAACAAATCCATAGAGTGGCTGTGTGAACGTGCGATTTTGACACCTAAGAACGATCAGGCTTCAGTTATTAATGACACTTTGTTAAAGTCATTCGAAGGTGTAGAATACAAGTACAAGTCTGTGGACACTGTAGTGCATACGGATGATGCTATACACTATCCAGTGGAGTTCTTAAATGCACTCAACCCACCTGGTCTACCGGTTCACACACTTATCCTCAAAGTGGGTGCTCCAGTAATGCTACTCCGAAACCTCAATCCGCCTAAGTTGTGCAATGGGACCAGGTTGCGTGTGAAAGCCTTACATAAAAACTTAGTAGAGGCCATTGTAATTACTGGCTGTGCTCGAGGTGAATCGGTGTATATACCACGGATACCACTTATACCATCGGAGTACCCATTCGAGTTTAAAAGGCTGCAGTTCCCTCTTAAGGTCTGTTTCGCAATGACGATTAATAAGTCTCAGGGTCAGTCACTAAAAACAGCAGGAATTGATCTTAGGGTAGACTGCTTCTCGCACGGTCAGTTTTACGTGGCTTGCTCGAGAGTGAGCTTTCCTAGCAGTCTGGTCATCTTAGCACCTGAGGGCAGAACCGCTAATGTAGTTTATAAAGAGGTACTATAAGTTTGGTATAAGCTCAAAAAATAGCCTTACCCCTTTACAATGGTTTTAGAATTTTGGTGTCTTTTAATCTGTATGGACTGTATGTTATGGCATAACACAAAAACCACTGAATGGATTTCGATACAATTTTCACAATTTTGGTAGTTTGGGGGTCCATCTTAAAATCTAAGCCACGTATCATTTAATTTCGTTAAAAAAACAGAAGATATGGTGCATAGGGTGATTTATTCTGTAGTCTACGCGGACGAAGTCGCGGGCAAAAGCTAGTATTCTAATATAAATTTAATTAACCTGAGCCTAGGGCGCCAGCGCATCGAAATCCGTCACTAGACAATTACAGTAAAACCCGTTTAAGATGATTTTGCAGGGACCCGACCAAAAACCCGTCCTAGGCGGGAAAGGGAAAAACGTGCCATTATTTTTTATTATATTCTATTATTATTTTGAATACCTACGTATTGAATACCTACATTTAAAAATTACCTAAATAAAATGTTGTTTATTTTCTTTATTTAATATACTTACTACTAGATACATTTTTAAATATTAAAAAAAATATATTTAAAATATAAAAAAATTTTGTTCATTATTATTACGTTACTTAAAGTCAGTCAGTCAAAGTAAACGTTACTTAAGGTCACCTAATTTATTTTGACAAAAAGATTTTTAGGCATTAGCTATTACAAGATTTTCTACGTAATTTAATTTTCACAGTGCGTCTTCGCTTTGATTTAAAGAAGTTACATAGCGTCTTAAATCATTAACTGCTGATAATGCCTGGGTGTGTGACAAAATCGGAGTTGACTCAGCTTCTTCTTGGTCATTATCACTTAGGGTCGCTCGACAGTCGTCACTTCGTCAGTCGCTGGCCGCTGCCGCAAGGGGTAATACGTGTATTTGTGTGGCACGTGTTGGCGTATTAAACGGGAGGACGATCGTATTAAGCGTTAAGAAATGTATGAAAACATATCTCAAGTTGCTGGGATTGACGCAAAATGGCGTATTATGCGGGAAATCGTATTAAACGGGTTCTACTGTATATTCTTTCCCCATCGCCACATGGGTACATTATATATGTATGTAGAATTTAATAATAAAGAATAATTTAAGTGAGTGTACTCATAATATAAAAGTCATATTCAAAGAGGTACTGAATTAATTGCATTGAGAAGTCCGGTGGTTATTCAACCACAAATTCTGGTATTGCTTCGTGGTTGCTCCATGAATAATAAAGTGTCGGCGATTCGAGATTTGGCAACTGCTCCCGCAACATATTTTATGTTGTTTCTACATAGAATATTAGAGCTGAACATGTTCATCCTTATAGGGAGTCCCTATTGCTCACATTTCTGGGCAGGCGCACCTAAATATTAGCCTCTGAATCAGTTCACTCCCAACAAGTTTGCGAGTTCACTTCAGGGATTCGCTGTTCGAATCGTCGGTGATGTTAATCTCACTGACATGTTGGAATCGCTGGAGCGGGGGAGAGACTTTGGGTCAGTCTATGCGCTCTACCAGATCTTTCAAGAAGAGCACTCTAAGAAAATTTTTAACTTGGTGCCACCGTTGCCATTTTGCCACCGACTCGACGCTGTAGTTCATCGATTTTACCTAGAAACGTTATGTCTTCAACTGTACGTTGCCAATAATATAAAATAAAAATTATGCCTGAATTTACAACGTTATTGCATATATTATAGTAAACGAAAAACTGCCATTTAATTTGTCGTGAAATTACCTAAATTCTAATAATATACATTTAACTAATCCAATAACCATTTTTTTTTTTTTTTTATGGGTGGGCTATGGTAAGCGCACGCGCGGTCCTGTCCTTCCGGGGCGATGAAAGGACGGCGCGCGGGCCCATAGCCCACCCGTACCCACGTCACCTCGTTGTTGGGCCGCCCACCGGAGCAGATGTGACTTGTCATCAGTGGTCGGCCCGACGGAATACCCTTTCGGGTAACCTCTCACCTCTCGACGTACTGGGACGTCGGTCGCCATCGCGCGGTCAGCCTCTCTACGGGTGACGGACAATTCCCCGGTCCGATCACCCGCGGCCTCGGCTAGGGCGGCGTTAGGCGCAGATATTCGCGCCTGCGCCGCCCGAGTCGCCGGCGGCGGAACGTGTCGCCGAATAGGAGCTCTACTCGCACACGATCCGCCGCCTCCTTCCGTGAGATAACGGCCTCACAGAAGGCGGCGACCGCGTCCCAGTTCCTGACGCTGACGAACATCTCCCTGGCGATGGTCGGCAGCGCCAGGTCGGCACCGATAATCGCGACGAGTTTACGGCACTCCCCCTCCCACGCAGCACACTCCTCGAGCGTGTGCTGCGCCGTGTCCTCGTCGCAACTGCAGTGGTGGCAGGAGGGTGTGCTCTCCCTCCTGACAATCTTGTGCAGGTACTTCCCGAAGCAACCGTGCCCCGTCAGCACCTGCACCAGTCGGAAGGAAAGCACCCCGTGCGTCCGCTCCAACCACTCCATCAGCACCGGCCGGAGAGCCTCGACGGTCCTGACACCGTACCGAGGACTCTCCAGCCGGACTGCCCAACGGGCAATGACTTCTCGGCGGGCGTCGACCCGCCAGGCGGTAATCTCTTTGATGGAGACCATGCCGCTGCGGGCGCGCGTCTCCGACACCCGCCAATAAATGTCGGCGAGCATCTCCGCCTCCAGATCCCACGGGGGAGTTCCGGCCAGGAGGCACGCTGCCTCTGTCGCCACCGTGCGGTAACCCCGTATGGCCCTGATCGCCATGACCCTCTGTGGTCGCCACAGGAGGGCCCTAAGACGGACGGTCAGGGACCCCGCCCACACCGGTGCTCCATACAGGGCCATCGACCGGATCACCCCCACGTACAGCTGTCGGCACGTAGCACTGGGTCCGCCCACATTCAGCATCAGCCGCGAAAGGGCGGACGCCGCGTCGACAAGCCGGGGAACAAGTCGATGGAGATGCTCCCGGAACCAAAAATGCCCGTCGAGCACCAGGCCCAAGTACTTCATGTGGGCCTGGATGCTGATGGTGACCGACTTCACGATGATCGAAGCGCCGGCGGGAGGCCCGGTGGTACGAAGGCCATGGAACAAAAGGGCCTCCGTCTTTTCCAGGGCTACTCTCAGCCCCAGCGCTTCGATCCGCCTGACAATCTCCTCGGTGCCGAGAGTTGCCAGGCGTGCCGCCTCTTCTAGCGTCCCACCCCGGGCTGTGACGAGTGTATCGTCAGCGTAGCAAATTACGCCCAGCCCGGGTGGGAGGCTTCCTCTCAACGCCCAGTCGTAGCCGATGTTCCACAGGGTCGGACCCAGAACCGACCCCTGTGGGACACCGCACGTCATGGGCGTTCGCACAACGTCCCCTACTCGGTCAACGTAGAGGACGCTGCGCCCCTCCAAGTAGTCTGCCACCAGCCGCCTGAGGTACACGGGTACCCCGTGATATCTCAGCCCCTCCCTGATGCAGCTGAATGGCAGACTGTTGAAGGCATTGGCGATGTCCAGGGACACCACCAACAGGACTCCTCCGCCGGTGACGGCCTCCGCTACCACGGCCTTCAGGCGCAGCAGGGCCGCGATCGTCGAACGCCCTCTCCGAAAACCAAACTGGGCGTCCGACAGATCGGGCCCGACCCCGACGAGGTGCCGCTTGATGCGGGCAGCCAACACCCTCTCCAGCAGCTTGCCCGCATCATCGAGCAGCACGATGGGCCTGTAGGCCGAGGCCGACTCGGGAGACCGTCCCGGCTTCGGCAGGAGAACCAGCCTCCCCTCTTTCTAGCATCCAGGGAACTGCCCGGACGTCAAACAGGCGTCGAACAGTCCCCTGAGGCGTGGTCCCAGGTGCTCGAGGACCAGGGCCCACACACGGTTCGGAATACCATCGGGCCCGGGGGCGGTGGATTTCACTCGCATACGCGCCACCGCCGCCCCCATTTCCGGCTCCGTGATGGGCGGAGCACTTTCATCTTCGGCCTCCCGGTCGCTATCCGGCGAAGCCATGACCGGAGGCGTGTGCTCCGCCCGCCGTGGAAAGAGGTCCTCGACAACTCTGGTGAGGAGGCTGGGCTGGAGAGTCTCGGTGAGGGGGGGGCCCCGCCCGCGGAGCTTGTTTAGCGCTGCGAGGTAGGGGCGACCCCAGGGGTCACGCTCGAGACTGTCCAGCATCTCCCGCCGACTAACGTCCTTGGCGGTACGGACGGCCAGCCTGAAGGCAGACCGCGCACTGCGGTAAGCCTCGTACAGCTGGCCCTCCCGCTCAGCGTCGCGGTGGCGCGCTCGGCTGCGGGTATAGGCCCTCCGGGCACGTATGCACGCGGCCCGAAGGTCCGCCAATTCTCGGGACCACCAGGGGACCGCATTCTTCGGGGGCAGACGCCGCACACGGGGCATGGCCGCATCGCAGATTTGCGTTAACGCACAGCGGATGCGGCCAGCCTCGGCATCCACCCCGTCCGCCTGGGGCGGTGAGGACAGCCACGACTGAACGATGGCTGCCTCCGCCAACAGGTCCCGATCCAATCGACCCACAGCCCACCGCGGAAACGCGGGAGCTCCGTCCGCCGTGTGACCCCTGCTGGGCTGCAGGAGGGTCCGGGAGACCTCTATCCGGATGTATCGGTGGTCGGATAGGGTATCAACCTCCTCCTGCACGCACCAGCTCCTCACACGTGCTGCGACATTAGGGCTAGCGAACGACAAGTCCACTATCGACCCGCCCTGCTGCCGCATGCACGTTTGCACCGAGCCCCTGTTCAGCAAACAGAGGCCCAGTGCCGCCGCCCACTCTTCGACCGCCCGCCCGCGGTCATTCGTCCTGGGGGACCCCCACGCCGTGGACTTGGCGTTGTAGTCCCCCATGACGAAGACCTGGCGCGGTGCCAGTCGCCGTATCGAGGCCCCCAGGATGGTGAGGAAGGCCCCGAAATCCGTCGCGCTCCTGTTAGGGGAGAAGTAAACACCAAATAGCGTAACCTCTCCCCATTCCGCCGCGACATACCCATCGCCCCTGTCCTTGAGCAGCAAGGGCGGGGAATGCCACGACGTGGAGGCGACGATTGCCACAGAGCCGTCACTGCTGCCCAGCCAATTGGGCCGGTCAGGCACCACGTACGGCTCCGCGGCTACGGCTGCACCGATCAACCACTCCGCCATGGCTTGCAGGAAAACGTCCTGTGCCTCGGCGGCGTGGTTGAGGTTGGCCTGCAGGAGGTGGTAAGATTCGGCCGCCATTAGTGGGCCGTATCCATTACCTCCTCCACGCTGGCGGGCGATCGGGTCGCGCTAGGGGCGGGAGCGGCCGGGGTCGTCGGGCCGCTCCGCCCCTTTGGGGCCGAAGCCGGGGGTCTGCACTCCCTGCCCCCCATGCGGTGCTTGGCGGGCCTATTGCCTGCCGCACACGCGGGGCAGTGGGGAGTGGTGGCGCACGATGCCGCCTTATGCCCGGGTTGACTGCAGCGGAAACAAAGGTCGCTGCAGTCAAAGCAGTTAGTGCATGTCGGCCGAGTGTGTCCGACCGCCATGCACTTGTAGCACCTCGCAGGCCGGGACTCCAGCACGGTCACCCGCGCCGAGCTCCAGCCCACGAGGAGCCTGCCTGAGTCGGCCAATTGCTTGGCCGACTCCACCGGGCACTGCACCCAGGCAGCACCGACGCCGCCCGGACCAGGGCGGATAGCGCCAATTCGGACGGTGTCCACGGGACATCCGGTTTTAGAGACGATGGCCTCCCGGATGTCATCCACCGTCACGGAGTCGTCCAGACCCGTGACCCGCAGTTCCGCACACTTTACGGGTCTGGCGATCTTGACGCCATCCTCCGCAGCAAACAAACCCCTCAGCTTCGCGGCCATGCTATCGGCCGTCTTGGCGCCCTCGGCCCCAGGGAACTCTAAAATCCGAGCCCCTGTCCGGGCCTTGCGGGTCCTGGCTTCGACGCCTCCTAAATCGGAGACGTCAAGCTCCCGCCGGGCGCAACGTAAGACGGCCTCATAGCTGAGGCCGTTCTCGGCCGCCTCAAGCAGGACGGTGATCACCACCGCTGCTGACTTCGGCGGCCGGAGCCTCCTGCGCGACCTCTTATTTGCGGCTCCTGTTTTGGGAGCGGAGACTTTGGCGGCGCTTTTGGCCTCCGCTCTCCTTTTCTGACCACGACTTTTCCTGCTGCGCTCAGCCGTCTGCCAGCCCTCTTCGGGTGCAGCAGGGTCGCTCGGCGTAGCAGTCGCGGTCACGGCTGTGCTAGCCGCCACCGACGGTGCAATTGCCAGCGGCGGCAATCCAATTACCATACATTATCTTGTGTTCGCTATATAAACCACTACGGCATATCTATAATATACGTCCATCATCCGCGTTTCAGCATTAGACGAAAGAGTATTTATCTTGACTATCAGCCAGTCGCTAAAGAGTTATCTTACATATTTTACAACAAAAAAAAGAAATCTTTATGAAAAAGACGTTGAGCCCATCGGGCAACGTCTTGAACATAGCCCACCCAATTAATGTAATCTTACACTGTTGTAAAAATATGTGGCTATGTAGGTGCTATTCGGTAGTGCGTGTTCAAAAAAATAAGTTGTTAAATAATTATTAAGTATAATTATAGTAGTTATAATGAATAAATCTTATTTGTCTTTGGTTTTCTTAAGATTGATAGTTTTGCAATATTTTTCTTTGCAACATATAACTGTCAATGCTAAGTTGTCAAACTGACATAACCAGAGACAAGAATCGCAAAACAAACGTGCTGTGAGGAAATCCCTAAAAGCACCGAAAGCCAATTTTTTGACGAAAAACCCATTTAAATGAAAAATGGCAGTACGACCACAGCATATGCACGATGGTGGTATTTTGGAGCGCCGATTGCGACCAATTTACGGTATAAATAATTAATGAACTTGAGTTTTATTTTTCGTAAGACCTCCCCAGTAGTGTATGTGCTTTACCGCAAAAATATGTATATGTATAAACTTTTCAGACTGGTTGGATATTGGAAATAATAAAAAAGCTCTCCAAGAAGCTGAAAAAGTGCTTAAAAAGTGTCCTTCACTTCAAGCAGCCCGTGCTTTGAAAGCTTTAGCACTTTTAAGGTTAGGTAAGGGTTCAGAGGCACATATAGTGCTCGATGCATTAGCTGACGAGAAGCCGAGCGATGACACTACGCTACAGGCGATGACGATTTCGTATCGAGAATCTCAGCAATGTGAGTAACAGAAACATTTAAAAAAAGAACTTTTAATTAAACATTATTTACTAGGCTTTATAGTTAAGATTATATGGCTTACCGTACGTCTTTATTCACAGTACATAAAGTGTGTGCCATCTATGAAGCAGCAGTAAAAGTTGAACCAACAAGTGAAGAGTTGCATTCTCATCTATTTATGTCCTATGTAAGGGTCGGAGATTACCGATCACAACAGAGGGCTGCTATGGCACTGTACAAGTTTGCACCGAAAAACCCATACTATTTTTGGGCTGTTATGAGTATTGTGTTGCAGGTGGGTAGTTGAGCATTAGATTTTTTTTCTCAACCTATATATGTCTCAACGTTGAGCTTGGTCTTCCTCCACAATGGCAGAAAATTTGCCCTACAATAATTGTCTCACAATGGTCATACTATTTGTCATGGGGTTTTATTGAGTTTTTTCTTTTGCATGATAATTATTTGTATATCATAGCCCTTAATTATATTCTATGACACCTATGGGTAAGGGCATGAGTATTTATTCATTTTAACTTTTAAGAAAATACAAACTCTACATTTGTAGCCAAATGCAATATAGCTAATTTGTACTATGTTAATAAGATAACAAAAAAAAATTCTTTACTTTATGTATTCAAAAAGATGAGATTAGAAAGGTCTTCAGGAATGCTAGAATTTTTAGTTATGAATTAATATTTCATTTGTAAAATTACAAATACTCTTTTATAATAATGTTATTAATGTATTTTTGTACTATACTTAGAAATTATTTTTGGTTTCTCTGTACTCTTAAGAAAAAGTTCATAAATTTGAACTTACTCAATAATTCTGCAAAACAGTACCAGAGGAAATAGTTTTTTCACAACAGTGTTGCTGCCATTTTAAAAAATAATGCAATCATTCATTAAATGGAAGTGAGCGCTGCGTATGGCAGAAAGTAGGATAGGCTGTGGAAATGAGACGGCTGAGGAGCATGTTTGATGTGAAATTGAGTGATAGAATTAAGAACACTGATTAGAGTATGTTGTGGTATGAAAGTAGATGAAGTGATAAGGATTAAGAGAGGTATGTTTAGTTGGCTTGGCAAGTAGAGGGAAGTGGTCTCTGCCTACCCCTATAGGAAAGAGACGGAGGACTTTATGTATGTATTTATGTATTCATTAAATGGTAAGGTAATTCTTAACAATTAACAGATTATAATACTAATCTTTTGCACATTATATGTTTCCCCATTAGCAAATTATATTATTTCACTTTTGTTAAACAGGCTAAAACTTCAGAAGATAACACAAAAAAAGGTATCCTACTTTCTCTTGCTCAAAGAATGGTGGGTAACTTTATAACAGAAAATAAAATTGAAGCAGAACAAGAAGCACGTATTTACATAATGATCCTAGAATTACAGGAAAAATGGGAAGACATCTTGAAATTTATAGAGAGCCCATTATACACCCAGTTAGTTCCTGGTTCAGTAGCACAAGCGTCTATACCTTACCTCACAAAACTAGGCCATTGGAAACGTCTCAACTTAATTTGTAAAGAACTATTATGGGAAAACATTGACCGTTGGGATTATTACCAATCATATTTTGATTCCGTTTTCCATTTAATGAAGGAAACTGAAGAAGACCCAGAAAGTGCCGTGGATAACACTGCAGAGAAATGTCATGAGTTTATTTGTCAATTAGTTGAAAGCATGTCCTCTGGGAGAAATTTGAGAGGCCCTTATTTAGCAAGATTAGAGTTGTGGAAACGGTTGGCAGTTAATGGCGACCCTACATCTCTTCTTGGTAGTGGATTGGCGTTATGTGTGCAGTATTTGAGAATGTTTGCTAATAAACTATGTGCTGTATCTGATTTGCGACCATATCTCACGATGATCCCTCAGAAAGAGAGAGAAGAGAAATGCCGTGATTTTCTGACATGTCTTGGTTTCGATGAGAACAGTGAACCTGATACTGTAAGTTGCTTTGTTATGTTCCTCCTTGTATATATATATATATATACATATTTTCTGTTGACATTTTTACTTGATTTCATATTGAATAATAAAATTATAGAAATAAACTACTAGACATCATCTTGCATTTATTATGTAGAAATTTACTGAAAAGGAATATTTTGAGACAACCCCTCAGAAGATGTATTCCTCCCTAAGGATGTAAAATAAGATATGTATTTAACTTTTCTATTTTTTACTATACAACACAATTATAATATTTAATGGAGAAATCACACATGATTTCTATGTGAACGAAGTCGCCGGCAGAAGCTTGTAATAATAAATGTGCTTAAACATTTACAGAGCGATGATATACAACGCCATGTCTCTTGTCTATCAATATGGCGTATGGTGGCTGAGCCTCTTAATGCAGATGGAGCCCTATCTCTCGCCACAAAACTACGCGACCATTATATGCGGTGCTTGAAACAAGGTTTGGTGACGGCCACCATCACAGAGTTCTGTCCTGCTGATGCTTATGGCGTATTAGCGGCACATCACTATTTTTATGCTGGTAAAGTTCACTGTATATATAGATCCAATTCATTTCATCCTTTCAGGACATATACTTCCCTCCACTGGGCTCGAGCCTCCATAATAAGATAGAGGGAAATTGACCTTACTAAACCATGCTCGTCAGACAGGTTGGTATAAGGTTTTGTTTCGAGTTTTCCATCTCTTGCATGGGTGTTATATGTGTAATATATCCCTTAGTCGTCTTTTACGACACCCACGGGTATAAGAGAGTTGGATGGGGTGGCCTAGGCTGCGGGTGATCGGACCGGGGGCTTTAGTCCGTCACCCGCAGAGAGGCTGGCCGCGCGACGGCGTCCAACGTCCCAGGACAGGGACGTCGAGAGGTGAGGCTACCTGAAAGGGCATTCCGTCGGGCCGACCACTGAGGACAAGGAACTCGGCACTGGTGGTCGGCCCAACGACGAAGGCGACGTGCTACGGGTGGGTTACGAAGCCGCGCGCCGCCCCTCTGTCTCCCCGGACGGAGGCGAGCGGCGGGTGCACTGATCATAACCCGCTCCAAAAAATAAAAAAAAGTAAGCCGTCGCTCAGGACGCCTGGCAGATGTGAAACTTTGAAATTATTTTCTAGAAGTATATATATGATTTATTCATATATACTTGTAGAAAATAGATTACGACAGGAACTAATATGTAAAGTATTGAATAAAATAATACGATTTCTACTATTATTTAAAATATTACAAAGAAATGATATTAGTTCACCGCTCAGTCGCTTACGACCTAACATAGCGGCGCTACGTCTCCCTCACACACTTCTACGTAGTTCAAATCAAAAGGATTTGTTAAGAAAGTATGATCTAGCAAACAGAAATAACGACATCTATCGAGCTAAGACTAAATCTCAGCTACAAAATACATTTTATAAAGAAATCTCTAATCCTGTAATGATGATGATGATAATGAGACAAGCTATTTAAATTATTTTATCGTCATTGATCCTTGTTAAATTAACAAATATTAAATGAAATCTGACTGTTGAAAGTGGGTCAAGATCCAATTCCTAGGAGTTTGTAACACAAACAAATAAATATACATCTGAAACTAATAAAACACATATAAAAAGCGATTGTCCAGTTTTCGTACGTGAAAGTACTGTAAGTAGGTATGGGTATACTTATGTTGGAAAGTTAGAGAATTATACATTATTTTATAGAACATACATTATTTTATAGAAGTATATATGCATAAAGAACAGATTACGACAGGAACTAAAATAGCACATTAATAAAAATAATATTACGATTTTTTTTCCAAGAAAATGATGATTTTTATTCAATAAACATTTATTTTCATTATAGGTAACAATTTACTTCAAGCGAACTAGATGGCGTTGTACAAATTTTAAATCGCACTATGGTTTCCTTACAAAAATGTACACATATTTATCCGGATTTCTCATTGTAATTATTCGCGGGTTGAGAGCCCTCAGCGCTCACCCACCAGTCCGGGTAAAGTTGTCACAGCCATCTGAGGCTAACAACTAAGTCACACAAAAAAAAAAAAAAAAAAACATTGTAATTACATTGCCCGCGTTAAGCTGTCAAGGTCATCTGCGACCAACAGCTAAATACACACAAAAAAAAAAAAAAAAACATTGTAATTAATTAAAATGATGTCCCGAAGCGTCTACGTGTCCCGACAATCGGGATCACCCTCGCCTATAGATGTTTCACATCAAAAACATAAGAGAGGATAGATCCAATTACAGCCGATGAATCCAACTCGGCTGGATAACGTTGGAGAAATATAGAAGGATTTTTTCGTCCAACATTCCGCAAATCTAAAAACAAATATTTATAACTGATGTGTGCTACCAGTGATGACATATAGCACTTAAACGTGTCCTTTAAATGTCACCCTCATATAAAGGGTCAAGGTCGCACAAGGCTCTTAGAAGAGAGGTTCTTTGCAATTACTCTACGTAATAAAGTCTGTGGAAGAACAGGTGTAACCGAATTAGTCCGAAAAATTGGCATGTTAAAATGGCAATGGATAGGCCACATCGCTCATTAGGCCGACGATAGTTGGGGAAGAAATGTTCTCTAGTGGCTATTATCAATTGGATGACGTAGCGTAGGATAGCCCGACTAAGTGGACTAAATACATAGGTGGGCGTAGTTAAACCAAAAGTTAACTTCGTTAATCGTTAATTCGTCAATTAAAATGTTAACTTCGATAAGCGTTAAATTTGCTAAAATTTAACGCAAGTTAAAGTTAACCATTTAAAACTTATACTGCTTTCGTGCCCGTGTGGTGACGGGGGAGTAAGAATATAATTCACCACTCCCGTGGATGTCGTATGCATATCACATCTGTGCAAGAGAAGGAAAACTTGAAATAAAATCCTAACTTAATCCATTTAACTAGCGCAGTATATTAGGTCAATCTCCCTCTTATTATGGAGGAGGCTCATGCCCAGCTGTAGGTCTTATTATATAAACTGTGATAATGATGATTGTGATGGGTATGGGTTTTATTCCCTATACCAACATGTCTGACCAGCATGGTATAGTATTTCCCTCCTATATCCAGCAGTGGGACATGTACCAGCTGAGACGACGACGATGACTGCTTTTAGGCTGAGAGAAATCAATGAATTCTACAGCATGTAGTGGAATTATGTTGCCATGCATCTGTCCAAACTAGTTTGGGATACGCCACTGCCGGTAGCCGTGATACCAAACGATTCACCAATACTTTACGACGCTTTTTGACGTAATAACCAGGTGAAGGTGAGAACACATCACTTCTGCTACTATCATAATCTACAATGGAAGAGTTCACAGCAATTAAAGAAGGCTTGGAATCAGTTTATGGCGGGGAGCGGCTTAATTTCGTTTAGCTAGATGGCCGTCTGGTGGGACGACGCCCGCCGTAACCTCATTGTCCGTTGGGCAGTCCGGTTGGAGGGGCCTCGGTACGGTGTTCGGACCATTCGGACCTCGGTCGTGAAGGAGAGCACAACTTCTTGCCACCATTGCGATTGCGACGAGGACACGACACATTACACCCTCGTGGTGTGTGTCACGTGGACAGAGTAGCGCCTTGAACTCGTCGCAATCATCGGCGCCGCCCTGAAGCTGCCGGCTATCACTAGGGCGGTGCTTGATGGCGTCAAGAACTGGGACGTGGTCGCCGCCTTCCGTGTGGCAGTTATGTCACGGAAAGAGAGGGCGCATCGTGTTTGGGAGGAACTCCTCTACGACTCGACCCGTCGCCGGTGACTTGGGCGACGCAGGTGTCGTGGCAATTACGAACGTGGCGTGGCGCGTAATTCAAAGAAACAAAATGACTGCATGTCAACAAACGACTAATGTAACGGACTAAAGTTAACGGAAGTTCAATTTAACGGCAGTTAACAAGAGCGTTAACATTTTTTGAAGTTAACTTAAAAGTTAATCAGTTAATCAAAATGTTAATTTCGTTAATTAACGATTAACGAGTTAAGGCCCACCTCTGACTAAATACATATACAATAAATTATTACAATAGGAGGGCAATTGAAATACTACACTGTACTGATCAGACAGTTTGGTATGGAGTTTTGTGTTAGATTTTCCTTCTTTTGCATAGATGATACGAGTATATGCACAGTTTATGTCTTAGTCATCTTTTACGACACCCACATGCAAGGTTTACTTACTCCGCCACCATACTGGAATACAAAAGTTTACTTTATTGACGTGACAACGTCTTATAAATTGGTTTGCCGGGTGACACTTCAAGAAACTGCGTTACGCTCCGCTCACGTTATGCGCTCACAATGAGAGCGAGTGAGAGGCACGCGTCCCTTCCACTCGGGCATGGTTAGCCCGCCTAAGAGCGAGAGAGACAGACATAAAAATTGTATATTTGTATATAAATACGTATGTATGTGTAAAGGTAAAAATAAAATTTTGTTAATATGAAATTCAGTGCGAGATTCTTTGTATAAATTAATGTTTTAAATATAATTCTTTGTATAAATAAATGTTTTAAATTGTTACTATTATTTCATCCTTCTTCCTACTATACGAATGAATATTCACATTAAAATTATTTTACCACTCAAAGTCGTTGTCACGTAAAACTTTCGCCCGTATACCGACTTTACAGGCAACCAATATTTTTTTTTATGTTCATCATTTCAGCCCACATAAGTCCAACTATTGGTCTCGGGCTTCCTCCATAATGGGAGGGAAATTGACTTACTATATCACACCGCTAACACATATTGGCATGGGGTTATATATCGAGTCCTTAGCCCTCTTTTACGACATCCACGCTCAAGAGACTGGAAAGTGAATTATATTCTTACTCCGTCACCACATGGTTTTTTAATTTGCCTATATGTGTATGTAAAATATTATGTTATTTTGTTTGTAGCTGTCCAGCAACAAAGTTCGACGCCAATTGTGGAGGCACTATGTCTGTTGGAGCTGTTACTCCATAACTCACCAGCCAATTACCATGCGAAGCTACTGCTTGTCAAATTATACCATCTACTTGGTAAGAATTTTTAACTGCAACGAATCTCATTAGTTTATATTTGGTTACACCAGATTATCAATCATAATAATAAGAATTACCTTCTGGTGCATATCCTTATGTCTCACAAGCTACTCTACATACTTACACCAACTCGCGTTGTCGATGTAAAGCGGGTAATTCCGAACGGACAGTGAGTCGGAAGCGGATGTATTCCGCCATTTGGTGTTCATCTCTACATTGTGTTGAATAAACTATAACATATTCACCAAAATTCAATGCGCATAACGTGTGAACTTTTCTATAAAACATGATCGCGCCATGCTCGCATCGTGACTGCCTGCGAACAGAAAGAAATCGTCGGAAGCTGTGAGTATTCCTTACAATTTCCTTTCCTGTCACATTTGTCCAGATTAATTGTATTGTAAATCTATACCAATAAATAAAATATGCACTATACATATGCCTAAAAATCACTTTATATTTTTTTTGTCTGTCTGTCTGTTTGTTCCGGGTAATCTTCAAAACGGCTGGACCGATTTCAAAAATTCTTTCACCAAAGCAAAGCTATAATATCAGGGAGTAATCTAGGCTATATTTTATCCCGGTATCCGCCCGGGATTGGGAACCACGCGGATAAGGCCACTGAAACCGAAGCGAAGCAAGGACGGGTTGCTAGTATATAATAAAGTGCACTCATCGATTATAGGACCAATTCGCCCTATATAAAAATCTGGCGCCATCAATATGCTTCTTCTATATATTGCCTCGAATTACGACAGATTCTTCTGGAACGTCCACGTTTCGCTTGTTAAAAATCCGAATTTTATCTCGTTTTCGTAATCAACTCATATGGCGAGAATTGTACTCAATGAAGTTTGAGATTAGAATAAGGTCCAAACTGCGGTTGTTCAGCTGTGAATTCATCATTCATCTCGGCTCTATAATAAGCTGGGCTCGAGCCTACGCCCCTGTTACGGCACCTACACGTAAGGGAACATACCCCCATACTACGTGACTTATTTTTTTAGATTTTTCGACCCCTCCCTCCCCTCAGTGACCACTCGTAGTATATGCCAAGCCCCCCTTCCCCCTTTAGTATTCACGTAGTTATTCATAATTATGATTTTTAATCAATTCACAGACAAAAAGTGAAAAAAGGCAACCGTCCTGTGACTAACCGTAGTATTTTAAGGAAATAAAACGGCTCACGTAGTATGGGTACGTTCTCTAAGATAGAGTGGGGAATGTTATTCTTACATCGTCACCACAGGGTAAATCATTATAAATGTTAGAATCCATCTTCCGGAGCATTGCGCATAAATGTTGCCTAACTATTTGTTATAAAATAAAACATTAAAGTTACTTAAAAATAAAAAAAACTTTTTTTATATTGAGACTTCCGCATCCGTTTTCAATTTTGTCATCGCTTAAAATTTATTTTATATATCTGTTTCCGTTATGAGATTTTCGATGCTAGTGATTAGTGATGCCGAAATATCGATAGGCCTATCGATACTATTAATGGTATTGATAGTATCGTTAGTACAAAATGTGGTACTGATTTGCCATAGTATCGATACTATTTTCATCTATGTTAACCTCACTATCGATAGTATCGATACTATTTTCGTCCATGACAACTTTACTATCCATAATATTGGTACTCTCCATAGTCCAAATCCCTATTCCTACTATGGCCGCACTATTTATAGTCTATCCTCATTATTAGTTATACTTAGTTGCATATTTTCTAACAAAAAAAAAGTAATTTCGAGTTTATCTTATCTTGCATTGACGGTTTGAGTTTTTGCACATACGTTTTATTTAGGACAGGAATCGGCAAGTAGTTTTAGGTGGGGACCGGATACTGTGGTAAATTTTAACGAAGTCCAGGAAAAAACAACTGATAATGAAGTGCTCCTTATTTATTTTATGGTTTCAAATAGATTTCTGCATTATGAAAACACAAGACCTAAAACTAATGCACCGAAGGTCTTGAGCCAGTTTTTTTTGTAGTTTGGTTCTGGAGAAGAACAACAAATTGCAAGAATTTATACTTGGTGTATATTATAAGATACTTAACAATATTTGGCGGTCCGAGTTTCGACCTTTCACGGTCTGCAAACGGACCCTAGTCCGCCTGTTTTCGACTGTTGGTCTAGCAGCTTGATCGATGTCCACCACAATATCGTTTCAGGCAACGCGCTCGCCGCTGACAATATATATCAAAGACTTGAAGTGAAGCATATACAGTTAATATCATTAGGATGGTTGCACTGCATGCGACTGGCGCCCGCCTGTGCTGCGAGTCGGGCACTACAATTGCTCGCCGACACCAGAGCATTTCATTCACATCATGGGAAAGACGTAAGTATTTTAGAATAGATGAAGCTTTCCAAATTAAGTCCTCTTCGTGCTCTCGTAAGAAACGTAAATGATGACGATGGTGATTATGAGATTTTAACCACTCGTGACATAAAGACTGCTATGTCAAACGGTAGGCGTCGATAGGCTGTTGAATGGAGAAGGTGCAAGTCATATATTGTAGGTTTAGCCTTAATGGGTGCTAAAGAGAAAGAAAAAGAATATGAGAAAAAGTATCCTCTAGAAGTGCAACGAATTTGTTTACAGAAAGGTAATAATTTCATGGAAGTCAGTGCTATATATAAGCGAGCATGTGCTGGACTGGTTTAACCGCGGCGAATAAAATAGATTCAAAATTTCCTAAAATTAATTTCCCAAGGTTTAACCTTTTTTTGTCTGATAGTATAACGAGAAGCCCTTTTTAAAGAGAACATCCTGGCCCTTTTAACTTTACAAGTTAACGGACACAAACTACATCCAGAACTTCATCAATTTGTGGATCAGACACAGTAATGTTCTGCGTGGGAATCAAATCCACGATATGTGCACAGTAGAGCGGTGCCGTCGGTCAAATCTTAACCACTGCCCATTTTCCTAGTGATCCTTCAGCCGGTTTTTACGAATGTAATAAGAGAATAGATGGTAGCATATGTTATTCTTGACACTGATTACAGGGCACGGTACTGGGGACCCTCCACTTGCCTCAAGAGAGAGATATGCAGTCGACGGGTTAAGGGGTCGCTCACCGCTTCCTCCGTCGCTCTGGACGGGTAGGACGGTGTGTGTGCATCATGGGCTGCCGCCAAAATAAAAACGTTATTAGTCTTATCCCTATGAGTATATTAGGGAAAACCTGAAAGATGCAGTGATAGAGAAAATTAAAAGCCCGACATTGTCTTGGTATGGACATATGTGATGGGAAGGGAATAAAGGCATATGACAAGGAGGGTTATCAACATAATTGTGTAAGAGTAAGTGGGAGACCCCAAAAGAGATGGATGGAATGTGTGAATGAGGATACCAACCGCAACCTGCCCTCGCTTCGCTTCGGTTTCAATCGCCTTACCCGCGTAGTTCCCGTTCCCGTGGTAATACCAAGATAAAATATAGCCTATGTTACTCCCTGATATAGCTTTCCATTAGTGAAATTTTTGTTTAAATCGGTACAGTGTTTTTAGCGTGAAAGCGTAGCAAACAAACATACTTTCGCATTTATAATATTAGTAAGGATTTTTTTTTAATTCCAGAGCGTTGAACATCTTACCTATGCATACAAGTACGGCACGTTCGAGAAGTTGGTCGAGTTGGGTAATTGGGGGTCGAGAATTGATGCGTGCGCTTGGGCAGCGGCAGCGGCGAGGGACAAGGCACTACTGTCGCTATTGGCCGGACCTGCTGCACCCTTACATCAACCCTCTCGTCTACCGGCTGTGGCTACGTAAGCTGTTTTTCTTTTATTGCAAACGGTGACAAATGAGCAAACAGTACACCTGATGGTAAGTGTCGCTGCCGCTCATGGACTTTTGCTAGGCTGCTGCCTACCGTGAAGAAAGTGAAGGCAGTGTGAATGCGTGCAAGGAGATTCGGTGATACTAAAGGCATCACCAAAACCTACCACACCGAACGAAGCGCAGTAACAAATTGCTACTATTCACACTTTGATTTTCTGCTCAGTGTGGTACTACCCCGGACGGACTGGCCCGCGGCTGTAGACAAACAACTGTCAACAGTGTGTTCCTACCACAATTGTAATAGGACTATAGGGTGTAGGGTTAAACTATACCATTTCTACTAGATGTAATGCTTCATTACAATCCGTGTGGTGATGGAATAAAAATACAATTCCTTAACCCCTATCTGGCTCTTGGGTGTCGCAAAAGACGATTAAGGGATACAATATACAGGGTGTCCCGTAAGTAATGGACCAACGGGCTATGAGGGGTAGCGAGACTTATTATCTAACAAAAATACTCAAATTTATTGTCCTAGGTCTTGTAGTTTTGAAGTTAGGATTTTTTTTATTAAATGTGATGAAAATGTATGTTAAATATTAAATTTTACAAAAACTGTTTATAATTTATTGTTATTTTTTGTTTAAGGTAGTTAAGAATACATAGGTCTTCCTAATTCAAACTATATTTAGGCGTAATTACTAATTACATGACCAATAAAACATACAATAAGTGCAAACTTTAAATTTAAAAATATTTTGAGTTAAATTTGAACCAAGCTGGTGTAAAAAAAATGTATTACGGCCTTCTGGGACTGTATTTTAATAACATCTACATCTAATACCAATTACATAATGGTATAATACAGTAGTTTAATGTATTTAAAAATGATTAAATTAGCACAGGACGCTAAATTCTAGCAGTTTTCAGGTAGTCAACCTGTTATGTAATTCCAAGAATTATTGCGCAAAATGGCGGTAGAATTCTTTTTCAGACTAATCATAGGCGATACTCGAACCCCCTCTCCCTATCTTCAACTCATGCTTCCTTCAGTAAGTTACTCATAGCTCGGCATTACACGCGTGTTTTACTCGATCCCGTTACTGTTGTTTGTTGAAGTATGCTTAAATTGGATTTTGATTTTGCTTGTGATTTGGATATTGTTCAAATGGGTGTTTGAAGGAGAATACCCGACTCTCACACTCCCCGTGAATATGCAGATATGGTTTTTTTTTAATATGATAATTCGTTGATAGGGATAGCGTTTCCGATTAGCATATCATTCACGATACGTATGTGTTGCTTGCCGAGCCTTTCCATCACAGAGAATGTAAATAAAAACGCGCTTCACGTAGTCCTCCTTCTGCCTACTGTCCTCCTCTTACCTACTGGCCTATTTGCTAATTTATTTATAGCTTCCCTCCTATCCAAAGCTGGAGCTTTGGATAGGAGGGAAGTGGAACCTTTCCAACTCCTGTTTTTTCTTTTCTAATTAAACATTTTCTAATTTTTATATGATAATTCGGTGATAGGAATAGCGTTTGAGGTTAGGATATCGTTCACGATACGTACGTGCTGCTTGCTGAGCCTTCCCATCACAGAGACTGTAAATAAAAATCATTTCTACATATTCACTGGGAGTGTGAGTATCAGGTAGTTGTCAATTTGAACAATATCTAAATCACAAGCAAAATTAAAGTCCAATTCAAGCATACTTCAACAAACCATAGTAACGGGATCGAGTAAAACACAGGTGTAGTTCCGAGCTATGAGTAACTTACTGAAGGAAGCGTGAGTTGAAGATAGGGAGAGGGGGTACAAGTGTCGCCTATTATTAGTCCGAATAAGAATTCTACCGCCATTTTGTGCACTAATTCTTGGAATTACATAACAGGTTGACTACCTGAAAACTGCTAGAATTTAGCGTCCTGTGCTAATTTAACCATTTTTAAATACATTAAACTACTGTATTATCTTTATGTAATTGGTATTAGATGTAGATGTTTTTAAAATACAGTCCGAAAAGGCCGTAATACATTTTTTTTTACACCAGCTTGGTTCAAATTTAACTCAAAAATTTTTTAAATTTAAAATTTGCACTTGTTGTATGTTTTAATGGTCATGTGATTAATAACTACGCCTGAATATCATTTTAATTAGGAGGACCTATGTATTCTTAACTACCTTAAACAAAAAATAACAATAAATTATAAAAAGGTTTTGTAAAATTTAATATTGAGCGTACATAGATGACATTTTCATCACATTTAATAAAAATATCCTAATTTCATAACTACAAGACCTAGGACAATAAATTTGAGTATTTTTGTTAGATAATAAGTCTCGCTACCCCTCATAGCCCGTTGGTCCATTACTTACGGGACACCCTGTATGGAAAATATCTACACAAATTGCCGTGTACAGAGTAAGAATACAATTCATCACCTTCTTGGCCGTGGGTGTAAAAGACTGCCAAGGGAATAAATATGCAAGAGAAGAAAACTCGAAACGAAACCCTATAACGATAAGTCTGACCATCTTGATACAGTAAATCAATTTACCTCCCATCATGAACTAGGCTCGAGCCCAGTAGTAAGGCGTATGTGAGCTATAATGATGATGCCAGAGAAGGCGAAGTCGAAATAAAGCCGATAGGGCAATACATCTGACCAACGTGGTACAGTAGATCAATTTCCATCCTATTGTGGAGGATCTTCGAGCCCAATATCTCTATCTATATGAGCTGAAATGCTGAATGATTTATGTAAGAGAAGAAAAACTGGAAATAAAACACACACCAACCGGTCTGACCAGCGTGGTATAACAGGTCAATTTGTCTCCTATTGTGGACGAGGCTCGAGTGTATCAATACGCCCCATATACGAGCTGAAATGATGACGACTGTTTTATAAATACTTCAAAAACAGAATATTGTGCCCCCTACTTGTTGCCTCAGTCGGTTTTTACGACGTTCACGGGATTATATCTATAGGTCGTCAATAACCGCCGGGCTGGCCACGACGACAAGGACCGATTGTCGGTCCAATGGCAATCGGTATCCCCTATACGGTGGGTTATGGGGCCGCACTCCGCCTCTTCATCACCCCGGAGGGAGCGACCAGCATGTACGCTGACCATAGACCCAAACAAAAAAGATAGAGGTCTCCTACCGGTCCAATAACAATATCTTCTTAGTCCATCAAATGTGTTGATTCATCAACATCATTTCAGCCCATATATGTCCCACTGTTGGGCTCAGGCCGCCTCCATAATGGGAGGAGAATTGACCTACTATTCCACGCTGATCAGACGTGCTGGAATTGAAGATTGTTTCGAACTTTCCTTCTCTTGCACAGATGTTATATGCATATTATATCCCATAGTCGTCTTTTATGACATCCACGGGCAAGATAGGGAGTGGTGCTTTGTATTCTTACACCGTTACCATACAGAAAATGTGTCGTAAATAAATTAATTGTCTTCTACCCTCAAAATTACAGAGACAACCGCGATCTGAACATCATGGTGAATTATGAACCGCCTCAATTCAACGATGATCAATTAAAAGCACGAACCTTCGACCAAGAAGTTTCATATCTACGTTTGAAGGACGCACTAGTTTCATCTATAGCACTGTGCATAGAACTAGCAGATAACAGAACTGTCGAGAAAAAGAAAGAACATTATGAACAGTTGATTTTATGTGTGGATGCTTTTAGTGAAGCAATAGATAAGTGTAAAGAAATGTATAGTGAGAGAGAACGACTTTGTATAGCTATGCCGTTCCCTAGTAGAATTATTGGTAAGTTAAGAGCTGCCTTTTGACCCCTTACTTGTCCATTATTCTTAGAAGTTAACTTTTCGATGCTTACTTTTCTGTTATTCTTGAGAATTACTTTTTTATTACTTACTGTACAGTTATTCTTAGCAGTTGTTTTTTACCGCTTTCTTTTTCGTTATTTTTGAGAATTACTTTTTTATTCCCAATTCTACGTTATTCTTGGTAGTTAGTTTTTTACACCTCAGTTTTACATTATCCTTGAGGGGTTACTTTTTACCCTTTACTGCCCCATTATTCTTAAAGTTACTTTCCTTCATATTTTCTTATTACAGTAGAAACTCGATTATCCGGCCCTCGGTTACATGGATTCGCGATTATCCGGACTGCCAACCGCGACCTATGTATTGTACCTACAAATCGAATTTATACAAGCATGAACGTGTCTGGAATGGAATGTCTCGCGGGATCGCTGCTCCACGCGTTTCATTATTTTAGTTTGTAGCATGACCCGGTATGATTCTGATATGCATTCGACTTTTAATAAACGCATAAAATTATGTACATATTTCATTTGCACAAAACCGAAGGAGGTTTTTCATACATTCGATTATCCGGATTTTTGATTATCCGAATACCTTCCGACAACAATTAGTCCAGTTAATCGAGTTTCTACTGTATTTTTGAAGTTAGGCCAGCTAGTACCTATATAAAGATGATATAAAATATTTCAGCATTTGTAAACTCACCGGTACCATATCGGGAGTTGTATTCAATTAGTTTGCGATTGGCTGGCGAGTTGGCTATAGGACGAGTGACGTCAGCACATGAATTGTGCGTTCAGGTCACGAACTTGCTACCCACTGCCCAGGAACAGCTCGTAGCTGACGTCAAAGTCAACGGAGACAGCGGCTGGTGCATGAGAGACTGTTTAGAAAACCTTTCTAATTATTTAGAGGTAAGCTACCTTTTTTCTAATTTTCACCTGGGGTTTGCAATAGAAAATGTTAATGATTCATAACTAAGAGAATAGAGATATTTTTCATGTTGTGACGGAATAAGAATATAAATCACTATACTCTCTTCCATCCGTGTGGGAGAGCCATCTTTATCTTTAGTGGCCCAACCGGCGTGTTATCCTTTGGGATATCTTTTCGAGTCGATACCCGGGCCACTTTCGTCGTCCTCCCACCATCGGCCACTCTTTAGGTGGAACAAATCGTCGGTCCGATCACCCGCTGCCTCGCCTGGGCATCCTAATAGCCAACTAAAGGATGTTAAAGAAAATCATCATCTCAGCTCATATAAGTCCCACTGCTGGGCTCGAGCCTCCTCCACAATGGAAGGGAAATTGACCTTACTATACCATGCTGGTCAGACAGGTTGGTATAGGGTTTTATTTCGAGGTTTCCTTCTCTTACACAGTTGTTATACGTATATTATATCCCATAGTCGTCTTTTACGACACCCACGGTAAGATAGGGGATGGTGGATTGTATTCTTACTCCGTCACCACACAGGTGGTAATAAAATTATTATATTAAGAACATCACTATAAAAATTGAAAAAATAACTATGACCTATCTGGCCGTCATGGTTTAGTAGATCAAACTTCATGCCATGCCAATAATAGGATACATTAGAACTCCTAACAGCATCTGAGAGAAGAATGAGCATTATCTTGTAATAGTATCGTTGTAAGAGTATATTTTTTAGAGTTGTCACAGAGTTGTAAGTGCTCCCTAAATTTTCTATTGCCGTGCGGTAACAGAGTAAGAAAACTCCCTCTCTTACCCGTGGGTGTCGTAAAAGGCGACTAAGAGATTACAATACGCAAATAACATCTATGTAAGAGAGGGAAAGATCGAAATAAAACCCTAAACCAACTCGACTGACCAGCGTAATAATAGGTAAATTTTCCCCTAATAGGCATGATGACTAATTTTGAAAAACTGTTTTATAATATTCTTAAATAACTACTATTATCAAAAAATATATTATTTTTCTTTTAAGTACGGTTTCTTTAGAAATAAATGCTATTTTAATTAAATGCATATAAATTAGCGCCAAAACGTTGCCTAGTGTCATGGCGTCTGCTTGTGACGTCACGTCTATTCACTTGAGTTGTAAACGTAAGGAAGTTAAAGCAAAAAATCTGATTATTTTATTTAGATATGAATTCGAACGTCTATAAGTGGTGTGCGGTTTCTCAATGCGTTAATACATCAATAAAAACCCTTAACAAACTGTTTGTTTATATGTTACACAATAAAACAATAAGATATAAGTGACTTAATCTTAAATTGCACGACGAGATCCAAAAGCCATAAATTTAAATAAATATAAAAAATAAATAGGAGACTATTTATTTCTGTGAAGATTATTTTGACATAAGTAATTACTTTATATCATATATTTTATTTGGTGAGTGACTTTATTTAACTGCAGTTTAATATTATATAATACTAAGTTTACAAAAGCATTATTTAAATAACATAATCTCTAACATCTCAAGTGGTATTATTTTTAAATAGATTTTAAATTATTGGTGTTAGAAGATTATTAATCAATATTTTACTTACATCGCAGTTTTGACATTTCTAAATTCTGCTGAACAGAAGTCTTTGTTCGATGCTAGGTACTCTCTCAGCATTAATAAATCAACTCTAGGCAAATTGGAGCTACTTGCCTGGTGAATCCTTCTTCCATGACTTACATTTTTAGTAAGAACACAAAAGTAAGCAAGAGATCGATAAAAATCACGAAATACGCTTTAAATGCGAGTTAAAACAATTAATAAGTGTAACAATCGTAGAGTTTCGTACAGAATTTGCGATGATAATAACAGGTGTACATAGGAGTGACGTAACTCAATTTGATTGGTGTTTAGCTGAGCATGGCGGACTTGTGTATTTTGTAGTTTTATTTTATCAAATAAATTAATAATCTCATCTTATAAAAGAAAACAAATATTTATTTCAAGATATATTCTTTGTGTTACAGTAAATAAACACATTATTTTAGTGATTTGTGGTTACTGTCATCATGCCTATCGTAGAGGAGGCTCGAGCGAGCTAGTAGTGGAACGTAAACGAGCCGAAATGATACGACTTTTTTAAAAAGTAATGTATTTTCTTTATTTTACAGTTTATAGGCATAATAACATTTTTGTTGGGAGTATGCAATGAGCTAACAGCGCCTGCAAATATAAAGAAATCCAAAAAGAAAATCAACCAATCTCCAGATGAGCTGAAAACATCTGAACTACTAAACAAACTAAACGATGCGGTCCAAAGTACAATCGTATCTCTCGAAGAAATACTAGAAGCGTGGCCGAATTACGATTATGGAGATTTAAGCCAAATTTTATCACAATTGACGGTAGATGAAAAATATCAATGCCCTGTAAAAAATAAACTTAAAAATGGACGTGAAGATATGCTCAATGACGTTAGAAATATATTAAAAAGAAAGTCCAAATACCTTAAGACTCTGATCCAGTGATGCCTTTGAGCTCGGTGCTTGTAAGAAATATAATTATGTATGTGTTTTTATTAAAAATATACATATCTTGTAAATAATTCATATATTGCTGTTCGAGTTGGTTAGTTTTAACTGTACATTACTTATGAATAAATATACAGTAGAAACTCGATTATCCGGCCTGATTATCTCGATTATCGGTTGTACGGATTCGCTCTTATCCGGACTGCTAACCGGGACTCATGTATTGTACCTACAAAAAGAATTTATCCAAGCATAAACGTGTCTAAAATGGAATATCTCGCGAGATCGCTGCCCTACGCGGTTCATTATTGTTTTAGTTAGTAGCGTGCCTCGCGGGATATGTATTCGTCTTTTAATAAACACATAAAATTATGTATATACTACATATGCACAAAACCGAATGAGGTTTTTCATACACTCGATTATCCGAATGCCTACCGACAACAATTAGAGCGGTTCCGCACTACGTCCGATTCAAATCCGATCCGAACCCGTGAAAATATGGTCCGTAGTAACCGTAAAACTATTTCTATGATAATTTACGCACTAGATCCGATCACCGTCATCCGATTTCTTTCCGTCATTCTAGAAATCTCCATTCCGGAGAAGATTTTTGACGGACCGAAGTAGCCATAAAATTATTTGTATGAACGCTCGCGCACTGCGACCGAGTTAAAGCCGAGCTGTGTACGAGCAGAGAAGTAGCGGGGCGGGCGGGGTATGCGGCTGGGTGAAGTGAAGCGGCTGGCATCCATCCAGTGTATTAGTTCAAACTAGTGTATGTGTTCGGACTAGTGCGTAAGCGATATTCGAATTCGGTCCGAGTATTCTAGATCCATATTTTCACGGGTTCGGATCGGATTCGGATGCGTCCGGATTAGTCCGGTTAATCGAGTTTCTACTGTATTGGGTTTGAACAAATAAATTGGCTGTCTGTAAAGTCTGTTAACGAACGAGAATTTAACGTGATAACGTCATAAGAAAACATTGATGAAAAATTCAATACTATTATTATTTTGTATAATTCAAAGGAGTTAATTGAAAATCAATTTTTTTTATCGATAATATAACATTTATTAGCACTCGTTAATGCAAATCTTTTTTTACTTAAATTATACAGAATAATTAGAAGTAATAATGTCACGAGCAGAACGCTTAGGTCGATCGCGCCTCACTATCGCTTGTTCCGCGCTCAGCTCATGTGAAACGTGACAATGAGTCATGTTTTTCGTCCGTGCGGCTGCAACGCCGGCTGGCGTTCATCGATTTATCAGACGATATCACGTGAAATAGCTACACGTAAATGATATTATTTATAATTGAACTATTCAATGTTTTTTTTTAGTCATAATAGTCAATGATAATTTATCTGATTAGCTTCGTATATAATTTTAATACTATAACAATTAATAAATATTATTAATACAAATGCCTTATAGTTAAATCGAAGTTATAATTAGGTATTAGTGTAATTTTATGAAGAACAAACGTTTAGCTTTGATTTTATCATAATGACATTTAATCTCGGCTAGTAAAGATTATTACAATACTATTAAAAAAAGCTTGGGGCTCTGTTAGGAAATTTGAAAGTGAACGTTTCGAATAAAAGCTAATAAGGCAATTTTGACTGCACAGATGGCTTAGTGGTTAGTAGGGATGTGACTTGGAGGGGAAAAATCGATTAATAAATAATCGATTTTTTTACTATTCATAGTTCTTTCTTAAAATTTTTCTCCCAACGGGATTATGTTTTATTTTTAGATTTATTTTCTAATATAGTATGAAACACTGACATTCAATCGAGCGCTTTTCCTGGCAGTATCGTGATGACCTTTTTTTAGAAAATCTGGCAGTGATTTTATAATATTTTAAACAAAAAAGCAAATACTAAAATAATCGATTAATTTTAATATATAAAAATCGATTTTTATTATTTAGATAATCGATTATTTTTTCACATCCCCTAGTGGTTAGTTAGTCCTACCATGCCAGTGTCATGGGTTCGATTGCCCCAAATTGTTGTTCTGAGTCTTGAAGTCCCCCGCAATACAAGTATTATTTTCTTAATGTTTTATGTTAAATGACTTTAATTTTATTTTTAAGACCAATATCTTTAATTTTTACCATCGTCTAAAAATTAACCACCTAATTGTCGATTCCGACACTCGAATTTGTCTACGTTCAAATTTCATAAGAGAGCCATCCTAATCGCGACATCGAAGTACATCAGTGGGTTTAAATTTTAGCATAAAATTAAATACAAAACAAAGAGCAATTAGATTTTATATTTTAAAGCTAATTTTTAAATATGTAATGTTATAATAAATTTAAAAATTGTTGGTTTGTTTGAATGTCTAATTCCATTCTAAGATGTTTATCTATGCATACAAATTTGAGCTTTATTGCTATAATAATAGATGATACTATAAATAAAATATTATTCTAAAACGTTTACAATTTTATGCAATAGGGTATTTTACTGTTTTCAGACAATTATCTCAATCTTTCAGTGTGGTGACGGAGTAAGAAGACAGTTCACCACCCCCTCTCTTACCCGTGGGTGTCGTAAAAGAAGACTAAGGAATGTAATAATCAGATAACTCGACATAAAACTATGTCAAAACGTCTTGACCAGCGCGATAGGTAAATTTTCCTTCCAGTGGAGGAGGCCCAAGCCTAACAGTGGGAACATATATGGGCTGATATGATGATCTCAATCCTTAAACCATACTAGTATTTCGAACGGCTCGGAGACCTTAAAATAATAATTAATTAATTTTCACGTTAATTCTAATTAAAGTTACGAGTACTAGAACGTTTCATAACATGGTCATGTTGGGAACGTTATAGAATGAAACATGTTTCGATCTATTATTCCCACTAAGACGGGGTAGTAACGACGCCGCCAAAATATTTTTTTTTTATTGCAAACGGGCAAACAGTACACCTGATGGTAAGTTTTGCTGCCACTCATTGATCTTTACAAGGCCGCTGCCTACCGCGAAGAAAGTAAAGGGAGTGTGAATGAGTGCAATGAGGCTCGATGATACCAAGGGCACCACCAAAACCCTCCACACGCAAACACCCTCAGAAAGTTGGGCTTCCGGCTCTCTCGCTCACCGAACGAAGCGCAGTAACAAATTGCTACTACTCGGACGTCGATTTTCTGCGAGAGTGTGGTACTGCTCCGGACGGACCGGCCCGCGGCTGTAGACAGATAACTGTCGACAGTGTGGTCCTATCACTCTTCAGCGCGGCATTAAACAGTGACGGGCGAACTTAACGGTTTCAACACTATATTGGCCGAGTAAGTCATTTTGACTCCTTTTCGATTTGACACAAATTAAAAAAACCGGTTAAGTACGAATCAGAGTTGTGCACGAAGGGTTCCGTACCATTATCTATAAAAAGGGCAAAAAGCATTTGTTGTATGAGAGCCCCCCTTAAATATCTATTTTATTTTGGATTTGGTATTTGTTGTTAAAGCGGCAACAGAAATACATAATTTGTAAAAAAAATCTACTGTCTAGCTATCGCGGTTCTTGAGATACAGCCTGGTGACAGACAGACGGACGACAGACAGCGAAGTCTTAGTAATAGGCTCCAATTTTTACCCTTTGAGTACGGAGCCCTAAAAAAGAGACTTCGAACAACATAATTATGTTTCTTTTTTACTAATAAAACATAGTAACCGTTGTAAATAAAACTACTTTACGGATTTTATAGCGTTTGTATTTGATTTTTGATTGCCCGACGTTTCAAACATTTTACAGCGTTCATGGTCAGTGGCAATTGCCTCTTTATTCATATCCAGAGTATAAATGTGTTGTAACTATATTTCCTAAAAGAAGTCATTTTTACTGCTTTGGGTTAATCTAGTGTTAAAGGCATAGTATCATATTCTTTTCTATATAACATAACCGTAGTATGAAAAGTTGAAATGGGAAAACTTCTTAATGAATAAATTCATATAATAACCAGTCTATCTCGATTACACATATTTAACTAACATATTACATCGATGGCTCCTAAGTATAGTGAGTCAATTGACATTTTTAGGTATTTTGACTTTTTGATGAAATGATAAAAAAATAACCTTATTTATCAATCTCGGTCATAAAAATTAAAAAAATCATTGAAGCTTTTTCATCCGTGGAAGCTCATTACACCCGCAAAGATACAAATCGTAAATATTTGGATGGATCCTTGTCGTTTCCTAAGATGTTTGACCTCTATAAAGAATGGTTGGATTCCGTTAACTATTTAAATGTCCAATGAATTACGTCGTAATCAATACAAAAACTTAAAGATCCTAGAACAAAAATTTGAAAAAATGTAAACATTTTATCTTTGACACGCTCCCCTGTAAAATTGGAATTTTGCAGATGACTCACTATTCGTAGGAGCCATCGACACATTTAACGCGGTTATCCCTATATAAATATGTATAGCTGTCTATTGTATGTATTACACCAATGGTATTCATCATCATCATTTCAACCCGTATAAGACCCACTAATCAGCTCGAGCCATCCATATTGGGAGAAAATTTATCTACTATACTTCTATACTACACTTAACAGGCGTGTCAGCATAGGGTTTTATGTCGAGTTTTCCTTCTCTTGTATAGATGTTATTCACATAATATATCCCTTAGTTGCCTTTTACGATATTCATAGTCATAACAGGGAGTGATGAATCGTATTTTTACTCCGTCACCACATGAAGTACACCAATGACATTACTGAACAAGAATTGGAGTTTATTGTCGATTGAATATGCGATAAATACCCGCATGGCGCGGTACCTGCTATTCTTCTACGTGACAGCGCATATTCAACAAATCACATGATAAGTTTTTTATGACATATATTTAAAACAACTATATCGGTTTAATAAAAACAAACTTCAATATTGAGTTACAAGCGTTTCTATTCTAATAATTGAACAGAGATAGCCATACGAATAAGATGACGTCAACTTCGTAATGTCCCTACCAATCAGCGTTTACCCTAATAAATATAATTTTGAGAGAAAAGATAGTATATGTAAAGCTTACTAAGCTTGTGAATTCTTTACTTAATATTATTTTCCTATTTCAAATTCCCAATTCAGACATAGTAAGGCATAGCGCGCTCGGCAGTGTAAGTTTGCTTCACAAAAAATAATGTAATGATATGCTAACTAATGGTATCTATTATAGTCTAACAAATGAACAATTTGAATACATACAATCTGTGCGCAAATTAAGAATATAGCCCTATCTTGAAGAAAAAAAATAATTTAACTAAATAAATTAATTTATTATACTTGTATATAGATAAATATAGGAGGACATCTGCAATCAACTGGCATATGTATTGGAGCACAGGGACAGTTGTAATTTGAGGCCAGAATGTCTACTCGGACCTCGACATTAAAGAACTCTTACGCGTACAGATCTAAAAAAAAAAATAACTAGATAGGGTATCATAGTTTGTCGATAGAAGTGAAACTTGTATTACAAGAAAACATTTCAATTATTCATCAAACATTTTTGAATAGCAAAAAATTGTCTTTATTTACATAAATTTATATTAGAGAACAAGAGGAGCGTGTTTCAAGTTCGTAAAAAAAAGACTAAACGATTTCTACATTTCTGTCTTAGAATAATAACGTATAGAAGGATAGTGTCAATACTTTGAACTTTCGAAATTTGAATCTAAAAATACTAATGGCGCGCAGACGATTACACACGCACACCACTATACAAATTATGAAATCAAATTTTGTTTTTATTAACATAAATCGTCGAAATTCTTTTAAAAGTGATGTTGAAAACCTTTTTAAGTTTTTCAAATGTGTTGTGACACAATTTGAATGCACAACCCGTCATAATTACCTATTTATCTTTTAAGAGTTGCGTACGTTCATGCAGTACAATGACATATATTACGGAACGGTTCCGGCGTAAGCTCTATTAGGCTCCAATTGAAATGCCTCACTTTTTGTGCGTGAACTTACCTTCCAAATGTTATTATTCTAAGATTTCTGTATTTATCTCTATCGCATATTCGGCACACTCTTTACACTTCAGTAGGTGAGAAATAAGCTTAAGTCGCTTAAACTCTTTTTCTCGCGAACTTATCGTCACAACACAAAATATTGCAGTTCCGACTTTCAAACACCTCAAAATTGATAAGATGTAGCCAATGTATTTGTTTAGAAAATCGAAATGAATCACTATGTATAGTGGCAGTGTGATACCCATTGCGTAAACTGATGATGAAATATTAACTTCGGCAATTGTGCTTCCATTCACGAAAATAATAGACGCCAAGTTCAATGTTAAATTTATCATCTCGAACTATACCTCCAATGTTTTTAGAGAACCGTAAGTGTTAATTTGAGGCTCAATTCACAAACTAGTGCTGAAAATAAAAGCCTTGACAAATTGTTTTGCGTAGCTAAATCCAATGACTTTGTTATTTGTAACCCTAAGAGTGAATATTTTGTATTGAAATATAATTTACACAAACATTTTTTGTTTTATTTTAATACTAACGATGCACCTTTGCTGCACTTCGGTTCCAGCCGCTTTGCCCCAGTATTTTAAATCAACAATATCTCCTAAGGTGTACCTCAAGTTTCGAGTCCCGGACCGGGCAAAATTCCATAGTGGGTAGTAAAATACATATCATTAAAATCAGTCCAGCCATTTTGAAGATTACCCGGAACAATCAGACGGACAAAAAATTGAAACTGGTTATTAGGTGTGGGTATCGTGCAAATAACCCTGTAAGCGTGAAAAAAATATTTTTTGACATTACAAACAGACACTCAATGTAATTTATTTGTACAGATAAGTCGGCATGGCTTATTGGCTGATCAAAATCTATATAATTATTATAAAACCGAAGAGTTTAGCAGTTTGAACACGCTAATCTCAAAAACTAACAATAGGATTCCAAAAAATGTTATATCAATTAGCCCGTTTATTAAGAACGGTTATAAGACAATCGTCGTAAACTTAGCAACTACTTAGATAACAGAAACGTGATTGCTATATAATTAATGCTTATATTATATTTAGGACAACGTGGATGTTCAAGCTAAATAATAGCGTTAAATTTCAAGCCATACAAGTGGATCTGCTGGCACAGCTTGTAGCGAATAAATGTTGACAATAGTGTATTTATAGAGGACAAATCTATTATTGAAGATGTTTTGACAAAAAGCAGAGCAGGGGATCCACACGCTGCTACGCAGACGGTCTCCGGCTCAACTTTCCAGCGAACATCTGACTTTGAGCTACGTGTGTTAAATCGTAAACTTAATTATGATTTCCATAAACGAAAGCATCATGTAAAAACCCGTAGAGTTCTAAATAAAAACTACTTTCGAGAGCACGACTCCGGCTGTCATAAACAGCTACGACAAGACTTATAAGGAGTCAGATATCTGATCCAGAATAACGGTATCTATCCTTTTGAGTTATTGCAGTTAGATTACAGTTGCTCCGTGCAAAAATGATAATCTGCTAAAATTTAAATAAATGTGGAAGATAGTCTATATAAAAATTGATTTATTCGTATACCTACATTTTTGATCTGTAGTTAAGATCATCATCATTATTCAACCTTTCGGCGTCCACTGCTGGATGTAGTCCTGTCTCATGTCTCGCCACAAGGTGCAGTCCTATGACGCCTGCATCCATCGACCCCCAGCAACTTTGACCAGGCCGTCGATCCACCTAGTGAAGGGCGTCCTACACTGCGTCGCCCGATACGTGGTTGCCACTCGGGAACCTTTCTTCCCCAGCGGTTGTCAGTTCGTCGAGCGATGTGGCCTGCCCATTTACTAATTTTCTCTGCTATGTCTTGTCTAGGATTTCCGAATTCTATCTCGCAAAGAAATCCCTATAATAGTGTGCTGTGCGATTTTGACCTTGGTTATAAGAACCAGGTTTCAAGTGCCGTAAGTCATCAATGGTAACATGCACTGGTCGTAGGTCTCTATTTTCAGACACTGAACTATGTTAGATGAGAAGATCCTCCTAGTTTCCTGGACGCTGCCCAGCCGTGTAGGATTTGTGGGCTGATCCCTTTCTCAAAATTGAATATACCTAAATGGACTGTTTGTTGAAGGAAAACATAATGATCGACAACTTCGAGAATCGCATTGCCAACTAGGACCGATGCAGGAATAACATGGGCATTTGACATGACTTTCGTCTTGTCCGTTGGGATACCCTGCTGAGATCCTTGAGCAGCGGTGCCAAGGTGGAGGACCTTGGAGCTAAGATGGCATTCTTATAATAATAAGTTTCGTTCTATATTCTCTTCTTTGAGTTTAGTCTTTGGGTTAATAAAAACACAAATGTCATAATCAATTTTATTTACAACTCGAATATTGCAGCGACACGAAAACTCAGCCACCGTACAAAAATACCTACGACAGTAAAATTTTTATATTTTTAATAAATAAACAGTCTGAACAACGGAATGTGATGTGACTTCGAACAAAATAAATATTAACATGGTTCTCAGCCAAATGCCATACAAATAGATAAGACATTTTTCATATTCTGCAGGAAATTTAAGATAATAGAAAAATTTGCATCATTGGCTCTTGCCACTTTATTTATATTACAAATGTTTTGTCTTCCAACGAACGCCGTTCGGTATATACCCATGGCTAAGTTTTTTATACGAAAAAATACCCATAATCTAAGTGCCGTATGAACAATCGAATGTATATGAAAAACAATTAAAGTATATACATTATTTTTTTATATTTTGGAAATAATATGCAGTACAGAAAGTATCATATGTACAATAGGCTTAGTATTGCAACTAGTCATATGAAATTATGAAAACAAAAATCAAATTAATACTTCTAAATTATGCATATAATCTAAATGACAGACTTTCCATATTAAATATGCCGTAAATAATTTATCAAAGCCACTGTTGATGTCTTGTGTTTAAATATAACATTTAATGCCTATTTTATAAAGACAAATTACTTTGCAATTAAATACGAACGAGAAATTCTTCTCCATTTCATTCACATTATTGTCTTCTGCGTTATTGCCCTCTCTTTCTAACATTCATAGTACTAAAAAGTATGGAGGGTAGAGGTAAGGAGAACCGTCTCTGTGTGTGAAAAAATGTCCGTTAAAATCTGCTAAATAAGGCCTCATTTACGGAGACGCGAGCCGTCACGCGTCGCGTGTGGCGTGGCGTTTCGCGGCGCGGCGTGGCGTCCCACCGGGCGTGACGTTTTTATTGTTTACGTAGCCGCGGCGCGTGAAGCGGCACGTATCATCGCACGCGTAAACACAGACTTATAGCAATATGCGATGTTGTTTATAGAGACGCGAGGCGGAAAAGTGGCGATGCCCGCCGCTGCGCCCGCGTCGTATTCTCAAGCGTGTAGCGGAGCACGCGGCGAGCATCGCTGTGGCGCACGCGGGGTTCTCAGTTAACGACCCAAACTTCTCATGTACCGCTATTATAAACACTGGGCCACTCTTTATATTAAATAACTCACTTTTTAAAATACAATTTTCTTCTAATAAGTCTATCATATACTCCGTTGCGACGGTAACTACGTCTGTGTTGCACGATTAGCAAATGAAACTGGCAGAAAGTTCCGCCACAGGCATCGCTTCATCGAGAATCGCCGCTGCGTGCGCCGCCGCGATAAACGCCGCGTGAGACGTGACGATGCCATCCGCGGGCTCGGCCGTAGAATACGCTCCATTTCAAGCAAACGCGTGTAAAATCGCTTCTCCGTAAACGCACTCATTCAACGCCCTACATTTGAATTTAGTGCGGGCCGCGCAGCTGATCGCGACGCGCCGCGTCTCCGTAAATGAGGCCTAAGGGTGGTGCTACAGTAGCGACAGGGTAAATTTTAAAAAAGGCGCTGAAAGATATTAGAATAAGATAGAGAAATAAAAAAGGACGAAAGAACTTCCGTCTCGTTATGGCGCACTTTTCAAAATAAGAATAAAATGAAAACCGAAGTTTTATAATTGTGTGCTTATCATTTCTTAACGCTTGATCAATATAACATTTAGGAAGTAATACATAAATAAACTGTGCGAATTGCAGTTGAAAAAGTATAAAACAAAAGTTCTTAAAAAGCAATATAGTAAATTTCATAAATGTCAGTTTTAAAATAAATGTAAAAAATCATGTTAATAATTAATGAAGAATATAAAAAGAATTGATATTTAAAAACATTTAGGTTTGCATTAAAAAATAATGAGTCACTGTCACAACTGCCACTGACTTAACTCAGCATACTTCAATCAGTTAACAACTGCTCAATTCATATCATACCCTGTGCCTATGCTAGCGCCATTCTGGAGGATTTTTGAACTGTTATTTAGTGCTGAAAGTGGGAAAATTTTTTAAGCTTCCTCCCATATGAGACGGTTCTCCTTACCTCTACCCTCCATACTAAAAAGACAACAACCATGTTTAAAATATTATTAAGTTGGCATTGAATAACGTTACTTCAGGCGCGAAACAGTAAATATTAAGAACAACAACAAATAATAAAATAATTATTATGAATTAGACAAAAATAACGTCAATTAAATATTTATAATGAAGAATAAATAAAGAAATAAATCCCACACAACACACATAATGCAATTATACAAACAATCATTTATACATTTATTTTTTTACAAATAATTTTTAATATAGCAACAGGACTAAGATACCCACATACTCGAATATTTCTTCATTTACGTTCACATAGTTCTATTTCTTATGAAACCATGATTTGATTTGCTCATTCAATCACATTTTTCATAATACTAAGCAATACTTATATTTGTCACAATAAGTGATCATTGCTTTCTGAGGATAGGTTAAGAATTCCAATAGCTGGGGTAGAACAAATTTCCGTTTTTATTATACGCATATAGACAATTCGTAGTTAATATTTGACCACCATCAAATAGATTCGTATATCCTTCAACACATTGTTTTATAATAACCAAAAGCATCTTGCCGTGTGGTGACTGAGTAAGAATAATTCACCACTCAGTTTCTTACCCGTGGACACCGTAAAATACAGCTAAGGAATTAAACATGCATATAACATCTATGCAAGAGAAGGAAAACTTGAAATGAAACCCTATTAGAAACACGTCTGTCCAGCGCGGTATAGTAGGTCAATTTCACACCTATTATGGAGTAGGCTATAGTCCCAGCAGTGTGGCGTATATGAGCTGAATTGAATCAAAATCATCATTATCAAGATCATCCTGTACTTACCTTAATTACTAGGGGTCGACAATACGTACCCATCGTACAAAAAGTTTTGGCAACGGTTTTATGACTGGCCATAATGCTGACATCAATCCTCGTTCAGAATATTATAGATGAACAGAGGGCATTAGACGCAATTGGTCCAAGACGATGTAAAAATCTTAGTCGCTTTTTAGGACATTCACAAACAGTTGCGGATTTACCACTAGGTTGAATAGGCTGCGGGTAACTGGACCGGCGAGTTAGTACGTCACCCGCCGAGAGGCCAACCGCGCGAGGAAAGACCGACCTCCTCCCCGAGGGGGATTCCGTCGAGCCGACCACTGACGACAAGTCACCCTGCTCCGGTGGTCGGCCCAACGACGAAGGCGATGTGTCACGGGTGGGTTACGGGTGTGCGTGCTTACGCCACTCTGTCGCCCCGGACGGAGAGGAGCGAGGAGTGCGCCGACCGTAACCCACCCCCAAAAAAAATAAAAAAGGCTGAATGGGCCTGAAAGGCTGAATGGAATAAAAAAGGCGGAATACTTATCGCCATAGGTGCAGCCTAAGTATATCTCAAAAAGTTGGATATAATGCTGAAGACAAGGCGACAAATCATAAAGATTACATTTTTTGACAAAGAAAATGGTATTAATACGATTGTGAACTAAGGTATTGAATTACAGGGATGGCAAAAATTTAATAGCCTATTGGCGGCGAATGTGTAAATCCAACAAGCAATTTAAGTGTTGATATTAATCGTAACCGCCACCACAGAGTAATGCATTAAATGAAATATTCTTTTAAAATCCTAGATAAGTCACAAAGTGCCCCTACAGATGTGTATAACAGTTATGTATCGCATAGGAAATCGTCCTTAATATTTTTATTCTCTACATGAGCTATAACATTTGGACTTAGCACTAATATTTGTGTTAAAGTATTCTTAACTTTATCTAGACCAATTTGTATGGATTTGGAGCAGTGCCCCTATTGTCCGATAGAGGCGCTGCTCCAAATCCCAGAGAAATTGTTCTCGATAACGACACGAATACTTAGACGCAAATATTCGTGCTAAACCCATCTCTCGCACTTTAGGACTAAGAAATTAAATGCACTGGCGTTTTCTATCACTTAGAATAACTAAACACATTAGGGGGCGTCCATAAATTACGTGAGGTGTTTTTTAAAATTTTCCGTCCCTCCCTCTCCGCCTGGTGAGATGTCGTGAGATTTTATTCAACCCCCTCCCCCAATCTCACGTGAGATTTTTCAAAATGTGGGTTTCTTACGTAAACGCGTTGGATTGTTATTGTAAAAAGAAAAAAAATTGCTTCGTGCTTTTATTTACGTCTAGTTAAGACTAGTAATAAATATTGCTGACAGTTTAATTATAAATGTAATAAAAATTTAAAATTTTTTGTTTCAATCAGAAAAAACATTGCGTGATATTTGCCGAGACCCCCCCTCTCTCTAACGTAAGATTAGATGAGATTTGACTCGACCCCCTCCACCCCTTAAACATCTCACGTATTTTATGAACGCCCCCTTATCATACGACAAATAAGAATACAAAGTTCCAGTACCATAGACATGTAAAAACGCGTTTGTTATTCTTTTTTTAAACGCTATGCACTAAGGAATTACCGCTCATATCACGAGGACTTCACAAAAAAGAATAAACTACATTCAAGACTCAGTACACTCATTGACCGCACACAGTATTTGCCTGCGTGGTGATCGAACTCACAACTCACCACGTAATGGCGCTAATCGACAATGGTATAGTCGTGTTATGAATTACAGCTACATAAAGTTCTATTTACCGCAACAAAATTTTAAGGGATCAAATTAGGTTAACGACGGTCGTGTATCTAAATATCACAATTGAAAATTAAAGCCCATCTGCTCAAGATGAGAGAGGTCAAAATATACTGGACCTACAAGTCACAAACAAGATAAATATAGGATTATGCACCAAAACAACGCCGAGCGTAAACTTAAAACTAAATCATAGCCTACATTCGATATTTGCTTACATGTTACTTAAAACAGTGGTAACAGGAGTTGGGAAAATAAATAAAAACTAACCTATTACTTCGGTATAATGATTATTGAATTCAATAATCTGCCCGCTTTGCTAATTGTATTCTTTCATTCTACAGCCAGTTCACGTTTGTACCTGTCCTACAGACCAAAGTATTCCTTTGAAAATGCTAATAAGAACACCTGTGAGCCGCCTCCATTAATCGGTTGCCTACAACTTATATTAGATGTCGTTAGTCCACTTGGTAACTTACGTCCTATGCGGTCGCTATTCGTGAACCGTTGCTTCCAACGGTTATCAGTTTATAGAGCGATATGGCCTGAGTGAAATCCCGAGAAATACCACTCGAATTCAATAGCATGGTGTATGTTTGAGCTTCCGTATGAGGTCAACATTTAGGGACTGCTATTATAATGCTTAATGTTGTTTGCTAGAACGAGTTAAGCAGTGACATTAAACATTAGTAAATCCTGCATAATTTATTGACGATATAACACAGTCATTTCTTTCCCTAGGAAAGCTGTTGCATTTCATGGGATGACAGAGGCGCTCTAGATAACAGTAATAAACATGTAAATAATAGATGAAAACGTAGTTGTGAGCACAGCTTGTATTTGCATTAATTACCACCATTAAGTGGGCATTGAATAGACAAATATTTTAAACCATCGATATGATCGCGTTGATAAAAAAAATGCAAAGTTTTGACTATTTTATGGAGTGACACAAGCCTTGTGTCGCAAGGTATTTTTGTAAAAGGACCATACACCATATCCCCCTAATTTAGAATAATCATATATGGTACATGGCGGCAATCCATTGTTATTTTGAAATGGAAGGACAGAAAGGGCGACCCGCCATTATCCTACGGTTAACCAATATACCGTATACCTCAAGAAAAGAAAGAGCATTGGTGCAGCATAAAGACGGAATAGGATATAAAGAAGCTGCTCATCACCAAGATTTCCTTATATCCTATTCCATCTTGATCCTATCTTGTAAACTATGGGATAGTAATGGCTCTTTCTTCCATCCCCTCCATTTCAAAATGTTTACTTTACAGCGTACAAGCATCGCTTTATTAAAATGACAAAAGGAAACTAATATTACAATAATATATGATAATCTCTATTTAATAACCAGCCAGTAAAACAGAATAGAATTTTGGAGTTAGTAAAACAAAATATAGGGTACTTTTACAAGAAATATTTAAGCGATAGGGTATAACCATAAAAATATATTATTTCGTTTTCAAATATATAGTTTTGTTATAGTAATTTTGAATAAAAAATGCATATCCTTGGCATATTCAGTTATATTTTACATATGTTGTGTACGGGAAGGAAAACAAAGGAATGTGGAATAAACACTGAACAGTACCGTGGATTAAGCCGCCATAACACAATCACATATATTATATCGCTTTACATAATGTAGATATAAAAATTAATATTCATTAGTAAAAAATACCATAATAAACGGCATTTTACCTCATCAAGGCTTTATAGAAAGTTAATTTATATGTTTTCATTATATATGGAATGATTTTTTTAAAGAATGTTTTGATATAAAAAGAAAGTTACAATTGTACTTTATGGAACATAAATAAATTTATTATTTTAAGCTTTTTAATTTTCATATTATATGAGATATGTAATTTTAATAATTACGAATCTTATCACAATTTATTATGAAATAGTTTAATAATATTTTACAATTTGTTATAATACACAGTCTCCTATTAAACTTAGATACAATAACTACATTAGGGGCAAATATTGGACAGTAATTCCAAAAGATCGCGTATTGGGTTACGACATCTAAATGATATGATAACAGCATTTCAAATTTCATACTCCAAAATATACAATATAATAGAATTAATGTCTAAATTACGGCCCCGGTTGCAGGTAAAGTAGCGAACCATATTTTTAATTATCTTATTTAATTTCTCTGAAAAGATTATAATTGTAAGAATTGATGCAATATCACCAAAAAATGTTAATCAAAATACGACACTTATGTGCTTTTGAATAAATCTTATAACAGTATAAAAACTTTATGAATAGTTATACGAATTTAGTTAAAGTCAAATCATGCATTTTTTAATTATGTTGAATTTAAATCTTTTTTTAACAAGTTATTATATTATTAAAGTATTTAACGGTGAATTGAGTTGCATTAAAAAAAACCAGTAGGTGTACTGAACAAAATTATGTAGTAATAAATTTTTTTTAAATCATTTTTATAACCAAATTGGCGAAACAGGATTCGAGGAAACACTATCTATAAATTTATATTATTATTACAACTTAATCCTAATTAATGTACACACAATGTACATATCATAAAATAGAACATATGGTATTTGGCTAAGTTTTGAGCACACAGCTCTTAGGAAAATACAATTATAAATAGTCGAAAATGTTAAAACAACAAACGTGTTCAACTCGTAAAGGAATAAATTTCGAGAATACAAAAAACCATAGAAAGGATTCGATTAAAATTTATAATACAAATTATATATTTCATTAATTTATTTATAAAAAGAGTCGCTAGTAATGAACGTGCGTTGTTATGATTTCTTTGATCTAAAGTGAAATTTTATTTTACAATTAATAACAATGAAAGTTCATTACATATTACAAAATAATAACCCTTCTTACAAAATATACGCGTTCAACCTCGTCAATGACAGAACCACACTTTTCTAATTACATTCGATTTCTACATACCGTAGAAAAATATTAATGAATTCAACATCCCCTACGACATAATCGAAGATTACGTACATTTTAACAAGTAAGAAATGTTTACTGCAGTCACACGTTTAATCGAAATATCTTTAATACTTTCAGTAATTTTTTTTCTATATTAAAATTTAATATAGCTAACACGAAATTTGGCTATACGAAAGACCATTCCTTTTTGGATTTTTTTAAGACAGATATAATAGACTTCCCTTTTGCTACCCAGTTTACTGATAAAAATATAATTTAGCTGGCTTTATTTATTATAATTTTATTTGAATTATTAAAAGAGCCTTATATTTTTAGTTTAGATTACAATTATTTTTAAACAATTATTTAGAAGGAATAATTATTTAAAATTTAATAATTATTTGGAATTAAACTATAATATGGAATGGCTATTAATACTTAAAAAACGAAGGAATAAATTACAAACATTCTTGCATAGAATAATAAAAGATATGGAGCAGTATTCTAAAAGAATTTTGTGCGACATTAAAATTTCTAAAAGACGAAAATGATGTCAAAAATATTCATAATTCGTTAAATTAACATTATTTTCATCTTAGTTTTTGTTGATTATATAAAAGACATTCTTAAAACTTGAAGATTACAAATTTATCGCCGATTCCATTCATTCATTCTACAAACCAACAAAGAACGATATGATCCGATACTCTAAACCAAATTCATACCATCGACGAAGTTCAACCGCTCTATAATAAAGTTGACTATACACTATCCACACTTGTCAGTCGTTTAATTGGTCGTGTGATAACGCTCGCAGTTATCACAAAGCACTCATTGTCAATTAATATACCGTGTCATTATGTCATAAGCATTCGACACTAGTGATGTTTGACACATCAAGTTCTGGTACAGATACCATTTTTTTAAATATTGAGCCACGTACCAACTATTTATTATTTCGATACGAATAAGATCGTAGGAAGATAGTTCCTAATTTTAGTTTTAAATTATTCAAGCCGTCTATTCATAAAGTTTACAGAGATGACATGCTTGCTTTTGTGTACAAAATGCAAAAATGGTTTGGACCATTAAAACAATGCATTAGATCGATCGATTTAAAAGAATTTTATTTTTATGACTGCATATATTAAGATCCTATCTTGCCAGTATCGTGGGTTCGATTCCCACGCAGGACAATACTATTATTGTTGCGAATTTGGGTTTAATTTGTATACGTTAATTATATGTTTGTAAAGTCCCCGCAGTACAATGTTTATTTTTTTACTGCATGTTATTCTATTATCGTTAAAAAAAATATACAGGATATGTACTATACTACACATTTTTTTTTTTACATTCAACACAATTATGTATATTCGTATTATATTATATTATAAAACTGAAAGATTGTTTCAATGTAGATTTCAGAAAGTATATGTAGGATTTGAAAATCCCTACCGTTCATTAGATCCAAGAAGGTCTGAGTTAAGCTTTGTAAAAGACAACATCTTGCACTAAAAATAAAACCTTATACCGCTGTAGACTTTATAAACGTACAACCTATGAACACAGATTTAATACAATCATTAGTGAATCGCAGAAAATATGATTCTGCATTGAAATTATACTTAAGCATCTTATATTTGGCGGCACTACCACAACGCCATTGGAAGTTAAGATTCTCAGAGTACACCAGATTTAATATAAATTTAGTATCATCCGTACCAGGTTCTCGTGCCAAAATCCTTGTCGTTACACATCCTTATGACATAGGTAACACTTGGTACTAACCGACGCCGCATTGTCACAATTACTTACGAAGCACTTGAAACTATTTAGTACCACTGTGACTATGTAATACGAAGCACTGGGCATTATTTAGTAATACTTTGTCACTATGTCATATTGCACTCAATTTATAGAGTATTGAACAGATCCCTTGCGTTATTCTTCGAATAGCGCTTGTAGGAACAGTCGCTGAATCAGCTGCCACTGTAACAAAGTTATTACGTATATTATTTCTTTCTTTCCGTGTGGTGACAGAGTAAGAATACAATTCACCACCCCTAACTTGAAAAATAAAATATATGTATATAACATCTATACAAGAGAAGAAAAACTCGAAGTAAAACTCTATACCAACCCGTCTGACCAGCGTGGTCCAGCAGGCCAATCGCCCTCTCATTATGGAGGAGGCTCGAGCCCAGTAGTGGGCTATGACGTATATGCGCTGTGATGATGATTACATGTTTGGATACCACTTAAAGTTCTGTGTCATATATAGACTTACGTAACATGATGTAAAATTTCAATGTACTTGGTAGAAACGCATATTAGTCACGCATTCGGGCAACCAAATCATATCATGCTAGCAAATTCAAGCGGTTTGACACGCGTAGTTTCTGTTCCCGTGGCAATACCGGGATATAGCCCAAATTATCCCTTATATAAGATACCTGTAGTAAAATATTATCAATATCGGTCCAGCCGTTTTAAAGATTGGCCGGAACAAATAGATAGACGTATAAGTATCCTCACAAGCGCCACCCGATCACAAGTTAACTAATGGAACAGCCATCACTCCCCTCGACCACATTAAAGGGAAGGCAGAGACCACACTAACCTTATTCATTATCATTACCATCACATAGGAAGAATATTAAAACACGATTAACTTTCGCAACTATGGTGTTATGTTTCCATGAATAAGTTATCTATACAACAGATAAAATAGACATGATTTGTTATCGTCAATATCGATAAAAAATATCAACAATCGATGAATCATTATTATTATTATTGCATTCATATATTTTATGATTCACGCATGTTTCGAAGAAGGGTAAGCGAAAGCTTTGTATTGCTATTAAATGCGAACCTACAATCAATGGAAAGAACTGAACTTTAAAAATTTGACCAAAAAACTGCAACAGGACTGGATTTTAAAAGTCGGTCGTACCTTCTGTTAGGCATGGCCCGCCGCCTGGCGGTCTGTCGTTGGTGCTCGAACTCGAAGTCTTCCTCGGTGAGGTTGAGCCGCTGCATGTGATACATAAGGTACTCCTCGCCGAGCACGCCCTCTGGCGGGTGACGTAGCACCTCCAATGTCTCACACAGCCCTGCTGCACGCTTGCGAACTTTAGCCGGGCCTAACGCACCTGCCAATATCACTAGAGACGCCTTGAATAGTACCTGAAAATGAATATATATTACAAGTTTTTTATTTGGCTATATTTGAAACAATCAGTTGAAGAATGCACCACCATTTTCATTCGCCGTTCCATCAGTTGAGAGTCAGGTCAGAAAGGCCTTAAAACGACAAATCTTTTGCTCATATCGTTCGAGGATTCGCAGTCTTCTGGACATTGGAAGCGGTTGTATAATTCGAGCTGAAAGCTTTCAAAATTCTGATATTGGAGAATTGTAGGTCATAATGTAGACTTTCGTACAAAGACTCAATGTACCTTTTTATTTATTTGTTGATCCAATTGTATGAGACCAATCTATTTCATCATCAACAACTTATCAGCTGATATGTAAACCCACTACTGGACCTGAACTTCCTCCACAATAGGAAGGATATTGATCTATTATATCACGCTGGTCAGAAATGTTGGTATTTTTTTTTGGGTGGGCTGCGGTCGGCGCGCTCCTCGCACCACTCCATCCGGGGCGACAGAGGGGCGCAAGCACGCAACACCCGCAACCCACCCGAAAACCACGTCGCCTTCGTCGTTGGGCCGACCACCGGAGCAGGGTTACTTGACATCAATGGTCGACCCGACGGAATACCCCCTATTGGGGTACCCTCCCATCGACCGACGTCCCCCCATAGGGGAGCACGTCGGTCTTTCCTCACGCGGTCGACCTCTCGGCAAAGAAATGTTGGTATAAGGTTTCATTTAAAGATTTCCTTCCCTTAGATGTTATTTAAACATATCATTTATTCGCCTTTTACGACATGCAAGGTCAAATAGTACTGTAAATTGTATTCTTATTCTGTCACCACACGGATATCTATGGTCACCAACGAAGTAATCAGACCAATATATTTACTTAATTATTTCGAGAAAAGGTATTATATTAATAACGTTTACCTGCATAATTGTTTTTCGTGTAAATATAATAAAAAGATTCTCTGTGTGTGTTGTCTTTAAAACATATAAAGTTATCATTTGACCGACGAGAGAGTTCCTGACATTCTACAAAACATTGGGAAAGTTTAATAAAATTGCCCATTTTGTTTCGATTTTCGTCGTATGTCCAGGTAAAGATCTTACGGCCCCGTTCGTGTCTCTGATGGATGTCGATATTGCCGGGCAATGCCGCTTCCAAGTCTTATCTTTCACCTCTCACACAGGAATCCTAACGAATGTACTATTTCTTACATTACCCATCTACACTAATATTATAAAGAGGAAAGATTTGTATTTTTGTATGTAACGAATAAACTCAAAAAGTACTAGACCGATTTTAAAAATTCTTTCACCATTGGAAAGCTATAATATCAGAGAGTAACATAGGGTATATTTTATCCCGGTATTCCCACGGGAACGGGCACTACGCGCGTAAGGCGACTGAATCCGAAGCGAAGCGAGGGCAGATTGCTAGTCAAATATAAAGCAATAATTCATGAAAATTGATAAACTAAGAATATCCAGTTTCTGGGAATCCCGTTATACGTACCTTGACTCCCTCACAGAGGAAGCAATCCCAAACTCTCAGGAGGCTATCCCAGGGTAAAGTGCGAGTGAGAGCGCACAGGAACCACTCAGTTGCGTACAGGACCGGTTCCACCTTGTGTTTCACCAGATGCCGGTGAACTGCAGGAGCCGTGCGACGGAGTAGAGCGTGTAGGATATCGCCGTCACGTTGTAGCACCTGAAACAATTAGGGTTTTCATCCTCCTGTTATATGAAGTTATAACTACAAAGTAGCGCGTTTCGTTGATGGAATAGACAGCATGTCTTCTTTCTCTAATACACATGGAACAATAACAGAACAGATTTTGCTTCAAGTCAACTATCCTGGTAATAATTATTGGCCAAAAGGCAATATAAGCCGAATGGGTCCAAGTCATCTATATAGTACTCTAGTGCTAGGTCGGTAACTAACACAACTGCTAGCAATAATAGCGTTAGTTGTTCTACTATTAGGCAAGAGCCTCTGTCCCATTGGGACATTGATTGTAATTTACTCTGAGTCTGCTGGCTCTCCATCGGGCCAACCACTGACGACAAGTAACCCCGCTCCGGTGGTCGGTTCAACGACGAAGGCGACGTGGTCTTCAAGTGGGTTGCGGGTGTGCATGCTTACGCGCCTCCATCGCCCCGGACGGAGTGGTGCGAGGAGTGCGCCGACCGCATCCCACCCCAAAAAAAAAAGTCTGCCGGCTCCCATAACTCGATAATAAACATAATTTTTACTAAAAATATATACTAAGAAAGAAGAAAGAGAAATCCAATCCCATTGTGCACTATCAAATGATACAGTAAAATTAATTTATATTTTTCTCCAAACAGTCGCCGCAAGAAACAACCGTGCCAGAAATCCTGAAGACCTCTGAATCTGGATTAGACATTTTCGCATTTAATGTACCAATTATTATCTACCTATGTTACTGCTGCGAGTCATGTTCCCACGATTTACTTCTTCTGCAGTTCCCACGACTTACTTCTCTGGAGGCTACTGGATTTTGTATAAAATGGGCAAAAAAACAAACAAGCAAATTTTTTGTCACAATACTCTGTAAAGTTGATAAGAACAAAACCAAAATAAGTGTATTTACCTCCAGTCCAGGATTGTAATATCCGCTCAAGTATTTATCGCTGATGCTTACGAGGCACCAGAACGCTTGGACTGATGGCATATGCATGAGAAGAAAAGCCGCAACTGGCGCTTGCGCTTGGAAGTATCCCACTTTCGGATTCAACACAGAGTACGCCTTCAACACCGAGAAAAGTTCTTGTTGTCTGCAAAAGAAAACATACGTGTATTTAATATGTAATCATAACGGTGCTAAATTAAGAATACACTCACCCTTATTTTGTAGAGTCGTGTCGTAAAAGACGACTAAGATGGCAGCTAACATTACTGCAAGAGCAGGAAAATTGCGAACATCTCAATACCAATGTCTGGCCTGGTTAATAAATAGTTAATTTTAATCAGTGCCAGAGTTGTTAAGGTTTACTAGAATTTATCTTTGTCAGTAGCGTTTTCAGCGAACGGATATTTTCAGAAGCTGGTCTGGTATACGAAGCCAAACGGTGTCGCTTCTTAGCGACAAATGCGGAAAATTTGGCATTTATTAATTACTAGCAATCCGCCCTCGCTTCGCTTCGGTTATAGGTTATAGTCGTTTTACCCGCATAGTTCCCATTCCCGTGGGAATACCGGGATAAAATATAGCCTAGTTTACGCCCTGATATTATAGCTTTCCATTAGTGAAAGAATTTTTGAAATCGGTTCAGCCGTTTTGAAGATTACCCGGAACAAACAGACAAACAGACAGACAAAAAATTTTTAATTGCTATTTTAGGCATAGGTATCGTGCAAATAACCATGTGAGCATGAAAAAAGCCTATTATTTTGACATTACAAACAGACACTCCAATTTTATTTATTGGTATAGACTAATTGTAACTTGTTAATATTAGGTGCTAAACCATAATGGGTTTAGTTTTTAATTTAGAACAAGCATTTTTGACGTGATTGACTCAATGATTATAAAATAAACGGTGTCCATAACCTAGTGTGGAATAATTTGCCTTGTGTAAAATAATGAGAGTAGAATTTTACTATCTAGTAGAATTTTACTAGCCGGCATCCGGCCGTATACTGAATCACGGCGTATACGGATCCGGTATACAGTCGGATAGTCAAAACAAGACCGGGTAGGCCGGATACCGGATAACCATTTCATCTCTAGTTATAACATCAGTCCTGAATGATTAACTTCAATCAAAAAAATATTAACTTCAATAGGCTGAGGGATGTATGGAAAGAAGTATAATATAAATGCAAAACTGAAAAATTAAATTCATTGCCAATAATGTGAAGTTAAGGACAAAAGAGAAATAAATTAGTAACCAATAAAGCATTTAGGAACAATATAACATATGTATGTATGAATAGCTATTGTCATAGTACTAATTAGTTTAATAACATATTTATAAAATCATTGATTTGTTATTGAAGGCAAATATCAGATAATTTGTAAACAGACAGTCTAGGTTATTCTCTGATCGACAAGAAGCATTAGGAGACATTAATCAAGGCTATCCCAAACATCTCGTAATCTGACGAGCATACACCCATAACATTTGAATATTTTCTGAACGGCACTCGTAGTTCAGAAAATATTCTAAAGATATGGGCCCAAGTCTAACTGTCAATCAGAATAATATCGTAATGATTTTTTAACACATAAATAAAATATCATAACAGCTAATTTTATGAAGACTTTTAACGGAAATTTGAAAACGTCACGTGATATTCTTATATTATATTAAAGACTAGCAACCCGCCCTCGCTTCGTTTCGGTTTCTGTCGCCTTATCCCCGTAGTTCCCGTTCCCGTGGAAATACCGAGATAAAATATAGCTTAGTTTACTCCCTGATATTATAGCTTTCCATTAGTGAAAGAATTTTTTAAATCGGTCCATCCGTTTTGAAGATTACCCGAAACAAACAGACAGACAAAAAAAAATTAAAAGTGATTTTTAGGCATATGTATAGTGCAAATAACCGTGTGAGCATGAAAAAGGCCTATTATTTTGACATTACAAACAGACACTCCAATTTTATTTATTGGTATATAGATCAAGTATTTTAACGTGTTATATTATATCATTTTAATGGTTTTTAATGGCATTTAATGTAATGTGATGCGTAGGAACTGCTGGCTAGTAGTGAATATGATATTAAAGTGCTTCACAATGGGTTTCATTTGCCATCAAAATTCCCAAAAAAAAAACCAATTAACGGTGTAACCACGGTCCTATTAAAGATGTCAAGAAGAAGAAACCGAGTTTGAACAGTCCGCTAATATCAGTGTTGCGTTTATTAATGGCTTCTGTAGTTAATAACTTTGACATCATCTATATTATTATTATGACAATATTGGTGATGTAATCTATTTGTTAATAACAAACTATTATTGTAGGTTATTATTATTTGTAGACTGTCCCCAACCACAGATACGTAAATAGTAACTATAAATTAATAATTGTGTTATATGTATCATGTTGAAACTATTCTTTAAACGAATAGTATACTCATGTACTACATCTAGATTTATATAATACTAGCAGCCCGCCCCGGCTTCGCACGGGTTAGATTATTAAACAAACATTTCAAAAGTTATAAATTTTTACACACACACTCCCATTGTGACATAACTATAATAGTTAGACATATGCTGTCGCGATATTTTTTGTAGATAATTATATGTTCTGCAAAGTCGTAGTACATTATTTTGTTCTATAATCAATAGTTTCCGCAGCGCACGCGATGTAAGGAAGTTTTTTGTAATTTTTTTTACACCTTGGGTTACATTATTGGAGTTTTAGTATGGGTCCCTAACTTTTTGAGAATTTAATCTAGCCTATGTTCACCGGGGATAGTGTAGCTTCCCAACAGTGAAAGAATTTTTCCAATCGGTCAAGTAGTTGCGGAGCCTATTCATTTCAAACAAACAATCAAATCTTTCCTCTTTATAATATTAGTATAGAAAACTGAGAAGTATTGTATGTTACAGATATGAAATTTCGGACCTGGTTAAGGAATGACATAATATAGGTTACGGTTATATGAAATAATTTGAGATTTTGAATTTTGATTAACCGACAGTTTCGAATAATTGAGCTTCCGCATATTGAATTTTTAGGAAATTGTAAAAGGGAAATGCTATTAGCACTTCCCTTTTACAATTTCCAATGGTCATTCTCGTGTTATTTCCCTTTGGATAAGGAAATAATATGATAATCCCCATCATTATTTACGTTTCGACTGTCAGTTCAGCTGGTTGATGGAAAACCTGCCATTATAATTATGTCACATACATATAGCGACCATATCTAAAATGATTAACAGATTACATAGTATGGGTATGTATAATTCCGGTGGTCGGCCCAACGACGAAGGCACGGTAATACTACCAGTAATCCAACTTCATACAAACGGACGAAACGCGAGCTATACCTACGCGCCTCGATCTCGGCATGCGCTCGGCATGTAGACAGTCGCGACTGTGCTGCAGTGACGAACGAACGGTGTGTTGTTTTTTTAACAATAACTGCGCGAATTTTTCACTAAAATACATAATTATACACATATTTAATATGACAAGTAGGGTATATTGTGCTGTTTTTGGTTGCATGAATTCGTCAATAACGAATCCAGAGATAACTTTTTTTAGATTACCTGGAAACTCTGAAAGGTAAGATTATAAAATAATTTTACTTACTAGTAGGTAGGTACATAATGTGTGTCGTTTTAATTTCCTTTTATCTCCCGAAAAAAAGTTGTCTGGATTAATAAATAAAGTGAATAAAGTGATTGACACGAATGAAATAAGTAGTTATAGGCGGTTCATGAATCATGTTACGGTACGCTTGTGTTAAAACTCATGTGTTTTGTTTTGTTAGTTTATATAATTCAAAGTAAAGACGTGGTATTTTATTATTAATAATATATGTTTATTGTACTATGTGTATGAATAGTACTAGAAAAAAATAATTTGACCGTCTGTCTGTCACTAGATAATTTAAATTTATAGACCGATTTGTTATTTAAACATAAACATGTTTTTTTTAATTAAAACTACCAATCAAAAATCAACACGCATTCTTATTGAACACTTCCTATTCAATTCACAAAGTATTTTATTTGTTTATATAAGAAAAATATATACAAAACTAAATGGAAACACAATGTAGGCAAATGTAATTAAAATGCTGGAGGCGGGCAGCCCTATCACATGTTTACGTTTAGGCATTTAATTCAAGGTTACGGCCGAGATACATTACTGGAAAGATACTAAGATACTATACTGTGACGAAGGCGACGTGCCGCGCGGGTGGGTTGCGGGTGTGCGTGCTTACGCCCCTCTGTCGCCCCGGACGGAGTGGTGGGAGGAGCGCGCCGACCGCACCCCATCCCAAAAAAAAATAAAAAAATGGGTTACATACACATTTATTTATTTTTTTTTTTTTTTGGAGTGGAGGAAAAGGAAAATTTCTGTCGAATGAAAAATACAATACGCCGTTAACCCTTTCCCATGTTTGCCGTAGGAGACGATTAATTGTAATAAAGAAAATAACGTCTATGTAAGAGACGGCTATAGATGGAGGCACTTGGCCATAAATAGAGAGAGGTGGAAACACATGGAGGAGGATTTTACCCAAAGGGGGTCCATACAGTAAAAATATAGGACATAAATATTAATTAAAATATCATCATCATATAATTATTTATATTAAAATATGACATACCTAAATTAATGACAGTTAATTTATAGTGTTATGAAATACACTCATTTGCAAAAAAAACGGGCACCTAAGCAATGAACCATTTCAAATGTTAATATTTCTTTGTTTGATAATTATAGGTAGTTTTATCCACACAATTTGCTAAATTAATAAGAAAATAATCGTTTTCATCAGTATTTCATAAAATTTAGATACAATTTATGGGAAATAATGCTAAACCTCGCTAGTAGTGTATATTCGCTAGTAGTGCATATGCTCATGAAGTAAAAATAAAAAAGTTTTTTTGTTTGTTTTTCTTTAATAAAGTAAAAGCAGATAAATGTTTAGTATCGAGTGTGACCCCCTCTAGCTAAAATCACAGCTTGAATTCGTCTGGGCATGCTAGCGAGTATATCCCGGATACTTGCTTGCGGAATACGTTCCCACTCCGCAGTAATCACATTCTTCAGCTCTCTGATGGTCTGCGGAGCCGGGTGTACTGATCTCACACGCCGTTTCAGAACGTCCCAGACATGCTCTATGGGATTGAGGTCGGGACTTCGAGCTGGCCAATCCAAACGACGAATGCCGACCTCTTGCACATACGCATTAACATCGCGGGATCGGTGGGCGCGAGCATTGTCGTCCATAAAAATAGAGTCTTCACCTAGAGCGGCCAATGCGGGTTGTGCATGAGAAATTAGAACTTCCGTTATGTATCGATGCCCAGTCAGTGAGCCGTTTTCAATGAAGACTAACTCTGTACGATCCATTGAATTTATTCCTGCCCAAAACATAACAGAGCCCCCACCATAAGGTGTGATTTCTTCGAAACATGCCTCTGCAAAGCGTTCTCCTTGTCTTTTTAGCACTCGCCGACGTCGATCTTCACCGAACAGAGATATCCTGGCTTCATCAGAGAACAAAACCCTATTCCAATCGTCTTGAGTCCATGATTCACAATTTCTAGCGAACCTAAGCCTGTGAACTCTGTGCTCACGGAGTAATTTGGGGCCGCGGGCCGGGCGGTGACTGCGTATATTGGCAGCGAGAAGCCTCCTCCTGACCGTCCATAGACTAATATGCACATTTCTTACTTCTTGGAGGTTGTTCTTAAGATCCACATACGAAGATTTGCGATTTCTCAATGCGCGACTCACAAGAAAACGATCATCCCGTGGTTGGGTACATGGTTTTCTTCCAGAACCAGGCCTTCTCTCGACGGAACCAGTCTCCTGATATCGCTGCCAGGTCCTTTGGACTGTCGAGCGACTAACATTTAGCCTCCTAGCCACGAAACATTGGCTGCAACCCTCTTCAAGCAGCGCGATAATTTTGGTAGCTTTTACCACTTTATCTACCATTTTTGATACAGCCAAACAGCATTAAATAAAGCTTTGACAGTCAAGGATATGAAATTAATCGATAAAAATTGAATAAAAGTTATGAAAGTCGATGTTAACTTCTGGAACTTCGCGCCAAAAATGTAGGATAAAAAGGGGTTTTCTGTAAAAATGAACATCAAATGAAAAATTGAATTTAGAACGTACTTTTTTAAATACCACAGCATTTTTAAAACCGGCCAGTAACGTGTACAAACGATTGAAACCTTTTTGGTATTGCATCTTTTTAAATATGAATGAAAATCAAAACCGCCCGTTTTTTTTTGCAAATGAGTTTATTATTGTATTTATATAACTAATCAAATTTACTTTATAATTATTTTCTTTATGTTTTTTTTTTTAATCTAATTTACTATTGGTTAATTTGTTATTATCTAATTAATTATTTGACTTGTTATACTTGTATGGACATTAAATAAAGCTATTATTATTATTATAAGAGACGGCCATTTTACTTGGTACCTAAGGGCTAGTGGCAGTGGATATCGCTTAAAATCATACGATGTAAATGTATACAAGGAAATTGTTAATCTCGCGATTGTGTAAGTGTAGAACCGTAGACAATAGCGAGATCTAATTAGATAAACTTACGTATTCAAATAGGCAAAGAAAATACATGTGTATACAGTCAAACTTGAAGAAATACTGACGAGAAAGCTAATAGTGAAAATATTTTGCCATTTCTCATCGTTTTCTAGGACGCGGTCGCCGCTTACTGCAAGGCGGAAGCTTACTGCAAGAAGACGGCGGGTCAGGGAGAAACTCCTCTAACAAGACACATTTCAATGCCAGTGCAGACGCAAGTGCCTGCGCCTAATACCGCCCTAGCCGCGATCGCGGGTGGACGAATCGGGCATTAGTAGATAATGATGATCAACCTCACTCATCACTTCAGCTCATATATGTCCCACTGTTGGGCTTAAGCCTCCTCCACAGTAGGAGGGCAATTGACCTTACTATACCATGCTGGTCAAACAGATTGGTTGCTGCACATGTTGGTCAAACAGGTGGTAAGGTTTTATTTCGAGTTTTCCTTTTCTTGCACAGACGTTACGTGCATATTATATCCCTAAGTCGTCTTCTACGACACCCACGGGCAAGAGAGGGAGTGGTGAATTGTATTCTTACTCCGTCACCACACCTCTATAACTATTATTCTTTTTTTTTTATTGCAAACGGTGGCAAACGAGCAAACAGTACACCTGATGGTAAGTGTTGCTGCCGCTCATGGACAAGGCCGTTGCCTACCGCGAAGAAAGCGAAGGGAGTGTGAATGCGTGCATTGAGGCTCGGTGATACCAAGGACACCACCAAAACCCTCCACACGCAATCACCCTCAGAAAGTTGGGCTTCCGGCTCTCTCGCTCACCGAACGAAGCGCAGTAACAAATTGCTACTACTCAGACGTCGATTTTCTGCGAGAGCATGGTACTGCCCCGGACGGACCGGCCCGCGGCTGTAGACAGATAACTGTCCACAGTGTGGTCCTACCACTCCTAATTCTTAAATTTTGATTAACTTTTCAATAGAAATGAATAAATGCGCGTCTGGTACTGTATCCATATAGTTCGAGGAACTCGTATGTCATTTAAAAAAATGTGTTTTGTTTATAATTCCGTACTTGCGGTACATTTTTATAGGCCTTTAAAAATAATGTAACGCATCTAATGATAACGTAACGCGTGTAGAGCTACGAATAAACTATGCGAGTAATTAATTAGTGCTGACTTTTTTTAAAGACTAAACTAATTGCAGTAATTAATTTTACACAAATGGGGAAATACCGCTACAGGAATTGTAGACGGCATTCGCATATGTTGTTGAGATAGTTATGCATAAATACTTTTTTAGGCTACAATAACAACGGTTAGGAGAATACTTGGATAAATGCTGTGACGAGAATGAATGAAATAAGATATGATAAAAATGAGGAATGAGCAAGTTTTAAAATTGTGCCACTGACGGTGAAGTTAAAAATGGTGCGAAGGTCTGAAGTAGTATGAGAATGTAATGAGACGGGTTGATAAGTGAAGAAAACTTTAAATATAAATATCGAACCCCTGGTCAAAAAAAAAAAAACAATCAATAAAAAATATTTATTTTGTGCCGAAAATGTTTTACATCATTAGGAAAATAATTCTCATTTCAGCCCATTTACGTACTATTGTTGTATACGACACTCCTTCGTGATAGGGAATTTAACCTACTATACCACACTGGTCAGTTGTGTTGGCATAGGATTTTAATTCGAGTTTTGCTTCTATTGCCCAGATGTTATCTGCATATTATATTCCTTATAGTGGTGAACAGTAATCTGACTCAGTCACCACACGATCATTTGACAAACTATTATACGATTCTATTGTAATCATCTCTTTATAAAAATGTTTTTGTAAACAAATAATCAAAAGAAAACAATATGAGACCATCAGCAGTACACAAGATTTAATAATGCAAGTAACTACGTGTTTTTATACTTATAGACTTGATATAACTAATGTGACCATATATTTTTACGTCAAAACGGGACACATGTCGCGTTATTTTTGTATCAGAACGAGACACTTGCAGAAAGAGGTAGATATATGAAATTAAAAGCTATAAAAAAGTAAACATGAAAAAAAAATTAACTAGAGCAGATGAAGTCTGGTAGGACCAGGTTATGGAAAAATAAACCCTAAAAAACAAGAACACGTTCCTATCAGTACAAATTAGTTATTAAATATTGACCCAATTTCTATATCGGGTAGATAATTATAAATTTTCTGCAATAACGATGACTTGTTGGACGTGAGACATCTTAGTCCGCCGGTGACCATGAACGCTGCAAAGTGTTCGAAACGTCGGGTAAACAAAAATCAAATACAAACGCGATAAAATCCATAAAGTAGTTTTATATAAAATGTGTAATACTCGCGTAAACATCAGAAATCATTACGTTCCTATCAGTATAATAAATTCATCTCATCAATTCATCTCAGCTCGTATACGTCCTACTGCTGGGTACGAGCTTCCTTCGCAATGGAAGAGAAATTGACCTACTATGCCACCATGGTGAGTTGGGTTGGTATAGGGTTTTATCGAGTTTTCCTTCACTTACATAGATTTTATTTGCATATTAATCCATTAGTCGTCTTTTACAACATCCATGGGCAAGATAAGGTGATAAAATGTATTCTTACTTCGTCACCACACGAACAAACAAATTATTATTCATGTTATTTGCAAAAATGGGACATTTTTTTGTACGGTTGGGTACAACGGGACAGACGACCTGAAAACGGAACAGTCCCGTTTAAAACGGGACATATGGTCACGTTAGATATAACCCCATTCTATTAAAAGTACATTATTATACATAGCCGTATGTGTAATTAAATGACGGAATGCTGATGTTATTTGGAGACAAAGGGAGATTGAAAAATAATATAATAATGTGTACATACAACTCATTCATAATGAAATAAGTAGGTACGCGATGGCGACCACGCATCGAACGATTCAGTGTAGGACGCCCCTACACTAAGTGGACGGATGACCTGGTGAAAATTGCTGGGCATAGTTGGATGAAGGCAACACAGGACTGCACTTTGTGGCGAAACATGAGGGAGGACTACGTCTAACTCTGAACGGCAATAGATTGAATGATGATATAATTAATTATTTGTGGCGTGGTGATGGAATAAGAATACAATTCAAAATCTTCTGTCTTGCCCTTGGATATCGTAAAAACAACTAATAGAAAAGAAAAACTCGAAATAAAACGCTATACCAACCAGCCTGATCAACGTGGTCAATTTCTCTATGGTGAAGAAGCCTAAAGCGCAATAGTTGGACGTACATGAGCTGAGATGATGATGAAGATGGGCAAAAACTTATTTATCTATTCACCAGACAACGTTTTTTTTTACGTAGACATTCCCAATCTGGTGGTGTTAATAGTTACCAGGCCAATGCTGCTGCCCAATATCCTAGCGTTTTTTTTTTTTGTGGGTGGGCTGCGGTCGGCGCGCCTCCGCACCATTCCGTCCGGGGCGACAGAGGGGCTTAAGCACGCAACTCCCGCAAGCCACCCGGAAACCACCTCGCCTTCGTCCTTGGGCCGACCACCGGAGCAGGGTTACTTGACATCAGTGGTCGGGATATCCTAGCGTACTCTCATCCCGACTGCGTATCAGACGATGCAGTGTAGGAAACCCAGCCAAGTTGACGGACGACTGGGTGAAAGTTGAATGGCGTAGGTGGATGCGATCAACACAGGACCGTAATTTATGCCGTAGCATAAGGGAGGCCTATGTCCAGCAGTGGACGGTGATAGGATAATGATGATGATGATGAGTCTCATCCAGTTTTTAAAACCCTTAGGTCAAGTAAGGATTAATATCAGATTGTAATCTTAACCTGCCCCCGAAAATATATTTACTCTAAAAATAATAAAAGTATTGAAATTGTCCAGAATCTGTGATGTGGACACGGCAATCGTTGTACTAATAGTCGTTTCCATCAACTGTTTAATGGCTAAGAGCCTGGATCAACACCTAAAGAGACTTGCGTTAGGTAGTTGGAGTGTGGATCTGATGTTACTGGCGGTGTTACTGAGTACGGCGCGCATCATGAGAATGTTCCTATTTGTAGCTCTAACCACCGGCAGCTTAGTCCTTGTATTTGCTGCCGGTGGGTCAACACGCTTTTTTATATGTTTAAATACTTATTTATTATATTTAAAAATATACTTACTACAGTAGTTAGGAATTGGATAGACATAAAAATAAGCCAATATAAACGTGTTAAACACAATCTGTACTCACCCAAGTCCTTCTTCTCTAATGAACATCTCGTGATAAGGGAACTGTCTATGAAGATCTTTTTTTATGTCCTCCATGCACTTAGGATCACCGGGCGCTTGCAGGAGCTCCTCGTATTCATTCGGATGCTTCTCAAGAAGTAACTGGCCACCGCACAGGTAAAGCCATGCCTTTGGACGTACTGATGCCGGTATACCTGAACGGGAAAGAATTATTTAGAAATTAAAATTTATATGATAAAATTTGTTCAATAGTAGGCTAAATGCCAAAGGTAGTGAATAATACAAGTTAAGTAAGAATGATGTATGTATGTAAGCAAGAATGATACAGAGATAATATGACGTAGAGGAACCATTAATTCATTAATCTTCATCATCTCAGCCCAGATAAGTCGCACTGTTGGGCTCGGGGCTCCTCCACAATATCAAGGAATTTGTCCCGCTATACCACGCTGCTCAGACGTGTTGTTATAGGATTTTGTTTCCAATTTTCCTTCTCTTACCTAGATGTATATGCATATTATATCCCTTAGTCGTCTTTTACGACATCCACGGGCAAGAGAAGGGGTAGTGAATTGTATTGTTACTTCATCATCACACGGAGAAAATTATATTCCTATTATTTTAACATATATCGAGGGGTGAAAGGCTATTTGGTTTAAGCGACATCTAGGGTGATATTGAGTTATATACATATTCGGAATTAGCGAATTTTCTCCGTCGAATGATACCGAATTTCATAAAGTCAGAGCACTTTTTTGGTGTTTTAAATCTTTTTCCATAGGTACGCTGAGAAACGAGGGCTTAAGGCAATTTGTATTAAGCGACATATATCTTTGTAACTAAAGGTACGTTTTATTTAGTATTAGCATCAAGAATTCGATGTTTTTAATTGAATTTTAATTAGATTTACCAAATAGCTCTAAGAAGATTTTTTGTTAGTATTTTTTTTTTAATTTTAAACTTTAAATGGCTCTCCTGTAAAGTTACAAAAATGTCGCTTAAACTAAATAGCCTTTTAGCCCTCGATATGTAGTTTAAGATACATCCATACTAATATTATAAATGCGAAAGTAAGGATGTTTGTTTGTTTGTAACGCTTTCACGCTTAAACCACCGAACCGATTTCAAAAATTCTTTCACCAATGGAAAGCTATAATATCAGGGAGTAACATAGGCTATATTTTATCCCGGTATTCCCACAGGAACGGGAACTACGCCGCGGGTAAAGCGACTGAAACCGAAGCGAAGCGAGGGCGGGTTGCTAGTAATTAATACAATAATATGAACATAACGAACACATCGGTCCGTTTTATTAAGTAGGTACACAGAGTTTAGAAATCTGAATTAGAAATCCATTTACAGGACGTGGGCACGGTTCCAATTTCATTAAAAACAAGTCTATTTTCTTTGGCGATCGCACATACGATCAATTAGTCGACAAAAAAAACATTGTAGCCAAGGATTGTTTAAATTAAAAGTAGATTTTTTTTTTTCGATGAACTCTTGTTTTACTTTTATATTATTTGTTTTACTAGTCGCAAGTGTACCACAAATGTAAACAAAGTCATTCACAATGGGAATGAAACAAATAGAACTTAATAACTAGCTCGCTAACAGCATGTTATCTGTGAGGTTATAAAAAAATATTGAAAATAAAGGCGATAAATAAAATCTTTTCTTTTTTTTTTCAAAAAGATAACGGCCTGCACTAACGAAATAATCCTTGTGTTGCGGGGGCCTTTACAAACATTAATGAACGGACATCCAGACTCGGACAGAACAATCATTCATGGATCGCACAAAGTGTTGTTCTAAGTGGGATTCGAACCCGTGACACTGGCACGGTAGGTCGGTATCTTAACCACTCCGCCATCTATGCAGTCAAGACCATTTTTAATCCCATATTTAATACTTTTATTGTAATAATTCGAAATAAAAGAAAGCTAAATTAAAAATCGAAATATATATCACCACTCAATAACATGCATAACTTCAACATCATCTCATTTTGGCTCATATACATCCTACAACTGGGCTTGAGTCTCTTCCACAATAAGAGTGAAATTAACCTACTATACCACGTTATGCCGATGGGTTGGTATAGGAATTTATATCAACTTTTTCCTTTGCGTAGATGTGGCATATTATTTACCTTAGTCGTCTTTTACGACACCCACGGGCCAGATAGAGGGTGTAAAATTGTATTCTTACTCCGTCATCACTAGGAAAACTAGGGATGTGCCTTGAAGGGAAAATAATCGATATTTTGTTCTTTAAAATAAATCGATTATAAAATAATCGATTAATTAAAAATAAATAATCGATTTTTTCTCCCAACAGGATTATGACTTTTTTTTTATAGGAAATGGGAGCTTTATTTTCTAACTAGCAACCCGCCCTCGCTTCGCTTCGGTTATAGGTTATAGTCGTTTTACCCGCGTAGTTTCCATTCCCGTGGGAATACCGGGATAAAATATAGCCTAGTTTACGCCCTGATATTATAGCTTTCCATTGGTGAAAGAATTTTTGAAATCGGTCCAGCCGTTTTGAAGATTACCCGGAACAAACAGACAGACAAAATTTTTTTAATATGCATTTTAGGCATAGGTGTCGTGCAAATAACCGTGTGAGCATGAAAAAAGCCTATTATTTTGACATTACAAACAGACACTCCAATTTTATTTATTGGTATAGATATAGTATGAAACACGGCACGCAGTATCGTGATGGATCTTTTTTTAGGAAATCTGGCAGTGAAATATTCGATTAATTTCGATCGAGTTTCGAATAATAAAAATTCGATTATTACAAAAAAATAATCGATTAATAATCGATTATTATAAAAATCGATTATTTTTTCACATCCCTCATAGGCACGTTCGAGTCTTGTCGCACTCAAGAAATAATAGATACAGTTTCCTATTCGCGTAAGAATTTTAATTTCGGCACAGTAGCTTTAAAGATAATCCACTACGTACAAACTTACAAAACCTCTTATTTTATAAGTATAGATGGAAAATCTAATATTTACCCTACTGAAAAGGAAAACTTCCATAACCCATAATAAAAATAACACGCTGCCTATGATAGCTATGATAGAATTAGCTCGAAAAGTTTTTGCGTTGTAATATTGCATATGAAAATGTTAGTAAAACCTACCTTTCCGGCACCTCTCCCGAACCTTCTTGTAGTTCTTGCTCATAAACGCCTCCCAGTTATTAAGCATCCGCAACCATTTCTGCTCCCGCTTCAATATAGTGCTCGGCGATACAGTCCTCTTGCTAAAACAAACAAAACCAACTATAAAACACACTGGTTAATACAGTTTTAAATCCTCATCTCAAGGATTAATCAGGGAATTTGATTTCACTGAACATTGAACCCGAATATGGATTCGATTCCCACAAAGGACAATATGTTGTGCGATGCACAAGTTATTGTTCTAAGTCTGGGTGTAATTTGAGTCCTTTAAATTGAATGTTGTAAAGTTACCTACGGGTAACTTAGGTATACAAGTTATTTACGTAACGTATATAAGATATTTCCTAAAAAAAAAAACATGCATTCATCCATCAGCCTATGGAAATAGGCCTCCCCAAGCGGGGAATAATACCATAACCGCTACGCTCAGCAAGCAAGTTGGCGTTCGAATATTCTTCACCCGTCACCACATAGAGGAAAACCCTGCACCATGCATCTATATTTCGACATAGAATTTCAGTGCTAGTTTAGTAATGCGACCGTATAACAGAAACAGAACTACTTTACCTGATTGGCTTAATTTTCTGATACTTTCGAGGTAAAACCGAATCTAGTAAAACTTTTTACTAACTTGGGTTTTTTTAAATAAAATACCCTGCCCTAAAGAAGTAATCCTTATATTGTAGGGGACTTTACAAACATATAATTAATGGACACTAATTACATCCAGACTCTGAACAACAATTTGTGTATCGCATAAAGTGTTGTCCTGAGTGGAATTCGAACTGACGACACTGGCGCAATAGGTCGATATCTTAACCAATACGCCATTTGTGCTGTTTAGAACTAGAGTTATCACAATCGATAGTCAGGTGTTTATTGGACTAATCTGTCCTTGGGAATGTAATCGTTGTACGGACGGCGTCAGATAGAGATGGGCCTGGTCTACGTAAAGCTCTAAAGTCGTCTTTTACGACACCGGCGGCAGTATTCGCAGCCGCTATCACACAGCTCTTTATCATTGCAAATATAGATAGAAAAAAATTGAAAGAGAAACTGAATAGTACAATCCAATCAGTTCCGTCCAAATTTTCCAGTCGGAATTACTGACAAATTGGGTTAACGTAGCTTTATGAGCGTAAAATATTTCATAAGAATAACCGAGGTTTATCGATATGTATCATAACCATTATGCGTTAACAAGCGTTATTTAAAACCAGATGATAATTCTACTGCACGTCGGAAGATTTAATTCTAGCCATATAGGAAATTAAAAAAAATTGATGATCATCGGCTCGTATCATACGAATTCGTTGCGGTGCGGTCGTCGGACGGACGTTGCTTTTTTTTCTGGCATTCACTGACACGCTCAATCGAGGTCTTAATAAACGAAAGAATTTTGTAGATTCATTTTGAAGAATGCGGAATCAAATAACCTTGCGGTAGCTTAAGGAGAATGTAAGGATTCATTTAAAAGAAATGTTGACACACAGTATTGTAGCAATTAGTTTATTTTATTTGAACCACTAAATTCATGGTCCAGGTCTCAAAAAGCAAGGAGCTAACGTATTGTGGGATCACCCATAACTCTGCGGCAATCCTAATGGCAGGGGCTCATCAAAATAAATCTGTCTTACTTTGGAGAATGCTATAAGTCTTACCATTGATACAATGCAGATGATAAGCCTCAATGTTAAATACGTAATGTATGTATATAATATATTACTAGCAAGCCGCCCTTGCTTCGGTTTCAGCTGCCTTACCCGCGTAGTTCCCGTGGGAATACAGGGATAAAGTATAGCCTATGTTACTACTCCCTGATGTTATAGCTTTCCATTGGTGAAAGAATTTTTCAAATCGGTTCGGTAGTTTAAGCGTGAAAGCGTAACAAACAAACTTACTTTCGCATTTATAATATTAGTAAGGATATTTTCGATGAAGAGCTAGACCATTTATCAATTGTTAATATATTTGCTAATCTACTTAACACCTTGCAAACTGCAACATTAATATTTCTAAAGGAGTAGAAGAAAAAACATCGGATTTTCTTTCACATGGAGCTATATAAAAAAAGGAAATATGATATCGCAATAAGATTATATGTAGATCTAATTAAAAAAATATTATTAGATAAGTCGGAGGCGCAAAAGACGGGACTCGGGCGTCTCACAGAACGTATCTTCTTCGCCACGGAGCCGCTGATTGCTATTAAAGAGTATGCCGAGACTAGTTTGGTATATGTCTTACACAGTAGTCAAAAAATCGATTGAAAAGTTCCACTTGATAGACGCAAGAGAAGTATGGCACATTATAGAGCCCCGCGTCACAGTTCCGTCGCCCTAGATATCAGTCTATCAGATATTGACTTACCAGCACCTAACAACAGGAAGATCAATAGAAATTTAATGTATATAACGGCCCATCATAATATATTATTTAAACAGCCAAACTAAGATAAAAATTTGGTTTACCTAATTTTATTAAGATGTAACGTAACAAACACAATAAACAGTTTTTATCTATTCATTTACATTTAACGGTAAAATTATCTTTATAACGTTAATTATCAAAATGAGTGCAATGCGGTGTATTTATTTAAACTATGTGGGTCGTAATATACACCAACGTTGCACGACTGGGAAATTCTAAAGAATGAAACAAATTAAATTCATCATGAATCTCTTTTTCTTATTGCCCAATTTGTTGTACACAAACCTCCTATCGGAATAAAGGGGGAGTTCTACATCATCTAGCATCTTATACTCGGTTTAAATACCTCAATATGGGACATAAGCCTTCGTGACGAAGGATAAATTGGCTATTTAGATAGCTAATCCAAACCTTCATGTTATATATCGAGGTTTACTTCTCCGTAAGTCATCTCTTACGACAAATATGGGAAAGGTATGGTGCGAAGGTGTATCTGTTAGATCTCATCTGTAGTATTTCCTAGACGAAGGTTTCAACAAATATTCGACTTTTCTCACGATATGTGCTAGAATAATAAATTTACAAAGTGTATTACTTTGTAATACGCCCATAACTTAAAAAACCTTCAGATGGATATTCATTATCATCGCAGCCCCTATACGTCCCACTGTTGAGTTGGGGTCTCCTCCATTATGAGAGGGAAATTGACCTAATATGTCAAGCTTGTCAAATGGATGTGCCATAGGGTTTTGTTTCGAGATTTTCTTCTCTTGCATAGATGGTATATGCATATTATATCCCTTGGTCGTCTTTTACGACACCCACGGGCAAGAAATGAGGTGGTAAATTGTATTCTAGGCTCTATAAACTAGGCTCTACGTGGAATTCGTTTATTTGCAAGCGATATACTCAGACAACTTTCAGCCAAAAATATTACAACGAAATCTACACCAAATAGCCTCATGTAACCTACATGTACTTATAAATAGCTAAATGTAACCCATGTAGGGTTGTGATAATGGAAGTTAAATACGTACAAATTAGTGTGTGCGGCAATCACGTGTGGGTTGAAGAATGTGGGTTATTGACGCGCCTATTGTGGCTCCTAATAGACCTTTCACTACTGTTCTAGACCAGTAACACTATAATCTAGACCATTGAAATTGCAATACTGAAACTGTTTATTAACGAGTAATATATAATTATAGTGTACTAGTTTTTGGCAACGGCTCGTCATGTGTTGTTTCTGAATTCTCACGATAATTATATATTTATTCAAGACTATCTGACCCGAACAAATTCGTCTGCTTCACATATTAGAGTGCGTCGTAGACATCTATTACGCGAAGCGCACGCAACGAAAGTTCTCAAAAGAAATAAACTTGCCCCCTTTTGTAACATTTATCATTCATGCTACGTTCCTATTGGTCGTAAAATGATGTTATATAGCCTTCCTCTATAAATGGGCTATTCAAGAATTTTGCGATTCGAACCAGTAGTTCTTGAGATAAACGCATTCAACCAAAAACCAAATATACTGTTGAGTTTTCTAACATTAGTGTGGATTGAAGGCGTATCTTTTTCCCTTTATATACTTACGTCAAAGCATTAGGCACAGGCCTCCAAGGCGAGAGGGAAGAGAAAGAAAAGATAAACAGTCTTGCTAGAAATAATCTACTTCTCTTCTAAACCATGCGGGAAATTTAAAAAATCTGTAGTGTTCACTTAATCTATCTGCGCCTAATGCCGCCCTAGCCGAGGCCGCAGGTGATCGGACCGGTCCGTCACCCGTGGAGAGGTTGACCGCACGACGGTGACCGACGTCCCAGGACGTCGAGAGGTGAGGTTACCCGAAAGGGTATTCCGTCAGGCCGACCACTGACGACAAGTCACATCTGCTCCGGTGGTCGACCCAACAACGAGGTGACGTGGGTACAGGTGGGTTATGGGCCCGCGCGCCGTCCTTTCATCGCCCCGGACGGACTGGACCACGCGTGCGCTTACCATAGCCCACCTATAAAAAAAAAAAAGTGTTCACTAATCTATAACAATAAATAAAATTGGGGTGTCTGTTTGTAATGTCAAAATAATAGGCTTTTTTCATGCTCACGCGGTTATTTGCACTATACATATGCCTAAAAATCACTTTATATTTTTTTTGTCTGTCTGTCTGTTTGTTTGTTCCGGGTAATCTTCAAAACGGCTGGACCGATTTAAAAATTTTTTTCACCAATGGAAAGTTATAATATCAGGGAGTAAACTAGGCTATATTTTATCCCGGTATTCCCACGGGAACTACGGGGATAACGCAACGGAAACCGAAGCGAAGCGAGGGCGGGTTGCTAGTCACTGCTATAATAAGTGCAGTAGTAGTAGGTTTACGACAGAAATGATAATATGGAACAGTGTCTATACGTACTCGTAGGCGAGGTTTTTTTTGAGGATAGAATCTGATCTCTTCCAGGGCGCCACTCCCTTCCGTGAAACCTTATATAACCTGGCGTATAATACCTCTTTGACGCCACTTGGCCGGTCTTTGCATTCGATGGTTCTTATGTAGATTGAATTTTTTTAATACGCTTTTATTAGCTTCAGACGTATGTATGTTAGTATGTAACGGAATCTTTAAACATGATTTTGACCCCCTTCAAAACGTCGGATTAACTCGAAATTTGGCATACTTATTTAGGACCGATGACAATTAAATATTTTAAACAGTTTGACCCCTTATCCTTACTAGGATAATCAGGATTAGCGAACATTCAATTAAAAATAAATAATAGTTCAAAAAAACTAAAAAAATACGCTTTTAATGAAAATCCAACTAAAAAATAGAAAATAATTTTTAAGTTATTATCAAAATGATAATCCTTCTACTCATATCTATCAATAAAATATTTATAACTATTGACAACATGCACCCCACGCTTTTTTTACAATAAAAAATATTTTTTTCTTATAATATACACTATTCTTAATTCAAATTTTTTAAAATTTATTTTCTATTTTATAGTTGGATTTTCTTTAAAAGCGTATTTTTTTAGTTTTTTTGAACTATTATTTATTTTCAAAAATACTTATGGAGTACGCCTGAAAGTACGACAATTTTCTTGATTTGCTACAAAATACGTAAATTAGATTATTACAGAGATTTTTTACACCAGAGACTACTTCTCAGAGAATCTAGTGCGATAAATTTTCATACTCGCAGTCAGATAGACATATCTGACGAACCCAGCTAAGGAGCTGAACTAATCGTTCAATAAAATCTAAGTATCATAACCCATTTATCAGAATGACTGATTACCCTTACGTATATTCATAATGACATCAGCTTTTCTGTACCCCTAATGTGATTTATATCAAAGCTAACCAAACAAATTTGTTGCTGCCATAATAAATTATATCCGTGAAATGTTTGCAATGTATGTTTTCAATAAGAGTTCGCTTATACATAGGTTTGCGATAAAACTTATCAAGCTATATCAAAAATGCAGTTGACTGATAGTGGAAATAGGTCTATAACAAGAAAAATAACGGTTATCATGAAGTTATTTGTATTTTATTATACATAAGCGGCTTTGTTTACCATGTCATATTCCCTTCCTATGAGAATAATAAATTTACCTCGTGGATAAAATGTAAAATAAAATGTTCCGTGTGGTATCAGAGTTAGAATTTCGCCACTCCCTATTTCGCCCAAAGTCGAAAGACAACTAAGGGATACAATGTGCACATAGCATCTGTACAAGAGAAGGAAAACACGAAATGACACCCTATACTAACATGTCTGACCAGCATGGTATAGTAAGTCAAATTCCCTTCCATTGCGGAGGAGGCCCGAGCCCGACAGTGTGACGTATGCGGGCTGCGATGATGATGAAAATGTAGAATTCTTCTCCGAGCATATAAAATGATATTGTAGGCGTTTAAGTCCTTCATAAGGGAGAACTTCATCACTATAATTGGCATAGGTTTCTATTTCAATTCGTTTTTTATCTTTCAGTAACTTTATATACTAACATAACTTAGTGGTATTTTAAGTCACAAATCGCAGGAAAGGGATTTATAGATGCAGGGTTTATATTGTTAAGTGCAGTGACCAAACGATTATTTCTGTGCGGTGATGGACTAGCAATACAGCCCCATTTCTTTCCCGAGGTTGTCATAAAAGACAACTAAGGGACATCAGACGTCGATAACATCTGTGGATAGAAGGAAAACTCGAATTTAAACCCTATATCAACCTGTTTGACCAGCGTGATACATGAGGTCAATTTCACTCCCATTGTGGAGGAGGCTCAAGCCCAGCAGTGGGCATTTATGAGCAGAGATGATGATAAAATATTACTACTAGTATGTTTTACTAATTATAACATATTCGTACTAAATTTTATTACTTGTCTTTTTATTTAAACAGATGTTATCTCGTTTGTATTTAGTTTTTAATCTTTAGTTTCGATCAATTTCCAGCGTTCATGGTCCCGGGAGGACTCGTGTTCGAAACGTCGTAAATAAAAATCAAATACAAACCCGACATATTCAGTAAAAATAGTTTTATAAAATATAAACAAAATATCTTTACAACCACAGCAATGTGTCCTTGTATTCCATATGTAGGTATCTAGTACAAACATTGACGACTTTTAGTATATCGCTAAACTGATTCATAGTCATGACAGTGTTATACCGGATATCGCTTTTGATTAATCAAATCCCCTGCGCTGTTTGTTTTGTACAAAATGATTACAATTGTTGAATTAACACAGAATGATTTAAAATAATAATAATCATCATTTCAGCTCATATACATCCCACTGCTGGGCTCGAGCCTCCTCCACAATAGGAGCGAAATTGACCTTACAAAAGAGAGAAATTGAGTATGCTGGTTACACAGGTTGGTTTTATTTCAAATTTTTCTTTTCGTACTTAGATGTTGTCTTTTACGACATCCACACATAGGCAAGATAGAGAGTGGTGAATTGTATTTCCGTGTGGTGACGGAGTAAGAATACAATTCACCACCCCCTATCTTACCCGTGGGTGATCGTACGAGACGACTAAGGGATATAAAATGCATATAACATCTATGCGAGAGAAGGAAAACTTGAAATAAAACCCTATATCAACACGTCTGACCAGCGTGGTATAGTAGGTCAATTACCCTTCCATTATGGAGGCCCGAGCCCAACAGTGGGACATATATGGGCTGAGATGATGATGATGATGAATTGTATTATTACTCCGTTACTGTTACCACACGGATAATTTTACGTCCTTTATGGAAAATATTATGTATACAGTTTGCAGTTCTATACGAGATTAATCAGGGTACTAAAGGCAAGATTTTCGCGCTCTATATCCATAACCCACGAAGAAGAGACAAGATGTCTTAATGCCTCCTGATAAGTCCACATGTGGGAGCAATCCATACCCCATCTCGGTTATAATAGGATGTGCACAAAAGGTTTTCGGCTTACACAGTCCAATGTTCTGGGGTAACAAAAATAAAAAAAGTACAAACGTATTGCGGACCTCCTCCTTTTTTAAAATCGGTTAATAATTAAAACCCGATTTAAAAATTTAATTTTTTTTTTTTTTTGAAAATTGGAAGGCAAGTCTGGTATTATGTAGGTGCAAAAACTATAAATCAGGTGTTACAAGAAAAAGGCATGATTTTAGTGGTGTGTAATGTCGTGATAGGACCACAGTGTCGACACTCTTCGCCTACAGCCGCGGGCCGGTTCGTCCGAAATAGCACAACACTCTCGCAGATAAATCGACGTCTGAGTAGCAGCAATTTGTCACTGCACTTCGTTCGGTGAGCGCAAGCCTAACTTTCTGAGAGTGTATATGTGGTGGGTAATACAATAATACCAGGGGTATAGCCAGCTATCTGCCGTAAAGTTAAAAACCTTTATTATAATTTACCGAACAAACCACACCAGAAAATTGCTACTACTCAAACATCGATTTTCTGGAAGCTTTTTTTTTAAATTGCAAACGGTGGCAAACGAGCAAACAGTACACCTGATGGTAAGTGTTGCTGCCGCTCATGGACCTTTACAGGGTCGCTGCCTACCGCGAAGTAAGTTGGGCTTCCGGCTCTCTCGCTCACCGAACGAAGCGCAGTAACAATTGCTACTATTCAGACGTCGATTTTCTGCGAGAGTGTGGTACTACCCCGGACGATCCGGCCATTTATGGCTCTCGCCAAAACACTATCAGTAGCATGCCTCTACCACTACAATAATGTTGTGGAAACACTAAATTTTCAAGTGAATTAATTATTAACGTTTTGAACTTATTCGATCGATTTCTTAGAATTTGGATAATTTAATGTTTGTTTTTCGTGTAGTGACAGAGTAAAAATACTATTCACCACTCCCTATCTTACCCGTGGGTGTCGTTAAAAGACGACTAATGGCTATATTATTTATACAGATATTATGTAAATAATATATCCATTATTCCACACAATAATAATAATAATAATAATAGTTTATTTGAACAAAGATTACAGTTTACATCATTTTGTTAACAATAGTTCCCGAACTAGGCTTAAAGCCTGTATCTCGGGAGCCAGAGCAGTGAGTTTACAGGCGTAGTCTGGGCTAGTGGACTAACGCCGTGTTTGACAGAAGAACCTAAGGTTATAGTTTGAAGTACCTAAAGCCCTTAAGTTCCTAGCCTATATGATGGGATACCTGCACCGTGCTACCTAAGGTGACAGGTGGATGTGAGATGGATGTTGGGTGGAGGATTGGTTATTCTCACTGCCAGTCAAGCAGACTCACTCGACTAATCAGAACTGACGGCTAAGGGTGTCTTGGCCACAGTGAGATGGAGCTTTGGGTGGAGGATTGGTAACTCTCACTGCCAGTCAAGCAGACTCACTCGACTAATCAGAACTGACGGCTAAGGGTGTCTTGGCCGCAGTGAGAGGGATGTAACTGAGAGATGAATAAATTCAAATCTGATTTATTTTACACAATGTACACCTTATATACTACTTATTGCTAATACACACATATACCATTTTGTGTTAGTGTGTCGTAAGTGTAAAGTATAACGCAGTGTCTTTAAATCATGTCAGTGCTAATTTTGCACATTTGTATGTTGACATGCTTTACTTGTATGTTGACATGCTCTACTTTTGAGTTTGCTGCGTTGCATGTTCAATGTGCATTGAACATTCTGGGGTCTCTCAGGAACACGACTGCAAGTCGTATAATTCGATAACCTCATATGGTCCAATGTGTCCTTCCGTCGTTTGTGGTGTTTGGACTGTAGTCTGGGGACGAGGTTTCCCATACCGTGGCCGTGGTTGTGGTGGAGCTGCCCGCTGTTTGTTTGTCTCTGTGGCTTGTGTTGTAGTTGTCTCCTTGTTTTGTCTTCTCGTAAGTCTATCTCGACATTGTTTGAGTGGTCTGAAATAAATTAAAAGACAAGCTAATACTATTAAAGAAAGAGATGTCACGGTGCTAACCACATAGGAATGAGACTCTATTCGCCTCCATATTGTGTTATCTAATCTTGTTTTTAGCTTTGCTTCTGAAGCGGCTAAGTGGTCAAATATACTGGTGGAGCTATCTAATACTTCCTCCTTCGGTATGTCTGGTATCTCTGATTGGACTACTTGTGTGTCTAGAGTAAAATTACTCCTTTTAAAATATGATGCTTGCACAGTTGTTGTTGTTATTCGTTTAGCTGCAAGAATGTTGTTCAACGTCTTTACTACACAGCTTTCTGAAATGTGTAGTACTCCTATATCCTCTAGTTTAATTTCTTGTCTTTGTCCATCACATATTATCGAAGCTGAGTGTGTTTTTGTAGTGATAAACATCCACGTATTCTGCATGTAAAGTTGTTTCCATAGAATTGTAGATTGAATGTTGTATCTTCTTGATGTGCATTGTGATTTAGTGTTATTATTGTTGCTGAATAGCTGGTCAACAATGCAATTCTTGTTCAATTGCATGTTCTTAACAGCCACGGGATAGCAAACAAACTCCGATTTTTTGTGTAAACAATCTTTGAACTCGTCTTTACTTAACTCAAAGTATCGTTCATTGTTATAGTCGAAGCCTATGAATGCTCTTGGGATTGACAAGCATTCAAAAGAACTCCCGGTCAACTTTTGAGGAATCGCTGTTATGTGTATTAGCGTATATTTTCTTATGTCATGAATAGGATAGTACGCAAATACGTTTATATGTGTTGCATTTATTTCCATGTTAGTCTGTATTAATTGATCCTGAATTATTCTTAAGTTTCCAGGTAACTTTTGATTGGTTGTTTGTATTATATCATTAGCGTATTTAGGACTCAAAATCGTGTATATCGATGCGTTATTTAGGTATATCTCAAGTAACCCGTTGTAATAGTGAATAATCTCTGTTATGTAATTGCTCGCTAATTGATACGTTTGTATTACTTGTATTTTCACATTGTTAGCGTCTACCATCTTATACCATACGTCGTTATCGTACATGAATGCTATAGCTTCATTTAACTTCTTTTCAAAATTCTCTAACTTTTTCTTAATCCGCTCCTCGGTTTGGTTTACAGCGGATACTGTAGATATCATTATGTTTGTTTGATGATTGGCGGCGTTTATAAGTTCTTGTTGATTGCTACTCAATGAGTCAATACTTCTGTATACTTCATCGTTGACTCCGAACACGTATGTTAACATTTGTCCTAATAATCCACGTCTCCTTCTAGAAATCTTTATCCCAGTAAGGTAATCCTTTATCTTCTCAAATCGTGCTTTCTCTTCGTTCAAATGATAATAAAATTCTGCACAATGGGTGTCTTTTGTATACTGTTGCGTGTCAGTGCATAACTTTTGAAACTGATTAGTTATTTTTATCGTATTATTTAAATTCAGTTCCAAATCACTCCTTTCGTAATTAGTTTCTATTCTAAAACTCCCTCTGTTTATTGTTGAAGTACCTATTTGTTCTACATATAGGCCTGGATTTAAATGTTTCATAGTAAACATTGGTGTACTTGTTACTTGTCCGATACACAATAATAATGTAGTATAGAGTAACACGCCTGACTTAAGTGTCTTAAACTTTTTATTTATGTTATTTGCTATGTTACTATTCACAGGCGTTTCGGTATTTTTTCTTAACGTATTCGTGTTAGTCATTAATTCTTCCTGATATACAGGTAAAGGAATTAATGTATGTATTGATTGTTTTTGACATAAACCTGTCGATTTTTTGAGTGTCACTACTCTCTTGTGACCTCTTCCTTTTATTGTTCTTGTTTGTATTGGTCCCGCATAATCCACTCCAGTGTGACTAAATGGATATGATTGCGTGACTCTTGCTTTTGGAAGTATCCCCATTTTCTGTACATTCGTTTCGAATCTGTATCTCGCGCATTTGACGCACTTTTTTAGTATACCTTTGACAGCTTGTTTTCCACCTATAATCCAGTATTTTTGTCGTAGGACAGCTGTAGTTAGTTTATTTCCTCCATGTAATGTTTTCATGTGTGCGTTTTGTATTATTAATGACGTTATATGATGTCGGCGTGGTAATAGTATAGGATGTTTTTGATTATATGGCAAGTCAGCGTTTTCTATTCGACCTCCAACTCGTAATAATCCATCGTTATCAATAAATGGATCTAGTGTGGATAATTTACTGTTTTTCTGCAGTGATTTTTTCTTTCGAATAATTTCTTTTTCATCGTAAAATTCTTCTTGTTGCAATATGCATAGAATTCGTTTCTCTGTTTCTTCTAGTTCCGTACAGGATAATGGTTCGTGCTTTTTGCGCTTGCTGATAAATCTGTAGCAATACGCTAATGTTCTTATCATTTTATTGTAGTTAGAAAATCGACTCCAGATGTCATACTTTTCATTCGTAGTATTAATTGTTGTTGATAAACAGTACTTGGCTTCTTCATTTGGCTGTGGTGCTGTTGTTGTAATAGGTATATCACTCGTCTGTAACCATGGTGGGCCGTTCCACCATAAGGAACAGTTTATTAATTTTTCTGGCTCCAATCCTCTTGATATAATGTCCGCTGGGTTTTCAGACGATATGACATGATTCCATTGAGCGTTAGGTATTATGCTGTTAATTTCTGACACTCTGTTGGCCACGAACGTATGCCATCGCCCAGGATCTCCTGACAAAATATCGTCAACATAGAAATCCTGTAACGTTACTCTACTGGCGATAGGGTAATTGTCTTGTTCGTCTAATGCTAGTTGTTGTAATGTTCTCACGGCCAGATAAGGCGCGCTTGTTGTGCCATACGTGACCGTTGTTAGTTCGTATTCACTAATGGCCTTTTTTGGAGAAAATCTCCATAAAATTCTTTGATATTTATAGTCTTCTTGGTTTATTTTTATGAACCGGTACATTTTCATAATGTCGGCCATGAAAGCAATCTTATGCGTTCTCCAGCGTAATAATATGTTTGATAAGTCTTGTTGAAGTCGTGGTCCTTTATGTAAATTTTCATTAAGGCTTATTTTACTACTTGTTTTACTACTAGCGTCAAATACCACTCGTAGTTTTGTTGTAAGAGAGTCTTCTTTTATTACCGCTTGGTGGGGAATATAATACTCTCCTGTGTAATATTCTGGTTTAGGTACTTTTCTCATATGACCCATATTTAGGTACTCGTACATAAATTCCTTGTATTGTTGGCGTAAATTTTCATTTTTTTCGAACTGACGTTCTAGTTGTAATAGTCGAGCCACGGCTTTTTTCCTTGACTCGCCATATTTTATGTTCGCGTCCTTAAACGGCAGTCGTACCGTATAAGTGCCGTCGAAACTTCGTATTGTAGTATTTGTATAGTAATTTTCACACAACTCATCATCTTTGGTGAGTGCATAGTGTCGTGGAATTTCTTCTAATTCCCAAAATTTTGTTAATTGTTGTATGTCGTCGGTGCGACTCGCACCGACGACATACTTAATACTTTGATGCCACCGTTTGTGTCTTGCGGATATAACCCGGATAAAATCCAACCCAATTCTGTTTCTTGAGCGATTATACCGCCTTGTAGTCGTTTAAAACCTTGTAATAGTATTTTACTATATTCTTGGGCACCTAAAATTATGTCTATAGGTCCCTTTTTGTTGTACGTTGGGTCTGCCAATAGAACATTGTCCAACTCTTGTAATTGTTGTAAGTTACTTCTTGGTAACGAGTTTGTAAGCTTTGGTAGTACTATAAGTGTTACAGGTAGTCTGTACTCACTAGAGTACCTTGGTTGTAGTTTTATGTTAATTGTATATTTCGATGTCTTAGGTTCGTTGTCTCCAATGCCTTTTATTTCGGCTCGAACCTTTTGTCTTGGATACGACAGCAGTTGTGCTACTTCTTCCGTGCAAAATGACGCTTCTGAACCTTGGTCACACAATACTCTTAATAATTGTGGTGTTCCATCATACGACGTGGTTTGTAATAGCGCTGTGGCTAATAAGACCGTATTTTTTTCCTCTAAATTGGTAGCTGATAAGTTCGATAACGTTGTGTTTTGTTTTTTATCACTCATAGTTGGTTTAGGAGTGAACTTTTTCGTATACTCAGAAGACTCTGGTTGTCTTTTAATTGAATCGAATGTTCGGTGTAATAGTGTGTTATGACCTTTATGTTGACATATTTCACATTTTGTATAAAACTCGCTCGTGCATTTTATTTGTTTATCATGATTTAAGCAGCGTTTGCACATTTCTTTGTCTGAGACTTCCTTATATCGTTGCGTCACGTTCAAGGTTTTAAAACTAGGGCATTTATTTATATTATGTTCTGTGCTTTTGCAGTACCAGCAATGTTTACTTTTTGATGATTCTGCTATTGGTACGAGTGTTCCCCGGTATTTATTTATTGTATGATTCACCGAGTTATTACTCAGGTGATTATACGTAATTTTTTGCTGATCGTAGGACTTTAAACTTTTAAATCTTTTTTCTAAAAACTGTAACATTTCTTCAAACGATTCCAATTTGTTTGGGTGTTGTAACTGATCCTCGTATTTTGAGTCAGTTTGTTGGTCCCATTTCCTGGCCAAAAGTCTAGCCAAAATAGGGTCCCATGTTGAAATGTCAATTCCTTGATGTTTTAAAGATTCCAAACATTCTTTTATGGTGTCGTGCATGTCTCTTAAACCCGCTGCATTCGCAACATTTAGCTTGGGTAAATCTAATAATTTATCGATGAATTTAATTGATATCATTCGTTCGTCTTCATAACGTTGCGTAAGCAATTTCCACGCGGTTTCATAGTTCGATTCACTTATCGTTAGATGACGTATAATTTTTGCTGCGTCACCTTTTACATTTGTCTTTAAATATTGCATCTTTTCTACCAATGAAATATTTTTATCTTCATGAATAATTTTTTTGAATAAATCATGAAAAGTATACCATGAGTCATAACTCCCAGTAAAAGTTGGAATAGAGATACGGGGTAGTTTTCCTGACGACTGTGTTAAGGTTTCGCTGGAACTGTCATGGATTTTTTCTTCCAGCATCTCCATTGTAGTATCGAACTCAATTTGGGTGTTTTCAAAATATTTATTTTTGAAGTAAAGGTGTCCCGATGTATCCTCCTCCAATAATAATTCAATGTGTGTTTCTTCAATATCCTGCCATCGTTTTTGTAAGTTGTTTATTGTAGTTTGTAAATGCCATATAGGTTTGTTTTCAGTGACTGATTCTTTTGCCTGAATTAGCCTTTTTGACATCTGGGATATCCTGAACATTTGTATAAACGTCTTGGGATTCCCTCTCCCTTCTTCTTCGTTTGTGTTTTGTTCTTCAGGTTCATATATCGCCTGAACAAGTTGAAGTCTTGCTTCATAGTTTTGTAGGTGGGCTAAGCCCTCGTTGTATTGTTTTTGGATATTTCCAAAGTAATTTGTAGTGATATATTTGTGAGATGATAACATCTCTTGTTTTTCCAGTTTCGAGTGATTCTCTTGCACCCGTTGGAAAATAGTAGTTAGTGTTTGTCTTTTTTCGTCAATGTATTTTTGTGTTCTTCGGCTCACGGAGTCCTTTTTAATGTTTGTAATTATCCTCCTGATCTCGTTATAATCTTCCTCCTGGCTCCTGATTGCTGTGTTTATTTCTTGTATGTCCATAGTGCTTCTTTTGTCTTCTTCCCTAATAGCCCTACCCTAACTTCCCTACTACTAATGTTTTAAGTCAATACTTATCGTACCTGCGCTCTCGCTATAACACGTCCCTGAAGGTGCGACTTCTCAATCAGCTGGTGAGTCCCGCTTGTGGGAGGCCAGTGACCGAACCGCAACGAGAGGCTTTCTGACAGAGTACGTAAGTAAAAGTCCTTCAGTCAATTCCGAAACTGATGCTTTGTTGAGTACACCAGCCCGTTCTTAACTGATTCGTATGTCTGTTATGTCAAACCTACGGGGGGGTTAGAGGGAGGAAAATCTTTACTTTTACTCGAAGGACCAAATGTACAGGCGTAGTCTGGGCTAGTGGACTAACGCCGTGTTTGACAGAAGAACCTAAGGTTATAGTTTGAAGTACCTAAAGCCCTTAAGTTCCTAGCCTATATGATGGGATACCTGCACCGTGCTACCTAAGGTGACAGGTGGATGTGAGATGGATGTTGGGTGGAGGATTGGTTATTCTCACTGCCAGTCAAGCAGACTCACTCGACTAATCAGAACTGACGGCTAAGGGTGTCTTGGCCACAGTGAGATGGAGCTTTGGGTGGAGGATTGGTAACTCTCACTGCCAGTCAAGCAGACTCACTCGACTAATCAGAACTGACGGCTAAGGGTGTCTTGGCCGCAGTGAGAGGGATGTAACTGAGAGATGAATAAATTCAAATCTGATTTATTTTACACAATGTACACCTTATATACTACTTATTGCTAATACACACATATACCATTTTGTGTTAGTGTGTCGTAAGTGTAAAGTATAACGCAGTGTCTTTAAATCATGTCAGTGCTAATTTTGCACATTTGTATGTTGACATGCTTTACTTGTATGTTGACATGCTCTACTTTTGAGTTTGCTGCGTTGCATGTTCAATGTGCATTGAACAGTGAGTATACGATTTGTAAAAGATTATTGAAATTTATCTGAGGAACAAAAGCGTTATAAAGGTCAAAAAAGAAAGAAACTAGTTACAGATAATAAATTTGCTAATATAAAAAAAAATAAATTGGCTAATGTAAGAGGAATAATAATTATTTGTGCGGCTGCGTGTGTGTGTGTGTGTGTGTGTGTGTATGTGTAGTGTTATGCAGGTGAGTGGATGTGAGTGCGTATGTTTTCTGAGTGTGAGTGTGTGCGTCTGTATTGTTATTTTGTAGCATCGATAATCGCTTCAGTTGAGACGTATGAGAGTGACAGTAACCATACCCTTACACTCTTTTTGCAGGCAAAGTAAGAAAGATTTTTAAGGTTACAGTGCTTGAGGACTACATTGTAAATATGAGGATGTAGGAATGTTGGGCATCGCCTTGCTAGAAGCGAATCTGCTCGCGGACAAGGTATCCTGTATATCCTCCTCTCGGTAGTCCTCTGGTAGTCAGGGTGACCTTTCAAACATTTATGCGCGAGGAGCGTGGCTTTTAAAATGAATGTCTGTCTAACCCGTAGTACCGGGAACTCTTGATACAGGAGATCTGTAGGGTATCTGTATGGTTTTCTTAACATTACTTTGAGGACAGCCCTTTGTGCTCTCTCTAGTTCTATCAAGACAGATTTCGCGGCGCCTCCCCATAAAGCAATGCCGTACTGTATTATTGACTGACATAACGCGAAATAGACGATTCGCAATGTGGATGGTGGTGTACAGTCTCGAAGTGCTTTGGCCACATAAATGAGTTTACGAGTTCGATTAGAGAGTAGGCGTATATGAGATTTGAATGATAAATTATTGTCAATGGTGATGCCGAGATATTTTATGGAATCTGTTTGATCTACGGTCACACAGTCGCAATGTTTACGAGGGATGTTGTTTTGTGGGCAAATGTGATACTTGAGGAAAAGTGGTTGCGGTGGTTTTGATTTAGAAGTTTTATAGAAATTGACGATTTTGGTTTTTTTTAAATTTAGTGTTAACAGATTTTTATTTAGCGATTCTGCTACAGTTACGAGTCCAGACTCTGCGTAGTGGTAGACTTTTTTTCAGGTCTAGATACATATATAGATATTCCTAGCAACCCGCCCTCGCTTCGCTTCGGTTTCAGTCGCCTTACCCGTGTAGTTCCCGTTCTCGTGGGAATACCGAGATAAAATATAGCCTATGTTACTCCCTGATATGACAGCTTTCTATTGGTGAAAGAATTTTTGAAATCGGTTCGGTGGTTTAAGCGTGAAAGCGTAACAAACAAACTTACTTTCGCATTTATAATATTAAGTAAGGATGTAAATAATATATCCATTAGTCGAAGAGAATGGAAACTCGAAATAAAACCCTATACCAACCCATCCATCTAGCGTGGTATTGTAGGTCACTTGCCCTGCTATTGTGGAAGAGCTTGGAACTGCTGGGCTATAAAAGTGAAACATATATGAGCTGAGATGATGATAACTAAACAGAACCATGGATTTATAGTAAAAACTAGTAGTTTACTGACCTCACGATGTAAGATTGTCGATAAATAAATTATAGCAAATTTATATCACGTTGAATCCATACGTTATAAGTAATTACATATATTTATAGTATACAATATAACATGTCTAGTAGAGAATTAATTTGTCTTTTGAACTGTAGAAGTGTTTTTGTTTATACACGTAAACCACCAACACGGCGGGTGAGATACTAACATACTGCCGACCCCATAACCCACTGTATTCCCCACCCCATCGCCATTAGGCTGACCACTGGTACCGAATTCTTAATGTTCGTGGAAAGACTGACGGGGATACTGACGGAGAGATCCTTCACATATTACATGTCCTTCACGGTAGGCAGTGGCCTAGTAAAAGTCCACGAGCGGCGGTAACACTTGCCATCAGGTGTGCTGTTTGCTCGTTTGCCACAAACAGAAAAAAAATATATTACAATTAACCAGTCCCAATCAGGTGAGTGCCAGACACCCCAGCCAAGTTAAGGAATCGGTTTTTTGTAAGTTAATTGACCATAGCCGACCGTAGCTAAACACTTAATGTAAAACAACACGCGATAAACTCTAAATGAAATTACAGTCTTTATGCTTTAGTTTAGTTTTTTGTTTGCTTAGTGCTACTGTGACATGTAAAGCGCAAGAAGCAGTTAATCTTCGACTAATCTCAACATGTAATTACTAGAGTGGATTTAAATTACGAGAATGTGTTACATGAAAGCAAAAGATATATTAACGAGGAAGGAGCGACACAGTGAAGTATAAAATCGCTTTCTTCTCACTTGCTAGTTGCTTTCTATGATTAAAATTGCCTACATGCCCACATATAGGCTAAATAGCAGTTAATAAAATATGGTGAGTATTTGTCAATATCCGTGTGGTGACGGAATAAGAATACAATTCGCCACTCCCTATCTTGCCCGAGGATGTAAAGACGACTAAGGGATTTAATTTTAAGATATATGCAAGAGAAGAAAAACATGGAACAAAACCCTATACCAACCTGTCTGACTAGCATGATAGATAGATAGATAGATAATTCTTTATTTGTACACCAATTACAAGAAAAACTTAAATAATAGTTATAACCCAGAATGTACAAAGGGCGGCCTTATCGCTATAAGCGATCTCTTCCAGGCAACTTTAGGATGGATAGAATAGAAAAGGGAGGTATAGTAAGGTCAATTTCCCTCCTGTTATGGAGGAGGCTCGAGCCCAGTAGTGGGGCGTATATGAGCCGAGACGATGACGATTTGGCAATAACCGAAGCTGCATATCGTTACTAATATTATAAATGCGAAAGTTAGTTTGTTTTCGCTCGATTTCAAAAATTCTTTCACCAATGGAAAGCTATAATATCAGGGAATATGGGCTATATTTTAATCCAGTATTCTTACGGGAAGGAGAACTACGTGGCTAAGGCTACTGAAACCGAAGCGATGGCGGGTTGGTAGTAATGGTATAATTTTTATATATGTAATTGTAATACGGGCGCTTATAAATTCATTTAGAAATTAGCATATCTAGTAAAAATGTAAAGGAAAACATTTAATTTTAATAAACAAATATCACGACGAAGTGTTTTTAATGTTTAGATAAATGAATCACATATGATTCAAGACAATCTGACGATAAGTACCTCCTCATTTTAATTGGCGTAACTGCACTGCAATGAGTTTATTGAGCATTGAACGTAGCGTGTCGCTCCGTTACGGCCTTCAATTATTTTACATAAGCGAATTACACCACTAATCTTGCTCCACCATTGCCTCTCTCGGTTTGTGCCAAAACTCACATAAAATTTTATCGTTTAAGATATTAAACTGTTACAGAAAGAGTTTTAATCTAAGTCAATGCTGTATTTTCTAAAAAAATAATGTCACTATTGCAGAAATTATACCAGTGATGTGAACTGTATTACAGATAATGGAATTAATTGGTTATTATTATTATTATTTTACGCTATATACTTTTAAGACATGGTTGTCCACCTTTTTTAACCAGCAATATATATTTATAAAATCCATTCAGTGTTTATTTTTTACAAAAAAAGCGTTTTAAAAAAAAGCGTACAAAAAGAGCGTATCGGAACGAACGGAACTTAATCCACGTCAATCCCACAAAGACACTAAGTTTGCGCTCTCACTGCAAAGAAGGACCCGTTTGTCACAGTTCCAAGGAGTAACCCTTCAAATTTCCGAGAGTATCGGAGTCCTCGGCGTCGAAATATCAAGCAAAGTCCAGTATGGTGGATAAAGCCAAGTAGGCAAGCAAAAAATTATGCTTTTATTGTTGTTATAGTTTGACATTAGAGTAACTAGTCTAGTCCAATATCACGAATACATTGACTCAGTTTTTCCAGCATTTTTTTAGACAACAGCTAGAATTGATCCCTGTGTTGTTTTACTTCACGAAAATATAATAAACGGAAAGAAGTCGCACTTGGATTCAGGTACAAAAGGTCAGTACGTCTACCACTCCGTGATCTTTGCAATTTTACACATCAGTCATCGCAAGTATACATTTATTCACCAAGGTAAACATGCATTTCAAGCTGTCGCTGTTATAACATGAGCAGCAATAATGAGCCTGCACTTCATTTTATGGTCATAATGAAATTTCTACTATTTTATGGCCATATTAGTCATCGATTAGTCTCCATAAAATTGTTATATTGCAGCAGCTACAAATACTACCAACATTAATTCCTTGTGTTGTAAAAGTCGACTAAACAGAGATCATGATCATTCCACTTCACCATCTCGGCTCATATTCGTCCCACTGCTGGGCTCGAGCCTCCTCCATAATAGAATGGATGTTGACCTACTATATCACGCTCGTCCGACGGGTTGGAATAGGGGTTTTTAAGGTTTTTCTTTTCTTAACCATTCCAATTAACCAACAATTGTGAAATCAATATTTTCATTCTCAACAAAAGTAGACAGGCCACTGACCGGCAGTTAAATTCGGCCAAACACTTATGTACTCAGCATATTATTTTTCATTTCTTCCAAGTTGTTAGACGGGGACTTGTTTTAATGATATATTATCACAAGGGCAGGAGGATGATAATGTCTCAATAATATATCATACCTCGCCATTTTGCCACAGTACCTGGCCTTGTCATAATATAAGCCATGTTTATAAAGAGGGCTCATTATACCTGCCCGTGTGGCTGCGATGCCCGACCGCGAATGAGAACTGATTGTGCACATCCGCTACACCATATTTTTCTAGTATCATGCCACAACTCTACGATATATAAGTCAAAAATAGACGAGAGATTAACGGAGAAACTGTAAGATCAATAGTATTTATTGAAGGCAACTATTTTAACAACTTCAAAAGTTATAATTACATAAAAATTAATTTATATACACTATTAACTATCCTTTTCCTGTGGTGATGGAGTAAGAATACAGTTCATCGTCCTCTCTCTTACCCGTGGGTATCGTAAAAGACGACTATGGAATATGATGTGCAAATAATATTTATGCAAGAGAAGAAAAACTCGACATAAAACCCTATGCCAACACGTCTGGCCAGCGAGGTATAGTAGGTTAATTTCCTTTCCATTGTGGAGAAGGCCCGAGCCCAACTTAGGCACTTATATGGGTTGAGATGATGATGATTAACTATCTAACAACCTAACTTAGGTATCGTATCAATTAATTGACAAGTGAAATAAAAAAATAAAATAAATTAATACCTAAACAATAACAAGAATTAATTTGAGTTGTGTAATTAAAACAAAGGGAAGTGCCCGAATTAGAACAATATTGAAACAAACAAAGCTCCTTTCGCGGTCACGATTTTCTTCCATTCAGGTTTAATTAAGTAATTTAATGTTTAAAACCAAACACCTGCCCGACATTATTATTATTATTAAGAAAAAAAAACGTAGATTATTCGATGACCGTTATAATAATCCTCCGTGTGATGACAGAGTAAGAATACAATTCGCCACCTTTCTTGCCCGTGGGTGTCGAAAAAGACGGCTAAGGATTATAATATGTATATAACATCTATGAAAGAGAAGGCAGCTCGCAATAAAATCCTATACCAAGAAGTCTGACCAGCATAGTATAATAGGCTACTTTCACTGTGCCAATTAACATGTTTAAAAAAGCTATTAAGAGTAGACTTTGTAGCAAAGGCTATTACAAAATTTCGGATTATTTAGATGATAATACGGGGTGGTTATGAGCAGCTCCTCATTAAGAAATTAATGTTATTGTAATTGTTACAGCTTTAAGGTACTCCTAACTTGTATGAATTCACAGGTTTATTTTTTTTTGTCTTACTCTTGTGGTTGTACAGCGTAGCGCGTTTTGCCTGTCGAATTTTGATTTTGATCTCTTTTAGCATACCTGATATTATAGTTCGTAGTTTATTTTATAGTAGTAGTTTTTTATACCTACGTATAGTAGTAGTTGTAGTTCGTTTTATATTTTTATTTATGGTTTGGTCATGCTCACTGAATAAGGTTCTCCTTGCGGTAGCTATGTGGGGCGGGTCGCTCACTTCCCTCTAATTTGGTTGAGGAGAGCGATGGCTGCTCTAGTAGTTAACTCGTGATCGGGTGCTGCTTGAGGGATCTGGTCCAGCCATATTTGCTTTCTTTCTTTAATGCTTTAATTTTTCTTGTCTTGTACTAAATTTTGAAAATTTATACATATATACAATTTCGAAGGGCATCACACTGGAGCTAATACCATATATGTTGTACGAAGCATAAAATTATGTATATTTAAAAGATTAAAGAAAAAAAGACTGCCCGCTGAGTTTCTTGCCGGATCTTCTCAGTTTGTGGCCGCGTTCCGATCCGGTGGTAGGTTATTGTATTGTGTTCAAACGTGTAATTTGACAATATGTAAGTGCTCTTAAGGGGCCTATGCAGAATAAATGATTTGATTTGACTGTTGCTGTGGAGGAGGCTCGAGCCCAACAGTGGGACATACGAGCTGTGATGATGATGTAGTAATAATAAGAGAATAAACTACTAAGCATATGCAGAGGTTTACAAAGGCACAGATCGCACCTGGTTCTATAGTCACGAGTGTTGAAATTAAAAGTTGGCGGAAATAAACAATTACCTACGATCTAGGATTCCAATGTGTGATCTGAAGGTCAGCGTTTTCATATGTATATATTACTAGCAAATGCCCACAGTTCCGCCCGCCGAGTTCCCGTCCCTATGTTACTTGCTACTAAAAATAAATCTAAATAATATTTCATAAACCATAAAAAATAAAAGAAGATGGGCAAGATCGTGCCGCTAGACTACAACCTGGATCGGTCAAAAGAGAGACGTTATTGAGGTTTATGTTGATTCTGCCTTTGAAGTTATCTCTCAGAAATTTTGTGATAGCAAACAAGTAGTCTGGAACTGCATCGAGTTATCGACAATTCGACTCGCTTGTTACTATGTAGGATTAAAAATTATGTGGCGTTAATTAAGTGTGACATCTCCACTTGCACTTTGGCAGGCCTGACACTAAATATAAAAACAAACATCAATTAAAACATTAACCTAATCATTTTAAACTACAATACATATATCTTGTAATTATTTAGTTGTGTTTCGTATTCTGTGTAATGTTGAGCTAGCTAGAATAGCTTTGCCGAAATCAAACTTATCTCAAATAATATTGTGTAACGACAACTGGAATAAACAACTTTTGTCATGCCATCTGAAGCACAGAGGCGGTCAGTTGGTTCGGATTCGGTCATTTTGCCTACGGACCGATCGAGCCGAACTTGTTTAACCTCATTTCTCTTTCCCAATCGATGAATGCAACATCCTACACAAATAAACGTATCACGCCTTATTATATCCCACTGCTGGGCTGGAGCCTTCTCTACTGAAAATTTACCTACTATACCGCTGGTCGGCAAAGGGTTTTATTGAGAGTTTTCCTCATCTCATATAGATGTTATATGCATATTATATTATCATATCAGTTAGTCCTCTTTTTTGACACTCACAAGAAGGTTACGGGGTATTCTTACTCTTGTCACCATACAGAAAGCGAATGATACCTAATTAAAAAATATATTGCAATTAACACTATTACCCGGTTTATTTTTTTCTTTTTTAGTGGTGGGTTAGTCAGCTCACTCGCCGCCCGGCTCCGTCCGTGGCTACAAATGGGCAGCACGCGGCCCCGCAACCCACCCATAGCACGTCGCCTTAGTCGTTGGGCTGACCACCGGAGTCAAGTTCCGTGTCTTCAGTAGTCGACCCGACGGAATACCTTGAGGAGGTATCCTCTCCGTAGGTACTCGCGCCTGCGTCGCCCGAGTCGCCGGCGGCGGAACGTGGAAGCGACGTGACCCTCGCGCACACCATTCGCCGCCTTCTTCCCCGAGATGACTGCCTCGCAGAAGGCGGCAGCCGCGTCCCAATTCCTGACGCTGCCGAGCATCTCCCTAGCAATGGTCGGCACCGATGATCGCGACGAGTTTACAGCGCTACTCAGCCCATGCGGCACACACCTCGAGTGTGTGCTGCGCCGTGTCCTCGTCGCAATCGCAGTGGTGGCAGGATGGTGTACTCTCCTAACGACCGTGTACAGGTGTTTGGCGAAGCAACCGTGCCCCGTTAAAACCAGCACCAGTCGGAAGGAAAGCACCGCCGCTCCACTTGACTTATTTGCCCGCTTGACTTATTTTGTTATTTTTTGTCTTCTTCAAACCACATAATTTTCACTATTGGACGTTCTATACAATCAGAAAATAACGTCCATTAAGTATGTTTAAAAGATTACGTCTTTAAAAACAATGGCATCAAACGACGGAGGAACAACGCGGCGTAATTCTAAGTCTTATGCTTTATACAAAAAAAAAATGCAATAATGTAGTTATATTCGGTTTAAGGTCAGTTTGCATTAACACATAAAATTATTACAGCTCCGTAGCCAGACATTGTAAATTATAAAACATTAAAATATTGCATTATAGACGGCCTTAATTAAAATAGGACAAAGATCGTAATTATGAAAAAAAACTGAAATAGACATATTGTTAAGGAGATAACCTAACCAAATAAAAAAAATCCTTTTATCATGCACGCTCGTTATGTAGTATTTCATAAACGATTGAAAACTGAGGCCTGCCTAAACCAGGCCTCAAACGTTTCACAATAGTTTTTTTTCTTAAAAGAACACCCTGCACTAAGGCAATAATCCTTGTATTGATGGGAACTTTACAAACACATAATTAACGGACACCAATTACATCCAGACTCAGAACAATAATTTGTGGATTGCACAAAGTTTCTGCTTGGTATTGGAACCTCGACACTGGCACGGTAGGTGTATCTTAATAACTATGCCATCTGTGCAGTCAAATGTTTATATGCATGTAGTGAATTGTTTTTCTTTCAAGGCAAATAAATATTAAGTATTTACACTCATTCGTTAGAAACACTAAAACGCATAGAAACCTTCGAATCATCACAGTTGTACACTATGCATGGTATAACAGATCGTATCTATGTATTTCAAGGTGAAGATATATATTATGGATTACGATAAAAATTGCAAACCTATAGAGTTTACTCCTCGCAGTTTTTTAAGCAATCCGAAACCCAAATTGCGACTTTTGATGTCTATTAATTGATTAATGTAACAATTAATGCTAATGGTACCAGGCTTGATTACTAGTTGCACGTTTCGAATTTTAGACTACACCAGAAATTTTTCAATAGTCCGTAGTCTGATAGTATGCAATAGATTTGTCTTATAGTTACAGACTGAAAGTAGCATAAAATTGCAAAAGTTGGGGTAAGAATTTTTTTGCTCACAACACTTCACTCATATTTCATTTCGTTGAAAACCTAATACGAGAAATTGTGTCCCTAATTCAATAGGAATAGAAATGATTCCATTTTTACGGATTTTTAATTATTTTGAGCGACGACACCATTCATCAGTTTTTTTTTCTTTAGATTAAAAGCAGCCTCAATTAGATATGAATTATCTGTAACAATACCGTTCATTTGCTAGTGAAAAACATTTCAAAATCAGTCGAACCGTTTCAGAATTTAGACGACACCAATAGACGATTTTTTTATATGTATCTACATCCCATTCATACAATACAGTTACTATTATATTATATGTATTAAAAAATAGCTGTTATTTTAACATTATAAGCAGACACTTGAATTGCATTTATCTGAACAGATTTGGCGATATGAATTACCAGAAAAAAGTCCATGAAACAACCTTGTTTTTTCGTTTTAAATTCGCCGTGAATAAATAACGAAAACTTAACAAGAATGCAGCAAAAGTAGCCGTTCACTAAACCATCACAGTTAACCTGTTCCCACTAATTAATTCTGACACTGATTGTAATCGTCAGACGCTTCAAGTAATTAGCAGTGTGTTGTGTTAATATACTTTAAGGTTCCGTATTCCCATTACCAGCTCATTCGTGACAGAGTCGTTCAAATAATGCCGTGAATTTTATTTGTTGTGTGTTATGCGCTTGAAAAATAAAGTTCTGAAGATTTTTTTAATATGAAACATCTATAGACGAGGGTGAACCTGGTCGTTGGCGTGGCGTTAACGCCACGCGTGGATATGTACATTTGTGTAACGAAACCATAACCTGCTTTAGAATTTTTGTACAACGCCATCTAGTGAGCTCAAAATAAATTATTAACATAAACACATATCTATTATACAGTGTTGCCCAAAAAAGTCTTGGTCTTGCGAGAAATGCGAGACCAAGACCGCTTAATTCTTGCAAGACCAAGACTGGCCCTGCAAGACTTGAGCAAGACCAAGACTGAGCCTACAAGAGTCTCGCATTTAAGTCAAATCACCATTTCAGCTTAAATACGTCCAACTGTTGAGCTCGTGTCTTCTACATAATAGGAGGGAAATTGACCTACTATGCCACGGTGATCGGCCGTGTTGGTACAGGATTTTCAAGGATTTTTGTCAAGTTTTCCTTCTCTTATACCGATGTTATATATTAAAGCCCTTAGTCGTCTTTTACGACACTCATGATTAAATTAGGGGGGGAGGTAGGGGGGGGGGATGAAGTCAAATCAGTCTTGAGATATCCATCTATTAACCAATCGATTGCCAATGTTGGTGTTGGCTTTTCAGAATTACTTTTTGGAAAGGTTTTTTTTATGGGTGGGCTATGGTAAGCACGTACACGGTCCATTCCGTCCGGAGCGATGAAAGGACAGTGCGCGGGCCCATAACCCACTCGTACCCACGTCACCTTCGTCGTTGGGCCGACCACCGGAGCAGGGTGACTTGTCGTCAGTGGTCAGCCCGACGGAATACCCTTTCGGGTACCCCTCACCTCTCGACGTCCTCGTCCCGGGACGTCAGTGGCCGTCGCGCTTTTTGGAAAGGCTTAAGGACGAAAATACCATAATCGTCACACTGTAAGTTAGTCTTGATAAGTTTCACACGAGAGTGCTCTTGCCCATTAAATTTATATATCCATTTATTCATTAGCCCAACGACGTCCACTGCTGGACATAGAAATATGCCTACAATTAATCTACATAAATAACACCCAGACTCGCAAAAAGAACTATTATGCGTAGATCGGTATGCGTACATAAAGATCACAATATAATAACGTGCAAGAGAAGTAAAATTACTAGAAATAAAATTTTATACCAACATGTCTGACCAGCGTGGTATAGTAGGTCAATTTTCCTCCTACTGGGAGGTAGATTAAGCCCAGCAGTGGCACTTTTATGAACTGAGACGATGACGATGAATATCATATATTTGGTGATCCTCTTCATAGGTATATTATTAAAAACTATTATTATCTATACTACTACTTATCATAAATCGGCAGAAATTGTTTATTTGAATGCCCTAATCTCAGAAAATATTCCAAAAGAATGTTATTTTGTCAGATAGTCTATTTATCTAGAAAAGTTTTAGGCTCTAATACATAACACTGCGACACACATATTGGTAAATTGGTCCGGAGCAGTGTCTATAAAGATTAACAAATCAGACAAAATTTCCAAGCGCTTAAGCGTCCTCTGTAGTAGCCGTTGTTACGGCAGCTACCTATGTACTTAGATAACAAAAATTGTGATTAAAGTAGGTATGTTATGGATATTATAAGTGGTGATATTGTTTTAATGCCAGGAGGCGTTATGGGTATTTAAACGAAATAATAGCATTATATGGATAGGTAAGTCAAGCAAGCGAAGCTGTTGGAACAGCTAGTATCTATTAAATATATCTAGAGGTAGGTAGGTAGAATTATAGGTATAAAAATCGTCATTAACATAGTCCTTTTTATAGCGCAACACTTAGGTATGGCGGATATTGTTAACTTGAAGAGGAATATAAACACTCCCATTTATTATAAAAATATTTAAAATGACATAAAATTTTGTGTATCAACTGCCCCGTGTGGTGACGTCTTAAGAAAACAGAGTCGAAATTTCTTCCTTTGCCATAGGAGTAGTAATTAGCTATCTAATGCAACACCAAGGGAATAGGAGAGTAATTTTCCGCAGTTGGTAAGGGCTATATTCGATAGTGGACTATAGGCTAGCAGATGGATAGATAGCATAGGAGGATATTTGATTAATTTAGTTGGATTTTTCCTTGCCATGATAAATGACTGTTACGTTATTCCAACTGCAAGACTTTGCGAGACTTGCTGCAATACCAAGACTCGAGTGCGCAATACCAAGACCAAGACGAGACCAGGTGTGATGTTGCAAGACCAAGACTAGTCCAAGTCTCGTCTTGGTCTTGCATTTGGGCAACACTAATTATACTTATGAAAATAAATGTTTATTGAATAAAAACCATCATTTTCCGAAAAAAAATACCTAATATTTTATTAATACTTTATGCCATATTAGTGCCTGTCGTAATCTGTTCTTTTATGCATATATACTTTTGTAAAATAATTTCGATGTTTCACATCTATTAGGCGTCCTGAGCAACGACTCCCTTTTTTGATAAAAAGAGAACATCCTGCACTAGGGAAATCCTTGTATTGCGCGAGTCAACAAATATATAATTAACGTACGGACGTAAATTATGACCAAACTAGAGTGGTGAATCGGAGTTTTATCCTGCGTGGTATATGAACCCGTAATACTGGCACAGAAGGTCGGTAACTTAATCACTACGCCATCAGTGCAGTCGATATTTTAGTCGAGTTTTCCATCTCTGTCTATGTAATCTCTCATTCCATGTCTATGTAAGACATTATATGCTTAACACCCACGGATGTTGCCATTACCCGTTGTGATAGGGAGTGGTGAATGGTATTTTTATCCCGTCACCACACAGAAAAAATATAAAAATGGTATAGAATAAAAAGACTTTAAAAGACATTTAACTTATTCTTAATAATTAACAATGAAATGTTAACAATTTAATGAAACCGGTTCCCACAATGTTGTCAGATTGTCTCTTAGTCATAAAAACCTAGTTCAGTCAACGATTCATGTCTTTAGAACTAAATTATTACATTCATAATTATGATGCAAGATATTTCGCTTGTTTTGTAGGTTCAGAAGTTCTTACATGCCTCGGTTACAAGCAGCGATTGTTTATGTAATGAAATACCTTGTCGACATTTTGGGAACAGCCTGAATTAAAAGATGACCTTAATTTCAATATTTATTGCGTTATTTTTCAGTACATCATGCTTTTAATGTAATATTTTAATATGAAAACTAACAATAGTAGTTTAACATTTTTTACTTCAGATGGCATAGTGGTTAATATATTGTTAGGTGTCGGGCTTCGATTTCCACGCTGGTCAATAATTTGTGCGGCACAAAATTTTTTGTTCAGAGTCTGGGTATAACTTGTTGTCCGTTAATTTCAAATTAAAATCCACCGCAATACAAGGATTTACCTTAGAGCAGGGTGTGGTCTTCTTAAACAAACAAAAAATATTCTCGGTCGGAGTTTTGGCGAGAAAGCGAAAATATGTTGTCTTCACAATTTATTTATACTAATATTCAACATTCTAGTGTTCTATCGTTAAATATTATTAATTTTAAGGTCATCTTATGTCAATATAAGACAGGACGAATGCTAATAATTGTAGTAGAATACAAAATAACTACACGTGTTTTCAGGCTCTGCCAAAATGTTCAGGATAATTCTTCAGTATAAAGTTACAAAGGCCTTACGATTTGACTTAATAAGGAACAGCAGAGTTTACAATTAAATTCAAAATAAATTCATTCGATAATAGCAAAAATAGGCGCTTCTTAATAATAGATAGCCAAAAATAAAAAAAATGAGAAGACTGATTCTGACTGAGTACACACTAGTTATTAATTGAAGAATAATTAGGACATTTCTATTTGGTATTCGTGACCAAAGTGCAGATCGCCCTTGCTTCAACACTGATAAGAATGATTGAATAACACACTGCTCATGGATATCAATAAAATCAAAGTCAGACACGAATAGTTCGACAGGAAAACGAGTTTAAATTTTTAACACACTACGTCATCGCTACATACTACTAACACAATTGATGTGCTAATATTTCTAAATTGATTCACGTATAAACAGCGATCTTATTAACTGCAGGAAATAATGATTATTAGTGTATTTCATTGGCAATTTTTAAAATCATGTAATATATAGCAACTGTTTGGCTTAGTTCGTAACATTCGATAGCGTAGCATAATATTTACATCCATTTCACCTGGAAACGTAATGGACTGTACCTTTCCAGCAATTATTTCTCCCATGTACATGCAGGATCTAGAATAAATTACCTGCTGCAGTGTTTCCTGAGCACTATGACATATACACCTTTAAACGGGGTTTAAGAGGGCACCTCCTACATGGTAGGCAGCGGCCTAGTTGTGCAACTGGTATTGCAGTCCATGTGCGGCAGTATCACTTACCATCAAATGTGCTCATTTGCCACCGTCAGCAATAAAAAAAATCTCCTCTTTGAAAGATTTTTACTTGTAATAATTTAACGAAACTTTCTATTGGTACATAGAGCCTATTTAGTAAAGGGTCGTTTCCACAACTTCTGAACGTCAGCGTGCGTTAAGCAGACTTATCTTTATAGATCAGTAACCAACATAAGTTTAATAAAGTTATTTTAAGTGATTATATCTGTATGACTTATTCTTTATATCATATAAGTGATATTCAAAATTAATGGTATTGTTTATTCTTAGACTGTCTGTATGCGTAAGTAGGTATATGCGTGACTTGAATAGTAGGAACTGAAAAGTGAAATTCTTTTAGGAGTAACGAAATCGTAAATGCTTGTTGTTGCTAATTAATTAGACTCCGAAATGAGTTACGTCAATTTCTTAAAATGTTAATGGTAGTTTCACAGGACAGATTTTAAGACTCAAATGAAATATTACAATTAGGTCTTCGAGACTAATACACTCATTTGCAAAAAAAACGGGCACCTAAGCAATGAACCATTTCAAATGTTAATATTTCTTTGTTTGATAATTATAGGTAGTTTTATCCACACAATTTGCTAAATTAATAAGAAAATAATCGTTTTCATCAGTATTTCATAAAATTTAGATACAATTTATGGGAAATAATGCTAAACCTCGCTAGTAGTGTATATTCGCTAGTAGTGCATATGCTCATGAAGTAAAAATAAAAAAGTTTTTTTGTTTGTTTTTCTTTAATAAAGTAAAAGCAGATAAATGTTTAGTATCGAGTGTGACCCCCTCTAGCTAAAATCACAGCTTGAATTCGTCTGGGCATGCTAGCGAGTATATCCCGGATACTTGCTTGCGGAATACGTTCTCACTCCGCAGTAATCACATTCTTCAGCTCTCTGATGGTCTGCGGAGCCGGGTGTACTGATCTCACACGCCGTTTCAGAACGTCCCAGACATGCTCTATGGGATTGAGGTCGGGACTTCGAGCTGGCCAATCCAAACGACGAATGCCGACCTCTTGCACATACGCATTAACATCGCGGGATCGGTGGGCGCGAGCATTGTCGTCCATAAAAATCGAGTCTTCACCTAGAGCGGCCAATGCGGGTTGTGCATGAGAAATTAGAACTTCCGTTATGTATCGATGCCCAGTCAGTGAGCCGTTTTCAATGAAGACTAACTCTGTACGATCCATTGAATTTATTCCTGCCCAAAACATAACAGAGCCCCCACCATAAGGTGTGATTTCTTCGAAACATGCCTCTGCAAAGCGTTCTCCTTGTCTTCTTAGCACTCGCCGACGTCGATCTTCACCGAACAGAGATATCCTGGCTTCATCAGAGAACAAAACCCTATACCAATCGTCTTGAGTCCATGATTCACAATTTCTAGCGAACCTAAGCCTGTGAACTCTGTGCTCACGGAGTAATTTGGGGCCGCGGGCCGGGCGGTGACTGCGTATATTGGCAGCGAGAAGCCTCCTCCTGACCGTCCATAGACTAATATGCACATTTCTTACTTCTTGGAGGTTGTTCTTAAGATCCACATACGAAGATTTGCGATTTCTCAATGCGCGACTCACAAGAAAACGATCATCCCGTGGTTGGGTACATGGTTTTCTTCCAGAACCAGGCCTTCTCTCGACGGAACCAGTCTCCTGATATCGCTGCCAGGTCCTTTGGACTGTCGAGCGACTAACATTTAGCCTCCTAGCCACGAAACATTGGCTGCAACCCTCTTCAAGCAGCGCGATAATTTTGGTAGCTTTTACCACTTTATCTACCATTTTTGATACAGCCAAACAGCATTAAATAAAGCTTTGACAGTCAAGGATATGAAATTAATCGATAAAAATTGAATAAAAGTTATGAAAGTCGATGTTAACTTCTGGAACTTCGCGCCAAAAATGTAGGATAAAAAGGGGTTTTCTGTAAAAATGAACATCAAATGAAAAATTGAATTTAGAACGTACTTTTTTAAATACCACAGCATTTTTAAAACCGGCCAGTAACGTGTACAAACGATTGAAACCTTTTTGGTATTGTATCTTTTTAAATATGAATGAAAATCAAAACCGCCCGTTTTTTTTGCAAATGAGTTTATATCGCAAATAATTGTTACTTATCTATACAAATAAATAAAATTGTAATGTCAAAATAAAAGTTTTTCATGCTCACGTGGTTCCTTGCACGATTATCTATGCCTAAAAACTACTTTAATTTTTTTTGTTAGGTTATGCCATAATTATAATTATCTCGGCAGTCTGTCACAGGTTTATTTGAAAAATTCCATTCTCTTCACCTATCGGTGAAGCTAAACTAGCCGCGTAGTTCATGTGTTGGGTAATACGCGGCGCAAAGCGTGGTGAAATGCGAGGCGCAGGCGACGAAGGCGAGAATGGAAAAACTCAATTAGAAACCGATTGACTGATCGGACGGACCAACCGACTGAACACCTTTTCGCACTGCTGAAAGTTGCTTCGTCACAGATGGAACCTGCTTTCGAAAATAATATGGAAAATCAAAAACCATTCCATATGTCTCACACGCCTAACAAGGCGTAAAAGTAAAAGGTATTTTGTTTATTAAAAAGCTTTAATACAAAATGCATTTTTTCTATAATTCTGGACCTCCTCTAGAATTTCTTAAACTTTGTGGCCCGCCATTAAAAAAGTTTGCCTACCACTGCTATAGATGATCCTTTTTGCGTGTTTATAAAAACTTCAATAGAGTTTTATTTTGTGGTTTTTAAACTTATATAACGCTACAATCTTTCATAATATGACATTTTTATATATTTTCACAAATAAATTAAACACTATAAGCGTATTTATCTTTTTTTTGTAGTTGGTATCTTGCTATCATTCAAGAGTCTTTACAAGTAGCATACAGTATTTTGTGCTTACCGTTTGATTAGAATACAATTCCCCACCCCTGCTCTTGCCCGTGAATGTCGTAAAAGACGACTAAAGGCTGTAAGTAGATTAATATCCATAAAAGAAGAAAACTCGAAACAAAACCATAGGGTTTTATTTCGAGTTTTCTCAATAAATATGTCTATATAGGGTTTTGTTTTTTATCTCAATAACTAATATGTCTGACCAGTATGTATATAGTATATAGTAGGTCAAATTCTCTCCTATTGGAAAGGAGGCTCGAGCCCATCAGTGAGACATGTATGAGCTATAACGTAGGATAGAATACTTCTGCGCATATGGAAAATACGTTTCGAAACCACAAAGATATCCTAATGTATATTCGCTTGATTTAAAAGATCGCCCGCGTATTTCTTGTGTATAACGTCAGCATTATCCTCCTCCTGCTCTTATCCCAATTACTTGGACTCAATATGTACTCTTCATAGTTGAGTCATTGGCAATAGTTTTATGACTGGTCGCTTCTCTGACTTCAACTCTCCTTATGAATGCAATTGTTGACGAGACGGTATCATATGAAGTTGGCCCAACTCTATGTAAAGCTCTTAGTCGTTTACGACACCAATGAATAAAGTAAGAATTGGTAGTATTCGCAGCTACAACCACATACCATTCTTGTGTATTCATCATCATTTCAGCCCATATACTGTTGCTACTACTGTTGTTAGCCCAACAATAGGGCTCGAGCCTATAGGATGCCATAGGATAGCCATGGGATGGATATTGACCTACTACAACACGCTGTGCGGTGACGGAGTAAGAATACAAATCACCACTCCCAATCTTGGCCGTGGATGTCGTAAAAGACGACTATAGGATACGCATATAACATTTATGCAAGAGAAGGAAAACTCAAAATAAAACCCTAAATCAACCTGTCTGATCAGCATGGTTTAGTAAGGTCAATTGCCCTCCTATTGTGGAGGAGGCTCGAGCCCCATGTGTCATCATCATCATCTTGCTCTTATCCTAATTACTTGGGGTCGACGCAATATGTCATCTTCTTCCATACGGTCCTATCAGACGTCGTCTCTGCAGTCACTCCCAGGCTACCCACGTCACGCCTCACGCAGTCCATCCATCTTTTCCTCGGTCTTCCTTTACCCATAAAGCCTTTAACATTCATACCCAAAACTCGAGTCCCACGTGTATGGGCTGAAATGATGACGCTGGTCCACGCTGATGAAAACTCGAATGACCACGCTGGTCAGACGGGTTGGTATAGCGTTTCATTTCAAGTTTTCCTTCTCTTGCATAGACGTTATATGCAAATATACGACACCCACGGGCAAGAGAGGGATGGTGATTTGTATTCTTAATCCGTCAACACAAGGAAACTTCTTTTGTATTACCTAAGTCTGGTGAAAATATACAATTTCTCACGATAGTATAATTAAATATGTACAGAACCACATTACACAATGTTAATACATAAAATAGTTACACACGGTTGTCAATATAGTTAATAACGCGTATAATTCGCAGTACATTACAAAAAGTTTTTCTAGCGCTACCCGCTTAGGTAATAGCTGGTTGCAGGTTAGTGAAATCATATACAATACTTAATTAGACTTGTTCTATATAGCTCAATCGAAGTAAAAAATTATACTATAAACGATGCGTAACAAAACTGTAGTTAAAGTATTTTGATTTTTTTTGAGAATTCACCCTGCACTAAGGAAATAGTCCTTGTATTGCAGGGGACTTTACAAACATATAATTAGCGGACAGAAATTACATCCAGACTTAGAACAGTTTGGTCGGCCCAACGAGGAGTATCCTCTCCTCGACCGCCGTGCTGTTCCTCACGCAGTCGGCCTAGACGGGTTGGTATAGGGTTTCATTTCGAGTTTTTCTTCTCTTGCATAGATGTATACAATTGTAATCCTTTAGTCGTCTTTTACGTCACCCACGGGTATGAAAGGGGGCAATAAATTTCTGATTCTTACTCTGTCACCGTAAATTTATAGAAACGTAAAAATATTTAAAACATAAAATTTTATTATATTTCGACAAAGATAATAATCTTTCCTGCAAATTCACCGTGCACGTTATTTGTGCATGTTTACTCAGGTGATAAGTTCATACTTAAAGATGGTGGGACTAGCGTATGTATATTTTACATTATAAATACTTACATATTTAAATATGTATATTAAAACTAAATATACTATTTTACCACAAAGGCAAACGCTCTACGGGCAATGGTACGCACGTCGGATGGCGACATCAAAAAACCGTGAGTCCAAAATGGTAAGATTTAGCCAAAGACCGAAAAAGAGGTCCGAATTTAGTGTAGGACTTTACCTGGGAGGAATTCTTGCTAAAACACAAGTAAGCATTATCGATCGAAATTGTAAGGTAGGAAATAAAAGGCTTTTATATTTATTACCATGCTCCTTTCATAGATTTCTATCAGCCGTCATAACTGCACTAACTCCTGTCATAACCATATATCCTCATATAACCCATGGATGGATTGTGTGGATGAGGTTTTTAGGCCTCACATGATTCTTACGTCGATCCACATTCATATTGATAACCCTTCGTGTCACATGCATTTCATACCTCCATACCAAGACAAAGCGCTCCTAATCGTTTTTTCTCACTGGTGTTATTTTTGAAATTCCCCTTATATGCATATTAAATAAGGCATAATGAGGCAAAAAAATAGTTGAATAACAACACTTTATGACAGTATAACTATAACATCATCCTGCCAATGTTTACCTAAATATGTATAAAAGGATAACTAACTGACATAGCAGTGCATAGCTAAAACCATTACGCATTAGGTCCGAATTTGCTTGAATTCCATTTATTTTACATTTTATTTATCGAGAAAGAATTTCTGAAAATTCTATTCCTAAAATGATAACATCGTGTTTACGCAATTACACAATTGAAATAAAACAATTTTTACAGATATCATTGCATTTGTGGAAGATTTTTTCAACATTGCCAACAATTTTTAGCGTTCGTGGTCGCGGTAGGACAGACCTCTTATTTCAAATAAAAATCATTGTATAAATATTGCTCATTTTTAAGTTACATGAAAATTGGTTGGGGGTATTAAAAATTCATTATAAAGTAAATAAGACGTGATTTGTTGAACTAACGTCGATAACGTCTGCATTTGTTGTAATTTTTTTTTACCCTACGAATACAATTGTTGTTAGTATGTTAAAATAAGTTAATAATTAAATGGTGCCCCATGGCCTTTTAAAAAGTACATAATTTGTTAAATCTGCTACGATGGTCTGTACTATTTGTAAGCGAGTATGATTTCAGTAGACTCAATTTTTAACTGTAATGATGTCTTCTGAAAGAATATATCAATAAGTCTATAAATTACCTTATAATATAGATTAAGCCTGTGTAGACATTATGAAAAACGTCAGACAAGACCGCAATTCAGATTGACGTCACATAATGTGTATAGATTAGTCTTTTTATATACTCTACACGCATCGAACTGAGATAGAGCGAAACAGTTTAAAAAATATAGTTTAAAAAAACTAAAAACACGCTTTCAACTAAAAGGTGTAAAGGTGTGTTTCAATATAGGCACATAATAATAATGAACGAAATATATTAATATTATTGTGAAAAAAGCGTGGGTGCTCGACTTACGAAAATGTGGCACAAGCGTTTTTAAACTACATATATTTTTCACTTTTTAGTGAATAGCCACCGGAATGTAATTAGTATGCGTATTAGATTTGTCGGTACATCGAAGAATATATTCGGCTCAAGACGCAATTATTACCATAGGAAAGTCTCTACGCGTTTGTGTTATGCTGAATGCCCGACTAGCTCTATCACTCTTACTCTCATGCGAATCTAATTAGGACAATCGTTTTTTTTAAGCGGATTATTGCATCCGTTCACTGACGTCAAGTCACCTGCGGGTGGGTTACGGGTGTGCGCTTACGTCCCTCCGTCGCCTCGGATGGAGCGGGCGAGGAGTGTGCCGACCGTAATCCACCTCCACAGAACCAACCCAAAAAAAAAGCAAGCGGATTATTGCATTGTCATTGGTCTTTGATAGGTGTGCAAAGTTTAAAGAAAATCTGATCGCTCAAAGTAGGGAAAAATCGAGCTCAAAGGTGGACGTTACAAACAAACATACAGGTGAAGCTAATAAAAGCGTGTTAAAAATTGAAGCCAAAGAGGTAAATGTCTGTTTATTGCAAAGTTTGTTTTTCTTAATTTTATCGGACTTGTTTCATCATCATCTTGCTCTTATCCCAATTACTTGGGGTCGACGCAATATGTCATCTGTTTTGACATATTGCAAAAAGTTTCGGCAATGACTTTTATGACCGGCCGCCTGCCTGACGTCAACCCTCCTTGGGAATGTAATCGTTGACCAAAATGGTACCAGATGGAGTTGGTCCGGGTCAATCTAGGGCTCTTAGTCGTCTTTTACGACACCCACGAGCAAAGCAAGGGTTGGTAGTATTCGAAGCCGCTACCACACAGCGACTTGTTTATCGGACTTGTTTATCATTCTGGATACAATCATCGTGTTTATCTACCACATTCACAAAACGAAGCCGGTAAAATGTTAAGTAATACGGGATATCGACTTACTCTACGGCATCAACGGGACATACAAAACAAAATAAAAACATTTGGGAGCACAGACTCGGCTAAATATACAAAATACTAGCTTATGCTCGCGACTTCGTCCGCGTGGTGTAGATACTTTGAGCTAATGCTAACTTTAACCTAAGACTTTGTTTACATAGAAGATGAAAATACTAGTATTTTTTAATAATACGATTCTGCCACACACGATTTTTGCGAAAATTTAGCCGTTTATGCAGCGGCAGCTCTCCAAAGGAAAAAAAGGACCCCGATATTGAAACGTTCTTCATTGGTGCTCCGCTCCTGTTGGTCTTAGCGTGAGGATATATATATAGCCTATAGATTTTCTCGATAAATAGGCTATCTAATACTGAAATAATTTTTCAAGTCGGACCAGTAGTGCCTGAGATTAGCGCGTTCAAACAAACAAAGTCTTCAGCTTTATATATTAGTATAGAGTGCAGATATTATTTTAGCCTCGGAATTTTTATTACTCAGCAACGTAAACTGGTATGTATCCATGTCGGATTCGACATAGTAATAATGCCGTGAATCATACGAAGTAGGTAAATTTCACTTTGGCTCCATATACGGCATTTATAGTACTGAATATATAGCGAACTTATGCTACGTGATCACTTGCTGGAAATCACGTCCACCACTAACGCTACTAACGGCTGCTTTCAATAACGTGACTGTGATTAGGGTTAGATCACTATCCTCGATTATTATTGAGAATTAATTATCATTATAAGTAATCGCTTGTGGCATAATGATACTTAAATAGTTATCTTTTTTTTATCTGGGTGTAAGCCGAGCATATGTTCCCACAATTGTAACACCTGTAAGCCAGGATCCACAATGGTCTCCATAGATGAAACCATGATTGCTCACTCTCAGGCGGTCTCGAGAAATGCTTTTAATTATCTTGGGACCTGCAAAATATTAAATTAGAAAAGTTAAACAAGAGTTGAATAAGATTGATGCCGTTTTTCTCCTAAGCACAGCCATGTCTCCATATGAAGCAAAATTAACGCTTCGGTCAATAAGAAAATGTACAGCTACGATAAGCGTAGCAGTACAGCATCAGATACGGGAGAAATGCCTGAACGCACAGAAATTTTCATGAATTTACACAAGATCCAAGATATAGTGTATATTAATACATATACTATATGTTATATTAATATACTTTTTCGGGTTCCGTACCCAAAAGGTAAAAACGGGACCCTATTACTAAGACTTCGATGTCTGTCCGTCCGTCTGTCTGTCACCAGACTGTATCTCTGAAATTTTTACAAATTATGTATTTCTGTTGCCGCTAAAACAACAAATACTAAAAACAAAATAAATATTTAATGGGGGCTCCCATACAACAAACGCGATTTTTTGCCCTTTTTTGCTCAATATCGATAATGGCAATAGGGAGGCACTTCTTTACCTAGTCAATGGTACGGAACGTGCGCGAGTCCGACTCGCATTTGGCCGATTTTTATTATACAAGTTCTCTCCTCTTTAAACGGCAAAATAACAGTCACTAACAGTCGTACCGTCTCGTCTTCAATACAATATTGATTAAAAACCATCGCCTAAATTTCGCCTTTGGAGCATGGTGCCCTGCTCAGTTTGAGATATAATTAGTCTGGAGATACCTCGAACAGTCTTCTAGAGGGAGACGCAGATTGTATGATTCCCCATCGCCCACCGTACGTCCTTCCTCCGCATTTTGAATAATTTAAATAAGCGTCACGTTACCTTCAATAGCCCGCCCGACGTTATTCCTTTTCAGGAATTTATCTTTGCTCCTTCCTTACCTTTAAGGCCTTCTACATTGATATATTTATAAGAAATAATTAATCTTAATGCCAGAACTGCTGTTACGATATAGGTCATAGTTCAAGATATATCTGCGAAATAAAATACGCATTGATAAGGCTATGTGATTAGATTTTTAGGCTCGAGACACACGTGTAATATTTTTTTGATAGATATCTAGATCCTAGCATAACTATGCAACAGGCTTGTCGGTCCAGTCTACATGAGCATTGGACTGCCATCGTTCCGGGTTCAAATACAGCCAGTACGGTGGTACCATAAATTATAATTGATTTTCATGGCAAAACAAAGTCCAAAAACAAACAGGAAAACTGGAATTGTGTCCGATTAAAGGCAATAGGCACGCTGCTTGTAAGGGGTGTCCGTTAACTACGTGAATGTATCAGAGCGGACGGGTGGAATCTCGCTAATTATTATGTTGGGAAGAGAGGAGGTTTAGGTAAATATCATGTAATTTTGTTTCCGATAAAATAGTGTAAAAATGCGAGAAAATCAGATTAATTTAAAAGTAAAACATGTTTCTAGAATAAAATATGCCTTGGTATCGAGATATCGAAATTTTGGTCCCTATTCTTTATTACTTATAGTATGTGTAATGCGCATTGTTTAAATTTCTAGTATTATTTATCGTGGTTATCCGAACGTCGCAAAGCAGCACACATAAATACATCTCACTATGATTTTAGATTGCGATATAAACAATCGCGTTTGCGATATAAACAATTCTAAGCGAGTATTATAGTGCTAGTCTTGTCATTACTACAATGAGTAGCATAATAATCTCAGGACATCTCACCATTGAGAAGAGCGCGTTAAAAATTATCAAAGACGGCTCACGTAATTAATGGACGCCCTCTAAAGTGGAAGAATAAGCTTATAACGAAAGGGGAGTAACTACATACATTACATCTAACGCACACTCCGCCGGAGAGAAATGCAAAAATTTTGCGTATATATGACGCCTATATGCAATTAAGAGCGTTATCGGTAATAAGCGGCCGTAAACCCAAAAATGTGGTTTTTTGAGGACTGGTTACTCGTTCATCATAATAGCTTACTAAAAATTTATATAACCACTACATTAAACACATCTTTATATTGTGCTTGTACAGAATTATAACTCAATATTGTAACTATTTTATTAAAAGGCAAGGGTATTTTGAACTTAAGTTAATGAGATTTTACGAAAACGCCGAGTTTTGAAGTTCAGGTACGAATAAACGATAAGTCGTGGCAGCTCGAAAAAAATTGTAGATGTTAGGAAAATTACTGTTCTTGGGTATGTATAAAATGAAATTCAAGATTTCTTCCTTTTAAAACTAAAAAAAAAAATATTTCCTTAAGATTAATTTGACGAAAATGGCTCCTGTAAAACATTTAATTTTGTGAATAATACTAACCTTGGAATATTTAAAAAAATATCCACTATTTGTTCGACTATTGTAGAAGCAGTAAAAAAAAAACCAAATTGAAATACGAATAGTCACCCTCGTAATTAAATTTTAAATATTACTATAAATTGAACGGCATAATTGTTCGTAAGCCAGTCGCGCCTTGGCGCTCAACGGAGCAGGGTCACGTCGCTCGAGCTCTCCGCTCACAGCGTAAAAGACGACAATACGAACTTCAGCGTATACTGCGACTGATCGGTTTTGATTCGTAAGTATTTATTACTACCTAATTCTTTTAATTACTTTCATGCGATCTCTATAAAGAATGCGATCTCTATCTATATCTATACCAATAAATAAAATTGAAGTGTCTGTTTGTAATGTCAAAATAATAGGCTTTTTTCATGCTCACACGGTTATTTGCATGACACCTATGCCTAAAATAGAAATTAAAAAATTTTTGTCTGTCTGTCTGTGTGTTTGTTCCGGGTAATCTTCAAAACGACTGGACCGATTTCAAAAATTCTTTCACCAATGGAAAGCTATAATATCAGGGCGTAAACTAGGCTATATTTTATCCCGGTATTCCCACGGGAACGGGAACTACGCGGGTAAAACGACTATAACCGAAGCGAAGCGAGGGCGGGTTGCTAGTAAAGAATAATATAGAATCTTTTTACGTTTTAGGTGATGGGTTTTTAGTCGTGACTTTTGCGCGGCGCGGTTTCGCACCTCGACGGCGAGGGCGGAACCGCGGATATTTATTTGTTAAGGCCTCGCGGGCCGTGTAGGCTCTTTGTTGAGCGAGTGTGATATTGTCGTCCTCTTCGTCGAGGACGTCGGATGGATGAGATTTTGGAGGGTCTATAGGAAGCCGCCCCAACCACTAGTTGGTTGGGGTGTATCATGGCAGAGTCAAAGTAGCTCTGAGAGCACGGTTTCATAAACTGCTTGATGGTCGGCAGTTCGAGGTCGATGTGGAGATCGACGTTTCGTATGAACCACGGTGCTCCCGTAGCTCGGCGCATGAAACGATTTTGTAGTGTCTGTAGCCTGTGGATCCTGTGTGGCTTTACGTGCGCGAACACCACGCTGGCATAGGTCATGATAGGCCGTATGCAGGTGGTGTAAAGTCGGACTTTGAGAACACACGACAAAACTGTAAGGTACTTATAGTTTCAAAAGAGTAAATGAAAAGAGAAGTGAGCCGTCACTCAGGACGCCTGGCAGACGTGAAACATCAAAATTATTTTGAAGTCGTTACCGCAAAGCGTGGCGTTAACGCCGCTTTTAATGCCACGCGACGATCAGGTTCACCCCGCCTATAGATATTTCACATAAAAAATCCGAACGGAACATTTATGCAGCCTCATCTTCTGAAGATTATCAGCTAACTCAAATTTAATGTTTAATAATTACTAACCATACACAATATAATTTTTTCATAGAGAATCATTTTCTTCTTGTACTAGCAATAAATATGTAGCAAAATGTGGATCAAAATTTAATAACTAATTCCTGTAGTGGGTAGATTTAAATCTCTGACTGGACTTGTTAGACATCCATGGCCATGGCGACTAGGGCCATACTCGACTACTGCACGGCAGCCACGGAGGCAGCGTGCCTCTTGGCCGGAACTCTCCGGTGGGACCTGCAGGCGGAGGTACTCGCCGAGCTTTACCTGCTAGTATCAGAGACGCGAGCCACATATAGCCTCAATCAAGGTGATTGCCGCCTGGCGGGTCGACGCCCGCCGAGACGCCATGCTCGTTGGGCAATCGGACTGGAGAAGCCTCAATACGGTATCGGGACCGTCGAGTCCTTTCAGCTGGTGCTGATGGGGTGGTTGGGTCGGCAGCACGGGGTACATTCCTTCCGACTGGTGCAGGTATTGATGGGTCACGATAGCCAAGTACCTGCGCAAGCCCGTTAGGAGGGAGAGCACACCATCCTGCCACCACTGCTATTGCGACGTGAGCACGGCGCAGCACAGGCTCGAGGTGTGTGCCTCGTGGGCAGAGCAGCGCCGTGAACTCGTTGCAATCACCGGTGCCGACCGGACCCTGCCGACTATCACTAGGGAGATGCTCAGCAGCGTCAGGAACTGGAACGCAGTCACCGCCTTCTGTGAGGCTGTCATCTCACGAAAGGAGAAGCCGGCTCGTGTGTGATCAATCTTTGGTCACACGTTCCGCCACCGGCGACTCGGGCGGCGCAGATACGAGTATCCGCGCCTCACGCCGCCCTAGGCGAGTCCGCGGGTGACGGGACTTTAGTGTGTCACTCGCAGAGAGCCTGACCGTGTGACGGCGACCGATGTCCCGGGATAGGGACGTCGATTGGGGTTTTTTTATTTTTTTAAAATTATTACACAATAATGTGATAATTTAAAAAAATAAGTTGTCGAGTCTCGAACCCGAGACCAGAGTTCCCGCCGGCGAGCACGTTACCACGAGATTACCTCTTCTTGGCGATTCGACTTTGAATTTTTCTAGTACATAAATTACCCATCCAACTTTGACCCTTAAAATCTTTTTAACGAGGGCCCAGTTGACTCTAATATTTGGTAGTTGTGATACCCTCGTGCCCCCTCTACCACCTCACCAAAAATCATGGAAATCCCCGACCCACACGTCTGAGGGTCTCCTTGTAAGTTATACTCTGTGCCTATATTTTACTATTTCCTGTACTTTGCATATTAAAAATACATACATATATTCACGCCTTTTTCCCATAGGGGTAGGCAGAGTCCACTGCCCTCCACCTGCTACGATCTTTGACATATTCAGCGTAGCAAAGCGGTTCTCTGTGGGCCACTTTTCGCCCCCGACGGAAACGAGACGTGACGTGTCGCGAACCACATCGCCGCCATATTAAAATATTAAAAATATTAAAAATACAATTTTAACCGTTTTACTGTTATGAGATTTGGTTTTTAATTAAAAATTTTAAAATTTACATCATGTTGATTTTTAAAAATCTACTTCTCCGAAGAATATATTAGAAATTGATTATTATAAGCGCCAAGGCTCAAGACTGGTCATTCTATGAACTCGCGTGTGTGTAGTGCATTAGTGTGCGTCGATATCGAACCGTAGCAAAAAACCAAAAATGCGAGAAGTGCCGATTACCGATAACGCTCTTAAGTGCTTAAAATTACAATCGCAGTTAAAAGGAAACCAAATTTTAAGAATTACGACAACAACAATGCTTTTTTTTGTGTGGGCTGCGGTCGGCGTACTCCTCGCACCACTCCGTCCGGGGCGACAGAGGGGCGTAAGCGCGCACACCCGTAACCCACCAGTGACACGTCGCCTTCGTCGTTGGGCAGACCACCGGAGCAGGGTGACTTGACGTCAGTGGTTGGCCCGACGGAATACCCCTTGAGGAGTACCCTCTCCCCTCGGGGAGGACGTCGGTCTTTCCTCACGCGATCAGCCTCTCGGCAGGTGACGGACAACTTTTTGTCGCACTGCCGTAACATGTAAAACGTGAGGAGTGTGTATACATATGGTGACGGAGTTAAGAATACAATTTACCTTTCATTCTTACCACGCCTGGGATTTTCGTAAAAGACGACTAAGTGCGGTAGTCAGATAACATCACTGAAAAAGAAAAGCTTGAAACCTTACTATACCAGCACGTCTGGCCGGCATGGTGATCTCTGTCCGCAAATTGTAGATTCGAACCCATTGTTTCCAGATGGTAAATGGGTATGTAAAAATTGTGTGCTACTTAAACCTGATTGATTTAGGCTAAATTGAGACAAGCTGACAGGAATAAAGCAACAAAGATAGTTCTCAACAACAATATCTATGTTTCAGGTAACATCTTAAACAATCTGTTTGATGCATAACATTCATCATTCAATAATGCATCATTCAATAATGCATCATTCAACATGCTTAAACTGTCTAAAGTGCCCGTAAAAATTGTCGTTGGTATAATTTTACGTGATAGATCCGCAGTCGATGTAACCGAATGCTTTAAAAATCAAATACATATCTACTTTATTATATAGCAAATAAATTATTTCAATAACATTACTCTGATAACCTCTTCTATTATCTTAACCGTGAAGTCAACCAATAATAGATTAGGAAATACATGGAGAGGGTATTTACGCGTATTTCAAGATATTTTTAACTCCCAAATTATTGGATTAGGCGATTCATGACAAACCCATTACTATTCTAAAATGTGAAAGAAGGAAGACCCACCACTTTTTCACGGTTAATCAATATACCGCTCACCTTGAGAAAGGAAAGAGTGTGAGATAGGATTAACGTGGAAGGTATAAGGCAATTTTCTTACTCCTATCTGATGAGCCGCTTCAGAACATTTGAAGCCTAGCCATCCTGGGGATGCCTCGTTCTGTGCAAGTCCTGCTGCAAATTGCAAATTCAAGTGCTGGAGGCGTGAGAAAATGCCAGATCTTCCTTCCATCCCTACGTTTTCAAATATACCTTTTTCTTTTTTTTTTTTTTTTATGGGTGGGCTATGGTAAGCGCACGCGCGGTCCAGTCCGTCCGGGGCGATGAAAGGACGGCGCGCGGGCCCATAACCCACCCGTACCCACGTCACCTCGTTGTTGGGCCGACCACCGGAGCAGATGTGACTTGTCGTCAGTGGTCGGCCCGACGGAATACCCTTTCAGGTACCCTCACCTCTCGACATCCTGGGACGTCGGTCGCCATCGCGCGGTTAGCCACACTGCGGGTGACGGACAATTCCCCGGTCCGATCACCCGCGGCCTCGGCTAGGGCGGCATTAGGCGCAGATACTCGCGCCTGCGCCGCCCGAGTCGCCGGCGGCGGAACGTGTCGCCGAATAGGATCTCTACTCGCACACGATCCGCCGCCTCCTTCCGTGAGATAACGGCCTCACAGAAGGCGGCGACCGCGTCCCAGTTCCTGACGCTGACGAGCATCTCCCTGGCGATGGTCGGCAGCGCCAGGTCGGCACCGATAATCGCGACGAGTTCACGGCGCTCCCCCTCCCACGCAGCACACTCCTCGAGCGTGTGCTGCGCCGTGTCCTCGTCGCAACTGCAGTGGTGGCAGGACGGTGTGCTCTCCCTCCTGACAATCTTGTGCAGGTACTTTGCGAAGCATCCGTGCCCCGTCAGCACCTGCACCAGTCGGAAGGAAAGCACCCCGTGCGTCCGCTCCAACCACTCCATCAGCACCGGCCGGAAGGCCTCGACGGTCCTGACACCGTACCGAGGACTCTCCAGCCGGACTGCCCAACGGGCAATGACTCCACGGCGGGCGTCGACCCGCCAGGCGGTGATCTCCTGCAGGGAGACCATACCGCCGCGGGCGCGCGTCTCCGACACCCGCCGATAAATGTCGGCGAGCATCTCCGCCTCCAGGTCCCACGGGGGAGTTCCGGCCAAGAGGCACGCTGCCTCCGTCGACATGGTGCGGTAACCGCGTATGGCCCTGACCGCCATTACCCTCTGTGGTCGCCTCAAGAGGGCCCTCAGCCGGACGGTCAGGGACCCCGCCCACACCGGTGCGCCGTACAGAGCCATTGACCGGATCACCCCCGCGTACAGCTGTCGGCACGTAGCGCTGGGTCCGCCCACATTCGGCATCAGCCGCGAAAGGGCGGACGCCGCGCCGACAAGCCGGGGAACAAGTCGGTGGAGATGCTCCCGGAACCAAAAATGCCCGTCGAGCACCAGGCCCAAGTACTTCATGTGAGCCTGGATGCTGATGGTGACCGACTTCACGATGATCGAAGCGCCGGCGGGAGGCCCGGCGGTACGGAGGCCATGGAACAAAAGGGCCTCCGTCTTTTCCAGGGCTACCCTCAACCCCAGCGCTTCGATCCGCCTGACAATCTCCTCGGTGCCGAGAGTTGCCAGGCGTGCCGCCTCCTCTAGCGTCCCACCCCGGGCTGTGACGAGTGTATCGTCGGCGTAGCAAATTACACCCAGCCCGGGTGGGAGGCTTCCTCTCAACGCCCAGTCGTAGCCGATGTTCCACAGGGTCGGACCCAGAACCGACCCCTGTGGGACACCACACGTCATGGGCGTTCGCACAACGTCCCCTACTCGGTCAACGTAGAGGACGCTGCGCCCCTCCAAGTAGTCTGCCACCAGCCGCCTGAGGTACACGGGCACCCCGTGATACCTCAGCCCCTCCCTGATGCAGCTGAATGGCAGACTGTTGAAGGCGTTGGCGATGTCCAGGGACACCGCCAACAGGACTCCTCCGCCGGTGACGGCCTCCGCTACCACGGCCTTCAGGCGCAGCAGGGCCGCGATCGTCGAACGCCCCCTCCGAAAACCAAACTGGGCGTCCGACAAATCGGGCCCGTCCCCGACGAGTTGCCGCTCGATGCGGGCAGCCAACACCCTCTCCAGCAGCTTGCCCGCATCATCGAGCAGCACGATGGGCCTGTAGGCCGAGGCTGACTCGGGAGACCGTCCCGGCTTCGGCAGGAGAACCAACCTCCCCTCTTTCCAGCACCCAGGGAACTGTCCGGACGACAAACAAGCGTCGAACAGTCCCCTGAGGCGTGGTCCCAGGTGTTCAAGGACGAGGGCCAGCACACGGTTCGGAATACCGTCGGGCCCGGGGGCGGTGGATTTGACTCGCATACGCGCCACCGCCGCCCCCATTTCCGGCTCCGTGATGGGCGGAGCACTTTCATCGTCGGCCTCCCGGTCGCTGTCCGGCGAAGCCATGATCGGGGGCGTGTGCTCCACCCGCCGTGGAAAGAGGTCCTCGACAACTCTGGTGAGGAGGCTGGGCTGGAGAGTCTCGGTGAGGGGGGGGCCCCGCCCGCGGAGCTTGTTCAGCGCCGCGAGGTAGGGGCGACCCCAGGGGTCACGCTCGAGACTATCCAGCATCTCCCGCCGACTAACGTCCTTGGCGGTACGGACGGCCAGCCTGAAGGCAGACCGCGCACTGCGGTAAGCCTCGTACAGCTGGCCCTCCCGCTCAGCGTCGCGGTGACGCGCTCGGCTGCGGGTGTAGGCCCTCCGGGCACGTATGCACGCGGCCCGAAGGTCCGTCAATTCTCGGGACCACCAGGGGACCGCACTCTTCGGGGGCAGGCGCCGCACACGGGGCATGGCCGCATCGCAGATCTGCGTTAATGCACAGCGGATGCGGCCAGCCTCGGCATCCACCCCGTCCGCCTGGGGCGGTGAGGACAGCCATGACTGAACGATGGCTGCCTCCGCCAACAGGTCCCGATCCAATCGACCCACAGCCCACCGCGGAAACGCGGGAGCTCCGTCCGCCGTGTGACCCCTGCTGGGCTGCAGGAGGGTCCGGGAGACCTCTATCCGGATGTATCGGTGGTCGGATAGGGTCTCAACCTCCTCCTGGACGCACCAGCTCCTCACACGTGCTGCGACATTAGGGCTAGCGAACGACAAGTCCACTATCGACCCGCCCTGCTGCCGCACGCACGTTTGCACCGAGCCCCTGTTCAGCAAACAGAGGCCCAGTGCCGCCGCCCACTCTTCGACCGCCCGCCCGCGGGCATTCGTCCTGGGGGACCCCCACGCCGTGGACTTGGCGTTGTAGTCCCCCAGAACGAAGACTTGGCGCGGTGCTAGTCGCCGTATCGAGGCCCCCAGGATGGTGAGGAAGGCCCCGAAATCCGTCGCGCTCCTGTTAGGGGAGAAGTAAACACCAAATAGCGTAACCTCTCCCCATCCCGCCGCGACATACCCATCGCCCCTGTCCTTGAGCAACAAAGGCGGGGAATGCCACGACGTGGAGACGACGATTGCCACAGAGCCGTCACTGCTGCCCAGCCAATTGGGCCGGTCAGGCACCACGTACGGCTCCGCGGCTACGGCTGCACCGATCAACCACTCCGCCATGGCTTGCAGGAAAACGTCCTGTGCCTCGGCGGCGTGGTTGAGGTTGGCCTGCAGGAGGTGGTAGGATTCGGTCGCCATTAGTGGGCCGTATCCATCACCTCCTCCACGCTGGCGGGCGTTCGGGTCGCGCTAAGGACCGGAGCGGCCGGGGTCGTCGGGCCGCTCCGCCCCTTTGGGGCCGAAGCCGGGGGTCTGCAATCCTTGCCCCCCATGCGGTGTGTCGCGGGCCTATTGTCAGCCGCACATGCGGGGCAGTGGGGGGTGGCGGCGCAGGATGCCGCCTTATGCCCGGGTTGACCGCAGCGGAAACAAAGGTCGCTGCAGTCAAAGCAGTTAGTGCATGTCGGCCGAGTGTGTCCGACCGCCATGCACTTGTAGCACCTCGCAGGCCGGGACTCCAGCACGGTCACCCGCGCCGAGCTCCAGCCCACGAGGAGCCTGCCTGAGTCGGCCAGTTTCTTGGCCGACTCCACCGGGCACCGCAGCCAGGCGGCACCGACACCGCCCGGACCAGGGCGGATGGCGCCAATTCGGACGGTGTCCGAGGCACATCCGGTTCTAGCCACGATAGCCTCCCGGATGTCCTCCACCGTCACGGAATCGTCCAGACCCGTAATGCGCATTTCGGCGCACTTTACGGGCCTGGCGATTCGGACGCCACCCTCCTCCTCGAACAGACCCCGCAACTTCGTGGCCAAACTGTCGGCCGCCTTGGCGCCCTCGGCCCCAGAGAACTCCAGGATCCGAGCCCCTGTCTGGGCCTTGCGGGTCCTAGCTTCGACGCCTCCAATGTCAGAGACGTCTAACTCCCGCCGGGCGCGACTCAGGACGGCCTCGTAGCTTAGGCCCCTCTCAGCCGCCTCAGGCAGCACAGTAACGTTTTCAAATATACCTAAATGCATTATTCGTGTATGTGTATGTACCTTGATTTAGGTAGTGTTTGAGTGAAGTGCAAACGTTAATACATATAAGATTTATTAAGTACAATTTCATTCGAATCTATTAACCTGTGACGAAGTATTGAACTTCTTACTTTATCCTCTCAAGGAAAGTCTAATCATTAGCGGACTTTGATACGTTAATGGATGGAAAATTTTCGTAAAATTGTGAAGTTATAGAATACAAATAATACATTAAATTATAATTACATGTTATTGTGAGTTTTTATTTCATAAAACTTAATTTATTCATAATAGCTAAAAAAATGTAGCATTTTAATTTTATCCATAATTGTCATCCTTACGTGAACGTTGTATAATTTAATATAATTGATTATATAATTTAATATAACAAGAATTTAATTTTTATTATAATATAATATTTAAAAAAGTCACAAAAATATATTATCGCTATCAACTCCATGAAGACAGCAATAAGCACAGTCGTAACCGTTTTATAATATTTATCAGTACATTAATTATCATTTGACCACTGTGAGTCGCGGTAAGTGTTTGCAGTAACTAAAGTACAAATAATATTTCATATATAGATACATTTTATTAAGATATAACTAAATTCGTGTGATCGACGCGTTCGAATTGTAAAATATTCTAGGCACAATTATTATCTTATTACTGAAACTATCGAAAAAATTATCATAAATATACGAAAGTGCAAGTAAATAGTTATTAAATATATGATATTTATAATTGGCCTTAGTACGTTGTTCAGGCTCAACGAGCCAGACCAGTGACATAATGATTACAAATCGCTGTATTCCGCGTTCGAATTCAACAAAAGTGTTATTGTTATTAAGTTTACATGTCTAGAGATTCTTAATAGCAAACGAAACCTCCTTTATTTCGTAGACTGCTACAGATTTGTCCATTTCAATGTAAGCTTACACGTGTTATTTAATTTTTTTTGTTCCAGGGTCACCATGATAATCACTATCATACTATCCGGTCTGATTGTGGTTCAAGCTGGTGTTATCAAAGATGAACCCGAATGTGATGGTGTCAAAATAAACGGATTGTACTATGACACTGAAATTCTCAAAGACGACTTGGATAGACCGTATTTATTAGCCGTAGATTACAGCACGAACAATCTATATTTCAGTTACAATGTCAAAGGAGATGATGAGGAATTTAAATCCGCAAGACTAAACTTAAATACGAAAGAGTTTAACAATATTGAAGGCATCAATAATGGTTTCGCCCAAACAGTTGATCAAACAACGCATGAAATATACATTGGTGGAAGCGATGGCATATACAAGTATGACTATGGCAATAATAAAGCTGAACTAATCGCAGAAAGAGGTACAAATATATGGACTATTTATTTCAAAGATGTGTTGTACTTCTCCGTGTTCCCTACACAGTTTCTTTATACATTAATCAACGGAGAAACGATAAGATTTGCCGATCTAGAAGACACGAAAGTGGATCAATTCGTTATCGATAATGAAAATGATATTTTCTTCACAAATGCTACTGGTCTATTCTCTCAAAAGAAGGGAATGAAAAATTCTACATTATTATATAGAGAAAAACCGATAATGCGTAGTTTGACTACGGATATTAATGGCAACGTTTACGTTTGCCTTCAAGACGGCATTTATGCTGTGAGGAAAAATACTACATCATTGGAGCAGATCTTTGATATAGATGACGGATTCGGTCTATCTTTCGATAATGACAATAACATCGTGTATTCGGATGCTCAAAAACTGGTCAGACTTAAATTAAATAGACATAAACAGTGTGATAAATAAGTTATAAACTCATTAGTACTTAATAAGTTATAGTCGAAATAAACATTTTGCTTTAAAGTGACTTTTTGCAATTTATTTTATATAATCTCTCTAAAATAATTCACCTCGACGAAAAATATCAATAAATTTTTAGGTGTGGTTATCCTTAAAAACCTTATCGTTTTTTTACAAGACTTTTATTTGGCATGGTTTTAACACTGTAATTTTTACTGGCCTCGTAAGATCTTATGAGTTCTTCACGTAATAAGACCTATTTTTATTAACTTGATGTTCTCTCCATGCTCGTCATGAGAAATACAGTAGAACCAGTTTAATACGATTTCCCGCATAATACGCCATTTTGTGTCAGTCCCAGTAACTTGAGACATGTTTTCATACATTTCTTAACGCTTAATACGATTCGTCATCCCGTTTAATACGCCAACACGTGCCACTCAAATACACATAATACCCCTTGCGGTAGCGGCTTCGAATACTACCAACCCTTGCTTTGCTCGTGGGTGTCGTAAAAGACGACTAAGAGCCCTAGATTGACCCGGACCAACTCTATCTGGTACCATTTGGGTCAAAGATTACATTCCCAAGGAGGGTTGACATCAGGCAGGCGGCCGGTCATAAAAGTCATTGCCGAAACTTTTTGCAATATGTCAAAACAGATGACATATTGCGTCGACCCCAAGTAATTGGGATTTGGGATAAGAGCAAGATGATGATGATGATGACCCCTTGCGGCAGCGGCCAGCAACTGACGAAATGACGACTGTCGAGCGACCCTAAGTGATAATGACTAAGAAGACGATGAGTCAACTCCGATTTCGTCACACGCCCAGGCATTATCTGCAGGTGACCACTGATGTTAAGTCATCCTGCTCCGGTGGTCGGCCCAACGACGAAGGCGACGTGTCGCGGGTGGGTTAATGGGTGTGCGTGCTTACGCCCCTCTGTCGCCCCGGACAGTCGCAAGGAGTGCGCCGACCGTAACACACTCCCAAAAAAAAAGCATTATCCGCAGTGAATGATTTAAGACGTTATGTAACTTCTTTGAATCAAAGCGAAGACGAAATTAAATTACGTTGAAAATCTTGTAATTGATTAGCAATTAACCCACCACCGCCTGGAGCCTCAAAATCTTTTTGTCAAACTAAAATAAGTGATTACTTTAAGTAACGTAATAATAATAAACAACATTTTATTTTAGGTAATTATAATTTTAAATTCAATACGTAGGTATTCAAAATAATAATAGAATGTAACAAATAATAATGGCACGTTTTTTTTCCTTTCCCGCATAATACGCTTTCCCGCCTAAGACGCGTTTTTGGTCGGGTCCCTGCAAAATCGTCTTAAACGGGTTTTACTGTACTAGTTTTGTCGGCTAAAGTTTTCTACTTTTACTAGCTGACTCAACAGACGTTGTTCAGATCAAATCTAAAAAACTAGTAAATAGAATTCGCCTTTAAATCGATCGCAGCGCCACCAACTGGTTCCAATTATTAATCTAAAACATTCTCATATCCATCGGACCAGCAACAAAAAAAAATCATCAAAACCGATCCCGCCGTTTAGAAGGAGTTCAATTAAAAACACACGAACAAAAGATTTATAAAGATTTACTACAATAACATACTCATATTTGTATTTTATTTTTTATTTTTTTTTTTATAATTTGGACTTTACTAGTCTTATTTTATAATGTCATGTGCTTATCTATACCAATAAATAAAATTGGAGTGTCTGTTTGTAATGTCAAAATAATAGGCTGTTTTCATGCTCACACGGTTATTTGCACGACACCTATGCCTAAAATACATATTAAAAAAATTTTGTCTGTCTGTTTGTTCCGGGTAATCTTCAAAATGGCTAGACCGATTTCAAAAATTCTTTCACCAATGGAAAGCTATAATATCAGGCCGTAAACTAGGCTATATTTTATCCCGGTATTCCCACGGGAACGGGAACTACGCGGGTAAAACGACTAAAACCGAAGCGAGGGCGGGTTGCTAGTTAATGTAATAAACAAGGCACGAGTTGAGTAAAAGTTGACGATGGGAAAAGCAAACAACAGCCTTTCATTTTCTCATGGAATCTAGATTTGCAAATAATGAATCAATTTCTAATTCAACGGAATATTGAGTATATCTTAATATATATAAATTACGTGTCACGTTGTTTGTCCGCGATGGACTCCTAAACTACTTAACCGATTTTAATCAAATTTGCACACCGTGTGCAGTTTGATCCAACTTGAAAGATAGGATAGCTTCATCGATCACTAATAATACTAGATACACAATCAGCGACAAAAAATGTCCTCACCAATGAGCACCCATTTGAACGTTTGGGTGGTCATTTAATTTAGTAGCATTTGTACGCTCCAGCGGTAAACATGCTTCAGTGCTCGTTTAAAAATGCATAAATCACTCATCCAGGACGCTAAAAAAGGATGGAGTTTCGTATTTTCTGTAAGTATTAATATTATCTTTACATAATTGTTATCACTGTATTGTAAATATTAGTCTTTTGTCAAGAAATCATCGTAAAAACATTTTCAAAGTTATAAAAATATAGTTATAAAGCAACCCAATTGTGAATACTCATAATAAACACATTAATCATATTATCGTATGCCCACTTGAATCGCTCGTGTTACCGTTGTTGGTGCTGTTCCGGTTGGTGGAGACGCTATTGTTTCTTTTTTATTATTCAAGTATTGTTTTTTTTTTGTTTAATGAGACTTTTATATTTTTATAAATACAATTATAACTTTTTATAGATTAATGTTTTTACTATATAAATAATAACAAATATTATATAAAAAATAACAAATATTACTAAGCGGATGTTAGGTAAAATTTTGGCAATAATGTTACTTAAAAAGCTTTTATTTAAGGTCAAATTTTGTTTAACAACTCCTATGAATCTGTCATAATCTTACCCTGGTGGTTAGAGATAAGCAAAAAAAAACCGCTAATCAGCTGATCGCAGAAGAGCATTTTATTGTGAAATGCATGTTTTAGAGAAAAAAATACTCTAGCAGTGAAAAAAATACTCTAACAAATATGTGTAGATTTTGTTTATTCTAAGATTACAAATGCGATAGGCATTTGTAATCTTAGAATACAAATGTGATTGTTAGGCTTCATTGCCCAAAGTTAAATAAATATTAATTGTAGAAGTATTTGTAGATTATTATTTTTAGTTTTGTTCAAGAAGGTTATAACATTAAACTTTGGTAAAAATTCATAGAAGATTATTTTTGTTTGATTACATTGTATGTAGGTCATTTAGTATATAGTTTTGTTTTTTAAATTGTTATAAGTTTGATTGTTAAGTTTCATTGCCTAAAGATAAATAAATAAATGATACCAATTGATAAAGTGAAGACCGATAATGTGATTATGTGAGGTACCGATATTGTGAGGTTAAGTTATTTTTATTGCATTAAAAACATAAGAAATTAATGGAATTGGATTTTCTTATATTAACCAACTATTATTACCCACTTAAAAAAATTATACACTCAAAAATATTCGCAATAATTTCGCGAATGGGAATGCGAATGGGAATGCGAATGCGAGTGCGAATATACAAAAAATATGCGAATATTCGCGAATGCGAATATTCGTTACATCACTAATATATATTATATATGTATATATTTTATATAGATGGAGCTAAAAAATTTGACTTCATTCGTGTGGTCTTAAGCACACTTGTCTAATTTTGTTTTAAAAATTGAATATTCATATAAATTATTAGTCAAGCAAATATAAAAGAATAAATGAATAATTATTCCTGTATGTATGTTTCATTAATACATGGCAGTGCCCTATCTAAAAATATAATGTTTACATGAACTCCAAAGTATAGAATAATGCTGATATACATATAAATATATAATATTAAACTTAACAAAAAAATACCAGTTTAAATGAAAAATATTAGACAGTTCGACTCCACGCATTCCTTATCCTAGTGGCAAGCCTTGGTCATAAATTTCTGTTGCATTTTTGACACCTCGTAATTTAAACTTTAAAACATGCGTGTAAGACTGAATTTGATTTGAAGTATGATGATCAATCAGAGGCGAGCTTCGGTCGTGAAATTTTGTTGCCTTTCGTACGTAGTATTGTAAATACAACTTTAAATTATGCTAATAAGATTGAATTTTTATTAATGTATAATTATTTAGACTAGGATTAGGTGAATACAATTGGGGACAGTTTTAGAAGAAATTTTGAATGAGATTGTGCATCTAGTTAATTAGTGATCGATGGATAGCTTACATCTTAATTTATAGTCGCAATATTATTTTATTGCAAATTATTTGTCTATTATTTGACATTCAGAATTATCTGGTAACTCCAAAGATTTTAATAGATAGCGATATCTGTTGACTGGATTGAGTAAGTAATTTGTGTGTGCTTTATTTTCAACAGAACAACGTCTGTTGGGTCAGCTAGTAACACTATATAGAATCAAATGGAATATAATTGTAATATGCTGCAAAATAATAAACCTAATAAACATAGGACTTTTTTATCATCTAAAAATAGTAGTGCTACAAAATATAACGTGTCAATAGGAATAGAGCAGCGACCATAAATTTTTAAATATTAATAAGTTTAGAACAACGCAATATCCTCGACCCGAATAATAAGTATTTTCGTGAAGTTCAATAGGAGATCAAAACCGCGGTTCCCTGTTCAAAATTAAGTAACAACAATACATAAGTAATAGGTATCTCTGTAATTAACGCGATTGGGGCTAAAATACATGGCGGCAAATGTATGCGTGTTACGATCGTCAATTATTTGAAGGTGCGACAATATGCTGTGCACACTGCATTCCTTGTGATGACGGAGTAGGAATACAATTTGCTTCTTGCTCGTGGATGTCGTAAAAGAGGACTAAGGGATAAATATGTATATGTCGCAGCGTCACTACCTCTGGTGCCATATCTTAATAGTTTTTAAGAATCAATCGATTACCGAAACGTCAAGTATTATACTTGGGTGTGTTCGATACAACGTTGGCAATTATTTTTGATGTTTGTCGTTTGACCGTTAACGTTTGAAATATTACCGAGCTTTCGTTATTGAGAGCGGTCCGTTGAATACTCAGTTGGGAACGAGACTCGAGAGCGATCGGTCGTTGTTGCTGCCGGGTTGTATCAAACTCAACGCGTTTCCCAAACTCTTGAGTTATCCGTCGGCAAACATAATCATTAGTTATAATAGAAAATTGTGATAACGTTAATCATTGAATATAGTTTAAAAGTAGCCATCCGAAGTGTTATTTTATTACATCGCTATGTGTAATCGGTCTGATAGTGATGCAGCACGGCCCCCAACCCTCGATACATATAACATCTAGCCAAGAGAATGAAAACTCGAAAAAAACCCCATGCCAACACGTCTGCCCAGCGTGGTACACCACGCGGCACGTAGGTCTATTTCCCTCCCATACAACGTTCAATTCAATTGGAAGTGAAGTGGATCTCTTTAATGATTCTCTTCATAAATATAAAAGGAGTGTTGTCATCACTCAATTCTATTTAACTCTTCAAATACATACTTAAAATTATATTAACCATTTCAACATTCTTTTCTCCTTTGTTTTTAATTTTTTTTTTTAATGCAAACGGTGGCAAACGAGAAAACAGTACACCTGATGGTAAGTGTTGCTGCCGCAAAAGGCCTCTGCCTACCGCGAAGAAAGTGAAGGGAGTGTGAATGAGTGCATTGAGGCTCGGTGATGCCAGGGGCACCACCAAAACCCTCCACACGCAGACACCCTCAGAAAGTTGGGCTTCCGGCTCTCTCGCTCACCAAACGAAGCGCAGTAACAAATTGCTACTACTCGGACGTCGATTTTCTGCGAGAGTGTGGTACTACCCCGGACGGACCGGCCCGCGGCTGTAGGCAGTTTTGTTTGTCTCTTTCTTTCTTTTTTATATTTTGTTTCCTTAATATGTTACCACTTTTGTGCACGCTGTGATAGCTTAACAATTGAGCATTTAGTTTAATTTTATGTTAACATATAATATATTTTAATATTTCTAATGTTTTAATTACTAGATGGCCTTAAATGAATAAATAAATAAATAACGGAGGAGGCTCAAGCCCAAGTGTGACGTAAATGGGCTGGGACGATGATATAAAAAATTTCGGAGCATAGAACGGCTTTTCTTACGGTATTGCTTGCCTAAGGGAACATATTATGATGTTAGTTTGACCTATTAATTTATTGTGTTACGTTTGACCCATTACCAGAGAGAAGAGTGGCGTTGTATAAATCTTTAAACCGTCAACATACAATACAAACACTTATTGCCTACTTCATTGGAACAATTTTACGTCTTTCCGTGAGACAGCAAACACGGAACACAATTTTTTTATCAATTCTATTTATTGTTACATGGGTAAGTTTGAACTTGTATATAAAAAAATGACAGCACTTCATAAAGTTACGACAGGCCGACACACAATATCTGGGAAGTTGAGAAATATTACTTCCTTTCCTTTTGCAATTTATTATTATGGAAGTAAATATTGATATAAATGGCATTACAGATTAAGTTAAAATAATTTTAGACTCGTCAATTTTTTGGAAAAATAATATAAATGGAATCATTGCGATTAAAGTTTTGTTACTACCGTGCTATGTGGTGTCGGGCGGCGGCTTCGAATATCATCTCTTACATTGCTCGCGTGTCTTGAAAAAAAATCTAAGAACCTACTTCAAACCCGTCTAATTAGAGACATAGACCTAGGCCAAAAGCATCTGATGCAGTCCAGCTAATAATTACATTCCTAAGACGCGAGGTTAAAAAGAGTACATATTGAATTGATCTCAAATTATTGGGATAAAATCTGGATAATGGTGAATACTAGCCCGGCAGTTCAGATAAAAGCTGTTATTACTTGATTTACTAGCCAATACAGATTCTCAGCAAATCGGCTTCAACAGTAACAATCCCGCAAACAATTTTTAATCAAAGATTTAACTCGTTTAAAGTAAATTCAGCAGTTTAGTGATTAGAGTACTTTTGGTCGTGACAACTACATGGGATTCAGACATACATATAGTGCTTGCCGAGATTCGTCAAGGCTAGGCAACGGTAAATGTCTTAGTAATGTGACGATCAACGAGCAATCATGGCCCGATGGACAGCACAATCAAAGACTCTTTGGGACAATAGACGCATCTATTGGTGCTGATTGTACTTAGGGCGTCTGCATTAGATCTGGTCACTCCAGCAAATGACAGTCGCAAAGAGCGAATACCATCACTAATTGTAACAAGGCCATGACTTAGCACACACTTGAAATTAATTAAGACTTAGAAAGAACTTCATATCCGCCTATTATCCTACACAACAGCACCAGGGATTAGGGTACATATGCTACGAGATCGTAATCTCGCAGAAGAAGCCAGCTGAAAGAATTAAAGAGGAAAACGCCGAAGGTGTCTGGTGTTACTTCAAGATTTTTACTCCGGCGGTAAATAACTTCCAACCGGGGTCCTATGTCCCGGATAACAAAAGCTATAAGTTTATCATTCATAAATATTGGAGCAGGTTATGTCTTTTCCATCTATCCATAAGCATATGAAGATCCTCTGTAGGATATGAACATCCTCAAGAGTGATTACTTTATGACGAATCATAATTACCATTTTTGCAAGTAGTGCCAAACTACTACTACTACTACTAACTAGATTAAAGTCTGTTAAGTATCCTTGGAAATTGTCGCTTTCCAAGCTCCTGGCGATCTCGCAGCCAGTCGTTAAGACTCCTATGGAAAAGTAAGAGGTGAAGACAAATTCCGTACTTCGCCCATCAACAAGTATCCTTTATACAAATAAAAACGAATAATAGATACATCAGAGGGCCTTCTCATGCTAAAGATATGATAATCAGTTCATGTTTGTACTCACAATAATGTTGTAATTAATTAGTATTATATTAACTTGTTTTATAATTAATAAAATGCAGTAACACTATGCAACTAAATAATTAAAAGAACATTTTGTATGTCATTTTATATAATAATAATTAATATTTACCTGAACGTCTCCTGTTGCTATAATTATAAAAATACTATATTGTAGAGACATCTCTACCGCTATAGCAAAACGTAACTGAAAACGGTTGACATAACTAATAACACCCATTACTTATCTAGGTACAAAAAACTGACGATAATGCGACGCTGCCAACTAACAATATCACAACAATAATTGGTTTCATACGGTGATTCTCGTTTCGCTGTTGTGGTAACCGAACAACACTAGTAAGTGTAAAACCAAAATAATTATGCTATCGCCTTCCTTTTGCAAATAGTAACTAAAAGTGGTTTTGTTTCTCGTTGCCATCGTATGCTACACAAACTGTTCATTATAGTGCAACCTATGAAAGTTTATAATAGTTGAACTATGCATAAATAGAAATAATGTCGCGATTACTTAATGCGTATTCATCAGCTTAAAACCCGTTTTGAAACCGATTCGGCATAGGTTATCAATATCGGTATTGATACCAAACATCGGTTAGTAGCCATTGCCATAAATAGCCGATAACGCCCATGTCCACTGTATTGACTTGTACACTAGGCACTATTATCTGTAGACCTAACAAAACCTCATTTACTATTAATTGTATTAATGTGGAGTATATTTAAATAAACTGTAGTATGCAGTCCAATAATACTATAGGATAAAAGTCCTAATACTGTGAGCAATACTAGAATTTTTATTATTATTATACAGTTGTTATTATCCTACAATACTACTGCTACTGCAAGCTACATACCAACATTATCCCATGAAATCTGCCCTTCTTTTACCTCACTAAATAAAAAAAAATGTGCTACTAACTATTTATACAATAAAATTAAAAATTTTACATGTGTAAGAATACAAGTAAGAATACAATTCACCATCCCCTCTTCATCTTGCCTGTATGTGTCATAAAAGTCGACTAAGGGATATTATATGCAAATAATATCTCAATATGATATTCAATATCAGGAAAAGCCCTATATCAATCCATTTCACCAACATGGTAAAGTAGCTCAATATGCCTCCTATTGTGGAGGAGGTTCGAGCCCAGCAATAGGATGTATATGAGTTGAGATCATGAAATATACAAAATTTTTATGGTAAACTGTTCTGAAAAGTATATGACACAGCCATAAACAATTGCTACTATTTGTTTTAATGTACTTCAAAATGGCATATTGTGGTGATGGGTCTAAACAATTATTATATGAAAGAAACAATTAAAATGCAACTGTAGGCATAGACAGCTTCTTTGCTGATGATGATTTTTTAAGGAATAAGTCTTGCTAAAAAACTAGTTGCAGTTATAACTAGTGAAAAAACTAGTTGTTGTAAAAGAAAAGTTGGTTAAATAACAAAATGATAAATACAAATTTTGCAACAAGATTTTTTTCTGCTTACATGAAGTGATAATTTATATCCAAAGACTTTATTAAAATAATATTACACAAGCCACACTTTCTTAAAAACAGTAAAAGTTAAAATTAAACGTGCACTATAATTCATTAAAATTCTTAGTGCCCAATTATTTCAACTTTATATGTATGTTACAGTTTTAATTATAATAGTGAAGAAATGAAGACATTTTCACTAGCCGTCTATGCAATATTGTTTTAATTCAGAGGTTACACCTTAGGTATGTAAATATGTTGTAAAAAGAACAGTCATACCACTCGGACATTGATTACTAAGGCCAATAAGTTAAAATTATATAGATGGAGACTGAAGAAAAAATTAATGTTTGCAATTTGAAACATGTACTCCTCCATCGTACATACCACTGCCATTTTTAGTGGTAGGACCACACTGTTGACAGTTATCCGTCTCGAGCCGCGGGCCGGTCCATATGGGGTAGTACCACACTTACACAGAAAATCGGCATCTGAGTAGTAGCAATTTGTTACTGAGCTTCGTTCGGTGTGGGAGAGAGCCGGAAGCCCAACTTTCCGAGTGTGTTTGCATGTGGTGTGTTTTAGTGCTGCCTTGGCATTTACATCAATTCATTGTATGTAATTTATTTACAGAAATTAAAATGAAGTAATGATGTTTACCTAAATAAAATTGAACATTTTGAGTGACATGAACAAAAAATCTCTAAAAAGCAGGCATCAGACCTGTATTACTAGTAGATCTTCTACCTACCACAGGCACCAGGGATCCATACTAATTTTTGTAACTTTAAAATCAGTGTTATTGTGTATGACAAAGTGTTATGGTGAGAAATAAATTATTATTATTATCACATGTTCATCATCAGGAGAAATGAACTAAACTAGTTAGACGAATCCAATGACTTGATGAGTATCTCATTGATACACGGTAGCTACATAATCATTACACACTGAGTAGTACCAGAATAAGTAGCTCTGTGGTACCATCATAAATAGCTGTTTAAATGTTAGAGCACAAATGTTTGAAAGTAAAGTTCTCAATTTTGCATCTAAGATGCCTAAAGCAACTAACAAAAAAGTACTGATGATCTTGATACGGATGGACATATATTCATAAAATTGTAACTAAGAAACATGTCAATCATAGTAGCAAAAAAAACTGTATCATAATTTGTCCATTCTTTTATGAGCTACGAAGCAACAGATGGACACACAAGAAACTGTCTAGTTGACACAGACTGATTCAAAAGGACATTGCTCACAACATGGTATAGCTGTAAAATGGCAAGATTAAAAAAATTACACACATTGAAGTTAACAATTGTTTGGTCGTTAATATATCATAAATCAGTAAATGTTATACCTGATTAATTAACTAATGAATTTTTACACAAAATGATATATTATATTAGCACCAGCTGACCCAACAGACGTTGTTCTGTTCAAATCTAAAAAAAATAGTAAAAAGGAATTCTGCTTAAAATCGATTGCAGCACCACCTACCGGTTCCAATTATTAATCTAAACCATTCTCATATTCATTGGAATAGCTAAAAAATCATCAAAATCGGTCCAGCCGTTTAGAAGGGGATCATTTACAAACATAGGAACAGAAGATTTTTATACATATAAAAATAGAAAGGTTTATATAGTCGAAAAAAAGATTACATTAGAAACTTTTATATAGTCGTTAACTTTTCTTAAATTTTCTGCGCAACTTTCTTATTTATTTTTTTTTCCGTAATAGTCAGTTCTCAAGTCATGTTATTGTCCTGCCCGAACAGCGTCACCTACCGGGTCTAATTGTGAATCTAAACCATCCTCGAATCGCCTTGAACACACACAAAAAATTTCGTCAACATCGGTCCCGCCGTTTAGGAGGAGTTCAGTGACATACACACGTACGCTAGAAATTTATATATAAGATGAAAGGCAATGAATTTATTATGTATTTATAGAGAATGAGGAAGATGTAAAAATATATTACAGAAAATAAATTAATTAAATGTTTACATTTGACAATTAAAATAATAACATAATTATTAATTCTAAGTTATTTTCTTTTTTTCGGTGTTACGGTTAGCCCACCAGCGGCCCGGCTCCATCCGTAGAGACAGAGGGGCAACATGCGGCCCCGTAACCCACCCTATAGCACGTCGCCTTTGTCATTGGGCCGACCACCGGTACAGAGTTCCTTGACTTCAGTAGAATTCTGACAGTGCTGAGTGGTCACTGCTACAAATACTACTGACCCTTAGATTGCTTGTGGTTGTAAATAAAACTACTTTATGGATTTTATTGTGTCTGTATTTGATTTTTGTTTGTCCAATGTTTTGAACACTTTACAGCATTCATGGTAACAGGCGGACTAAGACGTTTGACATCCAACAAGTCATCATTATTGCTTGTGGTTATCATATAAGACGAGTAAGAGCTTTACATTAACCTGGGCCAGCTCCTCTGGTCAACAATTACATGCCCAAGGATGGTTGATGTCAGACAGGCAATAAGTCATAAAATTACTAATAATAACTTTAGTAATATATATGACTAGCTTCTGCCTGCGACTTCTGAAAATATTTTTAAGTAATATGATTGTATAGTTCCCGAATACAGGATATTGTGTTATTGCCTTTAGGTGCAAACGAGAGGGCAGCCCACATGATACTAAGTAGAAACTACCTCAAAAGGCCATTTAAAATATCAGGGACAGAGCCCGGTGACTGCATAATGTAAAGTGGAGTTTGGATATCCTTAGCCCATTATCATTTCTCCACATCATTATTTTGGCAAAACATAAAATGTTAATCTTTAGATAAAAATTGTACATATTTAAAACTACATACCCATCTAAACATAAATAGATTAATAAATAAACAGATAACCTATTGTCAAAAAAACAGACAATTGCGAATTACAAATTTTATAAAAACAATACACAAATCCTGTTACCAAATAAATATGTATATATGGTGTATCTATACATCGTAGAATAATGATTTATGAATAAAATAGATAATAAATCAAGAATTATCTATATACTCACGGTTCTGGACTATATTGAGCGCCTCCAAAGAAGCCGTGCCTGTCTGGTTGCGTTGTAACTGAGGAGCATATCGAAGTTGTATCACCTAAATCACTCCTGTCTCCTCCTGCACTTTTCACACTCTTTTGCAATGACATTTTACTAACAATACACACTTATTCTATCCTCTCTCTACAACCATCACAAGCACTGCGCTAGCACCACAACGACCACCAAGTGGGCGTACAAATTAATTACAAAACATGTAATTTGGTCGTACGCTCACGCCCGTCTATAGTCAACATTCACAGAACAGACACAAAAATGAGAAACGGCTGCAGTGTTAAATGCAGCAATCGCCACATAGCCAAGAGACAATGTCGTTGAATATGGTGACAATACGTGCTTGAAATAAAAATACAACTTGATTGCTTTCCTTATCAAAACTCAACGTGTGGGTGGGTGGGCGAGTGACAGTGTGACCATATTTTTTAATAGAATCTACCCATCACAGACTAAAAGATCGGCTAAGAGGTCGAGTTTCCGGATTTTTACTCTAATGAGTCGACTTAATGTAATCTACCATTTCAATTATATTATTACTAGAAAGATATACCAGACATGAATGTATAGGATTCAATATAATTATGGCCATAATAGCAAATAAGAACTAAATATATCAGATAATATCAGATAATGTTTGTTTTATTTATTTTGTTTTAAAGCGTGAATATATAATAATAATAATAATTTATTCAGTACTCTTACTTATATAGCTAGCCTACGAAACGTATTTTACTTTCTATACAAATTAACATTTTTCATAAGATTAGAATACTCTGATCTTAAACTAGACCGAGGCCTGTGCTATAAGTATCAGAGCACCTGCCCCCATATATAACTTAATTAATGTGTTATTAATGTTTATGGCACTCAAGAGTAAGAGTGTGCGATTTATTTTGATTATATGAGAGCGAATAGCATTCAGCAGAATGTAGATATTTATGAAATAATAAATATAATACGTAGGGTACTTATCCTGTCTATCGGGATAAATGTCATATATAGATTTGCAAAGAGCAAAATAGGCAATGCCTGTGAATACTATTAATTTCAGTAAAGAAGTTTTTATATTAAGAAGTAAGTCAACCTAAATTCGAAATTTAAATAAGGAATAATAGAAAACTAGCCGAGTCACAGCTTCGTTTGCGATAAAAATTTAACTCCAATGCATTAGGTATACGTGAAATCCAAATGTATACCATTGTTTTGTTTATTATTATAATTCATGTTTTTCTACGTTTTCAGCAATATAATATGTCAATTTCGTCCGTTTTTCATTTATCATTAAAAAAACATTTTCATCATGTTATCCGCACAAACTGAACACATATTATTTTTAATACCATACTACTATAAAAACTGTTCATGAGCAAATATTGGCTTTAATTAGCTCTAAATCATACATACAAAACATCAAATAGTTTTTATGTGACGACCATAAAGTTAGCACAAAGCATTAAAATAGTATTTTATGCTTGCATTTACAATAAATATTATAGATTTTTATATAATGAGTAAGAATCTACTTAATAAAGTTAGATACTTGCTCGAGGTACCTATGTATACCAATATTTTGTATAATATTTAATTCAACAATCTGAGGGTATAAACTAAATTGACACTACTGGCAACCTTGGTCAAGAGACCAAAGAAAAAAAACCATGAGCGTTTTTATAACATAGTCAGTTTTTTTTTCTAAATAGAGAAATGCTAATGTCAAATTTACAGATAATGTTACCAGCTCTTTTGTGCAGTGTTGTATCTACAAATACGGTTTGATAAATCGTAACTTTTTATTTTTATTAATAAGCTCCAAAAGCGTATAGTTAAAATTCATGTACATGTCAATTCATGCACACGACACGCTATACCAGGGAACAATAAGCATGAGACATTATGCATGACACATTATACATGATCTGATTAATCGGAGAGCCATTTATACCATATCGTTTTTATCAGTATTATTAGAGCGTTTAGATTTTTGTAACGCTTGCAGAAACAATATATAAATAAATCAATTAATAATATAGAATATAGTTTGATACGTTTTTGTACATTTTGATACATTTTTTTTGGATAGGTTGCGGTCGGCGCGCTGCTCGCACCACTCCGTCTGGGACGACAGAGGGACGTAAGCACGCACACCCGCAACCCATCCACGTGCACGTCGCCTTCGTTGTTGGACTGACCACAATAATTTACACTATAAAATTAATGCTTGATAAAGTCTAAACAGTCTAAAACTCTACTTTTCGCGACTTACGCTCAGCGAAATCATTTATTCGGTCCTTGGAACCACCCTGTGTAACATCGGGTACGACTGGGCGTTGGAGGGAGCCTCCCGCCCTGGTTGGGCGTGATTTGGCGGGCTCGTCACAGCCCGCGGTGGGACGCTAGAGGAGGCGGCAAGCCTGGCGACTCTAGGCACCAAAGAGATCGTCAGGCGGATCGGGGCGTTGGGGTTGAGGGTAGCCCTGGACAAGATGGAGGCCATCCTGTTTCAAAGGCCCCGCATGGGCCCTCCCATCGACATCTCGATCACCGTCAATTCGGTTGATATCAGCATTCGGGCGCATATGAAGTATTTGGGCCTAGTGTTCGACGGGCATTGGTGGTTCCGAGAGCATTTCCGCAGGCTTGCTCTACGGCTCAGCGGCGCGGCGTCCGCCCTATCGTGGCATATGCCGAACGTGGGCGGACCGAGCACTACGTGTCGACGGCTGTATGCGAGGGTTATCTGGTCGATGGCCCTGTATGGCATGCCGGTGTGGGTGGGGTAGCTGATCGTCCGACTCAGGGCTCTACTGTGGCGACCACAAAGGGCGTGGATACCGCACGGTGTCGACGGAGGCAGCGTGTCTGTTGGCCGGGACTCCCCCGTGGGACCTGGAGGTGGAAATGCTCGCCGGTTTGTATCGGCGGGTGACGGGGGTGCGAGTGGAGGGCGGTGTGATCTCTTCGAGGGAGCTCAGCGCCTGGCGCGTCGACACCCGCTGAGACGTCATTACCTGTTGGGCAGTCCGGCTGGAGAGGCCTCGGTTCGGTGTTTGGACCATGGAGGCAGTGGTTAAAACGGCGGCACGAGGTGCTCTCCTTCCGACTGGTGCAGGTTTTGACGGGGCAGGGATGCATCGCCAAATACCTGCACAAGGTCGTTAGGAGGGAGAGTACACCGTCCTGCCACCACTGCGATTGCGACGAGGACACGGCGCAGCATACGCTCGAGGTTTGTGAGTTTGTGTTCGGTGCTGGGTGAACTGTGCCGCGGTGTCAGCCTTTACGAGGCAGTAGTCTCGCGGAAGGGGGTGGCGGAGCGCGTGCGCGAGGAGCGTCTCCTCGACGACGCGAACCGCCGCCGGTGACTGGGGCGGTGCAGACGCGACTACCTGCGCCTCATGTCGCCCCAGTCGAGGCCGTGGGTGACTGGACCGGGGATTTAGTCCGTCACGGTCATGGGTTACGGGTGTGCGTGCTTATGCCCTTATGGCGCCCTGGACGGAGTGGTGCGAGGAGTGCACCGACCGTAACTCACAAAATAAAAAAGTGTCCGCACAAAATATTTTTCTTCCAATTTTGCCGCCTTTCTAATAGTGGCGCCCGGGGCGGTCCACCCCTCCGCCCCCCCTTGCTACGCTACTGCAGACAAGTGGTAACTCATGTTTAAATGAATGGTGTGGTTCTGGTTCTTGTGGGACTAACCACTTTTTAAGTACCATCATAGACCCCAATGGAGACCTCGTACTGAATTATTGTCAAGGAGGCTCAGCTTTTTTACCATATTAGCCGCTAGCTAATGTGGTAAACAAGATCAAGTAGTATAGTTTATATCGCTTACTTTTGTAGTTTTATGTCATAGAGTATATTACTAGTGAGAGCATATTAGAGAGTATATTACTACTATAACCCAACCCCAGGGTTGGGTTCTCCGTGGAATTGAACAGAATCTTTGTTTTACAAAAAGGTACCTCCGCGCAATTTATAATCTATGGTAGAGTTTCACATTCGGTTGATATTCTGATTAAACAGCTATTTTTTTTGTCTTCTTCCTTTATTCAACTGTCGTTTATTATGAACTTGCTATTTTTGCTGGAGCGATTTTTTAACTAGCTTTTGTATGGCCAGTTCTATAGCATCAGCGTGGCATAATTTTGCTTATTCAAAAAGTATTAATGGAATAGAGGTACTTTAATTATTCGATATTAATTACGAAGTTACAGTAATGACAATAGTTTTTTTTATTAACCTATTTTCTATATAAACTTACAGAGCCTAATTTTTCTTAACCTATTTTATATAAGCTTAGAGGGCAATGACTCACAATAATTTTATTATAGGCATTACCTAGCTGTTGATATTAAATCTAAAATTTAGTATTAAATAATAAGTTATTCAAATAGTTTGTAAAAAAGTGTTCTCAAGAATAAAACGAATGTACCAAATTAAATTCATTGGCTGGTGAGGGGCAAACCCACCGAGTCTCTTGGAGGTGGAATCTGCAAGGTTCTCTGCTAATTTATCTGGCATATTATTTTTTTGCGTTTAATTCCAGCGCTCAAAATTGTTCTGTTCCATTTAAATTTTATTTTTGCATTTACCTACTGAAAAAGGGTCAATTATTTTTTTCAAACCTTATAGGCATTATTTTTATAGTATATTGTAATTCATCATGTAAATTCATGGACACATTTTTCTGGCATCCATGCAAAATACAATCTTTAAACATAGACTAACTATAGTACCTACAGTCCTCTTAAAATGAAGTTGGCAATCCTAATGCGTTCAAATAGCTGAAGTCGAAATAACAAATCAAATAATAATTTAGGTTATGTTCTGTATTTCGACTGGTCAAATCGAAAATAAAAACAATTTTGTTTACTAGGACCGTATTTAATTTATAGTGTATAATATAGAGTACAATTGTTATATGAGAAGCTAAGGTGCAACCCATTTATATAATCTGCAAATCCCAAAACATCAAAATGAACGGCATAAGAAAAATGATATTAACTAAAACTTTCTCCAGATCAAGTTCCACTGTTCCAAATGTATTTGTTAATAGGAATCCTCGCAATTTAGAGAGATTGCGTATCGCTCGTAAACCTGATGGCTATCACCTGGACGCACCTGGACGAAAATTCTGGCATAAGTATTAAATTTTGTTCTTGCGTAATTCATATATTCACTATAATTGAGATGATTAGTATGTTTATATATATTTCTCTGTGATGACGGACTAAAATTACAATTCACCTGTACCCTCGCCACCCGACCTTACTCGTGGATCGACATCCACAGTAAGACGACTAAGAGATATATAATATGCATAAAAATCTGTGCAAGAAAAGGAAAACTCTTAATAAAACCCTATACCAACGCATCTTACCAGTGTGGTATAGTAGATCAATTACCTTTCTATTGTGGAGGAGGCTCGAGCCCAGTATTGGGGCATATATGAGCTCTGATGATGATGATGTTAAATTAGTTTTAGATAATTATTTCATTAGTAACGGTCAGTTCAAATTACAGTAATATTGCCACCGTTATTAGCTATTGTCTTTTGTTTTGCTTTACGGATATTGATTCTCGTGTTATATAGTCACACATGTTAACAGAAAATTTGCTGATAATTGTCATCTGCAGATTGTAATCAAAATAATGATGATGTTTCTAAGATTAATCCCTACTTAATATATTATTTACACTTAATTTCTGGTTTTAGATTATCACTAGTCTCAAGCAAGCGTACTGTTTCTGCACAAGTGGTGCACTATATTAACGGTCCAGTTATTGAAGCAAAATCATCAGAATGGGCTTTACAGAAACAGTTGTATAGTGTTAAAGACACATGTGCTTATATTAACTTGGGTAGGGTTTTTGCACAAAGATGTTTAGAAAGTGGAATTTCTGAAATGTATTGTGATATTAAAGCAGTGGAAGGTGGTAAAGTGGACAGATTTCTCAAAGAAGTTGTTAGCGGTGGAGTAATTCTACATGAACCGGAAGTTTATAAGAAACCTAATCCTTGGGATCAAGATAGACCTGAAAAGCCATGGCAAGTTGCCGAAGAGATAAATTAGTCTAAATATAGCAGTGTTTATTTAATTAATAGTAAAAATAATAAAGATAGTAATTGTTGTAATAGTTATTTATTAATTTTCCAATAAATTCGTTATAATTTAAATTCTTATAAATATGAACCTTTTGTAAATGTTAAATAGTTAAATTAGTCTATTTAAATAGGTCTCCTCAAAAAGTCTTTTGCGTCACATAATTCAAATATTTGTCAATAAAAATGTTTGCTTTAAATATTAAATGCGTTTGTATGAGGTAGTTTTTTGCTCATTATATAATAGAATAGAAAGGTAATAAAATTTACCAATATTAATCAAAATAAATAATTTTTAAGCAAAAATAAAAACTGCCTTAAAAATCCAAGGTACTAAAAACCTGTTTTTATAATTCCATTCTTATTTTTAAATAATACTTTGAAGTTTGTGCCTTAGGCAGAGGTTCACATAATTAAAAAAAGGAAGCCGTCGCTCAGGACGCCTGGCAGATGTGAAACATCGAAATGATTTTGTACAAGTATATATGCATAAAAGAACAGATTACGGCAGAAACTAATATGGCATAAAGTATTAATAAAATAGTACGATTTATTTTTCAAGAAAAAGATGATTTTTATTCAATAAACATTTATTTTCATTAACTATATACACAATAGGTATGTGTTTAGGTTAATAATTTATTTTGAGCTCACTAGATGGCGTTGTACAAAATTCTAATATTCTGGTTTCTTTACACAAATGTACATAACGCCACACCAACTCGGGTTGAGAGCCCTCAATGCTCACCCACCAGTCTGGGTAAAGTTGTCACAGCCATTTGCAGCTAATATCTAAGTAAAAAAAAAAAAAAGCGACGCCAACAATCAGGTTCACCCTCGCCTATAGATGTTTCACATCAAAATCATATTACAGTCGTTCAGTACTTTGGTTGAATTAGTATTTAATTAAGCCTATTGTGGGTAGTCACTTAGGTAGTATCTTATAGAAGACACCAACTTTAAGAAGTTCCCATTAAAGTTAAGCTTAATTGCCAAATATGTTAGTAAAAGTAATTTTTATAAATAAACAAATAGGATTGTCTATAAAAATATTAAAACTAACTTTTCTTGGTGAAACTTATATTCCTACGAATAAGTAAGAAACTTTTGCTGTAATAATTATGCAAGCAGCTAAGTTTTGTTTCTAATAAAATCGATTATATGGAATATTTTATAAAATAGTCCTTTTTGTATTTATTCTTTTGTATCGTGTTGTCGTAGAGGAGTTCCTCCCGAGCACGATCCGTCGCCTCCTTCCGGGATATGACTACCTCAAAAAAGGCGGAGACCGCGTTTCAGTTTCTGACGCTATCGAGCATCGCCCTAGCGATGGTCGAAACCGATGATTGCGACGAGTTTCTGGCACTGCTCTGCCCACGTAACACACACCTCGAGCTTGTGCTGCGCCGTATCCTCGTCACAATCGAAGTTGTGGCAGAAAAGTGTGCTCTCACTCTTCACGACCTTGTGCAGGTGCTTGGCGAAGCAACTGTGTCCCGTCAATACCTGCACCAGTCGGAAGGTAAGCACCCCGTGCCACGCCGTCAGCACAGGCTAGAACGGCTCGAGGATTTGAACACCGAGGCGTCTTCCGCCGGACTGCCCAACGGGCAATGACGTCACGGCAGGCGTTGCCCCGCCAGGCGGCCATCTCACTGAACAGGACCGAAACGTCCCCGTCCAACCGGTAAAGTCCGGCGAGTATCTCAGCCTCCAATTTGTGGACTGTTTGGAAGAAATGGGACATTTAAGTTACTCTGGGGACAATTGAAGACACAGACTGTAAATTTAATGATGTTAACGAAGAAACTTTTATCTTTATAGTAATAATAACAAATATAAAAAACAATATAAAACCATTTTAATATTGAACCGTACCCATACGTCATATATTTATTTCTCTTCTAGTTTATTGCTGATAAGCAAACATAAAAGTTATAGATTACAAAAAAGAAATCATTTTAATACAATTTTTAGTACAGTAGTTATATGTTTTAAATCATGATTGCATTGTTTAATTTCGTGCTAACCATTTTTATAATACTATTTGAGTATGTAGAATTATTATTTTAATTCAATTAAATGAAGTTATTATAATTATGTGATATTTAAGGTCCCTAGAAATTAGTAGTTGTTCCTCATTTAGTTCTATTTATTTTCAGTCATTACTCTGTTATTGGCAAAAGAGCACCATTGGAACGGTTTTTAGTGGAAGAAGGAATTAAATCGTATGTTTATAAATATTTACTAAACACTAGCTGCGTCCACCAATCTACTTGAGTGTACTATGTGCCTTGTATACTTTTTAATTTATTTTAGAGAATTTTAATGGCCATTATTAATTTTATTCAATATGAGCTCCGTCGAACTTTACAGATTTAGGATTAATAAGCACTTTAATTTCTATGTCACTTCATAGTATAAAGTGATTATAAGCCATATTATTCTCTTAGCTTAAAAAAAACATGTTTCTCTTGATAAAAAAACAGGTTTCCTTTTCTGCCAACACCTCGTTTTCATCATCAACCTCTCAAACGTCTACTGTTGGTTGGACGTAGGTCTCCCTACAAAGGAGAGATAATGCCATAATTATCACGTTTGGTGTTTCCAATTATCAGGTTACAAGTTTTTACTTAAAACGAAATCAATGGGTGGTAGTATTATTTTATCATTATTGGACAAGCTTCGAAATAGTTATTCTCAAAATTTCTCAATTTCAAGATATATTAAGACACCACTGCTAGTAGATATTTACTATTCATTACAAAATGTTTTTATTTATACAAGGCCACAACTAGAAATGTTTTCGATTGATACTTTTATTACTGGCATAGATCTCTCTGATATTCTTATAGAAGATTTAGATTTTATGACTAATGCCAAAAAGAATTGTAATTATACTATTTTAAAAAACCGATGTACTGAATATTTAAATAGATTTTTGAGTTTTCTTAAGATTTATACCGATGCTTCAAAAGCAAATAATTCTATTGAGTAGCATTTTATGATGAAAACCACCAACACTCTATTAAAATTAAAATAAATTCTAATATTTCAATTATGCATGCAGAGCTTGTTGCTATCTCAGAGGCTTTGTCTTATATAGAGACACTCAATAATAAATATACTGTAATACTAACAGACTCCAAAAGTGCAATACAGCATCTGGCCCGTTGTTCTACAACCTTCAGAGGCGTTCATGTTGCTTATGTTATCATTAGGTCTCTCATAAAGCTTATGGGACAGGGTAAAACAATTAAAATCCAGTGGATTCCATCCCACATAGGCATTTATGGTAACGATCAGGCTGACCTACTGGCCAGGCAAGCCAGTTCAGAAGGTATTGACTTTACAGTTGCTCATCATTACACTGAACATATACCAACCATTAAAAATACCTGCTTATGTAAATGGAAAGAATATTTTGATCAACGTTCAAAGGAGAAAGGAATATGGTACAGAACGATCCAGTCGGCACCTATGCCTGAGCCATGGTTCGATAAATGTTCCTATTCTAGAGGGGACTTGACTCTGTTCATTCGGCTTCGTTCCGGACATATGCCGTTAAATAAATTTAGCAACCTAATGAGGAAAGTACCGTCACCCAAATGTGACGTTTGCATAGAAGACGATGAAGACGTGTATCATATCTTGACGAGATGTGCTCGGAACAAAGCCCTCAGATCACAACTCAGTGTCGGTTTCACTTTATCGGACCCTCTGGTGGAGGAAGTGAAACTGATACTAGACATGGTCAAATATGCGCTAAATCTTAGAAAAGCTATAATTAAGTCAACATTATATTTTGATTGTACCTACAGAGTGTCATATTCACATTTGTGAAAAAGCTCTTTAAATAAAGAAAAACAAAAAAAAATATCAGGTTAGGGATCGCAGTTAGCATTATAAGTAATCTAGAAAATGCTGCTGGGCAATCGCTGATATTCTCTTATACTCGACTTTTACGTCTTCCACGAGAAAGTAAAGATGGTGGTAAATTGTAATTGTAATATAAAATGTCCCGTCATTATAATTGAATATTTGATTCGTTTAGTGTTTTATTATCTACGTGATAGCTAAGACAAAGTTTATTACTGAGGAAGATTAATAATTTTTAGTAATTAAGTGATATAAATGTTAAAAGTTTTTTCTAGTCCTTTTTTTTTCTTAGTTTCAATATAGGTAGGTACTAAGAGTAAATAAGATAGTACATTTGAGAAAATCTATACCAATAAATAAAATTGGAGTGTCTGTTTGTAATGTCAAAATAATAGGCTTTTTTCATGCTCACACGGTTATTTGCACGACACCTATGCCTAAAATAGCAATTAAAAATTTTTGTCTGTCTGTCTGTTTGTTCCGGGTAATCTTCAAAACAGCTGGACCGATTTCAAAAATTCTTTCACTAATGGAAAGCTATAATATCAGGGCGTAAACTAGGCTATATTTTATCCCGGTATTCCCACGGGAACGGGAACTACGCGGGTAAAACGACTATAACCTATAACCGAAGCGAAGCGAGGGCGGGTTGCTAGTATCACATAAAATGTTATATCTATAACATTTTTATGTTGTGTTTATGTACATTTTTATTTCATATTATAATATACAAGAAAAAACAGCTCTTTAAATAATGTCTGCAATAACAACTAATATGGAATGAATATAAAGACCTATTGCATGTTAAGTGCATACTAGATCAGGCCTCTTACATTTAGGTAGGTCTCAGATTGCACTGCATATTGATTCATACATGATTACTAATTTCCAGTTATTTATTTTAGCGTAATCTTTGGGTCGTATAGCTATGATCCAGTAAAGCAAATTTTCGAGCCGCCCCAAAATAACAGTATAGACAAAATGAGACCCACAAATCAGATCTTCAACGATAGCTTTGCGTATTCTACTGCTGTGGGGGAAATGACCGACGTTACACCTCAAAGCACCACGAAGGCAGAAATAACACCAACAAACCATCTTATATTTAGGAAACGTGTTACCGAACCTTGGTGGCAACGGCTAAAAAATCTATCGAAAAATTTAACAAGTCTTTAGAGTAAAACTTTATAAAGTATTTTTTAGATAATTTGTATTAAATACGTTATAGAAATAAACGCCAATAAATGTCAAGTTTTATTATTTATGTCATCATAATTTAGCTTTTATTCCGATTATTTGGGGTCGACGCAGTACTTAAAAAAATGAGTCGTCGCTCAGGACGCCTGGCAGATGCGAAACATCGAAATTATTTTGTACAAGTATATATGCATAAAATAATAGATTATGACAGGAACTAATATGACATTCCCCGAGGAGGGACATCGTGAGGGGAGGGTACGGAGCCGGGCGGCGAGTCCGCTGACCTTGGGCCAACTCAAAAAAAAAAAGGTTCTAATATGGCATAATAGATATTACGATTTTGTTCCATAAATAATTATATTTATTCAATAAACATTTATTTTCATTAATTACAAGAATTAAAAAAAAATATTGCCAACGGTGGCAAACCAGCAAGCAGCACACCTGACGGTAAGTTTGCAATACCAGGGGCACAGCCAGGCCGTTGCCTATCGTGAAAAGAGGTACCTAAGTTAGGACAAGCAAATATAAGATGATTGAAAAATATAGAAGCAAAGATATTCATTCGTTAATGAATTAGAGACGTAAAGTTTTCAATTTTGTCTTCGCTTTTTCGTGTGAACCTGATTGAAATATATAAAGTCAGTGATACTTAATCTGCAACACATTCTTACTTTGTTAAATGTAAATAATAAATGATTGATTACGTTCACATAAGCAAGACAAACTTCGCTTTAAAATCAGCTGATCGGCAGATGACGCGTTTGGGCGATTTCTACTTATTTATACTATCGACGCGTAACATGCCTGCATATCCTGACTGTATATGCCTACCCACACACCCCCCACATAATATGTAACATTTAAGCCATAGACTCTTAGACACACATTTTTTATATCACTGTAACTATTATGTTTTATTGTTTTTGTGCAATATACATTCTAATTAGGATTTATGACTGTTAAACTACAACATACTCGAACAGTTGTTCCATATCCTTAGACACTCTGTATACTACGGATAGTATAATAATACACTATAGGTATGCGAGCTCAGTGAGGTGAGAGAGATAGCGCATAACATCGCGTCGCTCCATCTCACTCACACACTATTACGTATAGATTACGTATGTACATATATATAACGTGGCATTTTGTCGCCACGAGCTGTTACGCCACGCCCACAATAAGGTTTATCCTCGCATATTCCGTCATATAGCGTGACGTCGTATAGCCACGACCTGTTTACGCCATGCCAACGATCAGGTTCACCCTCACCTATAGATGTTTCACATCAAAAATTATTACAGCAGTTACTATTCAGTTATGTTTATCTACACTAATATTATAAAAAGAAAAAAAAAATTGTGTGTGCATGTTTATAATGAAAATATTCAAAAACTACTGTGTCGATTTCAAAAATTCTTTCACCATTGGAAAACTACATTATCCCTGAGAAACATCTATAGTCTAACTTTTTATTAGCTGCAGTAAAATGACGTTTTGTGGGTTGCCGGTTTTTGAAGAAAAATAAATAGGGATGAAACAAAAAAACAACGCGCAGTGGGCAAATCAAAGTTATTCATGCACTCAAAACAGAAGTATGAAGCCGAATGAGCGAATGTAGACATGTGTAACACTGCGCTGCGCCGCGCAATTGCGCCAACTCAGTTCACTGCGCTGGAAGTATCAACTCACTTCTAGAAAATGTGTTAGCGCACGGCGCAATCGTCGCAGCGGCGGCGAATCTGGACATTTTTTTTATTTATGCGACTATAAGGCAGGCTATAGTCGACCTTACTGCCTTGTCTTACGTAGCTTACACATAATTTTCTTTACATATAATGTATTATTATTAGCGTAAGAGATAAGTAACAACCGTCAGTAAGTCGTTACCATTACAATTAATGGTGCTGAAAACCAAATACACTATTATACATATTAACGTAAATCACTATTATATGATATTCACAACACTTCAACTGTATTACATATTAAACTAGCTGACTCAATACAAATGTTGTTCTGCTCAAATAAAATAAAGGAATGCTCTTTGAAATCGACAGCAGCGCCACCTACCGAGTCCAGTTGTGAATCTAAACCATTCTCGTATCCCTTTGAACATACACAAAACATTTCATCAACATCGGTCCAGCCGTTTAAGAGGAGTTTCAGTGACGTACACAACAAATATATATAAATTAAATAAAGACAAAATATCAGCAAAATTATTTAAAATATAAAACTAAAAACAATAATTCATTCAAGAGCGTAACATGACACTCCCATATTCCCGCCGAAAAACTCAAGGTCGAACAACTCTGTGAAGTGTAAATAACTCTTTTAAAAATTGAGTTATACCTAGGTGCGCATTTAGTTGCTCATTCGGTTGTTTCATGTGTTGCGCCATGACGCAATGAGTTAGAAATGGAGTTATACATGCAGTGGCGCAGATGGCGCACATTTCATTCCTAACTCACTCGGTCGTGTTTACATTTTGTTGCGCCATGGCGCAATTTTGAGTTAGCGCAATGAGCCGGCGCAGTCTACTGCGCCTGAGTTACTGAGTTAACGCAAGGATTAGCGTTGAGTTACCCATGCCTAAGCGAATGACAACCGAAACAAAATGGCGGTCAAGCGTCATCGTAACACCGTAACCAAAAACCAGTACTACCAACTTGAGAGAGCGTTTTCTTGAGTGTTACCTTGTATATGTCTAAAAGGATCAACGTTTATACAGCCTTTTATTTACATTAATATTAAATAGAATTTAGTATGATCATTATGAGTCAGCTATGGAACGATTAGATATTCTGTAAACTTTTGTGAACTGAATCACATCCCTATTGAGATTAGGCTGTCAACATTATTTTACGGAATGACATTTAGAAACGTCATTTTACTGCAGCTAATAAAAAGTTAGACTTTACACTAATATTATAAAGAGGAAAATTTGTATTTTATGTGTATGTATTTGTAATGAATAAACTTAAAAACCAATGTGCCGATTTCAAACATTCTTTCACCATTGGAAAGCTACATTATTGTTGAGTAACAGGTTATATTTTATCCCGGTATTGCCACGGGCAGAGGTGTAACTATACCTCCTGGGGCCCGTGGCAAATTCTTTGATGAGGCCCTATCAGTAAGAACCATCACGTAGTGTAGGTACAGTAGGTACTGTACAATCAGATTCCCTAAAAACAAAAAAAAAGCTCATTCACATACAATCCCGCTGGGCCGGGGCCCTCTCGGGTTGGGGGCCCGTGGCATTTTGCCAGCCCTGCCACCCTATAGTTACGCCACTGGCCACCCTATAGTTACCACCCTATAGTGGCCACGGGAACGGTCACTACGCGGGTAAGGCGACTGTAACCGAAGTGAAGCGGGGGCGGGTTGTTAGTACAATAATTGTACTAAAATTATTATAGTTAAGATTACTTTAACAATTTATAGTAAATTTAATCTTAACCACAATATGATACACTAATATCCACAATAACGAATTAGCTCTTACATATTTGTAAGAGACTAGAGATCGTTTGGTATCCTACTCAGTAAATTATCACTGATGCTAAACAAGTTTATCTTATCGCAATAATTGTGCCGTCATATTTATTCGCAACCTACAGACTTTTTTCGTATATACCTACATAAGTACATACTTATATAATTTCAAACCTAAAGTGTTAGTCTTTAGGCAAATTAAGTTCGGCGTCCCGCAAAAGAGCATTCTAAATCCTTTTATTAGTTTATTATAGTTTACAAGTTGCCAAGCCGAGCAAAAAAAAACGACACTCCGTACCATCGTTTCCCCAAACAGTTCAGGCTATTTTCGACTGCCCCATAACGTCGTTGTGGATAAAATTAGTAGCCTGAATATATAATAAACACAGTATATTTCAAATTTTATTAAATTTGAACCAGTAGTTTAAGAATTCCATCTATCCATCAGCCTATAGACGTGCACTGTTGGACATAGGCCTCCCCACGAGAACCCCGCTCGGAATGGTCCTGCCATCAATTGCATCCAACGGTTCCCTGAGACTTTCAAGATGACGTCAGTCCACCTAGTAGGGGGTCATACTACACTGCATCATTCGATTCGCGGTCGCCACTCGAGAACCTTTTCCCCCTAGCGGTTGTCGGTTCGACGAGCGATGTGGCCTACCCTTTGCTATTCAACGTGCTAATTCTGCTGGCTATGTCGTGTATTACACCCGTTCTTCTACGGATTTTCGTATTCCGGCTTTTATCACGTATCTGTACTGCCTGTACATCATCACTGGAACGACGACACGCAATGGTCGTAGACCTGTGTTTTGAGACAGTGAGGTATGTTGGATGGAAACATACTCTAAAAGTCTCCCAAATTCTGCCCAGCCCAGTTCGATTAGTTAGTAAGGTGACCTCATTCTCGAAATTGGATCTACCTAACGGAACTATTTGTTCAAGGAAATATACTGAATTACTGATCGACAACTTCGAGAATCGCATTGCCAACTTGGGCGGGTACTGAAACGACATGGGTATTTGACAGGGCTTTTGTCTTGTCTACAAACGAGCGTTTTTGAACGAATTGGTTTCTCTCAGATACTTAAAAGTAAACATAAACATGCTTTAATCATTTAAAACTGTATAAAACAAATACTGATAAGTTTAGTATTGCCAAAAACTTATTCTAATTTTTATATTTATTTAAATATGAAACATATAAGTTATTTGTAAAATTGTGTTAGCAGTTTTTAAAAGAAGGTCAACGTTAGCCCATTCAAAAATGGCGGAAAGAATGATGGCGTCTATTTCTTTTAATATTGCAGTGACAAACATATGGATATCTCTTTCTTACTTCTAGGATTTTCCATAAAAGCTCTGGGCACGCGTAGTGATCAATATGTCCACGTGATCTGTCGTCAGTCGTCGCTACTCGCGTAATTGCAAATGCAAAATGTACAGGAGAAATACAATTGTGTTATAATGAAATCATAAATATATTATTATTTTAAGTTGTAGTGTTGTAGTTTTAAAATGCCTGCGTCTATTGGTGTTAATTTACGCGTAACTGGCCACTGCAGCCAAGGCGGGAGAAAGTATATGGAAGACTTGTTTTCCGTTGCTTATCAACAAACTGAAGATGAAAGGGATTTGGAATATGCCTTCTTCGGGATATACGATGGACATGGTGGAAGCGAAGCTGCGGCCTTCGCAAAGGAGCATTTGATGGACTCCATAGTTAAGCAAAGGCAGTTCTGGTCTGACAACGATGAGGATGTGCTAAAAGCAATCAGAAATGGTTACATGTTGACCCACTTGAACATGTGGAAAGAGTTAGGTAAACATTAAATTTTTCGATTTGGTTGCTCTCTTCATAAGTTATGGAGTAAAATCGTGTATTATTTTGTCCTCCTCCAATAGAGGTCTTGTGCTATTGTATTAATGTGTTACTTGACCTTGTTGAAGTTACAACAATTTTTTTCTTGAGTGGTTTGACATTGAGTTTGTAAGAGATTTTCGAATGTTTACTGTCATTAGGTTTCTACTAGAGTTTACTATCGCTTTATTAGGTAATAGACATGAAAACCAACTATCTTTTTAACTTTTTTTGGGAATAAATCTTCTAAGTGAAAGCAGTATAACCAGTTTGAGTTTTATATTCGGACAAAGTTTCCTCATGCGAAAATGTTACGTATAAGGTCATTAATTCTGTAGGAATTGAAAGAAATAGCCATTAGTATAATATTTTCGCCATATGAAATATCAAAACACGAAATAGGCCTTATTGTAAATTTCCTTAATCTCCAAGCCTCATTTGCTTACATTCCCTAGCTATCATTTATGACCATAAGTAACCACTTATGAAAAAGTGAAGTATTAGTGACACATTGCATTCTTAATCTCATTACATGGAATTGTTATTTGTAATTGGATTTAGTATACTTACATCAAAAATAATTCATAATTAGTTGTTATTGGTTTATGTTTATTTGCCTTTGAGAATTTTGAATGTCTTGTTTTTATTAATTGTGAATGTTATATTGTTTAAAATAAACAATTTTGTAAATATTATTGCAGGCACTTGTATTTAATTTCTCGATGATTTAAACACTACAGCATTCATGGTTATGGGAGAGCTTTTATAAAAAGCACTATACACTAAATACAATAACATTTAAAATCACTAAGTATTGTTTTCAATGCCATATTGTGGTCACGGGTAGGTGGTCTATAGTGTTGATATAGAATAATGTTTCAAGAGACAAGAAATTTTACTAATTTATGTTTTGTACCTTTGACTATAGATAAATAAACTATTCTTGCTGAATATTATAAAGTGTCTTGCTTTATTATTTGTTTTATATATGCTAATATGTAGAACTAGTAGAGTATGCTGTGTGGTAGCGACTTTGAATACTACCAACCCTTGCTTTGCTCGTGGGTGTCGTAAAAGACGACTAAGAGCCCTAGATTGACCCGGACCAACTCCATCTGGTACCATTTGGGTCAACGATTACATTCCCAAGGAGGGTTGACGTCAGGCAGGCGGCCGGTCATAAAAGTCATTGCCGAAACTTTTTGCAATATGTCAAAACAGATGACATATTGCGTCGACCCCAAGTAATTGGGATAAGAGCAAGATGATGATGATGATGCTAATATGTAGAACTACTTCTATTTTTGTAAATGTTTTATGAACCCTACTAAATTTGTGAATATTTACACTTGCAATAAAAAAAATATTCTCACTGAAATATAGGAACTACTCAGGCAGAACATGTGTGAAATCTAGGTTTTAATGATTTTTTTATTGTCTCCTGTCTAAATGACCAGAAAAATCAATAATATCTCTTACTGCACCTGTAATAATGAATGACGATTAACGCCCAACAAAAATGATTTAGGTGCTATTGTTTAAAATGCCATTGTTTTATTGAGAAAGGCTACAAATTTCACACAGTAAATATTGTCTGTTACAGAAAAATGGCCAAAAACAGTAACAGGCTTACCAAGTACTGCAGGTACAACCGCAAGCATAGCATTCATACGTCGTGGGAAAATATACATTGGACATGTTGGTGATTCAGCCATTGTACTTGGTTACCAGAAAGATGGTAAGTTTAATTAATTAAATAACTCTTAAGATGAAATAAAAGAATGTATAATGTATGTAAATGAACAAAATATTACACTCTGGTGATTTCTATTTTCATGCAGGGCCAATTCAATGCATAGGAGTCTATAAATAGTTATTTGAAAGCATTTGTTTTGTATATCTGAAGATAAAAGGATTTTCACAACCTTAATTTTCTTATTACAGAATATTATATAAAGAGAAGAAGTGTATTCACTGAGATTGGCATGCTATTTATTGGCTATGCAATATATTTTGTATGCTGGTACAGCTGTAGCTATTATTTTGCTGCTATATAATGTAGAAACTGATCAGCATTTGAATCAGTCTGAAGTATAGGATTATTATGATAGTTAAAATATCCTAACAAACAGATTTAGGAATGAATTTTTATACAACTACAATACAGTAAAAATAAATATATTATAACAGGTTTAATTTAAGTAGAATTTTACTACTTATTTATGTTAGTTAGGGATGTTATAAAGATTACAGAACTGAAATTAATGGATATTAGAAATGAAAATATAACCGAAACCTATATAAACATTTTGGATCAGGTCAGTGTCTGTATGAAAGTGTAAAGTGGGTCTGTTAAATTATATATTTGTAAAGTCCCCTGCATTGCAAGGATTATTGCTTTAGCACAAATTTTGTTGTCCTTTTTAAGAATCAACAAACTAATTGCAACAAATTTCTTACAAGCATCTATAGTGACAGCCTAAACGGGGGACGCTTCTAGTGGGAATACTATGCTAATCACCACAGCATTTCCATTTTTAAAATACCCTATATCCAATATCTATAAGCGAAACTAACAGAAACTAATAGATAATCTGAAATAATTTCATATCCATAATATTATCCATGTATACAATTCACCACTTCCTGACTTGCCTGTGGATGTCATAAGAGACAACTGTGGGATATAATATAGAGATAACATCTATACACGAGAAGGAAAACTCGAAACAAAACACTATACCAACATGGTAACAAAGGTCAATTTCCCCCCCATATTGTGTTCCCCCCTCCTGTTGTGGAGAAGGCTCGAGCCCAGCAGTGGGATGTTCATGAACCAAGATGATGAATCATATCCCAAAACGGTATAATGTTATTTTAATATCTATATCCATATACAGTGGATTTCGGTTATAACGATGGCGGAGGGACCCTTTAATGTCGGCGCTATATCGGGAACTCTCTATATCCGAAATATGTAATTATATTAATATTTTTTCTTTAACAGTAAATGTATGTCTAGGAACCATGTTCATAAGTTTAAGAAACACTGTTTACTCACTGGAAATTGGCTATGTACTTACTTACTGATAATTTTAACTTCGTGCACATGCTAAGTAAACCCTACACACAAACAAAGCAACATTCGCAGATGGTCAAATACCATCTGCGAATGTAAACAAAGGATAACCCTACACACAAACAAGGCATTTGACCATCTGAGAATGTGAATAAAGGATAAGAAAGCGTGATAGTTAAAGCTTAAGAATGAGCCTTTGCCGACTCAGTCGCAACATCCGCAAGCAATTTCTAGGAATCTGTCCCAAATAGTTCATAAAAACAAGTCGGTGTACCCGAATTCGTCGTTATAATTCGTCGTTATATCCGGAGTCGCCGTTATATACGGATCGCCGTTATATCCGGAGTCGCTATTGCCGAATGTATTTCCTACAAAAGGGTGCTTTAAATTCTAGGGACATATATTCGGCGTCGCTATAACCGAAAAGTCGTTACAACCGAGGTTGTTATAAATGAAATCCACTGTACTTTATATCTGCAACATTCATAGCATTAGATTCAAAAGACACAAAATGTAATTTTCTAAGATGCGTTATTACTGTTGTTATTTCAGGGTGTGAAGAATGGGCTGCTAAACCACTAACGTCTGACCATAAACCTGAGTCCACCATTGAAATAGAGCGTATCCAAAGATGTGGTGGCAAAGTAGTCTCCAAAGCAGGTGTACCACGTGTTGTATGGAATAGGCCTCGTCTTGGACATAAGGGACCTATTAAGAAAAATACGCCTATGGATGAAATACCATTTTTGGCTGTGGCAAGGTCACTTGGTGACCTATGGAGTTATAATCCACAAAATGATGAATTTATTGTTAGTCCAGACCCTGACGTAGGTGTTCTAACAATAGATCCCACTAAATTTCGGTAAGTGGATAAGATAGTTTTTGTATGGTTATCATTTTATTAAATACTAGATTTTTTTTTTGTGGGTGGATTGCGGTCGCCGCGCTCCTCGCACCACTCCGTCTGGGGCGACAGAGGGGCGTAAGCACGCACACCCGCAACCCACCCACAATGCACGTCGCCTTCGTCGTTGGGCCGACCACTGGAGCAGGGTGACTTGACGTCAGTGGTTGGCCCGACGGAATACCCCCTATTTGGGGTAACCTTCCATCGACCGACGTCCCCCCCTCGGGGAGGACGTCGGTCTTTCAGTTGATTCTTTAATTTTTTAGTTTTTTTAATACTTATTCTGCTATTCGGGGTGCCGTCAGCTAGTAAGATAAAAAAAGGAAGTTAATAAGTTAACATTTACAAAAACATACATTTATGTATCATAATCATAAAATAAACATACATCTTACATTATGTCAAAAAATAATAACTATAAAACATCTGAAATTTTGTGTTTGACATCAATATTACAATACTAATGTCACTCAATTGTTTTACCTTCCCGGAATATCTCCACTAACACTTGAACTTTATGATATGGTATTAAAGTTCAAATTGACTTTTAAGTATTACTACAAATCATTTGTATGGGACTATAGAAAAGTGTTGTTATTAGACCTTTTTAGGCAATTTTTGAAACTTTTCTCTGCTTAAGAACCATCCTCATACTTCAAGGAATAATCTAAAAAAGAATTAGCTAAATCGGTTCAGCTGTTCTCAAGATTTGTGCTTAGAAACACCTTCATTGATTCATTTTTAGGGTTCCGTAGCCAAAGGGTAAAAACGGAACCCTATTACTAAGACTTTGCTGTCTGTCCAACCGTCTGTCTGTCACCAGGCTGTATCTCAAGAACCACGAAGCACGATAGACAGTTGAAATTTTTACAAATTATTTTTATTTCTGTTGCCGCTATAACAACAAATACTAAAAATAAAATAAATATTTAAGGGGGGCTCCCATACAATAAACGCAATTTTTCTTACCCTTTTTATTGATAATGGTATGAAACCCTTCATGCGCGACTTCGACTCGCACTTAGCCGATTTTTATGTTATAGATGAGCAAATTTTTTTTCTTTTACAGGTGTTTGATTTTTGGGACTGATGGTTTATGGAATATGATTTCACCAGAGGGTGCTGTTAGTCTAGTTCAAGCCACAGAACGTCACAACGAAGCTGCATTGGTCGGAGGTAATGGTAGTCAACCCAGAGACTGGTTGAACCCATCCAAGAGCTTAGTAGATCACGCTTTAGAGAGGTATGGAATATTAATATTAAAATAATGATGAAACTTCTGTGCAGTGATGAGCTGGGAATACAATTCACCACTCCCTTTTTTACCCGCGGATGTCGTAAAAGACAACTAAGGAATACATATTGCATATAATGTCCAGACAGAAAAAGGAAAACCGGTAATAAAACCCTATATCATCCCGTCTGACCAGCATGGTATAGTGGGTCAATATCCTTGAGGAGGTACAAGCCCAGCAGTGGGACGTATATATACCGAAATTAAATGATGAGTAAATTTATTACATTTGTATGATTTAATTATTATATTGTGACAGGTGGTCGAATACAAGAATGAGAGCAGATAACACTTCTGTAGTGACGTTGATGTTAGACCCACCGGGACCTCCACGTGCAACAGTGCTGCGTTCACGGAGTAGTGCTGCACGCAGTCAGCCTGCTGTGCCGCCTGCGCCTGTACCGCCACCTCATGAGCCTCCACTGGACTCCGAACCGCGCCCCATGCCTCAGAATGGCCTCACAATAATGACACGTTACTCTGATGCTGAACGAGAGCGTGCCACCGCAATACCACCTGCCACCGATACGCCTCTACCACCCTGTGCGACGCTCGACACGCGATTACCCGCCCCACCTCTCGCGACTGACGAAACAGCGCGAGAAGTACCTGATGTTGAAGGTGATGATGCGATCGTTAACTATGGCAATCCGGCTGAGTCTTATTTTATGGCGCGTCTGCTTAATCGTACACACGTTGTTAATACCTTATCAGCTGTTCACGATGAAATCTCTGGAGAAGACACGCCACAGACACAATCTGAAACCACAGAAGAGCCACCTGCCATCATCACTGTGGTGCCTGATGCCGACGCGGATGGGGATGCAGAAACTACTACTAGACCACCTTTGCCCCCTCGAACTTCAATTGTTGAACCAGTCAGTCCCGCTGCCGAATTAGCTTCAACGAATGCTGATGATGGTGGAATACAAATAAACGAGGTGTCGTCTAGTTCTCCAATTGAGGGACCGCCACGGCCTCGTGGTCGCCGTGCTCGGAATGACACGCGGCGCGATCTCCCTGCCGTTGTGCCTGATCGTGTGCTTCGTTCGCATCATGAGGTGGAACAGCCTCAGCGGCCACACACTCGTCAAGCGGCGACGCGTTCACGACCGTTACCGCCTGCCCCAGGACCGCCTGCTGATCGTGTTGTAATTCTGACACGACGCGCTACACCCGCAACGGCCGCTTTGACGCCGCCACCTCCGCCACCGCCCCGCGTGGACCGACCGCCTGTGCCGGAGCCACGCACGATGCTGCGCCGGATTACACCAGCGCCGCCTGAACCAACGCCAGCAGATGAAGAGGCAAAACGTGGCGCCCGCGCCACCCGCTCACAGGCTGTTGCGGCTGTGACGCCACTTGCACAAAAAATTACGCGCAGTATAGGATTATATGCGCGCGAGTTACGCGGTGCTGCGGCCGCCGCCGCTGCCGCGGCCGGAGCGCGGGCGGGAAACTCGGCGCGCGCCCCGGGGCCGGTGCGGCGGCCCCCGGCGGCGCGCCGCCCGCCCGCGGACCGCTCGAAGGAGAATCTCGGCGCCGCGAGGGGCCGCGGCCGCGCCCGCGCCGCGCCCGGCGCCTCGCCCTCGGCGCCTCCGCCGCGCCTGCGCACGCGTCGCGTGGATAGCGCACGTGATGATGCTGAGGTGCATTCCACCACAGGTGAACCTATTACACCGCCGCCGCCTGACACATGTGCAGGCGCGCCGGTACCGGCACCGCGGCCCCGCGCTCTGCGGTCGCGCAACGATGCTGGTGAACCATTAAGGTTACCACGCGATACTGGTGCCTGTAAGCGTACTCGTTATGGTGATGATAACGGTGGCGGCGCTAGTAAGACACCACGTTTGGCGCCCGAGCGGTGTGCGCGAACACTTGGCAAGCGTGCGACGGGCCCGTGGGCACCGGCCTTGGCGCTACGCAATCGCCTGCGGCGGCGGTTAGTTAAGTAGCCGGGGCGGTCGTCGCTGTCCCGTTCACCGTCGAGGTCGGATCCAAAGATGACTGCGTCGTATACGGTTGATTTTTATGTTATTGTTTTGAATGTTACCGGCGTGTCTGCTGGTTAGGTAATTTTTGTTTAATTCTGTGTGGACCGCACGGACGCGATCGTAGGTCGCCTGCAACGTTAGCGGGGCCCTGCGGTTGTCGTTGACGTTAACGTATAGTACAAAAATAATCTATATTTAACGTGTAAGCTTACCGCGTGGACCATGAAGATTTATTAGCCCTAGTAGATATTTATTTTCTCTATATTTATAGCTACTATCGTATGCATTTAACCGTAGGGGAACTGTGAACCTAATTTTTTTTATTGAAATTAAAGTCAGAGGCTTTTTAATACTTGCAGTTAAATATTATGCCTTATAGTAAGATATGCACATTAATATATTGAAATAGTTGCAGACTTTGATGCTGAAATAGCAAAATTGGAAGACATTTCACTAGAATTTCTGAAATTAGTTTTACGGCAACAGACAAATTAAGTGTAACCTTTTTATATTTATAAAAATGCTCAAGATATACAATAAAATAGGTTCATATTGGGATTAATGGAAAATAATAGTGTCTTATACCAAACTATTTATTTTTATCATCTATGACTTTTAAGTATTATTTTTACTGGGTATTTCATATTCTGTTTTGAGAATACTTTAAATCTAAATTTTCTAAAATAATAGCCTATAATCTTAAAGTGCATGATTTGTCTTACAAACTTTTACCTTCCTTGCCTTGGAGAGAAAAAAGTGTAGAGTTAAGTGACAGGAATGAAAAAGATGAATGAATTTAATAGTGAGAACTTATATTTCAACTAAATATGAATTATTTTCCTTACAATTCACTCCAAAGTGCTTGTATGACATTTAAAACATACAACTATAATAATAAATGACATTGTTAGTATATAGATAGATACATTTACAGAGAGTATAGGTTTTTACATTTTGGACAGATTAAAAATCAGATGTTTTGTATCAGGAAATGTAAGGAGTAATAGTACTTTTATAGCTAGACTGCCAAGCCATCATTTATCAGGTTTATATACATCCATATTAAATAAGCATGCGCATTTTATTTACTGTATTTTTTTTTTACAATAGAACCAAAATATTTAGGATTTAGAGATTTTCTCCGCAGTGGAATCTACTAAAGCAAATGCAAGGCATCACATTGCCAGAGTACTCTTATACATGGCCCGCTATACAATAAAAGCCATTGTAAAATTAATAAACTCCATGCTTGAAGACTGCATAAACAGCAATAAAAATATATGCTTGAAGTTCTACACTTATTTAGACTCTAAGTGATACATCGTCGATATTGTTCTAATGCCTATCAAACATTGGCCACTTGCAAGGCATTAAATCACAGTAATCAAACTGCCTTCAAAGTATATGGGTGCTTCACCTTCAAGCGGGTACCCAACTATCGTGATCATGTTCACCTTCAAATGTTTTAAGATACATATTATATTTTGACAACTTATTAAAATTGAAAATAACATATATTATTATACCGTAAATATTTACTAAATAAATTATATATTAAACATAAATGGAATTATAATACCAAGAGTGCTTTCTCGAAATATAACTTTAATTAGGAGTGCTATTTCTTAATATTTGTGAGATATATATATATATATATATATATATATATATACAATTACCTTTTGTACAGTGAACACCAAAATTATTTGTTTAAATTGTGCTGAGAATATATATTTTACCTATATAAGTTAAGGTAGATATTGGTGAAGTTATTCTTTTAGGAAAAGAATTGTGTTTTTAACTTCCTAATTAGCTTTATTGGTTGTAGGATTCATAGCAAATGTCGTTAAATAGTGCCGGACTGGTTTATTTGTGACAAGGCTCGTATGAGCGACGGTGTATTGGTTCACATTATAAACATATCCCTTAGTAATAATATAGTTTTTAAAACGAAAGTGCAACTCAACATGTTATTATGTTCTGTTTAATTATTAAGTAGTCGGTGCGTAAACCATTGTTAGTTATTTTTGTTCATCGATCTCCTCTCATAGTTATCCATTTTTTTTTAAATATTATTCTACTCTATCCAACTCCACTTTAAATTTTATTGAAATCATGTGATTACGAGACCATTGATTTAATTTTTAAAAGAACCAAAAATGGTTTTGCATTAATGCAAATTTTGTTGACCACTGAAATATTATCGAAATATATTTTTTTAACAACAAACAAGACGATTTGAAATAAAGATGTACCTAAGAATGGACTGAAAAGTAATGTTAAGTTAACGAGTCCAAGTTCTGTACATAATAGTTTAAATAAATGAAAAAAATATGTAATAATAATGTGCCTCATTTGTTACCGATTTAACAAATACATAGGTAAAAGTGTTCTTATATAAAGATAATGTATTTTTATTGAAAATAAAATTTATGCATTGTAATCTAGATTTAAAAGAGGATTTAATATAACTTGTTAAGATAGGTGTGTAAAGATTTTAAATATTGACAGTCTGTCGCTTATATTGTGAGATCAAGGAACTTTATAGTTTAGTTGATATTTTTTTGTTTCATTAAGGGACAGAATGTCAAAGAGAACGAAAAATTGGTAACAATTTATGGAACTTGGGAGGGTAATGATGCCTTGGATATAAGTATGGGGCGTCTAATTGTTACGACAGGTTAATCACTGTCGATGAGATGCTAAAAACAAATTTTATTACATTGTAGATTTTATTTTTTGATTTAAATAAAGTTTGTATGAAATAGTTTGTGTTTGTTCTACATCCTCCTCGGTTATTTACGATTTACCTTGATTGGTGGACTACGTAAGTACTTAGGTACTATAGTGATTTGAATTTTATTGGCGATATATAATTTTTTTTCTGTAGAGTTTATATGTGAATAGTTAAATACACATATTATACATTTTTAATAATTTTTGGTACAAATACGAATTTATTTATTCCAAAATTGACGATAATATTTTTGAACCAAATATTTAGTTAGGATGGTGATGGAATAAGAATAACTTCTACTTTTATTCAGTCGATGGCCCTGTACGGCGCACCCGTGTGGGTGAAGTCCTTGGCCATCCATCTCAGGGCCCTTTGGTAGTGACCAGAGGGCTGGTCATACGCGAATACTGTATGGTGGGAGCGTTTGGCCGGAACTTATCCGTGGGACTTGGCGGCGAAGAAGCTCCCCGGACTTACGCGTGTCGATGACACTGGTAGGTAGGGACACGATATCGAAACTGTACTCATGAGTAGTATTGAAGAAAAAGTAGCGTAGTCAATAAAGTATCGATACCCCAAAGTATCGAGTACTGAGTACTTTTCCCGGAATCTGTCGTGATGAGCTTTTCTTTTAGGAAATTTGATCGTCTGAAAACGGATTAAAATATTGCGAACCACATTTAGCTGTAAGGTCAAGTTTAACATGGATACTCACTACTATTTATTCGATACGATACCTGCCAAAAAGTACTCATTGAGTAAAAGTATCGAAAGCAAAGTATCGAGTACAAAAGTATCAGTATCGAAACAAAAGTACTCATTAACTAAAAGTATCAATACTTTTTTCGTGTCCCTACTGGCAGGGGGTGGCAATGGCACGTCCCACGAAGTGACCGCCTAACAGGGCAATATCCGCCGACACGTCATTGGACCTTAGGTCCGGCTAGAGGGGCCTTGAGGTTCGGTATTTAGGCTGTGGAAGCCTTCCAGCCGGTGTTGATGGAGTGGTAGGGTTGGTGACACGGAGTCCTCTTCTTCCAACAGATGTAGGTCTTGACGGGACATGGTTGCATCGGCATGTACCTGAACACGGTCGCGGGGAGGCAGAGGACAACGAGTGCGACGGGCCCGTGGGCACCGGCCTTGGCGCTACGCAATCGCCTGCGGCGGCGGTTAGTTAAGTAGCCGGGGCGGTCGTCGCTGTCCCGTTCACCGTCGAGGTCGGATCCAAAGATGACTGCGTCGTATACGGTTGATTTTTATGTTATTGTTTTGAATGTTACCGGCGTGTCTGCTGGTTAGGTAATTTTTGTTTAATTCTGTGTGGACCGCACGGACGCGATCGTAGGTCGCCTGCAACGTTAGCGGGGCCCTGCGGTTGTCGTTGGCGTTAACGTATAGTACAAAAATAATCTATATTTAACGTGTAAGCTTACCGCGTGGACCATGAAGATTTATTAGCCCTAGTAGATATTTATTTTCTCTATATTTATAGCTACTATCGTATGCATTTAACCGTAGGGGAACTGTGAACCTAATTTTTTTTATTGAAATTAAAGTCAGAGGCTTTTTAATACTTGCAGTTAAATATTATGCCTTATAGTAAGATATGCACATTAATATATTGAAATAGTTGCAGACTTTGATGCTGAAATAGCAAAATTGGAAGACATTTCACTAGAATTTCTGAAATTAGTTTTACGGCAACAGACAAATTAAGTGTAACCTTTTTATATTTATAAAAATGCTCAAGATATACAATAAAATAGGTTCATATTGGGATTAATGGAAAATAATAGTGTCTTATACCAAACTATTTATTTTTATCATCTATGACTTTTAAGTATTATTTTTACTGGGTATTTCATATTCTGTTTTGAGAATACTTTAAATCTAAATTTTCTAAAATAATAGCCTATAATCTTAAAGTGCATGATTTGTCTTACAAACTTTTACCTTCCTTGCCTTGGAGAGAAAAAAGTGTAGAGTTAAGTGACAGGAATGAAAAAGATGAATGAATTTAATAGTGAGAACTTATATTTCAACTAAATATGAATTATTTTCCTTACAATTCACTCCAAAGTGCTTGTATGACATTTAAAACATACAACTATAATAATAAATGACATTGTTAGTATATAGATAGATACATTTACAGAGAGTATAGGTTTTTACATTTTGGACAGATTAAAAATCAGATGTTTTGTATCAGGAAATGTAAGGAGTAATAGTACTTTTATAGCTAGACTGCCAAGCCATCATTTATCAGGTTTATATACATCCATATTAAATAAGCATGCGCATTTTATTTACTGTATTTTTTTTTTACAATAGAACCAAAATATTTAGGATTTAGAGATTTTCTCCGCAGTGGAATCTACTAAAGCAAATGCAAGGCATCACATTGCCAGAGTACTCTTATACATGGCCCGCTATACAATAAAAGCCATTGTAAAATTAATAAACTCCATGCTTGAAGACTGCATAAACAGCAATAAAAATATATGCTTGAAGTTCTACACTTATTTAGACTCTAAGTGATACATCGTCGATATTGTTCTAATGCCTATCAAACATTGGCCACTTGCAAGGCATTAAATCACAGTAATCAAACTGCCTTCAAAGTATATGGGTGCTTCACCTTCAAGCGGGTACCCAACTATCGTGATCATGTTCACCTTCAAATGTTTTAAGATACATATTATATTTTGACAACTTATTAAAATTGAAAATAACATATATTATTATACCGTAAATATTTACTAAATAAATTATATATTAAACATAAATGGAATTATAATACCAAGAGTGCTTTCTCGAAATATAACTTTAATTAGGAGTGCTATTTCTTAATATTTGTGAGATATATATATATATATATATATATATATATATATATATACAATTACCTTTTGTACAGTGAACACCAAAATTATTTGTTTAAATTGTGCTGAGAATATATATATATATATTTTACCTATATAAGTTAAGGTAGATATTGGTGAAGTTATTCTTTTAGGAAAAGAATTGTGTTTTTAACTTCCTAATTAGCTTTATTGGTTGTAGGATTCATAGCAAATGTCGTTAAATAGTGCCGGACTGGTTTATTTGTGACAAGGCTCGTATGAGCGACGGTGTATTGGTTCACATTATAAACATATCCCTTAGTAATAATATAGTTTTTAAAACGAAAGTGCAACTCAACATGTTATTATGTTCTGTTTAATTATTAAGTAGTCGGTGCGTAAACCATTGTTAGTTATTTTTGTTCATCGATCTCCTCTCATAGTTATCCATTTTTTTTTAAATATTATTCTACTCTATCCAACTCCACTTTAAATTTTATTGAAATCATGTGATTACGAGACCATTGATTTAATTTTTAAAAGAACCAAAAATGGTTTTGCATTAATGCAAATTTTGTTGACCACTGAAATATTATCGAAATATATTTTTTTAACAACAAACAAGACGATTTGAAATAAAGATGTACCTAAGAATGGACTGAAAAGTAATGTTAAGTTAACGAGTCCAAGTTCTGTACATAATAGTTTAAATAAATGAAAAAAATATGTAATAATAATGTGCCTCATTTGTTACCGATTTAACAAATACATAGGTAAAAGTGTTCTTATATAAAGATAATGTATTTTTATTGAAAATAAAATTTATGCATTGTAATCTAGATTTAAAAGAGGATTTAATATAACTTGTTAAGATAGGTGTGTAAAGATTTTAAATATTGACAGTCTGTCGCTTATATTGTGAGATCAAGGAACTTTATAGTTTAGTTGATATTTTTTTGTTTCATTAAGGGACAGAATGTCAAAGAGAACGAAAAATTGGTAACAATTTATGGAACTTGGGAGGGTAATGATGCCTTGGATATAAGTATGGGGCGTCTAATTGTTACGACAGGTTAATCACTGTCGATGAGATGCTAAAAACAAATTTTATTACATTGTAGATTTTATTTTTTGATTTAAATAAAGTTTGTATGAAATAGTTTGTGTTTGTTCTACATCCTCCTCGGTTATTTACGATTTACCTTGATTGGTGGACTACGTAAGTACTTAGGTACTATAGTGATTTGAATTTTATTGGCGATATATAATTTTTTTTCTGTAGAGTTTATATGTGAATAGTTAAATACACATATTATACATTTTTAATAATTTTTGGTACAAATACGAATTTATTTATTCCAAAATTGACGATAATATTTTTGAACCAAATATTTAGTTAGGATGGTGATGGAATAAGAATAACTTCTACTTTTATTCAGTCGATGGCCCTGTACGGCGCACCCGTGTGGGTGAAGTCCTTGGCCATCCATCTCAGGGCCCTTTGGTAGTGACCAGAGGGCTGGTCATACGCGAATACTGTATGGTGGGAGCGTTTGGCCGGAACTTATCCGTGGGACTTGGCGGCGAAGAAGCTCCCCGGACTTACGCGTGTCGATGACACTGGTAGGTAGGGACACGATATCGAAACTGTACTCATGAGTAGTATTGAAGAAAAAGTAGCGTAGTCAATAAAGTATCGATACCCCAAAGTATCGAGTACTGAGTACTTTTCCCGGAATCTGTCGTGATGAGCTTTTCTTTTAGGAAATTTGATCGTCTGAAAACGGATTAAAATATTGCGAACCACATTTAGCTGTAAGGTCAAGTTTAACATGGATACTCACTACTATTTATTCGATACGATACCTGCCAAAAAGTACTCATTGAGTAAAAGTATCGAAAGCAAAGTATCGAGTACAAAAGTATCAGTATCGAAACAAAAGTACTCATTAACTAAAAGTATCAATACTTTTTTCGTGTCCCTACTGGCAGGGGGTGGCAATGGCACGTCCCACGAAGTGACCGCCTAACAGGGCAATATCCGCCGACACGTCATTGGACCTTAGGTCCGGCTAGAGGGGCCTTGAGGTTCGGTATTTAGGCTGTGGAAGCCTTCCAGCCGGTGTTGATGGAGTGGTAGGGTTGGTGACACGGAGTCCTCTTCTTCCAACAGATGTAGGTCTTGACGGGACATGGTTGCATCGGCATGTACCTGAACACGGTCGCGGGGAGGCAGAGGACAACGTCCTGCCCCCACTGCGATTGCAAAGAGGACTCAGCGCAGCACACGCTAGAGGTCGGTTTTGACCTGACGCTGCCAACCATCGCTAAGACGATGTTCAACAGCGTGGAGAATTGGAACACGGTCGCCGCCTATTGTGACGGTGCAAAAGGAGGTGGCGGGACATATGAGAGTGGAGAGTCTTCAGGCTAACAAGTAGTAGGCGCCAGTATCTGTGCCTGATGCCGCCCTAGTGGAGGTCACGGGTGGATGTACTGGAGATTAGTTTGTCACCCTAAGAGAGGCCGCCCGCGTGAAGGCGACGCTCCGGTAATAGTGTTGGTTGGGTTAGGTGGTGTTGGGTGATGACACCCGAAAGGATAACCCGCTGGGCCGACGACGGTTGTCAAGGAATCTGTACCAGTGGCCGGCTTAATGGCGATGGGGAGGGTTACGGTATACGGTGGGTTATAGTGCCGCATGCTACCTCTCTCGCCCCGGATGGAATGGGCAGGATGTGTCCAAACCATAGCGTGGCAAAATAAGAAGTCGTGTTCAATTCGATAATTTTTGGCATTTCTTTAACGTCCATGGCCAGTCCGGCACTTATTATTTCTACCCGTTTCTTTTTTGCGTTTGTCGTATGAGCAGGGTAAATAGGGCAGTGTCTGGGATAGTCAGGCGCAGAGCGCATATCTTGGAAGGATGCAGATACTAGCAAACTGTAACACTGGACTAGCTGTAACATGGCTGAACCAAAAAAGGGCGCAACACCAGAAAAATACACCGGGCGCATAAAAGGCTATTTACGGTACTGCTTATAAGCGTAAGCAAATAACATCAAACCAAAACGAAAAAATTCAAAATAAAAGCTCATGTCAATTTTTCTAGCTCCTATAATATAGTACAGTAACCCAATTAACCTTCTATTGTAGAGGACTTCCGCGTGTAATAGCAGGACATATATGAGTAGAGAAGGACATAAAGAAATGCAGATATCTGCAAGTCAACTAGAGAATTAATTCTGTTATTACAATAGATGCTAATAAGTACTAGAAAAGCCGGTATTGCAAAAGCGATATATTATAAAAGTCGTAAATATAGCTTTTATCACCATTTCAGCCCACGTAAGTTCCACTATTGGGCTCGAGCTTCGTCCACAATGAAGGGAAATAGAATTACTATACTGCGCTGGTCAGATGTGTTGGCACAGGGTTTTATGTCAAGTTTCCCTTCTCTTGCACAGCTGTTATCTGCAAATCATATCCCTTAGTCGCTCGACAGCCACGGGCAAGAGAGGAGATGGGAAATTGTATTCTTACTCCGTCATCAGACGGATACCATCACCATCAGTTCATCGACGTCTACGTTCACTAGTTGATCATAGGCCTTCTTTAGAAGGCGATAATGGGATAATTTTGCATGGAAAGTGAGTGACGATCGTAGAATAATGATGCTTTTAATTCTCTTGGTACTTGGTTACTCTACTCAGCTGGTTTTTAGGATTACCGAAAAAGGATGCTGATAGATATTTGCACTGTATTGTTAGCTCATCACATTAAAATTTGTTAAGCCTAAGGATGTTTATAGGATGTAGAATCACTACTCCAGTGTTTATCTAAAGATATCATTTTAGTTTTGTACTTGCATATTGGAACTCGGAAAGAATGACTCTTTAATTTATAAATAGCATTCCTCCATAAATTGTCACTTGCTTTTCATGCTTCCAATGGTTAGGTTAGGTTAAAGTCATTCAATTCGAAAAGCACGTAAATTACGCACCTATAACAATTTGTACGATAAGCATTGACTTGGCTTATGACTTCGATATTGCACGATTGGCGGTCATCAATCATCATTAGGTGCGGTACCAATTGGTTCTCTAAAGCGAAAGCTATCTATTAAGAAAATGTATGTAGTTATACTACTAAACTATAAAACGATGATGTGAGGTGACACCTTTAAGCCGAAAAGAAAATAGAATTTACCTACGTCTCTCTAGGTAGATGCCACGGTAACACAGCGACTCTTGTAATTATTTATTTGAGACGGATTTCTAAAGAATAGTATATTATAATTTACTGGTATTTCGCGGTGATGTGCGACCTGCAAATAAATTAATAGGACACTTGCTTTTGAACCTTAAAATTTCAAGACCGGACCTACGTATAATCGTCCGTGAACTTATGACACCTCCTAATAAGATTTTTGTTTAGAATTCTAAAACTTCTTAACTTCTATAAAATAAAATCAAGCTCAAACTAACAGTTATTTTACGGACCACAAGAGGGTTTGGGTTATTAGGTTCAAATTCGGATGGAACGCTCAAAATTCTTAAACAAAAACGAATAAAACAGCAACCAAATTAAAAAAGAAAATTCTTTGGTAAATCGTTAGGTACCTATCTACTTTAATTTGTACAGTAATTTTCGTCAGCTTATATCACCTGAACATAGGGTAGCAACCGTCTTTAATTTATAATAATAATAATAATAAATATTTATTGGATCGAGTAACAATGACTCATTATGTGTTAGTACGACTTACAACTAGGTTAGTAAAGATACAAAAACATTCAAACACATAAAAATAATACACATACAGATTATATCTGTCTTAAATTGTAAAATTGATTCTATCAATTTTTCAATTCTTACTTAAATAGGCATTCTGTTATCATTAGATGTATTTGGGCATCAATATTGTAATTGAAATTACTTATTAGTCGCAAAATATTATATCTTTCTTCACACCACTGGACTATTTGATTAACTAGGTAGAAGTCGTATACTTACGATGTATTGTAAAAATTTTACGCATCGACCAATGAATGCGGAAGCTATCGCTACAGATGGACAGATGCATCGTCCCCTAAAATGAATGGTTCTAATCCGCCGTATTGTCAGTTGCGCTATTATCTATACATTCGCACCCGCTCACCCTACTATTTTAACTTGGCTAGGTTATAGTTTGGGTGTGCGTTCTAGCGTCCTACCGTGTTCCCTGCTAGCCGGTCGTGGGTCGTCGTCAGTTACGCGACTAACGTTTTATGTGTCGCATCTGTTTATTTACCGCAATACTATAAAATGTGACTTTCCGTTGATAATTGTAAAAAAAAAACACTGTTAATTTAATTCATATGTGTCATTAACTTAATAAAAAGTGTATGTTTGTTCAGTGAATAAAAACGGAATGGTTACACAAAAAAAAAACGCGGGAATTTGTAACCTATCGCAGTGCAGTGCGTTTATTGATCGTCGTGTTGTTGTATAGGCATTCAATATTATAATATAGTTGTTTACTTCTCTCTCTGGGCTTTCATATGTTTCACTTTGTAAATACGCAGAAGCCGTACTATTATTAGCTCTAGGGTTATTAATTATCGATCGCAGGGCAGACGAAAACAATAAATAACATGGAATGAGGGTTGACAATCGCGTATCTAAAACGGTTTTCGAAATTTCGATCACGTTCCAAACCGGATTCGAATAGATAAACATTGTTATAGTGTAAAAAATAGCGAAATCACATTCCATATGTGACTTAACAAGCTATACTAGTTTTTTTTATTGTAATAAAATTTGGCGATACATTATCCGCTGTTTAAAACTAAGCAAGTAATCACCTGATTAGTTAGTTACTTGATCAGATTTTGACTGTATTTAGATAGATGTCATTTATATTTGTAAGCTACGCTACATACATAAATGTATTGAAATAAAAATAAATTAATAATCAAATTTAATTCCCTGAAATTGAACCCTTTGAATAAACCCGTGTGGCGACGGGATAGGAATACAATTGTCGCCACCCCTTGCTTGCCCATGGGAGTCGTAAAAATCGGCTACGGGTTCACCAGGAGAGTGGGCAGCAGCTCTCTCCTGGGAAATGTAAAACCCGTCAACCGCCAACCCGTCTGCCAAGCGTGGCGATTACGACATATCCTCTCAAGTCAAGTACAATAAAATTGCCCCCAGTCACTGCAGCTCCGGTACCCTACGGGCTCATTTTGTTGCAGGCGGCATAAGACCGTACTATGTAGCGTAACATGAGAGAGGTCTACGTCCAGCAGTCGACGGCGATAGGCTGAAATGATGATGATGAATAAATTGAGTTCTAGAATTTATTTACCTATTATAATTTTTACAGTCCGCCTATGACCATAAACGCTGTAGTGTTCGAAACGTCGGGCAATCAAAAATCAAATACAAATGCGATAAAATCCGTAATGTAGTTTTATTTACAACGTGTAATGCTCGCGAAAACATCAGAAATCAAAACCTTTAATGTCTGTTATTTTCAGGTGCGCGTTTTGTAATAATTGTAAAAAGAACACTCCACAGAACATTTGGGGTAATAAATGTATTCACAATCAAGTTATTCTTATAGACAATGCATATGTCAAGCTAGTTCACGGTCCAGATAATTTGTATGACGCACATGAAATGAAACCTTGCACGGGCTGATTATTATGGACAAAAGGTTGAATAGACTATCAGAAAAACAAGATTGCATAATATGATACACTCCAGAAACTGTCCGAATGAAAACCCTCTGGCAAAACCCTAGTTCCATTACTAAAAATATTAAGATATCTAGTAGATATATATATAAGAAATAAGTAAGCTTATTTTTGCTCTTTTTATTTTCCCATCGTTTTAGTTAGTACCTTACAATCAGGACCGAATTAGTCGGGATAACACAAAAACATAAACAAAATAAGCGTAATGAGAATCCTTAATTTAAATTTTTTCATTATTAATATTCTAATACTCGCGTAATCATCAAAATCCATTTCAGCTCATATACAGCTCTGTTGGTCTCGAGCTTCCTCCACAATAGGAGGGAAATTGATCTTACTATACTATGCTGGTCAGACAGGTTGGTATAGGGTTTTGTTTCGAGTTTTCCTTCTCTTGCACAGATCGTATGTACATATTATATCCCTTAGTGGTCTTATACGACATCCATGGGCAAGATAGGGAGTGGTGAATTGTGTTCTTACTCCGTCACCACACGAAAAATCATCAAATATGATTACCTAATTAATTCGTCCATCCATCCATCAGCCTATCGACGTCCACTGTCCCCATAGCCTCCCTCACAAAGATCTGATAAAGCTACAGCATTCGCTGGATTTAACTGGAATGGTTATCACAGTCAGTGATGTAAGCCCACTAGAGAAGCGCTACTACTTACTCCTTTGACAGATTTATACAAGTTCCACTTAAAAAAAGAGAGGTTGTAACACATTTCATTCATAAACCGTCACTAAACGGGTTACATCACAGTACATGTTTCATCTTTTCATTTTCTGAGCTCATACACGTCTTAATGCTGTGCTCCAGCCTCCTCCACAGTAAGCGGGAAATTTACCTACTATACCACGCTGGTCAGACAGGTGGTATAGGGTTTTATGTCTTTCCTTATCCTGCATAGACGCTAAATGCATATTATATGCCTTAGTCGTCCTTTACGATACTTAAGGAGTGTTGAATTGTATTCTTACTCCGTCACCACACGGCAAATGTACATGTTTATTAATAATATAATTTATTTAAACAGTTAATTATTTGTACAATTTATCAATACTTAAATGTGTACGATGTCCTTTTATGTTGAACACCGAATAACCGATAAATTAGATTAAATATTTCTTTCCTGTTTACCCAAAGCATAATTTATGTTTATTATTATAATAATTATGCTGAATCGGTTAAACTGTATACAATATTATTCAGAAAATCTTTGTAATTTTTTAATCAAATGCAAACGTAAAAATTTGAAAACGTTTAAAAGCTTTGTGAGGAATTCTCCGTGTCTAGTTGATATAACATGCACTAATACTCTTCTCGTCGTCGACTCCTCAACGTCGCATCGCCACCCCTTGCACAAGAGGGATGAAGAGCAGACGGACGAACAGATCGATGGATGTATGGATACACGGACGGACTGACAAAGAGGTATAAGACCAACTGCGCAACCTCCACACGATATATCTTGGATCACGAGAATGCCGTGGCCATTGGGACTTTTGATTGGGAGGATGTATAGAGTAACATATCAAAAATTAGACCATTTGACGGCAACCTAATTTACACCAAATAATTATGGGGTCCTTTAATTGAAATTATTGCAGCCGTTGCCGAGATTCTGAATATATAGAAACAACAATTGCACGTTTAGAGTTATTAGATATTGATAAGTGAATTAAAATACATATTTGAATTCCTTGTCGTGTATTTCGTATTTGTATGCGTAGTGGTTTCAATAAATAACGACGGCTAGCGTGAACATAATAATGCCATATTTGCTATGTACGTGAAATGTATTATGATGTAGTATCTCTACCGGAAGCCAAATCATTAGTGATGGTTGTCGTTGTATCTATTTTTGTAGCTATTCAATCAGTGTAAGTTATTCACGCCGGATTAACATTATCGATCTCCTTTGCTACAGTGTTCAAAGTCCTTGAGATAATTACGCAACGCTTAATTTAGTTTTTAAGTCACCTTGTATATTGACATAATATGAAGAAGCATAAGATTAAGATATATACACTTCGTGACTATAAATCATTTATAAATCTAACTGCCTTTTAGATAGGCCTTGAGAAGGCCTAAAAGTGCCATAATGACAGCGAAAATGCCATAAATACGACTTTTGGTGTGGAACTTAGTGGTATAAATATCTCTATAGAATGTTGGCCGTTTTCCTGGTGATTCCTTAGCCGGTTTTTAAGACTATCAGAAAGGGTGGTGATACATTGTTATTCAGGCCCATCACCATGTGAGTCATACTATAAAACATTATGTGCAATTTAGGAATAACATACGGAGTTACGGACCGAATGGTAGATGTTGTAGATGTGGTTTACTTGTAAGTAAATTTGTATTCGTTCGTTAGTCTCCAAGAAATGGAAAATAAAGACATTTTTAATTCGCGCCATTGCTTGATTCCGGTAAGACTAAAATAGAATCCTATCCTACTAATATTATAAACGCGAAAGTTGTGAGTATGTGAGGATGTGAAGATGTTTGTTGCTCTTTTACGCAACAACTACTGAATGGATTTTGATGAAACATCACAATAAAGTAGCTTACATATCAGAATAGCACATGAGATAATTTATCCCGATATTCCCACGGTAAGAGTATCTACATAACATAGAATTAGTGCAATAAAAAAATGTAGAAATCGTCAGTTGGTATTACTTCCAAATCAGGAATTACAATTAAATTTTGATATGAAGATCATCAGGACATTTAGTTATTTTTTGAGTAGGTACTTATACCTCCGCCAAGTGCCGGTCCTCTAATCGGACCGGCACTAAATTGGGAATTTAAGATGGTACGAGAACTAAAAGTGGCGCTCCTATAAAAAGTGATGAATGAAATTTCACCCGCGGGGTGAAATTTCGTTCATCACTTTTTATCTGTCCGCTTCTCCGCAATTTGCCAGGAGTCGTAAAACGTAGTGGTTTATTCTCTTTGGTCGCTAGATCGAGTGTCGTTTGTCTTACATTTTGGTTGGATTCACCTTTTCTACGTCTTCTTAAAAATTGTAAAAATGAATATTCAAATAATTTATTTCTGCATGGTACATGATCGTAACGAAGAAAAATAAAATTTCCGTTCTCAGAAAATCCATTGAAATAATAGCTGTCGATACTTTCCGGCTGTCACAGTCCATTGAGTTGGTATTGTGGTATTGTCAACATGAAAGAAGAATGACACAGTTTGTAGTTTAAATACTATTTAGCCATTGAATCTTAAAACACAATACTTGCGTGAAGAGTACCTATAGAATTTTGCTTCCTGCACATAAAAATACTTCAACTGCTTTAGAACGACTGTCTGAAAATTCTGCCACATAGTTACACTGTCGAGGAAGGGAAAGCTCGTAATAAAACCCTATGCCAATACGTCTGACCAGTGTAGGCTAAATTTCCCCTCATAAAGGAGGGGGCTCGAACCTAACAGTGGGACATACTTATATGGACTAAGATGATGATAATGACATAGTTACACCTCGTAATAAATTCTATAAAACCCAAAGCACTCTCTTGTTTACCTCGAACCTAATTTATATGGGGTCGGCAAATTGTATTTTCTTTCAATAGATATAAGAATAGTTGATATACATTAGGATTTCGGCTGTTTTTAACAACTGGCCGCTTGCTTTGTGATAAAGTTCCTTTGTATCGCTACGGTTGACCATATGCTATTATGTAAAATTGAAACAGGTCGTGGTATCTACAGGAAATGTTAATTTTGGTAGTCTCTGCTATCGTTGCCACAGGCGTATAAAGTGAAGAAAAAATGTACGTTAATTATATCAATTAATACCTAATGATACAATTATTATTTATTATTCCAAAAACTAGTATTATAGTTTTATAAGTAACTAGCAACCCGCCCTCGCTTCGCTTCGGTTTTATTTGTCTTTCCTGCGTAGTTCCCGTTCCCGTGGGAATACCGGGATAAAATATAGCCTAGTTTACTCCCTGATATTATAGCTTTCCATTGGTGAAAGAATTTTTGAAATCGGTCCAGCCGTTTTGAAGATTACCCGGAACAAACAGACAGACAGACAGAAAGACAGACAGACAGACAAAAAAAATATGAAGTGTATTTTAGGCATATGTATAGTGCAAATAACCATGTGAGCATGAAAAAAGCCTATTATTTTGACATTACAAACAGACACTCCAATTTTATTTATTGGTATACTCCCGCAACTCCCGCAACCCACCCGAACACCATGTCGCCTTCGTCGTTGGGCCGACCACTGGAGCAGGGTTAATTGTCATCAGTGGTCAGCCCGACGAAATACCCCCTACTTGGGTAATATTGTTAATAGTTTTAGATTTTCACTTCTGTCGGCAGTCCTCATTACACCTTTTTGTTCTCTTTATTTTATTTCACAAAAATTGGTCTTGAAACTAAAGAAAATAATAAATAGATAATAAATAATAAATGATAAATAGATTGCCAAGTTAGTCATGAAGGCCATTGGACCTTCAGAGCAATCTGAAAAATAGCCTAAGAAATTGCTTCTTTCTCGCAATGGTATCATTATTTAAATAAATATTGTGTATCTATTAATATTATAGCTGTATTTATATTTTTTGCATATAATGGTATTTAATTAACCGATTAAAGCAGATTTTACGTATAGCTTGACAGTTCACACCGAAGTTCATTGCTTAAAAGGTAATTCTCTTTGCACTGAAGTTGAATAGATTTTGTTTTTTTCGTGATAAACGTAGTAAGTACGTCTATTCAAATAAAAGAACTGGGCTTACTATAAAAAACTCGCGAAAGTCGGCCTTTTACAAAACATTTTGTTGTTTTTGCTCAATAAAAACGGAATTAACTCGATTTCTTTCGGTGACGCTCATTAGTGTATTGCAACCATAATTCTGCAGGAAAGTGGACTTTTAGATACTCGCGCGAAAGCTTTCTGTGCCGTTTAGTTGTACCTATGAGTTTCTGTGGGGTGACTATGTTGAAATTTTATAGCTTGGTTTAAACTATTAGTACGAATTATTATTATATTTAGATAGCTTTAGAAGCGTTTAAATATAATGATCTAATAACTTAAGACTGATGCAAAATAACAGTATAATACTTTTTAGAAACATAGCTCGTATGTACTACATAACATGTTTAAAGTACTTACAATGTCACAACAAGAGAATGAAATTTCAGGCAAAAGACCATCGAGCAGGAATGGTGTTTAACACACTCTTCTTTGTTAATGTGGACAAGGCTAAACGGTGGAACAGCATATGGATTGTAAAGAAAGAAAGCTGTCTGAAATTAATATATCCATTCATCCGATAGATTTATTAATATTATTGTTTTTTTTAGTCCATATGCGTAAGCCTATTAATGTCCACTGTTGCACGTGGAGACCTACGTCGGATATCGGTAGTCCCCCACATGGCGCTCATGAGAGGTACCCACTTGACGGGCTATGGGCTCGTTCGCCACGCTTTCCTGTCGCCCCGATCGGATCGGACGGTGCGCGATGCACCATGGCCAGCCGCGAAACAAAGGCCTCCCCACGAAAGGGGATAATTGGTATTATCCCCTTTCGTGGGGAGGCCATTATGGTTAATGGTGTCACAAATTTCCCGAGAACGCAGTGCTACCCACTTCTTAAGGACGTTCTTTGTCGGTTTTATGACACGAGAAAATAAGGGTTTTTTTTTTCTTACTGTCGGCGCACTCCTCGCCCGACTCCATCCGGGGCGATAGAGGGGCGCAAGCACGCACACCCGTAACCCACCCATAAGCACGTCGCATTCGTCGTTGAGCCGACCACCGGTGCAGAGTTCCTTGACTTCAGTGGTCGACCCGACGGAATACCCCGAGGGAGTACCCTCTCCAGAAAATAAGGGCCAATGGTACATTGAATTCTTAACCTGTTATAAGAGGATATTATCATCATCATCTCGGCTCATATGGGACCCACTGCTGAGCTCAAGCCTTCTTTACAATTGGAGGGAAATTGATCTTACTATACCATGCTGATTAGACAGGTTGTTAAAGGATTTTGTTTCAATTTTTTCTTCTCATGTTTAGATATTATATGCATATTATATAGTTTAGTCGTATTTTACGTCATCACACAGATAAATATTGCATAATTAATCATTTTATTCAATTTAGATTATCCTATGTTATTTATTACCGTGTGGTAACTCTGTAAATAGAAATCATGGCAGTTTACTTGTGACGGTGTTTAGTGCAGGCAGCGTGCGATTTAAAGTAAGATACAGTGTGCTGAACACATCAGCTTATAAAATTTTTCCTTAATTATAAACTGTTTAAAAACATCTATTACATTTTAAATTAGTTTCGCTAAGTGAGATCACGGAGACTTTTTATAAGACAAGTAAAATAGTTCACATTTAATATTATCATTATAATTGCTATCCAATATTTTGTTTGTGTTTTTCGTTAGATATTTATTTAGTTTGTGTCGAAAAATTATGACAATAGTTATTATAAGTTAGTGAACTGCAGTGATCTACCAAAGATATTCCTGTGATAATAAGTGATAAATATTGTGACTTGCTGTAAATTGTCTGTGTGATACCAGCCAAAGTGGAAATAAATAAACATGGGTAAGTTACTTTTGTAATTATTATTACTTCATTTCATCATTTCGGCTCATTTACGTCTCACTGCTGGGCTCGAGCCTCCTCCATAATAAGAGGGAAATTGACCTTACTATATTATGCTGGTGAGACAGGTTGGTATATGGTTTTATTTCGAGTTTTCCATCTCTTGCATAGATGCCATATGCGTAATATATCCCTGTGTCGTCTCTTACGACACCCACGAGTAAGAGAGGGGGTGGTGAATTCTGTTCTTCGTCACCACACAGAAGATTATTACTTAATTTGTTTTATTCATTTTGGTGACAGACGAGCACGAAGGCCGTCATCACCATCATCGTCATTATCTCAGCTAATATTTTAATAGGAAAATAAGGAGCAAATTTTTCGTTTGGTGACGAAGTAAGAATGTATTTCACCACCCCTTCTCTTACCATTGGGGGTCGCAAAAGGCGACTAAGGCATATCTTGTGCATATAACAACTATGCAAGAGAAGAGAACTTGAAATAAAATCCTATACCAACGCGCCTGACCAGCGTGGTATAGTCGGTTAATATGTCTCCTAATATGGAGGAGCCTCGAGCCCAGTAGTGTGACGTATATGAGCCGTGGTGAAGTGCCCTTAATGGGCTTATGCAGAATAAATGATTTGATTTGTGGTAACCCTACATGCAGTAGTAGATCGTGGAAGGCTGAATGATGATGAATATATTATTATAACTAGCAACCCGCCCTCGCTTCGCTTCGGTTTCTGTCGCCTTATCCCCGTAGTTCCCGTTCCCATGGGAATAGCGGGATAAAATATAGCCTAGTTTACTTCCTGATATTATAGCTTTTCATTGGTGAAAGAATTTTTAAAATCGGTTCAATCGTTTTGAAGATTACCTAGAACAAACAAGCACACAGACAGACAGACAAAAAAATTATAAAGTGTATTTTAGGCATATGTATAGTGCAAATAACCGTGTGAGCATGAAAAAAGCCTATTATTTTGACATTTGCCTCCTCCGTAATATGAGGGATTTTGACCTACTATACCACGCTGGTCAGACGTGTTGGCATAGGGTTTTGTTTCGAGTTTTCCTTCTCTTCCATAGATGTTATATGCACATCATATCCCTTTGTCGATTTTACGACACCCACAAGGAAGAGATTGATGTTGTTAGTGTGTTACTCCGTCACTACACGATGAGGGTTGTATTTTTAAACACAAGGTAATTAAATCAATAAAAATAATCGTTATATTTTTAATTTAATTCATAATGTTAACATGTTAACAATAAAATAAGAAAGGTTCAGCATAACAACTAATGCCCTATAGCTCAAGGACGTCGGCTGAATCATGGATTGTCAGCAATCACAATTCATGGGCTGGTATTGCTGTATGTTAAATTAAGTGATATTCTGAAGCGTAGCGGCGATACTGATTCGATATTGAGTATTATGGCGGGCCTAATCGCTATTCCGTGTGGTGACGGAGTAAAAATACAATTCGAGATTGCTCCTGGCTGTCGTAAAAACGACTAAGGAATTAAATCTGCGTATAATATTTATGCAAGAAAAAGCAAATTTTAAACAGAACCCTATCCCAACACGTCTGAAAAATGTGGTATAGTAAGTTTTTTTTTTTTTAATTAATTGCCCTCCTATTGTGGAACACGCTCGAGCCCAACAGTGGGACGTACATGAGCTGAAATGAATAAATGATGATGAATCGCTAGGATTCCATAGGAATTTATGGAATCTTTTACGCTATCATTTATTACCATACAGTATTTATCTACTGTACATTTTATGTTGTGCAGAAATAGAATTGTAAATTAAAAATACATATACATAAATTAAAAATTTCGGATGTCTAAACATACAAACTTTTTGGCAAGACTTTTAATGAAAGTTCGGGCATGAAAATATGTCACATAATGTATGAAGTCTTCAAAACAAATCTTGTACTGTAGTTATATTACTAATCACAATTTTAAATAAAGTTGAAATTAATTGATTTATTGATTGTTTTCTTCATAATACCACTTTTTTCATGCTAAATACAGAAAAATAAATGTTTAGCGTAACATCTACAACTTTTAAAAGCTGTGCGGTGGCTTACGAATATTACCAACCCTTGCATTACTCTTGGGTGTCGCTTTACATCGACCTGGTACAACTCCATCTGATGCCATCTAGTCAACAATTACATTCCTAAGGGGGATTCACGTGAAGCAGGCGGCCGGTTATGAAAGTATTGCTTTTTAGCAATAGGGAATATGCATGATTTTTTTTCGTTTCTACTAGTTATAGAAATAAATATAACACATGCAAAATATAAACCATTACGTTAAAAAAATAAATAAAAATCTCTATCTTTTTTGGGTAATGTAAACGTGGCTACTTCTGCGCGCATATTCTGTGACGTCAGAGTACTCGTACAAGTTGCTAGGGCTGTCAACTAGGACTGTTGATATTTTTATAAATATCGTTTTTCGACATATCGATATTTTACAATGTATCAATATCGGGGTTCGATATATCGGTATTTTTATTATTATTACGATTATTAAATATATTATATCTTATTTACCTTGCAGCTTTTATTCCTCCGAGTTCAACAGACGTTAAATCTGAATTAGACGCGAAATACGTTGTCATCATATACACGTCTATTTTTGGAAGATTATCTGACTGTAGTTTGACGAAACCGGTTTCAGTCTTTGTAATAAGTCTTTTATTCACAAAGATTGCTGCAAAGACTGATACTTGAACACAGAAAACTAATAACTTATTATGAAATAACTGGGTAACAATACAAAATAATTACTAGAAACATACAAACAACAACTTGATATCAGAAGGAGGGCTGTTGATAAAATATCGATATGTCGAAATATGGATATTATTATTTAAAAATATAGATACTTAATAGTGAACTGATTTTTTTCGCTGGCATGAAATTGATGATCAGTTATCACTTACTCCTAGAATGTGATAAAAAAAGCTCGGCACGGCAACCCCGCAATGAACGAAGTTAAAGAGTGGTCATGGGGAAAATATCGAAATATCTATTTGTTTTTTCGTTATATCGAACTTAGATATTGATACATTATTTAAAAATATCGATATATCGACAAACTATTCTTTTTTTAAAATATCGACAGCCCTAATCAGAAGATTCGCGAGGACTATGATGTCACGTTTTGAACAACCAATGCGTTGCGTTTTAGAAATTTTGCGCGCGAATCTCAAAAAAGACACTTTTTGATAATTAAATTGAATTATTAAATAATAATAAAATTAAAAAAAGTATAGGTACGTTTTTTAAGCAATAATATTTACAAATAAAAATAATTTGTTCATTTTGGAGATTCGTGCATATTCCCTATTGTAGGATGCAATGAAAGTAGATTACAAATTGCATCGACCCCAAGTAATTGGGATAAGAGCAAAATGATCATAATAATGATGATGTTTAGATAATTATGCTTAGATTTCTGTCTATTTATAGACTTTCTTCTAATTAATAAGTAAAGTACTACTTTCCGTATACATGTTTAAAGAAAAAGTTAGAAGTATACGTTGAGTGATTAGTCGATATTAATTTATTATTATTATTAAATATCTTTAGAACTATTTTAAAATTATAAATAGAAATATATTCACGAAAACTTTAACACATTGTGTCAGCGCTGTAACTCTTCGGAATAAGCCTTTTGAGAAGTAAACGAAGCCCACGTGTTGACCCGAATGTAACGCCGACGCCTCGATGTAAAAGCACACACCTTATTGACATTCCCTACCAACTAGGTTCTCTATACATTTAATTTAATTTTTCCCTTAATCGACTATGCTGATGTGTATTATTTTAACCTGAATGCAGATCTTCTTAATAAACTAGACCGTCTTCTCAATAACTGCATTCGATTCATATTTAATCTTCGCAAGTATGGCCATATTTCCTCCTATCATTCTCAACTAAATTTTCTTAATATTCGCCAACGCCGTAGTATGCCCGCCCTTACTTTGCTATACTCTATTCTTAATTCTCCTAAATCTCCTAGCTACCTATCTTGTTTATTTCAATACCTCTCCACTAATCACAATAGAAACCTGCGTTCCGCCAACAATCTGTTGCTACTTTGTCCATCTCACCATTCCGATCGTGTTCATTCTTCCTTTCTTGTCTAGGCGGTTCTCCTCTGGAATTCGCTACCTCTGGACATTAGAATGTCTACTAACCGTCGCACATTCAAGAGAAGAGTTCGATTACACCTCCTAAATGAATTAGCAGAATCATCGCAACTTTTATAATATAACATTCGTATAATTATGTATATATACTATGTATATATTTATATATATATATATATCGTATTTATATGTTTTATCTATGTATATTTAGTATGTATGTATTCTCTTTTCTTTTTTAATCATATGACTATCTTTCTCGACACATGTGCCTACCAATTATTATCTCTGCACTGTTTATGGTTGACTGGTAGAGAATGCCTTTGGCATTAAGTCCGCCATTGTATGCAATACATGAAGATTTATAAAAAAAAAAATTTTTAGGACATCTACCACAAATGTACTATCCGTGTGGTTACGGAGTAAGAATACAATTAACCACCCTCTCTCATACCCGTGGGTCTCGTAAAAGGCAAATAAGGGATTATATGTAATACGCAGGTAACATATATGCCAGAAATGGAATACTCGATATAAAACCTTATTCCAATATGTCTGACCAGCGTGGAATAGAAGGTCAATTTTCGTCGCATCGCCCTGGCGATGGTCGGCAGCGTCAGGTCGGCACCAATGATTGCGACGAGTATTATTTAAGGTATGCGACAACTTCTGATTAACCAAGTTATATAATTACATACGACTATCAGCGCCCTGCGGTTTCACCCGCAGTTCCTCTTCCCGTGGGAATATCGGGTTAAATTATAGCCTATGTGTTATTTTGATACGTAAGTTATATTATTGTGAAGTTTCACTAAAATCCATTCAGTAGTTTTTGCGTGAAAGAGCAACAAACAGATTCATATTTTCACACCTTCACATACTCACAAACTTTCGCGTTTATAATATTAGTAGGAAGTAGGATAGGACTATCAGTAGGTTTACGGCAAAAATTAAACCACAGCTCTTTGGCTGACGGCATCAACTTTATTTAGAGATATACGTCACTCCATTCCCCACCAATTAACACTAGCTTAAGGATAAAACGTGGGCAGACGATTTTATAATATGCGGTTCGATGAATGAATTGTCCTTTTGCGTAGAATTAGTGGGTAGATAAAATTTTAAATATATGTGTGAGAATAGTAATTATTTTTATTAAAGAAATCTTTACGTGTGGTGATGGAATAAGAATACAGTTCACCACTCCCTATCCTGACCGTGGATGTCGTAAAAGACGACTAAGGGATGTAATACGCAAATAATATTTATGCAAGAGGAGGCAAACCTGGAAATAAAACTGTATGGTATTTTTTTATGGGTGGGCACGCCGTCCATTCTATCCGGGGCGACGAAAGGACGGCGCACGGGCCCATAACCCACCCGTACCCACGTCACCTTCGTCGTTGGGCCGACCACCAGTGCCGAGTTCCTTGTCCTCAGTGGTCGGCCCGACGGAATACCTATCGGGTACCCACACCTCACCTGTCCCGCGGTCAGCCCCTCTACGGGTGACAGACTAAAGTCGCCGGTCCGGTCACAGTATGGACTATGGTATACAAAGGTCAGTTTTCCTCCCAATGTAGCGGAGGCTCGAGCTCAGCAGTGGTATGTATATGAGTTGTGATCATGAAAGAAAATCTACAGTTATGTATAACATACTGTCATTCTAAATGATGCAAGTCATGTTTTTTTTTTTTTTTTTTTTTTATTGCCGACGGTGGCAAACGAGCAAACAGTACACCTGATGGTAAGTGTTGCTGCCGCTCATGGACCTTTACAAGGCCGCTGTCTACCGCGAAAAAATGAAGGGAGTGTGAATGCGTGAATTGAGGCTTGTTGATACCCAGGGCACCACCAAAACCCTCCACACGCAAACACCCTCAGAAAGTTGGGCTGCCGGCTCTCTCGCTCACCGAACGAAGCGCAGTAACAAATTGCTACTACTCAGACGTCGATTTTCTGCGAGAGCGTGGTACTGCCCCGGACGGACCGGCCCGCGGCTGTAGACAGATAACTGTCGACAGTGTGGTCCTACCACTCTTCAATAATGTTTCAGACATTGGAGTATCTAATGCCTATTTAATATACTGCCATTGTTTTAATTATGCAGCTCCAGAATGATAGGTGTAATGACCTCTTGTACTGATTGTCATGAAGTTTAAAGCGACTTAACACAATGAAAGGAGAGAATGAATGAAAGGAGATAACAAGAAGAATTTATAAGGCGAATCTGAGCGGAAGTGTTAGAAGGGGAAGACCAAGGCGGACGTTCCACGATCAAATCGGGGACGTTTTTAAAGAAAGGCCAGGTTAGAAGTATCCTAAACCCAAGAATTTGCATGAGGAGATTAATGAATGTGGAGGAGGCGAAAGTGGTATGTCAAGATCGTAGCAAGTGGAGGGAAGTGGTCTCTGCCTACCCCAATGGGAAAGAGGCGTGAATATATATATGTATGTAACATAAAAAGTTTTAAATTTCTTCCATTACCCGTTTCTTTAAAATATACAGTTTAAAATAAAATGAATTTAAAAAAAGCATTTTTAAATAGAAGTTGTCACTATGTCAAAAACGTTACAAAATTTTAGTGGCACGTTTGACAGCAGTAGGAAAAAAGAGAAAAAGTAATGTCCTTTTATTTTGGTAATCGATTTACTTAGTTAAATGAAAGTTTGTTTATCTAAATTTATTTTATTTTACATATACAACAACTTTTTAGCTTACATTTAATAATGATATTATCATCACCATCATCATCGCAGTCTACACACGTCCCACTATTGGGCTCGGGCCTCCTCCACAATGGGAGGGAAGTTGCCCTACTATACCATGCTGGTCAAACATGTTGGTATTTTTTTTTTAATGGGTGGGCTATTGTAAGCGCACGCGTGGTCCTGTCCGTCCGGGGCGATGAAAGAACGGCACGCGGGCCCATAACCCACCCGTACTCACGTCACCTCGTTGTTGGGCCGACCACCGCAGCAGATGTAACTTGTCATCAGTGGTCCAGACATGTTGGTATAGGGTTTCATTTCGAGTTTGCCTTCTCTTGCACAGATATTATGCGCATATTATATCCCGTAGTCGTCTTATACGACATCCACGGGCACGATAGGGAGTGGTGAATTGTAGGTATTCTTACTCCGTCACCACACGGAAAACGATATTGTTAAACGATATTATACCTAATATAAATAGTAACTATAACTATAATTTTTGTGGTCGGACCACACTATCGACAGTTGTCTGTCTACAGCCGCGGGCCGGTCCGTCCGGGTTACTATCACACTCTCGCAGAAAATCGACATCTGAGTAGTAATTTATTACTGCACTTCGTACAGTGAACCAGAGAGCCGGCAGCCCAACTTTCAGAAGGTGATTGCGTGTGGTCGTGTCGGTCGATGGGAGGGTACCCCAATAGGGGGTATTCCGTCGGGCCGACCACTGATGTCAAGTAACCCTGCTCCGGTGGTCAGCCCAACGACGAAGGCGACGTGGTTTTCGGGTGGGTTGCGGGAGTTGCGTGCTTAAGCCCCTCTGTCGCCCCGGACGGAGTGGTGCGGAGCCGCGCCAACCGCAGCCCACCCACAAAAAAAAAAGCGACAATATATGAAAAATTACGTATAAAATCATTATAAAAAAAAATATCACTACATACACAAAAAGTGTCGCTAATATATCGACGATTAATCATTCATTTTGTGGGTTCATTTGTCATTTTTTTCTTTCGCTAATTTTGTATATAACTAGATAGCCTTGAACTTGTTTCTGAACGATATTGATTCTGTCACCAAGTGTAGTGTGACCAATATTTAATTATGACAGATCGAAAGATATGATTAACAAAAATATTTTTAACGCAATTAAACTGACAAAAACGTAGAACAGGCTCTCCTCTGGATTAATTGAAGTTTGTATTGATATTGCCTTTTGTAAAGACTGTTTGAAGGAATCCTTATGTAAAGAAATGACGACAGTAGATAAAATAAGGACTACATTAGAAAAAGTTTAAAGTTATGAACAAGCTAAAGTCTTTATCGTAAGCGAATCGTGACGATTTATGAGATGATGTTAACAAAACATTTTGTTTTGATAGGCTTTTGAGATTATACGAAGTCCAAACAAAAGTTGGATCCAGTATGGAAGCATGTCATAAATAAATAGATAGTAAAAACAAAGCTGGCATCAGTTAAAAGTGTGTAGAAGAATGGGATAAATTATGCTAATCCTAATCATTGAGATCTAAAAAGCGGTAGATGATAATGTCAATATGAGCAGTGTAAATATTATGATTACCTCGCAATAGCTAATAAAATGTACAGTATGAAGTTATGTAATACCACTTTTACTTTTCTGACATACGACGTGGAGCTATCGCTGGAACTTGAATAACATAATACTCCATCTGCATTTTAAATTACCACTTACGGACAATGCAATGATTTTTTGTTTTCGGTCCGGTGATTCTAAATTAAATTCTAATGTCTAAAATTATAGGCAGAGTTATGTATTCAATTGGCCATTATTTTTTTTTAGATCATTCATCATAACCTACATGGGCTTGTGCCAAATTTATAAAGCCTGCACAGCTCATTGTACGGCACAAAGTCACAAACAAGTAAGGAGTGGTAGGACCACACTGTTGACAGTGGTTTGTCCACAGCCGCGGGCTGGTTCATTCGGGGTAGTACCACACTCTCGCAGAAAGTCGACGTCTGAGTTGTAGCAATTTGTTACTGGGCTTCGTTCGATGAGCGAGAGAGCCGGCAGCCCAACTTTCTGAGGGTGTTTGCGTGTGGTGGGTTTTGGTAATGTCTTTAGTATCACCGAACTTCATTGCACGCATTCACACTCCCTTCACATTCTTCATGGTAGGCAGCGGCCTATCAAAGATCCATGAGTGGCATCACTTACCATTAGGTGTACTGTCTGCTCGTTTGCCATCGTTAGTTATAAAAAAAAAGGTGGTGAATTTTATTTCTTATTTCGTCACCGCAGAGAAAGCATATTTTTTCTTAATTATCGATTACTTTTTGTTGATTTTTCGTCTGGCGACGGAGTAAGAATGCAATTCACCACTCTTTATCTTGTCCGTGAATATCGTAAAAGACGACTAAGGGATATAATATGTAAATAACATCTGTGTAATAAAGGGCATCTCTAATTCGTTCCTATTATGAGAGAGGTATTTTATATAAAAATGTCAGTTTTTCTACGCTAGAGAGCGACATATACAAACATGCAAGTTTCTCTGCGAACCTTACTTGCTTACCTTAGCGCCATCAGTAACAGTCTTGTAAAGAAATTTGCTTTTAGTTCATTTTCTTTGACATTTGTCAACTTTTATCTTAATATATCTTAATATATATAAATTACGTGTCACGTTGTTTGTCCGCGATGGACTCCTAAACTACTTAACCGATTTTAATCAAATTTGCACACCGTGTGCAGTTTGATCCAACTTGAAAGATAGGATAGCTTACATCTTAATTTATAGTCGCAATGTTATTTTATTGCAAATTATTTGTTTATTATTTGACATTCACAATTATCTGTTAACTCCAAACAATTTTAACAGATGGCGATATCTGTTGACTGGATTGAGTATTTAATTAATAGATGGTGCTGCTATGTCAAACCTACAAACGTGTCATATACGATTTTAACTTGCTTTTTTACATAGATACCATTTGTAAAAAAATGTGACGACCTCCATGACAGATGTTCTTCTATAGTTCCACTTAAATAGTTTAATAAAATGTAATATAGTAAAAACATTAGCCACAGCAACGCGTAGCCGGTCTGCTAGTATATATATATAAATTACGTGTCACGTTGTTTGTCCGCGATGGGCTCCTAAACTACTTAACCGATGCCGATCAAATTTGCACATCGTGTGCAGTTTGATCCAACTTGAAAGATAGGATAGCTTACATCTTAATTTATAGTCGCAATATTATTTTATTGCAAATTATTTGTTTATTATTTGACATTCACAATTATCTGTCAACTACAAACGATTTTAACAGATGGCGATATCTGTTGACTGGATTGAGTAATTAATTAATAGATGGCGCTGCTATGTCAAACCTACAAACGTGTCATATACAATTTTAACTTGCTTTTTTACATAGATGTCATTTGTAAAAAAATATGACGACCTCCATGACAGATGTTCTACAGTTCCACTTAAATAGTTTAATAAAATGTAATATAACAAAAACATTAGCGACAGCAACGCGTGGCCGGGTCTGCTAGTATTATATATTTTCTTAAATGCAATTAACAATAAAAGTAAGATAATAATTACACAATATAAAAATATATGGTAAACGCTGCGTTTATCTTCCCACGCGGTGTAAATTACTTGTAACATTATTATTATTCTGTTAATGTTATGATTAATTGATATGTACATTATATATTACAATATTTACTCACGACAAATATAAACGATCGATTGAAAACTTTAACTCAACGTATAAAGGTATAAATTAAAATGATAACGAAATAACAAGGTGTAACTAAATTCCGTAACACACGTACCAGTTAACTGCACGCTTTAATTTCTACGATTTAACTGTGTTTATAGATTACTATGGCGTGTATGATGATCAGTAAATTGCATGTGCTTTCTATAGATTGAACTACTTGTTACAGTTAAATATCCGCACAGTTAGCAGTAAGTTACTGTTCTATGGCTAGCCTATACGCGGTTTAATCATAGTCCAGGATGGTTTTATTCCACGGTACATTCACGTTGCTTTATTAACTAACTTATTTTGTACAAGACCACATTACAGTTAACAACGAGTACGCCCGTGACCATGAACGTTGAAAAGTGCTCGAAACGTCGGGCAATAAATTTTTTTTCAAGAAATAAATTGTTGTAACGTTTGTGACTTTACAAACATACAATTAAGGCCTGCAAATTACAAGAGCAATATAATTTTTGGATTACACAAAGAATTTTTCGGCAATTGAACTTGAGTCGCGAGAGGTGGATACTTACGCCATTGTATATTATGTACCGTCCTTTTTTAGGGTTCCGTACCAAAGGGTAAAAACGGGACCCTATTACTAAGACTTCGCTGTCTGTCTGTCACCAGGCTGTCCCAGATACCACGATAGCTAGACAGTTGGAATTTTTACAAATTATGTATTTCTGTTACCGCTATAACAAAAAATACTAAAAGCAAAATATAATAAATATTTAAAAGGGCTCCATACAACAAACGCGATTTTTATAGATAATGTTACGGAATCCTACGTGCGCCACTCCAACTCGCACTTAGCCGATTTTTGAAATTATTTGTTATGCATAAACCACGCGAGAGCACTTAGATATTGGCAATTTTTTAATTTTACCTTAAATTAATCCAAAACTCTATAACCGGATCGGAACGATACTGCAATATGAAGATCCACCAAGAAGTTCAGCGGTTTTATATTTTATTTATTTTACTGACTTCTTTTACATAAGTTTGTCTTACTAAAAGGTGTTTGACTTATAAAATTATCTTTAACTATTATTATTGTGGGTCAACTATTGTGGGTTTTTTATACACTTCAAAGCACAAAATGTCATTGGAAAATGATTAAATATTGGTCGCCATTCATCGAATTCAATACAATGGAGAAACAGAATTGCTAAAATAAAAAGAAAGCTTAATAACTGTCATTGAATCGATGCAGTATAAACAAATATATATCTGTTTTATTTATTGCCGAACAAGTTTCGACCAATGTCACAAATCAAACGATTAACGGCTGACAACTATCACCAAAACTATCAATTTAATTAAAACGTACTTGTACTATACGCATGACTAACACACAACTGATTTCATCATTCGTTCGCAGTCAAATGTGTAGACATTTTACAAGTTACAATGCCGAATGCGTTTTCTGTGAATTCCCACATACGTTTGGGCTCTAATCTTATATCTTTAAACGAGCAATTCTTGTATATACACTCATTTGCAAAAAAAACGGGCACCTAAGCAATGAACCATTTCAAATGTTAATATTTCTTTGTTTGATAATTATAGGTAGTTTTATCCACACAATTTGCTAAATTAATAAGAAAATAATCGTTTTCATCAGTATTTCATAAAATTTAGATACAATTTATGGGAAATAATGCTAAACCTCGCTAGTAGTGTATATTCGCTAGTAGTGCATATGCTCATGAAGTAAAAATAAAAAAGTTTTTTTGTTTGTTTTTCTTTAATAAAGTAAAAGCAGATAAATGTTTAGTATCGAGTGTGACCCCCTCTAGCTAAAATCACAGCTTGAATTCGTCTGGGCATGCTAGCGAGTATATCCCGGATACTTGCTTGCGGAATACGTTCCCACTCCGCAGTAATCACATTCTTCAGCTCTCTGATGGTCTGCGGAGCCGGGTGTACTGATCTCACACGCCGTTTCAGAACGTCCCAGACATGCTCTATGGGATTGAGGTCGGGACTTCGAGCTGGCCAATCCAAACGACGAATGCCGACCTCTTGCACATACGCATTAACATCGCGGGATCGGTGGGCGCGAGCATTGTCGTCCATAAAAATCGAGTCTTCACCTAGAGCGGCCAATGCGGGTTGTGCATGAGAAATTAGAACTTCCGTTATGTATCGATGCCCAGTCAGTGAGCCGTTTTCAATGAAGACTAACTCTGTACGATCCATTGAATTTATTCCTGCCCAAAACATAACAGAGCCCCCACCATAAGGTGTGATTTCTTCGAAACATGCCTCTGCAAAGCGTTCTCCTTGTCTTCTTAGCACTCGCCGACGTCGATCTTCATCGAACAGAGATATCCTGGCTTCATCAGAGAACAAAACCCTATTCCAATCGTCTTGAGTCCATGATTCACAATTTCTAGCGAACCTAAGCCTGTGAACTCTGTGCTCACGGAGTAATTTGGGGCCGCGGGCCGGGCGGTGACTGCGTATATTGGCAGCGAGAAGCCTCCTCCTGACCGTCCATAGACTAATATGCACATTTCTTACTTCTTGGAGGTTGTTCTTAAGATCCACATACGAAGATTTGCGATTTCTCAATGCGCGACTCACAAGAAAACGATCATTCCGTGGTTGGGTACATGGTTTTCTTCCAGAACCAGGCCTTCTCTCGACGGAACCAGTCTCCTGATATCGCTGCCAGGTCCTTTGGACTGTCGAGCGACTAACATTTAGCCTCCTAGCCACGAAACATTGGCTGCAACCCTCTTCAAGCAGCGCGATAATTTTGGTAGCTTTTACCACTTTATCTACCATTTTTGATACAGCCAAACAGCATTAAATAAAGCTTTGACAGTCAAGGATATGAAATTAATCGATAAAAATTGAATAAAAGTTATGAAAGTCGATGTTAACTTCTGGAACTTCGCGCCAAAAATGTAGGATAAAAAGGGGTTTTCTGTAAAAATGTACATCAAATGAAAAATTGAATTTAGAACGTACTTTTTTAAATACCACAGCATTTTTAAAACCGGCCAGTAACGTGTACAAACGATTGAAACCTTTTTGGTATTGTATCTTTTTAAATATGAATGAAAATCAAAACCGCCCGTTTTTTTTGCAAATGAGTTTATATTAGGGTGGTCCTTAATAAGGTTATTTTCAAATTTCTTTGCTCCCAGGGGCTCAAATGCTTCCAAATTGATAAAAAAAAATTCCCTGATAATTTGAGCTCTTAATATTAACTCTAAGATAGTGCGCATTCCAATCTAAGTTTCCTATGGAAATAACATAGGAAAAATTACTTTTGTTGTTTATAATTTTATAACTTGGGAACGAATGAATTAAAAATTATAAATCATACATATTTTTATAGAGAATTTAACACTCTACAAAAAAAGTCTCTTATAATTTTTCAATTAGTCTATTGGTTTAAAAGTTATTCGACGTCAAAGTTTAATTTTCATATTATTATTAATATTATCAAGGCTTTTTATTAATATTATCTAGTAAATTATTATATATATATATTATTAAATATTTATTGTTAAAATATTTTATTTATGATTAAAATAAGCGAATATAATGGTTTCTTTAGGATTGTGATTGATATGTGTGATTTTTAAATCAATAAAACAAATAGTTTTCTAATTTTCAAGTTAATAAAATGAAAGGACAGATGAAATATGATACCGCTCGGATACTTAGCCTTAATATGAAAATTATACTTTGACGTTGAATAACTTTTAAACCAATAGACTAATAGAAAAATTATAAGAGACCTTTTTTGTAGAGCGTTAAATTCTCTATAAAAATATGTATGATTTACTAGGTTTTATTTATAGAAAATATTGTTTTGTCGGTGTTTTTAGCAAAACAATACAATTACATTAAATTTTAAAAGAATATGAATTCAAATTTCGCCGTCAACATCATGAGTTACGATAGCTCAGTTGGGAAGTTGTCCAGTTTTATTTTTGTTTTGTTTTGGCATTCAAACAGCGTCGGATCGAATCTCGGTGTTATTATTCTTTTTTTGTATTTTTTTATATTTTTTTCATTATTTAATTTTTATTTTTATTAATATATATCTAAATAAATTCGACAAAAATACAACAAAAATATTCCGAGCGAAGCTCGGTCAACCAGATATTATAAATAAAAATTGACACATTTCAATAACTAATACTGTAGCTGGTAGATATCATCATCATCATCTCAGCCCATACATAACTTCCCCCTGTTGGACTCGGGCCTCCTCCGCTATGGGAGGGAAATTCACCTATTATACCACGCTGATCAGACGTCTTGGTATAAGATTTTATTTTGAGTTTTCCTTCGCTTACATAGATGTTATTTGCATATCACAATTGCCGTCTTTTACGACACCCACGGATAAGAAAGGGGGTGGTGAATTGTATTTTTATTCCGTCACTACACGGAAAGAAATAAATGTTTGTAATAACAATGCCTTTTTGGACGTGAGACACCATAGTTCTCTCGTGACCAAGAATCATACAAAGTCAACGAAACGTCGGAATATTAAAAGTCAAATATAAAGGCCATAAAATCAGAAAAAAATATTTTAATTTCAAATGTATAATATTCGCGAAAATATCAAAATTCGTTATAATTAGCATAGATAAAAATGAACGTAGTTAAATCATTCGAAAAAAAAAACAAAGCTCTCAGCAACTCTTTTTTTTTTTAATGGTGGCAAATGAGCAAGCAGCACACCTGATGGTAAGTGATACTGCGACACATGGACCTTTGGAATACCAGGGACACAGCCAGGCCGTTGCCTACCGTGAGAAAAATACTCTTCTTAAACCTTGTTTAAAGAAGGACATGTCATAGCGCTCGGGAAACCAGCAGCAGGTAGTTCATTCCAGAGCTTGCACGTACGTGGGAGAAATGATAGCTGGAAACGTACAGTTGTAAGACCATAACGCTTCCAGGTGAAATGGATGAACCTTGCTACGATATCGAGCTGGCAATGTCTTTTATTTTATAGACCAAACACTTAATAATAACTAAGTTCTGTAACGTATTTACTGATGGTATTCATGAAAAGACGGCTTATATTTTATAAGATATTGTCCTACACAGGAATTAAATCCATGACACTTGCATGGCGGTTCGGTAACTTAATCACTATGCCATCTGTGCAGTAAAATTTTTATGTTTACGATGTGAAAGGGTTCGGTTTCAAGTTGAACTTGCCAAACTGATGGCCACGTCTTTGTTGACAATGAAGAGTTTACAACAGTGGGCGAACAATTACAACACACATACATTGTTATATAGACTTCGATGCATTGCCATATATTGTGCAATAACCATATATTATGCATGTGGGTGAATTTTTCATATACATTTTATCTTTTTTTTTTATTAAAAGATCCCTGTACTAAAGAAATAATCCTTGTATTTTTGAATTTAATAACATTTTGATGTTGAATTTAATAACATATAATTAACGGACACAAATTACATCCAGACTCCGAAGAACAATTTGTGGATCGCAAAAAGAGTTGTATTGCGTGGGATTCGAATCCATAACACTGGCACGGTAGGTCAGTATCTTAACCACTACGCTATCTGTGCAGTAAAATCGGCTTATATTCCCTTCTTGGGATTGTAAACAGATTAAGTTAAGTTTTAGTTCCAAATCATTAGGGATTTGGGCTTAAGTGCTCCTCTGACATAATCAGAGACCTTTGTTAGCTGGATTAATTTATAGCAAGAGAAATTAATTGATAAGGAAAAAGAAGTAGGATAATGTGTTATAGTAAGGGTAGTTTTAAAGTAGTTAGTAGTAATTTAGTAGTAAGTAATAAGAATGAGAGTAGGAGTGTGGTAAATGTTGGGATAATAAAGAAATAGACAATGATATTATTATTATTATTCAGTGATTAGATGAAGCATATGTATGCATATGTCAATGATATATGCATATGTCAATGAATATGCTGATGATAAAATTATAAGTTATGAGTAACGATGGAGTTTTAAAAGAGAATTAAAATAGTAATAATTATTTACGTAACTTATAGTGAGTAATTAATAGTAATAGAAGATAGAATATGTACATTTTTTTTTTTATGTAAACCGATTGGGGTTGGTTGGGTCGATGTCAGGCAGGTGGCCGGTTATAAAACTATTGAGAAAACCTTTTGAAATATGTACAATGGTAACGGAGTAAATAGTGCGTCGACCCCAAGACATTGGCTTATGAGTAGGATAATAATGATTTTATCAGTTTATATAATGTTCATTATGATGATGGATTGAGAAGACAGTACGTCAATACCCCTTTCTATGCCTCGGGATTAAAAAACCTGACTCGCAGATCATCCGAAATGAGCAGCAATACTACTGGGAAAATTAAACCGCTCTCTACGATCGCATATCCACCTGCCAAGCCTGACGATTACAGCATTACGGTGGGAGTGTTAAGATGGAGTGAATGATGCAAGAGTGGTATGATCACAGCAAGTAGAGGGAAATGGTCTCTGCTTACCCCTATAGGAAAGAGGTGTAAATGTAATATATGTATGGATGTTAAACTCTTAACCCTTCCCATAAATGGAAAGTGTCTAAGATTTCAAAAAATATAAATTAAGATGAACGCGTTAATAGACGCCACATAGTATTATTTCATATAGGCTAACCAACGTTATTTTTTAAGTCCAGCGCATAACTATTAAATAAATACCATAAAAAACACTGCAAATTTAGTCTTATCACGCCCACTACCTTGACGCAATCCTCGATTCTGTCGCTTCGTTTGCATTTAGTGTTTAGCAAAACACTTCACCGAGCGCGCGAATCTGAGCCGATTAAACGAACAAAAAAAAAAATCGAAACACGTGATAAAGTTAATGTTTACAGCGTATTAAAAAAATAAGTGAGCTGTCTTATCAGTGAATTGTAGTAAAATTTTTAGTCTGTGTGAATAAGCGAAATTAGACGCACGCATTTCATTTTACGCTAACGGTTTTATGATTTCTGTAACGGTTTTCAGTTCGATTTAATTGTTTAAATATCTGTAAAATCGTTTTATTAAGCCCGTTTTTGTGATTTGTGTTGTGTTGTGTGGATTGAAGTGCCATAACGGCACTAAGAGGTTGGTTATTTTTATGTCACGTACCGTCCCTTTAGTATTTAATGATAAGAAATGTTCCTTCCTGAAAAAAAATACTGATAACAGCTTGCACAGAGTCTATTTTTCTTCACATATTTTTTTTCATAAATCATACACGTAATTACAAAGATAATTATTAAATTGTGATTGCAGTAAGATAAAAACTCAATTTAATAAAATAATAGGTAAATAATATGATATTAATTTGGCTTTTTTTATATTGATATGTCTTCGTGTGGTGACGGAGTAAGAATACAATTCATCACCCTCTATCTTATCCGTGAGAATCGTAAACGACGACTAAGGTATTTAATATGCATATAACACCAATGCAAGAGAAAGAAAACTAATTAAAACCTTGTATCAACTCATCTGATCAGCATGATATAGTAGGTCAGTTTCATAGGGTAGGCAGAGCCTAAAAATGAGGCGGTGTATGAGCTAAAATGATGAGATGTTGAAATTAATGTAGAATCATTAAAATAATGTGCTTATACGCAGTTGATGTGAATATACGTAAAGTCGTCGTCGATTCGGTTCTTATATGTCCCATTGTTAGGCACGGGCCTCCTCCACAATGGGAGGGAATTTGACCTATTAGACCCTGCTAGTCAGACATGTTGGTATAGGGTTTCATTTCGAGTTTTCCTTCTCTTGGACTGATCTTATGTGCATATAATATCCCTTAGTCGTCTTTAACGAAATCCACGGGAAAGATAGGGAGTGGTGAATTGTATTCTTACTCCGTCAACACACGGAACGTTAAGTATTAATTATAAATTAAAAAAAAGCGAAAATTTATAGTTGTGTAGGTGCATCGCTGACGGACGGACGTTCCACTGTAACAGCTAAACAAATTTTAATGAAATCCAAATTGAAGATACCATTTATTTTGGATTAACATTAGGCTAAAATATAGGAATATTATGGACATAATTACTTACATAGTTGGAAATAAAATGTATAGATATTTTCGATGCAAGAGGTTGCATTACGAGGCTTAGTCATTGAGCCTATCATGTTACCTAATTAAGATAGGTAGTTAGTTACCTACGTAAATGAATGCGTAAGTCAGCGGGATATCAGTAGAAATATCTATACATACAAATAAATAAAATTGAAATCTGTTTGTAATGTAAAAATAATAGGTCTTCTTCACGCACAAACGGTTATATCCACGATGCCTAAAAACCAGTTTAAATCTCTCTATTATTATCTATCTGTTTGTCCCGGGTAATCTTCGAAAACGGCTGGACCGATTCTGAAAATATTTTACTACGAGGTAGCGGTCTTTATAAGGAGTAACTTAGGCTATATTTTATCCGTCTACGCGGGAGAAACTGTCGGATTTTGTTAGTTGATTAAATAAGTACTTGTTTTACCTTAAAGACGATGTGTCAACGGGTAAATAGATATCATGTTTTTAACCGCTGTTAAAGTTAATGGTTTTGAAACTTGAGGTTTTACTGAACTTTATACCTACCTATTATACCTATCTACTTAGTTGCTTTATAAAACTTGTGTCTCTGCAAATATAGATATGTCACTACAAACATTTTGATGTAAAATGTTGTTAAAACAATACCATATGGCTCGTAGTATCAAAGAGTTATCAGAGCTCACGTAGAGCCAAGCAAATATTTGGCTTGGCTTTATTGTTACTGCAAGAAGTATTGTATAATAGGATAGTAACGTAACCTATCTCTACAAGCCCTAATTTCACAAACTCTACATCTTAGTCAAAATATTTGGCTTGGCTGTATTGTTACTATAAGAACTATTGTATTTAATAGAAAAGTAACCTAACCTAGTTCTACAGGCTCTAATTTTACAACGTCTCCATCTTAGCCAACATATTTGGCTTGGCTGTATTGTTACTGCAGGAACTGTTGTATAAACCTAACTTTACAAGATCAATTTTACACAAACTTTATATTTTAACCAATATATTTTGCTTGACTGTATTGTTATTTCAAGAACTATTGTATAACAGATAAGTTACCTAACCTAACTCTACAAGCTCTAATTTTACAACCTCTCCATCTTAGCCAAAATATTTAGCTTGGCTGTATTGTTACTGTAAGAACTATTTTATAACAGACTAGCAATCCGCCCTCGCTTCGCTTCGGTTATAGGTTATAATAGTTTTACCCGCGTAGTTCCCGTTCCCGTGGGAATCCCGGGATAAAATATAGCCTAGTTTACGCCCTGATATTATAGCTTTCCATGGGTGAAAGAATTTTTGAAATCGGTCCAGCCGTTTTGAAGATTACCCGGAACAAACAGACAGACAGACAGACAGACAAAAAATTTTTAATTGCTATTTTAGGCATAGGTGTCGTGCAAATAACCGTGTGAGCATGAAAAAAGCCTATTATTTTGACATTACAAACAGACACTTCAATTTTATTTATTGGTATAGATAAGTTACCTAACCTAACTCTACAAGCTCTAATTTTACAACCTCTCCATCTTAACCAAAATATTTGGCTGGGCTGTATTGTTACTGCAAGAACTATTTTATAACAGATAAGTAAACTAACCTAACTCTAAAAGCTCTAATTTTACAACCTCTCCATCTTAGTCAACATATTTGGCTTGGTTGTATTGTTACTGCAAGCCTAGCTCTACAAGACCAATTTTACACATACACCACATTTTAGTCAAAATATTTTGCTTGACTGTTTCGCTATCGCAAGAACTTTATAGACAAGTGCTGAACAGGACGTAACTATATAGCTGAGAAGATGATGTTTGTAAAGTCTTCCCGCGGTACAAAGTTTATTAATTTTACTGAAACATCAACTCAAAATGTACACGTTCATTAATTGTACTCGTAAGTATATTTTTTATTAAACGACATAAAAATACAGTTATCTAGGTAGGTAGATACTTCATCAACACAGCTCATATACGTACGTTCCACTAGTGGGCTCGAGTTTCCTCCATATTGAAAGGGAAATTAACTTACGTATTACACCACGCTTTTGAGTTTTCTTTCTCTTGCATAGCTTGTCATATGCACAAGATATCCCTTAGTCGCCTTTTATAATATCCACGGGTAAGAAAGGGGGCGGTGAATTACATTCTTACTCCGTCATCACACGAAAACTTACTAAGTTTTATTTGGTAATAAATTGTTTGCGAGAATAACCATAAATGATTAACATTATTTGTCTCGTCTTTACTAAAGCATCTAGGTAGATGGTACAACGAGGAGACAACTCAATTAGTGATAATTAGTACCACTGGAGTTTATTTATGATGGTGTTGTTACTATTACTTCTTGTTACAAGACGACTCTATAGGTCACAATGAATCATTGCAAATGAACTTTAAATAAAACGTTCGATAATAAAACGACATGCTCTGCGAAAATTTCAGCTTTTATAAAGTTATCAAAATCTGAACGTCGTGGGCTCTTGCTCTATTATTCAAGTCCAAATTCAGAGTCAAGATTATTAAAAAAAATACACCACTAAATAGTAGTAATGGGAGACCATTTGAATCTTCTTTCTAACTCGCCTTTATTACAATTTGTATAATGTTTTTATAGCGTGTCTGCTTCCTCTAATTTAGGTGAAAGAAGAACAAAGCATGGTTCTAGATAAATTTTACAACCGATACTTGCTTATCGTCACTACCAACACTACGATGAATAGTAAGTGGAGTTGATTCTATTGATGTAAAAATCTTAATTAATTTTATACCACCCAGAAACAATTGAAATAAAACTATTTTCGTGGCAAACTTCTCGTCACCATGAACGCTGTAGTGTTCAAATTGTCAGGCAATTAAAAATGTAATACAATAGTGATAAAATCTGTTAAAATACTTTTATAAAATGTGTAACATTCGCGTAAACATCAGAAATTATTACCCATAAGCAATGTTTATTGTTTGCTATTCGTTTATGGCCACTATATTACAATTTTTAATGCGGCAAGAGAGAACTATTGATGCTCTGTCACTATTTTATTGTTTCTAGTATTCTTCTAACTGAATTGTAATATTTCATGGTAAAAACATATTCTTTCCTTGTTTGAGGTGTGTTGTATATTGATCAATCGTAATAAAGTGGTGGATCTCTCTTATTTTCCTCAATTTCATTGGTGTGTCTAGGGTTATTTTAGGGTACTGGATCTCCCTTCCTTTTCTTCTTTTTACAAGGGACACCTGGGTCTCTATTAAAAAAATCGAACTATGACAGATCGGAAGCTTTCGTTTCGTATTTTGATATTTAAGCTACAGAATGTACTGTATGTAATTAAAACTATGTACATAGATTTCTTAGCCATACATAATTATTTGATTTTAATTATTATTTTGTTGTGTCTAGCCTAAAATTTCGAATCGGCAACTCAACATCTTATGGTGAGAAGTGGACTTTTTGTTTTGCGGTAGGTTGTGGCCTGGACACACCCCGTACCTAGTCCATCTGGGGCGGTAAAAGTACGTGCGGCCCCATAACCCACCGAGTTATCTCCCATAGCCATTAAGTCTGTGGCTGGCCCGGAAACTAGACCATACTGAAGTAGGCATGACACACCCGGCCTACCTCAATTTTTATATAATAATTAATTGACACCATGTATTCAGTCTATTATCTATTTTATTAATTCAAGCCTAATTCAGGCAATTATCTATGTCCGAATGGTATCGGTATAGATTAATTTATTATCGAAAATAAGTAGATGTTAATTCTATAAAGAGGAGGAAAGTGTACTTGGTGTGGCATAGACAAAACCTATAGAGATATGTATATAATATACGTATATAGTAAATGATTGCAAATACTGAGTAAGCTCCTTGAGTAAAGTTTATTGACATTTCATACACATAAGTAAATAAGTACGACGCGAAGTATTCTGTAATCATTCGCGATCTACTGATAAAATTATTGTATGTTATGTATAATGGTGAAATGTTCTTTATTTATTTCATCTGTTTCTACAGCTATAAAATTAATGTTGGACACGTCTCTTTTACGATTGAAGGAGTTTGGATTCCTACACTGAACGGGTTCATATAGGCTTCATATGATGTGAAAAAAAAAAGAAAATTTAGACGGATCTAGTAATAAAACATAACTTTACGACATATTTATGTCGATAGACCAACGAAACAATCCAATTCAAGACCGACGGAACGATCAAATCCAATGCAATGTTGGATTATTTCAATATTTGATGAAGTTTTAATATTTATTCATTTCTTTATTAGTTTGATTACAGAATGCTGCAAAAAATAATGTAAATACAAGTGACATTTATTTTTGTACTCTACAGCTTTTTTATATTTTTTTAGGGGTCTGTATTGAACCCTTACACCCTGTAAAAGGCATTCGGCTGTGTTCCATGAGCCTTCATAGTCTAGTGACAACTGCCTATAGTCGAAATTTTCACGGAGTGCATATTTCCACTTAGAGAGGAAAATTAATCTACTATACATACCACGCTGGTCAGACGAGTTGGTATAGGGTTTATTTACAGTTTATTTTCTCTTGCACAGACGGTAAATGTATAGGTATATATATATATATGTATATATATATATATATATATATATATATATATATATATATATATATATATATATATATATATATATATATGTATATATCCCTTAGTCATCTTCTACGTCATCCACTGGCAATATAGGATGCCGAATTGTATTCTTATTCTGCCATCACATGTAAATTCGATTTTAATAATACTCTTATTTCCTTTATCATCGTATATCCGTATACCGTGTTATATCCGCGTGGTTGCGGACTAAGAATACATTTAACCAATTCCACCTAAGAGTCGTAGAGGACGATCCGTGGATGTCGTAATAGATGACTAAGGGGTTATGATATGTAGATAAGATCTATACAAGAGCAGGAAACCATGATATAAAACTCTAACACGTTTGACCAGCGTGGAATAAGAGCCCAATTTCCCTCCCTTTGTGGAAGAGGCCTGAGCCCAATAATGGTATTATATAGGCTGAGATGGTTAAATGACTAATTATGGTTTACATACATATATTCACGCCCTTTTTCCCATAGGGGTAGGCAGAGACCACTTCCCTCCACTTGCTACGATCTTGACATACCACTTTCGTCTCCTCCACATTCGTTAATCTCTTCAAGCATATTCTTCGGTTTAGGATACTTCTAACCTAGCCTTTCTTAAGAACGTCCCCGATTTGATCGTGGAATGTCCGCCTTGGTCTTCCCCTTCTAACTCTTCTGTTCAGATTCGCCTTATAAATTCTTGTTGTTAATCTCCTTTCATTCATTCTCTCTACATGACCAAACCAACTTAACATACCCTTTTCAATCCTTGTCAATACATCAACATTCATACCACAACGTTCCCTGATTATTATGATTGTTTTTTAATAAATACTTAGATATTACATAGTTTTAGTTGTCTATACCAATAAATAAAATTGGAGTGTATGTTTGTAATGTCAAAATAATAGGTTTTTTTCATGCACACACGGTTATTTGCACGACACCTATTTCTAAAATAGCAATTAAAAAATTTTTGTCTGTCTGTCTGTTTGTTCCGGGTAATCTTCAAAACGGCTGGACCGATTTCAAAAATTATTTCACCAATGGAAGCTATAATATCAGGGCGTAAACTAGGCTATATTTTATCCCGGTATTCCCACGGGAACGGGCACTACGCGGGTAAAACGACTATAACCTATAACCGAAGCGAAGCGAGGGCGGGTACTTGCTACGATCTTGACATACCACTTTCGCCTCCTCCACATTCATTAATCTCTTCATGCATATTCTTCGGTTTAGGATACTTCTAACCTAGCCTTTCTTAAGAACATCCCCGATTTGATCGTGGAATGTCCGCCTTGGTCTTCCCCTTCTAACTCTTCTGTTCAGATTCGCCTTATAAATTCTTGTTGTTAATCTCCTTTCATTCATTCTCTCTACATGACCAAACCAACTTAACATACCCTTCTCAATCCTTGTCACTACATCAACATTCATACCACAACGTTCCCCGATTATTATGATTTTTTTTTTAATAAATACTTAGATATTACATAGTTTTCGTTATTGTATAATAATACGGCTAACTTTGTGAGCATTCGTGGCTTGGCTGGTTTTTAAAAAAATACTACCCGTATAAACTTTCGCAATTACAACCTGACATTGAACCGCCTACGTTTCAGAAAGTAGCGTAGGTAGAAACATTTTACTGATCGTGTGATGGCTATCAACACATAAGTATTGTTCTAAGAATTTTGTTACAAGATTTGCGGTTTTTATTCCCAAAGGTTTCGTGATAAATATAAAACACGAATATTTCCTTATGCAATTTTTCGTATTCCACGTAATAGGTAACGACTTGTTACCTATTACGTTACTGACCTATATTAGGTACTAGTTTCAGCCGGCGGTTTCGCTCGCGTAAAAAGTCTAACATACCGCGTAACTTGATTATGCTTGGTTGAATAAAAAATATAAAGTTAAAATATTATTGTAAGGGATAGAAACCGGATAAAAATATCTTAGGATGTATCCAGGATGTTAGCTACATTCATGCCAAATTTTATTAAATTTGGTCCAGTTATAGCGTGAAAAGGTGAACAACATACATACACACTCACAAACTTTCGCCTTTATAATATTAGTGTGATGTCATTAGTTCGTGATTCATACTCAATCATAATGTATCTATATATCAGTACACTGGTGCGATAACTTGTATCAATCATCATCATCTCAGCCCACATAAGGCTCACCGTTGGGCATAGACCTCCTCCACAATAGGAGGGAAATTTACCTATAATACCGCGCTGATCAGACGTGTTGGCATAGGTTTTATGTCGAGTTTTCCTTCTCTTGCATAGAAGTTATCTGCATATCATATACCTTAGTCGTTTACGACATCCACGGGTAAGAGTGGTGAATCGTATTTTTACGTCGTCCCCACACGGAATAATAAGTACCACTAATAATAAAAATGTATGTACGCACATAAAAAGTTGTATTTCTTTGGCGTACCAAAATAATAATCTTTCTAAAAAAATTATCCTTCGCGTTATCCTACGTTTGTAGAAAAAACGACACTAATAATAGACAAAAAGGTATTATACATTGCAAGTTTTATTATAACGCATTATCTTGTTGACATTTGTGACGGTGTGCGCCGGGCATCGTAATAAATGATGACTATACTCGTTCCAACCATTTATTTTACTTTTGGCAGGTCGAATTCTGATCAATTAGTGTTGTACCAATGTATTACGGATACTATGTTTTGTAATAATCGATTTTAGTCAGGAAGAACTTTTAATCGATTTAACACGGATATTTTATTTTTGCTTAAATACATATTTCATATTATTTAAAAACTTCACTTCTGTAAATATATTTGTTATTTGGGCACATTAATTTTTGCATACCCACTAATTCAGTCCTCCCAAAATATTTTACTTTGTACTTTACAAAATAAAAAATAACTACTTTATGAAGCATTTTTCCATTAAGCGGGGTCCGCTGCTCCAAACTTTACTTAGAGACAATGGCGCCCTCGTCTGCGGCCGTCATCCAGCCTACCCCTTTTTTTTAAGCCGAATTGGCAACACTGAACGGCGCGCCGGCGACGCCATTTTGTTGTGTTGTCTGTCACTCGCAACAAGACTCCCGTGCTAGTCACATTTCTGTTCGCTGAGTGCTCTTTCATATTTTTCATACGCTGTGTTGAGTATTTATATTCCACCGTATTGATTTCATTGTTCTTACTTTGATTGAGTTGAGCGTATCGTTCCTCCCATTAAGATTTTACTTGCGAAATGCCAAAAGGTATGGTGCTGAAAGGACAATCCAGAGAGTTAGTGCTGCGGCTTCGTGAATTTTTTGAAAAGGAAAGCCGCAATGGCGGATTCCTTTAACCAGTAACCCAAGTTAGAGACCGTGTTACAGCAGCATTAGGTATTAGTGCTCCAACGGTGGCGAAAATCACTAAAGAAGCCTATGGTAGTAGTGGTATTGAACAGAACAAGCTATCTACGCCTAAGAAAAAACGTCAGCCCCGTAAAGTGACAGCAATTGACAGTTTTGATACTGATGCTATTCGTCGTCATATATACAATTATTACACAAGCAAAGAGATTCCTACTTTGAAAAAATTAGTAGCGTCTCTACGAAATTGTGGCTTGTTTCGTGGTCAAAAATCTTCTTTGTCAAAGGTGCTGCACCAAATCGGGTTCTTGTATAAGAAATCCGACAAAAGAAAAATTTTAATGGAACGTCGTGATATAGCCTTGTCTCGCTGTGAATTTTTAAGACAAGCGAAGAAAATAGAAGACTGGTCGAATGTCGTTTTCACAGATGAAACTTGGCTCAATGCCAATCATTCCATACCAAAAGGTTGGACTGACGATACTGCTGCTTCTACTTCTGCAGTGCCAATGGGGAAAGGTGAACGCCTCATCATTTGCCATGCGGGAACTACAAAGGGATTTGTACCAGACGCTCTGTTAGCGTTCAAATAAAAAAAAACAGGAGACTATCATGAGGAGATGAATGCGGACGTGTATGAAAAGTGGTTCAGAGAAATGCTTACATCACTTGAAGAGCCATCAAAAATATTTATTGATAATGCACGCTATCACTCTCGCCAAATTAATAAAATGCCAACACAGGCCAACAAGAAACACGAGATTATAAACTGGCTTCGTGATAATGGGGAAGATGTGGACGAATCCCTACTAAAAGTAGAATTACTTAAAATATTAAAAAGTAAAAAGCAGCCAAAACGATATGTCATCGACGAAATGGCAGCAGAATATGGGCATGTTGTAATCAGAATTCCTCCGTACCACTGTCAATATAATCCAATTGAAATGATCTGGGCACAAGTCAAAGGACACGCCGCAAGAAACAATACAACTCCTCCTTTCACAGCAAATAAAATGCTTGAACTTTTAAAAAACGCATGTGCTAGTGTGACGCCTGAAAACTGGGCGAGTGTCGTCAATAAGACAAAAAATATAATATTCTCTGATTGGGATCGGGAAATTGAATTTTACAACATACTTACACAAGAGTTAATAATAAACACTGCAGATGATTCAAGCGACGATTCGAGTTCGTATGAAGAATCCGACGATTCGTTATAATAAAATAATATTAAAATATTTTGGTTGTTTTATTTCATGTTATAGGTATGATGAGAAGATTTTTATATCTCCCTGATACAATTTTAACGTGTTGTCTATTACAACAATTCAAAACTCAGTTGTCAGCCGACTTAACTGCAAATAAGTGTAATCGATTATTTGCGATTCATTAGTTTGCACCGAATACTTTTGATCCTGTCACTAGATGCGATAGAACGTAACTTTTTTTATAACGGAAATGAATTATCACTTAAATTTTATGAATAGAGCTATTTACGGCATATTAATGTATTTAGTGGGTAATAATTAAGATATATAAATATTAATGGGCAGTTTATATATTTCTCTGTTCACTCGTTTCAAAGTTAATAATTGCGTATAATGAAACAGTTACGTCCTAAAGCATGTGTCAAAAGTAAAATAAATGGTTGGAACGAGTATAGCTAACTTCAGGGTATCCGTTATACGTGACGGCGTGCACGCGCATCGTAAAACTTTACTGTCATCGTTTTTCCTAAGCGCCAAAAAAAAGTATAACTATAAAAATTGCCGTATGGTAACGGAGTAAGTATACAAATCACCACCTCTCTTCTTGATCGTGGTTGTCGGAAAAGACGACTAAGGTATATAATATACATATAACACACTAGCTGACCCAACAGACGTTCTTCTGTTCAAATAAGCTAAAAGGAATTCTCCTTGAAATCGATAGCAGCGCCACTTACCGGGTCCAATTATGAATCTAAACGATTCTCGAATCCCCTTGAATACACACTAAAAATTTTATCAACATCGATAGTTGTTAAAAAGAGGACTAATTCGAAATAAAATTGTATACTAACGATCTTATCAGCGTAAATTTCCCTATTGCGGAGGAGGCTCTGCTTGAGTTTTAATAGTGGGACATACATGAGCCGATATGAATACAAAAATAGATACATATTTCTCACGCCACATTGATACAAAAATGTATATTCATTAGTAAATTATACTAATATAATAAACGCGAATGTGAGTTTATTATGTTTGTTACGCTTTCACGCTTTAACTGCATAACTAATCGTATTAAAAGTTATGCGTATATAGTCAGGTATCCGGCAAATATGGTATACATTTAATTCAGAAAAAGTGTTAATCTCGGGAAGACATTTTGTTTAAGAAAATAACATAAACGATAGAAAAATAATTTCTGATGTTTACGCGAATTTGAATTGTAAATAAAATAATATTATAATTAATGCTTAACAGTGTTCATCCGTCCGTGACCATGAACGCTGTAAAGTATTCAAAACGTCGCGTCGGGCAATCCAAAATCAAATCTGTGTACTCTACCGAATCTTTCACAGTGAGTGCTCCGAGGAACTGTTTTGACTTGGTACCACTATTCCACCAACGTACCACTCGACATCGTAGCAGGGTTCATCCATTTCACCTGGAAAAGTTATGGTCTTCAACTGTACGTTTCCAGCGATTATTTCTCCCACGTACGTGCAAGCTCTGGAATGAACTACCTGCTGCTGTGTTTCCCGAGCGCTATGACGTGTCCTTCTTTAAACGAGGTTTAAGAAGAGTATTTTCTTCACGGTAGGCAACAGTCTGGCTGTGTCCCTGGTATTGCAAAGGTCCATGTGCGGTAGTATCACTTACTATCAGGTGTCCTGCTTGCTCGTTTGCCACCGTTGGTAATAAAAAAAATACAAGCACGATAAAATCTGTAAAAATAGTTTTATTTACAACGGTAGAAAAAATATCATAATCTAAAATTAAAAAAAAAAACGACTTTAATAAGACTTTATGGTTTTCTAATGGATGCCATTGTCAGAACTGGATTAAATTTAAATAGGACCACACACGGAGTACCAGTACAGTAGTAGTTCAAATAAAAAAAAGAATCATCAAAATCGGTTGTTGACACTTATCTGTCTACAGCCGCGGGCCGGCCCGTCCGGGGTAGTACCACACTGAGCCGAAAATCGACGTCTGATTAGTAGGAATTTCTTACTGCGCTTCGTTCTATGAGCCAAAGAGTGTGTGGTGATGCTTTTAGTTTCACTGAAACTCATTGCACGCATTCAGACTCCCTTCACTTTCTTCACGGTAGGCAACGCCCTAGTAAAGGTCCATGAGCGATAGCAACACTTAACATCAGGTGTACTGTTTGCTCGTTTGCTACCGTTTGCAAGGAAAAAAACCAGTCGAAAGTTCAGTTGTAACAAATACAGTGGAATTGAGAACCTCCTCTTTTTCTTAAGTCCGTTAAAAATTAAAAGTGAGTGGAGGCGTAGGTTATATTTAATATATGTACGCAGTCTTGACTTATAAAAACCTAATAACAGACTAAGTTTAATCACATAAAATATTGCTGTACTTATAAATAGCCATGAATAATTTATAATAACATTTTAAACGCTTTCTGTGGGTGATTAAAACAAATTATTCTACTTAAAAAGGCGTATTAAATTATTACTTTCAAAATTTCGCCTAGAACTGTAATCTATGTTTTACTGACCGGTTAAGGTAGGAGGCGATTAGTAACGAAGACAGATGGCGCAGTGGTTAAGATACCGATCTACAGTAACAGTTCAAGTTTCACGCACAATGATTTGTGAACCTATAGAGCCTCCTCTTTTTTGAATCGGTAAAAAAAAATTTGCAGGGAAACCATTTTTTTTTGTTAGAACTAATTCCACTAAACATTCCCACCATTGTAACTCCCGCAAGCCAGAATCCATAATGGTCCCTATAGATTACACCGAAGTTTAACCATTAATCAGTCCCGGAAAATGCTATAAATTGTCTTGGGACCCGCAACAAATTTAACTAGAAAAATTAGGGAGAAGTTTGGTAGCAGGGAAAACGAGATCAAGAGACAAATTATTCATCATTATCATATAATAAGGCACACGCTTGGCAGGCCGGTTGTCGCTTGCAGTCGAAGTTATATTTCTCATTAGAGCATTACTGTCCATTTCCTTTGTTGATCCTTCAGACGGTTTTACGATTTCGATGGAAAATATATTGATATTGCCATGCATTGTATTTTCCCTGTGGTCACTAACATGCCCGTGGATGGCGTAAAAGAATACTAAGGGATGTAATACACATATAATCGTAATATCTATGTAAGAAAAAGAAAACTTCACATAAAACCTTATACCATTACGTTTGACCAGTGTGGTATACCAGGTCAATTTCACTTCTATCCAGGATGATACACTGTATTCTAATCCGTCATCACATTCGACCTTCTATTTCTCTAAACGGCTAGACGAGCCGTACATAGCCTGCTAAGGAAAAAATGAAGAGAGTTGTAAAGAGATTACATTTCGTTACATAATAATTCTTAATTAATATTACAATACTAATTTTGTAACATCATGCAATAGGTAAGCACAATTTTCATTGGGGCTTTCTGTTTACGACATCCTCTGTGTATTTTAAGAATAGACCAGAGATATGGTTGCATACACACCGTCTCTATGTCTATATTGAGAAATGGAACCAATGACCGAAAATATCACAGACTACGGATAATAATATTGTAGTGTGATTGCTTTCGGTGCTCTGTGGAACTTATTATTTCCAGTGGTAGATTTTAAAACTGTAGGTGTTAGCAGTGACGGACTAAGCCCGTCAGAGGCCCGGGACGGCAAAGCTGAATGAGGCCCCAAACTTTAAAAAAATAGTTTTACAAGCTTTGTATTCAGTTCATATTTGTATGTATAAATAAGTTTTTATGTGTATTTCGTTAAAATCTGGCAAGTGAAATTTAAATGAGACTATTTATGCTAAATAAATATTACACACAATATACCTACAATATGGAATGGATATGGGTGAAGAAAATAAAATACGAATCGAGCGACAAAAAAATTAGATATAATAAAAAGATCGTTTTTTTTTGTTTTTGTAGCATGCATTCTACCTATGGGTTTTCGTGCCTTCAATTTACTGAACTCCTCAATAACTACTGTGAAGTCGATTTCTTTGAAATTTTTCATACTATTGAAAGTAGGGCTAGATTATTCAGTCGCTCTTGACCCATTGTAGATCGATGATAATTTTGTTATTTTTTTTTTATTGCAAGCAGTGGAAAACGAGCAAACAGTACACCTGATGATAAGTGTTGCTGCCGCTTATGGACCTTTACAAGGCCGCTGCCTACCGCGAAGAAAGTGAAGGGAGTGTGAATGCGTGCATTGAGGCTCGGTGATACTAAAGGCACCATCAAAACCTTCCACACGCAAACACCATCAGAAAGTTGGGCTTCCGGCTCTCTCGCTCACCGAACGAAGCGCAGTAACAAATTGCTACTACTCAGACGTCGATTTTCTGCGAGAGCGTGGTACTGCCCCGGACGGACCGGCCCGCGGCTGTAGGCAGATATCTGTCGACAGTGTGGTCCTACCACTCCAAATATTTAATTAGTTTAACAATTTTTAATTAGTTTAACCCATTAACGACCGAGAATCGTATTTTTTTTTATCATTTTAGGGTTCCGTACCGAAAGGGTAAAAACAGGTCCCTATTATACTAAATTTTGAAATTTTATACATATATATAATTTCGAAGGGCATCACACTGGAGATATATCTTTTTAAATAAAACTACTTTACGGCTTTTATCGCGTTTGTATTTGATTTTTGATTACCCGACGTTTCCTCGCAAAAGAACACCGATACCTGCCTAGAATGGTACGCGAGGCTATTGAGATTAAAAAACACAAAAATTTCAATAGAGAGGATGGCTGGGTGTTACCATCAAGCTGGGATCCTGTTATAAACATTATTAAAAACAAATCCAAAAAGACCACCACAAGACTGCAAGACACCGTGAGCTCATATTGTATAGATTTGACCCACAATAATAATAACTAAAGATAATTTTATAAATTAAAACCTTTTTAGTAACATAAAGTAAGCCGCCTTCAAAATTAACTTTAATTTAGCATCATGTTACCTGAGTTTTCTTGCCGGATCTTTCTCAGTGTAACCGTGTTCCGATCCGGTGGTAGTATACTAGATTATTAGTTAGTTTTTAAATATAATTACTATTAATTTTAATGTTTAATTATTACTAACCATAAACAATATAATTTTTTCATATAGAATCATTTTCTTCTTACACTGGCAATAAATTTTGTATCAAAATGTGGGTCAATATTTAATAACTAATTTCTGTATCGGGTAGATAATTATAAATTTTCTGCAGTAACGATGACTTGTTGGACGTGAGACATCTTAGTCCACCCGTGATCATGAACGCTGTAAAGTGTTCGAAACGTCGGGTAATCAAAAATCAAATACAAACGCGATAAAATCCGTAAAGTAGTTTTATTTAAAATGTATAATACTCGCGTAAACATCAGAAATCATTACCATATATCTTGTACGAATCATAAAATTATGTATATTTAAAAGATTAAAAAAAAAATGACTGCCCTCTGATTTTCTTGCCGGATCTTCTCAGTTTGTGGCCGCGTTCTGATCCGGTGGTAGATTATTGTATTGTGTTTAAACGTGTAATTTGACAATATGTAAGTGCCCTTAAGGGGCCTATGCAGAATAAATGATTTGATTACAAAGACTTCGCTGCCTATCCGTCCGTCTGTCTGTCAACCGGCGTGCCTTAAGAACCGCGATAGCTAGACAGTTGAAATTTTACAAATTATGTATTTCTGTTGTCGCTATAACAATTAATACTAAAAATAAGATAGAATAAATATTAAGGGGTGCTCCCATACAAAAAACATTTTTGTTGCCTATTTTTTATAGATAATGATACGGAACCCTTCGTGCGCGACTCCAACTCGCACTTAGCCGGTTTTTAAGACAAATTGTCACCATTAGAAAACGAGAATTTTGAAATTAAAAATATGGTTTCCCGTGCTTTATTTATTTATTTAAAACTTTTGCACACAAAAAAAAGGTACAAGGCGGACCTTAATGCCTTAGGCATTTTCTGCCAGCCGACCTGGGGTGGAGCAGAAATAAATTAGGTAGGTGCAATGTGATGTGAGCAGTGAATTCAGAAATTTGTTTATCCAAATGGTTTACAGTATGCTCTTTCAGAATCGGGGTTAAAATTGCGATTTTTTCACTACAAAAAAATATGGCCGCTTTTAAACAAAAAAAAAAAAACACGAAAAATCGAAGACATTATTTGCCATGATTTTTTTTTTCTCATAGAAAGCGCCGACTGACCCCCTCTATCTTTTCAACCATGAGTGCACTAAATACTTATTAGTTGAATAAACGAATTTTTTGAATTTGTAGATATCAATATTTTCACATCCGAAATGGCGTTTTTCACCCCTTGAGCGGCGAGCAAAATTTTACATTTCGCAAAAAATTTCTGCGAGAAAAATTGATACCTGGGGCCGGCCATATTGGATCCGCCATCTTGAATTTACAAATTTTGAGGTCAGTATCGTAATCAGCGACCTAAAAACGTCGGCATACCAATTTTCGTGAAGATCCCATTTTTTTCTATTTTACGCGAAAGGTGAAATTTCTCTCACCACTTAAGAGGTAAAAAACGCTATTTTGGTGTAAAACAGATTTTTACAAAGTTAAAAAAAATCATCGTTCAACTACAGCTATTTAGTGCCCTCATGGTTAAAAAAAAAGAGGGGGGTCATTCGGCGTTATCTGCGAGAAAAAATCATGAAAAAAATGTCTTCGATTTTTCGTGGCTTTTTTGTTTAAAAGCGGCCATATATTTTTTTTTGTAGTGGAAAAGTCGCATTTTCAACACCAGATTCTGAAAGAGCGCACTGGCAAAGTACGGAAGACAATATTTTTCATTTCAAAATTATCATTTTTTCATGATGAGAATTTGCCTTAAAAATGATGAAAAAAAATATGGTTCTCGGTCGTTAATGGGTTAAGTTTCGAAAAACTCCTCTCGCATGATGTAACCGAGATACAAATGGTCAAAAAGTATTGAAGTATAAGCGATGTAGTGAATGTAAATGTAGGCGTACAGGAGCGAATTATTTGCACTTTATTCATTCAGGGATTCCTGTGGAAGTACCCGCTACAAAGACGGGAATTTCCCCACTATTGGACGCATTCAGCAAAGTTAAAAAAAATATTAGTGCCACGTAAAAAGTCTAGATGGCTGTAGTGTTTTGATCTTGATGAAGTTATGAAGGTACTAAGCACATTTTTAAAGTCTTGTTTATGACTTGATCAGGGGAACATGGAGGCATTTGGGGGCCCCCAAGACCGGAGGCCCGGGGCGGCCCGCCCCTTCCGCCCCCCTGTTAGTCCGCCACTGGGTGTTAGTAGGATGGGAGTAATGAATTTTGGTCTAAGATTATTTATTACTAGCAGCGCTCTGCGGTTTTACACGTATTTCCCTTTCCCGTGGGAATATCGAGATAAATATAGCCTATGTGTTATTTTGATATGTAAGCTATATTATTATGAAGTTTCATCAAAATCCATGCGGTAGTTTTTACGTGAAAGAGCAACAAACATCCTCGCATACTCACAAACTTTCGCGTTTATAATATTAGTAGGATATGAGGTAGTAGGAATGCTAAAACTTGTAATGATTTAGTTTTGGTCTACACTTATTTTTTTTTATAACATAACGAGCCTAACGTACTATTTAAAATTGTAACAGGTTTCTATTAAAGTGATGAACATACTAGATACTGTGTTTCTGTAACCTTGGATTTCGCCAAATTTGTAAAATTTTAAAATTCTGTTGAAAAAAATGAAGATCGCTATACTATAAAAGATATCATTTAAATATTTTTTGGAGATCTTCAAAAAACGCCCTCCGAATATTGATGATTACGCGAGCATTACATATTCACAATAAAACATTTTTCTACGCATTTTATCGTGTTTGTATTTCATTGACCGACGTTTGGAACACTTTAAGCGTTCATGGTTTCAAACATTGCCATTTTGTACTGGCAATAAATTTATATCAAACTAGCAACCTGCCCTCGCTTCGCTTCGGTCTTAGTCGTTTTACCCGCGTAGTGCCCGTTCCCGTGGGAATACCGGGATAAAATATAGCCTAGTTTACGCACTGATATTATAGCTTTCCATTGGTGAAAGAATTTTTGAAATCGGTCCAGCCGTTTCGAAGATTACCCGGAACAAACAGACAGACAGACAGACAAAATTTTTTTAATCTGTATTTTAGGCATAGGTGTCGTGCAAATAACCGTGTGAGCATGAAAAAAGCCTATTATTTTGACATTACAAACAGACACTCCAATTTTATTTATTGGTATAGATATGTGTCATAATTTAATAATATATTTAATACTGTAGCGGGTAGATATAAATCCCTGTAATAACGATGACTTGTTGAGATTGGTGGACGTAAGACACCTTAGTCATTTTGTGACTATAAACGCTGAAAAGTATATGAAACGATGAGAAATTAAAAATTAAATACGATATCGATAAAATCCGTAAACATAGTTTTATTTTAAGATACCTTCTTTTTCAAGAATACACTACTGTACAAGTGGAATTGGACCTATTAATAATTTCATAAACTAACTTTTCATGATTGATATACGAGTATAGTATATTATTATCCTCTACTGTTTATATACTTATGAATCGAGCAAGTTAAGAACGAATGAGATGTTGTGCTCACTTATTCTAGTATTCAAATACCTATGTATAATTTATATTTGATTAAAGCTCTGCAAGTTTGTGATCTTATCAACTAGGCAATACTTTATAGTAATTATTTCTTTCAATATTTATTGTGCTGTGTGGTAGCGGCTTCGAATACTACCAACCCTTGCTTTGCTCGTGGGTGTCGTAAAAGACGACTAAGAGCCCTAGATTGACACGGACCAACTCCATCTGGTACCATTTGGGTCAACGATTACATTCCCAAGGAGGGTTGACGTCAGGCAGGCGACCGGTCATAAAAGTCATTGCCGAAACTTTTTGCAATATGTCAAAACAGATGACATTTTGCGTCGACCCCAAATAATTGGGATAAGAGCAAGATGATGACGATGATGATTTATTGATGAACTTAGTATTGTGAAAACAATTTATTTAGAAGCAAACTCTTTTCATTCAATAGATTTTGACATCAAGGTATCTAATTGCCTTTACAGTAATAAAAGTAATAGGAGTAATAAATTATTTCTCTTGTTATTTGAAATCAAAATATTATTTGTCATCCTGTCTATAGGTCAGTAGAAATAAATCACCATATTATAGTCACTTTCAACCTGACCTCGCTTTGTTTCGGTTTCAGTCGTCTTACCCCTGTTTCCGTTCCCGTAGGAATACCGGGATAAAATATAGCTTGTGTTACTCTCTGATATTATAGCTTTCCACTGGTGAAAGAATTTTTGAAATCGGTTCAGTAGTTTTGGCGCCTATTCAATACAAACAAACAAATCTTTCCTTTTTATAATATTAGTATAGATTATTACCATCCTGCTCTTTGTGGTCGACTCGATATGCTCCCTTCTTTCATAGTACATATTTATTTTCATTTTCTTAGGAATGTAATTGTCGATCAGTTGGCATCAGAAGCTGTTGGCCCAGGTTCATATAACGCTCTTAGTCGTCTTTTATGACACCCAGTAACAATGTAGGGGTTGGTAGTATTCGTAGCCACATATTAGCATAGGAATGTTGTAGTGTAGTAATTTTTAGGTTATATTATTCCGTATAGTGTATCTCCGTGGATGTCTAAAAGCCGACTAAGGGATATGATATGCAGATAATAATATCTTTGCAAGATAAGTAAAACTTGATATAAAACGCGATATAATAGGTCAATTTCTCTTCCATTTTGAGGAGGTCCGAGCCCAACAGTGGCAGTTTTTTTGGTTGAGTTGATGATAATTAGAACGAGCAGAATCTTTAATGTTTAACAACAATACAATTTGTTTTTAAAATGTTAAGTCAAATCCGCATCATAAGTGCAACAGTTGAATTTATCATTGAATGATCGATGTTATCATTTAATGGAACTCGTGTTTGTCAAACGTGAGCTGATGTCGAGGGCCTGTCAGATACTAGTATTGTTTGTGGTCAGGTGTCTATGCCATTTTATTTTGATTTATTATTTACTAGTTATGCCCACGAGTTCGTTCGACTTAATATAATTTTTCAATAAATTTTTATTTCCCTTTTTTTTTTTATTGCCAACGGTGGTAAACGAGCAAGCAGTACACCTGATGGTAAGTGAAACTGCTGCACATGGACCTTTGCAATACCAGGAGCACAGCCAGGCCGCTGCCTACCGTAAACCTACCTACCTACCTTTTCTTCTGTATGTGCAGCAGTCAGGTCATATCTCGCCCAAACTGGTCGGGTGAACGGAAGAGGTGGAGTACAATCTTACGATCTCGTACACAAACTCTATCACCACACGGGGACTGGTTTCTTGTTTTCGGTGGGTCGTTTTTCGTATCCTTGGTAACGATTATGTAAAATTTCAAGAGGCTCATTTAAACGCATAACATTTTTTTTTTTTTTTTTTATTGCAAACGGTGGCAAACGAGCAAACAGTACACCTGGTGGTAAGTGTTGCTGCCGCTCATGGACCTTTACAAGGCCGTTGCCTACCGCGAAGAAAGCGAAGGGAGTGTGAATGCGTGCATTGAGGCTCGGTGATACCAAGGGCACCACCAAAACCCTCCACACGCAATCACCCTCAGAAAGTTGGGCTTCCGGCTCTCTCGCTCACCGAACGAAGCGCAGTAACAAATTGCTACTACTCAGACGTCGATTTTCTGCGAGAGCATGGTACTGCCCCGGACGGACCGGCCCGCGGCTGTAGATAGATAACTGTCGACAGTGTGGTCCTACCACTATTTTAATGAACAAACTCACATTCGCTTTTATAACATTAGTTAAGATAACACTTGCGACTTTTAAAATTGACCTTACCAAGAAACCATTCAATTTAAAAGTCTACAATAAATTACTTAATTTTTTGTGCTAGTTTTTTGTATTATACCAAAAAATGATTATTATTTTTTAAGGTTCGCAATAGGATTCTAATTGCCAGTGTCGAATATATTAGAGCCTCCTAGAAGGCTGCGACCGCGTCCCAGTTCCTGACGCTGTCGAGCATCGCCCTGGCGATAGTCGGCAGCGTCAGGTCGGCACCGATGATTGCGACGAGTTCACTACCCTGTTCTGCCCAAGCGGCACAGACCTCGAGCTTATGCTGCACCGTGTCCTCGTCGCAATCGCAGTGTTGGCAGGACGGTGTACTCTCCCTCCTGACGATCGTATATAGGTATTTGGCGAAGCATCCATGCCCCGTCAAAACCTGCACCAGTCGGAAGGAGAGCACCCCGTGCCGCCGTTTCAACCACTGCATCAGCACCGGCCGGAAGGCCTCCACGGTCCGCACACCGAACCGAGGCCTCTCCAGCCGGACTGCCCAACAGGCAATGACGTCTCGGCGGACGTCGACGCGCCAAGCGGTGCGCTTCTATGTGTACATCTATAGCCTTGCTCGATGAATTGTTTATCCAATACTAAAATATTTTTTCAATTCGAATCAGTAGTTCTTGGGATTAGTATGTTCAATTAAAGAAACTCTTCGGCTTTTTAAATTAGTATAGATTATAGTAAATTCAACTTTCTGAGTTCTCGAATTGCAAATATTATGACAACGCGAAATTCCACTTTTATTAGATGTTATATAGATATTCCAGGTGCGGACGGAGTATGAATACAATTCACCATCCCGCCTCTTGCTCATGTGTACCATAAAAGGTGACTTAGGGTTATATTGTGCAGATCACAACAATATTAATTAATATTCCCTTGTGGAAAAACATCTACTTTTTTCACTCAGTTAAGCATAATCCGTTGAATGGATTTGGATAAAACTTTACCTCGGGTAAGTTACTTTTTACAAGGATAGTAACAGTTAACAGACAGGACAATTTAAAATGTATGCTATTCATAATTCCCATTTATAATTCCTCTGTAACTTGCACTTCTCCTAAATGGTGGGATAGAATTTGGAGTTTTAAGGCTCTTGACACATTGTGTTTTTAGTCGATCACTATACATATGCAATTGTTACGCTATTTACGTTATGGTATAGGGTATTTTTTCAAATTTCTCTTCTCTTGCACAGTTATTATATGTACATTTTTATTAAAGAGACAACATCTTGCTCTAAGGAAATAATCCTCGTATTGCGGGAGACTTTACAAACATATAATTAACGGACATAAATTACATCTAGACTCAACAACAATTTATGGATCGCACAAAGTGTTGTCCTGCGTGGAATTCGAACCTAAGACACTGGCACGGTAATTCGGTATCTTAACCACTCTGTGCCTTTATATCCCTTAGTCATCTTTTATGACACACACGGGTAATATGGGTGTAAAACGATATTAATATATTGATATTCGTTAGATTGTACTGGACTTTAATTAGGGCTTGCGTTCATGCGGGTATGTTGCAACAGTTGTTCTAGATACGTACGTATTCACCGCGCCGTCTTGCACTGACATTCAAGTGACTTCACCCAGGTCGTTATTTGCTTTTATTGCCATATCCTTCCGGTCAGGTGGGCGTTTAAATGATAACTAGAATTGGATATCGTCTGATTTTAATTTTACAATGATGGTTAGATATAAAATTCAAGGTCAATATTTTAATGTCTTTATTAGTCACTCATCATCATTTCAGTTCATATACTTCTCACTGTTGGACTCGAACCTCCTCCACAATAGGAAAGAAATTGACCTTACCATGCTGGTCAGACAGATTGGTATAGGGTTTTATTTCGAGTTTTCCTTTTCTTGCATGGACGTTATATATATGCGTATTGGGTCCCTTAGTCGTCTTTTACGACATCCAAGGCCAAGATAGGGAATGGTGATTTGTATTCTTACTCCATCACTCCACGGAATTAGTCATTATATTATGATTGATTGTAATTACACCTACTGTGAAGTAAGAATACAATGCACAACTTCCTGTCTTGCCCATGGATGTCGTAAAAGACGACTGAGGGATATGCAGATTAACATCTATGCGATAGAAGGAGACCTTTAAATAAAACCCTGTACCAACACGTCTGACTAGCGTGGTAGGTATAGTAGGTAATTTTCACACCGATGTTGTAGGAGGCTCGCCTAGTAGTCGGACGTACATAAACTTTTCTTTTCACATTGTTTACGGTACCAAACGAGCAAACAGTACACCTGATGGTAAATGATCCTAACGCTCATGTACCTTTGCTAGGCCGCTGCTTACCGTTAAGCAAGTGAAGGGAGTGTGAATGCGTGCACAAAAGGTTCAGTGATACTAAAGGTATTTTTGTTGTAAAATATCACAGAACAACACACGCAAACACCCTCAGAAATTTGATCTGCTACCTCTCTCGCTCACCGAACGAAGCGTTGTACCAAATTGCAACTACTCAAACGTCGATTTTTTTACGAGAGTGTGGTACTACCCCGGATGGATCGGCCCGCGGCTGTAGACAAAACTGTCAACAGTGTGGTCCTACCACTATATGATATGATGATTATATGACTGATATGATGATGAATATTTAGGTAGCATTTAAGAATATGATAGAGATGACAACGATGACTTACGGCACGGAAGCGTGATCCCTAAATGTAGGCCTCATAACGAGGCTCAAACTCACTCAGCGTTCTACGGAGCTTATGCTCGGGATTTCTCTGCGAGATAGAATCCGGCATACGGAAATCCGCAGAAGAACGGGTGTAACCGACATAGCACGAAGAATTAGCACGCTGAAGTAGCAATAGGCAGGCTGCACCGCTCGACGAACCGACAACCGCTGCGGAAGAAGGGTTCTCGAGTAGCGGCCACGTATCGGACGACGTAGTGTAGGACGCTCTCACTAGGTGGACTGACGACCTGGTGAAAGTTGCTGGTCGTCGTTGGATGCAGGCGGCACAAGACCGCACTCTGTGGCGTAACACGAGAGAGGCCTACATCCTGCCAGCGGACGGCGATAGGCTGAAATGATGATGATGATTTAAGAATACATATTAAGTTTTCTTTAATCCGTCACCACTTAAACATTACTTATGTCGTTTTGATACGTTCCATTAACTGGGTCAGTGCGATAACTATTAAAAACAGATAGCTCGATTAACGATGAAGTTAATTATATTGTCGTGTGAGTAATGTCTTTGAATTAATTATACAACTAACAATGGAATCATACTTACATGCCCGTGGGGTCCGTGTCAATTAATGGAGTTTATATAGACTGAAAAAGGAATTCCTCATAATTTTATATCTTCCTGAGTACCTATGGAGTAAGAAATCACTATCCTCTCTTTCTTGCCGATGCATGCGAGTAAGAATACAATTCACCACTCCCTATCTTGCCCGTGGATGTCGTAAAAGACGACTATGGGAAATAATATGCACATAACATCTGTGCAAGAGAAGGAAAACTCGAAGTAAACCCTATACCAACATGTTTGACCAGCATGGTATAGTAGGTCAAATTCCTTCCCATTGTGGAGGAGGCCCGAGCCTAACAGTGGGACGTATGTGGGCTGCGATGATGATGATGACTAAGGAATATCATCATCATTCTGCTCTTATCCAAATTATTTGGGGTCGATGTTTTCTTCAATAGTACATCTTGCAAAAGTTATAGGCAGTAGTTTTACGATAGATTGCCTGTATGTCTTCAACCCTCCTTGGAAATATAATTGTTCACCAGACGGTATTAGATGGAATTGGTCCAGGTCCATCTAACGATGAAGAAGATAATACAGCAAGAAGCAAGGGATATGAGACTTGAAATATAATGACACCAAATCTTGCATTTTAGGCCAGATATTCTACTATTATTGAATGGACTCGTAAAACATATCATTTGCCTGTCCTCATTCCACCCTAAGTGGGGTCGGCACAACATGTTCTTACCTTCCATAATCTCCTATCAGCCGTCATATCTGCACTCACTCTTTTCATACAAATATCCTCATTCACACAGTCCATACATCTCTTTTTGGGTCTCCCACGCTTCTTACGTCCATCCACAATCATATCAATAACCCATTTTGTCACATGCCTTTCAATGGACTTTTAAAACATTGGATCTGAAATGAAATAAGGAGAAGACATGCATGTAGATATTATTCGTGAAGGTTATTGGGAATTTAATTCATTATTTTTGTTAATCTTTATATGTTTTGTAGTTTAGTATACAAGGTGGATGACATTGGATTGCCATTCACAAGTTTTCATTCATGCAGCGATAACAAAAACAAGGTCTTAATTTACTTAGTTAAGAATTAAATTTTTCAATGAATTTTCTAGCAATGTAAATTCATTGACAGGTTCCAAACTAAATAAACGTATACGTGTAAATTTAATTCGTTGTAATTACAGTAGCATAAATTATTTCGTCTCAAGTATTCAGTTTTTTCAAGGAGTGTTGTCGTCAACTTCAGACTGGCGCCCAGTCGTAAAATGTTGTACAAATGCTTACAGAGTATGTTAATCTTCAATTATTATGAGGATATAGGATAAGAAAACGATGACGGCCAATTTTGTGAAATCTCTTAACGTAGTTTTCACTCCCTTCCAAGTGTGCAAAGTTCCAAATGAATCGCACGTTTGCATTTTTTGCAGAATTTTGCACACTTCTCAAGGGCCGATGATAATGCGAAAATTTAAATATTTTAGTAGTTTGTCCCATTATTCTTTCTTACTAATCAACTTATTTGATATGCGTACATACCTATATGGATACTTTTAAGTAGTTTAAAAGATCTAAGCGAACATACAGCGATGACGACATTGTTTTATACTATATACAAATAAAGTCATAGAAAGAAGGAAGTTTGGTAAAATGCATTCATTGCCACTATATAATTCGACATTAAGGTCTTGTTGTCCAATTTATTACTATTTTATACAACTTCTATGTATGGGGGTTTACGTCATTTGTTCGAGCAATGGTAGCTTATGCATCACGTTATTTTTTTTTTCATTTTTCTATGACTATAGTTGCTGGCTAGGGCTAGTCACAGTCATCTACGGATGTCTGTGACAACTTTAGCAGCACTGTTGGGGTAGGCTGAGGGCTCTCTACCCGAACCACGTCTTACTGTTTCATTGCTTTACATTTTCGTTTAGATATATACTGAAGGTAATTGACTATTTTATACTTTAATAGACTCCACTGCGTCATATATTTCTTATTTTATTGATTGCTGAGAGAGAATACAAAAGGCAGTTAGCTAGTTATCTAAAACATAAAAGTTTAAATGAAAACGTTAATAAATTAATATTTAAACTGCATATGGAAAATGCGTACCTAAATATAAAATGAATATTTTACGAGATAGTAAGCATGATGGCAATTGCGATATTGTCTGCTGACAATTACTATTACTACTTTTTAAGGCATATATTTATATCGGGTGACTGGACCGGGGAGTTAGTCCGTCACACGCCGTGAGGCCGACCGCGTGAGGAAAGACCGTCCCCCTTCGGGGAGGACGTCGGTCGAGGAGAGGGTACTCCTCAGGGGGTATTCCGTCGGGCCGACCACTGGTGACAAGTCACCCTGCTCCGGTGGTCGGTCTAACGACGAAGGCGACGTGTCACAGGTGGGTTACGAGTGTGCGTGCTTACGCCCCTCTGTCGCCCCGGACGGAGTGGAGCGAGGAGTGCGCCAACTGTAACCCACCCCAAAAAAAAAAAAGAAAAAAAGGCATATATTTACATATATGATATAGAATATTTTAATTTTATTAGTTAGAGAGAGCAATATTGCCAATGTGACGTTAGTAGTAATCTTCATACTCTACTCGTATGTGTTTGCCCTAATCAAACATAGATATGTGAAAAAGTGATAGAATATTTCCCTCTAATAACTTTAAAGTTTCTAACTTTAAAATATGTTAGACTAGCAACCCGCCCTCGCTTCGCTACGGTTTCTGTCGCTTAAACCCGCATAGTTCCCGTTCCTGTGGGAGTACCGGGATAAAATATAGCCTATGTTACTCCCTGATATTATAGCTTTCCATTGGTGAAAGAATTTTTGAAATCGGTTCGGTGGTTTAAGCGTGAAAGCGTTACAAACAAACAAACAAACAAACAAACAAACATCCTTACTTTCGCATTTATAATATTAGTATGGATTATCATCATTATTTCAGTTCATATGCGTGCCACTGTTGGGCTCGAGCCTCCTCCACAAAATAAGGGAAATTGACTTTACTATACTATGCTGGTCAAACAGGTTGGTATAGGGTTTTACTTAAAGTTTTCCTTCTCTTGCATAGATGTTATACGCATATTATATCAGCGCACACGCCGTCCATGCCGGGACGTCCGGGGCGCCGAAACGACGGCGCGCGGGCCCATAACCCACCCGTACCCACGTCGCCTTCGTCATTGGGCCGACCACCAGGGTCAAGTTCCTTGTCCTCAGTAGTCGGCCCGACGGAATAACCTTTTGGGTATCCTCATCTTTCAACGTCCCTGTCCCACGACGTCGGTCGCCGTCGCGCGGTCAGTCTCTCTGCGGGTGATGGACTAAAGTCCCCAGTCCGGTCACCCGCGGCCGCGCCTGTGCCGTCCGATATTATATCCCTTAGTCGTCTTTTACGACTTCCATGGGTAAGATAGGGAGTGGTGTAAGAATAAAATGTATTCTTACTTCGTCACCACACGAGATAATAATACACACACGAGATATAATATTTTGATCGTTGTCAAATAAGCAATTATAGTATGAAATACATGTTATAAGACGCCGTAAGAATAAAAATGAAACAAATTGGATGGACACATACAGCTTAGTTCATAATGCAGTTGAACATTTCCAATTGCCTAAAATAAATAATTTCGACCTTCAAATTTACTAGAAACGCTATATCGTACGACTCAACAGTCAATAGCTAATTGCAAACTTGCGACTTACAATACATATCTAGGTATATACCTGTCCAGTCGCGTCTATAATCTCCTTTCAAGGTAGTTCTATACCACAAATCTAATTAGCTAGCGAGCTAGTTTTGTAAGTAAAGAAGCCGACGTGAAATGAATTTTAAATGGTTTAAACCATATCGGTTTTAAGAAATACTATTTATTTTGCATTCCTTATATTTACGATGATGGCGTTACATCAAGGTTTTATTTTTTAAATGCTATTTAATATCTCAGTACTTTTTACTTGATTTTATGCGGTATTTAAGTGTTGTTTCGGACTAAGAAAGGTAAATATTAAAAAGGTTTAGTTACTTGCAATGCTAGTGGTGGAATATAGTCTACGGGAGTCCTGGATGGCAATATTGCCGTCCAGCCGTGGGTAGCAATTGTTGGAAGAAGGCATTGTAGATAGCATGATTACGATAATAATATCCGTGTGGAGTAAGAATACATTTCACCAGGTCTCACTTGCCTGTGGTGTCGTAAAAGACGTCTAAGGGATAGTAGGTCAATTTCACTCATTTCGTAGCGGAGGCCCGTGCCCAACAATTTATGTGGGCGGAGATGTCAATAATGTAGAGCGTTACAAGTCCAAACATTTTCTGAATAGGCGTCTTAATATATGTTGATTGTTTTAGGAATTTGTTTACAAACGGTTTGGTTAGATAAAATTGCTTCAAAAAAGCTTCAAGATTCTAACGTGCCTGTCCCAATTTGAAGATCAAGACCGGAGGTCCGGGGTGGAATTCCATTGCCGCCTCCGCTTGCCTCTGCCAATTACTAATAGCACTCATTATTAATTACGAGCTGTGCTCGGGATTTCTCTACGAAGTACTGAAACCCATAGATGATAGAAGAAAGGATGAGACCGACATAGTGCGAAGAATGAGCACGCTGAATTGGCAATGGGCAGAACACATCACTCGACGAACCGACAGCCGCTGGGGAAAAAAGGTTCTCGAGTGGTGCCCACGTATCGGCACTGTGTAGGAGGCTCAATTTAGGTGGACCGACGACCTGATGAAGGTTGCTGAGCGTCGTTGGATGCGGGTGGCATAGGACCACACTTTGTAGCGAAATATGAAGGAGGTTTACGTCCAGCACTGGATGGCAATGATGATGATGTAGTCTAATTACGTTGAATGTAGCTGAGCATTACTTTTAAGACCAAAAAATATAATGAACCATTTGGAGTTTCGTTTATAATTTAAATTCAACATCGACTTGCGCATTAAAAATGTGGAATCTGTGTAAATTTATATCATCGAGATAAGATATGGTTTCAGAGCAAGGTCAGCCTTGATTATATCATTTACTTACCAAGGCGCCTCATGGCATATGTAATTATATGGCCTCAAAACATAAGTTTCTCTGTATGGTAACGGAGTAAGAATACAATTTACCACTGCCTATCTTGTGGAAGACATAAAAGACGACTAAGGAATGTAATTTATACTAATATATAAAGCTGAAGAGTTTGTTTGTTTGAACGCGCTAATCTCAGGAACTATTGGTCCGATTTGAAAAATTCTTTCAGTGTTAGATAGCCTATTTATCGAGGAAGGCAATATATTATCACGCTAAGACTAATAAGAGCAGAGCATCGATGGAGAATGTTTCAAAATCGGCTTTTTTGCGCTTCATAAACGGTTAAAGTTAGGCAAAAATCGTGTGTGACAGAATCGTATTATTTAAAAATATTTTAACCTGCTACGTAAACAAAATCGCAGGTTAAAGTTAGCGTTAGCCCAAAGTAACAATTCCACGCGAACGCTAGTATGCATAAAATAACATCTATGCAAGAGAAAGAAAACTCAAAATATGATCGCATACCAAACTGCCTGATCAGTATGGTATAGTAGTAGTTTGGTGGTAGACTCGAGCCCAGCTAAGATGGTGGTGAAGAAGATGAAATATAAACACCGTGCTTATGTTCGCACATCCTTCTGCTTCTTATCTTTTTTTTTTATGCATCCCACTTAACCTGGTTCGACATAATCACTGTGGTAAGACTGGTAAGGTATAACATTGTTACAAGTATAGGATTTCGTTCTGGGCACATTCCATTAAATAAGTTCATTTCCATAGCAGCTAAATTCAGTACTTCAAATTGTAATCATTTTGGTGTAAAGAATTTGCTACATTTTGATACTGCTGGATTTGATATTAGAATATCATCATATCATCATCTTGCTCTTATCCCAATTACTTGGGGTCGACGCAATATGTCATCTGTTTTGACATATTGCAAAAAGTTTCGGCAATGACTTTTATGACCGGCCGCCTGCCTGACGTCAACCCCTCCTTGGGAATGTAATCGTTGACCCAAATGGTACCAGATGGAGTTGGTCCGGGTCAATCTAGGGCTCTTAGTCGTCTTTTACGACACCCACGAGCAAAGCAAGGGTTGGTAGTATTCGAAGCCGCTACCACACAGCACATTTGATATTAGAATATATATAAGACAAAATACTAATGTGCTGAGATCGATTACGTCGATCTGGGTTTCGAACAAATCCGATGCTCATCATCAGGGCGAGTGCGCAGCGGCGTCCGTGAGACCCCGGCGTGCACCATCTAGCCCTAACTACCTCTAGGCCAAAATGGCAATGAGAAAGTCTTATCATTTCAGTTTATATACCTCTCACTGATGAACTCGAGCGTCCTCTATAATGCTCTTATTAATTGAACTACTACTACTATACGACACTCGTGTGACGGGTTTTTTTGGTATAGAATTTCATTTTGAGATTTCTATTTCTTGCAAAGATATTATCTGCATTATAATATTACTATGTACCTTAGTAGCCTTTAACGACATCCAAGGGCAAAAAATGGAGTGTTGAATTGTATTCTCACTCCGTTATCACCAAACAGCAAAATTCTTTATTAATTTCAAATATTTTTGTTTAATTTTTGGGTTTATGAGGACTACATGTTCAATATTAACCGTACCCTTTCAATAAAGAGAGTAAAATATTCTATTTAAGTCACACTTGCGCACCAGCTACCGTCGTGTAATTGGCTTAGCTGGTGAGGCAGGCGCGTCGATATGGAATTTTTATTTTGGGGTTTCATTCTCTTGTTGTGGCTTAATAAGTGGCCTGTTTTTCTTAGCCTTATTTGCGGATGTCTACAAAAAAAGATGAGAAGATAAAATATATTTTCTCAATTTGACAACAAATGCACAAATAGATAGGTTTCAACGCGTAACTATTTGTATGCATTGCATAATAGGGATAATTTGCTATTTCATTGTATGTACCTCTGTTGTTTGTACCATTTTGATTTATGTGAGTAACTGGTGTTCCTGAGCTTCTGGGTTCATATATTTTTTAAATTGTCAGCAGCACGAAGTCAATGCCTTAAATGATATTGTATAAGGCCAGAGTATACATACGGCGCCAGGCTGGTCACGAACGAAAAGGAACTAGGTACCAGCGGCACCATTGGCGAACGGGCGGGAATGCGATGGGTTACAGGTCCGGGCGCCGCCCTTGCGTTGCCCCGCTGACCATAATACGTATAAAAAAAAGCTATATACATACGTGCGTTTATACATACGTACAACTTTTATATCGTTTAAACTGTTTAGAATTAACACATACTGTGAAATCAATAGCTCTTTGATAAAAATCAAAAAGCTGCATTGATTGGCTTTCGATAAAAATTTCGGAGAAATGGAGATCAAACGCTCTTCTGTATGTGCATCATCAATTTGTTAAGTAAAGTATAAACTAGAACTTTCTATTTAATTGACATTGTTTGTGGTACCTTGACTCGCGCGTTGTCGAATGAAAACTGATCAATTGAAAAAAAAAAGCAACTAAATAGTCTAGTCGACAGTCCTAGTAGGCTTCTTAGTAGGCCTTTCTAACATCCTCTAACATGTAGGACTAAAAGTAACATCACTTTTGCGATATTTGTCTACACCTTTATTTGCTCATTTTGAAATAAATCGTGTGCTGTCATTTAATAAAATTGAAAAAAATCTAGTACATATGTATGTACTAGATTTTTTCACAGTGGAACTTAAGGCAAAATGGTATATTTAAGGAAAAATCAGTCCTAATCAGTAATATCTTTATTGTACACTAGCAACCCGCCTTCACTTCGCTTCGTTTTCAGTCGCCTTACCCGCATAGTTCCCAATCCCGTAGGAATACTGAGATAAAATATAGCCTATGTTACTCCCTGATATAATATCAGGGAGTAACATAGGCTATATTTTAGCTAGCTAGCTGTCCATTGGTGAAAGAATTTTTGAAATCGGTCCAGTAGTTTCGGAGCCTATGCAATATAAACAAACAAACAAATCTTTTCTCTTTATATAATTAGTGTAGATGAGCTTATTAGGATGTAGCAGCTTTACATAGTCAATATAGAATAATACGGAGTGAATTGCAAATCTTAGAAGTTACTAGAGATTTAAAATACTGAGGCAGAACTGCCAAAGCTGAAGAGAACGGAGGGCGGGTTGCTAATTTCGAATAAGAGACTGTTTGTCTGCAAACGAACATAATATTAAGTGATGATGTAATTTTATTTATGTATGTAAGATGGCCTATGTTAGAAAGTGTTGTCTTTTAGATGCAATTACAGTTATGATTATATATTATGATTATTATAATATCATCATCGTTATCTTCCTTTTATCTTATACTAGCAAACCGCCCTCGCTTCGCTTCGGTTTCAGTCGCTTAAACCGGCGTAGTTCCTGTTCCCGTGGGAATACCGGGATAAAATATAGCCTATATTACTCCCTGATATTATAGCTTTCCATTGGTGTAAGAATTTTTGAAATCGGTTCGGTGGTTTAAGCGGGAAAGCGTAATAAACAAACAAACAAACATCCTTACTTTCGCATTTATAATATTAGTATGGATACTTATGGGCGTGGGTAACGTGACCATACGCTCCATATTGAACACGACAGTCTCGTTTTCAGGTTGTCTGTCCCTTTGTTTTTACTTGTATAAAATGTCCCGTTTCTGCAAACAGAGCATTTTTTTTTTAAATGACAGAACCCTGCACTAACGAAACAATCTATATTTAACGGCCACTAATTACATCCAGACTCAGAACAACAATTTGTGTGTGAAAGTGCTGTCCTGCATGGGATTCAAACCCAGGACACTGGTACTGCAGGTCAGTAGGTTCACCTTGACGCCATCTGTGCAATCATTATGATCACTTGTTATATTGATAGTGACGCGTTCTTGTTTTTTTACGGCTTTGTGTTCCCATTTTTACCTATTCCTGCAAGGCTATTCTTGTGTTCATGTTTTTTTTTTAGCTTATAATTTCATATTTTTACCGAATACTGCAAGTGTCTCGCTCAAAAATAACGGTACAGGTACATAAGTGTCTCGTTTTGACTTAAAAAAATATGTTCACAAAAGGCATGATAGTCGTATTTACAATTAGAGGGTCTTTTTTTTTGGGATGGGCTACGCTCGGCGCACTCCTCGTTCGCTCCGTTCGGGGCGACAGAGGGACGTAAGCACGCACACCCGTAACCCACCCGCGCGACACGTCGCCTTCGACGTTGGGTCGACCACCGGAGCAGGTGACGTGACGTCGTGAGTACCCTCTCCTTGGTTCCTCACGCGGTCGGCCTCTTGGCGGGTGACGGACTAATTCCCCGATCCAGTCACCCGCGGCCTCGGCTAGGACAATTAGAGGATCTGCCGCCCTGTTATGTAATAACACTAAATAAGCATGAAAAAAGATTGACTTTATAAAACTTAGAAAATGTATACATAGAATAGCATACTGATAGTACTTTAAATATTTTAAATGATTTTCAATGTGGCACAATCATTCTGGTCAGGCGAGTGAGTATAGAATTTACTGTGAGTTTTACCATCCCTCACGCTGTCCACTGTTATCTGCCTAAATCCTAAATAGGGGACGGATTAGTGTCAGGTGGTGAATTTTCAGATCACATCCAATATCAAACCGCCCCATATACTAGTCTATCCACATAAGCTCTTTTTTTAATGTTTAATGGCTCGTTACGACCACATGGCCACTGTCGAACATAGACTTTCCCAAGAGCGATAATACCAAAATTGTATTACTTGCTAGATAGATTGGCCATTGTAGTTGGTTGTTTCGTTTCTCAGGAGAATTCTGCTACTCATTCTCCTATTAATCCCTCAGCTGGTTTCTACGACTCTCACGGGAAAGTAAGGGATGATGATACATTCCATTCTTTACCCGTCACCATTTGGGAACACCAATTTGAGTGTATTTATTTATTATTTTAAATTAATTATTATTTATTTTTAATGTTGTGATATCATTTCGTAAAGTTCATCGACTGAATAACATTTCTGTACATGGTCGTTAGGGTGAGTGTGGGTGGTGAATTTGTATGGTCTAAGTTATAAGCGATACATTATCACCTCAAGAATCAAGAATCATCTTGCGCGTATCCGAATTACTTTGACGCAATATATATATATATATATATATATTCCTCTTCCATCGTAAATATTGCAAAAGTTAATTCATCATCATCGCAGCCCATATACGTCCCACTGTTGGGCTCAAGCCTCCTTCACAATGAGAGGGAATTTGACCTACTATATCATGCTGGTCAGACATGTTGATATAGGGTTTCATTTCGAGTTTTCCTTCTCTTGCACAGATTTTATGTGCATATTATATCCCTTAGTCGTCTTTACGACATCCACGGGTAAGATCGAGAGTGGTGAATTGTATTCTTATTATTAAAAATAGAATTTTTTATTAAATCAAGTTGTGAAAATAAAGAAAAAAAATATTAATTAACTAAATTTAAAATTAGTTAACTAGTTAAAATATAGCCTATATTACTGCCTGATATTATAGCTTTCGATTGGTGCAAGAATTTTTGAAATCGGTCCAGTAGTTTCGGAGCCTATTCAATATAAACAAACAAACAAATTTTGCCTCTTTATAAAGAAAAAAAAAATATTAATAACAGAGCCGTAACTAAGGCGGGCCTCAAATGGTAGCTGCCCCCAATCGTAAAAGCAGAAATCATCAAACTATGACAAAATCATAAATGGTTCAAAAAGGGTGCATGAAATAGAAACTCTTACCGGGGGGGATAAAAAGGCTAGTTGCGCTACAACTAATAATATTTCTTAAAAGTGCATTAAACTGTAAAACGCTCAAAAATCTTAACGAACACCGTGCTGATGACCGTTAGATCTAGGGAACATTTTATTAGATACTAAAAGATAATGGAAATTCACAAAATGTATTACGTACTCAACTAATTGTAATAAAATTACGCCATATTGAATGTTGCAAATTCAAACACACCTCAAATCGCAATGTCATTTCATTTATTCAGTATATTATACTCGTCGTAGGTGTGTAATACGCCTCGAGCAAGTTAATTGTTGAAAATATGGCTGTTAATTGCAATGAGGTCAGTGGCAATTATTTACCTTAACCATTAATTAAATTGAGCCATTTTAAAATTATGGACATGTTAGGACGATCTATTTAAGATCAAAAATTTAGCTTTTTCACCAATCATATTTATTGTCTACTTCTTTATCTACAAATATGATTTTTATATTCCTTTCTTTTGCATTCACGCATTGTTGATCCGAAAATGCCATATGAACTAAGCAGATTTTATTTAATTAAATTTATTCCTAGTTTTTACGAGAGCTAAGAATGCACAAGTTGCGACAGTTTTTCCTGAAGTCCCCATGTTTTGAATGTAAGTGCTATTAGAGCTTGTTTCCTGTTTTGGTTATATCGCGTAGCTAATGATTGAGCGTCAGACTGTCTGCAAATACGGAATTTCGTCATAGTTCGTTCTTTCTTTGTCTTAGAGGGCAAGGATAAAATTTTCAGATTTAGCGATCAGCCACTGAACTACGTTCACTGTTGCATATAAGTTTTCCTACAAGAGTGAATAAAGACACAATCCTCAGATTTGATAGAAAGGGTCGTGATCACCGTTGGTGTTACGAGTTTCCCTCGAATGGACTACTGGGAATATTGGTTTAAAGCTTTTCGCCGTTTTTATCACTTCCATGGCAAATAGACGAAACACACTATACAATTTCAGCTAACTTATTGTGAAAGCATTTGAAAAACTCTTCAAAGCAGGTAGACCCACCTATCTAAATAGATAGAAAATAAAATGTAATGTTTTCCTTTTGAAGTGCACCTTTAGCGCAAGGAGTACTTTTTGATCATTGATGATGCAAATCTGAATTGTGAAATTGAGTTGTAGTAATCGGAGCGGCGGTGAAGCGAATGTCTTTCTATCTTTCAGCAGCTATTCCATGGACTGCTGGTACTACGAAATTATGTTACATGAGTATACTTTGTAATCTTTACATAATTAGCAATGCACTGGCTGATTAAAAAAAATCAACCGATAAGCTGTCATAAATTACATAGAATTTTCAAAAAAAAGCCATTTATCAAAGATTTTAGCGTACCTACTTACTCTGTAGATAATATTAGTAACGGCATTGCCTGATATCTTTAATAATTATTACTTTAATAATAATTAGAACTATTTGTAATATATTTAGAACTAGTGGGTTATGTAAAGCACTACATTATTAGAAAAGGAAAAAGAATGCATTCTCATGTGGAAAGGATGAGGCAATACAAATTTATAATGGTAGGTACACCTATCAACGTGAAGCTAATCAATCAAGTATCCTAGATAATATTTTTGTGATAAGAGATTTAAACAATATTATTTCGTTACCGATTATTATAAGGATATTAAACACGTCTTAAGCATCTAAAAATGAATTGGAAACGTGTAAGTAGTTCAGTATGTTTTTTTCTTATAAATGTAGGTACCAAAAATCCTTTCGACCCAAGTATTTACAATTCAAAAACAAAAATGATATTGTTTGTTTGGAAATTGCCCTTGCCCTGCTAGGACGCGGACAATTTACACATTGAAGTACAAATAATTGTATTTATATTATTTTGTTAGACGAAACAGTATTTAATTGTCGGGTTATTAAGAAATAGCTACATTAACATGATCATAGATGACACTACATCAATGATGTTTTTCGTGAATCAATTTTTAAAGTACTTAAACGAAAATCAATTTGTTTCAGATCGAGGAGGTTATGCAGCAGAAGGCGCCAGGGGTGCCTAGTAATATAAAACTTCAGTGAGTGTAAAATATATCACTCATTTAATAATTATTAACTAATATTTCCTCTAATTTAACAAGTAAAGAATTCATAATAGTAGCGCCATCTGTTGAATTTTGATTGTACTATGTAGAATTATATATAAAACTTCTGTAGAGGACGCTGTTAGAATGAATAGATATGTAATTTTCAACCAATTTTGTAGTCGGGGATATAGCTCAGTGGTAGAGCATTCGACTGCAGATCGAGAGGTCCCCGGTTCAAACCCGGGTGTCCCCTAATGGTTTTTTATCGTTTTTTGTTTTTTCAGACAATCTCAAAATCAATTACCGCAAGTTTCGCGCAGCAGAAACTTTACAGCGAATTTTTTTAAGACTACATTCAGTTACCGAAACAAGGCGGTTACGCCCGCCTCTTCAACAACTTTCGAAAAAGCGATCAAAATAGGCAGCGCGGAGACTAAGCCTATTACTAGAAATAGGCCGAGGACTGGTAAGAAATGACATAACAATGGGAATTTTACATGTAATTAAAAATAGGAATTTACATTTTAGTTTATGAAAATTATTTTTAGCGCCGGTGGCAGATTCCTCTACTAAGGAAAAGCCAAAAAGATTTGAACGAAGTCTCTCTTTGAAACCGAATGAACCCGAGCGACCCTTAAGGAGCAAACAACCTGCTACGCCTGACCCTGGGGGACTAAAGAAGGAAAGTGGAAAAAAGGATGTAAAAACTACAAATGTAATATTACAAATTGTAAAAAAATCCGTCAAGTCACCAGCTCCTAAAGTACCTGAAAGCGTTTTACCACCAACTTTAAGACCTAAAGAGAACTTGAAACTGACCAAAACTATAAACAACAATGATGTTTGGACAAATCCTAATGATATCAAAAATACTCAGAGAAAAGTTTCGTCTGTATTAATAAGGTGAGTCTCATTTTTATAATTGCATATATGTATGCTATTTTACAAATAGGAATATTTCAGTTCGAACTACGCGCCAAGCAGAAAATGCATTAATAATCACCAAATAATAATTATTTTTACTGCAATGGAATATAGCTTAAATTTCAATGAAGCACGAATACATCCATGCACGTGACGAAATGGTTTTTTATCGTATATATTTGTCCTGCTTTTACACACCTCTGTTCTCTCTATGTACGTGCATCAAAAAGGGTCAGGTATATTATCGTCGTATTCTTCGCACGTGTTGTCTTTGACGTGTTATATCATCAATACCGAGTGGTTGTTCGTTGTTGGGAAGTTCAAGGTGTAATATGTATTTTAAATTTGTTGGGATTATCGAAGGAAAAGAAACGACGAACGAGGATCGCGCTCGGCCGATTGTTTGAATAACTGGCTGTAACACCAAGCAACTTTAAGCAAGTTTGTTTGGTGCGACGGGTCGTGAATGTCGTCCCGTTGGCCGGGTGATTTATTCCGAACTTTTTATTGCTAGTGACAAATAAAACGAACTTTTTATACGACTTGGATCATGGTGGTTATTATTGTGTTCCTGTGATGTGTGATATTTGGGGTCGGAATTAGTGTTGTGCATTGGTGATTTTCAATCAGCGTCTACGTTGTGTAGACATTGCTCACGACAATGTGTACCTTCATAATTACCAGGAATGCTTTACAAACCGCTTTCACATGATAAACTATCAGCCACTTTGTCAGTTTTGTACGAATTACTACATATTTTTTAGTTATTCACTTTTTAATTAACACCTATTTTTCAAGTTGCTTAGTTGTTACTTGATTGAGCATAAACTATAGATCTCAAGGCGGGCGATTTTAAAATTATGATAATTTGGTAGTTAAGTTGATAGGTACATTCGTGATGAAACTGGGTTATGTGAAGTTGGTTGGTTATTATATCCGTAGATTTTATGTGGATAAACAGGATATGAGAGATATTCTTTCCCATTAAGTAGGTGTAATAAATATCTTATAATTTTAGTGTTACATCATGAATCTGCCTAGACTTTAATATTTTTATTTTATATATGTTGAAAGAGATTATCATCTAGAGTAAACAGTTATGATGGCAAATCAACAGTTTAACAAAAGCTTTCAAGGTTACACTAACAATTTGATAATGAAAATGACGATAACAAAATATTGGTCGTCATTAAAACTGTTGTTCTATAACCTTTTACGAGTCTAATTTTTATAGTTGCTTATTAGTAATAAGCTATTACTTATGTTCGATTAATCTAATTCCGTTTTCGATGCCCGTACCAATCGTTCATATTTTAATTTTTATATGCCGTGGAACTTATTCTCCCGCTATATTGAGGCTCTTGACTTTGAATTCTATTTCTATGATACTAGGGGGACAGGTACATCTATTCTTCTAATTATACTAATTGTGATTCCTTTTGGTTTTAATAAGATATCCTAATATTGCAAGAATTATTTGTTTGTTTATATTATCAATTCCTTAGTCCTGCCACGTCTTCATGATGTGTCGGTGTCATTAAAAATAGTTTTAATTTAAGCCAAAGTAGAGTTACGTGTATTTTAAATATAAATATTTAAGTTACGTATTATTTATATTAGTTGAATCCTAAATAAACAACATATGAAATTTTTACATAAGTATCAAATTTAATTAATGCTTCCAAGTTCCAAGAGAAATAGATTAGTACACGTATATTTGCATTTTCAACATATTTACCTCAGTAAGTGCGTTGCATCTTTATGTAACGCATTTATAAAACCATCCATTCTCCCCTCCATCCATCCGCCTATGGAGCACTACACGAATAGTTAGCATTATGAGTAATGTGACTATATTCATTTTACGTCGAAACAGGACATTTTAGTAACTATACCGTTTTTTGTATAAGAACGGGTTCTTATACAAAAAAAACGGTATAGTTACACTTGTAGAAATCGATAAAAATAGGAAATTAAAGGCTAATAAAAATAAGAGGACATTTTTTGAAAAGCTCCGGGCAACAGGACAGAAAATCTGAAAACTGGACGACGCTGATGGTCATGCAGGTTATGAGTACTCAGGAGAGCACAGTTGCCCACTCTCCTATTCCTGGGTCATCTTCCAGGAATTAGCGCACTTAATATGGCTAGATGGCCCATACTTTGAAAATTTAACTTCATACGTTATTAGATGAGCCTTCCAAATGATTACTTAAAATTATTTTATAACTAAGTACGTATTACATCTTGTAAATTATATAGGTATGTATGTATTTTCCTGTTCAACCTGTTCGCTTCTCTGTAGAAACTGATAAACAAAACTTGAATAAAAAGAATAATAATAATAATGTTAGTGGCGCATACCTATGTATGTAAGTACTATTTGAACAACTTGTTTCACAATAAACATTAAAGTAGTGTCAATACGTGCTACCACGGTCAGGAGATCTTTTAACAAAATACTAGCAATAATACAAAAACTTTACCCAAATTTTGAAAACATAACTTCTTCATAATACAAAAACTTTACATAGGTAAATTATTTAAGCGCTCATTTCTGAATTCTTGTGAAGAATTCTGCTGAAGAATTCTGTAGTATTTTCTGTTTGGTGAAGGAGTAAAAATATACATAATTCACCATCCTCTGTCTTGCCCCGTAGGTGTCGCCTGAGAGATATAATATGCATATAACAATGCAAGAGAAAGAAAACTCGAAATAATTTCCCTGCCATTTTAGAGGAGGCTCGAGCCTCGGAGCTCGAGCAATAGTGGGATGTATATATGACCTGTAATAACTACACTAGCAGTATGTCATCTGATTTATTTTTCATTTTGAAGAGTACTTCCTATTTTTTAATTTATAAGATAAATTACCAGAAGTTGTTTGAAACATTTTGAACGCGCATTCATCGCAAAATTGTCCCGCGGTTCGAAGAAGTAATTAAGTTTTCTCTGCGAAGGTTTTTGGATCAAAGTGAAAAATAACTGTATAATCTTGAATAAATACCAGAGTTAATTCGCGGCAAAAAAGCATCTCTCTTCTCTGCGAGATAAAGCGCACAATTTACCCAAACACTAATGAACCTTCTATTCTTCAATTTTTCATATAATTTGTGTTCATTCACCTGATTCCTTGCAAAAGCCTTTCAATCACTGATGTCCGCAATATTGTTGATAGACTGGATTTGTCGAACAGTTGATAAAAATTGTATATTCCTCTAAGTATTCTACCAATTTTTGCAGTATGTGAGATGCGGTTTTTCGTGCATTGTGATGCCTATTTTTTTCACGTCTTCGTACGTTCGTACATGAAAGATGAAAGCCTTATGGGATAATTTGTAGCACTCCGTCTGTCACAGCCGAATCGCCCCAATAGATTTGCTCCGAATCTATTGGGGCGATTAATTTAAACTGTTAATTCTCATTTTTCATGGTAGCTGTCGTTTCAACAAGATGAGCCGTTTTGTATGCGGCTATTATTAACAATAATTTGCTAGTTATTTAAATAAAAATTATTGCATTATTCTTTGGATATGTATCGAATAAGGATACAGATTAAATTATGGTAATAATAAAGAAGAAATGGCGATAATCTGAAGGTATATTTACAGCCTAGTGTTCAAAAGTGGCTAAATAGTTAATTACTTTGTAGTCTGTCCAAAACAAAATCATAGATGATTACTTTCAAGTTTATCGAACAAGGCCGTAAAATTTGTGTCGATAAGATACAGCACGACATTTCGAAAGAGACTATCAACACAAATCGTTTACGTAATGTTTTGTTTCAATAACGAATTGTTTTATTTAAACGCTTGTTATATTAAGCGTTCATCTTGTGGTCAATGACTTTGACTGAATATTACAACTACAATGAACATTAGATTTCAAGTAAATGATGCCCTATTTTCGTTAGTCTACATCTTTGTTACATACATGTAATGATTATTACAAATTGAATAGGAAATGGAGGCAGATATGTCTTTGCGAGTTTACATTGTAATTTAATCCTTTGCCCTGGCAGACATTATAATAATAGCCGATAATTTCAAAACAGCGTTTTACAGATTCTGTTTTAACATAAATGTACAATTGTTTTGAATATCAAAATACAATAATATATTTTAATGCGACACTTTTGGGTGTGGTGATGGGTTAAGAATACAATTCGCAACACCTATCTTGCTCGTGGGTGTCGTAAATTATTATTAGGGGATTAAATATGCACATAACATCTTTGCAAGAAAAGGTAAGCTCGCTGAACCTGTACCGACCCTCTCATCCGCGTGGTATAGTTGACCAGTTTCCCTCATATTATGAACGAGTCTCGAGCCTTATAGAAGGATCTAATAAGCAGAAATAATGGAAGATTTTAAAGCAACCGGTATTAAAGGAAATTTTACTTTTTTCGAATTCTAAGAATTCACATTATTTTATTTATATAATTACTCAAAAAAAATATTCACAGACTTCGGTTACTCTCATTGCAAAGTATTTTGTATTCAATTTACATATGCAGTCATAGTCACGATATTTACTTAACGATACATTGTTTACATAACTGATGCTTAAAAAGACCTTGTGACTTCACAAACGCCTGTCTGACTACATTTATTTCCCGATAATTATATTTGCTTACTATAAACAACTATTATTACCTTAAACCTCCATAAAACAGTTTATTAGACACTCAAAGTTTGTAAGTAATTTTTTAAAGCTTCAATTAATATGAGTCATTAATGAAGAATTATAGTGCCATATGGCACACTTCTGTCATCGTATGCCCAAACTAGGCGCCAAAGAATTGGTTCTAACTTTGTGATAACAAAAGTTGCTTTGCATAAGAAATTACAATTAGTTTTCAATTGAGTTTGAGGTTAGGGGATGCGATTTATTATAATTTTCACATTGGAAAATAAAATTATGGTCTGTCCTTTTCTGTCAATATGCACATTGAAATTAAAACTATTCTTCGTGTAATATGTGATTTTGACTTCTTCAAATTATTTGAGTTAGGCAAAGGCTCACGCTTATTACATAATGAATGCTTTTTGAAGCGAATTGTATTTGATTCATTATCATAATCTGCTCATATACGTAATATTGGGCTTGAACCTTCTCCACGGTGGGAGGGAAATTGCTCTACTATACTACACTAGACAGATGGGTTAGTTTTTTTTATGGGTGGTAAGCGCGTACGCGGTCCATTCCGTCCGTGGCGACGAAAGGACGGCGCGCGGGCCCATAACCCACCCGTACCCACATCACCTTAGTCGTTAAGCCAACCACCGGATCAGGGTGACTTGTCGTCAGTGGTCAGCCGGACCCTAATATCCCTTCGGGTACCCTCACCTCTCGACGGCCCCGTCCTGGGACGTAGGTCGCCGTCGCGCGGGCAGCCTCTCTGCGGGTGACGGACTAAATTCAGATAGGTTAGTATAGGGTTTTGAGTTACTTTTTCTCTCTAAATTGATGTTATCTGCAAATAGTCCCTTGGTCACCTTTTACGACAGCTACGGGCAAGAGAGGTGTGAATTAGATTACGTACAAGAAATACCTAGTAAAATATAAGTTTAAATCTCAGCGTTCTCTTCATTAGAGTAAATATAATACAAGAAATGTATATATATATATATAGTCGCATAAGCAAGTCTATATAGCATATAAACAATACGAATAGTTCACATTGTTATGCCGAATCGGTACCTTCTTTCATGGAATGACCCTGTTAACTTCGTCGCCTCTGGAGTCCTTTGTACAGTCGATACGCCATAACTATTTGAACAAGTGTTTTGCAAGGATTTGACTGTGTTCTGTTTGTAAAATATTTTCACATTGGATCAATTTATTGTCTTGTTAATTTTATTTAAGAAGTGTTAACGCCACAGTTCTGCGATTAAATATACTTCGAATCTCAGGCCACATAAGTCCCACTGTTGGGCTCGGGCCTCCTCCGCAATGGGAGGGAAATTGACCTACTATATCGCACTAAACAAACGTGTGGGTTTTATGTCAAGTTTTCCTTCTCTTGCATTGATTTTATATGTATATCATATCTCTTAGTCGTCTTATACGACACCCACAGGCAAGAGAGGGGGCGGTGATTTGTATTCTTACTCCGTCACCACACGGATATACTTGCGTACGTGGAATTCCATGCAGGGAATGGTATAGCATCCCACATTGCCATATAAATGAAATAACGCCATATCATTTAGTATAAGTAAATACTCTTCATAAATAAAATTAATCATAATAAAGCGTATTTTTGTAAGGTACCCAACGTCTTGGCGTTTATTCTCATTCAGAAATCGAAGAAAAGATCGTTATTCCGTGTGGTAACGGAGTAAGAATACAATTCACCACCATCCTTTGCCCATCGGGTGTCGCAAAAGATGGCTAAGGGATTAAATATGCATATAACATCTATGCAAGAATAGGTAAATTTATAATAAAATATGTCTGATCAGGTAGGTCAATTTACCTCCTTTTGTGAAGGAAGCTTGAGTGGAACAGTGGAACGTTATTAACCTGAAGTTATGAATGAAAATGATGATCACTATTCTTCAATACAGAATAATATTTTATTTACGCCAAATATATACTAAGTCATCTATTTCCTAGTAACGAAACAGCCTTGTTGAAAAATAAATAAAAGAATACACTAATTACGCACTTTCATAAACTAAACAATTTGTTTTATTTTTCGTATTCACACGTTTGCTTCCTGTTCTCAAGTTTCAAGATGGCGACTTAACGACTAGGATGTTATACTAAAGCTTTCATTTTCATTATACATGCTTAAATTTATTAATATGATTAAATTTATTATCATCCTTTTACCTCATTCTCACCATTTTGGTTTGATTATCATCATTTATCATTCATCGCAGCACATATGCGTTCCACTGTTGGGATCGAGCCTCCTTCACAAAAGGAGAGACATTGATCTACTATATCACGCGTCATCATCATCCCTTAGTCGTGTTTTACGACACCCACGATCATGATTGAGGGTGGTGAATTGTATTCTTACTCCGCCGTCACACGAAAATTTGATCAGTAATGAAATATCTCAAATCATACTAGTCTCATCCATAGGTGCAAGTAAAAAGATTAGAGAAATATTTTATGTTAAAACGTTTAATGGCTGTATCAAACTAGAAGAGTAATTTAAGAAGTAACATTTTATGCAATTTCAATTTGTAGTATCCAATACTTGTTGCTTTAGAACCGTGCAGGAGATGAGTTAAAAATGTTTATTAAAGATCGTTTAAACAATACCGTTGAATGGTCCGCTCGGCGTCTCCTTTGCCCTAGGCGATGCAATTCTGATAATTTTTTAAACAATTCACAGTTTCCTCTTTATTCATTGTATTAGAGATATTAACTCTTATTGCAATGGCTTCAATAGTAAATCCTACTACTATTATAAAGGCGAAAGTTTGTAAGTATGGATGTATATATGGATGTTTGTTACTCTTTCACGTAAAAACTACTGAATGGATTTGAATGAAACTTTACCACAATATAGCTTATACATCAGAATAACACATAGGCTACAATTTTTGAGGTTTCTAATGTGAGGTCGTAAAAAAACACATTTTTTGCGCTTACATTGCAAACGCTGACTGAATCCTACAAGATAGATCAAAACAATGTACTACAGTATTGTACAACTTAAAAAGGTCTACAAAAAAGTCCGTGATGGTAAATGTTTATCTCTTAGGAATAACCCACAATAACCATTTTTTATCCTTTACTTTGTACAAGAAATAATGGCTTATTTACGAAGCGATTTTAAGCAATACAGTATTAATCCTTATCCAATTAAGTATCTTAAATACATTGTGCATTTAATAAAGATCAATATGGCTTTTTACAGCATGTAAATTAAATAAATATTTTCGAAGGTATCACAGATTTAAAATGCAGAGTCATAGCAATTTCGGCGATAAATACCGTTTCGGTGATAAATACCGGCAGCGGTGCCAGGCGAACGGGGCGTGGAGGGAGCGGGGTAGGTGCGGTGGGGAAGAAGTGGCTCATCGCTGAGTGCGCGACCCGAACGCGGGCAGACGCGTGAGGGCAGACGTCGTTGACGGTTGTGTCCGTTTTGCGAATTTTCAAGGCACTAGCGATTTGATAAAAACGTATGGTCGCCTACTTTAAGTAATATAGGCCTAAGGTTAGTTATTGCCAGGTTTCTTTTTGGTTAGGAGTTACACGTACAAAAAGATACTTCATTTTTACGAATTACTTCATTGATAATTCAATTACTATATAGATAGGTTACTTACAGTTAATTATAACAAATTATATAAATAGGTTAATTATAACGAATTACTTCATTGATAATTCAATTACTATATAGATAGGTTACTTACCGTTAATTATAACAAATTATATAAATAGGTTAATTATAACGAATTACTTCATTGATAATTGAATTACTATATAGATAGGTTAATTAAATAGGCAAGGATTGCATTAAAGTACAATCATAACAATAACTACCGTACTGTATTTTTTGGAAGTATAGAAACAACACGTACTTAAGAATTATGCCGCGAAAGCGTAAGTCTAATCTTTCCCAAAGCTCTAATAAAGCTCGAACTATGAAAGTAGCTAGACTTAACGAGACGTTTCCACAAGCCGAACTGTGAAGGCTTAAACAAGCAGAGCGTGAGGCAGCTCAAAGAGCTGCTGAGACACCAGAGCAGTCCCAAGATAGACGTCGACAGCATGCTGAGTATCTAGCATCTCAACGGGCTGCAGAGACACCCGAACAGTCTCAAGCTCGACGTCAACAGAACGCTGAATATCTGGCATCTCAACGGGCTGCAGAGACACCCGAACAGTCTCAAGCTCGACGTCAACAGAACGCTGAATATCTGGCATCTCAACGGGCTTCTGAGACACCCGAACAGTCCCAGGATCGACGTCGACAGCATGCTGAGTATCTAGCATCTCAACGGGCTGCGGAGACACCCGAACAGTCTCAAGCTCGACGTCAACAGAACGCTGAATATCTGGCATCTCAACGGGCTTCTGAGACACCCGAACAGTCTCAAGCTCGGCGTCTTCAGCAAGCGACTTACATAGGGTCCCAAAGAGCTACTGAAACTGTTGAAGCTGCTGAAGCTCGCAGACGCGCTGTTGCTGAAAGGGCACAACAGCGACGATTAATATTTACAAGAAACGCGTGGGGAGTATTCGATAAAGCTGCATTTGAGTACGATGAAACTCTTGATTACGAAAGCCACAAGCTTATAAAAATAGAAGCGATGAATAAAGAATGCAGATTTTGCGGTGCTCTTAAATGGAAAGAGGAAGCTGCAGGCATGTGTTGTTCGGGAGGAAAAGTAGTTCTTCCTTCAATAGACGAGCCTGTTGAACCTCTTAAAGAACTTTTTTCAAATGAAACAGATGAGTCTCGCCGTTTTTTAAAAAACATAAGAAAATACAATACATGCTTCCATATGACATCTTTTGGAGCTGATAACATTGTGTCGATGCCAGGATTTTGCCCGACTTTTACAATCCAAGGGCAAATATACCACACAATTGGCTCTTTGCTTCCTGCTACTAATACGCAACCAAAATTTTTGCAAGTTTATTTCATGGGTGATGAGGAAGCACAAGTTGATAGGCGTTCTGAGTACGTACCAGGTGTGGAAAGAAACACAGTTCAAAAAATACAAAAAGTTCTACATGATCACAACGTTTTAGTGCATGAATTTAAAATGGCTAAAGAGTGACTAGCGATAATTACAAGGTCGTGATACACCCAGATCGTGTACCACGTGGTGAACACGAAAGACGATTCAATGCCCCGACCACAAACGAAATAGCTGCCGTAGTAGTTAGTACTGAACAAACTGCGTCTCGGGACATTGTTATTCAGGCGCACGATGGCCGGCTTACTAGAGTTCCGGACACTCATAGATTTTATGATGCTCTCGAGTACCCGATAATTTTTTGGAAAGGACAAGAGGGGTACAGTTTTGATATTCCTCAGACAAACCCAGTTACAAAACAGCCTATACCGAACAAAAAAGTGTCGTGCAAAGACTTTTATGCGTATCATATGATGGTACGTCGCAACAATTTTAATTTATTGCTTCGATGTAGGCTTCTCTTTCTTCAGTTTTTGGTGGACATGTATGTCAAAGTGGAGAGTGAGCGCTTAAGGTTTATTGCTTTAAACCAAACAAAACTGCGAGCAGAAAACTATATACATTTACAAGACGCGGTCAGGAATGATGCGGATTTAGATCCAAACAATTTGGGTCAATTGGTAATACTCCCATCGTCATTTGTAAATAGCCCGAGATATCTTCATGAGTACACGCAGGATGCGTTCACATACGTGCGTAACTACGGGAGGCCTGATCTGTTTATTACTATGACATGTAATCCCGCTTGGCCAGAAATTACTAAAGAACTCATTCCAGGTCAAAATGCAACAGACAGACATGACTTAACAGCCAGGTTATTTAAAATAAAAGTACAAAAATTGGTTGCTCTACTTACAAAAGGTAAAATATTTGGAGATATGAAGTGTTTCATGTACTCGATCGAGTGGCAAAAAAGGGGTCTGCCTCACGTGCACTTACTGCTGTGGTTGACGGAAAAATTACGCCCCAACCAAATTGATGAAGTCATAAGTGCGGAGATACCAAATCCAGAAAGTGATCGAAAACTCTACGATACTGTAACCAAAAATATGATTCACGGTCCCTGTGGTGCACTAAATCCGTCATCACCATGCATGAAAGAAGGAAAATGCACCAAAAAGTATCCAAGGGCGCTTTTAAAAGATACTCAAACTAACGACAAAGGCTATCCTTTGTACAGGCGTAGAGCACCAGGAGATGGCGGCCGTACGATAACTCTAAAAACCCGAGGTGGAACACAGGAAGTATTGGTTGACAATAGCTGGATTGTCCCATATTCTCCTCTTCTGTCTAAAATTTATAACTGTCACATAAATGTAGAGTTCTGCAATACGGTACAGGCAATAAAATATATTTGTAAATATATAAACAAAGGCAGCGACCAGGCTATTTTTAACATTCGACAGCAAGGGAATGTTAATATTGACCCGAGAGATGAGGTGCAAACGTATCGAGCCGGTAGATATGTTAGTAGTAACGAAGCAGCGTGGCGGATCTTGGGTCTGCCTCTGCATGAAAGACACCCAACAGTCACTCACCTTGCGGTTCATCTGCCTAATGGTCAGCGGATTTACTTCACTGAAAACAATTTTAGAGAGAGAATGGCCGCACCACCTAAGACGACACTAACTGCATTTTTCCTGCTTTGCCAAAATGACGCATTTGCAAAAACATTACTTTATGTTGACGTACCCCGCTACTATACATGGAACGTGTCGTCGAAAGAATGGAAACGTCGTTTACAAGGTACACCTGTCGACGGCTGGCCAGGTGTGAAGGCAGGAGATGCTCTTGGGCGCATTTACACAGTGCATGTTAGTAACTTCGAATGTTACTGTTTGCGAATGCTGCTGAATGTAGTACAGGACCCCACTAGCTTCTTGGATCTAAAAACAGTTGACGGCCAAGAACTTGAAACTTTTCGACAAGCGTGTGAGAAGTTGGGGTTGTTGGAAGATGACAACCACTGGGATGCCACAATGGAAGAGGCAGTGCTGTGTCGCTCTCCTTCGCAAATAAGAGAACTATTTGCAATATTGATATGCCATTGCGGTTTATCCAATCCTCTTCAACTATGGGATAAGTATAAATCTGCATTATCGGAGGATATCTTGCATAGATTTGAAAGGATGGATCAAGTCAACAATGATCTATGTTTCAATGAAGCACTGAGACATATAGAGGACAAAATAATAACGATTTCCGGTAAGAAATTGTCCGACTTCGGTATGCCTACACCAGAGCGTCGAGGAGAGTTGTCGACCGATTTGATCAAAGAGCTAAGCTACAATATTGCTTTATTAGACGCTCAGGTCAGCGAAACTGAACCACGCCTGCTACCCGAACAAAAAAACATTTATAACAAAATATTACAACGAGTTGAGCTTGACAAAGGCGGCCTTTTCTTTCTTGACGCCCCGGGCGGTACAGGTAAAACATTTTTGCTTAATTTGCTTCTAGCAAAAATTCGTAAGGACCGTAAAGTTGCATTAGCGGTGGCTTCCTCTGGGATCGCTGCAACATTGCTGAGCGGTGGACGAACGGCACATTCGGTTTTTAAATTACCTCTTAATCTGGCGAGCGAAGAAACCCCAACGTGCAACATCAGTAAGAGCAGTGCCCGTGGCGCCCTCTTGCAACAATGTATGCTGATCGTGTGGGACGAGTGCACTATGTCACACAAACGCGCCATTGAGGCGCTTGATCGCTGTCTACAAGATATTCACAGCAATCGAAAGTTGATGGGTGGTGTGGTAGTGTTATTGGCAGGGGATTTTAGACAGACTTTACCTGTTATCGAGAGAGGCACTGCAGCAGATGAAATTAACGCATGTCTAAAAGCCTCATATCTGTGGTCTAAAGTTGAAAAGCTTTATCTTACCACTAACATGCGAGTCCAGTTATTCAGCGATGTCGAATCAGGAGCATATGCTCAAAAAGTGCTAGAAATTAGTGAAGGCCACCTAAACACGGACCAAGAAGGTATGGTTCTTTTCACACAGCAATTTTGTCATGCTGTGGAGACAGAAGACGAACTTATTGAATAAGTTTTTCCGAATCTGCAACAAAATATTCTTGACGAAAATTGGTTGTGTGAAAGAACCATATTGGCACCAAAAAATGAGACTGTTGCGAAAATAAATAAAAAAAATCTTGGCCGAAATAAACAGCGAAACATCAGTGTATAATTCCATTGACACAGTTATGTCATCCGATGACACTACAAGTTATCCCGTAGAGTTCCTAAACTCTTTAGAGTTGTCCGGGGTGCCATCACACAAGTTGGAATTAAAGGTAGGTGTACCCGTTTTGTTAATGCGTAACCTGGATGCGCCAAGATTATGCAACGGTACTCGGTTGCGAGTTACCGAATTAGGAAGGCATATAGTGAAGGCTACAATTTTAACTGGAGAAGCCAAGGGAGACAATGTTCTTATACCGCGCATCCCAATCATACCCAACAACTTGCCATTCAATTTTAAACGCCTGCAGTTCCCATTAAAAGTCGCATTTTCAATGACGATCAACAAATCGCAGGGTCAAACCTTGAAGGTAGCAGGCCTACATTTGGGCACGCCATGTTTTTCTCACGGTCAGCTCTATGTGGCTTGCTCACGTGTTTCCAAAGCGAAGAATCTGCATGTTTATGCTGAAGGAAAAAGATCGTTAAATGTAGTTTATAGGAGCATACTGCAGTAGCTACCTATAGGCCTATGATTAGGGCTCTGCAGTGCTTAGTTACCGTATTTCTTACTTATTACTAGACTAGACGGGACGAACCTGAAGTCCACGCGAACGAAGTCGCGGGCAAAAGCTAGTAAGGTATACTTTAAATATCTGTACGTTGTAATTGCATATTCATCCTTAGCTGATGGATGGTCAGCTTATTGATATCCACTGTTACCTGGATTTATGTCCTGTTTTATGCTTTCATAAAGGCGAAGTATTCCAAAATTAGCAAGCTTTAAAGGTAATTTGGCAATTGCAGTTATGGCTGCTGCCCATTTTGTAGACCAATCACTTTTTATGACATCAACGAGAAAGCGTTGATCATCATCATCATCATCTTGCTCTTATCCCAATTACTTGGGGTCGACGCAATATGTCATCTGTTTTGACATATTACAAAAAGTTTCGGCAATGACTTTTATGACCGGCCGCCTGCCTGACGTTAACCCTCCTTGGGAATGTAATCGTTGACCCAAATGGTACCAGATGGAGTTGGTCCGGGTCAATCTAGGGCTCTTAGTCGTCTTTTACGACACCCACGAGCAAAGCAAGGGTTGGTAGTATTCGAAGCCGCTACCACACAGCTAACGAGAAAGCGTTGATGGTATAGCTTAACCCGTCACTACACGGGGATAATCGTCGTCGTCTCATCTCATATATGTCCCACTGCTGGGCTCAAGCCTCGTCCCCGATAGAAGGGAAATTGATCTACTATACCATGCTGATCAGACATGTTGGTATAAGGTTTTATTTCGAGTTTGCCTTCTCTGGCATAGATCTTATAAGCATATTATATCCCTTAGTCGTCTTTTACGACATCCACTGGTAAGATAGGGAGTGGTGAATTGTATTCTTACTCCATTACCACACGGATAACATCCTATTAAAATTCAAATTATATAAAATTTATTTTGATGTCTGCGATAGCGAGGCTAAATAATAATCTTGGTATGGTTATATTATGAAAATGTGACCAGTTATTGGATATTTGAAACGAGGCTCTACGTAATTTCAAGGACACCTATGAAATTGGCTCCAGTTGTTATTACATGACAAAGAACACCTGTTGTAATTCCATCCGTAACTAAATTTAATATCACGATGTTTGATGATAGAAAAACGAAAAAAGAATACATAGGTATATAGTTTTTAATACTGTTATTTAATATACATTTTTTAAAAGAACTAAATTGCTTTTCAAAATGTTTTTTGAAAATTAATAAGCGTTTGATCTATATTTTTTATAGTGAAATACGCCATCGTCCACAGCTATGAGAAATATTTTTGTTCAAGTAGGTACGTAATATAGGTACTCGTATAAGGATAGGTTTGAACATATATTATATGCATATCAAGCGACCTTGTAAAATTTTGATAACACGGTCTTATTGTTATTTGCTATAAGATACATGTCATACATCACATCATCCTGTTCTGTTGCCAGTTACTTGGGGTCGACGCAATATATTCTCCTCTACCATCTTACATACTGCAAAAACTATTACCAATAGAAATAGTTTTGATTGCCCGACGTTTCGAACACTTTATAGCGTTCATAGCCACGAGCGGACTAAGATGTCTCACGTCCAATAAGTCATCGATATTACAGAGATTTATATTTACCCGCTGCAGAAATTAGTTATAAAATTTTGACCCACATTTTGGTACACATTTGGTACACATACAAGAAGAAAATGATTCTATTTAAATTTAAATAATCTAATAAAATGATTATTGGCATTAGTTTTATAACGTCAAACCTCTCTGAGAACGTAATTGTTAAACAGATAGCACCAGGTGAAGTTTGTCCAGGTCGATGTAAAGCTCATAATCGTCTTTTACGACACCCGCGAGCCATTGATAGTATTTGTAGCCGCTACCACATAGCACGTCGACATAACGTGTCAATTTAGTTGAAATAATAAGGTCTATGATTGACATTTAACACTTACCATTACTAAACACTCGTCTGTAGACATAGAAAATAATAAAAAGTCACGCTGTTAACATCTAATCTACTTGCTATGCAGGTGTTATTTGAAAACTGGTTGATTTGTATGCCAAGAGAAAGTATTTCACAAACCCACAAAGCAATTCCCATTACATTATAAGTAATTTTTAAATCTGTGAGACCGAACAATTTTGTCTATTGTGTATTATATTCCAAAAACCTCGGGCATGATAGTGATGTGAACACAATAAAGAAATGAATTTTTGTTTTTCTTTTCAATTTTCAACAATACGTAAACTACTTTAAGTATTATCATCATTGTCATTCCAGCTCATATATGTACCACTAGCAGCGCCCTGCACAACGGGTACAACCACCCGCATAGTCCCCTTTCCCGTGGGAATATCGGGACAAATTATAGCCTATGTGTTATTCTGATATGTAAGCTATATTATCGTGAAGTTTCATCAAAATCCATTCAGTATTTTTTGGGTTAAAGATCAACAAACATCTTCACATCCTCACATACAAACTTTCGCGTTTATGGGCAATTCCATATGTGACTGACACTACATTTGACACTATTTGCGTTGTTTTTTTTTTTATATTACGATTAGTAGCATGTTTTAGGTTTCAATTTAAACATGGATTTGTAGCAGTTTCAATAATTATCTTATAGAAAAAAAAATGGCAACCAATTATATTTTGAAGTAGCATTTATTTAGTAAAATATAAACGTGTCTGACACTACATGCGAAAGGAAGTCGTTTTCGAGAGTATTTTTAAACTTCAATAATCTTCCTCTGTACTGGAGTAATAATTTTAATTTGTGTTTCTATCGAAAATGCATGAAACGAACGGTGAAATAAAAGCTTTAAGTTATTTAAAAAAATATTTATTAGTAAAATAAATTGTGACTGACACTACAGCTCAAAACGTGACCGACACTACACTCACTTTGTCTTGTGTAAAACTATGTGTATGTGTATTTAAATCACAGCACTTAAAAATGAACTCTCAAATTATTTTAAAGATACAAAAGCGTAATTAATGAACACGTTAAAATGCTATTTTTGAACATAAACACTACCTAAACGAAATCACTAATAATATGTTAGAAACCAACATTGAAACTAAAATAATTCAAAACTAAATTTTCTTCGAAACAAGAAATATAATCATTTAAAAAAACTTAAATCTGCCGATTCATCAAAAAACACTTCTTCTTACGTTGTTTTTTGGAAGTTGCAGGGTTTTGACGTAATTAAACTTATTTACGAGTACGTAGAATTTGTGAATTTCTATAATACGTAATAGCCATCTATTTGGACACGGACTATTGTTGTGTCATTAATGCCAGGATTTTGACGACTAATATCATCACGGACATAAAAAATTTACTTTTTTCAATTGTTGACACAATTGAAAGAGCAGAGATTGATTTCTGCGGTTTTTTGTATTTAAGCGTTATTATTTCAGGAGTAATTTGTCTTGCTAACGTATTACAACTGCTCAACACTTGAAAGACAAATGGCAGATTCTGTTTGACTTTTGCGATCGTTTTGCCATATGAGCTTTTTGAAGCAAATGCTTTAGTAGGAGTCTCACTTTTGGCAGTGGATTCTAAACATAAGTTTTCTTTCTTTAATCTTACTTCTATACCTTCTATTCTTCTTTACCTCTTCTAATTTTTTTTCACTTAAGGCTTTAAGAATGGTAACCAATGCTGTTTGTTTTATCAAACGTCGTTTGTGTTTCCTGTTTTCAGATTCCTTTTTTTTAAATTGTTGGACAATCCTTTAACTTTCAGCTTCAGCTCGGTTTGTTCTTCTTTTCTGCAGCTATTATCACCATCTATGAAAAAAAAAAATCAAACAAAAAGCTATATTTAATTATGATACGGAGTGTGATTGACTCTACTTAGACGTGACCGACTCTACAATGTGACTGACACTACAATGTGACTGACACTACAACAATGTCTTCAAGAGTTTAGGCATTATAAAAAAGATATTTTACCATCGGCATCATTTGAGTAAAGCTGTCAAGTAGGAAAAAATACTTCCTTTTATGTTATTGAAGTAATTTTACTGTAGTTAGAGAGAAAAGTAATGTTATTCTGTGACCGACACTACACCTTGACACTGTGATCTTATAAACCTAATATACCTTAAAAAAATAAAATTGCCGTTAATTACGTGCTCTTTACCAATATGTTATGGTTTGAACAGTCAGTATATAATAAAATAAAATAATAATTCAGAAGACTTACCGTAAAATTAAATCAAATCTCCACGACAAAAAACCGCTATCAGCTGAGCTCACGACGCGAACCCGTAAATGATAGTATAGTAAGAAAAAATATAGCAAAAAAATTGTTGCCACTATAAAAAATTAAAAATAACATAATGTTGCCATCATACTTAAGTATTTTTACTATCAAAGTCAGATATTTATTTTTTTCATTTATGGTAGACTTATACGTGGAATTGCCCTTATAACATTAGTAGGATAGGATTGCTCGGCTCGAGCCTTCTTCATAATGGAAAGGAAAATGACCTACTGCCTCACGCTAGTCAGACGTGTTGGGTTAAGAACTTTATTTCGAGTTCCTTCTCTTGTATAAATGTTATCTGCATATAATATTCCTTAATCGGCCTTTTCGTCACCCATGGGCATGAATTTGTGTGGTGAATTGTATTATTCTGCCGTCTCCACAAGAAAAGCTCCATGCATGTAGACATCTTATTCGTGAATTACTATAGGATTTCTCTATATGATACGAATGTTAATAGGATAGATTTGAAGTCAATCTTTTTTCATTTTAATATTTAATGGTGCATTGTAAAAGAAAATATTGATGATAAACCTATGTGTACCATAACTTTTGAGACGATTTGACTCGTCTAATTTCCTAGAATTTAGGTTTTTAGTTCCTCAAACTGTCAATCTAAATTGATTCTTTGGTGAAATCCTGAAAATTTCATTACAAAATTGTCTTAAACGAAATTCTGATGTTTTGCAGTGCAGAATGTACGTATGATATTTATAATATGATAACTTATCTAGATTTCCTTAGTAGATAAATGACAAAGACAGTGATTTTGTAATAGTGTGAATTTTTGAACAAGATGAACGAAGAAAACTTGCACTTAGTAATATTTCATTTTGCCATTTTGACATAATATCGGCGACTTTATTATACTGTTTGTTTAATAAAAATTTTCATTCACAATTTGCGCATGTATTACATATAATAATCCTGGGAATTGCAGAACAAATACTGTACGACCCTGATGTACCAAACGGTCGTGACCCGTCTCAATGTCATACATAAAAATAGAATCTAAATATTATTAAAAAATAAAAGCTATCAATAGTCAGTCACTGTTAAAAATCTTAAAATATAGGACATTTCATAAACGTTATTTTATTTTTCGTGTAGTGACGGAGTAAGAATACAATTCACCATTTCCTTCTACGTATAGCACCTTGCCTGTGGGTGTCGTAAAATAGGACTAAGGGATGTAATATGCTAATAAATATACAAGAAAAGGCAATATCAACCCGTCGAAATAAAACCCAATACCAACCCGTCTGATCAGCGTGGAATAGCAGGTTAATTATCCTCCTATTGTGGACCCTCCAGCTCAGCAGTGGGACATATGTATAATTGGTATATGAGCTGAGATAATGAAATAATAACGAAAAAGAAAGAAGGAAAGACACTGTACTGTACAATAAAAAAATACAAACAAAATTAAAAAGTATTGTAAAAGTGAAAACTATTATAAATGGAATGGGACTCCACTTGTGGCTGGCGATGCGAGCGCTACCAAGCCATTGATTTTCAGGCCAAGCCAAATTGTCCGACCACTGATGTCAAGTCACCCTGCTCCGGTGGTCGGCCAACGACGAAGGCGACGTGTCGCGGGTGGGTTACGGGTGTGCGTGCTTACGCCCCTCTGTTGCCCCGGACGCAGTGGTGCGAGTAGTGCGCCGACCGTAACCCACCCCAAAAAAAAAAGGCCAAGCCAAATTTACAAACCAACCTGCCAATATTGCCATTAAACACCAACCAAAAACATAAAAATAGTGCATATTTTTGTGTATTTTAACCAGAGATAGGTACAGTATAATAAGTGTTATATACATATAACGTGAAATATTCAAAAAACAGTTGATCTTAGAATCGTGGAGCAAGTTTAAAATTGATTAATATTTATGTTCCTTTAGACAGGCTAACGGTAAGAAAGTGACCTTTCTAGGTCGCGGTTCACTTACTGGCTGGCTACTTACTATATTATGATACATTTATTTTTATTAGTTACCTACATATTTCACTTATATATGTAGTTATGCTGTGTGGTGACGGCTAGGCATATTATTGATCATTTATTTACATTGCTCATGGTTGTCGTAAAAGACGATTAAGAGACATCCATCTGGGTCCACGCCATCCGAAGCCGTATGGTCAAAAATTTCACTATCAAGGAGGGCTGATGTTAGATTTTTTTTCGTATGACTATAGTTGTTAGCTGCAGATAGCCATGACGACCTTACTGGGACTGTTGGGTGAGCGCTGAGGACTCCCAACCCGACAAAGTTGTGCGACTCATCCTGAGGGCACCGCTCGTGGGGTTTGGACCTCGGTTTGACGGGTTGCTGGCAAAGTGGGTACTCCCACGTTTATGCTTTTATCGCGGCACGATTGCCGTCCCCGGCAGTGCGCAACTGTGAATATTTACTTGCTGTGTATGCCGCGATCCAGGTCCCTTCATAAATTGCCAGAAATTGCTTTAATATGTAAAATGGAAAAGGAGTATTTATTACATCGACCTACATGAATTTAGTAGGATGTTGATTTATGTACTTGATTAAGTTGACATATCTACTGTGTTACATTAGTTGGCATCAATTATTTTAATATTTTTTATTTGTTTCATGGGTGTAGCTATATTTTCTACTGTTTAACTTTATACGTTTAAGGTTAAGAATAGATAACGTCATATTATGAGGTATTGTATTGTCTGTATTTCTCACGTATTGTTCATATCATTATAACATTGTTATCTAAGAAATCAGATTCAATAGACAGACTCATACGCAATAGTTTTATTGGTGGAGTAGTTTTTAAATTAATGCGAGATATGTTTATTTATGATTTCTTATTTTAATATGATTAGCATTATTTAAAAAAAATGATAAAGCGGATATGTGCATATTAACAGAAAACTTGAATGAAATTAAGATTAGATACATAGAATTTGCTTCTTGATTAGGAACTTCTCACCGACACTTTCGAATAAAAGCAGTGACATAACATTTTTAAAGTAATAATAAATCTTTATATAAATAATATTATAATTTTAGAAAGATTGTTACATAAAAGGCTTAAATCAATATAAATTGAAAGCAGATTTATCTAAAAGCATAAAACGAAAATCTAGAGATATAATTTACGGTATTGGCAGCTTCCATATTGGCGGTGGCGACCTCCCTAGGCCGCCGCGGCCATGGCTGGTCATTCACCCATTCTAAGAATGCTACTTCATAGACTGCAAGCTGCTATAGAAACTATAAAAAGTTATGTTTTAGATTATGACGCTTTTATGGTGTCGATAGTATGTAAATAGTTTTTTCATATATTATACATAGATAAGTTTAAATAAAAATATTTCTTTTCTAAGATATCAATATATTTTGCTTTAATAAAACTTAATATCCTCATAGAATATTTAATAATTATATTTGAACTATCTCCATAAATGATTAATTTTATTTGGTTGTTTTGGGTTTATTTTCTTTTTTCGTAATAAATACAGCGAAACACATTCACTCTAAAATTTACATTATTTTATTACTTATAACTACTCTCAATCTCACCCGCGGATGTCGTAAAAGACGACTAAATGATATAATATAATATAATATATATATATATATATATATATATATATATATATATATATATACATATATATACATATATATGTATATATATAAGATCTGTAGAGAAACAAACTCGAAATAAAACCCAATACCAAAATGACTGACCAGCATGGTATAGGTCAAGAGGCTCGAGCCCAGCAGTGGGGCATATATGAGCTGAGACGATTACTTAAAATAATGTATAAATACATTATTTGTTGGTACAATGCCATATATAGTCGCCTGCTAAACGTGATATCCACAGTTTAAACCTTGTGATACTTATTGGCTTTTTGCATCAGGGAATTCTTAGCCATTGAATGATCGTTATTATATTACCAAGTATAAACTAAGATGCCACAAAGTAAGCATTGAATATTAATAGCCTTTAACTCGATAATTTTAAGCAAAGGGATGATTCATTTTCAAGATTTTATTGAATCTAAATGACGCCAAACATTTGTCAGAAATAAGAATGGTAAACAATCGCCGTATTTTATTTATAGTCGCTGTACTAAAAGCTAGTCCAAATACATATGAAATGGTATGAGTGTGGAGTCAAACTATGGTCGATAAACGATAACAACATCCAAAGTGGCAATGTAATCCAGAATGTCCAATAAGTTAGTGCCCACGTAAAAAAAAAACATCGTTACTTTAAACATTTTAATTTAATGTAATCTAATAAACTACCACCGGATCGAAATGTGACTGCTACTGAGAAGATTCGGCAAAACCTCAGTGGATGTCAATTACCTACATGAAAGTTATAGTCCATAAAATATAGCTTGATCTCTGTGACAGTTGTCACTAGTGCAGTGCTGTCACACTTACGATGAAGGCCGTAGTTTTTTATCGATAAAACTACATATTTATTTTTATAATTGTGATTTTCTATTATAATTGAAATACAATCAAAGAAAATCTTTTTGAATTTATTTCAAACGAAAACTGTTTTACGACTGATTTAATTATTCGAAAGGAGTACAATCAAGGTCAACGTCACTATTATCGTCATCACTCGAGCGTGCCTGCTAAAAGATTTATATTGTTTTGCCAAAATAGGAACAGCAGTTAGATCAATCGATTAATTGGGACTGTTTTATGGATAAATATGTTTAGTTTAATGACAATAATTCGTACATATTATTATCATTTACTCTGAGACAAAAGGTAGTTTTTTAATGTCTAATTAATTCAATTTATGCATTTTATAATGTAACTGTCTGTTGTAATTGTAAAAAATATTTTGAAAGTTTTATATAGGTAGGGTATTGGGTTTTTTTTTTATTAAAAATTTAATAATGATCGGTTATCGATTTAAGTATATCGACTGTCCCATCTCTTTTTTAATTTCAGACCAGTATGACCGTGTACGTGCGTGAGCGTCATTTTTCTATATCGTTTACTAGGTATTTCAGTACTTACGAGGTACATTTTAGGCATGAATATTTGTGCGGTGTTCCACAGGGGTCGGTCCTCGGACCCACCCTGTGGAACATCGGCTACGACTGGGCGTTGAGGGGGAGCCTCCCGCCCGGGCTGGGCGTGATTTGTTACGCCGACGACACTCTCGTCACAGCCCGCGGTGGGACGCTAGAAGAGGCGGTAAGCCTGGCGACCTCGGGTACCGAGGAGGTTGTCAGGCGGATCGAGGCGCTGGGGTTGAGGGTCGCCCTGGACAAGACGGAGGCCCTCTTGTTCCATGGGCGCACTATGAGCCCTCCCATCGGCGTCTCGATCACCGTCCACTCGGTCGACATCAGCATCCGGGCCCATATGAGGTACTTGGGTCTGGTGCTCGACGGGCGATGGTGGTTCCGGGAGCATTTCCGCAGGCTCGCTCCACGGCTCGTCGGCGCGGCGTCCGCCCTATCGTGGCTTATGCCGAACGTGGGCGGACCGAGCGCTGCGTGCCGACGGCTGTACGCGGGGGTCATCCGGTCGATGGCCCTATACGGTGCACCGGTGTGGGCGGGGTCCATGACCGCCCGACTTAGGGCCCTTCTGTGGCGACCACAGAGGGTTACGGCGGTCAGGGCCATCCGCGGATACCGCACGGTGGCGACGGAGGCAGCGTGCCTATTGGCCGGGACTCCCCCGTGGGACCTGGAGGCGGAGATGCTCGCCGGACTATATCGGCGGGTGACGGGGGTGCGAGCGGAGGGCGATGTGGTCTCGTTAAAGGATCTCACCGCCTGGCGCGTCGACGCCCGCCGAGACGTCATCGCCCGTTGGGCAGTCCGGCTGGAGAGGCCTCGGTTCGGGGTGCAAACCGTGGAGGCCTTTCGGCCGGTGCTGATGCAGTGGTTGGAGAGGCGGCACGGGGTGCTCTCCTTCCGACTGGTGCAGGTTTTGACGGGGCATGGGTGCTTCGCCAAATACCTGCACAAGGTCGTGAGGAGGGAGAGTACACCGTCCTGCCACCACTGCGATTGCGACGACGACACGGCGCGCCATACGCTCGAGGCCTGCGGGGCTTGGGCAGTGCAGCGGTGTGAACTCGTCGCAATCATCGGTACGGACCTGACGCTGCCGGCTATCGCTAGGGCGATGGTCGACAGCGTCGGGAATTGGGACGCGGTCGCAGCCTTCTGCGAGACAGTGATCTCGCGGAAGGAGGCGGCGGATCGCCTGCGTGAGGAGCGCAGCCTCGATGAGGAGATCCGCCGCCGGCGACTGGGGCGGCGCAGGCGCAACTATCTGCGCCTCATGCCGCCCTAGCCGAGGCCGCGGGTGACGTGACCGGGGATTAGTCCGTCACCCGCCGAGAGGCCGACTGCGTGAGGAAAGACCGACGTCCTCCCCGAGGGGGGGACGTCGGTCGATGGGAGGGTACCCCAATAGGGGGTATTCCGTCGGGCCGACCACTGACGACAAGTTAACGCTGCTCCAGTGGTCGGCCCAACGACGAAGGCGACGTGGTTTTCGGGTGGGTCGCGGGAGTTGCGTGCTTAAGCCCCTCTGTCGCCCCGGACGGAGTGGTGCGGAGGCGCGCCGACCGCGGCCCACCCACAAAAAAAAAAAAGAAAGGCATGAATATTTAGATTTTTATATTTATAATATATTGCACTTCAGTTTCAATAAAACTGATACCTAAAGAATGAAAATATATGTGATATAAAATAAAATTGTAATCATGTCGCTCGTTCAAACTTACTTCGTCGGTTTCGTTGATATCTGTCACAGAGATCAAGCTATATTTTATGGACTATAGTAAGTTTGAAAATTGGATTACAATAAAGTAACGATAGCAAACTGCTCTGACAGTTGAATAAAATTATGCAATTCCAACACTCTCCAAAATCATTTAGCATTGTAGCATTAACTTAAAATAATTATAAACTCGAGGAGCGGTTCTCAGATACCGCAAACATAAATTTGCTGGATTGAGAGCTCTACCGACACGAGAAACCGCGATTGCGAGATGAGTAATTTACAATCGTCCTGTTTTTGCGAGGAGCAAACAAAATTGAATATTTATATCAATTAGTCACGGTTTTAATTTGATATTTTCGCGACCGCAATGTTAAAATCAAGGACATTAGTTCATTATAGAGTTTATGATCCCCTAATCCCTATAAAGTAAATAGGCGTAATGTATCTAAATTTCGTATGTTTTAAGTAGTGGGACATGAGAATATAAAAAGACTGAACAAGAAGATTAGAAGAAAACAATACGTATGGTCTCCCAAGTAAATATGATACGTAGGATGATGAGTTTCATCTATAATTATTTTCACGACAAATAAGAGCAGAGCAATGTCCATTAATGTCATACAAATCCAGCAAATATTGTACCAATAAGATTTCGCACGTCAAGCCTCCTGAATAATAGTCGTTGCATGGCAACTGCCGAGATGAATAAATAGTGGGGGTTGATGTCAGGAATGCGCCCAGTCATAAAACTATTACAAAGAACTTCTGCAATATGTTTGATGGGAGAGAACAAATTGTGTCGATCCCAAGTAATTGAGATAAGAGCTGCATAATGACGACGATGATGATTTGAAGATGTTATTAATACCAGTAATATTATTAAAACCACGCGACAACGTTTAGGTTAAAACAAATGATATAGATACTCGTATTTAATTCACGCAATTGAAAATCCTGCCACGACTAGTAGTCCTTATATTTGAAGATATAAGCAAGACATCCCCATTTGGCCATGAAATATATTAGTCCATTGTAATGAGGGACACGCTATATTAGCTGACCGTAATCTGAGATTCTTGTTATCGAGAATTACCTGGAAGAAAAATTCCATAACAACTTTCGTCCGATTTTGTTCTCAAGATTGGCAATTCAGTTTTCTTTCTACATCAACTAGTCATTTAAATTTATTTGCTTCTGTAAGTGAATATGTAGGTTCTTATATTTTTATATACCGTTTTCGGATTCCCTAATAAGCAAAACAGCTATATTCTAAGACGAAATGTGTTTTAATGCAAATAATGTCGGTACCTACGTAATTTAATTAACAAATAAAAACCATTCATACAATAACAACTATGAAACGACGTAATAAGTATTAGGAAGTATGAACAGTTTTGGTTCACCCAATTTGCACTGAACGAAAAAAAAGATTAAAATGTACTCGTATATATTTCTCCCCATAAATTGTCTGAATTCTGCTTATATTTAAAAGGTATGATGTTATAGAGAATCGTAACGGCAATAGATATAAGAGTTTAAATTCTTTTTCGCAAACGGTGTTAAATGAGCAAACATTATACCTGATGGTAAGTGTTGCTGCCGCTCATGGACCTTTGCAAGGCCGCTGCCTACCGCGAAGAAAGTGAAGGAAGTGTGAATGCGTGCAATGAGGTTCGGTGATACTAAAGGCATCACTAAACCCCACCACACGCAAACACCCTCAAAAAGTTGAACTTCCAGCTCTCGCTCACCGAACGAAGCGCAGTAACAAATTGCTACTACTCAGACGTTGATTTTATGCGAGAGTGTGGTACTACCCCGGACGAACCGGCCCGTGGCTGTAAACAAACAAGTGTCAACAGTGTGGTTCTACCACTGTACTTTATAATTTCGGATAGGTTCGATGTCTGTATGACACGTTTCGATAGGTTTGAAGAGTCTTACTAAATATAGACTGTAAGAAATCATCCAACAATTATCAGACCTAGCATTTCCCTTTTACAATTACCTAAAAATCCGTTATCCGTAATCGAAATTAGCTAAAAGTCTTAGATAATCCAAAATATGTAGTTTCAAAAACGCATTCAGAACCAGTACGATGTAATTTTAATATCAGTATCCAAATCCGAAACTTTATATCGGTATATCGGTAACATCGCTATTTAAAAGTCCTTTAAATAAGATAACTAGTCTGAATTCTGAGAAATGACTCTATAGCTGCCTACATAATAATAAAGACTGGGCGATAGCAATAAAAAAAGCTGGACGAAGTTTCTTTGCTTTACTTGATTTTTTACTGTGCAACCAATGGCAGCTGTTGCTTTATATGACATGGTAGAAGTTTAAAAGGGAAGTTCTATACATTTTTTTAATTATTAGTTTATAGACACCAATGTCTTGTGAATAAAACTATGTATTTTTTTATTTATATTTGTAATAACGATGACTTGTTGGACGTGAGACATATTAGTCCACCAGTGACCATGAATGCTGTAAAGTCTTCGAAATGTCGGTCAATCAAAAATGAAATACACACGCGATAAATTCCGTAATAAAATAATTTTATTTACAACTCGCGTAAACATCAGAAATCGTTACTTATGTCTATTTGTTGACTTCAATTCAAAAATTTTTAAAGTTTAAACCATCTTTTTTTTTTATTGCTAGCAGTGGCAAACGAGCAAACAGTACACCAGATGGTAAGTGTTGCTGTCGCTCATGGACCTTTACAAGGCCGCTGCCTACCGCGAAGAAAGTGAAGGGAGTGTGAATGCGTGCATTGAGGCTCGGTGATACCAAAGGCACTACCATAACCCTCCACACGCAAACACCCTCAGAAAGTTGGGCTTCCGGCTCTCTCGTTCACCGAACGAAGCGCAGTAACAAATTGCTACTACTCAGACGTCGATTTTCTGCGAGAGCGTGGTACTACCCCGGAAGGACCGGCCCGCAGCTGCAGACAGATAACTGTCGACAGTGTGGTCCTACCACTAGGAAATCTTACTGTGACTTGTTGCTATAATAGCACAAACATGTGATTACCGTCCGTGATGTCCGAGAGTCTATTCTTATCAGGATAATTCTAACAAGTGGCAGTAGGGCATCTCGAACTATTTTCTCCACGCTATGTAGGGACTAGATATAATGAAACAAAAGAGCCTGTTCTACCTCACATTTAAACAGTAAAGAATAAAGCAATAAAAAGAAATGAATGAATATAATTATAGCCTTCTTAAGTATCCTTCTTTTTCTTCCTATTCAGATCTCAATATTGAGCTTGGCTTTCTCTACGATGAGCCATGAAGAGTAAACTACTTCTACACATTAATTAGATGTGTGTTATCTGCTAATATCCCCGAGTCATTACAATCGGCGATATAGCCTTATCTATCTCTATTATAGCCCCTTGGCTGTAATTTGTAGGCTTACTCTATCATCACACGGATGAAGGCTCAAATTGAGAGCCCTTAGGGTCCATCCAACAGCCCGGGTTGTCAACCTTGTACGCTGAATAGCTATATTTAGGCATTATAAAAACCTGTCAAAAGTACAAAGTTCTCTCTGTGATTATTCTATATTAAATATTACTCTTTACACTAATTACACTAATATTATAAAAGCAAAAGTTTGTAAGTGTGCATCTACGTTTGTTAAAGTTTGTAAAAAAAAAAAATATTTATTTTGTTTGGATATTTTTGACACTTAGGACCTACTACTTTTTATCCCGGTAATGTGTTCTCTCGGGGTAATAGTACAACTTTTTTTTTATTCAATCAAACATAATCCGTTGAACGGATTTGGATAAAATTCCATCTTGGGCTTGTTGTAAAGTACAACTGCGAGCGAAGCTGCGGGTAGAAACTAATTATAAATATATCTAACATTCATCATCATCTCAACCCTTAAACGTCTGGTTCGTTCGTTCCTTACACTATGGGAGGCAAACCAGCCATAGCACGCTGATCAAACGGGTTGGCAATGACTTTGATTCTAGGTTCCCTTCTGTTACATAGATGTTATATGCATATTATATCCCTTACTCGTCTTTTACGACATCCATGGGCAAGAGAGGGGATGGATTTCTAATTTTAAACAATGGTAATTCACACAAGTGGATGTGTTTTGCGACTAATAACTAGACCATCTGAACATCAGCTGTCGTTGCCTAATAAGCTACTTACCACACTTGTCGTGATCAATTTATAGCCGTTTAAATATTCGTCCGAGGTGCGGAGAAAGCGCATTCTTTTCGACAATGTGTCTGTTGAATTTATGTAAGGTTTTATATACCTTTATAGTGTATATTTAGCACGCTAATAATTGGTTATAGAAGAAATTTAAAGTGTGTCTAATAAATTGTATGAAAAAAATTAACTAGATTAATTATACCTATATAATTTTGATTTTTCCGGAAGAGCAGATGGTGTGGGGTCAGTCGGTCTAAATCTGAGACAAAAATGTAATTTATTAGTTCTTCGCTCTTGGCGATCAAAGTGTTATAAATTTACCAGTAGACTGCCGCTGCCCAAGTGTAGAGGTTATATGGGTGTCGTCATGTCATGGTTAGGCATATTTTGTCATATTTATGAAATTTGCCTCTGTCATGATATATGCGTGCCATCCTTTTCGCCGCAGATCAAAGACTCTTCTCAAATAAAAAAGATTAATAAAGATAGGGAAATGGAGTCAATACATTAATATATTTTTTAGTTTTTAACAAATTGTGGTCGGGTTTGGATTTTATTTGTATCCGTTAATTATATGTCTGTAAAGTCCCCCACAGTACAAGGATTATTTTCTTAGTGCAGGCCGTTGTGTATTTAAAAAAATGTATATCGTTGAATAGCTAAGGCGTAAAATATTCGGACCAGTTGACCCACACAGGAAGTTTATAAAAAAAATTACGAAAAAATAAATGGCATAATTAATAGTCAACTCAATACTTCTCATGTTGTACTAACTAGGTAATGTTTTTTGCACATAGAACCTATGACATGGCAATAATGCATGGGGAGCGTAATAACTACCCTAAGTGAACCACTACAATTACTATGTAGTAGGTATATGATTCATCCAATGTAGCATCGACCGTCTTGACAAGTCTAGTTGCATAATGAAACCGTTGTCAGGCAAAAGTCAGACACGTCATTATATCTGTATCTTGTATGAATAATATGTATGTACATATTGTACATACCTACTTACTCGCAATGCGTGCATTGAGAAGACGGGCAAATGTTCTAGGAGTGATGAGTTCTTGCGTTCTTTGTAGATGTTATTCTAACTTTTTTTTTCTGTGACTTACTTGTTAGCCTTAGATGGCTGTGACAACTTTACCCGGACTGTTGGGTGAGCGCTGAGGGCTCTCAACCTGTTTAAAGTTAAGCGACCGATCCCGAGGGCACCTCCTGTGGGGTACGAACCTCGGCTCGCGTGGGGTCGCTGGCAAAGTGGGCATGCCCACGTTTATGACTTTACCGCGGCACGATTTCCGTCCTCAGCGGCGGGGCGGAATCGTGGGATGTTATTCTAACTAAATCGCCGCATTATAAAGTTAATAACACTTATTTAAATGTGTTTGTTATTATATGCTGGTCGTAAATGCATATAATAAAATTTTAGGTTCACATATTTGCCTATTTCTGAAGGATTTTACATGTAACGTAAAAAATATGGTCACATTAGTTATATCTTATGATAATATTTTTTTTTATCCTGTAGCCGTTTTTAAGTTAGTGATGCAATGGCATTAAAACTTATCATTTTTAATAATATATCAACATTGGTGTGCACATATCCGTGAAGGTTTTCTAGTTGAGTACCAGACGTTCAATACATACATATTATATTGCGGTGAATTCCGCGTGTGTCGTATCGTATCCCTTCTTTTCCCCGTAGGTTGACGTTAATGCAGATAACATATATGTAAGATAAAATAAAAGTGAGTCGTCGCTCAGGACATTTAGCAGATGTGAAACATCGAAATTATTTTGTACAAGTATATCTATACATATATGCATAAAAGAACATATTATGACAGGAACTAATATAGCATAAATAAAATATTACGATTAATATTTATATTATTATTTAAAATATTACACAGTAATCATAATTAACCGCACAGTCGCTTACGCACAACATCGCGTCGCTCCGTCTCACTCGCTCTACTACGAATAGTACATAATTATTCCATCATATAGCGTGGAGTTACGTTGTCGGTGAGTTTATACCATGCCAATGATCAGGTTTACCCTTGCATATTCCATCATATAGCGTGGCGTTGCGTCGCCGCGGTCTGTTTACGCCACGCCAACGATCAGGTTTACCCTCGCCTATAAATGTTTCATATCAAAAAACCTATGCCAACGTCTGACTAGCGCGGTATAGTAGATTAATTTCTCTCTCCTTGCGCAGGAGGTCTGAACTCATGGGTGGAACTTATGCGAGCTGCGATGATGATAATATCTACAGTTACTACCGTCAAAGGCATGCTGGTTTATGTCCCAAGAATCGATTTATCAATCTCTGTCTACAGGTGTGAGAAGTAGATATATGGTTAAATAAACCATTCGCTAAATAAAATACATTTCTCTAGTAGATTGAATTGGACAAAACTTCGCGGATATCCGGGATTATTACTTGAAATGGAGGGAAAGAAAGAAAGGATATGGTGTAGGATTAATCCTGTTCTATTTTATTTCCTGCAGAACTTCGAGTATTGCTATTGTTTTTCCCTTCTATACATGCCTTGGCATCCTTAGCATGGTTCGGCTTCAAATGCGCATTTACAAATCATATATTAATTAAACGTGGGCAAATGACGGATCTCCTTTTTTCCTGCATTTCAAATTAATACATTTCTATGGCGGTTTTCCCCGTTTTCCCGGCAACAAACTTATAACTAATAGTAAATTTATCCGGATGCATTTTACGAAATTACCAGCTATATTAATTTTATTTTAGTTTACAAATAAATTTAAATTGAATTGTCCGTTTGTAATGTAAAAATAATACACTTATTTTATGCTCACACGGTTATTTGCTCGATACCTATGGCTAAAAATCAGTTCAAATAATTTTTGTCTATCTGTCTGTTTGTTTATTCCGAGTGAACTTCAAAACAGCTGGACTGATTTTGATAATATTTTACTACCAGGTAGGCAGGTCTGTATAAGGAGTAAATATTTTATCCCTGTATGCCCACAGGAATGAGCACTACGCAGGTGAAACCGCGGTAATTTGCTAGTAATTTAATATAATCGTTCAGTTCAATGCAAATTCTATCATTCGGGTCAACCTATCGGTTATAGGTGTTATTTGGCACAGTTCAATCGCATTTATAATCTGCTTTACGTCCACCATTCATTCCTAAATCGGTTTGTACGTCCGCCACTGTACGCCATCCACATACAAATCAACTATTAGGGTTGTCATCAATTTTACCTATGCATATCATCATCATCATCTCAACCCATACACGTCGCATTGCTGGGTTCAGGCCTCCTCCACTATAGGAGGGAAATTGACCTACTATACCACGCTGGTCAAACGTGTTCGTATAGGGTTTTCTGTCGACTTTTCCTTTTCTTGCATAGATATTATATGTATATTATATCCCTTAGTCGTCTTTTACGACACGGGGAAAAGTATATTGTATTGAGCCACATTCACCACATGGAAAATTTGTATCTATAACACCACAATTGGTCATAAATAGACCTCCTCTATGGAATGTCCTATTATACCACACTAACCAAGGCCCTTAGTATAGTTTTATTTCGAGTTTCACGTCCCCTGCAGCCAATATTCCAATTAAACTACCCAACTATCTTCATTCTTTTCTTGTCCCGATTACTTGGGGTCGATTCAATATGTACTTCTCTTCCATCGTACATATTGTAAAAGTTATTGAAAACAGTTTTATGATCGGTCTCTACCTGACGTCAAGTCTCCTTGAGAGTTTAAAGGCTTCAGATGGTGTTGGCCCTGGTCGATGTAAGGGTTAGGCTTTTTTTTGGGGTTGGGTTACGATCGACGCACTCCTCGCCCGGCTCCGTCCGGGGCGACAGAGGGGCGTAAGCACGCACACCTATAACCCACCCATATAGCACCTCGCCTTCGTCGTTGGGCCGTCGATGTAAGGGTTAGGCTACGAATACTACCAAGTAGCACCACCTCATAGCACAAAAAGTAATAACTTCATTATCATCATTATCAATCCACATAAGTCACAGTTGGGTTCGGGCCTCCTTCATTCCAAAGAAATTGACCTACCGCACCGCGCTGATCAGACGTGTTGGCACATGCCATGGTCTATATGGGTTTTTTGCCGAATTATCCTTCTGCGTAGATTTCATTAGTATATAATATTCCATAGTCGTCTTTAACAACACCCACAGGCAAAAGGGTGGTGATTTGTATTCTTATTCCATCACTGCACGGCATACCGCTTAACTAATGTAAATGTAAATCACCTTTTATGTGTTGTGGGTAGTTGGGCATCAAACTTTATGTTCCGTTAAAACGTGTATTAATTAAAGGTTAAGACTGATCCAACCACTCTTGATATGTATATTTTTATACACAGGTGAATGATTTTTGCAATAAAGAACCTAGGCCACTCTTGTTCACGGGTACTCAGTTTGTTTTTTACTTCTAACTGAAGATGTACTTGCGACTCTGTTAATGCGAAGTCAAGTATTAACTTTAACGTCTCATATTCATCATCATCACAGATCACATACGGCCCACTACTGAGCTTGACCCTCCTCCTTATTAGGAAGGTAATGATGCACTTATACCATTCTGGTTAGGCGGGTTAGTATAGGGTTTTAGTCGGGTTATATTTCGAGTTTTCCTTTTCTTGCGTTGTTGTTATATGCACAAGATATCTCTTAGTCACCTTTTGTGAGATCCACGGACAAGGGACACGGTCTTGAATTGTATTTTCCTACTCCGTCATCACACAGAAAAGCCTAATATTGGTTTTGAAATAAAACATTTATTTTTAAAATAAACATGACATAACCAATTACCGAATTAAAGACATTAATCATGCCCAATTTTACTTACGTGGCAACCCTGACAATTAATTGTTTACGCACACACACAAATCAATCATACACACATACATATTGTCCACTTACTTAACATACACTAACGCATTTCATGTTTCAATTGAATTATGTGAAGTAAATTGACACTGGCGAGCCCAAGTTCTCGTGTTTTGTCTATGAGGAAGTAAATTTGTTTCTATTATGCATTATATTATTCTCTGCCTTATTATACATATATTATATTTGTACCTTTGAATTTGATATTTCGTGGGTTTAGAGATAGCTGATATAATTGTTATTGATTTATTTCTATTGTTCCTATAGTGTGGCGATAGGGATTTTCTTTTTGCATTGTGAATGAAAATGCATTTACGCATACCCATTGCAAGCGATGGCAAGGGTGTATGTAGGACTTGCTGACGTGGTATGCTTTATTACGTTAGAATACCTACTAAAAACCACAGCAGCCTCGCGTCTTCGCAATCTGTGGGACGACAGAGGTTCGCCTTTTGGTCATACGACCCTAACGTCCCGGCGGTTGGCCTAATAGCTAGGTCTTTGGTCAATCATGCCTGGGAGAAGTGGGGCGCGTAACGTTTTCTCCTCCACCCCAGATGCTGCCAACGCGGTGGATCAGCATAGGCATCCGTCTCACATGCCCACCATGCGGCCTCCTGCGCTATAACGTCTTCGTAAAAGGTGGCAATGGCCATTCAGAAACTGTCGCTGTAGTATTTTTATATACTGACTCTTTGGTTGTCTATTTCGACACCCGCGAGAGAGCAAAATATGGCGATTCTATTTTTAACCTGTCTTTGAATGCAATATAATATAGCAAAAATAATAATAATGGTAGAAAATCATATAGATATTAGATTTTTTTATCTATTAATATATGTTTATGTTATTGCTTTAACAATTGCAAACATTTAAGCAATAAGTAAACTGCGATGGATATAAAATAAAACGGCTCGTTTCAAAACAATACTCAACTGTAATAAAAGTGAGGATTTCAAATAAAACGAATTGAATAGCCGCCGTCGAATGTGCAATAAAACAAAGGGTTGGCAGTCCCCTGTCTATTTGCATATGAGAGCACAGGAAAAGAGGGAAAATATATGGAGGGATGGTGCATGTGCATGTCATACCTTCAATCAGCTAGATTATTGGATAAGCAACAAACGTGGGGAGTAATGTCGTTTAAAATATTATACAGGACATTGTTCTGTGGACGTTTAGACTTTCTTTATTACAAATTGTTAATAGATTATTGAAAGAAATTCTGAATGGAAATAATCACAGATATATACAGTATTATTTACATAAAAATTTTAAAAATGTTGCTAGTATCAATATAGCTATGAATATGCAAATTTCAAGATTGAATTTTGTCTACTTTATAGTCTGGTGATGAAAAATCTATCGATTCTTCTAAAAGCGTGGTTAATGTTGTTTCTGTTGTAAAATTTGTTGTAGCCGTAGCTTTTGTTAAAAATTGATTATCATCATCATCATTTTAGCTCATATACATCCCACTGTTGGGCTCAAGCCTCCTCCACAATAGGAGGGAAATTGATCTTACTATACTGTATTATATCTCTTGGTCATCTTTTACAATATCCACGGGCAAGATAGGGTGATTTGTATTCTTACTCCTTCACCACACGGAAAAAAGATGATCGCTTATAAAAAATAATTCTAAATTCATTATCCACAGATGAATAGTGTTATTGACTTAAAAAAAAAATAAAATGTTCATAAAAATACTTTACGAAATGCACTACAATATAAAAATACTACGATATTAAAATTACACCGCAAAATTTTCAAGAATTAATTTGATTTATTTAGCTAATTTATAATTTGGTGATCTCGAAAAACATGATAATTAATGCTAATTCGAGTTTATATAATATATGTGCAATTAGTAAATGGAGTCGAAATGATATGTGCAAAAATTTGCAGAGTTGCATAACAATTCTGAATTTTCTGTTTAGTAAAATAATTTTTTCTATATTCAGTTATACACTTGAGATTATGCTATGACATTCTTTTAGCTTTTAGCTGTAGCACTTGATGGTATTGAGTACATATATGAAAATTAGAGCTAAGTTCAATATTAAGATAATTATAGTTTGCTTGTTGACTTCACCGGTAATTTTTTGAAGTAGTAGTACCACATTCTTGACAGTCTGTCTACAGCCGCGGACCGGGCCCCCCGGGACAGTATAACACTCGCAGAAAATCGACATCCGAGTAGTAGTAATTTGTTACTGCGCTTCGTTCGGTGAGCGAGGGAGCCGGAGTCCAACTTTCTAAGATTGTTTGCGTGTGGTGGCCTTTAGTATCACTGAGCCTCATTGCACGTATTCACACTCACTTCATTTTCTTCGCCGTAGGCAGCGGCTTTGCAAAGTTCCATGAGTGGCAGCAACACTTACCATCAGGTGTACTGTTTGCTTGTTTGCCACCGTTTGCAATAAAAAATGGCTGGGTAAAAAAAGAGTGCTAATTTCTGTAGAAAATGTTAATATTGATTTATTAGAAGAATATTTCTATAACATTAGAGATGCAAAGCTCGAAACGAAAGAAGGAGGCTCGAGCACAGCAGTGGGATGAAGGAATGTGATCTATGACGATGATGATCTATAATATACTTAAATAAATTTAAAACACAATTCCCTTTTCTCTTTGTACTACAAAAATATTTGCTATATAAACATATGACTTTTCAAATTGCAAAAGTCCAAGTATTTGCACAATGCAACTGTTTTGTTGAACCTTAACATTTGACCTAGTTAGTTTTTACGATAAAATTAAATGTTAAGAGAAATAGAACCTTACGGTATAAAAACAGTAACTTGCATATAACATGGAGATGATTAGTTAGATTCGAAATCACGGTAGAAACGTTGTTAGCATCATCACTGCTTCTATTTATTTGTCCGACAGCAGCTTTCATGGTCACGGGCGGACTAAGATGTCACACGTTCAACAAGTCATGTTTATTACAGAGATTTAAACAATTCTTTAATTTCATTATGCCCGTGACCATGAACGTGGCAAAGTGTTCGAAACGTCGGGCAATCAAAAATCAAATACAAACGCGATAAAATCCGTAATGTGATTTTATTTACAATATGTAATACTAGAATAGAATAGAATAATATTTATTTGTTAAACATAGGTACATAAATGGTCTTATACCAGTCGTTGGTTCACTATGTTTTGTCTCTAAGGCGTACAAATTAAATATAACAAGTACGGTTATGCATTGAAATAAAGCAATACAAATAGGAATTATTACTAAAAATGAATTATACATAAAAAAAAAAAAATCATACATAAAACATTAGTCGGATTTATTTACTAAAAAGATGAAGAGGTATGTAGATAGAATTAAAATACATTAAATTAAAATTGCAATATAAGAACTAAATTAAAAAAACATAATTAGAATTGAATGTCATATTATTAGATGTCATATATTATTATACTCGCGTAAACATCAGAAATAATTATCTTGATAGGTTTCAAATAAACTTTAAAGTCTATTATTTACATCCTAATTTTTGTTTATAAAATTCATAATCATCATAATATATCATTCAGCCTATCACCGTCAACTGCTGGATATAGGCCGCTCTCATGTTTCGCTTCAAAGGATGGTCTTGTGCCGCCTGTATCCAATGACACTCAGTAATTTTCGCCAGGTCGTTGATCCACCTAGTGGGTAAGAGTCTTGCACTGCGTCCGATACGTGTTAGTCACTCGAGTACCTTTCTTTCCATGCGTTTGTAAGTCCGTCGAGCGATGTGGCCTGTCTATTGCCAATTGCGTGCTAATTCTTCGTGTTATGTCGGTTACACCTGTTCTTTTACAGATTGCCGTATTTCGGAGATAGAAATCTAGAAATCCCGAGCATAGCTAAATAAATACATAATATAGTTTTTAATAAAATATTCAACAATTTACTATAAGGCGATGATAGTCTGCAAAACATTTGTGGATACAGTAGTCGAAACAATTGTCTGTGTCAATTGTGAAGCAGTTAAATTTGTTGAAGTGTATATGATAATAATTGCTAAATAATAACACACAGTGTATTCGGTGTACGATGTTGATCTGTTTTTGATTGATCAATCTGGGACACATAAGTGGCAGACCAAAACTATGGCAGTAAACTGTGCGCTCCATTGAATATTAAGTGTATCATCGCTGCTATCTTTATTACCTTTGATTAATTGCCATATTTTATCAGATACACGTATGTAGATAAGGCTCGCATCTCTCGTATGGAAAACACCTCCCTATCGAGTTTAATGATAACTTTCTATAAAAGTAACAAAGGTTGTTTCTTAAATGAATGAAGGACGAATCAAAATCTTGTGGAGTGTATTAATATCTGCTGAAGGGATCATGCAATAGGCAATTTAAAACTATAGAGAATACAACTTTTTAAACAATCGCGTCAGGTGCATTAAAATGTTGCTCATTCAATATTTTGATAAAATGTCATAGAATATTATCTTCTAATTTTTTTTCTTATTTTAATCTTTTAATCTTAGAATAATAACGTATAGAAGGATAGTGTCATTATTTCGAACGTTCGAAACATGAATCTAAAAATACTAATGGCGTACAGCCGATTACACACGTACACCACTATACAAATTATGAAATCAAATTTTGTTTTTATTAACATAAATCGTCGAAATACTTTTAAAAGTAATGCTAAAAACCTTTTTAAGCTTTTCAAATGTGTTATGACACCATTTGAATGCACAAACCGTTATAATTACCTATTTATTTTTTAAGAGTTGCGTACTTACGTGCAGTACAATGACTTGTACATTACGGAACGATTCCGGCGTAAGCTCCATTAGGCTCCAATTGAAATGCTTCACTTTTGTCCGCGAACTTACCTTCTATACGTTATTATTCTAAGCTTTTAATATTTTGATAAAATGTCAGAATGATATTTACTTCTACTTTTTTTCTTATTAGTTTATCTTTCTTTTTTTTTCTCATATCTATTTTCGCATTTTTTAAATGTCACTTTTAACAAATCTATCTTATATCTTTAAACGAGCAATTCTTGTATATATATATATATATATATATACATATATATTCAGGATCTCGGAAACGGCTCCAACGATTTTGTTGAAACTTGGCATACTAGAGGTTTCGGGTCCAAAAAATCGATCTAGCTAGTTTTTATTTATAGAAAATGTTGTTTTGTCCGTGTTTTTAGTAAAACAATATAATGACATTAAATTTTAAAAGAATATGAATTCAAATTTCGTTGTCGATGTTATGACTTCCGATAGCTCAGGTGGGGAGATGGGCGGTTTTAATTTTGGATTATGTGACATTTAAACAGCGTCGGTTCGAATCTCGGTGTTATTATTATTCTCTTTTTGTAGTTTTTTATATAATTTTTATTATTTATTTTTTATTAATATATATCTAAATAAATTCGACAAAAATATTCCGAGCGAAGCTCGGTCAACCAGATATTGGTATTTATGCATAGGGGTGTTAAATTCATCTCGGTAACTTTTGGAATTTAAGTTAGTTAATTTCATTATCGTCATCAGCCCACTTCATATATCAATGATGTTGAACTATCGATAGTTGACCTCGAAAATCAATTAGGTTATCGATAGGACTATCGATACTATTGAGTATTGATAGTATCGCTAATAGCGATAGTACAAAATGTGGTAATGCTATTGCTAATTTGCAATAGTATCGATAGTCTATTTTCATCCCTGATAACTTTACCATCGATAGTATTAGTATCGATACTATTGTTATCCATGACAACTTTACTATCGATAGTATTGTTAGTATCGATAGTCGTATCGATATTACCACTAGACCACTACTACCGCACCAGACTCGATAGTCTATTGATAGTAGCCTATCGATCGGCATCACTATCATATATATCCTACTACATGGTTCAAGCCTCCTCCATATTGAGAAGTAAATTGATCTACTATACCATGGTGGTCAGAGGTATTGGTTTGAAAGGTACACTTAAGGCACTATTAGCTCTAAATGTTTAATATCGCCAACATTAATGTGTTATTCAAATTGAACATTAAGATTCCTTACTGTATGATAAAATAATTACATAAGACTTTTGTCTGATTTCTATAAGCATGCTAAGTGGGTAATTGAATAAACATTGCAACAAAACTAATTCCGATCACACTATAGCAACATTCGAAGTGAAATAAACGAAATGAACCCGAACTTATTCGATTAGTGAAACGAAAACGAAAAATGTTATAATATTCAAGATGATGAAGTTTAAATCGTTGTTTCGTAGAGGACCAAGCCAGGGGAAGCAGGAGTCCACCTTGAAAGGTGCTTCTTCGGTCTCCAGTCTAGACTCGAAACATCATAAAGTAGCCCCAGCTCGTGATAAACCATTAAAACTCTTTGGGTCTAAAGAGAAGCTTCATAAAGCGCATAAGAAAAAGGATTTCGGTAATAACAATGCCGTTTTGGAGGATCCTGAATTAAGGGAGGTTTTAGGGGAATATGAAGATGATCAGAGTAGGGTGCACGATTATGGTAGCGCCGAAGAGCTGGGGTCGGTAGACGGGCGCGGGTCGCAGGAGTGCGTCAGTCTGCCCGTCACTCTGAATGCAGATCACATGCCAGGCTTCCAGGAAGTGGAGCTCAGGCCTAGAGTACCATCTGAGGTGAGCTAACTTTTTTATCTTAGAATATAACTACTTATTTTTAGGTTTAATGTCCGTTTTCACCAACGATACCTAAACTTTAGGTTGCATCTAAGGCAATTAAATAAAGCAACACTAAATAATAGTTATTGCCTAAAATGTAGGTGTCGTTCAGGCAACGGGCTAAGTCTATTGAATGTGGTAAGCATTATTATGGTATTGTATGTTAGTCGGCAATGAAGATTGGTTATATTTTGCTTGGAATAGCAAAAAAAAATAGCTTTGTACTACATTATGGATACAATATAAAATGCGTTTCTTCTTACGAGAGATGCTATGGTAATAATTTAAACTGAAGAAATGGATGTTCGAGTTTTTATACGTTTATCAGCAACGTATCAATTTAGTCATGCTATACGTTGACACAAGTCATGTCGATTCATGATATTAGATTTAACCTAAATAACAAGTTCACTTAATTACTGGCGCCCGCATTACAACTTATCAATCAATTACCATTAGGCAGCATTCCTTTAAACATTAGCTCCTTTAGTAATAATTCAAAATAAGCTTCTTCTTCTTTAACGTTGATACTTTTTACAGAGAGAGTGAAATTGTTCATTCGAATTCGTTCATTGAACATTCAATCCCCAATTTCACACACCGAGAGTGAAATTGGGGATCAAATGTTCTTTCCCTTACATTAATATTACATTTACCTAAAGGTATTAAATATAAATATTGTACTCAAAGGTATAATAATATTCAACCGCATTTCGACTCTTTATTCGTGGCTTGCCACGAATAAAGAATAAATTCATAGTCGAGCTCAATGTCGAACTTCTGTGTGTACTGAGAATTTTCTAAGAAAATCTTTGAGAATCGAAGAAATTGGTAGAAAACCTTTTTGTTATGCTCAGCTCAGGAAACGGACCTTATGACTGGCAGGCAGTACTTACGCACGTAAATCATTGAAATTTTTATCATCTATTTAAATGTTTAGGCGTCACTCGCATCCGGAGTCCGGGAGATCGAGGCATTGCGGCGAGAACTGGAAGCTAGCGCAATGGAACGTGCGCAGTTACAAGCGAGGGTTGACGAACTGCTGGAAAAGGCCTCTGAAGCTGAACGGCTCAGAGCTGAACTGGATAGACTGAAGGTAGGATATTAGCTTAGAACGTATACGTTCCACTGCCGAGCACGTTGGCAGATTGGTCAACTATACTAAGCAGACTAGACGTGTTGGCTCAAGTTTTCCCTTATGTTGCAACGTGTTATCTTCTTAAGTCTCCAAAGAAACACAGACGAATTCTTTAAGCCCACTTCTATAAGTCCACTTGTAGATTTTAATTACTTTAATAATTTCTTATAGAACATCTTATTCAAAGTGTAATTGGCTTTAAAAACTAATGCTGCCGTCAGTTTCCAAGTCACGGTGTTGTAAATCAGATGACTTACAACTTTTGTCAGTATTAAATATTCATTATTTTCTTTTAAAAGGAATACACACATTGAGGTTTCTTATGACATTTTAAAAACAAAGATGCGCAAGCATGTGTCCACGGATCGACCACACTTGTGACTTGATATTGTTTTCACTGTGGCGCCTAATATAGAAAAATTATTAAAATAGAATCAATAGTGCTATATGGCAGCGATTATGAATACTAACAAACCTTATGGGTGTTGTAAAAGGCGACTAAAAGTTCTATATCGATCTGGGATAACTCTATTGGATGCCGTCTGGTAAGCAGTTTCATCCACAAGGATTGTTGACGTCAGGCAGGCGGTTGGTAGTAAAACTATTGGCAATAATTTTTTTGCAATGTGTACCATGGAACAGAAGTACATATTGTGTCGACCCCAAATAATTAGGATAAGAGCAGAAAGGTGATAATGATTAAAATAGAACCAATGTCAAACATCAACATATTGTAAATCAAGTATCAATCAATCAATAATCTTGGATTTTATATTTTTTTATTTTAAGATGCTCTTTGTTTTGTTATCCTAATAAACAACAATTATATTCTATAATATATCTAGGATTTTCTTTACCACAAGCTAGTAAGTAAAATGAGAAATGTTACGCAAAATACCTGAATGGTTGGTTTAGAAGTTGAGTAATGATGGGCTCAAATTTAGTACAACTTGGAAGTCGTTAATCGAGAGTTAAATGCATAGATAGCGTAGTGGTTAATACACCAACGTACCATTCCAAACGTAGGTTTGATTTCCACACAGGTCAATATTTTATGCGATTCCCAAACTGTTGTTCTGAATTTGAATGTAATATGTGGTCGTTAATTATGTTTCTGAAGTCCCTGATGCTAACACGTTTGACCAGCGTAGTGTAGTAAATTTTTCCATATTCTGGAACAGGCTCGGGCCCAGCAGTGGGACTTATATGAACTAAGACGACACGAATAGGCTACTTAATCAGTGATTTAAATTAGAGGTTGTTTGTGTTATAGAGTATGGAGGCGGAACGTGAGGCGGCATTGGAGCGGTTGGCGGACGAGAACGGTGCGTTACGCGCGCGGTTGCGTGGCGTCGCGCACTCACCCCTCTCCGACAGTGAGAAGCGACAATTGCTGCTCGCGCCAGCACCACGTCGCATGCACTCCTCAGCGCCGGCATCCATTGCACTTGCACACAATGTACGTTGAAATACACAATATGTATTATTTCCGTGTGGTAAGGGGCCGTCCATTAATCACGTGATCTTTTTTTAAGCATTTTTTAACCCCCCTTCCCCCTTGGTGCTACGTGGTGAGATTTAAAACTATAACATCACGTGTATTTTTAGTACCTACAAAGAATCTTAAAATTTTTACGAGTATTATCTTTAAATACAGGTATAAAGTATAGTCTTATTTTATTCTGAAATTAAGGACCATGATAAAAATGTCTAGAGAGAAAGGTTACGGATTATTTTGGATTCGGCATAAAAATAATAATATACTTATGGTGTAATCATGTGTCACATTACACACCGCTATCGGTTTAAAATCACGCGTTTGACGAAAAAATCTGATATCTTACTACACCCCCCCTCCCCCCTTGTGATATTTCGTGATTTTTTTCAAACCCCTCCTCCCCCTTTCAAGCTTCATGTGATTAATGGATGGAGCATACAATCTTTCTTACTTACTTTCTTACCCATGGGTGTCGTAAAAGACGATTAAGGGATATATAATATGCAGATAATATCTATGTAGGTCAATTTTCCTTCCATAGTGGAGGACGCCCGAGCCCAACAGTGGGACGTATGTGGATTGCGATGATACATATAACTTAGAATCAGTGGTGCATATCGTGGGGCTAAAACGCATGAGCTATGCAATCTTTCAACTGGACTCAATGCATTTCAATAATTTAATTATCAGATAAAGTAAAAGCTATATTATTTTACTAGGGTGAAGGTGACAGCGGCGAAGCCAGTACTCCTGAGTGGGATAAGCATTCGTCATCATCACTCAGCGAGGTCTCAGTTGCCTGTCTGCAGGATCGCATCCTGCAGATGGAGGAGCATCACTATAGGTAATTAACTTCATCATTAAGACATTATTTGCATAGACGAGGTGTACCATGTCCATGAACCACCTCTCGACCTATATTCATTCATCAAAGCTTGAATATGGAATTAAAAAGGCTCATTACTCATAAGAAAATTGCTAAACTTTATTACAGTACAAGCGAAGAACTTCAAGCTACATTAGCAGAGTTAGCTGATCTCCAATCACAGTTGGCTGATGCTCATGCAGACAATGAAAGGTTGGCAGACGAGAAGCAAGTACTCCTGGAGTCGCTGTGCCGTCAAACTGAGAAGCTCGAGGATAGTCGCACCAAGGTTAGCTATGCATGAAAAAAATATTGTTCTTTTTAGGAATCAATAGAATATACAGAAATAGAAATAATAGCATATAATTAGCATTGTTACATTCTTCACCTATCCATCCGTCTATATGCCATTCATCAGGTTTTCGTCGTCCACTGCAAAATATGATCTTAAAATTCAATTAATTATGAACATCTTAATAAATAATAAAAGATTCTATATGTGTTTCTTGGAAAGGGTAACCAGCTCAGTATAAGGTAGGTGACAATCAGAAGCCATTACATTGAATTCATCTGGCGCGCGGTGCAGACACGAGCACCTTATGCCGCCTTAGGTAAAGCAATGAGTAAACATACCGGGGGCAGATAAGAAACTGTACATATACTTACAAGATTTACTGCCTATTTTTACGGCAGATACTATCCGAGATATGGATGACGGGGGCCTGGTAGATGTGGTTTACATGGACGTCGAAAAAGCTTTCGATCGCTTTGATCACGTCATACTTCTTCGTAAGCTCCAGGAGCTCAGAATTCGTGGAGATTTGCTGCGATGGTTCAATTCTTACCTGAAGAATTGATCACAAATTGTGACAGTGGGTGGATCAAAGTCGAATGCCGTTACCATACCAACAGGCGTTCCACAGGGCTCAATTTATATACGAAATAACTTGGACTGTGAGAAACTTCAATGTGATTTGAATAGATTATCGAAATACTACGATACTAATAGATTGAATGTTAATGTCGATAAATGTTTAGTCGTTACCTAAACGGAAAGCTATATAAATAAATAAATTTTCTAATTTATATTGCAGGTGGACACTCTTCAAGAACTTCTTTTACGCGAGGGAGTAGAACCTGAGACATTGGTATCGGGTGATACCGACCAACAGTTACTTGCAGTACTCAAGGTTAATAAATATTAAATCAATCTTAAATCCATTTTCATCATCATTAACCATCTTCATCATCATTAATTATCATTTCAACTCATATACCCTCCATAATTGGGCTCGAGTTTCCACCACAATAAGAGGGAATATTGATCTACCCACTATATTACGCTAGGCAGAAGTATATTTTGAGTTTTCTTTCCTTTGCTTAGATATTATATGCATATTTAATCGCTTAGTCGTCTTTTACGACACGTACGGGCAAGAGGGTGGTGAATTGTATTCTTACTAAGTCACCACAAGGAAAACAAATTCACTAATATTATAAATGTAAGTTAACCAATCATGCCAGGTCTAGGTGAAATTTGGTAAAGAGATAGATCATAATCTGCAATAGGACACAGTCCACCTCTTGCATTATAGCTTCGATCAGGAGAATTCTTTATACGGACCAATTATGTAATTTATGTCCGTTAGCTGTGTATTTGTGTAGTGACGGAGTAAACACAATTCTTGTCCATGGGAGTCGTAAAAAATTACTAGGGGAAATTATAATATGAAGAAAACATCTATGCAAGAGAAAGAAAATTTGAAACAAAATCGATAGTGGAGGACGCCTGAGCCTAACGGTGGAACTTGGGTGAGATAGTGAAGATGATTTTTGCGTTATCTTGTATTGGGACATGTTAAAAATAATGCGAGTGTTATGCTTTTAAATTGAAATAATAAAATTTGGCATCGTCGCTATTTCAGGTATCTCAAGAGGAGCGCAGACATTTGATAACGAAACAGGAGCAATTGGAGACTGAGCTGAGTCAGAGCAAAACCGCTTTAGATGAGAAAACCAAAGAAAATGAATCTCTTACGGAGAGAGTGCGGTAAATTGCTGAACATTTTTATCTTATAGTATATTACCTGTAGTTCTATGTGGTAACTGTTACGAATACTACCAATCTTTATAATGCTCGTGGGTATCGTAAAAAAAACACTTTTACATACACCAGTCAGTTCCATCTAATGCCATCTGGTTAACAATTACATTCCCAAGGAGAGTTGACATAAGGCAATCGGCCGGTCATAAAGCTATTGTTAATAACTTTTTTTTACTATGTACTATGAAAGAAAAGTACATATTGAGTCGATCCCAAGTAGTTGGAATAAGAGCAGGGTGATAATGGTGAGTATATATACATCCTAATCCTAACTAATATTATAAATACGAAAGTAAGTTTGTTTGTTTGTTGGGCTTTCACGCTCAAACCACTGAACCAATTTCAAAAATTCTTACACTAATGGAAAGCTATAATATCAGGGAGTAACATAGCCTATATTTTATCCCGGTATTCTCACGGGAACGGGAATTACGCGGGTAAGGCAATGAAACCGAAACGAAGCGAGGGCGGGTTGCTAGTATAATTATAAATGTATAACAGTTAATATGGAGAGACTGTCCTCTACTCCTCATTTTGACGTGATAACGTTTTATAAATCGATGAAAGCCGACTGCGTGCACAAGTAAACACGACTCATTGTCACGTTCCGGCTGAGCCGAGTGTGCAAGCGAGAGCACGCAACAAGTGACAGAGAGGCATGATCATCCTAAGCGTTCGGCATGTGACGCATACATCTCTAAATATCTGGTTGACAGCGCTTCGCTCAGTATATTTCTTTTTGGATTTTGCCGAACTTATTTAGATATATATGAATAAAAAATAAAAATGATGAAAAAATATCAAAAAGAGAAAATTACAAAAATTAAAAATTACAAAAACACGGAGATTAGATTTCATGCTGTTTGAATATGACTGGACAACTTCCCAACTGAGCTATTGTCACTCTTGACGGCGACGGCGAAATTTGAATTGTGATTCTATTGACATTTTATGTCATTGTGTTGACTAGCTAAAAACACTGACAAAACAACATTTTCTATAAATAAAACCTAGCTATATTGATTTTTTTGGCCCCGAAACCTCTAGCATGCTAAATTTCATGAAAATCCTTGGAGCCGTTTCCGAGATCCTAAAAAAATATTTGAAGAGTAAGTAACGAGTAAAAAAATATTTGAATTAACGAGTGGAAATAAATGTTAATTCATCAAATAAATTGTAATTTTCAATGAACTTCTTTATATTATACAAAATAATGATTGATGCAATTGTGTAATAATAATTCAATTCATAAACGTATGCACTTTTTCATTAAGGTTTTCTTATGACGTCACATAAAATTATCGCCCGCAAACCGTCTTTACAGTCGACCAGTATTATAAAAATAATTTATAAATTTTATTCCTGTTTAGCGTACTAGAGGCTAGCGTAGAGCGTGCGGAAAGCGACCGAGTGCGGTTTGAGCAAGAAGCGGACTCCGCGCGGGAGCAAGCCGCTACCAGACAACACCAAATAGCTACACTTAGTGACCTACTTGATGCTGCCAAGGCTAAGGTGAGATAAACGCTTTGACTATTTTGTTCTTCTGCCCATCTTTAGGTATGAGCCTCCTCTTCATACGTCTTCAACCTATAGATGTATTAGACATAGGACTTCTTAAGAGGGCCGGATGGTTTACCGATGATAAGATTCGTGTACTGGTGATTCACCTACATGGTGATAGAAAGATATGGCACGTTATGGGATTGCACGCCGTCACCCTAGACGGATCGGACCTGTGATAGAAGATAGGATTTGATTCCCGGTTGTTGTCATTTAATAATTCAGACCTTCTAGTAACTCGTTATGGCGTAGTCTAATCTAAAATAATATCTATACAAATGATGAAAATTTATGTGCCTGTTTGTAATATTTTTTTTTTGTTCACACGGTTATTTACAAGATGGCTATGCCTAAAACCAGTTTAGGCATTTTTGTCTATTTGTGTTTGTTCTGGGCAGTCTTCAAAACTGAATGGAAAAACTTTGATATTTTACTACTAGTAATAATACTACTAGTACTAATACTAGTAATAATACTAATCTGTATAAGGAGGAATTTAAGCTATTATTACTCTCGGAAAACCCTATAAAGTATTGGATGGTCCTAGTATCGAAATTGAACCCTCAAAGAAATGCTTCGACTCGCATTTAGGCATCATTCCTCTCATACTTGTTTGAGGGAAAGGAGATATCCGCCCATACCATTAAATCGTTATACAGCAGTTTTTCAGATGGAATTGTTTGTGTATAGTTGGAAGAGCGTGCCGGCGCTGCTGAGGGTGCCGCGGAGGCCGAGGCAGCGGCCGCGGCGGCCCGGCGAGATGCTGACGCGGCAGCCGCACGTGCACTAGCGCTGGCTGACCGATTAGCACACGCGCAAAGACAACTTGATAAAGCGCATTTTGACGCTAGGAAACTGCACGACGATGCCCTTGTACGTATCGTTATCAATAATTGCATTTCAGCTCATATATGTCCCACTGCTGGGCACGAGCATCCTCTTTAATATGATGGAAATAGACCTACTATACCACGCTGGTCAAACAGGTTGGTATAGGCTTTTATTTCGAGTTTGCCGTCTCTAACATAGACGTAATATGCATATTATATCCCTTAGTCGAGTAGGAAAGGGAATGATGAATTGTATTCTTATTCCGTCACTACCACATGGACGGGCGGCCCAATCCTAATATTATATAGTTAAAATGTTCCGTGTTGTCACAGAGAAAGAATACCATCATCATCTTGCCTGTGGGCGTCGTAAAAGAAGACTAAACTATATAATGTGTATATAACAACAATGCAAGAAAAGGAAATCTCGAAATAACACCCTATACCAATTTTATTGTTGTATAGCCTATTATAGGAAGGCTATATATAACATCCACGGGCCAACGGACCAACATCACGGACCGAGCTAAACTTCAATGCAAAGACAAAGAAAATTTATTTCTATTGAGAACCTTCGTTGCATGCACTGATCATTATGTCTAGGACTCACTCTGTCTTACATTTAAGGGTTGACAGAATTCATAGTTCTATTTCTGTGTGGTAACGGATAATAATACAATCCATCACTCCTCGATTTTTCATGGATGTTAGAATGGTAACTAAGGGATGTATAACGTTGTTAAAAGAGAGGGAAATCCTCGCGACAAAATCTAATGCCTAACCTCTCGTCTGGTCAGCGTTATTTATTAGGTCCAACAGTGATTTAACAGTGGTCCAAAAATGGCCGGACAGTGGTCTAAAAGTGGCGCAACAGAGTCCCTATAATGGGCCAACTGTGATCCAACAGTGGCCCAACTGTGGTCCAATATAATATAGGTTCGGTGAATTATAATAAAGATTTAAAATAAGTTTGGGAACACACGCTCTAATTACGAAATTAATTCTTGTCAGGTGTCGAGAAATAATGCAAAGTCTACAATATCAGAGCTGGAGTTCCAAATCGAACAGTTACGCCAGGAGAAAACAGCAATGCAAGGTGAAATGAAGACCCTGCAGGACAACGTCGAAGAGTTGCAGATACAAGTAAGTTAGGGTAGAAATTCAGACCTTCCTTACACATATTTATGCATGCAGCATAAATTTATCACACTTGTATCAACTTGTTTTGTAATGGACGCGTATTGGGGACTAGAAACCATTTTTGAATAGCGGATTAATTTGAAATCGTTCATTTTAGATTTGTAAAGTCACTCAACTTAATTTTTTATACACAATGCTATTTTTTAGCGTGGTGTGTTATTATTAAGATAAAATCATTAGATAATTTATTTTTAATCTTAGATGTGCGCCCAAGTATATATGCAGCCAAATTAATCTATGAAAATAAGGTTAAGCGATCTGTAAGTTAAAGTCATTGCTGTCACTTACCACTTCCGATAGATGGCACTGTTATACATTCTAAGAAAGTGTAATATCTATTCTAACTATACTACACACAATATTCCAGGTACAAGTGGCATCAGATGAAAAATTATCTTTAATGTCGCGAATGGGCGAGGCGTTGGCGAGGGTCGCAGACTTAGAAAGACAATTGCAGGATGCCCGAGCAAAGAATGCGCAGCTTACAAGAGATCGAGAACGCGACGTATGTATTTCACGTCTAATGTATGACTATTAAATCTGATGTATGACTATTAATGTCCACTGCTGTAGATAGCCCCCTCACTTATAATGACCTACTCGCTCGCCAGGCAGATTAGCTATTAGAATTGGTGTCTAACACAAATCGCTCTGTAATCATTTGCCACAAGCGAACTCCTCTACGGCGACACGGTCCGCCGCCGATTTAGGTGCACAGGCGCGAGTATCTACGCCTGATGCCGCCCTAGCCAAGGGGTGACTGGAACGGTCCGTCTGGCGTCGAAACGCCTGAAATAGTCCGTCATCCGCAGAGACGTTGACCGCGTGAGGGCAACGCCCCGAGAGGAGCACGGAAGGACGGTAATCAGTAGGTTATCCCGCCGGGCTAACCACGGATGATAAGGTATTCTGTACCAATGGGCGACCTAATGGCGAAGTAGGTTATGGAGCCGTGCGCCAGTCACCCCGGGTGGCATGGATAGAGTGTGTTCTAACCAGAGCACACCTAAAAAAAAAATGTAGCTAACTATATTTTAATCCACGATACAAGGAATTATTCCATTCATCATCATCATCGCAGCCCACATACGTCCACTGTTGGGCTCGGGCCTCCTCCACAATGGGAGGGGATTTGATCTACTATACTATGCTGGTCAGACATGTTGGTATAGGGTTTCATTTAGAGTTTTCCTTCTCTTGCACAGATGGCAAGATAGGGTGTGGTGAATTGTATTCTTACTCGGTCACCACACGGAAAATTCCATTATCTTTTAATAAAAATAAATATTTCTCATTCAGGAATCGGAATGGAAACAATTCCAAAGCGATCTTCTAATGACTGTACGAGTAGCGAATGACTTCAAAACGGAGGCCCAGAGAGAGCTAGAGCGTCTGGTATCTGAAAATAAAATTGCAAGAGACCGTATACGATTGTTAGAAGACCAGATACATTCGCATAAGGGTAAGTTTGTGCATCGTTGTATAATTCACGTATGGCAATGCTAGTGGGATTCACCTCTATAAACTTGACAACCAAAAAGAATTGAAGAAACCTTAAAGGGTTGTTGAGGTCCATGACTTGAGTGAGAGTGTAGCCTTTAATTATTTTATTGAGAATAATTTTTAACCTATTTCAAAAGAGGACCCCAATTCGAATGTGATTTTGTACGTGTATGATTGGCCTTAACTTAGTCATAATTATGTAGTGGTTTGATTTTTCTGTTTGAAAACTTGTTCCAAAATGGTCCGTCCTATTTTTTCCTAAAGAGTATGTTGAATAGATAAGGTAGTTTTTTTGTTAAAATATTTTCTTATATTCTTTGAACGTAACGTGTACGGTTTTGCTATTATTTTATTTATCAGATTCAATTAGTTTGTGCTTTTGCATTCGGGTTTTTTTTATAAAACAAAATTTCAACTGATCTAAAAGGGTCAAATTTAAATGGCATTAAATAATTTTAAAAATGCTATTTAGTTACATATTATATTTGAAATAAAACTATGGCAGCCTCCTGAATTAATGTTCCGATATAGATAAATTTTCACTTGGACTTTACGGAAAGAAAAATAATAAATTTGGCTGCTATATTATTTTAAGAATTTACATTAAAATGTTTACGAAACTCGATATGAGTCCGATGATAAACCGAATAAATTACAAAATATAATTCCTAAAAATTTGTATATGTTTGAGGTGAAACTTACAAGTTATATGTGTGGCATGTGTATGGTAGGGAGATTTGAATGTAGTTAGGAGAATGTTAACATTTTTATCCGGCTTTGTATTTTGCATAGTGCACCAAGAAACGTTTTATTGAGTAATAATTAAGCTTTATTATATAAATAGAAAAAATTAAAATGTATACCTACTTGATGCAGCTTTGGACTGTTTTTTATTCGATCAAATCAAGTATTGCATGTTATCTTTTTAATTATAAAGATCTTATAATAAATCTAAGTCTAAATCTATTGTCTAAAGCCCGCAGAATTAACAAGCAATCTCATGCACTAATTCTGTGTATAAAGCTTTTAATATTAAACGTATCACATATACTAACATATAACTACAATGAGATACCATCAATGTCTAATTAATATTTGATCTACAACACAGGTATTGACAGGTCCCAATCTATGGATAGCGTATATTCAGATGATAAGAATGAATTGAAGCAATCTGATTCGATGGAATCGCAAATTGATGATATAAATTCAAATGTATTCAAAAGTATAAGGACAAGATATTTATCTAGAGTACACAGTGTTACGGATAACCCAACAAAACAAAGTTTAATAGATCAAGCTTTCTACAAGTCTAATAATGCTTCTACACCCGAGCTGGTATTGGATTTGGATATAGTTACGAAACCGTTTATGCTTGAAATTGAAAATGTCACCACAGGTGAAACAAATGATGATGAGGGTCTTCAATCGCCAAGTCAAAACTCCTCGACAGAACATCCTACTAATGAAGTGATTGAAACCGTCTTACCTCCTTTTCAAGATAAGGAGTTAAAAAGACAAGACGCTATTGACTTGACAGAGAATGTTAAAGATCCTACCGTAGACTACCCAGATAATCTAATCGATTTGAATTCTAGTTTTAGATTAATTAAATCAGAATCAGGTTATACAGCCAAACTAAGAGAACATACTATATTCAATAGAAATCTATCAAATATTTACAAAGGTAAACCAAAGGCTATTAGTATGGATAATTTGAATAAAAATGCGGAATATGAAGATGCATTAAATGAAGCCACTAGTGTAGACTTTTTAAATGTTATCAATGAAAGTGATATATCTCTTTTTACAGAAGGTAGCGATAGTGTTTTCATGTCACCTATAGAGAAAAATAACAATAAAGTAGATCAGATCTTTGAAACAAATAACAATGAGATCAAAAGTGCTATTCCTATTGTAAAAGCTGAAGAAATTTTACCATTCCCGTATCCTGATGATATTAAAAAAGCGTCAGTTGATTTATTTGAACCCATAAAATCTATATCAGGACAGCTAGATGATAAAGTCGAGAAACAACTGAAACAAGTGAATGAAGAACTGAAACTAACTTTTAAAGCAGGTATAGAAAGAATAATTGGTAACAATAGGGTGAAAAAATGTACATCAGTACTGAAAACGTCAGAAAGTGGTGACTGCGAGGAAAGTTGTGAAGCTACTACGGACAACATAGATGGTGAAAATGCTATGGTTCCATCTAGTCTATTTAAATTACCGAAAAATGAAATTAAATTGGACACTAAATCGTTGCTCATAAGTACCAAAGACGATGTAAATAATATAGTAAGTTCTAACGTAATAACTCCAAATAATAAAAATGAAAGTGGCGACTCTTCTCCTATAATAATAGACGATATCTCTCCTGCATTGAAATTGGAAGTGCCAATAGATGATAATGTAAGCTACCATTTAAAAATAAACACGCCGGATATAGATGATAAGCCAAAGATAGTTGCTGCACAAGCTTCGTCTAATTTTAGTAGTAATAAAGTTGGAACTCCTTTGAAAACTTTTGTTGCGCCTATTAAAATTTGTAATGGTAATGTTACGAAAGCATCTCCGATAATTATAAGCCCAGGTTTAATACAACCCATGTTTTTTAAACCTATGAAGAATAAAGAAGAACTTGCAATAGAAAAAAAACAAGATAGTAAGAAGGGTACAGTTTACTATAACGATATCGATCAAGTTACAACTAACAACAAAGCGGATGATCAAGAAACTATAGAGCGCAAGACTCTCAAAGAACCCGAGGTTATAAAAGGACTTTATCAAAAAAATGTGAAGGCAAAGACTTTCTCACCCTGGAAAACTTCAGCGTCCAGTGACAATATTTCTGAATCTCTAGCATCACCACAAAGTAAAAATGTACCTAAGCCATTAGGTACAGTAAAGTCTGATATAAAATTAACACAGACTTCCGGTAAATTTCTGGATAGTTCAAAGAACACCACAAGGTCTTCAGATCTTGACGTGAAAGCTATAGGAAAACTGTCAAAAACCCCACAATTTCTCATTGATAACCAATATTATCAACCTATGAAAGACGTTCCTTTTGTTATAAATACAAATTCACCTATTACAAATACGAATACAACAAAATTGCAATCGGTGGGACAATTTAAAAAAGATGTCAGTACAGAGAAGCCGAGACCGCTCACTCGACCTCCTTCAGTGCCAATTAGAAAGTTTTCTGAGCAGGAGAATGTCTATGAAGAAATAGGACCTGTTATTGCTGAGCTGATAGCCAAAGATAAAAACATAGCAGATGACGAGAAAATATCTAACAAAGTTCATGATGAATCAGAAGAATTTGCATCGGTGACTAGAGAAGAGGTTTTAAAAGTGCCAAGACGGACTAAAAAGCCTAGAAACCATAACAGATTGGTAAAGTCCAAATCTGACTTCGGACCGTCGATTGAAAGTTTAAATGATAGTCTATCAGTGAAGAGGGAGATGGCTAGTATGACTAAATCCATAATAAGTTTAGCGAAAGCGCCTAGCGCGAAAGACCTACCAAAGAAGCCAACAGGAGCTATAGGGGAGATCGTCCAGAACTTGGACAAAATATCATCAGAGCTAAAAGAAGTGCCACCAAGAAAGTTTTCTTTACAAAACCAGAATGCACCTAGCATTGATATGAATACTGGATCATTACCAAGAGAAAAGCCATATTGGAAAACACAGGAGCACAAAAGATTATCACATCCTCTCAGATCCTTGAAAGATCCACCGCCGCGCCGACCGCTACGTAAGTGATGCTTTTGTGAAAGGAAGCTAAACGTCCGCGTGTGATATGTAAATAACTGTATAAATGTATGGAAACATTGTTGTAGTGTGTTGTGAATCTCATCGGGTGGTAGTATTATGGTGATGGTTTCTAATTTCTTTGATGTTTATTTCTTGAAATTTATGAACGCTTCTCTAATTTTATTATCAAATTGCCTTTTTTATATTGTGGCAATGGGTTTTAAATTATTTTTATTTATAGCGGGAAGGTATTTGAAGCTTAAATCACTTTACATTTTGGTTGGATAAAAATTAACATAACATAAAAATTCATTTGAAAATTCCATGAAAGGAAAATATAATAAAACATTAAATATTACAGTGATCTATTAAAACGAACTACATGGCTTTAAATTCATTAAAAAGGCATGACAAGAAACATTACTATTATAAAGGTACACGCAATTTGAGCATGTTTAATATAATACCATTGTTTGGATTGGTGTGGGAAAATAGAAAAAAGTTCTCATTATTTTCACTCTAAAAGGGACAAAATATGTATCATTTTATAGTCCACCATTCTTGGTATATATATTTTTTAGTTTTATATTTCTTATTTTGAAGAGTATAGTGTGATATATTTTTAAATCCCAAGCGATAGTAGTAAGTAAATTTTTCAGACTGTACTAATGAGAACTTCCTAACGGTAAAATTAATGATCCCTATATCCAAACTAAAAATCGAAGGTGACCTTACTCACGTTTAGTAGTCTTATGACAACGTTAATTCTTAATTCTTTGTATACAACACATAACATTTTGTGTTTTATTGGCAGCTATACCTCCGCGAACAGAAGAAACACCGCCACCTCCGCCGTTACTCACTAGTGCCTCTCTCCAAGATATTATGGCGACTGCGGCGTCACATAGAAGAACCAAAGGTAGGCCCGCTTAACCCTCTATCCAACTAAACGCTTAGAATGCTGTCCAAAGTGACCTTCATCTGTTTTTATAAATGGCAATTAAGATTTTATATGAAAATATCTAAGTATCAATATGTAGATAATGATACCTAGATTCATATCGTGTTTTGGTTGCTGATAAGGACTGGTAAGTTAAGGTCAAGTACCGGTGGCCCGCCCACATGGCACTTGAGAGGGATACGCACTCGGCGGGCTAAGGGCTAGTTCGCCCATCCCATGGACCCGGACGGATCCCACGATGCGCGATGCACCATCTGCGTCAAAAAAATATGAATATTTGAAACATTATGATTTTAATCACTGATATTTTTTTATTTTTATATATAACCTCGTTTGGTGATAGAGTAATAATACATCTATGGCATTTAGATCGGTTAATAGGCAAGGCTGCCCATACTGACGGATCTGAATGGGTCTCTTGGTGTACCTATTAGCTGACACAATACACAGGTCCATTTGTTAAACTAAACCATTCTTGAACACACGAAAAATTCATCAATATTGGTCCAGTCGTTTAGGAGTTCATTCATACATACACGTGTACAGTAAATTTTAATATTTATATATTTTTTTGTTCGTTAATTTGTATTGTTCAGATCACCCAATGAGACGCTCAACTAGCATGCTTAACAATAATGTTTATAAATGATACAGGTATATGTGTGTTGAATTTTAGGAGTAAGTCGTCAGGACTCTCGGTTGTCAGTGAAATCGCTAATAGAGAGTATAGAGAACGCAGCAAAAGCAGCTAAACAGGCGTCACCAGCGTCCACGCCTGTTGGAGAATGGCCACAGGTAAACTTCCATATATTACCTAGATGATGATTAGGGAATTAGGAAGTAATGTTTCTGATGTGAAACATCTATAGGCGAGGGCGAACCTGATCGTAGCGTTTTTTTTTTCTTTTTTGTGTGTGACTTAGTTGTAGACATGTGTAACACTGCGCTGCGCCGCGCAATTGCGCCAACTCAGTTCACTGCGCTAGAAGTATCAACTCACTTCTAGAAAATGTGTTAGCGCACGGCGCAATCGTCGCAGCGCCGGCGAATCTGAACAATTTTTTTATTTATGCGCCTATAAGGCAGGCTATAGTCGACCTTACTGCCTTGTCTTACGTAGCTTACACATAATTTTCTTTACATATAATTTATTATATATATTATAGCGTAAGAGATAAGTAACATCCGTCAGTAAGCCGTTACCATTAATTGGGTGCTGAAAACCAAATACACTATTATACATATTAACGTAAATCACTATTATATGATATTCACAACATTTCAACTGTATTACATATTAAACTAGCTGACTCAATACAGATGTTGTTCTGTTCAAATAAAATAAAGGAATGCTCTTTGAAATTGACAGCAGCGCCACCTATCGAGTCCAGTTGTGAATCTAAACCATTCTCGTATCCCTTTGAACATACACAAAACATTTCATCAACATCGGTCCAGCCGTTTAAGAGGAGTTTTAGTGACGTACACAACAAATAATGTAAATAAAGATAAAATATCAGCAAAATTATTTAAAATATAAAACTAAAAACAATAATTCATTCAAGAGCGTAACATGACACTACCATATTCCCGCCGAAAAACTCAAGGTCGAACAACTTTGTGAAGTGTAAATAACTCTTTTAAAAATTGAGTTATACCTAGGTGCGCATTTAGTTGCTCATTCGGTTGTTTCATGTGTTGCGCTATGACGCAATGAGTTAGAAATGGAATTATACGGTACCTGCAGTGGCACAGATGGCGCACATTTCATTCGTAGCTCACTCGGTCGTGTTTACATTTTGTTGCGCCATGGCGCAATTTTGAGTTAGGGCAATGAACCGGCGCAGTCTACTGCGCCTGAGTTACCGAGTTAACGCAAGGATTATCGTTGAGTTACCCATGCCTACTTAGTTGTTAGCCTCAGATGGCTGTAACAACTTTACCCGGACTGGTGGGTGAGCGCTGAGGGCTCTCAACCTGTCCTGATCTTGGCGTTAACGCCACGCTTGGAGATATACATTTGGGCAATGAAACCATAACCTGTTTTAGAATTTTGTACAACGCCATCTAGTGAACTCAAAATAAGTTAATAATGTATTGTGAGCTCACTGTTTAGTAAATACATACCTATAGTGTATACTAATGAAAATAAATATTTATTGAATAAAGCATCATTTTCTGGAGAAAATCGTAATATTTCGTCAATACTTTATGGCATATTAGTTCCCGTCGTAATCTGTTTTTTATGCATACCTATATACTTGTACAAAATAACTCCCATGTTTCACATCTGTCAGGCGTCCTGAGCGACGGCTCCATTTTTTTAAAAGACAACGCCCTGCGAACTCGTGACATTGACACGATAAGTCGGTGTCTTAACGACTACGCCATCTGTGTAGTCAATGTATTCAATAACAGTTCATTACTTTTTACTTAATAAAGAACCTGCAATATTAACAGTTCGTTACTTTTTACTTAATAAAGAACCTGCAATATTAACAGTTCGTTACTTTTTACTTAATAAAGAACCTGCAATATTAACAGTTCGTTACTTTTTACTTAATAAAGAACCTGTAATATTAACAGTTCGTTACTTTTTACTTAATAAAGAACCTGCAATATTAACAGTTCGTTACTTTTTACTTAATAAAGAACCTGCAATATTAACAGTTCGTTACTTTTTACTTAATAAAGAACCTGCAATATTAACAGTTCGTTACTTTTTATTTAATAAAGAACCTGCAATATTAATAGTTCGTTACTTTTTACTTAATAAAGAACCTGCAATATTAACAGTTCGTTACTTTTCACTTAATAAGGCGTATCAAATGACGCAAGTTCTATTCCATTAAGATACTATGTGGACTTTCTTTCATCACCATCATTATGATCTAGTCTACCTAAAGTCCCACTGTTGGGCTCGGGCCTGCTCCACAACTAGAGGGAAATTGAGCCACCATACCACGCTGGTCAGACGTGTAGGGTTTTATGACGAGTTATCTTACTCTTGCGTAGCTGTTATCTGCATATCACATATCTTAATCGTCTTTGACGACACCCACGGACAGGCGAGGGGCTGCTGATTTGTATATGTACTTCCTTCGTCACCACACGGACAACTTTCTTTAACTAAATGATATTTTTATACGGTTTAGTTAAGTAATTCCTCCTTGTTAAACAAGGGCTCTTGTGAGGCATAATCATTTTGTTATCCTTATTTAAATATAGCTGTGCCCGCTCAATTTACTTTTTAACGAGTTTATGCGTAGGCTGGGCCTCAATAACCACGCCCTTATCACTAGGACCCGCCCCTTATTAGAGTTATATCCCATTTTCTTATATATGATTTCTAATTGTCAGCAAACAACAGTAGGGGCTGTAACAACAACAACTCCAAATAACATAAAGAACGGTATAACGGATACGACTGCTCCTACCAACGGCGTAGCGGCAACTAGTTACTCCAAACCTCCATCTTCCAGAAGCAACCGGCCATCTCCTATTACCACAGGTCAGTATATATATATTTTACTTATATGCTTTTTATAGTGATTCAATGCATGGTATATTTTATTAATGTAAAAAATGTATGGGTATATATATATATATATATTAAGTCTTTCCGTGTGTTTGATTTCTACAGATGTATTAGTTTATTAAAATCTAAAATTATTTAAAAAAGTAACAAAGAAAGTTTGTAGCTCAAGAATAATCATTTCGATTTAAATAAATTATTCATTTTTATACAGTAAAACTATTAATAAAGCTAAAATTTGCGACTTATTAAGGATGGATTGCAACGTCCCTTTTGATATGATTAATAAATCGACTAAAATTTATGATAACTACGGTAAATTAGCATCCTCTTCAGTTTTTGCTACAGAACCAGAATACAACTTAAGGCATTGTGAATCGCAAGCGTATATAGGTTTCACAAGAAGGATCCCGAAATGAAACTATATCAACCCGTCTGATCAGCGTGGTATAGGAGATCAATTTCCCTCCTATTGTGGAGGAGGCTCGAGCCCAACTTTATACGTATATGAGCTAAAATGATGAATGATTATGATGATGATATAGGTTTCCTTTTAAAAACATCGTCAACCATATCAAAGTGGAAGAAGTACTTAGGAAAAATCCCGAGTTTTACTGCATAGGGGTTCGGCTGCATAGGGGGAGGAGGCTCCAGTCCAGCAGTGGGACGTATATGAGCTGATGATGATACAATCGTTCACATGTTAGGATTAGTTCAGATAGCTGTAAGGGCCCCAGTCGACGTGTACGAGCTCCAAATAAACCTCTCACTACAATTCTGTCACAATCCATGACGGATTGATTACTTGAGTACTTTCAAATGCAATACTAAAATGTTTGAATTAGGCCACTGTAAAATTCTTAAACGTACGGAAGACATTTTATCATATTATATTTATTTTAATAATTATTTAGCTTTTTTAATAATATTTAATGTGTTTCGAGTATTACTTTGTTTCTGCACGTATTATGTTTTGTGTGTTGATATTTATGTTCTATTTTTTATATATATATATGTATATTGAATTATATTTGTCGATAAGGTCATAACTATTTATTGAATTAATATTAAAAATGGAGCTTCCCATACAAACTAATGACTTACAAAGAGTAAATTTTTACATATTATTGTTAATTATTTTTTTCATAACATTGAGTATTAAGTGGCCTAAGTCTTTAACTAATTGCACAAATCAGACACCACAGAACAGAAGTATATATTTCTCAATAAGTTTATATAAATTTTTTGTCTTAATTATGTGCTCTCAATCCATTATTTTTAAAAATATACCCTTATATAATATATCTAGTCAAATGTCCGAAAACCATCCGAAAACTTAGCTTAGGTATATATTTATCACTCAGTTCATATTTATTCATTGAAATAACTATCCCATCCAACTATTATTGTTTTATTAATAAATGTAGACGTTCCCACATAAACTAATGCCTTTTTAATATCGGCTAATAATTGACCAAGTTAAATGTAATTTGCACGATTCGTCGCTTCTTTACAGCATGGCCGCATGAACGAGGCGCGTAGCCGACATGTCCCTTGCCTATGACTAATAAAGCTAAATGTTGTGTGCGTCCATACTAATTTATTGTATATATAATAATTATTATAATATAAATATATACGTAACCATCACTTTTTATTTAACCTATTTTCTTAACATATATTGTCAATTGATTAAACATTTTGCCTACGCAACAATCTAATCCAATTATGTCCGACTTGTGTCTGACCAAGATTTACAATATGTCAAATAAAAAAACTTGCTCTGTGTTTGTAGCTTTATAAATAATCTATTCAAAGAAACCTTTGCCCACTTCTGTGAATTGTGTTGTAATTTTTGGACAAACGCATAAATTAAATACCTGACGAAAATAATATTACATATTATGAAAATAATATACATATACTAATTAATTGCCGATAAAACTTATCACGGGCGGTGGTCATTAAATAATAATAAAAAAAACAATTAATGTGACAGAAATATATTGGTGTCGGCACAATACAAAATGCTCGAACATTCTGAATTAAAAATGTAAAATTATTTCAACATTTTTTAATATAACGGTAATGGGCTCTAGATTGTGTAACATGTTCACATACAAATTGGGCATCGGTTACACTGCAGTGTTTGTGTTTATTATGAAATATCTCCATAAAATATCATACATTAATATGGAAATATTTCTCTCATGTACATAACGTATACGGATTTTTGATCACTATTATCCAACTTCTATATTTAATAAAATATTCTATACGTGATTGGGTATTGATTACTATCAAAATATTAAATCATTGCTAATATTTATTACACAAAATGCATATATACAACTAAAGAAGTTACAAGCTTTTTATATATTAGTCAAATTCTATCTTTTTCGCACAACAGTATCTATATGTTTAGGGCAAAAGTAAATTAGTATGAAGATTGCGACGATAACGTCATGTTGTATGTATTGCTATCTCTGTCTCTATCATATATTAATAATTCTATTAAAATCGAAATCTCAACGGTGAAAATTAATGTTGTTTTACAAATAAGTTTTATTCTATACATGTCATAAAAAGTAGTCAACATTTCAATTGCTGCCAATGTTAAAAATATTTTGTACGCAGTTCCATCGCGACAGAAGTACATGAATAGTGTTTATTAACTGTAATTTTACTGCAATATTTCAAAGCTATTAGATATTTTATATGTTCTCATAAAATAAACATCTTGAAATTTTTAAATATTATATACCTTACAAATTAGAATGATCACGAATCCGTTGCGTATATGTATTGCTTGCGTTGAGTGTGTCTAACTTCCGTTGGCTGGGGTGGGGCAGAGCCGGCGTCTGGCGGTAACATCCCGGACGAGCAGCGCGCCCTGCAATCACTACAGCAGAAGGCCATCGAATCCTTCGTCAGGAGGAACAGCTACGGCGATATATGTGAGTACATCAAGGCTCTGCTTCGCTTTCACATCTAACGTCACAACAAGTTCTTGTTTCAAATCAATGTCGTATATTTTTACACGTTAACTGCCATTGTTGGGATTCTTTGAACTTTCAAAGTAGTTTATGTACGCACTTAAGAAGTTATAATTCTTTGGCGTAACAAAATAAAAATCTTTCTGAAGAAATTTCGTTCGTGCGATATTAAGTTTTTAGAAAAAAAAAACGGCACTAATAGGTAACAGAAAAAAGGTATTTAATACATTAAAAGTTTTATTATAACCAGTGATCGGAGTAGGTATATTGATTTTTGCTACTAGCGTCGGTAATGTTCATGTAAAGATTAACATGGATACGCCATTTTTCCGGAACGTCATGCCGGCACTTCTGGAATCACTGAAGTATTGTCTACAAATTCAAATAATTAATATAATTTGTTTTTTTTTAAGATTGCATTAAACAGATTTCAAAAGCTTTTATTTATCTTGTAATGTTTGTATACGTGTTCGACACTAATTTTGGAAGCTAAGTTAGAATCGCTCCTCTATGTGTCCGTATGGGCTCAAATCTTATGTACCTTCGGTGAAAATACAATAACATGGTACCATGGAGCTGTTCTGTTTGTGGAGCCGGAAGAAAGCCATTGGAACTTTTTTTCTATGTTAATGTGTAACGGGACGAGCAGATCGCTCGCCTGATGGTAAGCGTCACGTCTGCCTATGGACAGATGCAGTGCCAATCAGTAACTAAATAGTTCTGTCTGGCACTGCCCAGCGCCCGCTACACCGAGACGACAGTTATTTATTAAGTCTCATATACCCAGTAATTGCACTAGCTTCAATGCCCTTTCCCCGAAACATAGAAGTGTTGAACACACTCCCAATTTAGGAAGAAATGTCTGGCAAATCGGTGGTACCCACCTAGACGGCCCAGTACAGGAACCTACCACCTTAACTAAATATTATAAACCCATCGACTTTGGACTTATTTGTTTTGTCTTTGTAAGTACTTGGTGCTACCTGATATCCATACTGTAATGCCCATTTAGAGTAACGTTTTCACAACACCATAACAAAGATGCGCACTCTACGAATCGAAGTAAACGAGTGAGCTAGCTACCTGTGGGGCTACCCCCCCGCGTCGCGGTATGCATTGTTTTCGTAACCGGTTTGTGCACTATCTACAATCCTGTGTTCTGATTGGTCACTGAGTCATGTTGAGGGCACAGATTAAGAGTAAGACAGAAATTTAACCGCGTCTTTTGTGAGTGAAATATTTTGAGTCCAATTCACGCTTATACTAGTTTGAGTATTTGTTTTACTCGATATATACTAAAATCATACCAAGTTTGAAGCTTCTATCTGTTACCGTTTTTATGATAGAGCTAAAACAAATAAATATGCAAAAAATGTTTCTTGTATGGAATCAGTAATTTTTAACTTTTTGATTTTTATTGTATGTTCTTATGTCGGCCATAGTTATAAACGCTTTTTGAAAAATAGAATTGTGCACCTGCTAATGTTCGAAAGAAAAAGCTCAGTGAGTGACAGACATACAGCGGAGTCTTAGCAATAGGGTCCCGTTTTAAACCTTTGGGTACGGAATACCAAAAAAACTAATTTGCAGCGGGATGGCGATAAATTATTAAGAAGATACTATTGGTCATATGGTTACATTGTAAAATTCCGAAAAAAAATTATATTCCTGAGGAATATCCATATTAATATATACATTTCAGATTATTGACCCTAATTCAATATACCTACTCCGATCACTGATTATAACCCAATATCTAGTTGATATTTGTGCGCACGCATCGTAAAAAATGCTAACTAGTTAACTTCAGTGTGTCGGTTTTTCGTGACGGTGTGCGCATCGGAAATAACTCTTATCATTTTCCCTGACGCGTTAAAAGACAAAAACTTAAGTATCTATAGTAAAAATCGTATCAAAATTTACTACGTAATTTAAAAGTAAATAAGCTTAGAAACAAGAGTTTATTTTATACTTGCTCTTTGAAGTAGATTTGCTTTACGCAAAGCACCTTATGGCGCAAATGATATTATATTAATAAATACTAGATTAATGCTAAGGAAATGATTTCATATCTATTTACAGATTATAATTCGAAGGCAATAACTCTCGACTACGATCCTTTAAAACGTGTATTTTTAATTCATCTGTCATTGCTTATGCCTATACATGTTTGCATGTTCGTGTTTTACAATTACATATCTAAAATAACTCGCGTTAAACTTAATTGACAATTGTTCAAAAAATCTCCGTGCGGTGACTGAGTAAGAATACAATTCACCACCCTCTTTCTTGCCCGTGGGTGTCGTAAAAGACGACTAGGGGATATAGGGCATATAACATCTACGCAAGACAGTAAATATTCGAAATAAAACCCTATACCAACACGCCTAACCAGCGTGGCATAGCTGGTCAATTTTCCTCCTATTATGTAATGGGCTTGAACGCCCACGCGTACGGCCCGCCGCCTCCTTCCGCGAGATGACAGCCTTGCTGAAGGCGGCGACGGCGTCCCAGTTCCTGACACTGACGAGCATCTCCCTAGCTATTATAGGGATAATGTAGTGTTAGGAAGAGATTAATAAAATCAGATTAGTAGGTACTGATATTAAGTAAAATATAAATTTTGTATATCACGTTATTTGAAATGTTCTTTGATGTTATGTTCAGGTGAGCGGAAGGATCCTCTGAACGCGTTACAAGTAAAGAACGGTGGTTCGAAACGTAATGCACTATTGAAATGGTGTCAACAGAAGACTCTTGGATACAATAATATAGATATTACTAATTTCAGGTAAAAATTATGATTATTCCATAATTATATCTCCAAATAGTATATTTTGTTAACAAATATTACTTAGTATGTAGTATTTACCTATTAATAGTTACAGAGATTCATGAATTTATTTCTATGCAAGACAGCTTGTGCGATCGATCAATAATTATCATAAGCCTGGCTATAAATTATTTTCAATGGTGTATTTGTAAAAACGGCGTAAGTGTTCATACCTTAGGTTTTTGGGTCCTTTTTTTTGCTAACAAAAGGTTTGGTCACACCGCGCCCGACCTCTTCGGAGAACTAAGGTCGATTTGCGAACCTATAAGCTATATTCCATGGCCATTCAAGAGAAGGAAAACTCGAGATAAAACCCTATACCAGCCCGCCTGACTAGCGCGGTATAGTAGGTCAATTTCCCACCCAATGTGGGGCAGGCCTGAGCCCAGTAGAGGGACGTATATGAACTATGATGATGAAGCCAATTGAGGGGGTCCTCAACATCAATTGAGCTGGCCACCGGATTCTACACCTTGACATCGATGGCACGGGACATTGAATACATTTAAAAACTTATTTGCGACATAAAATGATTACCTTACATGGGATTTGAATCTATATCTATTGGAAATTCATACCAACTGCCTAACCAATTAGGTCACTGTGGATAGATACGTATGGTAATCACGTCTTAATACGAGATAATATATGCTTAGAATGGATTTCTAATAGATGTAAATTCAATTCCCACGTGTAGTAATTCATTTTTGCTCGTAAATTATACTTTAGCATGTTAATCTCTCTCTCTCTCTTTCTCTCTCTTCTTGTCCACTCCCTGTCTTGCAAATGGATGTCGTAAACGATGACTAGGGGATGGTGGTAAGCATATAACATTTATGCAAGAGAATGAAAACTCGAAACAGCACCCTGTTTCAACACGTCTGACCAGCGTGGAATGGAGGGTCAATTCCCCTCCTATTGTGGAGGAGGCCTCAGCCCAACAGTAGGACATTTATGGGCTGAGATGATGACGATGTTAGTTACTTAATCTTAGTAATTTAAAATACTGCTGTTTTTTTTTTCAGTTCATCGTGGAATGATGGTTTAGCATTGTGTGCTTTATTGCACTCTTACTTGGATGATGGGCGCGTACCTTACTCCACTCTCACGCCAAACGACAAACGCACCAATTTCTCTGTTGCGTTCGCTGCGGCAGAGTCTGTCGGCATACCCACAACATTGGTTAGTATAACAACATTGTTATGTTAACGATGCCATATTATAGACAATAAATATCGACCGACCATAAACGAACGTTACAAATATCGGTATTCAAAAAAGGTATAAACGCGGTCGGCCGTTCGCTACGGCATTTTCTATCCGACGTCCTCGTCACATCCTCGACGAAGAGGACGACAACATTACACTTGCTCAACGTAGAGCCTATACGGCCCGCGAGGCCATAACACGTAAATACCCGTGGTTCCGCCTTCGCCATCGAGGTGCGAAACCGCGCCGCGCATAAGTCATTAATCAAAACGTGTGCACGCCCACTTTGCCTCCAGCGACGCCCCAAGCCGAGATCCGTTCCCCACATTGTATGATGGTTCGAAAGGCATCACACTGGAACTATTAATAGACATGTTGTTGTATATTATCTTATTTAAAAAAAATAGTAAATGAATAAAAAAAAGACAAGCTCACTGAGTTTCTTGCCGGATCTTCTCAGTGCGGTCGCGTTCCGATCCGGTAGTAATGTAAGGTAAAATGTAAAAAGTGACCATATGTAGGTGCCCCCGCGGGGTTTATGCATAATAAAGGATTTGAATTTGATTTGAATTTGAAAAAAAAAAAAGAGTTCTTGGGCGATATCGCTTAGTATACTTTCATCGGGTTGAGAGCCCTCAGCGCTAACCCATAGTCCGCGTCAAACTGTCAAAGCCATCTGCGGCTAGCAGCTATACATACTCGTACACACAAAAAAAAGCTACAGCATTCAGTCGCTCGCTAGACATCGATCACGTACGTTATGCTTACTGTTAATTAAGCCGTGTTAAAATTAGAGCAAGTGCATTAATAAAGTATTCATCGTGGGTTTTTATTTTAGCACTCTACCTAATGGAGTATTAATAAAACATCAACCGTTATAGTTAATTGCAATCTATTAAGTTGTGGAAATAAAACCCAAAGGGAGAAAGCGACTTGAGTAGGCACGTTAAATCAATTGATGGAAATAAGTTATTTCGATTGCATTTGTGAAAATTAGTCATTATTATCCGTGTAATGATGGAGTAAGAATACAATTCACCACCCACGTTCTTATCTGTGTATATCCTCCTCCTTAGTCATTCACTCCTGACGGAGTGGTCGTGGTTGATGATAGGTCATTGTTGGATAGAGCAGCTCCCGCAATGCGCCTCCACTTGTGCCGGTCCTCAGCGTCTCGGGAACACTGGACTACGAAAGTTTGTGTCGCAGCTTTAATAAGGTCTGTTCAACGCGTAGGTGATCGACCGCGTGACCGCTTGCCCTCTACATGTCCTTGGACAACCAGCCGTTCCATGGATTGCTCGTTCCGAACAATGTGTATATAGGTTGAGATAATTAATTAATCTCGACGAACCGACAACCGCTGGGGAAGAAAGGTTCTCGAGTGGCGACCACGTATCGGACGACGCAGTGTAGGACGCTCCCCCACTAGATGGACCGACGACCTGGTGAAAGTTGCTAGGCGTCATTGGATGCAGGCGGCAGAGGACCACGCTTTGGGGCGTAACATGAGGGAGCCTAAGTCCAGCAATAGACGGCGATAGGCTGAAATGATGATGATGATGAATGAATTAATTTCTTATCATTTTTTTTTCAGAACATTCAAGATATGATTCAGCAGGAACGTCCAGATTGGCAGCAAGTGATGGCATACGTCACCAGCATTTACAAGCACTTTGAAACGTAAACTTGGCATCAGGTGATATAACTTATTTAGACAAAAACAGAGGTTGTAACAATAAAAAGCACCATTTTGAAACTACGTGAAAAATGTTTGGAAAACTTTCGTATTTTACTTTAATAAGGTGTAACATGGAAGAACTTGAGGATGTTAGATGATTAAGAAAATAACGAAAGATTGTGAAATTACATATACTTAGAGTTTGCTAGAATATGCAATTATGTAGTAAATAATATTACATTGTTTTAGAATATTATCAATTTTTATACATTTAAAGCAATGCAAAAAATAATATTAAAGACATTAATAAAAATGCATTTTCCTGTATATTAGTAGCATCCAAAAAAAAGTTGGTTTTACATTCCAAAAATAATTTGATATTTTTAAATGGAAAGTTTCGAGAATAGTGGAAACGAAAAGACTATACTGAAGGCCTTTTTATGGAGAGTATAACAATAGAATATTTGAAAGTTGTATAGATTCAAGCATAGTTAATACAAATATTAACTTTTACTATCGAATATTCTAACTAAAACTTTTACTATCGAATATTCGGTCGTGTTTTGTATCTTATAAAACTGCTATACATAGTAATATTCCGCCAGAAACGACAGAAACGGCGCCGTACATTTTCATACTTTGACTAATGTCGCATAGCCCACGCGCGACAGTCGCAAACGATCGATCGCGCGCGGCCGCGATGCACGGAAATGAACCTTAAGGGACACTGGCCACACATTCTATCAGCCGATAGTTTAGTCAATATTATCAACATGCCTGCACATATGGCTTAGTGCTTAAAATACCGACCTTCAGCGCTAGTATCGTAGGTTCAAATCTGCAGAACAACACTTTGTACGATCCACAAATTGTTGTTCTGAGCCTTGATGTAATCTGTGTCTGTTAATTTTATGTTTGTAAAGTCCCCCGCAGTATAAGGACTATTTCCTTAGTGCAGGGTAGTTATAAAAAAAAATAAGTATTGTCAATATGAAGATGTAGGCAATTTTGCATATTCACACAGTGTCATTCGATAAAAAGTTTGATAAGTTACATGATTTTTGTAGTACGTATACGATAGCAACCCTACTCGATCAAACTTTTATCTGAATCGGCTGATATCTGTGGTCTTATTAATTATTTTGTTTCGAAATCATATGTCTTAATCATGTCAATTAACGTAGACGACATTCATAAAGTAAGAATTGTGTTTCGATTCTACAGTTTCCTTATTTTCTTCTTTAAAAATAGTACTACATTTTTATGGAGATTTTCGATGACATTTTCTATATTTTTAAATATATTATAGTACTTTTTTTTTAATGAACCTGGACGAGGCTGTCCTAATCTCTAAAGTAACTTCAATCTTCCATTTTAATTAAAAGTCCACTTCGCTTCGTTTTATGATTATTTCAAGGGAAAAGGATTCTTAAATTAGTGAATGTAATAACACTATTAACATTAGAGATGTTGTGGAACTCTGGAAATGTAACCGAAACTAATAAAAGTAAAAGTAAATTTCGGACAATTTCAGACACGGTCTTTGTCTGCATGAGACACGTTACGATTGATTTTCTTTCAGCTGCAATGACAGCTTAAACGTAAGCCGTTCCAAACGGAAATTAACCTTTTACAATAGCCCAAAAAAAATCATTTTCGGAACTGAAATTATCCATATCCGTAAAAGTTATAATGTTATTCTAACATCTGAATCCGAAACTTCATATTCGCAACATCCCTAATTAATCGTTAAAAACGACAGCTTAGTTGTCTAAATTTCCGAATAGTATAGCAGTGTTTATAAGAAACAAATAAAATAGTGATGGAGAATTGACAAGGAACGCCTTGTTTCGGCCTTAGCATGTACATGTGATTGAAGTGTCTTTCTGGTCCTGAAGACTGATATATTGTTAGATAGTAACAGCGTGAATAGGATGAAAATAAATATCTTATACAATATAAAATATAAAACGAGCAAATCATTTTAAACACTGCATTCTATACTTTTATAAATCATTATACCTATTTATCTCTTATACATTGTTAATTAAACCATTTTCAATAATGCCGTTTGGCTGCTGTTAATTGCTTAAGGATTCTTGTCTTCCTTAAAGTAATTTTACAAATGACTAAAGCCAAAAATAACTACGATTGTCAAAAGATAAACTATGCTGTATTCTCTGTTTAGTATTAGCCTCTGGTCGTAAAAAAACAACGTTATTCGTGTTTGATTAATTTTATTCGTATTTCGTTATGCATTTTGATTTTGGGATTTCAGAGGACCAGCGACCTTAGCACGAATTGCGTTAAAGAATTTGTATAGTTATCGAGACCATTTGTATGGAATTTGGAGCAGCGTCTCTATTGGACGATAGGGGTACTGTCCAAATCTATACAAATTGGTCTCGATAACGTTACGAATACTTTGACACAAATATTCGTGTTAAGATCACTGATAGCATTTACTGCATATTAATATTTTAATGCAAATTCGGTTACGAATTGAAAAAAAAAACGAAACTATTGTGCATTTGTAATAAATTATTCTATTTGTCAGAAATCAGATGCTTCGTATTATATCATATGTACCCAAGTAGAAACAGTATATTTAGACGCCATTTTTTATACTGTAGAAAATTAATGTCTATATACTTTATCATCATTAAAATGTGTTAAAATCTTCATTAGATATTTTAGAGGCTATTATGCACATATAGATACATATAATAACCTAATTAGCAGCTGAGTAGCTGTTAATACATAATTATAAAAAGAATATCTCTCATTTTCATTGCAATTGTTCTATATTCGTCATCGGTGTACTTCAGATATTTATGGCGTATCTTACTCATTAACTTTGTCAATTTCAAACTAATAATTCTAATTAATAATAACATATCTATTATGATGCTTATCGCTATTTAAAATTATTAAGATTTGAATAAATATTTTGATTGCGAAACTTATATAACCAAGGTTCCTCCACTTTCTTCTGAGTATACTTCCAATGTAGGATATACGAATACACTTTTATAATAAATAGGCCAAATATTAATTTATGTAACGGACGTAATTATAAATATAAGTCGGTCAGCTTGTTCCATTAAAATATTCATAGGATTAACTAATTTAGAGGAGGATTATGTCAAACTGCGCACTTCGATAGGCTGATAGAAAAAAGTGGAACGTCAATTAATTACGTGAGACTTTTCGAGTATTTTTGATGACCTAATTGGTTGTTTGTCTCAACTTCCTTCACCCTCCCTCCCATCAATTTCACGTGAGATCTTTCAAAATTAATATTTTTTGATAAATGCGTTGTAATTAAAAAAAAAACAATATAATTTATGTTATTTATTTTTATTATGACTAGCAATGATAATATTTGAGATTGTTTCGAACGTAACATTAACATTAAAGTGCTACTTTGGGGTGTTCGGATAACCACGATAGATATTATTTTTTTTTATTACATATGTTTTTAAACTGAAAAAAGTAATTTCAAATAATTTTAAATCGAATCAGGGATTTATTGGGTACCCTCTCTCATTTAAGACATTTAGTGAGATGCGCCTTAATCAAAAATTCTCAACGCCCCTCCCTGATTTATACACGTAATTAATGGACGTCCGCTATTAAAAATGATAATTAGGTAAAAAAAGGGCAGTAAATAAAATGTTGTATATTAAAACAGCTGCTACTGTAATAAATTTAAAACTTTTTGGCTCTATTTTGTATGTTAAAATATATTTAAAGGTCCACTATTGTCGCATATTTTATCTAAGCTACGGACCAATGTACGAATAAGGTCCGCCCGTTTGTATCTTGTGAAATTGCATTTCAGGAATTGAATTATGAGATATATTACTTAAATATGTAATTCTAAAGCACTGTAACTATATAATTATATTAACTAAATATGCTTTTTCTGTATGGTGAAGAAGTAAGAATGACATGTGTCATTAACGCATGGGTGATCGGCAAGGCAGCTAAAGGACGCTAGCGAATAACATCGTTGCAATAGCGTGGTAGGTCAATCACTTTCCCGTTTTAAAGTGGGTTTGAGGCTAGCAATAGTGCCCTCAAGTCTAACAGTGAGATATATATGAGCTGAGATGATGATAATATATTATTATGTCGTCATCATCCTCTCAGGTCGTATGTTCAGTATGCCTAGTCCCACTGTTGGGCTCAGGCCTCTTCGACTCATCATCATCATCATCGCAGCCCACATACGTCCCATTGTTGGGCTCGGGCCTCCTCCACAATGGGAGGGAATTTGATCTATTATATATGCTAGTCAAACATGTTGATATAGGGTTTCACTTTGAGTTTTCTTTCTCTTGCACAGAGAAGGAAAACTCTTGCCTCTTCCACGATGGGAAGGTAATGGACCTACTATACCGCGCTGGTCAGACGTGTTAATATAGGATTTTATGTCGACTTTTACTTGTATATATTTTATCTGCAAATCCTTTAGTCATCGTTTACGATACCCACGGGAAGAGAAGCTTAATTGTATTCTTACTCCGTCACCACACGGAATTATTAATAAAAAAATATGTATCGCCAAAAATATTTTTCATAAAATTTGAGCATTACATATTTAACCACCAATATTTAACTATCATTGTAATTGTAGGTATTTATGCAGAGTTGCTACGTTTGGGTTGGTTTAATTTGTTTGAGTGTCACGATTTTTGGATATTTGTTATCTAGTCCAAAATATTGAATAACATCTATAGATAGCAATGTCTTCGTTAATAATTATAAAATGATGAATTTGTCATTTGGCATGGTTAATGTGACCATATTGTTTACGTCGAAACGGGACATTTGATTAACTATCCCAATTGTTTTTGTGTTAAAGAATATTAAAATAAAAGCTAAAGAAACAACACGTGAAAAGTCTTGCAGGAATAGGTAAAATTATAAACGTAAAATCTTAAAAAAAACCAGCACCCGTTGATTAGTATAACAAATGATAATTAATGCTCTGTTGAAAAAGAACATCTTTCTGCGGCTTGGGATAATAGGACAGACAATCTAAAAATGGAACAAACAATCTAAGAATACTATTTCTGTCCTATTCAAAGCGTATGGTCACGAAAAACGAGATAGACAATCTGAATACTGGACTGTCTCATTCAAAGTGACCATACATCCGTATGGTCACCTTAGGCATGATCAATATATTTTTATATTCAAAGATGTATTGTGTATCAGCGTTTTATTGTGATTTGCGTTAAAGATGTAATAATAGTTATTCTTGAGATCAAATTCAAACACTGAATTTTATTATAAAGTCTTACAAAACCCCCGACCTTTACGATATAACTAAAACAATTGATTGCAAACTAATGGTACCGTAAGATGCCCTTTTTCAAATACGATAGAAAGTCTATCGTATATAAAGATTTAGTCACCTAGTTTCTAACAAACAAATATTACTAAATATATTTGGACGTAAAAACAGTGCGTGGATTTGAATTGAGATGTAATCTATTTTGATATTAGATTTAAAACGATATCTGTAAAATCATTCCGTATTATATGACACATAATATAATTTAATAATTCACCGGATTGATTTTTGACGAGAATGTCAAAATATCATGTAGCGCTTTTAAAGTTTATTCATTATTTTAGTGTTTTATAGTGTTATGTTGAATAAGTTTGCTGATATTTTACGTAATATAATGCAGATAAAATGCTGAAATGTAGTGAATATCATATAATAGTGAATTGCGTGCATTTTCACATTCTGCCAAAATTCTCAGAGAAGGCGTGATTTGGATATCAGCACCAAATCATTGCTAACGACTGACTGAAATACTAAGACTAAAGACGTGAATAATTAATATAATAACTCGACCTTGGCACCAATAGCTCATATTATTGTAGCTTATTGCCATTAAAGAAGAAGAATTCACCGGATTACGTTAAATATTTTAAATTAAAAAACTCGTGTGAATAATTTGCTTTCTTATTTCTTGCATAAATAACTTAGTAAGTCGTGACAAATTTAATATAATAAACTTACGTTTTTAAAGGTTAATGCACGGGAGTGTTTACTGATTTTTTTATCAATGGAAACATGAATTTTAAAATATTATTTTATTACATATATGTATGTCATAAGAGGATAAAATAATCTCCAAAATGGCGTATCAAAATTGATGCAGTTCTTTAGAAGACAGTTCACAATGACAAAAAACGCACCCATAGATAAATATGCACCTACAGTCTATAAAAAAGAATATTTTATTTTTTTAATTAATTTGAATTGTATCGCATAGGTTAAGGAATGTCATCAAAGTTAGTCATGCTTATAATTTATTATGGTTTGGCGTTTTTTATTACGGTGTTTATTAATTACATTTATCATAAAACAATTAGTGTGTTCCCCAAATGTTATGTTGTCATATGATAAGGGATAAAGTTCTTTAGGTATAATTTATGTAACAATATAATTTGTTACGATTTCTGACTTGGTTGTTGATGCTTAGTAGTTTAATTATTACCTATTTTGAGATAATTGTATTTTTGTAAATATAGCTTTTAAATAAAGTTCCTGATTTATTATATATGAATGGTTTTATTTTAAATGCCTACATTCTTTGAATGCCTAGTTTTCTCTTAGTCCAGTCTCCATCTTCTACAGTGATTGGTTGGATTGTAGTTACTTGTACAGGCGGCAACAATGTATTCGTGTCAAGAAAACTCTATATGGTAAAGAAAACATTTGTATGTTTTTGGCAGTCTATTAAAACTAGTATTTTTTTTATTCTTTATATATTTAGTTAATTTGCTTTTGTTTAGTTATACACTATTTACTTATTTGTGAGGTTTTATGACTAGGTAACTAAGACCTTTAGTTCAATAATGTACATACCAGTCGAGTCATAAGTTCTGTTACACCATTTTTTCATTTCGGACAATGGCAATAGAAAATGTGCGCGTCATCCTTTTTTCTGATAAAAAATAACGTGATGATGAATGACAAAATGATATACCTCCTCCACCTTGTATGCCCACAAGATAGCCTGCTGGAGGTTGATAGACTCGGCAGCCATTAACGGACTGTCCATCACATCCTCCACGCTGGCAGGTGGTGGTCGAGCTAAGCTAAAAGCGATAACAGCCGAGGATAAAGCAAATTCCACCGTAGCTAAAGCATTTCGTTCTTGTCGTCCGAGTATGCCCGACCGCCATGTCTTTGCATTCGCAGGTTGGGACTTCAGCACGGTTACCCACGCTTAATTTCCTGGCCACGCGGTACCTGCCGGAGTCGGCTAAAAAATTGACCAATTTTGGGTTGAGTCCATTTGATATTGCACCCAGGCAACACCGATGTCGCTTGGCCCTGGGCGGGCAGACGAGAATTGGTCTCCCGGATGTCCTTAACCGTTACGAAATCGTCCCGATCCGCTACACGTATTTCTATGCATTTCGAGAATGTGCCAATTATAACGTCACTCTTCTCGTCGTACAGACCCGTAGTTTTGACACCACATTATCGGCCACCTTGACGCCCTCAGCCTCAGTGAACTTGACAATCTGAGCTCCTTTTTTTGTTAACGCTGTGGAAATGCAATTCAAATTCAAATCATTTATTATGTACTAGCAACCCGCCCTCGCTTCGCTTCGGTTATAGGTTATAGTCGTTTTACCCGCGTAGTTCCCGTTCCCGTGGGAATACCGGGATAAAATATAGCCTAGTTTACGCCCTGATATTATAGCTTTCCATTGGTGAAAGAATTTTTGAAATCGGTCCAGCCGTTTTGAAGATTACCCGGAACAAACAGACAGACAAAAATTTTTTAATTGCTATTTTAGGTATAGGTGTCGTGCAAATAACCGTGTGAGCATGAAAAAAGCCTATTATTTTGACATTACAAACAGACACTCCAATTTTATTTATTGGTATAGATAAACCCCGCGGGGGCACTTACATATTGTCATTTTTTTACAATTTTCTTAAAGTTATAATTACCGCCGGATCGGAACGCGACCGCACTGAGAAGATCCGGCAAGAAACTCAGCGGGATTGTCTATTTTTTATTTATTTTCTTTATATTTCTTTTAAATAAAATTACATCTTACAACATACTTATTAATAGTTCCAGTGTAATGCCATTCGAAATATTATAGAATATAGTTCACAAATATAATAATAATCATAAATGTAATAAAAAAAATTATGGTTGGACCAGATCCCGCAAGCGGCACCCGATCACGAGTTAACTACTAGAGCAGCCATCACTCCCCTCAACCATAATGGAGGGAAGGGAGTGACCCGCTCCTCATAGCTACCGCTAGCAGACCCTTCAGTGAGCATGACCAATACCATTTACCACAAACATAAAACACAGATCAAATAAAAAAATCGTTTAGCAAAACACGCTACACTTTACAATTATAGTAGCAACAATAAAAAAATTATAATAATAAACATGTGCGTAATTTCTATCATTTTAATAATGAGGAAATTCCTGTATGAGGAGCTGCTCATTGCCAGTCCGAGTTATCATCAAGATAATCTGAGATTTTATAATAACCTTTTAGATAAAATCTACTCTTGATTGCTTTTTTGAACTTATTCACTGGCATATCTCGGATATTATTCGGTAATTTGTTATAAAAGCGTATACTTTGCCCCATGAAAGACCTGTTAACTCGCTGAAGACGAGTACTATGTACAACTAATTTGTGCTTATTCCTGGTATTTACATGATGAATGTCACTATATTTTTCAAATTTACCTATATTTTTTTTTACATATAAAACATATTCGTATATATATTGGGATATAACAGTCAGAATATTTACTTCTTTAAATTTCTCTTTTAGTGATACTCTTGGGCCTAAATTATAAATCGCGCGGACAGCCCTTTTTTATTATTTACACACTATCCCCCGCCGGTACCAGACGAGGGGGTGTGAGGGACTCGCCGGTCGCCTATGCAACCGGAATACCCACTAAAACCAACAACGGTCCCTTCTGCGCTTTTACGGAGTGCCGGAGAGATCGTCTAATGACATTCGATCCCGACACTCCTACGCAAGGCCGTCGGGTCACGTCCTGTCGTCATTCAAGGCGGTGGGAGGAGATGCGCCTCCCTATCGGCGCCTCCCCCTCCCTGGTCGCCGCCTACGGAGCGAGTTAGCGAACGCAAGTGTCTCGCATTCCCGCTCCGCGGCCTCCGTGGCCTCCTTCCGGGCGATGACCTCCTCGCAGAAAGAGGCCATCGACGACTAGCACCTGTCGCTGTCGAGCATCTTTGTTATGATGGTCAACAATGACAGGTCTGTTCCTATGACCGCCGACAGGTCGCGGCGCTGAGGCCCCCAGGCGGGACATACCTCCAGGGTGTGACGCGCATCCTCATTTGGCGCGCCACACTCATGGCATCTGGGGGCTCCTCACGTCAGATTCTATGCAGGTACTTACCGAAGACCCCGTGTCCGGTAAGTACCTGCGTCATCCGGAAGGTCAGGTTGTCGTGCTTTCGTTTCATCCAACGGTGGAGGGGGGGCGCAATCGCCTCTACAGTCTCTCGCCCTGCTACAGGGGACTCCAATTCCTCACTCCAGCGCCGGATAACTATCCTTCGGGCCGTTTTTATTGTCCTACTCAGTCCCCTTGTGGTGATACCTCCGCCACTGACCCGCGCCGCAGCGCAGAGTCGGTAGACCTCTGCAAGCGCCCACCCAGGTAGATCGCCCGCCAGCAGTGTGGCTGCAGTCCAGGATACTGTACGGTAACCTCGTATTGATCTCACCGCCATGGCTCTCTGCGCCTTTCGCAATTTAGCCTTATTGGAGGCGGTGAGAGACGCCGCCCAGATAGGGGCACCATACAGTGGCATACAAACGCCGGCAGGACGATCCAGGGCCTCCAGTGTTTGGCAGAAGCCTACCTAACGCCGTGGCCGCCTTGGCGAGTCGAGGGTCGAGCTGGGCAAAGTGCGGCCCGAAGCTCCATCTACTATCTAGGTCTGCACCTACCACCACCCAGGTACTTCATCCGAGTCTGCACCGGCACGGCAACCTCAGACACTGATCTGTGCTCTGCAGGGGAGACCTCAGCTTGGGCCATAAAAGAGGAGGGCCTCTGTCTTCTCCCGTGAAACCCTCAGGCCCAACATGCCTATCCGATCGACGACGAGCGCTACTCCAATCCTTGCCAGTCGGGCGGCCTTCCGGAAGTCAGCCCCTCTCACTGTGATGAGGGTGTCATCTGTGGAACAAATAACCCCCAACCCGGGAAGGAGCTGGCCCTAGAGAAGCTAGTCAAATCCGACGTTCCACAAGGTCGGACCAAGGACCGAGCACTGTGGAACGCCACACTCTACGCGATAATGACGTATGCGCCCGTCGTCCCCCTCCTAGAGCACGTGCCTTTGAGCGCCTCCTTCAGCGTCTCATGTGGGAGACTGTTGAAGGCATTTTTAATGTCAAGCGAGACTGCCAGTCCTATTGGGCCACCGCTTCGGTGGCCAGGGTTTTTAGGGCGGCCAGGGTGTCAATAGTTCACCGGCCGCGCCTGAACCCGTACTGTTTTTCTGACAGCCCCGGCCCGACAACCTCGAGGTGCTGGACGAGACGGTCCGCCAGTACTCTCTCGAACAACTTTGCCGTCTCGTCCAGCAGCACAAGTGGTCTGTAGGCAGAAGGAGAGTTGACTGGGCGACCCTCCTTCCGCAATAAGCATAATCTTCCGCTCTTCCATAGCTCCGGGAACTGCCCGAACCTCAAACACTCATTGAGCAGTTCCCGGAGCGTATTCTGCTAGTATTTAGCGACGATGCCGAGTACCAATCCCGGGACCCCGTCCGGACCAGGTGCTTTTTTCTTTCCCCGAAGTCGGGAGAGGGCCTCTTCCAATTCAATGTCAGTGATGGGGGGAATAGGTGTCTCCACCTCCACTACCGACCGAGGAGCCATTTGGGGGGAATGTGTCGTACGGAGTGCGGCAACAGTTCCCCCATTAGCCTCGACAGGAGAGACTAGTCCAGAGTCTCAATGATGGGGGCGCCGCAGGCACGGAGCTTGTTCCGTGCTCTCTGATACGGGCGCCCCCATGAGTCCTTATCGAGGCCTACAAGAAGCTCCTCGCGGGCCCTCTACTTTGTCTGGCTGATGGCCAGCTGCAGAATTTTCTTCGTCCTCTTATATTCCATCCACAACTGGCCCTCAAGGACGTCGTCCCGGTCCTTACGCTGTCGGCATCGGACGTAGGCGCGCCGCGATCGATTGGAGGACACCCGAAGATCAGAAATTTCGGGCGACCACCAGTAGATTTGACGTCGTGGCGGCCTTCGCCGAGTCCTCGGCATCGCCGCATCGCACACCTCCTGCAAAATGTTCCTCCATTGGCCTGCGGGCCCATTCACTCCTGTGATGTGCTGCCCTGCTGATCCCCAGCGCTGCACCACAGCGGACTCTCGGGCCATTTCTGGGTCGAGTTGACTGATGGCTCATTTGGGAAGCCCACTGCTTTTGCCGCGCCGGGGCCCTAATGGTCCTGGAGGAGAGGAGACCTCAAACTGAATATAGCAGTGATCTGAAAGAGTCTCCACCCCTTCTTCGACTCTCCAACCACTCACCTCACGCGCGACACTGGGGGTGGCGAAAGACAGATCCACCACGGACCCACGGCGGTGGCGCACTGTTATAACCATACAATGTATGCCAACCTGATGACGTAGCTCTCAGCCCCCTCTGCCGGTATGACGCTAACCATTTGTGTCAGCACTTTTAGCATGAAGCTCGATGCAGAGCGCTCAAGCGTTAGTCTAGACTTCGACTCCGCGAAGAACGGTTGCATTCAGGGTTCCCTTGCCATACTTGTCGTAGTTCGTAATTCATTTATTAATAAACATTTTAATTTCAATTATAATTCTTTTTTTAAAACGACCTCGGCAAGGGACCCTATAACGTTTTGGTGGCAGCGGTGGGATACGGATATCTCCAGTGCCGATTCGCGTAAAACCTCTATTAAATCACAAATTGTGAAAATTCGCCGTATCCTGCAAATCAAACGAAAAGAGTACAAACTCTTCGGTGTCTATGAATGACACATTCTGCGGTATCCTGAGCATCCTGCAATCATCCAGTGGGCAGCATCGCGCAATCCGCGCAATCTTCGAGTAGCCGGTCGTGACATACGACCATCCTGCGAGTAACCCTGCTAGCAGCATCCAGCGAGCATCCTTCAAGCATCCAGTGCATTCTACACTCCTGCGAGTATCTACGAGTATTCCTCGTCCTTTCTACGTAGTGTTATACGTCCTATCATTCTCCGACCCGCGAGTGTTCCGCGTTGTGTCAATAGTGTCCTGTGAAATCATAGTGCGGTCCGTGTGTACGTGACGCTATGCAGCTTATCAAAGGCCTGACCTTTATCGCCGTCTACGTGTTCCAGTAAGTCAACGAACATTTTTATTGTGTAATTTTACTCTTATACCTCTTATTGTTCTATATTTTATATTATTTTAATGTTTTTGTTCAAATATTATGCCTAAAGTGCCTAAAGTTGAAGATAGTAAATTACAAATTGAAATTTTTGATATCCCGGAGCAAAAGTCTCCGATCACTTCGCCTAGATTAACTAGAAAATCAGCTGCGGAAATGGAACTAAATATTTTATTAAAATTCGTTAAACCCTTTGACGGCAGTCGCGATAAATTAAATTCTTTCATTACTAATTGTAACAATGCTTATGAATTAGCATCCGATTCACAGAGACCTATTCTTTTTAAATACATTTCATGCCAGCTTACGGGAAAAGCTGAAACCGCCTGCTCTATAAAAGAGTTTTCTTCGTGGGAACAATTGAAAGAGTTCCTTAAAACACAGTTTTCTGAGAGAAAACATTATACACATTTATTAACCGATCTCCAGGAAGGCAAACAAAGTCAGACGGAAAATGTCAGCCAATTCGCACTAAGGATGGAAACTTATCTTTCTCAACTACTTACCGAAATCTCGCTCTCTAATCATAAGGTGAAAGAAATACCTGGCCGTACAGCGGCTATGGAAGACTTAACGCTCCATCATTTCCTCATGGGTCTTCACCCTCGTATATCAAACATTGTTAGGTGCAGAGCCCCTAAAACGTTTAATGAAGCCGTAAATTTGGCTGTTTCTGAGGAGCGTATTCAACAAACGCTATATAAGCGAACAAATATTCCCAGCTCGCCCCTGGAAAAAGAAAATAAAATTCGGTTCAAACCGAAATTCTCTGCTCAAAATCAAATGACAAAGGTCAAATCGCCGCAATCCTCTTTTATTAAATCAAATCCAAACCTCGAATGTAGGTATTGCAAGGAAGTTGGACACGACATAAACAATTGCTTAAAGCGTCAACTCTCTCACAAACGTTTCGCTTCCTCTTATCCACAAAAGGATATCTATAATAAACCCTCGGGGTCGCAACCCCATAAATCTCCTACGGTAAACTTCGTCAGTGAAGATAACGACGAAGAGCAGATTGAACCTGAATACGAAAGTACCGAGGAAGAAGAAATCCCAGAAGATTTAAACCTATAAACGTCCTGCAACCGTGTCGCACAGGACGTAAGGTCAAAGTCGGCACAAAGCCTAATCAGTCCCAAAATGGACATCACACACCTAAGGATATACGACAGGGTAACCAGCCCCAAAATGGAATCCTTAGACGTGTCTTCAAAGAGGTTGTACATCAGGGTAACCAGCCCCAAAACGGGAACCTCGCTCCTACTGCCAAGGTTATACGACAGGGTAACCAGCCCCAAAATGGAAACCTTAGGCGCACTCTCAAAGAGGTTGTACATCAGGGTAACCAGCCCCAAAACGGGAACCTCGCTCCTGCCGCCAAGGTTATACGACAGGGTAACCAGCCCCAAAGTGGAAACCTTAGGCACTCTCTCAATGAGGTTGTACATCAGGGTAACCAGCCCCAAAACGGGAACCTCACTCTTACCGCTGAGGTTATACAACAGGGTAACCAGCCCCAAAGCGGAAACCTCGCAGCAACTAAGGTTATACAACCGGGTAACCAGCCCCAAAGCGGAAACCTTACAAAACACAAGGTTATACAACCGGGTAACCAGCCCCAAAGCGGAAACCTTACAAAACACAAGGTTATACAACCGGGTAACCAGCCCCAAAGCGGAAACCTTGGTATACAGGCCCCGGAGCCTAAAGAAATTTACGAGGTAAATATCGACACCTCGAAAAAACTTTTACCTCATATTTTAGTTGAAACAGACGTTTCTGACATACCACTTACGTTATTAGTCGACTCAGGAGCTGCTATCTGTTTATTGAAACAGTCCAGTATCCGACACCCATTAAAGTTAAACAAAAAACCCATAGGTATCAAAGGAATTGATCCTGGCGAAGAAGCTACTCAAACATTAGGCCATTTTAATTTAAGATTTAAAGCATCTGGAGAGAAAAACATATGTCATAAATTTCATGTCATTGCTGACATTAACTTGCCGTATGATGGTATCATAGGTAACGATCTCTTAACCGCACACGGCTGCAATATAGACTACAGTCGCGACGTCCTAAAAATAGATGATTTCGAAATTAAAATTCACTTCTTTGATCCCTGCTACATCATACCAGCACGATCAGAAACAGTGATTGAGTGTGCCGTTATAAACCCTAATCTAAACGAAGGCGCGATAATAGACCAGCATCTCTCTAAAACCCTTCTCGTGGCAAATTGTTTAGTTAAAGCGAAAGAAAATAAAAGAATTAATTTAACTGTTGCCAATATTTCCGATAAGCCGGTTAAAATAAAACGAGACATAAAATTTCATCTTCACCCAATAGAGACCTATTCTATGCAACCATTTTGCACTCAAAACGCATCTAAACGAGCAAAAGAAGTACTTAGCCTATTAAGAACATCTCACCTCAACGAAGAAGAGGCAAACGCCCTCCTCGAATTATGTTCAGATTATTCAGATATATTTCACTTACAAGATGAACCCCTCTCCTTTTGCCCGGCTATCCAACATGAGATTAAAACCAACAGCAATACTCCCATAAGTACCAAATCGTATCGTTTTCCAGAATGCCACAAGAAAGAGGTGGAAACTCAAATAAACAGAATGCTAGAACAGGATATCATAACTCCTTCATCGTCACCCTGGTCTTCTCCAATCTGGATAGTTCCAAAGAAGTCTGATGCCTCTGGCCAAAAGAAATGGCGTATAGTTATCGACTATAGAAAACTCAACGATATTACAATTGACGAAATTTACCCCATACCACAGATAACGGAAATTCTCGACCAACTCGGTAAGAGTCAGTATTTCACCACCCTCGATCTTTCATCAGGTTTTCTCCAGTTATTAATTAAGCCAGAAGACGCAGCTAAAACCGCATTTTCTGTACCCCAGGGACACTTCCAATTCAACCGGATGCCTTTCGGTTTGAAAAACGCCCCTTCCACATTCCAAAGGCTCATGAATAACTGTCTCACGGGACTGCAAGGCTCCCGTTGCTATGTGTATTTAGATGACATCGTTCTATACTCATTTGACCTCCGTTCAGCTATTGAAAACCTCAGAGCTGTCTTCGACAGACTCCGCCAATATAATTTAAAATTACAACCAGAAAAATGTGAATTTCTCCGCAAAGAAGTCGCATATTTAGGCCATATCATCACTCAAAATGGTGTGAAACCAAACCCGGATAAGGTCAAAGCCGTTGCACAATATCCTACTCCGAAATCACCTAAAGATATTAAATCCTTTTTAGGACTAGTATCGTATTACAGACGTTTCATACCCAATTTCTCTAAACTTGCTAAACCTCTCACTTCGTTGCTTAAAAAAGATGTCTCCTTCATCTGGACGAATGAACAACAGATTAACTTTGAAACGCTAAAAAACAAATTAATAGAAGCACCAATACTAGCTTATCCGGATTTCAATCAACCCTTTCTACTAACATGCGACGCATCTAATTTCGCCATATCAGCCATCCTGTCACAAGGCCCCATAAGTAACGACCGGCCGATCGCCTATGCGTCGCGCACCTTAAATAAAGCAGAAATAAACTATAGCGTGACAGAGGAAGAATGTTTAGCTATAGTGTTTGGAACAAAAACCTTTCGTCCTTACATATACGGCCGTCCTTTTACTATTATAACCGACCATAAACCTCTCCAATGGTTATTTAACTGTAAAGATCCTGGTTCCCGACTCATCCGTTGGAGATTAAAATTAGAAGAATTTGAATACAGTATACAATATAAAAAGGGAAAAATAAACGCAAATGCAGACGCTTTGTCCAGGTACCCCGTTAATCCTGTTCAACCTTCCACAAGTGAAAGACCAACTAGTAGTACGCAAGACTCCGACACCATTACACACAACACAACCTCCGCACAACTAGAAGAATCCCTTCTAAACCCGGAAAACCTCGATAAAGACTTATTTGACTTGCTGACGTCACCTACGTCAATCTCAACAGACAACTTGGACCCTGATATTCTCGTTGACTGCACTACCCCAGATCTTCAAGACATTGGATCCCCTGATCCTAACCTACCGGTAACGCCACCACGACCGTTACCAGAAAACCGTATACCCCCAGAAACAGAAATCAACCCAGACGACAATTCTACCACTCACCCGACGCCATTAAATGACGATTACACAACCTTTTTGAAAAACATATCAGACCAAACCAAATCTTTTAACACTAATATAATAGAACGAAACGAAAACTTACTAAAAAGCTCTAGCAAGACAATACTAATCCCCACTTCATTAGATCTTGACACATCGAATCCCTACCTAGAAGAAATACTAGGGAACCTAGAAAATAGGGACGAAATAATTAACCAAGAAAAGCAATTGCACAACTTCACTACATTCACCTTAAATAATAAAAATTATTTCCTCTTATATACAAAAGTACACCATTTCGACCAAACAACATACCAAGAAATATTTCAAACATTAAAACTAATCCGTAACGAGCTAATTAACACACCGGAAATTAGCGAAATAGCTATATCTGACTTTCGGGACCCCTTCGAAAAACACAGTTTTATTAAAATTTACAATATACTTAATTATCTCTTTGACAACACCAACATAAATATTACTATTTTTCATAATAGCATAACTTACCCTTCACCTTCAGAAGTAAAGAGAATTTTGTACGACAACCATAACATACCGGTTGCCGGCCACCTAGGTGTAAGCCGTATGTATAACAGACTTAAAGAACTCTATTACTGGAAAAACATGCGTAGTGACGTAGAATCATATGTAAGAACGTGTAAATCCTGTCAGGAGAATAAAGCTCTTCGGAAAATAAATCGAGCTCCTATGCAGATAACCAGCACTTCAACAAAACCCTGTGAACGCATCTCACTAGACATAGTAGGGCCCTTACCCGAATCCGGTACCGCTAAACTAAAATATATATTAACCTTACAGGATGATTTCACTAAATTTTCATCAGCTTACCCCTTACGCAGTACAACCGCCGAAGAAACTAGCGAGAGCCTTCTACATTTCATATCAGTATTCGGTATACCAAAAATGATATTAACCGACCAAGGATCTAATTTTACATCCGATTTATTCAAACGTACATGTGATTTCCTAAAAATAAAACAGCTGTGGTCGAGTCCATACCACCCACAGACCCAAGGATCTCTAGAAAGATCCCATTCAACCTTAAAAGAATATCTAAAAGCGTTTGTAAATAACGAACAAACAAACTGGCCTCGTTATGTTTACACAGCTATGTTAACCTACAATACGACTGTCCACTCCACAACGCACTATACTCCTTATGAACTAATGTTCGGTAACAAACCCCATATACCAAATTCTATATGCAATGAACAGTTAGGCGCTACATATCCGGACTATGTACGAATGTTACAAAATCGAATGAAATACTCGCGTGATAAAGCGTTAGAATACATACAGAGGTCTAAATTAACATCTAAGAATTATTATGACTCACATACTCGCCCTACACAATACAAAATAGGCGACTATGTTTATTTAAAAAACCACCTTAGACTCAGGAAGGCCTTATCACCGATATGGAAAGGACCATACAAAGTAATCAAGGTTCATGGGAATAATACACTATCGTTACTAATAAACAGACGGCACGTGCGTCAACACTACGATGAAGTTAAACTCGCCGATACAACCAACAATCTGTAAAAGAAATATACACGGACCTTTTTACATGATATACTTATATATATATATATATATGTTGTATACATATTATACACCCCATCAATGTACCCATATACAGTACACCCTTTGTTTTACTTATATACTACATGCATATAGGTAATTAATATATATTTATACCATATAATTAGTTTTATAATTAGTTACACCCATATTCTACGATTAGCTACATATATATTTAACACAATATTAGAGAAATTACAACAACACTATATATTTCGAGCTTAAAATAGTTTAACGCGTAAATAAGCTATGAATTCATTATAAATAAACACTACAAATAGCATATTTCAATCAAAATTATACCTAAGTATAATACTTGCAAGGTATTGTTCATACCTTATTAAATTATTGAATAATTACCATACAAATACTTATATTAGACTATATATATTACAATAATATATACATAAAATATTACAAATACACTATTGATTATTTATTCTATTTTTTTTTTTATTATTTAACTGGTTCGTTAAAGACCATCCTATTTTAAGCCTTTCCGCTCATTGCTTATCACCGTAGCGAATAAATTAATCAGTTAGTATATGTACTTGCAGTGCCTCAGCGGAACTCCAAGAACCTAACGAGTGTGTCCAACCGATTACCACGAGTCCTGGGATATTTTTCGATTACATAGGTAAATTAAAATTTAACAATGGCATCCTAAACGTTGTTATGCCAATGGAAATTTCATATTTTGAACCACATATAGAAAACCTCAACCTAGCATTAGAGACAGTTTCCACCCTGTGCAAACAACCCGGCTTTATAAAAACCTCTGAATGTGAGAGTACATTCGAACCACTGATGGTACAACAACGTAATATAGTTAAATTGTTTGGTTCCATATCACATCTGATAGACAATAGATCCAGGCGAGGAGCTTGGATTGGCGGAATAGGAACCGTCCTAAAGACAGTATTTGGCACTTTAGACGAAAATGACGCATTTGAATATGACCAAGCAATCCATTCTGTACAAGAAAATCAAAAGAATTTATTGTCACTTATTAAAAATAACATATTGGTCACTAATTCGGTCATATCCACTTTTAATAATAGTCTTTATAAAGTTAAACAGAACGAAATAAAATTAAATAATGCTATCGGCGAACTCTCTTTAAAGATGTTGAATTTAACCAATACTTTAGCGTTACGAACTCATTTTGATTTTATCCTTAACACTTTTGAAACATCCATGGTCACCCTATCATTTCTACTCGAAGACATTATAAACGCGATAATGTTTTGTAGTCATAACATCCTACATCCAGCAGTTGTATCCCCTACTGTAATATACCGAGAGTTGGCCGATAACATGAGGCACTTTGCCAATGATTTAAATTTACCTATGCACTTAGATATAAGTTCCATTCATTTAATTGTTAAGGTCTCTACTTTATTATGCTACTATTTTAATTATAAGCTTGTATTTTTATTACGTATTCCTTTAGTTTCTAATCAAGAATACACACTGTTTAATAATATTGAACTACCAACACCGCACAATGTAAATCGACCGGATATATTTAGTCTTATAGTACCCAGTACCAGATACATTGCTATCACCAAAGATAAATCAAACTATTGTACCTTGGAATCTTTGGAAAATTGTAAAATATTAAGCCCTGCCGAATATCTGTGTGATATCCCAATAATCTACAAAGCAGACACAAAACCCAACTGTGAAAGCGAATTAATATCCAAGACATTAACCGATACTCCTCTGCAATGTAATATTAAATTTATTTTTGGTAAATTAAATATATTTAAACCGCTATCTAATAACAGGTATCTCTATGTACAATCCGAACCACTAAAATTATCTTTAGATTGTCAAAACGATAGGCAGATTCAAGAAATTAATATCGTTGGAATTGGTATACTTTCTATACCAAATAAATGTGTAGCTTATTGTAAAGGTACTACCTTGTTACCCAAATACCATAACATTCTTAATTTAACGTCACCAATCAAGCTGCCCGATTTTAACTTAATAAATAGCAATTGTTGTAGTATACATAGAATTAACTACATGACAAATAATTTATCCCATACTAAATTAGAAGACATCCATTTAAAAGATATAAACCACATTCAAAGTTTAACATCCAAACTTCTATCAGAAGCCGATAAAATTAGAGACACCTCTCACATAGTGAAATATGGGATACATTATTCAATAGCCACTAGTATAACAGTGTGTATCATTATTTTGTACCTTAGTTATAAGATTATTTTATATTTTTGTAAACCTGGATGCAACCTTCGTAAATATAGGTTTTGCGAATCGCCCAAAATAGAATCGAGCAACATAGAGTTGGAAGAAGGTATTCAAGTCATTCCAGCTCCAACCCTAAGAACTTCAATTTAAAGTTAACTTCAGATGTCACCCCGAAGTTCACTCTAAGAGGGGAGGTGTTATAACCATACAATGTATGCCAACCTGATGACGTAGCTCTCAGCCCCCTCTGCCGGTATGACGCTAACCATTTGTGTCATGTCAGCACTTTTAGCATGAAGCTCGATGCAGAGCGCTCAAGCGTTAGTCTAGACTTCGACTCCGCGAAGAACGGTTGCATTCAGGGTTCCCTTGCCATACTTGTCGTAGTTCGTAATTCATTTATTAATAAACATTTTAATTTCAATTATAATTCTTTTTTTAAAACGACCTCGGCAAGGGACCCTATAACAGCACGCAAGTGTGGACTATCCCTCTATTAAGGAGGGACAGGTTGGAGAGATTGGACCGCGCTTCGACGGCCCTTCCCTTCGCGTTCGTGGCGGGATTGCCCCATACCTGGGACTTCGTGTTAAAATCGCCGAGAACTACAACTCTTCTCGGTGACTGGCATCGAACCGCGGCATTGACGGAGTCCAGGAAAAATTTAAACTCCACCAGTACCCGGTTCGGGGAGAAATAGAGACCAATTTCGGCGAAGTCCCGTCACCCCGCCACGACATAACCATTACCCCCCTCTGGTCAGGACAACAACATCGTTGTTCAAATCCCCCACCCAATTAGGCGTGGAAGGAATAAAATATGGCTCGCAGGCCACTACCAGGTCACAATTTGAGCTCTTGCTATATGGGTTTTTCGCTTCAACACTTCAATATTGAGGACGTCCAACCCCCACGAGGTTCTAACCAGAACGGTCTCATAGTTAAGGCCATTCTCAGGTGCCTGAGGCAGCACAGTAATAATCACTGGCTGAATTAGGCGCCATCAGTCAGATGATTCGCATATTTAAGTTTTCGTTTTCATACCGTTATGTTATTACTTACAATCATTTCTTACGATAGAATACGATAGGAATGGCCCCGATGATATTTTGATTGATATATTGACACATGAATAATAAATATGATTAGGATATGCTTGTACGTTTAAATGAGAATAATGATAAGGACCTCATGCATTCGGGCTCATAAATAAAAAAGAAATATATTGACAAAAATATTTTGTATTAGCTATTATTTTAGGTATATATATAGTCAAATATCTTTTACAAACCCATAGAGATAAATGTAAAGTGTAAAAAAAATAATTCTAATCCTTTGACAATAAATTGGTTTCTTACAACGACTGCAACTACTTATATTCAGTATCCATATTTAAAGTTACTACGTTATATGTTTTACAAAAGGCAATCGTTTTCCTTAATAAATACATATTTATATTGGTTCTATAATATGTTGTGTAAGTAGTATGAATGTCCTTTTCCTTTAAACAGGGTTATCTAAATGCTAAACTAAGATGAGTGTTGTTCTTGCATTTACCATTCGAGTTCACCAGGCATGAACTTGTCAATAAGTTTCTCGTAGTACGGCCACAGAGCTTCAATGTCAGGTACAGCAGCACTCTTTGTGTATAAATCATATTTCCTGCAGAAAAATAATATTTTTTATTTTCAACCAAAGATGAAATAAGACAATGTTTGAACAATAATTGTTGTGAAGATTTCGTATGCTGAGCTTTATACAAAGTTTTCGATAATAACACAGATTATATATCTATGAAATAGGATATATATTGGTCGGAAATATGCTCGCTCCATGTATTTCTTTTCATTGCTGTTAGTGGCAAAAGAGCAAACAGTACACCCGATGGTAAGTGGTACTGCCGATCATGGACCTTTGCTAAGCTGCTGCCTACCGTGAAGAAAGTGAAGGGAGTATGAATGCGTGCAATGAGGTTCGAGGTCCGTGAAGAAAATGAAGCTAGTGTGAATGTGTGCAGTGAGGTTTATTGATATTTTTAGTCCCATATACTGGTCACTATTACGGACGTCGCGCTTGTTCTAACCTGCAGAAATCTCTATATCACTCTTAATCAGATTCAGAATTCGAAATCAGGCATTTATGATATAGAGCGTGCAACGTGGCCAAAAATCGATATAATAGTTTGACTTAATATTAACTTACTGCAACGAGCGCACTTGTTTACGAATCTCTTCATCACCTTCTGCAAGCAAATGTTTGTAGGCATCATGACTGTGCCAAGGGTAGAAAGAGTGGAACCTGAAAACAAAAGTTTAATGGAATTTTTAGCGTCAATGTATCAAGATGTCCATTATTACTAGTTTGGCTATTTTTGCTGATACTAAAATGGTCGCTACCATGCTTTTTTTTTTATTGCAAGCAGTGGCAAACGAGCAGACAGTATACCTGGTGGTAAGTGTTGCTGCCGCTCATGGACCTTTACAAGGCCGCTGCCTACCGCGAAGAAAGTGAAAGGAGTGTGAATGCGTGCATTTAGGCTCGGTGATACCAAAGGTACCACCAAAACCCTCCACACGCAAACAACCTTAGGAAGTTGGGCTTTCGGCTCTCTCGCTCACCAAACGAAGCGCAAACAACAAGTAACAAATTGCTACTGCTCAGACGTCGATTTTCTGCTAGAGCGTGGTACTACCCCGGACGGAGCGGCCCGCGGCTGTAAACAGATAACTGTCAACAGTGTGGTCCTACCACTGCTTCTACTTGTTACCCGCTTGAGAGCCCTCAGCGCTCACCCGTAGCCTACGTCAAGCTGTCCAAGCCATCTGCGGCTAGCAGTTATACTCTCCACAAAAATGTTGCTATTTTTTAAAGGTGTGTTTTATTGCCGATAACTTTTCTCAATCAACATGTAAGTTATCTTTTTTTTAATGGAAGTTAGTTTCTGTGATTGGTGCGTTTTTATTTGAACTTGCTGATCTCGGCAATAAAATTTTTAATTTTATATTAGGTTTAATTTTATATGAGTTAGAAAGACTTTTTACTAGTGCTAGTTAGAAGGAGTTGGGTCCTAATTACTTCTAGTATTTTATTTTTATGCTTTTCATAATAGATACGTACCTGATCATATTATATCCTTCTTCGGGTATGTCGATCTTGTTGTGTTTAAGCAGCCTGTACATGTACTCGTCATGGCCCCAAGACATCAATAGGTTATTCAATCCGCAGTTTGGCTTATACATTCCATATTTAGTACTAAAATAGAAGTTAATAATTAAGTAATTACTAGATAAATCTACTGTAAAAATATAATTAGGCGGTTTCTATCAAAATTTAACGGCATTTGATGATTGATTTCCCTTACATATAGGGACAATAACATCAACTATTTTTTATGAGAGAGAATACTTATCTACTGTGGTTTTTACTTTACTAAATAATATATATAATAATTGTATTTTTTAAAGGTTGCGTACCCATGACACAGGTCAATTCTCGTCATTTGAAGGTTCATCCATAACGGAAAATTCCTGTTTGTGATAAGTTCGAATACGAATTTTATCTCGATTACTATTCCTATGACGATAATTACGTCCCAGACTATAAGCATAATTAATATGACACTTGAATCGTGTGAAGCGTAATAAATGATTAATTAATATAAAAAAACGTATCATGAAATTTGATTAGACTCAATTAAAAATTAAGTATTAAATTAATGACTGTAATTTTCCATTGAATATTATAAATCAAATATCAATTTTTATTATTTCATATAATGTTTACATTGATAACAAAGAAGAATTCAACAATAAATTAATAATGAGTTTTAACGATAAGGATGTATATAATTTGATTTGATAAGCAGTAACAATCATTAATATTTAACAGCAATACCTAAAATATAATTGCGAACAAAAATAAATATCTTCATTCATCTCATCTAAGCCTATGTAAGGGCCACAGGCTCAGGCTTCCTCCACAATGGGAGAGAAATTGAACTACTATTGCAATAGTGGACGCTGGGCAGATGTGTCCCTATTCCAGGGATTTATGTCGAGTTTTCCTTCTCTTGCATACATTATCTCTGCAATCATATCCCTTAGTTGTCTTTTACGATACTCACAGGAGGGGGTGAATTGTATTTTTACCCCGGTACTACACGGATAATAAATAGCTTATTTATTTATAATATTTTTTATAGTTTATGGTGAATCCTATCATGAAGATAGATCCATCTCTGTCGACTGTTAAACAGATGACGTGAGATTAAAACCCGGGTAACAGGGATGATAGCAGAATGGCCATGGTCTCGCACTATAATTGTGCGACCACTATCTACCTATTATGTGGAGAACTAATATATCTGAATACTTCAGTGGTCGGCTTCAATAGTTTCAATGACCAAAATCATCTATGCAAGTTAAATTGCACTGATGTGCAATTATTAGTGGCAAAAAAAGAGAAGCAAAGAGAAAAATTGTCATCTATATGGTCCTCTATTAGTAATTTTGTTTATCTTGGTATTTATTTCCAACCTATGATACGATTCTTTTCCATGTGATGACGGAGTAAGATTAGAATTCACCACCCCCGCTCTTGCCCGTGGGTGCCAAAAAAGACGACTAAAAGATATAATATGCATATAATATCTATGCAAGAGAAAGAAAACTTGAAACAAAACCGTATACCAACACGTCTGACCAGCTTGGTATAGTAGGTCTATTTCTCTCCCATAGTGGAGGAGACCCGAGCCCAATAGTGGGTCGTGTATGGGCAGAGATGATGATGATGATACAATTCATTCAAATTATCTTTTTTATCTTGGAGTATGTTCGGCTTACGCTATGGACTTGCCATTTATATAATTTCGTGCCTGTTGGTAACCATTATTTGGTAAAATATCCCTTTTTTAAATAAGCTGATGATTAGATGGATTTGTAATTAATTATTTGTGGTAAGGGGGGATGGTAATATGAATATCCAAATTAAGGTATTTAGGATTTGAATTTGCTTACAAGGTCATCATTTTTCGAAATGAAGAATTTATTTATTTCCTAAATCATTACTTGCTTTTTAAACTTGAAAAAGCATACAAAGTTACCAGTTGCTGTTGTTTGCCGACACATTTTATTTGTAGGGACAATTATTATATACAGTCAATAATATTTAAATATTATCATATATAAGAGAAGGAACACTCGAAATAAAACCAATCCGCCTGACAAATTAGTAGGTCAATTTCCCTCCCATTGTAAACGAGGCTCGAACCCAACAGTGGTACGCATATATGAGATGTGCTGATGATGAAAATGATGATGATTTATTTATTTATTAAAGACAAAACCCTGCACTAAGGAAATAATCCTTGTATTGCGGGGGACTTTACAAACATATAATTAACGGACACAAATTACATCCAGACTCAGAACAACAATTTGTGGTTCGCACAAAGTGTTGTCCCGCGTGGGATTCGAACCCCCGACACTGGCGCTGTAGGTCGCTATCTTAACCACTACGCCATCTGTGCAGTCAATGATGTGACAATGTCATGATGATATACTATTATTGTTCTTACTTATATTTAGGGTTGGTAATATCAGGGTTGTTTTTGAAACTGTCCAATCCGTACGCTACAATCTCTTCCGGATAGCAGCCGACGGGGAATGTGTCCCCAACCACACACCATTGTGGCTCGCCATAGAAAGCCATCACCTGATGATCAAGTCACTAAATTAGTAAGAATTAAATCAAAAACAATATGTCAAATTTAAATTTATACGGTACAAGTTATGTATTAAAAACATTAATTATTATCTTACTACGACAAAAAAGAAATAAGTACATTAATAGTAAATAAAACTGTTTCACGGATTTTACACTTTGCAAAGTGTTCAAAACGTCGGGCAATCAAATACAAACGCGATAAAATCCGTAGTTTTATTTAGAATGTGTAATACTCGCGTAAACATCAGAAATCATTATACATTAATAGTGAAATTTAACAACAAGGTTTTATTTAAATTGCGCCTGATGCCGCCCTAGCAGAGGCTGCGTCCCGGGGGGACATCGATGGGAGAGGGTACTCCCTCGGAGTGTTCCATCGGGTCGACCACTGAAGTCAAAGAATCTGCATCGGTGGTCGGCCCAACGAAGAAGGCGACGTTCTACATGGGTGGTTTACGGGGCCGCGCGCCGCCCCTCTGTCGCCCCGGACTGAGCCGGGCGACGGGTGCGCTGACCGTGGCCCATCCAAAAAAAAAGATTTTATTTAAATATTCTGAAAAGAAGAAAATACACTGATTTCTGATGATTACGTAATGTGTATATTATAAATAAAATTATTTTTACGGAATTTTTTTTTTTTGGGTGGGTTGCAGTCGGTCCACTCCGTCCGGGGCGACAGAGGGGCGTAAGCACGCACACCCGCAACCCACCCACGATGCACGTCGCCTTCGTCGTTGGGCCGACCACCGGAGCAGGGTGACTTGACGTCAGTGGTCGGCCCGACGGAATACCCCCTATTTGGGGTACCCTCCCATCGACCGACGTCCCCCCTCGGGGAGGACGTCAGTCTTTCCTCACGATTTTTACGGATTTAATCGCGTTTGTATTTGGTTCTTAATTGCCCGACGTTTCGAACACTACAGCATTCATGGTCACGGGCGGACTAAGATGTCTGATATCCAACTAGTCATCGTTATTATAGAGATTTTTATCTACCCGCTAAAGAAATAGTTTTTCTAAATTATGATACTTAATAAATCTACTAAGTACCGCCGGATCGGAACGCGGGCACACTGAGTAAGATCCGGCAAGAAAATTCAAACTACATTGCAGCTAGGTGCTACTTTGAAGTAAAGTGGTAGATGAAGTTATAAACAATAGAAGTTAATGACAAATATTTTATTTACCTTGCCAGCATCATGGATGAGCCCAACTAGTTGAAACCATTCATTATCAGGGTGGTCTGCCCTGATCCTTTCAGCGGTCTGGAAGGCATGCACAATGTTGGGTAGTTCGATGTCAGGGTCTGACTCGTCCACAAGTTCGTTCAACTTGATTAAAGCATCTTTCATTGTCATCTTGAAGTGGTCAAACTTCAACCAGCTATCCATACGACCTGTATACAAATATATTAAACTAAATTATTAAGATTTAGCATTTAACATGCTAAGTTGTTTATAAAAAAATGGTAGTCTGTAAAGTCGGTTTAGGTACGTTATTTTTATTTTCCCGCCAAGACGTCATTGTCCGTTGGGCAGTCCGGCTGGAGTGGCCTCGGTTCGGTGTTCGGACCGTCGAGGCCTTCCGGCCGGTGCTGATGCAGTGGTTAGAGTAGCGGCACGGGGTGCTCTCCTTCCGACTGGTGCAGGTGTTGACGGAGCATGGTAGCTTCGCCAAATACCTGCTAACGGAGGGAGAGTACACCGTTCTGCCACCACTGCGATTGCGACGAGGACACGGCGCAGCACAGCACACGCTCGAGGTTTGTGCCGCTTGGGCAGAGCAGCGTCGTGAACTCGTCGCAATCAGCGGTACCGACCTGACGCTGCTGACCATCGCCAGAGTGATGCTCGACAGCGTCAGAAATTGGAACGCGGTCGCAGTCTCCTGCGAGGTAGTGGTCTCGCGGAAGGAGGCGGCGGCGCGTGTGCGCGAGGAACGTCTCTTCGATGACGCCGGTGACTGGGGTGGCGCAGGCACGAGTATCTGCCCCTAATGCTGCCCTAGCCGAGGCCGCGGTTGACGGGATCGGGGAGTTAGTGCGCCACCCGCCGAGAGGACGACCGCGCGAGTAAAGACCGACGTCCTCCCCGAGGGGGAGACGTTGGTCGAGTAGAGTGTACTCCTCAGGGGTATTCCGTCGGCCCAAGGACGAAGGCGACGTGTCACGGGTGAGTTACGGGTGTGCGTGCTTACGCCCTTCTGTTGCCCCGGACGATTTTTTGAAGAGATAACGCTTAGGCCGATCGTGCCTCTCTATCGCTTGTTCTGCGCTCTCGCTTGCATGCTCAGCTCAGGCTAAACGTGACAACGAGTCATGCTTATACGTGCGTGTAGCGGGCGCTCATCGATTTATAGGGCGTTATTATGTCAAAACTTATTTACGAGAGAAAAATGATTGCTAGACGTGGGACTCAAATCCACACTTGTGGGCAATCTATTCTAATGATCTTACCAACTAGAGCGTGGGTTGACCTACGATAGCCAATTTATCACTCGTATTCATCCTTATGGGAGGCGTGCACCATTTATTGGAAATCTAATACTCTTCATCTCTAACGTGTGGCAATCCTATTTCGCTCCTTATTTTTCTTTATAAATAATTATGATAAACGTTACATATCAATAATTTAGTAAATAGGGTTATATCGTCATGTCAGCCCATATAAGACCCACTGTTGGGCTCGGCGCTCTTCCATATAGGAAGGATATTGACATACTAGACCGCGCTGGTAGGGTTTTATGTCGAGTTTTCTTCCTTTTGCACAGATTTTATCTACATATCATACCCTATGTCGACTTTTACGACACCCACGGAAAGAGAGGGGTAGTGAATTGTATTCTTACATACTTACCGTTACACAGAAATACTTATATCATCGTCTACAGTTTCAATCGTAAAATTTTTACTGAAAAGTACTGTTGAAATCTAACAATTAATTCTTCATAGCATGTTAAGTAGATGAATTGCTGAATTTTATTTCAAGTTCTCTTTCTCTTTCAAGTTCTTTTCTCTTTTTTTTCATTATTTTTATTTCATTCTTTCTATTGTTTTCTATTATGTTAGAGGCATTTGACACCTTTGCCAGAAGAAGGGGTTGTATTATCTACACATATATCTATTATCCGTGTGCTGACGGAGTACTTAAGTATGCAATTCACAACACCCTGTATTACTCGTGGATGTCGTAAAAGACTGAAGGCAATAATATGCATATAACGTCTATGCAAGAGAAGGAAAACTCGAAATAAAACTCTATACTAACCCGTCTGACCAGCGTGGTACATTAGGTCAATATCTTTCCTATTACGGAGGAGGCTCGAGCCTAGCAGTGCAGCGTTTATGAGCCGAGAAGATGGTGATGTATCTATTAACAGTATTTTTGGTATTTTATAATAAATTTCAATCTTTTTAGTTTCTAATTTATGACACACAATTACAACCTCCCTGGTTATAATTGTTGGAGAGTAACAAGGAGCAGACAGTCATTAAAACTAAATGTTAAAATATTACCGTGTCTATTATAATGTATATAACTAATAAGATAAATTAATGATTAGTTTTATTTTTACCTTTAACGAAGTCCACACACTGCTTTGAGTGCATTTCATAGTAAGTCCTACGCACAGTCTCTTTAAGAGGATCACTTTCATCGATTGTATAATCCCGGAACGCTTGTACCGGTTTCCCATCGTAAACTTCCTTTAAGTCAGGCTTAACGCATGTTTCAATCTCTGACCCGGTGGAAACCTGTAAAAAGAAATCCATTTTGCAGATAAACTTCGCATTGATATATTTATATATTAGCAATCCCCCTCGCTTCGCTTGCAGTCGTCTTACCAGCGTTGTTCTCGTTCCCGTGGGAATACCGGGATAAAATATAGCCTATGTTACTCCCTGATATTATAGCTTTCCAATGGTGAAAGAATTTTTAAAATCTATCTAGTACTTTTTGAGCCAATTCGTTACAAACATACATACAAACCTTTCCTATTTATAATATTAGTATAGATCTTAAGTAATATATATAATAATAAGCTTAAGCTCGTCTTTATATTCACGAGTATTGTAATAAAATTTATGGCTGATATTTTACACAGAAGATCTTTAAAGTAATTTTAGTGTTTTTAAGTTTTAGTGTTTCAACACTTCAATTTCAGTTTTAACACTTTAGTGTTTCAACACACACAAATTATCGAGAATTTGATAAATCTTAGAACCATAAAGAAAGGAATACTTCACTAACAATTTCATGACGAAGGCAAAAATAAATTATTTTGAAGATATTTACAAAATTCTAATATAATTATAAATGTCTGTAATAACGATGACTATTTGGACGTGAGACTTCTTAGTCCGCCCGTGACCATGATCATGAACGCTGCAAAGTGTATCGAAACGTCGGACAAACAAAAATCAAATACAAACGCGACAAAATCCGTAAAGTAGTTTTATTTAAAATGTGTAATATTCACGTAAAGAGAAATCATTAAATGCTCACAACTCAACATGATGCGTCGTTATGATCAATTTATCACAGTAACTATTGGAATAAATTATCATTAATAAAAGTTTTAATCATTATTAATTGAGGTTGCAACTCTTCTCGTTCCGTTCCCAATGAGGACAAAAAGCAGTCTATGGAGGGAAGTTTTGTCAGGGTAAATATAGGAGAAGGAATGAAAGAGAAATTAAATGAGGTTAATGTCAAATAAGGTTAAATGAAGTTATACCGCACTGTTGGTACCTATACAGATCATTTTCTGATAATGGCTAAAATAAGTTTCTTTTAAAAATGCATTAAAATCGGGTTTATAATAAAGAGTTTTAAAGAACAGGTGGCAAATGCTGCTATAGCAATATGTGGCGTCACCAGAAGGTAAAAGGTGAACAATATATGGTGGGATAAAGGTGTGCAGAGCATAGTTTGTGAGAAGAAAAAGGATTGGGTAGACTGATTTTGATTTGATTTGAAAATGTCTTTATTTATAAATTATTAACAAAGGTAGTATACAATTGATCTTATTCTAATTGATACTATTTCTATATATTAGAAAATGTTACTTAGGCTAAGCACGCCTTTATGAACTTTTAGCATTGATAGGTACAGTAATAATTTTAACATAATGAAGAATAATACTAGAACAGCAAACTTACCATATTGGTGTTTAAAAAGCAAACTTAGTGAGTCCGGCTAACTAATAACTTTAAAATAATATTAAATGCAGAAACACTTTCTAACAATATAATAAATACATTGCAAATAATATCGCAACAATATAATTTGCGGGTAAGATCCAACGTAAAAATAATAGAATTGGTCAATACAAGTACATACGACCGGTCCGAGGGTAACAGAGCATTCGTTAGGTGTATGGTTCATCGAGGAAATAGTGATGCGGTAAGCGATATCGATTATATATATGTGAATAGGACAGAGTAGCGAAACGGGTTTTGCCTATACCTGAGACTAAAGTATTACGATGCATGGGGTTTTTGTCTAAGTAAAATGTACGTGATAATTTTAATATGAACTGTTTAATAAAGGGGTATTTAATGCGTAAATGAAGCGTTTTAAGATTCGTTCTGAACGGAGTATTATACGCTATTTTGATAGCTTTATTTTGTATTACTTGTAGTTTTTTGTAGTTACTATCAGATATACTACACCACACAGGTGCAGCATAAGTGAGGCACGGTCTAACTAATGATGTATAAATTTGCAACTTCATGGGTGCACTCAGTTTTGACTTCCTGTTAAGAACTGGCTTCAAACAATTAAGTGCTTTCACCCCCTTGTTACGAAGTGCGTCAGTATTTATGTTCCAGTTGAGTTTGCAGTCAAGAAATGTCCCTAAGTATTTTACTGATTTACTCCAAGGGATTTCAAAGCCGTCAAGTTTTACGAACTTAGTTAGTGGAGATCGCTTTCGAGTAAAAAATATACCTTCTGTTTTGGTAGTATTCAATTTCAATTTCCATCTGTTTAAGAAATTACTTAAAAGGTCGAGTGACATCTGTAAGCGACTAATAATTATGTCCGGGTCCTTTTCTGTGGTGAATGTAGCGGTATTGTCTGCGTAAACTGCTAAGTGTGTACGGGGTTGCTTTGGCATATCATAGGGGTATTGGATAAAGAGATAAGGCCCAAGAACCGAACCTTGGGGCACGCCTGCAATAACATTTTTAGGCTTAGAAGAACTACCCTTCACATAAACAGCAAAAGAACGATCAGATAGGTAATTTTGGATCATTTTGACAAGATAAAAAGGAATGTGATTGATCAAAAGCTTGTGAGGCAGTCCTTGGTGCCACACAGTATCAAAGGCCTTTTCCAAATCTAGTAGAATCATACCCGTAGACTGTCTCAAATTTAGGCCATGAGCCACCTGTTCCGCAACTCTAGCTAGTTGTTGGGTCGTAGAATGACAATTGCAAAATCCAAACTGCTCAGCCATTAAACTTTTATCAGCGAAATGGGCTAAACGCGCTAAGATAAGGGATTCAAATAATTTACCTAGGCTAGGCAATAAACTGATCGGACGATAACTGGATGAAAGATTTTCAATCTTGTCAGGTTTTTTAATTGCTATAACTTTAGCACCTTTCCATATTTTGGGAAAATAGCTCTGCTGGAGACAGCAATTCATAATTTTGGTCAGAAGAACTACTGCTTTTTGAGAGAGGTTTTTAATTAATATATTCTGAAGTTCATCAGGACCAGGTGCTTTTCGAGGTTTTAGCTTATTTAATTCCCGTCGCACCTCATTAGGTCTGATGAAAGAATTCATTGCACCTGCTTCATACGTATCAAGAAAATTCATTGACATGGCAACTGTCATCTCGGTATCCAAATCACTAGTCCAGTCATGTGTTAGGCACATGTTGTTAGCTTCTGCAAGAATCTCACATTGATCAAGAACAGTACTAGTGTAACGGCCATCTAGTGTTTTTAAGGGGGCAATAGTTACTGTCCTATAATTTATGGATTTTACTATACGCCATAAGTCTGATGAAGGATTTCTAACTTTAGATAATTTACTGTCCCAGCTATGATCATTGAAATATTTTATTGCCGAATTTATTTGTAACTGCATATAATTTACTTGAGTGAATAGATACCGACGATGTAGAAAATCAGTCTCTTTGATAGCCATTCTTTTAGCACGATTTTTAGATTTAATGAGGTTCCTGATACGCCTAGGCAAATTACAGGCTTCTGGTGTAGCCATTTTAGGAACATTTATATCACGAGATTTAAGAATAGCCGTAGTCAATATGTCGATAGCATTGTCAATACCTGTTACAGAATTGATATCAGCTGGTGTTGTAGTGATATTTCGATCAAGGATAGCTCTATAGCCTTTCCAATCTGCCTTAGAGTAGTTATACATAAATTTGTAATATCTAACAATTTCGCCTCTTACTGAGAAAGAAACAGGTAAGTGATTTGATGACAAGCTCGGTATGACTTGAGGTTCAGTAACATGAGAAACATTATTGAGAAGAACAACGTCCGGAGTCGAAGGAATATGAACTATGGTAATGAATCAGTGTAGCGTTGCGCAGAGCAATGATTTCGTAATCCCTATCTATCATGTGATCAAATAATATATTTCCATGCTGGTTAGAGCATGAACAGTGCCAGTACGGATGTTTTGTATTAAGGTCTCCCATAATTAATGACTTCTTACTGACATTCAGAACAGTATCTAGATCACGACGCAATAAAGGTAAATTTGGTGACTGATATGCAGATATGAAAGCAACGCTATTTTGCGAAATGGTAATTTGGATGCCCACACATTCGAGATTATTAGTCTGTGGGATAACAATAGGACTGTGAGCTATTTTTGATTTAATTCAAATTGCAACACCTTGCCCTGATCCGTCAGGCTTCTTATCTTTACGATAACACGTATACCCAGGAGTGAGAAGTTTAAAATTAGATGAAATTCTAGTCTCAGATACGGCAATAATGTCTATCGAATGCTCACTCACCAAATGAAGTAGCTCGGAGATTTTCATACGAATACCATCGGCATTCCAGTAAAGAACACGTAAGTTGTTTGCATTATACATATTTACCTAAATGTGTCAAAATAAGAATAAACTTATCCATCATATTATTACAGCCGAGAAACTGACTCTTGATGGATTTAATGGTCATTAGAATGGCTAGCATATCAGCCGTGGTTTGATCTGGTTCATCATTTAAAATGTAGTTTTGAGATTTGGAAGCAGTACTTGAACTCCAAGGCGTTTCATCAATTAAATTGGTCTTCGAATGAGGTTTGTTGGCAGCAATTGAACTCCAAGGTCTTCTATCAATTGTACTATTTTTGGCTAGAGGCTTCGTAGCATTAATCGCATTAGATTGTTCGTGTCTATTACGTATAATTTGTAGCTACTTTTCGCGTTTCTTACACTGGCGGTAATTAGCAGGATGGTTCTCGCCACAGTTGCAACAAGAAGCTGGGTGATCCCTGGATTTTTTAGGACAGTCTTTGGACGCATGTGATTCAGTACATTTAACGCAACGTGGTGGTAGGAAGAATGACCAAAATTTTGACATCTATAACATTGTGTTCCATAAATGTTTTTGTTTCGATATTTTCTGATTTGCACCACACTATTACACAATAGCTTAATTTGTCTGAATTTAGTAAAGTCCGTGCCAGGCGGTAGTTGAACCAAAAAAGGTGGATAGTAAGATTCCTTGTCAGCGGGTACTTTCATTTTACGGACAACCACTTTTTCAAAACCAAGTGAAGTTAGTTCATCTGGAAGTATATCCTCAACATAAGCGGGCAATCCAAATATTACTGCCTTATACATTCTCTCATCTTTACGCATAAATGTATGGAAAGCCTTATCCTCAGTTCGCAATCCTTCTTTAATGGCCTGATGACTTTCAGATGAGTAACAAATTATTGCTACTCTATTATTGGTTCTGTATTGTAGATGGAAGTTTTTCGAGTACGTCGCGATGATTTTTCTAATGTTTTCATGGGTCCATGTTGATTGTATCTCCAAAATGATAAGAGGAATGCGACTGCTTTTTTTAACTTTTGTTGCTTCACGGAATCTTGTTAATGCATCTAAGTTTTCGTTAGAAAGCGATGTGAATCGATTAGCTGTTTCAATTGGTTCACCTTGTTTTTTCTTAGCTGCATTCACAGTTTTTCGCGGAATTTTCCACTCACTAGTATCAACTGGGTCCTCGAGTGGGCGTTTGCCAACCGAATTGGAACGTGTTAAGAACCGCTCCATACCGATAACTTTTTATCGACTCGTGTTCCCATCCCTAGGTAACAAGTACTATTCAAAGAAAGGAGTATTAGCGATATACGTGCTACTGGGACGAGTGTGTACGATGGAATGGATTGGGTAGACTGGCTTATTGTTTAAGTCATTAAGAGAATCTAGATAGCTACGAATGATGACATAAATGAAGCCCTAGAAGAATATAAAAGAACAAAAAGGCAAGTGAAGGCAATTATTAGAAGAAAGAAAGACGATTATAAAGTCGAGTATAATAGAAGATCATCGCAGGATTACTTTAAGTTTTTCTGGAAGTCCGTAAGAGAAACTTGATCTAAAACTCAAGGCACCAGCAATAAATATGGAAGGACAGCGCATGAAGAATATATACTAAAGTGATGGTAGAACAGAGGAGTACTTTGAAAGCTTCTTTAAAAAAAGAAGTGCCACTAAAGCCATATATGCCATGTAAACTATCTATGTTTAAAAAAATATCGAGGTTGGCATAATTCGGATGGAAATTATGACTACATTGAAATGTATGAGAGCGGTAAATCTGCAGGATATGATATAGTTACAGTTAAAATTTTATGAAGGTATTTTAGTACTTTAAGACAAAGGACTTTTAGGTCAAGACGCCAAAAACAAGGTACTCTAGGAGACTTACACCGACACAATGTTTATTTCACAACATAATTACGTGAGTTTTTTGATCGAATATTGAAATAAAAACGGGAAGAAGGAAGCACTGAACGTGCTATATGTTTGTGTTCTGCAGCTGGCAGGCTATATCCATATATTTTAATTATGTCAACATTGGTGACTCAACTACTTGATTAGGCAAAAATATTGAAACAACTTATGAAAAAAAACTGGCACCATATTTTACAAAACGTAAAGCGAAATCTATTTAAAGCGTAAATCCGTAGACTCGCTGGGCAGTATTACCAATTTTAAATGTTAAATTCAATACGTAGGTATTCAAAATAATAATAGAATATAATAAATAATAATGGCAAGTTTATTATTTAGTTTTTTTCCCTTTCCCGCATAATACGCTTTCCCGCCTAAGACGCGTTTTTGGTCGGGTCCCTGCGAAATCGTCTTAAACGGGTTTTACTGTATTTTACAGAATGTGATAGTGGTTTTAGTGTCTGGTGCATTGAAAATAATGAATAAAAAAGTAAGAAAAACAGTCATTGAAAAGTGTCATAAATATTTTAGATAAAGATTAGAATATTTTAGATAAGACTTTTTCAGGAGTGGTAGGACCACACTGTCGACAGTTATCTGTCTACAGCCGCGGGCCGGTCCGTCCGGGGCAGTACCACACTCTCGCAGAAAATCGACGTCTGAGTAGTAGCGATTTGTTACTGCGGTTCGTTCGGTGAGCGAGAGAGTCGGAAGCCCAACTTTCTGAGAGTGTTTGCGTGTGGAGGGTTTTGGTGGTGCCCGTGGTATCACCGAGCCTCAATGCACGCATGCACACTCCCTTCACTTTCTTCGCGGTAGGCAGCGGCCTTGTAAAGGTCCATGAGCGGCAGCAACACTTACCATCAGGTGTACTGTTTGCTCGTTTGCCACCGTTTGCAATAAAAAAAAAAAAAATAAAATAAACTTTTATCAAAGTGAAACAACATGTTTCCGATTATGTGCAAACTTTCCCAAACATGATGAACATTTAATGTATTCTGTATAACAGATCTTATGCTTTAGTAGAAACACTATCAGTTTCATAGTTTGCTCAACTGAGCGTGCTTGGTAGAAATTATTACATAAAAGACCAGGAAGTTTGAACATCATTTAGAGATATATTTAGAAGTTATAACAAAGTTTTTAATTTTGCTAATATCGTAAACATCAAACCATAATTGTAAATTTAATATAACTAACACGATGAATGAGTTTAAAACTTTAAAATAAATTTAGATCTCGTAAAAGTTAGAGCTCAAAGTTGTGTATTATGATCTATACAAATAAATACAATTGAATTGTCTCTTTATAATGTCAGCGCTAAGTTTTTTATGCTTATACGATTGTTTGCACGATAATAGGTATCGTATATCGCTTTAAAACCAGTTTAAATATTTTTGAATACTCTCCAAAACGGCTGAAGCAATTTTGATAATATTTTACTGCCAGATTGCTGTCTATCCGGGCCGGCCATGGAGGACGAGGAACTCGGTACCGGTGTTCGGCCCTACGACGAAGGGGAGGGGCTACGGTGAGCTATGGGGCCACGGGCCGCCTCTGCGTCGCTCCGGACGGAGCTGGACGTCATGTGCGATGACTATAGCACACTCTTTTCTTTTTCCTTTCAAAAAACTGTATAAACTTTGCCTAGGCCGGGAATCAAACCCGAGGCCTCATGTCTAACAGTCGCGTACCGTAGTTATAATTACATACCAATTTTTTTTTATTAATATGAATATATTAGGAGATATTAGATATTTAAAAAAAAAACCAGCTAAGTGCGAGTGGGAGTCGCGCACATAGGGTTCCGTACCATCCTTACTAATATTATAAATGTGAAAGTAAGGATGTTTGTTTGTTTGTTACGCTTGCACGCTTAAACCACCGAACCGATTTCAAAAATTTTTCACCAATGGAAAGCTATAATATCAGGGAGTAACATAGGCTATATTTTATCCCGGTATTCCCATTAGAACGGGAACTACGCCGCGGGTAAGGCGACTGAAACCGAAGCGAAGCGAGGGCGGGTTGCTAGTTATCTATAAAAATCGCGTTTGTTGTATGGGAGCCTCCCTTAAATATTTATTTTATTTTGTTTTTAGTATTTGTTGTTATAGCGGAAATAGAAATACATAATTTGTAAAAAAATCATCTATCTAACTACCGCGGTTATTGAGATACAGCCTGGTGACAGACAGATGGACGGGCATACAGACAGCGAAGTCTTAGTAATAGGGTCCCGTTTTAACTCTTTGGGTACGGTACCCTAAAAAGCGACAGTAAAGCAGCTGAAACCGAAGCGAATCGAGGGCACGTCGCTGGTGTATAATAATAATAATAAATATAAATAAAATAATAATAAAATAAACCTCGGAGGAACATTATATGGCTCTCGAAATTTTTTTGATATAAAAGAAAATGTATCACAAGATTTATAGGAAAGCCAATAAACCGAAGGGCAGCTTGTGGCGTGCTGAATGTGAGTGGCGACACTGCGGTCCTGAATGCCCCAGAGAGTCGGCCAGGGCCTCATATCCAGCTGGCCTTTATTGGCTGGCTGGAGTGGAAACCGAAGAGTGCCCGCAGGATTCTCAACTCTGGCTTGCCTTAAACGGCTGGTCAGAGAGGGGTCGCCAGAGCTATATGCTCGGGGGTGGAAGTGTCATTTTCAAGGGCATAACTACGGGGAAACCACTATGATGGTGAAACCGGCGCCGCACCGCTCGACACCCCAAGCCACTTGCACCAATGTTGCCCCCCTGTTGCCCGTATGACCTGCGTGTCTGTGGCGACCGTTTTTCATTCAGTGAGTTGGCGAGTCACCGTCTGCCAAAGTTCAAGACAATAAAGGTATTGAAGGCAGACGGTTGACGCTCACAACCCGATAACCAGGTTTTAGATATCATCATTGTACAATAGTTTTACACCTACCGTTGGCAGTCCACGAGTGTTATGTGCAAACGTGGAGTGTCATCGGTAGATGTCCCATCCCATTTTAACATTAAATTTCTCCAAAGGCCTCTGCGTGTTGGATCCATATCCCCATGTAAGCCTACCAAAGGTATCTTCCTTTGTAAGATACCCGTGACACTGAGATAATAATAATAATATAATGGAGTTATACTGCTCATCATTTTAACAAAATAATTCTATCATAACATCTTAGGCTGTAACCGCAAGAGAAGAAGTAATCGGTTTGACTTTTCGTTAATAAATAAAAAGCGGGTAGCTAGTTTTTAACATTTAAAAACTGTTTTGATCCTAAAAGAGTATGCGAAAGTGAAATATATCTAAAATCCACGAGTAAAAACTTAAAATCTCACCTAAAAAGGTTGTCTTAATTTTGCTAATTACAGTTTATTAAAATGAAAATTTGAATTCCTTAAGTAGCCTAAGTAGGCTTTCCGTGTGATGACGGAGTAAGAATATAATATACCACGGCTTTTTTTTTGGTCATGAGTATCGTGTAAAAGACGACCAAGGGATATAATATTTCTCTGCCGTAGTTTTGAAGGCCCGACCCCACATTGGGATGAATATGATTTGAGATGATGATGAGGTATGTGCCTAATTTTAAATATTTAGAAATTGGAAAACAATCGATAATGATGGCATGCCCACATTCCTAAAGCATAGTCTGAAACCCTTTGCAACAATTTTGCCTCCTTTTTATTGCTGTTGGTGGCAAACAAGCATACAGAACACCTGATGGTAAGTGACCTGCGGCTTATGGACCTTTGCTAGGCCACTGTCTACCGTGAAGAAAGTGAAGGGAGTATGAATGCGTGCAATGTGGTTCGGTGATACTAAAGGCATCACCAAAACCTACCACAAGCAAACACCCTCAGAAGTTGGGCTTCCAGCTTTCTCGCTCACCGAACGAAGGGCAGTAATAAATTGCTACTACTCAGATGTTGATTGTCTGCGAAAGTGTGGTACTACACCAGACAGACCAGCCCGCGGCTGTAGACAAAACTGTTTACAGGGTGATATGTGGCTATGTGTGGTGATTTAACAATTTAGGACGAAAATTAATAAGTATCATACTCACTTCTTTCTGCTTCATGGTTAGATGTAACTATTAATCCCGTGAGACTGAACAGTAATGAGCCGTCGAATTCTAGCAAATCTTTTATATAGCCACTTATTGTGATAACGATACTGCTCCGGTTCAGGGGTTAAATTTTGATGACCTATGTCTTTGCGTAATGAGGCATAAAGCGCCCCCCCCCCCGTCATGGGAAAAAGTAAACAATAATTAAGTACCTATGTAACAAAAGTATTTTTTTTAATTACAGTATATTAAATTTCATTATTTATTACATATTTTCAATCATAATTGGCAAATTTTGCTATTACGCGTTATTAGGTTCGGTCAGCTATTGATTTGTGTTCTTATATCTATCAGCAATAAAGGATTGATGACTAATTGTATTTTTAATCGGTTACTTTATGAATTAATTATTAAATAGGCTTTTTTTAAAATTAGCGAGTTCGAACATTGCTAAATTCATCAGAGTTTTCTATTGTGTTTTTCTCGCGCCTAATTAGAAAGGTAAGCTATTATTAAATATAGGTATACATTATTATGTATACCTATATTTAATGTGCATATGTATGGAACATATTCAAATTATGTGAAATATCTTATACTTAGTCCATAAATAAGAGCCATTCGGGCAACTTAAAAGGATCTTCTCGTCCAATATACATCAGTTTCTGGAAGCATAGGTCTACGACCAGTGTGTGTTACCAGTGATGACTTACGGCACGGCAACGTGGTCCCTAAATGTAGGCCTCATAACCAAGCTCAAAGTCACTCAACGTGCTATGGAGCGGGCTGTGCTTGAGATTTGTCTGCGAGAGAGAGATAGAATCTTAAATACAGAAATCCGTAGAAGAACGGGTGTAACTGACAGAATGAAAAATTAGTACGCTGAAGTGGCAATGGGCAGGCCACATCGCTCGGCGAACTGACAACCACTGGAAAGAACGGTTCTCGAGTGGCAACCACGTATCTGACGACCACGTATCGAGTGTTGGACGACCCCTACTAGGTGAATAAACGTGGTAAAATTTGTTGGGCGTCGTTGGATGTAGGCGGCACAGCACCGCACTCCATGGCGTAACATGAGGAAGGCCTAACTCCAGTGGTGGACGACGATAGGCTGAAATGATGATGATGTTCAAGAGCCATTCCATTTTGTGATGGAGTTAGAGTATAATTCACCATATCATTCATCTTGCCTTGTAGTAAAAGAGAAAGGGATATATTATATATACTAGCAACTAACCCTCGCTTCGCTTCTTTTTCAGTCGCCTTACCCGCGCACTTTCTGTTCCCATGGGAATACCGGGATAAAATATAGCCTATGTTACTCCCTGATATTATAGCTTTCCATTGGTGAAAGAATTTTTGAAATCAGTTCGGTGGTTTGAGCGTGAAAGCGTAACAAACAAACAAACAAATAAACTTACTTTCGCATTTATAATGCAAGGATATATAATTTGTGTAAGAGAAGGTAAACTCGAAATAAAACCCTATATCGACTTATCTGACCAGCGCGGTACAGTAAATCAATTACCCTTATAATATTGTGGAGGAGACTCAAACACAGCAGTAGGTTGTATATAAGCTGACATGAATATAAGAGCTAAACCCATAGCTGTCTAACGCTCATAGCCCCTTCGTGAGAATTTCTTCAAGAAGATTTTAAAAAGTATTAATAATAAACATTTATCGCATTTAATTAGTTTACTATTTCGTTTGCAAGTGTTGCCTCCTGAAATTACCTGATCTCTGCGTTGTAAACCAGTTCACTCCTTCACCAGCCCTTATAAATAATATAATTTACTGCTGCAAGCGTCTAAGTAGGGCTTCCAATCCCGCAATAACGGGATCTCGGTATTGCAGGATCCCGCGCCATTTTCCAATTCCACATGATGCGGGATTACAGGCGCGGGATCCGCGGGATTTGCGGGACTGAAAAAAGCGTGCATGCAAGCTCATACTTAATAAACTTTCAAACTCAAACAGTAATATATTTCTTATATAAATTTTGTTTTTTTTTTTTTTTTTTTTTATTGTCAACGGTGGCAAACGAGCAAGCAGCACACCTGATGGTAAGTGAAACTGCTGCACATGGACCTTTGCAATACCAGGGGCACAGCCAGGCCGCTGCCTACCGTGAAGGAAATACTCTTCTTAAACCTCGTTTAAAGAAGGACATGTCATAGCGCTCGGGAAACACAGCAGCAGGTAGTTCATTCCAGAGCTTGCACGTACGTGGGACAAATGATCGCTGGAAACGTACAGTTGAAGACCATAACGTTTCCAGGTGAAATGGATGAACCCTGCTGCGATGTCGAGTGGTACGTTGGTAGAATGGTGACGGTGGTACCAAGTCAAACAGTTCCTCGGAGCATTCCCCGTGAAAGAGTCGGTAGAGTACACAGAGTGACCCAAAGTCTCTCCGCTGCTCCAGCGACTCCCATCTGTCCGTAAGATTGGGATCCCCGACGATTCGAACAGCCCGTCTTTGCAGGGAGTCAAGTGGGTCTAGCTGATATTTGGGCGCATCTGCCCAGAGATGTGAGCAATACTCCACATGAGGACGAACTTGTGCTTTGTATAGCACAAGACGCTGTCTCGGTGTGAAGTACCGCCTGGCTCTGTTCAGGACGCCCAACTTTTTGCTTGCCAATTTGGCTTTGTCCTCCAAATGACTCCCAAACTGGACTTTGCTCGATATTTTGACGCCGAGAATCCCAATACTCTCAGAAATTGGGAGAGTTACTCCTTGGAACTGAGGCGCCATGACAAACGGGTCCTTCTTTGCAGTGAACGCGCAAACTTGTGTCTTTGTGGGGTTGAACTGGACTAGGTTCCGTTCACCCCATTCCGAGGCCCGCCCCAGAGAGCGCTCGACTTCAGACACAAGTTGAACCCTTCTTTCCTGAGTACTCCGAGGGATATTCCGTTGCTCAGTGTACCGCTCATCACCCGTACTGTCATCCGCATAGCAACGTATACTCTCGATAGAGAGCATGTCATTGATATGCAGGATAAACAACGTCGGGGAGAGCACCGAGCCTTGTGGTACACCAGCATTAATGGTCATGGTATCGGAGCAGGAGACATCTACGACGACTTTTATACTGCGACCATCCAAAAAGCTGGCAATCCAATTACAGAGTCCCTCGGGGATTCCGTAAGATGGTAGCTTCGATAGAAGTGCCCTGTGCCAGACCCTATCGAACGCCTTTGCGATATCTAGGCTGAACGCCAGCGCCTCACCCTTGCCCTCCAAGGCCTCTGCCCAACGGTGTGTGAGGTACACAAGAAGATCAGCCGACCGACCATGACGAAAGCCGTATTGGCGATCACTGATAAGCTGGCGATCCTCAAGGTACTGCAGAAGCTGGCGGTTTATAACCTTCTCCATTATCTTGGAGAGCAAGGATGTTATCGCAATTGGCCTGTAATTCGATGGGTCAGACCGGTCTCCCTTTTTAGGGATCGGGTGGACATGGGCTACCTACCACGAAGACGGAACCCTATTTATTTTATTTAATTTAACTCAGTTTAAAAACGTGTTATTTTTGGTTGATTTTTAATTTTCTTTTGTATTTTTTGAAGTAAATTTATTTTGATTTGTTTTTTTATTCAGCGTTTGTTACTGTTTTTTTTGAGAAAGAAGAAGAAAACGGTGTCCTTAATTTGATTGATCTCATACTAGTAGTAATACTTAAATAAATGTGGAGTTAGTTGATAATTCATAGTGTTTTTGTGATAAATAAACGGAGTAATTTCATTGATCTTATACTAATAGTAATATCTATATATAAATACGTGAAGCGAAAACTTTGTACCCCTTTTTACGAAAATTACATAAATGGACAAGTATGAAATTTGGCACAGTTGAAGTATATAATGAGGAGAAGTGCATAAAACTAATATTTCATATAATAATGGATTAAAAATACATTAAATTCATTAAAAAAGGCATTACGCACACTACAACGCAATCGCTACACACACACACGCACATATGCGCGCGCTTATACACTTTTCTTCTTCTTCTTATTTAATGGCAATTAGCTACAATAATATGAGCTATTGGTGTCAGTGTCGAGTTATTATATTCATTTTTCATCTCTTTAGTCTTAAGTCTTTTAGTCAGTCGTTAGCATTATTTGGTGCTGATATCCAAGTCATGCCTTCTTTGGGAATTTTGGCAGAATATCAAAATGCACGCAATTCACTGTTATATCATATTCGCTGCATTTCAGAATTTTATCTGTATTATTTTACATAAAATATCAGCAAAATTATTCAATATAACACTTAAAACACTAAAATAATGAAAAACAATATAAAACCGCTACGTGACATTTGACATTCGCGTCAAAACTCCTTATACATTTTTGTTTACGGTTAAAATCTGTGGTCAAACCGAATGTCAAATAATCATAATTATGATAACAATGTCTAATATACATTTGCACTTTAGTGAAATACAGCTTGCTCAGTTTACAATAATACATAAATAATATTAAAAGAAAATTGTGTAACAGAAAATTAAATGAATTATGGCCAAATTTCAACCACTCGACGACCATTAGTTTTAATAAATGTGTACCTAGTTAGTCGATTAATTCATTCATTTTTGTTACAAATAAACGGTGTAATTTGTGTGATCTGATATTAATATTAATAGAACATCTGGTTCTATGCGTATATGCATCAACACCCACGGATATGAGAAGGGGTGGTGAATTGTATACTTACTCCGTCACCACACGGACAACTGTATAAATATTTGGTTAGAATTTTAAATCTGTTGTATAATATTACTATGGCAATATTATAGGTTTAATGTGGTACTGTCAGGCAAAATTAACTGTTCACTCTGAGAAGTAGATTTATATTATTTTACCCGATGACATGAGAGCAGAGATAGTGTTTCTATTGTAATCACATATACAATGATGAACAGAAGGTGGCGACCGCGTCCCAGTTCCTGACGCTGTCGAGCATCTCCCTGGCGATGGTCGGCGGCGTCAATTCGGCACCGATGATCGTGACGAGTTCACGGCGCTTCCCCGCTTCGAGCACACGGTACGAGGTACGGCACACGCTTCGAGCTTGTGCTGCGCCGTATCCTCGTCGCCATCGCAGTGGTGGCAGGATGGTGTGCTCTCCCTCCTGATAATCTTGTGCAGGTACTTGGCGAAGTAACCATGCCCCATCAGCACCTGCACCAGTCGGAAGGCAAGCACCCCGTGCGTCCACTCCAACCACTCCATCAGCACCGGCCGAAGGCCTCGACGGTCCTGACACCGTACCGAGGCCTCTCCAGCCGGACTGCCCAACGGGCAATGACGTCTCGGCGGGCATCGACCCGCCAGGCGGTGATCTCCTTCAACAAGACCATACCGCCGCGGGCGCGCGTCTCCGACACCCGCCGGTAAATTCCGGCGAGCATCTCTGCCTCCAGGTCCCACGGGGAAGTTCCGGCCAGGAGGCATGTTGCCTCTGTCGCCACTGTACGGTAACCACGTATGGCCCTGATCGCCATGACCCTTTGTGGTCGCTACAAGAGGGCTCTCAGACGGACGGTCAGGGACCCCGTCCACATCGGTGCGCCGTACAGGGCCATCGACCGGATCACCTCCGCGTACAGCCGTCGGCACATAACGCTGGGTCCGCCCACATTTGGCATCAACCAAGAAAGGGCGGACGCTACGCCGACAAGCCGGGGAACAAGTCAACGGAAATGCTCCCGCAACCACCAATGCCCGTCGAGCACCAGGCCCAAGTACTTCATGTGGGCCTGGATACTGATGGTAACCAAATTCAAGGTGATCGAAGCGCCGGCGAGAGCCCCGGCAGTACGGGGGCCATGGAACAAGAGGGCCTCCGTCTTGTCCAGGGCTACCCTCAACCCTAGCGCCAGGGGTTGCCAGGCTTGCCACCTCCTCTAGCGTCCCACCGAGGGCTGTGACGAGCGTATCGTCAGCGTAGCAAATTACGCCCAGCCCGGGTGGGAGGCTTCCTCTCAACGTCCAGTCGTAGCCGATGTTCCACAGGGTCGGACCCAGAACCGACCCCTGTGGGACCGACGCCGAACGCCGCCAGAACCGACACCGCACGTCATGGGCTACTATACCATGCTGGGCAAACGTATTGCCATAGCGTTTTACTTCGAGTTTTCCTTCTTTTGCATAGATCTTATATGTATATTTAACCCCGTAGTCGTATTTTACGACACTCACGGGCAAGACAGGGGATAATAAAATTCATTCAGGGAAAAATAAAATTCACCAGAATTGTGTTCTTACTCTATCACCGCACAGAAAGTAAAGTTATCCATTCAATATGGATAACTTTACTTTACTTGAGATCAAAATAATTTCAAACCATGCACTGAATGCAAACATGTTACTTTCTGCCAATTGGCCGAAGTCAAATATTATGCCTATACAGTGCCTTTTATACGACATCAACATACGTTTATTATAGTTCATAAAATATAGGATGATCTCTGTGACAGTTGTCCCTAGTGCTGTCACGCTTACGAAAAAGTCCGTAGTATTTTATCGATAAAACTCTTTATTTTTATAATTGTGATTTTCTATTATGGTGATATTTATATTAAATACAAACAATGAAAATCTTTTTGAATTTATTTCAATCAAAAAGTCTTTTTTGACTGTTTTAATTATTCAAAAGGAGTACAATCAAGGTCTAGGTCACTATTATCGTCATCACTGGAACGATCCTGCTAGAACATACATCATTTTTTGCCAAATAGGGACAGTCGTTAGATCAATCAATCAATTACAACTGTTTTATAAATAAATATGTCTAGTTTATTGACAATAATGCGTACATAATATTATTATCTTCTATTCTGAGACGAAAAGTAGTTTTTTAACGTTTAATTAATTCACTTTATGTATTTTATAATGTAACTGTCTGTTTTAATTGTAAAAAATATGTTGAAAGTTTTATATAGGTACTGTATTAGGTTTATTTCTTTTATGAATAATTTAATAAAGATCGGTTTTTGATTTACGTATATCGACTGTCCCATCTCTTTTTTATTTTCAGTCCAGTATGACCTTGTAAGTGTGCAAGCGTATTTCAGTACTTATGAGGCGCATTTTAGGCATGAATATTAATATTTTTATATTTATAATATATTGTAATTTAGTTGCAATAAGACTGGCACGAGAAGAATGAAAATATATTTGATACAAAATGAAATTGTAAACATGTCGCCGTTCAAACTTACTTCGTCGGTTTCGTTGACATCTGTCACAGAGATCAAGCTATATTTTATGGACTATAACATAACGTGAGAAACAACGTCGGACCTAGCATTATTCTGTGCGGCACCTTATACGATACCATGCCAATCCAGTGACAGATTTTTATAGCATTTATAATATTAATTTATAAGTCATTCATTCATCGCAGCTCATAACCTCCCACTGCTGAGTTCGAACCTTCTCCACAATAAGAGTGAAATTAACCTGCTACATCATACTAGTCAGACGGATTACTATATGATTATTTCGAGTTTTCCTTCTCTTGGATAGCTGTTATATACACATTATATCTCGTAGTGGTCTAATACGATATCCACGGACAAGATAGATGATGTGAATTGTATTCTTACTAGTGTTGCCCAAAAAAGTCTTGGTCTTGCGGTCTTGGTCTTGGTCTTGCGAGAAATGCGAGACCGAGACCAAGACCAAGACCGCTTAATTTTTGCAAGACCAAGACCAAGACTGGCCCTGCAAGACTTGAGCAAGACCAAGACTGGGCCTGCAAGAGTCTCGCGGTCTTGCATTTAATTCAAATCACCATTTCAGCTTATATACGGTTGAGCTCGTGTCTTCTACATAACAGGAGGAGAATCGGCCGTGGCCGGAGGGGAATCGCCACGGTGATCGGTCGTGTTGTTACAGGTCATACATGTCAAGTTTTCCTTCTCTTGCACCGATGTTATATATTATAGCCCTTAGTCGTGGGTTCGCAGTCACGGGTAAAATAGGGGGTGATGAATTATATTCTTACTCCGTCACTACACGGCAAGTCAAATCAGTCTTGAGATATCCATCTATTGGCCAATCGATTCCCAATGTTGGTGTTGGCTTTTCAGAATTACTCTTCGGAAAGGCTTAAGGACAAAAATACCGTGATCACGAGAGTGCTCTTGCCCATTATACATATTTATATATCCGTTTATTCATTAGCCCAACGACGTTCACTGTTGGACATAGAAATATGCCTACAATTAATCTATATAAATGTCCATGTAGGGACAGAGTACGATCACCATCAGGCAGTACATGAAGCGTTGCTCCCAGCGCTATTTTGCCTCTGCCACGACTCACCCCAATCCACTAATGGTTGGGGCGGTAAACTACGTCCCCTCAAAAATATCCGCGGTCCGACGTCCTCGTCATCTTCTTGAAGAAGAAGATGACGCTATTATGATCGCCCAAGAAAGGACCTACACAGCTCGCGCAGCGCTAACAGATAAAACTCCGCGGTATCGGCCTCGTCGTCGAGGTCGAAAACCGTGCCGCGTAAAAGTCATTAACCTAAACTTGGCCACGCCCACTTTGCTCTCAGCGACGCCCCGAGCCGAGGTCCGTTCCCCACAGGGGGGAGCCCTCGGGCGATGTTCGCTTAACTTACTTACCGGGTTGAGAGCCATCAGCGCTCACCCATTGACCGCGTTAAGCTGTCAAGGTCATCTGCGACCAACAGCTACACACACACACACGAAAAAAAAAACAGAGTACGAATATAATTCACCACTCTCTTACCCGTGGATGTCGTATCAAATCGGATCGGGCAATGGTGTTAGGAACCCATGAAAAAAAATTGAAATAAAAATATCGATTCGTTAATGAATTGAGAGACATGTAAGTTCTCAATTTTGTCATCGTTTTTTCGTGTAAATTGATTAAAATGTATAAAGGAATGATACTTAATCTACAACATATTCGTATTTTGTTAAATGTTCATTAGAATTTGAATAAATCAATGATTACGTTTGCATAAGCAAGACAAACTTCGCTTTAACATCAATCGGCCGATGACCGTTGATGAGTCGCCTTTGTACCTACGTAATCATTGAAAGGTTCGCGCAAATCTAATACCTATTTATACTGTCGAAATTTTACATGCTTACATATATCCTGTCTGTACATACCTACATAATGCATAAAATTTAAGGCATAAACTCTTAGACACACATTATTTTAATCACTATAACTTTTACGTTATATTGTTTTTGTGTAATATACATTCTAATTATGATCTATGACTGTTGAACTACAACATACATGAACAGTTGTCCCATAACCTGATACACCCTGTGTATATAACATATGTGCAAGAGAAGTGAAACTAGAAAGAAAACCCTGTACCAACATGTCTGACCAGCGTGGTATAGTAGATCAATTTTCCTCTTACTGGAAGGAAGCTTAAGCCCAGCAGTGGCACTTTTATGAGCTGTGACGATGACGACGAATATCATACATTTTACAAGTATTAAAACCATAAAATTTTAAATCAGTTTATATGTTCTTGAATAAATAGTATATTAAGAGCTACATGGATCCAGCGGCCAAAGTATTTATATAGGCAATAGAGCAACAGGTTTTTTCAAGTATCCAGAGTATAAGTAACTAAACTGGAAATACAATAGAGACATACCACTTAACTTGAAGGGGAATATAAACAATCGCATTAATTGTAAAATATCGCATTTATTATAAAATGACATAAAATTTATTGTATCAACTGCCTCGTGTGGTGACGTCTTAAGAAAATAGGGTCGAAAGTCCTGTCATAAGAGTAGTAACGCTGTCTAATGGAACACCAGGGGAATAGAAGAGTAATTTTCTCCAGTGGTAAGTATTGTATTCAATAGTGAACTATAGGCTAGCAGATGGATAGATAGGATAGGATATTTGATTAATTTAGTTGGATTTTTCATTGCTATGATAAATTACTGTTACGTTATTCTAACTGCAAAACTTTGCGAGACTCTTGCTGCAATACCAAGACTTGGGTGCGCAAGACCAAGACCAAGACCAAGACTCGGGTGCGCAAGACCAAGACCAAGACGAGACCAGGTGTGATGTTGCAAGACCAAGACCAAGACCGGTCCAAGTCTCGTCTTGGTCTTGCATTTGGGCAACACTAATTCTTACTCAATCACCACACGGAAGATAAATAACGATATCAATCATTTATTCATTGACATATTTAAAATGTGTTTGTTGTTTTCTACAACTAAGGGGAAACACCTTGAATCGGTGGTTTTAAAAATATGCAGTTAAATGAATATAAATTACTCTCAGACCCAGAATATAAACCTAGCCGAGGCCGCGGGTGACTGGACCGGGGAGTTAGTCCGTCAACCGCCGAGAGGCCGACCGCACCACGACGACCGACGCCCCGAACAGCGGGGGGACGTCGGTCAAGGAAAGGATACTCCTAAAAGGGGGATTCCGTCGGGCCGACCACTAACGACAAGTTACCCTGCACCGGTGGTCGGCCCAACGATAAAGGCGACGTGTCGCGGGTGGGTTCCGGAGACGCGCACCGTCCCTCTGTTGCCCCGGATGAGGCCGGGCGACAGGTGCGCTGACCGTAGCCAGCCCAAAAAAAAGGCTCAGAATATATAGATCGAAAAAATAACTTTTATACGTTGAAATTAAACCCTCGGCACATCTGTAAAACATGACACTATCATCTGAGAGTTATAGGACCACACTGTTGACAGTTGTCTGTCTACAGCTGCGGGCTGGTCCATCCGGGGTAGTACCACATTCTCACAGAAAATCGACATCCGAGTAGTAACATTTGTTACTGCGCTTCGTTTGGTGAGCTGGGGAGCCGGCAGCCCAACTTTCTGAGGGTGTTTGCGTGTGGTGGGTTTAGATGCCTTTAGTGTTACCGAACCTCATTGCACGTATTCACGCTCCCTTTACTTTCTTCACGGTAGGCAGTGGCCTTACAAAGGCCCCATGAGTGGCAGCGACACTTACCATTAGGTGCACTGTTTGCTCGTTAGCAACAAAAAAAAAACTGTGCAATTGGAAATTGTAATCAGCTAATTTAGATCAATCAGAACATTTTTGTATACTAATATTTGTTTTTGAATGCAATGCGTAAAAATCGTAGAAAGGATAATTTGGACAGCATGATGGAGATGCCTTGTTTAAAACGAAAATAAAAAGCTAAAGCTAAAAATAGTAGTTCACTGAAATTTGATAGATAACTTCATTCAAAAATACTTTGATATTTTAAACTTTAAATAAATCTATATCTTCGATTACATTCTGAATCCGTTTATCTGTGAAAGTGTCAAATGTTTTTGCGGGTAGACCTTCTGCTACAGTTATAATGATGGGCGTACATACGTCCCATGAAACCAGGCCGATCGTCTCACGGGGACTCATATCTTCGTTTTTTGTTGCGGCAACGTTAGTTAATCTTTTATTGTACCTAAACCGCGTATCTGCGAATCACTATTGGGAAGGCGTTTGTTGTGTGCACATACGTTATGAGGGCAAAATGTGTTTTTAAATATGAATATTACTACATCTTTGTTATATTATAACTTATGGTATTATTTTTATTAGATTTACCTTATAAGACTGTTAAATGAATTAATTAAACACGAAAAAACGTCGAATATTAATAAAATTATTTTGTCGTACAAGATTATGAATGTTTAGGTAATCTAAATTTGTATTTCATTTTTGATTCCAGCCTATTGCTATCCACTGCTGGTTGTAGACCTTCCCCGCCCGTGTTTCGCCCGGCAACTTTCACCAGATCGTCAGTCCATCAAGAGGGAGAACGTCATACACTGTGTCATCCAATAGGTAGTCGCCACTCAAGAACCTGTCTTCCCCAGCGGTTGTCGGTTCGTCGAGCGATGTGGCCCATTTCCACTTTAGCATACTATGGCAGTTACAACCGTTCTTCTACGGATTTCCGTATTTCTAATCCTATTTTGCAAAAATAATCTCGAGCATAGCCCTATAGCACGTTGAGCGACTTTGAGGCCTACATTTTGGGACCACGTTTCCGTGCCGTAAGGCATCACAAGTAACGTACACTGGTCGTATCGTAAATTTGCACATGTTATAATTTTTATTATTGCATATCGATCATATATTTTTCTAGATTCATCATCATCATCATCTCACTTCATATAGGACCCACTGTTGTGCTAGAGTCACCTCTGCAATAGGAGGGCAATTGACCAACTGACGAGGACCAACGACTGGTCAGACGGGTTGGTAAATGGTTTTCTTTCAAGTCTTCCCTGTTTTATATATATTTAATATGTATATTATATCCCTTAGTCGTTTTTTACGACACCCACCCGCAGGATAGGGAGTGGTGAATTGTATTCTTACTCCGTCAACAAGTTATTACAAGGAAAGATTTTTAGATTGGATCGAGGAAAATTAGTGTGCTGGTGTAATTGTTGTCATTCTTATAAATCTAACAAAGCATCGCAATTAACTTTTGCGTAAAAAATATTTCATTTCGAATAAGCTTTATAATGCTAACTAGCAAACCGCCCTCGCTTCGCTTCGGTTTCTGTCGCCTTATCCCCGTAGTTGCCGTGCCCGGGGAATACCGGGCTAAATTATAGCCTAGTTTACTCCCTGATATTATAGCTTTCCATTGGTGAAAGAATTTTTTAAATCGGTCCAGGCGTTTTAAAAATTACCCGAAATTTCCGTGCGTTCATGCGTTTCTGCCATACCTACTGTAGCAATCAATCTTAACGCTCACATATAGGCCCCGTTAAGCTCTTCCGTATCCGTGGTGCCGTACTGCTGCGCTATCGTAGCTGTACACCATTTTACTTATTGGCTGACTAGTCATTTTGTTTTCCTGTCTCCCGCTTTGCATAGGAGGGAAGTGGAATCTCTCTTTCCAACTCCTCCTCTTTAATCTTTTCTAATTAAATTTGTTGCGGGTCCCAAGACAATTAAAATCATATTCCGGAACTGCCTGAGGGTCAAAAAAAAAATATTACCCGGAATAAACAGACAGACAAAAAAAATATAAAGTGATTTTTAGGCATATGTATAGTGCAAATAACCGTGTGAGCATGAAAAAAGCCTATTATTTTGACATTACAAACAGACACTCCAATTTTATTTATTGGTATAGATTAGTGTAACCCTCAAGCATGTTTAAGCTCATCTTAGCTGACGCAGAAACCATGTGCTCCAAGTACTACAGGTTATATAATATGTAAAATGTCGATATGAAACTTCGACTTCAGATTTTGATCCTTCCCTTTGGCCTTAATTAATTTTTTTGAGGACAAGCCGTGGTATATTCACACTCCGCCCGAGATGGAGGTTAATAGTACAAGAAATTTATATTCTACTTTTGATGATATTGATAATGATTCAAAACATATATCATTACCCGAAATAACTAATTTACGACCCATTGTGACACCATTTGAATATATTTCTAACGAAAATATTCGATAGTTTGAGGAGAAAGTAGTTGTGTCTGAAATGACTAAAAAATCCAGTACAAGAGAAATAAATACTAATTCCAGTTAATGACAAGTATCAATTACCATAAAAAAAAATGATAGGCAAAGAATACAGAGATATTAAAAAAGTGGAAATCATCTTCAGCAGCAGAATAGACCTAACAAAACACTTGGTGCTAAATATAATTTAGTTTAATTGTTAATTGCTTTCATTAAAACATACTGAATTCATTTGGTACATCCAATGATTTATAATGATCATCATAAGATGATTTATACAAAATGCTTTTAGGAGGTTTTAGGAGTAAATTGCGGTGAAAAAAGAAAGTTATTGGCGCTACTCCAAATGCCCATACAAATATGTCTCGATAACGATACGAAAATTTTGACATAAATATTCGTGCTAACCTCACTGCTCAAAGAAAGACACAACTCTAGAAGTTCTAATACACATTAGATACTATCTACAAATAGATAGGCATAAGGAGTTAGAGAACGTTTTTAGTTGCTTTGCGTATGCACGTAAAAGTAGTATGTACGCTATTTGTTTGGAGAAGGGATAGGTGGCGATCGCTGTGATAAGAAACACACAACTAATTTCCATTCCAATACTTCACCAGATACAAATTTAAATACCGTTACTTCCCAAGTTAATAATAAAAACAATAAAAAAAAATCAAATAATTGAACATTTCTTGGTTTTATTACCAAATTTACCACCTAATTCTTATCATCGTAAATCACGCTCAAAACAATATTTAGAATTTTTGTGTTTTTTTTAATCGCAGTTATTTACATGTAGAATAAGCAACTTAAATGTCTAACCCAAAAGTTTTAAAACATTTTTGATTTTATGTCTTACGATACCACTTTCTAATTCATTAAAATATTTTTAACAATTAATGAATAAAATAATAAGATAAATAATATTATTTCACGGCTTTAGGATTTAAACAATAGCAAGTCACGCGATTACAGTTATATTGCTATTATTGGATTGAATTAGCACTTCACCAACAAAAGACTTGAGATCTATATAAATGGCTGCCAAATTCTGTAGATAATTCTAATGTTTATTAACTAAAAGATCGTATTGTAGCATTCTAAATAAATTTAATACACAATTTTAATTTTTTCCTGTTACTATGACCCTTATAAGTTTTAATAATGATGACGAGCATGTAAAAGAAATAAATATCTTTCCTTCCCTCCTTCATTTCATTCTTTTTATTTTGGTGGTATATCATTATTTTGCAAATAAATCTATTATTGTTCCAAAGTGATAAGCTAATAAAATATTGTTTTTCCTGAAGTATTTGCTCCTATAATTTTACAAGGCGCTTAGATTTATAACTCGCGCCGATAAGGAAACGAATAGTAAATGGCGGCGCTAATCGTTCCTTCTCCCTCGCACGTTATGTATGTACATATTTACGCTCACAGGTCGACGGAATACCCAATAAGTAATAAGATTAATCATCCTGAATCTGCTTCAATTAATTGCTAAATAGTTATTTGTTATTATTCTTTATTTTCTGTTGGGCTTTTTCTTTGTTATTGACGTTCGTTATTGTTTATTGTTAATATATTTGTTACTTTTAATTAAGTTAATTTTAAGAATATTATAATGTATAAATATGGCACTACACTAATCCCATAATAAAATAACATACGTAGGTACTAAATACCGACCAAATGTTAATCGGAGTAGCACAAAAAATTTCAACCATTATTCAATAAAATATTTTAATTATGTACTCCCCTTTAAGTTATTTATACGTTCTTCAAAATTACTAAATCTGTGCTTCTTCGTGTGATTAGCGCTTGTTAGCTTTTTAAATAACATAAATTGCTTACATTTTATTATAAAACAACCAATACAGATATTAAAAAAATATCATCTATCTGGTCATCTTGTTTTACTGACGGTCCAACCTGTCATTACAAGAAGTGATCGCCATTTTAAATTCGTGTCTTTATTGACGCGAGTTATACCGTTTTAAAATTTTATAACCTCATTGTTTTCCAATTAAGAATTACAAAAAATTTAAACGTTCAAATATTTACTGAATATTCGCATCGTTGCCCGCTAATGGTAATGTGGTAATTCACTATGTACATAATTCACATAAAGTACTTGCGAATATTCGCATATGCGATTGCGAATGTTCGTTTATGCGATTACGAATGTTCGCGTTCGACTGTGAATATTCCTTACATCACTACTGGTCATAGATAATTGGAATTTGCTTATCTTCCTCAATAGGCTATTGGCATAATAGTTTGACACGGACGATAATAAGTTCTTGGGATCAAAACTGGGGTCGTGCAAAGAAGTGTCAAATATTTCTACATATATTTACTCGGGCAATTGTGAACAGCAAAGCGAAACTGTGGGTAGTTAACTGAAATAGCTATTCGCCCTCTATCATGCGTTAATATAAATAGTTCTGATGGAAGAGATATTACCTCTATCTACGCCTTCGCGGATAGCGGTGTGAGAATGCAAATAAAATCCAACTAATCATTACGGATCCATGTAACGAATATGATTACGTTTTCTTCACACTGGAGCTAAGACTATATGTTGTATACGTAATTGTATTCAAAAGATGGTAAAACAATGACAGCCCGCTGAGTTTCTTGCCGGATCTTCTCAGCTTGTGGCCGTGTTCCCATCCGGTTGTAGACATTGTATTGTATTCTAACGATGTATAAATTTGACAATATGTAAGTGCCCTCAAGGTGCCTATGCAGAATAAATGATTTGATTTGATTTCCATTGTGGAGACCCGGGACCAATTGTGGAACTTATGCAGGCTGTTCATCTTCTCAGCTCATATCATCCCACTGTTCTAGTTATTTGGGTTGGCATAAGATTATATATTGAGTTTTCCTTCTCTTGATGTAATGTATGTCCCTTAATTGTCTTTTACAACACTTATGGACAAAGGGATGATGAATTGTATGTATATTCGATGAAGTAGGTAACCACATGTAAAATAATAACAAAGCCTAATCGCTTATATTACTGATATGGACTGTAGAAGATATTAATGTCTTGACTTATGAATACTAAAATCAGCTGACCTCCCATTGATACCTACATAATCGCGTTTTTGCGCAGTTATTTCCTAAATATCAGTTTAAATTTTAAAATAACGAATAAAAATAAATATAACAGAATTTACTATCGGTGTCATTGAATTAATTGTATTGATAGTATGCAATAGGGACGGTAATTGTTACGGAAAAAGATCGATTCATATATCGATTCGAATCGACATCCAAAGAATCGATTCTGAAAATAAACGAGGTCTAAAAGACCAATTTTTCAAGAATCGATATTTTCCTGTTTCTTTTTTAAGTTATTAATTAAAATCTAAATATAATCATGTGAAATAAAAAGATTAATAATCCACCTTGTATAATTTTTAATCATACATGTAAAGAAGAACTTTCTAGAACTTTGTTCATAATCGTCGGGTATGTCGAGGTGGTAGTTGTGAACTGTATTTACACTTCGTTACCACACGGTTTGATGTTGTTGTTTACGAGTACGATATTTTTTTTTAAACTACTCTTGAGTACCGATATCGGAATTTTCTCTTCGATACCGTGTCTCTAATCGATTTTTGGAATCGACCTAGTACGGCATATCGATTTAAAAATAGTTCTTTTTTTTTTTGCTCCAATTTCACTATTCCTAACGCGCAAAATAATGCGATCTAGGGCTGGTATTGTGCTAACGTGAATCGGCGGAAGTAGGGTTGGCAATCGTCCGGTTCTTCGTACAAGAAGGCAATTTTTGTTTTTTTATACGAGGATATGATCAAATTTGCACAATTATATACTAGATTTTGATAGAAACGGAATTTTACAATATACCTTCTTCAGGTGTTAAAAGAAACTTAAAACAGCCTCAAGAAGTCAAAAGTAATAAATTGTTATTGAATTTTCAGTGGTATTCATACGTTTCCAATAATAATAATATATATGATTGTCATTATGAAAATTAACGTTGAGTGCTCTTATATTTAGTCGCCAACTCAATTTTTTATCTTTTTTTTTTAAAGACACCCTGCACTAAGGAAATTAATTCATGTATAGCGGGGGACTTTACAAACATAAAATTAACGGACACAAATTACATCCAGACTCAGAACAACAGTTTGTGGATCGCACGAAGTGTTGTCATGCATGAGATTCGAACCCTCGACACTGACATTGTAGCTCAGTATCTAAACCACTACGCCATCTGTGCAGTCTATTTTATTATTATCATGTACATATATTAAATTACAATTACATTGCTTGATGGGTGTACAAGATTTATACTATATATAATATTTAAGAAGTAAATGCGTTTGGCAACCTTCTTTTTAAATAATCTTGACTAGTGTTAAATAAATATTGATTTGTTTACATTTCATTGAATACTAATTTTGACTTCAAAATAAATCATTCCGAAATTGTAGACAGGTTTGACATTCGAGTCTTCTTCTTGTATAATAAGATACAATTATGAGCTATTGGCGCTAGAATCGAGTTATAACATGTATTCTTCACGTCTTTAGTCTTCGTATTTTAGCCCTAATCGTTACCATTGATTAGGTGCTGACAATCAAAGCAATCATTTCAATATGAAAATGCAATTCACTACTAAATCTTATTCACTTATGCAGATAAAACGCTGAAATGTATTCAGCGTTTTATCTGCATTATATTACATAAAATATCAGTAAAATTATCCAATATAACACTGTAAAACTTTAAAATAATGAATAAAATTTAAAAGCGCTATATTATATTTTGGTATTCCCGTCAATAGTACGACATTCGAGTCTGTAATGAACACATCCAAGTGGACAGATATAGGTTTAAAGCCTAGTTCATAAACTTGATTCGAAAACGTTTATTTAGGAAACGTTAATCTTTAATTCAATCATGATAAGAAAGTAAAATATTTATTCTGTTCTAGAACAATTACAAAATTTTATAATTAATGTGCGTAATACATGATAATTTAAACAAACGGTAAAATCAAGTAACTTCCAATATAAATTAATCTAAGTTTAATGAGAAACAAAAAGTCAGTAATTGAAAATATATTATAAATTACAAATGAAAATATTTTTAAATTTAAATTCCATATACATTTTTTCGAAATCCGTAGAAGAATGGGTGTAACCGACAGCACGAAGAATTAGCACGCTGAAGTACCAATGAGCAGACTATCTTACTCGTCGTACCGACGGCTGTGGAAGAAATGTTCTCGCGTGGCGACCACGTATCGGACAGCATAATACAGGACGAACTAGTTGGATCGACGACCTGATGAAAATTGCGGCATTGGATGCAGGCGACGCAGGACCGGACTCTGTGGCAAAATATGAAGGAGGCCTACGTCTAGCAGTGGATGGCGATAGACTGAAATATCATTATCATTTCAACTGATATGAGATGATACATTTTTTTAATAAAGGTGTAATTGTTAGAACCATGCTTTCAGAATTGTCAACAGACAATTCAGGCTTCCAGCTACAAATAATCCGGATTCCCGCAGAAATTAGATGTTTGACTAGTAGTAATTTGCTTAGCAGGAAAGATGAGCTGGCGGCCCAGTCATTGTTCCTGTCTCTTTATCCTCATTTGATTCTCTCCAATCCTGCATCATTACAGTGTGCAGCATGCTGTTGTACCCGGCTGTACAGTTGGCTTTGCGAAGGTCCATGATTGGCAGCTACCAGGCACTTAAATAATAAATTGTGATAGTACACCATTTTGAAAATTATTATCCCTCAAATACTGAAAAGTTAATAAAAATCAAACTTAAAGACTTTCTTTTTAACATATTATCTGATAGCAATTGCTTTTGCCTCCCCTGTCATTCATGCAAATTATAATGCTCTAATATCATTGTTTAATTCAAATATATTGGAGTACTTATAATAAACCATGAGGAGCATTATGGATAATACCAATTTCTTAATCAACATGTTTAGCGTTTCAAAGTTCTCTTATAGACATTGGTCTTCCCAAGGGGGGAAATGCGGTTAGGGGTGTCGGGGATCGAATGTCAACAGACGGTCTCGCCAGCGCTCCATAAAACTGCGGAAGGGACCGCTGTTGGTTTTAGTGGGTATTCCGGTTGCAAGTGTACCGGCGAGTACCAACATGCCTATCACTGGCGGGGGATGGTGCGTAAATGCATTTCCACAGTGTAAACAAAAAAAAAAGGGGGGGGGGGGGGGGGTTAATGCGGTAATCCCAGCGGTGGACACGCGGATTGGCGCATACCCTTACAGTAATTCGACACCAGGAGGAGATGGAGAGTTCTTCCACAATACGATATGTAATATTCCTGGTAACGTATGACAACCCTCGGTAAACTTCAGCGGATCTCAATACCGATTTTTATATTTTGGTACAACGACATTTATCGAAGCATTATATAATCATTTAGTATATGTAGGTATAAATAAAATTACATTATTTCAGTTCATATACGTCCCACTGCTGGGCTCAAGACTCTTTCGCAATAGGAAGGAAATCAACCTTATTATACCATGCTGGTCAGACAGGCTCGTATAAGGTTTTATTTCGAATTTGCCTTGCATAAATGTTATATGTGTACTTCACTTAGTCGTCTTTTACGACACCCATAGGCAAGATAGGAAGTGGTGAATTGTTAAATATGACATTGAATATATTACCCATCAAGGTCACAATGAGCACCCTTTACTTACACACCAACTGCTTACATCTTACATCTTTCAAAATGAAACTCCAATATTCACTTACAATCATCATCCTGCTTTTATTCTAATTAATTAAGGTTGACTCAATATGTATTCTTCTCTCATACATTTTGCAAAAGGTATTGCAATTTAAATGTAATTTAAATATGCTGGATCATCATCATATTGCTCTTATCCCGATTACTAAAAGTCGACGCAATATGTACTCTTCTACGTACATATTGCTAAATTTTTGGCAACAGTTTTATGAGTGGCTGGCAATAACCCTCCTTGAAAATATTGACCAGACGGCATAAGATGGTTAGCCCAGGACGATATAAAGCTTATAGCCCAGTCGGGTCAGCTCAAAAATAGGGGTAACTTGGAATTAATTATAGTCAGAATTTTTTTGCGACAATGTTTAGGGGAGGTCACAAGTAGCTTAAAACCAAAAACTCGACCAAATCCGACCGGTTTGGTAGCCATATTGGTTTGAAGGTCAAACCTTTTTTAGCTATATCTCATTTTTTACAAAAATGATAAGAACCAAAGTTGTTGCAAATTTGATTATCTACAACTTTGGTTCTTATAATTTTCATCGTACAATCAATATTTACGGAAATAACTGCAAATAATTGCAAAAATGAGGTCAATGTATAATTCGCCTGTATCTCGATTATTAACGAATTTAGCAAAAAAAATTATAGAATCAAAGTTGTAGATCATTAAATTTCCTACAACTTTGATCCTTATGAATTTTTTCAAAAATTAATATTTATTAGTCGTCTTTTATGGCACCCACGCGCTATCTAAGGGTTAGAAGTATTCGTAGCCACACAGTAAGAAACTTCAACATAAAAAATTGAATTTAACAATAGGAAATTCATTTAAGTCTTGAATTCGTGGGCGATCAATATGCTTGAACGGATTTAACGCTAACTTTTAAATTTTAGTATAAACGATGTCTGCACAATCTTAAATATCACTAAGTCATCATCTCAACCCATACACGTACCACTGTTGGGTTCGGGCCTCCTCCACGATGGGTGGAAAATTGCATCTTACTATATATTTCTAAAGTACAATTAAAAAATTATTTCCTTAGATAGAATTAGAGTGCAGAGTTTAAAGAAAATTACTGAAATTTCTATTAAATTAAGAAACAGACAAAACTAATTGATATGTTGTAAATATTATAATTATGCTTATTTATATAACCGTATGCTATCCTTTGTTTAACTAGATAACCCGATGAACCTAAAATTTGTTTGATTATGCTCAACATTAACGTAATAAGCAATTAATTACTATTATTATTTGCTAATTGATTTACGCTGATTCGTTTCTCTAAAAATTTAAGCTTTAAACAATATGCTGTCTCCGTGTGGTGAGTAAGAATATCATTCACCACCTCGTATCTTACCTGTGAGTGTCGTAAAAGATGACTAAGGGGTTGAATATGCATGTAACATCCATGCAAGAGATTGAGAACTCTAAATGGAACACTATGGCAACACATCTCCCTAGACGAGGGCACAGGTGACTAGACTGGGGAATTGTCCAATCAATAACCCGCAGAGAGGCTGACCGCGTGAGGGCGACGTCCCGAAAGGGTGTGGTGGGGAGGTACGCTACGCGACAGCGGCTGGCCATGGACGACAAGGAATTCGGTGCCAGTGGTCGCCTCAATGGCGAAGGGGAAGGAATACGATGTAATACCATCAAAGGCATCAAATATAACTATTATATTACTACCGAAGTCACTGATGAAAAGAAGTGAGTTGTCACACAAAAAAAAATCGTAGTGTTTTATTATTACATTATGCCATATCAGTTCCTGAGTAATATGTTCTTTTATGCATATTACTTGTACAAAATAATTACGATGTTTCACATCTATCAGGCGTCCCGTGACGACTCACATTTTTTATTTGGTCTAGGAGTGTTAGTCTCAGATGGCTGTTACTCTTGCGCGGACTAGTTATCAGCGCAGTGAACTCTCAACTTAAGCTCCATGTTGCTTCGAGTCTGCTATTTATACCCGTTTTTCTCCAACAAGCCTCTCAAACGTGACGAATGTTACCGTAGCACACGTTCCGAATCGCCACCTTTCGATGAGCGATAACAGCTACGATTTTTGATTATTGATTATTTATATTTTAATTATAACTTAAATGATTTTTGATAAATGTTTACAAATACAGCTTTTAGAAAGTTCTTGATATTTTATCGTTTTATTGTGTATGTATTTGTCACTCTGCGTTCTTTTAACATATCTTCAAGAAAGACTGAACGCCAAAAAGATTTTCATCATCATTTTACATCAGCTTAAAACAATTCCATTCGACTCTTTCAGGTCCACAATTATATTCCCAAGAAGGGTTGATTTCAGACAAATGACTGATCATAAATAATAACCAAATTTTTTACAATGTGTACTATGAAATAAGAACACATGGGAAAGAAATGAACGTACTACATTTCGCTGGTGAGACAGGTTGGTGATAAGGTTTATTTCGAGTTTTTCTTTTCTTGCATAAATGTTACCTGCTTATATAATCAGGCCCTTAGTCGTCTTTTACGATACCCATGAGCAAAATAGGGAGTGGTGAATTATATTCTTATACGGTCACCACATGGGAAGAGAGTCCATCATCTCGTCTCATATATATCCCACTGTTGGGCTCGAGCCACCTTTAGAATAGGGAAATTGACTTACTATACCATAGGTTTGGCATATATGGTGCTGTGTGGTAGCGGCTTCGAATACTACCAACCCTTGCTTTGCTCGTGGGTGTCGTAAAAGACGACTAAGAACCCTAGATTGACCCGGACCAACTCCATCTGGTACCATTTGGGTCAACGATTACATTCCCAAGGAGGGTTGACGTCAGGTAGGCGGCCGGTCATAAAAGTCATTGCCGAAACTTTTTGCAATATGTCAAAACAGATGACATATTGCGTCGACCCCAAGTAATTGGGATAAGAGCAAGATGATGATGATGATGACCATAGGTTTGGCATAGGGTTTTATTTAGAATAGTTCTTATCTCACATAGATTTTATATGCATAAGTAGTCTTTTAATCACCTTTTGAGATACCCACGGCCAGGAAAGGGGGTGGTGAATAATATTTTTTCTCCATTACCACAGGAGTGTCTATAATCTACGAAATTCAAATCGAACGCAGCCTAATAAATGATAAAATTTTTAACAACATAATAAACGATATTTGCTTAGAGTGTCTTATAAGTTAAGTAAGAATTCACCACCATCTTCATCATCATCACAGCTCATATACGTCCCTCAGCTGGATTCGAGTCTCCTCCACATTGGGAGGGAAATTGACCTACCATGCTGGTCAGTCATGTTTGCCTAGGGTTTTATGTCGAGTTTTCCTTCTCTTGCTTAGATAATATTTGCATATCATATCCCTTAGTCGTCTTTTTCGATACCCACGGTAAGAGAGGGATGGTGAACCGTTTTCTTACTTCGTCACCACATCGAGTTCAACAAAAATTAATGACAATAATTTTCTTTTATCTACTATAAGTTAAATTGAATGCATGTTATATAATTTTTATTTTATTATCACACTTATCATTTTGTTATTATTTCATATTATGTTTACATTGATAACAGAGAATGATTTCGCATTAATTTTATATAAAAATATACTTTATATATGGTTATATATATATGGTTTGATAAGCGGACGGTTATTGATACATAACAGAAAAACTTAAAATGTTATTTAATTACGAACAGAATATAATACCTAATTTATTTATAATCATTGGCAGATTTTTATTTACTTCTTTTTGTAGTTACATGATTGTCCCCTATGGTGAAGATAAACGATGTCTGAGCGACCACGGACGTTAAGGATTTAGTTCCAGTGGTCGGCCTTATGACGATAGAGAGGAAATACGGCGGGTCGCACGCAAATCTTTCGTCACCCTAGATGAAACGAATGACGTGCGTCCATACTATAAGCCTATCAAAAAATGAAAAATAAAAATGGTGACCATAAAAGTTGCCAGGCCAGCCACGGACATCATGATACCATTGATCAGCCTAAAGTCTCTGGAGAGGGAATACAATGGGCCATGGGTCACGCGCCATAATTTTGTCGCCAATCAATGGCGAAGGTGGAGTCATTTCTGTCTACCGCTACTATTACTGCTACACAAACAAATATATTTTTGGTCTTATAATTGATGGCAATCATGGACGTAGTCGCTACCACACAGCAGATCCATCTGCTGTATGATAGTGGCTATGAATACTACCAATCCTTACATTGCTCGTGGATGTCATAAAAGACGATTAATAGCACTACATTGGCTTAGGCCTACTCAATCTAATGCCGTATACTCTAAAATTACATTCTCAATGACTATTGATGACAGGCAGGTGGCCATAAAACTATTGCTATAATTTTGCAATATGTACAATGGTAGGAGAATACATATTGCGTCGACCCCAAGTAATTGGAAAAAGAGTATGAAGAAGACGATGGTTTTTTTTTGGGGTTGGGTTGCCGTCGGCGCGCTCCTCGCACCACTCCGTCCGGGGCGACAGAGGGGCGTAAGCACGCACACCCGCAACCCACCCACGTGCACGTCGCCTTCGTCGTTGGGCCGACCACCGGAGCAGGGTAACTTGTCATCAGTGGTCGACCCGACGGAATATTATTATCTATTTGGGGTACCCTCCCATCGACCGACGTCCCCCCCTCGGGGAGAACGTCGGTCTTTCCTCACGAGGTCGGCCTCTCGGCGGGTGACGGACTAATTCCCCGATCACGTCACCCGCAAGAAGACGATGGTGCCGATGATCTAGTTGCACGAATGAAATTACACATAATAATGGCGAAACAAGTAAACAAAGCAAAAATGGGACTGTTATAAGAGGAAGACCTTACGTTTCTGGATCAAATTGGAAACGTGTTAGTAAAAGGTCATTATAGAGTATGCGCAACCGTAGAGAATACATGAAAACTTTGATGATTGGGAGTGAAGCGAAAACGCCCCACATCTACGACTAGTGTGTGTTACCAATGATGACTTACGGCACAAAAACGTGGTCCTTAAATATAGGCCCCATAACCAAGCTCAAAGTCGCTCAGCGTGCTATGGAGCGGGCTATGTTCGGCATTTCTCTGCGAGATAAAATCCTAAATTCGGCAATCCGCGGAAGAACGAGTGCAACTGAAGCATGAAAAATTAGCACGCTGAAGTGGAAAATGGGCAGGTAACATCGCTCGACGAACCGACAACCACTGGGGAAAAATTCTCGAGAGGCGACCACGTATCGGACGACGCAGTGTAGGACGCCCCCACTAGGACCACCGGTGAAAGTTACTGGGCGTCGTTGAATGCAGGCGGCACAGGACCGCACTCTGTGGCGTAAGATCAGTGAGGCCTACGTCCAGCAGTGGAGTGCGATAGCCTGAAATGATGATGATGATGATGAGTGCAGCGATGTAGGTATGTCAGGACCGTGGCTTGTGGAAATTCGTAGTTTCTGCCTACCCCTCTGGAAAGCATGTGTGATTGCCATATAATTATTCCATACGAGCCACTAATTATACCTTGGCAAATTAATTTAATAACATTGTGACAACTTTTTAACATTACAAAAATGCACAGTTGACATAGTGGTTACCGTGTTAAGTGTCACAGGGTCGATTCCCATGCAGAATAGTACTTTGTTTCTCTACAGATTGATGTTTTAAATATGAATGTTATTTGTGTACGTCAGTTATTTTTTTTTAAGTCCCCTTAAATTTTAAGGATTATTTTCATATTGCAGACAGTTAATTTATATATAAAATTCATCATCATCAGTATTATCATCATCAAAGAGGATAATTAACCTACGATACTATGCTAATCAGATTAATTAAGTATAGGGTTTTATTTCAAGTTCTCCTTCTCTTGCATAGATATTATGTGCATACTATGCCCCTTACTTTCCGTATGGTGGTGGAGTAAGTATACACAATTCACCACTCCTTTTCTTGCCCGTGGATGTCGTAAAAGACGACTAAATGATAAAATACGCATATAAAATATGTGCAAGAAATGAAAAACTCGACACAAAACCCTATACCAACCTGTCTGACCAGCATGGTATAGTAATGTCAATTTCCCTCCTATTTTGGAGAAGGCTCGAGACCAGAAATGGGACGGAGATAATATAAAATAATGATGTATATTTCTTATTAATTATTATTGTTAGGCCAAACACTGCTAATACGAATTACGAATTGCAACGCAATTTTAAGTATCTCAATTTGTAGTCAAGGCCAGCGCCATGGCTAGTACGTATATTTATTTATAAATTATCACTTGTTTTTCGTCACTTTAAGTGACACTGAAGTCATTATTATCATTTACTGTTGTTTCTACATAAAATACATCAATGTCATTATTATTCTTAACTAGCAACCCGCCTTCGCTTCGGATTCCGTCACCTTACCCGCGAAGTTCCCGTTCTCTTAGGAATACAGGGATAAAATATAGCCTATGTTACTTCTTGATATTATGGGTTTCTATCGGTGAAAGAATTTTTGAAATCGGTTTAGTGGTTTAAGCGTGAAAGCGTAACAAACAAATAAACAAACAAACAAACTTACTTTCGCGTTTATAACATTAGTAAGGATTATATTTAGGGTTGTGGGCGTTGAGATGAATTTGAAACTTTTCACTCTATTACAGATTTGGAATTAGTAGCCGACAGGGAACATGTCCAGAACCACATTGCCAAATACCGGGACCAGATTTCATCTTAAATATTAAAAATACTTGATACATTTAGTCTCTACAGCCGTTTTAAGTAGGTATTCCATACAAGTTATGCGGCAGTCAATGAACAGCATACAATTTTGACTTGAATAGTCAAATGGTTTGTTAGTTTATCGCGCTGAAAATATTAAAGCACTAATACCCGTATTTAAATTATTTTATTGTGTGGTAGCAGTTACGAATACTAATTTATCCCTTATCCCTTTTATTACTCATGACTGTCGCCGTAAATAACGACGAAATAATACCTGCACGTGCAATAATTACCTTCCCAAGGAGAGTTGACGTCATACGGGCGGCTGGTCATAAATAATACCAGAATTTTTAGAATATGTACTAGGAAAGACGAAAATATATTAAGTCGACCCCAAAATAATGCCGTTTGGTCAACAATTACATTTACAAAGAGGGTGGCTTTTAAGGTGATCGGTTCTATCGCTAAAACGTAAAAGGCAACTGGGAGGTATTCATATACCTAGGCTAACGACTTCTGATGCCGTTTGGTCAACAATTATATTTCCAAGGAGGGTTGATGTCAAGAAGGCGGCCAGGACTACCATTGCTAAAACTATTGCCAAAAGTATTTTGGAATATCTTATATTTTTTATATATGTATATTATATATATACTAATATTATAAAGCTGAAGAGTTTGTTTGTTTGAACGCGCTAATCTCAGGAACCGCTGGTCCGATTTGAAAAATTCTTTCAGTGTTGGATAGTTCATTTATCGAGGAAGCTCTTGCTTTTAGAGAAGATATTAAATATTATCTGCATATTCTAGCTATTTAATATACTGCCTTTTTTATCGATTCCAATACCTTTTTTAATCTAGATCTATACGTACCTAATTATGCCAAAAATGCCGAACCGACGGGACGATTGTCAAATGTTTGACAGGTAAGAACAATTTGTATGGCCAAATAAAATTGTTGTTTTTAGTTTACTCGCAATTTTTCCATATTTTCTCACCGCATTAACCTTCCCTGGACTTCCATAAATAATTCAAGACCAAAATTAGCCAAATCGGTCCAGCCGTTCTCGAATTTTAGCGAGACTAACAAACAGCAATTCATTTATATATATATAGATAATAGATTGCGGGCGCATGTGTGATGTGGTGGGCGGTCATGAGGGGAGAGGAGGGTGGTAGGCTCTGCGAAATGCCTAGAAAGAGACCTCAACTTTCTCGGCCGTCTACCACTGCAAAACGACTGCGACTTATGCGCAGTTATGAGATAGAGGATGAAAATAAGCAGAGGTTGGTTACTCAACGAGAAATCGCTGTACGAAACCGCGCTAGAGAAACAAGCGTTGAACGAACACAACGTTTGGCTTCACAAACAACTCTAACTTCGTCGAGTCGACAACGGGAATCAAGTGCTGAACGTTCTCAACGTTTGGTCACAGAAGTTTTAAAGTAAATAAATAAATCTTCAAAGCCACTATAGTCCCGGCCTCCAAAGTCACTATTCCTCGCGGACGAAGTCGCGGGCACTGCTAGTATATATATATATATATATATATAATAACAATTAGGATACTGGCGTGTAACGCAGTAAGAATACAATTCACCATTCCCCTACCTTGCCCGTGGGTGTCATAAAAGACGGCTAAAAGATATGCAGACAACATCTAAGCAAGAAAAGGAAAACTTGACATAAAAACTGTGTCTGACCAACACCGTATAATAAATCAATTTCCTTCTCACCGTGGAGGAGACCCGAGCCCAATAGCGAGACTTGCGTGGGCTGAGATGACGTTGAGGTGATGAATTGGAATAAGAGAGAATGCTGTTGATGATAATGATGATCAATATTTAAAATAAAATTCAAATGCTAGAATGTGTGTCCTGTATACGTGTGTTTCTGTTCTGTTTTTCACCTTTCACTTGTTTCAAGTTTTTATGAAAAACATAATGTGGATTTCCACAGTGCTCACCAAATCATTTCTTATTAAATTACTTTTAAATGTAAAATTTATGAAAAACGATATTTTTTTGATCGTCATCTATTTTTCGTCATTAATCAGCATGGTAAGGTTTAATATGAGAGTAAATCGTGAATATCGATGAAGGAATACGAAACATCTTTCGAAGACCGACAAAAACAGGCTAAAGAAATAATCTATAAGATAGTATCACTCAATTAGATGGATACAAGATAATAGTCTTAAAATTGCCATAAATAATGGCAATGTTTGGGTTGAAGTTATAAGCTGAGTATAAAATAATATTGCTGGGTTGCCGCAAGAGTTTCATGATTTAAAAAAACACAGCAACAAATTGCAGTTTAGAACTATTATCAATTAACAACGATTTTATCGCCTTTTATTGCGTAAAATTTAGGAGCTGTGTGATAAAATGGGCATGTGTTTAAATCTACTTACCTTAAAAAGGCGTAGGTACTTTTATGCGGTAGGACCACACTGGCGACAGTTGTCTGTTTATAGCTGCAGGCTGATCCAACCGGAGCAGTACCACACTCTCGCAGAAAATCGACGTCTGACTCCGTTCGGCATGTTCGGTGAGCGAGAGAGCCCGAAGCCCAACTTTCTGAGGATGTTCGTGTGTGGCGGGCTTTGGTAATGACTTTAGTATTACTAAACCTTATTGCATGTATTTACAATCCCTTCAGTTTCTTGACGGTAGGCATCGCCGGCAGTATTACTTACCATGAAGTGTGCTGTTTGCCATCAAGTGCAATAAACAAAATAAACCTACGGCTTCGGGGATGCAGTCGTGAAGTGCAGATATAAAATAATAATATATGACTACTATTTTGAAGCAATTATTGAGAATAAGTCCTGACAGTTCAAAGCACTCATTATCAGAATTGTCAGACCTGATCATTTCGGCTGTCTGGAAGTTGTGCACGATGTTAGGTACATAAACGTAAGGGTTAACTCGTCCACCAAATCGTTCAGCTTCAGCAGTAAAGCGCCTTTTATCATTAAGATGGTCAACCTTCAACCAGCAATTCCTCCGGGTTTCTCAACCAGCTCTCGCTCTCAGCGCTCACTCATAGTCCGGCCTAAGCTGTGAAAGCCACACACAAAAAAAACCAGCAGTTCATACGGTCTGTAAATGTTGTTAATTAGTTCTAAATTCTTCATCTTAAGAACACAATGTTCTTTCATAATGGTTAAGGGAACGTTGTGGTATGAAAGTAGTTGTAGTGACAAGGATTGAGAAAGGTATTTTAAGTTGGTTTGGTCATGTAGAGAGAATGAATGAAGGGAGACTAACAAAGAGAATTTATAAGGCGAATGTGAACGGAAGTGTTTACAACACTTCCGTTCACATTCTCCTTATAAATTCAAAGACAAAGACGGAAAGACAAAGATGGACGTTCCACGATCAAATAGGGGACGTTCTTAGGAAGTTAACAGTACCTACCCTAAACCGAAGAACATGCATGAGGAGAATAATAAATTAGGAGGAGGCGAAACTGGTATGTCAAGATCCTAGCAAGTGGAGGGAAGTGGTCTCTGCCTACCCCTATGAGAAAGAGGCGTGAATCTATGTATGTATGTACTAGTGTTGCCCAAAAAAGTCTTGGTCTTGCGGTCTTGGTCTTGGTCTTGCGAGAAATGCGAGACCGAGACCAAGACCAAGACCGCTTAATTTTTGCAAGACCAAGACCAAGACTGGCCCTGCAAGACTTGAGCAAGACCAAGACTGGGCCTGCAAGAGTCTCGCGGTCTTGCATTTAATTCAAGTCACCATTTCAGCTTATATACGGTTGAGCTCGTGTCTTCTACATTACAGGAGGGAAATCGGCAGTGGCCGGAGGGGAATCGCCACGGTGATCGGCCGTGTTGTTACAGGTCATATATGTCAAACTTTCCTTCTCTTGCACCGATGTTATATATTATAGCCCTTAGTCGCGGGTAAAATAGGGGGTGATGAATTATATTCTTACTCCGTCACTACACGGCAAGTCAAATCAGTCTTGAGATATCCATCTATTGGCCAATCGATTCCCAATGTTGGTGTTGACTTTTCAGAATTACTCTTCGGAAAGGCTTAAGGACAAAAATACCGTAATCACGAGAGTGCTCTTGCCCATTATAAATATTTATATATCCGTTTATTCATTAGCCCAACGACTTTCACTGTTGGACATAGAAATATGCCTACAACTAATCTACATAAATTTCCATGTAGGGACAGAGTACGAATATAATTCACCACTCTCTTACCCGTGGATGTCGTATCAAATCGGATCGGGCAATGGTGTTAGGAACCCATAAAAAAAATTGAAATAAAAATATCGATTCGTTAATGAATTGAGAGACATGTAAGTTCTCAATTTTGTCATCGTTTTTTCGTGTAAATTTGATTAAAATGTATAAAGCAATGATACTTAATCTACAACATATTCGTATTTTGTTAAATGTTCATTAGAATTTGAATAAATCAATGATTACGTTTGCATCAGCAAGACAAACTTCGCTTTAACATAAATCAGCTGATCGGCCGATGACCGTTGATGAGTCGCCTTTATACCTACGTAACCATTGAAAGGTTCGCGCAAATCTAATACGTAATTATACTGTCGAAATTTTACATGCTTACATATATCCTGTCTGTACATACCTACATAATGCATAAAATTTAAGGCATAAACTCTTAGACACACATTTTTGTAATCACTATAACTTTTACGTTATATTGTTTTTGTGTAATATACATTCTAATTATGTGCAAGAGAAGTGAAACTAGAAATAAAACCCTATAATAACATGTCTGACCAGCGTGGTATAGTAGATCAATTTTCCTCTTACTGGAAGGAAGCTTAAGCCCAGCAGTGGCACTTTTATGAGCTGTGACGATGATGACGAATATCATACATTTTACAAGTATTAAAACCATAAAACTTTAAATTAGTTTTATATGTTCTTGAATAAATAATATATTAAGAGCTACATGGATCCAGCGGCCAAAGTATTTGTATAGGCAATAGAGCAACAGGTTTTTTCAAGTATCCAGAGTATCAGTAACTAAACTGGAAATACAATAGATACATACCACTTAACTTGAAGGAGAATATAAACAATCGCATTAATTGTAAAAATATCGCATTGATTATAAAATGACATAAAATTTATTGTATCAACTGCCTCGTATGATGACGTCTTAAGAAAATAGGGTCAAAAGTCCTGTCATAAGAGTAGTAACGCTGTCTAATGGAACACCAGGGGAATAGAAAAGTAATTTTCCCAAGTGGTAAGTATTGTATTCAATAGTGAGCTATAGGCTAGCAGATGGATAGATAGGATAGGATGCTATTTGATTAATTTAGTTGGATTTTTCATTGCCATGATAAATGACTGTTACGTTATGCCAATTGCAAGACTTGCAAGACTTTGCGAGACTCTTGCTGCAATACCAAGACTAAGACCAAGACTCGGGTGCGCAAGACCAAGACCAAGACGAGACCAGGTGTGATGTTGCAAGACCAAGACCAAGACTGGTCCAAGTCTCGTCTTCGTCTTGCATTTGGGCAACACTAGTATGTACAATGGTCTCTATTTCATTCTTCTCCACAAGTGTCGTAACATACTCGTGGTAAGATACTAAACAATAGCTAATAATTAAATATATATAAGCTAATAATTAATTAAATTATCTGATAAGTACATGAGACAAGCCCGGAATGAAACCCCCCTTTTTTGGGGCAGGTTATAGTGCAATAACGACTCGTGTCGAATAACGACGAGTGCATATCTTTTCTTTTTATTATTTTTGTGTATCGCGTATTACTATAACAATTCGCTTCTTTCAAACGTCCCCTTAGACGCTACTATTGCTCTTTTTATATTTTTCTCAAAAGGAGCATTATGGCAAATCATTTGACTTATCAGATGAATGGAGTCAGTGTATTTATAAGTTGATGGGAGGTTCGATATGCATAGTATTGTACACTGCAGCATGAAAGTTCCTGATAAAACTATTATTGCAATCCACACAAACCACAAAAATTTATACAGAAGCCTCAGGAGGCTAAATCATGGTTTCAAAGAGATAAATACATACAGTGACATATTTTCCTACATAGTTACAAATTTAAAACTATGTTCAGGATTCCTAAAACAAATTGCGTATCTTGCATATATTTAAAAATCAGAAACTTTTGCCTATATCTTCAAGTCGTAAATAGGTAACAAATTCTTCTAAGAGACAAGCGCTCTCTCGCCATAGCGATGTCTGCAGCTCTGAAAACATTATCAGGTGCAGGCAAAGATCGAGAAACTTTTCCAAGGTGCCAGAGTAGCTTTGTCCTCTTGAAGAAGAAGTGGATCACCAAGATTCAGTTTGTCAGAGCATGTCTTTCATTTAATTTTATGTTGCAATTTAACATGCCACCTCCTGTGTTGAAGAGAGGATTCCTGTGGGTCTTCTAGTTCAGAAGGCATCACTGTTATTGGTCTTGCTTTAAGAAAGTGTCATCATTCAGCCTAACGTCGTCCACTGCTAAAAGTAGGCTTCCCTCATGTCGCCACAGAGTGCGGTTTTGTGCCGCCTGCATCCCGCGACACCGCCTAGCAACTTTTTTTACCAGGTCGTCGGTCCACCTAGTGGAGGGGCGTCCTAAATAGCGTTGTCCGATACACGGTTGTCGCTCGTGAACCTTTTCGCCAGCAGTGGTCGGTCAGTCGTACGATGTGTCCCGCCGCGTTCTTCGTGCTATATCGATTACACCCGTTCTTCTCCGGATTTCCGTGTTACTGATTCTATCTCGCAGAAAAATCTCGAGCATAGCCCGCTCTATAGCACACTGAGCGACTTTGAGCTCGGTTATGAGGGAAACATTTAGGGACCATATTTCTGTGCCGTAAGTTATCACTGGTAACACACACTGGTCGCAGACCTGTGTTTTCAGACACTGAGGTATGTTGGATGAGAATATGCTCTTAAGTTTCCCGAACGCTGCCCAACCAAGTTGGATTCGTCGGCTGACCTCTTAAGGAATCCGACTGTCCTATGATTTTTATTTTTAAGTTAAAATTAAAAATATAATTTTGTTGAAATTTTATGAATTCGGAGTGCATTTCGAAAATAATTATTTAATTAACTGTAAAATAAATTTCTCTGTGGTTAACGAGTAAGAATACAATTTATCACCCCTCTCTTACCCGGGGTGACTTAAAAGACGACTAAGGGATTAGAATATGCGTTTAACATATATGTAAGAGAAGGATAACTCGAAATAAAACCCTATACCAATACGTCTGACCAGCGTGGGTGTGTAGGTCGATATCCCTTCTATTGTGGACCAGGCTCGAGCCCAACAGTGGGACATATATGAGTCGAAATGATGGTGATGAAAATAAATTAATTAAATATAAAACATTTTCTATAATAGTAATTTTACCGTGTAGTGACACAAAGCATAAAATTCACTAAACCGTTTCTTGTGTTTCACACACAACGCCTAAAGAATATTATATACAGACAATACCCGTGCTTTCCGCGTGGTGACAGAATAAGAACACAATTCACTTTTTATTTTTTTTTTTAGGCGGGTCTGGGCGCACGCCCTCTGTTTCGTCCCGACGCTTCCTCCCGGACGCCCTTCTCGGAGCGTCCGTCGTCCTCACGCGGTTAGCCTTTCTGCGGGTGACGGACTATTCGCCGGTCTATTCACCCTCGGCTTCTGCTAGGGCGGAATCAGGCATAAATACTAGCGTCTGCGCCGCCCAAGTGGCCGGCGACGAAACGTGTCGCCGTAGAAGAGTTTCTGGAAGGCAGATCCACCACGTCCTTCCTTGAGACAATTGCCTCGCACAAGGCAGCGACCACGTCGTAATCCCTGACGCTGTTGAGCATCGTCCTAGCGATAGTCGGCTGCGTCTGGTCGGTACAGATGATTGTGACGAGTTCACGGCGCTGCACAGTGGGACAGAATCCCAAAAAGCTGGCCAAAACCTCAAAACTTGTCAAACGGCTTCGAAATTGTCCACTCGGGGGTTTTCGGGGTCGCTGATAACGAATCTAATATCAGTATCCAATATTTTGCAAAAAAAAAAATGGCGGATCCAATATGGCGACTGAGTATATTATAAAGTTCTTATTTTTCGATGAAATTGTGTATCTGGGGGTTTTATATTGCGCTAATTACGAATAAGATGTTTGTTTTTGAATAAACAAAATATTTTTATCGTAATTGCATCGGCGATGTATAAGAATTAGGAAGATTTCGGTGAGGAACTAGGTTAAAATGAATTGAACATGGAAGTTAGATAAAGAAATATTTTTTTTTTAATTTGTACACTGCATCTACATTGGATTAATCTAGTCGTATTCACTATCATCAGATTCACTATCGGTGTGTATAGTGGACACGTCAGTTTCGTCTTCAGTGTCTGTGTCATCGAGTACAATCAATTTTTGAGCTTCAGGTGTCATTTTTTTTTCTTTATCTGTAGTTTTCGTACACTTGAAATATATGGATCGGAGCTAATTAACAGACGGCAAAATACATCTTGCATTGTCAAAGAACGGCTGCTCTTGCGCGAGAAATCCTGGCGAAATTTTTTAATATATTTGTGGCACGTTTCCTGTGCTTCCTCAGACATCTGACCGATTGGCAGTAAAGCCGAAGCAATGATTTGCGGACCATGAATAAGTAGTTTGTGGATCGATGGTGGCATGTAGTACCATGAGTACAATTCAATAAATAATTTCGCAGTTTCCCAAGCATAATCTCGAAATCTCGGAATATCAATTGCACGACCTGACGAAATCGCTTGTAAAATAGCGTGGAATCTTGTGATTAAACGAATGTCTACTCCAGTAATTTCGGCTGAAATCGTAGCGTTTTCGAAAAAGCGACGAGCAGTGTTGCCATCATTCGTGCTCCCAAACCCTGGCTTCGGCTGGTCAACAATAAGGCCTAAATTTTTTTTGAAAGATTCCCGAGTGCGTTTTTTTCGATTCTTAACAATCGTTTTATCTTCCACAGTTCGCACTTGCCATTTCTTAATATCTAGTTTATAAGATAAGTGCAAACAACATTCAAAGCAGCGTATCTATGAATGCAACGAAGACATACCTAAATTTAATAAATCATCGATAACTTCGAGCTTCAACATTTTATCGAGGTCATTAAAATATTTTGATGTAGCTTTGCAAAGATAGCAGCGTTGAGTCGCTGCATTGTCCGCCACTACATTACAAACTTTCCCGTGTACCATGGTCAAGGCGAGGTTATAATTCGCTTTTATATATGTCCCTTTAATTATGTCTGAAAATGGAACAAGATTTTTAATTTGATCCTGTACATATTGAATTTCGGCTTTCGTTGAATTTACAGTTTCTTTCAGAAATTCTATTTTAATTGGTCTACAGTATTGCGGAGATGAAGGCACAGGGTTTTGCCAGACAACATATTTTTCGTTTTGTTCATTCATACTTGAAAGTTGCAGTGGAACTAATGATGTGAAGAAAATACTCGCGTCTGTAAACGTGCCATCATCACCGGTGAATTTTTGCTTATATTCACTCTGACACGAAGTTCCATCACAACCCCACTTACAAATAAGAGTCATTTTACACAAATCATCCTTTGGTATATTTTGAATGACACTTTCTTGCGATAAAACGATCCGTTTTAAAGTAAGGTCTAATAACGATTGAAGTTCTATGGCTGCTCGTTTCTCTGTGTATGTAATTGTTTTTATCGGTGGATAACAAAAATGTTTAGCTCCTTGGAGTACGTTATAAGACGGAAAAGCTCGACTATTAGCTAATTTGCAGCCTGCTCTTACCACTAAATATTGGCTTTTCGAAAATCTACCTTGAACGAAAACTGACAAAGCTTCTTCGGGGGTCATTGTTTTTCTTTAACGGTGTTCGAGGACGACAGGTAAGATGATTCCATGGAGGGACTCCCCATTGTAACGTTCTTCAATACCTGCGCAGCGTGAACCTTACCGCTTGCACGGAGGCTCATCTGCGTAGCAAAGGCGAGTTGCTCTGAACTATATTCTTCGCGCAGTTTTTCTGTTTTTCGCCGTTTTGATCTACCACTACTATCCGAAAAACTTGTAGAAGGTCGACCGCCGATCACTGTTGACTCTAAAGTACTTTGAGAAGATCCGTCCTGAGATAAAATGAATTGAATGCTTAACCATTCCGCATTCTTCTCGAATAACCTCTCTTCTTTCCGGGAGGCCTTTTTCCACAAATCACGTAGTTTGTAGAATATATAAGTGAATTTTTTTTTCACTTCTTCAGTCATAAAGAATGCATGGTCCAATTGGGATGAGACGTGCGCTTCAAGAATGAGAGCTGCATCGTCCACAGTTCTGGAAGCAAGAGTATTCTTAATTATGCTGAATATCTCTTTCCTTGTCAATTGCTGTGCTTCTCTAATGTCTGCAGTGCCTGAAATCAGTGAATAATATGGGATTACATCCCTCGGAGCCGAAACTAGCCCGTGAGTAGAATCAACAGCGAGCGAAAACAAAAAATCTCACTATACTGTGACATTACTATATTATGACAAATTTTACTATGTTTTATTCAATTTACACGATCATTCATTGAAGAGATATGTTTATTCATCCTTAACAAATGAATAACAATGAAATAAGTTAAGAAATAATATGTAAATCAGCAACCCCGAAAACCCCCTTATATCAAAATACCACGATGAAATTTGCACGGCTTCAGAAAAAAAATCATATCTCCGTTCGCGCAAAAATGCGCAAGTTCGTCTACCACGCATTTTTTTTTTTGTTAGGATATAAGCAATTAAATAAAAAATATTACAAAGAACGAGCGGGGACGAGCGATAAAGTTATGTCTGCCTGAATGTTTATTTTTCGTTTCCGTTTTCCCAAAAATACACACTCAATTCAAAACAAATAACTTTTCTCGTAATAACAATTTTGCAATTGTGTAAATTTTATTCCATTCTACATACCTTCACGAAGAGAATCCGTTTTACACTTTTCCAATTGTACTATTTTTCACGATTATATTGCGGTTTTTCTGTAGCGTATGGAGCGCGTTAAAATCGGTAGTTCGATGAGACTCGTGTAGCGGTCATTTTCTAACTGATCCTGCAAGGACAAGAAATATACCTGCGCCTCGAGACCAGTTGTTTGGGGACCCTCGATACCCCCACTTCACGTTCCGCAACAAAAGAAACCCGAAATAAACCTTCGGTTTTCGAGGTTTTGGCCAGCTTTTCGGGATTTTGTCCCACTGTGCGCTGCTCTGCCCACGCGGCGCATAGCTCGCGCATATAGGTAGGTCCACACTGTCGACAGTTATCTGTCTACAGCCGCGGGCCGGTCCGTCCGGGGCAGTACCATGCTCTCGCAGAAAATCGACGTCTGAGTAGTAGCAATTTGTTACTGCGCTTCGTTCGGTGAGCGAGAGAGCCGGAAGCCCAACTTTCTGAGGGTGATTGCGTGTGGAGGGTTTTGGTGGTGCCCTTGGTATCACCGAGCCTCAATGCACGCATTCACACTCCCTTCGCTTTCTTCGCGGTAGGCAACGGCCTTGTAAAGGTCCATGAGCGGCAGCGACACTTACCATCAGGTGTACTGTTTGCTCGTTTGCCACCGTTTGCAATAAAAAAAAAATAAATAAATATGCGGCGCTGTGTTCTCGTTGCAATCGCGTTGGTGGCAGAATGGTTCGCTCTCCCTCCTTATGACTCTGTGCAACTGTGCCCTGTCGATACCTACACCATTCGGAAGGAAAGCAGTCATGTCAACACTGAGGTGCGTGATTAGCTTCCGTGAGTGTTAATACTCTTTCTTTGAAAAAATATTAGGTAACTGTGTTTTTAGCTGTTGCAATATTCAAAGTAAATAAATTCATTTTCAATGCTCTCTTGTTGCCTGCCTCTTGCCTTCTGATAGTTTTGTTTAATAATAATTTCTTTAATAAATCTAGAATCATTGTCGTACAATTCTTTTTGGGCTATCATGTCCTCGAAGAAGTAAGGCATAGCCAACCATTTTTTGTTTTTTTAAATTTTTTTTTTTGGGTCACAAAACTGGATAACAATCCACAAAGAAAGCTTACATATACTAATTGGTAATGGGACATTCGTTAAGATTGTATCCTACTCGATGTGATCACAACATGCGTAGGGCGGTAGCGTTACTACAAAAAAAAGAACTATTAAATTATAAAAATAAAAAAAAAAGAAAACTAATGATTTACAAAAGAGAAATACAATCAAGAAATGAAAAATGATTTCAATATTTTTTTAAAGGAAGTGAGAGAACCACTACGAAATATAACAATGTCGTTTCAAATGAAATTTGATGAAGAGCCCATGAGATAGATAGGAGAGTGTTGGCCAACATTCGTTCTGAATCTGTTTAAGTAGAATGTTTCACGATTGCACAGACGACTGCCAGCTCTCGGTACGACTAAATTCACACGTTCAAAAATGTCAGGTGAATCTATTAAGCTATGAACTAATTTATATAATAACATGATGTCTGCCATTTTACGTCTTATTTTTAAAGATATTATTATAAAAAGTAAGCCGTTGTTCATATGATTTGAGAGTATTACATTGTTGATGAGATGAGATGATTGATTGAGATGATAGAGAAAATGCTTTTGAATTCGTTCAATTCTATCAATATGAACCTGGTAAACAGGATTCCATACGATACTGCAATATGCCAGAATACTACGAACGATAGTGTTGAATACTAATATTGTCACAGACGGGCGTTTAAACTTTTTTAACTGCCTATTTATAAAGCCAGATAATCGTGACGTCTTATTTATTATGTGGTCAAAATGTGAGCTGAAACCCAAAGAGCTATCAAAAATAATACCAAGATCTCGAATTGTAGTCACTTCATTTATAGGTACGATATTTATAGTGTAAATCGTTCTGTAAGGTTGTATCTTTTTAGTAAACTTAATATGATAACATTTACCAGTATTTATGCCCATGTTATTCTCTGTGCACCATTTATGGACTTTATCGATATCCGATTGAATAGCATCAACATCAGACTGACTTCTTATTGTTCTATAATTTTTTAAGTCATCCGCATATAATTTAAAATTCGATTTAATTAAATGTCCAATGTCATTAATATAGACGAGAAATAGTAATGGTCCAAGATGAGAATTTCATTTCAAATCCAAGAGATTATCTGTCAATATAGAGCATTTTATTGATTGTAACTGGTGAAGACAAATCTCTTCCAGTTAATGCCGCTACAGCGTGCTGTTTAGTCTCACAGATGAGTCGTTCTTCTAGACACATTGTCAATGGCTGCACCACAAGGGGCCCTCATGCCTGCTCTGCTCTGGTGCATGTACTTCATCCAGAAGCATCCATATCCGGCACTTGTAATACGTTTACACTGAAGGAAAATGAATGTACCATTCGTGAAGCGTCAGAGGGCCGCCTGTCGGCATGAATGCCCGGACTTGGCCGCCCCGAAGGTAGATTTCTTGACATCACTCCTGCACCATGCTACGGAGGGCGAAGGTACGCACACTGCTGGCGTTATCACCCTGGTTGTACTTATCGCACGATGGACGGAGCACACGCTCCCGATTAAGGCTTCGCCAGGAAGCCAACGAAAGTATTGTACCCTTCACATAGGAGGAGGATGAAAAATGGATTTAGTAGGTTTATACTTCAAATGATTGACCGTTTTTTTGACTAACTGTTCCTGGTAGCTATTATAAATAATATCCAATCGTTACTAAGATTATTTAATAACTAAAAGTATCCTAGGTAACAATGTAATATGTTTTGAAGAAGAAAACATTTAAAGAAGGTTGGTACGGAATGTCCATGAAGTATATAACATTTCTCCCCGTTTACATCTCTTCAATGAGACGGCGAGGTGGTTTGGTTATTCATATGCTACTTCTGAAACCCATTGCGCTTTTACATGAGGTGGCAGGTGTTGTAGTCGGTTGTTCTGGGTGCTTCTGTATTGTCGAGGTGGCTCGTTCAGGCGGCGCTATTGTTATTGGTGCGTTAGGTGCTTCAGATGACGTTTCTGGTGTTTGGAGAGGTGTGGATTGTGGAGTTTGTTGTACATCACTCGGTGTTATGTGATCAGCATGTCTTCTTTTTAATTTGCCATCTGGTGTTCTTATAATATATGAATATTTGTGAGTACGTTTTTCAATAATAGCTGGTTTCCATTTTACCTCTTCCTTTGTTCGCACCAGGACGATAGTACCTGGTTGGTAATTTAGTGCCATTTGATCCCCTAATATATTAGCTTTGACTTCTTGACGATGAAGTCTTTTTCTCGTGCTTGGTTGGGCGTTGTCTAATATGTTGTCGAGTTGTCTTCCAAACATCATTTGGGCTGGTGACTTTAGAGTGGTGTTGTGTGGTGTATTTCTATAACTAAAAAGGAAACTTCGTAGTCTCTCTGTTAAATTGTTACGCATGTAAAGTTCACTTGCCATTCTGGTTTTGAATGTTCGTGCTAGGCGTTTGGCCAATCCATTGGTGCGTGGGTGATAGGGCGAAGATTTTATGTGTGTAATACCTCTGTTCTTGCAATATGTTTTTAATATGTCAGTTGTGAATTGAGGACCGTTATCAGAAACTATTATTTGTGGTAGCCCAAATGTCGTGAAAATATCCTCAAGTTCACTAAAAAGTTTGTTAGCAGTGATTTTGATCATAGGTTTTACTTCTATCCATTTAGATAATGCATCGCATAGAACCAGCCAATATTTACCGAGGAATGGACCAGCGAAGTCAATGTGGATTCTTTCCCATACATTATTTGGAACTGACCAAGAAAATATTGGTAGTTCTGGATTGTTAGGCCTATTTTCTTGACATCCTGAACATGTTTTCACGTAATTGTCGATAGCAACCAGATATAGAAACGTGTTAATGCTCTCATAGTTGATATTCCTGGATGACCCCTATGAATGTATTTTAATGTTAACTTTCTAATAGATGTTGGTATGATAATTCTGCCTGCCCACATTATGATGTTGTTCTCTACAGACAATTCGTTTCTCTTCTTAAAATATGTTTGTATGGTATTATCATCATACTTATAAGTGTGTCAATTTGTCTTTATATATTGTATTACTTTCATCAGCGTTGCATCGCTTTTAGTTTGTTCTTTGATAGTTTCTTCGTTAATAGCTATCTCATTAATCATTGATGTATTTAATTTTTCAACGATTCTGTTAATTGAATATTCTTCTTGAGTTGGTTGTTCGTTAGGATTTGGTAGTCTAGATAGTGGATCGGCAAGTATGTTATTTTTACCTTTTGTATATTGTATATCGTAATCATAACTCCCAATTACCAAAGCCCAACGGATAAGCCTATAGCTGACCAGCTTCGGTAAATTTCTATTAGTTCCAAGTAAATGAATTAATGGTTTGTAATCAGTTACTAATGTGAATTTTAACCCACGTAGAAACTGATCAAACTTTTTAATTCCAAAAAATATCGCCAGTGCTTCTCGATCAATGACTGAATGATTACTTTCAACTTGTTTTAACTTTCTTGATGCAAATGCGATTGGTCTATCGCTCCCTTTAATTTCATGATGTAATACAGCTCCAATTCCTTTTTCAGATGCGTCACATGCTAGAAAAAGGGGTAGTTTCTCGTTGAAGGAAATAAAAGGCTTGGATGTTGTGATACATTGTTTGGTTTTCTCAAATATTGTGTGTTCATTCTCTGTCCATCTCCACTTTTGTCTGTGCCCTGTTAAAGTATGCAACTCGACGCATGTGCTGTGTAGGTTTAGTATAAATCGCTCGTAAAAATTTACTAACCCTAGAAAAGATCTTAATTCTTTTATATTATTAGGCGGTGGGGCATTAAGGATGGCATCAATTTTTGATTGTGTTGGTTTAACGCCACATTTATTGATTACGTGCCCAAGATATTCTATCTCGTTTTGCAGAAAGACACATTTCTTTAGATTGACTTTCATTCCGGCTTTATTCAGTTTTTCCATGACTTCTGCTAATATTTTTAAGTGTTCATTATCGTTTATTCCCGTTATCGCTATGTCATCGAAATATATTGCTATGTTAGGAATATTATCAAACAACTCCTCGGGGTAATCCCATCCTCGTCGCCAATATTATAAATAATATCATAACCTCACTAAGATTATTTAATAACTAAAAACGTATCCTATATAGGTAACAATGTAATATGTTCTTAGGAAGAAAACATTTAAAGGTTGGTAGAGAATGTCCATGAAGTATATAACAATAGCTACCCTCCCGAACCATCCAGAGCGATGGAAGGGATGGTATGCAGCATAATAAGCTACCATATTGAATTTCTCTACCGCTATTTCACCTGATCATCGATTCGTTTTCGGTGAATCCGATAATGTTAATATCTGTTTATAATATACTTATGCTTTAATAATTCAGACTACGTATGTAGTGATTTAGACAAATTCTGAAAGTGACATACTCACCGCTTTCAGCTTCATGATAAGGTGTAACAATTGATCCTCAAACCGAGCAGTATTAATGATCCGTCGACTTCGTGCAGATCTATTAAATAGCTACGAACTTTGATAACGAAGCGGTTTGATCAGGTTCAGCGGTCAAATCTGATGACCTATATGTAAAGAAGTATAGAATGGCACCACCATGAGAATAAAAAACAATAATTAAGTATGTATCGTAATAGTTTAATTAATCTCATTATTTATATTATTTGTGTGGTGACGGAGTAAGAATACAATTCGACACCCTTTCTCTTGCCCGTGGGTGTTGTAAAAGACGATTAAGGGATAAAATATGCATATAAAAATTTATGCAAGAGAAGGAAACCTGGAAATAAAGCGTGGTTATAGTAGGTCAATTTCTACCCTAGTGTGGCGTAGGCTTGAGCCCAACAGTAGAACGTATATGATGATGATGATTACATTTAGGAAATCCAAAAAATTCTTCTTTTGCAGTACAGTCTTTCTTGAAATATCAACGGCAAATGAAAGATTGATGACATTATATTCTTAAATGGTCGATACAATATTATCATCATCACAATCTCAGCTCATATACGTCCCACTACTGGGTCGAGACTCCTCTACAATGGAAGGGAAATGAACCTACTGTACCACGCTGGTCAGACAGGTTGATATAACGGTATTTCAAGATTTCCTTCTCTTGCATTGGTGTTGTTTGCATATTGCAATCCCTTAGTCGTCTTTTCGACCCTCTCGGGCAAAGTAGGAAGTAGTGGATTGTATTTTTATTCCGACATCACAGGGATTAATAAATACATAAATAAATTAGCTAAATATAAAACTTGACTTATAATATAATATAAGTTAACTTATTACTAACGTGATAAAAATAATTAAATTGTCACTCGTGCCTTACTTTAAAACCTTTTTTTGAAGGACGGCCTTAAAATATACTATATTACCGTACCATTGTCTTTGGACTGGTCATTGGTACCCAGCTCGGTGGCCAGCCCGGCGGATTACCCTTTCGAATACCGTCCCCGTTGATAACCCGGCAACTATATCAGTTTTATCGGCGAATCGCCCTCACGCAGTTGACCACTCTGTGGGTGGCGGACTAATCCCATCCGTCCACACAAAAATTGAAAAGCCCTGTCTCCCATTAGCACCATTTAAAAAAAAGGGTGTATGTGTACTTATGAACGCACGTAAGAAGTTATACTTCACTTCAGATGAAAATCTTTCTAAAAATTTATTTTTCGCGTTATCTTGCGTTTGTAGAAAATAATCAGTAAAATTGAAAATTTTGAATAACCCCCGAAACAATCTAAAATAATAAAATAATTTTTAACAAAAAATAAACAGACTTCAAAAAGTAAACTAAAAACCAAAAAATAAATTTACTTCGCACAAAGTCATATGTATTTTCATTTAGTTAAATAGAAATGATTATATACTTATTTTATAATTTTGAAGTCGGCGCCTAGTAAATTATTAATAGCCCTATTCATTCCCATTTCTTCAGATTAATAAGCCATAGCGACCTCAGACAAATCTAGTTACAGCCTGCGTTCGTTAATGTTAAAAAAAATCTATGCAATTTATAATACTTATTATATTAATTTGTATTAATAATCGTCATCGACGTATATCATCATAATCATTAATCGTCTCAGCTCATATAATACGTCACATTGCTGCGTTTGTCCTTACTCCACAATAGGAAGGAGGTTGAGCTACAAGATTGATACTACTAGACTGGTATAAGGTTCCATTTAAAGTCTTGCCTCTCTAGCAAAAATGATATGCACTGCACATCACATCCCCTTGCCTGAATCTTTCTAATACGAAATACTCAGGCAAGGACAGGCGTTTGCAGGCCTTGATTTCTGACTGCATCAATTAATAGGACCCAACCTCCGTTCCGTGTGGTGACGGAGTAAGAATACAATCCATTTTGGTTTGGACTAATACCTACCCCATTAGCCTCAGATGGCCGTTACACCTTTATCCGGACTAGAGGAGAGCTAAAATATTTAAACAACGGGGCCTAAGGGTACCCCCTAAGGCGTACCACCTTCGGCTTGGCAAGTTGCTCTGGGCAACGTAAAAATTCCCATGTTAGATTTATTAATTCATACGCAGTAGAATTTTGCACAACAAAGGCGAGAGTGGAACCATGGTTTGTCGGGCTAGTCGAGAAGTCACAGCCGCCGAGCCGTCGAGATTCGGTACGGGGTGTAGTTGGTCGCAGCGACCACTAAGATGTTGGAATGTACCATGGCAGAGTCAAAGTATCTACAGGCACACGCTGCAAAGTAACTGCGAGCACATTCTGTCCATAAGCAACGGTACGGCTGTAGCTTTACGCACGAATCTATTCTGTAATGTTTGCTATGGATCGTGTATGACATGAATGTCAGTGGGTTGGGTGTCAATACGTCATAATAGGCCGTATGAAGCCAGTGTAAAAGTCTGACTTTACATTTTAATGGCAGTTTAAGTAAGTAATCGCCCCGTATCGAACGCTACATGCTACTGTTATGGCACCTAGGTATTTGGCTGCTAAAGTCCAATTGATGGATTTGTTAAGGATGCGGATTTAACTGACTGTTTAACGGTGGGTGTTGCAGAGAGACTCGCCACACCCCTCTCCTCAACGTGGGCGTGCCGTTCAGCATCGCGACATACGGTACCTACTTGGCGTACATTAATACTCGTAAGTTATTCGCCAGGCATACGAATGCCTCTCCTCACTCATTGCTCTCCAATACAGGAGTGAGGTTAGGTCTCTTTTTAGAAACTAAGTCTTTCTTTAGAGATCAGGCAAGTTGCCAGTAAGCTAGTTGGATCAGTTCTAGTTCGCTTAGAGTGGCGTTCTTCTCTTTCTGAGTTTCAGTTATTGTGGGTTGGATCGCCCTCTACAGGGAGCGCGTGCCTATGCGGTTCTCCTCGCAAGGATTTGTCTTAAGCCCACTAAAGCTATTGTGTCAGACTAACCTAGTCCGCTACCAGTAATCATAGAAGTGATTTACAGCGGTTATGAAATACCATCGTACCTTGTAACACTTCTTCACAGAAAGAACAGAATGCAGAATAAAATAGACCGGTTTTAAAATATATATTATATTTATTATAATAACATAATAAAATCTTTATATTCTCAAAACATATTTTTTATAAACTATTTCAACACACAATGACTATAATCATAATCAGTGTAAATATTTAAAATTAATATATTACAAGTTGTACAAAACGCAATCGTTTTTCTTTATACATATTTATATTGGTTTTACAATAAGTAGTGTAAGGTGAATATTAGTCAGTATAGTTTTCCATTGTATAGTGTTACCCAAATGTGATATTAACATGAGCCTACATTTGAAAAACACTTCCTTTGATCGTGTATTTATTATCTACCACTCGAGTTCACCAGGCATGAACTTGTCAATAAGTTTCTCGTAGTACGGCCACAGAGCTTCAATGTCAGGTACAGCAGCACTCTTTGTGTATAAATCATATTTCCTGTGAAAGATTAATGAACATTATACACTTCTTTATTTTAAATCAATAACTGAAGAAGATATGTAAAAATGAAAATCTACTGAAATTCAATTGTTGTACGAGTTTTTATATGCTGGTTAGTTTTATCACAAAATTGTCGTTAATAGTACAAAATATATATCTTTGACCACTTGGATACAATCGAATTGAAGAGAAGCTTTAGGCTTACCAATTATTGTGATATCGAGGCAAGAAATAAGATCAGGGATATACCTCCATAGTAAATAGATTTTCTACAAGTAACTGATTTTCTAATCTTCAAGACCTTAACAAATATTAATTGTGCTATACGATAATCTTTGACACTTCAACAACACAGTAATTATTTCCAAAGTATCATTTTACATTAAATTGTAACATGCTTAGAGTTTGACCTGAAATTATTAGTTCTACAATATGGGAGATGAGCATTTTGCAGGCACACACTACGTGTTATCCTGCAGAAAACTCAATATCAATTTTAGCTCGATACGGGGTTCGAAAAAGGACGTTAATGGTGGACACTAATATGTGTAAAGCTGCAAAAACCGTTATATTATTTTGATAAGGTATGAGATTAACTTACTGCAACTTGAGCACTTGACTAAGAATCTCATCATCACCTTCAGCTAGCAAATGTTTGTATTCACCATTACCGTACCATGGGTAAAAAGAGTGGAATCTGAAACAAAAATCACAAAACTTTTATAAATTATCTTTATTTTTATCCCTGTCAAACATAAGAAGAAATTAAACTGATTTTACGGATGGCATTTGATATTGTATTAATGGACTGACTTTAATTTAATTTAATTTTTTAACAATTTATTATATCCTTTAGGCAGTTTCTGTATTTCCGTCAACATCAAGACTTTCGTTAGAATATTCAAAGAAGCGTGAAAGCGCAAGAAATAAACTTTTTGGCATTTATAACTTCAGTAGGTAGATCTTCCATGGAGATAGATACATACCTGATCATGTTATATGCTTCCTCGGGTAAGTCGATCTTATTGTGTTTGAGCATCCTGTACAAGTACTCATCATGACCCCATGACATCAATAGATTATTCAATCCGCAGTTTGGCTCATACATTCCATATTTAGTACTAAAATATGAATTAATAATGAATACTTTTGACAAATAAACATAGTGCAAAAAAATTATAAAATACTGTCAAAATAAACGGACAACATTGGTTTATTTAAACTATCATTTGTTACTGGTTATCTACGTTCGGTTATGCTATGGACTATCTGAATATCTAATATTCATTGGATTCGAGACAATGACTAGTCATAGCATTTGGTGCTTACTAATTGCCACAATTTGTCAAAACTGTTGTCAGTAATCTTCTTTTCAATCGGGTGCCGCTTGTGGGATCTGGTCCAGCCATAATCGTTTAAATTATATTAAGTGTCTTGCGGTTCGAAGGGCATCACACTGGAGCTAGTTCTTACAAAACATGTACACAATTGTATAACTAGTAAGAAGAAAAAAAAATTAAAAATAATGACAAGCCCGCTGAGTTTCTTGCCGGATCTTCTCAGTAGCGGTCGCGTTCCGATCCGGTGGTAGTATATTTTTTTTGGAAATTGTAAACCTGACAATATGTAAGTGCCCTCTCGGGGTTTATGCATAATAAAATAATTTGAATTTGTATAGGGTACCCGAGGCGTCATCACAATCCAGAGCAAGGAAGGGCACCGCGTAACTCCATAACCTACCATATTGTAGGTACAATCATATCCATACAATATATACCATCGACATCGAGTCCTATGTCCAGTACCTGAAATAGATTCAACACTATACTATTATTGTTCTTACTTATATTTAGGATTGTGTGTGTCGGGATTATTTTTGAAGCTGTCAGCTCCGTACACAATAGACTTGGCCCACTGACAGCCGACGGGGAATGTGTCGCCCACCACACACCATTGCGGCTCGCCATAGAAAGCCATCACCTGTACAAAAAGATTTTTGTGATTTTTATATAATACGTAGTGTCAAATTTTCACTTATCAAGTAAGAGTTTTTTATTAAATAAAGTATCTTTAATTTAATTTACCTTGCCAACATCATGGATAAGTCCAACCAATTGAAACCACTCATTATCAGGATGGTCGGCTCTGATCCTTTCAGCAGTTTGGAAGCCGTGCACAATGTTGGGGAGATCAACGTCAGGGTCCGACTCGTCCACAAGCTCGTTCAGCTTGATTAAAGCATCTTTCATTGTCATCTTGAAGTGATCAAACTTCAACCAGCAATCCATACGACCTATATACAAATATATTAAATTTAATTAGCTTTAAAACCTCATAGTAATAGAACACACAAGCATCACCATTTCATTCTTGCTCACAGATGCCGTAAGAGACGACTGAAGAAAGCAAACACATAAAATCTCCGCAACAGCAGGTAAACTTCAATTAAATATTTTGTTAATTACTTTGGCACATTTAGAAATAAGGCTATTTTCTCCATTTGCGGTGGAGCATTGTGCCCAATAGTATTAGATGTATATCCATACTTATATATACAACTTAAGAGTTTGTTAGATTAAATGCGCTAATTTCAGGAACTACTGGTTCGAGTTGGAAAATTCTCAATGTTGGACAACCCGTTAATCGAGGAAGCCTGTATAGCATCACCTTACACTGAGCATTATTGAAACATGTTGTAAATCAGGGAAATGATAGCTTTTATTGCGTAGGTATACATCAAATAATTATGTCACATTTGACGTAAATTTTAGAAGTTATAGGGCCAAACCGCCTTTAGAATTTATTTACTCATAGTGGATCAGTAATATTTAATCAATCACTAACTTCTTCGTAATGAAAGTCCAATTAACTTTCAAGAAAGATGATCAAAATAAGAAAGATGGATTGCCACAGAACTTTATTTTCTTTCTTTTGTAGTGATATCTGCTTAAAAAATCCCATAGCTGGAAAATGATACAGAGTTTGAAGATTATTGAGAAATAGTTGGATAAAATAGTAATCTTAAAATATTTCCATATTTTAAGTCTGCTATAGTTTGTATAAGTAATGCCTAGATTTACAACTAGTTTATTTTTACCTTTAACAAAGTCTACGCACTGCTTGGTGTGCATTTCATAGTAAGTCTTACGCACAGTCTCCCTTTGAGGATCATTTTCGTCGATTGTATAATCCCGGAACGCTTGTACCGGCTTTCCGTTATAAACTTCTTCTGAATCAGGCTTACCGCAGGGGTCAATCATAGACACGGGAGAATCCTGTAGAAAAGATTACATGTTACCACTAACTATACACAAATATAAGTAAATTATTGGCTGTAGCCACTGGTCTCGAGACATTTGTTGTCTCATTTGGCAGACGAGTTAGTGATCGTAATTGCTGTTCTTTTCCTCGAGGTTATTACTACTCGTTCTCCTGGTGGTATATCAGTCGGGTTATACAACTCTTTCTGGAGAGTAAGGGATGGTAACACATGATATTCTTAACTTACAAATATTAAGCGAAATGTTTTATAAATAATGCGACGTATCCAATCCATATGAAATAAATACCGGTGAGGGAAGAAATATGATCAAAATATGGCCATCTCCATCACCACTCTTTAACTTAGTCACTCCTCGAAGCTCATCAGAGCTACTAGTTGCAATATTTTTGTTGATGCCATGATTTAAAAAGGAGTAGCTTGAAATGAATCATAACTAAATTGCCCAAATAAAACTTGTAGAACTTAGAATAGATTCGAATTCACGAAGATTGCATCCATTTGAATTTATTCCAACTTAAACGTAGTCACTCCTCGAAGCCCATCAGCGCTAGTTATTAATATCTACATTGATGCCCTTATATAAAAGAAGTCGAAATGAAACAACTAAATTACCCAAATAAAACCGTAGCACCTACTTAAAAAAGATTTGAATGTCCCTATTAAATTGGAGCATTGTTGTTGAAGTTTGAATTAGTTAAATCAAAAATTTGTTAATTCAAACTTTTTGTAATGTAATTAATTATTTATTAATTCCAGATTTAGTTATATATATATATATATATATATATATATATATATATATATATATATATATATATACACTATTCTTCATATGTTTCCGCCTTAATAACTCAGGCTAAATAGAGTGATTTAATAAATTATGAAATTGGTATTAATATTATACTCACTGCTTTCGGCTTCATCGTAAGGTGTAACTATTGATCCTCGGACCGAACAGTAATGATTCGCGGATTTCATGGCGATCTCTTATATAACTGCTTACTGTGATAACGATATGGTCTGGTCGGGTTCAGGGGTCAATTATGATGACCTACGTCTTTGTGTACCGAAGCATAGAATGGCACCACCATGAGAAGAGAAAAACAATGATTATTAAAATGTTATACATAACAAATCGTCATCGTCACAGCTTATATGCATCCATCTTTCTCGAACCTCCTCCAGAATGGGAGGGAACCTGGTCTACTATACTACGCTGGTCAGACAGCTTGGTATATGGTTTTATTTCAGTTTTCCTGCGTTTATGAAGACATTATATGTATATATTACAGAAATGGCGTAGTGATTAAGATACCCATCTACCATGCTAGGGTTCGAATTCCACGCAGGACAATACTTTGTGCGATCTACAAATCTGGATGTAATTTGTGTATGTTAATTATATTTTCATAAATTTCTCCGCAATACAAGTATTATTTACGGGTGAGATGTCGTCATATGGCGTTCCGGAAAAGGGACGTCGAGAGGAGAAGGTACTCCCTCAGGCTATTCCGTCGGGCCGACCACTTAGGACAAGGAACTCGGCACTGGTGGTCGGCTCAACGACAAAGGCGACACGCTACGGGTAGGTCATGGGGCCGCGCGCCGCTCCTCTGTCGCCCCGGACGGAGCTGGGCGGCAGGTGCGCTGACCAACTACCGTACATTCTCTTGAGCATCGTTGTAAAATGTATCAGATTTTATGCAGTGGATATTTGAATGTCAACACCTTTTATTCGATGTTTTCATAGTTCATTAACGTACGTCAGAAACAGCGTCAGACCTAGCGTTCTACCCTGCAGCACCCTATACAATCTCCTAGCAATATCCAGTCACAGTTTCTTCCCAGAAATATTAAAAAGTGCCCTGCAATTGCTCATAGTAACTTTACTTGTAATGGATATAAAATTACTTTATAATAGCTATCATTCATTTACATATTTTTTATCTTCTGCATTTGTCTAAGTTTAAGTGCTGTGTGGTAGCGGCTTCGAATACTATCAACCCTTGCTTTGCTCGTGGATGTCGTAAAAGACGACTAAAAGCCCTAGATTGACCCGGACCAACTCCATCTGGTACCATTTAGGTCATCGGTTACATTCCCAAGGAGGGTTGACGTCAGGCGGGCGGCCGGTCATAAAAGTCATTGCCGAAACTTTTTGCAATATGTCAAAACAGATGACATATTGCGTCGACCCCAAGTAATTGGGATAAGAACAAGATGATGATGATGATTTGCCTAAGTTTTTATTATAAATATCGCTAATTGTAAGACATAAATATGTATTAAATAGCGAGATTTTAAAATACACTCAATTAATGTATTCAAATTACGCTGAGACTTAAATAATCACTTGTGGATCATAAAAAGAATTATATTATGGGTAAACCGAACCCTTGGTGACCGAAAGTACTATCAATTAATATGATTTTTCCCTGAGTGTCTAGTAAATCTATTGGCATAATTATATAGTGAGGTCTTGGAATCAGAAGTTGCAACCTGCAAAATTTTTTTATTGAGTTTTCCTACTCTTTTATGATTTTCGGCAATTTTCTCGACAAATTAATATCATCAAGCTTGAGACTGAGCCTGATAATTGAAATAATGTTTCAACATCTCTTACGTTCTTATTAATAAACTAGCAACCCGCCCTCGCTTCGCTTCGGTTTTAGTCGTTTTACCCGCGTAGTGCCCGTTCCCGTGGGAATACCAGGATAAAATATAGCTTAGTTTACGCGCTGATATTATAGCTTTCCATTGGTGAAAGAATTTTTGAAATCGGTCCAGCCGTTTTGAATATTACCCGGAACAAACAGACAGACAGACAGACAGACATTAAAATATAAAATGATTTTTAGGCATGTGTATGTGCAAATAACCGTTTGAGCATGAAAAAAGCCTATTATTTTGACAATACAAACAGACACTTAAATTTAATTTATTGGTATAGATATATTTGGAACAGAAGAAGCATGTTGTATGGTAGCCGCTACGGATAATACCAACCCTTAAATTGCTCATGGGTATCATATCAAGACGACTTATTAGTCGTCGATGATAGGGCCCAGGTTGACGTTAACGCTATTGCGTTAACGTCAACCTGGGCCCTATCATCTGACACCATCTGATCAACAATTACATTGTCAAAAAGAGGTGACGTCAGGTGGCCGGCATAAAACTATTGCCGATAACTTTTACAAAATGTACTATAGAATAAGTAATTTGTATAAATGCAGGATGATACTGATGATGAACAGAAAGTCAATTCAAATATTACGAGTACACCTTCGAGGATAACAGTAAATGAGAATGAGAATGATATAATGAGTATCATTATTGTCATTGTGGCATCACCTCAGTACATTGAGTAACCATACAAACTACTACCAACCCGTCTTACCACAAGGTTATATTCCCTCCCGTTGTGGAAGTCTTGTATTTTTTTTTTTGCAAACGGTGGCAAACGAACAAACAGTACACCTGATGGTAAGTGTTGCTGCCGCTCATGGACCTTTGCAATACCATAGGCACAGCTACGCCGCTGCCTACCACGAAGAAAGTGAAGTGAGTGTGAGTTTTTTTTTTTTATTGCAAGCAGTGGCAAACGAGCAAACAGTACACCTGATGGTAAGTATTGCTGCCGCTCATGGACCTTTACAAGGCCGCTGCCTACCGCGAAGAAAGTGAAGGGAGTGTGAATGCGTGCATTGAGGCTCGGTGATACCAAAAACAGCACCAAAACCCTCCACACGCAAACACCCTCAGAAAGTTGGGCTTCCGGCTCTCTCGCTCACCGAACGAAGCGCAGTAACAAATTGCTACTACTCAGACGTCGATTTTCTGCGAGAGCGTGGTACTACCCCGGACGGACCGACCCGCGGCTGTAGACAGATAACTGTCGACAATGCGGTCCTACCATTAACTTGTAAATACTAAAATCGGTTGACCGCCCATTAGTGCATACGCACCTAATCTTATTTACGCGCAACTTTTAGGAAAATATCCCTAAAAACTTATTCCTAAAAATTAACTAATTTCATAGTTTTAAAAATAATAAATGTAACAAAAGATATCATTAGTGTCATTGAATTAATTGTGTTGATAGCTATACTGAAATAACCATTACTTTGAGAACCAGATAAAACCAATTGATATAATCCATATATGTACCTACATCTACTAAGTAAATATATTGAACCAACTCGCTATTCCTTTTTTATTTTTGTTTTCTCGAGTTTTGTTATAGAGCTCGTGTAGATGGATCACGTTGGAAAGGCAGAAAGAGGCTGTGTGTGTGTGAAAGTGGCGCAAAGCGCGGCATAAGGCCCGCATCGGTTCTCAGAGGACTATAAGCGACCTTTGCGACTCCATGATCGCTGATTTCAGAGTCATGAATCTAATGCAGTTAGGGGTACGATGAATACGTGCCGTTTCTGTGCCGTTTTATAGCAATAAAGTAGGTCTTTTTTTTAGGGTGGGTTACGGTCGACGCGCTCCTCGCACTACTCCGTCCGGGGCGTAAGCACGCTCACCCGTAACCCACCCGTGACACGTCGCCTTCGTCGTTGGGCCGTCCACAGGAGCAGGGTGACTTGTCGTCAGTGGTAGACCCGACGGAATACCCCTTGAGGAGTACCCTACCATCGACCGATGTCCCCCCCACGGGGAGGACGTCGGTCTTTCCTCGCGCGGTCGGCCTCTCGGCGGGTGACGAAAATAAAGAAGGTCGATGGTGTCTTGTACTAGGAGCCAGCCATATTCACATTAATGCAAGTATAGCTGTGACCACCAGCTAATAAATATAATAAATAATTGTTACGTTGGTGGTATAAGTTACAATGAAATAATAAATTTTAAGATTCGTAAAGTTCACCGGGTTATCTAGTTTAACAAATTAATTATAATAAACTATTTTTTTTAACTTTTATCTAAAAGAAGAAACTGAGACCATTCTAAAGAGAAGAGACCAAACACGATGGGGTTATCTTATTGTGCTCACTAGTGCTTATTACCATTTTCCCCTCCATTATCAGATCTTCGACATCAGTTAGGGATATAATACTCATGAATGGAATATTAAAGAGCCCTAACAAGAGAGGATTATTTTCTTGCGTTCATTAGTCCTAATGACCACCTCACTCCATTATCAAATCGAATCCACAACCACTGGGGAAGAAAGATTCTCGAGAGTTAACCACGATGCAGTATAGGACCCAGATCAGGTGGACCGACGACCCGGTGAATGTTGCTGGGCTTCTTGGACGCAGGCAGAACAGGGCTGCATTTTGTGGCGTAATATGAGATAGTCCTACGTCAAGCAGTGGACGGCAAAAGGCAGAATGATGATGATGATGATGACTCTATTCTAATTAATTGATCATCAGATCTTGAATATCCTCTACGGATATAGTACTCATCTTGATGAGACTGATCTTGACTATTCCAAAATGTTGCTACACGATGGCCTTATCTTGTAGCATTCGTTATTTCTAATACGCACCTTCTGCCTCCGTTATCAGAATATCTTTATAGTACTACATTAAGGGACTGTCGTATGTTTCATAGGTTACCAAATTTCAACTCAAACCAAACACTCTGCCGTGTCCTCAAGACATGCCAAAGTTGAAAGTCGCACGGAACCGTTGAAAGCAAATAACATAGGATCGTTTTGGGTGGCATTCTAATATATTGTATCTGGTATATAATCCACACAATATGACGTGAAAAATTTTCAAAATAGCCCAATAGTGATTGAACAATATGAACTTGTCAATAAGTTCCTCGTAGTACGGCCACAGAGCTTCAACGTCAGGTAGGGCCGGATTATCCATAAGCCGGATTAGGCAACTGCCTAGAGGCCTTGCACTGACTAGGGGCCCCGAGCATGCACCAAAGAAAAACATTTAATTGAAAAATATTTTTTGAAAATTTGTATACTACCTCAATATTATTCCTTTTTTATTGCTCATGGTAAAAGAGAAAATAGCACACCTGATGGTACTACTGCTGATAGACCTTGGACCATAGACCCGAGAATCGCATTGCCTAGGGGCCCTGACAGGGTTAATCCGGCCCTGATGTCAGATACAGCAGCGCTTTTTGTGCATAAATCATATCTCCCGTGGAAAATTAATGAACACAATAATTTATTTGATAACAATCAAAATTTAATTGATTATTTAACTATGAGCACTGCGCCAAAATAAGCTCATTTTCTATTGCGTGGGCTTTAAGAACAGTAACATTTACCACCATTGCTCACAGTGCGATTGTTACTCGTAGGAGTTCTAGGTTAAATTATTCCTGGGCCGACCACTGACGACCCTGCACCGATAGTCAACCCGACGCAGGCGACGTGCCACGGGTGGATTACGGGGCCGCACGCCGCCCCTCTGTCGCCCCGGATGAACCCAGGCGGCGGGTGCGCTGACCGTAGCCCACCCCACAAAAAAAGGTTAAATTATTCCCAAGATATTATTTTTTTGCATTTCAGTGAATTTTATATAACTTTTAGCCCGATTCAGAATACGAACTCGGTAAATAATATCGGACAAGCCTATAATGCAACAAAGGTCGTATTAACTTCAGCATTTGTTTTAGAATTCCGTCGTCACCCTTAGCAAGCAAATGTTTTTACCGTACCCCGGGTAGACAGAGTGGAATCTGAAAACATAAATCATAAAAAAATTATACATATATTATTTTAGCCCGAAATTTAATAACCTTAATAATATGTTTGAAATAATAACTATTTTTAGGGAATTTATCGCGCTTTATTCTGTACTAGCAACCCGCCCTCGCTTCGCTTCGGTTTTTCGGCATACCGGGATAAAATATAGCCTAGTTTACTCCCTGATATTATAGCTTTCCATTGGTGAAAGAATTTTTTAAAAAATAATTTAAGATTACCCGGAACAAACAGACAGACAGACAGACAAAAAAAATATAATGTGATTTTAAGGCATATGTATAGTGCAAATAACCATGTGGGCATGAAAAAGGCCTATTATTTTGATATTACAAACAGACACTCCAATTTTATTTATTGGTATATATTTGATACATTACGAATAGTTTTAGTATTTATAAACACAGAAATGTTAAGATATTACTCAAATGCCTTGCCTATCTTAATTCTAAGAGATTGCTTATTGATATTAGACATATCATACTCGCATAAAATTCAGAATTTATTATTAAAAAGAAGTGTATTTATTAAATACTAGCAACCCGCCCTCGCGTCGCTTTGGTTTCAGTTGTCTTACCCGCGTAGTTCCCGTACCCGTGGGAATACCGGGATCAAATATAGCCTATATTCCTCGTTGATATTATAGCTTTTCATTGGTGAAAGAATTTTTGAAATCGGTTTGGTGGTTTAAATGTGAAAGCGTAACAAACAAACTTACTTTCGCATTTATAGTATTACTAGCAACCCGCCCTCGCTTCGCTTCGGTTTCAGTCACCTTACCCGCATAGTTCGTGTTCCCGTGGGAATACCGGGATAAAAAATAGCCTAGATGTTTCTCCCCGATACTATAGCTTTCCATCGGTGAAAGAATTTTTGAAATCGGTTAGGTGCTTTAAGCGTGAAAGCGTAACAAACAAACAAATAAACAAACAAACTTACTTTCGCCTTTATAATATTAGTAAGGATAAGTAAGGACTAATATGGATGACCTTGATGTAGATATTATTCTAATATTGAGAATTATTATTGTGCCGTGTGGTGACGGAGTAAGAATATAATTCACCACCCCCTCTCTTGCCCGTGGGCGTCGTAAAAGACGACTAAGGGATTAAATATGCATATAACATCTATACAAGAAAATGAAACCTCAAAATTTTATTCTCATATATTATTTCATATGTAGGATACAAATAATCTCAGCTAAGTATAATTATTTGCAGTAATTCGTCAAATTATCTGTAAAACCGATCAAAAACACGACACTGCCGCGTCTTTTTCTCGAAGCAATTCTGGCCATTTTCGAGTCCCTATAACTTCGTTGAGAAAAAACCTAGAAGCCTGAATTTCAAATTTCATTAAATTTGAACGAATGCTTTAAGAATTATCACTAGTCAAAGTTTCTTAATTTTGTCACTCACTCACTGACTGACTGATCATCATTATGTTTGTATTATAAGGTATCATACTCACTGCTTTCACCTTCATGGTTAGGATTTCCTATTGATTCTCGGACCGAACAGTAACGTATCGTCGACATCGTGCGAGTCTCGTATATAGTTTACTGAATTTGATAACGATACAGTCTGGCTAGGTTCATAGGTTAAATCTGATGACCTGTCTCTGCATAACCAGATATATGTGGTTGGAATACCAAAATAATTATTTTAATGGCATCATATATTATTAAATTTCAGGAGCCAATTCTTCTATTGCAATGATGTTATCAGCTTCTGCCTCTTATTAGTCTCTCTTACCTCTTATTGTATCATCCCTGTTATTATATACGTATTGTATCGAGCCCAAGTAATTAGTATAAGAAAAAGTTTATTGACGTGACAACGTCTTATAAATTGGTTTGCCGGGTGACACTTCAAGAAACTGCGTTACGCTCCGCTCACGTTATGCGCTCACAATGAGAGCGAGTGAGAGGCACGCGTCCCTTCCACTCGGGCATGGTAATTCAGTGCGAGATTCTTTGTATAAATTAATGTTTTAAATATAATTCTTTGTATAAATAAATGTTTTAAATTGTTACTATTATTTCATCCTTCTTCCTACTATACGAATGAATATTCACATTAAAATTATTTTACCACTCAAAGTCGTTGTCACGTAAAACTTTCGCCCGTATACCGACTTTATAGGCAACCAATTTTTTTTAAGATAAAATGTTTTTCTTTGTTTAATTACTCTAAAAAGAATAAAATGAACTTTAATAAAAACAATATATTACAAAAACTTGTCTCGAATTTGTTTGAACATAATACAGTACGTAATTTGTTCTTGACGTCAGTATTTTGAAGCAAAATGCTTCTTTTTTTATGGGTTCTTATTAAAAATTAATTTAACTAAATAATCCGATGAACTTCGTACTCATGCGTTCATACGTTGAAAAATGTTCGAAATATCGATCGAAATACAAAGGCGATAAAATCCGTAAAAATAGTTGAATTTCAAATGTATACTTTTTATTATTTTAACAGGGTATTTGCAGTGTATGTGTAAATTAAATTTATCTTAAAACAATTTGTTACACCAATGTTCTATTGTTATATGATAAGATATTCAATTCTTTAGGTATAATTAAAAAAACAATATAAATTGTTAAGATTTTTACTTGGTTGAAACAAAACAAAATGTTTTTTGTAGATATAGCTTTTGAATAAATGTGTAGTAGCGGCGGGGTGGTAGCGGCTATAAATACTACCAGCTCGTATATTGCTCGTGAGTGTGTCAACTACTTTACATAAACGTGGGCCAACTCCATTTGATGTAGTCTGGTAAATAATTATAATCCTGAGGAGAGTTAAAATCAGGCAGGCGGACGGTTATAAAAATATTGCCAACATTTTTACAATATGTACATACTTATGGCAAGAATAGTATATAATGCGTCGATGTCAAGTAATTGGAATAACTGTAAAACAAGGATGGTGGTGATAACTTTTAAACTTATACTTTAAATACATACCTGCTTCTTATTAGTTAGTAACCTTCACCAGACCGTCGTGCGTCGGTCCGCCTAATGAGGCGGCATCCTACAATGCGTCGTCTGATACGTGGTCGCTACTCGAGAACTTTTCTACCCCAGCGGTTGTCGGTTCGTCGAGCGATGTGGCCAGCCCATTATCACTTCAGCGTGCTAATTCTTCGTACTATGTTGGTTACACCCACTCTTCGACAGATTGCCGTATTTCGGATTCTATCTCACAAAGAAATGCCGAGCATAGCCCGCTTCATAGTACGCTAAGCGACTTTGAGCTTGGATATGAGGCCTACATTTGGAACCACGTTTCTGTGTCGTAAGTCATCACTAGTAACACACACTGAACGTAGGCCTATGTTTTCAAACCCTGAAATGAGAAAGAGAACATCCTCTTAAGTTTTTCGGATCCTGCCCAGCCTAATTGTGTTCATCAGGTAATCTTACGCATTAGAGGAAAGAAATAAAAATCAACGTCGTTAATAAAATATTTTATATTATTTATTATCAAAATATATATACATACATCATCAGCTATAACCTAATGATTTAATATTAAACTGAATATTCTCAACTATAATTTGTATCCATATTTAAAAATTTAAATTAATATGTTATAAGTTGAACAAAACGCAATTGTTTCCATTTTTACATATTGATTTCAAAATGCGTCTGTAGCAATGGTAATTAGTATCCTTTTCTGTGAATATTGTTGTCCTAACGAGAGACTAAGATGACTCCTAGTCCTACATTTGGGCAACACTTCCTTTGATCGTGTATTTATTATCTACCACTGGAGTTCACCAGGCATGAACTTGTCAATAAGTTTCTCGTAGTACGGCCACAGAGCTTCAATGTCAGGTACAGCAGCACTCTTTGTGTACAAATCATATTTCCTGACTTCCATAAGAACCCGCGAGATAGTACGTGGTGGTGACAGGTTAAAGTTATTTTTATTGCAAATGGTGGCAAATGAGCAAACAACACAGTAAGTGTCGCTGCAGCTCATGGACCTTTGCAAAGCCGTGACTTCCCATGAAGAAAGTGAAAGGAGTGTGAATGCGTGCAATCAGGTTCGGTGATACTAAAGGCATTACCAAAACCCACCACACGCAAACAACCTCAGAAAGTTGGGCTTCCGGCTCACCGAACGAAGCGAAGTAACCAATTGCTACTACTCGGACGTCGATTTTCTGCGTGAGTGTGCTACTACCCCGGACGGGCAACTATCGACCAATCGCTATACTAACGTTATCGAAAATATTTGAACGCACCATAAACAAAAGACTTGTTAAATATCTAGAGCATTATAACTTACTATTAAATAGACAATACGGCTTCAGATCAGGACGTTAAACAGAAAATGTCATATTCGACCTTGTCAATCTAGTATCTAAATTATGTTATAAAAATACACTAAGTAAATGTTTATCCATGTTCTTTGACTTAACAAAGGTATTTGACAATATTTACTAAGTCTTTCTTGTAGAAAAACTTAAAGACGATTGAATCAGACGCATTCTTCTAACACTATTAACCGACTACTTACGAAATAGTTCCTCTAGTACTATTAAGCTACTACTTAATATGCGTAAAAAACTCAATGCGTAAAAAAAGGTGATCATATTAGTGATATATTACTTATTAATTTCGGGATACCACAAGGCAGTATACTGGGCGCTATTCTTTTCCTCTGCTACATAAACAAGCTCTGTTCACTTAAATTAAGAAATTGACGCATTTACCCATATACCTATGATACAGTTTTAAGCTTCTATGTAAATTCTTGGATAAACGTTTTTGAACATGCCCAATTGGGATATAAGGTAGTATGCCATTGGTAACTATAAAATTATCTAACTACGAGTATGAATGAAAATAAAACTGATTATATAGCCTTTTTAATTCAAAACATAATTATAAACATTACTATATATACTCACAAGTGCAACATAGCACCAAAAATAAATGGTACCTATCCTATAGGCCTACCCATTGTCACAAATATCTAGAAATTGACAAAGATGCAAAATTATCTTTTAAACACCATATTTTACCAGTTTATAAAACATCTCATAACCTTGTTCACATATTTAAAGAGCTTCGAGACATGGCGTATAAAAAGACTATAGGAATGGTTTATGAAGCATTGGTGCAGTCTATACTAGAATACTGTATTACATCAAGGGCACACGTAAAACAAAAATGATAACTTTAGAAAGAGTGCAGAATATGTTATTGAAAGCTAGTTTTTCTAAGCCTCTTTTATTCTCCACTACTAATGTTTATAAGGAAGCTCTAGTATTAACTTTACGCCAGCTTTATATAATGCTTACTATGCTTCTGAAGCGTACTGAATTACCAGAGGATAGGAAAAAACAAATTACCTTTTTCAGAAGAAATTTTTGCGATATGCGAGCCGACTATTGTTAATACATCTTTTGTGCAAGGGTCTTTTTAGAAGGGGCATGTTGTTCAATAAAATAGTTTTTTTTTTTTTTTCACTTTAACAATTTGCTCTAAAACAGATTGCAAAATTAAAATTTACAAGTGGTTTCTCAATTTATATTACTTTACTACAAAACATTTTCTTATTGTATTAATATAATAAATTATTTACACTTGTTGATGTTATTTGTAGAGATGAATAAAGTTACCAGTATATCCGGATGGAGGTCTCCCTGGCAATCCCGACGCCCAGCAGGGGTCACAGGGCGGATAGGCGTCCTGCGTTCCCGCGATAGGCTGTGGGTCGCTTAGACCGGGACCAGCTGGCGGAGACAGCCATCGTATACTCGTGGCTGTCCTCTGCCCATCAGTCGGACGGGGTGGACGCCGAGGCTGGCCGCATCCGCAGTGCATTGACGCAGATCTGCGATGCGGCCATGTCCCGGGTACGGCGTCTGCCCCCGAGGAGAGGGTCCACTGGTGGTCCCGGGAGCTGGCGGATCTCCGGGCCGCGTGTATCCGCGCCCGGAGGGCCTACACCCGCAGCCGGCGGCGCCGTCGCGACGCGGAGCGGGAGGCCGTGCTTTATGAGGGCTACCGCAATGCGCGGTCGGCCTTCACGCTGGCCGTCCGCTCCGTCAAGGACGTCAGTCGGCAGGAGATGCTGGACGGTCTCGACCGTGACCCCTGGGGACGCCCCTATCGCGCGGTGCTGAATAGGCTACGCGCGCGGGGCCCTCCCCTCACCGAGACTCTCCAGCCCGGCCTTCTCACCCGGGTCGTCGAGGACCTGTTCCCGCGGCGGGCGGAACACACGCCCCCGGTCATGGCTCCGCCAGACACTGACTGGGAGGCCGATGACGACAATGTTCCGCCCATCACGGAACCCGAGATGGGGGTGGCGGTGACGCGCATGCGCGTAAAGTCTACCGCCCCCAGGCCCGACGGTGTTCCTAACCGTGTGCTGGCCCTGGTCCTCGAACACCTGGGACCCCGCCTCAGGGGGCTGTTCGACGCGTGTTTAGCGTCCGGACGGTTCCCTGGGTGCTGGGAGGAGGGAAGGCTGGTGCTCCTGCCGAAGCCGGGACGGTCTCCGGAGTCGCCTTCGGCCTACAGGCCTATTGTGCTGCTCGATGACACGGGCAAGCTGCTGGAGAGGGTGGTAGCTGCCCGCATCGAGCGGCACCTCGTCGGCACGGGGCCCGATCATCCCTAGACATCGCCAACGCATTCAATAGTCTGCCATTCAGCTGCATCAGGGAGGCGCTCCGGTATCACGGGGTGCCAGCTTACCTGAAGCGGCTAGTGGCAGACTATTTGGAGGGGCGCAGCGTCCTCTGCACCGACCGAGCAGGGGACGTTGTGCGAACGCCCATGACGTGCAGTGTCCCACAGGGGTCGGTCCTCGGACCCACCCTGTGGAACATCGGCTACGACTGGGCGTTAAGGGGGAGCCTCCCGCCCGGGCTGGGCATGATTTGTTACGCCGACGACACGCTCGTCACAGCCCGCGGTGGGACGCTAGAAGAGGCGGTAAGCCTGGCGACCTCTGGTACCGAGGAGGTCGTCAGACGGATCGAGGCGCTGGGGTTGAGGGTCGCCCTGGGCAAGACGGAGGCCCTCTTATTCCATGGGCGCCATATGAGCCCTCCCATCGGCGTCTCGATCACCGTCCACTCGGTCGACATCAGCATCCGGGCCCATATGAGGTACTTGGGCCTGGTGCTCGACGGGCGATGGTGGTTCCGGGAGCTTTTCCGCAGGCTCGCTCTACGGCTCGTCGGCGCGGCGTCCGCCCTATCGTGGCTTATGCCGAACGTGGGCGGACCGAGCGCTACGTGCTGACGGCTGTACGCGGGGGTCATCCGGTCGATGGCCCTGTACGGCGCATCGGTGTGGGCGGGGTCCATGACCGTCCGACTTAGGGCCCTTCTGTGGCGACCACAGAGGGTCATGGCGGTCAGGGCCATCCGCGGATACCGCACGGTGGCGACGGAGGCAGCGTGCCTATTGGCCGGGACTCCCCCGTGGGACATGGAGGCGGAGATGCTCGCCGGACTATATCGGCGGATGACGGGGGTGCGAGCGGGGGCCGGTGTGGTCTCGTTAAGGGATCTCACCGCCTGGCGCGTCGACGCCCGCCGAGACGTCATTGCCCGTTGGGCAGTCCGGCTGGAGAGGCCTCGGTTCGAGGTGCGAACCGTGGAGGCCTTCCGGCCGGTGCTGATGCAGTGGTTGGAAAGGCGGCACGGGGTGCTCTCCTTCCGCCTGGTACAGGTTTTGACGGGGCATGGGTGCTTCGCCAAATACCTGCACAAAGTCGTTAGGAGGGAGAGTACACCGTCCTGCCACCACTGCGATTGCGACGAGGACACGGCGCGCCATACGCTCGAGGCCTGCGCGGCTTGGGCAGTGCAGCGCTGTGACCTCGTCGCAATCATCGGTACGGACCTGACGCTGCTGGCTATCGCTAGGGCGATGGTCTACAGCGTCGGGAATTGGGACGCGGTCGCAGCCTTCTGCGAGACAGTGATCTCGCGGAAGGAGGCGGCGGTTCGCCTGCGCGAGGAGCGCAGCCTCGATGAGGAGATCCGCCGCCAGCGACTGGGGCGGCGTAGGCGCAACTATCTGCGCCTCATGCCGCCCTAGCCGAGGCCGCGGGTGACGTGACCGGGGATTAGTCCGTCACCCGCTGAGAGGCCGACCGCGTGAGGAAAGACCGACGTCCTCCCCGAGGGGGGGACGTCGGTCGATGGGAGGGTACCCCAATTAGGGGTATTCCGTCGGGCCAACCACTGACGACAAATTAACGCTGCTCCAGTGGTCGGCCCAACGACGAAGGCGACGTGGTTTTTGGGTGGGTCGCGGGAGTTGCGTGCTTAAGCCCCTCTGTCGCCCCGGACGGAGTGGTGCGGAGGCGCGCCGACCGCGACCCACCCACAAAAAACAAAAAAAAAGAGATGAATAAAGTTATTATATAATATTATAATTAAATTAAAGAAGTAAGATATTTAAGTAGGATCTACTCATATTAATTCTGATACTCATATATCATTTAAAATGTTTCCTGCCTTAATAATTTATTTGGAGTAAGCCGACAAATTATCAAAACATTACTAAGTATTAAACTCACCGGTTTCACCTTCATGGTAAGTTTTAACTATTAATCGTTGGACTGAACAGAAATAATGATACGTACAAATTCATGCAGAGCTCTTAAATAGTTTAGTTAGCTGCTATGATAACGATACTGTCTCGTCAAATTAGGGGAGGGTCAACTCTAATGATCTGTTTCTACGTTTCAAGACATAACCACCATGAGAAGAAAAACAATATTAATTTAAATATCATAACAGTTTATTAAAATTAATTATTTATTATGCTTTTTGACCCAAAGTTGGCAAAATCTTTTTGATGTGAAACATCTATAGGCGTAGGTTAATCTGATCGTTGGCCTGGCGTAAAGCGACGCATTCCGTGGCGAGGCCTCGCCAGGCTCTGTGATAGTAAATGTAGTTCCGACCAATTGTCACAGTAATATCGTCAGAGGCATCGAATATAACTATTATAATTATTATTACAGAAATCACTGAATAAATTAATTAAGTTGTCACAATTTGAAATATTTTTGAATTTTTAATTCTTTTATTTAATGAAAATAAATGTTTATTGAATAAAAATCATCGGTTTTTGAAAAAAAAATCTTAATATTTTATTTATAAATTAACGACGCGTCAACGGTCATCGGCCGATCAGCTGATTTAAAGTGAAGTTTGTCTTGCTTATGCGAACGTAATCATTGAGTTATTCAATTTCTAATGAACATTTAACAAAGTACGAATATGTTACAGATTAACTATCATTGACATTTCAATCAGATTTATACGAAAAAGCGATGATAAACTTGAAAACTTTGCATGTCTCCAATTTATTAATAAATCGATATTTTTCCGTGTCCTCTCCGTCCGGGGGACGCAAGGACGGCGCACGGCCTCAGAATCCGCCGTATTCCCACTCCTTCGCCATTGGGACAACCTCTGATACCAAGTTCCTTGTAGTCCGTGGCCAGCCCGGCATATTGCTTATAGCCTTCCTCAACAAATGTGTAGTAGTTGGAGTAAAAGATTTTCTACAGAAATTAGTATCGAAGAGCTCGAGGATAATAGAAGAAGCTTATTAATAAGACTTGTGAATATTAAAATCGGCATCTGCACATATATAAAGCTCTTTGTGATTTACTGTGTAAGGATTTATTATTTATTATTTCTGTGCTGACGAAGTAAGAATACAACACACCACCCCGTCCCTTGCCCGTGGATAAAAAACTACTAAGGACTTAAGTATAACATCGATGCAAGCGAAAGAAACCTTAAAACAATACCCTATGCCAACACGCCTGACCATCGTGGTATAGTAGATCGATTTCCTTCCCATAATGGAGGAGGCCCGATCCCAAGAGTGGGACGCGTATACGAGCTGTCATGATGAAATCAAAACCATCAATGCATTTCTTTTTTCACGGATTTCTTCTTTTTGGGGGATTTCAATAAAATAATGTTTACAAAACTATTTTATTACTATTAATTTATTTAACTATAGATAACCCAATGAACTTCATACCTCCTAAAATTTATTTGATTGTAACTCATATCACCTACGTAATAAGCGATTACGTGTTATTATTATTGTTTGTTATGTTAACTATTGCCCGCAACTTCGGCTTGTATTAATTTTAATAAGGTTGACTATCTATATGGTGGTTTTTCACGTAGTCGTCATGCTAAGAGCAAAGGGTACCCTTGTTTACCAGCTTATCAGGTCATTGGTCACCCTTTTATGGCTCATGGCGAATGTGAGTCGACCCAGTGTCACCTGTCAACGGATGAACGCGGGGGTGATTCACTCCATGGCGCTATGGCCCTACAGCAGCTCGTGTGAGCGACATCCCTGACCACCCGGCTCAGGCCGGTGATGGTGAGGGGGTCCACTTCTTCCGACTGAAGCAGATGGGACATGGATGTTTCGGCACACACGTTCGGGGTCAGCGTGGCTTGATCCGCCAACTCTCAGGATCACCAAGGATCCACCCTCTTCAGGGGCTCACACCCCCCACGGTGCATGGCCGCATCGCAGATCTGCGTTAAAGCATTGCGAATGTTGCCAGCTTCGGCGTCGATCCTATCCGCCTGGGGCGATGTGGACAGCTACTAATGAACGATGGTTGCCTCCGCCAGTAGTTCCACCGCGGCAACGTAAAAGCTCCGTCCGCTGTATCAGCTCTGCTAGGAGTGCTAGGTGGTCGGAGGGTGCAAGAGACCTTTATCCGAACATACCTGTGGTCCGCTAGGGTCTCGACCACCTCCTCAACGCGCTAGCTTCTCACACATTTCTGTTAGACATTTTACTAACGCAGTGTATCAGAAGATGATTACGCATCGTTTGGATGGGTATAGTGGTAGTTTAAAGGTAATACTTATAATACCATCCAAAATCCACTCGGTCATATATGCAAAATGAAATCGAAATTCTTTAGTCTTCGAAAATACTACGCTTGAACAAAATTAGATCTAATTTTGTACTACGGATAGTCACTGAAGGGCGGAGTGAATAAAAATTGTAAAAATAATGTAAGATATGAGTGCGTTCTAATCTAAAATATAAGAAACAGTAGAATTAAAATATTTACAAGAGGGGGTTGTATCAAGCATCAAACATTACCTCCGCATCACTGTCCACCGGTAGCGTGCTCAGTAAACTTCCAACATTACCGCGCTGAATAGCTATGCTAATCTTTTGTGCAAAGTATAGGCCAATTTTTGGTAACATGAAGCATTGATTAAAGTCTTTATGATCTCTTTGTAAAAACTGTAAGGATTCAAACACCACAGCCCAAGCGTTTCGATCACAGATGGCTCGAAAGTATAATTACCAACAACATTTTATACTGTCCCAGCTTGAAAGCATCTGTAGAAACGGCAGCAACACCGGCGCAATGTGAAATGCGCAGCAAGTGTGATAACGCAAGGGTGTGGAACGCGGATAGTGTCACATTCCAAAGACTTGCCCATCTTCCAAGGCAGTAAAGACATGTGTGCATATCAACCAGTCGCTTACAAGCATCGTGTACCAAGCCATTCGATTCTTTGATTTGTTCTTTATATAGTTCGATTATTCGTACTGATCTAGATATCGAAACCGATTGTCTTAGCTCGAGCTAAAAGCTTTCGGGCTTCAGCTTTGTCAGATACTAGAACGTATTAGACAGATGTAGGTCGAAACGTAGATTTGTGTGTGTCAAGCGTGACCGCTCGACTCTTGTGTGGATATTTAATATGTCTCGTATCACACACTGATCACTATCAATTATAATCCTGTTGTTCACCGAGACATCATTGAAACTGTCATTTTTGCGTCAAGATGAAGTATCTATATCTCGTTTTTGGTTAAACCATCGGGGCTTATTCAACTCCATGCCATTTGTGGCTGTTTCCTGAAGAAGGAATTCATCGTAAAGAGGCTTTCTCTATGCAGAAATTCCGCCAGTTTCTAGCCTCTCTGGTTCCTCTGTCCAAATCTGTATTGCCCACCCTGGTTCTTCCTTTGCCCAGTTTCATGTTAAAGTCTCGCATAACCACCGTAAGTTGGGTTTTGGGTGGTGGGGACGCGTGTATGGTTTTCGAAAAGTAGTTTATTTGTATGTCATTTGTAGTTTTAAGTACGTTATTATATATTGCTAAAATTTGTATTTATTTAGTTATCATACATAACTTACAAGATAAGTAATAGAAATGCTATGTAGTTTTGGAAAATAAACGTTTTATTTATAGACTTTATAATGGTCTAATGGTCTATTCATCAGGTGTTGGAGCAAGATAAAAATATTCACCATCTTGCCCATGGTTGTTGTAAAAGACGACTAAAGGTAATACCGATGTTAAACTCAATATAAAACCCAATTGCAACCCAACCAGAGTTGTATAAGTAGGTCAATTTCCCTCTCAATATACATCTCGATGATTATAAGCTGAGATAATAAATGGTCTACTATTGCACGCTGATCATGTTATTATTTTAACCACTTACGTTCTTTAATAATTTATTCTCTAATCATATATTTAGATGCAAGGCTAGTCTTAGGTAGTGGGACTTGGAAATAAAAAATAAATAATTCTTATAAAATATTTTATATTACTAATTATTATAATAATATCATACAATGATTAACTATTTTATCAATATTTTTTTACAAACTGTTACCCTATTGGAATAGGATACATACCTTATCGTTTAATATAAACATTTAAAATTAATATATTACAAGTTATATAAAACGCAATCCTTTTCTTTATACTAATTTATATTGGTTTTATAATATTTTGTGTAGTCGGTATAGTTTTCTATTGAATAGTATTGCCCAAATGCGATATTAAGATGGGTCTACATTTGGAAAATACTTACTGTGATCGTATATTTATTATCTACCACTCAAGTTTACCAGGCATGTACTTATCAATAAGTTTCTCGTAGTACGGCCACAGAGCTTCAATGTCAGGTACAGCAGCACTCTTTGTGTATAAATCATATTTCCTGTGGAAAATTAATAGGCATAATGAATTCCTTCTTTTCAGACAAAAGTGGTACAAATATTCTCATTATTAGCACAAATCTAAACTAGGACCATTGGATAGCAATAGTGTAGCTCCGCATCATATGATCTTTAAGAAATGTAACATTTACCATCGCTATTCATGGGTACGTTCAAAACCATATATATTTTTGCCTAAAGAATCACTTCAGGTGGCCAACATTGTAACAGGCTAAAAGTGATATTAATTTTCTTGCACTGCAGTAAATTTTATTTCAGTTTTAGCTCGATTCAGGATTTGGCTTCGGGCATTCAAGACAACGAATGTATAATGCAACAAAATTCATATTAATTTGATTAGATATGAGATTAGATTAGACTTACTGCAACTTGAGCACTTGTTTGAGAATTTCGTCATCACCTTCAGCAAGCAAATGTTTGTATTCACCATTACCGTACCATGGGTAGAAAGAGTGGAATCTGAAAACACAATCATAAAGATTTTTTGAAATAGAAGTTATACTGTCGAGATTAGCGCATTTAATTTTGAATGCAAGTATACGAACAGGAATAAAATCTTTCATCATCATCATAAGTCATTAATCTCCCACTACTGGACTCGAGCCTACTGTACAATAGGAGGGTAATTAACCTACTATACCAAGCTACTCAGACGTGTTGGTATAGGGTTACATTTCGAGTTGGTGAATTGTATTTTTACTTCGTCACCACACGAACAAAAGTCTTTGATATTTTATTATTAACTAGCCGACCCGGCCAACTTCGTACTGCCATAATTATTTTCGTAAATATATTTTCTAAATTTCCCAAAATATAATATCTATATCTGTCTATAGCTCTGTCATTTGCGTTTTGCTATTACATGATAGATGCGTTTTTGTTATACCACGTTTTATAGTGACTTGTATTCTCTTTGACGTTTTATGTCAAGTCCCACGGGAACCCGATCGAACGGGATAAAAAGTATCCTATGTTCGTCTCCTGGTTCTAAGCTACCTCTCCGCCAATTTTTAGGTAAATCAGTAGACCCGTTCTTGAGTTATAAATAGTGTAACTAACACGACTTTCTTTTATATATATAAGATTTATGTAGATTTATTGTCGGCGCTAGCATGTCAAAAGCGACAATGAGACTGGAAGGAATTGGAATAGAGAGAAGTCTGTTGTTTTGTTAGAACGAGTTCAATAGCAGACACATACCTGACCATGTTAAATGCTTCCTCAGGTAAGTCGATCTTATTGTGTTTCAGCATTCTGTACAAGTACTCGTCGTGACCCCATGACATCAATAGATTATTCAATCCGCAGTGTGGTTCATACATTCCGTATTTAGTACTAAAATATAAGTATATAATTTAATTATTTATTAAATAAACAGTGCAAAAAATATAACGTATGTAGCTTTCAAAGTAGACGGGTAACATTTTTTCCAAACTACCATTTGTAACTGTGAGTCTATGTTCCAGTTATGCACCTAATTAGAGGTAATTCGCGATTTATGACGTTAATTATGTGTAGTTTACACAAATTAAATATCTAATATTCATTGCAGTCGAGACAATAACTAACTTAGACTACTTAATAGTCATCAGTAGCCTAACTCTCGTCCCTATTTTCTTGTCAGCCCATACACTTCCCTAGTAAAAGCTCTCTCAATTACCTCTGTTATCAATTAGAGAAATTGGGCTCTTATATTAACTGCAAGTCAGACGACTTGTTATAGGGTTTTACTTGGCATACAATAAGTCGACATCCCTTACTAACCCGTGGGACTCCTGGTAACTGGTTATAGGAGCACTAGGTAATCGGGCAGCAGCGCTCTACTAAGTCATAAGATCAACCGTAATAACCCACCTGTCTGTCAAACCAGGATTGATATACAGGTTGGATTATGGCAATATTCTTCTTCTTAAGATCAATGGATAGCTGGATTTCGATTGCTTTTGGTTTGTAGCAAATTTGGAATTTAAACCCCAAGCTATAAGGATTTTGATTTGTCTAGAAGGCAAGTACCAATATTCGAAAATATGTGTGTTTATTAATAAATTATCATTTATTTCGTCCTTTAGAGTGCAAGTTAAGTTATTTTTTGCTGATGTTCACCAACACTAGCTATGGATAAGGTGGCGTACAGCCCTATAACCTGCCGTATTGTCCCTCCCTGCCACTATTTGTACTGATCGCGGGCAACTCCATGTATTCAGTGAACACTGGCTACCCTGTCCGAAATACAGTAGATAGTACCTATACTATTATTATTCTTACTTATATTTAGGATTATGGGTGTCAGGGTTCTTTTTGAAGCTGTCGGCTCCGTACACTATAGACTCGGCCCATTGACAGCCAACGGGGAATGTGTCTCCCACGACACACCATTGCGGCTCGCCGTAGAAAGCCATCACCTGTAAAATATAGCAGTTTTTGTGATATTTACATATGATGTAGTGTAAAACTTTCGATTATAAGAGTTATCTATTAAAAAAAATCATCTATCAATTAATTTACCTTGCCAACATCATGAATAAGTCCAACTAGTTGAAACCAATGATTATCAGGATGGTCGGCTCTAATTCTTTCGGCAGTTTGGAAGGCGTGCACAATGTTGGGTAGATCAACGTCAGGATCCGACTCATCCACTAGTTCGTTCAACTTGATTAAAGCATCTTTCATTGTCATCTTGAAGTGGTCAAATTTCAGCCAGCAATCCATACGACCTGTATACAAATGTATTAATTGGTCTTAATTAACAAAAATACTTATAGACATAGTATAAACATACAATGTTCACCATTTCATTCTTGCCCACAGGTAACGTAAGAGGCGACTGAAGAAAGCAAGCACATTAAATCGCCGCAACAGCTGGTAAAGTTGGATTAAATCTTTTGCTAACTACTTTGACACATTTAGTATTCTAAGACTATTTTCTCCATTCGCGAAAGAATAATGTGCCAAAGAGTATATATATTATTATATATATATAGTAATATACTAATACAATAATATACAAATTAAAATTTATTTGCTTGAAAGAAGGAGGCCATAGGCTATACGAAGTATTAATGAAAAATGTAGCTCAAACGGGGAAATAAGAACTTCCGTTGCATAGTATGTTACATTTAACGTAAATGTTGGAAGTTATAGCGCCAAGTCGCCTTAAATATTATTTAATCATAGTGGATCAGTTATAGATAGCCAAGCATTGACTTCTTCATGATGAGAGTCCAATTAATGTCCAAAACAAAAAAGATGGTTTTTCTTTGTCATGTAATTATATCTGCTTATGATACCCGAGACGTAGGGTAGGGACGATGATAGCATTCTTAATCACGACATAAGGACAGCTATCCCTAATATTCATTTAATCTTTTTGTCTAATTATGGAAGTAGAGATGTAGATATTGGAGAAGAACAAAGTTTGGAGATTATTGAGAATTAAGTAGATTAAATAATAATCTTAAAATATTTCCATACTGCAAGTGCTATAATTTGTGTGAGTAATGTCTAAGTTTACAATTACTTTATTTTTACCTTTAACAAAGTCCACACACTGCTTGGTATGCATTTCGTAGTAAGTCTTACGCACAGTCTCCCTTTGAGGATCATTTTCATCAATTGTGTAATCTCGGAACGCTTGCACTGGCTTTCCGTTATACACTTCATCTGAATCAGGCTTACCGCAGGGGTCAATCATAGACACGGGAGAATCCTGTGGAAGAGATTACAACATGCAAATTAATTGCGCATTTATATAAATTATTATAATATAGTAAGTAGTTAGTGTTGTTGCCCTAGAAAATAGTGCTCTTCATTCTCCTGGTGATGGCCTCAGCCTGGTTATATGACTCGCTTGGGAGAGTAAGAGGTGTATTGTATTATTGATCCACAAATGAAATATTTTATAATGAATGCGACCATCCAGTTCATATGAGATAATATTAATATAATCAAAACATTGCCATATCCATCACCTCTATCTAAACTAAGTCACTCCTCGAGGCCCATCAGAGCAACTCGTTTTTAATATAGGTCGAAATGAATTATAACTAAATTGCATTACAAATAAAACCTATAAGCTCTCACTTAGAAAAGATTTGAAGTTCGTAACAGTGTCGTTATTGCGTTATTGCGACATTTAATTGGAGTATTGCAGTCAAATTTGTATAAAATTAATTAATTATTTTAAATATTTAGATACATACATAAACACATTCTTTTTCAATTTTTTTTTTTTTATTGCAAACGGTGGCAAACGAGCAAACAGTACACCTGATGGTAAGTGTTACTGCCGCTCATGGACCTTTACAAGGCCGATGCCTACCGCGAAGAAAGTGAAGGGAGTGTGAATGCGTGCATTGAGGCTCGGTGATACCAAGAGCACCACCAAAACCCTCCACACGCAAACACCCTCAGAAAGTTGGGCTTCCGGCTCTCTCGCTCACCGAACGAAGCGCAGTAACAAATCGCTACTACTCAGACGTCGATTTATTTTTTTCATATGTTCGAGCCTTAATAACTCAGCCTATATCTTACAATTTCACAAATTATGAAAGTAATATTAGTTAATATTATACTCACTGCTTTTGGCTTCATCGTAAGGTGTAACTATTAATCCCCGGACCGAACAGTAATGATTCGTTGTCTTCATGCAGATCACTTATATAACTACTTACTGTGATAACGTTTGGTCAGGTTCAGGGGTCAAATATGATGATGACCTATGTCTTTGCGTAGCGAGGCATAGAATGACACCACCATGAGAAGAAAAACAATGTTTATTTGAATATGACAACATATTATTTCAGTATTTTATTATGATAATTTTTATGAATGATAATTTTGACGGCTAACTCACACAATAAGGATATAAATAGCCACTAAAAGGGATATGCGACTTATGTGGCATCCGATTGTATTTTAATACTAGCAACCCGCCCTCGCTTCGCTTCGGTTTCAGTAGCCTTACACGGGTGGTGCCCAATCCCGTCTGAATACCGAGATAAAATATAGCCTAAGTTACTCCCTGATATTATAGCTTTCCATTGGTGACAGAATTTTTGAAATCGGTCCAGCCGTTTTGAAGATTACCCGGAACAAACAGACAGACAGACAAAAAAAATATAAAATGTTTTGTAGGCATATGTATAGTGCAAATAACCATGTGAGCATGGAAAATGTCTATTATTTTGACATTACAAACAGACACTCCAATTTTATTTATTGGTATAGATTTCAGTATATCTTGAGTATTCAGTACATGCTAGTTACATGTAGGTCATGATCAAGCTGTTTTTTATGACTAACCAAGCAGCGTCAGCAATTTTTCTCAGCATCTTGTTTTGGAACTTTTCTATAATTTCGATGTTAGAATATAAAGCTGTTCCCAGAGTTATACACTGTAGATCCAAATCGATTTAAGTATTGTTTTGTACAGAAGTAGCGTGCTGTTGTGTTGATAGGAATCAACCAGCACACTTTACGTAGTTATAAACTTACTTACGTCCTAATTGTTTTCTCTTTGTAAATAGATGTCTTTGCTAGATGAGTCAAAGTGTAACCCTAAATACCTACAAATTGTTCTCAACAGTCATTACGAACCGACTTGCGTACAAGCTCGACGATTTCCAGCCGCCCGAACAAGCCGGATTACGAAAACGTTATATATAGTATCGTTGATCATATCACACACTGCGCCAGATTATACAAAAGACCGAGGAGTATAATCGGTCTCTGTGTTCGGCGTTTGTTTTTCATAGACCACAAGTTTCGCAAGAATTAAATTCTTGCCAAACTTGGGCAGTGTTACAGTCCCTTTAGCGGTGCCAAATCTACTATCGATAGATCGAACGCCTCAAGTGTTTGTATAGAAACACTACTATAACGGTCCATACCCAGGATAAAAGTACGAAACCGATCCAGTTACAGAGCAGCGTGTGACAGTAAGATGTCATCGCTCCGATACTACTCACTGTGCTGGAAGATGCTTTCGAGCTCTTAGACTGGACCAGACTCGGTATCAATATTAACGGCACCACATCACTCACCTTCGATTCGCAGATGACATCGTAGTCTGTGGAGGACTTTGGCAACATGCTAAATACCTTCAGCAAGATTTTTCTACTAGTGAGTCTACAAATGAACATGGACAAGACGAAAGTTTTGTCTGACCCATGTCATTAATAGCCCTATTCCTATTTCTACCGGTCCTAGTTGGGAATGCCATTCTCGAAGTTGTCGACCACTAAGATTACTTAGGACAAACAATCCAGTTAGATAGATCCAATTTCGAGAAACAGTCGTCGAATCTAACTTGGCTAGGCAGCGTTCAATAAAACTTAAGAGGATCTTTTTCTTTTTTATAGTAAGATCAATTCCCCTCCTCATGTGGAAGAGGCTCGAGCCCAGTAGTGGGACGTATAAGAGCCGAAATGATGATATGAAGAAAAAAAATTAGGAAAATGTCATAACGATTTATTTAATTTTATTATTTCTTAACAGTCCATCCATCAGCATAAAAGACGTCTAGTGATCACCCGTAGTAAGGAATCATAGTACTGATCTGGTATTCTCTAAAGAGGAATAATCTAGTCGTCGGCATAGTGAGAAATTAATATTCCCATATCGCTCTCTCTACAGAGGTAAGGAGCAGTGTAGGCAGTCTAGTCGCACGTAGTCTAGGGACACTAGCCCTTATTGAAGGGGGCGTTAAATACAGACGATTCAAGACGTTTTAACGGAGCATTCTTGCGGGGTGAATTTCCAAAATAAGTACATACTAAATAGTAGGATGTCGTGGATGATGGAAGAAATAGTAGGAGTAGTGCCTATTTTTAGAGTTCTATTTCGGACCAAGATTATATAAATGAAAGGCGGCCGACAATACGGGCTTAGAAAATGAAAAGAAGCATCTAGAATAGAAAATATTTATTAATTTTTTAACAATGTATTGAAATTATTCACAATAATGTCAAATATATTTTACAAACTATAATTGTTTCTGATGTTTACGCGAGTATTACACATTTTAAATAAAACTACTTTACGGATTTTATCGTGTTTGTATTTGATTTTTGATTTTGCGAATTTTGTTCGAAACGTCGGGCAATCAAAAATCAAATACAAACTCGATAAAATCCGTAAAGTAGTTTTATTTAAAATATTTTACATACTGTTATTGTAATGGGTTACAAACCAAACCGTTTAATAGTTAATTGGTTACTTGCAACGGCTGTAACCACAATCAGTACAAATATTTAAAATTAAGATGTTACGCAATCGTTTTTCTTTATACATATTTATTTCGGTTTTATAATATGTTGTGTATTAATGTTATTAAGCGCCCTTTTCCTCTGAATAGTGTTGTCCAAATGCGTGACTAAGTTGAGTTTTGGTTTTGCATTTGGACAGTATTGCTTGTGAGATAATTATCTACCATTCGAGTTCACCAGGCATGAATTTATCAATAAGTTTCTCGTAGTACGGCCACAGAGCTTCAATGTCAGGTACAGCAGCACTCTTTGTGTATAAATCATATTTCCTGTGAAAGATTAATGGACATAAGATTTTTTTTTTATTTTATATAGAAAACAATTTGCTATCTGGTGACAGAATAAGAATACAATTCACCACCTATATACCACTAAGGTATATAATATGCATATAACATCGATGAAAGAGAATGAAAACTCGAAATGAAATGCCAACGCGTCTAACTAGCGTGGCGTAGTAGGTTAATTTCTCTACCACAATGGAGGAGACCCAAGCTCAGCAGTGGGACGTTCATGGGCTGAAATGATAATTAAAACATTCGTTTTTACTTTGACAAAACATGTAGAAGGCATTTTACAATTATTAACAAATTGAAGGAAGAAAGGTATGCATTTATTTTATTGTTTAAATTTTCGTATGTAAAGAGAAATCTTACAAAATTCTCTTTAAATTTATAAATTATACCATAACCACTTGGCGGCAATTTATCAACACAGAGAGAATTTTTAGGCTTGTCACCTACTGCGATTATCCAGGAATGAAGTAAAATCTATGATCTAAACTCAAACTAAGCCATCAAAAGTGAAGATTGTACTGAGATATTGGAAGCTATAACTTTCGAGTTTAACACGTTAGTTGCGTTACGAGATCTATCAGATCTCTTGCAGGACTTTTGTATTGTGCGTTGACTATACCTAATCGTGTTTTTCACTCCTTGCGGGTGGCGCTAACATGTACATGAGTAAGACAAATATACATATTTGCTTCCTACGTAAAGGTGAATTCAAGGATATAAAAAGAAAAAACAATTGGAGATGGATTAGGTCCCTAACGCACAGTAGTATAATTATTTTCACAGTATTATATAAATTATTTTCAAAACCGTATTTTTAGGAGACTGATTAGGTCTCTAACGCACCAAAGGGTAGGTTAGTTACGAGATCTTTTAGGTCTCCAAAGCACCAGCTGAAAGTAGAAAATGATGGCGCAGGGAACGTGTTAAGAGACAATTGTCGCTTATACAAATAAATCATCAGAGATAACAATTCAAATCCAACCTTTTCAATAGCGTAAAACAAATTATGCTATTCTGTAGTTACCGATGATCTTATATTGCTCGAACTAACTCTCGATTTGCTTACACCATCGAAAAGAACGAATTTGAATATTCTAATTTTATTTCATGATCTCGCGTTGGAATTAACGTGTCAATAAAAAGAATATTAATAAATTTCAGGAAGACAATAAAATAATAAGCAAACCGTAGATAAAAGAAAATAATAAAAATTCACATTTCATGCAATAGATTTTAGAATGAACCTTGCTGCGTTTATGGAGATAAATTTTTAAAGAAGTAATTTCCTAAAAAATATTGTTAGTTACTCCATTAATTATTAAATTATAATAATTATTAGAAGTGACGTAATAAAAAAACAATATTCACCATCCCTTCCTTTCTCTTGGATGATCGTAATTCGGTTCTTATAGTCCACCTGCTGGGTTCGAGCTGCCTCCATAATAGGAGAGAAAATAACCTACTATAACCACGCTGGTCAGTCGTGTTTATATCGAGTTTAATTTCGAGATTTATTTCTCTTACTTAATGTTAAATGCGTATTATATACCAAGATTGGCAAGATTGGAGGTGGTGAATTCTATTCATACTCCGTCACGAAGCCCGACGGAATACGAGCCCAGTATTGAGATAAATATGAGTCAAGATGTTACGAAGGCTTTCCCCTATATAAATAGGGGAAAACCTTTTTATAAAAAAACAAAACAAAAGACAAGTATAGTATACGTTTCGAGCCTCCTCCATATGCTGGACATAGGGTTACATAGTCCAGGTACGGTAAGTATTACCGGTACATAGTCCTCTACTAGGTACTTTTCCAGACTTTGTACTTGGTATAGTCAGCAGAAAAATAAATATCACTTGTTGGCCGATTCAGGCATTTGAACTCCAACATTTCAGACGGCCAAGACTATGTTCACATATGTTAAACACCGCAAAAGTCCTTATATTGCCTGATTTGATTAACTTACTGCAACTTGAGCACTTGTCTGAGAATCTCATCATCACCTTCAACAAGCAAATGTTTGTATTCACCATTACCGTACCATGGGTAGAAAGAGTGGAATCTGAAAATAAAATACGTAAATTTTTATAGAAATGTTTACTTTAGCTCGACATCTCAAAAACTTAAATGGCAATATAACCATTTTTATGGATTTATTCACATTTAAATAGTTATTTCATCATCATTACATTTCAGCTCATACAAGTACTGTTGGAGTCGAGCCTCCTCCACAATAGGAGGGAAATTGACCTACTATACCACGCTGGTCAGACGACTTGGTAGAGGGTTTTCTTTTCAAGATTTCCTTCTCTTGCATAGATGTTATATGCTTATTTATTCCCTTAGTCGTCTTTTACGACACCCACGAGCAAGAGAGAGGGTGGTGAATTATATTCTTACTTATTTTTTAATATAGTTTGAATACTTTCAATATTCTTACACAGAGATATATTAAGATATTTCCCAAATATCGTAACACTAAAGTAGGTTACTTTGCGGGTGACGTGACCGGGGATTAGTCCGTCACCCGCCGAGAGGCCGACCGCGTGAGGAAAGACCGACGTCATCCCCGAGGGGGGGACGTCGGTCGATGGGAGGGTACCCCAAGTAGGGGGTATTCCGTCGGGCCGACCACTGATGTCAAGTAACCCTGCTCCGGTGGTCGGCCCAACGACGAAGGCGACGTGCATGGTGGGTGGGTTGCGAGTATTGCGTGCTTACGCCCCTCTGTCGCCCCGGACGGAGTGGTGCGAATAGCGCGCCGACCGCAACCCATACCCCAAAAAAAAAAAAAAAAAGAAGGTTACTTTAGTGCTAAGAAATAGCTTTATTTCATTTGCCTGATGGTCGTTATTAAAAGAAGTTTATTTATTAACTACGTACATATTAGACGTCATTTATGTAGATTTAAAATTCGAGCATTCTATTCCTCAAAAATATTTCTTTTTCTAGTATCTTATTATTATGTTCCGTATGGTGACGGAGTAAAAATACATTTCACCACTCCCTCTCTTGTCTCTAGTGTCGTAAAAGACGACTAACTACTACTACTATATGCACTAGAGAAGAAAAACTCAAAACAAAACCCAACCAAACTATGCCAATACGTATGACCAACATTGTACAAGGTCAATTCTCCGACAGCGGAGAAGGCCCGAGCTTAACAGTGGAACATATATGGACTGAGATGATGATGATGATATTAGTATTTCAACTTCTATGATAGATACATACCTTATTATGTTAAACGCTTCCTTGGGTAGTTTGACTTTGTTATGTACCAGTACCCTATACAGATACTCGTCATGGCCCCATGACATCAACAGATTCTCTAATCCGCAGTTTGGTTCATACATTCCATATTTAGTACTAAAATATAAGTTAATTATTTTTAAATACAAAAATCACAAAATTATATTACATTTATAAAAGTTAAATAAAAAATAATGACAATAATTTTCTATTAGCTATTTAAATCAAATCAAAATCGTAATGATAATTTTATTATTGACCAACAACCCGCCCTCGCTTCGTATCGGTTTCAGTTGCCTTACCCGAGTAGTTGCCGTTCCCGTGGGAATACCGTGATAAAATATAGCCTACATAGACAGCTACCTGGTAGTAAAGTATTATCAAAATTGGTGAAGCCGTTTTAAAGATTACCCACAACAAACATACAAACAGACAAAAATGATTTAAACCTATTTTAAGATTTAAAGCTCAAAAATGATTTCAAGCTTTTATTTAACTTGCCCTGTTAGTATGGGACAAATCTTGCGAGTTAAATTAAAGCCACTTCCTGTCTACTTCCTGTTTACTTACGTAACTTCGGTGATAATGCAATAATATGGTACCATGAAGCTGGTTTCAAGATGGCGTCGGCAGGTAGCCATAGGAACTCCTAAACGAAACACGATAAAACCGTCGAGTTTGGACTCATTTGAATAGCAAGACAAGCACTTTTCTTCGTTTTCGAGCATTCAAATGAAAGCTTGTTTTTAAAAAGAAAATAATATTATTAGGCATAAGTTAGGCATAGGCAACTTGCAAATAACCGCGTGAGCATGAAAAGAGCTCCCTAATGTGACATTACAAACAAACACTTCAATTTTATTTATTTGTATAGATGTATAGATTTCTAATATTTACGTGAGTATTACACAATTTAAATAAAACTATTTTTATGGATTTTAGCCCTTTTGTATTTGATGTTGAAACTTTTCAACTTTCTCTGATGGTCACCAACTCAATAGTCACCACCGTTAAAGAAAGTTATTTGTCTATTAAGCCATATATAATAGTTTTAAATATTTTCGATTACAGATTTTAACGCAATTGTAAAAGGTAAACGCTAAGTATGCTGATTATTGTATTATTCTCCGTTGGAGAGGTTGATGTTTAGGTTATCAGCTCGACTGGTTGGAAGAAAACGATCCTATATGATTTTTTTTCACGTTTTCCAGATTAAAAATAATTTCAGATATCTGATACTTTCACTGCGGTTACAAAGCGTCATAACATCCCTACTACACACAATCTAAGCGTTATGTATTCCCAGCCTGAAATAAAGAGTTATATTTTTATTGTTCCTACTTATATTTAGGATTGTAGGTGTCGGGATTGTCTTTAAAGCTATCCTCTCCGTACACTATAGAATCGGCCCATTTGCAGCCAACAGGGAAGGTGTCGCCTACCACACACCACTGCGGCTCGCCATAGAAAGCCATCACCTGTAGGTAGAAACAATCTTTATAATGTTTCCATAGTATGTAGTGTCAAATTTTCAATTATCATGCAGCTTTTTTTTTAAATATACATACAAAAGTGAATTATAACTATTCACAAAACTCTATTATTCTATAAGATAAATATCTCTTGATCCTAACTTCATACATTCATAATACCGGCTTATAAACGTCCCATTGCTGAGCTCAAGCCTACTCCACAATAGAAGGGAAATTCACCTTACTATACCAGGCTGGTCAGACGTGTTGTTATAGAGTTAAATTTCGAGTTTTTCTTCTCTTGCATCAATGTTATATGCTTATTACATACCCAAGTCGTCTTTTACAACATCCACGTGCAAAATATGGAGTGGCGAATTGTATTCTTACTCCGTTACCACACGGACTGACTCCATACAAAAGTGCCATAATTTTAGGGAACCGGGCAAAATTTCTATGTGTATCTTTCATTTTCTTTACCTTGCCGGCATCATGGATAAGTCCAACTAGTTGGAACCACTCATTATCAGGATAGTCGGCCCTGATCTTCTCGGCGGTTTGGAAGCCATGCACGATGTTGGGTAGTTCGACGTCAGGGTCCGATTCATCCACCAAGTCGTTCAGCTTGATTAAAGCATCTTTCATTGTCATCTTGAAGTGGTTAAACTTCAACCAGCAATCCATACGACCTATATACAAATATATTAAGGAGTGTTATATAGCTGTAATGAAGTAAGAACAAAACGTCACGATTACGTTCTTCCCCCAAGTCGTAAGAGACCATATAATGACAACTACGGAATAAAAGCAGGCAACAGCAAGAAAATTCGGCACGAAACCTGAAGTGAAGCTCTCTGGTACATGTGCTAAGGTCAGCCTATGTCCTTTTCTCGTGGCACGATCTAACAAATTTAAATTTATTAACTTTTAACGAGCCTAGCTTAAACTCTTTTACAACTATTTCCATGAAATTTTGTATGCAGGTGAATATCGAAAAATAAATAAAATGAACGAAAATTTGATTAAATTATGAAACAAAAGGGATATGCTCATTCATGGTTTCCACTAGGTGCGGTGAAGAACAGCAATCAAATTATTATCAAAAATTAAGTTTTTAATTATCATGCTCCCCTTTAAAATTTGATATTTTAATCCAATCCGCCATCACAACGCCGGATTAAATATGCTAAACAATAAAAAGTTGTTTCACGTCCTTGTAATTACGTAATTACGTTACGGCCATTTTTTGTTTTATTGTTCAGTATAGTTGCCAGTATTGAAAACTATACTAATTAAAATCGATTCTCGATTTCAATCGATTTAAGGACGAAAGTTAAATTAAGTTGAAGCGGTTTTTTATTTATTATTTATGTTACAGAGGTATTTTCCTAGTCATAGAGGTTTTATATAGGTTCTAATTAAAACAAGTTTCAATTTATTCGCAATATGGTTAAATACAAATCAACATTTGCCAGCAACCATCGAACGGCAAACGACACTCTACGTTGATTTTATAGTCCCTTGCTAGGCAGCATGTAATACTTCTGAGGATTCAAAGATTCTCATTATTTATTAATAATAATAATAAATTAAAAGTGTACGTATAGACAATAAAAATGTTATAAAACCAAAAATCGTTTTAAAAGTATATATTTTCTGTCTTAGATTTTGGTAACGTTAATTAAACATGTTTTATAAACTGTTATTTGGCAAACAATATTTTTTGGATGCCTGATATTGTTATTGAAAACACCATTCTGTGGCTTCAATAGCAATACGATCCTAGATTCTTAAAATATCTTGGCAAATAAACTAATAATGGGTAATCAAAAACAAGATGAAGTCGACGAACATTGAAAAGCACAAGCCGTCAGCATGATCGCGAAAAAGATTTGAAAAGATAACTAAAAAAATATTTCAATCAAAGCAGATTATTTTACATAACACATTTTTATTTTATCAATCTAATGATTATGCATTAACATAATATAATAAATATATGAATAAACAGACAATTCTTAACGATTATCGATTTACAATAATATGATGTCATACTGGCAGCACCGAATATGACAAGTGAATATACAAATGATTTATTTTTTTCATCATTGACATTTCCGCTTTCGAAATCGAACTAATTATTATTTATTAAATGGGAAATGTCTAAACATATTGGTAACGAGACTTATCACATGTATTTATTAATCAAAAGATTATTATTATTATAACTATATAGGTACCTATTAACACCGAAATGGTTACTAAAACATTTTAAACTGAATCTTCACCAGCCGGCTTCGGTTGATGTTAACGTTAATTATAGGTGAATACACATGAATTATAAAAACCTATTACGCTTCAAATACGCATTATAAGATAAAGGGAATAACATTTTTATTATTTTTAAACAGCGATTGAGCAAATTATAACCGAAAAACACGTTAAAACGCGATACTTGTTTTGTTTACCTACATGAAAATAACGTAATTTCATAAGACGAATAAGTATTTTTCTGCTATAATCCGTCGAGTTAGAGATATAATTTTTTCTGTTGTAGAATATATATCTAAAACCTAACAAAATAAGGTAAGTTTCATGAATGTACAATTTGAAACCGTGTTCCATACTTCAATGGGCATTCCCCCTTTAAATTGAATAAAGTAAGCGAGTAAATAGTAATGGTTTGAGATGGAGAATTTGAAGGGAATAGAATGAGATCGGAAGGAAGAAGATGAAATTTGGGCCTCCAGCTCTCTCACTCACACCGCACAGCGCAGTATCTAACTGCTACTACTCAGACGTAGATTTTCACCCATTTATGAGTTCAGGCAGAAAACTGTTAGCAGCAGAAGAGAAGAAAAGTTTAATCAAAGATATGTTCATAGATAAGTACCTATGTACATGTTTTTAGAATGCCTCTTTTTGTACTTTAAAAAAAAATAACGTATGAAAAAATAATGATAAAAAATGAATCAAGGGTAGTAAGTGTGTAGAGAATAAGCAGCTACGCAAGAGATTCCTCAACCCAGTTACCCAGATTTGCCTACTTCAAAACACATGATTTTCCCATGCCGGACTGACTGACTCGCATTTATTATAACACAATATTTAATTATATCACCTCTTGCCCTAGTAGGTAATACTAACTGTCACTGGTAGCGGCTACCAATATTACCTTCTCTCACATTGCTCGTGGGAGTCTTAATAAAAGTCGACTAAAAGCTTTACATCGGCCTGAGTCAACTCTATCTGATGCCGTATGGCCAACAATTACATTCCCTCCTACTTCTTGTATTACAGATACTATTTCGATGACCTTAAACTATTGTCAATAACTTTTGCAATATGTAATATATTTTTTTTTTTTGGTTAATACATATTGCGTCAACCGTGCGTGATGATGATTTTCTACTAATAATGAGGAACCATCCTCTTTTTTATACGTGCTTGTCGTAAAAGACGTCTTTCCTTTTTTTATGGGTGTGCCATGGTAAGCGCTCACGCGGTCTATGCCGTCCGGGGCGACGAAAGGACGCCGCGCGGGCCCACAACCCACCCGTATTCACGTCGCCTTCGTCATTAGGCTGACCACCGGAGCAAGGTGACTTGTCGTCAGTAGTCGGCCGCCGGAATACCCTTTCGGGTACCCTCACCTCTCGACGTCCCTGTCCCGGGACGTCGGTCGCCGTCGCGCGGTCAGCCTCTCTGCGGGTGATGGACTAAAATCCCCGGTCCAGTCACCCGCGGCCTCGGCTAAGGCGGCATCAGGCGCAGGTACTCGCGCCTGCGCCGCCCAAGTCACCGGCGGCGGAACGTGTCACCGAAGAGGAGCTCCTCTCGCGCACGATCTGCCGGCTGCTTCCGTGAGATGACGGCCTCACAGAAGGCGGTGACCGCGTCCCAATTCCTGACGCTGTCGAGCATCTCCTTGGCGATGGTCAGCAGCGTCAGGTCGGCACCGATGATCGCGACGAGTTCACGGCGCTCCCCCACCCACGCGGCACACACCTCGAGCGTGTGTTGCGCTGTGTCCTCGTCGTAATCGCAGTGGTGGCAGGATGGTGTGCTTTCCCTCCTGACGAACTTGTGCAGGTACTTGGCAAAGCAACTATGCTCCGTCAACACCTGCACCAGTCAGAAGGAAAGCACCCCGTGCGTCCACTCCAAGTACTCCATCAGCACCAGCCGGAAGGCCTCGACGGTCCTGACACCGTACCGAGGCCTTTCCAGCCGGACTGCCCAACGGGGCAATGGCATCTCGGCGGTCATAAAAGACGTCTAAGGTATTTTATATATAAACTAGCTATCCCAACAGACGTTACTCTGTGTTCAAATTTTTATTTGAAGAATTCCTTTTATTTTTAAAAGGAATTCTCCTTGAAATCGATAGCAGCGCCACCTACCGGATCCAATTATGAATCTAAACCATTTTTAATCCCCTTGAACACACACAAAAGATTTCATCAACATCATTATAAAAGAAGAAAAATTGGGTATCATATTCCAAACCTAATTTTCCTTATCTGGAAGATACCATTACCCAGGCGAGGGATGTATTTGAGCTGAGAAAACAAGTTTACTGCATTTTAAATAACTAAATAGTAAATGAAATTTTACGAATATTATTATTCTTTTCACGTTATGTAATAATAGATATTAGATTTTTTTACCTTTAACGAATTCCACACACTGCTTAGAATGCATTTCATAGTAAGTCTTCCGCACAGTCTCCTGGTGAGGATCATTTTCATCGATTGTGTAATCCCGGAATGCTTGTACTGGCTTTCCGTCATAAACTTCTTCCGAAGCAGCCTTAATACAGGGATTAATAGACGCCAGCGAATTCTGCATGAAAGATCCCATTTTGTAGATAAACTGAACACTTAATGTATTGGAGCGACTGACATGTATCTATTCTAAGAATACTGAGGTGTTGTTACTAGATTTACTAAGGTGGGGCCTCATCATACTCGTACTGTAATAAAAGTAATAGGTGATATCCTGCATGTTCTAGAAGATTTTTAAGGTAGTTACACACGCATTTTCTTCATACTCTTAGTGTTCCAGGATATAGAAATGAAATCTTGTATTTGGAAATAGATATAACTATAGCTGACTATGATAGATATAACTATATCTGTGTGGTGACGGAGTAAGAATACAATTTACCACCCCCTCTCTTACCCGTGGGTGACGTAAAAGACGACCAAAGGATTAATTACACATATAACCTCTATATAGAAAAGCTCTTGGACGTTCCACTGCTGGGCTCGAGCTTACTCCACAATAAGAGGGAAATTAATCTTACGCTTACGCTGGTCAGACAGCTTGGTATAGGATTTTATTTCGGGTTTTCCTTTTCTTGCACAGATGTTATCCTTATAGGTATGCTATGCGTATTATATTCCTTAGTCGACTTTTACGACATCCACGGGCGAAATAGGAAGTGATGAATCGTATTCATACTCCGTCACCATACATACAATTAATTAATTCTTTCATCATCTCATCTCAGCCCATATACGTCCCACTGTTGGGCTCGGGCCTCCTCCATAATGGAAGGGTAATTGACCTACTATACCACGCTGGTCAGACGTGTTGGTATAGGGTTTTATTTCGAGTTTTCCTTCTCTCGCATAGATGTTATATGCGTTTTATATCCCTTAGTCGTCTCGTACGATCACCCACGGGTAAGTTAGGGGGTGGTGAATTGTATTCTTACTCCGTCACCACACGGGATTTTTTTAATATGACAATATGAGATTAATTCTTTAATATGACAATATTGAGAATTGCTGAATCATTACTTTTAACACAATATTGAGAATTGCTGAATCATTACTCTTGTCACAATATTAAGAATTGCTAATTCATTCTTTTATATTATCTACAACTACTACGGCGGCCCATAAAATAAATTGATAATAACAACGTGACTTGCGCCTCACGTGTATACGACCTTGTTGGAAAAACAAACGTAGTAAATATTCTTACTCTGTCAGCCCATAGAAATTTTAGGGCCTCCAAGGAATACTGCACACAAATAGATTTTTTAAAAGCCCTGAAGCTACTAAAGACTTTTGATATGAAACATCTATAGGCGAGGGTAAACCTGATCGTTGGCGTGGCGTAACTCATGCCGTGACGTAAAGCGACGCATGCCGTGGCGAGGCCTCGCCACGCTCTATGATAGTAAGTTCAGTTCCGACCAATTGTCATAGTAATATCGTCAGAGGCATCGAGTATAACTAATATGTTATATTATTACAGAAGTCACTGATTAAATTAATTGATTTGCGACAATTTGAAAATTTTTAATTTTTAACTTTTGTAATTAATGAAAATAAATGTTTATCACACATTCACACTCAATGCCACAACCAAGATCTAACCATCGCAAGTTTCAGGCATCACCAAAACCCACCAGATGCAAACATACCCAAAAAGTTGGGCTTCCGACTCTCTCGAAATGCAGTAACAATCTGCCGTCGATTTTCAGCAGGAGTGTGTATACTACCCAGCTGGACTGCCCGCCGCTGTAGACACGAGACTGTCGACAGTGTGGTCCTGTCATTATAAAATTTGGTTATCATCAAGTTTTCTGCATTGCCTCCTACTATGGCAACATTTAAAGGTGTATTTATATCACGTTCCTTCTAATGACAGAGTAAAAACACAATTCACCACCTCATATAAAGAAAGGGGCTTATGAGTGTCGTAAGAGGCTGCTAAGGGTTATTATGTATATAACATCTAAGCAAGAAATGGAAATCACGAAATAAGGGGGCGTTCATAAAATACGTGAGATGTTTAAGGGGGGGAGGGGGTCGAGTCAAATCTTATCTAATCTTACGTTGGAGAGAGGGGGGGTCTCGGCAAATATCACGCAATTTTAATATTCACGCAAAACAAAAAAGAAACTATTTTAGTCCATTTAATCCAGATCATACATATGTATTACTAGTCGTAAAAAAAAAGCACGAAGCAATTTTTTTTTCCTTTTTACAATAACAATCCAACTCGTTTACGTATGAAACCCTCATTTTGAAAAATCTCACGTGAGATTGGGGGATGGGGGAGGGGGTTGAATAAAATCTCACGACATCTCACCAGGCGGGAGGGAGGTACAGAAAATTTAAAAAAACACCTCACGTAATTTATGGACGCCCCCTAAAACAATATACCAACATGTCTGACGTAGTAGCGTAGCGTAGATAGTAACTCAATTTCTCTCCTATTGTGTAGGAGGTTCGAGCCCAGCAGTGGGATGTATATGAACTGTAATGATGATAATGATGAGGTTTCAAATATTTTTAACATTTATCACGATAGATACTTAATATTTATCTATACCAATAAATAAAATTGGAGTGTCTGTTTGTAATGTCAAAATAATAGGCTTTTTCATGCTCACACGGTTATTTGCACGACACCTATGCCTAAAATAGCAATTAAAAAATTTTTGTCTGTGTCGCCGCCGTTACTACATTCATACACCCACGCAATCATTACCTTCATTAGATTCTTTCACATTCATTTACACATTCACTTCACTCATACAGACCACTAAACCGCCATCTTATACTAAACACATTACACAAGAACACCGACACATTCGCACACAAAATTGTCGGGCTAACAATTATTGAATCTTATACAATATACCATATTATAAGATTCGCCTATTTTTATTTCTTTTGTTCCCATCGCGAACAAAAAGTGGCGACCGTGACAGGACCTGCCGGGTAGCAGTCTGATTGCAGGTCTCTTTGTTCCTGCAACGAAAAGAAGATTTGCCGCGTGGTACCTACATGCGCTGCTGACTTTGGTGGCTAATCCGAAGCAATCAGCGGTGTCTAACACCTACTACGCGCAGCACAAGCCGAAATTCGTCAGGAACAGCCTACTATTTCATCCCTACAAGCGCCTATCACTATACAGAGGGACACGTCATCGATCGGAAGAGTTTCGCAGCAGGCGCAGATACAGCCAAGGAGGACTACAAGACTACAACTGCACTATCCTGTCTGAGTGAGCTCGTTCCTATCTATATTTCCCTACTTTCCGCTTAAATTCGTGTAAGCAGTGATTTTAGCGACCGAATGTTCAGCCTATCTAGATAAGACCTATTTCTAAGCTTATCTATTCATTTTGTTGCAACAAACTTCATGCCTACTAGGGAGTTATAGCAAATTATAGCTAAATCATATGCAGTTTAGCTAACATAGCCTACCTACATATACTCGCACTTGCCTACCTACCTCGTTATTATTATACATCGTTTCACTCGCTCATCTTATTTGAAATTCTTATTTCAACTATTATTATTTCGCACAAACAGCGTTAATAACCGCACTATATAATAATTCTATGCACTAAATTATTCTGTCTATCATTCTAAAGCTTCCCTATTGCTCAAATCACATACATCCTCGTCAATTCACTAGTAAAAACACATTATATTTATTTGCGTTGTTATCACATTCCAGTGCACTGCATGTTTTTATCGCTGCGGCCGGCCCGTGCGCTGTTGCATCTTTGTTCATCCCTACCATTGCAGCGCGTGATCAGCCGTGTGACGTCACCGGCTACCTGCGCCCGACTTCAGCGAACCTTTCGTGAGGAGCGTATCGTATGCAAATTCTATTCATTAGCTAATAGCTAACTTAACTACTATTTATATTTCATTGCGAGTTTTATAATGTCAGACGATAAGCTTAAAGAGTTAACATATAAACGCAGCTCCATTAGAGGACGCGTAACTAAATTTAAAAAACATGTTGACGATTTGTGTTCATTAGAATCTGTTTCTGAAATAGAAATAAGCAAACTTGCAATGAAGTTGTCTAAGTTTGAGGCGTTATTCATATCGTTCGACGAGTTGCAAAGTGAAATAGAAGTTGTTAACGCTATGAATCAAACCGCTGAGTTAAGCGCTCGCGACGCAATAGAACAAGATTTCTATCATTGTATCGCATTTGCTCAAAAATTGATCGAGACTAATTCCAACTCGAATCCTGTCAATATTAAATCTAATCCTTCTCATAGCGTGACTTCGCATTGTCATCATCATGATGAGTGCAGCAAAAATAACCCTCTTGGCTTTAAATTGCCGGAAATAAAAATACCTAAATTCGATGGCTCATATTTTAAGTGGTTAGAGTTTAAAGAAACATTTAATGCTTTAATTCACGAAAACGATGCTATTAAAAATATTCATAAATTCTTTTACTTAAATTCTTATTTAGAGAACGAAGCCAGGGGTGTTATATCTAATTTAGAAGTCACAGATAGTAATTATTCGCAAGCGTGGTTATTATTGTGCGAACGATATGACAACAAACGCCAATTGATTTATGCTCATTTGAAATCTTTATTTAATTTTGAAACAGTGCGAGAGACCGACAAGTCATTAAGATATATAATAGACCATGTAACAAAGAACTTGCGGGCTCTCAGCACCCTTGGTCTTCCCACCGATAAGTGGGACGTATTAGTTATTTTTATGTTAACTACTAAATTAGATAGTAGTACGATATTTAAATGGGAAGAGCATAGGAACAATTTGACGGATATTCCTACATTAAATCAATTCTTTTCTTTTTTAAAATCACGCGCTGATGTTTTTGAAACGGTTCATCGCAATAAAATTGAGAGGCAAGATAACAGTAATAATAGATCTAGATTTAATAATGTACCGTATTGTAAAAATCAATCTAAAGCATTAGTGATGACTTCGAGTGGCCCAAAGGCTCCCAAAGTAGTTTGTGTAGTTTGTCAAGGTAGTCATCGCATATATGACTGTTCAAATTTTAAATCAAAGTCCCATAAGGAAAGGATGTCTTTAGTTTCATCTCTCAATTTATGTACTAATTGTTTACGAGGTGGTCATGTGGTGTCACGTTGTCGATTACCTGGCACGTGTAGGCTTTGCAAACAACGTCACAATACCATGCTACATGACTCTCCACAGAATGAGGCAACAGAAATGTCTGACTCAGTAGCCTTGTCATCCATTTCTACCTCAGAGGTATTGTTATGTACCGCTGAAATTCAGATTCGAAACCCTACCACTGGTAAAACTTTGACTATTCGTGCCTTACTCGACAGTGGTAGTCAAACTTCATTTATCACCGAGGAAATTAAAAACAAATTAAATATAAAATCTCAATCATGTAACACTTCTCTATCTGGCATTGGTGATACACCCATAAAATACAGTGCTGAAATCTGCATGGTTCACATTAGCTCTAGGTGTCAATCATTCCAAGCAGATGTGTCTTGCTTAGTGTTGCCTAGTATCACATCCAATATTCCTAAAACTAGTTTTGATATTACTAAACTTAACCTATTAGGATTCACTTTAGCTGACCCAAGGTTTAACCAGTCAGCTTCCATACAAATGCTAATTGGTGCTGAACTGTTCTGGAAAATAATAGGTTCCGAGCAGCACCACTTAGGTGACCAAGGGCTACTATTACAAAGCTCCAAGTTAGGATGGCTTATAGGAGGGCCTCTGCCAAGTAAGCTTTGTTTCCCATCACCAAAACAAATGAATAAATCGTCACTATTTTGTAACTTTCATCTTAAAGAAAATCATATGTCTAACCTTCATGACAAATTAGAAAAACGTCAGCCATCTAAGAAGGATGCATTTATTTTAACTTTAAATAGGTTTATTGCTCGTCGTGGTTTATCTCACACTATATACTGTGACAGTGGTAGAAATTTTGTCGCTGTGGCTAAGGATATTAAATATCTCTTTGACTCAAATAGAGGGCATGTCATGGACTTTGCGTCCCGTCGGAGGATAGAGTTTCGCTTTTCGGCGCCATACGCTCCTCACCAAGGGGGTCTCTGGGAAGCTGGCGTGAAATCCGCCAAGCACCACCTAAATAGAGTCTTAGGCAATGCTCATCTGACATTCGAGGAGCTCTCATCATTGTTTGCTCAAATTGAGGCAATCCTTAATAGTCGTCCTCTCTGTCCACTTTCACCTTCACCCAATGATTACGTGCCACTCACACCTGGACATTTTTTAATAGGAAGACCACTGACTTCACTGCCGACGCCGTGTCTCTTGGAGCACGGTACACACCGCATCAATCAGTTCCAGCGCCTCGAACAAATTAGGCAGCATTTTTGGAAACGTTGGGCTGCTGAATACGTCGCCGAGCTGCAGCAACGTACAAAATGGCGCACCAGATGTCGAGATTTACGTGCCAATGATCTCGTACTTATTAAAGAGGACAATACACCACCACTTTGTTGGCGTTTAGGACGAGTGCACAAACTGTACGTCGGCTCCGATGGTGTACCCCGTATCGTCGATGTCTCCACAGCCAATGGCATCATACGTCGAGCCATCAATCGTCTTTGTCTTCTGCCTACGGCTGAGGATCAAGAATGTTGAAAGGCTACTTTCAACGGCCGGGAGGATGTCGCCGCCGTTACTACATTCATACACCCACGCAATCATTACCTTCATTAGATTCTTTCACATTCATTTACACATTCACTTCATTCATACAGACCACTAACCCGCCATCTTATACTTACACATTACACAAGAACACCGACACATTCGCACACAAAATTGTCGGGCTAACAATTATTGAATCTTATACAATATACCATATCATAAGATTCGCCTATTTTTATTTCTTTTGTTCCCATCGCGAACAGTCTGTCTGTTTGTTCCGGGTAATCTTCAAAACGACTGGACCGATTTCAAAAATTCTTTCACCAATGGAAAGCTATAATATCAGGGCGTAAACTAGGCTATATTTTATCCCGGTATTCCCACGGGAACGGGAACTACGGGAACTACGCGGGTAAAGCGACTATAACCTATAACCGAAGCGAAGCGAGGGCGGGTTGCTAGTCAATAAATAAAATTGGAGTGTCTGTTTGTAATGTCATAATAATAGGCCCTTTTCATGCTCACATGGTTATTTGTACTATAGGTACATATGCCTAAAAATCACTTTATATTTTTTTTGTCTATCTGTCTGTTTGTTCCGGGTAATCTTCAAAACGGCTAGACCGATTAAAAAAAATCTTTCACCAATGGAAAGCTATAATATCAGGGAGTAAACTAGGCTATATATTATCCCGGTATTCCCACGGGAATGGAAACTACGGGGATAAGGAGACAGAAACCGAAGCGAAGCGAGGGCAGGTTGCTAGTCTATACCATTAAATAAAATTGGAGTGTCTGTTTGTAATGTCAAAATAATGGGCTTTTTTCATGCTCACACGGTTATTTGCTCGACACCTATGCCTAAAATAGCAATTAAAAAATTTTTGTCTGTCTGTCTATTTGTTCCGGGTAATCTTCAAAACGGCTGGGCCGATTTCAAAAATTCTTTCACCAATGGAAAGCTATAATATCAGGGCGTAAACTAGGCTATATTTTATCCCGGTATTCCCACGGGAACGGGAACTACGCGGGTAAAACGACTATAACCTATAACCGAAGCGAAGCGAGGGCGGGTTGCTAGTCTATACCAATAAATAAAATTGGAGTGTCTGTTTGTAATGTCAAAATAATAGGCTTTTTTCATGCTCACATGGTTATTTGCACAACACCTATGCCTAAAATAGCAATTAGAAATTTTTTTACTGTCTGTCTGTCTGTTTGTTCCGGGTAATCTTCAAAACGGCTGGACCGATTTCAAAAATTCTTTCACCAATGGAAAGCTATAATATCAGGGTGTAAACTAGGCTATATTTTATCCCGGTATTCCCACGGGTACGGGAACTACGCGGGTAAAACGCCTATAACCTATAACCGAAGCGAAACGAGGGCGGGTTGCTAGTAATAAAATATATCTGTTGCCACCGCTTCCTAAATATTTTACTCTTTCAATCATACGGCTCAAAGGCTTTGTAGAAGTGCGTGAAATGAGTTATGCTGCAGTGTTTCGCGTAGATAAACGCGGTTTACAAAAGGCAGAAAACAGCCACTACGCTAGTTAACACATGTTATCAGGGAGCAAGAAAAAAGGACAAGCGGTAGCAGAAATTTCTAAAGAATTATTATCATACACCACGTAAACACGTAACACTTTGAACGCCATGGGGGACACATGTTGGGCGACATTTATACATATAGTATTTTGACCTCCTCGGCGTTCGTCGTCACAAAATTTTTGTAGTCTTTTAAATATTAGAGAATAATTAATTTAGTTAACAACAGATAATAATTAAAATACGCTCAAAATATGAAGCAAATCGGTTAAATACGTTTAAATGGTTGAACTATTTTCTCCTAGTGGCCTGATTACTTCCTACTCGGTGTGCCTTACCTTGAGCGTACTTAGAACAAATAAAGCAATGTATTTTCCTAAAACTGTACAACTTATAATAAGGGATGCAAACTAATCGATAAAATGCGTATATACAAAGAAAATAAATATCAATAGAAAATATATTCGGAAATCCGTAGAAGAACGGGTGTAATCGACATAGCCCGCAGAATTAGCACGTTCAAATGGCAATGGGCAGGCCACATCGCTCGTAGAACCGACAACCATTGGAGAAGAAAGATTCTTGAGTGGCGACCACGAATCGGACGGCGCAGCGTAGGACGACCGCCCACTAGGTGGACTGACGACATTCTCAAAGTCGCAGGGAACCGTTGGATGCAAGTGGCGTAGGACCGTTCCGAGTGGCATTCTCATGGGGAGGCCTATGTCCAGCAGTGGACGTCTATAGGCTGATGGATGGATGGAGAAAATATATAAAAAACAGTTACCGGCATTATATTTTTCGCCTTGGTCAACTCATAAAGTCCCACTTTTAGGCACGAGACTTAACTCACACGTTAGTTAAAATTTGTTATCACTTACATAAATTAAATTAAAAACATCATTTTGTTATTGTCAGCATTATTTGTTATTATTTCATATTACATTTACATTGATAATAAATACCAATTTAAGTTCGCAAAAGCTTATTCATAACAATATACATATGTTATTGCTTCGATAACCAGTTGGGGTCATTTATTTAATTTTATATACAGAATTACTTAACAGAATTACTTAACAGAAATACGTAGTTAATTGATATGTAATGACAGAAAAAACATATATAAAAAGTTTTTTTTTTATTTTATGCAAATTATTAAAGTTTCATATGCATAGTGATTGTCTCTCGGTAAATCAAGTCGTTTGTTGGACGCTGACTACCAAATTACAATTCATCGGAAAGTTTTAGTAAAACATGAAAATACATGTAAACCACTGTTACACCGTACTCACTACACATTAGCATTACATAAAATACCAGCAAAATTATTTAAATTTAACACTTATATTTTGGATAAGATTTAAAAGTGCCACATGACTTTTCACTTAGGTATCCGCCAAAACTCACTCATGTATATTCATGAATATATGATTTTTTTTTTATTGACTATAGTGTCCCCATATCTCATCCGAGCGTTCAGAGACAACACGGCAGCATAGGAACTCACAACCCATCTCACCATGCGGCCTCTTAAATGGTACCGTATGTATTTTACTTTAAGGTTGCACTCAAGACAAAGTTTTAAAGTTATTCTTTCTATTAGGTATTCCTTATCGACAATCTACATAACAATGGTTATAATTTAATTTAGAGGTCATATGTGCCTCAGTTTTATACTTATAGAACTAAATTAATGAGGCAGTTTGTGATTTGTGTTATTTTTAATCATGTTCGACAAACATGAAGATCGACTAATAGTCCGAACCAGCATCGCATTATCGCTAAAACTATCCTGTATAGGGATGTCACGAAGCTACGTAATCATAACTAAAACTATCGGATATTCGAAATGAAAATATACCCAAAACCGAAACCGATAATATTGGTTTCAGAAATATAAGTAATAAAAAAGTTTTGAATAGTTTTGGATAGATGTCTATGTGGGATACATTATTACGGATTTTATTGTCAACTAGGCCTCCTGACAGCCTGACATACAACTCTCCAAACGGGATTGACACAATAAACACCACGCTTAGAATTTCTCTTTTACAACTGAAATTATCCGAAACTATTAGATAATTGCATATCTGTAACCTTATCCGAAAAATAATCATCATTTCAGCTCATATACATGTTGGGCTCGAGATCTACCATACTGCACTGGTCATGTTGGATTCATTTCAAATTTCATTTCAAATTTTCCTTTTCTTGCTTAGATTTCATATGCATATGTAATTCTTAGTGATATAATTCCTTAATAATCTCCTTTACGACACAAAAGAGGGGATGGTGAATTGTATTCTTTCTTTGTCACCACACGAAATATGTTAATCTAATATCTGTATCCAGATCCGAATCTTCATATTCCCAACAATTCTAGTCCTATTCTTCAAGCTGAAACCAACCGTATATATTCACAAAATTCCATTGAATTTGGTAGAGCTTCGTTGATATAGACAATACGTGATTTTAATGTACTAAGATGTCAAATTTCGCTATCACCGTTCATTGCTCGACGTAGGCCCATTCACTTTTCGCTACAAAGTGAGGTACTATACCGCCTGCATTCGACGACGCCCAAGAATTTTTACCAGTTCGTCAGTCCATCTAGTGGGGGGCGTCTACACAGCGTCGTCCAATATGTAGTCGCCACTCGAGAACCTTTCTTCCCTAGCAGTTGTCGGTTCGATGAGCAATATGGCCTGCCTATTGGCATTTCAGCGTGCTAATTGTTTGTGCTATGTCGTTTATTTGCTTCTGTGAGTGTATGAATCAAGGTTCCCACAAAGAACGACGTTTAGTATGAATGTATTAATTCTATATTGTAGTATCTATTAAACGGTAATGTGGCTAATATGATTTATAATTATTGAACTCTTTATTTTTTAACAAAATCCACACTCGGATTGAGTTTCCTGCACTCTTTGGGAAGATCGTTTTCGCCGATTGTCTCATCCCAGAACGGCTATACCGACTTCTCGTCATGTTACTGTTGACTAATTACCGTAGCTACTAGATTTGATATTTTAAGAATAGAGTCCCCGTAACTCTAATTCTAAGTATGGTGACGTGTTAATGGACTCCCCAAAATGTGGTCTTTGATCGCCCACGACAAAGTATTAACTAATTTCATACATATTTCAGGCGCTCTTCTCAGCTGTTTACACTCATATTTTCTTCATGTTCTCTAGTGCTTTCATAGTAAACATCATCCATACACATCCACGGTTGGACATAGACCTCCCCACGACAACGCCACTCGGAACGCTTCTATGCCACTTGCATCCAGTGGTTTCCTGCAACATACAAGATGTCATCAGTCCACCCAGTAGGGGGTCGTTCTACGCTGCGTCGGCCGATTCGTGGTCGCCATTGAAGACCTTTCTTTCTTAGCCAACGAATGTCGGTTCGTCAAGCGATATGGCTTGCCTATTGCCATTGCCATGGCCGACGTGCTAATTCTTCGACCTACTCGTATGTCGGTTATACCCGTTCATCTACGGATTTTCCATATTCCGGCTTTTATCTCCTACACAAATATCGAGCATAACCCTCTCCTTAGCACCTTGAACGACTGACCCTTTTTGAAGTGAAACTTCTTTAGAATCGTTGTGATTTCAAACTCGATGAAACGAAAAAGCGAGTCCATAGAGACATAAACACGTAAATGTATAGGATTCAGCTGACGAGAGAATGAGATAAAGAATAAGGGACAAAGGACAAAGGATAAAGAAGTCTCACTTCTGCCATGCGTACTTTGTACACACGCTCTTTTTTATGAAGCCGACATTTAGAGACCACGTTTCAGTGCCATATGGCATTGATTGTAACACACACTGGTTATAAAACTTTGTTTTCAGACACTGCGGAATATTGGAAGAGAAAATCCTCTTAATTTGCCCGCACACTGCCCAGTCGAGTTGGATTCGTCAGTTTTCTCTCACGAAATTGGATCTACCTGACTTGACTCTTTGTCTGGTAAACATAGTGATCGACAACTTCGAGTATGGCATACTCAACTAGGACCGGTATATGAATGACATGAGCATGTGACTTTCATCTTGTCCATGTTCATTTTTAGACCCACTAGTTGAGAAACCCTATGGAGTTCATTGGCCCAAGGTCAAGGTGCCAAAAGCCTCCAGAAATTCTACAACGACTACCATCAGCAAATCGAAGGTGAGTGATGTATTCGCCATCGATGTTGAGTCCAGTTATCTCTAAGAGCTTGCAGACATCTTCCAGTGCAGAGGTGAACAGTTTCTGAGAGATAACGTCTCTATCTGGATGGGGACCGATATAAAAAGAGTTTCTATACAAACACGATACAGCATTTCGATGTATCGATAGTATGTATCGATATATAGTAGTAGTATATCTTTACTAATATTATAAATGCGAAAGTAAGGTTGTTTGTTTGTTTATTAGTTTGTTATGCTTTCACGCTTAAACCACAGAACCGATTTCAAAAATTCTTTCACCAATGGAAAGCTATAATATCAGGGAGTAACATAGGCTATATTTTATCCCGGTATTCCTCCGTGAACGGGAACTACGCGGGTAAGGCGGCTGAAACCGAAGCCAGGGCGGGTTGCTAGTATGTATATATTAAATTTAAGCTTCAGATAGAAAGGGTGATCTTATTGCGTCTGCATCATATTGCTTATTCTATTATTTTTATTACTTTATTTTTGAGTTGAAGGTACCAATTTCTCACTTGACCAGTAGATGTTTTAACACATTTGGTAAGGCACTTGCTTGCAAGAAATATGTTGCAATTTATTGAAAGAGATAAAAATCACACCCAGCTAAAAACAAGAACTTGTGGGTGGTAACTGGTACAAATAATTGTACTATTTTGTAAAGATACCTACGCAAATTAGCGATAGTGCTGAAAAATTTATAGATCTTTTATTTTAATCGCTTAGGCTCGCTAGCACGTATCTTAAATAATTAAACTTACTACTGTTAATAGATTTCTCATAAGGTTGGCCACACTAGGCTATATTTTCCGTGTGGTGACGGAGTAACAATATAATCCACCATTCCCTATCTTAACCATGGTTGTCGTAAAACCTACTAAGGAATATAATGTGCATATAACATGTATCCTTTTTCTTTGCCGGCTATGTTGCGGACGCACGCCATCCGTCCCATCCGGGGTGACGAGACGACGGCGCCCGATGCCATAACCCGCCACATTCCCTCCGCTTCGCCATTGGGCCGACCACTGGTGGCGAATCCTTAACTTCCGTAACCTGGCTGGTGGGATACCCTATCGGGTACCCTCTCCCGCGGTCAGCCTCTCTGCGGTTGACGGACTAGTCCTCGATCCACTCACCCGCAGCCTCGGCTAGAGCGGCATCAGGCGCAGATACTCGCGCCTGCGCCGCCCAAAGCGCCGGCGGTGGATCGTGTTGTCGTTGAGGAGTTCCTCTCGTGCACAATCCACTGCCTTCTCCTGTGAGATGACCACAGAAGGCGGCAACCGCGTCTCAGTTCCTGACGCTGTTGCTGCTGCATCTCCCTAGCGATGGTCGGCAGCGTCAGACCGGCACCGATGATTGAGACGAGTTCACGGCGCTGCTCTGCCCACGCGGCACACAGCTCGAGTGTGTATTGCGCCGTATCTTCGTCGCAATCGCAGTGGGGGCAGGACGGTGTACCTACTCTCCGTCCTTACGACCTTGTGCAGTAGGTACTTGACGAAGCAGCCATATAACATGTACGTTACAGAAAACTCGAAATAAAACCCTATATATACCACACTAGTGATGTAACGAATATTCGCATTCGCATTCGTATTCGCGAATATTCGCATGTTTTTTGCATATTCGCATTCGCATTCGCGAAATTATTGCGAATGTTTATGCGAATATTTTTGCGTGTATAATTTTTTTAAGTAGGTAATAATAGTTGGTTAATATAAAAAATATCCAATTCCATTAATTTCTTACATTTTTAATGCAATAAAAATAACTTAACCTCGTAATCACATTATCGGTCTTCACTTTATCAATTGGTATCATTTATTTATTTAACTTTAGGCAATGAAACTTAACAATCAAACTTATAACAATTTAAAAAACAAAACTAGATACTAAATGGTCTAAATGCAAAGTAATCAAAGAAAAATAATCTTCTATGAATTTTTACCCAAGTTTAATGTTATAATTATCTTCTTGAACAAAACTAAAAATAATAATCTATAAATACTTCTACAATTAATATTTATTTAACTTTAGGCAATGAAGCCTAACAATCGTCATAAGAATTTAACAAACAAAACTATATAGTAAATGGCCTAAATGCAATGTAAACAAACAAAAGTAATCTTCTATGATTTTTAACTATAATTAAAATCAAATAAAAGCTTAAAATGAGTTGCTGTCATCATAATCACAGTGTTTATAGTATATCTATATTATATAGTTTATAGTATTTATAGTATAAATATAATCATTTTACATAAGAGTTAACAATTAACACTTTAAGCAAACGAAAATAAAATTAAGTCTTTTACTTTAATAAAGCTAAAAAAATTAATTGTTATTAGAACTTGTGACACAAAATTTTAATGCAATTGAAACTAATAAAATTAAATTCTTCTATTAAACTTTTCTCAGTCTTTAGATATATTTTTATTATTTAAATTATCAAACAAAAATTATATTCTTCTACAATAGACCATTAAATAGTCTAACTGTAAACAAACAAAAAAATAGATTCTCAAACAAAAATACTTCTTTCCCTTAAAAAAATAATAGTTAATCTACACTTAATATTATAAAGAGGAAAGATTTATATTTTTGTATTTTTGAATGTAACGAATAAACTCAAAAAGTACTGGACCGATTTTAAAAATTCTTTCACCATTGGAAAGCTATAATATCAGGGAGTAACATAGGCTATATTTTATCCCGGTATTCCCACGGGAATGGGAACTACGCGCGTAAGGCGACTGAATCCGAAGCGAAGCGAGGGCGGATTGCTAGTTATATATATTTTTCATATTAGTAATTGAACTTCAGTAGGGCAATATTAAACTTTAAAAATAGTAGTTTTGATGCCTTGTCTGCTTCAAGTCTGTTTCGATGTGGCGTGTAAATAAGTCCAGCACCACTAAATATGCGCTCGCTGGGGACACTCGTTGGTGGTGTAACTAAATAATGCAGAACTTTATTTTTTTCTTTTTTTTTTTTTTTAGGGGCGGGTTGCGGTCGGTGCGCTCCTCGCACCACTCCGTCCGGGGCGACAGAGAGGCGTAAGCACGCACACCCGCAACCTACCCACGATGCACGTCGCCTTCGTCGTTAGGCCGACCACCGGAGCAGGGTTACTTGTCATCAGTAGCTGGCCCGACGGAATACTTGGGGTATCCTCCCATCGACCGACGTCACGCGGTCGGCCTCTCAGCGGGTGACGGACTAATCCCCGGTCACGTCACCCGCGGCCTCGGCTAGGGCGGCATGAGGCGCAAATACTCGCGCCTACGCCGCCCCAGTCGCCGGCAGCGAATCGCCTCATCGAGGCTGCGCTCCTCGCGCAGGCGATCCGCCGCTTCTTTCTGCGAGATCACTGTCTCGCAGAAGGCTGCGGCCACGTTCCAATTCCTGATGCTGCCAACCATCGCCCTGGCGATAGTCGGCACCGATGATTGTGACGAGTTCATGGCGCGTATGGCCCTGACCGCCATAGCCCTCTGTGGTCGCCACAGAAGAGCCCTGAGTCGGACGGTCAGGAACCCCGCCCACACCGGTGCGCTGTACAGGGCCATCGACCGGATGACCCCCGCGTACAGCCGTCGGTACGTAGCACTCGGTCCGCCCACGTTCGGCATAAGCCACGACAGGGCGAACGCCGCGCCGACGAGCCGTGGGGCGAGCCTGCGGAAATGCTCCCGGAACCACCAATGCCCGTCGAGCACCAGGCCTAAGTACCTCATATGGGCCTGGATGCTGATGTCAACCGAATGGACGGTGATCGAGGCGCCAATGGGAGGGCTCATACGGCGCCCATGGAACAAGAGGGCCTCCGTCTTGTCCAGGGCGACCCTCAACCCCAGCGCCTCGATCCGCCTGACGATCTCTTCGGTGCCTAGAGTCGCCAGGCTTGCCGCCTCTTCTAGCGTCCCAACGCGGGCTGTGACGAGCGTGTCGTCGGCGTAACAAATCACGCCCAGCCCGGGCGGGAAGCTCCCCCGCAACGCCCAGTCGTAGTCGATGTTCCACAGGGTGGGTCCGAGAACCGACCCCTGTGGGACACCGCACGACATAGGCGTTCGCACAACACGTCCCCTGTTCGGTTGGTGTAGAGGACGCTGCGCCCCTCCAAATAGTCTGTCATTAGCCGCCTCAGGTAACCTGGCACCCCGTGATACCGGAGCGCCCCCCTGATGCAGCTAAATGGCAGACTATTGAATACGTTGGCGATGTCCAGGGACACCGCCAACAGCACTTCCCCGCCGGTGACGGCCTCAGTCGCCACGGCCCTCAGGCGCAACAGAGCCGCGATTTTCGAAAATAATGCCGAACTACAGGAAGCAGAAGAACGTATCTTTCTTTGTTCACTTTCCACCAAGTTAAAGGGTCAACGTCATTTGCCACACGTTTATACTGAATATTCGCATTCGCGAATGTTGGCAGCAGATATTCGCATTCGCATTCGCGAATGTCTAAAATACGACATTCGTTACATCACTGTACCACACATCATGCCTGACCAATGTGGTATACCTACCTAGTAAGTAATTATCTCTTCTGTTGTGGAGGAAACTTGAACACGCGGCTGGCAGGGGGATGCATATGATCGGATATATAATTAACTAGCAATCCGCCCTCGCTTCGCTTCGGTTATAGGTTATAGTCGTTTTACCTGCGTAGTTCCCGTTCCCGTGGGCATACCGGGATAAAATATAGCCTAGTTTACGCCCTGATATTATAGCTTTCCATTAGTGAAAGAATTTTTGAAATCGGTCCAGCCGTTTTGAAGATTACCCGGAACAAACAGACACACAGACAGACAAAAAATTTTTAATTGCTATTTTAGGCATAGGTGTCATGCAAATAACCGTGTGAGCATGAAAAAAGCCTATTATTTTGACATTACAAACAGACACTCCAATTTTATTTATTGGTATAGATATCATATTCCCTGCCTTCAACTCCATGGTATAACTAATAACCCTCAAATACATAAATAATAATGATCCGTTGACTCTGTGCAGATTTCCTAAATAGCGACATACTGTGATAACGATACTGTTTGGTCAGGTTCAGAGGTCAGAGCATACGTAAATCCGCGATACGTCATTCTATTACCTCTTAAAAATATATAATTTAATAAGCAACTAAACTCAGTCGCTCAGCGTGCTAAGGAGCGAGCTATGCTCAGGCATTCTCTGCAAGATTGGATCTAAAATAGGAACAGCCTTGACACAACGGGTGTAACTGCGTTATTTCGAAAGATTAATACGTTACGCGATTATCGGGTCAGTTAAGTAAGCAATATGCTTAACTGTTCCCGTTCCCGTGGGAATACCGGGATAAAATATAGCCTAGTTTATGCCCTGATATTATAGCTTTCCATTGGTGAAAGAATTTTTGAAATCGGTCCAGCCGTTTTGAAGATTACCCGGAACAAACAGACAGACAGACAGACAAAAATTTTTTAATTGCTATTTTAGGCATAGGTGTCGTGCAAATAACCGTGTGAGCACGAAAAAAGCCTATTATTTTGACATTACAAACAGACACTCCAATTTTATTTATTGGTATAGATCTACTACTTTAGGGGAAGTCCGGGCATAGTGGATAGGCCAGGCAAAGTGAATACCCTTTATTTCTCGTCAAGAACATGTCGGAATACGCACGCCTCACGCTTTTACACCCCCTTCCCCATCCACATTCGTGGGCAAACAGAGCTAGCGCAAGATTGCGTCGCATTCCAGAGAAAAATCGAAAAAACCAAATATTTAAGTTTTCTTATTACTTTTTAATGTACGTAATACTTTAATAACTCGTGTAAAAATTAAACATATTGTTTAGTACGATTATGTCCTTTAAGTGCATATTTTCAGGTATTAATTCTGAGATAACAAATACTTTGTCGTCACTTCATTTGGTTTTAGCTTAGGTTGAATGAAATAAATAGATGTAAGGCAAAGTAAACACGGGCAAAGTGGATAGGGTATTCGCTTTGCCAAACAATGAAAAACATGAATATAAATTTAAATACTACGACAAAGAAAAATCAAAATACTAAAACCACCAAAAATATAATGTTAAAGATAAGAGTAAGAATAGCGGTAAGAAAGCAAAGAAGAGCAGTGTGTATGCTATTATTTTGGGAAGAACTACATGGAGATAACTAAAATTGGATCCAATGTAATAAATGTAAGCAATGGAGTCACAAAAATATTATTTATGAATGCTTATGAAGGCTTATTTCTTTGTTATATCTGCACTGATTAGTTTAAAATTATTTGTGTTCACTTTGCCCTATCGTCCTATCCAGTTTGTCTGACCTATGGGGCAAAGTGGATACTGGTATATGTTGCAATATTATTGACAATTAAAATTAAGGAACTGCTATTAAGCAATTTTTGTTAATTATATTAAAAACTTTAATAAATGTTTATTCTCATTGAACATTTGTTTTATTTATATGCCCATTGGTTATCTAACTATAGCCCATCAAACATTAAGGTGTCCGCTTTGCCCGGACTTCCCCTATATCGTACAAAGCGGCCTTTTTAGTTTCCGCTGACCACTACCGACCTTATAGTTTTTACCAATATTTAGCGCGGCTTTTTAAAATGCCGTTGCACTGCTACCAACCTTATAGATTTTACTAATATTTATAACAAAACATGGACATTACAGGATCTGACTTTTAAGATCTACTACTTTCTTACAAATATATAACAAAATTTCGCCACCACCTCAAATACACTGCACCAATTTAGAACCCTTTCTATATGAAATATACACACAACACAGAAATAACATTCACTATGAGCCCTGTCGAAGTAAAATGCCGCGTCTTTTTAAACTGCATACTCTCTAAAAATCAAATATTTTATATTTGCAGTCCAGGCACGCACTATTGTAGATTATTGTACGACATTTGTAACAGTAATGTAGTTTGTAACAGTTAAGTGTAGTATCAACGCAGCGATGTCTGCGCAGACTTGTTAGGGTATATAACACATCTATCTTCAGCCAATTTTGGCTATGTTTTTAAATTTTAGAAAAGAGCATCTGTCTGAAAAAGGACGTCCTCGTTAAATAATTCTAACATTTTATAATCTGGTATTTTTATTTTAATATTCATGAATAGATATTTTATTCGGGGAACACTAAACGATTAGGAAATTTAATTGGTTCTATTTTTAATTTAGAATTTATCTCCCTCAGTGTAGTTTTATTTCTTACATCCTTTGTAAATCTGTGAACAGATTGTACATAGTGATATTCACTACTCTGAAAAGTTTTAAATTTGTTAAAATAATCCTATGCAAACGAAATTACATGCACACCTATATAGCAGCCCAACTTTCTGAAGGTGTTTGCGTGTCATGGGTTTTAGTGATGCCTTTAGTATCACCGAACCTCATTGCACGCATTCACACGCCCTTCACTTCGTAGTAGGCAGCGACCTACCTTTGCCCCTAGTATTACAAAGATCCATGAACGGTAGCAACACTTATCATCAAGTGTACTATTTGTTCGATTGTCACCGTTTGCAATAAAAAAAGGTACTTCAAATTTCGAAGGTTTAAATTACCGAGAGCCGAAAAACTGCGAAACATTTAATATGCCAAGTTTTATTTATAATTTTTTCAAGTAATTATTCTATATCATCCTAGCCTAAACAGGTTCCACTACTGGGCTCGGACCGCCTCCATTGTGGGAGAGGATTTGACCTACTATACCACGCTAGTCAGATGTGGTGGCAAAGGGTTTTATTTCGAGTTATCCTTCCCTTGCACCAATGTTATTTGCAGATTTTATCCCTTAGTCGTCTTTTATGACATCCACGGGCAGGAGAGAGGGCGGTGAATTGTATTCTTACTCCGTCACCATACGTAATATAAAAAATCTAAAACATATGTAAACGAAAAAATATAATGCTAATTCGTACTGTACTTGGTTAGCAGTAAGTAAGATTCGCCTGCTGTTAGTTAGGGCTGAAATACGTTGGGAATGTGGTTGTGTACTTACTACTTATCCTTCTACTCTCTACTTATCCTTTTCGAAGGGTTTAGTCTCACATCGCTACAAAAGATTAAAAGAATATCGATGAGTAAGAACAATCTATAATTACAGAAAATGAAAGGCAATATTTTGTTGCACTTTAATGAAAATAAATCGGCTTAATAGATTTGACATTGTACATCCTTCTTCTCATATATTATATGAGGCAGAGACCTCCAGTTAAAGGAAATCAGCCCACACTGATAGCCAGTGTTAAACATAGGGTTTATAAATCAAGATTTCCTTATTTTGAACTGTAGATGCTTGTTATTCACTTATAGCCCTTAATCGATTTTTCACAATAACCACTAGCAAAGAAGGCCTACTGATGGTGGTTACCTAGATACCATAGACATCATCATCATCATCATCATCTTGCTCTTATCCCAATTACTTGGGGTCGACGCAATATGTCATCTGTTTTGACATATTGCAAAAAGTTTCGGCAATGACTTTTATGACCGGCCGCCTGCCTGACGTCAACCCTCCATGGGAATGTAATCGTTGACCCAAATGGTACCAGATGGAGTTGGTCCGGGTCAATCTAGGGCTCTTAGTCGTCTTTTACGACACCCACGAGCAAAGCATAAGGTTTTAAAACAGTAGGGTGTATGTGCTTCATGCTTTGAACTGGTAGACTATATACTCCTCGATGTGCTTCTTTTAATATGGCCACAGCGTTTCTAGGTTGAGAATGTTCTTGCTCTTCGTATATATCTCTATAACAAGAAAATATACATATAAATTGATGTAATGCTCATAATAACAATCCATCCTCCCGTGACAATAGACGATATAAAGTGTTCGAAACGTCGGCAAATAAAATACCGAATGCAAACTCATTAAAAGCCGTAAAAATAGTTTTATCTGCTTGTAAATGTGCTCGCGTAAACACCAGAAGTCAATTTATAAAATCATTACCCGTCAGCTCATCAACATTTTAGCTGTTCTGAACGAGACTCAATGTCATAATCGCCATGCTAGGCAGGCGAGTTCGCGATCGTAGTTTGTGTTATAAATTGCCCAACAACTTATAGAAAACCATAGATGCCTTCAATTGGTGATTTCTTTGCTAGTTTTTGTAATACCTACGATGAAATAAAATAAGGTATCACATTGTATAAGGGCAGTATTTATACTGTCTTTAATCTTTTGTAACAGTTTGACAGTAAAACCTAAGGACAGTAGACTATCCGTGCGGTAGTCGATAAAAAAAACATTGCGTTACCAACCCTTATATGCCCGTCTATATTCTAAAAGATGACTAAGTTACAGAAACAAATAACATCACTGTAAGAGGAGAACTAAAAATACAAGAAATGATTAAGAAAATTATACAACCGCAACTACTACAACTAAAAAGACCGAAAAAAATTGAGTATAGAAAAGAAAATTAAAACTACAAGCAAAATAAACTCTACGTTATACTCAGTGCCAGATAACGAGGCAAAAGACGACCTTCACCTACCTTCACCACGATATCTTAAAATGCAAAAAATCTATCGCTTACTATACAAATCTATCGAAAAGTTGTATCGCAAAATTCTCTTGGTAGAGGCCTACAAGGAAGCAACATTACAAACAGCACAACTCAAAATTTTACGAAATCTAGTAAAATTACCATAGGAAATATATGTTTTTAATATCCTATAATCATGTATTTCATTGTTTTAAAATACCAGATTAACCAGTAACTGGTGACATTTCATTATTTTATAAATAATATCATTACATAACATATAACAATGCCAAATTACTTTCAAATGTCTGAAAATCAAAAGTTTTTAAGTAACATTAAAATTAAAGTAACGAGAATATTTATATAAATTCAATATAATATAGATCCTATAATTAAATACGTAATTAGCTTCGAAGAATTATGTAACGCCCAAAAAATGCCAAGTTTTAAGTTATGACACATTAGATGCAAGATTTTAGGTGTGTCAAACATAAAATCTTTTCTTAACTGATTTTAGCGTCAGGTGTACGAGATCAGTGGCGTCGTGTGGTCCAGTCGCCATTTTGTTTGACATTCCGTGTGGAGCACGTAAAAGATATTGAAAAAAAAATGATGGGCTTCGATGACAGTATATACCGAAAGATTGATGCATTCATAATACATGTATCAGACAGCAGTGATAGTAATAATAGTGAAAGTGACAGTTCAGAACTATAGATTTTTGTAAAGTCATAAATAAATTATTTTAGTATATTATTTTACCTCACCTTACGTATTTAACAAAAAGTTAGCCTTGAGATAGGTTAGCTATCAGTTTCATGCTAGGGCAGTGGTAAGGTAGGTAACGTGTACGTATGCTTTATTATTGCACGTGTAGGTGTTTAATAATGTCTTAGTTAAAATTCTAAATAAATTACAGGCAGACATAAATGTTTGTAACCTCTGTACTGTCTAGCCACTTTCACCACGATATTACAACGATAAGACGGTTTGTATGGAAAGCGATAGAATTAGCGATAAATTAATTGGATTTGTTGATATCGTGGTGAAGGTCGCCAAATGACCTCTTTTGCCATGCTATTTGACAAACACTCATAGTTTAACAGACTCATAATATATGAGATGATAACAGACTCACAATGATGGCAGAGCTCATAAATTATGAGCTAAAAACTACCTAAATACTACTAAATTAAATACCCGTATCAAGTTTAGTTGCAAGTGAAACCCATTACTTTTTTATTAGTTTCTACAATAGATTACCTAAAGATATCCGAGACCTGCCAACAAAAAAATTTAAAAAAGCTATCAAGAATAGACTTTGTAAGAAAGCTTATTATAAAATCTCGGATTATGTAGATGATAATACTGATTGGTTGTGAGCAGCTCCTCATTATGCAATTTCCTTGTTATTTTAAATAAACTCTTTTTTAATAACTCTAATATTGTAAAGCGTAGCGTGTTTTGCCTAACGAAATTTTGCATTTTCGTCGTTTGTAACATGTTTGTAACATATGGTCTTGGTCATGCTCACTGAAGGATCTACTTGCGGTAGCTGCGTGGAGCGGGTCTCTCCCTTCCCTCCATAGTGGTTGAGGGGAGTGATGGCTGCTCTAGTAGTTAACTCGTGATCGGGTGCCGCTTGTGGGATCTGGTCCAGCCATAATCATTTGAATTATATTAAGTATCTTGCAGTTCGAAGGGCATCACACTGGAGCTAGGTCTTACAAAACATGTATACAAATTTATATCTAGTAAGAAGAAAAAAAAAATTAAAATAATAGACAAGCCCGCCGAGTTTCTTGCCGGATCTTCTCAGTAGCGGTCGCGTTCCGATCCGGTGGTAGTTTATTTTTATTGGATAATTTAATTTTATTTTGTAAAATTGACAATATGTAAGTGCCCTCTCGGGGTCTATGCATAATAAATGATTTGAATTTGAATTTGCAATTAGGTTGGCCTTCCTTGCCAGTCGGTAATAAACCCAATGCCAATATATCGTATGTAGTTAACCAGTTTTTTTCTTCTATTATGTCAATAACTATCTCATAGCAATAAGGACTTGATAAACTTTTGTATGTTTGTTTTTAGTAGGTCACACAGATCACAATCAGATCTTGAATAACCCCGCCGGGACGTCATTGCCCGTTGGGCAGTCCGGCTGGAGAGGCCTCGATTCGGGGTGCGAACCGTGGACGCCTTCCGGCCGGTGCTCATGCAGTGGTTGGAAAGGCGGCACGGGGTGCTCTCCTTCCGACTAGTGCAGGTATTGACGGGGCACGGGTCCTTCGCCAAGTACCTGCACAAGGTCGTTAGGAGGAAGAGTACACCGTCCTGCCACCACTGCGATTGCGACGAGGACACGGCGCGGCATACGCTCGAGGCCTGCACCGCTTGGGCAGAGCAGCGCCGTGAACTCGTCACAATCATCGGTGCCGACCTGACGCTGCCAACTATCGCCAGGGCGATGGTTGGCAGCGTCTGGAATTGGAACGCGGTCGCAGCCTTCTGCGAGACAGTGATCTCGCAGAAGGAGGCGGCGGATCGCCTGCGCGAGGAGCGCAGCCTCGATGAGGCGATCCGCCGCCGGCGATTGGGGCGGCGCAGGCGCGAGTATTTGCGCCTCATGCCGCCCTAGCCGAGGTCGCGGGTGACGTGACCGGGGATTAGTCCGTCACCCGCCGAGAGGCCGACCGCCTGAGGAAAGACCGACGTTCTCCCCGAGGGGGGGGATGTCGGTCGATGGGAGGGTACCCCAAGTAGGGGGTATTCCGTCGGGCCAGCCACTGATGACAAATAACCCTGCTCCGGTGGTCGGCCCAACGACGAAGGCAACGTGCATCGTGGGTGGGTTGTGGGTGTGTGCGTGCTTAGGCCTCTCTGTCGCCCCGGACGGAGTAGTGCGAGGAGCGCGCCGACCGCAGCCCACCCCTAAAAAAAAAAAGGTCTTGAATAACCATTTGCAGTTCATGCAAATATGTCTACGTGAAAATCGAACATAATATTCGGCGTAGGTTGCTAATCAGACCACTATGCCATCTGTGTATTCAGTTTGGAAATGGAGGGAGCAATTCAATTAAAAAAAAATATTATATACTGTTTATATTAATGTAAACTTGCAGAATGACGTACGGATCGGAACAAGGCCGAAGCTGAGAAGATCTAGCAAGAAACTCAGTAGGTTTAAAAACTTCTTTTATATTCAGCATATTTAAAAAGTATCAGCTCCAGTGCGACGCCGAGGCAGTCGCTTAGTTCTGTCACTTAACAAGGCAATCTTGCAAATAATACAAAGTTAATAGTTTAATTCCTAAATAATACACACTTCAGAAAACGTGCTTGTGTGTTTAAATTATTTCGATTATGACATGATATTACAAAAAAATCTTCTCATTATAAACATTTCACTCTATAAATGCCACATATACCCTATGTTGCAGCTGTTATGATATTAAGGGGTCAGTAAAGAAGGCGGTGAGGGCGCTCAACTATCTTACGTCTTCTCCGCACTCGCGAACACTCGCCGTTGAATCCCCAAAGCGAATAACAATACAATAATTGTATTTATTTGCTTATTTTAATTTACTATTTTACATCATACTACGACTATTTATTTTTATATTCCATATCGAACACGTACAAGGGCCTCCTCTTGTAGGAGGAAAATAGCTTACTACATCAGGCTTGTCAGATGGTTTTGCATGCAGGTTTTTTGAGTTTGCCTTCTCTATGTGACGTTTTTGCTTATCTTTATATATAAATTTCTTGTGTACTTGTGTATGTCACTGAACTCCTCCTAAACGGCTGGGCCGATGTTGATAAAAGTTCTTGTGTGTGTGTTCAAGGGGATTCCAGATTGGTTTAGATCCACAATTGGACCCGGTAGGTGGCGCTGTTGAGAATTCCTTTTATTTTATTTGAACTGAACAACGTCTGTTGGGTCAGCTAGTAACCAGTATATATTAAACATAACCGTAAATACTGTTACCTATAAAAATATACAAAATATTACATTTGAATTTGGAATCTGTTATTTTTATATGATTGTTCATTGTGTTTTCTCATTTTGGCACCAATACATTGTACAATATTTTGCGCTTAGAATAATAACCTATAGAAGGTAAGTTCACGCACAAAAAGTGAGGCATTTCAATTGGAGCCTAATGGAGCTTACGCCGGAACCGTTCCGTAATGTACAAGTCATTGTACTGCACGAACGTAGGCAACTCTTAAAAAATAAATAGGGAATTATGACGGTTGGTGCATTCAAATGGTGTCACAACACATTTGAAAAACTTAAAAAGGTTTTTAACATTACTTTTAAAATTATTTCGACGATTTATGTTAATAAAAACAAAATTTGATTTCATAATTTGTATAGTGGTGTGCGTGTGTACGTGTGTAATCGTCTGCGCGCCATTAGTATTTTTAGATTCAAATTTTTAAAGTTCGAAGTACTAACACTATCCTTCTATACGTTATTATTCTAAGATTTTACGATATTAAAATGGATTGGGGTGATAAAGAGAACCGAATCGCTGTGATTGCATGCAATGCAAGGAGTGACTGAGCGATACTTTTGTGAAAAAGGTATCACAACATCGGGTACAAGTGTATCAGGATACCATTCTGAAGAAGTTAGTGAAGCCCTTAACAACACCATGCTCAATAACCAAGAATGGTCCTTCCAGCTAGACTCGGCGCCGGGTCATAGTATAGTAGTAGTATTGTATAAAGCTCGGTCTACGTAGTCTTGGTTGGAAACGAACGTTTCGGACTTCATCAGAGCTGAAGACTGGCCGTCGTCTATATTGTTTTATATTTACATTATAAACTAGCACACTGTAAAAGTAATAAATGTCATTTGCAATAGATTTTTTTTTAATGTAAAGAATGTATTTGGCACCGGACTATATTTATGGCAAGACTAGGTATACTCAAGTCACCCACCAAGGTGGTGATAATGGCATTTTTATACTATCAATACACGGCAATATCTTTTCTTTTCCAAATATCATTAAATCCTGATACTTTTCTATCCGTTTAAGACCACAGTAGTAAACACAACACAAAAGTATTATTAATGTTTTTTTTAAATAATAGTATATGTATATCTGATTAACACGGCCTAGCTCCATGCCGTAATGACGGTATAAGTATTCGAAGCAACTATTATACAACCGTCCAATCCGCTATCTTTGCTGATATCAATGACCAGTCATATTAGAGTAGTTATACCCTATTGATTCATACAGTTCATCATTTTTTTTAAATTATAAAGCAGGTGCATTATTTAAAAATCTGAAATTTTCAATTGTTTTCAAAAATGTTCCATAGATGGCGTTTTAAAAAGCAATATGGTTCTCAATGTTTTAGTTACATTATTATATCCACTATATCAACTCTAAAAAAGCTATTTGTATCTCACATACTGGAATATTTAGGGCAAAAAGGACCTAAGACGCAAAAAGAACCTTGGGTATTTCAAGTTACTTGTGACTCGCAAAACAAACCCTATTTTATACAGCATCACCGTGGCACCTGACGTGAATTGCCGAGTCTAAAATTACACCGCGATCAGTAACGTTTTTTACTTTATTAATAGTACCATTATCAAGTCAGTACATTGTAAGTATAACACATAATTTGATTTTGCTGTTGTTGGTTTTTTTTGCTGTTGATGTTGGTGGGCGAACGATGTATGAAAACAAAAATATTTCGCTTTAACAATTATTATTTTTATAATTTTTATATTGAATAAAAGAAGCTGAGTCGTGAGTGGTGGCGGCTACGAATACTACCAAATCTTACATTACTGCAAGTGTCGTAAAAGACGACTAAGTTTTTCATCGACCCAATTCAAGTCTAGCTGATGGCGTCAGGTAGTCCCGAGGAGGGTTGACAGAAGCCAAAGGCATGTTCTATTGCTAATATTTTTTACAATATCTACTATGAAACACATACATATTGATTCGATGATGATGATAGTAAAAAAAATGCCCAATATCGATGACTATAAATCTAAGTCGAAATGAAAATGGATAAAATTTGGTTTAAATTATTTCAACTTAATTTATACACATTTTACTTGACCGATTCGTTAGGTATTAACAATTGATTGATAATAATTAATAAACACGCATGCACGCACTCGCGCATACACAGATAAACCGAAAAAGGTAAAGGAATACGAATATTATTATATTTCCCGATGATACCATATAGAGCCTATGTTCCTTTTCTTAGGCCTTAATCTCATCACACTATTCCACCATCGTAACTCCTGTAAGCCAGGCTCCACAGTGGTCTCCATGATTGACACATAAGATCCTTAAGAAGTTATTAAAAATGCCTTTAATTCTCTTGGGACTCGTCAATTAGAAACGCAAAATTGACTAACCAGGCAATAAAGAGGATGTACAGCTACTATAAGCGTAGCGATACAGCACACGAATATGATAAAGCTTAAGGGGCCTATATGCCAACCTTAAGAATCATTACAGTGGTGGATATGGCAGAAACAGCTGAACCAAGAGTAATTTTCTCGAGATGCTACATTACTCATATAGTATACGTCATCATACATTCCGTGTGGTGACGGAGTAAGAATACAATTCACCACCCCCTATCTTACCCGTGGGTGATCGTACGAGACGACTAAGGGAGATAAAACGCATATAACATCTATGCGAGAGAAGGCAAACTCGAAATAAAACCCTATACCAACACGTCTGACCAGCGTGGTATAGTAGGCCAATTACCCTTCCGTTATGGAGGAGGCCCGAGCCCAACAGTGGGACGTATATGGGCTGAAATGATGATGATGATGATGATGATACGTCATCACATATAACACCAGTGACTTGCAAATTCATCATCATCCTGCTCTAATCAAAATACTTAGTCGACTCAATATCTATTCCTCTTCCATCACAAAAAAAATAGTTTAGTTTGCAAAAGTAATAAGAGTTTTATTATGAACGGCCGCCTACCTGACGACAACCCTCCTTGGGCATCTCATTGTTAACCAGAGAGAATGGCTCGGGTCGATGTGAAGCTCTTAGTCGTCTTTTACGACACCCCAGAGCGATGTAAGAGTATTCGTAGCCGCTACCACATAGCACTGTAACTTACAAACTGTTTAACACAAATTGACACTACTAATTGCGGCTACATTTCTAATATATGGTGTGCTGACTGTTCATAATCGTTTGCAGACGTGGAACATTGACATAATGGCGAAGGGCTAGTCAGAAATAAAGTAATCTATCTCATGGCATACTAAAGAATTGAGCAACACAGTGGTCAACACCCAGCCGCATTTTATTAGGACGCTCACGAACATATAGTAAGATAAAGATCGTGCGTTCGTCTCTTTGTTGATGAATCTCATCTTCCCTACGATTTTGAGAGAACTTCTTCGTACAAGATAGATTGCGATACGAAAATTCTGGTAACAGTCACGCAGCGGAAGGAAATTTGTCCTCATATTTTCATAAAAGTAAATTGATTTTGAATGCCCCATTAAAGTAATAGGTTGAAACACGTTTTTGCCAATACCTCTAGTCCGTCTCTATTGTTGGATTGTATGTCCAAACTATCGTCAACGTAACCGAGCAATAAACAATTTTATGGAATTTTGAGAAATCTCAAAAAATCATCATACCCTAGATTCCATATGTATGTATTTAACATGAACCTTGAGGAGAGCCCATTGTCAGTGATTGAGGTACAGCATAGTGATCGAGTCTCAGTATAGTTAACCTTGCAGAAAGATAGCTTGAGAAGCAACATGGCCACCAATCATATTCAAAAATGCCCGTGATATCCAGGAAGACACCTAATACATATTTAAACACTGAAGATGGAAAGCTTTGCCAAATAAAATGGAATTATTGAACGTGGAATTTTCCAGTAACAAGTGAGGGATAATAAAACGTTCTAGAAGCTTACCTAGTGATGACTTTAAAATAATTTGCTGATATGACGTCAGGTCGTCCGTTGGCTTATCGCCGTATATACGTTAGGTATCATTCTACAAACTTATACTACTAAAAATCAAACAAAATCTGTTTTATATTTTATCTTCACCAGCGGATTTATTTAAAGAAAGAGCAATTACTGAATATAAGAATTCAGCTAGAGAAGGAAGATCAGACAAAGAGGTTAGACGTGGCAGTGCGGTCAATGTGGGTATTTGTAAATAATATTCGCTATTGGTTGTTACATTATCGTCCAGAATATTCTGTAGTCATATATTTCATATACCCGTCATATATTTATCATACAATTTAAAGTTAAATCAACGCCTTAAATCAACACATCGATTTGCTTTAGTTCAATTGCACATTGAATTTTAGATATTTTATTCGCTTCCCTTCCCTTTTTTATTCAATCCACCGATTTTTAACCACAATACGGTAATGAGACTGCAGCTCTGAGTGCAATTGACACATTAACTGCTACCCCCGTTTTTGCTGACTTTTTAAGTTTATTATGTTTTCTACGTGCACTTCGAAAACTTTTGCGGTGTTCTACCAATTCGTTGTTCCAACAATCACAAATAACAAACCTCGCTTTCGTCTACGTGAATTATTTTCGAGCGAAGCTCCTGGCACACAAGAAATATAGTGAAACTAAAGAATTGCCAGTTCATCTCTTTACATTTACATCTAAAGTTGTAGTTCTGACAGGATCTTGAATCGGTCTCTGTTTAAATTTATACACGGTCAGGCGATAATCATGTTACGATGATTCAGAAAGACGTCAATAGAAAATTCACCCCTTTTTTTTTTTTTTTTGTGGGTGGGCCGCGGTCGGCGCGCCTTCGCACCACTCAGTCCGGGGCGACAGAGGGGCTTAAGCACGCAACTCCCGCGACCCACCCGAAAACCACGTCGCCTTCGTCGTTGGGCCGACCACTGGAGCAGCGTTAACTTGTCGTCAGTGGTCGGCCCGACGGAATACCCCCTATTGGGGTGCCCTCCCATCGACCGACGTCCCCCCCTCGGGGAGGACGTCGGTCTTTCCTCACGCGGTCGGCCTCTCGGCGGATGACGGACTAATCCCCGGTCACGTCACCCGCGGCCTCGGCTAGGGCGGCATGAGGCGCAGATAGTTGCGCCTGCGCCGCCCCAGTCGCCGGCGGCGGATCTCCTCATCGAGGCTGCGCTCCTCACGCAGGCGATCCGCCGCCTCCTTCCGCGAGATCACTGTCTCGCAGAAGGCTGCGACCGCGTCCCAATTCCCGACGCTGTCGACCATCGCCCTAGCGATAGCCGGCAGCGTCAGGACAAAAAAAAAAAAAAATAAAAAAAATTCACCCCTAGTGCTGGGATATTCTATCGCACACCAAGATTAGATTATATGTGTGGTGATGAATACAATTCACCAGGAGGTGGTTAGTTCTGGCCCGTGGATTTCTTAAATGACAACTCGGCGATGTAATATGCAAATAAGATAAGAAAACTCGAAATTGAAGCATAGATGCCATAGATCACACACGTCACGTCTGGCCAAAGTGGTATAGTAGGTTCGCTGCCGGCCCACAATGGAGGTTGAAGCCCAATAATGGGAAGTATAAAGGCTGAGATGATGACATAATGACTCCAAGATTAGATGACGATTTTACATCAACGTCTATAATTATTTTTCGGAATGTAAGGAACAGCAAGTTATTGCGAGAAAGGCGTAAGTTTATAGTGACAGGATGAGTAATGGAAATAACAATTGGGCTTTTGAAAAAAAAAAAATATATGTACCTATTTTAAAACTTTATTAATAATAATATTGATATTTAGTGCAGAAAACTTTAAAAAAGATTTTTTAAATTAATTATAAACATTTAAAAGTTATCAAAATTTGAATAAAAATCACGTGACAATGAACGCGCTAAGACTGAGTTGTGACGTCATAATGTTAAAGCTATTTTATAACAGTATAGTGTATACAGCTATTACCCATGAGTTGACAATAATATTGGTAATTTACTACTAAAAAACGATTTTTTGTTACTTATATTTAATTATTTAACAATGACAGCAGAATTAAACAGATCAAAAAATTGTACTTATCTATTTTAATTAATTGTATTGTATTTAATTGTACTTACTTATCTCTATATAAATTGCAATGAGTGAAAAATTGTACTTATCTATTTTAATTAATTGTATTGTATTTAATTGTACTTACTTATCTCTATATAAATTGCAATGAGTGAAAAATTGTACTTATCTATTTTTATTAATTGTATTTTATTTAATTGTACTTACTTATCTCTGTATAAATTGCAATGAGTGAAAACTAACATTATGACGTCACACACGTTTAGATTTGTTCGGGAGCTGTCGGCGTGTTTTCATCACTGGATTCAAAAAAATATTTTTATTTTGATATAACTTTTGAATTATTGCGAAACATAAATAAAAAAAATAGTTTTGTTATAAAACTTAAATATAATCTTTCCATTTATTACAAAAAAAAAATACAAATACCCAATTCACAAGATAAACCCTTTGGGTTTAGACTGTATTCTCCGTGACAGCACAGTGTGAGTCATAAGGTTTTGTAATGGCGTGGCCGTAAAATAGAACTTGACACATAATATATGTTGACACCAGGTTATGCTTTGCTGTTCAACTGAACAACTCTCATCATCATCATCATCACAACTCATATACGTATATGCTCATAGGCTCGAGCCAATATGAGAGGTAAATTGACCTACTATACCACGCTGGGTGGTTTAGGGTTTTATTTAAAATTTTCCTTCTCTAACATAGACGTTATATGCATATTATATCCCTTACCTACCCTATTTCGTAGTAGTACTCTTGAAAAATAATATGTGCGAATTATAATCCACAATAAGACGGATGGTGCTACGAAGTTTTGGGTGCCCTATTTAAGCCAGGTATTCCCAAAGCGGTCGATAACGAACCCAAGGAGTGCTTTTTGTAAATTCGTTGAAGCTTGAACGATAATACACTCATGTACTAATTTATTTCAAAAGATTGCAAAGTGACAAATATGAATATTGAGTTTTCGTTTTTACGCTGATTGGTTACCTACCCTAATACGAATTTTACTATAGTGACTCTATTTAAGTTTATCAATGAGTAAGTTTGAGAGCATATCTAAAAAACTTCTAGTATCTAGGTGTGATAATATTAAACCCGTGCGCAAATTAAAGTTTCTTTTTCTCTAAGCCGTTTCTTAAATACATTTTTTTTATTTACAGGTTTGTAACGAGTTTTAAGATAGCAGACACGAAAAAAATGCAGACAACAGTTTGGACTGCTCAAGTTTGGATTTATTTTATCTCTATCAAACCCTTGCGAATATCTCTCATATGCGAAAAGGTTAGCCGAGGCCACGGGTGACCGGACCGGGGATTTAGTCCGTCACCCGCAGAGAGGCTGACCGTGCAACGGTGACCGACGTCCTGGGAAAGAGACGTCGAGAGGAGAGGGTACCCCCGCAGGGTATTCCGTTGGGTCAACCGTTGATCGTAGCCCAACCCCAAAAAAAAAATATGCAAAAAAACTATTCAATAACAATGGCATGAAACTCTCGAAAATGAAGGAACGAGTACATGCTGGCAAAAAATAAATCCTTATCATTCTTTCAAGCATTTAAAGAAAACTTCCCAGGACATCCAAAAAATTGAGGTTGGCATCGTCATCTATGCAAGGTCTTAGTGGTTTGCTAGCATGCTATAACATATTACTAATAGCGATGTTGAGGGCAACCCTACACAATTGAAGAACAACTTATTTTACCAATTATTGCGGCGGTCCTCAACAATGTATTGCACATGACATTTATAAAGAGAATTTCTTTGAGCAATAACACTGTAGAGATAAATAGACGAGATTGCATTTAATGCAATTTCTTACACAACTACAAATTCTCTCTGCAAAACAAATCAAGTTTTATTATTAGTATAAGTTTGATATAGTAAAAATGAAAATATGCGCCAAGAACTGCTTTTGCATATGTGGTTCAAAGTCGACATGTGCAAATCATGTCCTGGAGCGGATTGAACATGGAACGATTCACTTTCCTATCGAATCTATGTCTGGGGAACATGGTCGCGGCACTATCTATTTTCCATAATTCAAATATTTGGTTTCGGTACATGTCCTGTTATCAGTGCCCATAATTAAATTAGGTCTCTACAATTCTTCGGTTAAGAAGAAATGTATAGCCAAGTAGGCAATTTATACATTTTTAGAACTAAAATCTTCATTTAATATACCTTCATAGTTAGCAAACATAGGCAACATCATTAAAGAGACCAAAGTTAAAATTAAAGTATTCGATTAAAGTATTAACAAATAAATTGTCACCTTTAATGCAAAGCGTAATAATATAGTCGTATTGTGCATCATAATGGCATAGCTAACAGAATACTATGTATATTCGTGCGTGGTCGGTTCGTGAGGACTCGGCTGTTATCAATCGCTTCTGCGGTCGGTGCGGAACATGTTTGGAAATTCGTCCTCACATGACAGTTGCCAGGACATGTGGAACTATTACATTTCTTTGGACCGGCCTCGTTCCGACGGTGAACATAGTTTACGATCCGGAACACCTTACCTTACACCGCTAGTTCAGAGACTGATACCAGAACAAAAAGCAGTTTTTCAGACCGCGAAAAGATGTTTACCGAGAAACCTATCCCAAGGAAGAACGTTGTTACTGTTGCGACTGATGGTGCACCATCTAGGGTTGGGCGTCATCGTAGTTTCAAAGCTCACTTAAAGCGACGACTGCCTGAGGTACTCTGCACTGCGTGATTCATAAAAAGCAATTAGTAGTAAAACAAAAACCCTGCGTTCTAAATTGCATCGGTCTTTCCAATCCATACTAATATTATAAATGCGAAAGTAAGGATGTTTGTTTGTTTGTAACGCTTTCACGCTTAAACCACCGAACCAATTTCAAAAATTCTTTCACCAATGGAAAGCTATAATATCAGGGAGTAACATAGGCTATATTTTATCCCGGTATTCCCACAGGAACGGAAACTACGCGGGTTTAAGCGACTGAAACCGAAGCGAAGCGAGGGCGGGTTGCTAGTATTCTATAAATGCATTCGTATGATCTATCATGACTAGCGAAAAGTTTGCTCAAGAATATTTTCAGCTATATTCAAATATAGCTTTATGTATGTTAGAGTTTTTACAAGAAAAACCGAATTTCAAATAAAATCTGAACATTTGTAAAACCAAATTATTTATAGCTGAACTCTGATAGTTTGAACAAAGTTAATTTGCACCTAGACATTGATGTTCTCAATCTGTTAAAATCAATAATATCGTTCTCTGTGGGTAAACTCATTCTTTATAAGCAAAATTTAAACAAAGGAACAATCACAGTTGCTGCATTTATCAAAATCGCCAGATTTGTAGACTGATTATCATCAGAAACGACAGAACAGAGCTTAAGAATAAATTCAACCAAGGCTATCAGTTCTGATTGATCCTGCATTATAGAACATTGCTGAAAATTGCCTTATCACTCTCACAGCATGGTAACTAGTCGAAAAAGGCTTCAATGTGGTTACAAATATTTTGAAAAACAATGAAATCCTTTTAAAATCAGCAAACGCCAAGATTTAAGGCTGCAATTCACCAATACTGAATCGGATTTAGCTAGGATGGGTGGAAAGTCATCAGAATTATTTTTTTTCTTTACCTTGTGAAATGGATGTTTTCTTTCAAACAATAATTACTTTTAAGCATTTTAACGTCATTTGTATTTATAACGATTATTAGTTACAGTTGATATTTAAGTCTATTTTTATTGTTTGGCCTAAATGGCCATTTCATTAAATTTCATTCGTTAAATTTTGATGAGAAACTGGTATCAGGTGAAATCAATTGAAAAAAACTAGCAAAAGCATTTTTAAAGTAATTTGTCTATGGGCGTCTCAAGTTTCAGTTCATTTTAGAAAAAGTGGACGAATCTGAAGTACCACGAGAATGATCGTATGGTTCTTTAAATCGTTCACAAGACGGACGTTTCTAATAAATATCCAGTTTATCTGTACTCGGTTACAACTTTCACGTACGCTGACCTCGAAGGCAGACTGGCAGCGAAGGGGCCACAATGATGATAGTTTGCGCATCATACAATTTCCGAATCTGCATAAAAACTATAGCTGACTCATTCAATAAAAAGTATTTCTGCTTAAAATATGGATGTGCCCTTTAGATTCAACCTCCATGTCTATCCATTTTGACTCATTCTTCAGTTGTCGATTACAAAAAATTTTAGTGCTTTTACCAAAATCGTCCTCTTTTAATAACTGATTGAATTAAATATTTAATGTTTTGACGATAAAGTGCGACAAGGAACACGGCCTATCATTAACGTAATCATAATTATAGTTTTATTATAACTATCATTAAGATCGTTACAACTGATCTCGAATTATAGAAGGACATCGATCCACTGATTAACCGATCGCTGTCCACTGTCAAACGTAAACTACCCCACAAAAAGGAATAATACCATAGTCGTCATACTTGGCAGGTAGGTTGAGGATCGTGGTTCAGGGATCGTAGTTTATTTTCTAGAGTTATTAGAGATTGATATTACCATTCCTGGTGTTGCCAAGCCTGATTATTACGACTCTTATGAGAAACTAAGCGTTAATAATAAATGGTATTTTTAATGGGAAGAATTTAGACATTTATAAAATACCTGGGACATGCAAGTGTTGTTTTATACCGAAAGTTTAAACCATCGAGCGGGTCACTAAAGGGGCACATTCTCCCTTATGTGTTGCGTTTACCTAGCTAAAAGGTTAGGTTAGGTTATGTGTTGCGTTTACCTAGCTAAAAGGTTAGGTGACACCATAGCCTGCAGAGAGACAAAGTAAGTACTGATGCAAATCGCGTGCGATGCAAATGAAATCTTTAGTAAACCAGAAATCTTGACACGACCATTTTCATATAGATTTGAACAGCGCCATTTTGTAACGTCCACGATATTGAAAATTATAAATTTGCGCCCTCCTAAATTTGCCGCCATAGGCTACAGCCTACCCTAGCCTAGGGGTGAATGCGCAACTGGATAGAGTGTAAAACTTATCCCGTAAAGACGAGAGTACGAGTAATAGTTACCATAGGGCCTAATTGGTAAAGCAGTTATATTGGGTCCAAAATCCACGTATGGTAATCATTTCTCGAACTAGGTTTCTGTTCATCCTTATATTGTGCTAGTTATGAGCATTTCAATTTTATTAATTATACAGAGAGAGCAATACGAACAATGTTACCGTTCAGAATGTGTATATTGTTTTTTTTTTAATATTTATGCACTTTTTTTTAAATATTTTAAGGAAATATTATAGTAATCAAATGCCTATTAATACATTTACTATTAGGACATCAGTGAGCTTACCCTTGAAATCAATTCTAATTTCAAATCCGATTCAATTCCAATCTCACCAAACTTATATTTGGTACTCTTAAACAAAATCGAAAATTAATTCTTCGCATTTGCCGTTGTTATTTTCACCAAATGTGCCGTATTTTATTACTTTAAATTTATTAATTTAATTTAATTTTAAAATTTAAATAACGTTACCGAACTCAATCACTACAAAGACGCTTTCTTGAAATTGTGACTTAATCAACGAGAGTCGAATTCATTTAGTTTAAAAAAATTCCATTGAATTTGATTTCAATCGTGCGCTAGTGTCGCTTTCAAGAGTATCAAATTGCTCAAATTCGAGCTGCGATTGGATTTAGGATTGGAATCGACATTCAAGAGTAAGCACACTGATTGATTCCATGTGGTAAGTATAATAACATCTATACAAGAAAAGGAAAACCCTATACCAACCTGTCTGACCAGCATGGTATAGTAAGGACAAAATTGCCCCCCTAATGTAGGTCGGGTATATATCAGAAACGATAATAATATGAACTCACTTGTATTTTAGATTATCAAAATCAGGCTTATCCTTAAAGCTTTTAAGGCCATATATGGTCGAGTCAGCCCGCAGACAGCACAAGGAAATATATCACCTACAAGGCAATATTTAGACCCATCATAGAATGCCAGCATCTAGAATAAAGAATATTATATCATATCAATAATGTCCTAGCAATTTACATATTTACCGTAGCTAAAACCCCTAGCTAGCCCGTGAGTCGTAAAAGACGACTAAGGGATGTGAAATGCATATAACATCTATGCAAGAGAATCGAAACTCGAAATAAAACCTATCCAACCCATTTAGCGTAGTAGTAAATCAAATTCCCTCTCATTGATAGAGGAAGCTCGGGCGTAACAGTATGTATACGGACATATATCAGCTGTGAAAATGGCGGCATATCATAGGTTATCTGTCCTTTTATTGTCAAGGAAATGCGTGCTCGATACTGCTTATTTTCAACCATCCAGCAGTCTATCGGCGTTGTCTACGGCATAGGCCTCCCTTTGCTGATTGATCCCTTAGCCTATTTTTACGACTCCCAAAGTAAAGGACCACACTGTTGACAGTTATCTGTCTACAGCTGCGGGCCAGTCCGTCCGGAGTAGTAGTCGCAGAAAATTGGCGTCCGAGTATTAGCAATTTGTTACTGTGCTTCGTTTGGTGAGCGAGAGAGCCGGGGGCCTAACTTTCTGAGGGTGTTTACGTGTGGTGGGTTTTAGTGGTGCCTGTATTTATTTTATTTATTCAAACTTTAGCACACAAAATAAGTTACAAGGCGGACTTAATGCCTTAGGCATTTTCTACCAGTCAACCTAGGATCGTCGTTAACGATAAGCTCCTGACCGAATGGCAGGAAAGATGGGATTCGTCAACAAAGGGTCGCCATCTATATCTTTTCTTTCCATCTGTTCGTGAACGTTTGGAGAACTTGGTTAGAAATTGACCACTGTGTAGCCCAATTCCTCACAGTCCATGGGAATTTTAGAAGTAAATTATTCTATTTTAAACTAGTAGATTCACCATTTTGTCAATGTTCGACCTCAAACTCCGATTTTTAACAAACAGCTCATCACATCCTTTGGGAGTGCATTCTCTGGCGCAATGAGCAGGACCTCATGTTAGACAATATGCATGTCACGTCTGGGGGTAATATACGATTCAGATCTTGTAGCAACTCGAGAAAATTTCCGTGGGTTTAGGCGCTTTTGCCATACCTACTATTGTAACCAAACCTAAAAGCTCACAAATAGGTCCATTAAGCTCTGTCCAATCCGTGGTGCTGTAACACTGCGTTTCACGTAGTTGTACAAATTCTTATTTACTGGCTTATTAGCCAACTTTGCTTCATGTCTCCCGCTTTGCATAGGAGGGAAGTGGAATCTTTCTACCTCCTCCTGTTTTTCTTTTCTAATTAAATTTGTTGCGGGTCCCAAGACAATTAAAAGCGATTCCCAGGACTTCCTGAGGGTCAAACCTGAGTGTCTTATACGGAGACCATTGTGGATCCTGGCTTACAGGAGTTACAGTGGTGGGAATGTGTGGTGCGATTAGTCCAAAAAAAAAACTAAAAAAAGTCAACCTAAGGTGGAGCAGAAATAATTTAGGCAGGTGCAATTAATGTAAATGGTGATTTATAAAGTTTGGTTATCCAAATATGGCAAATTTATTCTTATACTCAATACATACAAACAATACACATATATACAGGGTGTATCAGGTTATGGGGCAACTAGTCAAAAGGGAGCTAGGCAATGGTGGTAGGAACCCATAAAAAAAAATTTGAACGAAAAATATTGATTCGTTAAGGAATTAGAGACATGTAAAGTTTTCAATTTTGTCATTGCTTTTTCGTGTAAATCCGATTGAAATGTATAAAGATTGACTTTACTTAATACGCAACATATTCATACTTTGTTAAATGTTCATTAGAAATTGAATAAATCAATGATTACGTTCGCATAAGCAAGACAAACTTCGCTTTAAAACAGCTGATCGGCCGATGACCGTTGACGGCTCGCCGTTGTTACCTATGCTCCTTGAAGCGTTTGCGCAATTCTAGGTATGAATGAATGAAATTATACTGTGGAAGCTTTACATGCCTACATGTATTCTGTCTGTACATGCCTACATAATACGTAACATTTAAGGCATAGACTCTTAGACACATTTTTTTGAAATCACTATAACTTTTATGTTATATTGCTTTTGGGTAATGTACATTCCAATTATGATCTATGACCGTTAAACTACAACATACTCGAACAGTTGTCCCATAACCTGATACACCCTGTAGATACATATATATACAATATATACATATATAAATACATATATACATACATAAACATAACTCCGTTAGAAAATCTAGGTATAGATATTTGACTATAGCATTAAAACCATCATGAGTAGCGGCCATTCTGATCTTTAATGATAACGCATTCCAGAGGAGAAAAGCCTGGATATAAAATGAAGAGTGTACCAGATTAGAGGAATGAGAAGGACAGTGAAGAATAAGATTTTTGTAGGAACGAAGATTATGGTCAAAGTGGTGCATAGAAATTGAAAGTGAAGTTTTAAGAAGGGGGAGCGTTAGGAGAGTTTGAAATAGAGTATAGTAAAGAAAGAGTTTGCAAGCTTCATATTTGCTTACTTTGCCTTGCCGTTGCCTGCCCTGTGCATTTAGTATCACCGAACCTCATTGCACGCATTCACACTCCCTTCACAGTAGGCAGCGGCCTTGCAAAGTGGGTAGTTGACATGTCAACAAGTAAAAAACTTTGCTCTACAACTAAAAGTGAAGATAAACAAAAGAAGCTATAGTTTTCGATGTTAATATTTACTATGTGATAAGTTTCAGTACCTACCAATATCTTGCTATCTTCATTTTAAGAGGACTACCATACCCCCTAACTTTAGTTACATATTAAATTGAAAAATAGCATTAATAGGCGAATTGTAGAGGTATTTTAGCAGTTTCAGTGACTTATTTTGCAAATGTAATAATTTTATGAAATATATTTTGTAACTTACGAATTATTTCCAATAGCAATTACATTTCTTTGTGTGCAGAGTAACACCCGTTGTAATGAGAAGCAGTCGATAGATGCTGTTGCTTCATGGCATATCTGAAGACAGAGAAATTTTTTATCTGAGTAAAAACAATATAAAAAAATATCAAGCTATCTAACTTCACTATGATAACAATACCAAAATAGATAGCTTGTGTGTGTGTTATGGCAACACTAAATAGCAACAATATAGCACACCATGCAACAGAGTATAAGAGTTGGACTGAAGATTGATAAAGTAGCTTTCTATGGATTAAAGAATTTTAAAAATCGGTTTTGTGTAAATAAAAATCGGTTTTGTGTAAATAAAAATATTTGACGGATTATATTGCGTTTGTATTGGATTTTCGATTGCGCGACGTTTTCGAACACTTTATAGCGTTCATAGTTACGGTGGGACCGATGGCGATCATGAGTTAGTTTTATTTACAATGCTCGCATAAAAATCAGAAATGAATCGGATTTGTGGTTTAGACATGAAATTGTAGCAAACAAACTCAAGTTTATATTAAATAGTGAGGATGGGTACGGCCTTGGTAGACGGCTTTCAGCAGCAGTCTTAGTGGGTTGCACAAAATCAAATAATACATTCAGAGAAAACCACTACAGAAGAAATATTAAATTCTTGTTAATATCGATGCACACATCGGCGTCGTGAAACCATATTCACTACCTGAATATAGGTGGAATATAGACATTTCTGCACCGTTAGCTCCGTAATCCCTTGGATATTCCATTTTTATATGTATGTGTGTAAAGGTATCTCAATATTTCCGTCGGTAGCCACATTTATTTGCATTTTATCAACTACGAAGGAAACAATATAACAATACACTCTTTGACACCTTTGACAGAAGTCAAAGATTATTAGTGATGTACTCAGGCTACTCGGTCAATGTTTCACTGGAGTCAGACTCGAGTAGTTGTGCTTACACGGTACTCGTCTAAAAATACCATAAACTCGAGTGGAAGTGGATTCGAATAAACTTAAATTATATTATACTCGACCCAAATTGAATTTGATTTTGATGGTACATATTTTAATTGTTCATGTAAAATTATTATGGTAACTTATCATGAATTTGTGTATGTATAAGATAAAAGGTTAAACTTGTTTCATCAAAACAAATGACAACAATAAAATAAGAAAAAAAACATCATTTAATTTACGTAATACTGAGAAATACACAATTAACAAAATTTGTAAAAATGGTCTTAAACTGCTGAAAGTAATATAAAGTTACATATAAACTAGATAAATATTCTCATCAATTTAAAGAATATTCTGAAAATATAAATAAAACTAGAGTTGAGAGAAAATAAGTTGAACTCCAGTGACTAAATATTATCTTCTTATCTACTTATCGAGTTACAAAATTCTCGCACTATTGATGATTATTACCTACCGACCTAAATGCATTTGACTTATAGCCTACAGTACGCCTCGGTTATCTGATATTCCTGACTAATGTTCGCCCTCTTCCGTAAAAACAATAGTTTAAATACATGTCCTTTGAAACAACACCCTTGTATGTTGGCATTTAAGTTATCTTTTGATAAATTAGTAATTTTCAGTAATTTTTTGTATGTGATAAAATTAATTTGACCTAGTGAAAGATGATGGGCGTCGTTGGATGCAGGTGGCACAGGACTGCACATTGTGGCGTAACATGAGGGAGGCCTACGTCCAGCAGTGGATGGCAATAGGCTGAAATGATGATGATGATGAAAATTAATGTATAACTCTTAGGCACATTAATATAGAACTCTCATGAGAAACAAGAATAAGTAAGTACGTAATAAATACAGTAAAAATATTGAAAACAGTGCGTAATATTTTTATCAAAATCAATAAAAAAGAATTAAATAAACTCAATATTGATATGTGGGGGTCATTGGTGTGAACTATGAAATATTATCAAATTAAACTTATCTGTTGCTTCAAAACAAATTTTATTTGTACCTACTCATCTTAAAACTGAGATAAGTGTTAATTTAATTAGGTTTAAAAAACATTCGTATCATTCGCCATATCATTTTTATTATTTTATTTATCACAGTTTTATCAAAGAGGGCAAGCGACACAGTTGTGATACAACCATATTTCACAATGTAATTATGAATCGCGTGTAATGAAAGAACAGGTACTTGCATGGTGTAGTACAATGTGTTACCACCTATCTCTTCTGGATATCGTAAAAACCAACGGAGGCATCATCAGAAGTATAGCCACTACCATGAAACTTGGAATTCCAGATTGCTTAGTATAGCAATCTTTGGGATATCTTCGTTTAACAGTGACGCCATTAGCTGATACAATCCACTACGCATTATACGATACGTTAACTTTGTACCTATTTATTGCCATATTCTGCGTTAATTATGTGTAATTAATGTCACTTTTAAATGACACTTACTTTCTAAATCATGAATAAGTCCATGCTATTGCATTGCATCAGAGCATACTTTATCTTCATTTCAAAGGTGTTGAACAGCTAATATAATTCATTTTTCTGTCAAAGCAGCAGATAAAACACTAATGAATAAGTCAAATTACAGTTCATTCAGAAAAATAAGTGTTCGATAACACAAATAAATTCGTCGCGTGGAAATTGATGCCTTTACACTCATGGGAAGTAATTATTTAGATCACTGCGCGGAATGTGGAGTCATTGCTGCAAATCGATTGCCACAGTGATTGTATTTTTATTTTGCACTATTTAGAGTTCGTATATTTATAAGCACAAGTTTAAAATAAGTGCGAGTCATAGTTTAATCACATTGGTATGTCACAACGCTTAGTTCTGCAATAGTTATCTCCTAATTTATAACAATGATTCTGCTTCAAGTACGATTTTTTTCGAGAAGAGTTCCCTCGTTCTATCTTTATTAACAAAGACATATTAAACCCATATTTTTTACCCGACTACGGCCAGAGAAAGGTTATGAATAAGACTAGCTATATATATATTTTCCGTGTGGTGACGGAGTAAGAATACAATTAACCACCCCCTCTCATACCCGTGGGTGTCGTAAAAGACGACTATATATTACGCATATGACATCTATGCAAGAGATGGAAAACTTGAAACAAAACCCCTATACCAACCTGTCTGACCAGCATGGTATAGTAAAGTAAATTACCCTTCTATTACGGATGAGGCTCGAGCCCAGCAGTGGGACGTACCTATATGATCGGAAATGATGATGATGATGAATGATGTATGTATATGTTCATCTGTTCCCTCATAGTAACATTTGATACCAGTCTATTATTATCTAAAGGACAACGACAGTAAAGGGTATGAATGAGAATATTAAACATTTCTCTTAAATAAGAGAGAAAACTACATTATCAGCGAGTAACATGAGCCATAATATGTTATTTTAGTATTCCCACAGAAACGGGAACTACATGGCTGAAACCGCGGGAATGCTAGACCGATTGTAGAAAATCCTTCGCCAATGTAAAGTTACACTAGCAATGAGTAACATATTTAAGCCGTATTTTACCTCGTACTCTCACGGGAACGGACTTTAGGAGAGGTGAAACCGCGGGCATTTGCGAATATAATATATTTAGATAATACTTAAGATATCACTATATTATGATTGTTATAAAGGGTAATATGATTTTTCATAAAATACAAGACACATAATAGATCTCATTTAACACTGATATTATTTGTAAACAACGAAAAACGATTTTCACTAACACAGTCCCTTCTAGTTAAACTAGCAATAATTCATTGTTTAAAATATGTCTATACTGCATGTAAGAGGCAAATTGTTAATTATCAATATATAAAAAATACCTACTTATAAAGTTGCCGTTCTGCAATACTGGCTATTTCAAATCAAAAATATTTTGCTTGAATTAATTTTGATTTAATAAGATGCAATTGAATTTTAACACCGGTTTCTTTTTTTATTGATTAACATTGATTTAAAAGGCACAAGCGTACACAACATCAACACCATAGATAATATACTAAAATTAGAAAATCAACGCACAAACCCGCGAACACTACAAAGGCGCGCACAACCTGTTATTGGTATTTTATTCCCGAATTTACGATCTGAAAAATAAACCTCGTCGTCGTCCGAAAACTTTGATCAACAATAACGAATTAAAAGCGATTGTGAAACCGATAAGGACCAATGGATGGCTGGATCAGCACCAGTCTTCGAAATTAGCTTAGAAACAATATAGACCCATTTTGATCAAATTCGCAAATTAAAAAAGCTTGACAAATAGATGCCCTACGAACTTAAGAATTTCCAGCCAAATATTTATGCCTAGCTTTCTTTTGTAGCCTTACGTTGCTCAATGGGCACAGAAATGAAGGCATTTTGAACCGCATTGTTACCTGCGACGAAAAATTATTTCTATTTGAAAATGGCAAGCAATTATTTTAATCCTGACTCAGTAACTAACATTGGTGCTCTAAACGAAAAATGACTTAGAAAAGTGATAATCTCGTAAAGATCCTAACAGTTTTTGTTTAACGCAGACTTTGAACCGGGGTCTCCCTACATTAGCATTTGCACGTTGTATAGAAACTGAGTTAATTTATTAATTACTTTTGTTTATTTAACATTGGAGATGGTAGTTTATTGATGAAAGCTTAGGATCAGACCTTAGATCAGAATATAGTCTGGTTACACCCAATCTACACCATTCAGGGTGAAGGAAGGTCGGCGCTTTGCACCATGAGCTATCATATTAACATATTAATCCTCTTTGTCAATTTAGCGGCACACCGAGAGCAATTCCTTAACAGGAGTTATTATAGTAGTAGTACCTTAACAGGGCTTATTCCTTAGCAGCATTCAATTTATCTCTGTCGCATCATTTGTGGTCCACCAAGTCACCATCACTTTTTATTTTGTTGTTTAAAATTGTCTAAAGTCTTACAAAGAAAAATCAATCTTACAAATACTACCTTCCATCCATGAACCTCTTAACATCCGCCCTGGATATAGGTCTCCCTACGGAGAGGAATAGCACCATATCGCAATGCTTGACAGGCGGATTGACGACCGCAGTAGATATTAGGAATTTCGCAAAAGAGAGTTTGTACTCACTAGCTTGCCGATTCCTTAATCAGATATTACAACGCCTACGTGAAAATAAGGGTTGGTGTGACGCCACGTGTATTCTATTACGTAATGGTGTAATTAGGTAATGTTCCTATCCCGTAACACACAGTTGAAGTTCTTGCATTTATGGTGTAATTAGGTAATGTTCCTATCCCGTAACACACAGTTAAAGTTCTTGCATTTATGTATATTAGATGAGAATTTATTATATTGTAATTAGCAATTCAATATGAATATTCTTTGTATCTCGAAAACGACTGCAAAGGTTTGGATACCCTATGAATTGAAACTAGGTTTTTTAGATTTTATAGAGCGTATATTTCTTTTTTACTCGCCTGGCGTTTCAACACTTTCCAGCGTTCATATTCAATGATGGTTACGGGATGACTAAGTTCTTTTACGTCCCATCCCACAAATCATCGTTACTCGTTATTACCCACACCAATAAAGAAACAAAACATAAATAAATGGCGAGGCTAATCATTCCCTCTCCATCGCACGTTATCTCTGTCTTTTTTTTTGTGTGTGTGTGTGTGTGTAGCTGTTGGTCGCAGATGACCTTGACAGCTTAACGCGGTCAATGGGTGAGCGCAGATGGCTCTCAACCCGGTAAGTATGTTAAGCGAACATCGGCCGAGGGCTCCCCCTGTGGGGAACGGACCTCGGCTCGGGGCGTAGCTGAGTGCAAAGTGGGCGTGGCCACGTTTAGGATAATGACTTTTACGCAGCGCGGTTTTCGACCTCGACGGCGAGGCCATCTCTGTCTTTACTGACACATCAGTATATATACTGATGTGTCATAAAAAATAATCAGGTTAAGCAGTCCGGATTTTTAATTAAAAAGAAATTTTATGAGAGATTATATATTTTAGCAATTTTAAGATGGTTGTGAATATTTAGCTATGAAAACAGAAAGGGCATTTAAACAAAAAATGAAAAACTTAGCACTCCAGAAAAATGAAAATTAAATAAAATATGTAAAAATTGTTTGTTTTCATATAATTATGTAATAGTCGCGTAAACGTCAGGATATATAATGATATCCTTTTTTGGATCAAATTATAAATTTTGATAACAGTTGTCAAGTTAATCTAGAGTTGTCTTTTCCAAAAATAATCGTCATTCATCAAATAATTAAAAGACGCCATCTTGTAAACGTTCGAGGCACTTAAGCAAGTGCCTTGATGAAGGCAATAAAGCATTGATGCTAGTGATGTAACGAGTATTTGCATGTATTTTATCATTCGTATAGAAAGTATATGAACGTTTCAGACATACAAAAGGAAGATAAGAAGATGATATACGAATAAGTAACGATAGAAAATTTTCTTCTGGTTTGTAATATAATTGAAAAAAAAAATCAAAAATATATAACTCATAAGTTAATATTAAATGCCCTTCCATAAATCATGCAGGGTTTAAATATAGGTTATACAAAACTTATGTATTTTTACATAAAATTTATAATTAACATAATTACAGTTCATACATACATCCTACTAGGGGACTCAAGGCTCCTGCACGATGGGAGAAAAATTTATTCTTAACACCACGCTGGTAAAACGGGTTGGCATAAGATATAGGAATCTAAATATTCCTCCTCTTGTAATGATGTTATCTGCATATTACATCCCCAGATCATTATTTACGACACCCACGGGCAAGAAATGGGTGGGGATTGTAATCAGACTACGTAAACTGTTATTAGGTAAGTAAAATATTAACACCTTTTGCTCCGATTGTATATTGACAGTAGTATACCTACTGTTGCTATTACTACTATAAGTATATTATAAATTTACATTTAAGTATTTGAATTTATTTTTAAAAACAACATAATGCATTAATTGACTGATGTGCAATCAGTAAATTCCAAGCACAGCATGTTCAATTTAAGCATGTGGTGTTAGGTTGTCGGAAATGTCAACCAGCTGTTTTTTTTTTTTGTGTATGTTTAGCTGTTGGTCGCAGATGACCTTGACAGCTTAACGCGGGCAATGGGCGAGCGGAAGGCTCTCAACCTGGTATACCAGCTGTTTCCATGCACGTCATTTGAACTAGTATATATTTATATTCTAATGTAAAATGTTCAACATTCGTTTACGTCACTATAAATAGTTAATACTGGATGTATATGATGGGCTCTTACTTGGAGCTGTTTGCCAACACGAAAAAAGTTTATAATTTCAACTTTTGGTGGGATTATGAAAATGTTAAAATGGTGGGACTTGTATTATATATCTTAGTATGTAACGTGTTATATAAAATAATATTGATAGCAGTTTATGTAGTGTGTTGCAGAGGAACTCTAGGAGTACAGTGAATGTGATATAAAAGTGCTTTACGAACGTTTTCGTATTGTATCAAAATGCCCAGAAATTTAACTTTGTAGCGATAGGTAACATCGGTAAAGGCGACGTTTTGATTTACTGACGGACAATGACTAATATAATAACCCTAAAGGCGAGAAGAACCTGAATATGTAAGGAAAATTATAAGTCGATACTGGCAACAATGGTTGGTATTTGTAGTTGATTGCCAATACAAAAAAAGAAAAGTTTATATTTCTAATTTACCTACAAATACATCTCGTCCGGGCAAATAACGATTGCGTTAAAAATACAAGATCCCCAGGCATGTACTCGATTTTTAATCAAAATAGTATTGTATTGTTATAAGAGTTAAAAAGGACCGCATACTTCGAGTACGTACACACTTAACACACTCACGAAACTAATATGTGGATGTCGTAAGACAGTACTAAGAGTGTGTACTTCACTGTAAAATAAGGAAATATTGAAATAAAGGCGAAGTAATTATAATTAGCCTGTTCTTAAGAATATTTTTGCTTGTTCAACAGCCCTAACTTGAAAAGATGTTCACTTATAGCCGTGTACTGACTGAGCGAGCAACCTCACGAGGCATATCCTCGGTCTGTCAGGACGGGCCTCACCCGAGGCAAACGCACGTGCTGCCAAGAGTGCCGCAGCTCGAGCCGAGCGTTGTCGGTTTTTTTCGTTGCTCAAAGGTGCCTCAGTAGGCAGCGTTACCAACTCCCCAAAATATTTATCCCTAAAACTTAGTTAATTTTTTTTTTTAAATATTTTTATTCATGATCATAGATACAAAGTCTTTCAGTCGTATACATTTAAAGACAATTCAGTATTACAAAATTCGGCTAAAATAAACTTACTATAACTAAATAAATATCATACAAATAAGCTAAGATAAATTTCATTAAGACTAAATATTAAACATTATTGAACTAAATCTAACTTATATACAATAATGAGACTAAGATAGATATGTACATGTTTTAAATTTTGCCTATTGTGTTACAAATATATTTGTATAATGCGCTAAAATAGTTCTTATTCGATAATAATTCCTGGACACTGCGGGGTACACTTTGGTGTTGTTCACTGTCCTTATTGTCAGAAATATCACTTATTTCACTCACTAAAATTAACCGCTGCAGTTTGAATGTTGAGCATCGTAAAATAATGTGATCTAAATCAGCATTGTCAACTCCGCAATGAGAACATCGACTATTATTATAAACGTGAATTCTATTCAGGTGAGCTGGTGTTAAACAGTGTCCTAATCGCATGCGTGATATCATAGTAATGTAACTTCTAGAAACGTTTTGGAGGTTATTATACCAAGGTTTTGAAGGTAATTCTTTCTGTATCTCAGCATACCACTTGCCTTTAATTTCCAGGGTAATTTTCCAGTAATCTTGCCATAACTGCCTGGTAAACTCTTTGAAAAGCCTGTAGTAATCAGTAAATGGAACCTTAAGTATCTGAGATTGATCTTCATATTGGTCTAAGCGAGCTGCAATATCAACAATTTCATTGCCAGAGATGCCACTGTGTGAAGGTACCCATACAAATTCTATATTAATATGCTTGTTATATAGTTCTCTTATAATTTCTATAATATCAAACTTAGTTAAAAACCCCTATAATTGCCACAATTACATAAAAATCCCCCTAAAAATGATTTTATTAAAATAAGATGGAATAATAAATTAGTACCCGTATTGAATGTATATATATCCGGGCAAAAAAGACATATGCCTCATATATGTGACATTTACTTAATCTATACTAGTGTTGAGTAGCACGTCAAAGAGGCAGTATATTTGTCGCGTCAAAAACGTCAAAATGTAAGAGCGGCTCGGCATTTCAAAATGTACCGCTTCAAATTTTCTGTCGCGGTAGTCGCAAGCGAGGACTACGAGACACGCTTCAAAACTCTATAGAGTGAGTGAGAGAGAACGCGTCGAGCCTCGTCGTAGTCGTATGCGTCACTTCAGTACTGCGTCTACTCTTTCACCTAATTTATATGTACTAGAATGAGATGGCGCTACTAAGTTTCTGCTGAAACGTGAACATCGTGAACAACAATATTGAGCTTTAGATAAATCCAAATAGAGTTTTAAATGGCACGGAATAGTGTGATTTTATTTTGGCATCGCCTCGTTTGAAGTAGGATAATACATTGTACTGGCTCAGTACAATGTAACAGGCTTAGTACAAGAAGAGCTTACTCTTACAAACTCTCATTCATGTCGCGTCCTAATCTAACACTCCAATCCTCATTGGCCTCGCCTCATTTGAAGTGCGACAATGTACTGGCTCACTAGAACAATAAAAAAATTTGTAACATCCTTTTGTACCATGTTTCAGAGCAAAATAAATTATTATTATTATTATGCTACACAAAAGAGGCTCCTCATACAAACTCTTTTTTATGTCATGTCCTACCCAACACTAATCTATACCAATAAATAAAATTGGAGTGTGTTTGTAATGTCAAAATAATAGGCTTTTTTCATGCTCACACGGTTATTTGCACGACACCTATGCCTAAAATAGCAATTAAAAAATTTTTGTCTGTCTGTCTGTTTGTTCCGGGTAATCTTCAAAACGGCTGGACCGATTTCAAAAATTCTTTCACCAATGGAAAGCTATAATATCAGGGCGTAAACTAGGCTATATTTTATCCCGGTATTCCCACGGGAACTACGCGGGTAAAACGACTATAACCGAAGCGTAGCGAGGGCGGGTTGCTAGTAAACAATAAAATTAGGTAAGCTCCAAGCTCTACTGGGATCGGTCAATCACCACGAACAGGACTATTCCAGCGAAAAAGCCTTATATCGTGCTGATGGATACTAGATATCGCTACGCTAGTATTTTCCTTTTTTTTATTCATAAAATCCCTAAAAATACCCCACTTATTTACCCCCTAAATTTGGGGAGAAAACCCCTAAGTTGTTGCCATTGTCAGTAGGTTTGCCGCGCGTACTCGAGACCATTGTGTTTTGCCTCGCTTGTTTATTTAACGAACACGGAATCATGGCTAAAGAACAGTGTCTCAAATGAATACAATTATATGGTGAATATAGACTACTTTGGGCTTACTTACTTACCCAGCTTGTCTTTTCCTTTTTAGTACAAGTTGATGAATAAGTATAAAGGCAGTGGTGGCGATAGCCTTCCGAATGCAGGGCCTCATGATCTGTCCTCTGTTCGACTTGTGAGTCGAAAGTTCGTTCGACTCTGACTCGGCCTCGTTCTGGCTCCACTTTGCCGCGCGCGGTTGATTTAATACAGACCAGGGTTGGGCAAAATCTGATTTTTATTAAAAAAATCATGATTTATTTGATTTTTTAAATTTGAACATTTTGTTTCTTTGAAATTATTGTTAATTATTTTAATGTATAAGTCTAAAAATTATAATACAATTTGCGCCTCAAAAACTTGTGATAACGCATTTGTCGCGCTTCTTGCAAGAAAATTCTTGTCGCGATTTGTTTTCCTTCTGTCCTATACACTCACTCACTATACAGTGCCGAGTGAGGCACGAACGCGTTTGTTGTGCTTTTTGCAAGAATATTCCTATCGTGTCGTGTCGAGGCTTGTTTTTCTTTTCAACCTATAAATTGACATTCGCGCATTTCGCTAGTTTAGTGTGCAACTGCTTCTTCAGCTTCAGTAGAACGCGTATTTAGCTCTTTTGGTCTTGTACACTCGGATATTAGAAACAGATTAGGCATAGAAAAAGGAGGAAAACTCGTGTTTTTGTTTAAATTGTATAACGAAAATGAATAGACTGAAAATATACGGTAATAAAATTTAGGTGTTACGTTTAGTTTAAGAATTTGGAATTATGTACTTCTTTTTTGTTGTTTTTGCTAAAAGCAGATACTTCTTTTGATTTTTGAGAAAACTTTTATGTTATGTTGTTATCTGGTTCTGAATAAAAAGGAAAAAAAAATTATTTAAATCAGCCCAACTCTTGATACAGACCGAGGCTGCCTCGCGCGGCAAACGTTGCGAAGCAAACGTCCGAGGCTGCACGCTCAGTCAATACGCGGCTTATAACAAAAAACATGCATCGTTGATCTGCCACCATTACCTACGTTGCCGTTATTTTAAGAACAGTGCTCAAATTTCTAAGGGCATTTATTATCAAGAACTTAATAACTGCAGGCAATCTACGATTATATATACTTCATTGACGATTGTAAAGTCGCCGTTACTTCGGCTATGAAAAGACACAGGTGAATAAAAAACTATAAGAAACTGTATATTTTATTTATAGGTACTAAAATGTAATTTGTTTGTTATACAGTCAAAGATGAAGTATAAGTTTCGTTAAAAGGCCTTTACTGGTCAGGCAATGGGCAAACATTTTGTCTTAATATTTATGTTATCACCTACATAAAATTATATAACGCATAGTCATATAAAAATCGTAACCAGTAAATATATATATATATATATATTGCCATAATATAATGTTGAATAGTATTACTAAAAAATTGTTTAATATGTAAGCAATGAAATCAGTTTCTTATAAATTTTGGAAAAGAAAAGGTACCGACTTGGACTTCACGTGTAAATTATTTCATAAAATTAGCTTACATGACTGAGAATACCGTAAGTGTAAAAGAAGATAACGTATGATACTCAAGAAAATTGTGGGATAAGAAAAGTAAACGCATTTTCAATTATTTCGCTGTGCAGACACTGCATGCAGGGGACATACGAAAGTGTGACTATATATTTAGTTTATAATCTCTATAACTTAATTACAACATTATAATAAAAACACAATTTTTACTATGTAGCAATAAAAACCATCTAATACAATATTGATTAAATAACATAGTATTTGGCTGGATAAAAATGTGGTTCAAATTGGTGTTATCATCCTTATATTGTAATCCTAATTGATTATTTTAAATGCGTTTCTGGTAAAAAACGTAAAATTTGAATAAATCACGAGATAAAATCCAATTAATACCACACGCGGCTTGTAAAAAGTAATTGTCATAAAATCATTTGTCCATTCAATTTTGACGTCATCGAACGATCGAGAAACATCCACCCGTTACTAAAAATTTTTTTTTATTTTTTTATAAAAAAGCCATCATGTGTTTGTATGTTTCAAACATATTATTGGCAAATATGAACTCGATAGAGAATGAATATAATACAGAGTGAAATAAATAATAAAAACTCAGCTAAGTACCAGACGCACGTATATTGAAAGGTATCCAGACAGGAGACTACCATCCCGCTCGAAGACGTGGCCGAAACCAGTAAGCCTTGAAGGAGATATCTTGCAGTTCCTTCTAAGAGCAACCTCAAGCTAGCACAAGAGAGGCCGCTCGAAGATTTAACGTACATCACAAATCTGTTTGGAACATTTTAAAACGTAGCATGCAACACGTATATCATTTTCAACGTGTTCAAGGCTTTGGTGATCGGGACTATGCCCAGCGAGTGCAATTTTGTCATTGTAATGAAATAATTTATGGACAGACGAAGTCCTATTTACCCGTGTCGGATTGTACAACGTTCATAACGAACATTGGTGGGCACATGTAAATCCACATAAAACTTTTATTGGTTACACGTGACCATTATCTACCGCTTCCTTTAATATGCACAATCTTTTACTAGTCACACTGTATACAATCTCCTAGTCCTCTTACGCGTTATATTAAATAATATTGATGACATTTTATGCAACAAAAGTACTGCTGTAGCATAGTAAATGGGATATAATAGTGCTTTGAATCCGGTCTTTCATTAAAGGTCGATTGTTTCACATACGGGTGACTCGGTTATGGAACAACTGTTCGAGTATGTTGTATTTTAACAGTCACAGATCGTAATTAAAATGTATATTACACAAAAAACAATAAAACATAATAGTTAGTGATTTCAAAAACGTGCGTCTAAGAGCCTAAGCCTTAAATGTTACATATTATGTAGGCATGTACAGATAGGATACGTGTAGGTATGTAACGCGTCGACAGTATAAATAGCTATGAATCGCGCAAACGTGACAATGCTAATGTAGGTACGAAAGCGCGCCGTCAACAGTCATCGGCCGATTAGCTAATATTAAAGCGAAGTTTGCCTCGCTTATGCAAACATGATCATTCATTTATTCAATTTCTAATGAACATTTAACAAAGTACGAATATGTTGCAGATTAAGTATCACTGACTTAATATATTTCAATCAGATTCATAAGAAAAAGCGATGACAAAATTGAAAACTTTACATGTCTCTAATTCATTAACAAATCGAATCGGTTTTTTTTCATGGTTTCTCACTACCATTGCCTAACTCCCGTTTGATCTTGTTTCGGTTGCCCCATAACTTGATACACCTGCATAAAATAATTGGTGAGAACATCACAATATGTTAAACGAAAAAAGACTTTGAAACCTTAAAAACTAACATCAATTTTATTCTAGCTCTAAAACATCATATAATTATGAGTTAAAATTAAATTTCATTTCAAATTTTGATAACTATCACATTTTCTAGAAATTGTTCACATATATAGTTATTGCTACGCTTGTATATGTCTCAGCGTTATATTTTATAATGATTAATATTTCTTAATTAACATGCTATAATAATGCAATAACATTTTTATATCTTGTTAGTACCTTTTGAGAATAGTGCATTCATATCGGCATATTCAGTTTTATGATCATAGTATAGATGTCTAAAAACAATTTTATACATGTGAAAACTGATGACTAATAATCATCTCTGCTTCGTGAAGACTTAGAATCTCCTTCACTATCGCTAGACCATTCTCCCTCACTATATTCCCTCTCCGTTTTTCTTTTAACTCTCACCAACTCTTCGTCCGATGAGTCTCGTCTTAGGATGCTTTGTGAAGAATCTTCTATGGTATGTAATCCTAGTTCTTTAGTAGGAGAAGACGTTCTTAATTCTCTTAAAGTGTTGGTTAAGTCGATGTTAATAGGCAGTGGAGCATCCTCTTCCTCTATTTCATCTTCTTGCCTCCTCTTCCTCTTATTCTTTGTACTGTGCTTTCTGTCCTTCTTGCGCCTTTTCTTTTTTGAACTGAAATAAGAACTATCCTGTTTATCTATACCAATAAATAAAATTGGAGTGTCTGTTTGTAATGTCAAAATAATAGGCTTTTTTCATGCTCACACGGTTATTTGCACGACACCTATGCCTAAAATAGCGCGGGTGACGTGACCGGGGATTAGTCCGTCACCCGCCGAGAGGCCGACCGCGTGAGGAAAGACCGACGTCCTCCCTGATGGGGGGACGTCGGTCGATGGGAGGGTACCCCAATAGGGGATATTCCGTCGGGCCGACTACTGATGTCAAGTAATCCCGCCCCGGTTGTCGGCCCAACGACGAAGGCGACGTGGTTTTCGGGTGGGTTGCGGGTGTTGCGTGCTTACGCCCCTCTGTCGCACCGGACGGAGTGGTGCGAGGAGCGCGCCGACCGCAGCCCACCCAAAAAATAAAATGCCTAAAATAGCAATTAAAAAAATTTTGTCTGTCTGTTTGTTCCGGGTAATCTTCAAAACGGCTGAACCGATTTCAAAAATTCTTTCACCAATGGAAAGCTATAATATCAGGGCGTAAACTAGGCTATATTTTATCCCGGTATTCCCACGGGAACGGGAACTACGCAGGTTAAACGACTATAACCTATAACCGAAGCGAAGCGAGGGCGGGTTGCTAGTATCCGAAATAAGAATTATCCTATTAATGTGAAGTTTATATATATCGCACTGATGGACTTGAGCCTCCTCCACAATAGGAAAGAAATTTACCTACCATACCACGCTGGTCAAATGGGTTGTTATGAGATTCTGTTTTCCTTCTCTTGCATAGATGGTATATGCATATTATATCCCTTAGTCGTCTTTTACGATACCTACGGGCAAAATAGGGTGTGCTGATTGAATTCTTATACCATCACCACACGATATATTATGTATATAAGATTAAAGTATATATATAGATAACTCCAAGAGAAGGCAGAAGCTATATGCCTATGGCATCTGGCCAGTGTGGGATAAAAGATAATTATACCTCCGATTATATAAGAAGCCCATGCCTAATAAGAACACATATGCATAGAAGAATACAAACCTATGAATACATAGTCAAAAATGATTATTTACCTATCATAATCGGATTCGTCGTTATCCTCTGATGACCTGTAAAAATAAAATTCTCAGTAAATTTTTTATTGTTCAATTTTACGGTTGTTCCGTGTAGTGACGGAGTAAGAATACAAATCACCGCTCCATATCTTGGTCGTGGATGTCGTAAAAGACGAATAAGGTATACAATGCGCATATAACATCTATGCAAGTGAAGATAACTCGAAACTCTGTACCAAGCTGTCTGACCAGCGGCCCAATTTGCCTCCTATTGTGGAGGAGGCTCGAGCCCAACAGTGGGGCGTATATGAGCTGAAATGATGATGATAAATGAAATTTTACATAAAATTCGACGAAATGGGACTATCACTTGCTCACAAATAATCCACAAGATTTAACGTGAATCTTTGAAACATCAATGCACTGCCCGAAATGTGATGTAAACATATAGGGACTTGAAAAATATTTGTTTAGATTTATGAAAAAAATCTGGGATTGCACCGAGGAATCATGTTTTATGCCCTTAACCTTCCTCAATAAACAGGATAGGATAGTTCTTTTTTTTCAAATCACACCTACAATTTATACTAGTCAAAAACACATTTTCTAGATTTGTTATAAATCAGATATATTTCAACAAATGTTCTCAAAAGTATTATAGCTAACGAATCTTAGACATTATGATTTACGTAGTTAGATTTTTATCAATTTCATTTAGATTTTTCTAGAAGCCAGTTTAGATTTTTGTCGATTAAATTTAGATTCTTAGCAATGAAATTTAATGAATAAATAATGTTTACATACTTATGCTTCCGCCGTTTGCTTTTTCTATGCGATCGATCGCAATCACCGTCGTAATCTGGAACGAAAATATTGTATTATACAGGTAGAGAATCAATCAATATTTTTATTTCGAAATCATTGTTTTTAATGGAGAATAGGAATAAAATAACTATTTATCAAATATTTATAACTATTTAATTTTGTTTTTATACTTGTCCATAATGGGGCAATGACAAATACCTTAAAATTGAAAGAAATATAATATATATTCAAAATGTGCAAGAAAATGGTTTTTTAAGACAGCATTCTGCACTACGGAAATAATCCATGCATTTCGGTGGACTTTACAAAGATATAATTAACGGAAGAGAAGGAAAACTCGAAACAAAATCCTATGCCAACCTGTCTGACCAGCAGGGTATAGTAAGGTCAATTTCCTTTCTATTATGGAGGAGGCTCGAGCCCAGCATTGGGATGTATATGAGCCGAAATAATGAATTAACGGACACAATTACATTCAGACTGAAAACAACAATTCGTAGATCGCAGTGTTGTCCTGCGTGAAATTTCAACCCACGTTAGGGCAGTATCTTAATTCTCCACCTATTAAGCAGAGCAATGGGACCGATGCATTAATTTCAGAACTCTGCTATATATAGATAAAAGTAAGTTAAATCACCTCTTCTGTCGCGATGACGCCTCTTGTCACGTCTACGTCTTTTCTCTTCTTCTTCCGCCTTCTTCTTTCTTAATGATTCTAGTGTATCCACCTACAAAGATAACGTTACTCATTATACTATATAGTACTTATTAATGCTACCATTAACGATAATCAATACATATGATATTTATCTCTTAAGTACATTTTTTTGCGGACTATGGTAAACGCACCATGCCCTTTATTCCGTCCGGGGCGCAAGGGCTGCGCGCGGTCCCATAAGCCACAGTTGCCCTACCCCTAGGGACACGATATCGAAACGAAAGTATCGATACTGTACTCATGAATAGTATCGAAGAAAAGGTATCGTACTCAATAAAGTATCGAAACAAAAGTATCGATACCCCAAAGTATCTAGTACTGAGTACTTTTACTAGAATCTAGGTCGTGATGAGCTTTTTTTTTTTTCGAATTTTTCAGTCTGTGTTCGGATTAATATATGTCGAGCCACTTTTTCGAAAGGTTCATTACGCTTTAACTAGATGGCGTTACCATAAACATGAGCCGTAAGGTCAAGTTTAACATGGATACTTTCTACAATTTATTCGATACGATACCTGCCTAAAAGTACTCATTGAGTAAAAGTATCGAATAGAAAGTATCGAGTACAAAAGTATCGGTATCGAAAGGCAAGTACTCGATACCTAAAAGTATCGATACTTTTTTCGTGTCCCTACCCACCCCTTCGCCATTGGGCCAATCACTGGTACTGAGTTCTTTGTCATTCATGGTCAGCCCGGCGAGATACCCTTTCGGGTACCGGGTCATTCCGTGTGATGATGGAGTAAGAATACAATTTACCATCCATTTCCTACCCGTGGGTGTCGTAAAAGACGACTAAGAGATATGATACGCAGATAACATCTATGCAGAAGAAGGCAAACTCGAAATAAAACCCTATAATTGCTGTGTGGTAGCGGCTTCGAATACTACCAACCCTTGCTTTGCTCGTGGGTGTCGTAAAAGACGACTAAGAGCCCTAGATTGACCCGGACCAACTCCATCTGGTACCATTTGGGTCAACGATTACATTCCCAAGGAGGGTTGACGTCGGGCGGGCGGCCGGTCATAAAAGTCATTGCCGAAACTTTTTGCAATATGTCAAAACAGATGACATATTGCGTCGACCCCAAGTAATTGGGATGAGAGCAAGATGATGATGACTAACAAGTCTGAACAGCGTGGTGTAGTAGGTCAGTTTCCCATATATTGCGAAGGAGGCCGTATATAAGCAGAGATAATGATAACATACAATCATTTCCTCCAAGTGGTGAGGTAGACTTTGCAAGGAAAATGGGCAACAACACTCTTATAGGTATCTTATAGCAACAACGGGTCAGTCTGCGACCAAATATGATAATTATGGCGGTATCCACTTTTTTCGGCAGTCTATATCTAACGGTGGACATCGATGAGCCATGGAACGTGCAGATGGAATGATGTATTGAAATCGCCTTCACAATACTTACCATTGCGCTTGCTAGCGAGGAGGTCGGCAATTGTGCGGCGGATGGATCGACGCCCACTTTCTTCAAGAACTCAGCCGCACGACGCCTTCTCTCCTGCTGTTTAGCTCGCTCAACCTCAGTCTCTTCCACTGAAGTGAAAATACGACCATCAACTTTATAAACTTTTACTTGTCTTATTTTAACCGTTTAATGTATTTTTGTATAGTAGAGTGATATATTGGTTTTATGTTATTTATTTTTTGGTACATGGTGCTAAAACTACAATATTCAATACTGTGACATCCTGGCCGTAAACAGTGTCATGGAGTTATAGAGAATAAAATACATGACCATGTGACACTTTCACGTACCCACCAAGTACGTGAAAGTGTCACATGGTCATGTATTTTATTCAATATCTTAGTGTTTTAACGTGTGTTTCAATGGCATTTCAGATAATGTGATATGGAGGAAGTGCTGGATAGTGAATATGATATAACAAATTTTTGAGAGAGAGAGAGAGAGAGGCGCTCCTCCAAATCTCATAGAAATTGGTCTCGATAATGATTTGAATATTTTGACACAAATATTCTTGTTAGGCCTACAGTTCATTATTCGATCAACTAATTATTGTTCTATACTCAGAATCAATGGTATGATTGTAAAGGATTTATTCATTAAACAGCGCTTCCTTTAAAATTGTATAAATAAGACTTTTTTCAAAGTCTGGGTATCATTTGTATCGTTAATTATGTGTTTCTAAAGTAAAAAAAAAAATTATACAAAGACTAATTTTTTATTCCGGAGCCTATTTAAAAAAATAATTAATAATAAAGTTTCACTTACCTTTCGAATCAGATTGTTCACCAGTCAAATCGATTAAATCATCAGAATTATCTTCCAAAGATATAACTTCATTTTCTAATTCTTCCCTATTACATTTACTCTTCTTGTGATCTCTTTCAGTATCCTTTTCCTTTTTCCTTTCTCTATCTACACTTCTATGATCCTTACGTCTCGATTCCCTGCTCTCCGACCTAGATCTGTATTCTTTTTTTCGATCTCTATATTTTTTCTTCTCTGCTTTATTAGGACTCTCTCTGTCTCTCTCTCGTTCAATATTAATATCCTTTATTTTCGGCTCTATTTTCTCTATCGGTGGCTCACTAACTTCTGCAATTTCTTTAACGTGTGGTTTTTCTGGTACAATTGGTGCTTTTTCTTCAACTACTACTGCTTTGGGTACATCAATTTTAACATCAGCTACAATAGTTAGAGGTGGTTTGGTAATAGTTTTGACTGGTTCAATTGTCTTTATTATTGGTAAATCATTGTTCATCTGTCCCTCAATTTTATATACAACTACTGGTGGTATATTATTTACAGGAAGAGGTTGTATTGGTTTTGCAGCATCTTTAACTTCCTCCTGCTTGTCTGCATGCTTTTCAGAGTCTTCATCAGAACTGGACTCATATGGTAAAGCAGGTTTTGGTAGAATTGGATCCGGTTCTTTTTGTTTTTTTATTGAGAATGACACAGGAACTGTAAAAATGTGACACATTTAAATATAATTGAATGCCAAATTTGCATAAATATTAATAGTAAATGTTTACACAAATTTTGAATTCAATGGTCCAGTGACGGCAACTTTATATGTTAAATAATAAATATATAAAGAAGCTGGTTGACTGACTTACCAATACTGAACTGAAACCACTGAGCCTAGAAAAAAACATTTTCTGTGATAGAGACTCACTAGAAAAGGACGTGAAACACAGGGGCAAAGTTTATATAGGAAGTAAATAAAAAACTTACTTCATTTTGTTCAAATTAACCACAGATACTCTTGAGTAAAAATAAATAATCCACAAAAATGAATAAGTAAAAAGATATATATATATATATATTCTCACAATCAGGCCCATAGTTTTTATGGGCCATAATGTATATCTCCATATATCTTCTATGGGGCTGATTTGGAGAATATTTCCTGCCAAGGGGGGTGAATTTTACATAATATTTTTCACCTTACGCCACAAATAATGAATATCATATTTACTAGGTCATCACTTGCTTAATATTCGTCTTCTTAACAATCCATACAAAAGTGATAAGCATGCAATAGGAATGGGTTGGAAATTGCTTACTTATTTATAACAATGTGTCAAATATACAGTGTAAACTCTTTATAACGTTATCCTTTATAACGATAAACTCCCTATAACGTTGATGTGAGCCCAACTTGGTTGGTTTGCGTTAAAACCCACATATTGAAACTCTTTATAGCGATACGCCATTCTCTATTACGAAGAATTACGAAGAAATGTGTTCATATTTTTAGACAGTAAATATTTATTATCGCTATTATTGTTTATGTTATGTTATCAGGTAACAAAAGACTTTGAAGCTCCGAAACATCCGAGGTCGGTCTAGCTTTTGTTATCCTTAATTGCCTTGAACACGTGCAGTTCAAGTTGTTTTCTCGGAAGTGATGGTCTTCGACCAAGCATACTGGGTACCTATCGTATTATCAGTCGTAAACCTACTTTGAAACTGTTAACACGGCCAGTAAACGGAAAGCGATTTGTGTTGACGAAAAAGTTTGTGTGATACGTGCGATTGAAAAGGGAGAAAAGAAAAGTGACGTTGCAAGGCGTTTTGAACTAAGTCAATCCACTGTTGCTACCATTTGGAAAAACCAAAAAACAATTCTACAGGCGGCGCTGGAAGGAAACTTTTCTAAAAAATTAAGAAAGCCAAAATTCGAAGACTTAGATCAGGCAATGTTGTCGTGGTTTAACAATCAGCGCCAGAATAATGTACCCATCTCGGGGCCAATTGTAAAAGCTAAGGCTGAAAAGTTTGCCAACCAACTTGGCATAATTGACTTTAAAGCATCTGAAGGTTGGCTCGGAAAATTTAAGCACCGTGATCAAATTACGTACGGTAAAATGAACGGAGAGGCGCGGGATGTCGATATGAATGTGACTAACAATTGGATTAGTACAGTGTGGCCTAAATTAAAGATGAAGTACTCACCAGAAAACATTTTTAATACAGATGAAACTGGCCTTTTTTTCAAGTTGACTCCCGACAAAACTTTAAAATTCAAAGGGGAAAAATGTGTTGGAGGAAAACTGTCTAAAGAGCGTATTACAGTTCTAGTGGCTGCCAATATGAGTGGCACAGAAAAAAGAAAGCTCTTAGCTATAGGCAAATCGAAAAACCCTCGGTGTTTCAAGAACATAAAACAGTTGCCAGTTACGTACAAAGCAAACAAGTCAGCTTGGATGACATCGCAGATTTTTGAAGAGGAAGTGAGAAAATGGGATGCTGAATTAAAATCACGGAAAATCTTGCTTCTAGTAGACAATTGTCCTGCTCACCCAATCAGTTTTTTTGTTCACTCCATATAACGATAACTCTCTATAACGACAAAAAATGCTCAGTCCCTTGAGTTTCGTTATAAAGAGTTTACACTGTATCATGTGCGAGCTGGGAAGGTATAGAATTTAATTTAGAGTTACTTACGCATTCCTGAATGATATTATAATTCATATTATATCCCTGAGTCATCTTATATAACACCCAAAGACGAGATAGTGAGGTTGTAAATTATATTATTATAAAAAAAAAAGAAATTAAAAATAATAGACAAGTCCGCTGAGTTCCTTGCCGGATCTTCTCAGTAGCGGTCGCGTTCCGATCCGGTGGTAGTATATTTTTTTTTTTTTTGGAAATTGTAAACCTGACAATATGTAAATGCCCTCTCGGGGTTTATGCATAATAAATAATTTGAATTTATTCTAACTCGTCACTATACGCCAGATTATTATTATTTATGCTGTCTGATTTATTATTTAATTCAGATAACATATATTTCCCCTATGGTGACTGGTGAAAACAATATCCCTCCGCTAGCCCCTACTTTCATGAGGAATCATAAAAATTAGTTAAGCTATCACCAGAGGAATGTATAGCAGCTATTTCTTGAGAAACTTATAATATTAACTGCGATTGCCAATATGACTAGACCAGATGTGTCATTTCTGGCATTATATCCATTTGCGGCTACGAAGTGGGTATTGATACTAATAAAATGGATGAAACTTACCATTAGAATTAATTTTTTCCTTCCCATTAACATCGCCACTTCTTTTGTGCTGCATTAGTTTCTTATAAAACGCGTGATAAATATTGTCGGGCTCCAAAAAAGTGAACCTTGGATCGTTTTTAGCTCGAACGATGTCCGCAAACTCGTCTCCATTTCTTGCTACGTAAGATGCCATTTTGTCGATAACAATTTGCACATCCTCAGGAGGTGTAGCGATAGCTGGTTCCTTGCTATCCGTTGAGGAATTGTCATCGAAATCTGTAAAAAATATGTCTAATAAATATTGTATGTTTGTGACGGTATTTTAAACGCTTTTTTAAATATTAGCTTCACTTGTAACTATATATTTGTGTGACGGTATCTTTCAACGTAATTCTCGCCAACTTGTTGATGTTCGATTAACTTGAAAATTGCATATTGTACAAAGGCGTAACTTTATCACGGCATCCTGACAGGATAAAATTAGAATTACTTTAATATTTATTAATTTTCTTTGTTATAAAGCAGCACGAATTTTAGTTAATTCCGGCATTAAAGTAACTTATACAAGACTAGCTTCTGCTCGGGACTTCGTCCGCGTGGTATAGATACTTTAGGCTTTTTTTTTATGGGTGGGCTATGGTAAGCGCACACGCGGTCCATTCCGTCCGGGGCGACGAAAGGACCGTATGCATCCGTATTCACGTCGCCTTTGTCGTTGGGCCGACCACCGGAGCAGGGTGACTTGTCGTCAATGGTCGGCCCGACGGAATACCCTTTCGGGTACCCTCACCTCTCGACGTCCCTGTCCCGGACGTCGGTCGCCGTCGCGCGGTCAGCCTCTCTACGGGGGACCAAAATCCTCGGTGCGGTCACCCGCGGCCTCGACTAGGGCGGCATCAGGCACAGATATCCGCACCTGCGCCGCCCGAGTCGCCGGCGGCGGAACGTGTCACCGAAGAGGAGCTCATCTCGCGCACGATTCGGCGCCTCCTTCCTTGAGATGACGGCCTCACAAAAGGCAGCAACCGCGTCCCAGTTCCTGACGCTGTCGAGCATCTTCCTGACGATGGTCGGCAGCGCCAGGTCAGCACCGATGATCGCGACGAGTTCGCGCTCCCCCGCCCACGCGGCACACACCTCGAGCGTGCGCTGCGCCGTGTCCTCGTCACAATCGCAGTGGTGGCTGGACGATGTGCTCTCCCTCTTGACGATCTTGTGCAGGTACGTGGCGAAGCTACCATGCCCCGTCAGCACCTGCACCAGTCGGAAGGAAAGCACCCCGTGCGTCCACTCCATCAGCACCGACCGGAAGGCTTCGACGGTCCTGACCCCGTACCGAGGCCTCTCCAGCTGGACAGGCAATGATGTCTTGGCGGGTAGATATTTTGGGCTAACGCTAACTTTAACATAAGACTTTGTTTACATAGGTGAAAATATTTTTTAATAATACGATTCTGACACACATGATTTTTGCGAAAATTCAGCCATTTACGCAGCGGAAGCTCTCAAAAGGGGAAAAAATCGATTTTGAAACATTCTTCAATGGTGCTCTGCTCCTGTTGGTCTTAGCGTGATGACATATAGCCTATAGCCTTACTCGATAAATGGGCTATCTAACACTGAAAGGATTTTCAAATCGGACCAGCAGTACCTGAGATTAACGTGTTCAAACAAACTCTTCAGCCTTATATATTATTAAGTATAGAGCACAGATAATATTTTACCTCCTTAAATAAGTTATTTGAGTAAGACTCAACTGGATGCCCTTCATACCAGGATAAAATATTTCCAGGACCAGCATATCACACAAGCAACAACCAATCACAAGTTAACTATTAACCGATCATGACCAGGACCACATGAGTAGGACCACACTGTCGACAGTTATCTGTCTACAGCCGCGGGCCGGTCCGTCCGGGGCAGTACCACACTCTCGCAGAAAATTGACGTCTGAGTAGTAGCGATTTGTTACTGCGCTTCGTTCGGTGAGCGAGAGAGCCGGAAGCCCAACTTTCTGAGGGTGTTTGGAGGCGTGTGGAGGGTTCTGGTGGTGCCCTTGGTATCACTGAGCCTCAATGCACGCATTCACACTCCCTTCACTTTCTTCGCGGTAGGCAACGGCCTTGTAAAGGTCCATGAGCGGCAGCAACACTTACCATCAGGTGTACTGTTTGCTCGTTTGCCACCGTTTGCAATAAAAAAAAATGTATTATTTATTCTACTGAAGCTAAACAACGGTTTTATATGAATAAGACAGAAATAAAACAAACTCACCAGAAACATCAGAATCTGAGTCTGTGTTGTAATTCTTCATAAGGCTAAGTCCAGTAGACTTGAGCGGAGCTTGACTCGGTTTCTTTTGAATTTGTTGTTCCTGGACCGTATATTGTCGTTGGTGGGCTGACAATTGCGTACTCGTCTGAGGCGGAGCTTGTTGAACAGTAGGGTCCACTGGAAATAAAAAATATTATAAAGCTGTGTAGTGGCGGCTACAAGTAATAACAAGTCTCATATTGCTCGGGGGTCGTAAACAACGTTTCATTTTTACATCGATCTAGGCCAGCTCCTGGTACCGATTGATCAATGATTACATTCCCAAGGCGGATTGACGTGAGGCAGGCGACCGGTCATAAGTTTTGATGAAAGAACAGTAAATATTACGTAGACACCAAATAATTGAGATACGAGCAGGATGACGATGAATCATTTTAAAACGAAGCAAGAATACAATGTCATTCATGAATACGTTATCAGATAAAAATCGCAAAAATAGGCAAACTCCAAACAATTACTGAAATTACATGACTATTGTGTAACAGTTAGCCAAGTGGGTAAATTAAAACGTTTATTGTTAAGAATACATTGTATGTCCACTTTTTTGGCGGCAGACTGTGGTGCATCGCGCACCGTCCGATCCGCCCTCTGGTGAAATATAACACTAACTACGATCGCCAACTCGCCTACCAGCTCGGCAATTATCAATACCCATATAGCCTCGCAGAAAATCGACGTCTGAGTAGTAGTAGTAATAATAATAATAACGACCGTTTGGGGGGGCCCATTCAGTGAGTTGGCGAGTCACCGTCTGCCAAAGTTCAAGACGATAAAGGTATTGAAGGCAGACGACAGTTTTTCAATCAATAGTTTTTAGTTTAGCCAGTCCATCAAACCTCCAACCCCATAAACAGTTATTAGATAGCATCATCACACAATAGTTTTACACCTACCGTTGGCAGTCCACGTGTGTTATGTGCAGACGTGGAGTATCATCGATAGATGTCCCATCCCATTTTTACATTAAATTTCTCCAAAGGCCTCTGCGTGTTGGATTCATATCCCCATGTGTAAGCCTTTCAAAGGACCGGGTATCTTCCCTTGGAAGATAGCCGTGAATCGGAGATAATAATAATAATGTTTATTGCCAATAAAGTCATTACATAAAGCTTACTTAATCAGAGACTCCCAAACTAGGCTACGGGGCCTCTATCTTGGGATTCAGAGCACAAGTTGATTGTGTGTAAGACATTTTAACATTTCTCGTTTAATACATACATTTAAATATTTTAATACATATATAACATTATAATAATTATATATTCTGACATGCAGGTAGTGAAACATATTAAAAATATAAGTGCAAAGTGTGTGCGTATATGTGTGCGTGTGTTAGTGTGACAGTATGTGAGTGTGTGTGTGTGATAGTGCGCGTTCGTGTGTGCGTGTGTATGTGTATGTTTGTATATTGTGTGTGTCTACTGATTCGAGTGGCGTTATTGTTGTAAACAGATTTATAGGTAGGGCGATTTGTGTTTTATAAGATTTTCTGTGGCCTCGTAAGATTGGGTAAGTAACCAGTTTTTAACCAGTTTTTTACCTGCAGTTACACTACAGTTAAGGAGCGCACAGTGTTTGCACACATTATTGTAGGTATTAGGGTGTGAAAATATCGGGGTTCTGCGGGCAATTGAAGAGGACCACTTTGGAATTGGCATCCTGAATACTCGGCGTGCTGTGAGAGAGCCAAAATCCTCGTGGTTTAAAAGTTCCTTCTGTGTTTTGACCGTAGCGATCAAAATGTATAGTTGTCGCACTCGGAGGACTTTGAATTCACTATAAACGCTATCCGTGGAGTACCTGAAGAGCCTTTTCAAAATGACTTTTAAAATAGCACGTTGGGCTATCTCAATTTTCATCATTTGAGTCTTGCAGGCACTTCCCCATACCGAGATGCAATAGTGAAGGATCGACTGACAAAGTGCAAAATATATTTGTCTGATTATTTCGGGTGGCGTGCAGTCTCTGAGCTTTTTCATAAGGAATATCATTTTCCTTGCCCGTTTAGCGAGAGAAGCGATATGGTCTTTATAATTAATGTGCGCGTCAATTATTACACCTAAATAGCTTAGAGAGTTTGTGCGCTCTATTCGGGTGCAATTACATTTGTTGTGATCCGTGGATTTGACGGAGATACAGGAGTGCAGTTTCAGGTAGAAGTCGTCAATTGGGGCGCCGACACCAGTCTTAGAAAAGGTCATTTATTTAGTTTTCTTGGCATTCAGTGTAAGCAAGTTCTTATCCAGCAATGAGGCAATGGTAACTAATCCTTCCTCGGCAGTGCGATGTGCCTGATCCCAGGTGTCACCGTGGAAAACTATCACAGTATCGTCAGCATAACTGATGATAACCGCGTCAACTAGAGTGCAATTTACAATGTCGTTCATGTAGATGGTGAAAAGGGGGGGGCCAAGGATACTGCCCTGTGGGACGCCATATTGGATTTCTAAGTTACTACTAGTGTAGGAGCCCACTTTCACGAACTGTTTACGCCCAATTAGATAACTCGCAAACCATTTTAGAGCCACTCCACGAATTCCCAGATTTTCCAACTTCTTAAGGAGCAGGTCTACCGAGACGCCGTCAAATGCCTTTGCCAAGTCTAGGAATAGAGCTAAACATTTTTTTTCTGATTCTATATGAGACGAAACCGTGTTGACAAGGAGGGAAACAGCGTCTTCAGTTGACCTGCCCCTTCGAAAACCAAACTGTCTTATCTGATATTACGTAGTGTTTTTCCAAGACCAGTCGGACGTTTACTATGCTCTCTAACAGTTTAGAAACTATATTTAGTAAGGCTATGGGTCTGTAGTTATCAGGGAGGTTTTGAGTTCCGTTTTTGTATATTGGAGTCCTGCGGCGATTTTCCAGCACTCGGAAAAAACTCCAGCGGCTAGGCTAAGATTGTATATGTGCAGTAAGGGTGTCGAGATTGACTTAAGACACTTATTGAGTAGTGGCATTGAGATGTTGTCAGGACCGGGTGCACTGTGTGACTTAGCCTGTGAAATAATCTTTGACAGCTCGCAGAAGTCTGTTGGGGCCATAAAAAAGGAATCGAGGAAGCAAGCTGTAGATTTATAAGCTAATACTAATGCATTTTGCGTGGTGTGATTTTTGTTTAGTATCTTGTTAGCAAGATTATTACCGACAGATGCAAAGTGACGGTTACAGACTTGCAGTGATTCATATGGATTATTTTTAACATTATGCAGGAGATCAGAATAGTCAGCCGACTTAGATGATGGATAACAGATATTCTTGATTACCTTCCATAGCTTCTTTGTGTCATTTTTGTTTGCCGTTAGTTGCTTGTTATAGTGTTCGTTCTTCATTTTTTTTATCTGTTTATTACAGAAGTTGCGATAACGTGTGTAAATCAAAAGGCGTATAGGATCCCCTGGGTGAAGTTTAGCATCTAGATGCACTTTGTCCCTGTGACGTATGCATCTTAGGAGGCCTGTGGTAATCCAGGGTTTTATTTTGGCCCACCTGCGTCCCAACTTAACATTTTTTGTGTGCTTATTTATAGTGGACTGCAATATGTTATTAAAAGCTTTAGCAGCTAAATTCACACAGGTCTCAGAGGTAACAGAGGACCAGTTGGCATGATTGATATCATTGGCCACAGTGTCCTCGTCGATTTTATATTTGTGAGTTATGTGAGACTTTTTTGTTTGGTATAGGACATATAACTTATGACAATATCATGATCGGTGATAAATGTATTGCAGACTACACCAAATGAGACCGCTTGGGATTTAATAAAAATATGGTCCAAACAAGATTTGCCCCTTGTTGGTTTGGTGATTGCTGGGAGCAGACCATGAGACGCCATGAGACTCAAGAACATTGCTACTTGCTGATCCGTGTCTTCACTTATATTTATGTTCATATTGCCTGTTATTATTATAGTCTGATACTGCTTTAAGGAGAAAAGAGTAGAATCTAAAGAATTAAAAAGTGGGGTATAATTTTTTGTTAACGGTGACCGGTAGGCACCAAGTATAATGGTGCTATAATCGACTTCAATTAAAACAGTGTCAGCGTCCTCAATTTCTGCGGAGAGCCTTGAAGTTACCAGGGACGTTTTCGCACATATTACAACTCCACCATTTTTGTTTTTCTGTGTCTTAGAGTGGAAACTTATATACCCTGGTATTTCATCTATTAACTGACCATAAGAGAGCCAACATTCAGAGAGAACTATCACGTCTATATCCGCATTTAGAAGTTGCAATGTTACAACAAATTTATCAAAATTGCAATGAAGACTACGGATGTTCAGTGCTAGTACTTTGAAATTATGTTCTTTGGTTTTCATCAGGAGATTATGGCATAATTCAGCAGAGGTTACTACTGTGTGACACTTTATCGATACGACATCGTCAAGCTCGTTTGCTATGTTAAATATAGCCATCCTGGTAGAAATGGAATAAAACTATGTTGTATCTCTTATTTTGAAGTGTCATAGCAGGAACCTCAGGGGCAATTTTTACTCTTATGGTATTAAAAAAGCCATATTTGTGCGAATGTGTTAATACTATAGTGTGGAGTTTATGTTTACATGTGAAATATTTATGCAAACCAAGCCTGTTGGCATTCAGTGGAAGGAGGGAGGGTAGGATAGAATAAACTGTCTCTAAATGAGTGTAAAATAATCTTGTAGTTGGTGAAAGTGTTTTGTAAAAGTGTAATTTTTGTTCAATGTATGAAGTCAGGTTACCATTAAAAATAACAAGTGACTTTTGTCTATCAATGTAAGTTACAAAGAAAGTTAGCAAGGCAAAATAAAATAAAGCAAAACAATTACATAATCTTTTAGTTGATAAATAAGAGTTTTGCTCTTTTGAAATACTTATAATATAGGGTTCTTCAAATACTGATTTCTTCTTGTAGTTGGTCTGGGCCTCTAGTAGTTGAGAAACCGTGCTTACCTTCGAGATCGTCCATAGTCTTAATGCGAATGGCTGGGTTTCCCTCTCGCTTTCGCAAGTATACTGTGCCACCTTTGGTCCAACAGAATTTATAATCTGCCAACTTAGCGAAACGCCTAGCAGAACGAAATAACTGCCTGTTTACAAGCGTCAGGCGCTCATTAACATATATAATTGTAGGAGTGTCACCCACGCCTATATCAGCACTCGTAAGATTTCGTCTACTTTTCGCGGCTGCCAAGAATTCCTCGCAGGTTTGGCGACGAAGAAAACGAGCCACCAGAGGACGCTACAATCGCGAGGACAGTTTGTCATTTGAGTCGGACGAAGCCACAACCCTACGCGGGCCAACGCGGGTAACGTAGTCCAAGTCTCTTGCATCCAGTGAAACCCCGATTTTATTTGAAATAATTTGTATGACGTGCAATGGACTTTCGCCAGAAACCTCCTTAATTCCATGAATTTCCACCTCGTTACGAAGACCAACCTGGGCCCGCGAGTCTAACTCTTGTCTTAGTTTTTGTATTTTACCTCGGTTTAACAGTATCTCCTTTTCATATTTTTCAACTTTACATAGACGCGAGGTGAGCTCAGTAAATTTGAGTTCCTGCTCGTCTAACCGCTGGGCACAGTGTTTTATCAAGTCCGAAAGCACATTCATTTTAGTAGTTACTTCGCCGATGTCACTGCGCAATAATTTGATCTCTTCCATTATCGCAGTCATATAAGATTCCGTAGACGGAGGGCTAGCGAGACTCACTAGTGGTGTTATTATCGAGCGTACGGGTGTGTTGGTGTTGTCCCTTTTTGGCTCTCTACAACGGCAAAGCGGGCATATCCAGGTTGTGTCATCAAGATTTTTTTGTCAGTTATATTTACGCAAGATAAGTGAAATATATTGAGACATCTCGTGCACTTAATACAAGAAGTCTTACTACTGACGTTACGAATGGGTTTGGTGCATGCCCCACATTCTACAGGAGTCTTTGCTTTATCCATAAGTGCAATTGTAATAAGCTATAAGTTAGATGTTAAAAGCGTCGATCGCACCTATTAGCTGGCGGATGAGGTACAAAGTTCAGAGCGCCCACTGTCGCTCGTTCGAGGGAGATGATTTATTTACTACGCGCAGCCCGTCTCTTTTACTCGCGGTGAGGAGGAGCCCACCTCAGCGCACGGCACTCTTGACCTTGTATTTTAAAATGCAACCGTAAAAAGATTCAGTATGGCACTTTGACACGAGTGGTCACGATGTTACGACCGAGAACAGTCTGTAGAACTAATAACAACACTTTCACTTTTTATTGGGCAAAACAAACGCGACTACACAGTTCTACTCCTCAACTTGTACTCCAGTAGCAATCTGATACTGCGCTTCATTCGGTGAGCGAGAGAGAGAGCGGATCAGGAATACTTTTTGCTCGTTTGCCACCGTTTGCAATAAAAAATGACAATAAAGGAGGAAAATAATTTGACCAACGCGACATTTTAAATCTTATAACAAAAAAATAAAAACTAGGTTACCGTGATTACCGTCGGCGTTTCGTGTGTACATAACTGGAGGTCGGTATATTTGAGCGGTATGACGTGGTGGTTCAGTACCAGGAGGCGGTACATCGCCATGAGACGTCTCCTCACCGTCACCTTCCCCTTCGCCACGCATTTTGCTGATCAACATTGTATAGTCACAGTCAGCTGACGGCTTATAGTGAATGCTTGGTATTGCCGGCGCCTGGAACAAGCATATAATATCAAAGGAAAGAGTATAAGATCAAAAAATATTCTAAGTCCATACAATCGCGAATTCGAGGCTAAGGAATTGTCTTGCGTCGGAATCGTCTTCCCGAGGGGGGACGCCGGTCGATGGGAGGGTACTCCTCAGGGGGTATTCTGTCGGGCCGACCATTGACGTCAAGTCACCCTGCTTCGGTGGTCGGTCCAACGACGAAGGCGACGTGGTGTTCGGGTGGGTTGCGGGTGTGCGTGCTTACGCCCCGGACGGAGTGGTGCGAGGAGTGCGGCGACCGCAACCCACCCCCCCAAAAAAACGCTATAAGGTAAAAGCTCCTAATACGGCGGTAGTCAAAATCATTTCCTATTACGGTGGTATTTCTATTTTCGAGTTTTACTCCTGTTTTATTCAGTTTTTGAGGGAGATACAGGAGTGCAGTTTCAGGTAGAAGTCATCAATTGGGCCGCCGACACCAGTTTTAGAAAAGGTCATGTATTTAGTTTTCTTGGCATTCAGTGTAAGCAAGTTCTTATCCAGCAATGAGGCAATGGTAACTAATCCTTCCTCGGCAGTGCGATGTGCCTGATCCCAGGTATCACCGTGGAAAACTATCACAGTATCGTCAGCATAACTGATGATAACCGCGTCAACTAGAGTGCAATTTACAATGTCGTTCATGTAGATGGTGAAAAGAGGGGGGGGGGGGGGCAAGGATACTGCCCTGTGGGACGCCATATTGGATTTCTAAGTTACTACTAGTGTAGGAGCCCACTTTCACGAACTGTTTACGCCCAATTAGATAACTCGCAAACCATTTTAGAGCCACTCCACGAATTCCCAGATTTTCCAACTTCTTAAGGAGCAGGTCTACCGAGACGCTGTCAAATGCCTTTGCCAAGTCTAGGAATAGAGCTAAACATTTTTTTCCTGATTCTATATGAGACGAAACCATGTTGAAGGAGGGAAACAGCGTCTTCAGTTGACCTGCCCCTTCGAAAACCAAACTGTCTATCTGATATTACGTAGTGTTTTGCCAAGTAAGAGACCAGTCGGACGTTTACTATGCTCTCTAACAGTTTAGAAACTATATTTAGTAAGGCTATAGGTCTGTAGTTATCAGGGAGGTTTTGAGTACTCCTCAGGGTACTCCTCAGGGGGTATTCTGTCGGGCCGACCATTGACGTCAAGTCACCCTGCTCCGGTGGTCGGTCCAACGACGAAGGCGACGTGGTGTTCGGGTGGGTTGCGGTTGTGCGTGCTTACGCCCCGGACGGAGTGGTGCGAGGAGTGCGGCGACCGCAACCCACCCCCAAAAAAAACGCTATAAGGTAAAAAAGCTCCTAATACGGCGGTAGTCAAAATCGTTTCCTATTACGGTGGTATTTCTATTTTCGAGTTTTACTCCTGTTTTATTCAGTTTAAGTACACCAAAACGTAAACTATTTATTCTAAATCTATTACTTCATGACTTAACTGACCTTTGCAAGTATAGCATATAAACAACACAACAAGATCAATCAATCTGTGTAACGGCATCGATGTAAGAGGGATTTCCATACAAACGCGGAACAACAAAAGTAAGTATACTAATATTTATAAACTAAATTTTTCATATTAATAAGCCGTTCAAGTTTGTTTATGTGTTATGTATAGCATTTTCCTACCATTACACCCACTATTTAAATAGCTTGTTTCATATTTGTAACTTATTTTATACCCAAAAAATAAGAAATAAAATTCCGCCGTAATACGATACGAATTTTATAGATTAATCCTAATACGGTGGTATAACTCCGAAATAGGAAAAATACTGGGCATGTTTAATTGTTTATAACTTTCAATTTCTTAACTTATTGAATTAGTTCCAAGTTTAGTTGAAATAATTATTAATCTCTTAAATTAGAAACCATATTCTGTGGTATGTGTTCTTAATTAGAAATCTAGTTAAATATGAAAACTGTTGAGTGTAAAATGTTGGTTTCTTAGAAGGGGTAAAAGTAGGAAGGTGTATTTTAATTTATCACAAATCTTATATTCTGTATAACTGTTGACTTGAGTGTTACACATCTGAGTCAAAAAACTGTTATCGTTTGATTAAGCATTTACATTCTTTTGTTTATCGAAATTTTGATGGGTCAGAATTAGGATTATTAAAAACACGAGTAGTTTTCCTATTACGGTGGTAGTTATTTCGAGGTAACTCTGTGTTAGGTTTTATTCTCTCCTATTACGGCCCTATTCATAGAACATAAAATTACATATTTTAGGGTTCTGTAAATAAATAAAAAGGTTTGTATCTTTTTTGTGGATTCTTACTGTTTGTTGTTGATTTTTGAAAGTTTTTAGATGATTGTTGTTATTCGTCATTATTTTTTAAATAATATAATTAGTAGATTCCTAAATAAACTTGTATTTTTAATTCTATAAAATCAGTGAACGCTATACACACGCATGTAAAAATACACTAAGTACTACTTCCATCCATCCATCCATCAGCCTACAGACATCCACTGCTGGACATAGGCCTCCCCACGAGATTGCCACTGGAACGGTCCTGCGCCACTTACATCCAACGGTTCCCTGCGACTTTGAGAATGTCGTCAGTCTACCTAGTGGGGGGGCGTCCTACGGTGCGCCGTTCGATTCGTGGTCGCCATTCAACAGCCTTTCTGCCCCAACAGTTGTCGGTTCCACGAGCGATGTGGCCTGCCCATTGCTATTTCAACGTGTTAATTCTGCGGGCTACCTCGGTTACACCTGCTCTTCTACGGATTTCCATGTTCGGGATTTTATCACGTAGAGAAATACTGAGCATAGCTCTCTCCATAGCACGCTGAGCGACTTTGAGCTTTTTTATGAGACCGACAATTAGAGACCACGTTACAGTGCCGTAAGGCATTGCTGGTTATAAACCTTTGTTTTCGGAAATTGCGGAATATTGGACGAGAAGATGCTCTTAAGTTGCCCGAACGCTGCCCAGCCGAATTGAATTCGTCGGCTGACCTCTTTCTCGAAATTGGATCTACTTAACTGGACTGCTTTTCCTAGGTAAACATAATGATCCACAACTGCGAGAATCGCATTCCCAACTAGGACCGGTACATGAATGACATGGGCATTAGACATAACTTTCGCCTTGTCCATGTTCATTTGTAGACCCACTAGTTGACAACTACTTATTTATTCTTAAATTCCTTCGGAATCTGTTGGAATTCAGGAATAAAAGGTATTGTATTTTAACATGAGAGAATGCTAGGGGATTCTCATGTTAAAATACAATACTAAAAAAAATGAGCAAAGCGAAGTAGGTCTGTATGGAAAGATCTTTCTATACAGACCAATTTCGCTTGACTCATTTTTTTTTTATTTTACTGTATGTAAAAAGTAAAATTAATCTTATTTTAATAACCCAAAACTCTTTTTAAAACGTGTAGGTGAATGCTCGGTTATGCTATATTTGTAAATTTCATTAAAAGGAAATCAATGTAATCAAATCAATGGTCAAGGAATGAACAACTTACAATTTACTTTACTAACACATTTATATTATTTAATAAATATTATTTGTACGGAACTTCAATGAATATAATTTCTGACCCTCCGTATTAGGAGCCGTCTACCGCAGTAATAGGCTCTGACCAAAATCATACCTCCGTATTAGGGTAAATCGACCCGACTATTTAAATATTTTTGTAAAATAAGAAATATCATGAAAAGAAACATAGACTCGGCAGTAATATAAAATGTAAATTCCGCTTTTGACGATAACATTTTTTTGCACCTTTAAAAATACTTACAAATGCTTATTTTTGTTTCTTACTTTCAAATGTTGAGAAATACTTCCGTAATAGGTGCCTTTACCTTATACGATAGTAGTCTTTAGCTAAAATGGAGCACGACCATTCTTAACAATGGGACGGAATTATTTATCGTGCTGGCCAGATTGTTATGGATGTTAAGAAAAACTAAAAAAGTTCTATTCCTGTCGTTCGACTTTTACGAAAGAAATGGCTGACTGTATATTCACTCTACCATCATATGAAAAAATATACTTACGGATTCAATAACAGTTGATGTTGCTAAACTCGGGTGTAGATATTCTTCATTTTCTGGTGGTTTTTCTGTAACACAGAGAAATCAAATTTTTTGGTCATAGGAATTACATAGAATACGTAAAATAATGAGATCCTTAAGTCAGGAGGACCTTTATAAAAATGCAATTTTAAAACCTTTATAGACATCTAGACTCGAAAGAAAAAATTGTGGACCGCAAAAGGACTGCCCTATGTGGTAATCGAACGTATGAACCTTGGAAGGTCCTTACTTGTATCAGTTAATTATCTGAGAAGGCAGTCAAACATGAGCGTGGTTACACATTTACGTTTTATACGGCCATTTGGTTAAATGCAATGTCATCTTATTACGTATACTTTGTTTGGGTTTGGTATTTATAATCACTGGTCTGCTCCTACAAGTCGCAACGTTAACCTCTCATAATAAACATGTTATCTAAAACAAAAAAAAAACGCGCGACTAGTAAGATTAAAATATTCTGCAAACTATTCAAGTAATATAATAATAAAGAAAAGTAACCTATAATTGTTATGCCAATTATTGGTAGTTTTACCATTGATTTATTTTTTTAAATATTATAGTTAGAGAAGAAGAGAAGGTAAATTCGAAACAAAACCCTATACCAACATGTCTGACCAGCAATAGTATAGTAGGCGAAATCCCCTCCCGTTGTGGAGGAGGCCCGAGCCCAACAGTGGGACGTATGTGGGCTGCGATGATGATGATGATAGTTAAATTAAAGTATGTGGGTGACCAAATGTGGTGTCCCCATTTTGTCGAATATTGAGGTTGACTAACATTCAACAGCAAAAAAACCAATTACCTCAAATATTTAGCTTTTTAAACAAAGGCTTTTTGTGTATATTTGCGTTTTGCCACAATGAAAAAATTAAATACGCTTAAAAAACAAATAATTATGTAAATACAGAAATTAAAATAAAACATTACAATGCTTACGGCAATATTTGAAATAAATCTATTTATAGGCAGTATTATTTACCGCTTTAGTAGTAAATATACAAGAATTGTTTATTTATCTATATGTATTCATTGTCATTCATTTTAACAAAAAAAAAAATAGTGCGTGTACAAAGTACGCATATCAGAAGTGAAACTCCTTTATCCTTCATCTCATTCTCTCGCCGGCTGAATCCTATACATTTACGTGTTTGTCTCTATGGACTCGCTTTTTTGTTTCATCGAGTTTGAAATCACAATTCTAAAGAAGTTTCACTTCAAAAATTCATGAGCAGTGTATAAGTTGATTACTTTTTGAAAGGTTAGCCATATTCCGCTACCATACTATTTCCATTTCTTTATTTTCTCGATGACAGTTCTAATTTGATAGTTGTAGTGTTGTGACCAAATAAGTAATGATATCGATCGCATATATGTTTTGAACAAAGACAAATTCAACAAAAACATTTAAATATATTTTTTCAAGCTGGGAACACTCAATGACCCACCGCCATTTTGTATTTGTTTTAATCTGTCACTCGCAACAAGACGGTCGTGCTATATGGTCACCACATTTCTGTTCGCTGAGTTTTTTCACATTATCCATACGTTACGTTGTGTATTTTGTGTTCCTCCGTGTTGATTGCTGCCCAGCTGTCAAATATCAAAATGCCTAAAGGATCTGTTCTGAAAAGTCAGGCGAGAGAACTGGTGATCAAGGTTCGTAATTACTTTGAAGCAGAATATCAAAATGGTGGCCCGCTATTACCACTGTCGCAAGTGCGAGAGCGTGTTGCGGCCGCATTAGGAATTAGTGGACCTACTGTTTCAAAAATTACTACCGAAGCTTACGGTACAAGCGGCATGCAAGCAAATAAGCTTCGTACGCCGACGAAGAAACGCCAACCACGTCGTGTGACATCGGTTGACAATTTCGACGCTGACGCTATTCGTCTATATGACTATTACTTGCGCAAAGAAATTCCAACACTTAAAAAACTTGTTGTTTCTTTACGTGAACGTGGTTTGTTCCATGGCCAAAAATCGTCATTAAGCTTAGTTTTGAAAGAAATTGGATTTTCTTATAAAAATCGGACAAACGTAAAATATTGATGGAGCGTCACGACGTTGCTATGGCTCGCTGCGAATTTTTGAGCGAAGCCAAAAAGATATCAGATTGATCAAATGTTATTTTCACTGACGAGACTTGGTTAAATGCAAACCACACAGTATCGAAGAACTGGACTGACGACACCGCCGCTTCCACTAGTTCAGTGCCAATGGGAAAAGGTGAACGCCTTATCATATGCCATGCAGGGTCTACGAAAGGATTCGTGTCAGATGATTTACTGGCCTTTAAAACCAAGAAAACAGTGGACTACTACGAAGAAATGAACGCGGAGATTTACGAAATAATGTATACATAATGTACAAAAGACGCTCGTTCAAGTTTCCACAGGAGCTGTCATCGAGAAAATAAAGAAATGGAAATAGTATAACAATAAGAAGAAATGGAATGTGGCCTGACGAAGCAGGCTTTTCTTTCATAATCAGAACTTTTCTTCAAAATGAGAATTCCTGCAAAACAAAATGAAATTTGCTGAAATTCTTCCGTAAAGGTGAACGCACACTTATCCGAACCGAACGCGTCGAACGAAACGAATTTTAGAATTCTGTATATGAAATCTCATGAAACCTCGCACACTTGACCGCGTCGAATCATCCGAATCTGGAAGACGATTTCTATACAAAATTCTAAAATTTGTTTCGTTCGACTTGTTCGGCTCGGATAAGTGTGCGTTCACCTAATTACCCACCTTCAACGATTTCAACTTTCTTCTCTGGCCACTTGCCCGACTTCACTAGCCCGATGAGTGATGTATAATAATTATGCAAGGTCGAATCTCTAGCGAGAAAATTAAACTGTGGATTGTCCCGCTGCTTTGCTTTTATAAGAATTTCCATCTGCGCTCCCTGTGTTGCTATGAAGTTTGCAGTTTTCTCTATTATTGCATTCTGTTTTAGAGATTCAGGCTGTAAAAGAAAAACATTTTTAAAATAATATGCTGATAGTAAGAGGTTACTTTCTAGAGACTACGGCCAGCTCGCATTCCAACCAAACCGTTCGAAACGAGAGTACGGCGGATAATCGTATTACCCCTCTCCTCTAAGTGAATTGTCTACGGACACTGATTCCTTGTCTTCGGTAGCACACTCCGCAGCTTTTGCTTTCGGATACCCTCGGGTGACAATGTGCTCTTATGCCAATTGCTTGGCGTCGACTCAATAGTTTTATGACCGGCCGCCTGTCTGACGTGCTGTCTTTGAGATTGCAACTGTTGATCAGTCGCCATCAGATGCAGATGACCCAGACATCTATATAACGCTCGTATTCGTCTTTAAAGATACCCACGAATAATGTAAGGCGTAATAGTAGTTGCTTAAATATGCTTTTGTATAAATAGGCCAATTTAAAATAACTTTATGTGTGTTCCACAGATAAAGATGTTCGACCAACCCATCCCCTGGACAAGGGAGGTCAAATATCTGGGTGTGACCTTGGACAGACGACTGACCTTCGGTCCTCACATAGGGCGAGTCCGCGCGCGCGCAGCCCTAGTGCTAGGATGGTTACACAGCTTAGTACACGCAAAGTCTAAGCTATCTCTCCGTAATAAAGTTAGATTATACACCGCTTGTATACGTCCTATCATGACGTATGCAAGTGTAGTGTTTACACAAGCGAAGCCACGCAGGCTACATCGGCTACAGGCATTACAGAATAGGTTCATGCGCCGAGCGACGGGAGCACCGTGGTACATGCGCAATGTGGATCTTCACATAGATCTTGGCTTGCCGACCATCAGGCAATACATGAAACAGTGCTCCCGCCGCTACTTCGACTCTGCCGCGACACACCCGAACCCATTAGTGGTAAGGGCGGCTTCTTACATCCCCTCTAAAATGTCCGCGATTAAACAACCGCGACTAATACTCGACGAACCCGACGACACTATTACTCTCGCCCAGACTGAGGCATACACAGCCCGCGCGGCCTTGACAAATAGTAGTAAATATCCACGTTACCGCCCCCGCCGACGGGGAAGGAAGACGTGTCGCGTTAAAATCATAAACGTGGGAGTGCCCACTTTGCCAGCGACCGCCCGAGCCGAGGTCCGTACCCCACAGGGGGTGCCCTCGGGATGGGTCGCTTAACTTTAAGCGGGTTGAGAGCCCTCAGCGCTCACCCACCAGTCCGGGTAAAGTTGTCACAGCCATCTGAGGCTAACAACTAAGTCACACAAAAAAAAAAAACAAAAATAACTTTATGTATCTTAATGGGCTACGATCTGACCGCAAATGCTCGTGCAATATTAACAATTTATTATTAAATTTAAGTAAATTCTAAAATCTACGTCATAAGCAGCATTATTTTTAAAGAGAAAAACTGTATTTCCGCAAAAATTATTGCATCGTAGAAAACTTTACAAACATAAAATTAACGGAGAAAAATAACAGCCATATTCAAGGCCACTAATCACAAAGGCTAGGGTGCTAGGTAGACATTGGTGATTAAGCCAGTTTTTTTTAGTATGTATAGCTGTGAGCCGCAGATGGCATTCACAGCTTAGCCCGGACTATCGACGAGCGCTGAGGGCTCTCAACCCGGTAAGAAATTTAAGCGAACATCGCCCGAAGGCTCCTCCTATGGGGACAATTAAGTCTAAGTGCGCAGAGAAGCACAACACAGCAGGTTATAGGGCTGCACACCACCCCAGCTGACTTGGATGGAGACTCACTAGACAAAAAAGTTGTAATTTGAAGTTCTGTGTGTGAATCGAAACTAACATTCAGAACTAAGTTTTAGTACTTGGGCTACTATTATTTCTGCACAGTCAATGGGGGAGTAATTTTGCTTAATAATTAAAGTATAAAATTGATCATACAAGTCCCACTGTTTGACCTACTACACCACACTGGTCAAATGGGTTGGTATAGGTATTTATTTCATGTTTTCCATCTCCGGCGTAAGCGTTATCTGCTTATCATATCCAAAAGGATCATATCCGTCAGTGTCTTAAAAGTCAACACAAAATGTGTTGACTTTTAAGACTCTGACGGACAAGATAGGTAGTGAATCGTATTCTTTACTCAGTCACCACACGGAACCGATATACGTATATAATTAACTAGCGACCCGCCCTCGCTTCGGTTTTTCCTGCGTAGTTCCCATTCCCGTAGAAATGCCGTGATAAAATATAGCCTATGTTACTCCCTGATATTATAGCTTTCCATTAGTGAAAGAATTTTTGAAATCGGTCCAGCCGTTTTGAAGATTACCCGGAACAAACAGACAGACAAAAAAAATATAAAGTATATTTTAGGCATATGTATAGTGCAAATAACCGAGTGAGCATGAAAAAAGTCTATTATTTTCACATTACAAACAGACACTCCAATTTTATTTCTTGGTATAGATGAAGTAAAATACTCACAAACACAATATCAACAGGTAAAAGTGCTTTGAATGCTGGGGTTGGAATAAATGGCTCGTCCACTTCAGTAGGTGTTAAAGCTGGTGCTGGTTCAGAAGGAGCATCATAGTTGAATCCTACTTGTCCGTAGCCTGCTGCATGAAGACGCTTCAACTCTTCCTCTAAAAGACCAAAATATTTACATTAAGTATAAAGTATTTCTGTTGATGTCTATTTACATCCATTCTTTTATAAATAAAAAGTGTCACATGAACGCTGTAAATTATTTGAAACGTCGGGCAATCAAAAATGAAGTACAAACGCAATAAAATCCGTAAAAATAGTTTAATCTGTAATGTGTAATACTCGCGTCATTTCAACTCATATACGTCCCAGTGTTGGGCCCGAACCGCCTCCACAATAGATGGGCAATTAGTAGTATATCCACGCCGGTAGTGGTATAGGGGTTATATATTTTACTAGCAACCCGCCCTCGCTTCGCTTCGGTTATAGGTTATAGTCGTTTTACCCGCGTAGTTCCCGTTCCCGTGGGAATACCGGGATAAAATATAGCCTAGTTTACGCCCTGATATTATAGCTTTCCATTGGTGAAAGAATTTTTGAAATCGGTCCAGCCGTTTTGAAGATTACCCGGAACAAACAGACAGACAAAAATTTTTTAATCTGTATTTTAGACATAGGTGTCGTGCTGTAATAACCGTGTGAGCATGAAATTACAAACAGACACTCCAATTTTATTTATTGGTATAGATTACTATATTTTATTTTACATAAAGAAGCCGAGCGAAGCCGGAGCGGATTGCTAGTATAATATAAAATATTTCAAAATATAAAAAGCGTGTTTCGATGCATGTTTCGGTCTCGATAGAAAATCCTGTTTTCGGACAATATTTATGATCATTTAGAACTATGATATTTGATGAGGAATATTATCACAAATATATTATTATACCTAAACATGGAATAAAATAATATGTAAACATTCCTACATCTCTATAAATACTACAATGAGTTTTGCTTAAATGAATTTATAATATCTTGCATTTGTCAAATGACTGGACACATTTCAGTTATGTTAAATATGCTATTAGCGTGCAAACAACTATCTGCTGTGTGGTAGAGGCTTCGAATACTACCAACCCTTGCTTTGCTCATGGGTGTCGTAAAATAAGAGCCCTAGATTGACCCGGACCAACTCCATCTGGTACCATTTGGGTCAACGATTACATTCCCAAGGAGGGTTGACGTCAGGCAGGCGGCCGGTCATAAAAGTCATTGCCGAAACTTTTTGCAATATGTCAAAACAGATGACATATTGCGTCGACCCCAAGTAATTGGGATAAGAGCAAGATGATGATGATGATGAACGCCTTGTAAAGAACAAAAAATTTAATCACTTTTTTTTTTATGTGTGACCTTATTCCGTGTGGTGACAAATTAGGAATACTTTTCACCGCTCCCTATCTTGTCCTTGGATGTCGTAAAGGCAACTATGTGATATAACATGTATACAATACCTATGCAAGAGTGGGAAATCTCAAAATAAAGCCCTATTCCAACCCGTCTAACCAGTATAGTATAGTAGGTCAATTTTACTCCTATTCCCTAATAGGAGCCTCTTTAGGAGGCTCAAGCCCAGCAATAGGATGCACATGAGCTGAAATGAAATATGTATCACTGTACATACATATTTCATTTCAGCTGTTTCAATAATATAAAACTCTCGTGTCACGGTGTTTGTAATTAAACTCCTCCGAAATGGCTCGACTGATTCTCATGAAATTTAATGTAGATATCGGGTAGGTCTGCGAATCGGTCAACATCTATCTTTCATTCCCCTAAATGTTAAGGGTGACCCACCCCTTAATTTTCTTTTTATTTTTTAGACAATATTTTTTTTTTTTTATGATACATCATTCAAAAATACATACAACCCTAAATTTTTACCCTTCTATGATCAACCCGTATTTTTTATTTGTTATTTATAAACTTAAATTTTTGTCTTAGAAATAATATATATGGCAAAACAATGTTTGCTGGGTCAGATAGTAAAACATAATATTGTTTTAAAGACTGCTAACCTTTGTACATTTCTTCTTCGTCTTCATCAGTATGTAGTGCGCGGTATCTCTCTTCATCACATAACTGTTCCACATCCTGCTGATCCCTAGATAGTTCCACGCGCCAATCATAGCCTCCTGGTGGAGCCTCGAGTCTTGACAGATCATGTAGAGCGCCTCTTGCATCATACCTAGCCAAATATTAACCTATATTATTTGATGACCTCAAAGTAATTAAAGCCAATAATCCTCAAATGAGTAAACAATTAAAGAAGCTATTTTTACTACCATTAAATTTCTTATCAATCATTTTATAAGTGCTCCACAGACAAGAGACCCATTCAAACAATACAATATTAGCTGGCAACACACAGCTAGTCCGATTATTCCTTTGCACTTATTATTATCTTGGCACTTTTATTCTGTTACATCCTACATAAATTCCACAAGTCTCCTCCACAAAGGGAGGCAATATTCCCCTTCTGCTCCATGCTCGTAGAACATATTGCCAGGGGATTACCATTACCAACAAAGAGTTTGATAGAAATGAATATTTTTCACTGCTTATACAAGGATTGGTTGCAATTTCTTAGCAGCTTGGTACTTATTAGTTATAATTATTAATCAGCTGTATTACAAAGATAATAACAGTCAAATCATGCACCTCTTCATACTCTTAATTTCAATATAAGCAATCTTTAATATAGTATTATGTGTAATATGTACCAATAAATGGTCAAAATATCATAGAGGATTTTTTAAACTATCAGTGCACAATAGCCCACTTACAAGTATGAAGTAAGCTAGTGAAATATGAAAATATAGGCAAGAAATTATATATGACCACAGCTGGCCAGGCTGACCACAGACGATAAGGGACTCGGCACCAGTGGTTGGCCCAATGGCAAAGGGAAGAGACTATGGTGAGTTATAGGACCGCGCACCGCTCTTGTGTTGCCTGGGACGGAAGGGACTGCATGTGTATTCACCATAGCCAACAAAAAAAAAGAAACTATATGAACAATGGCATTTTTTTATCACTAAGTTGCATATGACAAGTGATTCTAATCTAATTTATGCTTAACTGACTACACTCCATCTTTTAAGTAGGGTTGACATCAGAGAGGCTGCCGGTCAAACTTAGCCAAAAACATATGTCACATATTTAGTGCATCTTTCAGTACTTTAAGGGATAACAGAGGTGCTCTGCTAACTCAATATAAACTTTCAGAACCTCTCATATTGCTATTCTGAGCATTGTAGCCATTGTTCTACAGTTAAGACATGTATATACTGATTACTTACTTTAATAGTCTTAATATTGAGTAAAATTTTCACTGTTATTACTTTATACATGTAAATGAGCCAGCTAGAATGTAGTACTCACAAATATTTATAACAGGTTGTTGGATAAACACATTCAATACTTGTCCATCTTTGATTTTTAATTTCCTGGTATTTTACATTTAGTAAGTATACATACTCAATGGTACCGTTGCAGGTTATACATACCACCGCCGTTTGTCACCATAACAACACACGACGCCTAGGCGCCAAAGACGCTCGATGCCGTTTCTCTGCAGTCACCTTACTTCTTATAAGGATCCTCTGCGAAATACTTAAAAATCTTCCGAAAATTTAACTTTTCTGTTATACAACTATTTTTGTAGATTTATAGCGCCACAGTAAACAGTCTTATAGTAAAAAACTGATCGAACCTGTCGATTTTCAAAGTTTCATCCCCCATCCACGGAATGAGGTGTTTGCCTTGATCAATGTGAAGGGCTCTATCATCGTCCCTGAACAATTTGCACGAGTAGCCGAACACGAAAAGGTCTTCTTTCTTCTCCTTGTATTCACTTTTTCTTAATATACCAGACTCACTTTGACCTCCAGTCCATTTTAAAGACATTATGAATGAATTTATATTAACATTAACAAGAGTACAATACAACCTAAAATTCTACATCAAAAATCACAACAAGCAGCGAAACGCTGGTAAAAGTTAAATTAAAACTAGTTCAACTGAGATGTGGCGAAAGCAAAATTTATGAATTTATAAGTAAGTAGCGCCATCTAACGTTGCATTCTTGTAATCAATTTCAATTAACATTTGAAAGCTCTATGTTAGACTAAGAACCTTTTTTTTTTAATAAATTATTATTACAGAATTAATATACATAAGTAATGTTGGAAGGGTAACTGCATAAATGTAATTCTTGCAGGATTTAAAAAAATAATCGGACATTTGATTTTGACCATCGTCATTATTAGGATACAGCCACAACAGTTAGAATGTATTCCTAGTACTAATTACTTATTAGTAAAAGGAATACAAATCCTTTTACTTATAAATCCCTGTATGTTATAAATGCATTCCTTTTTCAATACAGTTCAATAAACCATTTGCCCAATATAATTACTAGTGCTATAATCCCTTAAGACGCTAAATAGTCTAAATGGGTGTGAAAAAATAAAATAAAGTATCAATTTCATTTTATTCTATTATCCAATATTTGACTTGTGCTAGTATTATAAAAACTATTTTTAAATAATTTGGGTACCTACCACGAAGAACGCCGTTTTTCCAAAAAAGAAACACAATGGCAACTGGATATAATGCTAAAAAATTTAAAATGCTGTAGGTCATGATTAAAGCATGGAAATTAAGTATATCTAATTTGGTCGAGTTATATACGTTACAAAAGGCATATGGCGGACGTTTTATATATTTTTGCATTGAAAACTGATAAAATCTTTTAGTTATGAGTATCTTGTGACCGCTAGAGCGTATTTGTTAAAAATTAGATGATAAAAGTTAGTTTTAATGTGTAAATAAGTCTATTATACTTAGAGTCTTACAAATATTGATAGTATTTTCGTGCGTGGACGTTTTTATCCGTATTGTTGAAAAACGAAAAGTCTGTGATATAAACAATACATAGTTGATAGAATAATTTCCTCAACAATTTTGTATATATTGTAAAGTTGTTATAGAATTTAAATAAAGGTAACATATTGCAAGAAGACTGAGTAACTGAGTGGAGGATTTGCGAGCTATGTCAGCTGTGAACTTATTGTCTTCTTTGAAGGAGAAACCAACCGATGAAAACCCAAATGAGAGCTCGAATCTTGAAGGTATGTACCCAAATACATCTTCCTTCATGAAAATTTTTATTACACTTTAAGTTCTTTAATGCACTTCGTATATTTGTTGATGCTGCAATTTAGGAAACATTGACCCTGATATTATTATTTTTTTTGCGTATCCAACTGTTCTACTATTTTGATAGTCGCAAGACATAAACAATTTGTAGGATGATACATTACTTTAACTTTTGTAGATCATACATAAATTTATATCCATTTGTATAAACTTTTATTCTTTTACTTGCCTTAATTATATCAATATATGTTTTATTAGAAGAACAACTGTATCTTAAAAGTGACTAATATAAAAGTAATCATCCAAACAATAGAGATTCAAACTAAATATATATTTCTATGTAGTCGTCTTATATTTATTTATATATACGTACAATGACCTGTAATCATATAATATGAATTATTCAATACCAGACCAATATTTTACCATTAATAATAAACCTTAGGTGGTTCTTCTTTTGACAATGACAACAAAAGTATTAGCGGATGCTACTGATAGAGTAAGAATATGATTCACCACTCCTTATTTTGCCCGTGGATGTCGTAAAAGACGACTTGGGTAGTATAATATGCATGCAATGCAGTGGTTGAGGGGAGTAATGGCTGCTCTAGTAGTTAACTCGTGATCGAGTGCCGCTTGTGGGATCTGGTCCAGCCATAATCGTTTAAATTATATTAAGTGTTTGCGGTTCGAAGGGCATCACACTGGAGCTAGTTCTTACAAAACATGTACACAATTGTATAACTAGTAAGAAGAATAAAAAAATTAAAAATAATGACAAGCCCGCTGAGTTTCTTGCCGGATCTTCTCAGTAGCGGTCGCGTTCCGATCCGGTGGTAGTATATTTTTTTTGGAAATTGTAAACCTGACAATATGTAAGTGCCCTCTCGGGGTTTATGCATAATAAATAATTTGAATGCAACATGTATGCATGATATAATACGCGGGTTTTTGACGCAAATGTCAAAATGCCATGTAGCTATTTTATATTCTTTTTTCATTATTTTAGTGTTTTACTGTGTTATATTAAATAATTTTGTTGATATTTTATGTAATATAAAGCGAACAAAATGTTGAAACAGTGAATAGGATATAATAGTCATTTGCCAAAATTCCCAGAGGAACCATGGATTGGTTGTCAGAGACTAATCAATGGTAACGACTAAGACTAAAATACGAAGACTGAAGATGTGAAGAATTTATTTTATTACTTGACACTGGCACCAATAGCTCATAATTGTAGCTTATTGCCATTACTTAGAAAGAAGAAGATATAATACGCATGCAATGCAACATGTATGCAAGAGAAGGAAAACTTGAAATAGAAACCTATATCAGCCTATCTGACCAGCGTGGTAGAGTAAGGTCAATTTCCCTACTATTGTGGAGGAGGCTTAAGCCCAATACCTCTGGAACCTCTGAAGTTGAAAGGATGAATAATGACTGATATATTTAAATGTTTTGTTTTTATTAAGAAAAAAATCTAATTCCTACTTATTAAATATGTGTGGTGAAGGAGTAAGAACCAATTTGCTATTCCCTATCTTGCCAGTGGATTTCATAAAAGATGACTGAGGGGTATAATATGCATATAAAATCTATGCAAGGGATGGAATGCTTCATTCTATTCTCACTGTTAATAGTAATAGTGTTATTAATGAAGTTATTTATGTACATAATATTTGTCTCTAATAAGATATTCCATCTTATTAGAGACAAATCATTATTGTTATTGGACATTAGGCTGCCGTTAAAGTTAGAAATAATGGCGTAATTGTTTTGTTCGGCGGGTAATTTGGTGATATGAGTTAGCATATGAGTTTTCCTGTTGAATTTATCTTGATGAAATTTGTATATACGTAGCAAAAAAACAAGTGATTGAACAAATTATGAACCCTGTATGATATCAGTAAACATTAGTTAATTTAATTCTACAGTGATAAAGGGGTGAGTTTATTTACAATATAATTTTAAGCAAATAAAAACTGGAACCTTTCTCTCATGTATTCCATTGTCACAACTGGACGAAGTTGAAATTGTAACATATGGGAAACACCAGCTTTCAAAGTAAAGTAATCATCAAAATCGGTTCACCCAGTCAAAAGTTCCGTGTTAACAAACATAAAAAGCCCTTGAATTGAGAACCTCCTCATTTTAAGGGGATTAAAAAATTTTTTTTAATAATCAGCTATTCCATTGCCTTTCAAACAGAGTCAAAATTTGGATTTCTTTTAGTCTTAATATCCTATTGGAACACGCACTAATACCATACTGACTTCAGTGAGAAAGGAAACTTGTTCAAAAGTAATATAAAAAATTATTATTGAAATAAATAAATGAAATCAATAATAATAATGTTTTCTGTTGTCTTAAATATTACAAACATTTCTGATATTCATTCGAGTATTATATATATGAAATAAATTATTTTTTTAGTTTGTGGCAAACTAGCAATTAACACACCCAATGGTAAGTGTTACTACCGCTCATGGAACTTAGCTGGACTGCTGTCTACTGTAAAGGTAGTGTAAATGCGTGCAAAGAGGTTCCGTGATACTGTAGAACGTCATTAAAACCCACTACACTAAAGTTCCTCATTCAATAGCAGTGCTCTCATATTGTTTCTGGTTTTTCCGTATTATATAAAAGTTATCAATAGGATTATGGAACAAATTAATAAAACTTAAAACTATGTTTAAATATCTCTACAATAATCATGACATTTAAGAAATCAATCACCCTTGATTAGTAGATAATGCAATGGTGAATATTGCAACACAAATCATGCAAATATTTGTTAAAATAAGAATAGTATTTATTATTAATCTATTGTCGCTCTAGAAAATATGCTATAGACTATCTAATATTTTTTATAGGAGTCTGTAATGTCTTATATTAATTAATTGCATACTAATTATAATGAAAATCCCTATATTGTTGTCTACATCTTCCTTGACAAATCAAGAATACAATATATGTCTTTCTCGGAGGTTTTGGTTACAATGATAATTGAGAGAAAGGGATCTTATTAAATAAAATCTTCTGCTAATTATGTTTATTAATAAATGATCACTTAGGAGTATTGAGTTATTCTATTGGTCTATAATACCTACAGAATGGAGCATGTATTATGTTCTGTGTGATTACTTATTAGACAAGAAAGTTCTGTAATAAATGAGCCTTTGATTGGCAATTAGAAGTTCTCGAGTAGCAACTACAAAGTCATATATAACATTATTGAAAAGGTGCTGATAGCCAGTTGTCTTAGGACTGGGCTGATCAAATATATTCCCCAGGGCTTAATTTATATTGCTTTTAAGTTACTACTTATTCTTTCTTTTTACATTATATTTCAATCTTATTATGTGTTCAACTATTTGAATAAATTATAGGTTTTTTGTACAAGAGCATCACTTTATTTTCTATTCAATGATATATTAAATTTATATATGCTACAATTCTGACTGATTTCTCTCTCTCTCTCTTCCTTCCTTTCTTTCTCTTGCTTTATTCACACTTATCGTCTACATCAGGTTTGGCGAATTTTTAGGAACCAACGATCCATTTTTTTTATAGAATAAATTTTTAATTAGTCGAAACACGCACCTCGTGATTATTGGGTAAATAATAATACTAAATAACTACTCAAAAGACTTTATTTACTACGAAAATAAACTACATTTTGTAATGCCAGTTATACTGGTAATTTAAATTATATTAACAATTGTATGACTTTTGTTGTTAGAACTTAGAACAATAATATAACTATTTTTTGTTCTCACAAGGAGACCCTCAGATGTGTGGGTCGGGGATTTCCATGATTTTTGGTGGAGTGGCAGAGGTGGCCCGAGGGTATCACAACTACCAAATATTAGGGTTAACTGGGCCCTCGTTAAAAAGATTTTAAGCGTCAAAGTTGGATGTAATTTATTCGTAGGTACTAGAGAAATTCGCATTCGAATCGCAAGCTAGTGGTAGCCTCGTGGTAACGTCGCTCGCCTGCGGAATCTATGGTCTCGGGTTTGAGACCAGGCAACTTGTTTTTTTTTTAATTATCACAATATTGTGTAAAATTAGTTTTTTTTTTTCATAATTTTACGCAGAATTATAAATTATTTTCCTTTTTTTCACGATCTCGTTTTTTCCGCTCTTTTTCGAAGGGGACTCGCGCAGCGATAAAATGCAGCTGGTGTAGACAATATTTGTGTTTTGTGTGCTTTTACGAGGAATTCCACCCAAAAATTTGTAAGGACGATAAGAATGTATGAGAAATGTACATTTATACGATAAATATAAATATTGTTTTTTTTCACAATTTTATAATTATTTATTTTCGTTCCGTAACACCTCAATTTTCATATTGAAGAGTTGATACATGGGAGAGAGCGAGAAAAGGAGGAGATTATGAAAAAAGCAAAATAATTTATAATTCTGCGTAAAGTTATGAAAAAAAAAACAAATCTTACACAATATTGTGATAATTAAAAAAAAATAAGTCGTCGGGTTTCGAACCCGAGACCACAGATCCCGCAGGCGAGCGCATTACCACGAGGCTACCATTAACTTGCGATTCAAGTGCGAATTTCTCTAGTACATAAATTACTCATCCAACTTTGACCCTTAATATCTTTTTGATGAGGGCCCAGTTGACCCTAATATCTGTTAGTTGTGATACCTTCGGGTCCCTCTACCACCCCACCCAAAAATCATGGAAATCCTCGACCCACACGTCTAAGGGTCTCCTTGTCAGTAATGAATTTTGTGCTATGACATACCTAAGTCGCGTCCCGTTGGTTTGCCATCCCTGATTTATATACCTACATGCTCGTCAGTTAAAGGCCTGAACAAAACCTCTTATTTGACCGAATGTGCCTACTTGTAATTCTGTAGTTATGAAAGGTGAAGGAATTACTAGACCGTTGATACAATTGTTTTTATCATACATTGTAACTCCACAATGTTGACAATTGAAGTAGGTTGATACCTACTGAATGGAAACAAAGCAACTGCAAGATGAGCGTATCTTACGTACCTCTACCTAATAAATTTTATTTTTATAGTTTAAGGAGTAATGTTGTCTGTGTCGTGACCACCCCTTCTTTTACCGTGTTGTAAAAGATGACCATCACTATAAGAGATTAACCCTAAAAAGAGCCATCGGCCATGTGGTGACGGAATAAGAATACAGTTCACCACTCCCTATCTTGCCCGCGGATGTCGTAAAAGACGAGTAAGGGATATAATACGCAAATAACATTTATGCAAGAGAAGGAGAACTCGAAATAAAACCCTATAGCAACCTGTTTGACCAACATGGTATAATAAGATCAATGTCCCTTCTACTGTGGAGGAGGCTCGAGCCCAGCAGTGGGACGTATATGAACCGAAATGATGAAGAGCCCATTAGTCAGCCTGTCAGGCATTTAACTTTTCATTACTGTGTGTTCCCGATGTCCAATAATGACTGATATATGAAGGGAAGAAAGAATATGAACTGTTAGTGATAGTCTAATTTGCCACATATTATTTTAATTCCATGTGATACGACTGTGATAATTGTCATTCACCTGCGAAGATTATTCACTTCGTACTGCATTTGAAGCTTATCGACAGACAAACTTCTGATCTGAGAACTCGAGAGTAGGCTATTAGCAGGCTTGTAGTATATCATAGTCCAATGAGGCAGATGAAATAGGTATAGATAGTAATTAAAATCGATAAATAGTAATCATCAATTGGAATTCGGATGTTTAGGCGAGTGTTACACATCGTAAATAATACTATTTTACTGATTTTAGCGCATTTACATTTGATTTTTGTTTGCTCGACGTTTCGAACATGACACACGATGAAATCCGTAAAATATGTAGTTTTATTTACAACTAGCAACCCGCCCTCGCTTCGCTTCGGTTTTAGTCGTTTTACCTGCGTAGTTCCCGTTCCCGTGGGATTACTGGGATAAAATATAGCCTAGTTTACGCTCTGATATTATAACTTTCCATTGGTGAAAGAATTTTGAAATCGGTCCAGCCGTTTCGAAGATTACCCGGAACAAACAGACAGACAGACAGACAAAATTTTTTTAATCTGTATTTTAGGCATAGGTGTCGTGCAAATAACCGTGTGAGCATGAAAAAAGTCTATTATTTTGACATTACAAACAGACACTCCAATTTTATTTATTGGTATAGACTAACAACCCGCCCTCGCTTCGCTTCGGTTTCTGTTGCCTTATCCCCGTAGTTCCCGTGGGAATATCGGGATAAAATATAGTCTAGTTTACTCCCTGATATTATAGCTTTCCATTGGTGAAATAATTGTTGAAATCGGTCCAGCCGTTTTGAAGATTACCCGGAACAAACAGACAGACAAAAAAAAATATAAAGTGTATTTTAGGCATTTGTATAGTGCAAATAACCGTGTGAGCATGAAAAAAGCCTATTATTTTGACATTACTATATACATATTTGACCATTTTATTGGTTAGATCATCAACTTGTTACTAATAATAGTACTAATAAAAAAAAAAAAAATTGTAAAATAGTCCATCAAACCTCACAACCCCATAACCAGGATTTAGATATCATCATTGTATAATAGTTTTACACCTACCGTTGGCAGTCCACGAGTGTTATGTGCAAACGTGGAGTGTCATCGGTAGATGTCCCATCCCATTTTAACATTAAATTTCTCCAAAGGCCTCTGCGTGTTAGATCCATATCCCCATGTAAGCCTACCAAAGGACCGGGTATCTTCCTTTGTAATATACCCGTGACATTGAGGTACTAATATTATTATTATTAATACTAATATTATTATTGTTTGTGAGTGTAATCCTACTAATATTATAAACGCGAAAGTTTGTATGTGAGGATGTGAAGATGTTTGTTGCTCTTTCACGCAGAAACTACTGAATGGATTTTGATGCAACTTCACAATAATATAGCTTACATATCAGAATAGCAGGTAGAGACTATAATTTATCTCAATATTCCCACGGGAAGGGGAACTATGCGGGTAAAACCGCAGGACGCTGCTGGTGTTTATTATATCTCAAAATCATCGCATTAAAACAAATCAACTGATTTCAATTGAATTTGTAACGATGATAGCTCATATCTTAGATAATGATAGTATTGCTTTATAAAAATGCTTAATATATTATAATAAAAAGATTTATCTTATGTACCTACCCACAGAACATCCGTGGGTAGGTACATAAGATAAATCTTTATCCTTTATTCAATCCCTAACTTTGTAACGGTAAACGTGAACCCCTTCGAGTTCTATACATTTTGTAAGCAAGGGATATTAATACGCAGGGAGTATCAAGGTCGACCGGACCATACAATAGTTCGCTACTGCACAATAAACAGCTCCTTTGATAAACATTGCTACGGCTATTATTTTGATTTTATGTGACCCGCTCATTCATTTACGCTATAGATTTTTTTATCTGAATCATAAATGATTATTCGAATGATTACGGTTTCAAAGGCAATTTTGCAGATCTAATATTGATTAGTTGATCGCTGTGTGGTAGAGGTTACGAATACTTCCAACCCTTATATTGCTCGTGGGTGTGGTAAAAGACAATTAAGGGCTTTACATTGACGTTGGACCAACTCCATCTGGTTCTGTTTGGTTAACAATTAGGTTCTTAGGGAAGTCAGCCTCATTGTTCACTAAACAGGCAGCCGGTCTTGCCAAAACGTAAATTTTTATTTGCAACATGTACGATAGAAGTGGAGTACATATGGCGCCAACCCCAAGTTATAGGGATAAGATGGTGATAGTCATTCTGAAAATGATTAAGTACCCTACAAGGTCCCAGGTCACACAAATGACGTCTCGAAAAGAAGGATTTCATAACGCAATAGCATTCACTAGTGGTAGGACTACACTGTTGACAGTTGTCTGTCTATGGCAGCGGGCCGGTCCGTCCGGGGTAGTACCACACTGGATAGAAATACGACGTCTTGAGTAGTAACAAAATTGTTACTGCGCTTCGATCGGTAAGCGAGAGAACCGGAAGCCCAACTTTCTGAGGGTGTTTGTATGTGGTGGGTTATACTGATGCCTTTAACATTCCTGAACCTCATTGCACTCATTCACACTTCCTTCACCTTCTTCACGGTGGTGTACTGTCTGTTCGTTTGCCACCATTTACAATAGAAAGTAATAAAAAACAGAAGGAAGGTCAATCTTTTCATAATTATAACACTTGACGCGAACCCCACTGCTTCATCCACTTTTTTGGAAACGAATAAATTAATATCTGTATAGCACACACTAAACTCTAGTACGGATCACGCGAGCGTTATGGCTTGCCCTCATTTTTTTTTTTTTTTTTTTTTTTTGTGTGTATTTAGCTGTTGGTCGCAGATGACCTTGACAGCTTAACGCGGGCAATGGGCGAGCTGAAGGCTCTCAACCCGGTGGCTTGCCCTCACTTCAAAACGAGATTAAATATCATTTTTCTCTCACGGTAAGTAATGGCCTGACTGACTATGACCGTAATATAAGGAGTCCTTACATTCTGAATTTATCAATTAGCAACAGCTAGGCTGCTCACTATTTTGGCAACATAGACCACAAATAATAACGTCATAAGAAATAATTTATGCATCTATTTGAATTATTTAGGACTTAGTAAATCAATTAACTTTCTTCATCTAATTAATGAACGGTTATATTGTTTGTTTTATATTTATAATCCGTTTGCCGTGTGATGAATGGCGAGAAGTACAATTAATCACCTCTCTTCTTGTCCGTGGGTGTTGTAGTGATATGATGTGCAGATAACATCTATGCGAAGACAACTCTAAATAAAACTTTATGCCAACTCTTCTGACCAACGTCGTGAAGTAGGTCAATTTATCATCTATTGTGAAGAAGGCTCGAGCGCAGCCACAGCTGGGCTCGAGCACGCTTACTTGCTGAGATGAATATCTGTATTTCGTAGGTATAGGTCTCTGTAGGCCGTGAAATTATCGAATGAAGTAATATACTCAGCTTCACAGAATCGCTTGGGGCTGTCTGGGAATCAAATTGTAATTATTAATTACCAGCGCGAAAAGCATTGAGTCACTGCCCCATAATCTTCAGTGGGAGTCTTAAAACCTGAGAGATTACCAGTATAATGGGTAGCAGAACTTGTTTGGGAACTAATAACACCAGCTGCGATATTCATCCCGATGGCGATTATCCTTTCGTAGGGAGTCTTATGTCCAACAGGCGACGTCGAGAGGCTATTGGATGCAAGACGAGTACAAAATATATTTAGGTGTATGTAATAACACTCTTTTATATACGCACTATAGGCAGTTACGAAGCAATTATGAATGTATAATAAATAAACTTTCATAAATTCTTTTGTCAATACTTTATAAATTCTGTTATTGTTTCGCCGTATTTAAAGAGAACTAGATCTTCTATTTTCCATATGGTAAGGGAGCAGGAATACAATTAACCACCTATCTCTTTATCCCTGTATCAATCACCCTTGGGTGTCGTAAAAGACGACTAAAGCATTATATGGAAGTAACGTCGATGCCAGAGGGAAAACCCTATTCCAACACATCTGACCAGGATGGAAGTAGTAGGTCAATTTCCCTTCCATTGTGGAGGAGGTCCGAGATTAACAGGGGTCCATATAGGGCGAGATGATGATGATACCGATAAATAAAATTAGAGATTCTTTAATATTAAATTAATGATGATTATTTTATTTTCTGCTTATGAATGATATTATGTAAGGTACAAGAAATTAAATTATTGTCTGTCTGTTGTGGCTAATCTCTGAAATGGTTGAACTGATTTTGACGACATAATCACTAGTAGATAGCTCATGATATAAGGAGTAATTTACAATAATTAACAAAAGGGACAAAAGTGCCGGTCTACGCAAAAAAGTAGTAACAGAAGTAATACAAAAAAAAAAAAGAATCAACAGCTCGTGCAACTAGGGTTGCCAACATTTCTTCGACGAACTATAGTATTTTTCAACATAAGCTATAAAAAAAATAGTACACTTCTAAAAAATATGGTATTTTATGGAAAGAATTTTAGCTGGGAATTTGCACATGGTAAATATACAAGCATTTTATTTATTTTTTTTTTTAAGTTATTATCTGCTTTATCACGAGTTGCTATAGTGGATATCTACATTTACACCTTAAGAAAGAAGAGTACCAACCAAAAAAAAAAAAAAAATATCTTAAAAAAATAGTTCCCAGTTGTGGGAATATGTGCCAGATCCTAGATTTCGGTGTTGAAAATATAGTATTTTTGTGTACTATATATTACTTCAACAGTATATAGTACGCAGACCTGAAATATAGTACAATACTATATATTATAGTACGGTTGGCAACCCTACGTACAACAGTGGACTTTGTTATTTGCTCTTCGGTAGCACTTATTGGGGATAATTAATGTTTTGAATAAGTTTAAGTCTCCAATTTTTCTTTGTAATCTGACGGCCCGCATAGATGAAGTTGTAATAAATCTTAGTTTTTAGGTATTGAAATCTTAAATAATAGTACGCAAAGCGAAATATTGTATATCCACTGGCAGTTTCAGTTCCCTTATTCCTAGATGCCATCCACCCATCAGCCTATCAACGAGGTCCACTAAGGAAAGGTAATGCGGTAATCGCCACCCTTGACAGGGTTAACGATCCTTGTTGATGTTATAATTTTCCTAGGACAGTACTGCTGCCCGTTCGCATACTAATCTCTTAGAAAGTTTTTGCGACACTCGTGACAAAGTAAGGGCTGACGACACATTGTATTCTTAACCCGCCAGATAAATCTTTCATAAGCGATTTACGGTCAAACCAAGATTCGAACCGGTACGCGTACAACCAGCAATCGCTAATACCTATAAACCAAATCACAAGGCTTGCATTTAAATAGTTGACCTTGCAATAAAACATTAGGTATCTATTTCAAACAGAAGCAATACTCTAGATAAGTAGATACATTTAAATCACATAATGTAGGGTACCTATTTACAATGAGTTAACAATATATTAACGCTATCGAATAGAAGTATTACATCACTAAAACAATATTGAAGGTACTTTTAAGTGAGAACGTCCAACGGTCATCATTTCGTGCCAGTCTTTGAGAAGTGTCCGTAGTGTGATTTATCGTAATCCGTTATATATTTGAAAATACTAGATTATCAGTGTTCATTAGTTTATTACTTTCTAAATTTTACTACTACTACCTAATTTGTACGTACGTAGTCAATAAGAAAGAAGAAACGTAGTCGGTAGTGTAGCGCTATCGTCTTTCTGACGCCGTTTTAGTTTTGTATTTACTTAGTGTTAGTTATTAGTTTAATGTTATTGTTCTATATTAAATAAAGCTATTAATCTTATATATTTTATCGTTAGTATAAGTTTTAATTAGGTTAAGTTAGTTTAGTTAGGGACGCCATTTTGTTGACGTGTTACTCGCGTAGCAGACATGGTTAGCAAGGAAATGCCGCCTCCTATTGGCGATGTTGCCAAGATTAGGCGTCGTAGGAGACGTAGGGCTGGGAATAGGGCTGCGATGAGGCGCGCCCATAAGAATTCTGCAGCTGCCACGGCTACAGCGGTTAGTCTTTCGGCTGAAGAGTTCAGCTCGCCGATTAAGTGTGCGGTGCACACGTTTTTGCTAAAGTATCAAAGTGCTATGAGGAAAATACCGGCTCAGTTACCGCCGAAAGTGCACGCGGGCCCACCCACGAAGAGGGTTAAACGTGTGTCGTGGCGTAAGTTAATTGCTTAAATACTCTGTATTTTTATTTTATTTATATTATAATATACAATTCAGATGTTTGCCAATACTTGAACTATTATTACCCTATACCAACATGTCTGACCAGCATCGTATAGTAGATAAATTTTCCTCCTATAGCGGAGAAAGTTCAAGCCTAGCAGTGGGACGTGTAAGAGCTGAGATTCGTCTCAGCTCTTACATATTATAGATTATATTCATACAGAGGGTTAACTAAACGTTTCGGTTATTTTACACATTCCTAAGTAAAATTTACAATACCTGCTCCTTTATACCTTCACACGTGGTTTATTAATAGGCTTTATTTTATTCAAGCTCTATTCCTCCAGGACCTTGATATTGGTCCTTGGTGTTATTGAGATATACCGTCGGCAAATTTTCAGTCATCTTTCGTACATTATAGTATCGTCCCGCAGTATATTTCGTGGTTCCAATAAGTCCAGCTGGTGTGATTTAAGAAAGGACGTAAGCATATACTATCTTTGCAAGAGAAATTAAGTTTCAAATAAAACATAACGAACAATTTGCTTAGCATTTTATCATGAGCTAATTGTTCACCCATTCTGCAACGGGGCTCGGAACCCGGCAGGAAGGATGTAATCTAAATATGTATTCTGCAAAAATGGTTTATAACTATCATTATAAGTAATAAAAATTATCTATCTCTATCTATTCAATTTCATCACTTTACTAGTTTGTCTTAAATTGTTTTCTCTAATTGTGTAATTGCATATAGTATTCTTGTTTACGCCTAGTGAAATGTAATGTATCGGTACAATCTTCCACAGAGTTAATTATAGACTATCCGTCTATTTGGGTAGCTTGTGGTACTCTTAGGCAAGTATCAGGTAGTAGGTACTGGCATTATCCCAAGCCTTTCGTTTTGTTTAGTCATATACACCATCACAAAATCATAAATAATAGTGCTAGACATGTGTAGAATTGTTAATATAACTTTCAATGTAGGTTAATAAACGTAAATTATAATTTTGTGTTTCGTAAATTAATAAAAAATTAAAAGATGATTATGTAAAGCAAACAATCATTTTATTTGATTTAAATATCAGAAAAATAAAAATATTTATTGTGATAATAATGAATTAATATAAAAAGCGTGTCTAGGGAGTACATCGGATCTCACTCGTAAGAAATAGATCGTGAAATAGACAAAAATATGGAATTCGAACTTTTCATAATCTTAAATCAAAATTACGAAGCCCAATTCTCGTTTTCTTTGTGGTAATCTCTTATTAGACTTCTCGTTCCGAACTCATATTTGTATCTGGGCATTTTGAGAGAAATTGATTTGTATTCACATTTAACCCGTGCGGTGAGGGGGTAAGAATACAATTCACCACCCCATATCTTGCCCATGGGTGTCGTAAAAGACGACTCAAGGATATAATTTGCAGGTAGCATCCGGGCGACAAGTAAAACTCCACATAAAATCCTATGCCAACATGTTTGACCAGCGCGACATAGTAGGTCAATTTCTTTTTATTGTGCAGGGGCCAAAGTCCAGCAGTGGCAATTATGTGGGCTGAGATGAATTTTTAACCCAAAGCCGCCGTTCTATTTTTCACTTTTTAAATTCTTTTTGGAGTCTTATTTTGTCGTACGTGTACTAGATATAAAAATGAGTTCGAAGCTGGAACCGAATTGTCCTGAAGAAAACAAGAATTCGGCTGCGTGTATTTTGATTTACGATTGTAAAAATTTTAGTTCAATTTTTCTCAATTGCCTTATCTTTTTCTATACCTAAGTGAGAATTACCTCTCAGGTACCTTTATCTAAATGCACCATGCGCCGTTTCGCAAAAAAACGTGTCGCTTTTGACAACCGCACTATCTCCATAGATGGCTCCAGGAAAGTTAATTTCTGATATCAGCCCTCTTACCGTGTACACTTTGTTGATTAAAAAATCAACAGCATTTCATGTTTAACGCCAGTATATAACTTTAATTAAAACCGTACTTTCTCATTTTATCATTATCTAATTAGACATTTAAATACAATTGAATTTTATTCATGTACCTTTGAAATATACATATGCACGTGTGTAAGTGGGTAGTAAAGAAATGCTGTTCAGTTGTCTGATTGGACTTTTGAATTAACTCAAATTAATTCTTTTAACGAATTCAAGAAGTTGACGTGGTCATTGCCATATAACAAGTCTCCTATTGGCCAGTATAACAAGAAATGAAGATCTAATATAATACTCCGAATATAACAGTACTTGTAGATGTCATAAAAATCGGCGAAGCTCTTTACCGACCGTCACAATTCCACCTCGTAATTTTTGGTATGTGGTTAACTATGGTTTTCCCAAGAACCCTTTACGTCAGCTCTCATCAGTTTCACGGCCGCCCAAGAAGCTATGGTATAGCTAATCAGGGCCCAGATTATCCTCTGTTATTGTACAGGCTTTAATTAAAAAGTTTGCTTTGTTTGCAGGTGATGACAACGGCGTGTCCAGTGGCGGCGGCGGTGGAGATCCGGCTGTGTTAGCGGTGGGTCCGGCACGCAAACCTCTGACGTATACGCGCGACGAACTCATGCGCCTAAGATCCTCGCCGCTTGTTAAACGGAACCTCGAGAGCGCGTTCGCAGGCTGTGAGGCACTTGCTCTGTAAGTATTCTTAGATATGAACCTTATTTACAGCCACTCGCATCACATATTTCTTAAAGGTCAGGTTGGTTCATTATCATCATTTTAGCCCATACACGTCCCACTATTGAGCTTAGGCCTTCCCCACTGTGGGAGGGAAATTGATCTACTATGCCATGCCGTTCAGACAGGTTGGTATAGGGTTTTGTGTCAAGTTTTCCTTCTCTTGCAGTGACCTTACCTGCGAATATCCCTTAGTCGTCTTGTGCAACACGCACGGGCAAGATAGGGTGAATTGTATTCTCACTCTGGCTACACAGAACAGTCAGGTCGGTTAGTAGCATCATAATGTTCGTCACAGTCTAATAGTAGAACTGTTCCTTATTCTAACAACTATAGTCGCACAAAAAATAATAAATATAATTATGACTGATTTAGCGGCCTCTCATGTCGAATGCCTCAGGCCCCAACGCTGAGTGTACAGTTCTTTGTGTCTGGAAGCTCTTTCGTCGTTATATGTATCCGTAGAATATATTTGTGAAATCCGGCGTGATATAAAGAGAATTTGTTGAGATTGATTAAAAATACAGTGTCCAAAATCAATCATCTCGTGATTGCCTGCTCGATTTGCTAAAATGTGTTTATCCGTGTGGTGACGGAGTAAGAATACAATTCACCACTCCCTATCTTGCCCGTGGATATCGTAAAAGACGACTAAGTGATATAATACGCATATAACATCAATGCAAGAGACGGAAATCTCGAAATAAAGCCCTTTACAAACCTGTCTGACCGGAGTGATATAGTAAGATCAATATCCCACTTATTCTTGAGGAGGCTCGAACCCAACAGTGGGACGTATATGACCTGAATTGATGACGATTATTATTAAAAGGCGGCTAAGGAACGTAAACAGACAATATCAATATAAGAGAAGAGATATTTAATAAAACTCGATAGCATTCCTGTGCCTAAGTTAGTATAATAATTTATAAAAGAACCTCTATCGTGACAGTAAGACATAATGGTTTCTGATGTTTACGTGATTATTACACATTTAAAATAAAACTATTTTTGCGGTTTATATTGCGTTTGTGTTTGATTTTCAACATTTCAAATATTTTTCAAGGCCTAAGAAGGACGAAATGAACGACCATCTAAAATTCTTAAGTGACACACATTTTGGCTGAGAAAATAAGAATATAATTCAAATGTGCGTGTGTGCTTGCATGCGTGCGTGTGCCCGTGTATTGTGTATTCAACTATTACTAAACGTACGGCCGTGTTCCGCATTCAGAATCTCATATTTGCCGTTCTAGTATTCAGAGTACTTTAAAATCAGTATATTTTTAGTGTGCTGAAGAAACGTTCCGATTCACCCAACGAAGAGGACCGGGGAGCTAAAGGAGATGCTCCCACCGAAAATCATAATAAGGTATATTGAAATTTATATATTCAACTGTTGATGTAATTTTCAGCATAACATTGAAATTATTTTGAATTGAATGGTGCAACTGCTTAGTCTTTGTGGCTTAGGTTTTTGTTCAGCTTTAGACTTTAATGATATGCCCGAGTTAGCTATATTTATCGAGGCAAAATATGAGAACGAGATAAAAGGTAATTGAATCATTTCATTATCTTGCACTCGTCCTACGCTTAATGGGGTCAGCACAGCATGTGCTTACCTTCCCTAGACTATTAGCCGCCATACCTGCACTTATTGCTTTTATACCCATATCCTCGTTCACAGAATCCATCCATTTATGGGTATCCCATAAATATTATCATAAAAGTTTCTTGAATATGGTATGAAAAATAAAGAGTAATAAAAAAAATGTTCATGCGGTGACGAAGTAAGGACGACCACCTCTTATCTTGTCCGTGGGTGTCGTAAAAGACGACTAAGAATATAATATCTATATACAAGACGAAGAATACTTGAAATAAAACCCCATCACTTGACCAGCGCAGCGCGGTATATCAGGCTTCTAATATCTCTCCCATTTTGGAGGAGGCTTGAGTCCAACCGTGGGACTTGTGTGGGCTGTGAGACGAATGAAGATAATATAATTCTTGCGACGGTGACATCACGTTATTAGATTTTATAAGTTAGAGAAAACCTCCGGTATATCCCACCTGGGCCAACCACTGAAGACAAGGAACTGGGCAGCGGTGGTCGGCCCAACGACGAAGGCGACGTGACTACGGGTGGGTTATGGGTCCGCTCGCCGCCCCTCTGTCGTCCCAGACGTAGCCTGGCGGCGGGTGCGCTGACTTATAGCCCACCCCTAAAAAAAAGGTAGATCCTACCTGATCTTTTACCCTTTCTTATAAATTCTACAAAATGAATGAATTATCCATCAGTTGATCATAAAATTGATCAGGTTTATTTCCAAAATTTACAGGGTGTGTACGGTCGCACGGGAAGGTCGGCGGACCCGCGCGAGCGTGTACGGAAGGAAAGCGAACCTAGCGCCGGTGGTATCGTGCTGTCTCCACAGCGACGCTCGTTCACCTCGGGCTGTGGAGCACCAGGGGCTACCCCCGCGGCCGCCCCACCACCCCAGCTGGCACGAACCAGACCCGAGTCGCCGCTTGCCGGCACCACGCCTTCATCGCAACCGCATTCACACCCACCAAAAACAGAACAAGGTTATCATACAATATGTTTATAATAACTAATTATACATAATATCATCATCATCTCAGACCTATGGTCTGAGATGATGATGATATTATGTATAATTACGTCCCACTGTTGGGCTTGGGCTTCCTCCATTATGGGAGGGAACTTGACCCACTATACCACGCTTTCTCTGTGGTGACGAAGTAAGAATATAATTCACCACTCCCTATCTTGCCCGTAGATGTCGTAGAAGTCGACTAAGGGATATAATATGCATATAACATCTATGCAAGAGAAGGAAAACTTGAAATAAAACCCTATACCAACCTGTCTGACGAGCATGGTATAGTAAGGTCAATTTCCCTCCTATTGTGGAGGAGGCTCGAGGCCAACAGTGGGACGTATATGAGTTGAAATAATGATGATGATACCACGCTTGTCAGACATGTTGGCATAGGGCTTCATTTCGAGTTTTCCTTCTCTTACTTCGATGTTATCTGAATAATCCCTTAGTCATCTTTTACGACACCCATAGGTAAGAGTGGGGGTGGTGAATTGTATTCTTACTCCGTCACCACACGGAAAATTATACATTAAAGAAAATTATACATACATATTCAATTTCATTTTACTTGCCTTGTTAAAACGAATTCGACACCAGCCTTGCCTTTGTATAATGAATTTCAATGTAACTAATTACTTAGTTTAACTAATGTTTTCTAATTGCCTTCGAGTGTCGTTGTATGCACTGAGGTATACTATAGACTAAGAATAAAATAAATTCTTAGGAAGATTAGGAATTAATAAGTACGCTTCTTGGTGTTTTCCTATGTTGGGTGGAATGTGCCCGTAGCCTACCCAGAAAATATAAAGTTCAGAATACAATGTCTTACAATCTACTTATTTATCATGCAAGTTTTAAAAACTGGCTACGGGGGCTAAAGAAGTACAAAGGACGTAAGACAGCTGCGTTATCGTGGTAAATTCATAACCTTAACTGCGATCGCCAACCTGCCTGCTAAACTTGGTATTTATTTCACTAACCATTATCAGCCTATATGGCGGGGTCTATACCCTACTGTTGATGTCGTTATTCTGATGATGGCTGTATGGATTCTTATAGTTGTCACAAAATAAGAGGCCCGTTTTGACACTTGGTCTTACCGATGTATTTAGTGATGCACCATACGACTCAGTACTCGATACTCACGATAAATCGAATCAAGTTTATATTAGTATACTAGCAATCCGCCCTCGCTTCGCTTCGTTTATAGGTTATAGTCGTTTTACCCGCGTAGTTCCCGTTCCCGTGGGAATACCGGGATAAAATATAGCCTAGTTTACGCCCTGATATTATAGCTTTCCATTGGTGAAAGAATTTTTGAAATCGGTCCAGCCGTTTTGAAGATTACCCGGAACAAACAGACAGACAGACAAAAATATTTTAATTGCTATTTTAGGCATAGGTGTCGTGCAAATAGCCGTGTGAGCATGAAAAAAGCCTATTATTTTGACATTACAAACAGACACTCCAATTTTATTTATTGGTATAGATAATCGATTAGAATATGGATTGTAAAGTGCATTGGATTAAAGCTCTGGTTTGAAAATTTTACTTAAACTGTGATATTGTAGATACTTTGAAATGATATAATGCTGTAAATGTTAATTTATCTATCATTTAACATTTTTGTGACAATAACATTCACTCAATCACAAAAATATCGAAAAAAGTGAATCTTCGGTCAATAATTTTCTTAAGACGATGAGCCAAAATTGTCAGTTGAGCTATCGTCACCCATATATATATTATTTCATTTTCATATTATCAATATTGACGTCTCGAATTATCAGTAAAAACACAGCTGGTGAAATTCTGTAATTAGTTGGTCTAAATACTAGTATTCAAATTAATAACACCGGCCAAGTAGGAGTCCGCCTTAAAAAAATATTTCTTGAACGATTTATTTTTCCTTAACCGATTATTAATAGTCTGCGGACAATATGAAAAAAATCGTTATGCTACAGCACTTAGCCCAGTGGACGGTACCCGTCAATGAAAAATATAATTACCTTCAAAACATTTCGAACGGTAAAAAATAGAAAACTTCTTGGGCGTGAACTGTCAAAACGGGCCTTTTATTTTGTCACAACTATAGTCTGTAAGCATAGGAATTTTAATATGGCCGTTTGCAAAGTATCCTTTAACTAAATTGAAGGATATTTGTGTGCAAAACTTGGTTTGTTTGTCTAATATGATAGCATACTTTATGGGCCTAAAGTGTATTGACAACTACAGGTGATGCGCGTCTTTAGTAGTGACGTACATTGTATGCTGTTGCCTACATTTCATCATCATCATCCTCTCAGCCCGTACACGTCTCACTGCTGGGCTCGAGCCTCCTCCACAATAGGAGGACCATTGACCTTACTATATCATGATGGTCAGACAGTTTAGTATAGGGTTTTGTTTCGAGCTTCTCTTGCATAGATGGTATATGCTTGCTACATCCCTTGGTCGTCTTTTAAGAGATCAACTGGTGAGATAGGGAGTGATGAATTGTATTCTTCCTCTGTCACCGCACAGAATTATAAATACAACACAACATAAATTATTTATTTATTTAAAAGTACCATTTCACAGATAAAGGCAATTTCATAGTATATTTTTTGTACACAGTACACAAATCGTTCCGTAGCCCTAATGGGCTACGCTTATGCTTATACGGCAAATTCTTGCCCGTGGGTATCGTAAAAGACGACTAAGGGCTTACTGCAGATGACATATACAAGAAAAGGAAAACTCGAAATAAAACCCTATACCAACCCATCTGACCAGTGTGGTATAGTAGGTCAATTGCCTTCCCATTGTGGAGGAGGCTCGAGCCCAGCAGTGGGACGTATGCGAGCCGTGATGATGTTGATATAACGCTACAATTTAACGGAATAGAATAGATATTACATGTACCTCGACATTTCTATTTGAAGTTCATAGCACCTTCCAGTTTCTGTTCCCATATCGTAAATAATTTTGGCAGGTGGTCGTCGCATCGGTTCAGGTCGCATCATGGTCCGAGATACTCCAAATAACGCTTGGGAAGAGGGCGAGTACCGCGGTGCTGAGCCCTACCGACCGCCCCGCGAACGTGAACGTGAACACGCCGAGAGAAGATCCAACAACAACGACAGGTGATTGAATTTAATTTACTATTATTCATCATTTGCCTGCCCTCATCTCACGCAGCATGTACTTACCTTCTATAGCCGCCTATCAGCCTTCATATCTGCACTCGCTCTTCGCATACGCCTATCCTTATTCACACAATCCATCCATCTCCTTTTGGGTCTCCCACGCTTCTTACATCCATCCACAATCATATCGATAACCCGCCTTCTCACATGTCTTTTCATCCCTCACCACATGTCCATACCAAAACAATCTCGCGCTCCTAATCTTCTCTATTACTAGTGCCACTTCCAGTTTTTACCTAATATACTCGCATGAGCATTAAATTGCATAATTTAATTTACTATTATTGCTAGAGCAAAAAATCGAAATATAAAACTTGTGCCAACCGTTTTGTCCAGTTGCAAAGTATTAAAACTGTGTAAAATGTATACTGATGTTTATAAATGTAAACTAAATATAAAAATACAGTGTATTTCGGTTATAACGACGGCGGAGGGACCGCTTTAATGTCGTCTCTATATCCGAAATCAGTTTTTCTTTAACAGTAAATGTACATCTAGGAGTCATTTTTCATAAGTTTAAGAAACACTGTTGTTCACTCACTGGAAATAGTTACGTAACTGATTCATAATTTTAACTTCGCGCACATGCTAAGTAACGCTACACACAAAGCAGCACACAAGCATGCTTTGTTTGTATGTAGCGTTACAACGCTACATACAAACAAAGCATTTGACCATCTGCGAATATAAACAAAGGATAAGAAAGCTTAATAGTTAAAGCTTATGAATGAGACTTTGTGTCTTTGCCGACTCGGTCGCAACATCTGAAAAGAATTTCTAGGAATCTGTCCCAAATAGTTCATAAAAACAAGTCGGTATACCCGTATTAGGCGTTATATCCGGAGTCGCTATTACCGAATGAATTTCCTACGAAAGTATGCTTTAAATTCTAGGGACGCATGTTCGACGTCGCTATAACCGAAAAGTCGTTACAACTGAGGTCGTCATTAATGAAATCCAAGTTCAATACTAGAAGTCATCATCATTACAGCTCATAACCGTCCCACTGCTGAGCTGGAGCGAAATTAACCTTGCTGGTTAGACAGGTTGATAAATGTTTTTATTTTCGTATCGTCCTTCGCTTGCATAGATGTAATATGCGTATTATATCCCTAAGTCGTCGTTTACGACATCCACGGGCAAGATAGGGAATGGCGAAATGTATTCGTTGTGCTTCATTTAAAAATATAAATAGGGGTTCTTTACCTTCCCGTGCAAACTTTGCCATTCCGTTTCAACTATTACAATAGTTTTTAGTGAGTTTATATCATAAAATGAAAGTACTTTCAAATTTCTAGTTATGGTTCGGCGTTGATAAATCGGACAATCAGTTTTAATAGAACCTTTTAGTACGATAAAATGAACCGCCTTTAAAAATTAATAATAACTTAACATCATGCCCTCCTGAGTTTTCTTACCAGATCTTTCTCAGTATAGCCATGTTGCGATCCGGTGGTAGTACATATATTAAATTTGTTAGGTTTAAATGAATAAATATTATCAATTCTCAAAGATTCTATTAAGCAACAGAATGAAATCGTATCGAATATTGCACAAGATATTTCAACAATCACAAAGCAGATTAATGATATTCAAGTAAAACAGATCTTTTAGTTAAGGAACAAAATAAAATTAAAAACTAATTAGATAATTTGAAAAAGAATGATGATAATGTTTTGCAGAAGATTAATTGTATTGAAACTGATATCGAAAGCTTAAAATGTACAACAAGTCAAATTAAAAACACTGCAATTGCATCAGAAATCCAACGGGAGGAAATTATATTGGAAATGAAGGATCGCGCTAAAAGAGAGCACAATTTAATTGTAACGGGCATTCAAGAACTCCAATCAATGAGTTCTGAAGAGAGACAAAATTATGATAAAAAGGAGGTATTCAAAATAATTAAAATGGCGGATGCTACGTGTTCCAATCCTACAAATATATTACGTTTAGGAAAGTATAAGCCTATTAAAGCCATTTTTGAACAAAGCCAAACTGTAATTTCTATATTACGTAACCGAAATAATATAAACCATGAAAATATTTATATGTTCTCCGACAAAACACCGCAGCAACTACAATTAATAAAAGAACTAAAAATAGAATTAGCGACTCGTGTACAAGATGGTGAAGAAAACCTCGCTATAAAATACATTAAAGGAACACCTAAAATAGTTAGTCAATCATCTCTGCCAAAAACAAAACTTTATACCTAGTAATTCTGATCCACAGAAAATACCTAATATATCTTACCAAAGTGTAATAAACCCCATGACCAATTAATTATCTCTAGAAAGTCACTTAAGTTCCTATATGCGAATGTACGTAGCCTGGTGAAGCCTGGAAAAATAGATGAAATAAAATGTATTCTGCAAACAATGCCCAAAGTCGATATAACTGAAACCTGGATAAAGAATGATACAGAAGCTCAATCATTAAAAATTGCAATTTTATACTCACTATTACAATTTTCGATCTCATAGTAGAGGAGGTGGAGTTTCTATTTACGTCCATGAAGACATTGAACACAAATTTATAGAATCAAAATGCGAACAGGATAATCACTTTCTTTGAATTCATATAGAAAAATTCTGTTTGGATATTGGAATTGTTTACAAGCCAGAACGAACAAACAAAGACTCTTTTCTACAAACTTTTTCTGAACAATTGCAAAATCGAAAACGTATGGTAATATTTGGCGATTTCAATTATAATTTATTAAAAAAGGCAACAGCTATTACAGAATATAAGAGCACTCTTAAAGAATATGGATGTACTGTACTGAATAATATCTCAGAAAATATTGCACAAGAGAATACAATAACTCAAAATCAATAATAGATCATATAGTTTCCAATCTAAAAAATCATGATTTTAACTTAGCTACAATAGAAAGTACAATATCTGATCACAAACAGTTATATCTTGAAATTAATAATTATAAACCAGCTAAAATCAAAACTATTACATATGAGGCATTAGATTATGACAAATTGTATACAGCTATTGAATGCAATAATGTTGAAACAAGAGGTGAGTATTCAAAATGGGAAAAATTGTTGATGAGTAGTATTAAAAAATGTAAACTAAGCAAGAAGGAAAGGCAGCATCCGCCTAAGAATGACTGGATAAATGGAAATGTTGTATTTGCAATAAATCAGAGAAACATTTTATGGTCAAAATTAAAGACTAGGCCAAATAATGTGAATTTAAAAGAAGAATATATTAAAGAAAGAAAAAAAGTATACCAAATGATTCAAGATACAAAGAGGGATTATTACTTTAGAGAGTTTAATATGTGTGAGAAAAAGCCAAAAAAAATGTGGAAATTAATAAGCGATCTAGCTAGTTATAAAATAAAGGACAATAATACTATTCCCATGTTGCTAACACCTGTAGGTACAGTTACTAATGAACAAGAAGTTTGTGAATACTTGAATGATTTTTTTGTAAATGTAGGCACTATATTAGGAAATCAAATAGCAACTGTAAATAGGTTAGGTACATCTTTGTGTCCTGGTATAAATTTTTTTAAAACACTCACTGTCTCAATTTGAACCTGCTACAACCGAAGAAGTTGATAAGATAATTACTAATTTTAATAATAACACAACTGCTGGTATTGATGGAATTAGCACTAAAACCATAAAATTCTTACAACCGATAATATTAAAATCTCTTACGGAATGTATAAATAATTGCTTAACTACGGGTTTATTTCCGGATACATTAAAGGTTGCTAAAGTAAGCCCTATATATAAGTCAGGTAGTAGGTCAGATCCTGGCAATTATAGACCTGTATCTGTTCTTAAAGTACTCTCAAAAATTTTTGAAAAGATAATACACAAAAGAATAACTAAATACTTAAACTCTATAAATTATTTCTATAAAGGACTTAGGACGGAGGTTTTAGGTCTAAATCAGGTACTGTTTCGGCTAGTATTGATGTAATAACTAACATAAAACTAAATATTGATAAGAAAAATGTTACAATTGGTGTATTTGTTGATCTTAAAAAGGCTTTCGACACTGTGAGTCATAAACTGTTATTATATAAGCTAAAAGGTATAGGAATTATCGGATCAGTATTTGGAATGTTGCAATCTTATCTTGATAATCGTTTTCAAGTGACTAAGGTGGGTAACAGTTTTAGCAGCCCGAAATTAATAACTTGCGGTGTACCTCAAGGCTCGGTCCTTGGGCCACTGCTCTTCTTAATATACATAAATGACATTCATAAAATTGGATTACAAGGACATATAACATTATACGCTGACGATACTTGTCTGTTTTATACAGAAAATTCGTTAACTACAGCAATGAGACAAGCTCAAAGTGACCTAAACATTCTAAATCGATGGTTTATGAGTAACATTTTAACTATAAATACGTTAAAAACTAGTTATATTATTTTTGCTGCTAAAAACAAGAAACTTCAACAATGCATTCCATTGGCCATAAATAATAACGTTATAAAACGTGTAAGTGAAGAAAAGTACCTAGGTCTTATTTTAGACAATCGGTTGTCATGGAAGCAACATATTGCAAAATTACGTTCAAAGGTTTCTTCTCTAATCGGTATGCTCAGGGGCTCAACGCGTTATTTGCCTTTTAAAATTCGCTATCTTATTTATAACACACTAGTAAAACCACACATTGAGTACTTGATCGAAATATGGGGTACTGCCGCCAAAAGTACGCTAAAAGATTTACAGATCTCACAAAACAAACTTATTAAAGTGTTGTTTAATTATAAATATAGGACACCAACAGTTAAAATCTATCAAGAAACTAAATTGATGAATATAAAACAGACCTATATATATATAAAACGTGTATCCTAATAAGAAAAATATTAAATAAGGATATCAACACCAGAATAACATTTACTAAAAAAGGTCAGGTTCAGAAACGAACGACTAGGCAGTCAGATAATTTAGTGCTGTATGGACCGAGAACAAATTATGGAAAGAGAAATATATTGCATGAAGGAGCACAACTGTATAATAAATTGCCTAAAGTCATTCAAAATGTCAAACCGTTGTCATGTTTTAAGAAACTACTTTATTTTATTCAATAATTTTGCTGATATTTTATGTAATATAATGCAGATAAAATTCTGAAATGTAGTGAAAATGATATAATAGTGAATTACGTGCATTTTGACATTCTGCCCAAATTTCCTGAGACGCATGACTTGGATATCAGCACTAAGTCATGCTAACGACTGACTGAAAGACTAAGACTAAAGACGTGAATAATAATCAATATACTCGACACTGGCACCAATAGCTCATATTATTGTAGCTCATTGCCATTAACTAAGAAGAAGAAGAAACTACTTAAATTTTATGTTTTAAAAGAATACTAGAATTAATTCACGAAATTAACTAATTTAAGTATTTTAATTAACTAATTTAAGTAATTTATATAAATTATATATTATTACTCGTTCTATACACATATTGTACTAACTAACCTAGATTAAGATTATCATCTTGCTAACTTTCGTTTAACTGTGTAACTCATATGTTTTGTATTGTATAATTATTAACTTACCCGCAATTCTCAGTTTGTAAAATATGTAAAATTAACAACTGTGTGTGCTTACTAATATTTAAAAATAAGGTGTAATTTATAGTGTTTTCTCATGTAAGTGATTGTATAATCTTTTATGAGAATAAATAAATCTAAACCTAAACCTAAATGAATAAATTGTCATAATAATTAATACAAATTTAATCTATATATATAAAAATGAATCTATTTCCCTTGGTCATCGCATCACGTGTGAATGGATTGAACAATTTAGCTAATTCTTTTTTCGTTGTTTATTATTGTCAGGAGAATGTTCTTATAATAGAAAAAAATAAGAAAGTTGAGCAAAACATTAGAAAATTTAAGAAAACTTAACAACAATATTAATTTTACATGATTATCAAGTTGTTTGACATAACGGCCAGTTGTTTGAAATAAATGTCAGCTATTGACAGAATGCGCGCTGCAAATATCGTTTGACATAGATGAATCGGTTGATATATAGTTTATTTATCATTTCGTGTAATTTCATTTCAATTATGTAGTTTTTAAAAGGTTTTTAGTCATCACGCTTATAATTAAAGTTCACATTAATATAAACTTTTTTGCAGGTTTTAATAGACTCTTTGTGTTGATTTGGTATAAAAAAGACTGTGATAGAATATTTTTTAATTTTAGTAGATTATTTTTAATAATGCTGCAAGTTAAAAACATGCAAGAGCACATTAAACGCGGAATGAAGTTAAAAGGATTCGATGGAATTGTAATCAACAACATGGGAATGTTGCTTTTAACCCTTATCAAGCCGCATTTAATTCTAACGTGGAAATCTATTACATTTGACACCAAATTGTTGCTATTGGATATTTTTTTTTTATTAATTTTACCACTTATTATTCATAGTTAAGACAACGTCTGTCGGGTCAGATAGTGTTCAATAATTACTAACCATAAACAACATAATTTTCTCATATAGAATCATTTTCTTCTTATACTGGCAATAAATTTGTACCAAAATGTGGGACAAAATTTATCAACTAATTTCTATAGCGAGTAGATAATTATAAACATCTGTAATAACGGTGACTTGTTGGACGTCAGACATCATAGTCTGCCCGCAACCATAATCGCTGTAAAGTGTTCTAAACGTCGGGCAATCAGAAATCAAATACAAACGCGATAAAATCCTTTAAGTAGTTTTATTTACAAAGCCACACTACATTTATATATATTTTTAATACAGAATAATTTGTTTTAGGTTTGACCGGCGTTCGTTCAACCGAGACTCCTACTCCTCTGACATCAAGAGGGAACGGGACGATCGATTTATCAACGAGAAGTTACGAGACAGGTATATACCAGGTTATTTATTATGCGGCTAGTAATTTGTATTTCTCACAAAATCATATAATTTACTTTATTAGTTCTGATGTTTACGCGAGTATTACACATTATAAATAAAACAGTCTTTACGGATTTTATCACGTTTGTATTTCATTTTTCTTGGTCTGACGTTCCAAATACTTTTCAGCGTTCAATCTGGCCGTGTTCACAAACACTCAGAAGTGTTTGAAACATCGAGCAATCAAATACAAACGCAACAAAATTCGTGAAAATAGTTTTATTTATAATATAATCTGCTGTAGAATTTAGGTAACATCTTTACAGTATGTTCTTATTAATCAACTGTGTTAGAAGAATGCTTCGGTGATTCCGTAAAGATGCAAGTTTCAGACATGATGTGATATTGCATAGTATGGCGGTTGTCACAACATCATCGCTTTCTTTAGGAGTCGTAATAAGACCACCGAGGGATATATCAAAAATGTTGCTGCAAAAGTAAATAAACTCGAACCAACCGCTTCAGTCGCCCCGTTGTGACAGTATAATAACCTAAGTTAGTCTTTCTCAAGTTCACGATTGCATTTGGTATTATAAGTTTCCCTAGAAAGTTCTGTTGCTCCCTCGCCTGATGTTGCCCAGTTTCGTTTCACATAATTCTTTTTTTTATATTTTTCACTTTCAGTCTTTTTATAAGAATGGAATGAGTGCTCTGAGGCGTGCACTTTTGGATTTGCCAAACCTTTTATGACTGCAACGGCAAAGGGAAGATGATATATTTTATTCTAAAATGACTAAAAGCCACCACAGAATTATGAGGTATATTATGATTATTGTTTCAGAGAGGACAACCGTAGATCTGGTGGTCGCTTTTCTCAACGACGCCTTGAGAAAGAAGATGAACCCGAATGGTAAGAACTATTATTTACTAATATCAGAATACTGTATGTCGCAGATGATGTTTAATATTCCATCATGATGGTAAAAATCAATATGATCGTATGCAACTCTGAGAACCATACGACCTATTAGACTAACAAAGCGGCAGGGCCGTGCGCCACAATACTCCATCGTATTCCCTCCTATTACCACTTATCTGACTAGATGTTGTAAAAGAAAATTACGGACATAATACACAGATCAACATCTATGCAAGAAAAAGAAAACTTGGAATAAAACCTTACATCAACACGTCTGACCAGCGTGGTGTAATAGGTCAATTTTACTCCCATTTTGGAGAAGACTCGAGCCCAACAATGGGACGCATATGAACGAAAGTGATGCCAATGTCATCAAGTGATGTCAATAAAACAAACAAATATCATTAATTTGTTTGTTTTATTGGTAAGTTTGTTTAGTCCATTGTGTGTGTGTGTGCAAATATTTTCTCTTCATCTCACAGTTCGCTTATCTCTCCAATTTAGAATTTTCTATAATTATCGGTAATTAGTATCCTGTTCGTGTGGTATCAAATTAAGCTGGCGCTCTGTACAGCCCGAAGATATTACGTAAAATACATTATGAAATCACATTTTTTTAAATAAAAATAATTATTATGTTGCGCAGGTTTAGTGGAGGGCCGACATCTCAATTGGAGACTATCGAGCTTCGTGGTTTCGACGAACCTGCCAAGAAGAATGGCAATGCGAACAATAAAGAGACTGAGGTACATCAAACGTTTTTTTCTGTCAGATGGGGTTTTATAATTCGTCCATGTTTCTATTCCTATGTGAGTTAAACGCTGCTTCTTGGCCACGTTGAAGAAAAATCCTGGGTTAGGAGATTATAATAAACAAAGTAATGAAACTTCCCGGAATCCATATTTAATGCATTGCTGCAAAACAGAATTTTTACTGCTCAGCAAAAAAAAAACAATGGTAATCTACAATCCAAGACGAGAACCGATCCGAACCCAACAGTTACAGACTAATAATAATAATAAGGTATTGAAGGCAGACGACAGTTTTAAAATCAATAGTTTTTAGTTAAACCAGTCCATCAAACCTCCATCCTCATAAACAGATATTAGATACCATCATCATACAATAGTTTCACACCTACTGTTGGCAGTCCACGAGTATTATGTGCAGAAGTGGAGTGTCATTGGCAGACGTCCCATCACATTTTTAGATTAAATTTCACCAAAGGCAGGCAAAGTGTGTTGGATTCATATCCCCATTTAAGCCTTTCAAAGTATGGGGTATCTTCCTTTGGAAGATATCCATGAAGCTCGAAGATACATAATAATTCATGATGATAATGCTCTTCTTCTATGTATCCAAAGCTTCCGACACATTGCACTCAGCAAAGCTCCACTTGGACCCAGTCGATTAATATTTTTGTTGAGAGCCCTCTGTGCTCACCGCTCCATGTAACAATCATTTGAATCTAACATCTGTAGTACAAACAAAAAAAAAAGTTGTCCATTCTTGTGGTGATCCCATATGATGATACGACTTCTATAGTGAGTTAAGAAGAGATGGCGACATATTCTTCCTCTTTATTACAATAAGCTATACTAAAGTGATTTTTAGTTTGTCACAGATCTTGCATTTAGTCAACTTTCACGATTAAGAGATTATAATGGTCACTGTTAGAATGTGCATGAATTTCACAGATTAAAATATGGTCTCCCACCTCTGATATGTAGAGTGCTCAGCGCAGGAGACCTTCATTAAGTTACCCTAATAATTATTTTCTTTTTTTTTTTTATATAGAAGTGGAACAACGGCGGATCACGGTCGCCGCCTGCTGAAAAATGGCGCGAAACGTCGTCACCCATTATCACACAAAATAACAACAACGAGTCTAACAATAGCAATGTTAGTACATATTACATTTCTTTCATAATCTAATATGAGACTAAAGTCAATTTTCACCAACGACCTCCTAAAATTTAAGCAACATCTAAAGCAAGGACATATTATGTTAATTAATTCTTTTCATATAAAATCATCATTATCCTTCTTTTATATCAATTATTTCATGTAATATTTACTCTTTTTATATTTTACGTATTGTCAAAGCTTAAGCAATAATATTATGATGGCCGTCAACCTGACGTCAAACCTTCTTGGAATGTATTTGTTCACCAGACGGCATGTGATGGAGTAAGCCCAGATCGATATGAAACTCTTAGTCGTCTTTTACGACAGAGCAATACAAGGGTTGGTAATATTGTAGCCGCTACACATCAATTTGAAATTAATTCAGGTTAAATGAAATTTTAGATAATACATGAAGTGATATAAATAAGATTTTTTTTTATTGCAAACGGTGGCAAACAAGCAGCCAGTACACTTAATGATAAGTGTTGCTGCTGCTCATAGACCTTTATTAGGCCGCTGCCTACCGTGAAGAAAGGGAAGGGAGCGGGAATGCGTGCAATGGGATTTTGTGAAACTGAAATGAAAGTTGAGGCCTTTGCCTCAACAAAACCCACCACACGCAAAAACCCTTAGAAAATTAGGCTTTCGGCTCTGTCGCTCACCGAACGAAGCGCAGTAACAAGTTGCTGCTATTGAGACGGCGATTTTCTGCGAGAGTGTGGTACTACTCCGGACGAACCGGCCCGCGGCTGTATTCAGACAACTGTCAACAGTGCGTGATAATGTAATTTATATTTATTACCTTAGGCGTTATTTAGAGAGAGATAACGTTAATGAAAACGGACTTTAATTGCCTCTTTTTCATTCACAAAAAGATTCTCAGGAACTGAAAATTTGCTAGACAACATTTGTCCTAACATGTGCGACTCGTGGGCTTAACTTATGTAATGGATTAATCAGTATAGAAAGAAAAACAAAACCATTGAGGGTATAATACCATAATCGCCACGCTTGATGTATTGGTAATCTTATTGGTAATCAGAGTTAGTATTACTATGTTTTTTTTTTACTAATATTTATTATGTTTATCAGGATAAGGATTCTGGTGTGGAGTCCAAATGCGAAGAGGCGCCGCAAAATAACGAGCAGCCAGAGTTCAATTTGGATGAGTTTCTCAAGTTTGATTCTATACCCGACGTGCTCACGGTAAGTGTTCCAAAAGATTTTTTGTTAAATATCCATCCAGCTAGCCATCAGCCTATATACACACTTACTATTGGACACGGGGATAATCATCTCGTTATCCAGGCGGTGGCGATCGCAATTGGTGTTTTAAGTTCAGTATGGTTGTAGCACATTCACTCAGCCGATTTTTACGACTCCCACGAGTTGGTAAGGGGCGCTGCCACTATATTCTTAGTCAACATTCGGGAATCTAAGAGCTTCGTGGATAGTGGATACCAATTATTCTGGTAGTAAATGGTTCTAAATTGTAAAGTACTTTAGAGTTTGGGCTTGAAATGTCTCTCTGCAGAATCTCTCGAATTCTACATTGTAGTCGTTTTTACATTGACACGGCATAAACATTATCAGTTTCTGACATGTTTCAACAGGAATGTTTGGCCATGCCTCACAAAAAGCTTCATTAAGTTTATCTAAAGTTGTAGTACGATAAGTGGCAACTTTTTTCTTGATTTCGTGCCAAAGGTGTTCAATTGGGTTGAGGTCCGGGCTATTTGCTGGCCAATCTAGCACCGATACTGACTAACTGGTAAGAAACGACTTGACTGAACGGGCAGTATGTTTCGGGTCATTATCCTGCTGAAACGTCCATATAATACGGAGATGCTCCTCAGCATAGGGAAGCATAGTTACTTCCAATATTGCCTTCTATTAATTTTGGTCTAAGTTACCCTGAACTTTCCTCACAGGTCCCACTCCACGTCCAGAAAATGAACCCCACATTTTAATATTTCCACCGCCATGTTTCACCTGTTTTTTTGTGAATCCTGGATTCATTTCCGCTTTTACAGGACGCCGTACATATTGCCTTTCATCTGAAGAAATCAAATTAACCTTGGTCTCGTCATAGAATAATACATGTTGCCATTGGGCGTAGGTCCAATGTTCTTTCTTCAACAACGGTACTTTGCGAGCCACCGTTCCGAACAACCCTACTTCTACCAGACGTCGTCGAACGGTCCTCGCGGATACACCGCCTCTTTCGTCTGCCCCAAACACTTGGTGTTTTATTAAAATAGAGCCTAGAAACGGATCTTTCTTAGCTAACCTGGTTATCATTCTATCTTCTTGCGGAGTTGTTTTTCTCGATCTTTTTGTTCTGGACACATTTAAAGCTGTGTTATAGCGCCTGAAATGTTGCATTGCATTGCACACCATAGTTTTTGAACAATTTAAATGTTGTACTATCCTTCGGTATGACCAACCACGCTCGACAAACTTCATGATATTTTTTCGTAGTGTTGGATCGCAACTTTTATTTTTGCCCATTTTCTTCAAGATAATTCTCGAAACTTAAAATTAAAAATCTGGATTAAACTACCACAAAACAATAAGAGAAGAAATAAAACATGACACAGACACCATGAACGCTGCTAAGTATTCGAAACGTTGGACAATCCAAAATAAAATATAAACGCGATAAAATCCATAAAGTAGTTTTATTTACAATGTGTACCACTCGTGTAAACATCAGAAATCATTGATAATAAGTATTTATGTTTGTAGAACGGCTCTGGCGAAACGGAGGGTGGAAGCAGATTCAGCCGTTGGTTTCGAAGAGAGAGTCCAACCAACGACGCTAAGCATTATGAGAGGCTGCTACACAACATGGTTGATGGTAAATATCGTTTATAATTACTGCACATTAGTGGCATTATTATCTAAATACAGATAGCACCAATTGTTGTGAATTGTATTCTCATTCAGAATAATTCTTTGTGAAATCGACCAACAATTGATTTGATTTTGGGTGTAAGTTTTATCTGTCAAAAAAACTATGGGGTATTGACACTATTTTTATAATATACATAGTTTATATACATAATAAATAGAATATGCAGACAAACAAAGGAAAACTCTGACTAAAAATCTATATATACCTGTCTAAACATTGTAGTATATAAGGCCAATTTAAATTTTACTGTCCATGTAGTACAGAGTAAGATTACAATTCATCACCCCCCTATCTTGCCTGTGGGTGTCGTATAAGGCCAGTAAGGGATTACAATATGCAGATAACATCTATCCAAGAGAAGGAAAACTCGAAATAAAACCCTATACCAACCCGCCTGACCAGTGTGGGATAGTATTTAGACCTACCTATAGGCCTAGTTATTTGCCTCTTATTGTGGAGGAGGCTCGAATCCAGCAGCGGGACGTATGTGAACTGTGATGATGATGATGATTTAAGTCTTACTGCAGAGGAGGTACAAGCCCAGTAGTAGGACGTATATGAGCTGAGATAATGATGTAGAGTATTCTTAACCACCAAACTAAGTTTTATATGTACCCAGGGTAATAACCCTGGTTTCGTCCCAATTACATGGTAGTCCACAGAATATGCCATCTTGTTCTATACAACCTTATGAGATGTCCCTGATTCATATCATGCTGACTACAATCCATTCATTGTTTTATTTTAGGTCTTTCCTTGCCCGCTGAAGCTTACGACTATCATATTTCAAACTTTTCCTCAATATATCTTTCATCTTGTCTCATCACACATCCATATCATGATGTGGTAAACGAGGTGGCCAAGAGCAAATCTGATGGCAAGCGATGCTGCTGCTCATGGACCTTTTCTGGGCCGTTGCCTACCATGAAGAAAATGAAGGGAGTGTGAATGCGTGCAATGAAGCTCTCTAAACCCACCACACTCAAACACCCTGAAAAAGTTGGGCTGCCGATTCTCTTGCTTACCGAACGAAATACGAGAATACGTAGATTTTCTGCTAGAGTGTGGTACTACCGCGGCCGCCGACAGTGTGGTCCTACCATTTGGAACTATTTATATATACGTATGAATTATTTTCAGAATTGGACAATAGTCGTTCGGAAGCTAGTCCAGTGGTCAACATGGGCGTGACGGTTGGCGTTGGAAGTGGTGGTGGCGGTGGCGGAGGAGAGTCACACATGTTCGCGCCAATATCACCAGCAGCACGCGCCCCATTCGCTCCACATCCCTCTTCGCTGTTCGACTTACTATTGAGAGCTAACGCCAATGCCCACGACAATAGACCCGGTAACATTAACATTATAATAATATTTCTGAATAAAAAAAAAACACTGACTGTTTTCCCATAGATGCCATTGTCAAAACTGGACCAAAATGAAAAGTAATGTAAAAAAAGAATCTTCAAAATAGGTTCACTCAGTCGAAAGTTCTGAGGTAACAAACATAAAAATAAAAAGAACTGCCATAGAATTGAGAACCTCCTCCTTTTTCGAAGTCCGTAAAAAAAAAGATACAACGGGAAGGCATCCCAACTAAAGTAAAAAATCAAAAATACATATTACATAGAAAACTGACTTTTAGGATATTGATATAAATTGTCTCTGTGGTGACAGATTAAGAATACAATTCATCACTCGCCATCTTGTCCGTGGATTTCGTAAAAGACTACTAAAGGATATAATATGCACATGACATCTATGCAAGAAAAGGAAAACTCGAAGCAAACCCCTATACAAACCTCTCTGACCAGCATGGTATAGTAGATCAATTTCTTTCCCATTGTGGAAGAAGCTCAGGCCCAATAGTGGAATGTATTTGAACTGAGATAATGATGAATATAAATTTTACATATTTGCCGTATGGTGACTAAATAAGATCACAATTCACCACCACCTTTCTTTCTTTTCCTTACCAACCCACTGTGGCATATTATGTAAATTTTCCTATTATTGTGGCAGTGGCTCGAGTTGAACAATGAACTGAAATGAATACGCATTTATTTGCAGTAAATATATATTTATATTATTTATAAAAAATACTGTTCAGAGGGTGTCACTATCAGTTGTCTGTCCGTCAACTGATTAGTGCCACTACGGCCGCGCGACCCCGGACTGCTCCAGCTGCTGCTGTCGTCCCTCTTTCCTATATCCCATGACAGTAGTATCCTTAACCCATTTTCTTCCTTATTCGTCCACCATGTCCCATCCTTTTCGCCATAAACGAGAATTCCCGAGGAGGGTTGGCGTCAGGCAGGCGGCCGGCCATAAAATTAATAGCCGTATCTTTTTTACAACATGGTTTTGAGGTAAAAACATGTTGTGCCGACCCCACTTAGCATGGGATGAGGGCAGGCAAATGATGTTGATAAAAAATACATATTTAGAACTTGCTATTGCTCTGCAATTATCCTTAGAATTATGAAATAATAAAGTTTGTAAGTATGAATGTGTATAGTATACTCTAAAAACACTGACAAATTTTTCACTCATACTAAGTTATTTTAACTCTTGACTGCTGTAACCTAATTTTTCATCATCATCATCTCAAACCATGATCCACTGTTGAGCTCGGACCTCCTCCACTATGGGAGGGGAATGACCCACGATACCAATATAAATAACCTAAAATAAAAACTGCGTGGTGACGGAGTAAGAATACAATTCACCACTCCCTATCTTGTCCGTGGATGTCGTAAAAGACCACTAAGGAATATAATATGCATATAACATCTGTGCAAGAGAAGGAAAACTCGAAATGAAACCCTATACCAACATGTCTGACCAGCATGATATAGTAGGTCAAATTCACTCCCATTGTGGAGGAGACCCGAACCCAAGAGTGGGACGTATGTGGGCTGAGATGATGATGATGATGAAAATAAAAACTGTCTTTTTGTTTATTATAGAAGTGAATCACGTAGGCAGTGGCAAGGTCCACAGTCTGGAAGAGCTGGAGGCACGGCTGCGGCCGCAACACTCGCATATGCATCATCACAATGTACCTGATCATGATCTCACCGCCTTCAAACGCCTTGTGAGTACATTTTTTTTTTACACGAAAGTCGCACATTCTTGCTACTGTATAAATAGTGTATTACTAAGTACTAAAGCCCGTGCAGAATTTTGAGTCTTCCTTTTTCACCATTCCTTTTTTTTAATACATACTTTTATTCATGACCATAGATACAAAGTCTTTCAGTCGCATACATTAAAACAATTTAAAGAATCTTAAAGACAATTCAGTATTACAAAATTCGGCTAAACTTACTATAACTAAGTAAATATCATACAATTAAGCTAATATAAACTTCAATAAGACTCATCATCATCATCATCATTTCAGCCTATTGTCGTCCACTGCTGGACGTAGGCCTCCCTCATGTTGCGCCACAATGAGCGGTCCTGTGCCGCCTGCATCCAACGACGCCCAGCTACTTTCACTAGGTCATCGGTCCACCTAGTGGGGGGGCGTCCTACACTGCGTCGTCCGATACGTGGTCGCCACTCGAGAACCTTTCTTCCCCAGCGGTTGTCGGTTCGTCGAGCGATGTGGCCTGCCCATTGCCACTTCAGCGTGCTAATTCTTCGTGCTATGTCGGTTACACCCGTTCTTCTGCGGATTTCCGTATTCCGGATTCTATCTCGCAGAGAAATCCCGAGCATAGCCCGCTCCATAGCACGCTGAGCGACTTTGAGCCTTGATATGAGGCCTACATTTAGGGACCACGTTTCCGTGCCGTAAGTCATCACTGGTAACACACACTGGTCAAAGACCTGTGTTTTCAGACACTGAGGTATGTTGGACTTTGAAGTATCGATACTTTCGTTTCGATACTTTAATGAGTACAATACTTTTTCTTCGATACTACTCATGAGTACAGTATCGATAGGTATGCGGGTAAAACCGCAAGGCGCTGCTAGTTTGTTTATATATTGTTTATTTTAGTTGGCGCAAGTGTCGGGTGGGCACGCCGTGGCGGCGGCGCCGGAGCCCCCGCCGAGACACCCACAGCCACAACCACAGCCTATGAGTTTGTTGCAGGTAAAGTCACTCATTTTCTTGGGTGTAAATATAACTTAATTTCTTTATTGTCTGTCTGTCAGGAGTTTTGTTCTTCTGAAATAAATACAACACACTGCACTAAGGAAATAATCCTTGTATTGAGGGGGTCTTTACAAACATATAATTTATCATCATAGCCTACACACGTCCCACTGTTGGGCTCAGGCCTCCTCCACAATGGGAGGAAATTTGACCTACTATACCATGCTGGTCAGACATGTTGGTATAGGGTTTCATTTCGAGTTTTCCTTCTCTTGCACAGATGTTATGTGCATATTATATCCCTTAGTCGTCTTTTACGGACATCCATGAGTAGTGGTGAATTGTATTCTTACTCCGTCACCACACGGAAAAACATATATAATTAGCAGACACAAATTACATCCAGACTCGGAACAACAATGTGTGGATCGCACAAAGTATTGTCCTGCGTGGGATTCGAACCCACGATATTCGAACGCATGGGAGGTCGATATCTTAACCACTGTTGCAGTTTTGTATATTACCACCAAAATCAAGGATGATATCGGTACCAGTGATCAAATAGCAATGGTGAGGTAATATGGTGGGTTATGGGGTTGGAAGCAGCTCCTCAAGTGCCCCGGACGTTCAAGCGAGGTGTATCATAGAATGTAAAAAAAGGGGTTTATTTATATAATCTGAACCGTAATATTATTTCTTATTTTTCCATAGTTCCTCCTATATAAAAACCAGCACCGGGTTCATCATACTAATTGCAGCGATTGTGACACTAGCACCCTTCGTTTGTGGGGCCTATGTCCAAATGTGGAGATATATACATACTGATTAGATGGAATGGATTTGTTTGTTGTCTACCTGACCAATACATACATTATCCATGCGCTATGGATTGACTTTAGCCATCTCATAGGTTCATCAATGATACCTACTGTCAAATCATTTCGTGGCAATCTATTCCAATCGTTCTATTAAGTAAGTAAATGAGCGTGAGTTTACGTGTGACAACCGAATTCTCCGTTCGTATTGGCCATCTTAACTCTCAATGAATTTGTCTAATTTTTGTTGCCATATTGGTTCTGCCGACACTAAACCGTAATAATTTCGTTGTAGATGTTAAATAAAAGTATGGAGCAGCAACAGAAAGCTCAACAGCAGCAACAACAACAACAGCAGCAGCAACCGCACATACCACAGGAGCTCCTATACAAGCTCCTGCAAGTGCAGGTAATCTACAATTTTAATTTTTCTGCTTTGATTTTTAATCTGGCGCCAGAATTTTACCAGGTCAATCAAAAATCTTCTTCTTCTTATTTAATGGCAATGAGCTACAATAATATGAGCTATTGGTGCCAGTGTCGAGTATATTGATTATTATTCACATCTTTAGTCTTAGTCTTTCAGTCAGTCGTTAGCATGACTTGGTGCTGATATCCAAGTCATGCGTCTCTGGAAATTTGGGCAGAATGTCAAAATGCAGGCAATTCACTATTATAGCATTTTCACTGCATTTCAGAATTTTATCTGCATTATATTACATAAAATATCAGCAAAATTATTCAATATAATACTTTAAAACACTAAAATAATGAAAAGAATATAAAAGCCATCAAAAATCTTATACTCCGGCCGCTCTGAGTTTGCGGTTCTGACACATATCAATTCGTCATAACTAGTGATGTACAATAAATAACATTCATTATATTTAATAACATTATTTATTAAATTCAATATAGATTTTGTTTTTATAGGAATTACTTCGCATGTTTTTTTTAAAAATGCCTTCATCTTTTTTATGCTATACGGTGAAGAAGTATTATTGCCGGCTCCATAATCTTTAATTTGAGCCCAGATTAGTTCTATGGTATTGTACTTGCAGTGGAATAGGGGAATTCGAAGAACGCAATAAGCGTTTTCCAGAGCCAACTCATCTAAAACATAACAAACTTATGCCGGCTTATGGTCATTGACTAATTTCATCAACTCTGCTTTTAGTGTAAACATATTTTCGTCATTGCCACGTCTTTGCAGCCACCGATTCCTCTTTTTATTAGCTTTGGTAGGTGCTTTATTTAATTGCACCAAATGATTAGGGGTGTTATCCATTAACATAACTAAAGGCTCTGGGAGGCCAGGTAGCAACACATCCTGGAACCACTCCTTGAATGCAGTCGCATTCATTTCTTCGTGGTAGTCAGTAGTAGTTTTTGACTCAAAAACCAATAAACCGTTTCCACAAAACCGTACTTTGCACAACAAGCGTGGCATATTATGAGTCGTGTTCCTTTACCCATTGGCACTTTCGACGATGACGCTTGAGTGTCATTTGTCCAAGAACGAGAAAGCGTGTGGTTGGGGTTTAGCCTTATCTCGTCGATGAAAGCGGTATTGTCCCAATTATCAATATTTTTCGCTTCTTTCAAAAAGTTAATTGTTTTTAAAATTATGTTATTCCTTTCTAAAAGAATTTTCCAGAAGAAACAAATCAGCTGCTTTCAAAGATGCTAGAACCGATGACCTATTAAGGTATTCACTTCTGGGATAATAACTGCTATATATATGCTTCCGTGTGATGACAGAATAATAATACAATTCATCACCCCCTTTTGCTACCTGTGGGTGTCGTAAAAGACGATTAAGGGATTATAATATTCATACAATATCTAAGCAAGGGAAGGAAAATTCGAAATAAAACCCTATACCAATACATCTAACTACCATGCAGTTGGTCAATTTCCCTCCCATTGTGGAGGAGGCTCGAGCTCAGTACTTGGATGTTTATGAACTATGGTGAGTGATGATAAATGAATGTGATTCCTTATAGCATCAGCCTCAAAGCTATCATTGTCTGTTATAGGTTCATTTCTGCATTTCCTTTTTTGGTGTTCATAAAATATTTTCTCCAGTGCCCGAGGAGCCGAACTTTTCTGTATTAATATTTGTTATTGTCCGTTCGCTTATTCTAAGCGCCTGAGAGATCCGTTCTTGTCTTGTTATAATTACGGGGTCAGCCATTTTGTCTTTCAAGCTCAAGGTAATATTGAAGCTTGATAATTAGTGCTCGTGTTTCACTTTTCAATATTTAACCGTGTTACAGCGTTATTATTTTGTACCGAAAGTGCAACTACCGAAAGTGTACTCATATAACAAGGAGAATCAGTCAAATAAACAATAACAGTCACGAGAAAATACGTATTGAGAAACACTGGAGAACGTAGTCTATGCGCGCGAGACGACAAGAAATGACTCTTTGTGACTGTCATAAAATGGCGGTCCCTACAACGCTATTACGGGTAGCCATTTTTCACTAGTAATATAAAGTAGTAAGCCATTTTATTTTCATTTTTTTTATAGATGTGATTGTTATCACGATATTTATTTTCTTAAGTTTTGATTGGGTGTACCTTTGTCGCATTACTAACTTTATTAAATAGTAAATACATTATATATTATAAAATAAAATTATAACATTTTATTAATATTATATTGTAATTTATGTTGTATTTAAACAGCAGCACCAACAACAACAACAGCAGCAGCAGCAGCAGCAACAACAACAACATCATCAAGCAGCCCATGTAGGGGGCATGGAGATGGGTGGCATGTCGCCTTCAGACCGCGAATTATTGCAGCGACCCGAGGCCCAGGCCATTGTACGCGGTATGTATATGCTTGTTCACCGATTGGGCTAACACTTCATCATTATTAACCTTCAGATTTTATAACCACCAGTCCTAAAAAATTAATGTGTGTATCGCGGATGAGTTTACAAATATGCTTTTCTTCATCATCTGGAGGGATTTTGACCTACTATGTTCGAGTTTTCCTTCTCTTGCACAGATGTTATTTGCAAATTATATCCCATAGTCGTCTTTTACGACATCCACAAGCAAGATAGGGAGCGGTGAATTGTATTCTTAATCCGTTACCACACGGAATATGCTTTTAAAAGAAATAAATTAAACCCAGTTTAGGAAAAAAAAAGATTAATGCAATCAGTGTAAAGTTTGCTACATTACGTTTTACACAGATTAATTTGCTACTTACTACTCGCGCCAATAAAGAGACAAATCATAAATAGCGGCGCTAATAATTCTCCCTAGCATGTTACGTCTGTTTTTAATCATACACATCAGTACACACAAATAAATAATCAGATTAATCGGGTCCTTTCTAAATTCTTTGTTATATTTCATTATTTTCTGTTAAGGTTTATCTTCGTTATTAACGTTCGGCAATCCTAATCCTCTTCCCCTCTTATGTATTGCAGACGAAGTTGCGCGTCTAATCTTTTATGTACACAGCTTAATTTATATTTATTGTCTGCAGGCCTGAAAACCGGTGAGATAACGGTCCAGCATTTAATGCAACAACTTAGCAATCCAGGCCTTCAAAGTCGCCATCGAGAAGTTCTGCTAACAATACTGCGATTACAGCAACAACAAAGACAGGTGACTGTGTATTCTTTTTTTTTTGTATTTAATTATAGGGCTTGGATGCTAAGTGACCAAATCGCCATATAAAATTGATTTGAGACTAATTTACTACTATAATATTTGGGCTGTGTGAATATATATTCACTTGGGATTTTCAATATGTTTCAGAGTAAGAATACAATTCGTTACTCCCTATCTTGGTCGTGGATGTCGTAATAGACGACTAATGGATTAAATGTTCCTATAAGCTCTATGTTATCCATGTGGTAACAATTGACCGTCCCCCTTTCTTGCCTGTGGGCGTCGCCAAAACAAGGGATATAATATGTTTATAACATCTATGCAAGGGAAGAAAAACTAAAAAAAAACCAATGCCAACACGTCTGACCAGCGTAGTATAGCAGATCAAACGCACTCATAAAGGAGGACGCCCAAGCCCAACGGTGGAACATATATGCGATGTGATGATGATAATGAAATCGTCTGACTATCGTGGTTATATGGGTTAATTGCACTCCTATTACGGAGGAGGATCGAGGCCAGTAGTGAAACGTATATATGAGCTGAGATAATGAATGATTTTTATAGCTAATAAGACATGTATTTCGTTATTAATAGTTCGGTGTCAAAATTAATCTGGCATTTGTCGCAAAGACGTGCAGTTAAATTTTACTCAAACGCTAATATATACTTATACAACATTCAATTAGTTTTCTAGACCAAACCGTTTGACCAGCATGGCATAGCAAATTAAAATTTGGCATATTGTAGATGGCGGAGGCTTCGATGGCAGCTGGCGCGAACACACATCTTGTAGTACCACCACATCATCAGCCATTACGCTTGTCACCATTGCCGCATCAAGGTAAAGTTTCTTATCCATAGTCATGGATTTTTATAGTATATTAAGTGACCTTTTTTTTTTTTTGTTAACGCTGTGGTGCGCAATTTACGCACTACCACTCGCCGGTAACAGACGAGGGGGGTGTGTGGGACTCACCAGTCGGCTATGCAACCGGAATACCCACTAAAACCAACAGCGGTCCCTTCCGCGCTTTTACGGAGTGCCGGAGAGATCGTCTAGTGACATTCGATCCCCGACATATTAGGTGACCTGATGAATGATGTTCTGTAAAAAACTAAAAAAAAAACAAAACAAAGTCAAGAGGACTGCTGACAGAAGTGAAAATTAATAACTGTGAACATAGTTGCTATTTTTGGATCAATCTATCAATTACATTCTCTATTCACACAAAAAAGTGCTCAACGCGCCTATAAAGTTTTCACTTCAAAAATAAAGATTGCAGCTCTATATACTGGGTCCAATTGGCAATCTAAACCATTCTTGAAACCATCCGAGCCTTCACAAAAATTTCATCAAAATTGGTTCAACGGTTTAGGAGATGTACAATCATATATACTTGGTTCGCGGTGTAAAACAAAAACTTCTGTTTGACAATTATCTTTAAGTAACAATAACATTTTTCACTCACTTCGATTTCCATGAACCAAAACTTATTGCTGCAATCTCACCTTAATCTATATGTAAAAACACAACCAAAGAATCTATTTCACGGTATTAGAGATTAGCGTGTACAAACAGATATACAGAATATAAGATTAAATATAATATTAATTAAAAATAATCTATGAAATAATTTTTATATGGACGCAGCATACTGTGTTTCGCCTATAATGGCCACAAGTCCGAATGCTCTCGCCGTACACCATCCAGGTAGTATATTACTTATTAATCTGTTGAATTATTCACCAATATTTCATCTTAAATATGCATATAACATTTATGCAAGTGAGGGCAAACTTGAAATTAAATCTTATACCAACACGTCTGACCAGCGTGGTATAGTAGGTCAATAAGTAGATCTGTATATTTTAAAGAGCAAATTAAGGATTATTTGTCTCTTAAAGCATTTTCTATGTAGTAACGTAGTAAAAATATAATTCGCCACCTACTATCTTACCTGTGGGTATCGTAAAAGACGAATTAGCGATGTAATATGCATATAACATCTATTTCAGAGAAAGATAATTCTAATTGGTAAAACAAACCGTCTGATCAACATGGTATAGTACGTTCATTCCTATTGTAAAGGTGGCTCAAGTCTAGTAGTGAGACGAATGTGAGCCAAGAGGAAGAAAAATCTCTTAATGGAGAAGAAAGTTTGAAACATTAAGATAGTTGAATACATATATTATTGAAGAAAATTTGATTAAATTATCTTACTTAACTACTAATTGTAAGATCCCAAGTTTGAATCCTAATTTCGGATACTGTTGAATTTTGACATCAGGCAAATCTCGGAGATAATGCTACTTATTTGTTTGGGTCTGTAAGTGAGAAATTTTGGTTCCGTTTTATTTTCAAATTGCCTTTACATATGTGTGTTTTTTTTAAATACCCTAAGGATAGGATAATACTCCTTAACATATAATTAACTAGATTCTGCTCGCGACTTCGTACGCGTGGTATAGATACTTTGGGCTAACGCTAACTTTAACCTAAGACTTTGTTTACATAGAAGGTGAAAATATTTTTTAATAATACGATTCACACATGATTTATGTGAAAATTTAGCCGCTTACACAACGGTAGCTCTCAAAAGGAAAAAACCTCAATTTTGAAACATTCTTCATTGGTGCTCCGCTCCTGTTGATCTTAGCGTGATGATAATACTACTGCCTATAGCCTTCCTCGATAAATAGGCTATCTAACACTGAAAGAATTATTGAAATCGGACCAGTAGTAATTCCTGAGATTAGTGCGTTCAAACCAACAAACTCTTCAGCTTTATATATTAAGTATAGATATAGAAGTATAGATATAAATTACACTCCATCTCAGTACAACAATTTATGGATCGGACAAATTATTGTCCTGCATGGAAATTGAACCAGTGTCATCAGCACGGTAGGTTGGTATCTTAACTAGTATGCCGTCTGTGAAGTCGTTTGCGTGTTGTATAGTTTTTATATATTTTTATTATATTATTCTCTTATATAACAATTGGGTGCAAAGGGTACAACGTCGTCAATGTTCATTGATTCGCTTAACCTTACAGGTGTGTCGTCCCGCATCCCGTCCCCACGTGAATTAGTTGCGCATACACAGTCCATCATGCAGAATGCCCTTATCAAGAAGAAGCTAGAGGAGCAGCGAGAGAATTATCGCCGTCGCCAGGAAATACCACAGCCCAAGCAATCCACACCTATATCATTCACACCCACCTCGGTGAGACTTCATTTAAAACCATCTACTTATCGGTCTATCAATGTATGTAGTTGAATGGGGGCACGTTTCACTGTACTCATGGTTTCGAAAAGTGGATAATGACATAATGACAATGGTTACAACTGCAATTTGCGATTGCAGTTGATGTTACAAGTATCTCAGGAAAATGCTACTATCTCCTCTATTTATGCTCGCTTAGCCGATTTTTAAGACTCCTACGAGAAAGTGAAGAGTGACTATATGTGATACTCTTAATCCGTCATTATACAACGTTTTACTGTTAAAAACACTTATTTGCAAGCAAGAAAAGAACACACATCCATTGGGAATCCATTCCTTGTGCTATACAAAGTCCGTCCGTCCGTCTATCATCTATACAAAGTCCGTCCTCATGTGGAGTACTGCTCACATCTCTGAGCAGGTGCGCCCAAATATCAGCTAGACCCGCTTGACTGCCTGCAAAGACGGGCTGTTCGAATCGTCGGGATCCCAATCTTACGGACAGATTAGAGTCCCTGGAGCACTCCAATTTTATTTATTGGTATAGACTAGCCGACCCGGCGAACTTTGTACTGCCATAATTTTTTTCGTAAATATATTTTTTAAATTTACGAAAAAGTCTTGTCTATTGCCGTCATTTGCGTTTTGTTATTACATGATAGATGCGTTTTTGTTATACCACGTTTTATAGTAACTTGTATTTTCTTTGACGTTTTATGTCAAGTCCCACGGATCGAACGGGATAAAAAGTCCTATGTTTGTCTCCTGGTTCTAAGCTACCTCCCCGCCAATTTTCAGGTAAATCGGTACAGCCGTTCTTGAGTTATAAATAGTATAACTAACACAACTTTCTTTTATATATATATATATATAGATTGTTTTTTGTGTAATATACCTTCTAAGATCGAACTACATCATACTAGAACAGTTGCCCCATAACCTGATACACCCCTGTATGTTAGTATTTATAAAACTTGTTTTTGAAGTAACTGGTTCCATAGTGGGTAACAATGCCTGTTCTTCTTTCTTTTTATATTTTATTTTTATTTGTAACAGGTACTACGTAAGATGACAGCAGAGAAGGAATCTGATTCGCCCAGTCCAAAGCAGCAGCAATGGACACAACCGCTTAAAGTACCCCAGGGCAGGCCTATCGTTAAGGTAATTTATATTTATTCTCTAAATATAATTTTACTGTTCTGTCTCTAAATATAATTTTACTTATATACATTATTTTACTCATGTTATACATTGGTTTATTGTGGGTAGGTGTGTTGACATGTGGGCCTACTCCTGGATATAGGTCTGTCTGAAGAGGATTAATGACAATCTAAGTTAATAAGCTTTACAAGCTTTGCTGGTTTAAAGATTTTACGAGAGTCGGGACCCCAACTCTGAAGGCATTTCCGTGTGGTGGATTTTGGTGATGACTTTAGTATCACCGAAACCTATTGCATGCATTTACACTCCCTTGACTTTCTTCCCAGTAGGCAATAATAATTTACCATCAGGTGTGCTGATTGCTTGTTTGCCACCAATAGCAATAAACAAAAAACGTTCACCACCAGGGGATTGATTATGTACTAAGCCTTTTTCACCAAGCAACGGCCCCTTACTTTTAAGTAGCATAAAGGCAGCACAAGTTAAAGTATCAATATTATTTATAACACTTACTTATTTCGATAGGGAAATCAGGGCGGCACAGTTCCGACAATGGGTTACGCGACAACACCCACAGATTATCAACAGCATTATCTTAATCAACAACAGGTAAGTCTTTTAAATTTGCCCGCACCATAGACTATTCTCCACACACAAATTTCACCAGTATGATAAAAGGCAATTAGGAGAATGGCTATGCTCCTGACATTTCGGTTGGGTTGCAACAACTGGCACCGGTGGCGTTTGAAGATATTTTGAGAAACATTCCAACATAATTTATTTATTACTAGCAACGCCCTGCGGTTTTACCCGCATAGTATACCCCTTCCCGTGGGCATATCGAGATAAATTATATCCTATGTGTAATTCTAATATGTAAGCCATATTATTATGAAGTTTCATCAAAATCCATTCAGTAGTTTTTGCGTGAAGGAGCAACTAACATCCTCACATACAAACTTTCGCGTTTTTAATATTAGTAGGATCATAATAACATTACGAAAATATATGGGAATGTCTGGCTCCTACACTATTTATAAACTGTATTGCATAAGTAATAAACATAGAAATGTATAATAAACTAGCAACCCGCCCTCGCTTCGCTTCGATTATAGGTTATAGTCGTTTTACCCGCGTAGTGCCCGTTTCCGTGGGAATACCGGGTAAAATATAGTCTAGTTTACGCCCTGATATTATAGCTTTCCATTGGTGAAAGAATTTTTGAAATCGGTCCAGCCATTTTGAAGATTACCCGGAACAAACAGACAGACAGACAGACAAAAATTTTTTAATTGCTGTTGTAGGCATAGGTGTCGTGCAAATAACCGTGTGAGCATGAAAAAAGCCTATTATTTTGACATTACAAACAGACACTCCAATTTTATTTATTGGTATAGATATATATTCTAAGCTTAAAAAAAAAAGCTTAAATAAATAAGAAATTGAAAATAAGTTTAAATTATTTTACAAACCATAATCTTAACCACACAAAGGTGTGTAAATGAGAGTAAGTTGAAACTGCCCATGTTCTTGACGTTTTGACCCTACGAGGCGATTAAAGATGTTCTATACTATATATCTCCAATCGCGCTTTTAAAAAATATTACAAAGTGTACAGTGGCGTAACTACAGGGTGGCAAGTCGGCAAAATGCCACGGGCCCCCAGTCGGAGGAGGAGGTCGGAGGATCCCAACATAAATACTATTATTGTTGGTTCAGCTTCCTTATATATTTGGAGGGTCCGATGAATTTGCCACGGGCCTCGAACGGTATAGTTACGCCATTGAAAGTGTATCTATTAAGTGGCCAAAAATATGACAAGAATGCGACATTGAATTAGCAATATTTGAGAAACTATTTTTATTTACATTGCTCTTGAGGGTCGTAAAATATAGCTAAGAGCTTTATATAGAACTGGGCTAATTCCGAGGGTCCGATGAATTTGCCACGGGCCTCGAACGGTATAGTTACGCCATTGAAAGTGTATCTATTAAGTGGCCAAAAATATGACAAGAATGCGACATTGAATTAGCAATATTTGAGAAACTATTTTTATTTACATTGCTCTTGAGGGTCGTAAAATATAGCTAAGAGCTTTATATAGAACTGGGCTAATTCCATCTGATGACCTTTGGTCGACAATTGCATTCCCAAGGGGCCAGTCGTAAAACTATTGTCAATAACTTTTGCAATATGTGCAATGAAAGTGTACATATTCAGTTGATCCCAAGTAATTGGGAGAAGAGCAGGATAATACGATGATGATATTTTTATTGTAAATTTAAGGGTTTTTACTTATTTACTCAAGTTATTTATAATTTACAGCAAATGCTTAGCAGTGTACGACCCTTCCCTCATCCTCCGCAGAGACAGCAAATCCCTAATTCGGTAAGTTACAATCAATTAGATCAGTAAATAAATTTTGGAATTAGTATAATATTACCCTATATCAATGTTAACTCGTGTGACCAAAGTATTGAAGTTTACGGACGGACAAATGTCTACCCAATGGGGAGCAATCCCAAAATTGCAACGCCTGACACGCGAGTTAAAAGACTGCTTGGTGTTATAAGTCTCCTAGGAAAAAAGTGCTATTCATTCTTCTGGTAAGCCTAATCCTCATGGAAAACTAAAGCATGGTGACCCATTTGTATATTCTTAACCTATCACCAAATAGGGACTACCATACTGAGGTGCCCCATAATAGGGTTTGAATGGACTGAAGAATGAGAAGAAATGTGTGCTTTTTTATAAGAAAGGTATGCTCATCTCAGCCTGCATACGTCCCTATGTTGGACACAGGCCACCTCTAGGTAAGGCAATTTAGCTTACCGTGGCATGTTGACACAAGTTGTCATGTGGTTTAATTTTCAGATTTCCTTCATTTGCAGTGCGTCCTCGTTTTACAGTACCCACGAGTAAAGAAGGGTTGGTAAGCCTTATATTGTTACTCCCATCACCCATATATCCCATAAGTAACGCCATAACGCTTGCCAAGGTGGCGTGGCGTTCTGCTGCTATTCCTCATTTATGAGGCAAGCCAATTTCCCGCAGTTGATGGGAAAAGACTGACTGATAATGATGAACATATACACTGTAACGATCATCTCCTTCAAAGTAGGGAGGAATTTGACCGTTGACCTACTATATCACACTGGTAAGACGAGTTGATTTAGATTTTATTTGGAATTGCCTCCCCTTGAATTCAAATCATTTATTATGCATAAACCCCGAGAGGGCACTCGCATATTGTCAGGTTTACATAATTAAAATAAATTATCCAAAAAAATAAACTACCGCCGGATCGGAACGCGACCGCTACTGAGAAGATCCGGCAAGAAACTCAGCGGGCCTGTCCATCGTTTTTAATTATTTTTTTCTTCTTACTAGATATAAAATTATGTACAATATGTTTTATAAGGACTAGCTCCGGTGTGATGCCCTTCGAACCACAAAATACGTAATATAATTCAAATGATTATGGCTGGACCAGACCCCACAAGCGGCACCCGATCACGAGTTAATTACTAGAGCAGCCATCACTCCCCTCAACCACTATGGAGGGAAGGGAGAGAGCCGCTCCACGCAGCTACCGCAAGTACTTCCTTCAGTGAGCATGACCAACACCATATGTTACAAACGGTGAAAAACAAAATTTCGTTAGGCAAAACACGCCACGCTTTACAAAAATTAAAAAAAAAAAACAGTTTATATAAAATATAAAAAAGGCATATTATGTATCTAGCTCATCCCTCTTTTACGACACCCACGGGCAAGATAGAGGAGTGAATTGTGTTCTTACTCCGTTATCACACGACAAACACTGTAATAATCTGCATCTTTTTCATTTTCAGTACAACAATATGAACAATATGGCGCGTGGCATGTCTGGTGGTACATCATTACACAAGCTGCTTATACAATCCCATCAGAGGAGTATTAACGGTACTGTTTTATTAATTTAACTAGCAACCCGCCCTCGCTTCGGTTATAGGTTATAGTCGTTTTACCCGCGTAGTTCCCGTTCCCGTGGGAATAACGGGATAAAATATAGCCTAGTTTACGCCCTGATATTATAGCTTTCCATTGGTGAAAGAATTTTTGAAATCGGTCCAGCCGTTTTGAAGATTACCCAGAACAAACAGACAGACAGCCAAAATTTTTTTAATTGCTATTTTAGGCATAGGTGTCGTGCAAATAACCGTGTGAGCATGAAAAAAAGCCTATTATTTTGACATTACAAACAGACACTCCAATTTTATTTATTGGTATAGATACTGTAAAGCTGCATAGATGGTGTTGTCTAAGTAACGATCTCCCATGACTAGTCTCGAATTTGATCCTCAGTTCTCTATGTGCCATAAATAATTGTTCTGAGAGATTTTATGGAGCTCAGTAACCGAAACTATCGGATATCCGCAAGATTTTTTTTTCCGAAACCATAAAAGAATTTAAATATCCAATAATTTATTTTGAAAAGTTTGGAGGCTGAATGAAACAAGTTATGACTGATTTTCCATGCCGACATATGATACATCATCTCAGGCCATACACGTCTCACTATTAGCCTCCTTCACCATGGGAGGGAAATTGACTTACTATACCACACTGGTCAAATGTGTTGGTAGAGGGTTTCGAGTTTTCTTTCTCTTGCATAGATATTATATGCATACTGTAAACCATTAGTTGTCTTTTACGACACCCACGGGCAAGAGAGGGGTTGATGAATTTTATTCTTACTCCGTCATCACATTGAAAGATGGTAATTAGACTACCCCGTTCTCTGCCTCTGCTGTGACAAATTATATTTTAACTTGACATCATATGGCCTACTCCATATAACTGAAGACTATTATACCATGCCAGCCAGATAGGCATAGAGACATTTATTGAAGCTTTCTTTCTTTTGTTATGATGTTGTGACTGATATTGCTTAATCAATACAGTGGACCCCCGGTAATCCGACAAACATTTTGCACGACAGTGTCGAACTATAGAATTTTCGGATTATAGAGAACTGCCTAAGAACCCTTATAGTTCGGATTTTTTACAAAAGAGTACCTTGTAATCCGACAGGTACGTATACGTATTATACAATAAAAATTAAACTATAAACGCAGGTTAGGCCGTATCGCTATTACATGCAGTCAAATTCAAACTAAACAATCAGAATCAAAACAAAAGCACAATAATGATGGCGCGGACAAGTTGTAACCTGTTCAATCATGTATAACTTACATTAGCAAAAATTGACAAAAAATATTCAATAATACTGGACATGTCGGATTACAATGGGTGCCGCATTACCGCGAGTCCACTTTACTTATGTACTCACGGTAAGAGAAGTGGCAGAGACAATTGAATTCTTACTCCATCACCACATAGAATAAGCATGTACAATAAACATATTTATTTTTATGAATCATCATCATCACAGCTTAAAATATCCCATTGTTGGACTCAAGCCTTTACCGCAATAGGAGAGAAATTGACATACTATACTGGTAAGTTAGTTGGTACAGGATTTTATTTCGAGTTATTATTTTCTTGCTTAGATGTTGTGTGTATATTTTAATCCCTCAATCGTCTTTTACTACGCCCACAGGCAAGAAATGGCGATATTTTTGAGTATATCAAATAAAATGAACATTTTATCTCACTTTTTATTATTAATCAGATCTCATATTTGAATATAAAGAATAATAATAATGGCTTGATAACGACTACAAATTATGTGGGTCGTATATTCATAGATGCAACCTCCTTACTTTAACATTTTTGTATAACAGAAGTTGGTGGAGCTGGCGGAGCGGGCGGTGGTGACAACCAGCTAGCGCGGTGGTTCTCCCCCGAGCTCCTGGCGCGCGCATCAGCTGGCAAGTTACCCTCCGTGCACGTGCCCAATGCGCTCTCTCTCGAGGATCTAGAGCGACACCATCACTCCTCAGCACCTGTGCACAACTGACTGCTCATAACGACCTCTATGTCTGTTATACTACATATGTAAACCTAGTTTACGCGAGCTAGATATAAAATACATGGTACTGGTCACTTAAGGCTCACTGCAGACTATGCTCAGTAACTTGCGCTAGTATTTATAGTTAGTAAACATTTCTATAACATTCAACAGCCATTTATAAGCGTTTAATTTTACAATAATTTTTCAGCTGCATTCAATATAAATTCTTTTGTGTTATTTTGTATTGCGGTTAATATTATTAAATTTATATTACAATAGTGAAAATTATAGTGTTCATACGCAATATTAAACAAAAAAAAGTAGTAATAAAATAGCAAACATTAATTGGTAAACCAATATGATTGCTACCAAGCTCCTTTCTCCTATATTATTTAGGAATAAATTCATACAATTAAGTTACTGCGCATTTGTCTGTTAAGAAGCTTTAGTGAAATTGCAAAGTACAAGTGAATAGTGCTCAGTAAGCAAATATACTCACAACTCGTGACAAGTTGAAACTACAAGTAACGCTATGTGTAATTTTTTTGTTTACTATAATGTATGTGTTGTTTTAAAACATAAATTTGAATATTATTTCAACAGATTGCTCAAAATCAAATAATGTTCCATTTCAAAGTGATATATTGTAATATTTCCAATATCAACATTTAAATGGCTCCTTCTCACTGTTTATTTATTGAAAATCATAACCTTGTCTTGAAATAAAAGCACAATAATCAAAAAACATTTTTTTTTTGTTAAGCTGGTTCAGTACTAAACTCGTGTAAACTAGGCCTTAGATCAACTGTAAAGCATCATAATATACAAATAGTTAGCGCTGTAGTACAATGGACCTTATAGATTAATACTCATAAAATCTTTAGCTGGTTACGTTCGCCTTCAAACCATAACTACAACGCTTCCTATACTGTATATATTATTTACATACACCACAGTTGACGTCCTAATATACATTATATTACAAGAGTGCATTGAAGTATTGTTGTACATTCAATGGTCAATTTAGGTGTGTAGTTTATGTCAGAAGCAATATTTGAAATATACGATGAGATACCATGTGTTGTATGCAATTAATGTTAATTTCATAATTGTATAATGTTTTCCAGTTATCATTGGGCGCTTTTTTTTTAATCGAGACTAAATTAATCTGTTGACACCTAGGTTTTTTATCCTATAAATGCCCTATTTTTTTTTTATAAATGAAACCATAATAATTCTAAATAATGTTTGCAAGTTACCAGATTGATTATATACAGAAGTACCGTGATCGCAAATACTACAATTTTGCCAAAATGAGAAGTTTAATCTAGACTGTCTTATCTTGAATACATATGTGTACTTAGAACCGTTAATATGTCTAATAGTCGATTTATATACCATATAAAAATGGTTGTTGTATATTTGCAAATATTACAGATTCAAATTTTGTCTCGTATGCGCCCAGTGTGACTTTGCAAGGATTGATATTTATTTACAGACGAATTTTGGTCTGTTTAGTAATATTGAACCATTAAATTTCGATATAGCAATAATATTTTTTGGACTCCAATTAGGATAGTTAGTATTATTATCATCTTCATATCGAAACTGAAAAAAAAGAAATTAAAAAAAGCATGATGTAATACAATTATTATGTTCAAGGGTAAGACGAAATTTATTCAAACTTTATAAGGTTTTTATTTTAGCTCTTGTCATACACACATTTTCTTCTTAATTTATTGTCATTTCCATTAAAAAAGTACATACGTAACTTTATAGCAATAATGAAAGATTTTAAAAAGCAAATCTTAGACATCGAAATACATTAATAAGTTACAAGCATAGAAAATGTATGAAATTAAAGAAACTTTATCGTATATTGTTAAATCCTGAGTTTTTACCTGTGGTGTGGTTTTTGTGATAAGCTTAATAACAATCTCGAAGTCATAATATTTTTTTCCTATGCCTAAATAAAATCTACAAACAGCATAGCTATATGTAATATGGACAGAAATGATTGACGATACGGAAGATTGTAGCTGATAGAGGGCATCCGTTTTGATGTATTAGTTTTTATAGACACTGTTTGTCTTATTAGACGTTATTTTCTTCCTCTATCAGCTTCCATGGTGACATTGTAGCTATTCTTTGATACAATGGTATGGACATGTGCGCTCAACTCGAATAACACGACCAAATTAAAATGTTTCAATTTGTTCGCGTTTTCCTGATTTCGGCGCCAATTTTGGTCAGTGAGATTGTAATCAAGTGTTATTTATGGCGAGTGCATGATTAATTGGGTATGTCAATGGTTGTGTTTGTAAGCATTTTTGTTATTACGTCGATATCGTGAGGACGATTTTCGTTGATAAAAAAAAATGTCTGGTCTCTTGTTTTTTTAATAGTATATATATAGACTCTGACAATTTTAGTTGCGATGCCCAATTCGACTCTTGAAAAACGATTTTAAGTTTGGGGTGTACGTAATGAACACGCCAACATCTGTGTTGTAAATGGACAGGATATATTTTTTATGGATTTTACGAAAAGCGTGCTGTTTTAGCGAGTTTTTTTTTGTCATTGAGACCTGAGCTAGTTGCATGTGTCAATTAAAATTTATTTTGGATGGAACAAAGTAGGAGCGTATATAGTTTGTAACATAACGTTGTGTCCTATCTGATATCTGTATGTACGCCCTTACAACAAATTTAGAGTATTGCCGTCCAGAAAACTTGTATCAATCAACGCCTGTTTGTAACTCAAGCAATTGTACTAGATACATATTGACGCCCATGCTTTCAATTCAATGATAAAACCCAGTCGACGACTGCTATCTATATTCGGAATGGACAAAGTATACATATTAGTTGATTACATTAGATGATACCGTCTGTTATATATGAAATATTAAATATAATGATAGATTGTTCAACTGAATGGATCGCAATAGTCGAAGAGGTTTCAAGCATTTTGATGACGATTTTGTGACGGATTTGAAAATATAATACTCTAATCATGAATTTTGATTATTTTTGTGAAGTGTCGGTATTTCGATTTGTGTATATGATGCGTCGAATCGAGACACCGACCTGTGGTTCAGTGGCGAAATTTCAGTTTAAGGGGATTGTGAGCCGCGATATGCGGAGTCGACGCTTACTTGTAACAACAACACGAGAATGTATGTAAGCTTTAAATTATTGATTAAAGTAAAAAAAATTCAAGTTTTTCTCGTAGTTTTATTGATTTCTCTGTTTGTCTTGTTGTGTTTGTGGCATAGACATATTGATTCCGCTGTCTTGATATGATCGAGTATAATACCACCATAAACAAATCTCGATAGCTAGAACCATTCTGTACACAATCATACACATTCAGATATTGATCTTTAATCACGATTTACGGCGCGAATTACAGTTCATTCAATACTGCATCTCAAATTGGCAGCTTTGAAAGTAAAAATCAATTCTCTAAAACTTTATACATCACCATCATCACAGCTTATATATGTCCAACTGCTAGACCCGAACCTCCTCCACAATGGGATTGGAGTATTCCCGGTCGACTTGAATATCTCCACATAAAGGCGCGCGTCAATGTATTATTCCACTAGGGAAACAATAAACATTAATATTCCTTGGCAAGCGATCGAAATAAAGTTACTAGATTCCGTGACGCAATCTGCCGTGTATGATAAGCTCCTGACCGAATGGCAAGATGAGATTCATCAACGAAGAGCCGACATCTGTATCTATTCTTACCATCTGTTCGTAAGCGTTTAGAGAAAACATGGCTGGAAATTGACCACTATGTAGTTTAATTTCTCAGTAGATTTAAATTAGTAGTTTCACCATTTTGTCAATGTTCCAACTTTAACAGCGATTTTAAACAAACAGCTCACCACATCCTTTAGGAGTGCAGTCTGAAATTGTGTAATTTGTGAAATTGTGTGTGCAAAATTGTGTAGCAGAAAATTAATTTAAATGAATTATGGCCGAATTTTGACCACTCAGCGACCACTAGTTAAAATGCTTGATTTTTGTTAAGTAGTTCTTTGTTCCCACCATAATGAAAAATCTTTAATTTCCATTTTTTTTTAACAAAACTCAGGGTAGGTAGTTATAGGGCGGCATATTCGGTCCCTAGGACGGACGATCAAGGGCGAGCGGTCGAAGAGTGGGCGGCGTTCCTGGGTCTCTGTTTGAACAGGACCTCCGAAGAAGGGAGTTCACTGTAGCTCCCAGGAATTATCAGACCTCCGGCCACGGTGTATACGAGCTCATAGGGCCTTTGCCCACATTCGGCGACGTCACCGCCATGCCCAATGGGAGGGTCAGCTATACAAACAAGGCTTACCGCAGTGCGCAGTCTATCTTCAGCCTGGCAATCCATCACGCCAAGGACATCAGTCGGCAGGAAATGTTGGACAATCTTGATAGTGACCCCTGGGTCGCCTGTATCCTTCGGCAGTGAGTAAACGCCGCGCACAAAATCACCGAAACTCTCCAACCCGGCGTCTTTACCAGGGTGGTTGAGGCCTTATTCTCACGGGCCCCAGTCATGGTTTTACTGGAAAGTAATCGGGACGGTGACAATAGTGTTTCGCTAGTCATTGAGCCAGAGATGGGAGCGGCAGTGGCGCGAATGCATGCTAAGACCACCGCTCCCGGGCCGAACGGTGTACCCAACAGGCAGCTGGTCCTGGTCCTCAAACACCTGGGACCACGCCTCAGGGGACTGTACAACGCTTGTTTTACTTGCGTCTGGGCAGCTCCCTGGGTGTTGGAAAGAGGGGAGGCTGATGCTTTTGCCGAAGCTGGGACGGCCTACAGGCCCATTGTGCTCCTGGACGATGCGGGCAAGCCATCAGAGAGAATCCTAGCTGCCGCATCGGTCAGCACCTACGTTTAGGAGTGGTAGGACCACACTGTCGACAGTTATCTGTCTACAGCCGCGGGCCGGTCCGTCCGGGGCAGTACCATGCTCTCGCAGAAAATCGACGTCTGAGTAGTAGCAATTTGTTACTGCGCTTCGTTCGGTGAGCGAGAGAGCCGGAAGCCCAACTTTCTGAGGGTGATTGCGTGTGGAGGGTTTTGGTGGTGCCCTTGGTATCACTGAGCCTCAATGCACGCATTCACACTCCCTTCCCTTTCTTTGCGGTAGGCAACGGCCTTGTAAAGGTCCATGAGTGGCAGCAACACTTACCATCAGGTGTACTGTTTGCTCGTTTGCCACCGTTTGCAATAAAAAAAAAACGGGTCAGTCCCGCTTCGTCAGACGCTCAGTTCGGTTTTCGGAAGGGGCGATCTCCGACCGCGGTTGTGCTGCGCCTAAAGGTTATGGTCACGGAGGGGTGATGTTGGCAGTCTCTTTGGACATCGCCAACGCATTTAATAGTCTGCCATTCAGCTGCATCGGGGAGGCCCTCCAGTATCACGGACTGTCTTGTCGGGGCATCGTTATTTCGGCAAGTACCTGCACAAGGTTGCGAGGAGGGAGAGCACATCCTGCCACCACTGCGATTGCGACGAGGACACGGCGCAGCACACGCTCGAGGTCTGCGTGGCCTGGGCAAAGCAGCACCGTGAACTCGTCGCAGTTATCAGTGTCGGCCTGACGCTGCCGACCATCGCTAGAACGATGCTCGACAGCGTCAGGAACTGGAACGCGGTTGCCGCCTTCTGCAAGGCAGTTGTCTTGCAGAGGAAGGTTAGGGAGCGGTCCAGGAGGAATAAGCTGAGGTCTCGCGAGGACGGACCGGGGATTAGTCCGCCACAATCGTTACCACTGGGGTCGGCACACTGGCGACGGGGAGAGGGTAGATTATGGGGTCGCACGACGCTCATCCGTCACCCCGGATGGATTGGGCTGAATGTGCCCAGACCATAGCCTAACAAAAAAAGGGGAGGCATAATCGGTATTGCACGCGGGTGATGAAACGGCTAGCGGCGGGCCTGTCTGCAACTCACGTCTGGGGTCTATAGTAGGCTTTCCGGGATCCCGCGCCATTTTCCAATCCCGCTTGATGCGGGATTAGAGGCACAGGATCCGCGGGATTTGCGGGACTGAAAAAAAGCGTGCATACAGCCTCTAACTTAATAAACTCCTCTCAAACTCAAACGGTAACATATCCTATATAAATTAAAATTTTAAATGTGTTTTTTTTTGGTTGATTTTTTTAATTTTATGTGTATTTTTTGAAGAAGATTTGATTTGTTTTTAATTCGGTAGGTATATGTTACTGTTTTTTGTGAAGAAAGAAAACGATGTAATTTGATTGATCTCATATTAGTGGTAATACTTCAATAAATATGGAGTTAGTTGATATTTGATAAGGTTTTTGTGATAAATAAACGAAGTAATTTCATTGATCTCATACTAATACTTTAATAAATGTGTAGTTAGTCGATTAATTCATTCTTTTTGTTACAAATAAACTGTGTAATTTGATTGATCTCATATTAATAGTAATATGTACGTAAATAAATGTGCAGTTAATTAATTCATTGGTTTATTTGCCTTATATAAATGTGAATATTTTCGATATGCGGGATCCAGCAAATACCGAGATCCCGCGGGATTGAAAATTTGTAGCAAATACCGAGATTGAATTCAGGCTGCGGAATTGGAAGCCCTAGTCTATAGGGACCTTATAGCATCTCGAGAATGTTGCCGAGTGTTCAGGCGTTTTTGCTTTATTGTTTTTGCTCACATATTAGCCCCAGGGTTGGCAATGTTTAAAACACTGATTAAAACAATACAAAAATACATATCACGTTTAAAACATAATTAAAAACAATTTGTTTTAAACTTGTTTAAGTCACATAAAAAAACACATTATACTTTTAGTTACAAGAATTAAGAAACTCATTTTATGGTATGTTTTTTACCAAAGAGTTTGCAACTTCGATATAACTAGCTGGGATTCCTCTGACTGACAAGCGGTAATGCGATGAATGATCATAAAACGCGGGGATTTCCCGGCTTGCTTGATAGAATTTAGTGATGTAACGAATATTCGCATCGCGAATATTCGCATATGTTTCTGACATTCGCAATCGCATTCGCAAGGAACGATGCGAATGTTTGGCGAATATATTTGACAAACTAAAAGCAAATTATATATGTAATTGTGTAATGATATGACAATATTTATAATTTTTATTTACTCATAATATTTGAATAAAACAATATTATGGAACACTCAGGTCGGCAACTAAATTAGAAATACTGTCTCTCTTATTTTTGTCAGTCTAATATAAACTAATGAATGGAGAGCCAGTTTTTTGTTCGGTTTATACTGCGAAAACCGCTGAACGATCAGAATAATATTTATACCATAAGATGCAGCATGTTTCGGAGAAAGATTTAGTATATCGGAGGACGTCGGTCTTTCCTCACGCGGTCGGCCTCTCGGCGGGTGACGGACTAACTCCCCAGTCACATCACCCGCGGCCTCGGCTAGGGCGGCATGGGATGCAGGTAGTCGTGCCTGTGCTGCCCCAGTCGCTGGCGGCGGGTCGCTTCGTCGAGGCTTTGCTCCTCGCGTTCGCGACCCGCCGCCTCCTTCTGCGAGATAACTACCTCACAGAAGGATGCAACCGCGTCCCTGTTCCTGATGCTGCCGAGCATCTCCCTAACGATGGTTGGCAGCGTCAAGTCGGCACCGATGATTGCGACGAGTTCACGGTGCTGCTCTGCCCAAGCGGCACAGACCTCTAGCGTATGCTGCACCGTGTCCTCGTCGCAATCGCAGTGGTGGCAGGACGGTGTTCTCTCCCTCCTAGCAACCCTGAACAGGTACTTGCCGAAGCATCCATGCCCCGTCGAGACCTGCACGAGTCGGAAGGAGAGCACACCGTGCCGCCGTTCCAACAACTGCATCAGCACCAGCCGGAAGGCCTCCAGGATCCAGACACCGTATCGAGGCCTCTCCAGCCGGGCTGCCCAACGGGCGATGACATCTCGGCGGGCGTCGACGCGCCAGGTGGGGAGCTCCCTTAAGGAAACAACACCGCCCTCCCCTCACACCCCCGACACCCGCCGATACAATTCGGCGAGCACTTCCGCCTCCAGTTCCACTTAAGGCTTGCCATACAAAATATCTATCAAACAAATAAAATTAAAATTTTCTTTTGAATAATGAAACCATTCCATCAGTATTTTCTTATGACGTTGTCACGTTCAACTATCGTCAGTAAACCGACTTTACAGACAACCGATTTTTTGTGTGAATGAATAATGAATTTTGCCAATAAAGAACATGATTCTTTATGAAAAAATTACATTATTTTTGTTAAGTAATCATTACACTTTTTGACATACCATGCATTTAGCACTGTCAGCGTCACAAATTGTGAAATAACTCCACACTTCAGTGACATGTGCTTTACTCATGTTTGTAAATTTGACAAATACATTAATAATAATAAACTAATCTCAAATTACAATGAATATTTTCGAACGAATCTGATTAGTTTCATTCGTTCAACTTGTAACGGTTAACCTTTGCTATATTTGGCTTAAACATGGCTGGTACGAAATGTTAAACCCGTATGATATTTTGCACCCGCTTTATTTGAAAGTCAACATTCATATATATTATATTCGCATTCGCGAATGTCTCAATCCTAACATTCGTTACATCACTAATAGAATGTAAGCCGAACTTACTAATTCGCTTGAGAAACTTCAGATCATGGAAGTTGAAGGTTCAATTGAAGATAAGAGAAAGGAACTTGATTGCATCTTAACTTGGAAACTGTTGTATTAAATAAATAATAATTATAATTACAATAAATACAGTACTTTTTGATTTTAAACTATTTTTTTTTTCATTCTTTACGTGTGTACGTGTTTAAAGCAAGACAATTAAAACAGCAATGAAGCATTAATAAAAAACATGTTTTTTTTTTAAATAAAACGATGTTTTATTCTTTAAAAAAAAAACGTTTTTTTCCAACCCTGGCCGCAAATTAGAATTGCTAGCTGTTAAACACTGGATGTGATTGCGTGGCGACCGCCCAATCATGGCTTATGCCGAATGTGGGCGGACCGAGCGCGGCATGTCGACGGCTGTACGTGGACGTCATCCGGTCGATGGCCCTGTACGGCGCCCTGGTGGGAGTGAGGTCCCTGACCGCCCGACTCAGGGCTACTCTGTGGCGACCACAGAGAGCCATGGCGGCCAGGGCCATACGTGGATACCGCATGGTGTCGACGGAGGCAGCGTGCCTGTCGGCCGGGACTCCCCCGTGGGACCTGGAGACGGAAATGCTCGCCGGTTTGTATCGGCGGGTGTCGGGGGTGCGAGTGGAGGGCGGTGTGATCTCTTTGAGGGAGCTCAGCGCCTGGCGCGTCGACACCCGCTGAGACGTCATTACCCGTTGGGCAGTCCGGCTGGAGAGGCCTCGGTTCGGTGTGCGGACCATGGAGGCCTTCCAGCTGGTGTTGATGCAGTGGTTAAAACGGCGGCACGGGGTGCTCTCCTTCCGACTGGTGCAGGTTTTGACGGGGCAGGGATGCATCGCCAAATACCTGTACACGGTCATTAGGAGGGAGATTACACCGTCCTGCCACCACTGCGATTGCGACGAGGACACGGCGCAGCATACGCTCGAGGTTTGTGAGTTTGTGTTCGGTGCTGGGTGAACTGAGACGAGGTCTCAGCCTTTGCGAGGCAGTAGTCTCGCGGAAGGGTAGTAGCTCACTCTCGCTGTGTGGTAGCGGCTTCGAATACTACCAACCCTTGCTTTGCTCGTGGGTGTCGTAAAAGACGACTAAGAGCCCTAGATTGACCCGGACCAACTCCATCTGGTACCATTTGGGTCAACGATTACATTCCCAAGGAGGGTTGACGTCGGGCGGGCGGCCGGTCATAAAAGTCATTGCCGAAACTTTTTGCAATATGTCAAAACAGATGACATATTGCGTCGACCCCAAGTAATTGGGATAAGAGCAAGATGATGATGATGAGTCTTGCGGAAGGGGGTGGCGGAGCGCATGCGCGAGGAGCGTCTCCTCGACGACCCCCCTTGCTACGCCACTGCTTATACTTCAATATTTTTTGACCATTTATATCTCGGTTGCATCATGCGAGAGGAGTTTTTTTAAACTTAACCCATTAATGACCGACAACCATTTCTTTTTTTTTCATCATTTTTAAGGCAATTTCTCATCATCAAAAAACGAGAATTTTGAAATGAAAAATATGGTCTGCCGTGCTTTGCGGTGTGCTCTTTCAAAATCTGGGGTTGAAATGGCGATTATCTACTACAAAAAAATATGGCCGCTTTTAAGCCAAAAATTCACGAAAAATCGAAGACATTTTTTTCACGATTTTTTTCTCGTAGAAAACGCCGACAAAAAGGGGGCCCCTCTTTTTTTTAACCATGAGTGCATTAAATAGTTGTAGTTAAACGATGATTTTTTTAAATTTATAAAAGTATGTTTTTACCCCAAAATGGCGTTTTTCACCTCTAAAGTGGTGAGCGAAATTTCACGTTTCGCGTAAAATAGAAAAATCGGATCTTCACGAAAATTGGTATTCCGGGGTTTTTTAGGTCGTCAAAATCTGGGTTTTTTTCAATTTATGTGAATTGTGAAATTTTGCTCGCCGCTCAAGGGGTGAAAAACGCCATTTCGGGGGTGAAAATATTGATATTTACAATATCAAAAAATTTGATGTTCATCTACAACTATTTTGTTCACTCATGGTTGAAAAAAAAGGGGCTCAGTCAGCGTTTTCTATGAGAAAAAGAACATGAAAAAAATGTCTTCGATTTTTCGTGGTTTTTTTGTTTAAAAGCGGCCATATTTTTTTTTGTAGTGGAAAAATCGCAATTTTAACCCCAGATTCTGAAAGAGCACACTGTAAAGTACGGGAAACCATAGGTGTTTTCACTTCAAAATTCTCGTTTTTTAATGATGACAATTTGCCTTGAAAACCGGGTAAGTACGAGTCAGAGTCGCGCACGAAGGGTCCCGTACAATTTCATACCATCTATGAAAAATAGGCAAAAAAAAATGTTTTTTGTATGGGAGCCCCTTTAATATTTCTTTTATTTTAGGTATTTTTAGTATTTGTTGTTATAGCGGCAACAGAAATACATAATTTGTGAAAATTTCAATTGTCTAGCTATCGCGGTTCTTAAGATACAGCCTGGTGACAGACAGACGGACGGACAGACAGCGAAGTCTTAGTAATAGGGACCCGTTTTTACCCTTTGGGTACGGAACCCTAAAAATGATGAAAAAAAATAACATTCTCGGTCGTTAATGGGTTAAACTTATTAAAAATTATCTTCGATTTACAATGGGTCAAGAGCGACTGGTTAATCTAGGCCTGCTTTCAATAGAAAGAAAAATTTATAAAAGAAATCGATTTCACAGAAGTTATTGAGGAGTTCAGTAAATTGAAGGCACGAAAACACATAGGTACGCCCATGGGTTTTCACCCATATCCATTCCATAATGTAAGTATGTTGTATGTATTGTTTATTTAGCCTAAATAATTTAAGTCTCATTTAAATTTCATTTCCAAATTTTTAACGAAATAAACATAACAATTTATTTATACATACAAATATGAACTGAATAAAAAGCTTGTAAAACTATTTTTTTTTTTAAAGTTGGGGGGGCCCTCATTCACCTTTTCCGCCCCGGGCCTCTGACGGGCCCAGTCCGCCACTGGCTGGTATATAGGCTTTTACTTTTTTTTTTCTTTTTTTTTTTTTTTTGGGGTGGGCTGCGGTCGGCGCGCCTCCGCACCACTCCGTACGGGGCGACAGAGGGACAGAGGGGCTTAAGCACGCAACACCCGCAACCCACCCGAACACCACGTCGCCTTCATCGTTGGACCAACCACTGGAGCAGGGTTACTTGTCATCAGTGGTCGGCCCGACGGAATACCCGGGGCACCCTCCCATCGACCGATGTCCCCCCCCTCGGGGAGGACGTCGGTCTTTCCTCACGCGGTCGGCCTCTCGGCGGGTGACGGACTGATCCCCGGTCACGTCACCCGCGGCCGCAGCTAGGGCGGCATGGCACGCAGGTAATCCCGCCTGCGCCGTCCCAGTCGCCGGCGGCGGGTCGCATCATCGAGGCTGTGCTCCTCGCGCTCGCGACCCGCCGCCTCCTTCTGCGAGATAACTGCCTCACAGAAGGATGCGACCGCGTCCCAATTCCTGATGCTGCCGAGCATCTCCCTTGCGATGGTCGGCAGCGTCAGGTCGGCACCGATGATTGCGACGAGTTCACGACGCGGTTCTGCCCAAGCGGCACAGACCTCGAGCGTATGCTGCGCCGTGTCCTCGTCGCAATCGCAGTGGTGGCAGGACGGAGTTCTCTCCCTCCTAGCGACCCTGTACAGGTACTTGCCGAAGCATCCATGCCCCGTCAAGACTTGTACGAGTCGGAAGGAGAGCACCCCGTGCCGCCTTTCCAACCATCACCATCAGCACCGGCCGGAAGGCCTCCACGGTCTAAACACCGTATCGAGGCCTCTCCAGCCGGTCTGCCCAACGGGCGGTGACGTCTCGGCGGGCGTCGACGCGCCAGGCGGTGAGCTCCCTCAGGGAAACAACACCGCCCCTCCCCCGCGCACCCCCGACACCCGCCGATACAAGTCGGCGAGCATTGCCGCCTCCATAGGCTTTTACTCTGAGATGTATTGACATTTATGCCGTGTGGTGACATGGTAACATCGTTTTAGCTCATGTATGCCCGTACATGAGCTAAAACGATGTATAATATTGTAGGTAGGTAGGTCTGCGTTACCATTTATTTGCTATGTTTAAAAGTATAGGCGCTAAAACTCAACATTTTGAAGATGTCATTCAGTAACTATCATTTAAATTTATATGTCACTAACTAGCATTATTTTCCGTGTGGTGACGGAGTAAGAATACAATTCACCACTCCCTATTTTATTCCTTTATCTATTCTACCAGCCCATGGGTGTCGTAAAAGATGACGGAGATTATAATATGCATCAACATCAATGCAAGAGAAAAAAATCGAAATTAAAGCCTATACTAACCAGTTATGAAGGAGGCTTAGGAGTGGGTTAAAGCCTCCTCCACAATAGAGTAGATAATATATGGGCGGAGGTGATTATGAACTGGCCTTAAAATCCATCTTATAGACGCTCCAAACCAAATAGGTCCCTCGGCAAATTACTATTATTATAAACGTTGTAGTTTATATTGTTACTAAAAGTAACGTAGTAAGTGCCGGACCAATGCTAGTTATTCTACATATTGACGGAATTTTTCGAGTGACTACTCCCCTTTTGTGAATATGCCTATTTTACCTCTCCTTTTTCTATATATGGACTAATCAGAATGGTAATGTCTCTAGTTTTAGAATACTTAACACTGAAATAAGCATAAAGCTTCTGATAAGTTCTCCCCAGTTCCGAGGTTCTTATTCCATAGATTTTTCTAGCTCGAAAAAAAATGTTAAAATTATTTAGTAATATAAACCACACCAAAAAAGTATTTGGTAATAACAAAAAACATTGCATTTTATTTAAAGATACTTATGATGAAATTAGAACAAAATTAAAGATATACGTTTTAATTGGTTTACGTAATACGTTTCTATTCCACGTGTCATAAGCGAAGTTTGTTGGGAATACAGATAATATAGGTACTTACCAGGAATTAAGAGTGTATGTACACAGACCAATTTTATAATTCTATTTTGTGAAAAGATATGATTAAATTAGAACAAAATGTAACAAATACAATATTTTATTTGGTTTAGAGCAGGTATTACTCCACATTTGTTATTGCGAAGTATGTGCTTAGTTTCAATAAACTGGCAATTAGATAGATGCAGACCTATTGTGCCTATTCCCCGCAGGGATAGGTAAGCTATAGATTTCCATTAGCCACAGTTCAAATAGTAATACAGCTTTGGCTTCATTTAGTCTTCATGCCTTTTTTCACTTATAATTACTCCTAATCTGGTAAAATTTTAAGTTTTCACTTTGTTTTTCTTTTAAATGGGTACTTAATTAAAATAAACTAATAATGTTCGTGTTTCAATTGATTACTGATTAAGTAAGTACTTAATCACGCTAGAGAATATAACTTAAACATGATTAAATCTTTAATAAACAATACACTTTTAATCTAAAGTTAAAACTTACGTACTTGATTAACTTAAATTCTAGCTTTCATCTCATTCATTTTAGTACGAGCTCTCTGTTAGAGAAAGTACAATTTTCCCTTAATATACTTATAGCAGTCAAGAGCAGGGTTAAGGAGAAAGCGTGGTATCGGTCGTTTCAAGAGGGAATGTTATCAAACTGACTTCACGCGAGTAAAGCTTTGGGTACATCTTGTTTATCAATAAAATACGTTTATAAATGACTAGCAACCCTCCCTCACTTCGGTTTCAGTCACCTTACCCGCGTAGTTCCCATTCCCGTGGGAATACCGGGATAACATATAGCCTATATTACTCCCTGATATTACAGCTTTCCATTGGTGAAAGAATTTTTGAAATCGGTTCTGTGGTTTAAGCGTGAAAGCGTAACAAACATACTTTCGCATTTGTAATATTAGTAAGGATTACGATAAGGTACGGGGATGTTAATAGTTTAAATAATATGTTTATCCTTTTCATTCAGGTTAGAATTATTACATATTAACTGGTATAACAATTCACATATAAACAGCCCATTATTGGTTTATTATTTTACTAAGGAACGGATCTGGAATATGATTTTTTAATTTCTAGATATAGATGGCATTTTCTATAATTATCTTCTTTTTAAATACATTTTATATATTACAATCACAATGTTGGTTTAAATATTAGCATTTTATATTTGTTACAATAAGATTATCCATTTTGTTAAACGTTTATAAAAATATTGTCTTCGAAATGGAAAATAACACCAAACATTTCATATACTTTGCAGAATACCGGATGACAAAAGGTTATATACAAAAAAATTATTAATTAAGATCTTCAGTTCTTATTAAAACGTTTTTCAGTCCATATCCGTTATATAAAATATATGTGATAATATCGCATCCATACAATATTTTTTTAAAGTGCATTAATTATATTTGCACCATTTATTATATATTATGATAAACAAATGAAACTAACACTTTAGGTTATTCTTTATATATACATATATATATATATATATATATATATATATATATATATATCACAAAATACACGCCCCTAACTAAGATATAAAAAGATAAAACAAACACTACAAAAAAAATACTCCAAAAACAACAGTTTATAAACGTATTCAAATATTACAAAAATCACTAAACGCTTTACTAATACTAATTATGTTAGGAAACACTGACCCGACCACATTGAATTACTAAATACTCAATTAATTGTTTAAGTAATGTACAGATAACCAAATGGCATGGCGATCAGAAACCTTGTGCGAGAGGCCCACGACCCACGTAGTGAAACTCATAGGGGGAGGGCACTGAGGAGCGGAGTGAAGTATATGGTTCTGTACTTCTGTTGTCGACTATGTGACGCTTTTAGCCTCGTGACTATATCACAGTATGTATAAGTTTATATATAGATAGGCAACGCATGCGCGACAGTGTTTTTGATATTGTGCGCACTGCGTTACGATAATATCAACCTACCTACTTCGATAATATGTATGTTTTCTTACTGTGGTTAAAACCCAGATCAATACCAGAATAGTTTTGACTGAAGTAGGGATATGTAGGACGTATTTTCTATATGCATTGTAGAAAGTAATGACGTATCAAACCATTTTCTCAACTATATTTCAATTTATCAAGTTATTATCGTATAGATTGCAATTTATCAGTCCACGAAACACCCAATCCGATATAGGTATCTATAATTCAACAACAGTTTCCACATTTTACTAAAATATGATATTATCTTATTAGGCACTGTACATTGATGTAACAAATTTTTTGTTACATCAATGGTACTGTATCTATAAATTGATCTTTGTAGCTGTTTCATTCTTCGCATTCTAAATTAGTTCTTCAAAGTGTCTCATCGTGTATGGCCGTCTTGATTAGACTCAAGATTTACTGTTTAACGACGAAGACCTGTGCGATCTACCAATCACGTACTTCTTGAAATCTTAAATGAAACAGCGTAGTACACAATTGCAATTATGTGTGCAGCAGTTGATGATTACGCTGCGCAGTCCTGCTATGATCGACTAGACTAATAGTCTCGATCGACTAGACACCCCTGGTGTATACCGATGTCTCCCGTGGATGCCTTCAAAATCCGTGTATTGTCTAATCCTTGATTGAAAAAGATTTTGTATATGCTTAGATACTTTATTAGTTTAAGGCTAAATCCTAGTCCATACAAATAAATAAAATTGAAAGGTCTGTTTGTAATGTTAAAATGGCTTTTTATGCTTACACGGTTATTTGCACCATACTTTTGCCTAAAAACGGGTTTAATTTTTTTTGTCTATCTGTATGTCTGTTTGTCCCGGGTAATGTATAAAACGGCCAGACCGATATTGATAATATTTTACTACGAGGTAGCCGTCTATATAAAGAATAACTTGGGTTATATTTGATCCCGATATTACCACGGCCATTTGCTAGTGGTAAATAAAAGACTCAATAGCATTAGGTTATACAATTTCTTAAGCATTTTTTTTAACAGAAGCAAATATAAAATTTTCAAAAAAGCCTTAGACATCATCGCCATTATCAACTGACTGAAATAAAAATCAGCGTTTCAGTATGATATTAAACTCCGTTTTTGCTCTTATCAATCAAACAAGACTGGCCAGAGTTTAAATTCGGGTATAGAAGTTTCATTTCCAAAAGCATTACTTACATACTATGAGAAAATCCACTCTGGATTTTCATTTATCTGTATACTGGGATGACGAATCCTTACATCACTAGCCATTTATACGAATTTCTTTTAATCATAAAATTTGTTCTTTTGCACCTCTACAGAAACCGTTTAAGGGTATCCGAGGGTAGGAAGTGAGGACAGGGATATGAATTACGTTTGGCAGACATTAAAACTCAAAACTAATGGATATCGACGCAGAAGATAGTTTAAATGTCAATAGTTTTAGGATAAATCGATCTACTGAACACCCGAAACTCATATACATACACCACTAGTAGACTACTCTTCACTCTACTATAATGGCAGGCAGTATTGCCCGTGACCATTAACGCTTAGTATTTATGGTCACGTGCAATTAAAGTAAAAAACAAGCGCAATAAAATCCATAGAAACAGTTTTATTTCAAAGGTTTATTATTAAAGGAATTATTATCGTCATCATAGCTCGTATCCGTCTCACTACTGGGCTCGAGCCTCCTCTACAGGGAAGGAAATTAACCTACAATTACCCACTAAACCACGCTGGTCAGACGTGTTAGTTTTACGTCGAATTTTCCTTCTTTTCCTTTCCATAGATGTTATCTGCATATCATATCTGCGCTTCTATCACATCATATCTGCGCCTGATACTACCCTAGTAGAGGCTGCGGGTGAGCGGACCGGGGATTTAGTCCGACACCCGCGGAGAGGTTAGCCTTGCGACGGCGACCGGCGTCCCGGGAGGACGTCGATGGGAGAGGGTATTCACTGGGGGTATTCCGTCGGGTCGACCACTGAAGTCAAGGAACTCTGCACCGGTTATCGGCCCAACAACGAAGGCAACGTGCTTTGTGAGTGGGTTACGGGGCCGCGCGCCGCCCCTCTGTCGCTCCGGACGGAGCCGGGCAGCGGATGCGCTGACCGTAGTCAAAATATATCATATATGTATATATCCCTTAGTTGTTTCATAAAACACTCACAGGCAAGAAAGGTGGTAAAATGCATTCTTACTTCATCATTACAGGGAAAAGGTACTCCTTTTTTTATAAATCTGTAAATATGACAGGGAGACTGTAATATTAATCGTGTGATGCCGGAGTTAGAATACAATTCCCTACTCCCTTTCTTACCCGTGGGTATCGTAAAAGACGACAACAAATAATATGAATGCAAGAGAAAGAAAACTCGAAATAAAACCTTATACCAACACGTCTGACCAACGTGGTATAGCAGGTTAATTTCACTCCTATTGTGGAATATGCTCGTGGCCAGTAGTGGGACGTAAACGAGCCGTGATTATGATGAGACTGTAACTCGTATACCTTATTGTTAATTAAGACTCAAAGTTACAGGCAAAAGATTGATGGAAGATTGGAATTATTTTAGGTCGAGGGGCGAGGATGTAGCAATGTAATGTATGCATTATACCTAACCTAAGTAGTAGGTATATATACCTACTTAGATAGGTGTAATGCATATAGTAAGTAGGTGTCATATATTAAGTACCTACTAATGTTATTTTTGTACGAGTTGTATATTTTGTGATAATGCTAAGTCTGCCTATAGATAGATATAAAATCTACATTTAATACATTACAAGCCGATTGCAATTTATAGATAATTATGTATTGAAGAAAATTAATATGGACGGTCTTTATAATAGAATCGCAAACAAGAATATAATAAATTTCTTAGTTATCAACCAAGTAGCAGGCACAACAAAAATATAAACTAACACTTTTTTAAATATTCATTTAACTATGTACCTGTATTTTAAATATGTAGGTATACACATAGATAGATACACTATGATACGACCTTGGGACCTATATTGAATTATATTTAAGTATGTCATCGTGGCTATTTATTATACCAGGTACCAATTACAATACTAAATACAAGGCCATACCCATCTATTTACCTTATAGGAACCAACCTACCTATTTATATTTATATGTGTAGTGACTGAGAAATAATAAAATTCAAAATACCTTTGTTGCAGTTATTGTTGAAGACGGTAGGGGGAAAAGGTGGGGCAGATTTAGGCGAGGACGGCCGGGTCGGTCCGCCGTCAAGGAGGCTCCCAAATCATGATACTGGTCGGGTTTGTCAACCTTTATTGAAATCCTCTGTAAACTATTTCCTAATTCAATCAAAATATGTATGTATATTTAGAGGTAGTTTGAAGTTTTATGTTCCTTACGTTGTGATGGTATGTCCCAAAGTTCTAATTCCTGTAAACGTCATCATGTCAATCACAATCTGTTTTCCTACAGTTTGTACCCACGATTGGACTACACTAAAGGTCCCTATTTGTGACCTTGCCACTCAGGGCCCCTTTCTTTTTTTTTTTTTTTTTTTTGTGTGACTTAGTTGTTAGCCTCAGATGGCTGTGACCACTTTACCCGGACTGGTGGGTGAGCGCTGAGGGCTCTCAACCCGCTTAAAGTTAAGCGACCCATCCCGAGGGCACCCCCTGTGGGGTACGGACCTCGGCTCGGGCGGTCGCTGGCAAAGTGGGCACTCCCACGTTTATGATTTTAACGCGACACGTCTTCCTTCCCCGTCGGCGGGGGCGGTAACGTGGATATTTACTACTATTTGTCAAGGCCGCGCGGGCTGTGTATGCCTCAGTCTGGGCGAGCGTTATAGTGTCGTCGGGTTCGTCGAGTATTAGTCGCGGTTGTTTAATTGCGGACATTTTAGAGGGGATGTAAGAAGCCGCCCTTACCACTAATGGGTTCGGGTGTGTCGCGGCAGAGTCGAAGTAGCGGCGGGAGCACTGTTTCATGTATTGCCTGATGGTCGGCAAGCCAAGATCTATGTGAAGATCCACATTGCGCATGTACCACGGTGCTCCCGTCGCTCGGCGCATGAACCTATTCTGTACTCAGGGCCCCAAACAGATCTTAATTAAATATCAGATAACATAACTCTACATCTTGAAATAAAACCATTTACCTATATCACACCTACATTATGGATGGGGCTCGGGCTGGCTCAATATTGAAACGCAGGTAGGTATATGTTCTAGTAGGTACCGGATAAAGCGACGCGCTGAACATAGCATGCCAAGGAATCCGTTCAACTGGTGATCTGGGCTAATACAGCAGGATATGAGTACTTAGCATTCCAGAGCATAGCCTGCAAAAAAGCTGGGTACCTATATATTCTGAAGAGGTAACTAATACCTATTGCGCAGTGATCTCACTTAAATAATTGATTCATATTTAAAAAAACACTGAATGTTTTTAGTTTAAGTACCTATTATGTATGTAACCTCGAAGGGGATGGCACACATCTGAAAAGATGGGAAACCTTCACTTGCATTTACATTACTTTATGCAGCTATTGCCTGGTAAGAAAACCTAAAAACTCCGTTCAGATTTTATCTCGAGTCATTTTCGCAATAAGTATAACTTACTATTTAATATGGTGACGGAATAGAACTCACCATTCCTTTTCTTGCCCGTCGATGTCGTAAAAGATGGCTAAGGGTTAATGATTTCTGATGTTTGCGCGAACATTATACATCTATACCAATAAATAAAATTGAAGTGTCTTTGTAATGTCAAAATAATAGGCTTTTTTCATGTTCACACGGTTATTTGCACTATACACATGCCTTTTTTTTTATGGGTGGGCTATGGTAAGCGCACGCGCGGTCCTGTCCGTACGGGGCGATGAAAGGACGGCGCGCGGGCCCATAACCCACCCGTACCCACGTCACCTCTTTGTTGGGCCGACCACCGGAGCAGATGTGACTTGTCATCAGTGGTCACTATACACGTGCCTAAAAATCATTTTATATTTTTTTTGTCTGTCTGTTTGTTCCGGGTAATCTTCAAAACGGCTGGATCGATTTCAAAAATTCTTTCACCAATGGAAAGCTATAATATCAGCGCGTATACTAGGCTATATTTTATCCTGGTATTCCCACAGGAACGGGAACTACGCGGGTAAAACGACTAAAACCGAAGCGAGGGCGGGTTGTTAGTAAAACTATTTACCGATTTAGTTCGCGTTTGTATTTGATTTTTGATTGCGTGATGTTTCGAACACTTTACAGCGTTTATGGTCACGGGCGACTGAGGGATATAATATGCATATAACATCCATATAAGGCTCCAGCCCAACAATGGGACGTATATGGGCTGTGATGATGATGATGATTAACCTACAACTTAAAACCTATCTACGTAGCTAAGAATACGATTTCAACTCATACTTACAAATTTAAGATTTTAAATCAAAACCACTAGAATTTTTAGGTCCTCCATTTTCATTGTTTTAGGGAACGGAAACTATATTTGCTATCTGTAGGGCTATAATTAAATATTTATTCATTTTCATCATCATTTCAGCTCTTATACCTACGTCCCAGTGCTAAGCGGAAAGGTAATTGAACTGCTATACTGGATTATCCAAACGGAACATTTTACTTAGGTAGTTTTCTTTCTTTTGAATACCGAAAGCAAGAAAACTACGTGAAATGGCCCGTACCGGTGGGGCATTTTATTATTCCGTCAGCACACCGTTCACATTTGTATTAAGTACCTAGGCATTCGTAAAAATAAGATTATTCAGATGACTGTGATGATTCATGACAACAATTGGTCCATTAACAATTGTAAATAATTACTAATTATTATAATATATACCTAGCTAAAATGGTTATAGGTACTTAATATATGGGTCTAGAGTCTAGTGCTTTACCGGAGGAGTCGTCTTTAAATATAAAATAACTGGGTTAGTAGGTAATTAGATTTAAAAGAACCTGGACCTAAAAGCGATAGCTCAAAAAATCACATAGATATATTACTACATCCTCACACTGATGTTTAATGAAAATAGCTTAAGTTTAACACAGTTGTAAATATTTCCTTACACAGGTAGAAATAAACTTTTATTTAACATTTTCACCATAATAGACTGTATTAATCACGGTTGACGTAATAGCCTGACATTTTATTGTTATCAAAACACAACTGCGTAGGTTGACATAAAACCAATTTTTTTCTTATTGGCTGATAAACAAATGGTGGCTAGAAACGTCGAGAACGTCAACTTCCCGTCTAGAAATATTGCATCATGAAGAACGTCAACGTGGCGGGACGTGTTGGTTATACAAAAAAAAATTTAGGCAAACGCGACTAGACGTTTCAATACGTCGTACACACAGCTAGTCCCCCGCTGCTGAGACAGACGGCTGCCCGCCGAATGAACTATTTCCTGCGAGTTGTAACGGTTTAGTAGGTGTCGCTGTGGAGTGTGGAGCCCTAGCCGATACGAATGGGAGGGGTGTGGGTCGCTGTCCTTGTGCCGACGACGTTACTAGCGCGATCGCAGTCGCCGTCCGTGCCCGACGTTGACGAACAAACTAACAAAGAAGAAGGATACACCCTAGTCAATTTGTTAATGCGTTTTGCATTTACAATAGAAATGTACATTAGTCAAACGGGTGTAAGCTAAAAGAAGTTTATTGATTATTGTAATTTATTGATAACATACAGGTTAGTGCTACTTTGAATTCCTGCCTACGTAATTTTGTCAGATACGAAGTGTTACGATAGATGCATCATGGCGTCGTGAATGTTATTATTACACTAAGTACAACGGTGCATGATTAGTGTATCGCGGAGTGAAAAATATTGGCAATACACATGGATAGTGAAATCAGTACTACATGCAATATAAATGAAATTATGGTTTTATTATTACAAAATATCTCCATATACATAAAGCCTAGTCATTTAATGAAGTATAAACCTCCGCCATTGGTACCTAAACTAAAACGCAATGGTAAATTGTGATTGTTAAAATAGTAACGTGCCTAGGCAAGGCATTAAGGTACTTCGCTATTTTAATTTTACCTGAACGATATTGTCGTCGATAGTTATTTACATTTTTCTGATATCCAATAGCTGCCCAAGTGGATCAAGAAACGAGTTTGGCCTCCAGCCATACCTACTAATAAAATGTCTTGGATAATAAGGTATGTTGCTGATGAGATGCTAGGTAAAATCACTAAGTTAATATATTACAAGTGATTTATGTGAATTATTTTATCACGAGAAGTTGAGAATACCTAGTTAGGTACATACTTACCAATATATTACGTAAGTGACAGTATACCTAGTAGGCCAAGTAGATTATTAAATATTGTTTAATTGAAATACTTTGGAAATGATTTAATGCAGGTCTACACAGAAATAATAGAAATTGAGATTGCTAAAATAAGTAAGTACACGGTGTAATTAAACAAAGTAGGTTCATTCATTTTGTTCGTCAAGCCGGCAAAGCGAACATTCGCGAACGTCCAAAGGCCGCCATTTTGTTGTGCGTTTTCACATTTCTTGTGGCGACATTACTCGAACAGGGCGTTATTTATTTCATTTTACGCCGCTCAAGCCCTCGAGTTGAGAAAAATGACTAAGCCTCTGATTTTACATATCTAATTTATAGATTTCTAAAGTAATAACGTGTTAGTGATAATTTTACAGCGGAATAAGATCCAAATTGTGTGTTCGAAATTTTGTGATAAATTGTGTATTTTTCTGATATTCCAGGTAGGTAAAATATTTTGTCTTGGTGTAAAGTACACATACCAACGTTGTTTTTATTTATATGCTCTTGCTTTCGTATTGTTGATTATTGGGTAGGCGGATATTATTTAGAGTTTACAGTATTAGGTAGGTACGTTTTATAGTCTCGTATTGCCATATTTTTATAACTGTATTGTTCTTAGGAATTGTTGAGAATCTTTCATTTGTATGTACGATGCGTAACTCGATGAAAAGAACTTGTTGGTATGTAGGTACTTAGGTAGTTACGTATATTTACGGTATTCAGCCATGTTTATAATAGTTGAGCGAAGCTATTCGTGTAGTTCATTAACGTAAAAACTATTTATTTTTACAATCGAAAGAGCTAAATGTCAATTTGAGTATTTGCTTATATAGCGTTTTAAAACGCCACGTTTGTACGTACGCATTATCTTATTTTAAGTTTTTGGCATTAGAAATTAGTTTGAATGTAGGTACTATTACGACATTTCACCTAGGTATGTAGGTATCATTACAAAGCATTTTTAACGGTTGTTGGAAATAGAGACACGAAAAAAGTATCGATACTTTTGGGTATCGAGTACTTTTCTTTCGATACCGATACTTTTACTCAATGAGAACTTTTTGGCAGGTATCGTATCGAATAAATTGTAGAAATTATCCATGTTAAACGTGACCTTACGACGCATGTTTATGGTAACGTCGTCTAGTTCAAATGCAATGAACCTTCTAAAACTTAGCTCGAAATATTTTAGTCCGTTCACAGACTGTCAAATTCCTAAACGAAAAAGCTCATCACGACGTAGATTCTAGGCAAAGTACTCAGAACTCGATACTTTTGTTTCGATACATTGATGAGTACGTTCCTTTTTTTCCGATACTACTCATGAGTAAGTATCGACACTTTCTTTTCGATACCGTGTCCTTAGTTGGAAAGTGTGTGTGAAAGATTGCATAGATACCTAGGTTAATGTTGCCAACCTCTTTTCAAGAAAGATTTAATTTCTTCATATTTTATTTTCGAAATTATACTAGTTTATATACACCTACAAATTGCATGAAAATGTAGGTAAATTTCATAAAAACATGTTTTTTTTTCTTCATATTGTTACAACCAAAGAATTTACATTTCTTATGTATAGACAGTATATTACTACTTTTAACACTTGTAACTTTTCTGATGTATTTAATTACTAGCAACCTGCCCTCGCTTCACTTCGGTTTCAGTTGCCTTACCCGCGTTGTTCCCGTTCCCGTGCGAATACTGGGTTAAAATATAGCCTATATTACTCACTGACATTATAGCTTTACCTTGGTGAAAGAATTTTTGAAATCGGTTCGGTGGTTTAAGCGTGAAAGCGTAACAAACCAACAAACAAATAAATAAACAAACAAATAAAATTACTTTCGCATTTATAATATTAGTAAGGATTGGAATTAGTGACCAACATGCCAACACATAAAACAACTATAATTTGGCAAAGTGCGAGTGTATTAATTTTAACACTCGCAACCTCTTGTGCTCTGATATATTGAACTATGCTAAAATACAAAACTGAACTACCATTTCCCATTGCTAGCAAAAACTCGATTTTAGGTCTCGTTGTTATAGTTAGTGTCGATTCACACTGTGATGCCGTTCACGGTTCGATCTCGGTCCGTTCCCGGTCTGGTAAAATATTCTTAAATAAGAAAGAATCAGAGTATTCTCACTATCGTATCGCTCTAGTTCCGACTTCCGATTCGATATCGCGCCGGTACCGGTTGGTCGAAAAGAATATTTAACTGGAGCGAGATCGGACTTGTCATGACTTGTACCGACAGTGTGAATACGTTTTGACGTGACAACGCCTAATAAACCGATGAACGCTGGCTGCATGCACGAAAAAGTGTCCCGTTACGCTCATTGTTTTATTATTAAGTAGTATGCGATTCGGCTGTACTAAAGCCTATCTATCGATGCGAAAGGATTTCAGATATATTCATTTAGTACAATGCGATTCAGCTAAACTGAACAGCGCCATCTACCGAGACTTACGGTAATTGCCGACCCGATTTAATTTCAATAGCTTATAACAATGGATACTGGTTACGCTGATTCAATTTTATTCATAAAAGTATGCAGTCATTTCATCAATGTTTCGTTATGACGTTGTCACGTTAAACTATCGTCCGTAAACCGACTTTACAGACAACCATGTTTTTTGTTTAAACTCCAGTATTTCTTCGGTCGTGCAGGGAGACGTTACATTTTTCGTCTAGTCATGGCTAGTAATAAATCGTGGAATTCTGAAAAAGGTAAGTAATGTAATTTATGATCGGACCGAGATCGGACCGTGAACGGCATCATAGTGTGGATCGAGCCTTATTGTAATTAGAATGTTGCAATACTAAATACTAAGTAGTAAATATAAAGCTTATTATTGGAATATCAATTAACGATACCTTTTATTAGTTTACCTATATTGTGACCATTGGTCTAATGAAGGCAAATTTAATTCTTTAAAATAGTGAATTATGCGGTTATAATATTCCATTTTTAATTCGGTTTTCTGTATTTTGGTGGGCAAGTGAAAACGTTGCCTGACCTATTAAATACGAGACATTTGAGATTGCTATATTAAATAATTGTTTATGTAATGTAGAGAAATAAGATGTAGTGAATTTTATATAAAAATATAAATTACCAGAGGAGCGACCAAATTTCCAGAGGAACCTTTAATCAGATAGTCAGTGCTCACTTAATAGCTTTATGGACAGTACTTTTGAAAAAAATGTTCAAAATGAAGAAACTAAAATATTGTTCTAAAAGTTATGAAAAAGAAAATACGAAAAGGCACGGTTATATTACGATAGTTAAGTTAGCAATGTATTCGACTGAAGGTCTTTGTATCCATGGTTAAAAATAAAAATCTCATAATTTTGTCTAAGTTTGTTCATACTGCGTATAAAATAAATTTGTATTTATATAGATAACAGAATGACAGCGAAGTTTATATATGATTTCTTAGAGATTAGATTTTATGAATATATTAGAGAAATTATCAGCTTAGATTTAAAAGTCGAGCGCTTTCTGGGGCATAACTCTAAATGAAAAAATGCAGGGCAGTCTTTGGGGACTACCGATAGAAGTGAAAAAAAAGTGACTTTGCCGTCGAACTATTAGATTATTGTTTTTTAACTATTTTTGGTTTGTAAAGAACTGTTAATGACTAATTCAAAATTTAATCCTTGATCCTTAGAATAATAAGTAATAACGTATAGAAGGATAGTGATCGGTACTTCGAACGTTCAAAACATGAATCTAAAAATACTACATGCACGCAGACGATTCTACACATACATACGCACACCACTATTCAAATTATGAAATCAAATTTTGTTTTTATTAACATAAATTGTCGAAATACTTTTAGCAATAATGTTAAAAACCTTTTTATGTTTTTCAAATGTGTTGCGACACCATTTGAATGCACAAATCGTCATAATTACTTATTTATTTTTTAAGAGTTGCATACGTACGTGCAGTACAGTGACCTTGTACATTACGGAACGGTTCCGGCGTAAGCTCCATTAGGCTCCAATTGAAATGCTTCACTTTTTATGCGCGAACTTACCTTCTACACGTTATTATTCTAAGCCTTGATCATTAACACTTTTTTTGTAAACTAAAAATAATTCAAGAATGTAGTGCAATATTTTTAACAAAAGTTAAACAACATTTCAAATTTAGTGTTTGTGGATTTTAAAGCAAAGAGCAGGCGCGCATGCGCTTCTCGCACATCCGCGCACGCGCCCTCCGCCGTCTAAGGCCTCATTTACGGAGACGCGGCGCGTGTGGCGTGGCGTCTCGCGGCGCGTCGGACGTTTTTATTGTTTACGTAGCGGCGGCGCGTGAAGCGGCACGTATCATCGCACGCGTAAACACAAACTTATAGCAATATGCGATGTTGTTTATAGAGACGCGAGGCGGGAAGAGTGGCGATGCCCGCCGCTGCGCCCGCGTCGTATTCTTAAGCGTGTAGCGGAGCACGTGGCGAGCATCGCTGCGGCGCACGCGGGGTTCTCAGTTAATCCGACCCAAACTTCTCATGTTCCGCTATTATAAACACTGGGCCACTCTTTATATTAAATAAATCACTTTTAAAAATACAATTTTCTTCTAAAAAGTCTATCATATCCTCCGTTGCGACGGTAACTACGTCTGTGTTGCACGATTAGCAAATGAGACTAGCAGAAGGTTCCGCCACAGGCATCGCTTCATCAAGAATCGCCGCTGCGTGCGCCGCCGCGATAAACGCCGCGTGAGACGTGACGATGCCATCCGCGGGCTCGGCCGTAGAACACGCTCCATTTCAAGCAAACGCGTGTAAAATCGCTTCTCCGTAAACGTACTCATCCAACGCCCTACATTTGAATTTAGTGCGGGCCGCGCAGCCTATCGCGACGCGTGACGCGCCGCGTCTCCGTAAATGAGGCCTAAGGATTTTTCGACCAGAGGCCTGAGTGTGAGTTTTGTCGTTAATATTACGCGTTCTACCGTGAGCGCGTAAACTGTCATTTGTATGAAGAAAAGTACAGCGCCACTAGCAGTGCGTATTTGAAACAATGTTTTAAATACGCACCGCTAGTGGCGCTGTACTTTTTTTCATACAAATAACATGTTTTTTTCATACAAATAAAAAAGACTTGCCAAGTCTTTATTTCTAATTGGTGATTATCCCAAACCAGACGGGAATAAAGGAACCAGAAATGTTAGACTTTTGAAGACATAATCTAAAGAACTAAATGTACCGTCAGTCGTCGGTAAATTCCATTTTGTCATTTTCGTAAAAAAATTCTCAAACGTTTTGTACAGTATTTGGCTTTGAAATATTAGAAATAATTAAGGAAGATATGAATATAAAATTACGCTATAGTTTGTGCTGAATTATTTTTTGATTTTAGGTATACCGAGCGTTTAGATCCAAGGGCGATAGACAAATGAATTTTCTGTTGAACGAGTCAGTTCATTCCTACCGAAACAGGCCATTTAATCAGCAAACAAATGGAGAATATACCTACTAATTAAATTAATCTTCGCAAATCTATAACAACGGAAACAATATATGCGCGACTTTCCTAATTTTAATTTAAAATGTCCAGTGGTTTGTATGAAATAGTTGGTCCAATAAAGAATCATTACGAGTAGGTGATTTTATGGTGTCAATTTATGTAAATTGATAAAATTTGTGTAAATTGATAAAATAACTTTTTCTTTTCATAAATAGTAGCTAGATAAGCTTATGAAAATTGCCCAGTTCTACGATGAGTTCTTATCTTGATAAAATAGCCATACAATTAATCTCATATACCTAACCCCCTAAATAATTGCTACAACCCATAAAGTAAAAAAAAAACAGTATCTGTTGAAGATTTTATTATGAACATTTAATTGTCTATGGCTATCTATGAACTGATTATAAGGTACCTTTTTAGAATTTTTGCGGTAAAAACGACGTTTATTATTGGGGGTGTTTCTTGATAAAATATGTCTTATTTGTTCATTAATTGCATATACATTAAAAGTTTCTTGTTAGGTGTCACTTTAGGGGTTCATAAAAACTATCCCCAAACATAAACTTCTGTTTTTACAGTTTCTACTATAGTAAATGTCTAAAAATATCGATTTCCTTTTTGATTGAGAAACTACTGATTCGAAATGAGTGACGCAAAATTTTTATTATTTGATAAGTCCCATCCAGCCAATCCACTTTTATATACTTTCATATTATATCTTTTTGTTTTGCATTTTTTTCTTATGTAAGGAAACCATTTATGGGCATTTGCACTTCCCATACTCACGAGAATTGGGCTGAAATAGGAATGAGCCGCCACATACCGCCGTGCTTACGTCTGCATTTGTCATGATAATGCACTATCTTATGTCTGTTACCCTCGTCGCGGACAGACGAATCACGATTTAGCCCGCTACCTGGAGAGAGACCGACCGTGTGATAGCAATGCCCCGGCAAGAAAGTGAGTTGATAGAGGAAGATTCCTGAAAGAGTAGCCTTCGGGGCGGACCACTGATGTCATTCAATACTACGTCACAGGTGCTAGTGGTGCGTGGTGTGTCCGGCCTGTAAACAAAGATCTGCCACCTTCAGGCTCATGAAGACCGAAAATCCTCATGCGTTCTACAGTCCACGACCTACGGGATGGAATTTTCATTGATATCCTCCCCTTTTTCCGTGTGGTGACGGAGTAAGAATACAATTCACCACTCCCTATCTTGCCCGTGGATGTCGTAAAAGATGACTAAGGGATACAATATGCATATAACATCTATGCAAGAGAAGGAAAACTCAAATCGGAACCCTATATCAACCTGTCTGACTAGCATGATATAGTAAGGTCAATCTCCCTCCTAATGTAGAGGAGGCTCGAGCCCAATAGTGGGACGTATATGAGCCAAACGATCCTCCCCTTGGCGTTGTACTGCCTCGCACTGCAATGAATAGCAGACGAATGCAGTGGTGTCCTGAATGTACTATTAAAGATGAGCCATAGCCCGTGCTACTACTATGATGAGAAGGAATTATTATCAATCGATTTATTTGCCATCACAAATTCACACGGTGGTGCCTAAGCTAAGCCCTTCAAGAATGTGTGCAGAGCCGTATCGAGACATTCTTATAGTAATGACATTGTAGCTGACTTTATCCGGCCTATGTAGCACAGGTTTGCCCAAAGCTACGGTGCGCATAAAAGTTTATGCTTGACTCGCCCTTTTACTCGTACTTGTAATTTTTCTAGCTATTATGATGGCATTTGCCGCTTATCTCTGCCTGTATCTTGGCGCTTCGTTGCATTAACCGATTTCTAATTCACCGTAAGAACTGGAGTCGAGTTTGATAAATTCGGATTTCCCAAGCCACTCGCTATTCTTTCTCATTCTTCGCACTATGGAATTCGCTTACCTACCTCGCTGTGAGATTTGATACAGATAACCTAACCTCGTTGTGGCCACCGCTAAATTATGGCGTTGCAATCCCTTAAGGATTATTGACTGTAAGACCATACTATCATCCTTTAGATTCCAGGTCCACTTATATTTGTCAGCAGTCATGAGAGACCGGCCACTGCAAGAATTAGTATAGATCTACCTTTGACGGATTTCCGAAGGTTTATTGGTCATTCGTATTATTAAGCAAAACCTGCTTTTAGTTCTTAGTATAAGCATTCGTAAAATCCTGTTCATAATTGTATCAAATGAATGATATAGGCTATTCTTTTGGGCTTCTAATATCTTTGTCTATTCATAATCCTTTCCGAAGGAAAACTCGGATGATGCCTCATAATCCTCAATCAAAATAAGATCCAGATTTTACTGCAATATTATCATCATCCTATTCTTATCTCATTTACTTGAGGTCGATGCAATATAAATTCTTCTATCGTATATATTTCGAAAACTTGATAACTAGACAAGACTGTGTCGGATATAGTTGACGTAGATTGAAATAAGCATTACCATTATATGATCCATTCTTTAAATTTTTGAAACCCTCCACCCTTTTGATGAACGTCCGTAGTACAAAATGATAACCTAATTTTTTTGAAGCGTATTATTTTTAAAGGTATCCTCCTCAACTAAGGAGGTTATGTAACATTGTTACGTTTCCTAAAGCTCTTTGTCGTCTTGTGAAACATCTACAAGCAATATGTGTTGGAATTACGAGTAATGCTCTATTGGTAGCCACAGTACATTACTTTTTTACAGTTTATAATTAGATTTTGCAGTATATAATCAGTTAAACCTGTTCTTGGTTTGCACATATTCTTTACTAAGCTACGTACTGAATGTCATTGTTTGAGAGAGAATTTGTTACTAGTCAAAAAAATTATTCTGTTTTCATCTCTCCGGCTGCAGAGATGTTTTTTGCTTAGTTGTATTGGTCGTCTCTTCGTTTCTTTCAAAAACTTGGTGACATTGTAAATAAAACTACTTTTACGGATTATATCCGTATACGTATACGTATACGTCCAACAAGTAATAACGATTACTTGTTGGACGTGAGACACCTTAGTCCGCCCGTGACCATGAATGCTGCAAAGTGTTCGAAACGTCGGGCAATCATAAATCAAATACAAACGCGATATAATCCGTAAAAGTAGTTTTATTTACAATGTGTAGTGCTCGCGTAAACATCAGATATCATTGGTGACATTGATTTTAATCTATCATCATAAAGATAAATTCGCTTTAACTAGACAAAAGAGGTTTTGAGAAAATGGTTTTATTAAGAATTTCTTTACTTTGTTTTTATTTAATAGTGGCTTTTAATATATCCAATCATAATAGGTTAATAGGTAAAAATAGGCTGCGAGCTGTTATACAGCTCTTTAGTTTATTGAATTTTACTGCGAAACTACATATTATGAAATTAAGTCTTTACGAGTCGTTGTTTTGATGACATCGGTCACGGTGCGCTTGCACTGCCAACTCGCAGAGTAACTCGCCACTTCACTAATTACCTCAAATTGCTAGATTCACGTTCCTATATGCAAATAACAGTAAGATTTCAGTAGTGTACGAAATTGTGTATCAATGAAAAGAATTTTCAAATTATGATGGAGCTGTTAGTCTTTTAAATGTTTGTTAATTTGATTTTTAATCTGGCGCATAACACTACGCATCTATGGATTTTGAGTATAGGAAATATTATAAATGTGTACTTACTTATTTAATGCGATTACCTACGAATACTTGAGAGAAAATTATTTCTATGTAATGACTATTTTATATGTGCAATATCAAATAAATGACTATTTTATTACGTGTGTACCATTTACCATGATTTGAATATTATGGAGTTTTTCTCATTATACACTGCTGAATACCTACCACTTAAAAACTCCGATCGATGGAGTGTGTAAGTGCGCATGCGTGCACATTTTTAGCCTTTATTATGACGTAGTTTTGTAGATTGTGTGCAGTGATTGTCGTCACACAAGTAATTCACTCGTTTAAATCAATATGAAAAATAATTTAAAGACATTTTATTTTTTTTCTATGTAGTCTACTATTATTATCTTATACATTATGTTACTTTTAACTCACTGGTTAGTGTAAGTGTGAAAACATGCAAAGATCTTTCAATATTTTATTGGCAAAATTGTTGCAAAAATTAAAAATCTGTTAATTCCTTAGTTGTGGAGATCATCGTAATACAACATGCTCACGAATTTATGTATTTTTTAGAAAATTTTAGTTTAATTATGTTGAATGTGTTTTGTTGTTTCGCCTGTTGCTTGCTTTTGTATCTTAGTATATAGGATAATAAACTTATTGTAAAGGTGTCTTTTATTTTAGTTGTCAAAATGAATACGGAATACGACTGCAAGTTCGAGGAGATGAAGAAGTACATTCCATTTTTGGAGAATATGATCACAAGACTAGAGTCTACGAGTACATCATCGTCGAACCCCCGACAAGCACAGCTGGATAAGATACGTTCCTTGAGAGATTTGCTTTCCAATAAGAAAAAAAGGTAAATTTCTTTTATAGCTCTTTATTAAGTAGAAAAATTCTATTTAGAATTAGTAAAAAAAAAGGTTCTTTGGATAAATAATAATATATCAAGCGAACATTCGAAAGTAAGCATAAATGCATTTATACAGGATGCAAATGCGATTTTCGTGCCGTAAATTTTTTGTATGAAGAGTCTGGTAAATTATTATTTTCTCAATCTTTAAGTGAAATACATACTTGCACTAATTATGTTAGCACAATTTTCCAGAAATAATAAAATTCACGATTCATAATGGAACGAACGATTCATACTATTTCGCAATATTTTGTTTCTCTGTTAACCGGCTATTGTTATAGAATGATTTCTTCATTAATAATTTCTCTACCTTTACTAAACTTAAGTCTCGGAAGATATTTGCTCTCATTACATATTCATCTAAGATTATTTCCTTCTTATTCGTGTGGTGATGGAGTAAGAATATATTTCACCACCCCTTGTGCCCGTGAATGTCGTTAAAGACTACCTTTGTCGTCTTTTACGACACCCACAGGCACAATATTACATGTAGATAACATCTATGCAGATGAAGGGAAATTCGAAATAAAACCTTATTCCAACACGTCCCAGCTTGGTAATAGTAGATCATTCTCTCTCCCATGATAAGGTCCGAGAACCGTGTTACATATGAATATGGCCTGTGATGATGATAACGAAGTCTCGTCTTTATAAAAATTTAGTAGTTAGTATTTGCCTTTAGCTAAATTGGGCTCCTGTACAATGGCGTAGTTATCTTTTATAAATTAAAATCGATTGTTTTTTGTTATTTATTTTGATTATCCGCCGTAGTGACGAACTTCTCATAATAGTATGTATTTGGCTGCTGACAAGATGAAAGACGCATACCTACATTGTTAATAATTGCTTCGCTTTTTTTTTTTTGTGGGTGGGCCGCGGTCGACGCGCCTCCGCACCACTCCGTCCGGGGCGACAGAGGGGCTTAAGCACGCAACTCCCGCGACCCACCCAAAAACCACGTCGCCTTCGTCGTTGGGCCGACCACTGGAGCAGCGTTAACTTGTCGTCAGTGGTCGGCCCGACGGAATACCCCCTTATTGGGGTACCCTCCCATCGACCGACGTCCCCCCCTCGGGGAGGACGTCGGTCTTTCCTCACGCGGTCGGCCTCTCAGTGGGTGACGGACTAATCCCCGGTCACGTCACCCGCGGCCTCGGCTAGGGAATAATTGCTTCGCTGACGGAGATTACTTGGTTTTAACAAGAAGACAATTCAGACTATAATATTATTAGATTATCAATACATATTGCTTAGACAATAAAAGCTCGAACGCAAACACAATCCTAATAAGTTCAGCTATCGCATGATAGTTACACTGTGCTTGTGTTGTCTAATCGCGTCCAATAGTTGTTAAAACTACCTACTACATTATTGCGATGAGATTTAAGGCGTAGAGAATGGCGCCAGGAGTTAGGTTGGGTCTTTAGGATCCTGTAGACCAAAGGAACCCTGCAAAGTGGAGCTCTACCGACATTATAAATGATAATGTAATTTACCATCTTCCATCTTGCTAGTCATAACACAGCCGTATGCAAAACGATCACGAAAGACTTATTTGATTCGCCGCATTCTGTTACGCCTGTGTATTTGACACTCATTTCATCTCTCTTGCCGGTGGATGTCTTAAAAGACGACTAAGGGGTTACAATATGCACATAACATCTATGCCAGATAAGCTGTACCAACACGGCTGACCAGCGTGGCAGCAGAAAGTCAATTTCTTTTCTATTGTAAAGGAGGCTCGAACCTAACAGTGATGTGTATATAAGCTGAGATGGTAATGATAATTTTTTCGTTGGACGTTTATGGTTTGACTGCACTCTGCGATGTTTGTAGCTAGCTACCAAAGTTCCCTTTTAATGGGAATGGTAGTTCGCTACGTTTTCATATTTTAATTACTCCACTCGTGAATTGTTCGCTAAATATTGTCAAGGGTAGGGACCGAAAATGGCATTTCAATGAGAAAGGAAAGTACCTTTACCAATGTAGTTTTAGACGTTTAAGTACCGTTAAAAATAAACTTTCTCGAAAACATGATCGTCCAGCGCAACACATGCGCGAAGCTGCGGGCATAGTTAATCTCTAATTATTGTAAATAATAGCGCCATCTAAACGTAGTAAAATTGTAATCTCTATAAAATGTTTTATTAAAACTGTTTGCACTATGATGTTGTTCGCAAGACAGTAAAAGAATGAAGGGGTAAAATGAAAAGAAAATGTAGCTAACGGTATGCTGTAAGCAATATACTTATTATAATTAAGTGATTTTCTTTAAGACAACCTTAGGACGGCTCGAGGGTTAGACTAAGAAATAAAATCTTCTATCTCGGGTATTTTACAAACATAATTAACGGAAACATATTACACCTAGATTAAGTATTGCACTGCTTGGGAAATGAAACTAAGACGGTTGGTACTTATAGTACTCGGCTACCTATTCAGTCAAAAGCATAAGTGATTTTGACCGCTTTCGATAAAATAAAATTATAGCAGTTAAATTATCTCGCAAGTTTAAAGCGACTTATGCACTTCAAACGAAGCAAGGAGCTTAAATCGAGTTTTAAGAATTTCCGTGTAAGAATATAAGGCTAATGTCAGTGATAGGCATATTTACAAGTATACTGCTCATGGACTTTGCTAGGCCGCGTCCTAACGTGAAAGGAGTATGAATGCGTGCAATGAGGTTCGATGATACTAACGCCATCACCAAAACCACGCAAACACCCTCAGAAAGATGGGCTTCCTGCGCTCTCGCTCACCGAACGAAGCGCAGTTACAAATTGCTACTACTCAAACGTCGATTTTATGTGAGTGTGGTACTACCCCTTATGGAGCGGCCTGCGGCTGTAGACAGACAATTGTCAATAGTGTGGTCCTACCACTATTAGTTGCCTAAATTAATAAAACTCAAACTCTATTTTTAACTTTAATTATTTCACAAAACAGGTGAAGCCTAGACTGTGATACACAATCGTGTAATAATATGTTATTACTATACTTACTATGGCTACTGGCTTCTATGAACAATGTAGTGTGTGAATCACAATTAAACCTTATATCTAATTATAAAATTCTTTTTTAGAATGAAAATGGAAAATTTGCTGAAATGTGAACAAGTTCTGGTCAATTTATATGCGAAAGTAGAACAGGTTAGTAATTTGTTACTTATCACACATTTATTACTTGAATTGTGAATGCTTATTCAGTATTTCTTGTTGACAGAGAGACACGTTAACAAGTGACAAGAATACGACAGATTCAGTGTTTTCTATAGATACACCTACACCAAAAGAAAAATCTGACCTGGAAGCAGTTAGAAATAAACTGAAAACCGTTGTTAAACGACAGGAAAGCATGCAAGATACTTTGCCTGAAATATTAACGCGTAATGAAGTTAACGATGTTCAAACTTCTGGTACAAAAGAACCAGCACTGTTTCAGAGAAGGCCAAATCAACCACAAAATCTTGCTATAAATGAGAGCGATGACAAGAAATCACCTCCAGGTTCGGCTTCAAAGCGGAACTATACTCGAGTTCTTGTGTCTCCTGAATCTAGCCCGCGACGATGGTTGTCATCGGATAACACTACAGAAAAACCGCTCTTTAGTAGGCGTTCACCGCGTAATTCCCTAAGAAGACATTCACCCACTTACTATAAAAAGGAAAGAAAAAAATCAAAAGAAACTACAAATAAACGTTTGCAAAAGCAAAAAGATTTAAATATTACTCTTAACGTACCAGAGGCAAGTTTAAATTCTCTAAATACTAAGGATATATTGTCTAGAATAATTAATTGCAGTGATGGTGATGTAGATATCGACACGTTGCGTGAGTTAAGGAAGCAGATACTTGGAGAATTGAAAAAGACTGGAGCTAGAGATGACATATCAGATTTAATTTTGAAATCCTATGATAAAAAGAAAAAAAGTAAACCTAAGGTTAAAGAAGTTGAAGAAGGGGAATTATCTGATAGTGAAAGCGAAGTAATTGAAAGTGTATATGGTAGCTTAGTAGTTAAGGAGCCTGCTCAGACTAAAAATTCATCCAATAAAGACTCTCAACCCCGTAAAATTCAGATTTGTCTCGTTATAAATTCTGATGAGCAAACAGAAGCAAAGGTAAATACGGTACCAAAACAGGATATTAATGATGATTTTGCAGAACTAGAAATGTATGAAAAGGCAGAAAAACAGTCTAATGCGAACATAAGTGATAAAACAAAGGCAGATGTTGAAGAAGATGCTAAAAGAAACGTAACTACGGGTGGCGATAATAAGGTTGCTATAATTGAGCATAATAAAAACGCGAATAGTGTTTCAGAGGCAGAGACAATTGTCAAAGAAATTGGCACCGTAACATCGTGCAATGAAACACCAACTAAAGAAATAATCTTAACAGAGACAAACGTAACTACAAAACAAAACGTTACAGCGTCCAGTAAAACCATTCAATGCTCGGATGAAAATGCTTCAAAAGAGTCGCTGCAATTTAAAGCAAACTTCTATAAGCCTTTAACAGAAACTAATAATTTAGAGTCAGTAAAACTGGTAAATCAGGAAGAAACTAATTTATTTGCCAATAAAGAGAGTGATGCTTCAGTTAACATCTCTGACATTGAAAGCACACATAAGCAAACAGAAAAATCAACAGAAATACCTTTATTGCATGAGCGCACTATTGAGAACAAACCGCCAGAAAACACACTGTCAGAAATTGATATATTACAAGCGCTTAAAAAAGAAATTTTAAGTGATATATCTGTCCCTGGAACGGAAACTACTACACCGCCTCTTCATCAACCCAAAGTAATTAAAGTAGCCAGTGCTCAGGAAATATTACCAAAAAAAAGAATATCTATTGAAAAATACAAAGAGAAAAGTGGTACATCTTCAAAATTAAATTCAGATCAACTATCTCATAAAGAACAGATGAAAAAAACCAGTTTAAAGTTAACAGACAAAGAATGTGAAAGGTTCTTTAGTGTTCCTAAAATTTCATTTGATGAAGAAGATGAAAGCTTAGGCGAAGACGATGATGAGGATATTTTAGCAACTGATGTTTATAGTGATCTTGCTCCAAAATCACCGGATCACGATGATTTCAATAACTTAGATTGTGTGCCTCCAGTAATTATACCTGTCGATCCTGTCAAAACGACATCTGTAAACTACAAGGCCGATGTTGATATGAGAACATTACCGATTTCGTCTCCTAATAAAAATATTGATATTCCTTTCGATAAAATGAAGCCGGGTAATAAAGTAGATCAAAGTCATAATAGAACTGGTTTTGTGGACCCTCGTGTGAGAGATTTAAATACAAGTATTATAAAATTAAGTCCCAATCCTCATGTTGGTAATTCTGAACGAACAGTTAGACCCACTGTGTATACTGCTCCACCTAGTTCTACTCCTCATCGCGTTATGACACCAAATGCTAGAACTTATGAAATGACACCGACTCACCAGTTATTTGAAATGGATCAAGTGAGCCGCAAACACGTTTATTGTCCTACTTTTGACAATCAGGATAAAGAAAAAGCTGGTGCTGTTGTGGATCCTCGTTTTAAGGAGGATATAGATAGAACTGTAGAGAGGAGATCGCGGATTGATGATGTCCCCGATGCTTATTGGAACCCCCAGAGAGAGAATGTTTCTCAATCTACGCGCTTTAGTGATTCTATCAATAGTGATAACAATAATAAAAACATTATTGAAGCATACTCTTCAAATAATACGGAAGATTTATATAATAGACCTGATTATTCTCTTGGCCCGTCTGATGCACCCATTATGTCTACTCAATCTTTTACAAGACTAGAAACGCCGATGACTCCTGTACCTTCATTTGGTCGTTCTGATTGTCCACCTATAAACCATAATTATGCAAGACTGGAATGTCCGCCTACACCGACTCATAATTTTGGCAGATTAGATTGTCCCTCTACACCGACTCATAATTTTGGCAGATTAGATTGTCCCCCTACACCAAATCACCCCTTTGGGAGGGCGGACTGCCCGTCGACGCTGACTCATCCATTTGAAAGAATGGATTGTCCGCCAACGCCTAGTCATTCATTCGGCCGAACGGATTGTTCACCCCCACCTAGTCATTCATACGGCCGTACAGATTGCCCACCAACGCCTATTCACTCATTCGGTAGATCAGATTGTCCACCAACACCGAGTCATCATTTTGGAAGATTAGAATGTCCACCTACGCCAAATCATCCTTTTGGAAGAGCAGATGGACTGATCATATCGAATCAATCATTTGAAAGATCAGATTGCCCGCCAACACCTAGTCATCCATTTGGGAGAACAGATTGCCAGCCAGCATCTGGTCATCCGTTTAAGAGAAATGAAGGCCCGCTCCCCCTTATGCATAGTTTACTTGATGCGCCTAATAATCCATATCTTGGTGTTGATTGTTCACCTTCACAAAGTCACTCGTATAAATACCAGGAATTGTCTCAAGCACCAAGTCATCACTTTGGCCGACAAACGCAAAATCAGTATAATAGAACTGATTTTATGGGTCAAAAATATAACAAAGATCCAAGGCTCAATAGAAAAGCGGAGTTTGAATCAAGATCTCATTTCGACGAAAGAGATGAAAGCTTTTACAAAGACCGAGAGAGATATCGTGGTAGTTCTTATTCATCAACAAAAATGTACAGTGGGTCTGATACGTATCGAAGCCATGATAGGGAGCAGAGTGCTGGTAGAAATAAATATAAGTATTACGCGCCTGAATATCGTGAACGTCAATATAACAATGAACAAAGTCGCGGCCATAGTATCGGTCGCTCATTGTCCAAAGATAGTGAAATAGAAAAATTGTGCAATCGTGATAATCGGTATAGTAGTGACTCCCGGTATTCTGAAGATCGTGGGTCAAGACGTGAATACTACCACGAAAGAAGTTCTCGTCGAAGTGCTCGTCAAGAAGATGTCCTGTCATCAACTAGAGAACCTAGAAATAGTAAAAACAGCTCCAGAGAACGTGATGTAAATAGAATATCTGTGGCATCTAATGCCGGTCGTTCATTTACTATTGATACAAGTATCAATGCTACTTTTCAAAAAATTGTTGATAGTGCCAAAGAAATTCAAAGTTTCGTTAATACCTTTGATTCTAGGAGAAAAAGAGCTACTAGTGTTGGACGATCTTTAGCTCGGGAGTCTAGTGTAGGCAGAGTATTAAGCCTGTCTTCCCAATCTAAACATAGCAAACCTGAAGAAAAAGGCAAAGACTTTCGTCGTGCTTCTAGTGTGGGAAGGGAATTGCTTGATGGTACAGATGGGCGCAGTTTTCAAGAAATTAAGGCTGATTTTAAAACGTACAAGCTTCATGAGAAGACTGAACCTTCTAATACTCATAATGCACATACATCATATTATCCTGGACGCAGTAGAAAAGATATTTATGACAGAGAAAAAAGTGAGAAACGCACACAGGACTCCAAAAACTCTTCATATTCTCCTAGAAAGAATTACCGAGATCCACGAATGCGAAAACAGTTTGATAAAAATCATGATAAATATAGTCCAGATACTAGTAGCCGCAAAAGTGGTATTGTTTATTCAAATGATAATATTATTACCGGTACTATTTTATCATCTGGTTATGGAGTGAAAAATTATAAAATACCAAAAATAAAACGCATAATGGATGAAAAGGAAACTTTAATAGAAAATTCAGATACTATTGTTAAGAAAGGCGATACTAAAACAAATGATAAAAATAAGGCGCAATATCTGGAGACAGAGAAAAATGATAGCGAGTCACAGAAAAACAAAGGCTCTAAAGATATTGCCAAAGAAATAGAACTAAATGAGATTGCTAGAGAGGAAAATGATAAATCGAATGCAATACATGGTTCTAATGAACAAAGTTATAGAAGAGAAACAAGGTCTAGTAAATTAAATGCTGTAGAATCAAAGATTGATACGGAAAGCGTTACAAAGACCAAAAAGAAACACAGGAAAATTATTTATGACTCTGAATCAGATAATGAGTTAAAGAGAGAGGATAGTTTTAGTATAACAAAGGATGATGATATTAAAATTGAGGAACATGTTAACTCGACTAAAGAAAATTGTAAGCAAACGGATGCCATGAATATAAATTCTAGCTTTGGAATGGAAGAATTAGAAATATTTACTGATAATACTGATCCTGTAATTGACAACATCAATGCCTTAATAGCTGACCTTGATAATGATCTCAATACGTCTAAAAATGATGTAACTAATAATTTTACTAAAGAAATTAGTCTAGAAAATATGATGCAAAATATTTCTAGTCCAGAAAAAAGCAACAAATCACAGGATGACGATCACTCTGCAAAAATCCTTGAAGCTATTGATGAAATAGCCGATGACACAGGAAAAATAATAGTTAGTGACAAAAAGAATCAGGTCGAAGATAACGTAATCACTTTAACTTCACAACAATCATTGAATACTGAAGTGCCATGCGAAGCATCGGAAATCGTAGATCAAGGTTATCTCAAAAAGTCTATCGAACCTATATCAACTCAAAACGAAACAATACAAACGTTAGATAATGGGAACTTAAATAACATTACTACTACTTCTCAAATGAAATATAATGATGACATTGATTCGACTACTGAAATCGAAAAACCCGAAACTCAGTTGGAAGATAAAGCACGTCTGATCGAATACAATATGGAGGGTTGTTCTACTCCAGATAGTACTATCAATACAGATGATAGATTACATAAATTAAATGATAAGGATAGTCCATCAGCTATTCATGAAGTTACGTCTACTGAAGTTATAGAAACCAAGCCTAATTCATCTGCCACGGAAACAGTGCCTAATTTTGATTCTATTGGTAGTTTACTTGCTATTTTACAAGATAAATCTAAAATGAAACAATTACTTACAATGATTAATGATAATACAAGTGAGAATGAGAAAATCAAGAAGAAGCTTGAAAAATTAAGTGAAATAGTTTCGGATGATGAGGAAGCCACTGAACCAGCCGAGAAAAGTGAACTTGAACATCCTCCAAAAGAGGGTGAAAATGTATTTAATCAAGAGATAGACAGGGATGAAAAAAATGACAATGTAAACGACGACCAACTTGAAAATGAAACTAAGCAAAATACTGAAACTATTGATGACGATGAAGAGTTACAAATGGACACAGAAATAGTTAAAGAAGATATTAAAACTCAACATAATCCAGTGAAGAAATCAAAAAATAGAAAGAAAATTAAAGGAAGGCAAAGAAAAACTAGCTCCCACCTAGTGAAACGAGTTACACGATCGAATGCTGAAGTTAAGCAAAAAGTTAAAAAAACACCGCGTGAGTTATTGCAGCTACGAGAAGATTTAAAAGAAATGTTTCTTGGAGATGACGTATTGAGTGCTACTGGTATAAGAATGTGTCGTTTAGCAAAAATGGGTGAGGCAAATACTTCCAACACTTCAAATACGAAACTAAAAGATACCCAAGCAAAGGACGAGCCCGCTTTGTCGGATGTAGGACCAGTAGTTGTTTTAGAAAAATTTAAAAATACTAAAGTTCGTGACAGTGACAAGGCAAAGAAGAAAATAGTGTCTAAAATTAAAATAAAATCTATAAGCGATAACATTTATGATAATGAAACTAACAATGATACACCAACATCCACTAAATATAAGGTGGGACCCAAATCAAAAACCAAAAATGTTAAAGAATCTGATCCATATGCATTTGAAACTGACTCTGTCGGTGATACGAATACAGAAAAAGCCAGTGAGGACGGATCGAGCAACAGTTCAGACTCCGAATGTGAATCGCTCGCGTCTTCTAAAACTTATGAGAGCACTGAACTTGATGTTAAGAAAAAGACTAAACGTAAACGCCGTGGATGGCAAGCTGGTGTCATCAAGTCTAAAATTAAGAAGAAAAAAGTTGAACCTAAACAGTCTATACCAAAGACTGTAAATGTTGTGACCACCAACAAATTATCGGTTCCAGATTTAAATTGTTTCACTGATCGAAATTACTGCTTTCGAAGGAATCAATCGTGTTATTCTTGTCGCTTTTGCGCATATGTTGGTGATGACATTGTACTTCACTATAGATATCAACATCCGCACGTTGAGGTTCCTTTGTCCAGAATGGCTCCCGATGTTGCCAAGGAAGCTATTGAAAAATGCGAAGAGATAAATTTTAATGCCATCATCAAGACATCTTCTGATAAATATGTGTGCATATTCTGTTTCAAAGAATTCATAAATTGCAAATCGGTTTTAGAAACATTATTTTGGCATATAGTAAGCACGCATACAGGTGAATTTAAACAAAATTGTTTTCAATGTGTTAATCCGTTTGAATGCCCGTTCAAATTGGATATTCCTCCACCACCAGAAAATTATAAAAGGCAATTAATTGGTTTCATGTGCAAGAAATGTAATTTTACACAAATATCCCTGGAAAACCTTAAAACACATGTAATAATGCGTCATGATGACAACCAGACTACTGTTTATACAATCAACCTTTCAGTTATGTCCAAAAAAGAACTGAAATCGCTAATAAGTCGTAGTGAGATTGAACTTACATCGCCAAATGCTGGCCACTCTTCTGATCAGGCTGAATCTGATATTACTGATAAGCTTATTGATAGCGTCGATGGAGATAGCGATAGTGAAGGAGAACGGACCCGTAAGTCAACCCGAAAAGCAAACGTTAATACATTTGTTACACCAACAATTCAATCTAAAATTACATTTGAAGCCGACGATAACATTAGCGAACATTCTGATTTGATAAGTGACCTAGGTGAAAATACTATAAAGTCGGAAAGAATAGAAACAGACAATACCGATGAAATCTGTGAAGAATATTCACATAATAAAGACTTTGATACAGGAGTTGCTACCAATTCTGATCTAACTGAATTCATGAAATCTCAGGTTACTAACGATATACCTGTTCAATCATCAGAAAACTCAGAAATACAGCCTTGTAATGATATTTTAAATATTGCACATTTCAAGATAAACCTGACTGAATCTGGTGGTAAGGAATATTTTTGCTGCATAAATGGCAATTGTCAATTTAAAACTACACTTTTGATTTCAATGAAAAAGCATGTACAAACTAAGCACTTTGAAAACTGGGATGGGTATTGCTATGTATGTAAAGTTATAGTAACACCACAAGGTGTGCACAAATTTAGAGATTGTTTGCAACATTATCTAGATAAACATATGGATAATTTTCCTATGATCGAAAAAGAATCTATAAAACCTGCTTTGACGCCACCTATCGACATAAATACGAAATCCCCCGTAGAAGAACCAGTGATTTCCAAGCCAAAAATTAATGTAAGACCCATTTCTGAACTGACAGTTGGAACTGAAATTGTATCTAAAGAAAGTGGGGGCTTGCCTGTTATTCATAGTGTTATGAGTCTCGGTGAATCATCATTGAATCGAAGTTTGAGTCCCGCCTACTCGACAATTACACAAAAAGAAGTCGACCATAAAACTTTTAAATACGAAGAACATCAATTGGAAGTAGTATCAAAGAAGTATTATCTAGTTGTTCAAACAATGATGTGCCCAGATAATTTGATCAAGGCTTTTAAATGTTCTGGTAGATACTGTTCGTACGCTACGGACTGTACCAAGGATGCGTTAGCTCATGCAACTACGCATCAGCGAATCGGAGGTACTGATGCGTTGAATTGCTCCTATTGTGATTTTAATTCTGCGAGCAATGCTGTTGACTTAGTGATGCATGTATTCAAGATACACGGGCATTGTCAGTATTGCTGTCAACAGTGCTTCTACAGAGCTGCGTCGAGTCAGGCGGTGGCGTCTCATATGTCGAGGATGCATGGAGTCTTGCCTGTACCCGGTAGTGTTCTACGTACGACGGCAGTACCATCGATTCCTGCTACAAAACATAACATCCTGACTCGTGAAGAAGCTGTACCATATTATATTTGTGGTCATGGTAAGTATTTTCATAATTTTATTTATATAATATCGCAATAAGTATACCTGATATCATTTGGAATACTAATATTTATTTTACAATTTGAATTTCAGGTAATGATGACGTTAAGTGCAAGTTTCGCGTATATACACCAGACAAGTTTTGTGAGCATTTAGAGCAGCGACACGCAGATGCATCGGAACATCCTTGCCATGTATGTTTTACTACAATGTTACGCAATGCGCTCTTTGTAGCTGTACGAGTTTCCTAAATATAAATCATTATGCTTTGAGTAACATGGGATTTGTTCGTAGCGATTTACTTGTCCCTGAATCTATTGGCTTATCCACACACAATTGTTGTCATACCATATTAGTTATACGATTTTGTTAGTATCACAACATTGTATGCTAATCAATTGCTCTAAGCCTAGTTAATTTGAAATTGCTTTTTATAGATAAACAAAGGCAAACTAGAATTTCGGACTGCTTATATCTGTGGATAATTTCAGTGGTGTTCTGAAAAGTCATCAAAAGCAGCCGAGATGGTGCAGCATATGAAGGTTCATGGGATCATGTTATATCAGTGTACATGGTGCGTCTACGGTGCTGACAATGAGCGCGGTTTGTTGGATCACATTTCTATAGTGCACCCGGATAAACCTCCTCAAGCTTACATCCGAATTATCACAAACAAGGTATGTTGTGTCAAAACACTCTATTTTACTGACAGCTTGAAATTAAAGTAATGTTAAAATTAGCCTTTTAGACTCAGTAAGGCCAGAGGATGATAATAATAATCCTCTTGCCATTATCCCAATTGGTATGGGGTCAACTCACCATATTTACTTCTTTTAATATAGGTAGATGTAAATTAAAATACACTTATAGTTTTTATGACCGGCCGTCTCCTGACGCCTCACACCGCCCTATGTAGAATTAGCAAGGGCCGATGTAGGGCTCTTAATTAGCTTTTAGAACATATGCAGTGATGTTAGCCTTGGTAGTAATCCTCGACGCACACAGCATTATATGATTAAAAATCTGACTTTGAAATTAGTACTTTATATTCTTGTTATTTGTACAATATGTTTCTAATCCAAGAACTTTCTATAAAAATGCATTAATGATATAAATTTTTCAGGAAGGGACTGAAAAAAGAGTTCTTCCCTTAGCGTTCCTGAATAAGCACAAAGTACCTACTAAAAATTTGGATCCGAGCCCTACTAAGGAACATCCAGAACGTGAAGCGAAAAGATCTATTGAGATGGAGGCCCTTATTGCACCATTTGTGACCGATTCCAACGAAATTTTTGGAGAGGCCTGTGAGACTGATACAAATACAATAGAAACCGCTCAGATCTCCGAAAGTAATATGGAAACCCCAGTAATAGATAGTTCAGTGAAAGTTCAGACACCAGAGATGTCTGTTGCTACGCCGAAAGACTCAAAAACATCGATAGTTACCAAATCTGCAGAAGTTACTAAAATGACTAGCGATGTGTCATTGCCTGACACTTCTGTCACACCGCCATCAGTCGTAGTTAAAAAAGAAGTTAAATCATTTGTTGATATATTAGTGCTGGACAGTGACGAAGAGTCACCAATTTCCGATGTGAACCAGCCTTTTATTGACCTATCCGAAGATGAAGTACCTGCCCCTAAGCTGGATAGTCAGGAGCGTACAGTGGTTCCCTTGAAAGACCTACACAAATGTCCACATTGCATGATACTATATAAGACCATGGCTGGGTTGAAGAAACATATGAAATCAATTCATCAGTCAATGAATACATCAGAAATCAAATGCCCCCATTGCTCGCATTCTGTAGAGAATTTAGGAAAACTCATGTTTCATTATTGGGCATTCCATACCACTAATAAAACACTTGAGTGTGAGTTGTGCGGTCAAGTTTTCCTATCAGAAATGTATGCAAGAAAACATTTTAGATCAGTACATAAAGCACCAAATGTAGTAATAACGAAGAGCGAAAAAGATGGATTAACTTATTTCTTGGTTAGTAAACAACAGAAGTCGGCAGAAGAGAGTCAGGAAAATACTAAAGAAACTATAGCTCCTAAAAGAAAATTGAGCGGTCCTAGAACTGATACAACGCCATTTAAACGTAGATATGAACCGCAAGAAATCGATCAACTACCAATTAATCCAATTCTTGATCAATTAGTATATTGTTCACGATGCGAATTTAGTACTAAAGTGCGTTTGAATATGGTGAGACATTTGCAGTTGCACGCTGAACAACAACCAGTACCACAGACCGTGCCCGTTAACCCAGTACCACATTTGGAAAGCAATGAAAAACATTTTGATAAAATGGTTAATCTGGCTTCAAGTTCTGCAGTGAATAGGACACCGGATAAGCCGCGTCCGGAGTCAACACCGTCTGTGACATTGCTTATTCCGGCAGAAGCAGCGTCTCGTTATCCTAAGTATGTTCCTGAACGACAAAGACATACATGTGGTGCCAAGGGCTGCTCTTATATTTCCGTCGACGAAGCAATGTTACGACGTCATTGGGATACCCTTCATTCCGGCACTAACGACTTCCATTGCGTTCACTGTCCTCCTCATCAACATCTTGATACCTCTAAGCCTTTAACTGCTACACGAATTTTATCTCATTTAAAAATGCATGATTCTACACTTTATTCATGTTCATTGTGTTCTTACTACCATTTTAAGCGCGAGGCGTTAGAGAAGCATCTGTCTGAAATCCACAAGGAAGGGCGTATAATGGTTGTAAGAGAGGAGAGTAGTCCCACAGAAATTCCTGTTGTACCACAAGTTAGTGCGGCGCCTACTATGGACTTGAAGCCGTGGCAATGTGGTTTGTGTAAATTTAAAAGTATGCTACATCCTGAAGTTGTTGACCATTGCTCCAAAATCCACCAATCTAAGATGCAGTTTAAGTGTACTTACTGTCCGTTCAGAACATCGGCTGTTGAAAATGTTAGCAAGCATCAATTAAATTCACATGCAGGCAAACCAGAGGATATATTCTATTATTTCTATCGAGAAGGTTCTATACCCGATGAGCCTGATGGAACACCGAGATGGGTAAAACAGCGCCAGAAGGTTGGTCCTTCGGAACCTCAGATAAAGATAGAAGATAGGTCATCAGATTCGCCAGTATCGAAGGCAACTCCAGTAATCTCTCCGATCTCAATAGATCTTAATTTAGTAAAGAAAGAAGTCGATGCGCCAATTACTACGGACAGCAAGACTATGGAAGAATTATGCAAAATGTTTGGATCTTTCTGTGAACCTAATGGAATTAAATTCAAGTGCCCTCTATGTAAAGTAATTATGGAAGATACTCAGGAAGGAATGCAATCTCATTTATATGAGGAGTTGAATTATAGAAAGTAAGTATAGTTTATTGGGAATATATATAATTTGCAAACCGACTTATAAGTAAAAAGAAATTAAAATCTAGTATCTATTCTCAATGCCGCATTGTCTGAAAACGAAGGTTTATAACCAGCGTGTGTTCCTAGCGATGACACAGTACTGAAACCTGGTCTCTAAATGGTGGCCTCATAAAAAGGCTCCCAAGTCGCTCAACGTACTGTGGAGAGGGCTATGCTCAGCATTTCTCTACGTGATGAAAGCCGAAATACGGCTATCCTTAGACGAACGGGTGTAACCGACATAATCCGAGCACGTTGAAATTCCAATGGGCAGGCAACATCGCTCGCCTATCACTGGCTGGCGATAGTGCGTAAATGCATTCCTACAGCGTTTTGATTTTACGCGCTTAAGTTGCATTGCTTAAGTTGCAGATTAATTTTGCATATCATATGCAAAATTAATCTAAAATTGATATTTATATCGTACTTGTCCGTGACATTTAAAATTTGAACTTCAGAAAGCTGTATGGCATTGTCCGATTAAGGTTGGCTCATTATTACATAGGAATAAATATTATGAAACGAAATATGGGTTCGCTCCTAATTTTTTCTCTGATATCACTTATTACATATATAGCACTGCAGAGATGGCGTAGTGGTTAAGTTACCGTCCCACAGTGCCATCTATCGGCGATTCAAATCCTACGCAGGACAACACTGCGATTCACAAATTGTTGTTTTGAGGCTGGATGTAATTTGTGTCTTATATATTTGTAAAGTCCCCCGTAACACAAGAATTATGTTCTTAGTGCAAGGTGTTAACAAGGCCCCTACGATTAGCAATGTTATTTCCATCCATCCATTAGCCTGTAGATGTCTACTGTTGGACATAGGTCTCCCCCACGGGAATGCCACTTAGAAAGATCCTATGTCACTTACATTCAACAATACCCTGCGACTTTCAAGATGTCATCAGTCCACCTTGTAAGGGGTCGTTTTACGCTGCATCATCAGATTCGTGATCGCCACTCGAAAAGCTTTAACCAATAACACTTTGAGCGACTTTAAACTTTTTTATGAGACCGACGTTTAGAGACCAGGTTTCAATGCCGTAGGTCATCGTTAGTAGCACACACTGGTTATAAACCTTTGTTTTTAGACACTGCGGCACATTGGACAAGAAGATCCTCTTAAGTTGTTCCAACGCTGAAATTTTATTTATAATAAGTTATTATAAAAAAAAATTAATGTTATTGGGATTTTCAGGTGGAGCTGTGGCCTTTGCTCATACAAGGCCTTCCACAAAACGGGTCTCACAGACCATATGATATCAGAACATGGTCGTCAATACGACCTCTTGGAATTACCGTTAGATGTGAACATAGAAAAATGGGTTAATGGCGTATTAGAACATCAGAAAAATATAATAAGTGAACATAAAAACAACTTGATGAAACAGAAAATTGTTGTCCCGCCGAAGCCTGGGCCTTCCACTGAAATAGTAGCCCCTAAGGAGGTTCCTGCTTCAACATATTCCGACGAAGTCTTGGAGCAAGCTTTTGGACCTTTTGGAGAGCCTAAGGAATTCAAATTCTGTTGTGCAAGGTGTGGTTTTCGGAGTAAGGGCGTTGATTTCTTCAGGGATCATTTAGAAACGGAACTGAATAAGATACGGTAAGCGTTTGTAATTTAAATTATTATTAGATTTAGCTCACGCCTCTGTACGCATTGCTTTGCCCTTTCAGTGGAAATGACCCTAGAAAAGAGCAAGTAAAAACGTAGACTACTACCGTAAGGTTACATTATTTAATTAATTTCCATCCGAAAAAACATCTGGGTTGAAGAAATGAAGAAATTCTACTTCAATATAAATTTGCCTTTCATAGTCTGTTGCCCAATGAGTTTTGAGAATTTGAGATTATCACAATTGTAATATCGAAATGTTATTTATCATCGTCATCATCATTACAGCTCATATATGGGCAAGTCCACAAATGGGCCAGAGCCTCCTTCATATTGGAAGGGACATTGTTGGTTGGACTATTGGTCAGGTATATGGTTTTATTTCGAGTTTTACATCTCTTGTCTAGTTGTTATACGCACAAGATATCCCTTACTTGCCTATTACATATTATGCCCACGGTCAAGAGAGCGGATGGTGAATTGTATTCTTCAACTTCTTATTGAAGTTTTCTTACTGGTATGGTAAGAGGTATTGTTACTCTGTCATCACACGGAAAGGAAAACGTTACTCCATCCATCAGCCTATGGACGTCCATTGTTGGACATAGAGCTTCCCATGAGAATGCCACTCGGAATGGTCCTATGCCACTTGCATCCAATGGTTCTCTGCAACTTTCAAGATGTCGTCAGTCCACCTATTAGGGGGTTATCACTCGAGAAACTTTCTGCCTCAACGTTATTATTAATTATTAATAGTCAATATTCGAATTGTTCATTTTATTATTACTCTCAGGCATGATCTCCTCAAAAAATGATGAGTAAAATGTAGGCCTCATAACAAGGCTCAAAGTCGCTCAGCTTGCCATGGGATGGGCTATGCTTGGGATTTCTCTAAGTCAGTTTGTTTCTTCCTTACGCCTAAATAACTAATCTTGTTTGAAAATTCTTTCATCAATGAAAAGCTTTACCACTTATAAACATTATTAGAGAGTAACAGGCCATATTTTATCAACTTATTCCCACGGGAGCGGGAACTATGTTGGTGAATTCGCAGGAATTTGCTAGTATTACAATAAAACGCATACTTTAATTTATTTCTAAATCATCTATAAAAATATTGTTATTATATTTCAGATGGCGTTGCAGTAGTTGTCCTGAAGTTTATCAAACATATCACGAAACACGGTTTCACTGCAAGGCCCACTATGTACCTTCTAGGCCTGTAGAAGCAATAAGGGACCAGAATATGAGAGCCGCCTGGGTATCAACCGCTATACAGAAACAGAAGAATATTTTGCAGAGTAACCCAGTATCTGATATTCCCGACAATGTCAAGAATCAAGAATACACGTCTCCCGAGAAGAACATTTCGCATTCAGACAGTGACAACTCTCTCCTTGCCGTGCGATACGAAGAAAATGTGCCAACTGGCGAAATTAGCGTGTTACGAAAGAGATTAGCACCAGATAGTGACGATGAAAAATTGGTAATTGATGAAGGGAGAAGGAAGCTTGCTAAACGCTGCCCATACTGCAGTTTTAAAAGTAACTATGATTTGAAAGTACATATGCTAACACATTTCAATCTCAAAAAATATTCTTGCTGTCATTGTGAATTTACTGCGAGTGCGAAAAATACAATCTCAAGACATTGTTTACTAACACATCCCGGTGCAGTTTTATTGGTGAAGAAGACGGAATTACCGTCACATGCAAAAAAAGCAATAGAAATAGATAATACTAATCAAACGTCAACATCACCTACAGTTGTGAATACTGCATTAACAGATACTCTTAAATTAAATGAGACAGAAGTTGTTCTTAAATGCAATAAGTGTTTAAATATATATAAAGATGTAAAATCTATACGAGAACACTATAATATCGTACATCCATTCGAGTCACTCAATTATACATCACATAATTTAGGTCAAAATGATAATTTGAATGATTGTACATATTGTTCTTATCGCTTCATTCACCTTGAAGACTTGAAGATTCATCACTTAACTGTTCATAGAAATTTACCTTGTGCGGACATCCAGTCTGCACCATCTACAGGCCCCATACGGAGATATGCCAGAAAATCTACAACAAAACTACCCAAAACCGTTGCTAAAAAATCTACTACAAAATTACCTTATAACTTACCAGATACTGAGGGAGGATTTTCATATTATGGCAGTAAGCCACAAGATATTAAAGAATTCTCGAATGTGACCACGCTAATGACTTTTTGTAATAGATTGGTGCCATTTTCAATGAAACAACTAAGCGAGCACCTCAATATTAATCCTGTAGTTAAAGTGACTGATATAAAAAAATCCAGTGAATAAATTTCTAATATGCTGTGAATATTTTAAGTATAAATATCTTAAATATTGATTATTTAGAATTGTATAAATATTTTATGACTGTTGTGTAAATCGTGCTAGCATATAAGCAATCGCTATGCGATTAAAATTCATTTGTAATTGATGGACCGTTATTGATTACCACAACGGTATACACCATTTTGTGTAGAGGCAGACTTAGCGTACATCTTAAAGGCCTCTTTATCAGTGTTCTATGATACTTACAACACCAATAACGAAATTCTTATGAAATTTCATCATATGTAATGGGAATGGGACTCGCTAAGGATACAATTTGTCACAACATCCCTTCCCATATGTAACAGCAAGAGCAGGAAACTCGTACCAAATATAGTAACTCGTCCTATCAGCATTTGCTGATAGGTCACACAATTAGCATATGGGCAGTATAAAATAGTAAATAGGGCAGGAGCTGTTTCTAAACTAGCCCCCATAGATCATCTTCTATTCGAATCTGCCCCTGTTATTATGAACATCTGTGATTTACAAATATAATTTTTCTAAGATTAATTAGCTATTAGTACTTATGTTTAGATAGTTTCATCGCATTTATTTAAATATTATGTGGATTATGTTCCTTTGATTTTTCTTTTGTATTTTACATTTTTGCAAATTAAGTGAGAGGACTATTGCATTTATGTAAATACAATATATGCAGGCTACTTTGATTATAAATGTGCAGACTGTTAATGTAATGATTGCGATACAATATGCATCTATTTTTTTTTGCTATAGCTTACATTATTCTGAACACGTTGAACACCAAGGGCTCACAATACTATATAAATATCGCCCACATGGGTGCCCCATGGCGTTCAATGTGTTAATAATTGTCTAAATCCACGAGAAACGTTGGCATTATATTTAAGCAATTTTATTTGGATTAAATTTGAATACGAAATTGAAAGCATTCATTCTCAAGATTTGTAATTTTTCTATATGAAAATAGATAATTGTTATCAAATCATTTTAGTCCAGATATCAATGATAATAAAGAAATAATGTTGTGATTCCAAAGGATGGATCAATACTGTTAGTAATTCGTTGTCCCGTAGTTGCAGCAATTATTTTAAGTTAATTCGCCAGAATATATTCACACACTTTCTTAATATTTCTTTATATAGCCCATCGGTAACATTTTTTGTGCTCGTATACAAAGCTGCATAAGTGATAATTATCCCTAGTTGTTATTGATTACAAACTACGAGTAAAACTAGCAGACCCGGCCACGCGTTGCTGTGACTAAGGTTTTTGTTATATTACATTTTAGTAAACTATTTATGCTATTGAATTGTAGCTTATATGACACGTTTGTAGGTTTGACATAGCAGCGCCATCTATTAATTACTTACTCAATCCAGTCAACAGATATCGCCATCTGTTAAAATCGTTTGGAGTTAACAGATAATTGTGAATGTCAAATAATTTGCAATAAAATAATATTGCGACTATAAATTAAGATGTAAGCTATCCTATATTTCAAGTTGGATCAAACTGCATACGGTGTGCAAATTTGATTAAAATCGGTTAAGTGGTTTAGGAGTCCATCGCGGACAAACAACGTGACACGTAATTTATATATATTAAGATTAGCTCAGTAGTCAAACAGATATTTTCCATTTTCAAACAGAATAAAGAATTTTGTAATAAATGCTATATTATTGACTGAATCCTTCTTAAATATGATCATCATTATTTCAATTCATATATATCCCACTGTTGGGCTCGAGCCTCCTCCTCAATAGGAGGGAAATTGACATTACTATAACATGCTGGTCAGAGAGGTTGGTATAGGGTTTTATTTCGAGTTTCTCTTGCATAGATGTTATATGCTTACTATATCCCTACGACATCCACTGGCAAGACGGGGAGTGGTGATTTGTATTCTTGTTTCTACTCTTATTTCTTGTCTTGGGATCAGGAAAAACGCTCTGGAACTTATAATTTCCTACCTAAGCAACAGAATTCAGAGAGTCGATGTTAACGGTGCACGATCATCTGGTTCTGTTATCAAAATGGGCGTTCCGCAAGGGTCAATACTGGGGCCATTTCTGTTCCTTGTATATATCAATGACTTACCCTATTATGTAGGGGACAATCAAAACATTGTGTTGTTCGCAGATGATACCTCTTTACTGTTTAAGATTAAGCGACAAATGCTCAACTATGACGATGTGAACAATGCACTGTCTAACGTTGTTCATTGGTTTCATTCTAATAATTTAGTTCTAAATGAGACAAAAACTAAATGTATTAAATTTACTACTCCCAATGTGAGACAAGTGGAAACCAATGTTCAAATGAATGGGGTGGCTCTGGACCTTGTGGAATCAACCACCTTTTTAGGCATCACTATAGATAATAGACTCCAATGGGGGCCTCATATTGAGAAACTGTCAAATAGGCTCAGCTCAGCGGCTTATGCGGTAAAAAAAATTCGCGCATTAACCGATGTTGAAACAGCCAGAATAGTTTATTTCGCATACTTTCATAGTCTCATGTCATACGGCATATTACTTTGGGGCTGCTCCGCGGAATTGAATAGAATTTTTATTCTACAAAAAAGGGCGGTCCGCGCGATATATAATTTAGGCCCAAGAGTGTCACTAAGAGAGAAATTTAAAGAGATGAATATTCTGACTGTTATATCTCAATATATATACGAAAATGTATTTTATGTAAAGAAAAATATCGGTAACTTTGAAAAATATAGTGACATTCATCATGTAAATACTCGGAATAAGGATAAATTAGTTGTACACAGTACTCGTCTTCAACGAGTTAACAGATCCTTCATGGGGCAATGTATACGCTTCTACAACAAATTACCTATTAATATTCGAGATATGCCAGTTAAAAAGTTTAAAAAAGCAATCAAGAGTAGATTTTGTAGAAAAGGTTATTATAAAATCTCGGATTCATCTCAGCCCATATACGTCCCACTGTTGGGCTCGGGCCTCCTCCATAATGGAAGGGTAATTGACCTACTATACCACGCTGGTCAGACGTGTTGGTATAGGGTTCTATTTCGAGTTTTCCTTCTCTCGCATAGATGTTATATGCGTTTTATATCCCTTAGTCGTCTCGTACGATCACCCACGGGTAAGATAGGGGGTGGTGAATTGTATTCTTACTCCGTCACCACACGGAAAGAATCTCGGATTATCTTGATGATAATACAGACTGGTTATGAGCAGCTCCTCATTCAGGCATTTTCTCATTATTTCAAAAGGTGTTACATACATGTTTATTCTGTTGCTGTTAATATAATTGTAAAGCGTAGCGTGTTTTGCCAAACGAATTTGTTGTTTAATCTGTGTTTTATGTTTGTGGCCCATGGTATTGGTCATGCTCACTGAAGGGTCTGCTTGCGGTAGCTACGAGGAGCGGGTCACTCCCTTCCCTCCATTGTGGTTGAGGGGAGTGATGGCTGCTCTAGTGGTTAACTCGTGATCGGGTGCCGCTTGCGGGATCTGGTCCAGCCATGGTACTTTTTCGTTATATATAATAACTGTATTGTATGATGATTCGAAAGGCATCACACTGGAGCTATTAATAGACATGTTGTTGTATATTATCTTATTAAAAAAAAAAAATAGTAAATGAATAAAAAAGAAGACAAGCCCACTGAGTTTCTTGCCGGATCTTCTCAGTGCGGTCGCGTTCCGATCCGGTAGTAGTGTAAGGTAAAAATGTAAAAAAGTGACCATATGTAAGTGCCCTCGCGGGGTTTATGCATAATAAAGTATTTGAATTTGAATTTGAATTTGTTCTGTCACCACACAGAAAATAAATATAAATAAATATACAGTGGCCAAAAATATAGAGCCGTTTTACGGCCAATTGTATTTACATTTAATAATAGTTTAACCCTGTTTGTGTGGTGACGGAACAAGAATATAATTCACCACTCCCTATCGGGCCCGTGGATGTAGTAAAAATCGACTATGGGATATATTACGCATATAATATCTATGCAAGAGAAAGAAAACTTGAAACAAAAACCTATACCAACCTGTCTGACCAGCATGGTGTAGTAAGGTCAATTTTCTTCCCATTGTGGAGGAGGCTCGAGCCCAGCAGTGGGAAGTGTATGAGCTGAAATGATAATGATGAATAGTGTAACGAAGTTGTACGTTGAAGAAATAAAAAAAGAAGTCGGCGCGTAACCTAAATGTGATCATCATCATCATTTCGGCCCATATATGTCAAGATTCCACGCTGATTAGACGTGTTGCCCTTTTTCTTTTCATAGTCCCAGTGCCTGACAATCTCCTCGATGCTGAGAGTTGTCAGACACGTCTTATTTAGGCCTAGCCCGGAAGGGCTACCACGCAACGCCCAGTCGTAGCCGAAAAGTCTATCTGCGGAACGCGACATAGGCGTCCGCACAACGTCCCCTGTCCGGTCCACGTAGAGAACACTGCACCTCACCAAATAGTCTGCCACTAGCTGCCTCAGGTGTAGAGGCTCTCCATGAAACCGGAGCGCCTCCCTGACGTAACTGAATGGCAGACTTAAATGCGTCAGCGACGTTCAAAGACACCGCCAACAGCACCCCTCCGCTGGTAAACGTGCTGGCCAAGGGTTTTATTTCAAATTTTATTTACATTGACGACAACTGCATTTATAAGCGATGTGATACATCGCTTAGCCATCTTTTATGTCAACCACGGGCAAGAAAGGGGGTGGTGAATTGTATTCTTACTCCCTCACTATACGGAAATAGCCATGATACACAAATAGTGTTTCTCTATCTGCTCGTGTGTCTGTATATAGTCGAGCGTCACGTAAGAAAAATCGATTGCAGGCATAATCTGTTCTGTATTATGTTTTGGTTAAAACGTAGTGTTTTATACTCATTGGCTTGGTTAAAAAAAGTCACGCATTTGTCATAGAACAGCTAGCAATGTTAATTGATATATTGTATCTTGTCAAGCAAAAACAATTCAATCTCTTTTTTAACACATTAGCTTGGTTGGTATGAAACGGATATTTTGAAGGCAAGTTTTACCCCTTTATAAATGTCGGTTTGATTCGAAATTTGGCATACTTATCAAGGACCGATGACAAGTTAGTCCTGTTATCCTTACCGGGATTTTCAGGATTAGCGATTTTTTAGGACGAGTAAAGCGTGTTTTTTTAGTTTCTTTTTAACTATAATAATTATAGTTATTATTTTAATAAGATAAAATAATTATTATTTTAATAAGATTAACCCAACCAAACATTTTCGATACAGTAATTCCTTTAAGCTAGGATCCATAGCGGATCTTTTTAAATATTGCCGCAGTACAGCATCTTGGGCATGAAAGATTTTAAGGGTGTGATGTCTTTTAAGTGTATTCACGTGCTGACGGAATAAGAATACGATACACCATCACCTTTCTTATCCGTGTATTTATAAAAGACGTCGAATTAATTTGAAACATTGTTCTTATCATGAATCGATGACAATGCAATAATTTAGTTAGTGTTATTATCTATAGAGGATTAGCGATTTTTTATTGTATTTGTGACTGATATATTGGGAGATCGATAAATGTCGCCATTCCCATTTACTACATCGCAACCACGGTTATCTACAAATCTTTTTTTTAAGCTACATATTATTTACTAGCAACTCGCCCTCGCTTCGCTTCGGTTATAGGTTATAGTCGTTTTACCCGCGTAGTTCCCGTTCCCGTGGGAATATCGAGATAAAATATAGCCTAGTTTACGCCCTGATATTATAGCTTTCCATTGGTGAAAGAATTTTTGAAATCGGTTCAGCCGTTTTGAAGATTACCTGGAACAAACAGACAGACGAAAATTTTTTAATTGCTATTTTAGGCATAGGTGTCGTGCAAATAACCGTGTGAGCATGAAAAAAGCCTATTATTTTGACATTACAAACAGACATTCCAATTTTATATATTGGTATAGATATGATAAAAAAAAGTGTGTGTGTACAAAGTACGCATATCGGAAGTGAAACTTCTTTATCCTTTATCCTCTATCCTTTATCTCATTCTCTCGCCGGCTGAATCCTATACATTTACGTGTTTGTGTATATGGACTCGCTTTTTCGTTTCATCGAATTTGAAATCAAAAGGATTATAAAGAAGTTTCACTTCAAAAAGGAAGGAGTGGTAATCATTGTATTCTTACTCCGGTATAGTCCTATACAGTTGAACTACTTTGAGTCGCTTCAACGCGCTCAATGATATAATTTGTGTGGGCAGAAGGTAATCTTTTAGAGTCGAAATAATTATTGGTGTTTTATATAAAACATTTATTAAATTCCTTATTTTTTCTCTCTTTTATTTTAATTGCGATAGGTCAGAAATTAACAAAATTCAAAGGAAGTATAAAAATGATTATTTATTCATCATTGAACAGTGTCAGGTTGTTATGAAAAAATGAAAAAAAAAAAATGTCTATTCAATAAAGTCTATGATTTAACAGTATTTTTAAAACAGATGATAGTTTTCCTTATGATTATAATTATCACAGTTATATTTGGCTACTTCACACATCAAACATCAATAGTGATTGTGGAATTACTAGCACCAATTCTTCCATCAGCGGCTGCTAGAATTCTGATGGGGACTCTGATACAGATGAAGGGAGCATTGTTCTCATCCACCACTCTGAATTCAATCGTCACTGAAGTACCCTGGAAAAATTAAATAATTATTTGCTTGTATATTAGTTAAATCACAGGTTTATGACCAATGTGTATTGTATGACCTATGTGTATTATGTACCCGTGATGTCTTTATGTCACGGAAACGCGATCTTTAAAACTTAGACTCATAACTAAACTCAAAGTCGCTCAGTATGCTATGGGGTGACCTATGCTCAAGATATTTGGGAGATAGGATCCGGATCCGGAATTACGGAAATCCGTAAAAGAACGATAGTAGCTGGTATAGCACTAGGAATGTGCTAGCCAAAGCGGCGATGCGCTGGCCACATCACTTGACGTTGTCATACTGACTTATTTATTCTATTTTATATAATAAATGTTCATTATGTAAAAGGATTTTTGACGCGAATGTCAAAATGTCACGTAGCGCTTTTATATTTTTTTCATTGTTTTAGTGTTTTGAAGTGTTATATTGAATAATTTTGCTGATATTTTATGTAATATAATGCAGATAAAATTCTGAAATGTAGTGAATATGATATAACAATGAATTGCGTGCATTTTGACATTCTGGCAAAATTCCCAGAGAAGGCATGACTTGAATATCAGCACCAAGTCATGCTAACGACTGACTTAAAAACTAAGACTAAAGACGTGAATATATAATAAATATAATATTAATAACTCGACATTGGCACAAATAGCTCATATAATTGTAGCTCATTGCCATTAAATAAGAAGAAGAAGAGCATTATGTAAAAGAGTGTCATTCGACTTTTGACGCGAATGTCACGTAGCGCTTTTATATTTTTTCATTATTTTAGTGTTTTGAAGTGTTATATTGAATAATTTTGCTGATATTTTATGTAATATAATGCAGATAAAATTCTGAAATGTAGTGAATATGATATAACAATGAATTGCGTGCATTTTGACATTCTGGCAAAATTCCCAGAGAAGGCATGACTTGGATATCAGCACCAAGTCATGCTAACGACTGACTGAAAGACTAAGACTAAAGACGTGAATATATAATAAATATAATAACTCGACATTGGCACCATTAGCACCAATAATAATTGTAGCTCATTGCCATTAAATAAGAAGAAGAAGAGTGTCATTTTCAGGTATAACACTTTTATAGTTTAAAAAGCGGGATCTTGACAAAATTTAAAATTCAATACAAATAGCTCCGATACTGAGATACTTGTGTCTGGAAATTAATACAGGTATCACAAGAGGAAGTCTGCGATGTTCCTCGGCGAGAAAGGCGTGAAAACAACAATTTCTATTTAATGAAGATTTATTGTTATAAGTTTCCTAGTGGAATACTGTTGCCCATTCCACTGGTGACCTATTAGGTTTTTACGACTCCCACGGGAAAGTCCTTACTCTTCCATAAAGTGGTAAAAACGTGTTCAGTGATGACATAATATATTCTTAACTCGTCATCACACTGGGACGTCTTTATCTCCTTTTAAACCACTGTGAAACAGGTGTAAGCTTATGAAATAACAGCATGTAATGTTAGCAAATTACTTACCGCAGGGAAGAACGATTCGATGTACATATTCAGTGTATATTGAACTATTTCACCGGGTAATAGTGGACAGTATGAGTTAGTCAAGAAGTTACACGTCACTGCATTTTCTTGTAGATCGTAATTTATAGGCACAAAGAGTAGATACGCTGTAGCTAAGGTCCGCATGCTTCTCATCACGGTAGCTGTAAGAAATAGATATTACATCAGCGTAGTTTTATATTAAGTGGTCTTAATCCTTGTATTGCGGGAGTCGTTACAATAATTTAATTAGTGGACAATTTGTAGATCGCACAAAGTTTTATCTTGCATGTTCGCCATGAGAAGTCAGTATCTTAAGCACTATGAAATCGATTTCGTGTTCGCCTATTAAACATATAGGTACGGTCATAATGCTTGGATGCAGACAATAGCGAATCCAGAATATAGTCACGGTATAATAGTTAATAATAACAATTATGTACAAAAACTAATTAGAATCGCGTGGGGGTTCAAATCTGTCGCATAGCTCTTCTCCGCACATTTAGTGGGTCAATTCAACTCATTGTCTCGTTACGCTGATTGATGTTACATATTATAATACGGTTTATTAATAAGATAACCGTATTATAATTGTAAAATGTTTATCAATTAAATTGTAGATTTCATTTCACTCCCTCTTTGTATCCATACAGAATAATGATAATTCAATAAAAATAATTCAATTTTATTCATAAAAGTATGCAGTCATTTCATCAATGTTTTGTTATGACGTACGTTGTCACGTTAAACTATCGTCCGTAAACCGACTTTACAGACAACCATGCTCTTAGCCGGTTGTCTTTGTCTGTCTGTATGTCTGTATGTATGTATTCGCTAATCTCGAAAATTACTAAACGGATTGTTTCGCAGTTTTCACAAGTAGATTAAGCCCAATTCAGGCCAACATTTAGTCTTTGTTTTATTACAATCTGACGTCAGGAAAAAAGTTATCGTCATTTAAATGTTTAATATCGCCGCGCTGCTCTCCGTTTATGTCATTTGAAGAGTTAATTCAAAATAACTTTATTTTATTTATTGTAGGTAAATGGTAGCAAACAGTACACTTGATGGTAAGTGTTGCTGCCGCTCATGGACATAGGGGGCAAGGGCGCTGCCTACTCGAAGAGAGTGAAGGAAGTGTGAATGCGTGCAATGAGATTCGGTTATACCAAAAGCATCACTAAAACCCACTATACGCAAACACCCTCAGAAAGTTGGGGTGCCGGCTCTCTCGCTCACAGAACGAAGCGCAGTAACAAATACTTGAACGTCGATTTTCTGCGAGAGTGTGGTACTACCCGGACCAGCCCGCGGCTGTAGACAGACAACTGTCAACAGTGTAGTCCTACCACCAGTGGCGGCTGATGGGTCATCAAAGTGGTGGTTCACTTTACTTCCTCACTAAGTGAATCTTAATACTTATTAAGATCAGAAATTGCAATGGAACAACAATTTACGTAAAAAAAAATTTTTAATTATTTTTGAACGCATTACATTTTGTAGGTGTACTAGGTGTACTTGCGAAGAAAAATAGGTACTTTGTTTGTTTTTCACACCTCAAAAAATATTTATAAAAGAGGGCCTTGGCGGTCCCGCCAATTTATATCAACTTTATTTTAAAAAGTTTTGTTATTGTGTTTAATATAGTCTATATTTATGCTCATTTTCACCCACTGTAGGTATACGCAGTATAAAATAGAACTAAGACCAAAAAATAAAAAAACAATGTAAACAAACCATATTTAACTCGTCACAGATACATCGAAACTATACCTACTTACTGTACTTAGCGTGACATAATCAGCGAATTTCGTCGTAAGTCGAGTTCTCTCGGCAATGTTCGGTTCGCTCGTGCGCCGTACGGGAACAGACTAATTTTTCAGCATATTTCTATGAACTACCTATGGAGTGTAGAAGTACTTCGACACTCCATAGAACTACCTTCTGTCTCACGCGCCAGGCGTTTTAACTCATTTCTAATACAAGTTGTATGGACCGTCCCCGTGCGCTCGCCTCAGCGCACGAGATTTTTTTTACAAGGAATATAAGTTTTAATAGTTTAGTAAAGCGCTTATATTGTTTCGTCATAATTTGAAATTTTGCGACCTTAGATTAATAACCTATAGAAGGTAAGTTCACGCACAAAAAGTGAGGCATTTCAATTGGAGCCTAATGGAGCTTACGCCGGAACCGTTCCGTAATGTACAAGTCATTGTACTGCATGAACGTACGCAACTCTTAAAAAATAAATAGGTAATTATGACGGTTTGTGCATTCAAATAGTGTCACAACACATTTGAACCTTTTTAAGTTTAAAAAGGTTTTTAACATTACTTTTAAAAGTATTTCGACGATTTATGTTAATAAAAACAAAATTTGATTTCATAATTTGTATAGTGGTGTGCGTGTGAACGTGTGTAATCGTCTGCGCGCCATTAGTATTTTTAGATTCAAATTTTGAAAATTCGAAGTATGGACACTATCCTTCTATACGTTATTATTCTAAGATTGCGACTATAAATTAAAATGTAAGCTATCCTAACTTTCAAGTTGGATCAAACTGCACACGGTGTGCAAATTTGATTAAAATCGGTTAAGTAGTTTAGGAGTCCATCGCGGACAAACAACGTTACACGTAATTTTATATAAATTACGTGTCACGTTGTTTGTTATTAAAATTATATTTTAATTATATTTGCAATCGTAATGCTCCCAAATACTCCCAATACCCATGCGGAGAGGCGATAATAACAATTATTCATCATCATCTCAGCTCACATACTATCCTCCACCATACTTAAAAGGAAAGTGATCTACTACAACGTGCCAGTCAGATGATTTGATATAATAAACATTTAATGTTATGTGGAATGTTATCACACATAATGCTATTAAGATAACAGGGCAGATTAGTTTTGGTTGGCTCGGTTATACCGCACAACTGCTGCGGTAGCATGAAGTTGTAGAATGCATAAGTAAACGAATTATTGCGTTTGAATTGGGATGCGTGATGTAAACTACGATGCTGAAGTATATATTTTTTTAGCCATTATACACATTTAAATAAAACTTAAAATAGTATTACTTACGTGCTCTAAATACGAGGTTTATTACGGCATACTCCAACTGCCGAAATTCACACGGTGGAGTGGTGCATCCATCAATGTATGTATTGATAGGCAGTTCACCGGCATTACTAGTACCTGCCATATAATATACACAATATATATCGTAACTTATTTCGATAACATTAACAATCATTTTGAAATATCTATCATTTGCCACATGTTAGCCTGTTAGGTACCCAAAGAGTACTTCTTGGCGCGGCGGCGTCCGCCCTTTAGTGGCTCAACGCTATATGTCGGCGGCTGTACGCAGGATTGGTTCGGTCCATGGCCTTGTACGTTGCACCTGTGTGAGTGGAGTCCCTGAATGCCTGACTCAGGAATCTCTTGTAGAGATCACAGAGGACTGTGGTGGTCAGAATCTCGCAGGCTGTTGTCTCGCAGAAGGAAACGTGGGAGCGGGTCCGGGAGGACTTACACGCCTCGCCGCCGTTGCGTTGGGCGGTGGAGGTGCGAGTACCTGCGCTCGATGCTGCCCTAGACGAGGTCACGGGTGGGAGGATAATGTCTGCCACCCGCAGAGAGGCCCTCCGCGTGAGGGCGACGCTTCGGCAACATTAACTTGTTGCCGGGGCGTCGAATAGGATCCTACCCGAAAGGATAACCCGTCAGACCCTTCACGGATGTCAAGGAATCGGTATCAGTGGTCCGCCCTTTGTTGTGAATCCTTTAGTCGTGAAGACTTTGACTTCATGATTATCAATAATTAACAGACATAAATTACAGGTATAGTTCATGTGGCGTGTTAACAACAAAATCATATTTCATATTTGTAAGTTTACTATTTTAAATTTCACGTTAATAAGATCAAGCAGTATTACCTACATCAATTTCAGAAGTTAGGTTGTTTGTTTTTTGAAAATAAATTGTTCAATTTTGAATGTCAGTTATTCTTAGTGTTCTGTGAACAGTAAATAAAAGCTTTGGTGTTAGTTTTCTTATCGATTAAGTCAAACATAAGAACATACATACAATTTAGTTGAACAACTATTTTGTTTTAGTTCATGTGTTTGTAGAAATATATTGCGATGACCGAAGGAGCGCATACTGTTAACTTAATCAATCAATTGCTCAATAAAAAAACGTGCTGCATTGATTTGATTTTGATAAAAAGTCGGACGATTATCGAATTTCAACATCTTATAGAATAATTCATACATCCATACTAATATTATAAATGCGAAAGTAAGGATGTTTGTTTGTTTGTTTGTAACGCTTTCACGCTTAAACCACGGAACCGATTTCAAAAATTCTTTCACCAATGGAAAGCTATAATATCAGGGAGTAACATAGGCTATATTTTATTCCGGTATTCCCACAGGAACGGGAACTACGCCACGGGTAAAGCGACTGAAACCGAAGCGAAGCGAGGGCGGGTTGCTAGTTACATATAAAATGTTCTATGACATGCTAACATTTTTCTGTGAAGTAAAAATGCGACTAGAACTTTCTCCCCAATATGGTTTGTAGCACCATGTCGAAAGGAGACTGGACGACTTGGAAATCCTTTATCGTTTTAATTATATTATCAAATTCACTTTCAATATAATAAATATAATTTGATAGATTATTATTGGGTAATTACTCAAAGCAAACTAACTTATTTTTTTAAAATGTATTTCTAACTAGCAACCCGCCCTCGCTTCGCTTCGGTTTCAGTCATCTTACCCGCGTAGTTCCCAATTCTGGGGAAATACCGGGATAAAATATAGCCTAGGTTACTGCTTGATGGAAAGCTATAATAGCTTTCCATTGGTGTAAGAATTTTTGAAATCGGACCAGTCGTTTTGAAGATTACCCGGAACAAACAGACAGACAAACAGACAAAAATATTATAAAGTGATTTTTAGGCATATGTATAGTGCAAATAACTGTGTGAGCATGAAAAAAGCTTTTTGACACTACAAACAGACATTCCAATTTTATTTATTGGTATAGATGTACGTAGAAATTAATTGTTTTTAAGCAATAGGGAATATGCACGAAACTCCAAAATGAACAAATTATTTTTATTTGTAATCTTTATTGTTTAAAAATCGTACCTATACAATTATTTTTTAATTTTATCATTATTTAATAATTAAATTTAATTATCAAAAAGTGCCTTTTTTGAGATTCGCGCGCAAAATTTCTGAAACGCACCGCATTGGTTGGAGTACTATGATGTCACGTTTTGAACACGTGACACCCGAGTCCTCTAGTTAGGGCTGTCTATATTAAAAAAAATATAGTTTTTCGATATATCGATATTTCGATATTTTCCCCATGACCACTCTTTAACTTTGTTCATTGCGGGGTTGCCGTGCCGAGCTTTTTTTATCAAATTCTAGGAGTAATAGCTGATAGTAATAACTGATCATTAGTTTCATGCCATGTTCTACAGTAGATTAAGTTTACGGTGATTTTGTAGAATAAATAGGTACTTTAAGAAGAAAAGATAAAACACCAAATTTATTCAAATAAATATCGACCCTCGATACGTACTTTTTATTATCGTCCAAAAAAAGTTCAGTATTAAGTATCGATATTTTTAAATAATAATATCTATATTTTGACATATCGATATTTTATCAACAGCCCTCCTTGAACCTTGGATAGGAGAACCTTGTGATATCAAGTTCCTGTTTGTATGTTTCTAATGATTATTTTTAGGGATGTGAAAAAAAATCGATTTTTATAATAATCGATTTTTATAAAAAAAATAATCGATTAATAATCGATTTTTACAATTGATTATCAAAATAATAAAAGTCGATTATTAATCGATTTTTTATTATTCGAAATTCAATCAAAATTCATCATACTATGGTAAAAAATAAAGCTCACATTTCCTAAAAAAGTCAACATAATCCCGTTGGGAGAAAAAAACGATTATTTTAAAATCATTTTTTTTTATTAATCGAGTATCTTATAATCGATTTTTTTAAATTAATCGATAATTTTATAATCGATTTTTTAAAATTAATCGTTTATTTTATCATCGATTTATTTTAAAGAACAAAAAATCGATTATTACAAAATCGATTTTTTTCCTCCATTTTCCCTAATCATTTTGATACATACAAAATGATTAGGGATGTGACTTGGAGGAAAAAAATCGATATTGTTACCCAGTTATTTCATAATAAGTTATTAGTTTTCTGTGTTCAAGTATTAAAATTGTGAATAAGTCTTATTACAATGACTGAAACCGGTTTCGTCAAAGTATAGTCCGATAATCTTCCTAAAATAGACGTGTATATGATGACAATATATTTCGCGTCTAATTCAGATTTAATGTCTGTTAAACTCGGAGGAATAAAAGCTGCAAGGTAAATAAGATATAATATATTTAATAATCGTAATAATAATAAAAATATCGATATTTTTATCGACATATCGATATTTTTCTGATATAGCGAACCCCGATATTGATACATTGTAAAATATCGATATGTCGAAAAACGATATTTATAAAAATATCAATAGCCCTAGTTGGCAGCCCTAGCAACTTGTACGAGTGTCGAGTACTCTGACATCACAGAATACGCGCGCCGAAGTAGTCGCGTTTACATCGCCCATAAATAATGGCGATTTTTAAAATTTTTTTTTAGTGTAATGGTTTATATTTTGGATGTGTTATATTTATTTCTAGTAATGTAATAACTAGTAGAAACGTTTAAAAAATAAAAAAAAATCATGCATATTCCCTATTACTTACATTGGGATACTTGAGTGCTTTGCCCTTTTACAAGAGCTATAAATACACATATTACTACTGCAAGCCGGATCATCTTGTCTCACTTACTTCACTATACTAAGTAATTATCTACAATAAGCCAGCATATATTATACACAAATGCAATCAGTATAGATATATAATAATCATTAGATAATACACAGGTGTTCTTCAATCAAGCCAAGATAAGACAGAATTTTGAAGCAGATATAAATTATTATTGATGGATAACACACACGTGGGAAATGAATCATTAATGTTATAATGAATTCTGATGTTTACGCAAGTATTATACATTATAAATAAAATTATTTTTACGGATTTTATCGCGTTTATATTTGTTTTTTGATTACCCGACGTTTCGATCACTTATCAGCTTCACGGTCACGAAAAGATTATGATGTCTACTAGTCATTGTTATTACAGAGATTTATATTTATCTGCTACAAAATTTGTTAATAAATTTTGACCCATATTTAATGCCAAAAGATACAAAAAAAAAAAGATTCTATCAGGCCACTCGGAAAGTATTGGGAAAAAATGTTTTTGTGTGTAAGACTGGCCAGTTATATTAATCTATTTTGAAAATATAATTATTTATAAGTAAAAATAGGGACGTTCCAATTTTAAAATTTCCCTCCATATTTTTTGAAGGCCAAAGCAAAAGAGTTTCGGCGCGAATTTGGAAATGTCATGTTAAGCTCTTGTATTATATTAATTTTTTTAGTGTTATATTGAATAATTTTGCTGATATTTTATGTAATATAATATAATTAAGGTGCTGAAGTGTGGTGAATGTGATATAAGAGTGGTTTACGTGTATTTTCATATTCAACCGGCATTCCCAGAGAAATCATCTAATTAGGTTTTCAGCGCCTAATTAATGATAACGACTTGACTAACCGACGGACAATGACTATAAACAAGTTATACAATATGAAGAAGTAAATAATTTGAGAACTTATAATTAATTTTGTAATTTGGTTTGAGCTGATGGCTTCGTTGCCAAAGCTTCATTAAAAAAAAAAAAAAATGAAAATTATTGCGTCTCATTGGATCTGCGCCGGGTAAATTTTTGCGCTTGACTTTTTACGATTTCAAGTTCACCTGAAACCAGATGAATCATAAGATGATTTCAAATGGCATTTATGCATGATCGTCCTTTCACCGTGTATCGATGGTACAACGGATTCGAGTGCGGCCGACTAATTTTGGGGGATGAAGAAAGAAATGATCGCCCTTTGATGGCTGATACGGAAGTAAACGTGCTAGCAGTCAAAAATTTAATCCAAAACAATAAGCGAGTTACGTATCAGGCGATTCAGCGCGTCTTGTAGAGAGGTTAAAAAGCGTTTACGAAATTTTACACGTATATTTTTGAGGACAGTTGCACGATGGGTACTGCAGAACCTTACCGATGCTCAGAAGCAGGCCTGGGTGGAATAGTGCCGTAATATAATAAATAAATATGAAGCAGGCTCGTCTCGGCGTATTTACGACATCGTTACAGGTGAGCGAGTTCTGGATTTATCAATACAATCTCTTATACATAGGATTAGTGCCATTATCACCCCGATTGACAGGCGGATTGACGATCGCAGTGAGATATTACACGTTTCTCTAGAGATAGTTGCTGTTCACTCTCCTGGTGAGACCCTCCACCAATATTTACGAGACCCTTTTTTTTTTGGGGGTGGATTACGGTCAGTGCACTCCTCGCACCACTCCGTTCGGGGCGACAGAGAGACGTAAGCACGCACACCCGTAACCCACCCGTGACACGTCGCCTTCGTCGTTGGGCCGACCACCGGAGCAGGGTGACTTAACGTCAGTGGTCGGCCCGAAGGAATACCTCCTTGAGGGGTACCCTCCCATCGTCGGTCTTTCCTCACCCGGTCAGCCTCTCGGCGAGTGACGGACTAATTCCCCGGTCCGGTCACCCGCGGCCTTCGTTAGGGCGGCATCAGGCGCAGGTAATTGCGCCTGCGCCGCCCCACAATTTGACACCCTAAGTATCTGTATTTCGAATGATGGCTCTGTTGTGAATTTTAAAATATCTGCAGATATTTTATATCTGTAGATATTTTAAAAAAGCGTACCGAATAGGATCTCTACTCGCACACGATCCGCCGCCTCCTTCCGTGAGATTACGGACTCACAGAAGGCGGCGACCGCGTCCCAGTTCCTGACGCTGACGAGCATCTCCCTGGCGATGGTCGGCTGCGCCAGGTCGGCACCGATAATTGCGACGAGTTCACGGCGATTCCCCTGCCATGCAGCACACTCCTCGAGCGTGTGCTGCGCTGTGTCCTCGTCGCAACTGCATTGGTGGCAGGACGGTGTGCTCTCCCTCCTGACAATCTTGTGCAGGTACTTCCCGAAGCAACCGTGCCCGGTCAGCTCCTGCACCAGTCGGAAGGAAAGCACCCCGTGCGTCCGCTCCAACCATTCCATCAGCACCGGCCGGAGGGCCTCAACGGTCCTGACACCGTACCGAAGACTCTCCAGCCGGACTGCCCAACGGGCAATGTCTTCTCGGCGGGCGTCGACCCGCCAGGCGGTGATCTCTCTGATGGAGACCATGCCGCTGCGGGCGCGCGTCTCCGACACGTAATGAGCTCTGGTGTTCCATCATATACATAGCCATAGGTAACATGATCTAGGACTAGAAATATGTGCCATGTCGCAACTACTGCTTCCTATTGGTGAAAGAATTTTTAAAACCAGTCTATATTCCACTGTTTTGGCTACGTAATTATCGTTCTCGAAGAAATACTGAGATAAAGTTTAGTGATAAGGTATTTTTTGGACTTGTTGCTGAGATTATGGCGTGAGATGTCATTTTACCTATTTTCTACATCATAACCACGGTTATCTACAAAAGGTTACTTTCAGGTTTTTTAAACTATAATTTTCTAATCTATTACGATAACAAGTAAAGGAGTGGTAATCATTGTACTCCGACTCCGATATAGACCTATACAGTTCAACTACTTTGAGTCGCTTCAACGCGCTGTGGTATATAACGGGTGGCGCAAAAGTAATGGCACTATAGAAATTACTTATATTTTTTTTTAAATGACGTCTCCTGTCATTCTGATATTGATAATTTTGTAAAAAACAAATGTAAAATTCATTAAAAATAAACATGGATCGTTTTACTCCGCAAGAACGTGGAATAATCGTGTCAATGTTTTTACGGAATAATTCATCAGTGATAAAAACACAACGTGAATTTCGTTGACGATTTCCCCACCGTCCGGCACCGATTGGTCGCACAATTTGACGCTTTGCCACACGCCTCGAAGCAACTGGCTCAACATTGGATAGACCTAAGTCTGGCAGACCAAGAACAGGCCGTTCAGCCGAAAACATCGATGCTGTGCGTGAAGATGTGGAAGAGTGTCCAGAAACATCAACGAGGCGACGTGCCACGCAATTGGGCATTTCCAGACGGACTCTGCAGCGTATTTTAATCAAAGACTTGAAGATGTTTCCGTATAAAACTCAGATGACTCATCAGCTGCTGTCTACTGACCACCGAGCTCGTCTAGAGTACAGCCAGCGCGTCATAAACCTCAACCTTGAAGAGGATGATTTTTTTTCAAAATTGGTTATGAGTGACGAAGCGCATTTCCATCTCTCGGGGCATGTCAATAAGCAGAATACACGCTTCTGGGGCACTGAAAATCCGCGCATTATTCAAGAAACACCTTTGCACCCACTAAAAGTTACTGTATGGTGTGGCGTCTGTGCTGAAAAAGTGATCGGACCATATTTTTTCGAAGACGCGGCAGGCAATGCGATAACTGTCACTGGCGAACGCTATCGAACCATGTTACGTGAGTTCTTGATACCCAGTTTGGATGAACTGGGGCTGGAACATATCTGGTTTCAACAAGACGGTGCCACGGCACACACAGCGCGCGACACTATGGACTAGTATGGACTTATTGAGGGACGCTTTTCCAGACCGTGTTATCTCTCGTTTTGGCGATTTTCCTTGGCCTGCAAGATCACCCATTCTGACCTGTCCAGATTTCTTTCTTTGGGGTTATTTGAAATCTCTGGTGTATGTGAACAAGCCACAGACTCTTGCAGCCCTAAAAGAAAACATTCATCAAGAAATACGGAACATATCGCAGGAAGTGTTGCGGAAAGTTATGGAGAATGTCATAAATAGGGCTCAACTTTGCATCAACTCTAGAGGTCACCATTTAAGAGACATCATTTTCAAATCCTAATGCGACGAAATTTCATGGCACAAATATACATATATAAAAATTAATTCTCGTTTTCTAATTTAGAAAAAAAGTTGTAGCTGAACCAAATAGGGTCATTACTTTTGCGCCAGCCAGTATAATCTGTGGGAAGAAGGTAATTTTTTGAAGAGTCCCTGTTTCATTTTAATTGTGATAGGTAAAATACACACAAAATTTAAACAAAGTATAAAAATGATAATTTATTGATAGTTGAACAGTGTCAAGTTGTTATGAAAAAGTAAAAAGAAACCTTTAAATTATTCAATAGTCATAGTATGATCAGTAAATTTAAAGCAGATTTATATGCAGACAATAGTTTTCTTTATGATTATAATCATTACAGTTATGTGAAGCACCTTTACATGTTAAACATTCATAGTGATTGTGGAATTGTTAGCAGCAATTCCTCCTGCAGCGGCTGCTGTAATTCTGATGGGCACTCTGATACAGACGAAGGGAGTATTGTTCTCATCCACCACTCTGAATTCAATCGTCACCGAAGTACCCTGGCAAAGTTAAATAATTATTTGTTTGTATAAGTCTTTCGTGAAACCATAGTTCTATGACCAAAGTGTGTTATAAAACCGTGAAGTTTAAAAGTCTGCCGCATAATTAAATTCAAAATTAGTCAGCATGTTACTTGAGATATCTCTGCAGGGATCTCTGTAGCGTGCGCCTTTCTTAGATTCCATAAACAAAACTATAAAAATACAAATAACAATTTCTATTTAATGAAGATTAAGTGTTATAAGTTTCCTAGTGGAATAATTTTCCTCATTCCACTGGTGATCTATTAGCTCAGTTTTTACGACTCCTACGGGAAAGTCTTTACTCTCCCATGGAGTTGTAAAGACGTATTCAGTGAAGACATATTGTATTCTTTTCTCGTCACCATACTGGCATTACCTCTCTTCAACCCTTTCTGGTACAGGTATGAGTCTATGAAATGATTGAAAATAATGTTAGTAAACTACTTACCACAGGGAAGAAAGGTTCGATGTACATATGCAGTGTATACTGAGCCACTTCACCAGCTGATAGTGGGCACTGTGAGTTGGTCAAGAAGTTACATGTCTCTGCTTTTTCTTGTAGATCGTAAGGTATACCAATGAAGAGTATATACGCTGTAGCTAAGGTCCGCATACTTCTCATTGAATACGCTGCAAAAAATAGATATTACATCAGCGTAGTTTTCTATCATTATGGAAATCAATTTGTATGAGGTTTGGAACAACGCCTCTATTAGACGTTAGGGGCACTGCACCAAATACAAATTAGTGTCGAGAACGTCACCAGTAAAACACGTGGTCTCTAACAGTAGGCCTCATAACGAGGCTCAAAGTCGCTCAGTATGCTATGGAGCGGGTTATGTTCGGGATTTCTCTGTGAGATAGAATCCGAAATACGAAAATCTGCAGAAGAACGAGTTTAACCAACACAGCACGAAGAATTAGCACGCTGAAGTGGCAATGGGCAGGCCACATCACTCGACGAACTGACAACCCCTGGGGAAGAAAGGTTCTCGAGTGTCGACCACATATCGGACGGCGAGGTGTAGGACGTCCCCCCACTAGGTGGACCGACGACCTGGTGAAAGTTGCTGGGCGTCGTTCGAGGCAGGCAACACAACACCGCTCTCTGTAGCGTAATATTAGAGAGGTCTACATTCAGCAGTGGACGGCGATAGGCTGAAATGATGAATGTCACAAATACTTTAACGCAAATATTTGTGTAAAGCTCGCTGCACTCAGAAAGGAATCCTCGTACTGTGGGGGTTTTTATTAACATTGTTACAAACAATTAACAGACACAGATTATTGCCAACAATTTGCAGATAGCACGAAGTATTCTTGCATGCTCGACATTAGAAATCAGTATCTTAAGCACAATGAAGTCGATTTCGTATTCACCGATGTATGTATATGTCCGCATACCAGCATTATGACCGGTACCTAACCGGTCATAATGCTGGTATGCGGACAATAGTGAATTTGTATTTGCTTTAATGTAGTTACAGCAAGTAATTAATAATGACAATTATTAATAAAAAACTAATTTTAAATGCTAATTTTAAGAAGGGTGAGGGGGCTCAAATATGTCACATAACGAACTGGATTAAATAGAACTTAAAATAACATTACTCACGTGTTTCAAATTCGAGGTTTATTACGGCATCCTCCAACTGGCGAAATTCACACGGCGGAGTGGTGCATCCCTCAATGTATGTATTGATAGGCAGTTTGCCGGAATTTTGAGTACCTGCAATATAATATATAATGATGATAAATAAGTTGGATAAACATATATAAAAGTAAGGTGAATACAGACGCATAGTACGTATGCACGTACTGATTTCGATAACATCAACAACCACGTAGAAAGATCGATAATTTTTTTTTGTGGGGAGTCGGCGCACTCATCGCCCGGCTCCGTCCGGGGTGACAGAGGGGCGTAAGCACGCACACCCGTAACCCACCCGTGACACGTCGCCTTCGTCGTTGGGCCGACCACCGGTGCAGGGTGACTTGTCGCTAATGGTTGGCCTGACGGAATACCCCTGAGGAGTACCCTCTCCTCAACCGACGTCCCCTCCTCGGGGAGGACGTCGGTCTTTCCTCGCGCGGTTGGCCTCTCGGCAGGTGACAGACTAACTCCCCGGTGCAATCACCCGCAAGATCGATCATCTGCCATATTTTAGCGTACTAAATGTAAAAATAAATTTTTAAAAGCTTTTATTTAACTTGCCCTGTTAGTATGTTAGCATGGGACAAATCCTGCGAGTTAAATTAGAACCACTTCCTGTCATTTCCATCAAATTTCGTTTATTTGGTTTACTTACGTAACTTCGATAACGATGCAATAATATGGTACCATGAAGCTGGTCTCAAGAGGCCGTCGGAAGGTGGCTATGGGAACTCCTAAACTAAACAAGATAAAACCGTCACGTTTGGACTCGTTTGAATAGTCTAGACAAGTACTCTTGTGTTACGTGATATCTAAGGTCTCATGATGGCGTTGGAAGGTGGCCATAGGAACTCCTAAACTAAACGATATAAAAACGTCGAGTTTGGACTCGTTTGAATAGTCTTAACAAGCACTCTTGTGCTACATGACAGACAGGGTCTTAAGATGGCGTCGCAAGGTGGCCATAGAAACTCCTAAACTAAACAAGATAAAATCGTCGAGTTTGGACGTGTTTGAATAGTCTTGACAAGCACTCTTGTGTTACGTGATATTCAGGATCTAAACATGAAGTCCCAAGAACTCTCTTGGAGTTACGGAGTTTTGTAGATCGGTGAAATAGGCGGCGATATCATTGGTCTGCAACCGTCAGGTGCAAGTAAAGTCCAACCAGAAATAAGCGGCGGTATGAAAAGCACCCAAGTGAAGGTGAGGCCGTGCTGATGAACTGAATGGCAATAGGGTGTCAAATAATGTATTGTCGCGAGCGTACCACTTCAGGAAACCAAGGCGCACCCTATTGTAATGAAACGTGGGAAGAAAATGGAAAAAGAAACATCAACACGAAGAAAACGAAAACTAGAAAAATCAAAAACAAGCGTAAAGAGAAACTTTCTCAAGAAGATGACGGGCTTTTAATTGAAGAACTGGACAGTATAAAACTAACGGGTACAATACCGTGTAACGCGTTCTTATCATTTGCTTAGAATTAAAGTTGGTTTCTTCTTTTGAAAAACAAAAAAAATATATATATGTTTGTGTTCCCGCGACATGCTTTTATTTATATCAATATAAATTTTATAATTTAATGAAATGGTGGGTTTGATTATATTTAAAATTTATTTTCTTCGTTTTAGAACATTTAAATAAAAGCTTGATTTTAATTTATTTTTTAATTATTACTTTATTTAAACGTAACATAATAAGGAAATCCTTTTGTTGTGAATATTTGAACTGTTTGAGTATACAATTACGGACATAAATTACAGCTAGAGTTAGCAGTACTAAAATGCCAGTTATTTTTAATGTCCTGTGAATTGATGTTAGTTTTACAAACCAATTGAGCGTAGAACGTGTGAACTATTTTGTTGTATAGTTCATGTATTTGTAGAAATAGCAACTGAATAGTTGCTCAACAAAAACAAGCTGCATCAATTTAATTTGTTGAAAAGTCGGACAACTATCGAAGTAATGGTTGAAATATTCTATAAAACAAAAAACAATTTGTGAAGTAAAAATGAAACTTGAACTTTCTTCTCAGTTAATGTGGTTTGCAAGCACCTTCCCGAAAGAAGACTGGTCAATTTAGAAAATCCACATCGACTAAATGTATGCACACTAGTGTTGTCCAAAAAAGTCTTGGTCTTGCGGTCTTGGTCTTGGTCTTGCGAGAAATGCGAGACCGAGACCAAGACCAAGACCGCTTAATTTTTGCAAGACCAAGACCAAGACTGGCCCTGCAAGACTTATGCAAGACCAAGACTGGGCCTGCAAGAGTCTCGCGGTCTTGCATTTAATTCAAATCACCATTTCATTGTCTTCTACATAACTAGAGGAGAATCGGCCGTGACCGGAGGGGAATCGCCACGGTGATCGGCCGTGTTGTTACAGGTCATACATGTCAAGTTTTCCTTCTCTTGCACCGATGTTATATATTATAGCCCTTAGTCGTGGGTTCGCAGTCACGGGTAAAATAGGGGGTGATGAATTATATTCTTACTCCGTCACTACACAGCAAGTCAAATCAGTCTTGAGATATCCATCTATTGGCCAATCGATTCCCAATGTTGGTGTTGGCTTTTCAGAATTACTCTTCGGAAAGGCTTAAGGACAAAAATACCGTAATCACGAGAGTGCTCTTGCCAATTATACATATTTATATATTCGTTTATTTATTAGCCCAACGACGTTCACTGTTGGACATAGAAATATGCCTACAATTAATCTATATAAATGTCCATGTAGGGACAGAGTACGATCACTATCAGGCAGTACATGAAGCGTTGCTCCCAGCACTATTTTGCCTCTGCCACGACTCACCCCAATCCACTAGTGGTTGGGGCGGTAAACTACGTCCCCTCAAAAATATCCGCGGTCCGACGTCCTCGTCATCTTCTTGAAGAAGAAGATGACGCTATTATGATCGCCCAAGAAAGGACCTACACAGCTCGCGCAGCGATAACAGATAAAACTCCGCGGTATCGGCCTCGCCGTCGAGGTCGAAAACCGCGCCGCGTAAAAGTCATTAACCTAAACTTGGCCACGCCCACTTTGCTCTCAGCGACGCCCCGAGCCGAGGTCCGTTCCCCACAGGGGGGAGCCCTCGGGCGATGTTCGCTTAACTTACTTACCGGGTTGAGAGCCATCAGCGCTCACCCATTGACCGCGTTAAGCTGTCCAGGTCATCTGCGACCAACAGCTACACACACACAAAAAAAAAGACAGAGTACGAATATAATTCACCACTCTCTTACTCGTGGATGTCGTATCAAATCGGATCGGGCAATGGTGTTAGGAATCCATGAAAAAAAATTGAAATAAAAATATCGATTCGTTAATGAATTGAGAGACATGTAAGTTCTCAATTTTGTCATCGTTTTTTCGTGTAAATTGATTAAAATGTATAAAGGAATGATACTTAATCTACAACATATTCGTATTTTGTTAAATGTTCATTAGAATTTGAATAAATCAATGATTACGTTTGCATAAGCAAGACAAACTTCGCTTTAATATAAATCAGCTGATCGGCCGATGACCGTTGATGAGTCGCCTTTGTACCTACGTAACCATTGAGAGGTTCGCGCAAATCTAATACCTATTTATACTGTCGAAATTTTACATGCTTACATATATCCTGTCTGTACATACCTACATAATGCATAAAATTTAAGGCATAAACTCTTAGACACACATTTTTGTAATCACTATAACTTTTACGTTATATTGTTTTTGTGTAATATACATTCTAATTATGATCTATGACTGTTGAACTACAACATACATGAACAGTTGTCCCATAACCTGATTCACCCTGTGTATATAACATATGTGCAAGAGAAGTGAAACTAGAAAGAAAACCCTGTACCAATATGTCTGACCAGCGTGGTATAGTAGATCAATTTTCCTCTTACTGGAAGGAAGCTTAAGCCCAGCAGTGGCACTTTTATGAGCTGTGACGATGACGACGAATATCATACATTTTACAAGTATTAAAACCATAAAATTTTAAATCAGTTTTATATGTTCTTGAATAAATAGTATATTAAGAGCTACATGGATCCAGCGGCCAAAGTATTTATATAGGCAATAGAGCAACAGGTTTTTTCAAGTATCCAGAGTATCAGTAACTAAACTGGAAATACAATAGATACATACCACTTAACTTGAAGGGGAATATAAACAATCGCATTAATTGTAAAATATCGCATTGATTATAAAATGACATAAAATTTATTGTATCAACTGCCTCGTGTGGTGACGTCTTAAGAAAATAGGGTCGAAGGTCCTGTCATAAGAGTAGTAACGCTGTCTAATGGAACACCAGGGGAATAGAAGAGTAATTTTTTCCAGTGGTAAGTATTGTATTCAATAGTGAACTATAAGCTGGATAGATAGGATAGGATATTTGATTAATTTAGTTGGATTTTTCATTGCCATGATAAATTACTGTTACGTTATTCTAACTGCAAAACTTTGCGAGACTCTTGCTGCAATACCAAGACTCGGGTGCGCAAGACCAAGACCAAGACCAAGACCCGGGTGCGCAAGAACAAGACCAAGACGAGACCAGGTGTGATGTTGCAAGACCAAGACCAAGACCGGTCCAAGTCTCGTCTTGGTCTTGCATTTGGGCAACACTAATGCACACCTATAGCAAGCGAATGGTTTAGTTGTGAAAATTCAATTAGACGGTAAACATTATATAAAATAGGTTAGCTTCTTCTTGGACAATTATTAGATTTCTGTTGGATTTATAACTATATCCAAGAAGCTTCTTGAATGTTTTTTTTTTTAATGAACGTAGATTAAATTGTTTGTTTGCAATTACTTACATTGGGAAACTTCAGTGCTTTGCCCTTTTACAAGAGCTATGAAAACACATAGTAGTACTGTAATCCGGATCATCTTGCCTCACTTGCCTCAATGCGCTAAGTAATCATCTACAATAAGGGGCCCATATTATATATAAATGCAAGCACTATAGGTATATGATAATCGTTAGATAATAACCAGGTGTTGTTAAATCAGGACAAGATAAGAAATAATTTTGAATCAGATATAAATTGTTGATGTATAAGACACACACGTGTGAAATGAATCGTTAATTTTATTTGCACCTGCATTGATATATTATGTGTAATCAACCTTTGGAGCCAGAAAACAATACCCAGTAGTCACGAACATCCTGTTCTTATCACAACTCAATGTGTGTTCATCTTTCATTGTAAATATTGCAAAACTTATTGGCAATGGGTTTATTAGGTCTACGGCTGACGTTAAGTCTACTTGGGAATATAGTTATTAACCAAATGACATCATATGGAGTTGACCCCTAGTTGTCTTTTACGACACCCCCTAGCAATGTATGTGTTGGCAGGATTAGTGCCCGTCATCATTATAAACATAAAAGGGTCAAAGATACAATAAGTTATAGTTGCCCTCAAATAACCACCATCTATAAATAATTCAATGCACTTTGGCATCAAGGAAATATCAGTTTTGTTAAATCTCTAGAGGAATATTTAGAACTTTTACATAGTTTAATAAATAATTGCGGTTAGCTTTTGACAAATATACACATATTTCTATATATATAGGGAAGCTAAAGATCTTATTCAGCCTTTGGAAAAGAGGTTGGCAAGATTCAAGAGATCCAGTTGCACAAATTACCCTGATATATTTCTCGTGTTATGAAAACCTTATTTACATAAATTCAATCACCTCGGACCAACAAGTCGTACCTAAAAAAGGAAACGATATACCCGTAATACGCTGTTAATGCGACCTTTATAATATTGACTATTAACATGAACTTTCCAATTACAATTTGAATCTAAATAATGAGTAATGACCCAAGAATTTCATTTGTAGTTTGTCATCAATATTTTCACCTTGTTAACTAACTTGTAGGGATTCAAAATTTTTAGTTATTAAAATACATGATTTTTAAATTTGTGAGATCTGTTCGAAGGCTTTCAGCCATTTTAAAATGTTAAACACAGATGTGTTTACTTCTACTTCATAATTCTGTATATTTCCATGAAATATTACCACCCACACGTCATTTGCAAAATGTAAACATTTGTGTTTGGGCTTAGAGGAATGATCATTTATAAATAAAAGAAATAATAATGGGCCCTCTGTGGTACTCCAGTTTTTTTTTTTTTTTCTATTAGTCGTAGGAAAACCGACGCTGTATTAATCCTTTGTTAGTTAGCCTCATGGCGTAAACGCATTATCTTCTCATCAACATCATCTCAGCCCATATATGTTCCACTGTTGGGCTCGGGTCTCCTCTATTATCGCAGGGAAATTGACCTACTTTACCACGCTCGTCAGACAGGGCGGCACAGTGGCCGCAGAGCCGTCGCTTGATGATGATAGCACCGCAGGGCCGTCGCGGAAGGAGAACAACAAGAGTGTGTACCAGGACGAGGGCGGCAATGTCGCAGGACCGTCTAAGGAGGCGAGGAGGAGTGGCAGCCAGACGGAGCTGTCGAGTGACGAGGGCGGATTTACCGCAGAGCCGTCACAGAGCGAGGGCGGCAGCAAAGCCGCAGGGCCGATGTCGGAGACTGACGTGGCGTACGACCTGTCGACGGACGAGGACGACAGTGCCGTGGGGCCGTCGGAGCGACAGGGTACGGTCGCGTCGAGGATGTCGACAGAGCCGCTTCCTGCGGCAAGGGCTCTGACGGCGGCCCTAGATGTTAGGAGGGAGAGGGAGAGGGAGGAGGCCCGCCCCCCAACGAGGGACCGGAAGCACCCCCTGCGAAAGGGTGGCAGCTCTGCCACCGAAACGGGCTGCGCCGGTAAAGGCGGGCCCGTCGTCTGCGCCCGTGGCGCCGGCTGCGCCCGTTGCGGCCGCTGCGCCGGCTGCGCCCGTCGCGGCTTCACCGCTGCCTCCCCTCGTCGTGGTCCCCCCGCCGGCTCGTGGCCGCGGGAGACCTCGAAAGGAGGAGGAGCCGCCGCCCGACGAGGTGCATGTCGTGTCGGAGTCGGCGATATGCGTCATCCTAGCCCGAGTAGGGCTAAGGATGGATGCGCGTATCAAGGCCGTAGCGGCCAGGCTCCCGCCTGAGCCGCCTCTCCGACCGCCGTTCGCCGAGGACAAGGCGAGACGGCCGCAAGCGTCAGCTCCCACCCCGCTGCCCTGTCAGGGTGGCCGCGTGGTGAGCTACGCTGCGGCCGCGGCGGGACCCAAAGGGGCCAAGAAGGCCGGCAAGGTGCCGGCTCCCGCCAAGGCCGGGCCGCGACCGGCGCCAGCGATTGCACCGCAGGCGCCGGCCGGCGAACCCGCGACTGCGCCTGCTGCACTCAGTGCTGCTGCCAGGCTCGAACAGGGCTGGCAGGTGGCTGAGCGTAGCAGGAAGGCACGCGGCCTATAGCGGAGAGCGGCGGCCAAGAGTGCCGCTGTGGCCGCCGCTCCCCAGGCGGGAGCCGGTGGAAAGGGGAAAAGGTCGCGTAGGGGCCTCAAGTCGCCGAAGACGGCTGCGTTGGTAATCACCGTACTGCCTGAGGCGGCTGAGAGGGGCCTGAACTATGAGGCCGTCCTAAGACGCGCCCGGCGGGAGCTGGACGTCTCCGACATCGGGGGCGTCGAGGCGAGGACCCGCAAGGCCCGGACATGGGCTCGAATACTCGAGTTTCCTGGGGCCGAGGGCGCGAAGACGGCCGATAGTTTGGCCACGATGCTGAGGGGGTTGTTCGGGCCGGAGGATGGAGTCCGAATCGCCAGGCCCGTCAAGTGCGCAGATATGCGCCTCACGGGTCTGGACGACTCCGTGACGGTGGAGGACATCCGGGAGGCCATTATGGCGCGTAGCGGGTGTGCCTCGGACACCGTCCGGATTGGCACCATCCGCCCTGGTCCGGGCGGCGTCGGTGCTGTCTGGGTGCAGTGCCCAGTGGAGTCGGTCAAGCAATTGGCCGACTCAGGCAGGCTCCTCGTGGGCTGGAGTTCGGCGCGGGTAACCGTGCTGGAGCCCCGGCCTGCGAGGTGTTATAAGTGCATGGCAGTCGGGCATACCTGACCGACATGCAGGAACTGCTTTGACTGCAGCGGGTTATGCTTCCGTTGCGGTCAAGCTGGACACCAGGCGGCATCGTGCTCTGCGGTGCCCCACTGCCCCGCGTGTGCGGCGGGCAATAAGCCTGCCAAGCACCGCATGGGCTCTGGGGACTGCAGACCCCCGGCATCGGCCCCAAAGGGGCGGGGCAGCCCATCGACCGGGCCAGTCCCCGCTCCGAGCGCGGCCCGATCGCCCGTTAGCGCGGAGGAGGTGACGATGGATACGGACCGTTAATGGACCCCGTATCCATTCGTCTCCTCTAGGCCAATCTCAACCACTCCGCCGGTGCGCAGGACGTGTTCCTGCAAGCCATGGCGGAGTGGTTGATAGGAGTAGCCGTAGCCGTGGAGCCGTACGTGGTGCCCGACCGGACTAACTGGTTGGGTAGCACCGATGGCACCGTGGCAATCGTCGCCTCCACATCGTGGCCTTCGTCATCTCTGACCCTTAGGGACAGGGGCGTCGGATACGTCGCGGCGGACTGGGGGGAGATTACGCTCTTCGGAGTATATCTCTCCCCTAATTGGAGTGTGACCGATTTCGAGGCCTCCCTCACCATCATGGAGGCCTCGTTACGGCGACTGGCATCACGCCAGGTCTTCGTCCTGGGGGACTTTAACGCCAAGTCCGTGGCGTGGGGGTCCCCTAGGACGGATGACCGAGGACGGGCGATCGAGGAGTGGGCGGCGGCACTGGGCCTCTGTTTGTTGAACAGGGGCTCGGTGCATACGTGCTGGTCCTGGTCCTCGAACACCTGGGAACCCGCCTCAGGGGGCGCGTGTTTAGCGTCCGGACGGTTCCCTGGGTGCTGGAAGGAGGGAAGGCTGGTGCTCCTGACGAAGCCGGGACGGTCTCCGGAGTCGCCTTCGGCCTACAGGCCTATCGTGCTGCTCGATGACACGGGCAAGCTACTGGAGAGGGTGGTAGCTGCCCGCATCGAGCGGCACCTCGTCGGCACGGGACCCGATCTGTCGGACGCCCAGTTTGGGTTTAGGAGGGGTCGTTCGACGATCGCGGCTCTGTTGCGCCTGAGGGCCGTGGCGACTGAGGCCGTCACCGGCGGGGGAGTGCTGTTGGTGGTGTCCCTAGACATCGCTAACGCATTCAATAGTCTGCCATTCAGCTGCATCAGGGAGGCGCTCCGGTATCACGGGGTGCCAGTTTACCTGAGGCGGCTAGTGGCAGAGTATTTGGAGGGGCGCAGCGTCCTCTGCACCGACCGAGCATGGGACGTTGTGCGAACGCCCATGACGTGCGGTGTCCCACAGGGGTCGGTCCTCGGACCCACCCTGTGGAACATCGGCTACGACTGGGCGTTGAGGGGGAGCCTCCCGCCTGGGCTGGGCGTGATTTGTTACGCCGACGACACGCTCGTCACAGCCCGCGGTGGGACGCTAGAAGAGGCAGTAAGCCTGGCGACCTCAGTCGTGGCTGTCCTCACCGCCCCAGCATCGTGGCTGTCCTCACTGCCCCAGGCGAACGGGGTGGATGCCGAGGCTGGCCGCATCCGCTGTGCGTTGACGCAGATCTGCGATGCGGCCATGCCCCGTGTGCGGCGTCTGCCTCCGAAGAGTGCGGTCCCCTGGTGGTCCCGAGAATTGGTGGACCTTCGGGCCGCGTGCATACGCGCTCGGAGGGCCTACACCCGCAGCCGAGCGCGTCACCGCGACGCTGAGCGGGAGGGCCAGCTGTACGAGGCTTACCGCAGTGCGCGATCTGCCTTCAGGCTGGCCGTCCGTACCGCCAAGGACGTTAGTCGGCGGGAGATGCTGGACAGTCTCGAGCGTGACCCCTGGGGTCGCCCCTACCTCGCGGCGCTGAACAAGCTCCGCGGGCGGGGCCTCCCCCTCACCGAGACTCTCCAGCCCAGCCTCCTCACCAGAGTTGTCGAGGACCTCTTTCCACGGCGGGCGGAGCACACGCCCCCGGTCATGGCTTCGCCGGACAGCGACCGGGAGGCCGACGATGAAAGTGCTCCGCCCATCACGGAGCCGGAAATGGGGGCGGCGGTGGCGCGTATGCGAGTCAAATCCACCGCCCCCGGGCCCGACGGTATTCCGAACCGTGTGCTGGCCCTGGTCCTCGAATACCTGGGACCAAGCCTCAGGGGACTGTTCGACGCCTGTTTGACGTCTGGGCAGTTCCCTGGCTGCTGGAAAGAGGGGAGGCTGGTTCTCCTGCCGAAGCCGGGACGGTCTCCCGAGTCGGCCTCGGCCTACAGGCCCATCGTGCTGCTCGATGATGCGGGCAAGCTGCTGGAGAGGGTGTTGGCTGCCCGCATCGAGCGGCACCTCGTCCGGGTCGGGCCCGATTTGTCGGACGCCCAGTTTGGTTTTCGGAGAGGGCGTTCGACGATCGCGGCCCTGCTGCGCCTGAAGGCCGTGGTAGCGGAGGCCGTCACCGGCGGAGGAGACCTGTTGGTGGTGTCCCTGGACATCGCCAACGCCTTCAACAGTCTGCCATTCAGCTGCATCAGGGAGGGGCTGAGATATCACGGGGTGCCCGTGTACCTCAGGCGGCTGGTGGCAGACTACTTGGAGGGGCGCAGCGTCCTCTACGTTGACCGAGTAGGGGACGTTGTGCGAACGCCCATGACGTGCGGTGTCCCGCAGGGGTCGGTTCTGGGTCCGACCCTGTGGAACATCGGCTACGACTGGGCGTTGAGAGGAAGCCTTCCACCCGGGCTGGGCGTAATTTGCTACGCCGACGATACACTCGTCACAGCCCGGGGTGGGACGCTAGAGGAGGCGGCACGCCTGGCAACTCTCGGCACCGAGGAGATTGTCGGGCGGATCGAAGCGCTGGGGTTGAGGGTAGCCCTGGAAAAGACGGAGGCCCTTTTGTTCCATGGCCTCCATACCGCCGGGCCTCCCGCCGGCGCTTCGATCACCGTGAAGTCGGTCACCATCAGCATCCAGGCCCACATGAAGTACTTGGGCTTGGTGCTCGACGGGCATTTTTGGTTCTGGGAGCATCTCCATCGACTTGTTCCCCGGCTTGTCGGCGCGGCGTCCGCCCTTTCGCGGCTGATGCCGAATGTGGGCGGACCCAGTGCTACGTGCCGACAGCTGTACGTGGGGGTGATCCGGTCGATGGCCCTGTATGGCGCACCGGTGTGGGCGGCGTCCCTGACCGTCCGTCTTAGGGCCCTCCTGTGGCGACCACAGAGGGTCATGGCGGTCAGGGCCATACGGGGTTACCGCACGGTGGCGACGGAGGCAGCGTGCCTCCTGGCCGGAACTCCCCCGTGGGACCTGGAGGCGGAGATGCTCGCCGACATTTATCGGCGGGTGTCGGAGACGCGCGCCCGCGGCGGCATGGTCTCCATCAGAGAGATCACCGCCTGGCGGGTCGACGCCCGCCGAGAAGTCATTGCCCGTTGGGCAGTCCGGCTGGAGAGTCCTCGGTACGGTGTCAGGACCGTCGAGGCCCTCCGGCCGGTGCTGATGGAGTGATTGGAGCGGACGCACGGGGTGCTTTCTTTCCGACTGGTGCAGGTGCTGACGGGGCACGGTTGCTTCGGGAAGTACCTGCACAAGATTGTCAGGAGGGAGAGCACACCGTCCTGCCACCACTGCAGTTGCGACGAGGACACGGCGCAGCACACGCTCGAGGAGTGTGCTGCATGGGAGGGGGATCGCCGTGAACTCGTCGCAATTATCGGTGCCGACCTGGCGCTGTCGACCATCGCCAGGGAGATGCTCGTCAGCGTCAGGAACTGGGACGCGGTCGCCGCCTTCTGTGAGGCCGTTATCTCACGGAAGGAGGCGGCGGATCGTGTGCGAGTAGAGCTCCTATTCGGCGACACGTTCCGCCGCCGGCGACTCGGGCGGCGCAGGCGCGAGTATCTGCGCCTAATGCCGCCCTAGCCGAGGCCGCGGGTGATCGGACCGGGGAATTGTCCGTCACCCGCAGAGAGGCTAACGGCGCGACGGCGACCGACGTCCCAGGACGTCGAGAGGTGAGGGTACCCGAAAGGGTATTCCGTCGGGCCGACCACTGACGACAAGTCACATCTGCTCCGGTGGTCGGCCCAACAACGAGGTGACGTGGGTACGGGTGGGTTATGGGCTCGCGCGCCGTCCTTTCATCGCCCCGGACGGACTGGACCGCGCGTGCGCTTACCATAGCCCACCCATAAAAAAAAAAAAGCCTGGCGACCTCTGGTACCGAGGAGGTCGTCAGGCGGATCGAGGCGCTGGGGTTGAGGGTCGCCCTGGACAAGACGGAGGCCCTCTTGTTCCATGGGTGCCATATGAGCCCTCCCATCGGCGTCTCGATCACCGTCCACTCGGTCGACATCAGCATCCGGGCCCATATGAGGTACTTGGGCCTGGTGCTCGACGGGCGATGGTGGTTCCGGGAGCATTTCTGCAGGCTCGCTCCACGGCTCGTTGGCACGGCGTCCGCCCTATCGTGGCTTATGCCGAACGTGGGCGGACCGAGCGCTGCGTGCCGACGGCTGTACGCGGGGGTCATCCGGTCGATAGCCCTGTACGGCGCACCGGTGTGGGCGGGGTCCATGACCGTCCGACTTAGGGCCCTTCTGTGGCGACCACAGAGGGTCATAGCGGTCAGGGCCATCCGCGGATACCGCACGGTGGCGACGGAGGCAGCGTGCCTATTGGCCGGGACTCCCCCGTGGGACCTGGAGGCGGAGATGCTTGCCGGACTATATCAGCGGGTGACGGGGGTGCGAGCGGGGGGCGGTGTGGTCTCATTAAGGGATCTCACCGCCTGGCGCGTCGACGCCCGCCGAGACGTCATTGCCCGTTGGGCAGTCCGGCTGGAGAGGCCTCGGTTCGGGGTGCGAACTGTGGAGGCCTTCCGGCCGGTGCTGATGCAGTGGTTGGAAAGGCGGCACGGGGTGCTCTCCTTCCGACTGATGCAGGTTTAGACGGGGCATGGGTGCTTCGCCAAATACCTGCACCAGGTCGTTAGGAGGGAGAGTACACCGTCCTGCCACCACTGCGATTGCGACGAGGACACGGCGCGCCATACGCTCGAGGCCTGCGGGGCTTGGGCAGTGCAGCGCTGTGAACTCGTCGCAATCATCGGTACGGACCTGACGCTGCCGGCTATCGCTAGGGCGATGGTCGACAGCGTCGGGAATTGGGACGCGGTCGCAGCCTTCTGCGAGACAGTGATCTCGCGGAAGGAGGCGGCAGATCGCCTTCGCGAGGAGCGCAGCCTCGATGAGGAGATCCGCCGCCGGCGACTGGGGCGGCGCAGGCGCAACTATTTGCGCCTCATGCCGCCCTAGCCGAGGCCGCGGGTGACGTGACCGGGGATCAGTCCGTCACCCGCCGAGAGGCCGACCGCGTGAGGAAAGACCGACGTCCTCCCCGTGGGAGGGACGTCGGTCGATGGGAGGGTACCCCAATTAGGGGTATTCCGTCGGGCCGACCACTGACGACAAGTTAACGCTGCTCCAGTGGTCGGCCCAACGACGAAGCGACGTGGTTTTTGGGTGGGTCGCGGGAGTTGCATGCTTAAGCCCCTCTGTCGCCCCGGACGGAGTGGTGCGGAGGCGCGCCGACCGCGACCCACACAAAAAAAAAAAAAATAGCGACAAAGAATTCTTTTCTTTCATATAGATGACTTTTGATTTATTCTTTATCTTGATGTCTGATGCCATACTGGTTGCATTTATTAACTAGATATTTATGATCGAATGCTTTTGTTCATGTCTAGGAATAGAACCAATACTGGAACCTTTCTATCCATATTTTGGGTAATATTTTTAATCATTAAATGCAACAAGCAATAGATTTCGGACGCTTTCGGCTTTTGAGATGTGCTCGTAAAAGAAGAGGTTTTATTTGTGTTTTACATCAAATATTTATTAAATAAATCACTCTTTACTTTTTTCTATTATTTACATTGTGATATGTGAAAACACGCAAAGGAATTCTCCTTTTGCCATTTTGTTCAAAAGATAGTTTCAATATGAAAGTCGATGGACCTTTATAATTTCTTTTCTATGTTGTAGGATAATTATTCTAGTTTTATATTTAGTAATTAGTTTTCATTTTCATACCCAGGTTTAAACGTAATCTTATTTTTAGTGAACTGTTTTGAGGTTTGAAAATACGTCAAACGAAAATATAGTACCTATATCTTTAGTCAATACGCTTACAAAAGTAATCATATAGCTAATGCATTTAACATAAACTTAAGATATGGTCCAGTGTGATAATAATAGGTGTGGCCTATCAACTGAGAGGTTTTATGAATGTGATTGAGGTATACTTATGGTCATACAAAGTTATAATTCTAGGGAAGGGTTCGCCTTTGGCAACAACTACAATATACTGCTAATTGAATACAAGGAATAGTAAAATCAACATTTTATATTTAAGAACAGTTTACAGAATATATTGTCTAAGAATTGAGCTGGCGCATTTATGTACATCGTTAACAGGGCCTCACCGTAAATATATACCATAATACTGTCATTGTGGGTGCGCAGCACCCTACCGTTCGATTTCTAACAAGACAAATACAATAATAAGTAAGTACCTAATTAATGGAATAAAGAGGATTTTCCCTAAATCCTTACTTACAAGCAAATAAAAATAATATATTCTATTATTTACATGTCGCGATTTGATTCTCGCCTTTTTTACCTAATATTAAGGATAAATCCACTCCCATTTCATCACTTATTTCTATACATAAATATAATTAATATAATAAAAAACCCCTTATATGTTCACCATAAAGGATATCGCCTGTATTGATCGCTAAAGTTTTAATGCTAACCATCGTAAATGGCTTAGATTGAAATTGAAAAAAAAAATGTCGAAATGGGTACTGTCTATACTCAGAAAAATATTAGGTCGCTTTTTAATATTTTACCTTTGTATAAAAATCGACGAATAATTAACTGTATTAAATTATAAAAAAGGTACTACTACTACTACACTTTTTTTTTTTTTTTTTTTTTTTTTACTACTACTACACTACTTGTCTACAATAGCTGGATGGAATTTATTTCATAGAAACTATAAAAAATAAAATAGACTAAAATAAAGCATTATTTTATTAAGATCAAATCTTAATATCAAAAAAATTTGTGGGATGTGTTGAAGTTCTATTAAAATGCTCTTGGCGGAATAGTTTTGTCTCTTTTTATCCTTCCATTTAACTCAACGTAAATCGTAAATACGAAATCGTAATCGGAACGGCGCCATAGTGTTTTGTGTTACCAGAACTAATTACTTTAATTATTTATTTTTTTAAATCGATTTATCGATAATCGATTTGAAAAGTAAATTAAAATATATTTAGCTTTGGTATCATGTTTGTATTATCGGTGTATTGTTTGTAATTTAAAAAAAAAACATTTCCTTTTGCAATTTTAATAACTGCAAATTACGATGTAACATGAAAAAATCCCATTGTGCAGTTATTCTTTATATTATTTTTATTCAATAATCTTAGCTCAACAATCTCAGCGGGGTATCCCAATTAGTGTGTTTACGAATGAACATAGGTAAGACGAAAGTCATGTCAAACGCCCAGTCATTCTAGTACCAGTCCTAGTCGACAGTGCGATTCGAAGTTGTCGATCTAATGATCTTGTCTACCCGTTTGTCCTAGAGGGTAACGAATTGTCGTTACCTAGAACAAACAGGTAGATTCAATTTCAAGAAAGAGGTTCGCTGAAAAATCCAACTCGGCTGGGCAACGTACGAAAAACTTAAGAGGATGTTCTTATTTAACATACCTTAGTGACTGAAAGATTTACGACATGGAAACGTGTTCTCTAAATGTAGATTTCAAACTAAGTTTAAAGTCGCGTAGAGCAGGCTATGCTTGGGCTTTCTTTACGAGATAGAATCCAAAATACGGAAATCCATAGAAGAACGGGTATTACCGACACAGCACGAAGAATTAGCAGGCTAAAGTGGCATTACCCAGGCCACATTGTTCGACAAACTGACAACCGCTGGGAAAGAAGGCTCACTCTTGTGGCGACCACGTATCGGGGAGTAGTACCAGTATAGGACGAATTAGGTAGACCGATGACCCGGTGAAAATTGCTGGGCGTCATTGGATGCAAGCGGCAGAGAACCGCACTTTATAAAGAAACATAAGGAAGGCCTACATCCAACCTACACGTGGACAGCGATAGGCTGGATGATGATGATGATTGAATAAACATGTTGTGTGTTTTGTAATTATTGCCGCCAATGCTATTTTTAATAAAATACAACGAAAGATCGGTTTGTAGGTAATCTGTAAAAACTAAAAATAACAAGGTCATACGGCCATAAATAAATATGTTAGTTTTTTGACTAAAAAAATTCGTCTAATTTCACCTTTATAATCGATAAGAATGTATCGATATATTTTGATAAATTATGTTGACTTCACCTGGCAACACACACGTGTCACTCCGATTTACATACAAATGACAAACCTAAGTTCATTTGTATGACTTTTAATTATTATTTTTAATGCTAGGGTATAAGTTACGCTAAAATTAATTCTGATAAAGTATAAAAATAAGATATGAATTTAAGATAGTATTTGGTTTAGGCCCATTGCCAACTGAAAAGGGCCTGGTTTTGGGCATTCTCCTTTCCTTTTTTCACATTTCATCATCCTTTCGCCCTCAGATTATTAAGTGTGGGAAGAAGGTATTATTTTGGGGAGTTAAAATGATTATTGGTGTATTATATCAAACAATTAATTTATTATTTTCCTTTTCTTTTTTGTTTTAATTGTCATAGGTAAAAAAAAAACACGCAAACTTCATGAAGTACAAAAATTTATATAATTTATTGATGATTTGAATAGTGTCAGGTTGTTATGAAAAAATTAAAAAGAAACTTTTTAATTATTCAATAAAGTCATAGTATGGTCAACAATTTTAAAGCAAATTTATATGCAGACAATAGTTTTCTGTATGATTATAATTTTTACAGTTATATGAAACACCTTTACATGTTAAATATTCATAGTGATTGTGGAATTGTTAGCAGCAATTCCTCCTGCAGCGGCTGCTGTAATTCTGATGGGCACTCTGATACAGACGAAGGGACTATTGTTGTCATCCACCACTCTGAATTCAATTGTCACTGAAGTACCCTGGAAAAGTTAAATAATTATTTGTTTGTATAAGTCTTTCGTGAAATCATAGGTCTATCTGTGACCAGAGTGTGTTATAATTATTTTTTCCAAAAAAACAAGAACCTGCCTTCAATAATGTGGGACAATGTAGACAAATTTTTAGATTTTTGTTGATTTTTCAAAAATCGCTTGTCCGATTTCGATAAAATTTTCATGGGACCATTTCGAAAATATACTCTTTCCAACAAAAAAAAAATAATCTTCAAAATCGGTTACACAACATAAAAAAAAGCATATGTACGGTCGAATCGAGAAACCTGCTACTTTTTTGAAGTCTGTTAATAAAACCGTGATGTCTTTATGTCACGGAAACGTGAACTTTAAAAGTCAGCCTCATAATTAAATTTGAAATTCGTTAGCATGTTACTCGAGATATCTCTGCAGGCAGCTCTGTGAGATAGGATCCGACTTACAGCAATCCGTGAAAGAACGGTAGTAATCGACATAGCAAGAGAAATTTGCTAGCTCATTGTGTAAAATAGTGTTATTTTCAGGTACAATTATATAATTTAAGAAGCGGAAGTTTGTCTAAATATAAAATTCGATACAAATAGCTCCGATGCCGAGATACTTGAGACTGGCAATTAAATATTTAATAAAGATGTCACATGAGGAAATCTGCGATATTCTTCGGTGAGAAAGGCGTGCAACTATAAAAATAAAAATAACAATTTCTATTTAATGAAGATTAAGTGTTATAAGTTTCCTAATGGAATAGGAAACTTATAACTGTTGCTTATTCTCCTGGTGATCTATTGACTCAGTTTTTACGACTCCTACGGGAAAGTCTTTACTCTGCCATGGAGCGGTAAAGACCTATTCAGTGAAGACATAGTGTATTCTTAACTCGTCATCATACTGGGATGTCTTTACCTCTCTTGAGCCCTCTGTGGTACAGGTATGAGTCTATGAAATGATTGAGTATAATGTTAGCAAACTACTTACCACGAGGAAGAAAGGTTCGATGTACATACGCAGTGTATACTGAGCCACTTCACCAGCTGATAGTGGGCACTGTGAGTTGGTCAAGAAGTTACATGTCTCTGCTTTTTCTTGTAGATCGTAATTTATACCAATGAAGAGTATATACGCTGTAGCTAATGTCCGCATACTTTTCATAGCGTAAGCTGCAAAAAAAATATAGATATTATATCAGCGTAGTTTTTTCTTTTAAGATCTGTGGTAAGCCCACGCACACGAATATTTAAGTCAGTGTATTCGTACCATTATCGAAATCAATTTGTATGAGGTTTGGAGCAACGCCTCTATTAGAGGTTAGGGGCACTGCACCAAATATAAATTAGTGTCGAGAACGTCACAAGTAAAAAATGTGGTCTATAAAAGTAGGCCTCATAACGAGGCTCGAAGTCGCTCAGCGTGCTATGGAGCGGGCTATGCTCGGGATTTCTCTGGGAGATAGAATGCGAAATACGGAAATCCGCAGAAGATCGTGTTTAACCGACATAGCATGAAAAATTAGCACGCTGAAGTGGCAATGGACAGGCCATATCGCTCGACAAATTGACAACTGCTGTGAAAAAAACGTTCTCGAGTGGTGACCACGTATCGGAAGACGCAGTGTAGGACGTCTCCCCACTAGGTGGACCGACGACCTGGTGAAAGTTGCTGGGCGTCGTTGGATGCAGGCAGCACAAAACTACACTCTGTGGCGTAACTTGAGAGAGGCCTATATCCAGGCGAAATCATCATCAACGTCACAAATACTTTAATACAAATATTGGTGCGAAGCTCACTGCACGAAGAAAGGAATTATCGTATTGCGAGGGTTTTTAAAAACATGGAATTGACGGATATAGATTACAGCCAACTATTTGCAGATAGCACGAAGTATTCTTGCATGCTAAACATGAGAAATCAGTATCTTAAACACAATGAAGTTGATTTCGTATTCGTCGATGTATAGGTACCGGTCATAATGCTGGTATGCGGACAATAGTGAATTTGTATTTGCTTTAATGTAGTTACAGCAAGTAATTAATAATGACAATTATTAACAAAAAACTAATTTTAAATACTTAGAGGGGCGAGGGGGCTCAAATATGTCACATAACTCCTCTCCGCATATTGAGTGGGTCAACTGCGATCGTTTTCTTCACTTCGGCAAACGTCACTTATTTGTAGTCGCAATGCTCCCAACACCCATGCGGGGAGGGGATAATAACAATTCAGTATCATCATCTCAGCTCACATACTACACTATATATTTGATCTGTGTGTGGTGCAAATTGCGAGCCTTTTATGGCTTTAGGCCCCGCAAAGAAAACGTTGGGTGGTTTCGTCTGTTGTACGTAAACCTCTCAACTTCGCGGAAGTAATTCACCGTAGTTAGTAAGTTTTAAATATTTACAAGAGAAATTGGGTGAATTATATCTAGATATACTTTAAAGTATGTAGATAATATTTTAGACATTATCAATACTTCCTGTGTAGTTACAGAGTAAGAAAACAATTCAGCACCCTCTCCTCTGCTTGTGACGAAGGTCACAGAAGACGGCTAAGGAACTAAATATGCATATAACATCTATACGAGAGAAGGAAAAATCAAAATAAACCCTATATCAACACGTCTGACCAGCCTCTGACCAGGTCAATTTCCCTCCTATTGTGGAGGAGGCTCGAGCTCAACAGTGGGAGGTAGATAAGCTGCAATGATGATGAATGATGAGTCAAAAAATGTAACTAGCTAGATTAAATGGAACTAAAAATAACAGTACTCACGTGCTTTAAATTCGAGGTTTATTACGGCATCCTCCAACTGGCGAAATTCACACGGCGGAGTGGTGCATCCCTCGATGTATGTTTTGATAGGTAGAGTGCCGGCGTTATGAGTACCTGCAATATAATATATAATGATGATAAATAAGTTGGATAAACATACATAAAAGTAAGGTCAATACTGACGCTTAACATACGTATTGATTTCGATAACATCAAGAACCACGTAGAAACATTGATCGTCTGCCATAAGTTAGCGTGCTAGAGACCCAAAGAGTTTTAAACCTTTTAATTTAAACCTTTAAATATATTTTTATATTTTAAATTATGTAAAAATATGTGTTTTAAACGTAATGTACTAAGGAAATCCTTTTGTCGTGAATATTTGAACTGCTTGAGTATACAATTACGGATAAAAATTACAGCTAGAGTTCGCAGTATTAAAAATGCCAGTTATTTTTAATGTTCTGTGAATTGTAAATGTAAGATTTTAATGTTAATTTTACGAATCAATTAATTCAAAAGTTGACTTCGTTAATTCGTTAATTATAATGTTAACTCCGATGATCGTTAAAGCGTTAAATTTGCGAAAAATTAAGGCAAGTTAAAGTTAACCGTTAAAAGTTAACCATTTAAAACTTATACTGCTTTCGCGTCCGTATGGTGACGGAGGAGTAAATATACAAATGACCACTCTCTTGCTCGTAGATGCCGTAAAAGACGACTAAGGGATATAATATCTATATTACATCTGTGCAAGAGAAGGCAAACTTGAAATAAAACACTATACCAACATGTCTGACTAACATGGGTCAATTTCTCTCCTATTGGGCCTCCTCAGGCTCGAGTCCAGCACTAGGACATGTACCAGCTGAGACGACGGCGACTGCTTTTAGGCTGACAGAAATAGATAAATTCGCAGCGTGTAGTGGAATTATGTTGGCATCCACCTGTCCACACTAGCTTGGGATACGCTACTGCCGGTAGCCGTGATAATAAAAGATTTACCAATACTTTCGACGCTTTTTGACGTAATAACCAGGAGGTGAGAACATATCACTCCTGCTACTATTATAATCAACAATAGAAGAAATAACAGCAATTGAAGAAGGCTCGGGATCAGATTCCTTTTCCGCGGGACGCGGCGGCGAGCGGCTTAGTCTCGTTTAGCTGGAAAAGAAGAGCACACCATCCTGCCACCATTACGATTGCGACGAGGACACGGCGCAGCTCGAGGGGCCTGTTACGTTACGTTACGACAACTTGGGCGGCGCAGATTTCGTGGAAATTACGAACGTGGCGTGACACGTAATTCAAACAAACAAAATGACAGCATGTCAACAAACAACTAATGTAACGGACTAAAGTTAACGGAAGTTCAATTTAACGGAAGTTAACAAGAGCGTTAACAGTTTTTGAAGTTAACTTAAAAGTTAATCCGTTAAGCAAAATGTTAACTTCGTTAATTAACGATTAACGGATTAACGAGTTACCCACCCCACCTTTGGCGTAGACTATATACAGTTTATATATATATACAGTATATATACAGTTGAGCAACTATATTGTTGTAGTTCGTGTGTTCGTAGATATAGAAACTCAATAGTTGCTTACAGAAACACAAGCTACATCAATTTAATTTTGGTAAAAATTCGGACAACTATCGAAGTAATGGTTGAAATATTCTATTACAATTTTTTTTTTCTGTGAACTAAACATGCAACTTGAACTTTCTTCTCTATTAATATGGTTTGTTGCAAGCACCAACCACTATGGTTTGTCCAAGCAAGCTACTATTGAGTTTACAATTATACCCAAGAAGCTTCTAGATTTAGTTTTTACATTTATTTCCAATTAACGTAGAATAAAGTGTTTGTATGCAATTACTTACATTGGGAAACTTCAGTGCTTTGCCCTTTTACAAGAGCTATGAATACACATAGTAGTACTGTAATCCGGATCATCTTGCCTCACTTGCCTCAATGCGCTAAGTAATCATCTACAATAAGGGGCCCATATTATATATAAATGCAATCACTATAGGTATATGATAATCGTTAGATAATAACCAGGTGTTGTTAAATCAGGACCAGATAACACAGAATTTTGAATCAGATATAAATTATTGATGTATAAGATACACACGTGTGTGTGGAATGAATCACGAATATTATTTTCACCTGCATTGATATATGTATAAGCAACCTTTGGAGCTAGAATATAATACCCAATAATCATCATCATCCTGCTCCTATCCTAATTAATAATATATCATACTAAATAATACATAATAATAATACTCAATATGTACACTTCTTTCATAGTAGGTATATACTGAAAAAATTATCGGCAATAGTGTTATGACCGGCCGCCTACCTTTAAAGCCTCCTTGGAGATGTAGTTGTTAGTCAGACGCCATCATGTGGCGTTGGTCCTTAGTCGTTTTGAAAACCCTAGCAGGATTAGTAGCCGTCATCACACAGTATTATTGAATACCTAGTAGCAAAAATTGGCGTTATTTTTACAATTATAAACATAAAGGTACAAACAGCAGTTGTCATTAAAGAATAGGTGGGTGGACCTATAAATAATTTAAAGCACTTTTGCACTAAGGAAATATCAGTTTTGTTAAATCTCAAGAGGAATATTTAGTGTTTTTACACAGTTTAACAAATAAACACGATTGGCTTTTGACAAAAATATATATTTCTATAAGTGAATTCTAGTTTTCGGCCTTTTATAAAAAAAGGCTTGCAACTTTCAAGAGGGTCCACAAACTGCCCCGATACATCTTTTGAGTGTTATGAAAACCTTATTTATATCAGTGCATTTACCTCAGACCAATAAGCCATCCGATCTGACGCTGCTGACCATCGCCAGGGCGATGCTTGACGTCGTTCGAGGAGAGGGTACTCTTGAGGAGTACCCTCCAGTCGACCTGGAGGGTATTCCGTCGGGCCGACCAATGGCGACAAGTCACCCTGCTTTGGTGGTCGGTCCAACGACGAAGGCGACGTGTCGGTGTGAAACCACCCCGCGCGAAATCTCCGTAATACGCTGTTTATGCGACCTTTATATTATTTACTAATATTATTTCAATTACGACACATATAGTTAACATGAACTTTCCAATTACAATTTGGGTCTAAATGTAGACCTAAGAATTTCATTTGTAGCGTATCATCAATATTTTCATCTTAATAACTAACTTGTACCCGAAGGATTCTAAATGTATAGTTATTAAGATACTCTTTATGAGATTTGCTCGAAGGTTACTGGCTCCTAGTCATTTTTAAATGTTAAACACGACTGTGTTTACTTCTACTTTATAAGTCCGTATATTTTCATGAAATATTACCACCGACACGTCATCCACAAAAAGTACACATTTGTATTTACGTACATAGTGAAGATCATTAACTTATATATATATATATATAAAAGAAATAATAATGGGCACAGTACGTTCCTCTGTAGTACTCCAATTTTTATATCAGCGTAGGAAGCCCGATACCATATGAAATCTTAGTTAGTTAGCCTCATATCGTCAATTCATTGTTTTCTTTCATACAGATAACTTTTAATTCATTCTTTAGATTGATGTTTGATGTCCTACCGCTCGCATGTAACTAGATATCTGTGATTTACACAATCGATTTATTTACTCATGTCTAGGGATATAACCATTACTGGCATTTTTCTACCTATATTTTGGGTAATATTTTTAAACAGTACGTATACAGCTAACATGGTAGATTTATTCTTATGAAATCCGTTTTATTCTTCCTTAATAATATTGAATTTGTTTAAGAGTTTCTTAAACGAGAATACGTTATCCTCCCGTTCAAAATTCTTCGACAGTAGGGAATTAAATCTGACTGACTAGTAGTTATATAGATCTTCTCTGCCTCCTTTCGTATAAAGCGGTTTTACTAATGAGATCTTAAGCCTATCAGATAATAATCCTTCACTCAGAAATATATTTATAAGGTAACATACAATTATTATCATCATTTAGGATACTTTTAATCATGGAAAATAAAAAGAGCTGCCGTGGGATAGTTAAAAAACTATAGTAACTTACATAGCTTAGTCCACAACTTACTTCAATGGAAATCGATACAAAAAAAACTCATTATAAAAGAAAATTATTCTAAAAATCAACCCTCATAGGATATACTTTTTTCTAAGGGTGTAAAATAGGGAATAAATTATGCTTGATATTTTTCACTCTAATACACAAGTAATAAATTCATACAACGCCAATGATTAATTAACTGCACTGATAACATAGTGGTTAAGATACCAACCCACCATGCCCCTGTCACGAGTTCAATTCCAATGCGCCTGACAATTTTTTGTGTGATCGACAAATTGTTGCTCTGAGACTAGGTGTAATTTGTGTCCGTCACTTATATGTTTGTGAAGTTCCTTAGCGAAGGGTGTAGCGTGAAATTCAGTTTGTAGAAGGCAAAGAAAAAGAAGGTCGTGCGGGGCCACTCGAACACCCCTTTTTTGACGCCAGGCAGCAAACTATATTGTCGTGGTATCGATCTCGTGCGTTCAGTCTGTCTACGACTGAAGGACTAATCCCCGTTTCAGTCATCCGTGTCTTAATTAGGTTGATCTTTTTATTACTGTTGTTGGCAAACGAGCAAACAGCACACCTAATGGTAAGTGATACTATACATGGAGTTTTGCCAGGTCGCTGCCTACCATGAAGAAAATGAAGGGCCACCACCCGACGCCACAGCGGTGGAACGAGTCAGCTTGGAAGATTTTCTTCCTAACTGGCGCCGCTGAGTTCTTACGCGAGAAGCCAAGCAGAAGATGGCGATCTCATACCAGTTCCTAACCTGTCGACTATGATCTAAGTGATGGTCGGCAGCTTCGGCAATGATGCTAGCGATAAATTCACGGCGGTGCTCTACCCAGGCAACACAGACCTCATAAGTATGTCTGCTGTGTCCTAGCTGGGACCACAATTGCGGGACATGGCGCGGTATCCGCGTATCGTTTTTAGCACCATGGCTTTCTGCGAGTGCGAGAAAAAAGTTTTAATACAAGTGGTCAAAATTTGCTCACATAGGTGTAACGTGCAGGGCCATTGATCGAACCAATCTCTCGTTCAGACGTCAACATTTAACACCGTTTTAACGAGCCGGGGAGTAATTTGATAAAAATGCTCCTGAAATACCGTCGCCCGTCGAGTACTAAACCCAAATATTCTATCTGGTCCTCGACCGAGTGGAACTGAAAGAACGGTGATTGCTGTACCGACTGGTGTATAGCTACAGGGTCTATGAAGGCGGCATCGTGACTCATCGAATCACCACCTCGATACCGAGTGTGGTCAAACGGGTCGCTTATTTAAATTACGCCCAACCCGTAGAGGGTCCATACAATCACCCGCAAGTACGAGCTCAGCTGGGAGCAGTACAACATAGGTGTTAGCACGAAGTCTCCTGCGCGCTTCACGTAGAGGCCACTGCACCGCTTCAATTAGTCTGGAGTCAGCGGCCTTAGGTATAGAAGCACCCCCTGATAACAGCGCCTACCTGATATACCAGATTGGCATTGAATCATCCAAAGCAACAGTGAGTCTGTAGAACCCTGAACACACTACACAGTTCTACACACATCTGTGATTGCCTCTGCCACACATGATTTCTACGCGGACGAAGTCGCGGGCAAAAGCTAGTATATATATATAGAAATATGTATCTTTATCAAAAGTCAACCGCATTTATTTGCAAAACTGTGTAAAAGGTCTATGTATTCCTGAAGAGGTTAAACAAAACTGATATTACCTTGGTGCAAAAGTGCAATGAATTATTTATAGATGATGATTATTTAGGGGCAACTGCAACTTATTGTATCTTTGAACCTTTTATGTTTATAATTGTAAAATTAACGCATCCACTAGATTTAAAATTTTGCTGCTAGATATTCTATAATCTTGCGTGTTGAGGGGTTAATAATCCTGCTAAAATATACATTGCTCGGGGGTGTCGTAAAAGACGACTAAGGGTCAACTCCATTTGATGTCATTTGGTTAATAACTATATTCCTAAGGAGGTTTAACGTCAGCCGTAGACGTAATAAAACTATTGCCAATAAGTTTTTCAATATTTACAATGAAAGATGAATACATATTGAGTTGTGATAAGAGCAGGATGTTCGTGACTACTGGGTATTGTTTTGGTTGATTATACATATATCAATGCAGGTGAAAATAAAATTAATGATTCATTTCACACGTGTGTGTCTTATATATCAACAATTTATATCTGATTCAAAATTCTGCCATATCATTTCCTAATTTAACAACACCTGGTTATTATCTAACGATTACCATATACCTATAGTGATTGTATTTATATATAATATGGGCCCCTTATTGTAGATGATTACTTAGCGCATTGAGGCAAGTGAGGCAAGATGATCCGGATTACAGTACTACTATGTGTTTTCATAGCTCTTGTAAAAGGGCAAAGCACTGAAGTTTCCCAATGTAAGTAATTGCAAACAAACAATTTAATCTACGTTCATTAAAAAAAATAAAACAATCAAGAAGCTTCTTGGATATAATTATAAACCCAATAGTAATCTATTAATTGTCCAAGAAGAAACTAACTTATTTTATATAATGTTTACTGTGTAATTGAATTTTCACAACTAAACCATTCGATCGCTATAGGTGTGCATACATTAATTTAGTCGATGTAGATTTTCCAAATCGAACAGTCTTCTTTCGGCAAGGTACTGGCAACAAACCATATTAGTTGAGAAGAAAGTTAAAGTTGTTCACAGAAAAATTATAATTTCTTATAGAATACTATATTCTGCCCGCGCCTTCGTCAGCGTGGATTTGGTACTTAATGGTTTTATATATTAAAAGATAAAAATATTTTTTAAATAATACACATGATGTCGGCGAAACTACTTTAACCGTTTACGCAGTGCACGCAGCGGCAGCTCTCAAAAGGAATAGTAAATCCACGATTTTGAAACATTCTTCATTGGTGCTCAGCTCCTATTGGTCTTAGCGTGATGATATATAATCTAAAGCCTTCCTCGATAAATGGGCTATATAGCACTGAAAGAATTTTTCTAATCGGACCAGTAGTTCCTGAGATTATCGCGTTCAAACAAACAAACTCTTCAGCTTTATATATAGAGTATAGATTTCAATCATTTCTTCGATAGTTGTCCAACTTTTTAACAGCTTGTGTTTTGGTTGAGCAACTATGGAGTTTCTATTTCTACAAACACATGATCTACAACAAAATAGTTGTTCAACTAAAATCTATATATACACGTTCTACGCACAATTGATTCGTAAAACTAACATCAATTCACAGAACATTAAAAATAACTGGTATTTTAGTACTGCTAACTCTGGCTGTAATTTATGTCCGTAATTGTATACTCAAACAGTTCAAATATTCAAAACAAAAGGATTTCCTTATTATGTTACGTTTAAATAAAGTAATAATTAAAAAATAAATTAACATCAAGCTTTTATTTAAATGCTCTAAAACGAAGAAAATTAATTTTAAATATAATCAAACCCACCATTTTGTTAAATTATAAAATTTATATTGATATAAATAAAAGCATGTCGCGAGAACACAAACATATATATATATATTATTTTTTTTTTAAATGAACGAAGTAATTTTAATTCTAAGCAAATGATAAGAACGCGTCTAAGCCTTTTGTTGGAATTAAATATTACTTAGTAGATAGGTACGATGTTTTTTGAAATCTCGCATCTAGCTTTTATTTATATCAATACAAATATTACAATTTAATAAAATGGTGGGTTTGATTGCATTCAAAATTTATTTTCTTCGTTTTAGAATATTTAAATGAAATCTTGTTATTATTATTTTCTTTTTAATTAATATTTTATTTTTTAAATTTTTAGTTGTCTCAATTTCTGCATTTCTAATATTGCATCATTGTTACACGGTATTGTACCCGTCAGTTTTATACTGTCCAGTTCTTCAATTAAAAGCCCGTCATCTTCTTGAGAAAGTTTCTCTTTACGCTTGTTTATGGTTTTTTCTAGTTTTCGTTTTCTTTGTGTTGATGTTCCTTTTTTCATTTTGTTCCCACGAGTATCGAATATTTAAACCATCAACCCTCCCAGTTATCCGGATAGAAGGGCAAGGGCTTCATTACAATAGGGTGCGCCCTGGTTTCCTGAGGTGGTACGCTCACGACAATATATTATTTGACACCCTATTGCCATTTAGTTCATCATCACGGCCTCACCTTCACTTGCGTGTTTTTCATACCGCCACTTATTTCTGGTTGGACCTTACTTGCGCCTGACGGTTGCAGACCAATGCTATCGCCGCCTATTTCACCGATCTCTACAAAACTCTGTAACTCCAAGAGAGTTCTTGGGACTTCATGTTTAGATCCTGAATATCACGTAACACAAGAGTGCTTGTCAAGACTATTCAAACGCGTCCAAACTCGACGGTTTTATCTTGTTTAGGAGTTTCTATGGCCACCTTGCGAGGCCATCTTAAGACCCTGTCTGTCATGTAGCACAAGAGTGCTTGTTAACACTATTCAAACGAGTCCAAACTCGACGGTTTTATCTTGTTTAGTTTAGGAGTGCCTACAACCACCTTCTGACGGCATCTTGAGACCAGCTTCATGGTACCATATTATTGCATTGTTACCGAAGTTACGTAAGTAAACCAAATTTCAACCTAATCTAACGACAGGAAGTGGTTCTAATTTAACTCGCAAGATTTGTCCCATACTAACATAATAAGTTAAATAGAAGCTCTTAAAAATATATTTTTACATTATTAGAAATGTAGGTATTCTTTAAGTCCCTAGTACGCTAAAATATGGCAGATGATCGATCTTGCGAGTGACTGCACCGGGGAGTTAGTCCGTCACCCGCCGAGAGGCCGACCGCGCGAGGAAAGACCAACGTCCTCCCCGAGGGGGGGATGTCGGTCGAGGAGAGGGTACTCCTCAGGGGTATTCCGTCGGGCCGACCTTTGACGACAAGTCATCCTGCACCGGTGGTCGGCCCAACGACGAAGGCGACCTGTCACGGGTACCCACCCTCGCCTCGCGACGGCGATCGGCGTCCTGGTAGGGGACGTCGATGGGAGAAGGTACTCCCTCAGGGTATTCCGTCGGGTCGACCACAGAAGTCAAGGAACTCTGGACCGGTGGTCGACCCAACGACGAAGGCGACGTGTTATACGGGTGGGTTACGGATGTGCGTGCTTACGCCACTCTGTCACTCCGGACGGAGCTGGGCGAGGAGTGCGCCGACCGTAACCCACCCCCACAAAAAAAAAAGATGATCAATCATTCTACGTGGTTGTTGATGTTATCGAAATCAGCACGTACATACGTACTACGCGTCAGTGTTGACCTTACTTTTATGTATGTTTATCCAACTTATTTATCATTATTATATATTATATTGCAGGTACTCAAAATTCCGGCAAACTGCCTATTAATACATACATTGAGGGATGCACCACTCCGCCGTGTGAATTTCGCCAGTTGGAGGATGCCGTTATAAACCTCGAATTTGAAACACGTGAGTAATGTTATTTTAAGTTCTATTTAATCCAGTTCGTTCTATTTGTTCATGTTTATGATTCTTCATTATTCATCATCATTTCAGCTTATATACCTTCCACTGTTAACTCGAGCCGCCTCCATAATAGGAGGGAAATTGACCTCATATACCACGCTGGCCAGACGTGTTGATATAGGGTTATAGTTCGAATTTTCCTTCTCTTGTATAGAGATTATATGCATATTTAATCCCTTAGCCGTCTTCTACGAAACTCACAGGCAGGAGAGAGGGTGGTAAATTGTATTCTTACTCCGTCACTACACGGAAAGTATTGACGGACATATTTGAGCCCCCTCACCCCTCTAAGTTTTTAAAATTAGTTTTTTGTTAATAATTGTCATTATTAACTACTTGCTGTAAATACATCATATCATCATCATCTTGCTCTTATCCCAATTACTTGGGGTCGACACAATATGTCATCTGTTTTGACATATTGCAAAAAGTTTCGGCAATGACTTTTATGACCGGCCGCCTGCCTGACGTCAACCCTTCTTGGGAATGTAATCGTTGACCCAAATGGTACCAGATGGAGTTGGTCCGGGTCAATCTAGGGCTCTTAGTCGTCTTTTACGACACCCACGAGCAAAGCAAGGGTTGGTAGTATTCGAAGCCGCTACCACACAGCCAAGCCGCTACCACTTGCTGTAAATACATTGAAGCAAATATAAATTCACTATTGTCCGCATACCAGCATTATGACCGGTACCTAGACATCGGCAATTGCGAAATCGACGCCATAGTGCTTATGATACTGATTTCTAATGTCGAGCATGCAAGAATACTTCGCGCTACTGCAAATTGTCGGCTATAATCCGTATCTGCAGTACGAGGTTTCCTTTCTTTTTAGGAAAGGCTTAAGAACAAAAATACCGTAATCGTCACCCTGTGAGTTGATAAGTTTCTCAGGATCACGATTTCAGTTGATAAGTTTCACCTTGATAAGTTTCACACGAGAGTGCTCTTGCCCATTATATATATTTACATATCCGTTTATTCATTAGCCCATTGACGTTCACTGTTGGACATAGAAATATACCTACAATTAATCTACATAAATAACACCCACACTCGCATAAAGAATTATTATGCGTAGATCGGTATGCGTACATAATGATCGCAATGTAATAATTTTCCGTGTAGGGATAGGATAGGATTGTACGAATACAATTCACCACTCTCTTACCCGTAGATGTCGTATCAAATCGGGCCAGGACAATGGTGTTAGGAACCCATGAAAAAAATTGAAATAAAAATATCGATTCGTTAATGAATTGAGAGACATGTAAAGTTTTCAATTTTTTAATCGCTTTTTCGTCTAAATCTGATTGAAATGTATAAAGTCAATGATACTTATTCTGCAACATATTCGTATTTTGTTAAATGTTCAAGAATTAGAATTAGACATTGAATAAATCAATGATTACGTTTGCATAAGCAAAACAAACTTCGCTTTAAGATAAATCAGCTGATCGCCCGACGACCGTGGACGAGTCGCCTTTGTACCTATGTAACCATTGAAAGGTTCGCGCAAATCTAATACCTATTTATACTCTCGAAGCTTTACATGCCTATGTATATCCTGTCTGTACATGTATACCTACATAATACGTAAAATTTAAGGCATAAGCACTTAGACACACATTTTTGTAATCACTATAACTTTTATGTTATATTTTTTTTTGTGTAATATAAATTCTAATTATGATCTATGACCGTTGAACTACAACATACTCGAACAGTTGCCCCATAACCTGATACACCCTGTGTATATAACATATGTGCAAGACAAGTGAAACTAGAAATCAAACCCTATATTAACATGTCTGACCAGCGTGATATAGTAGATCAATTTTCCTCTTACTGGAAGGAAGCTTAAGCCCAGCAGTGGTAATTTTATGAGCTGTGATGATGACGATGAATATCATACATTTGGTGACCCTCTTCATAGGTATATAACCTACTAAAAACTATTATTATACTATTAAAACTATTATTAATAGTGGACTATAGGCTAGCAGATGGATAGATAGGATAGGATGATATTTGATTAATTTAGTTGGATTTTTCATTGCCATGATAAATGACTGTTACGTTATTCCAACTGCAAGACTTGCAAGACTTTGCCAGACTCTTGCTGCAATATCAAGACCAAGACCAAGACTTGAGTGCGCAATACCAAGACCAAGACGAGACCAGGTGTGGTGTTGCAAGACCAAGACCAAGTCTGGTCCAAGTCTCGTCTTGGTCTTGCATTTGGGCAACACTACACCTAGTGGGGGGACGTCCTACACTGCATCGTCCGATACGTGGTCGCCACTCGAGAACCTTTCTTCCCCAGCGGTTGTCAGTTCGTCGAGCGATGTGGCTTTCCCATTGCCACTTCAGCGTGCTAATTCTTCGTGCTATGTCGATAAAACCCGTTCTTCTGCAGATTTCTGTATTTCGGATTCTATCTCGACTTTAAGCCTCGTTGTGAGGTCTACTTTTAGAGACCACGTTTTTTACTTGTGACGTTCTCGAGACTAATTTGTATTTGTTGAAGTGCCCCTAACGTCTAATAGAGGCGTTGTTCCAAACCTCATATAAATCGATAATGATATAAAAGAAAACTACGCTTATGTAACATCTATTTTTTGCAGCTTACGCTATGAAAAGTATGCGGACCTTAGCTACAGCGTATATACTCTTCATTGGTATAAATTACGATCTACAAGAAAAAGCAGAGACATGTAACTTCTTGACCAACTCACAGTGCCCACTATCAGCTGGTGAAGTAGCTCAGTATACACTGCGTATGTACATCGAACCTTTCTTCCCCGTGGTAAGTAGTTTATTAACATTAAGTATATTCTATCATTTCATAGACTCATACATGTACCACAGAGAGCTCAAGAGAGGTAAAGACATCTCGGTATGATGACGAGTTAAGAATACAATATGTCTTCACTGAATACGTCTTTACCACTCCATGGGAGAGTAAAGACTTTCCCGTAGGAGTCGTAAAAACTGAGTCTATAGATCACCAGAGGAATGAGCAACAGTATTCCACTAGGAAACCTATAACACTTAATCTTCATTAAATAGAAATTGTTATTTGTATTTTTATAGTTTTTTTGCACGCCTTTCTTAGATTTCCTCTTGTGACATCTGTATTTAATATTTAATTTCCAGTCTCAAGTATCTCGGCATCGGAACTATTTGTATCGAATTTTATATTTAGATAAACTGCCGCTTCTTAAACTATATAAGTGTGATACCTGAAAATAACACTATTTCACACAATGACTTCAGCTACTAAATTCCTCGTGCTATGCCGATTACTACCGTTCTTTTACGGATTGCTGTGAGTCGGATCCTATCTCACAGAGATGCCTGCAGAGATATCTCGAGTAGTATGCTGACCAATTTTGAATTTAATTATGCAGCGGACTTTTAAACTTCACGGTTTTATAACACACTCTGGTCATAGAACTATGATTTCACGAAAGACTTATACAAACAAATAATTATTTAACTTTTCCAGGGTACTTCGGTGACGATTGAATTCAGAGTGGTGGATGAGAACAATACTCCCTTCGTCTGTATCAGAGTGCCCATCAGAATTACAGCAGCCGCTGCAGGAGGAATTGCTGCTAACAATTCCACAATCACTATGAATATTTAACATGTAAAGGTGCTACATGTAACTGTAATAATTATAATCATAAAGAAAACTATTGTCTACATATAAATCTGCTTTAAAATTCTGATCGTACGATGACTTTATTGAATAATTAAAGGATTTCTTTTTACTTTTTTCATAACAACTTGACACTGTTCAACTATAAATAAATTATCATTTTTGTACTTCGTCTGAATTTTGCATGTTTTTTACCTATCACAATTAAAATAAAAGAGGAAAAGAATGATTAATTTAATAAATGTTTGATATAAAATACAAATAATTATAATTATTATGACTCTTTAAAAGATTAACTTCTTCACACAGATTATATATACCTACTACTATATACCATAGCGCGTTAAAGGGACTCAAACTAGTTAAAGTGTAGACAAAGTAGTTAGTGTTAGTATGTAGGACAATATCGGAGTCAGAATACAATGATTACCACTCCTTACTTTGTTATCGTAATAGATACAAGTTTAAAAAAAAAACCTAAAAAGTAACCGTTTATAGATAACCGTGTAGTCCATTGAAATGTTACAATTTAAGGACCTAATATTGCATTTTGTATGCATGCTGTGTGGTAGCGGCTTCGAATACTACCAACCCTTGCTTTGCTCGCGGGTGTCGTAAAAGACGACTAAGAGCCCTGGATTGACCCGGACCAACTCCATCTGGTACCATTTGGGTCAACGATTACATTCCCAAGGAGGGTTGACGTCAGGCAGGCGGCCGGTCATTAAAGTCATTGTCGAAACTTTTTGCAATATGTCAAAACAGATGACATATTGCGTCGACCCCAAGTAATTGGGATAAGAGCAAGATGATGATGATGATGATTGCATTTTTATAGGACGCAATTTTATTTTTCGGACATGTGTGGGGGGTCAATAGAAGCTTAACCATAAGTTTGTGGGGTTGCCGCCCTTGTCCCGCGGCCGCCTTCTCGGAAAAGGGGATGCAAACACCTTTTTCGCGATATCTTGGAAACTATGCGTCCTACAAAAATTCATAAAAACATTTGTAGCAAACCGTTTTGCACACAAATATATTCAAATAACTTTTTCTCCTAAATTTAAAATCTAAGAGGTTATAAGCAAAAAAGTGAAAAAAAAATCTATAAAAAATTCTGTTTTGCTCTATAACTTTTATTTTTATACATTTTACAAAAAAAAAAAAATACATGAACATGAACTTACGATCACTATCTATATGGTGACAAAGTATAAAATTGACCCACCAATCCTCAATATACCCGTAGGTGTCGTAAAAGACGACTAAGGGATATAATGCGCATATAAAATCTATGCAAGAAAAGAAAAACTTGAAACTACCCCTTTGCCAATATGTCGGACCAGCGCGCAATAGTAGGTTAATTTACCTCCCATAGTGGACGAGGCCTGAGCCCAACAGTGGGCTGAGATAATGATGATAATAATTCTATGTTACCTTATAAATATATTTCCAAGTGAAGGATTATTGCCTGATAGGCTTAAGATCTCATTAGTAAAACCGCTTTATACGAAAGGAGACAGAGAAGATCTATATAACTACTAGTCAGTCAGATTTAATTCCCTACTGTCGAAGAATTTTGAACGGGAGGATAACGTATTCTCGTTTAAGAAAACTTAAACAAATTCAATATTATTAAGGAAGAATAAAACGGATTTCATAAGAATAAATCTACCATGTTAGCTGTATACTTACTGTTTAAAAATATTACCCAAAATATAGGTAGAAAAATGCCAGTAATGGTTATATTCCTAGACATGAGTAAATCAATCGATTGTATAAATCACAGATATCTAGTCACATGCGAGCGGTAGGACATCAAACATCAATCTAAAGAATGTATTAAGTTATATGTGTGAAAGAAAACAATGCGTTGACGACATGAGGCTAACTAACTAAGATTTCATACGGTATCGGGCTTCCTACGCTGATATAAAAATTGGAGTACTACAGAGGAACGTACTGTGCCCATTATTATTTCTTTTATATAGGGTAAACCACCCAACTATTGGCACTTTAAGCAGCTACTTCACAAAACCGGTAAAATTTGCATGTAAAAATATGTTTTAACAAAGAGAAAAGCATTTATATTGGTCTTCTAATCTCTGCAGAATATTATAAAGTACTTATCATTAATAAATTATATCGTTTTCTTCAATATAGTGTACCTTTTAAAAAAATACCTCAAATACCAGTTGCTGGCATAGCCAAACCTTTTATTGGCAGTGATTATTACCTATTATTGTCACTGTTCTCCCAAGACTGAAAAATAGCTGCTAGGTCTTATGTAGGGGTTTTAAAATGTATTCTACATCGTCTATGTACCTATTTTAAGATAATTCATAATAGAAATAAACAAAATAAAATCCTTTGTTAAGAAAAGTAACATTTATTTGTATAGGAACATAACATATCAGTTGAAACGCTTATAGTTAAATAAACTTTCCATAAAGTATTAAAACAAAACAAAAAAAACCTTCTACCTAGGCTTGAACGAAAAATAGAACAATTTTAGCTTAAGACTATTTAACTTCCTTAATTATATTTAATTAAATCACAGCTCTAATTGATTAAGATCATAAGTAATTCTTAAGTCACGTTAGTCATCTGAATCAGTCTCAGTCAACATTTTTTCTATCTCAGCATCACTGTAAGTTTTGCTAGTACTTGCTTTTTGGTTTTCTTTGTTATTATTTTTAAGTACAGCTTCCAATTTGCCATTGTCAAGTTTATAGAAATCTTCCGAAAACAAAATTTTGGACACGTTGTCTTTGGCTTTAGTTTGTTTTTTGTTTTTCTTTACCATTTTCTTCTCTTTTTCTAATTTCTTTTGTTCTCTTTCTTCTTTTCTCTTTTTAACACCTTCTGCTTTCTCTTCTTTAATTTTAATTTTTTCATTTTCCTGAGCTTTCCATTCGGCAGATGTTAGTACAAAAGGCGTCTTCTTGGTATTTTTTATTCCTTTTCTTTGTGGCGTTTTAGGAAGTACCAAAATATCTTGTAATTTTACTATAGTATTGTCTTCCTTAACCAATGGTACTTTCAGTTGCATAAAATTATTTTGATCTGCACCTATTTTGACATCTCCAGTTACTCTGATAGACGGTTTTTGGGGAGTTGAATATATTGATGATTGCTGCTGACTGCTAACGGACGCTTGGTAGATAGATGTTTGTTGAACAAATGTTTGCTGTGTGGATGGTTGTTTGTTGCTTGGTACGTAAGTGAATGATGGCTGTAAGATCGAAGCATGCTGTAAGGAAGTAGAGGCTTTTTGGGAGGATACTTGCTCTGTGGATTCTGGCTGATTGAATGCTTGTTGAGTGGGTGAAAGATGATTGTGTGGTTGTTGGCTAACTGTTTCTGGAATAGGTTCTTGTAGGGTTGATATATCTACTATAAAATAATTTAATTCAGAGCATTGGACTATTTCCTCAACAACAACATCTTGTGAAACAAAATCGAAACTTTGCTCAGCAACATTTTTGTTTGGAGAGTTATTGATAATTATCTCCATTTTTTCAATATCAAAATTCCCTATATTGTCATTCTGACGCTCTGTGTCTAATCTTGAGCTATTCTGCAAATCATTTTGAGACGTGGTAAAGAAATTCCAGATTTTCAATAAACTTGACTCCTCTGGCCTCAATTCTCTTTTATCAATTTTATGTATTGCACTTTCTCCCAACAACTTCATAAAGTCATCTTTGGTGAGCACCCGATTGTCTGTTACATGCTTGGGTTGCGCTATGGTAATGTTATTTTTATTTGAAGTTCCTAGGCACTTGGAATAGTCCACTGCATCTTCATTAAAAGGACAAAGTCCAGTTGCTCTAAAACCATTTATAATTGTTGACGGGTTAAGACTTTTTTCTATAGTATCTTTAAGTAATGGCACAAATTGAGTTTTCGTTAACGCTTGAGATGGATTATTTCTTCGCCATTCTAGGACAGTTTTCTGCCATTGTGTTTTTAATGGTTTAAATGCGGCGACATCTGCAGGTTGAAGGAGCCTAGTGCAGTTAGGATATAACGCTATGAGAATTATACCTAAATTAGTACATAATTCACTGGTAGCATACGTCAAGTGCGATTTGTGGCCATCTACAAAAAGAACTACAGGGAATTGTGTGCCAGTTTTTACGAGGTGAGGATGTAAAACGTTTTTGATATACTCAAAAAATACATCAGAATTCATCCATCCGTTGTCATTTAAGCCCACGCCCCAATCTTCAGGAATCTTAGAAGTTATCTCGCTAGGTAATCTTTTATATGGAAAAATTACCATTGGCGGAGTAACTTGACCATCTGCACCAAAAGTAAACATGACGGTTAGTGAAGTTTTGGCTTGGGCGTGGTCAATTTCGTAAACGTTTTTTTCTCCTTTAGAGCTTAAAACAATACCTGTTTTTGGACATAGAACAAAATTTGTTTCATCGCCATTGAATACTCTTGATGGGTCTGCTAAGATGTCATAGTAGCTATTTTCAGTCATGTAAATCCTAATTTGTTCAAACCAGCCTCTTACATCAGATGCAGAGACCGTGGAGCTGGCAGCTGTTACGGCTTCTGGTTTTCGAAATGTAACTGTTGGATGTCTAGCTAAAAACAATTTAAACCACTTCTCACCATTCTTAAAACTGCTGGCTCTCCCCGATTTATTGATAAACTCTGAAACACTCTTTATCAAATCTTCTTTCCTCTTCGGAAACCCTTTTTTGCTACTGATTTTTATCCAGTCAACAAAAAGCTGTTCTTCTTCGTCAGTTAAAATTGTGGACGGACCGGGCTTAGAGCGATGATCAGGATGTTTCAATCTGAATTGTATAGTAGACCGTGGTACGCTGAAGGTTTTTGCAGCAAGTTTTTTGCTCATGCCTTTTGATATTTCGTGGAGAGCTTTTTGTAGGTTCTCTTCTGTATAAATTTTCCGTTTAAAACATTTTTTATTATTTTTTTCTCTAGACTTCTTCTGACTAGGCTTCATTTTGAAAGTGGCTGAAAAGACAATATTTTTATTGACACGTTTTTACCCAATGTTTGACACCCGTGCCAATAAATGGATTTTATATAATTGGCAGTGGGCCAACTTTTGGATTGGTGTATCCAAAACGTTAGAAAATATTTTCAATGCAATTTAAACTCAATTTTGAGTCGAACAGTGTATAATTTTTAATAAACTCAAATTATTTTAAATGCCCTTTTATTGGCATGTGTGCCAATAAAATGGATAGACCGATTTGACGCATACCAAATGTTGGCACCCCACAAATAACTAAAAGTTGGTGGTTAAATTATACAATAATGTTTTAAAAAGGCAGTTAATATATTCAATAATAAGACAAAATGATTATGTATAAGAAAAACAAAATAGATTTGCAATTTTTAAAAGATTATGATAGCTCTTACCTTAGTAAAAAACGAATATTTTGATTGTTTTTGTCGCACAGGTCCCGGCTTGTCAAACAGATGGTAAATGCACCGTCATGTTTGAAAAAAATTAAAACGTGTGTTGCCAGTTGAGTCATAAATGATACTACTGTTTAATTTCTATTAAAAAATATAAGGTCTGGCTACAAAAAATCTTAATTTTCTTAAAAAACTAGAGCATGCCAATAAATTGGTGGAGTGCCAATGGTTGGGTGGTTTACCCTATAAGTTAATGATCTTCACTATGTACGTAATACAAATGTGTACTTTTTGCGGATGACGTGTCGGTGGTAATATTTCATGGAAATATACAGACTTATGAAGTAGAAGTAAACACAGTTGTGTTTAATATTTTAAAATGGCTAGGAGCCAGTAGACTTCGAGCAAATCTCACAAAGAGTATCTTAATAACTATACATTTAGAATCCTTCGGATACAAGTTAGTTATCAAGGTGAAAATATTGATGATACGCTACAAATGAAACTCTTAGGTCTACATTTAGACCCAAATTGTAATTGGAAAGTTCATGTTAACAATATAAGTAGTAATTTAAATAATATTAGTAAATAATATTAGTAAATAATATAGAGCTCGCATAAACAGCTTATTACGGAGATTTTGCTTCCGTTTTAAGGTATGGCTTGTTGGTCCTTTTTTTTTTCGGCGCACTCCTCGTACCACTCCGTCCGGGGCGACAGAGGGGCGTAAGCACGCACACCCGTAACTAGCGATGAGACGAATTGCTTTTTTTTCAATTCGAATCATTCGAATTAAAATTACTATTGATTCGAATAGCAATTCGAATTGATTCGATTCGTCACATTCGTCACCTCAGCATTATAGTCAAATTCGTACTCGTATGTCGAGTCATCCGCCTTGCCGAGTTATAATTCGTTTACATTATTATTCGAACCAGTTTTTTTTTGGCGGATCGGTTTGCATTACGAATGAGTCGAGATTTCGAGTTACAACAGTATGCTCGGTATTTGGTTACGGAAAGGGGCCTCACATGTATATTGACTTTAAAACACGTAATTAATGACAATACTTTTTTATTATTATGATTAAAATCAGCTTACTAAGTAACAAAAAAGTAATAATAAAATCATATACAAATTTTTTTTTAAAGAAGGTTTGATTCTAATTAGTAATTACACGATAAATTAACTTAAAAAAATACGTTTATACGTCTCAGGTATACTTATAATCAATAGCTATTATTACTAATTACGTAAACGAGGAGTCAACAAAAGTAAGAAAACATTAAATCGCGCGACGGATGAATTCTAATATAATCTACCTCAAACGAATCGAATTGCATCCAACCAACTCGTGATTCTTAAAACATATCGTATTTTCTCACTCGTACAATTCGTTCTTACGATTCTTTGACTCCGTATTAGAGAGCGAATCAACGAATAGAAAACGAATCAACGAATGTCCTAACAAACCGAGTCGACTGATCGCCGCGCCCCGCCACGGCCGCCTGCCTACGCGTACGACACGAGTTGATTCGGTTTCGGTCAACGGCGATTCGAATGAACGAGTCAATAGTCTTATTCGAGGTATTCGAATTAAATGATTTGAATTACGCAACGCTACCCGTAACCCACCCGTGACACGTCGCCTTCGTCGTTGGACCGACCACCGGAGCAGGGTGACTTGACGTCAGTAGTCGGTCCGACGGGGTCCAACGGAATACGCCTTGAGGAGTATCCGCTCTTCTTCTCGGTCGAACGCGGCCGTCGAACGGGTCGAACGGGGTCGAATGGGTTGACGCGGTCGGCCTCTTGGCGGGTGATGAACTAATTCCCCGGTCTAGTCACTCGCGGTCTCGGCTAGGGCGCAGGTGACTGGACGGCGTAGATACTTGCACCTGCGCCGCCCTAGTCGCCGGCGGAGGTTCGCGTCGTCGAGGAGACGCTCCTCGCACAGGCGCTCCGCCGCCTCCTTCCGCGAGACTACTGCCTCACAGAAGGCTGTGACCTCAGTTCCTGACGCTGTCGAGCATCGCCCTGGCGATGGTCGGCAGCGTGAGGTCGGATAGCTTGTTGGTCTGAGGTAAATGCACTGATATAAATAAGGTTTTCATAACACTCAAAAAATGAATCGCGGCAGTTTGTGGACCCCCTTGAAAGTTGCAAGCCTTTTTTTATACATCATTTTTATTTTTTTTCATTTCTATCTTTATTATTTTCTTTCGTTTTATATTTTTTGATTTATATTTTTAATTTAGAGCTGAATGTACGTCAATGTAGATCCATAATATTATTTGCCGGGCATTTTCTAACTTCTTTATTTTTTCAATCTTCTCCTTTGTCCATTATTCATTGTCTTCTTCATTATTCATTGTTAACGCCCCCGCAATCCCCTTTAGGGGATGAATTTCTTAAAATCCGCTTTTAGCTGACCTCTACATAACAAAAGTATTCCTATAAAGTTTCACGTTTTTAAGTCCTATGGTTCCCGAGATTTCGAAAACTTAATTTTCGAAACGATGTACCAGATACTGTAACCGTCCACTGGGATGGAAAATAGTTGCCGCCATGTACGCAAATCTAAAGAGGAACGTCTACCAATCGTTATTTTATACGTACATTGTGGGTGGGAATTTGATCCATTAAACCACGTTGGTCAGACGTTTTGACGTAGACTTTCAATTCGAGTTTTCATTCTCTTGCATTGAAGTTATCTATATAAGTACTTAGTCGTATTTTACAATACTCACGAGCAAGAGAGGAGGCAGTGAATTGTATTCTTACTGTCATTACACGAAAACGTTGATTATATGACCATAATTTTACGTTAATTAGCCTTTTTCCTGGGAAGATTGTGGGAAGAAATGTTTTGAAGTCTCTAGTGACAATAACGTCAAACGTACTTCCTATTATTATCGGAATAAATAAATATTGTGCTGAAAAAAATTAAAACTAAAATTGTCATGCCTACAAAACATTGTGCATTCGCTAATTGTACGAAAATTTAAGAACCAACTAACCTCTCAACTAGGACATTTTTATTACCTGACACGGTTAAGCCACGACTTGCAAGCCATCGTTTTAAGTCCTGGACACGATGATCTTGCACTTTTGCAAATTTTAATTTCGCTCCAGGTACATCATCTTCCTTTAATTCCATTGTAATTCTATACGTTTGACGTTGTTGTCAATAGAGAATTCAAAATATTTGTACCCCTCCACTGGTGCTGCCCCTAGCGGATCTTTTTTAAATCTTCCCAGGAAAAAGGCTAATTATATGGCCACAATTTTAAATGTAAAACATGAAATATTAAGAAAAGTCAAAACTATTACCTCCTTTACAATATACTCCTTGACAATAGTTCTACAATTATCCAAAAGATGGCGTACTTTGATAAGTTCGTATCGTATATTATATCGAGTATAATTTAATAATTTTAAGTTTGTTAAATTATAATTTATCATTATTCTTTATACTAATTATGAAAATTGTTAAAATAATTGAATTAAAATTTATTTCTTTGTTCAAAAATTTATTGCAGAGACAAAAATTCGTGCGAAAGTATTTGACAACCTAACAATATTTAAAGCAACATCAGTTTTAGCATCCTCCAAATCATATTTCAAGTAGCTATGAAGGCCGACTTCAACACAATAGAAAAGAGTAACAGGAAGAAGAAAAATGACGATGAATAATATTCATATCAGCGATGAAGCAACCATGGCATAATTATATAAACTGAATTTTCTTTGTATTTTTTTTTAATAAAAGCACTTAGCGAGTTGTCGCTGGGTTAGGTCTAATCTTTACGATCTATTCACAATGAGCCGATACTCAAGTGAAGTGTCATAACGATCTTTATAGGGTTCGCAGCTATCCAGTAATATTACTATCCAGATGCTTGTTTTTTGTATCGGAATAGGTTAGTTGACTGCTATCAAAATATTAAATTAATATTAACATTTTTTTTTTAATTAACGTTAAATCAAGAAAATAAAATTGAGACTGCTAAAGGAATTACAAGCTCTTGAATTTTCTGTGGGATGACGGAGAAAGAATATAATTCACCACTTCCGATCTTGTCCATGGATGTTCTAAAATATGACTGAGGGTTATAATATGCATATAATGTCTGCGCAAAATAAGAAATGCTCGAAAAAAAAACACTATACCAACATGTCCGGCCAGCTTTGTAGATTAATCAATTCCCCCTGCTATTGGGGAGGAGGGTCGACCCCAACAGTATATTTATGAGCGGGGAGGACGATTAGATTATTTGCATTATCCTTTTTTTTTCACGCTGTGGAAATGCATTTACGCACTATTCCCTGCCGGTTACAAACGGGGGAGTGTGTGTGGGACTCGCCGACCGCAGAAGTGACCGAAATATCCATTAAAACCACAGCACCCCTTCTGCGCTTTTACGAGCTACCGGAGAGATCGTCTGATGACATTCTATCCCCGACACCCCAAAGCCTGGTCGTCTGGCCACGTCCTGTCATCATTAAGGGCGGTGGGAGGAGGAGCGCATAGCGGCGTCTCCTCCTCCCTGGTTGCCGCCGGCGGAGCGAGTCAGCTCCTTCCTTGTCATGACAGCCGCACAGAAGGAGGGCCATCGACGACCAACAGCTGTCGCTGCCGAGCATCTTGGAGATGATGGTCGGCAACGACAGGTCTGTTGTTCCCATGTCCGTTGACAGGACGTGGCGCTGAGGCCCCCAGGCGGGACATACTTCCAGTGTGTGGCGGCCCTTTTTTTTTAATTGCAAACGGTGGCGAACACGAGCAAACAGTACACCTGATGGTAAGTGTTGCTGCCGCTTATGGACCTTTACAAGGCCGCTGCCTACCACGAAGAAAGTGAAGGGAGTGTGAATGCGTGCATTGAGGCTCGGTGATACCAAGGGCACCACCAAAACCCTCCACACGCAAACTCCCTCAGAAAGTTGGGCTTCCGGATCTCTCGCTCACCGCATGAAGCGCAGTAACAAATCGCTACTACTCAGACGTCTATTTTCTGCGAGAGTGTGGTACTGCCCCGGACGGACCGGCCCGCGGCTGTAGACAGATAACTGTCGACAGTGTGGTCCTACCACTCTTAGGGCATCGTCGTAGGTATGTATCCCTACGGCTATCCAACGGATCCTAAGGCATAGTTTAACTTAACTATCTTTGTATTATTGCTTTTCTAATATCGGTTTGTGGCACATTGGTTAGATAGTTTAAAATTGTAAATAAAACTACTTTACGGATTTCATGGGGTTCGTATTTGATTTATGATTGCCCAACTTTTCGAACACTTTGCAGCGTAGGTCACTAGCGGACTACAATGTTTCACGTCCAACAAGTCATCGTTATTACAGAGATTTATAATTAACTGCCCGCTAAAGGAATTAGTTATTAAATTTTATCCCTCATTTTGGTACAAATTTATTGCCACCAGAAAATTATTCTATGTATGAAATAATTTGTAAAGTAGTTTTTTTTTAAATGTGTACTCGTAAACCTCAGAAATCATTATGGTTTTAAAATCTTTATTATATTAGCTACTATCTAATACTATCTTAGCTCATTTACATTCCACTATTCAGTTCGAGACATTTCCATAATAGGCGAGAAATTCTCGAGAAATAACAGGTGAGTGGATCGGAGATTTAGCCCGTTACCCGCTGAGAGGCCGACCGCGCAACGGCGACCAACGTCTCCGAGAGGCGAAGTCGAGAGGGGAGGGTACCCCGTGACCGGGCTTTTCCGTCGGGCCGACCATTGCAGACTAGGAGCTCTGCACCGGTGGTCGGCCCAATGACGAAGGGGATGTGCTACGGGTGGGTCATGGGGCCGAGCAGCGCCCCTCTACCATCACCCTCCAAAAAAAAAATGCGATTATTTTACCTATTATACGACGCTGATCATAAGTCTTATTATAGGATATTATTTCGAGTTTTCGGGGGTGTTGAATACTGTGCTCATTTCGTTGTCTCACGGAAAGTCAGTCTATGAAAGTCTAGAGAAACAATTATTTAATTTGTGTATATAGGCATTAATATATAAGCTGTGTGGTGGCTACGTATACTATCAATCTTTACCTTGTTCGTGAGTGTCGTAAAAGACGACTATGGATATGATATGCAGATAACATCTATACAACAGAAGAAAAATTCGATATAAACCACTATACCGATATGTATAACCAGCGGGGTATAGTAGATCGATTTCCCTCCCATTGTGGAGGAGCTTAATAGTGGGAATTATGTGGGCTGAGACGATGAGATGATAGAATAGGTGAAATAAATATAATTCTTGAACCGACAACCGCCGGGGAAGAAAGGTTCTCGAGTGGCGACTACGTATCGGAGGACGCAGTGTAGGACGCCCCCCCACTAGGTGGACCGACGACCTGGTGAAGGTTGTTGGTCGTCGTTGGATGCAGGCGGTACAGGACCACACTCTGTGGGGTAGCATGAGGGAGGCTTATGTCCAGCTGTGGACAACGATAGGCTGAAATGATGATGATGATGAAATATAATTCTGTACAAAAAAAAACCGACTTCAATCGTTTTCTCAAGGGTGCCATTGTCTGCACTGGACCAAATTAAAATAGGAGTACAAGCACCAGCTTTCAAAGATTCATTAAAATCAGTTCATCAAATCGAAAGTTCTGAGGTAACAAACAAAAAAAAATACAGGCGAATTAAAAAAAATCCTCTTTTTTTGAAGTCGGTTAAAAACTGAGAAGTTTATTACGCAAACGTTCACAAAGTCTATTAAATTCAGTACCTAAGTCGATAACCCTGTACCGATAGGTAGCATAATCGGCAACATCAATCATAATTTAAAGGCTCGATACGGCAGCCAAGCTGAGCGCCACAAGAATATCGATAACTCAGATATTGGCATCACTACTTTGAAATATTGTTATCGGAATGGCTTATGGTTTATCCAAGGTAATAATTTTACTCTGAAAGTACTATCAAGTACGATGTTGGGTCGAGACCTTCCAAATATATTCAGTTTGAACGAAAAATGTTCGATCAAAAATTGTTCAAAATCTTAGTTCTCCAAAAGTATTTCACCGATTGTTTTTAAGCAATAATCGGATGTTTTATCAGAATAACAAATACAGTTTCTGTCCTTTGTAGTAAATATTTAATTACAATTATTTAGGGTGACGTAATACGTACTCCGTACGTAATGTCCGTGTGGTGACGGAGTAAGAATACAATTCACCACTCCCTATCTTGTCCGTGGATGTCGTAAAAGAAGACTAAGGGATATAATATGCACATAAGACCTGTGCAAGAGATGGAAAATTCGAAATGAAACCAACATGTTTGTCCAGAATGGTATAGTCAATGGTATGGTATGGTCAAATTCCCTCCCATTGTGGAGGAGGCCCGAGCTGCAGTGCGAAGTATGTGGGCTGCGATGATGATGATGATGATTTTGTAGTAAATATTACTTGGGGCAATATGTAGTATGCACTCCTCTTCCCGTCATGCATAAGACTAAAGCTATTGGAAATAGTTTTATGACCAGTCGATGTCATTATTCTTTGGGAATGTAATTGTTGACCACATGGCATCCGATGAAGTTCGCTCTGGTCGACGCTTTAGTTGCATTGTACGACTCTCACGAATAGTATAAAAGTTGACAACGTTCGTAACCTAGCCATTGCCATAATAGTAATGCTTCAACATAACATCTATGCAAAAGAAGAAAACTCGAAATAACCCATCTGACCAGCGTGGTATAGTAAGTTAATTTTGCTCCTGTTATGGAGGAGGCTCGAGACCAAAATTGGGACGTATACGAGTTGAGATGCTGATGATATCAAAGTTATGTTTATCATTTTCAGGGCTCGAGCCTCCTCCACAATAGAAAGGAAATTGACCTTATTATACCATGCTGGTCAGACAAGTTGGTTGAGGGTTTTATTTCGAGTTTTCCTTCTCCTGCACAGATGTTATGTGCATATTATATCCCATCGTCGTCCCACAGTCCGTGTGGTGACGGAGTAAGAATACTATTCGCCACTCCCTATCTTGCCCGTGGATGTCGTAAAAGACGACTAAGGGATATATATGCGTATAACATCAAGCAAGAGAAGGAAACTCGAAATAAAACCATATACCAATTTGTCTGACCAGCATGGTATAGTAAGGTCAATTTCCCTCCTACCGTGGAGGAGGCTCGAGCCCAACAGTGGGACGTATATGCGCTGAAATGATGATGATATCCCTTATTCGTCTTTTACGACATCCACGGACATGATAGGGGGTGGTGAATTGTATTCTTACTCCATCACCACACGGACACACAATTATTTTACTGTGTATTTAAGAAGACTAGTGGTCGGCGTGTGGTCGAAATTCGGCCATAATTCATTTTAATTAATTTTGCTGCTACACAATTTTTCTTTAATTTTATTTATTATGTATAATTGTAAATTGAGCAAGCTGTATTTCACTAATAACTAATATATAAGCACAAACCTTTAGTAGACATTGTCATCATAATTATGATTGTTTGACATTCAATTCGACCAGAGATTTTAACCGTAAACAAAAGTCCATAAGCGTTGCTACGCAACACACTCACACAAACGTGTGTGTGTGTGTGTGTGTGTGTGTAGCGATTGTGTTGTAGTGTGCGTAATGCCTTTTTTAATGAATTTAATGTATTTCTAATCCATTATTATATGAAATTTCAGTTTTATGCACTTTTCCACACTATATGTGCCAAATTTCATACTTGTCCATCCACGTAATTTTCGTAAAAAGGGGTACAAAGTTTTTGCTTCACGTATTTATATATAGATGTAATAGGCGTGACGACAGTATAAAAGAATCGATGCATTAATGATTTTAAGGGAAAATACATATCAAAAAATTTAATACGCTACTTTAGATTTATCTAAATAATTGAGATTGTTAAGATTTTCAATAAATTAAATCATTAAAATACTGCATTCGGCCATTTTGGCTGAAACACCAATCACAGTGTATTACTACTTGTTAAGGTAAAATACTCTGTTTGTTGTTCTCAGTACTACTGATTACGCATTGGGATTGATTTTTTATTTGTTTACGTGTGATTTACCGACTCCACTCGATTATTACAATGGAACCAAGCTTTGTTAAAGCAAACAGCTCAAATTTGCCCAGGATTGATGTATTGTCGGCTGGTGGTAGACTATTTGGAGGGGCGCAGCGTCCTCTACGCCAACCGAGTAGGGGACGTTGTGCGAACGCCCATGACGTGCGGTGTTCCACAGGGGTCGGTCCTCGGACCCACCCTATGGAACATCGGCTACGACTGGGCGTTGCGGGGGAGCCTCCCACCCGGGCTGGGCGTGATTTGTTACGCCGACGACACGCTCGTCACAGCCCACGGTGGGACGCTACAAGAGGCGGTAAGCCTGGCGACCTCAGGCACCGAAGACAAGACGGAGGCCCTCTTGTTCCATGGGCCCCATGGACCCTATGGACCCTCCCATCGGCGTCTCGATCACCGTCAATTCGGTTGGGATCAGCATCCAGGCCCATATGAAGTACTTGGGCCTGGTGCTCGACGGGCGATGGTGGTTTTGGGAGCATTTCCGCAAGCTCGTCCCGCGGCTCGTCGGCGTGGCGTCCGCCCTACAATGGCTGATGCTGAATGTGGGCGGACCGAGCGCGGCATGTCGACAGCTGTACGCGGGGGTCATCCGGTCGATGGCCCTCTACGGCGCACCGGTGTGGGCGGGATCCATGACCGCCCGACTTAGGGCCCTCCTGTGGTGTCCACAAAAGGCGGTCATGGCGGTCAGTATCATCCGCGGGTACCGCACGGTGGCGACGGAGGTGGCGTGCCTGTTGGCCGGGACTCCCCCGTGGGACCTGGAGGCGGAAATGCTCGCCGACTTGTATCGGCGGGTGTCAGGGGTGCGCGGGGGGGCGGTGTTGTTTCCCTGAGGGAGCTCACCGCCTGGCGCGTCGACGCCCGCCGAGACGTCATCGCCCGTTGGGCAGACCGGCTGGAGAGGCCTCGATACGGTGTTTGTTCCGTGGAGGCCTTCCGGCCGGTGCTGATGCAGTGGTTGGAAAGGCGGCACGGGGTGCTCTCCTTCCGACTTGTACAGGTCTTGACGGGGCATGGATGCTTCGGCAAGTACCTGTACAGGGTCGCTAGGAGGGAGAGAACTCCGTCCTGCCACCACTGCGATTGCGACGAGGACACGGCGCAGCATACGCCCGAGGTCTGTGCCGCTTGGGCAGAGCCGCGTCGTGAACTCGTCGCAATCATCGGTGCCGACCTGACGCTGCCGACCATCGCTAGGGAGATGCTCGACAGCATCAGGAATTGGGACGCCGTCGCAGCCTTCTGCGAGGCAGTTATTTCGCAGAAGGAGGCGGCGGGTCGCGAGCGCGAGGAGCACAGCCTCGATGATGCGACCCGCTGCCGGCGACTGGGGCGGCGCAGGCGGGATTACCTGCGTGCAATGCCGCCCTAGCCGAGGCCGCGGGTGACGTGACCGGGGATTAGACCGTCACCCGCCGAGAGGCCGACCGCGTGAGGAAAGACCGACGACCTCCCCGAGGGGGGGACTTCGGTCGATGGGAGGGTGCCCCGAGTAGGGTATTCCGTCGGGCAGACCACTGATGACAAGTAACCCTGCTCCAGTGGTCGGCCCAACGACGAATGCGACGTGGCTTTCGGGTGGGTTGCGGGAGTTGCGTGCTTAAGCCCCTCTGTCGCCCCGGACGGAGTGGTGCGGAGGCGCGCCGACCGCAGCCCACCCCAAAAAAAAAAAAAAGGATTGATGTATTGATGTTGGGTGATTTTCTCGCTACAAATAAAGAATTTTGCTCGCCTGAGTTTAGAAACGTAAAAACTTCTTTGTAAGTAAATTTTTGTTTATCTTTACTACCATGTTTCTAGTAACCTAATCTCTAGTACCAACTTAGATATAATCTAACTCGTTTTGAACTGATGTGAGTTTATTTTATTTTCATAGTTTATTTTTACATTAAACTTGTCATTGTTTATTCTTGAGGCTAGCTCCCTCACAGCTTTGCGAGCTAAAACCACTTAACTCTTATTATTTTCTTGTTAGGAACTTGTACAAATACTTTGTTGGGGGTTTTTATCGATATATTTTTGCACTGAGGTACTGCACACCACTTATAAACTTTGGAATTAATTTTTATCACAAGAATTAATTTAATGTTTTGCTTACTTTCTTCGCTACACATAGACACAAGGACGTGGTTACCTTAACGTGACGTAACAGCCGACGCCATGACACCGACTTGAGCTGTTTTCGCGCTATATTTAAAAAATATTGGAAAAATTGTTTTAAACTTCTTTAAACATACATTTATTACCGTAATATAGGTTTTTTCGTAAATAGTAAGTGTGTGCCCACATTACGGAAAAGGATTTCAAAATCTTTCGTCACGCCTATTGTGGAGATATACGTGTAACAGATAATATATAATACTATCTGACCCAACATACAACAGTTCTGTTCTAATAAAAGGAATTCTCTTTGAAATCTACAGCAGCGCCACCTACCTGGTCCAATTGTGAATCTAAACCATTCTCGAATCGCTTTGAACACACATAAAAAATTTCGTTAATATCGTTTCAGTCGTTTAGGAGGAGTTCAGTGACATACACACGTATACAAGAAATCTATACCAATAAATAAAATTGGAGTGTCTGTTTGTAATGTCAAAATAATAGGCTTTTTTCATGCTCACACGGTTATTTGCACGACACCTATGCCTAAAATACAGTTTAAAAAATTTTTGTCTGTCTGTCTGTCTGTCTGTTTGATCCAGGTAATCTTCAAAACGGCTAGACCGATTTCAAAAATTCTTTCACCAATGGAAAGCTATAATATCAGGGCGTAAACTAGGCTATATTTTATCCTGGTATTCCCACGAGAACGGGAACTACGCGGGTAAAACGACTAAAACCGAAGCGAAGCGAGGGCGGGTTGCTAGTTTATAAACAGGGTGTATCAGGTTATGGGGCAACTGGTCAAAAGGGAGCTAGGCAATGGTGGTAGGAACCCATGAAAAAAATTTAACGAAAAATATCGATTCGTTAAGGAATTAGAGACATGTAAAGTTTTCAATTTTGTCATCGCTTTTTCGTGTAAATCTGATTGAAATGTATAAAGTCAATGATACTTAATACGCAACATATTCATACTTTGTTAAATGTTCATTAGAAATTGAATAAATCAATGATTACATTCACATAAACAAAACAAACTTCGCTTTAGAACAGCTGATCGGCCTTGGACCGTTGACCGCTCGTCGCTCGTAGGTACAAACCTACACTATAGTGTTTGCCAAATAGCATGGCAAAAGAGGTGATTTGGTGACCTTCACCACGATATCATCAAATCCAAGTAATTTATCGCTAATTCTATCGCTTTCCATACAAACCGTCTTATCGTTGTAATATCGTGGTGAAGGTGTCTAGACTGTACAGAGGTTACAAACATTTGTCTGCGTGTAATTTGTTTAGAATTTTAATTAAGAAATTATTAAACACCTAAACGTGCAATAATAAAGCATACGTTCACGTTACCTACCTTACCACTGCCCTAGCATGAAACTGATAGCTAACCTAGATTAAGGCTAACTTTTTGTTAAATACGTAAGGTGAGGTAAAATAATATACTAAAATAATTTATTTATGACTTTACAAAAATCTATAGTTCTGGACTGTCACTTCCACTACTGTTACTATCACTGCTGTCTGATACATGTATTATGAATGCATCAATCTTTCGGTATGTACTGTCATCGAGGCCCATCATTTTTTTCAATATATTTTACATGCTCCACACGGAATGTCAAACAAAATGGCGACTGGGCCACACGACGCCACTGATCTCGTACACCTGACGCTAAAATTAGTTAAAAGATTTTATGTTTGATACGCATAACTTACATAACCTAAAATCTTGCATCTACTTGTGCGATCCTTTAGGTTTATTACACCTGATGGTAAAATTAGTTGAAAGAAATGTGTCATAACTTAAAACTTGGCATTTTTTGGGCGTTACATAACTCTTCGAAGCTAATTACGTATTTAATTATAGGATCTATATTATATTGAATTTATATAAATATTCTCGGTACTTTAATTTTAATGTTACTTAAAAACTTTTGATATTCAGACATTTGAAAGTAATTTGGCATTGTTATCAATGATATTATTTATAAAATAATGAAATGTCACCAGTTACAGGTTAATCTGGTATTTTAAAACAATGAAATACATGATTATAGGATATTAAAAACATATATTTTCTACGGTAATTTTACTAGATTTCGTAAAATTTTGGGTTGTGCTGTTTATAATGTTGCTTTCTGGTAGGCATCTACCAAAAGAATTTTGCGATACAACTTTTCGATAGATTTGTATGGTAAACGATAGATTTTTTTTGCATTTTAAGATATCGTGGTGAAGGTAGGTGAAGGTCGTCTTTTGCCACTTTATCTGGCACTGAGTATATCATTGAAACGTTTGCACAATTCTAGGTATTCAAATCAAATCAAATCAAATCATTTATTCTGCATAGGCCCCTTAAGGGCACTTACATATTGTCAAATTACACGTTTGAATACAATACAACAATCTACCACTGGATCGGAACGCGGCCACAAACTGAGAAGATCCGGCAAGAAACTCAGCGGGCAGTCATTTTTTCTTAATCCTTTAAATATACATAATATTATGCTTCGTACAACATATATGGTATTAGCTCCAGTGTGATGCCCTTCGAAATTGTATATATGTATAAATTTTCAAGATTTAGTACAAGACAAAAAACTAATTAAAGCATAAAGAAAGGAAGAAAATATGGCTGGACCAGATCCCACACGCAGCACCCGATCACGAGTTAACTACTAGAGCAGCCATCACTCTCCTCAACCATATTAGAGGGAAGGGAGCGACCCGCCCCACATAGCTACCGCAAGCAGAACCTTATTCAGTGAGCATGACCAAACCATAAATAAAAATACAAAACGAACTACAACTACTACTATATAAAAAAAAAAAACTAGTACTATAAAATAAACTATGAACTATAGCAGGTATGCAAAGAGATCAAAACCAAAATTCGACAGGCAAAACACGCTACGCTGTACAATCACAAGAGTAAGAGAAAAAAAAAAATAAAAATAAATTAAGTTATAAATATTACAAGTTAGGAATACCTTAAAACAATTACAATAACATGAATTGCTGAATGAGGAGCTGCTCATGACCACTCTGTATTATCATCTAAATAATCCGAAATTTCGTAATAGCCTTTGCTACAAAGTCTACTCTTAATAGCTTTTTTAAACATGTTAATTGGTATTATGAATGAATTTATACTGTCGAAGCTTTACATGCCTACATGTATTCTGTTTGTACATGCCTACATAATACGTAACATTTAAGGCATAGACTCTTAGACACATTTTTTTGAAATCACTGTAACTTTTATGTTATATTGTTTTTTGTGTAATGTACATTCTAATTACGATCTATTCGAACAGTTGCCCCATAACCTGATACATCCTGTATAAAGACATGACATTGACGTTGCGGTTACATAGCATACAATATTCTCAACCGAATACAAGTAAAACACGTCTTTGCAAAGACTGTCTCAAAAGCAATCTCCAATATTACTTTTCCGATTGAGAAGAAAGCATTACCTGTCACTAATCACCTATATTGTACCAAATAAATCACAAGTATTTTTCCTCTATCCGTGTTGCATTCAAAATGGAAATAACAGACATGACACAATGTCATGAATCATAGTTGATAACGTACCTTTTTCACTACTATTTAGACCAGTGGCTGAGGGAGGCCAAATTTTGATGTGGGTCTGATTAATTTGGGGGAGCCTTTTGGTTATACGAGGTTGGGGCTATACATATATTTTTTTCATTGTTTTTTTTTTTAAGTTATATATGTTTTATTTAGAATAGTGGGAATGTTTTACATAATTGAGGCCACAATTTCATTGAATAAGAATCTCTATATATAAATACGTGAAGCAAAAACTTTGTACCCCTTTTTACGAAAATTACGTGGATGGACAAGTATGAAATTTGACACAGTTGATGTATATAATGAGAAGTGCATAAAACTGAAATTTCATATAATAATGGATTAGAAATACATTAAATTCATTAAAAAAGGCATTACGCACACCACAACGCAATCGCTACACACACACACACACACGTTTGTGTGAGTGTGTTGCGTAGCAACGCTTGTACACTTTTGTTTACGGTTAAAATCTGTGGTCGAACTGAATGTCAAAGAGTCATAATTATGATGACAATGATTTTTTTTTTTTTTATTGCAAACGGTGGCAAACGAGCAAACAGTACACCTGATGGTAAGTGTTGCTGCCGCTCATGGACCTCTACAAGGTCGCTGCCTACCGCGAAGAAATTGAAGGGAGTGTGAATGCGTGCATTGAGGCTCGGTGATACCAAGGGCACGACCAATACCCTCCACACGCAAACACCCTCAGAAAATTGGGCTTCCGGCTCTCTCGCTCACCAAACGAAACGCAGTAACAAATCGCTACTACTTAGACGTCGATTTTCTGCGAGAGTGTTATAATGTTATAATAGAGATTTGTGCTTATACAGAGTGTATCAGGTTATGGGGCAACTGGTCAAAAGGGAGCTAGGCAATGGTGGTAGGAACCCATAAAAAAAATTTGAACGATAAATATCGATTCGTTAAGAAATTAGAGACATGTAAAGTTTTCAATTTTGTCATCGCGTTTTCGTGTAAATCTGATTGAAATGTATAAAGTCAATGATACTTAATACGTAACATATTCATACTTTGTTAAATATTCATTAGAAATTGAATAAGTCAATGATTACGTTCACATAAGTAAGACAAACTTCGCTTTAAAACAGCTGATCGGCCTATGGCCGTTGACCGCTTGCCGTTATACCTACATGTCATTGAAGCGTTTGCGCAATTCTAGGTATAAATGAATGAAATGTCATTGAAGCGTTTGCGCAATTCTAGGTATAAATGAATGAAATTATACAGTCGAAGCTTTACATGCCTACATGTATTCTGTCTGTATATGCCTACATAATAAAATAACTATAATTTTTATGTTATATTGCTTTTTGTGTAATGTATATTCTAATTACGATCTATGACCGTTAAACTACAACATACTCGAACAGTTGTCCCATAACCTGATACACCCTGTATATTAGTTATTAGTGAAATACAGCTTGCTCAATTTACAATTATCTATACCAATAAATAAAATTGGAGTTTGTAATTTCAAAATAATAAGCTTTTTTCATGCTCACGCGGTTATTTGCACGACACCTATGTCTAAAATAGTAATTAAAATTTTTTTGTCTGTCTGTCTGTCTGTTTGTTCCGGGTAATCTTCAAAACGGCTGGACCGGTTTCAAAAATTCTTTCACCAATGGAAAGTTATAATATCAGGGCGTAAACTAGGCTATATTTTATCCCGGTATTCCTACAGGAACGGGAACTACGCGGGTAAAACGACTATAACCTATAACCGAAGCGAAGCGAGGGCGGATTGCTAGTATATAAATAAAATTAAAGGAAATTGTGTAGCAGAAAAATAATTAAAATGAATTATGGCCGAATTTCGATCACACGCCGACCACTAGTTTTAATAAATATGTATAATATGCTATTATATATGCATATTATATCCGTTAGTCGTCTTGTACGACATCCACGGGCAAGGTAGGAAGCAGTGAATTATATACTTATTCCCTCACCACACGGATATGACTTGGTCGTCTTTAACGACACTCACAGCAAGAAAATGGTAAAAGGGGTAGTATATTAATTAACCCTAGCTCAGGCCGCGGGTGCCTGGACCGGGAAATTAGTCCGTCACCCGTTGAGAGGCCGACCGCGCGAGGAAAGATCGTCGTCCTCCCCGAGTTGCGTCGTCGGTTGAGGAGAGGGTACTCCTCAGGGGTATTCCGTCGGGCCGACCACTGATGATAAGTCACCCTGCACCGGTGGTCGGCCCAACGACGAAGGCGACGTGTCACTAGTGGGTTACGAGTGTGCGTGCTGACGCCCCTCTGTCACCCCGGATGGAGCCGGGCGAGGAGTGCGCTGATTGTAACTCACCCAAAATAAAAAAAGTATATTAATTAAGATTATTTTATTGCTTGAATCATGCATGCAGCTTCTCATCATCATCTTAGCTCATACATGCCCCACTGTTAGGCTCAAACTGCCACCACACCAGAAGGAAAATTGACCACCCTGGTCAGAAGTGTTGGTTTAATTCGTTAAAGTTTTATTTCGAATTTTCCATGTTTTGCATAGATGTTATATCGATCCTTTAGTCGTCTCTTACAATATCCACGAGCTAGAGGGTTAGTGAATTGTATTCTTAATCCGTCACCACACGAAAAACAACATTAATATACAAAATATAAAGTATATACATCTAAATCTATTTCTAACAATGCCATTATCCACAACAGTCACCAATGGATCCTTGAACAACGATATTTCAACGTAAGTGGTGCTTTTCTTATACCAAATCCTTCCAAAGTACCGGGAAATTGGTAGCATTATTCTGAATCAGGTAAAATGAACGATCGTCCGGTGAATGAAATTTGTACGAGATGAAAATTGTTGATATATTATTTGCGAATGTGAGGATTATTATTATACCCAAAATTGTATTTCTTCAAAGACTTATGTAAGGTCATCCCATTTCCCTTTCATTTTGAAGGAGGCTGCATCCCAGCAATGAGACGTCAATGAGCTGTGATGATGATGATGGAGTGATATCCATATAACAACTATCCAAGAGAAGGAGAACCTATAACCAACACGTTTTACCAGTGTGGCCAAAGGTGTTGGTGTAGAGTTTCATTTCATTCCTTTTCATTTTCTGGAGGAGACACGAGCCCAGCAGTGGGACTTATTTGACCTGAGACTACGAATAAACTAAATCTTAGCTTCTAATTTCATACGCTATTGCAAACAAAACGTTTCTAAGTTTTAAAGGATTTTAAAATGCCATTGGCTTCTCGTTTATGCGATATCGTCATGAAAGATTTTGTTTGCAAAATAGATGGCGCTAACAGCTTTGGTGTCAAAAGCTTCAAATTGAAAAAGCATGTCATCCGCATACGACTTATAGATATTGCTACAGGATATTTTAGTTGGAATGGTTTTTATTGCAAGCTTTTATTTAGTTTCACCTGTCCCGTGATCCCGTTGTATGTAATCAAATCTTGCAAGTTAAATTTGATCCACTTTCCGATTTATGATTGAGCTGAAATTTTACATGCATGTATAAATGGGATGAAAATGCAATATTATTGTGACATAGAGCTGATCTGGTGATGGACCTGGAAGCTGGCCATAGGAACTCCGTAACCGACGTATAAAATAATAAGCAACAAATAAATATAGACTGAATAGGTCTTTAAATCTGACTGCAGCGGATATGTATTTGATCTGAACAAATGTATGAATGCTTGTTCCAATGTTTCGTTTCTGCTCGTAATTTCCCAGTAGTATAAATGATTTTGATAAATGATACGTCATTACATCAGTCTTGACGACGCGAGTATCACAGAGTAAAAATATTTATATTTGCTTTTAAAAAACAACACTTTGCACAAAGGAAACAAATTGCGAAGGATTTTACAAACATATAATTAATGGATACAAATTACAGCTACATTGAACAACATTTTGAATTGTCCTTTTTTTTTTGGGGTAGTGGAGGTCGGCGCACTCCTCGCACTACTTCGTCCGGGGCGACAGAGGGGAGTAAACACGCACACCCGTAACCCACCCGTGACACGTCGCCTTTGTCATTGGGCCAACCACCGGAGCAGGATGACTTGACGTTAGTGGTCGGCCCGACGGAATACCCCCTGAGGAGTACCCTTTCCTCGACCGACGTCCCCCACCTCGGGGAAGACGTCTGTCTTTCCTCACGCGGTCGGCCTCTCGGCGGGTGACGGACTAATTCCCCGGTCTAGTCACCCAAATTTGAATTGTCCTGAGTGGAAATCGAAAATAACACTTGGCTCTGTATTTCGGTACCTTAACCACTATGCCATTTGTGTAGTCATAGATTTTAATTTCTTTGTTTTAAAAACTAAGATCACGGGTATTCATCATCATCATCATCATTTCAGCCTATTGCCGTCCACTGCTGGACGTAGGCCTCCCTCTTGTTGCGCCACAATGTGCGGTCCTGTGCCGCCGGCATCCAACGATGCCCAGCAACTTTCACTAGGTCATCGGTCCACCTAGTGGGTTGGTCTTGTCCTACACTGCGTCGTCTGATACATGGTCGCCACTCGAGAACCTTTCTTCCCCACCGGTTGTCGGTTCGTCGAGCGATGTGGTCTGCCCATTGCCACTTCAGCGTGCTAATTCTTCGTGCTATGTCGGTTACACCCGTTCTTCTGCGGATTTCCGTATTCCGGATTCTATCTCGCAGAGAAATCCCGAGCATAGCCCGCTCCATAGCACGCTGAGCGACTTTGAGCCTTGATATGAGGCCTACATTTAGGGACCACGTTTCCGTGCCGTAAGTCATCACTGGTAACACACACTGGTCGTAGACCTGTGTTTTCAGACACTGAGGTATGTTGGACGAGAAGATCCTCTTAAGTTTCCCGAACGCCGCCCAACCGAGTTGGATTCGTCGGCTGATCTCTTTGTCGAAATTGGATCTACCTAACTGGACTGTTTGTCCTAGGTAAACATAATGATCGACAACTTCGAGAATCGCATTGCCAACTAGGACCGGTACAGGAATGACATGGGCGTTTGATATGACTTTCGTCTTGTCCATGTTCATTCGTAAACCCACTAGTTGGGATACCCTGCTGAGATCATTGAGCATTGTGCCAAGGTCCTCCATGGATTTTGCCATAATGACAATATCGTCTGCAAATCGAAGGTGAGTGATGTATTCGCCGTTAATGTTGATGCCTAGTCCAGTCCAGTCTAAAAGCTTGAAGACATCTTCCAGTGCAGTGGTAAACAGTTTGGGAGAGATGACATCTCCCTGTCTCACGCCTTTCTGCAACTGGATCGGTTTCGTACTCTTATCCCGGATACGGACTGACATTGTGGCGTTCCTATACAAACCCTTCAGCACTTCGATATAACGATGGTCGATTTGGCACCGCTGAAGGGACTGCAGCACCGCCCAAGTTTCGACTAAATCAAAGGCTTTCTCATAGTCCACAAACGCTAAGCAAAGGGGCCGATTGTACTCCTCGGTCTTTTGTACAATTTGCCGAAGCGTGAGGATATGGTCTATGGTGCTATAGCCTTTTCGGAAGCCGGCTTGTTCGGACGGCTGGAAGTCATCGAGCTTGCGCGTGAGTCGATTGGTAATGACCCTCGAAAACAATTTATAAACGTGGCTCAGGAGTGAGATGGGTCTGTAGTTCTTTAAAAGGGCTTTGTCACCCTTCTTGAAAAACAGCACCACCACACTCCTGGTCCACGACTCTGGAACGGGTATTAGAGCTTAAAAATATATTCAAGACCCTTGTAGTAACAAATCAAAGGGCTTGAAAAGGATGAGTCCCTTTGAAGAAACTCTACAAAATCTATACAATATATGTATATGTATATTCTTACAATTTTTTATTGAAAGTTATTGTATCATCGTTGACATCACAGTAATAGAAGTAAAACTCTAGGATTATGTAAGCTAAAATGCTGTCATCAGTTATTTACGTTCTACTGCCTCGCTCAAGCCTCCTCCACAATGTGAGGGAAATTGATCAACTGTACTACGCTGTTCAGACAGAGCCTAAGGGCGCAGACAGACGACGCGAAAATTTTCTTGCGGCCTTTACGGAGACGCGGTGCGTCGCGCGTCGCGATAGGCTGCGCGGCCCGCACTAAATTCAAATGTAGGGCGTTGGATGAGTGCGTTTTTAGAAGCGATTTTACACGCGTTTGCTTGAAATGGAGCGTGTTCTACGGCTGAGCCCGCGGATGGCATCGTCACGTCTCACGCGGCGTTTATCGCGGCGGCGCACGCAGCGGCGATTCTCGATGAAGCGATGCCGGAACCTTCGGCGTGGCGGAACCTTCTGCCAGTCTCATTTGCTAATCGTGCAACACAGACGTAGTTACCGTCGCAACGGAGTATGATATGATAGACTTTTTAGAAGAAAATTGTATATTAAAAAGTGAGTTATTTAATATAAAGAGTGGCCCAGTGTTTATATTAGCGGAAAGTTTGGGTCGGATTAACTGAGAACCCCGCGTGCGCCGCATCGATGCTCGCCGCGTGCTCCGCTACACGCTTGAGAATACGATGCGGGCGCAGCGGCGGGCATCGCCACTCATCCCGCCTCGCGTCTCTATAAACAACATCGCATATTGCTATAAGTTTGTGTTTACGCGTGCGATGATACGTGCCGCTTCACGCGCCGCCGCTACGTAAACAATAAAAACGGCTGACGCGCCGCGAGACGCCATGCCACACGCGACGCGCGACGCCCCGCGTCTCCGTAAATGAGGCCTAATGGAGAATATAGAGATATATTTCTAGTTTCTCTTCTCTTGCATATAAGTTATGTAGATATCATATCCCTTAGTCATCTATTACGATAGCTACGCAATGAGGTGGTGAATTGTATTCTTGCTCCGTCACCAATCGGAATATTGTATTGTAATATACCCACCATTGTAACCTCTTTATATATGAATTTCTTGTGTACGTGTGTATGTCACTGAACTCCTAAACGGCTGAACCGATGTTGATGAAATTTTTTGTCTTTGTTCAAGGGGATTCAAGAGTAGTTTAGATTCGAACAGAACAACGTCTGTTGGGTCAGCTAGTTTTATATAAAATTCTCTGGGCGATGCAGGACTTTATTAATTTGAAAAGTAATCGCTCAATCGTATGATATTGTTTCGATTTATACATATAGATATTATAATGTGGCTTGTGGCAAGTGACAGCTGGTCGCAATCAAATGGATGCGGTCACTAATTCGAAAATGGACAATAAATTTATATGATGCAAATGATTTCGCATTAAAAGTCACGGATTGAGTAACTATTATATCGTGATTATTATTTTTTAGTATAATATATGACATACATGTTGTGACGGAGTAATAATGCTTCACTACTCCATTACTTGCCCGTGGGTAACGTACTAGTCGATTAAATATTGATTGAATTAAGCGATACATAGCGGCAATCCATTTTTATTTTAAAATGGAAGGAAGGGAGACCCACTACCCGGTTGTATGACACCGATCAAAGCTGTATGACACCGATCAAAGCTGTGAGATGCCGATCAAAGCTGTGTGAGGTCGATCCTATCCCATAATCCTTCTATTGTGGTGTACGGTATATTGATTACCGTGGGCAAGTGGTGGGTCTCCCTTCCTTCCTTCCATTTTGAAATAACGATTAAATATTGTAATATGTATGTGACATTTATATAAGAGAAGAAACACTCGAAATTAAATCCAATAATAATTCGTCTGAACAGCCTGGTATAGCAAGTCAATTTCTTTTCCATTGTGAAGGAAGCTCGAGTTCAGCAGTGGTACATATACGAGCTGAGATGATGATAATGATACCATACGTATAAGTTAGGAGATTTAAATTGCCGTGTTGTGGTAGATCGTGAATAGAGTATCACTAACTACTCATTCATGCTTAGTTTCCAATGAGGGTTAAATCATTACAAAATATATAGGCTAGGCTTTTACTATAGACAGCGACGTAGCTATGCTCCTGATATATCAGAAATCTGAGCTGAAATCATCACCTACCAGATGGGCTGTTTGCTCGTTAGTCACTAAAGTTAATATGAAGTTATTAAGTAGTTGTTATAGACAACCACTTAATAACTTCATATTAAATATTAGCTTGTAGACTGCCTTACGCTAGATCAGATTCACGTGAAAAAAATTGTACGTCATTATTATTAGTACGTACTCATATACGTATCAGTGCTGTGTGGTAGCGGCTTCGAATACTACCAACCCTTGCTTTGCTCGTGGGTGTCGTAAAAGACGACTAAGAGCCCTAGATTGACCCGGACCAACTCCATCTGGTACCATTTGGGTCAACGATTACATTCCCAAGGAGGGTTGACGTCAGGCAGGCGGCTGGTCATAAAAGTCATTGCCGAAACTTTTTGCAATATGTCAAAACAGATGACATATTGCGTCGACCTCAAGTAATTGGGATAAGAGCAAGATGATGATGATGACTCATATACGTATCATTGAGAACCTCAAGCCTCTACAATAGAACCGAAATTTATCTACTACGCTACTCTCGTCAGACGGGTTGGTGTATGATTTTCTTAACCAGTTTACCTGGTAACCAGCAAGATAGTGGTATTGAATTGCATCCCTATTCAAAAACAGTAATACTACATAAGGACGTATTTAGACTTCAAAGAAATTAAATAAAAATATGAACAAACGCCGTTTCCGTGCGGTGACAGAGTAAGAATACGATTCACAATACCCTTTTATTGCCCATGGGTATCGTAACAGAAGACTAAGGGATTAACTTAAGGGACTATTGACACCTTCCGGCCAGTGTTTCCGGCAAGGTGTGTGCTGCGCCGGTGCGACGATGACACGGCGGTAGATACTCGACAGCGTCAGGAACTGAGACGCGGTCACCGCCTGCTACGAAGTAGTTGTCTCGCGAAAGGAGGCGGTGGATTAAGTATGAGATGGATTCCTCTACGGCGACACCTTCCGCCATCGGCGCCTTGGGTGGGGCAGGTGTCCTGTCCCTACGTTTGATGCCGCCCTAGCCGAGGCCGCATGTGACTAGACTGGAGAATAGTTTGTCACCCGCCGAGAGGTTGACCGCATGAGGGCGACGCTTCAAGAGGGGCATCGGGGAGGGACTGCATCCAAAGGGGTATCCTGCCGGGTTGACCACTGATGACAAGGAACTCGGTACCAGTGTTTGGCCCAATGGCGAAGGGGTGGGAATACGGTGGGTTATGGGGCCGCGTGCCGTCCTTGCATTGCCCCGGACGGAATGAACGGCGTGTGTGCTCACCATAGCACGCTCCAACAAAGCTGGTGACTGAGTAAGAACAGGGAAGATAATTTCTTATCTTGCCCGTGAGTGTCGTCAAACACGACTTAGGGATATAATATGGATATAAAAGGTATTCAAGAAAAGAAAAAGTCAAAATAAAATCCTTTATAAATTTCTCTAAACAGCCTAATATAGTAGGTAAGTTTCCCTTTAATTGTGAAGGAGGCCCAGGGGTGGGACATAGTTGACATCAGCTTCCGGGCCCACATGAAATACTTGGGCCTGGTGCTCGACGGCCATTGGTGGTTCCGGGAGCATTTCCGTCGATTTACTCCGCGGCTTGTCAGCGCGGCGTCCGCCCTTTCTTGGCTTATGCCGAATATGGACGGACCCAGCGCTACGGACCGACGCCTGTATGCAGGGGTTATCCGGACGATGGCCCTGTACGGCGCACCGGTGTGGGCGGGGTCCCTGACCGTCCGTCTTAGGGCTCTTCTGTGGCGTCCACAGAGAGCCATGCTAGTCAGGGCCATACGCAGCTACCGCACGGTGGCGATAGTGGCGACGGAGGTGGCGTGTCTCCTGGCCGGTCCACCCCCGCGGGACCTGGAGGCGGAGATGCTCGCCGAGCTTTACCGACGGGTGTTGGAGACGCGAGCCGGCGGCGGCATGGTTTCGATGAAGGAGATTGCCGCCTGGCGGGTCGACGCCCACCGTGATGTCATTATCCGCAGTCTGGCTGGCGAGTCGCCCGTTGACCATGGCCCACGTCTAAAAAAAAGTAGGAAATATATGAGCTGAGATGATCATGATGATGAGATACCTTACAATAGCCATCGAACGTCTGATGAATGAATAGAGATAACAATTTTACACAAAGGTCTCCTAAAATGGGGACGCCGATCGCACACAGGGTTGTGAGGTCGTATCCTATTATCGCTTCTCATCATATTTTTTAAAAATCTTAATCTTTTCATTTGGTCCTCCCACACATTTTAATACAAGGCCAATGTATACAGTCCTATTAATAACTTACTTGGAACGGTCAGTTCACATCAGCCGATAAAAAACAAATGTAATTAATTACCTCAGCATTTGCTGTTCGAGATAAAAAGTACGAAACTGGCTAACAACAAACTTAGCTAAATTTCACAAATAAAAGTAAAATTCTACAAACATTTCCCTACCAAAAATATACGCTTTTTTGTTGTTGGACTTTGCTGGAAAAAAAAGGAAACGTAGAGAAAGTTTTCCATCCACGTTTCACCGTCAGAGCCGGTTGCCAAGTTCAGTTCTCGACATATAATATTTTTTTTATCGAATCGTAAAGTTAGACGGGCTGCGGTAATCCACGTATTTCAGTTAATGGTATGGATATTATGATACTATATTTAAAAGGCTAAGAGCTATTTAAAAGGTTGGGTTCGAGTCTCCTCCATAATAGGAGGGATACTGACCTACTATACCACGCTGGTCTTGAGGTAGGGTTTTATGTTGAGCTTTCCTTCTCTTACATAGGCATTATGTATTTGCATAATAATCCCTTAGTTGTTTTTTACCGCATCCACGGCTTGAATTGTTATCTTACTCCATCACCACACGGATTAAAAAAATAATTAAAAATTTTTGTAAATATTAAATCTAAAATAAAACTTATATAATTTTTTATAAGACTACACCTCAACATCTATGTGATAGCGTGTTAAGAATTCAATTTATCATCATTATTACCGGCAAAGAGAGATATCTCCATTTCTTATTTCCTAAAAAGTTAGAAATGAAATAATTTTGTGATACTAAAATTTGTGCTAATAAATTTCTAAAAAAAAAAGAAAAATATAGGTCTTTATATCTAATTTCTGTTTATATTATATTAAATATTTTTATATTTATGTTATATGTGTATTATATATAATTAATTTATCATCATACAATTCTTATCACAATTATTTGAAGTTGATTCAATATGTACTCTTATTTTATTGCAAATATTGTAAAAGTTTTGAAAATAGTTTGACATTCGGGTTGAATGTCCTTGAGAAAGTAATTATTGACTAGACGACATCAGATGAAGTTAATCCTGGTAGATGTAAGTAGACTTTAGTCGACTTTTACAAAAATCACGAGTAATGTAAGCAGGTTATAGGTTTGTGGAGAGAACAATAGATAGCCACGGAAAGCTCCTAATGCCCTTACGGACTTCTGACATTTTTAAATTATGTATCTAATAATTTGTAAATTAATAATAAAATTCCTTTAAATAAGTGTAAGTTGATTGGCACTTATTTAAAGGAAAAATCACTAGAAAACCAGCGCGTCTCTGATCTTTCAATATTCTTGGAGATAACTTCGAAACTCGAGCTTCAAAGGCCACATTAAGAGTTTTAATCTTGTTTGTTGGTCTTGGCCAAGATTATATGTATGTGTCATATCTATAACTGTCGATATGACTGAAGTAGTATTTTTACCGCCAGCATATAGCAATTACTTATAATTAATTAAAATATATTAGAGCAAATTGTCATCATCACAGCTCAGTTATGTCCCACTAGGCTTTACTCCACAATAGGAGTGAAATTAAACTACCATACGAAGCCGGTTACATGTGGTGGTATTGGGTTTGATTTCGAGTTTTCCATCTCTTGAATAGACGTTATATGCATATTATATCCCTTAGTTGTCATTTATGATGCCCACTGGTAGGATAGGGGGTGGTGAATTGTATTCTTACTCCGTTATCACACGGAAATAAGATCAAATAAGTAAAAATTCAATATTGTCAATTAGCAATCAATATATATCATCTCGGTGGAAATAAATTCCAATAAACTTCAATATACGTACAGCTACTTAGAGCAAAGTCAAGTACAAGACATCTCGGCGCCCCTACTAAGTCGGAATAGTGGACCCTTTCGTCCACCTTTCTGATTTATAATCACTGTAATTTGATTTAAGCCTCTTTGGTCGGCATTTTCTTTTACCCAAGAAGGATTTGTGGGTGTAAGCGAAAGAATGGAGCACAATAGTATAATAAATCTTATACAGACTTATTGTGTGATTTCTGGTTGGAAAATCAAGTGATTTCTTATTTCTCGGTAGCAACTTGTGATTTTGCTGAAGTGGAATTACCAGTAATTTGTGAGCAAACCTTTATATATTATTAAAAAGAAAAACTATATAGTATTATTATTTAATTGCATTGTAGTTTCTTTGAATATGACTGTCATTTGATTGTGTATTGTGTAATTGCTAGTTGAAAATTGTTTTGGGTAAACTGTTGGGATTGCAGCCCAAAAAATTCTCGATAAGTATGAAGCCACGAATTGAATCCGTTAGGTAAATAGGTTTATTATTAGATGGGGTTGTAAGTGGCAATGCGAAAGATTGGTGTGAATTTGGTACACCTTAATGATATCTGATGTTTACGCGAGCACTACACATTGTAAATAAAACTACTTTTACGGATTATATCGCGTTTGTATTTGATTTATGATTGCCCGACGTTTCGAACACTTTGCAGCATTCATGGTCACGGGCGGACTAAGGTGTCTCACGTCCAACAAGTAATCGTTATTACAGACATTTACAATTATCTACCCTATATACCTCTATATTTTTTCTGTATCGGGTAGATAATTGTAAATGTCTGTAATAACGATTACTTGCTGGACGTGAGACACCTTAGTCCGCCCGTGACCATGAATGCTGCAAAGTGTTCGAAACGTCGGGCAATCATAAATCAAATACAAACGCGATATAATCCGTAAAAGTAGTTTTATTTACAATTGGTACACCTTCTTCATTTCTGCAGCTCACATATATTCTGTTATTTTCCAAAAGTTATCTATATAATATTCTTGTTCCTTCACCACACAATTGGCTTTAAAATATCGATGGGTAGGTGTCAAATTAAGAATAAAATGTAACATCAGCCGTTACTTTCCCGTGGCGATCAATAAAACCAGTTGAGGGTTTATCAGAAGAATAGATAGTAACATTTGTATTTTTCTATCAACCTTGCTAATCTATATATATAAAAGAAAACTTGAGAGGTGTCAAGGGACACCCGGATGGAACGAAGTTCCTTTCGATTAATTAGTGAAGGAATTGTAATAAAATTTTATTTTTTTTAAGTTATAATAATATTTTTTTTATTATTAACAAATATAATGTTATATAAACTTAATCAGTAGGCTCAATTTTCGTAATAATTGGCTTGTGGTAACTGAAGTAGGAAACATATGTTTGGGATTCTATTTTATTTAAATGTCTTGAAAAAACTGCATCAATGGTAGTATTATATTTTGTTGTTGTATACACTCAACAAAAATAATCGTCGCGACACCACACTGTTCAATGCGAAATAGAAATGAAAATATCTGGCTTGCTTTCTATAAGAGAGAGAGAGACAGACAGAGAAACATGCGACGCCGCACAGCTTACAATAGCTTACTATAGCAAAAAGTGTCGTGACAACTTTTCGTAAGAATTTTTTCCCTCTAGCCCCCTTTCACAACGCGCGATAAGGAACTTCGTTCCAAAAGTCGTGTTAGTTACTATATTTATAACTCAAGAACGTCTGTACAGATTTGGCTGAAAAATGGTGGGGAGGTAGCTTAGAACCAGGAGATGGATATAGGATATTTATCCTGTTCTTCTTCTTCTTTTTAATGACAATGAGCTACTTTTTATCCTGTTCGATCGCGTTCCCGTGTGACATGGCATAAAATGTCAAATAGATTTCATTTTGTTTCTGTTTGTCCATTCGGACGGGCAAAGGAATCAATAACCATACAGCCAAGTCTGATACAATTTTCTTCATATTATTTAGCATCTCTTTATATAGAATAGCTTATTTATAGTAATGTCCATCAGTAAGTCAAGTCGTTACCATTAATTAGCCGCTGTAAAACTAATTATTCGATTTCTCTGGGAATTACGGTAGAATATGAAAATACACGTTAACCACTCTTATATCACATTCCTTACATACCTTAACTGTATTATATTACATAAAATATCAGCAAAATTATTCAATGTAACACTATAAAACACAAAAAAAATGAATATAATACAAGAGCTAAACATGACATTTCCATATTCGCACCGAAACTCATGTCAAAGAGAATACAAGTCACTATGAAACGAAGGATAACAAAAACACATTTGATATGTAATAACAAAATGCAAATGACAGCTAAACGTAATTTTGTTTATAGTTAAGTATGGTTTAAAATTTGATAATTATAATTTTCTCAGATATCAATTATCAGTAATTTGTATTCTCTTTGAATCATCATTAATAATGGCGAGACCAAGACGATCGAATCTTTCCCGACAAAGCCGTAATGGTTCCTCCATTAGAGAATATATATTCGGAAATTTAGAAAATGTATTTACGAAAAAAAAATTATGGCTTTAGGAAGTTCGCCGGGTCAGCTAGTTATAGAATAATTTTAGGTTGGGAAGACAATTTCTGGCAGGCTATATATGGATGGACTGATATGATACATACAATGAAGCAGTCCCGGGTTAAATAAGACAGTATTGTCTCTCTCCTCATTAAAGTTTCTAACTGTAGGTTTGACGACGAATATTAACCAAAGAAAGGTTGTATCAGACGCAGGAAAGGCGATCATTTGAAGGTTTGGCGCACAGGAAACAAGAAAGAAAAAAGCGTATGTAAAAATTATACGCAGTTGAAGTAAAACTTTAATAAATTTCAAAATAGAAAAACAATAGCAATAACTAGGTTTCTGAATTTAAAATAACAAATACGCCATTTAAGTAGTATCAATATTACTAATTAATAGTAGTATTAATACTCAATTATTATTATTTTATTATAATACTAGCAATCCACCCTCGTTTCGATTCCAGTCGCTTTACCCGCATAGTTCCCGTTCCCGTGACAATACCGTGATAAAATATACCTAGCCTAAGTTACTCCTTATATAGACAGCTACCTGGTAGTAAAATGTTATTAAAATCGGTTCAGCCGTTTTGAAGATTACTTCAAACAAACATACAGACTGACAAAAAATTTTAAACTGTAGGTATTTTAGGCATAGGTGTCCTGCAAATAACCGTGTGAACATGAAAAAAGCCCAGTATTTTGACATTACAAACAGACTTCAATTATATTTATTTGTATAAGTTAATGAATAATATGTAATCTTAATATATATAAATTACGTGTCACGTTGTTTGTCCGCGATGGACTTCTAAACTACTTAACTGATTTTAATCAAATTTACACACCGTGTGCAGTTTGATCCAACTTGAAAGATAGGATAGCTTACATCTTAATTTATAGTCGCAATATTATTTTATAGCAAATTATTTGTATTACCTATATATACCTATTATTTGACATTCACAATTATCTGTTAACTCCAAACGATTTTAACAGATGGCGATATCTGTTGACTGGATTGAGTAATTAATTAATAGATGGCGCTGCTATGTTAAACCTAAAAACGTGTCATATACGATTTTAACTTGCTTTTTTACATAGATGTCATTTGTAAAAAAATATGACGACCTCCATGACAGATGTTCTCCTACAGTTCCACTTAAATAGTTTAATAAAATGTAATATAACAAAAACAATAGCCATAGCAACGCGTGGCCGGGTCTGCTAGTTAAATTATATAGAAAGCCACGCCAGCTGAGTGAGAGATTGACAGTAGGCCACGCACACTAAGGTGGCGAGGCAGCCCGAATGTGGTGCTGGTACACGCGCCGCAGCTGCTACTATGTATATCGTGTAACTATAACGTGCAACGGCATTGAATCTGATGCTGTCGGGTAGTGGTAAGAAATCTGACGATCGCTCGACCATCAAGAGCCATCAGCGCTCACCCATAGTCCGGGCTGAGCTGTGAAAGCCATCTGAGGCTAACAGCTATACACACACAAAAAAAAGACCGCTCATATCCCTAGTGGTAGGACCACACTGTCGACAGTTATCTGTCTACAGCCGCGGGCCGGTCCGTCCGGGGCAGTACCACGCTCTCGCAGAAAATCGACGTCTGAGTAGTAGCAATTTGTTACTGCGCTTCGTTCGGTGAGCGGGAGAGCCGGAAGCCCAACTTTCTGTGGGTGTTTGCGTGTGGAAGGTTATGGTAGTGCCTTTGGTATCACCGAGCCTCAATGCACGCATTCACACTCCCTTCACTTTCTTCGCGATAGGCAGCGGCCTTGTAAAGGTCCATGAGCGGCAGCAACACTTACCATCAGGTGTACTTTGCTCGTTTGCCACTGGTTGCAATAAAAAAAAAATATGTGTGTGCCCTTAATGTCTGTATAGAGACTTCGCTTCAAGTTAGCATTTCCTTGGAAGTTGGATAAAAAGGTGTATCAAACAATGAAGAATTATTATGTACTAGTGACCCGCCCTCGCTTCGCTTCGATTTCAGTCGCCTTACCCGCGTAGTTCCCATTCCCGTGAGCATACCGATATAAAATATAGCCTATGTTATACCCCGATATTATAGCTTTCCATTGGTAAAAGAATTTTTGAAATCGGTTCGGTGGTTTAATCATGAAAGCGTAACAAACAAACAAATTTACTTTCGCATTTATAATATTAGTAAGAATATTTCGTAATGACAACAAATACTATTGAGGATAAATATATGATTTATACCCATGGATAAAATGTATCTTTACCTAACATATGAATTGCAATGGTCTAATCGTTCGTGTTTTTATTTGCGCGGTCAAGCCGGCATTACCTTATTCTGATTCATCTATTTCCCCCCTATAGATTGCCATGATATTTTAGTTATTCAAAATATGTCTACATTACGTATTCTGACCGGGTTTCGTACGTGATAAGCGTGTTGATGCCCCCTAACACTGATTTATTTTACAGATACTATCGGATTTGTTAATAATCTTTATTGGTTTAGGAAATAGAATATAATCGTGTTTTAAGATGTTAATTTTGTAACCTGTAATCATGGTATTCAACAGATACTTTAATACTTATGAACAGAGACCCCAAGTTTTACAATTTTCTGTTTAGATTGTGTAGAGGTTTTAATTAGCGTCCTCCCATACCGAGTACCGACGATTGTTTTTTAATTAAATAAAACAATCTACTTAGGGATTATTCCCTTAGTACTTTTGGCACATAGCACCCTATTTAAGATACATCTAAATCTGATATATCATCCTTCATCATCATTATCTCATATATGTCCGAAAATCCTCCATAAAAGGAGGGACATTGTCCTACTACACCGTGCTGGGAGACGGGTATAGAGTTTTATTTCGAGATCAATTTCTGTTTCTTAACTTTATCTGCATATTATAACCTAGTCTTCCGACTTCTAACCGTAGTATTCTTTTATGACACCCACGGCCAGTTCACCTACGGAGGTGAACTGTATTCTCACGCCGTCACCACACGAAAGAGTGGTATACCACGGCAGAAAGATAATATTTTTGGTCTGAGATTAACTTTTTTTTGGCCTTGATTTTGGGTTGTATTTCGAGTACCCCTTCTATTGCTTGATATTATTTTCATATTATAATCCCTTAGTCGTCTTTTACGACACCCACTGGCAGGTTAGGAAGTGGCGAGAATACAAATATATTCTTACTTCGTCACCACACAGAAAACTGATATATGCCAAAACATTTCAAATATTCATATGGAGGTATTAGAGAGTTTAAATCTACTTACAGCGTATTCTGTCCATAATGTTTGTACAAAGTTATTATTTGTTAAATTGTTTTCTGAAATAAGTTTATAATGTTCGAAGCTTTTTGTTATCTCTTATGAACTATTAATATTATGGTATTATAAATGTATAACCTTGTTTGATCATGGTTCAAGTGTATATTAGGTCACTATGGCACTTTATTTTCCTGATGGTGCCATAAATCCGACTGATGTACCGTCAGAAGAATGGGCAGTACTTTTTTAGGTGACTATCGCCAACGACGATAGCCAAAGCGATTGCCAAGGACAGAGAGTATAGTATTATTCTTCAAAGGTTTATGTTCATCAGTATACATCCAGAGACTGATTGATGGATGGATGGATGGATAGAGGATAAATTAAGCTTTAAAAAGAATGTCTAAGAAAAGACCAGAGAGAAAAAATCTCTATAGTCTCTAACTGTGAGTAAACAACAGTTATTGTACTATCACCTTCTATTTTCTGGTGGTTGTAAGTTATAATTAATAAACTGCCTACGTAGATAGTATAGTAGTTGGGTCAGGCCTACAGTGTCAAGTCTCACAAGTTGGAAACTCAAGACAATACTTTGTCCATTGCCCGACGAATTGTTCTAAATCTAGGTGAATTTGTGTTCCTAAGTAAGTGGACTCCTCCTTTAAAATGCCCCAAATGATTTGACCATGTTGTCTTTAAAAAGTCTCTAATATGATAATAAATCTAAGGCGACACGGTCCACCGCCGGTGATTTGAGCGGCGCAGGTGTAAGTACCTTTTTTTTTACGCTGTGGAAATGCAATTTACGCACTATCCCCTGCCGGTGACAGACAAGGGGGAGTGTGGGACTCGCCGGCTGCCTATGCTTCCGGAATACCCACTAAAACCACAGCGGTCTCTTCCACGCTTTTACGGGGTGCCGGCAAGGTCATCGTTTGACATTCGATTCCCGACACCCCTACGCCCTTGCGTAGGGGTGTCGGGAATCGAATGTCCCAGGCTGTCTGGCCACGTCCTGTCTTCAATCAAAGCGGTGGGAGGAGATGCGCATATCAGTGCCTCCTCCTCCCTACTCGCCGCTGGCGGAGCGAGTCAGCGGACGCAAGTGCTTCGCGTTCCCGCTCCGTGGCCTTCCTTGTGATGACCTCCTCGCAGAAAGAGGCCATCGACGTCCAGCACCTGTCGCTGTCGAGCATCTCTGAGATGATGGTCGACAGCGACAGGTCTATTCCTATGACCGCCGACAGGTTGTGGCGCTGAGGCCCCCAAGCGGGACATACTTGGAGTGTGTGACGCGCATCAGCATTTGGCGCGGTACACTCATGGCATCCAGGGGCCTCTTCTCGTCTAATTCTGTGCAGGTACTTACCGAAGACCCCGTGTCCGGTAAGTACCTACAGGTGCAAGTACCTGGACTTGAAGCCACCCTAGCCGAGGCCGCGGGTGCCTGGACAGGGAAATAGTCCATCACCTGCAGAGAGGCTGACCGCGTGAAGGCGACACCCTGGAAGGGTTTTAGGATACCGGAAACTCGGTGCCATTGGTCGACCTAATGGCGAAGAGGTGGGAATACAATGGGTTATGGGGCCGTGCTCCGCCCTTTCGTCACCCCGAATAGAACGGACGGTGAGGGTGCTGACCATGGACCACCCAAAAAAAAAAATATGATAACAGAATCTCTAAAACGTACTCATGTGTATTCTTATATTAATAACGTACATTAATCTATTTATAAAGAAACAAAGAAAGATACTCCCTTCAAAACAATCTATTCAGCGCCTTTCCTCACTCTATATCTAGCTAAAAGTATTTACAAAGGACAAGTCTTCATCATGGTTAGTTTGAAATATTAAAATGTGTCACAGTCTGCTGCGTTCCATTCAACTATTCACAAAAGTCGGTCACATTGTACGAGAATATTTCTAACAATGTTGCATGCTTATAATACATATTTTTATTTGTGTTCTAACAATGCATTGTCATCGAATTTTATGTTATGTTTTCTTTTTTGGATTATTCTTATATTGATCCTTAGATAGCTTAATCTTAAGTCTTATATTTTTGTCATTCATTCATTCATTTCAACTTATATCCCAATGTTGGACCCGAGCCTTATCTACAATAGGAGAGAAATTGACCTACTACATGCATATTATATCCCTTAGTCGTCTTTTACGACTACGGGCAAAAAAAGTGATGTTAAATTGTAATTTTATTATTACTATCTTACATGCATATTATATCCCTTAGTCGTCTTTTACGACTACGGGCAAGAAAAGTGATGTTAAATTGTATTTTTATTCCGTCACCACACGCAATATTAAGTTATACTTGGTAACGCTGGTCAGACAAGTTGGTATAGGATTTTATTTCGAGAGTTCCTCGCTTGCACAAATATTATTTATAAATTTAATCTCTCAGTCGTCGAAATAAATCACTATACCGATCCTTCTGACCAGCGTACATCAGTTTCCCATCTATTGTAGAGTAGGCTCGAACCCAACCGTAGGAAGTGTATGAACTCTGATAACGAAAGAAAATAATAGGTTTCAAAATATTACAAACAGGTAATAACAACACAAATTAAACTCAAATTTTGTTAATCACACAAAGAATTGACCCGGGCGGGAACCGGGTCCAATCACAGTTCGACCATGTGTGGTCGAACTGTGATTGGACAACTTGATTGGACAACAACACCAATGGACCACTATGTCCTCTGTGTAATTTATCATGATTCGAGTATTATACTAGACTAGTAACCCGCCTTCGCTTCGCTTCGGTTTCAGTCGCTTTACCCGCGGCGTAGTGCCCGTTCCTGTGGGAATACCGGGATAAAATATAGCCTATGTTACTCCCTGATATTATAGCTTTCCATTGGTGAAAGAATTTTTGAAATCGGTTCGGTGGTTTAAGCGTGAAAGCGTTACAAACAAACAAACATCCTTACTTTCGCATTTATAATATTAGTATGGATAACAGACTTACGTATTAAAAATTCAGTTTCTATTTTTTTTTTAATCTTGCATGCCACACCGCTACACAAAGGTCGCTTTCGTAGTGAAAAGTAAATTATCTTACTATATTAGGCTGGTGAGACGCGGCGGTCGATCCACCCTGGCCTCTACAAGCTAGGGCGCTTGCAGAGGTCTACCGACTCTGCGCTGCGGCGCGGGTCAGTGGCGGAGGTATCACCATAAGGGGACTGAGTAGGGCAATAACATCGGCCCGAAGGATAGTTATCCGGCGCTGGAGGGAGGAATTGGAGTCCTCTGTAGCAGGGCGGGGGACTGTAGAGGCGATTGCGCCCCACCTCCACCGCTGGATGAAACGAAAGCACGGCAACCTGACCTTCCGGATGACGCAGATACTTACCGGACACGGGGTCTTCGGTAAGTACCTGCATAGAATCAGACGTGAGGAGGCCCCCGGATGCCATGAGTGTGGCGCGCCAAATGATGATGTGCGTCACACCCTGGAGGTATGTCCCGCCTGGGGGCCTCAGCGCCGCATCCTGTTGGCGGTCATAGGAACAGACCTGTCATTGTTGACCATCATAACAAAGATGCTCGACAGCAACAGGTGCTGGTCGTCGATGGCCTCTTTCTGCGAGGAGGTCATCGCCCGGAAGGAGGCCGCGGAGCGGGAACGCGAGACACTTGCGTCCGCTAACTCGCTCCGTAGGCGGCGACCAGGGAGGGGGAGGCGCCGATATGCACATCTCCTCCCACCGCCTTGAGTGATGACAGGACGTGGCCCGACGGCCTTGCGTAGGAGTGTCGGGGATCGAATGTCATTAGACGATCTCTCCGGCACTCCGTAAAAGCGCGGAAGGGACCGCTGTTGGTTTTAGTGGGTATTGCGGTTGCATAGGCGACCGGCGAGTCCCACACACCCCCTCGTCTTTTACCGGCGGGGGGTAGTGCGTAAATTGCATTTCTACAGCGTTAACAAAAAAAAAAAGGCTGGTGAGACGTGTTGATACAGAATAAAGCCAGAATTATTATTGTAATCGTCATTTAATAAAAAAATGTCTTAAGATGAAAAAAGAAATCAACACTTGCTTAAAATAATAGGTATATATTTCGCGAGAGCGTGAAAATATCACTTAGCGGTCCTATCTTAGGGGTGATATGATGATGCTTGGTAGCATCAGCAACTGGGACGCTGTCGCAGCCTTCTGCGAGGCAGTTGTCTCGCGGAAGAAGGCGCCGGAGCGCGCGCGGGAGGAACGCCTCCACGAGGACGCGATCCACCGTCGCTGACTGCGGCGGCGCAGGCGCGATTACCTGCGCCTGATGCCGTCCTAGTCGAGGGCACGGGTGAGGAGGAGACACCGCAGGAGTATTCCGTCGGGCAGACCACTAAAGACAAGTCACCCTGCACCGGTGGTCAGCCCAACGACACCACGGGTGGGTTACGGGGCCGTGCGCCGCTCCTCTGTCGCCCCGGACGGAGGCGGGTGGTGGGTGTGCTGACCTTAGCCCACCCCAAAAAAAGGGGGCGCTATGATAAAAAGTATTGTTGTTATAATTAATCTCAAAAGTGCTAAAGATTAACGAGCAAAACATGATTGTTTGCAAAACATACGTGTTTTCATAATTGACCAAAATTACCCATAGACGTAGTAAAGAGCCAGCATTTTATGGACTAGCAACCCGCCCTCGCTTCGCTTCGGTTATAGTCGTTTTACCCGCGTAGTTACCGTTCCCGGGGGAATACCGGGATAAAAAATAGCCTAGTTTACGCCCTGATATTATAACTTGCCATTGGTGAAAGAATTTTTGAAATCGGTCCAGCCGTTTTGAAGATTACCCGGAACAAACAGACAGACAGACAGACAAAAATTTTTAATTGCTATTTTAGGCATAGGTGTCGTGCAAATAACCGTGTGAGCATGAAAAAAACCTATTATTTTGACATTACAAACAGACACTCCAATTTTATTTATTGGTATAGATTGTTGACTTATTTTCATCGTAAAACTAATTAATTAGCTTGAAAAATAAACTTTCTTGACACTAGCAGTAACAGGCCACTTGATAGGCCATTGGCAAAAACTAATGAAGGTGAAAATCGCCAAACGGTAACAATAGTTTTGTCATTGCAAAATTAATCCTCTTTTTAAGGGCACCTTGTCCAAAATGGCGGCACAGATGGCATAGTTTTAAAATACTGACCTACCGTGTCAGTGTCGTTGGTTTGATTGCCATGCAGGACAATACTTTGCAGTAATCTTCAAATTATTTTGCCGAGTCTGGGTAACATTTAAGACCGTTAACTTATATGTAAAGTCCCCATTAAATTAAGATTATTTCTTTAGCACAGGCTGTGGCTTTAAACATAAAAATAGAAGAAATGAGGTTTTCTGTAACACGCTGGTCAAGTTAATTGGCTTAAAGTTTGATTTGTAGATTTCTCTTTCTTTGTAATGATATCTACTAAAATCTATTGGTTCCAAATTCTAATCTTGTCAATCAAGTTGAGGTTTCCATTTGATATCGGTTACAAAACAGTCCCTGTTTTAATAATTGATTAAGGATTCAAATTGAATTTGCTTGTAATATTGATTGTTATACCAGAATTATTTTATTCATAGCTTAGAGGCACGCAATTTAATCTATGAATGGCACGGGAACCGGTGGCCAGCCCACGTAACCCTAGTAAGATACGCGTAGGGTATGTTGTGGGTTTGCACTAGGGATGCAAATAACGAAGCCAAAAACATCGATGTATCGAAACATCGATGTTTTGAGGCCGATGCGACAATAAGATATTTTCTTAATAGTAGTAATAACTTATAATCAATTTCATGCAAGCATGTTTTTACATTAAGCACCGACATTTGCGTGATGACCTTTTCTTTAAGTTATTTACAAGCAAAAGTACCATACATTTTAAATCATGCAGGCAAAATATTGATGTCAAAACATCGCATAAAATAACACCGATGTTTTAAAATAATGAACATCGATCGCAAACATCGATGTTTTTTTATTGAAACATCGATGTATCGTTTGCATCCCTAGTTTGCACGCTGTCCCTTTCGGTGCCCCGGACGGACAGGACATATAAGAACCATACAAAAAAAAGGGTTAGCAATTTATTTTAAAATTATATTTCTTTTAATTTTAAAATGCTATTTCTTAAATGAACGAGTATATTCCGTGTGGGTAAGAATACAGTAGTGTCACCGCTTATTTGTTCCTGGAAAACTAATTACGATAGTCAATCCGCCTGGGAACTATGGCGATTATGGAATTATCCTCTTCTGGCAAGATGTATATCCGACATAGGAATTTGATAGGATAATGTATGAATAGTTAAAAGTTATCAAGCAGTTTACCGTGTGGGGAGGCGTAAAAATTCAATTCATTAACCCTCTCCCTTAGCCGTGGACGTCGTAAAGGACTACTATGCGATTTCATAGCTTATATTTATATAAGGAAAGAAAACCTCGAAATAAAAGTCTAAACTAACACGTCTTACCACCTGATACTTCCCTATTATAGAGGAGCCTCAAGCCCAGCAATTAGACACATATAAGCCGAGATGACGATGTTTATCAAATAGTAATATTGTTGAGGTATTACCACTCCAGTGAAAGAGATCGTGGGACTGCAGTCCCAGGTGAAAGAGATTCTGGGACTGCAGTCCCAGGTGAAAGCGATCCTGGGACTGTAGTCACAAGTGAAAGAGATCCTGGGACTGCAGTCTCAGGTGAAAGAGATCCTGGAACTACAGTCCCAGGTGAAAGAGATCCTGGGCCTACAGTCCCAGGTGAAAGAGATCCTGGGCCTACAGTCCCAGGTGAAAGAGATCCTGGGACTACAGTCCCAGGCAAAGAGGTCCTGGGCCTACAGTCCCAGGTGAAAGAGATCCTGGGACTACAGTCCCAGGGAAAGAGGTCCTGGGCCTACAGTCCCAGGTGAAAGAGATCCTGGGACTACAGTCCCAGGTGAAAGAGATCCTGGTACTACTATGAGTAGAGATGATAAAAAAGAATCTACTCCAAATCGTCTGGTCAGCGTGGATGATAGGCTACTTTCCTTTTCAATGTACAGAAGAACAAATTGAAAAGCTTTTACAGTCTAATTCATTTTATTTAAGCTAATATACGTCGCAGTGTTGGCCTCTCCCACAATAGGAAGGAAATTGACTTGCTATACCACACTGGTCAGACGGGTTTATATAAAGTATCCTTTTCAGTTTTCTTTTTCTTATATAAATGTTATATATGTATTTAATTCCTCGGTCGTATTTACGGCATCTACGCGCAAGAGAGGGGGTGGTGAATTGTATTCTTACTCCATCACCACACGGAAATTATTAGACTGTAATGTTATTAAATATATATATATATATATAGTTATATATATATTTAATAATTATAAGTATTATTAGACTGTAATGTAGACACATTACAGTCTAATAATTTCAATTAATTCCGTACAGGATACTGGTTGAAAGTACATAAGATATTGAAATTGTTAGTGTCCTGTCGATAAAATTAATACGGCACTCGGTATATCGCTGGGCTTTGAAAAAATAATAAAGAGCTTGTTTTCTTTGTGAACTTTGTGTTTTAAGCTACCAATATTAATCTAATTTCGTACCCCTAAATTTTTGTTAATCTATTTTCGGTCCATGATTATAGATGACTTAGTAAAATTTTCCTAATTACACCAATTAAAAAACAAAGAAGCTCCACTTCTTTATTGAATATACAGACAGAATAGAAAAAATATGAGCGCATATAAGTGCTGTGACCGCCGCCGCGCCGGCACTACGGTTCCTTGAAGCATTATTAAAAGTGCTTTGCGGAAGAGTCTTGAAAGTTTGCAATAAAATTAGTTTTTATTTTACAATCCTGCGCTAGGAATATTTATAATGTGAACAAAACAGCTTATTAATAAATTATTATAAAATTATTATACCTAAGTTATATTATAAATGTGATGCGTTTTATGCTTGTTTGAAGCGTTTCCTCGCCTAAACAACTAAACAGGTTTTAAAAATTCTTTATCAATGAAAAGGTACATTAATCAGCGAGCTATACTTTATCTCTGTACTTTCAAGGGAATGGAAATGTGAAATCGCGGCAATGGTTGGTAATGAAATGAAAATGGTACGATTCCTATTTTTCACTTCGAAATTATTGGGTTTTATTATTATTTTTGAAGTGAAAATTACTATAGGCAGGTTTGGGTAACAATATATGAAATATCATACACACCGATTTAAAGCAAACATTTGGACATCGCGCTAAGAACTGACTAATGATTAATATTGCAAGTATGATATTTCTCATTTCATTCTAATAATATAGTCACTGAACCTTGTCTGACAAATTAGGATTTAAGTTTTATTTCAATTGGCAATTATTCTATAGTCCACATCCGCTCGTAAAGATAATTCTAGGGATATGAAAAAATGTTTTTTATATTAATCGATTATTTTTTTTTGTAATAATCGATTTTAAAAATCGATTATCTAAATAATAGAAATGTATATAAAAGGAAACTTTTTTATTTTAAAATTAATCGATTAATTTATATACTGCCAGGAAAAGTGCTCGATCCTATGTCAGTGTTTCATACTATATTAGAAAATAAATTTCACATTTCCTAAAAAAAGGTCATCATAATCCTGTTGAAAGAAAAATTTTAAAAAGAACTATTAATTGTAAAAAAATCGATTTTAATATAATCAATTAATTATTTTTAATTAATCGATTTTTTTATAATCGATTTATTTTAAATAAAAAAAAATGATTAATTATTAATCGATTTTTCCACATCACACGTCACATCCCTAGATAATTCATTCGTTGATGTGATACAGAAATTTAATATCTAATAAAAACTATCTAATTTTCTGAATAACAAATCGTATAATACTAAATATTCTATTAAAAGTTCTTGATATTATTTATTTTAAACGTTGCCGCTTCTCTTAGCGTTCACGAAGCATAATGATACCCTCATTTTTATTTTATCTGACGCTCTAGAAGTAATCTCTTGTTCCGTAGCAGAGAGATATTTATGTTTTTTTTTTATAATTTAAATTATGTTTTATCCTGAAGAAATAGTTAATAATGATTGTTTACGTACTGCATGGCAGGCCGGCAATGATATGCAAACAGAAACAATTTGCGAATATGGTTTACCAGAAATATGGTACGTTGTTTTGGATTATTCTATTTAAAAGGTGTTCTTTCTTTTCATCTCATATACATAGCGCAGTTTGACTCAAGTCTCCTTCACAGTGGAAGGGTAAATTATCTACTACGTTGAATTTTATGTATTACTAGTTAATCCAACAGAAGTTGTTCTGTTCAAGTAAGTGCCACATACCGGGTCCAATTGTGAACCTAAATCATCATTATTATTATTCTCGAATCCCTTAAAAATACACAAAAAAATCATTAAATCCGGTCCAACCGTTTAGGAGTAGTTCAGTGACATACACACGTACACAAGAAATTTATATATATAGATATTATATAGATATGGTATTAGTAGCTATTATATACAATACATTATTCATCAACATCACAGCTCATATACATCCCACTGCTGGGCTCGAGCCTCCTCCACAATAGCGGGGAAATCAACCTTCTATACCACGCTGGTCAGCCGTGTTGGTGTAACCTCTTATTTCGAGTTTTCCTTCTCTGACATAAATGTTATATGCATATTATATCACATAGTCGCCTTTATCACACCCACGGGCAAGAAAGGGGGTGATGAATTTTATTCCTACTCCGTTACCACACAGACAATACATTATTTATATTACACGCATCAGCGTGTAAACATACGCTGTTACCACCCCACTGGTGTGCCACTAAGAACACCCATGTGCCACTTGCGTCCAAAGGTTCCCTGTGACTTTCAAGATGTCATTAGTCTACCCTTCGTCCTACGTTAAGCGTAATAAAGGGTAGTTCAACAGTGGGACGTATCATTATTATCATCATCGCAGCCCACATACGACCCACTGTTGGGCTCGGGCCTCCTCCACAATAGGAGGGAATTTGACCTACTATACCATGCTGGTCAGATATGTTGGTATAAGGTTTCATTTCGAGTTTTCCTTCTCTTGCACAGATATGTGCATCTTCATGACAGTTATGTGCATCTTATATCCCATAGTCGTCTTTTACGACATCCACTGGCAAGATAGGGAGTGGTGAATTGTATTCTTACTCCGTCACCACACGGCAAAATGGGACGTATTTGAGCTAAAATTATGAAGTAGATTTTGCCCCCGTGGAAGTCATAATACTGACTAAGTGGATAAAGAACAGTAACGTTTGTCAAGGAAACAGATAAAACCAACTGCGTTTATGAACACTAAAGCCAAGTATGGCGGCGCAGGCGCGAGTACCTTCGCCTGATGCCACCCTAGCCGAGGCCGCGGGTGATCGGACCGGGGACTTTAGTCCGGCACCCGCAGAAAGGCTGACCGCGCGACGGCAACCGACGTCACGGGACAGGGCCGTCGAGAGGTGAGGGTATTCGAAAGGGTATTCCGTCGGGCCGACCACTGAGGACAAGGAACACGGCACTGGTGGTCGGCCCAACGACGAAGGCGACGTGGGTACGGGTGGGTTATGGGCCCGCGCGCCGATTTTCGTCGTCCCGGACGGAATGAACCGCGCGTGCGCTTACCATAAAAAAAAGTATGGGGATTTTTGTATTCTTCTCTTTTCGGGAGGAGGTCTTTATTCAATATTCTCTATTATCTATAGTATGGTGGATTTTGGTTTTATGCATGTTACTTTTGCAGTCGAAACCTAGACACGTGGATTAGTAGCGAAGCGCTTGAAATACGTCAAAGATTGTCACTGAGGACTTCGGCTACCCTTATTGGAGGTGCTGCCATGCTGTATAAGGCTGATATTGATAAGCTATTGGAGGGTAATCTTAATAATAATATTATTAATTCTAAAGTTTCCATTGATGATTTTTTTTTATATATAAAAGACAACTCCCTGCATTAACGAAATAATCCTTGTATTATAGGGAACTTTACAAATATTCATCATCATCATCGCAGCCCACATACGGCTCACTTTTGGGCTCGGGCCTCCTCCACAATGGGAGGGAATTTGACCTACTATACCATGCTAGTCAGACATGTTGATATAGGGTTTTATTTCGAGTTTTCCTTCTCTTGCACGGATGTTAAGTGCATATTATATCCCATAGTCGTCTTTTACGACATCCACGGGCAAGGTAGGAAGTGGTGAATAGTATTCTTACTCCGTCACCATACGGACAAATACAAATATTAAAGGACACAAATTACGTCCAGATTCAGAACAACAATTTGTGGGATTCGAATCTGCGAAACTGGTACTGTAGGTTGGTATTTAACCACTACACCATCTGTGCATTTATCTATTGTCAGAACGGCTGAATGGATTTAGACGAAATTTGGTAAAGACTTAGATTCATCACCAGCTTGCTCTCATTTCGCGCGTCGGCGACCGACGTCCCGGGACAGGGACATCGAGAGGTGAGGGACTCCGTCGGTCCGACCACTGAGGACAAGGAACTTGGCACTACTGGTCGGCTCAACGACGAAGGCGACGTGAGTACGGATGGGTTAAGGGCCCGCGCACCGTCCTTTCGTCGCCCCGGGCGGAATGGACCGCGTGTGCGCTTACCATAGCCCACCCATAAAAAAAAAGCTTGCTCTCATTTCACACTAAACGGGGTTGGCATTACATGTACTTATATCTTTCACATAATTTAATTCTTCATATAGTTTATTCCGTGTGGTGACGGAGTAAGAATACAATTCACCACATACCCGTGAATGTCATAAAAGACTACTAGGGGATATATTATGCAGATGTCATCTATGTAAGAGAAGGAAGATTCGGCATAAAATTCTATGCCAACACGTCTGACTAGCATGATATGGTAGATTAATTTCCTTTAGTTTATGGAGAAGGTTCGAGTCCAACAGTGGAACTTATGTGGCCTAAGGTATTGATAATTTAATTTGACAGTACATAGGGATACATAGTTATAGGAATTTTGCGATACAAAAATAATTGTTTCATCAGTCAGTTTATTATATGTTTGTAAAGGCCCCTATGACACAAAGCTTTTAGTCAAGTGCAGTGTGTCCTAGTGCAATCATTAAAAAAGAAAAAGAAAATTTTATCATTTACAAAATTTTGTTCTAAATCTGAGTATACTTTGACAGTAAAACATCGTCGCTGTATAAAATTTTTGACCCATTTTTTTACAGACACAATGTCTCTTGATGCAGCTATAGCTGGACGTAAAAGAAAATATTTTAATAGTAAGTTGTTTTTTTTTTGTATATACGACCATTCCCAATGTTTCGAAAACTTTTGACTAAGTGGCACCATGACTCTTAAATCAGTCTACAAGATCTGTACTATGGGCAGAGCTAAATGACTAACCTGAAGACTGATGACAGCACTATCATTTAATCTCAGAGTGAGATCTTGAGAGATGTGGAAAAGTTCTATGGGCAGTTATATATAAATCATTCCGAAACTATGTCCAAGACCCCAGATCCAAGCTAACTCGGCACTATACCAAAAAAATCTCAGCAATTTCATCTTGCACGAGACCACATGACAGTTAAAAAGCGGTAAGGCACCGGCAGATGACAGAATTACGGCAACTTTGTAACGCATTAGTTAGTATAAGCGTGAGTCTCTCATATCTAAAAACAATCGCTATAAGAAAGAAAGCTTCTGTTATGGTATTTTTATTAAAAATTAACAACCTGCCTTCACTTCACTTCGGTTTCAGTCGTCTTTCCTGCGTAGTTCCCGTTGGAATACCGGTATAAAATATAGCTTAAGTTACGCCCTGATATTATAGCTTTCCATTGGTGAAAGAATTTTTGAAATCGATCCAGCCGTTTTGATGATTACCTGGAACAAACAGACAGACAGATAAAAAATATAAATTTTATTTTAGGCATATGTATAGTGCAAATAATTGTGTGAACATGAAAAAAGCCTATTATTTTGACATTACAAACAGACACTCCAATTTTATTTATTGGTATAGATTGGATTAACAGCTATTGTATATATGTTTTTGAGAAATGAAATATGTTTTTGAATAATTATGTGATCGTCAATGCAATATTCATTATTGTTTTATTCTTCCAGTATCTTCTAGCAGTAGTGAGTCTGAATCAGCAGTGACTCCTGAACAGACGAGGCGTGTATCTACACAAAATTTTAGTACGTGTGTGTTATTTGTGTTGATATAATGTAGCACTCGTTCAATAATTAATTCATTCCTTTTTATTCATCCATTCATTAGTTCATTAATTCTTTTCAACCATTATTCATCAGGGATTCAGGGATATCAGGAGGGGAATTGACCTACTGTACCACGCTGGTCAGGCATGTTAGTATAGGGTTTCATTTTGAGTCTGCCTTCTCTTGCACAGATGTTATGTACATATGATATCCCATAGTCGTCTTTTACGACATCCACGGGCAAGATAGGGAGTAGTAAATTATATTCGTACTCTGTCACTACACAGAACACACCCATTATTAGTTTTTTATTATTCATCTATTCTTCAATTAATTTTATTCTATTACTTCATTCATCAGTTCATTCCATTCATCCATTTACTTCATCTATTCATTCCTAAAACGTGGAAGTGGATTAAAGCATGATGATTACAGCGTTATCCTCGTTCGGCACTAAGACCAATAATGGGTATGGATTAGCTGACGGAGGGCTTGGTAGTTATGATATTTTGGTTGTTTATAAATAGCTATAAATACATAGATGGCAAATGTGATTTCAGTTCTGGTCTTTTATGCCGTGTTTAATTTAATGGTTTCGATCCTCGGGCAGCACGCACCATTATTGTACACAAAATATTGTTTTTTAATGTGATTTGTGTTTATTGTTTGTATGTTTTTAAAATACCGTTGACACATGGATATTATTTCTTAGAGCGTTGCAGTTTTAAAAAAATAATATCTAGAAATTGATGCCACCCTCAGCCAGATAAGACTGGTAGTAATTACTATGCTGCTACTGTGCACTCTAATTAAGTGCAGAGACTGATTTGTATAATATAATAATATTGTTTCTAATTTGCAAGAATGACAAAAATATAACAGAATTACAGGCAAACTATATTTATGAATCACAGTCTTTTTTATGTTAGTAATAGACTTGTGAGGATTTTTATTCTATGGCGAGGACTCTATTTTATACACTTTTCAATTTCAAAAATGTAATTTACATTCCGTGTGGCGACGGAGTAAGAATATAATTCACCACTTCACATCTTGACCATGGCTGTTGTAAAAGACGACTAAGGGATATAATACACGAGAAGACTATGCAAGAGAAGGCAAACTCGAAACAAAACCTTATACCAACCTGTGTGACCAGCATGGTAAGATCAGCTTCCCTCCTATTGTGGAGTAGGCTCGAGCCCAACAGTGGGACGTATATGTGCTTAAATGATGATGATGAATGAATTACAATCATTATCATCTATGGAAACTGTCAAATTAAAAATGAAACGAAATTGACTAAAGTCACAGAGTAAAATCACCAACTGACTTCACACGTTATCTGTGTTTGACTCTTTAAGTAATATCATATTTTTCTCCAGGATCATCTATTTCACCAGTTATTCGAACGTCAACAATATCTGCTGAGTTTATTGATAAAACAAACCACGAAGGTATATCAATTGCTCAAGAAAGGGCGTCTACAAATACGGTTAACCAATCGGCTGAAAATTTTACTGCTGATCGATGTTCTGGTCAACCGGGTGATATGAACGCTAGAGAGGTGAAGGTGGGTATTATTATGTTTATTCATAATAACTTCTGCATCGCAGCACCCTTGTTTCCTATTACGGTATTATGGTGGGGATTCTATCTATGGGGTCCTACTCTGCGTCGTCCGATACTGGTTCGCCACTCAAGAACCTTTCTTCCCAAGCGGTTGTCGGTTCGTCTAGCCATGTGGCCTGCCCATTGCCATTTCAGCGTTCTAATTCCTCGTGCTATGTTGGTTACACCCGCTCTTCGGCGGATTTTCGTATATAGGATTCTGTCTCGGAGAGAAAGCCCGAGCATAGCCCCCTTCATAGCACGCTGAGCGACTTTGAGCTTAGTTACGAGGCCTAAATTTAGGGATCACGTTTCCGTGCCGTAAGTTATCACTGGTAAAACACACTGGTCATAGACCTGTGTTTTCAGACACATGGTGGACGAGAACACCCAGACTCGGAACAATCATTTGTGAGTCCCATAAAGAGCTGCGTGGGGGCTTAACCTACGACGCGGACTATTATGCTATGTGTGCAGCAATGATTGACCACATTCATAATGCTTTGGCTAATTTTTCTCTTATATTATCATCATCGTCTTATATCGCTTGGCAGACTTCAATCCTCTTTAGGAATGTAATTGTTGATCAGACAGCATTAGATGCTCTTAGTCATCTTTTACGACACCCATGAATAATGCAAGGTTTGGTAGCATTCGTAGGCATCGCGACACAGCATCATTTTCTTATATATTCCTGATTTTATCGTAAATATTCTGGCAGTGTGGTGACGGAGTAAGAATTTCGGAAATTCACCACCCCTCTCTTTTGCCCTTGGGTGTCATAGAAGAAGACTAAAGGGCCCCATATACGGCACGATCCGTCGTCTCAGACCGATCCGAACGACTGATCGATAGTGTATGTGAGGATCGTAAACGATTTACTTCATCGAAGACGATATCGGAGATCGTAACAAAATCCCAGGCGATCATGAATATTGTGACGATGTATCGACAGTGTATGGCTCTTTGCGATCAATGATTCGATTTTAGTCTCACTCGACGCCGGTCTCCGCAGACATCGCATGCCTTGGCTAGCGCGTTACGCACTCATACCTACCTACACTCGAACTAAACGAACAAAATGGCTATATGGAGTAAGGAGGAACCTTAATTCCTTTAAAATATTTACATGCGAATACTGGTTTCGTTTCAATAGTCATTTTTCTTTTGTAGCCGAATCCAAGTTACCACCACATAGGTAAGGAAAAGAAGTTAGTTTTCTATTTTATAGAGGCACGTATTAAATTATATGAGCACGTCTTTATCCTTCCGTTATTTCGACTAATTTTAAGCGATCGATCGTCATTATATTCTTCAGATGTATCATATAGATGGATAGTTCCGTATATGGGGCCCTTAAGGGATGTCATCTGCATACAAGACGGAGACCCTCTTGTACAACTGTGATTATGACGACTTTTTGTAGTCTGTATCATCACATCTCTCACAATATCTCATACACTCGAGGTGTGTGCCACGTGGGCTGAACAGCACCATGAACTCGTCGCAATCATCAATGCTGAACTGGGACGCGGTCGCCGCCTGCAAGGCAGTCGTCTCGCGGAAGGAGGCGGCGGAGCGCGCGCGGGAGGGCAACCCCCACGACGACGCGATCCGCCGCTTGCGACTCGGGCGGCGCAGGCGCGAGTATCTGCGCCTAATGTCGCCCTAGCCGAGGCCACCGGTGACTGGACCGGGGATTTAGTCCGTCACCCGCAGAGAGGCTGACCGCGTGACGGCGACCTACGTCCCGAGGGGGAACGTCGAGAGGAGAGGCTACGCCGCGTCTGGGATATTCCGTCAGGCAGACCACTGAAGACAGGTTACTCTGCATCTGCGATCGGCCCAACGACAAAGGCGACGCGCCACGAGTGGACCATGGGGCCGCGCGCTATCCCTAAAAAAGGATGTCATCTGCATGTAACATCTATGCTAGAGAATGAAAACTTGAAACACAACTTTATGCCAACATATCCGGCGTGGGGTCAATTTCTCCCTTTAGGGGAGGAGGCCCGAGCCCAACAGTGGGACGCGTATTGGCTGAAATGATGATGATAATGATGATTCTGTCACTTTCAGGACCCGGCAAGAACTTTCATAGCCTTTCCAACTGTAAACAGGACAGAAATGCATGACGACAGTTTGACAGAAGACGGATTGGATAAAAATTTGCCTTTTGCCTATATTATGGTATTTAACAATCATAGCTCTCGAATACCCAGTAAGCTTATAATGTCTTCAATCAATAGTAATATAAAGAAACGAATCATATTTGTAGATAATGTTTAAAAATAAATTGATTTCATTTGTAAAAGGAGGAGGAGAATAAGTTGATATATCGTTCACTGCCTTCTTACAATCATTTGATGAGGACATTTCTATATTTTATATGGAAATCAAAAAAATATTAAAAATCTATTACAATGCACAGGTGAAAATACATACATTTACGAAGTAGGTTTTTCTTTAAAAAAAGGCGATGCTTTATGCCCAAAGGGATAGGTACAAGCAAAATTTTAATCTCTATTTTTTATCAAATTGCTTTTCTTGCGTAAAGTTTATATAGAGTTATAGTTTTGTTAAAACATATGTTTAATTATTATAACAAAGTTATTAAAACACTCTGAAATTATTAAACATTTTATGTCGACTACTATTATTAGAGGAAAGGTGTACGAGATGATCCTCTGAGGTAAGATGATCCTTTTCGATTGTGGCGACACTATGCAGGCAATCCAGATGTTTTTACGAGTAGGGTGTAGGTTTCTACCCCCACTGACGCTAGTCAAACCGTCATGGCTGCAGGAAGAGCGATTGCTGTGCTTTTGTGAAAAAAAAAATAAACGTGTAGTGGTTATTTAAGGTAAGCCTGTGTTTGAAACTACTTTACTTTTTTGTATTAAATTTTATACAATGGCTATTATATTTATAGTTTCTAAATATGTACATTTGTGATAAAAACGTGTTGTGGTAATTTAACATATTTTTAGTTTAGATTATAGAATTTTAAATAAAATGTGAGCTCTGATGATCTCCTGGGATCATCTTATACCCCCGTGTGTACATGATGATCCCTTGGAAGACTTTTAGTCTAAATAATAAAACTCTAATCGATAATAGACATCGAGAACTTGAAGTATGACAATACCTAGATAGGTAAACTGACTATTCAAAACAGCTTAAACGATAAGATTAGATTGTATATTTTCGAATTTACGAGCATTCGCCCTTAAGGGGATCATCTCGTACACCTTTCCCCTACTTACTAATCTTTGATTTCAACTATATGTGTGTTCTGTTTTCAAAATTTTGTTAATTATTAATATTGTTATTTTATTTACTGTAAGTTGTTTGTATTAGTTTGTATGAATGTGATGACCTTCGTTTATATTACTGCATAGAATTAATAAAATCTACAAATAGATATTACGTCATCATTATTATTATTCAGCCTGTCACCGTTACTCACTGTCCACTGCTGACCGGACATAGGTCTCCCTCATGCTTCGCCACAAAGTATGGTCCTGTGCCGCCTGCATGCAACGACTACCAATAACTTTCACCAAGTCATTGGTCCGTTTGGTTGGATGCATCCTATACTGTATTGCCCGATACATGGTCGCCATTCGCGAAATTACTTCCCCAGTATAATGTCGGTTCGTTGAGTGACGGGATTTGCCATTGTTACTTCAGCGTGCTAATTCTACATGCTATGTCGGTTATACCAGTTTTTTTGCGGATATCCGTATTACAGATCCCATGTCGCAGAGAAACCCCAAGCATAACCCGCTACATACCTCGTTGAGCGACATCCACGGGCAAGTGGTGATTTGTATTCCTATTCCGTCACCACCAGTGGCGGTGTACCTTAAGTGCGCTCGTGCGCTGAACCACCAAATCAAAATATTTAAAAACTACAAAATTTAACTTCATATTTATTTTTAAATTACCATTAATATTTATTCTTTGAACATAAAAAAACATAACAAATAAAATTTCAAATTATGACGAAACAATATAAGCGCTTTACTAAACTATTAAAGCATGCGCTACACGGTTTCAAACGGTGGTTTGAAACAAAAAAAGCAGGCAAGCACTTTGTTGGCTACATGGTTTTTAAGCTAGTTTAAAACCAACAGTGTTTAGAGAACGTGGCGCGGATAGGACGTCTTTACGCTCGCGTACCGTATATTCACTATAACGACGTTATGGCGCCTTACCTATCAAAACAACAAAAAGTTGGAGTAAGTCTTGCACTTTTGTGTGCAATTAAAGGAACAATTAAAATATCCCACGCATTTCTTCTTTGTGTTTTATTTTTATACCCTTCGCAATTTAAGTCCCAAAGGCAGGGCAACTCTTTGTATAACTTGAGAAGTTGAGTAATAACATCGCGATCGCGTTCTGTCTGCTCACGCGCCATTTTGTGCACACAACGTCGACACGTGCGTCTGCGCTGACCTCTGCAGCGTGACTGTGGTTCGTTTGGTTTCAAACAAGCGGCTAGACGGTTTCAAACAAGATAAAAACCAACGCTTGGCCAGTGGTTTGAAACACAAGCCTCGCTACCAAGGGCGTTTAAAGGTTATACGAAATTTGGCATAAAACATCTATCTACACTGTTTCAAACATTTGTTTCAAACCACTGTTTGAAACCGTGTAGCGCATGCTTTAAACTTATATTCCTTGTAAAAAAAATCACGGGGACTGCCCATACAACTTGTATTAGAAATGAGTTAAAACGCCTGGCGCGTGAGACAGAAGATAGTTCATAGAAATATGTTGAAAAATGAGTCTGTTCCCGTACGGCGCACGGGCGAACCGAACATTGCCGAGAGAACTCGACTTACGACGAAATTCGCTGATGATGTCTCGTTAAGTACAGTAAGTAGGTATAGTTTCGATGTATCTGTGACGAGTTAAATATGGTTTGTTTACATTAATTGCTTTTTTTTTTGGTCTTAGTTCTATTTTATACTGCGTATACAGTGGGTGAAAATGAGCATAAATATAGACTATATTAAAGACAATAACAAAACTTTTTAAAATAAAGTTGATATAAATTGGCGGGACCGCCAAGGCCCTCTTTTATAAATATTTTTTGAAGTGTGAAAAACAAACAAAATACCTATTTTTCTTCGCAAGTACACCGACAAAATGTAATGCGTTCAAAAATAATTAAATATTTTTTTTTTACGTAAATTGTTGTTCTATTGCAATTTCTGATCTTAATACTTAGTGAGGAAGTAAAGTGAACCACCACTTTGATGACCCACCAGCCGCCACTGGTCACCACACGGAAAAGTTTAGGTCGATTAGTTCATTCAAAAATTCAATAAATCGTACGTTATTACTAAACGATAGGTAAGTAACCTTTTTCATTGTGTCGATTAGTAGCGTTCAAATTTAACATGGCGTAATAAGGGGTTTAGAAGAGCTAAAAAGTTCTACGGCCTGAGTTCTAAATGCCTAAATGTTCTAGTGCCTAAATCTCATTTGTTAAATCGCCTCTTCAGTAAATGAAAATGAATAAAAATCCAGCTTGTAAAAACATTATAAGCATAACAATAAGTTATTAAATTAATAGGCCTACCTAAACTAATAGGTTTGAATTTATCAAACCTATTACGAGCTCACTAATAAATCTAGGTTAGATTAATTAATTAGAATGAAAAAGCGACGAAATGCTTATTATAATGAGCAAATTTATATAAAAATATGATAGAATAGAATAACATAATTTGGAAGTGCTAATCATCCGTCATTGAATATTGGACAATATTGTGAGCATGTTAGTAAATAAAAATATAAAAGCAAAGTATTACTGAAACGCATTATTGTATTTTAATTTCAACACTTAAAATATGCAGCGGGCCACGGGGAAGATCCCCTACTGAGGGACATACTTAGATTGCTTTTAGAAAGCATTGAATATTATATTTTACATAGAGTACTAAAAATAATCACATTACTGTTCATAAGTGATATTTATTTCAGTACTCTGTATATTTACATATTCCCGCCAAATATGAGTTTTTTTAACAAATTCTATATATGATATTTACAATAGTTAATACAAGAGCGTGTTTTCAGTATCCGAGGCAAGTTTTCTATCTCTTATTCAAACAAAATTCCGAACAATCTTGAAGAAATATATATTCTATTCAACCAAAAACAATATGGAAAGTTTATTTGCATATTATTTTTGTGAGAAAAATTATGCTAATATCAAAACTTTTTACAGAATAGTTAGTATAAAGGATATAAAGGTTTAAAACAAATTTAAAGGTCAAATTATAGTAACTTTTCTTTTATTTTATGCTAGCATTTTTGTTGCGATTTTACTCGCTTTAGAGTGCGATTATGTGGCATTGGCATTACAGGTCCTATTGATGAGCCATTTTCTGTTAACAGTTACTATCGAACCAAACTTTATGTCTCTCGATTTCCGTTAAATGTGTAATAAGTTTTTTGAATAGAATAGTTTATATATTGGAATAGGCAAGTTTCACAGTTTCAATTTTACGTGTCCGACCTATTTGCTTATTGAAATAAAATTAGCCCTAGTTACTCCTTGAGCTACGCGACGGTGAAGGTCCCTTTCGAATTGCAATGGCTATAATCAGAGATTAGTTGAAACAAATACACAGACAGTTTATAATAAAATTGACACTCTTAAGTTTATTAATTTGTACGCGTAGACCCATACAGAATACTGCAATGTGCACCAAAGTACCACTTCTTAGTTTATTTTAAATCCTAAATTTAATAAAAAGCGGCACATTTGTAGACTGTAGGCTTAGAATAATAACGTTTAGAAGGATAGTGTCAGTACTTCGAACTTTCGAAATTTGAATCTAAAAAATACTAATGGCGCGCAGACGATTACACACGTACACACGCACACCACTATACAAATTATGAAATCAAATTTTGTTTTTATTAACATAAATCATCGAAATACTTTTAAAAGTAATGTTAAAAACCTTTTTAAGTTTTTCAAATGTGTTATGACACCATTTGAATGCATAAACCGTCATAATGACCTATTTATTTTTTAAGAGTTGCGTACGTACGTGCAGTACAATGACTTGTACATTACGGAACGGTTCCGGCGTAAGCTCCATTAGGCTCCAATTGAAATGTTTCACTTTTTGTGCGCGAACTTACCTTCTATACGTTATTATTCTAAGACTAGGTCTATTTTTCGTTATTAACCGGTATGAAATCTTTAAAATGAAAAATAAATTATAGAATTTGATTGTGGAATAACAAAGATTTGTAAACCAATACAAAATAGGCGGGAGAAATAATATATAAGTATAAGATAGATAATAAAACTCAAATCAAATTATGGTCCAAATATGCTTAATTAACAATCCACTTTGTCGGTTTAATAAAAGGTTCTTATTTCTTATCAAATAAATCGAAACACGTTTTTATTTTTATGTGTACGTATGTTTTGTAAGACAGTGTAGAAATCCACGCTAGAGTTTATAAATCAACGTCTAGAACTTGATATGCAATTAGTTTTGTACTAATTTATAGTGTACAGGATATCAGATAAATTAAATATTTTTCGTGTGGTGACGAAGTAAGAATGCAATTCAACACTCCCATTTTTTTCCGTGGATGTCTTAAAAGACGACTAAGGATAGAACATCAATGCAAGAGAAACAGAACTTAAAACAAAACCCTATACGAACCTGTCTGACCAACATGGTATAGTAAGGTCAATTTCTCTCCTGTTGTGGAGGAGGTTCGAGCCCAGCACTGGGACGTATATGAGCCAAAATGAATTAAATATAATAATTAAATTTTGTGATTTAAAATAAAATATATATATCTCAATTGAGAAAAAAGAATTCAAAAGAAAAAAAGATAGTTAAAATTTGATTGAATGAAGAAAGCTCTAACAAAATATAAAACAAAACTTGCAACATAATTATTTATTGTTATATGTAAGTACTACGGTAATTACGGTGATCAATCTTCTTGTCAAACGCTGCTCATCCGGCACACAATCTTATCAGGAGTCATTCACCCCGACCGCATCTACTCTCCGACATCGAAGTACTTCCACACTGATTTTAACGTACAACGGGAATGAAAATCACCCGTAATCTTTTGCAATTATATTCGAAACAAAAAAATATATGTACTGCTTTGAAGAGCTTCATACTAAAGCTGGGATTAAAAAAAAAGAATATAATTCTATATAAAAGCATTTAAAATTAATAAGCTTTTTATCGGGTTGAGAGCCGTCAGCGCTTGCCTTCGCATTCAGTAGTGGATTGTTGGGCCCCGCCATCTTCCACTATGATAAGGACCTATCGTAACAGGCTGGCCAGACGGGTTGGCATACAGTATATAGAATTTTCCTTGTCTTGCATATTATTTAGGGTAGGAAACTCTGTGGTGAATCGTATTCTTACTCCGTCACCGATCGGAAAGGATTTCTATCAGACTAGCTGATCCAACAGAAGTTGGTGTGTTCAAATAAGCACCACCTACCGGGCCCAATTGTGTATCCAAACCATTCTCGAATCCCCTTGAACATGCACAAAAAATTTCATCAACATCGGTTCAGCCCTTTAAGAGGAGTTCAGTGACATACACAAATAATTTGAATTTGAAACTATTGTTTCTCTTCCTGCAATTATGGAATTTGCCGTATGGGGACAGAATCTGGGGTTGAGGGTAGCCCTGGAAAAGACGGAGGCCCTTTTGTTCCATGGCCTCCGTACCGCCGGGCCGCCCGCCGGCGCTTCGATCACCGTGAAATCGGTCACCATCAGCATCCAGGCCCACATGAAGTACTTGGGCTTGGTGCTCGACGGGCATTTTTGGTTCCGGGAGCATCTCCATCGACTTGTTCCCCGGCTTGTCGGCGCGGCGTCCGCCCTTTCGCGGCTGATGCCAAATGTGGGCGGACCCAGTGCTACGTGCCGACAGCTGTACGTGGGGGTGATCCGGTCGATGGCCCTGTATGGCGCACCGGTGTGGGCGGCGTCCCTGACCGTCCGTCTTAGGGCCCTCCTGTGGCGACCACAGAGGGTCATGGCGGTCAGGGCCATACGGGGTTACCGCACGGTGTCGACGGAGGCAGCGTGCCTCCTGGCCGGAACTCCCCCGTGGGACCTGAAGGCGGAGATGCTCGCCGATATTTATTGGCGGGTGTCCGAGACGCGCGCCCGCGGCGGCATGGTCTCCATCACAGAGATCTCCGCCTGGCGGGTCGACGCCCGCCGAGAAGTCACTGCCCTTTGGGCAGTCCGGCTGGAGAGTCCTCGGTACGGTGTCAGGACCGTCGAAGCTCTCCGGCCGGTGCTGATGGAGTGGTTGGAGCGGACGCATGGGGTGCTTTCCTTCCGACTGGTGCAGGTGCTGACGGGGCACGGTTGCTTCGGCAAGTACCTGCACAAGATTGTCAGGAGGGAGAGCACACCGTCCTGCCACCACTGCAGTTGCGATGAGGATACGGCGCAGCACACGCTCGGGGAGTGTGCTGCATGGGAGGGGGATCGCCGTGAACTCATCGCAATTATCGGTGCCGACCTGGCGCTGCCGACCATCGCCAGGGAGATGCTCGTCAGCGTCAGGAACTGGGACGCGGTTGCCGCCTTCTGTGAGGCCGTAATCTCACGGAAGGAGGCGGCGGATCGTGTGCGAGTAGAGATCCTATTCGGCGACACGTTCCGCCGCCGGCGACTCGGGCGGCGCAAGCGCGAGTATCTGCGCCTAATGCCGCCCTAGCCGAGGCCGCGGGTGATCGGACCGGGGAATTGTCCGTCACCCGCGGAGAGGCTAACCGCGCGACAGCGACCGACGTCCCAGGACGTCGAGAGGTGAGGGTACCCGAAAGGGTATTCCGTCGACCGTATACCACTGACGACAAGTCACATCTGCTCCGGTGGTCGGCCCAACAACGAGGTGACGTGGGTACGGGTGGGTTATGGGCCCGCGCGCCGTCCTTTTATCGCCCCGGACGGACTGGACCGCGGGTGCGCTTACCATAGCCCACACATAAAAAAAAAAAAATGGGGACAGAATAAGAATACAATTAACCACCCCATTTCTTGCTTGTGCTTGCCGTAAAAGACGACTACGGGATATGACATGATCAGCATGGTATAGTAGATCAATATCCCTTCCATTGTGGAGGGGGCTCGAGCCCAACATTGGGATGTATGTGAGCTGTGATGATGATAATAATGATGAATGACGGAATAAGAAAACAATATGTCAAGTAAGTACCTACTCCTTCGGGTGATCGGACCGGGGAATTTAGTCCGTCACCCGCAGAGAGGCTGACCGCGCGATAGCGACCGACGTCCCAGGACGTCGAGAGGTGAGGGTACCCGAAAGGTTATTCCGTCGGGCCGACCACTGACGACAAATCACCCTGCTCCGGTGGGCGGCCCAATAACGAGGTGACGTGGGTACGGGTGGGTTATGGGCCAGCGCGCCGTCCTTTCATCGCCCCGGACGGAATGGACCGCGCGTGCGCTTACCATAGCCCACCCATAAAAAAAAAGTATCTACTCCTTTCTTTCTTCATATTAGTGTCATATAAAGTTATTAAAGGGATGTTGGTCCTTTGATCATGGAAATAGTAGACAATACAAGCCTTTTGCTGTGTGCAATGCGTTAAATTATAATTAATTAATTTAATATTAATTAACGTTTTGTTTAACGGCGAAGAAGTCTTCCTTGAATCGTGTTGAAACCAGTATGCTTATATAAAGAAATGTTTGCCTAGATATGTCAATGTATTTTTACCCAACTACGGAGGTTGTGATTTTTACAAGCTATGTATGTTCATCTGTTCCTCATAGCTCCTCAACTACATATTAGATCCGGACAAATGAGGTATCGTTAGAGGTATCTTGATCGTCCGCTGGTTATGTATCACTGAATCTAATATAGCACCCTCTGGAGGTCTTAAAGTGGTGTGTTAAAAATAAATTTGTGACAAATATGTCGTATTTCGTATCATTAGAAAGGACGTTATTTGTAAACTTCAAATATATATATATATATATAATTAGCATTTGCTCGTGACTTTATCCGTATTTATCCGATAACTCGTTTTTATCGTAGTTGGGTTTTAATTTTTACTTTTATCTTGTAACAAATATTTAGTTGACATTTCGGCTTTGGCTGTCGTCATTATTCAATGCAGTTTCGTCAACATTATTATCTGAACTTATATTCATCTTTTAGTTAAGTTCGAGCCACCTTCACAATGGAAGGGTAATTGACATGCAATACTACACTATGAGTAGCGACTTAAATAAGTTGGTACAGGGGTTTACTTAGAGTTTTCCTTCTCTTTTCAGTGAGATTATCTTTTTGTGTTTCCTAGTCGTCTTTTACGATTACCCGCAAGAAATTAAAAGATACGAATTCTTACTCCGTTCACATATATATAAGTAGGTACACTTTAGAATATTAATTTTCGCCTTTCTTGGGAGATTCGATGTTAGAATACGAAAAGATTGTATTCAATATTTAGTTAGGCAGCTGATGAAAGCTGAATTTACCTACGTGTACTAAATAAAAGCCAAGTCTTTATTTATTAGATATCACTTAACTGAAAGTCATCTATCAATAAGTTAGGCGTAAAAGGCCCTCAGTGTAAAAGGCTCTCAAGGAATTTATTCAAAAATAAAAATATATAATTTACGCTTAATTTATTATTTCAGCACTTTTATTTTATATTCTGTATAATTTAGCACTTTTTCGGTAACATATTACACAAAATGTCATCAAATTTATTCAATACTAAGGCTGCGGTGGCTTCGTTTGTATCATTTATCATCTTATTCACCACGAAAGGATATGCTATCATCGTTCAGTAAACTTGGCGATGGTGGTTAGTGTTACAAGTTTCCAGGGAGAGTGCTGCGGTACATTCTCGTGGTGATGTTGCTGCTTGTTTTACCACACCTAAGAAAAGGCCAGAGTTTTAAAGATTGTCAATAGTTTTATAACTCCTCGCCTGCCTGATGATGATGATCAGATAGTCGGCGTCAGATAGAGTTATTCCGGGACGATAGCTCATATTACACCCACGAGTAATCTTAGGTTTCGTAGTAATCGTAACCGCCATCAAACAGCATTTAGGACCTATTATTTTGAAAATTCCTCGCTCATTTCCTTTCATTGGGGATAAAGCTTGAAATTAACAGTAAGTCATATATAAATAAAAAATAAAAGGGTATTTTTGTAAATTACTACATTCGTAATCATTCTACCCATTCTGTGTAGGTCATTATCGAAGCTAAGTAAAGATTTAATTTACTTTTTAATTTGTTATATAAAAGATTTCCGTAAAATATTGTTTATAAGAAGAAAAATAATCATGATTAAAACATAAGTGTGCTTTCAAACGCGCCGGTGGCAAAGGGTATGTTTCCAGACGGAATTTTGGTACAGAGTGTCATACCTCCCCCGTGTGCTCTAACGGGAGGACGTCTCGCGTCGCTATTAAAGCGAGTCGTTCAGTGACAGTGATTTGTGAACGAAATGTAAGTTGTCATTTTTATATTACTTATATCTGAATTTTTAAATTTCAAATCAATTATTATATCTGAAATAAATTAAAATAATTTGATTAAATCGATATTTTAATTATAGAATTGTAAAAAATATGTTAGTCTTTTATCTTTTATATCCATAGACAAATTCTTTTAGTTTATTTTTGTATCACGAAGAACTTAAAACTTATTTAAAATTTAGGTCATTGCTGTATAAATAAATCGGATATATATTTTTAAAGTAGTGAAGAAAATTCGTAAAACTTTATTCAGTAAAGTTATTTAATTCGGTTAGAAGTATTTTAATTGATTTATTGAGGTTTTTATTGTGAAAAGTAATAGATTTTTTAATAATTAGGTACCTATCTAGCTGCAAAATATTTTAATATTATGATTAATTATTGTTTATAAATAGTAATATACTTTTTATTAATAATAAATATACTTTTTATTAATTTCGTCATCACATGTTTTATTTAAAATATTTCTACAGAATATAGTTTGAATTTATTGACAAACTTAATTTTTAAGGAAATTCCACGAGTATCGGCATTTCGATTTAGAAGAAAAATTAAAATATCATATTTACTTAAAGTTATTCGATTAAATAATAAAACATTGACAGTTATTTATAGATTAAATGTTAAATAAATAATTACAAGTGGATACATAATTTAATATTTACAGAGTACAGAGTTTAATTATAATAAAAAAAAAGATAAAAAAAAACGAAATTGTATTCCATTTTAGGCGTTTTAATTAATTAGAACTTCAGCGATCGTAGACTGGTCACTAAGCTCACTGTAATAATTGGCAAATATCTTGATTATTATCACCTTGGTGCCTAAACCATGCCTTGACATAATTTTAATTGATAATCTTTGGTATATTCTATCGACGATGATATTTTAATTGATAAAATAAAATTTTCTCTGGTCTATTCCACGACTATCAGAAATGAATAGCTACTACCAATGTTGATTGCGGTTGTCGTACAAGCCGACTAGGGGTATCTGGACCAATCACATATAGTGTTGTAAGGTCAAAGGTTGCTTCTATAGGGAGGGTTGACGTCAGGCTAGGCAAGCTAAAGTATGGTTTTGGCTATGGTACATTTTGATCTTTTTTTTTAATGGAATAAGGATAGAAATAACAGAATAATTAATGATTGTTTATTAAGATTATTCTATGTTTAAAAAATGTAAATTATATCATAAAGCGCCGGTTGACATCATCAACTACGTCCCATATACATCCTACTGCTGGGCTCACGCCTCTTTTATTGTAGGAGGAAATTTCACTTACTATACCACGCTGGTCAGACATGTTTTCAAAGGGTTTCATTTCCAGTTTTCCTTCTCTTGCATCGATGTTATCTGTATGTAAATCCCTTAGTCATCTTTTACTGCACTCACGCACAAGAGTGGATATGATGAATTGTATTCTTACTCCATCACCACACGGAAAGACATTGAAGTAGTGCAATCTTTTTATTTTTAATTCGTACCATATGGGCATAAGTCCAATAATATTTGGCATATACATTTAATTGTTATTTTTTACAGATCATATATTTCCTACTTCTATTATTGTTGTTATCTATACAAATAAATAAAATTGAAGTGTCTGTTTGTAATGTCAAAATACTGGGCTTTTTTCATGCTCACACGGTTATTTGCACGACACCAATGCCAAAAGTACAGTTTAAAAAATTTTTGTTTGTCTGTTTGTTTGAGGTAATCTTCAAAACGGCTGGACCGATTTTGATAATACTTTACTACCAAATAGCTGTCTATATAAGTAACTTAGGCTATATTTTATCTCGGTATTCCCACAGGAACGAGACTATGCGGGTAGGGCGGCGGGTTGCTAGTTATACATACATTATATACTATATAGTATATATATATGTATATATATATATATATAGATTCGCAGATAAGGAAAGGTTGCTGACATATTGTTATGGAAACCATTACCTTACAGATGTTACTCAGTTAAAGAAAATGCTTAACTCATTATATAAAAGCATTAGAGGCAGCGTTATGATTGAACTTATTTTATCTTCTAATTGAAATTATTTAACGTGTAGTGACAGAGTTAGCATTTTTTTTTTGGGGTGGGTCGCGGTCGGCGCGCTCCTCGCACCACTCCGTCCGGGGCGACAGAGGGGCATAAGCACGCAACACCCGCAGCCCACCCGAAAACCACGTCGCCTTCGTCGGTGGGCCGACCACCGGAGCAGGGTTACTTGTCATCAGTGGTCGGCCCGACGGAATACCCCTACGTGGGGTACCCTCCCATTGACCGACCCCCCCCTCGGGGAGGACGTCGGTCTTTCCTCACGCGGTCGGCCTCTCGGCGGGTCACGGACTAATCCCCGCGTCACCCGCGGCCTCGGCTAGGGCGGCATGAAGCGGAGGTAGTCGCGCCTACGCCGCTCCAAACAGAGTTAGCATACTCGTACAATTCACCACTCTCTATCTTGTCCTTGAAAGTCGTAAACGACCACGACTAAGGAACACAATATGCATATAACATAAAGAGAAGGCAACTTCAAAATAAAACCCTGGGCTACATGTCCGACCAGTATGGTAGCGTAGATCAATTTCCCTTTTATTGCAGAGGTGACTTAAGCCCAGCAGTGGGACATGTATGAGCTGAGAAGACGTCGATTATATTTTCGTTGTTTTAATTTTTTTTAGTTCATATAACATAATAATTTTGTATATTAAATTAGACTATTTAATAAAGATAATTTACAATATTTCCGATAAATGCATTTTAAAAATGTTCAATATAATATTATTAGTGAAAAATTAATGAAATAAAGGAATGAAAAATATTTTTAATTTGGGATCATAATGAATAATTTAATTTTTAAATATTTTAATAAAATTGTATGATCTCATGCTAATGAACTACTATTTCTAAGAACTATAGTCTAAATTAAGTTCTCAAAATTGTATTTTGTGTACATAAAATATAATTATTTAGTCTCTATAAATGATAAAATACCTCGGGTAAATCGGGAGACTTAATTAAATTTATGTTCCACAGAAAATTTATAGACTTATATGAAATATAATTTAATATAGTAACATTTACGAATTACATTAAATTCGTTACATACACATATTAACAAGGCTAAATTCGTACTATACATTAATTTTCATCACATTATATGTTATCATCATATCGGCTCATATACGTGCCCACTGCAGGGCTCGAGCTTTCTCCACAATCAGAGAGAAATTGACCTTACTAGTTAGACCATGCTGTCAGACAAGTTGGTATAGGGTTTTGTTTCGAGTTTTCCATCTCTTACATAGATATTATATGCGTAATATATCCCTTAGTCGTCTTTTACGACACTCGCGGGTATGAGAGGGTGATGAATTGTATTATTACTCCGTCACCACACGGAAATTATATATACTTATAACGTTTATTGCTTGGTCACTTATTAATAATTAAATTTGTGATATAGCTTTTCATTTGTGAAGATATTTTAAGATCATTTGCTCCAGAGATTAGATCAAAATTTGATTAAAAAATCTCTTTGTAATAGTTGCTACAAATGTATCAAATTTTTCAGTTCACCAGCTCTTTCTTTCTCCTGGGTATCGGGAGGTGATTAAGGTATGAAAGATCATAACATCACTGTCATCATACTCATAATCATTCCAGTATACACGTTTTAATGTCAGGCCTTTTCCATAATGACGGACCAGCCACGGAGGTCCAGGAATCAGTACTAGTGGTCGGCCCAATGGCGACGGGGATTTTTGTAGTTTTTTTTTTGTGTGTGTACAGCTGTTGGCCGCAGATGGCCTTGACAGCTTGACGCGGACTATGGGTGAGCGCTGAGGGCTCTCAACCCGGAGAAAAGTATGCTAAGCGACATCGCCCAAGGGCTCCCCCTGTGGGGAACGGACCTCGGCTTGGGGCGTCGCTGGAGGCAAAGTGGGCGTGCCCACGTTTTTGGTAGTGACTTTTGCGCGGCGCGGTTTCGCACCTCGACGGCGAGGGCGGAACCGCGGATATTTATTTGTTAAGGCCTCGCGGGCCGTGTAGGCTCTTTGTTGAACGAGTGTGATAATGTCGTCCTCTTCGTCGAGGACGTGACGAGGACGTCGGATGGAGGAAATTTTGGAGGGTCTATAGGAAGCCGCCCCAACCACTAGTTGGTTGGGGTGTGTCATGGCAGAGTCAAAGTAGCTCTGAGAGCACCGTTTCATAAACTGCTTGATGGTCGGCAGTTCGAGGTCGATGTGGAGATCGACGTTTCGTATGAACCACGGTGCTCCCGTAGCTCGGCGCATGAAACGATTTTGTAGCGTCTGTAGCCTGTGGATCCTGTGTGGCTTAACATGCGCGAACACCACGCTGGCATAGGTCATGATAGGCCGTATGCAGGTGGTGTAAAGTCGGACTTTGCTACTCAGGGGCATACGCGACCTAGAGTTGAGTAGACAGTGGAGACGGCCCATCACAAAGGCTGCCCGTGCGCGGACTTTCTTTATGTGAGGGGCGAAGCTGAGTCGATCGTCAAGGGTCACACCCAAGTATTTGGCCTGCCTGGTCCAAGTGACCGGCTTGTTGAAAATTTTAAGGGGGGGAATGCTATCGATAGAGTAGGAACGGGCAGTTCGTCTAGTGAACATGACCGCCTGACTCTTCTCAGGGTTGATTTCTAATCTCCATTTCCTAAACCAATTGGCTAGGGCGGTAACCGCTGTTTGGAGAGTCTTGGCTACTGTTGTCGGGGATCTACCAGCACAAAAGAGTGCGGTGTCATCAGCGTAAAGCGCTTTATGTACCCGGTTGAATTTGGGCATATCGCTAGTGTATAGCGTGAAGAGAAATGGGGAGAGGACCGACCCCTGAGGGACGCCGGCCTTGATAGGGTGGGAGGTCGACAACGTCCCTTCCACCCTGTAGCGAAAGCTGCGATGACTTAAGTAGTCATGTATAATGTGAATTAAGTAGTGAGGGATCTTGAGGAGATGGCGACGGGGAGGGAATACGGTAGGTTATATGGTCGCACGCCGCTCCTCCGTCGCCCTGGATAGATTGGGCGGAGTATGTTCAGACAATAGCCTATAAAAAAGGCCTTTTCCGTAACGGGTAGAAATATAGCCTTATTAATCGTGGTATAGGGTTTTATTTCGAGATTTTATTTCTTGCATAGATGTTATATACATATTAAATCTTCTACTCGTCTTTTATGACACCGACGGATAAGATAGGGGTTGGTAAATTATATTCTTACTCCATAACCACACGGAAAAAGGGAAACTTAATATTTTATCCCATGCCGACTGGATAGCGTGGAATAGAATGTTAATTATCCTTCCATAATGGAGAGGCAAGAGAAGAAAAACTCAGAATGGAATCCTGTAGCAACCTGTCTGATAAGCATGGGACGGTAGGTCCATTGCTTTCCTAATGTGGAGTAGGCTCGAGTCTAGCAGTGGGACGTGTATAATCTGAGATGATAATGTATAATGTGCACTTATGCTTTCTCCTTCGGTTATAACAATGTGCGTCCGTAAATAAAGTAATATTACAAATTGAATAACTAAGGAAATAAATAAGACGTAATAGTTTTATGCGATTCTTGAAGTTGTGGATCATTATGTTTACCTAGGACAAGCAGTCCAGTTAGATAGATCCAATTTCGAGAAAGAGGTCAGCCGACGAATCCAACTCGGCTGGGCAGCGTTTGGGTAACTTAAGAGGATCTTCTCGTCCAATATTCCGCAGTGTCTGAAAACAAAGGTTTATAACCAGTGTGTGTTACCAGCGATGACTTACGGCACTGAAACGTGGTCTCTAAATGTCGGCCTCATAAAAAAGCTCAAAGTCGCTCAGCGTGCTATGTAGAGGGCTATGCTCGGTATTTCTCTACGTGATAATATCCGGAACACGGAAATCCCTAGAAGAACGGGTGTAACCGACATAGGCCGCAGAATTAGCACGTTGAAATGGCAATGGGCAGCCCACATCACTCGTCGAACCGACCAACCGTTGGGGAAGAAAGGTTCTTGAGTGGCGACCACGAATCGGACGGCGCAGCGTAGGACGACCCCCCACTAGGTGGACTGACGACATTCTCAAAGTCGCAGGGAACCGTTGGATGCAAGTGGCGCAGGACCGTTCCGAGTGGCATTCTTGTGGGGAGGCCTATGTCCAGCAATGGACGTCCGTAGGCTGATGGATGGATGGATGAATAGTTTTATTTGGTTATCTAAAAAGCTAATGTTTATCTTAATAGACATTCGATCGTGAAACAACAATATTTTCGTTATTCGATTTCTTTACATGTCTATCTAATTGAAAGTATATTTTTATCTGTGTGGTGACGAAGTAAGAATACAATACGTCCTGTCTTGCCTGTGGCCATAATAAAAGACGCCTAAAAGGTATAATATATAGGTAACATCTTACATAGAAGATAAAAAGTAATACTCTATCCGGCCAACGTGGTATAGTAGATTAGTTTCACCCCCATTGTGGAGGAGGCTTCGGCCGAGCAGTGGGCGAAATACGAGTAGAAATGATGATTCTAATATAGAATTAGTATAGGATCCCGCTTTCACCGAGATGCTTATTTGATGAAACTTATTTTTTATGTTATTTAATATGTCAATAAATATATTGCATATGGGTTGCCTAACAAATTTTAGTCCAGAGTATGATTCATGAATAATTTAAAATTAAAAAAAATTTTTTTGAACTTTGCACCGGTTTGATTATTAGACAAATTCTATACCAATCGAAACTATGAAGCCCATAGAATATGCAAACGTTAGATTGCCTATTCTTTTCCGGTCACAACTCTCGGATAGCCAGGTATAAACAGGTAAATCGATACTAGCATTTTGCACCGGTCTGATCGACGTTTGCATATTCTATGGGTTTCATACTTTCGATTGGTATAGAATTTGTCTAATAATCAAACCGGTGAAATGTACATAAAAAAATATTAATGAATCATACTCTGGACTAAAATTTGTTAGGCAACCCATTGGCAAAATATTTATTGACATATTAAATTACATAAAAAATAAATTTCATCAAATAAGCATCTCGCGGCATAGCGGGATCATAGACCAAATGCAAAATTTAGGTTTTTTAATGAGATACTTGTTATAGACTTTTTACGTCTGGTGACAGAGTAAGAATATAATTTACCACTCCCAATCATGCCCGTGGATGTCGTATAAGACGACTATGGGATTTAATATGCACATAACATCTGTGCAAGAGAAGGAAAACTCGAAATGAAATCCTATACCAATATGTCTGACCAGCATGGTATAGTAGGTCAAATTCTCTTCCATTGTGGAGGAGGCCCGAGCCCAACAGTGGGAGGTATGTTTGATGTATGTAAGGTAAACCGGCTTATAAAAATTATTAATAATTTAACGTGCCCTGTGAGTTTTCTTGCCGGATCTTTCTCAGTGTGGACGCGTTCCGTTTTAGTGGTAAAGTAAATTTGATTTGTTTGGTTGAAATGATTTTTTTTTGGTAAAAAAAAGGAAAAAAGGAAGGTAAAATGCCATAATATAATGATTACTACAAACTTACTTAATAATTGCTAACCAAAAATTTTTTTTTTCTTATCGAACCAGATTTTGTACTGGCAATAAATTTTTATCAAAATGTGAGTCGAAATTTAATAATTAATTCTGTAGCGGGTAGATATAAATCTGTGTAATAATGATGACTTGTTGAAAGTCAGATAAGTCTGTCCACCCGTGAATATGAACGCTGTAAAGTGTTCGAAATGTCGGTCAATCAAAAATTAAATACAACGCGATATAATTCGTACAAATAGTTTTATTCGCCACTAGCAGCTCGCCCTTGCTTCGCTTCGGTTTCGGTCGCCTTACCCGCGTAATTCCCGTTCTAGTGGGAATACCGGGATAAAATATAGCCTATGTTGTCCTGATAATATAACTTTCTATTGGTGAAAGATTTTTTGAAATCGGTCCAGGACTTTTTCAGCCAATTCGTTACAAACATACATACAAATCTTTCCTCTTTATAATATTAGTATAGATTGTGAATATTCGCGTAAACACTAAAATCATTAAGAGGACTTAATTTAACCCATTTTGAAATTTAAATACCTTATTATTTGCTATATATATATCTTTTAAACTACTAAATATAAACGCGTAATGACGTGATGACTGAACTCTTTTCGAGCGCTCACAACCGCTAGACTGGTTTTTCAAAGGCTAAATGCTTGTTAGAAACAGTACAGTGAGCTATGTGGATCTCAAAAGTCAAATAAATTGGTTGTAGTTACGCTAAAAGGAATCAAATAACAGATCTGGAATAGAAATAGCCGAGTAATTTTACTATATTAAGTTTTGAACAACTTTAAATAAAACTTAGCCATCTTGAAATTCTGATAATAGTAAAGCAAAGTTTTATTTGAATATTTTTTAATATTCATTATAATTGGCGAGGGAGTGCTGTTGGTGGTGTCCCTGGACATCGCCAACGCATTCAATAGTCTGCCATTCAGCTGCATCAGGGAGGCGCTCCGGTATCACGGGGTGCCAGCTTACCTGAGGCACACGACGACACACTCGTTACAGCCCGCGGTGGGACGGTAGAAGAGGCGGCAAGCTTGACGACTCTAGGCACCGAAGAGATCGTCAAGCGTATCGAGGCGCTGGGGTTGAGGGTCGCCCTGGACAAGACAGAGGCCCTCTTGTTCCATGGGCGCCGCATGAGCCCTTCCATCGGCGTCTCGATCACCGCCCTTTCGGTTGAAATCAGCACCGTTAGGCAGTCCGGCTGGAGAGGACTCGGTTCGGGGTGCGAATCGTGGAGGCCTTCAGGCCGGTGCTGATGCAGTGGTTGGAACGGCGGCACGGGGTGCTCTCCTTCCGACTGGAGCAGGTGTTGACGGGGTATGGATGCTGCGTCAAATACCTGCACAAGGTCATTAGGAGGGAGAGTACACCGTCCTGCCACTACTGCGATTGCGACGAGGACACGGCGCAGCATACGCTCGAGGTCTGTGACGCTTGGGCGGAGCAGCGCCGTGAACTCGTTGCAATCATCGGTGCCAACCTGACGTCGCCGACTATCGCTAGGGCCATGTCACCCGCCGAGAGGCCGACCGCGTGAGAAAAGACAGACATCCTCCCCGAGGGGGGGACGTCGGTCGATGGGAGGGTACCCCAAGTAGGGGGTATTCCGTCGGGCCGACCACTGATGACAAGTAATCCTGCTCCGGTAGTCGGCCCAACGACGAAGGCGACGTGCATCGTGGGTGGGTTGTGGGTGTGCGTGCTTATGCCCCTCTGTCACCCCGGATGGAGTGGTGCGAGGAGTGCGCCGCCCGTAACCCACCCCCCAAAAAAAAAACTTTCATTATATTAGGTAAGGACAATCATCATCATCATCGTTTATGTATTGCCCACTGTTGGGCTCGAGTCTCCTCAACAACGGTAGGGAAAATGACCTACTAAACCACGCTAATCAGACGTGTTGGTATAGAGTATCATTTCAAGTTTTCCTTAGTATAGATATATTCCTTAGTATGCATATAAATGCATATTATATCCCTTAGTCGTCTTTTACGACATCCATGGGCAAGATAGGGACTGGTGAGTTATATTCTTACTCCGTCACCACACGGAAACGTCTAAAACACGTATCTCATTAAAAAGCGTAAATTTTCTATTCTATATTAGAATCATCATTTCTTCCCGTATTCATCCCACTACTGGCCCCAAGCCTCCTCCACAATGGGAGGGAAATCTACTATACCACGTTGGTCAGATGGATTGAGTATTATTTTTTATCTTCTATGTAAGATGTTACTTACATATTATACATCTTAGTCGTCTTTTATTACAACTATAAGCAAGAAAAGACGTACTGTATTCTTACTTCGTCACCACACTTTTTTTTTTTGGGGTGGGCTGCGGTCGGCGCGCACCGCACCACTCCATCCGGGGCGACAGAGGGGCTTAAGCACGCAACACCCGCAACCCACCCGAACATCACGTCGCCTTCGTCGTTGGGCTGACCACTGGAGCAGGGTTACTTGTCATCAGTGGTCGGCCCGATGGAATACCCCCTACCCGGGGTACCCTCCCATCGACCGACGTCCCCCCTCGGGGAGGACGTCGGTCTTTCCTCACGCGGTCGGTCTCTCGGCGGGTGACGGACTAATCCCCGATCACGTCACCCGCGGCCTCGGCTAGGGTTCGTCACCACACTTAGGGTGTCATTTTGAGTTTTCCTTTTCCTGTATAGACATTATATGCATATAATATCCCTTAGTCGTCTTTTACGACACCCACGGGCAAGAAAGAGGGGTGGTTAACTGTATTCTTACTCCGTCACCACACGGAAAATACCCACGCCGACCGCGTGGAATAGAATATTATTTTCCTTCCATAATGAAGATACCTAGGTGACGGAGTCAGAATTTAGTTTTACTACTTATTTGCCAGCCCATAGTTGTCGAAAAAGATGACTAACAGATGTAATAAGCATGTAAGCGTAATGCAAGAGATGGCAAACTCGAAACCATACCCTATACCAACACATCTGACCAGCTTGGTGTAGTAGGTCAGTTTCTACCTATTTTGAACGAGACTCGAGCCCAATGGTAGGATGTATATGAGTTAAGACGAGAATGGAGAAGGTTTTAACGTGTGGTGAGGAAGTAAGAATACAATTCACCATCCCTTTTCTTGTGCGCGCATAAAAAAGGCCACTTTAATATTAAGGGGCGCATTTTAATATTAAGAGACTATTCAGAAAACATCTATATTTATAAGGCAGATAACATTTAATAGGAGAAAACTCGATCCTGGTCAGCCGGGTTCTTATAACGATCCATCTAGCCAGCGTAGTTTAGTAGGTCAATATCCCTTCAGTTGCAGAGGACGCTCGATCCCAGCAGAGGGACATATACGAGTTATGATGACGATGATGATAAATTGAGAAGGATTGCTCACAATAGTAGAACGTATATGGGCTGAGAAGGAAGAGAAAATTCGATACTATTCTTATTATTCCATTAAGGTATAAGCGCAGCTTTAAGGCCCAAATAAAATAAAAATATATATCTAGGATTTTATTGTTAAAGACTCATTACGTAACTGCTATACGCAAGGTTTCAACTTCGATGCCCAGATAGAGGTAAGCGCCATCGCACTTTTCCTGCAGGAAATTCCTATTATAGTCACTTACAGAATTTAGACGAACCATTTTATTCAAGCGTCTCCCAGAGTCTATAACGCAACGTATTTTATTATATCTTAGAACTTTAATGTGGTACAAAAGTGCTCACTAAGCAAAACTTATCTCAAAAGTTAGTTGAGACTTTCATTGTATTAACATATAACTAAAACACATTGTTGACTTGTACCTACAACTTTATCTAGACTTGCTAACTTGTTAAACTTGGGTATTTTGTGTTGGTCTTGATATGCCTCTATTCCTAATAAAGAATCACGAATGTATTGGAGTCGCTGGAGTAGCGCAGAGACTTTGCGTCACTCTTTGTACTCTACCGGCTCTTTCAAGTAAGCGCTCTGAGGAATAGTTTGACTTGGTAACCCTCAATACCGTAGCAAGGTATCCATTTCACCTGAAAACATACGTTCACCTGTATATTTCCAACGAACATTTTTCTCGTGTACGTGTAGAATAAACTATGCTGTGTTTCTCGAGCGCTATTACATGTCCTTTTTTAAACGAGGTTTAAGAAAAGCACTTTCCTAATGGTAGGCAGCCGTCTGGCTATGCCCTTGGTATTAAAATAGCTGAAAGTTGAAAGTGTATGCATATTTTGGTGATTAAGATATGAGTCAACAACTGTATTCCCAAAAAGTGTTGTCGTCAAACGAGCGGCCCGTAATAGAACTATTGCTGATTACTTTTGCAATATGTACGATGAACCTAATACCAACGCGTCGGACCAGCCTGGATAATGGAGGAGGCCTGAGCCCAACAGTGAGATTAGCGTTGCGTAATTCGAATCATTTAATTTAAATAACTCGAATAAGACTATTAACTCGTTCATTCGAATCGCCGTCGACCGAAACCGAATCAATTCGTTAACTCGAGTCATACTCTAGCGCGGGCGGCCGCGGCGGCGCGGCGCGGCGATCAGTCGACTCGGTTTGATAGGACATTCGTTTATTCGTTTTCTGTCCCTCGCGCGATTTAATGTTTTCTTGCTTTTGTTGATTGCTCGTTTACGTAATTAAAAATAACAGTTATTAATTATGAGTATACCTGAGACGTATAAAAAAGTATTTTTTTTAAAGTTGATTTATTGGGTAATTACTAATTAGAATCAGACTTTATTTAAAAAAAAAATATATTTTTTTGTATATGATTTTATTATTACTTTTTATTATTTAGTATGCTGATTTTAATCATAACAATAAAATAGTATTGTCATTACCTACTTGTTTAAAAGTCAATATTTCTATAAGTCCCCTTTCCGTAACCAAATACCGAGCACACTGCTGTAACTCAAAATCTCAACTCATTCGTAATGCAAACCGATTCGCAAAAAAAAACTCGCTCGAATAATAATATAAACGAATTATAACTCGCCAACTCGGCTTCACAGGCGGATGATTTGACATACGAGTACGAATTTGACTATAATGCTGCGTAACGAATGTGACGATTCGAATCAATTCGAATTGCGATTCGAATCAATAGTAATTTTAATTCGATTGATTCGAATTGAAAAAAAGCAATTCGTCTTATCGCTAAGTGAGATGTATATGGGCTGAGATGATGATGTACGATGGAAGAGTAGTAGTAATCTTGTATATTTTTTATTATTTAAGACCTGCTTCACCACCATTTTCGAATCCCCTTAAATACACACAAAAAATTTCAGCCGTTTAGAAAGAGTTCAGGGACATACACACGTACACAAGAAGAACCATTACGGCTTTGTCAGAGAAGATTCAATCGTCTTGGTCACGGCATTGTTAATGATGATTCAAGGAAAATACAAATTACTGATTATTGATTTCTGACAAAATTATAATTATCAAATTTTGAACCATATTTAATCATAGACAAAATTACGTTTAGCTGTCATTTGCGTTTTGTTATTACATATCAAATGCGTTTTTAATATACCACATTTCATAGTGACTTGTATTCTCTTTGACGTCTTATGTCACGTCCCACGGGAACGTCCTTCTCCTGGTTTTAAGCTACCTCCCCACCAATTTTCAGCCAAATCAGTACAGCCGTTCTTGAGTTATAAATAGTGTAACTTGCACGACTTTCTTTTGTATATATACATAGATTTACAATTTAACTCTATGATTTTTTTAAAGACAACAAGCTGCAGTAAGGAAATAATCTCTTTCAATGCGATGCAACGATTTTACAAAAATATAATTAACGGAATTACATCCAGACTCAGAACAACAATTTGTGAATCGCACAAAGTGTCCTGCGTGGGATCCAAACCCCCGACACTGGCTTGTAGGCTGGCTTGCTAGTCTTGTATTTATTGCGATTGAGATATGATCAGTATTACAATGGTAATGTTTTTTGAATATATGGACATCTAAGATATTCTAGGGAACTCCTAAAATTAAATAGGTCGCGTATATTAATTGAGATATTTAATAAATATCATTTCAAAACACGTGGTAGATATTTAAAGAAGATTCTTTTTGTTAAAAAATCTTTTCGTTTTAACACATATTCTTGAACTTTTTATCTAGTCGAAACCATGACAATGCATGAAGATAAACTCGAGTGTTATAAAGTATGAGCTACGTTCTGACATAGTAAATTGGCCTTGAGGTTAAAATAGAACCTTCCTGTCGCTTCATATCATGAAGCGGGTGAGAGTCCGACGGTGTATTTATTTAGAAAGAAATATGTATGTGAATATAAAATGTAATGTAGAAGCTATTATTTGTTTTTCCTGTATTAAAATTTTTCAGTTCATATAGAAAGAAAGAAAGAAATTTTATTTTGTAAACCTCACACAATATAGACACCAATGAAAGAAATAAGAACTACTAACTAAAAACAAGGAGTGGAATATGTGAGGCCAAAATATGGTGCCCATCTCAGCTTACGGTACAGTAAATATGATACTACACCGCTGATATTCTGATGGACCCGTACAATCAAGTTGCGGAAGCAACAATATATGCAAAACAAATATATTTTAAAAAAGTTAAAAAGTAATATTTGAAATAGTAACATTAAATTAAGAATGAAATAAATTAATACTATACTATATCATATTCTAGTTATCATAATTATCACATAGAATAGCTTAAGTAAAGGAAACAAATTATTTAATAAAGACATATAGAATATAAAATAAAATAAACATTAATAGTATAAAGAAGAAACCGGAAGTACATAAATCTTGAGGTTAGCTAGGAGTCCTTGATGAAATAGAACGAGAAATAACTACAGTAAATTTGTGGTCTGTATACAGAATATTAAGGTATCAATTTTTGATTTTCAAGTAGGATTAGCTTAAGTCTTTTTTGGAAAACCCTTGTAGTTTTTGAATGCACTAAAGGGGGTTGAAGTACATTCCAGCAACGACTTGCTGCAAACCTAAAGCTACCGCGGAAGGCAGCAGTTCGATGTTTCTGAGTATTCATCAGGTATGTTGATGCTCTAGTTATGTAACTATTATTTTTTCGAGACCAGCTTATCTTCTCATAAAGATATATATGTATAAAGATATATGGAAATAAGTAAAAAATCTCTTATAAAATGTGACCCCTATCGTCATCATTACAGTTCATAAACACCCCACTGGGTTCAAGCTCTCTCCACAATTGGAGGGAAATAGACCTATGTACTTTACTCCGCTGGTCAGTATTGATTTTCTTTTTGGGTGGATTATGGTCAGAGCACACGCTGCCCATTCTGACTGGGGCGAGGAAAGGACGGCGCGCGGGCCCAAAACCCACCCGAAGCTCATCGCCTTCGATATTGGGCCAACCACTGGTACCGAGTTCCTTATCCCGTGACCATGAATACTGTAAAGTGTTCGAAACGTTAGGCAATCAAAAATTCTATCCTACTATCCTTCCTACCAATATTATAAACGCGAAAGTTTGTATGTGAGGATGTGAAAATGTGAAGATGTTTGTTGCTCTTTCACGCAAAAATTACTGAATGGATTTTGATGAAACTACAATAATATAGCTTATATATTAGAATAACACATAGGCTATAATTTATCCCGATATACCATGGGAAGAGGAACTGCGGGTGAAACTGCAAGGCGCTGCTAGTTAAATATAAACGCGATAAAATCCGTAAAGTAGTTTTATTTACAATGTAAAATTAGTTCGTAATTTTCTCTAGTAGAATAACTGAACTATATTTATCTGTAGTCATTATGTCAGTACCCTTTAACGATCAGCATTATATTATCTACATTTATATGTGGGTAGAGTAGACTATAATTAGTTGCACAGATTACAACCACAGATAATTATTATAAACAGATCTGTTGCCGGTCATTCAACTGACATTAAAAAATAATTTATATTTTTATATGTAAATATGATGAATAAAAATAGTGCCGTATGTGTTGCGTTGTTACCCGCCCTCGCTTCGCTTCGGTTTCAGTCGCCTTACCCGCGTAGTTATTGTTCCCGTGGGAATAAAATATAATATCTATACAATTATAATTGGCGTTTTTTCATGCTGTTACGGTAATTTGTACTAAAACCGGTTTAAAAAATATTTGTCTGTCTGTCTGTTTTGGGTAATCTTCAAAACGGCTGGACCGATTTTGATACCAGGTAGCTGTCTATATAAGGGGTAACTTATATTTTATTTCGGTATTCACACGGACGGCAACTACGCTAGTAAGGCGATTAATACCGAAGCGAAGCGAGGGCGGATTGCTAGTAATAAATAAAATATAGCTTATGTTACTCCCTGATATTATAGCTTTCCATTGGTGAAAGAATTTTTGAAATCGGCTTGGTGGTTTAAGCGTGAAAGCATAAAAAACAAACAGACTTACTTTCACATTTATAATATTAGTAAGGATTGTATTTACAAGTTAGTTCTGCCCGCTGGTACGATTGTGTTTATTTAGATATTAGCTACTACTAACTTTATTTCGGTTTCAGTTGCATTACCTGCGCTGTGCCCGTTCCCGTGGGAATACCGGGATAAAATGTAGCCTGAGTTACTCCTTATTTAGACAGCTACCTGGTAGTAAAATATTATCGGTCCAGTTGTTTTGAAGATTACCTAAAACAAACAGACAGATAGACAGACAGACAGATAGATAAAATTATATATACATATAACGTCGTGCATGAAAGATGAGAGAAGAAATTCGAAATAAAATCCTATAACAAATATATATTTGAGCAAGTATCCAGATAAATACTTAGGCAGCCAGATAAATAAAAAAATAAAACATTGCTCTTTTGGTTACTGTTGCTGAGATAAAGCCTCTCGTATTAGGTATTCTTCAAATTCAATTTGAAAATTGAGAATTAAACTCATTTGCAAAAAAAACGGGCGGTTTTGATTTTCATTCATATTTAAAAAGATACAATACCAAAAAGGTTTCAATCGTTTGTACACGTTACTGGCCGGTTTTAAAAATGCTGTGGTATTTAAAAAAGTACGTTCTAAATTCAATTTTTCATTTGATGTTCATTTTTACAGAAAACCCCTTTTTATCCTACATTTTTGGCGCGAAGTTCCAGAAGTTAACATCGACTTTCATAACTTTTATTCAATTTTTATCGATTAATTTCATATCCTTGACTGTCAAAGCTTTATTTAATGCTGTTTGGCTGTATCAAAAATGGTAGATAAAGTGGTAAAATCTACCAAAATTATCGCGCTGCGTGAAGAGGGTTGCAGCCAATGTTTCGTGGCTAGGAGGCTAAATGTTAGTCGCTCGACAGTCCAAAGGACCTGGCAGCGATATCAGGAGACTGGTTCCGTCGAGAGAAGGCCTGGTTCTGGAAGAAAACCATGTACCCAACCACGGGATGATCGTTTTCTTGTGAGTCGCGCATTGAGAAATCGCAAATCTTCGTATGTGGATCTTAAGAACAACCTCCAAGAAGTAAGAAATGTGCATATTAGTCTATGGACGGTCAGGAGGAGGCTTCTCGCTGCCAATATACGCAGTCACCGCCCGGCCCGCGGCCCCAAATTACTCCGTGAGCACAGAGTTCACAGGCTTAGGTTCGCTAGAAATTGTGAATCATGGACTCAAGACGATTGGAATAGGGTTTTGTTCTCTGATGAAGCCAGGATATCTCTGTTCGGTGAAGATCGACGTCGGCGAGTGCTAAGAAGACAAGGAGAACGCTTTGCAGAGGCATGTTTCGAAGAAATCACACCTTATGGTGGGGGCTCTGTTATGTTTTGGGCAGGAATAAATTCAATGGATCGTACAGAGTTAGTCTTCATTGAAAACGGCTCACTGACTGGGCATCGATACATAACGGAAGTTCTAATTTCTCATGCACAACCCGCATTGGCCGCTCTAGGTGAAGACTCGATTTTTATGGACGACAATGCTCGCGCCCACCGATCCCGCGATGTTAATGCGTATGTGCAAGAGGTCGGCATTCGTCGTTTGGATTGGCCAGCTCGAAGTCCCGACCTCAATCCCATAGAGCATGTCTGGGACGTTCTGAAACGGCGTGTGAGATCAGTACACCCGGCTCCGCAGACCATCAGAGAGCTGAAGAATGTGATTACTGCGGAGTGGGAACGTATTCCGCAAGCAAGTATCCGGGATATACTCGCTAGCATGCCCAGACGAATTCAAGCTGTGATTTTAGCTAGAGGGGGTCACACTCGATACTAAACATTTATCTGCTTTTACTTTATTAAAGAAAAACAAACAAAAAAACTTTTTTATTTTTACTTCATGAGCATATGCACTACTAGCGAATATACACTACTAGCGAGGTTTAGCATTATTTCCCATAAATTGTATCTAAATTTTATGAAATACTGATGAAAACGATTATTTTCTTATTAATTTAGCAAATTGTGTGGATAAAACTACCTATAATTATCAAACAAAGAAATATTAACATTTGAAATGGTTCATTGCTTAGGTGCCCGTTTTTTTTTGCAAATGAGTGTATTTATAACTAGCAACCCGCCCTCGCTTCGCTTCGGTTTCAATCGCCTTACCCGCGTAGTTTCTGTTCCCGTAGGAATACCGGAATAAAATATAGCCTATGTTACTCCCTGATATTATGGCTTTGCATTGCTGAAAGAATTTTTTAAATTGGTTCAGCTGTTTTGAAGATTGCCCGGCACAGACAGACAGACAAAATAAATATAAAGGGATTTTTAGGCATATGCATAGTGCAAATAACCGTGGGACACTCCAATTTTATTTATTGGTATAGATGTAGAAACCCAGTGAGGCCACATGCATATTGTCAATTTTTCTGCGGGCTTTATTAGGCACACTCGTTCTTCTACGGATTGCTGTATTCAGACTATAGCCCGCCCAAAAAAAGGGTATATTTATGATAAACTGTAAATACTAATATAACATTTGATATAAAATCAACTACAAGAATAAAAATTTGAAGCAATTAAAAACTCTCATAAAACTAGTTCTAAAATTAAGACCAGAAATCGTCTTTGACAACAAAACTAAAAGCAAACAAAAATGTAAAAGGGAGTACCATTTTTCTAAACCCCAGCACAATGGTTACAGAACAATAGACAAACGGACAAACAAAGGTGACAATGACACATAATATAAGGGTTTTTCAGCCCTTTCTTGGCGATGACGAGGCTGTTATTGCGTCGTTTCCATTCTAAATAATTGTTCGCTAATAACTAAATGTCTTGGTAATATGAATTAGTTCCATTCAACGTTTTGTTTGTCATTGCTTGAATGGTGGCTTAAGTAGTTTAGAATAATATCACGATACGGTGAACATAGTTACACGTTTATGAAATAAATTTTGTAGTGTTATAGACATACATGTCTTCTTGTTGCGGAGTAAGAATACAATTCTTCACCTCCTCCACCTTGCCCGTGGTTGTTGACTAAGGGGTTAAATATATCCGGTCGATGACCCTGTACGGCGCACCGGTGTGGGCGAGGTCCATGACTGTCCGACTCCTTCTGTGGCGACCACAGCGGTTTGTATCGGCGGGTGTCTGGGGTGCGAGCGGAGGGCGGTGTGGTCTCTTTAAGGGAGCTCACCGCCTGGCGCGTCGACGCCCGCCGAGAAGACGTCATTGCCCGTTGGGCAAGTAAGGCGTGCATTTCCCGTGATTCGGTCCATATAGCCAGGATGGCTGGAGGGACCATGGGCAGGTGGAGGGGTCTGCCCGTTGAACAGTCCAGCTGGGGAGGCCTCGGTTCGGGGTGCGAATCGTGGAGGCCTTCCGGCCGGTGCTGATGCAATGATTGGAAAGGCGGCACGGGGTGCTCTCCTTCCGACTAGTGCGGGTATTGACGGGGCATGGGGCATGGGTGCTTCGCCAAATACCTGCACAAGGTCGTTGGGAGGGAGAGTACACCGTCCTGCCTCCACTGCGATTGCGACGAGGACACGGCGCAGCATACGCTTGAGGCCTGCGCCGCTTGGGCAGAGCAGCATCGTGAACTCGTCGCAATCATCGGTGCGACCTGACGCTGCCGACTATCGCCAGGGCGATGGTCGACAGCGTCAGGAACTGGGATGCGGTCGCAGCCTTCTGCGAGGCAGTGACCATGCCGCCCTAGCCGAGGCCGCGGGTGACGTGACCGGGGATTAGTCCGTCACCCACCGAGAGGCCGACCGCGTGAGGCAAGACCGACGTCCTCTCCGAGGGGGTACGTTGGTCGATGAGAGGGTACCCCAAATAGGGAGTATTCCGTCGGGCCGACCACTGATGACAAGTTAACCCTGCTCCGGTGGTCGGCCCAACGACGAAGGCGACGTGCATCGTGGGTGGGTTGTGGGTGTGCGTGCTTACGCCCCTCTGTCGCCCCGGACGGTGTGGTGCGAGGAGCGCGCCAACCGCAGCCCACCCCCCAAAAAAAAGGGGGGTTAAATATGGATATAACATCTATACAAGTGAAGGGAAACTCGAAATAAAACCTTATAATAACCCGTCTCTTGAGCGTGGTATAGTAGATCAATTACACCTATTATGAAGGAGGCTCAAGCCCATAGTGGAACGTATATGAACTGAGATGATGATGATAGGAAAATATTAAAAAACTATTTCTTTCTTCGATATTTATAGTTATTTGTATGTTTTATTCTAACACGTATTACTAAGACTTCGCTGTCTGTTCGTCCGTCTGTCCGTTCGTCTGTCTGTCACCAGGCTGTATCTCAAGAACCGTGATAGCTAGACAGTTGAAATTTTTACAAATTATATATTAATGTTGCCGCTGTAACAACAAATACTAAAAACAAAATAAAATAAATATTTAAGGAGCCATACAAACAAACGCGATTTTTAAAGATGGTAGGATAGTACGGAACCCTGCGGGCGCGACTCCGACTTACACTTAAGCCGGTTTTTTTTATTGTCTTTATATTAATGCTTATCGCATATGGCTTACAATTATTACCCGTATGGTAACGGAGTTAGAATACAATTCACCAGCCAATATCTTGTCCGAGGGTGTGGTAAAAGACGAATAAATATATTATACAGATAACAACTGGGAAGAAAAACTCGATATAAAATCTTATGCCAATACATTTGACCAGTGATATAGTAGGTTAATTTCCCTCCTATTGTGGAGGAAGTCCGAGCCCAACAGTGGGACCTATGTGGCCTGCGATGATGAGATAATGATGTTGATATACAAAAACAAATGAAACATATAAAACTCATATAAAAACATATACAAAGAAAGACATACTGAATTATTAAGGCTTTAAAATTGCTTATGAAATTCATCAAGAGTTCTTATTTTCATTTCTCGTCACGTCAAATATAAGCATGATTAAGCTGGTTTTTAAGCTAAATAAAGTAGACGTAAATAAGTAGTATCACTTGAAATTACAAGTATCAACTTAAAGGGATTCTCTCTTTTGTTCGATATTATTTTTTGTTTTAGATGATCTTACAAACGTCGCAAATTTTTGAAAGAAGTTTTTTACATCTATAAAATGTTCTGGATAATTTATACTTAAACTGTGTTGATTCTTTCTATTCCTAGTTTATGATTTTCTTTATAAAATAAAACGACATTCATTCCTTAGTTGTCATTTACAACATCCACGGTAGTGAAATGTATTCCTACTTAACCACACGAACTTTTTGTAAATATTTTTGGTAAACTTGTTTCAAATATGTTACAATTAATAGACAGGATAAAATCGTATCACGCTGATAAATCCCATCATCCATCCCTTTAGTCTATTGTAGTCTCCTATTGGTCATAGAGCTCTTTAAGTGGGGATAATGGTTTAAACGTCGCTCCCGGCCGATATATATTTTAATATATTTAATATATTTATTTAAGACAACACCCTGCACTAAGGCAATAATCCTTGTATTGCGGGGGACTTTACAAACGACACAAATTACATCCAGACTCAGAACAATAATTTGTGGTTCACACAAAGTGTTGTCCCGCGTGGGATTCGAACCCCCGACACTGGCGCTGTAGGTCGCTATCTTAACCACTACGCCATCTGTGCAGTGCAATAAAATTGGAGTGTCTGTTTGTAATGACAAAATAATAGACTTTTTTCATGCTCACACGATTATTTGCATGACACCTATGCCTAAAATAGCGATTAAAAATTTATTGTCTGTCTGTCTGTCTGTTTGTTCCGGGTAATCTTCAAAACGGCTGGACCGATTTCAAAAATTCTTTCACCAATGGAAAGCTATAATATCAGGACGTAAACTAGGCTATATTTTATCCCGGTATTCTCACGGGAACGGGAACTACGTGGGTAAAACAACTATAACCTATAACCGAAGCGAAGCGAGGGCGGGTTGCTAGTTTAATATGTTTTTACCTGGAATCTCAAAGAAATAAATATTTAATATTTATTATCTGTTTTCTGAAAGTAATCGCTCAGGTGTCTCAGTAAGCATGATAAAATTAAGTAAAAGCTGAAAACGGGCGATACGATACGTCACAATTTCATTTTGTTGTTTTTTTTTATTACGCATTTTATTATTTCATTATATGATGGAGGTGTCGGAGATTAAATGTCATTTGATTTCTCTGAGGCCCCGTAAATAAGTGGAAGGTGCCACTGTGGTTTTAGTAACCAGAAACTGATTGCGCAGGTGACCGGCAACCCTATATACTTCACCACCAGTCGGTGATCGGGTGCGATTAGTGTGTAAATATATTTCCAGTTAAGTAGAGGATTTTACAAACATACAATCATCATCATCATCTTGCTCTTATCCCAATTACTTGGGGTCGACGCAATATGTCATCTGTTTTGACATATTGCAAAAAGTTTCGGCAATGACTTTTATGACCGGCCGCCTGCCTGACGTCAACCCTGCTTGGGAATGTAATCGTTGACCCAAATGGTACCAGATGAAGTTGGTCCGGGTCAATCTAGGGCTCTTAGTCGTCTTTTACGACACCCACGAGCAAAGCAAGGGTTGGTAGTATTCGAAGCCGCTACCACACAGCACAAATATTTTACAAACATATTGTATGTTTACATATGTTTTGTTAACAGACATAAATTACGTAGAAACTCAGAACAACCTTCTATGGCTCCTTCATGGGGGCTTTTTCTTTCATCGTCCTACTTAGCGGTAGTACTAAGCCAAACAAGTTATCGTTTTACCACCGTTCCACTCGACACCGTATCAGGGTTCATCCATTTCACATGGATATATTTTAGTCTTTAACCCTAGGTTTTCATAATTTCGCCCGCGTACGTGCAGGATCTAGAAGGAACTGCTTCTGTATTTCTTGAGCGCTACAGCACATTCTTCTTTAAACTAGGTTTAAAAAAGTATTTCTCTCACGATAGGCAGCGACCTGGCTGCTGGTTTTTCAAAGGACCATGAGCGGCAGAAGCACTTACCATCAGGTATGCTGCTTACTCGTTTGCCACGAATAACAGTAAAAAAAGAAAGATGGTGAATTATCGTTTTCCATTAAATCTTGAACGTTCTAGTCTAATGACGACTGGGACTTGAGATATGAACATATATAGTAAATTTATAATTCTTGGGGTGATCCGTCTAATCCATAGTCGTCAGTCGATTTAAAATCGATTTATGGTGGAGTTAAAAAAGTTTTAAGCTGACGCTTCTGAGGAGGTTAAGGAAGGTGTTGTGACAAAATGAATATGTAATTCTTCAACATTGAATTCCTTAGTTGAATTATCCATACTAATATTATAAATGCGAAAGTAAGGATGTTTGTTTGTTTGTAACGCTTTCACGCTTAAACCACCAAACTGATTTCAAAAATTCTTTCAGCAATGGAAAGCTATAATATCAGGGAGTAACATAGGCTATATTTTATCCCGGTATTCCCACAGGAACGGAAACTACGCCGCGGGTAAAGCGACTGAAACCGAAGCGAATCGAGGGCGGGTTGCTAGAATTTTATATTCTCTTAAAATTTATGCTGGTTAAATACGTAATTTAATATTGTAAAAAGCGCCAAATATATTCTTACATTGCTTTCTATATTAAGTTTCTTGAGGTAAAAAAGTTCGAACTATTCATCTAATAATCACTGTTATGTGCAAGCTTTAAATGTAATAAATTAGTATTTTTATTGTCATGCAAAACTAGTTACATATATACTAGGTATGTGTTAGAAATTCAATGTGGATGAGAAGTTAATCGATTTAGTCTAACTGTCAATGCAATCACCTCATGCGGCAGCTTGCTTTTGTGCCAAATGTTTATACCTAGTTAGTTTTATTGGATATTCACGGAGCATAGTATATGATTATATTCTGTCAAAATAAAGCATGAAAATAAGCGATACGAGAGAAAAAAAAGAAGCATTAAATGATAAACTATATGTGACCAATGGAAAATTACACACACAGAGATAGAGGTAGACCGAAAAGGTAATCTATACCAATAAATAAAATTGGAGTGTCTGTTTGTAATGTCAAAATAATAGTCCTTTTTCATGCTCACATGGTTATTTGCACTATACATATGCCTAAAAATCACTTTATATTTTTTTTCTCTGACTGTCTGGCTGGACCGATTTAAAAAATTCTTTCATCAATGGAAAGTTATAATATCAGGGAGTAAACTAGGCTATATTTTATCCCGGTATGCCCACGGCAACTGGAACTACGGGGATAAGGCAACAAAAATCGAAGCGAAGCGAGAGCGGGTTGCTAGTTGTAATACATATATATTTCAAGAATGTTTTGGCCTAAACTTGACACGACATACTAGGTACGAGTATATAGAGAACCGGAGGAAGCTGGGGGAAGCCTACGCCAAAAAGGCGACTTCGACAAATTAAAATTAATTTTAGAGCTATTAAGATATTTTCTTTTATTGCAATTGGTGGCAAACGAGGAAACAGTACACCTGATGGCAAGTAATAATGCTTTCGCTCCTGAACCTTTGCTAGGCCGCTGCCTACTGTGAAGAAAGTGAAAGGAGTGTGAATGTGTGCAATGAGGTTTATTACTACTCGACATCGATTTTCTGCGACAGGTACTTTTCAGGTACCCTTTTTTTTGAGGGTGGGCTATAATCAACGCACCTGCCGCCCGGCTCCGTCCGGTGCAACGGAGGGGCGGCGCGCGGCCTCATAATCCACCGGTAGTAGGGGTGATCGATGTTAGAAAAACATTGATGTTAACATCGATGTCATAATCGAAAGCCCAACATCGATGTTCGATATTTATCGAAAACCGAACATCGATGTTAGACAAGATGTTTTTCTAACATCGATGTTAAAAAAACATCGATGTCATTATCGAATGTGTATATCATCGATGTTACTAAGAAATAAAATTCTCTTTTTTAGGAAATCTCGTGCGGATCTTGGGTGTGACATCGTCCATTATCGTTAATATTCTCCGGCGGGAATGTACTTTTCTCAGCGCAAAATTCTGATAAGCTTTTTTTTTTTTAGAAAAGTCAATACATCGATGGTCGATTCCGTTAACATCGATGTTACGATATTGAATTATCATCGATGATCAGTTCCGTTAACATCGATGTTACGATGTTTTGCCTATAGCAACATCGATGTTAAAACATCGATGTTTTTCCTTTCAACATCGGTGATCATCGAACATCGATGTTCATCGATCATCCCTAACCTGTAGTAGCACGTCACCTTCGTCGTTGGGCCGACCACCGATACCGAGTTTCTCGTCCTCCGTAGTGTGATACCCTGGATGTACCGACCCGCGGCTATAGACAGACAATAGTATGGTTCTACCATTGATAGTCTTAATATAGTTATTTGTGGATAGAATAAAGGCTATTTTCATTTGATATACAGTAGTAATACCCCGTAATATCCTGTTTTACGCGAATTCAAAGATACGCGGTTTTCTCTTCGAGCGCTCAAGCCTTAGATTTACTTTTTTATTCATAAAATTTTAATTATTTTTTATATAATACTAGCTGACCCAACAGACGTTGTTCTGTTCAAATAAAGTGCCACCTACCGGGTCCAATTGTGAATCTAAGCCATTCTCGAATCCCCTTGAGCACACACAAATTACTTACTCAATCCAGTCAACATATATCGCCATCTGTTAAAATTGTTTGGAGTTAACAGATAATTGTGAATGTCAAATAATAGACAAATAATTTGCAATAAAATAATATTGCGACTATAAATTAAGATGTAAGCTATCCTATCTTTCAAGTTGGATCAAACTGCACACGGTGTGCAAATTTGATTAAAATCGGTTAAGTAGTTTAGGAGTCCATCGCGGACAAACAACGTGACACGTAATTTATATATATTAAGATTTTGACCACATTCTTTAAAATTATTGTCTTTTTTGAACTAGTTTCAAATAACCAATTTTTTGTACATTTAATATAAGCAAAATTAAGTCCCGACTTACGCGAATTCGACTTCGCGATTATCACTCGGTCCCACATGTCGCGTAAGTCCGGTGTGTTACTGTATTTTATTTTCTATTACGTGGATCCAATTGCTGTCTAGTGATAGGTATTTAAGGCATTGCAACACATATAAGTCTAGCAATGAAATATTAGTGAAGCTAATCGTGAGAATAATCTGAAAACACCTCATCAACTCGAAGTAATTCCACTTTATTGCGTAGGTAACCATAAAATGACAAAATATTACTCGATAAAAGTCTTATAAAGGTCATTTGTCGATCTCAGACACATTTGTTTCGTATTTTTTGTAACATACCTTATTAGACTCATGTAGCGACGGGATAGGATACAATTGTCGCTATCACATACTTGCCCATGGGAATCATATTGCCTCTTTTATGAAACGTATAACGTTAACTCCTATCGCCAACCTGCCTTCCAAGGCAGGCGATTATGGCACTATCTTCTCATTTACGGTTCCCCCGTAAATGCCTATGTCCAATAGTGGACGAGAACAAGCTGAATACAATAATAATAATATTCAGTCATTGCATTGAAATATGGATTAGCTGAGAAAAGTGTCTTGGACATGAAATATCATTAATTATATGAAATATTTCTGATGTTTACGCGAGTATTATTGTAAATAAAACTACTTTACGGATTTTATAGCGTTTGTATTTGATTTTGGTTGCCCGACGCGCGACGTTTCAAACACTTTACAGCGTTCATGGTTACGGGCGGAATGACTGACATGGTCAAATCTTGGTGGACAAAAATCAAATACAAACGTGATAAAATCCGTAAAATAGTTTTTTTTTCTATATGAAGTATGATTCAAAATATTATATTGCTTATAAATGCAATATAATATGCCTTACCCGCGTAGTTCCCGTTACCGAATACAGGAATAAAATATAGCCTAAGTTACTTCTTATATAGCTAGCTGGTAGTAAAATATTATAAAAATCAGTCCTGCCGTTTTGAAGATTATTTCAAATAAATATCCAGTCAGAGATAAAAAAAAATTAAATTGTATTTCACGCATAAGTGTGCAAATAACCGTGTGAGCATGAAAAAAAGCTCAGTACTTTGACATTACAAAAAGACACTTCAATTATTTATTCTGCCGTTATTTCGAATATTATTTTCATTATCTATCACAAACATTAATTTATTAGGTTATTTATATTTGATAATGGAAGAAAACTCATTCATAATAGATAAATAGTCGGAAGTAAATTGGGTTATCAGGGGCATGGGTTGAAGTGATATAGGCCGTCTCCTTCAACTGTCTGTAAAAGTAATAATGTATTAACATTTGATTGACAATAAGAGATAACATTTTCGTTTGATTACAGAAATAAAGTGGTTTGTTATATGTTGGAATATTTATCAAATGTGACGTTTTTTGTTTGGTGATGGAGTAAGAATACAATTTATCACCCTTTATCTTGTCCGTGGGTGTCGTAAAAGATGATTAAGGAATATAATATATGTAGGTACATATGACATATATGTAAGAGAAAGAAAACTCGAAATAAAACCCTATACCAACACGTCTATCGGTGCCGACCTGGCGCTGCCGACCATCGCCAGGGAGATGCTCGTCAGCGTCAGGAATTGGGACGCGGTCGCCGCCTTCTGTGAGGCCGTTATCTCACGGAAGGAGGAGGCGGATCGTGTGCGAGTAGAGATCCTATTCGGCGACACGTTCCGCCGCCGGCGACTCGGGCAGCGGAGGCGCGAATATCTGCGCCAAATGCCGCCCTAGCCGAGGCCGCGGGTGATCGGAACGGGGAATTGTCCGTCACCCGCAGTGTGGCTAACCGCGCGACGGCGACCGACGTCCCGAGGATGTCGAGAGGTGAGGGTACCCGAAAGGGTATTTCGTCGGGCCGACCACTGACGACAAGTCACATCTGCTCCGGTGGTCGGCCCAACAACGAGGTGACGTGGGTACGGGTGGGTTATGGGCCCGCGCGCCGTCCTTTCATCGCCCCGGGCGGACTGGACCAATTCAATTTCAATTTAAAAGTTCTTTATTTCAAATTAACCTTAATATATGTACAAACTAGTGTAAATATAATCCTAGTATGACAATAATTATACAATTTAAAATGTTTTAAAAGTTACATGACTTATTAAAAACTTATTAAACAAAAATTATCAAAATACAAGTATGAGTTAAATAGGTAAACATTAGTTATAAGTGAGACCTTGATGCAAGTAAGCTTTAGAAACTAGACTTACTTTTACGTAAACATATTATAAATTTAAGAATATATATACCTGTACGGCGGTAGTTAAAGAAATTTTTGACTACAGTAACAAACAACAAGAACCGGTCAGAATCATGCAGTGATCACATGCGCAAGCGCAAGCGAGTCGCCCGCACACGTCGCGAACACTCATTGACGATCGCTACCTGCTGGTAGAAACGGGCGTGAGCATCGTGCACGATAGCGGCAAGCGCACCGCGCCCGCCTGTGCATGCAAAGTAGCTTTATTCATTGCACTCTAGAAACAAGTGATGGGGTAATTTATATCGACAATACTTATCGATATATCGAAGATTAATTTTACGGGTTTTGCATAAGTTTCTAACTAAAGGATTTTTGCTTAAATCATTTGAATAAAGGTAAAAATTTTTCTGACAGCTTATATGTATAAATATCAATCCTAGGTAGTCCTATTTTGTAAAACTTTATTTTGTAAAACTTGACGTTTCTTTATGTTAGTTGCACAAGTACTACTCCATACTGGGCACGCATATGTGATGCAAGGTCGAACCAAGGTGCAGTAAATTTGTAATTTAGTTTTACTACTTAGTGTCGAGGCCCTATTTAATACAGGACTTAAAGCATTTATGCCTTTAATGCCTTTAATACGAAGTCTCGCAATATTCGCCGACCAGTTAAGCTTGCTGTCCAATATCGTTCCTAAATACTTAACGGAACGATTCCAGGGAATATATTGACCTTTAATTTTAAGTCTACGTATTGGTAAAGTACGCTGCCGGGTAAAAAGTATCGCTTCTGTTTTTGAGGAATTAATTTGTAGCTTCCATCTATCAAAATAGTCTAGAAGGAGCTCGATAGCCAGTTGGAGGCGAGATATAACTAGGTCTATATCTGGTGATGAAGTATAGCAAGCTGTATCGTCAGCGAAACATGCTAATTTTGTATGTGGTTGTGTTGGTATATCGTTAAGATACAACAAGAACAGGTAAGGACCTAAAATCGAGCCTTGTGGCACGCCAGCAGCCACGAGTTGGGGAGCAGATAAGTTATTATTGATCTGTACTCTGAAACTACGATCAGTTAAGTACGATTTTATCATTTTAGTTAGAGGAGTAGGTATGCCTAGTGATAACAGTTTATGGATTAGCGCATCGTGCCACACGGTATCAAATGCTTTTTCAATATCGAAGAACAGCATACCCGTGGATTGTTTAAGATTGAGGTTGTGAGACACGATTTCTGCTACTCTAACCAACTGTTGTACTGTTGAGTGCCGCTGACGGAATCCAAATTGTTCATCGATTAATAGATTACCAGATAATTTAAATAACCGTTTATATATGATTCTTTCGAGTAGTTTACCCAAACCGAGCAATAGGCTTGGGACGATAAGATGTTGGGTTTGAAGGATCTTTTCCTGGCTTATGAACGGCAATGACTTTAGCAATTTTCCAAGCTGAAGGAAAATAGTTAAGTGTTATACATGCATTAAATATTTTAGTTAATAAAACTATGCATTTTTGAGGTATATTTTTGATGAGGAAATTGGTAATCTGATCAGGACCTGGAGCCTTACGCGATTTCAAGCCTAGAATCGCTTTCTTAATCTCCGTGGGACGAACCAACATAACACAATTGGGACTGAAAACGTGTTCTTCGAGGACAGCTATAGAACTCAGAACGGTCGGTGCTTCATTGCTAGAGTAGGAGTCCGTTAAAAGCATATTATTGAGGAACGTTTTAGCTAATACTAGACACTGTTCCTGCTGGGAGCTCGTAGTCGTGTTATCATCTAGTTTTAAAGCTGGGATTGTTGTTGAACCAACTGAGCGCAGTGATTTTACAAGGCGCCAAAGGTCTAATCCAGGATTATTTACACGCATAAGTTTTTTGTGCCATACATAATCGTTGTAGTAGGTCTTAATATAATAAATATGTTGAAATAGAATTTTGCGCATCAAAGTATTCGATTCAGCAGTGGCGTATCTACGTAGGCGATTTTTGTGACTTGTTAGGCTTTTAATCCGTCGTGGTAATGTACAAGTGGTCCATGGCTTGAGGGTGGTAATCACCGGATGGACTGGACCGCGCGTGCGCTTACCATAGCCCACCCATAAAAAAAAAATAAAAAATACCAACATGTCTGACCAGGTTATTTTCCTCTCGAGCCCAGCTATGGGGCATATATGAGTTGTGATGATGATGATGATGACAATGTGCATGATGCTTATTCGTTGAAAGGGTATGGCTAGTAGTGGTGGAAGAAAACAGTACTGCTGGGGCGTCTACTCGCATAGGTATGGGAGATAATACTCGAAGATTAGTCCTCCGGATACTAATTTTTTTATGTTTGTTATTGCAGAAGTTTCGACTGAGACAACCAATTTTCATGATTTATTTTTATTTGAAAGCTGGTGCTTCCCGTGTGGTGCTGTTTTGGTTCGGTTTTGTTAATGGACGAGGAAACGGTTAAAGTCGGTTTTGTTAAAAAAATACACTCGAATTGAGAGCCTATTCCTTTTTTGGAGTTGATAAAACGCATATTAAAAAAAAAATCATGCGGGTACTATTATTAATAGAAATTTCCAAAACAAACATTATAATTTAAGACTTAGTTCTCAAGTTAGGCTCACCTGCTTATTATTTATACCTTCTCCGTAGTTCGAACCACATCATAGTAACCGCATATCTGATAATATTACAAAGGATTGTTCGACGTAAAGAGACCGCTAGAAACTACAATGTAGCTAATCTATTTATATTTACCAATCATGTTTGCATACAGTTTGTTTAACAGATTAATCTGAGAAATTCATTCATTAATTTTAGCTCATATACGTTCCACTGTTGGGATCAGGCCTCCTCCACAATAGGAAGGAAATTGACCTTCTATACCACGTTGGTCAGAGTTTTCCTTCTCTTGCATATTATATATTATATGTATATTCAATCCCGTAGTCGTCTTTTACGACACCCACGGGCAAGAGAGGGGGTGGTGAATTATATGATGATGGTCTTTGATGAATGATGATGTTATTTATAACAGTTCGCTTAAAAATTACCATATCTATTTTAATATCAACAGATCACAGTAAATAATACAATAAAAACTTTAAAAAATAAACTATGTAAGTAAGTTGTCTAGTATTTTTTTACATTTAAATTTTTATTTAAAATTAAAAAAATATTAATTCGAAGGCGCCTGGACTTTGACTTTTTCCATTGGTCTTAATTTTTGCCTCATGCCGCCCTAGCCGAGGCCGTGGGTGACCTGACCTGGGATTAGTCCGTCACCCACCGAGAGGCCGACTGCGTGAGGAAAGACCGACGTTCTTCCCGAGGGGGGGGACGTTGTTCGATGGGAGAGTACCCCAAATAGAGGGTATTCCGTCGGGCCGACCACTGATGACAAGTAACCCTGCTTCGGTGGTCGGCCCAACGACGAAGGCGACGAGCATCGTGGGTGGGTTGAGAGTGTGCGTGCTTACGCCCCTCTGTCGCCCCGGACGGAGTGGTGCGAGGAGCGCGCCGACCACAACCCACCCAAAAAAAAATTGGTCTTAATTTTTAAATAGAAATCTTGCATTCAAGAATTAGTGAAACATTTTAACAATGAAAGTACTCAGTGTCGTTAAAATTCGTTCTGCGCTTATGAGTCTTAAATCCAGAAAAGTGATCAGTCACGTATATATTAGCAGAAACATCTAAGTATATTTCAATGTAATCGTTGAAACATATAAAACAGGAATTCAGTTACGAAACTAATTAACTTTATAGACGTTATTCTGTTAAATAATGCTTTACCGCTGATCTCCTCTGGGAAATAGCGTATTACAAAACTATATATTGAAGGAACGGATGAATTAAACTTAAATGAAAGGCTTAAAGTAAGATTCAGCCGTTGACGTAATAATTCAGTGTTATCATTATCATCATCTCATATACATCCCACTGATGGGCTTGAGGAGGAAGGAGGAGGCTCCACAATAGGAAGGAAATTAACCTCACTTGTTAAACGGGTTTTATTTCGAGTTTTCTTTCTGTTGCTTAGATATTATCTGCAATAAAACCTTGGTCGCCTTTTACGACACCTACGAGCAAGAGAGGGGTTGGTGAATTGTATTCTTACCCCGTCATCATATGGGAAATAGTCATAAAAAGAATTATGGTCTTGATATTTTACTGTTATTTTTCCATGACGAATGAAACATATATTTTTTTTAATTTTTCGCGTGGTGAAGGAGTAAAATACAATTCACCACATGCTCTCTTACCATGGGTGTTGTAAAAGACGCCTAAAAGATTAACTATGCATATAACATCTAAGCAAGAGAAGACGGAAGACAGGGGTTAATTTCGAGTTTCTCTTCTCTTGCATAGATATTAGGTATATGCATATTGCAATTCCTTAGTCGTCTTTCACGACACCCTCGGGCAAGAGAGTGGGTGGTAAACTGTATTTTTACTCAGTCACCATACGGCAATATCCCGAAAAATAGGTTATTTTTATATAAAAACGCCTTTTTATTTTTTATCAACTCTATTATATCGGTGTACGCACTTCGCTTGCGAGTGAACTCAAATCCCTTAGGTAAACAGTAAACATATTTTCTTACGATCAAACCGATATTTTTCCAGAAGCTTTCTTGCCTTACATATCTTTTAATAGAAAGGACATTTAGAGTACAGGGAAACACGTAAAGTAATTGTACCTACTGTGTTTATTACCCTTGTTTCCATTTATTTTCGTGGCTGATAACATTTCTGAGTGGAATTGTACGATTAATGTTGTTTAATTTTTTTTTATTGCAAACGACCAAACCTGATAGTAAATGATAATGCTGAACTTTTACTGTGCCGCTACTGATCGTGAAGAAAGTGAAGAGAGTGTGAATGCTTGCAGTGAGGTTCAGTGATCAAAACCCATCGCACGTAAACACCCTCTGAAAGTTGGGCTTCTGACTGTCTTGCTCACTGAACGAAGTGCAGTATCAAATTGCTACTACTCAGACGTCGATTTTCTGTCAGAGCATGGTACTACCCCGGAAGGACTAGCCCGCGGCGGTAGATAAATGACTATCGGCAGTGTAGTGCTACCACATACAGTTTAATTAGTTTCTTATCCGTTATCTTCTCTTTTTTACATACGTGTAGTTGGTTTCACTAGATTGTCTGACCAGTATAATAAGGTCAATTTCCCTGTTGAGAAATCTTGAGCCCAGTGTGCACGTGTATTGGCTGAGATGAATATAAAAACTGCAAATGAATTGTATCCAATTTTCTTTTAATATTTCAGCAGTATTTGAAAACAAAATCCTACCATGTATGTACCTCGTATGTATGTTAAAACAACCTTCTGATCCATTTTAAGCCAATGTGTCGTAGATCATGAATTATTTTCGTGCAAACCGAACACCGATTTGTTAAAGCGCAGTCGTAATTGGGCCAACGTTTGAGTTTTATTCAATGTTTCAATAGTGCTAAAAATCACCGCACAGCATTCTGTCGTCCCATATAAATCATAAGCGTATATGATTGTTATTATAATATATATTAATAGAGAAACCGTTATAGAACTATATTGCAGACGATGATTATATATATATATAATCATCATCATCATTTCAGTCTATCGCTGTCCACTGCTGGACGTAAGCCTCCCTCATGTTACGCCACAAAGTGCAGTCCTGTGCCGTCGGCTTCCAACAACGCTCAACAACTTTCACCAGGTCTTCGGTCCACTTACACAGTGGTGGGGTGTCCTACACTGCGTCGTCCGATGCGTGGTCGCCACTCGAGAACCCTTCTTCTCCAGGGGTTGTCGGTTCGTCGAGCGATGTGGCTTGCTCATTGTCACTTCAGCGTGATAATTCTTAATATATCGGGTGCCAAGATTTAATAACTAATTCTGTAGTGAGTAGATATAAATCTCTCTAATAATGATGACTTGTTCGACGTGAGACGTCTAAGTCCGCTCGACCATGAACGCTGAAAATTATTCTAAACGCCGGGCAATCAAATCTGAAATCCGTAAATATAGTTTTATATGTGTAATACTTGCGTAAACATAAGAAATTATTACTCGATATATTTTTATTATACCTTTCACTACGTTGATAATGAACTAGACAGAACCGGCCAATCTCAGTTTGAGCACTTTTTATGTAGGCGCTTACACTTAAGCTGGTTAAATGAGGTCCACAGCTGTATTTGAACCGGGATTACGGTAGATATATTGTTATGGTACATTGTGAGTGTGGCTTCCGTAGAAATACTTATGTTATTACTAACAATTGTAGTTTTTTCTTGTTGTTATAAATGTTGTCTAGTGTAATGGATTTTATGTTAATGATATTTTACGTTTGTTATTCTGATTTTATGTTATTGTACTTATATATTTTTAATGTTGATTTCATTGCCTTCAATTTGTTAATTAACTAGTGATTTGTGTTCATAGCTTATAATAAGATTTTTTTTTATGATTATCTCAGCCATGCAATGGAATTTTCTACCGATAGGGCCGGGCCACACGGCGCGGCACCGCATTACAAGGCACCGCACTGGCGGCCACATGAGCATTGCGGCATCGCAACGTACCTACGGCCCGGTGCCGCTGCGGCACCTTAACAGGGTTGGCTTGGTTTATTAGTAATTTGGTATTGAGAATCAACGAGCGTACACTCTTCCCTATGCCGTACAAACAACTGAACGACACCGCTGCGGTACCACACTGCTTGCAATGCTTGCATCCCTCCCCGTCTCGTCTTCCTCGCGCCGTTGTGCGGTACGCCTGCGATGCGGCGCCGGAGCGGCACCGAACACGCCGTGTGGTATGCCATACATTTTTATATGTAGGAAACCGTTGCGGCACCACTCAGGCGTCGTGCCGGAGCCGTACCGCACCGTGTGGTTTGGCCCTTATGTTTATAAGACAATTACCGGCAAATTAAAAATTTGCACTAACTTCCGGCACCACCACTTTAGTACCGCACTAGGTTTTTCAACATTTATTTTTAATCATCTATAAGCTATAAAAAGCCGTACATTAATAATTAGTCATAATTCCTCACTTGTACCTGAGAAATGCCATTTACTCACGTACTCACCTGTACCGCTCAGAAAAGACGGCATAGCGCTCAGAGTTATTTTATGATATAGTAACAGTCTTCTAAGCGTTATTCACGTTGGTACATTTCACAGGTTAATTTTTTCCATGGGCTTGGATTTATCTTGTGGTGACGGTGTAAGAATACAATTCATCACATCTTGCCCGTAGATATCGTAAAAGACTAAAGGATTATAATATGCATACAACATTTATGCAAGAGTAGAAAAAAATTAAATTAAACCCTGTACTAATCCATCTAACCAGCAGGGTATAGTAGGTCTATTTCTGCCGTTATGGAAGGTGGTTTGAGCCCAGCAATGAGACGTATTTGAGCTGTGATAATGATGATGAATGCTATATCATCCACCACCATCACTGTCAGAATGACCAATTATCCAAATACTTTTTTATTGAATATGGTACTGACATATGTATAACATTCTTAGCCTTTAAAGTATTTGAATATTTGGTCATTCCAATTCTGGTAAAATTAATATCTAGAGTCTTGAACACAAATGTCTTATAACCGATATCCTTAGTGGCTCGTCCTGATTCTAAACAAATGACTTAATTTCATCAAAACCACTTCACCTCTTATTGAGCTTTGATGAAATTGAGGTTGTAAATAAAACTACGGATTTTATCGCATTTGCATTTGATTTTTCAGCGTTCATGGTCCCAGGCGGACTGTAAAGTGTTCGAAACGTCGGGCAATCAAAAATCGAATACAAACGCTATAACACCCATAAAGTAGTTTGATTTTATTAACAATGTGTAATACTCGTGTAAACATCAGAATTTGAGGTTTGATAAAACATCGTCTTTTTCAGGTTTGTAGGAAATAAATGATATAAAATTGCCAAGAAGTTAAAAATATTCTATGAAACTAGACAAAAAGATTTCTTTAAGTTTTTATGTACATGGCACAGCCATTTTGAAGTCCGGTATACGTTTATTTATCGGAGGTCGCCCCAAATAGGGGGTATTCCATCGGGCCGACCACTGATGACAAGTAACCCTGCTCCGGTGGTCGACCCAACGACGAAGGCGACGTGCACGTGGGTGGGTTGCGGGTGTGCGTGCTTACGCCCCTCTGTCGCCCCGGACGGAGTGGTGCGAGGAGCGCGCCGACCGCAACCCACCCCAAAAAAAAAATGTAAATATAACAACTATGCAAGAGAAGAAAAATTCGATATAAAGCCTTATACTATCCTATCTGACCAATGTTCTATAGTATGTAAATTGCCCTCCAATCGTGGAAGAAGCTCGAACCCAGTACTGGGTCGTATATGAGCTTTAATGAATGAATGATGATGAGCGATGAGAAATTATTGCCCTACAGGCACATATTCTCTAGTTGTATTTTTAATGTAGCTTAAATTCAGTTTGCATTGGTTGTTTATTATCTCATAAAATTATATCTATGCATTTTTTTAAAGACAGACACACCGCACTTAGGAATTAATCGTTATGTAGCTAACTACAAATACGCAGACACAAATAATACTAAGAGCAACAATTTTCGGGAGGGTACCCTAAATAGGGGGTATTCCGTCGGGCCGACCATTGGTGACAAGTAACCCTGCTCCGGTGGTTGGTCCAACGACGAAGGCGACGTGGTATTCCGGTGGGTTGCGGGTGTGCGTGCTTACGCCCCTCTGTCGCCCCGGACAGAGTGGTGCGAGGAGCGCGCCGACCGCAGCCCACTCCAAAAAAAAGGGTAACAATTTTTGGATCGCATAAAGTATTGTCCTGCGTAGAAATCAAACCTTATTACGGGTTTTGCACGCAATTTGCTGCGGTAGGTTCATATGTTTACAACTTCATCATCTATGCAATCAGTTTCATAACCATTCTCGTACATTTACTATTAAAAATAAAATTTTAAATAGGATCCGTAGAAGATTGAGAGATTCGGGTATAGACGGAACATTGAGCATACTGAATTGAGTTAGTATAAATCGAATAGCTGTGGTGCATTTCGAATACATTATTTTAAATTCTCTGTATGACAATAAAGATAACAACTACTGCTTCCTTTTCTCGGTAGTAGATAATATCAATGTAAGATACGGCAAATTGGAACGAAAACTTCATGCCAACGAAAATATTTTAGGTGATTTATCTTCTTAATACTGAATACTCTAGTGTTTAAAATTAGACTGTAAATGGGCTAAAAGAAGAAAATTCTTAAATGATTTCGCCTCGAATTAAGATTTCAGATTCGAGAGAAACATTTTGAAATCTGAATAAATCTAAATCCTCATCTATATGTATCCTAATCTGGGCTCGAGTCTCCTTCATAACAGAAGGGAAATTGACTTTCTTTGCTGATCAAACGGTTTGGTATAGGATGTTACTTAGAGTTTGCCTTTTCTTCCACAGATATTATCTCTCTTAGTCGATTTATACGACACCCATGGGCAAGAAAATGGGGTTGAGAAACATATTTTTACTCCGTCACTGCAGACATTTATATATATTTCTTTCTATCTATATATATATATATATATATATATATAAATCAATCGCTGTTCGTTAGTCTCGCTAAAACTCAAAAACGGCTGAACCGATTTGTCTAATTTTGGTCTTGAATTATTTGTGGAAGTCTAGGGAAGGTTTATACGGTGAGAAAATATGGAAAATTGCGAGTAAAATACTAATAATATAATTATATTTTCCCATACAAACCGTTCTTACCTGTCAAACATTTGACGTTTGTCCCGTCGGTTCGACATTTTTAGCATAATTACATGTAGATCTAAATTAAAAAGGTTTTGGAATCGATAACAAAAGGCGGTTTATCCCTTAGTCGTCTTTTACGACACACACGGCTGGTGTATTGTATTAAACCTTAATTGTACTAAAACCAAATTGTACTAAAACCAAACTGATAAATAGTAAAATAAAATAATTATTAAAAAGGCGGTGCGAAGTTCGCCGGGTCATCTAGTCTTTATATATAAATTTCTTGTGTACGTGTGTTTGATGAATTTTTTTGTGTGTGTTCAAGGTGGTTCGAGGATGGTTTAGATTCATAATTGGACCCGGTAGGTGGCACTCTTCGGTCAGGACAATAACATAACTTGAGAACGACTTTACCGATATCGTCCATTTTGTTTTTAGGTTTTCTAATACTTTGAAAAGGTATTTACGAAAAAAATAAGAAAGTATAGCGCAGAAAATTATAACCGGGTCCAATTATGAATCTAAACCATTCTCGAATCCCCTTGAATATGAACAAAACATTTCATCAACATAGGTCTAGCCATTTAGGAGGCGAAGAAATTTATATACAGAGTGTATCAAGTTATGGGGCAACTAGTCAAACGGGAGTTAGGCAATGGTGGTAGGAACCCAAGAAAAAAAATTTAAGGAAAAATATTGATTCGTTAATGAATTAGAGACATGTAAAATTTTCAATTTTGTCATCGATTTTTCGTGTAAATCTGATTGAAATGTATAAAGTCAATGATACTTAATCTGCGATATATTCGTACTTTGTTAAATGTTCAATAGAAATTGAATAAATCAATTATTACGTTTGCATAAGCACGACAAACTTCGCTTTAAATCAGCTGATCGGCCGATTACCGTTGGCGGCTCGCGTTTGTACCTACATGTCATTGAAGCGTTTGCGCAATTCTAGGTATAAATGAATGAAATTATACAGTCGAAGCTTTACATGCCTATATGTATCCTGTCTGTATATGTCTACATAATACGTAACATTTAAGGCATAGACTCTTAGACACACATTTTTGAAGTCACTATAACTTTTATGTTATATTGTTTTTTGTGTAATATACATTCTAATTACGATCTATGACCGTTAAACTACAATATACTCGAACAGTTGCCCCATAACCTGATACACCCTGCATAAAGATATAAAATTAATGTATATTTTTATTATTTATATATTCGTCCGTGTGAGGTGTGAGGGAGTAAGAATACAGTTCATAAGGTTATTATTTACCAGTGGGCGTCGTAAAAGACGACTAAAGGATGTTATATGATATATATGTGAGCTGAGTAACAGAATGTAAAACGTGACGGATGTAGCTAATCTACAAATATGCAGAGTTTAGGGTTATGATCTTAAGATTTCAACCCTCCTCATACTGATGGCGACCCATTACCGTTTCCATCGCTATGGACACCATAGTTTGAGACAGTGATAAATTGACCTTTAACTGATGTGTGATGTGTGCCACAAATCCGGGTCATACCCTTCATATCGGTTAGACTAGCAATAGTGATTTAAGTGACAAATTGTAGCGCAGTGTTATGTGTTGGATATTTTTGGACATATTAAATACTGGTTCGATCTATAGAATTAAACAGTTGCCTATTTTATCGGAATTTGTAATTAAACGCAGCGATGGCTTGTTCTTTTTTTTTTTTTAAATAGCGTTATTTTTTTTAAGTCATCATCAACGCAGTCCACATACGTCCCACTGTTGGGACGAGCCTAATTGGAGGGAATTTGATGTAGTATACCATGCTGGTCAGACATGTTGGCATAGGCTTTTATATCGAGTTTTCCTTCTCTTGCACAGATGTTATGTGCATATTATATCCCATAGTCGTCTTTTACGACATCTACGGTTACGACAGGGAGTGGTGAATTGTATTCTTACTCCGTCACCATACGGAATTTTGAGTTAAGTATTATTTATTTATTTAAACTTTAGCACACGAAAATAAGGTACATGGCGGACTTAATGCCTTAGGCATTTTCTGCCAGTCAACCACGGGTGGAGCAGAAATAATTTAGGCAGGTGCAATAATTGTTAAAATTGTAAGGGGTAATTGTTAAAATTTGGTTATCCAAGTATAGCAATTATATTCTTATACACTATACACACAAACACACGGTTATTTGCACGACACCTATGCCTAAAATAGCAATTAAAAAAATTTTGTCTGTCTGTCTGTCTGTTTGTTCCGGGTAATCTTCAAAACGGCTGGACCGATTTCATAAATTCTTTCACCAATGGAAAGCTATAATATCAGGGCGTAAACTAGGCTATATTTTATCCCGGTATTCCCATGGGAACGGGAACTACGCGGGTAAAACGACTATAACCTATAACCGAAGCGAAACGAGGGCGGGTTGCTAGTAAACAATATATCCTTTTAAGGAATAAATGATTGTATTACAGAAGACTTTCAACAATTATTTGTAAATTTTTGAATATTTAAATATAGGACTACAGTGTTAGTTGGACCACACCGTCAACAGTTGTCTGTCTCGAACCGCGGGCCGGACCGTCCGGGGTAGTACCATACTCTCGCAGAAAATCTACGTCTTTTTTTTTTTTTTTTTGTAGGTGGGCTGCGGTCGGCGCGCCTCCGCACCACTCCATCCGGGGCGACAGAGGGGCTTAAGCACGCAACTCCCGCAACCCACCCGAAAACCACGTCGCCTTCGTCTTTGGGCCGACCACCGGAGCAGGGTTACTTGACATCAGTGGTCGGCCCGACGGAATAGAATATTGGGGTACCCTCTCATCGACCGACGTCCCCCCCCTCGGGGAGGACGTCGGTCTTTCCTCACGCGGTTGGTCTCTCGGCGGGTGACGGACTAATCCCCGGTCACGTCACTCGCAAGAAAATCTACGTCTTAGTAGTAGCAATGTTTTACTTCATTTCGTTCGGTGAGCGAGAGAGCCGGAAGCCCAACTTTCTGAGGGGATTGCGTGGGTAGACTTTGGTGATGCATTTAGTATCACGGCATCTCATTGGAGACATTCAAACTCCCTTCACATTCATCACGGTAGGCAGCGGTCTAGTAAAGTTTCTTGAGCGGCAAAAATACTTACCATCAGGTGTATTGTTTGCGATAAAATAAATATTTTATTATTTCGTGTGGTGATGGAGTTAAAATACAATTCTCCACCCCCACTCTAGCCCTTGGGTGTTGTAAAAGACGATTAAGGAGATTTTGACGGGAATCTGGAAGTGTCATGTGGTGTTCTTGTATTATATTCAATATCTTAGTGTTTTAACGTGTTATATTAAATAACTAGCAATCCGCCCTCGCTTCGCTTCGGTTATAGGTTATAGTCGTTTTACCCGCGTAGTTCCCATTCCCGTGGGAATACCGGGATAAAATATAGCCTAGTTTACGCCCTGATATTATAGCTTTCCATTGCTGAAAGAATTTTTGAAATCGGTCCAGCCGTTTTGAAGATTACCCGGAACAAACAGACAGACAGACAGACAGATAGACAGACAGACAGACAAAAATTTTTTAATTGCTATTTTAGGCATATGTGTCGTGCAAATAACCGTGTGAGCATGAAAAAAGCCTATTATTTTGACATTACAAACAGACACTCCAATTTTATTTATTGGTATAGATTTTGATGCCATTTTATGTAATATATAGTGGCAAAACGTGAAAAGTGCTGAGGTGTAGTGAATATGATATAAAACTGCTATACATACTTTTTTGTTTCCACCAAAATTCTCAGAAGATACCCCTAATAGTAGCCATTACACTGTTGGAGGTGTCACTTTGACTAACTGACGGACCATTACTGACATGAAGAAATGGATAATTTGAAAAAAAATTATAACTCGACACTGGCAAAAATGGCTTGTATTAATAGCTGATTGCCAAGACAAAAAAAGAAGAAGAAGAAGAAAGACGATTAAGGGATTACAATATGCGTACAACGTCTATGCAAGAGAACCACCCCTACTACTATGGTGTCGTCATCATCATCATCATCGCAGCCCACATACGTCCCACTTTTGAGCTTGGGCCTCCTCCACAATGTGTGGGAATTTGACCTACTATACCGTGCTTTCTTTCTCTTGAACAGATGTTATGTGCATATTATATCCCTTAGTCGTCTTTTACGACAACCACGGGCAAGCGGTGAATTATATTCTTACTCCATCAACACACGGAAAACTGTATTAGGTTAATTTCCCTTTCATTGTAGAGGAGCCTCTATCTCAGTAATGGGATGTATATGAGCTGTAATTATGATATGTATCTATACCAATAAATAAAATTGGAGTGTCTGTTTGTAATGTCAAAATAATAGACTTTTTTCATGCTCACACGATTATTTGCACGACACCTATGCCTAAAATAGCAATTAAAAAATGTTTGTCTGTCTGTCTGTCTGTCTGTTTGTTCCGGGTAATCTTCAAAACGGCTGGACCGATTTCAAAAATTCTTTCACCAATGGAAAGCTATAATATGAGGGCGTAAACTAGGCTATATTTTATCCCGGTACTCCCACGGGAATGGGAACTACGCGGGTAAAACGACTATAACCTATAACCGAAGCGAAACGAGGGCGGGTTGCTAGTTATTAATGTAATTGAATCTATACCAATAAATAAAATTGGAGTGTCTGTTTGTAATGTCAAAATAATAGCCTTTTTTCATGCTCACACGGTTATTTGTACGACACCTATGCCTAAAATAGCAATTAAAAAAATTTTGTCTGTCTGTCTGTCTGTTTGTTCCGGGTAATCTTCAAAACGGCTGGACCGATTTCAAAAATTCTTTCACCAATGGAAAGCTATAATATCAGGGCGTAAACTGGGCTATATTTTATTTTATTATTAATATTATTGAATTTTAAATAAATCTGCAATCCATAGTACCCGTTCATAAATATTTCAACATTTCCACAGTTAATTTTCATATTATTCTAATCATATAATATTTACAAGTTAATATTGCAATAGATACAACTTCGCCATGGGCAAAATTATGTATTAAACGTAAACAAAATATACATATTCAATATAATGCCTCGTTAATTAATTGTTTATTACTAGTTAAACACGAACAACGGTATGTTGTTTGTTTTATCAGGCGTAAATTAGCTAGACAATATTAGGGTGCTTTTGCTTTGCTTTTGCATTAAGTATTTTATGTATTAACTGTGCGGTTATTGGTTAAGTACATAGTCACTCTTATCCACCATAATTATTGTCCTATTAATAATTGCCAACAGTAGTGGCGTAGCTTTCGTTAGACGGGCCCTCTATTAAAAAGTGTGGTCGGACCAAAAGGAAAGTTTTTAAAAATAACAACAAAAGAATTTTTAATTGGATTTTTAGATAAAATGCTTGTCTTAGCAGTTAAAATATTAAATCATTATAACACTTTGGGAATTTTTGATTGATTTTGATGATTCGCAGCCCCTACAGGTATCATTGATACGACTGGTACAACGGTAGCTATGCCTCTGGTCAGCAGCATTCTTGTATACTTATAAAATCAACTGTGGTCGGCAATCTGAGTTCAAGTGTGGAGCTTGGTTAAACTATGAAACTGGGGGATATTTTAAATAGAATGTAGGTAATAGTTTAGAGTTGGAATGCAATTATGGGTGGCAATTATCATCAACAGTATTGTTCTCAGTGAATCTAGCCAAAAGCTTTATAATACCTGTTGATTGCCGGGATGTCTACGGCTGTAGTTGAAATAGTAATCTTATTCAAAATCAAGGAATCGGTTCCACGCAATTGGCGGAGTAGTGTAATACAATGGGTATTTTTGATGTGAAAAATCTATAGACGAGGGTGAACCTAATCTAGCGTGGCGCTTTTTTTTTTTTTTTGTGTGTGACTTAGTTGTTAGCCTCAGATGGCTGTGACAACTTTACCCGGACTGGTGGGTGAGAGCTGAGGGCTCTCAACCCGTTAGCGTGGCGCTTTTTTTTTTTTTGTGACTTAGTTGTTAGCCTCAGATGGCTGTGACAACTTTACCCGGACTGGTGGGTGAGCGCTGAGGGCTCTCAACCGCGAGGCGTTAACGCCTCGCTTGGATATGTACATTTATGTAACGAAACCATAACCAGTTTTAGAATTTTGTACAACGCCATCTAGTGAGCTCAAAATAAATTATTAACCTAAACACATACCTATAGTGTATACTAATGAAAATAAATGTTTATCGAATAAAAAACATCTTTTTACGAAAAAAAAAATCGTAATATTTTGTTAATACTTTATGGCATATTAGTGCCTGTTGTAATTTGTTCTTTTATGCATATATACTTGCACAAAATAATTTAGATGTTTCACATCTGCCAGGCATCCTGAGCGACGGCTCCCTTTTTTATTGCTGATGCTGGCATATGACTATACGTATGTACCGACCCGCACCTAAACAAATGGTATTCATTAGCTCGGCATATATGAATACGTGGCAATTTTCCTACTGTACCATACTTTTTTTTTTTCTTTCACGCTGTGGAAATGCATTTACGCACTATCCCCCGCCGGTTACAGACAGGGGAGTGTGTGTGGGACTCGCCGGCCACAGAAGTGATCGAAATACCCACTAAAACCACAGCGGCCCCTTCCGCGCTTTTACGAGGTGCCGGAGAGATCGTCTGACAACATTCTATCCCCGACACCCCAACGCTTCGCCGTCTGGCCACGTCCTGTCATCATTCAGAGCGGTGGGTGGAGGAGCGCATAGCGGCGTCTCCTCCTCCCTGGTCGTCTCCGGCGGAGCGAGTCAGCGGACGCAAGTGCCTCGCGTGCCCGCTCCGCGGCCTCCTTCCTTGTCATGACAGCCTCACAGAAGGAGGCCATCGACGACCAACAGCTGTCGCTGCCGAGCATCTTGGAGATGATGGTCGGCAGCGACAGGTCTGTTATTCCCAGTTCCGTTGACAGGACGTGGCGCTGAGGCCCCCAGGCGGGGCATACTTCCAGTGTGTGACGCGCATCGTCGATTAGCGCGCCACACTCATGACATCCTGGGGCCTCTTCTCTTCCAATTCTGTTCAGGTACTTACCGAAGACCCCATGTCCGGTAAGCACCTGCACCATCCTAAATGTAAGGCTGCCGTGCCTTCTCCTGAGCCAGCGGTGGAGATGCGGCGCAACCGCCTCCACAGTCCCCCGCCCTGCTACGGGGGACTCTAGATCTTCACTCCACCGCCGGATTACTTCCGTTCGAGCCACTTCTCGAGCTCTGCCCAGTCTCCCTGCGGAGACCTGCTCGCCGTTGACTCGTGCTGTGGCGCAGAACCGGTATACATCCGTCAGCGCTTCTGCCACCAGCGGCCAAGGCGGATCGCCTGCCAGCAGTGTCGCCGCAGTCCAGGACACAGTACGGTAGCCCCTAATAGCCCTTACCGCCATAACCCTCTGCGGTCGTCGCAGAAGGGCTCTGTTGCGGGCGGTGAGGGACTCCGATCAGATAGTGGCACCATACAGTGCCATGGACCGCAGAATGCCGGCGTAGAGTCGCCGGCATGACGACCCAGGACCGCCAGTGTTCGGCAGAAGCCTTCCCAGTGCCGCGGCCGACTTGACGAGCCTCGGGACGAGCTGGGCAAAGTGTGGCCCGAAATTCCAATTTCTTACTGTACCATGCTGGTCAGACAGGTTGGTATAGAATTTTGTTTGGAGGTTTCTTTCTCTTGAGAAGACGACTAAGGGAGTCGGACTTAGTCGTTATACACGCTCTTAGTTTTATGATAATAAGATCTCTCTCTTACGATATAGGGCAAGATAGGGAGTGGTGAATAAAATTCTTATTCCGTCACGTTTCCATCTCACAGTAAATGGTACTATTATCTCTTTATTTTAAAAGAGCCATCAGTCTACAAATGAATGAAATTGAATTAATGAAACTGTTTTAACATTTTTGTTTATGTTAGTGAGGTATGTTTACTTATCGAATTTCGTGGAAGGCAAGCTCACGTCTAGTTCAAGGTGTTGTAAAAGGAATTATGAATCAGCTTTATAATTCTATGTTTGATTTATTATTCTCTATGTACCATATACAATATGAGATTTCAGAAGATAATTACTCGTAACTCGTCAAAAGAGATTGTAGGCTTTTACATAAGATACGCTGCGGTTCTAGTGGTTTTGGCAGGTTCTTTTTGGGCATAGTTGCTTGAGTTTTGATGTGAAAAATCTATAGACGAAGGTAAACTTGATCGTTGGTGTGGTGTAAAGCGACGCATGGCGTAGCGAAGCATCGCCACGCGTATGTTAGTAGGTGTAGTTCCGACCAATTATCACAGTAATATCGTCAGAGGCATCGAATTCATCGAATACTATTACAGAAATCAATGATTAAAAGAATATAGTTGTTACAATTTGAAATATTTTTGAATTTTTAATTCTAGTATTTAATGAACACAATTTTTTATTGAATAAAAATATTTAATTTATACATTATGCCATATTAGTTCCTGTCGTAATCTGTTTGTTCTTTTATGCATTGTATAAAATATGTTCGATGTTTCACATCTGCCAGGCGTCCTGAGCGACGGCGCACTTTTTTTCTTTACCTGGATTAAAATAGACAGGCGGTTTCTTCACTTCACAGACTATGGCTTGGATAACATAACATTATAAATTCGCTAAGACACATTGGGCGAACCACTCCCAGTCATGGCAAAGACTATCTAGCAGAGAAGTCACCGCCTTCTTTTGTGAGGAGAATATAGAGTCTTGGGCAGAATAGCATATTGACACACTGCAGTGCAGACGTTGAGAGAAGCAGTCATGGTAAAGACTTTGCAGTCGAGGTACTACCACCTTCTTTTTAGGTGATGTATGTAAGAAGGTTTTTCTTCTACATGCGCATAGAATCACGAAATATATTACACAAGACTTAAATAAACTAAAATATCCTTACCCTATAGGATAGGAAGATAAGAATGATTGAAATAAAAAAGTTTCATAGGAAAATAATCTATTTTAATATCCACCGAGGAAAGAAAATAACGGTTACTAAGTTTACTCACAAAATCGATTGGTGGGCATTTAATTTACTTTTTTGTTAAACTAATTCTCTACATTTTTTTTTTTTTTTTTTTTTTTTTTTTTTTTTTTTTTTTTTTTTTTTTTTTTTTGGGTGGGTCGCGGTCGGCGCGCCTCCGCACCACTCCGTCCGGGGCGACAGAGGGGCTTAAGCATGCAACTCCCGCAACCCACCCGAAAACCACCTCGCCTTCGTCATTGGGCCGACCACCGGAGCAGGTTTACTTGTCGTCAGTGGTCGGCCCGACGGAATACCCCCTACGCGGGGTACCCTCCCATCGACCGACGTCCCCCCTCGGGGAGGACGTCGGTCTTTCCTCACGCGGTCGGCCTCTCGGCGGGTGACGGACTAATCCCCGGTCACGTCACCCGCGGCCTCGGCTAGGGCGGCATGAGGCGCAGATAGTTGCGCCTGCGCCGCCCCAGTCGCCGGCGGCGGATCTCCTCATCGAGGCTGCGCTCCACGCGCAGACGATCCGCCGCCTCCTTCTGCGAGATCACTGTCTCGCAGAAGGCTGCGACCGCGTCCCAGTTCCTGACGCTGTCGACCATCGCCCTAGCGATGGCCGGCAGCGTCAGGTCGGCACCGATGATTGCGACGAGTTCACGGCGCTGCACTGCCCAAGCCGCGCAGGCCTCGAGCGTGTGGCGCGCCGTGTCCTCGTCGCAATCGCAGTGGTGGCAGGACGGTGTACTCTCCCTCCTCACGACCCTGTGCAGGTATTTGGCGAAGCTCCCGTGCCCCGTCAACACCTGCACTAGTCGGAAGGAGAGCACCCCGTGCCGCCTCTCCAACCACTGCATCAGCACCGGCCGGAAGGCCTCCACGGTTCGCACCCCGAACCGAGGCCTCTCCAGCCGGACTGCCCAACGGGCAATGACGTCTCGGCGGGCGTCGACGCGCCAGGCGGTGAGATCCCTTAACGAGATCACACCGCCCTCCCCGCGCACCCCCGACACCCGCCGATACAACTCGGCGAGCATTTCCGCCTCCAGGTCCCACGGGGGAGTCCCGGCCAATAGGCACGCTGCCTCCGTCGCAACCGTGCGGTATCCGCGGATGGCCCTGACCGCCATGACCCTCTGTGGTCGCCACAGAAGGGCCCTAAGTCGGACGGTCAAGGACCCCGCCCACACCGGTGCGCCGTACAGGGCCATCGACCGGATGACCCCCGTGTACAGCCGTCGGCACGTAGCGCTCGGTCCGCCCACGTTCGGCATTAGCCACGATAGGGCGGACGCCGCGCCGACGAGCCGCGGAGCGAGCCTGCGGAAATGCTCCCGGAACCACCATTGCCCGTCGAGCACCAGGCCCAAGTACCTCATATGGGCCCGGATGCTGATGTCAACCGATCGGACGGTGATCGAGACGCCGATGGGAGGGCTCATAAGGCGCCCATGGAACAAGAGGGCCTCCGTCTTGTCCAGGGCGACCCTCAACCCCAGCGCCTCGATCCGCCTGACGACCTCTTCGGTGCCATAGGTCGCCAGGCTTACCGCCTCTTCTAGCGTCCCACCGCGGGCTGTGACGAGCGTGTCGTCGGCGTAACAAATCACGCCCAGCCCGGGCGGGAGGCTCCCCCGCAACGCCCAGTCGTAGCCGATGTTCCACAGGGTGGGTCCGAGGACCGACCCCTGCGGGACACCGCACGTCATGGGCGTTCGCACAACGTCCCCTGCTCGGTTGGTACAGAGGACGCTGCGCCCCACCAAATAGTCTGCCACTAGCCGCCTCAGGTAAGCTGGCACTCCGTGATACCGGAGCGCCTCCCTGATGCAGCTGAATGGCAGACTATTGAATGCGTTGGCGATGTCTAGGGACACCGCCAACAGCACTCCCCCACCGGTGACGGCCTCAGTCGCCACGGCCCTCAGGCGCAACAGAGCCGCGATCGTCGAACGACCCCTCCTAAACCCAAACTGGGCGTCCGACAGATCGGGCCCCGTGCCGACGAGGTGCCGCTCGATGCGGGCAGCTACCACCCTCTCCAGTAGCTTGCCCGTGTCATCGAGCAGCACGATAGGCCTGTAGGCCGAAGGCGACCCCGGAGACCGTCCCGGCTTCGGCAGGAGCACCAGCCTTCCCTCCTTCCAGCACCCAGGGAACCGTCCGGACGCTAAACACGCGTCGAACAGCTCCCTGAGGCGGGGACCCAGGTGGTCGAGGACCAGGCCCAACACGCGGTTTGGAACACCGTCGGGCCCGGGGGCGGTGGACTTTGCGCACATGCGCGCCACCGCCACTCCCATCTCGGGTTCCGTGATGGGCGGAACACTGTCGTCGTCGGCCTCCCGGTCAGTGTCTGGCGGAGCCATGACCGGGGGCGTGTGTTCCGCCCGCCGCGGGAACAGGTCCCCGACGACCCGGGTGAGAAGGCTGGGCTGGAGAGTCTCGGTGAGGGGAAGGCCCCGCGCGCGGAGCTTATTCAGCACCGCGCGATAGGGGCGTCCCCAGGGGTCACGATCGAGACCGTCCAGCATCTCCTGCCGACTGACGTCCTTGGCGGAGCGGACGGCCAGCCTGAAGGCCGACCGCGCATTGCGGTAGCCCTCATACAGCAAGGCCTCCCGCTCCGCGTCACGTTGCCGCCGCCGGCTGCGGGTGTAGGCCCTCCGGGCGCGAATGCACGCGGCCCGGAGATCCGCCAGCTCCCGGGACCACCAGTGGACCGCCCTCCTCGGGGGCGGACGCCGTACCCGGGGCATGGCCGCATCGCAGATCTGCGTCAACGCACTGCGGATGCGGCCAGCCTCGGCGTCCACCCCGTCCGACTGGTTGGCAGAGGACAGCCACGAGTAAACGATGGCTGTCTCCGCCAGCTGGTCCCGGTCTAAGCGACCCACAGCCCATCGCGGGAACGCAGGACGTCCATCCGCCCCGTGACCCCTGCTGGGCGTCGGGATTACCGGGGAGACCTCCATCCGGATATACCGGTGGTCCGACAAGGTCTCCACCTCCTCCACGACGCGCCAGCTCCCCACGCGTGCGGCGACCTCGGGGCTAGCGAACGAAAGGTCCACTATCGACCCGCCCCGTTGTCGCACGCACGTATGCACCGAGCCCCTGTTCAGCAAACAGAGGCCCAGTGCCGCCGCCCACTCCTCGATCGCCCGTCCTCGGTCGTTCGTCCGGGGAGACCCCCACGCCACGGACTTGGCGTTGAAGTCCCCCAAGACGAAGACCTGGCGCGATGCCATTCGCCGTAACGAGGCCTCCATGATGGTGAGGGAGGCCTCGAAATCGGTCACACTCCAGTTAGGGGAGAGATAGACTCCGAGGAGCGTAATCTCCCCCCAGTCCGCCGCGACGTATCCGACGCCCCTGTCCCTAAGGGTCAGAGGCGACGAAGGCCACGACGTGGAGGCGACGATTGCCACGGTGCCATCGGTGCTACCCAACCAGTTAGGCCGGTCGGGCACCACGTACGGCTCCGCGGCTACGGCTACTCCTATCAACCACTCCGCCATGGCTTGCAGGAACACGTCCTGCGCACCGGCGGTGTGGTTGAGGTTGGCCTGGAGGAGACGAATGGATACGGGGTCCATTAACGGTCCGTATCCATCGTCACCTCCTCCGCGCTGACGGGCGATCGGGCCGCGCTCGGAGCGGGGACTGGCCCGGTCGATGGGCCGTCCCGCCCCTTCGGGGCCGATGCCGGGGGTCTGCAGTCCCCAGAGCCCATGCGGTGTTTGGCAGGCCTATTGCCTGCCGCACACGCGGGGCAGTGGGGCACCGCAGAGCACGATGCCGCCTGGTGTCCGGTCTGACCGCAACGGAAACATAGCCCGCTGCAGTCAAAGCAGTTTTTGCATGTCGGTCGGGTATGCCCGACCGCCATGCATTTGTAACACCTCGCGGGCCGGGGCTCTAGCACGGTTACCCGCGCCGAGCTCCAGCCCACGAGGAGCCTGCCTGAGTCGGCCAATTGCTTGACCGACTCCACCGGACACTGCACCCAGGCAGCACCGACGCCGCCCGGACCAGTGCGGATGGTGCCAATCCGGACGGTGTCCGAGGCACATCCGGTACGCGCCATAATGGCCTCCCGGACGTCCTCCACCGTCACGGAATCGTCCAAGCCCGTCAGGCGCATCTCTGCGCACTTGACAGGCCTGGCGATTCGGACACCATCCTCCGGCCCGAACAGCCCCCTCAACATCGTGGCCAAACTATCGGCCGTCTTCGCGCCCTCGGCCCCAGGGAACTCGAGTATTCGAGCCCCTGTCCGGGCCTTGCGGGTCCTCGCCTCGACGCCCCCGATACCAGAGACGTCCAGCTCCCGCCGGGCGCGTTTTAGGACGGCCTCATAGTTGAGGCCCCTCTCAGCCGCCTCAGGCAGCACGGTGATGACCACCGCGGCCGTCTTCGGCGACTTGAGGCCCCTACGCGACCTTTTCTTCCCCTTTCTGCCGGCTCCCGCCTGGGGAGCGGCGGCCACGGCGGCACTCTTGGCCGCCGCTCTCCGCTTCTGGCCGCGTGCCTTCCTGCTCCGCTCAGCCACCTGCCAGCCCTGTTCGAGCCTGGCAGCAGCGCTGAGCGCAGCAGGAGCGGTCGCGGGTGCGCTGGCTGGCGCCTGCGGTGCAGCCGCTGGCGCCGGCCGCGGCCCGGCCTTGGCGGGAGCCGGCACCTTGCCGGCCTTCTTGGCCCCCTTGGGCCCGGCCGCGGCCGCAGCGTAGCTCACCACGCGGCCACCCTGACAGGGCAGCGGGGTGGGAGCTGACGCTTGCGGCCGCCTCGCCTTGTCCGCGGCGAGCGGCGGTCGGAGGGGCGGCTCAGGCGGGAGCCTGGCCGCTACGGCGGCGATACGCGCATCCACCATCACCCCTACTCGGGCTAGGATCACGCGTACCGCCGACTCCGACACGCCGTGCACCTCGTCGGGCGGCGGCCCCTCCCCCCTCCGAGGTCTGCCGCGGCCACGAGCCGGCGGAGGGACCACGACGAGGGGAGGAAGCGCCGAAGCCGCGACGGGTGCAGCTGGCGCAGCAGCCGCGACGGGCGCAGCCGGCGCCACGGGCGCAGACGACGGGCCCGCCCTCCCCGGCGCAGCCCGTTTCGGTGGCGACGCTGGCACAGGCGGCGCGGCCGGCGCCAGGCGCGCGAACTGGGCCCGCAGGTCGGCCATCTCCTTGGCCAACCCGCGGTTCTCCCGTCGCACCGCCGATAGCTCCGTCTCCAGCTTGCGGTTGCGTTCCCGCAAGCCGGAGACCTCCTCACTAAGGCGGGCGTTCGCAGCCTGAAGGGCCGCCACCTCGCCACCGTGGTCAGCCGGACCCGGCGTCCCCGGCCTCGCCACCACCGCCGATCCTCGGCCTCTGCGCCCCCGGCGCATGGTCGGGACCTTGGGAGGAGGCATGATGATGGAACTCCCCTCCGAGTCGGTGTTGGAGCGGCCACCCTCTTGCAGGGGGCGCTTCCAGGGTCTCGGGGGGAGGGCCTCCTCCCTCTTCCTCGCACTTGGGGCTGGAGCTGGCGCCTTTGCAGCCCCCTCCGTCCTCTTCCTCGGCGACGACGACGACGACGACGGCAACGACGACGGCCTAACAGCACCCTCGACTGACGGCGCGCCTAGCATCTGCCTACCACACCCTCGACTGACGGCGCATCCACCGCCCTCGTCCCTACTCCGGCCGACTAGCACCCAAGGGGTGCTGCACTCCTCGGCGGACGGCTCTGCGGCACTTCCGCCCACGTCCGTCAGCTCCATCTCCGATGCCTCGGATGGCCCTGCGGCACTGCCGCCCTCATCCTGCGACGGCTCTGCGGCAATGCCGCCCTCATCGCTCGACAGCTCGGAGCGTTCGCCTGCTAACCTTATGCACGGCTCTGCGGCAATGCCGCCCTCGTGCTCGGACCCGCTGCTGCTGCCGCTCTCCTCACGCGGCGGCCCTGCAGTGGTCTCCAACTTCTCTTCCGACGGCTGGGCAGCAACGCCACCCCCGTCCCGCGACGGCCCTGCAGCAGCAATGCTGCCGCCCTCGTCGCGTGCGGCAATGGCTTCAGCCTTCATCCGCGCCCGCCACGCCTTCGATGCATTGGCGCTAATGCGGGCTCGTGCAGCGGCGGAACGCCTCGGCTTCGTCCTCCGGGTCTTCTTCCGCACCTGCACCTCCTCCTCGTTCCCCCTCCCCCCCTGAGCCACTTGATGTTGAGCCGGGCTCTCGGCTTCTGAGGCAGTAGTTGTCCCCCACCCATACGATTGGGGACTGACTGTGCCGGGACTTGGGCGCGACTCCAAATGGACGTCGCGCGCAAGCACCGGCACAGCAAGGGATTCCCCGGCCTGGCCGGGACCCTCTGGTGAAGTTAAACGTGTATTGACTTCTGCCATATCTTGTTGGACGTTTTTAAGTCTTGCCTTGACTACCACTCTAACGACTGGACGCTCGCGCGCTTCTTAACCCACCAGTCATACATCTCCTCGCCGAGTGGCCAAACTTAAGATTGGGGTGATTTTTTATAGGGGTTTTCTTCCCCGCGGTCCGAAGACCCCCGGTCCTGACCCCCCTGCTCAGGATTACGGTTTGGGCCTTCCGGGTCTGGCCGCTCGCGAGCGACCGACCCGTCACGCCCCGGGCCGTGACGCAACCGTCCCTGGCGACGGAGTGCCATGAGGCACATCCGCCCCATTGGCCCCGGGTCAGATCCGCCGTGCGCTCTGCCACCAGAGCCGCACGCGGAGACCCCCCCCTGCCGGAATCTTGGCCGTCCAAATGGACGCCTGACGTCCAAATGGACGTTACCAGGGAGCACCACGAGGAGGTGCTCCGGCCGCGCCCCCCTTCTCTTCTCTACATAATGATATCTGATGTTTACGCGAGCACTACACATTGTAAATAAAACTACTTTTACGGATTATATCGCATTTGTATTTGATTTATGATTGCCCGACGTTTCGAACACTTTGCAGCATTCATGGTCACGGGCGGACTAAGGTGTCTCACGTCCAACAAGTAATCGTTATTACAGACATTTATAATTATCTACCCGATACATCGAATCGATGTACGTACGAACGACGAACGTAACGAAGTAATCGTTATTACAGACATTTATAATTATCTACCCAATACATCGATTCGATGTACGTACGAACGACGAACGTAACGAAATAATCGTTATTACAGACATTTATAATTATCTACCCGATACATCCATAGAAAAAAAAAAAAAAAAAATGTATAAGTATATCCATACTAATATTATAAATGCGAAAGTAAGGATGTTTGTTTGTTTGATTGTAACGCTTTCACGCTTAAACCACGGAACCGATTTCAAAAATTCTTTCACCAATGGAAAGCTATAATATCAGGGAGTAACATAGGCTATATTTTATCCCGGTATTCCCACAGGAATGGGAACTATGGCGCGGGTAAAGCGACTGAAACTGAAGCGAAGCGAGGGCGGGTTACTAGTATAACATTACTTTGTCAGTGACTTTTTATATATAAGAGAGATGGTTCTACACTTAAAATAAAATATTACTCTTATTTGACATTTTTCTGTGTTTGTATGGTTGTTAGCCGCTGATTTCACAATCTTACCCAGACTGTGGGTGAACGCTAAGAGCTCTCAAACCACTCGTGAAATCCTATCAACTAAAATGCTCCACTTTCCCTCGGTACTAAAATTATAAGTACATCGCGTATCAACTATGCAGAATCTTTAAAACAGGAATAATTTAACAAGCATCGTCATGAATTTAAACGCTGTGCTTACTACGAACGGAGCTCCTATCTAAATAATGTCGAACGTTTTATTAGGGTCCATTCCCATTAGGCAGGGTCGCCGTTGTCATGTTTTAATGACACCACCTTTATGTCTCATTGGAATGAATGATATTGTTTTATAGTCTCGGACTATCTACTTGAGTCACTTACATATAATATCTGGTTGACCGAGCTTTGCTCGGAATATTTTTATAGAATTTATTTAGATATATTAATAAAAACTAAAAATTTATATAAAAAAATTACAAAAAGAGAATAATAATAATACCGAGATTCAAACCGACGCTGTTTGGATGCTACAAAACTCAAAATTAAAACCGGCCGTCCCCCAACTGAGCTACCGGAACTCTTGACATTTACAACGAAATTTGAATTCATATTCTTTTAAAATTTAATGTCATTTATTGTTATGCTAAAAACACCGACAAAAGAACATTTTCTATAAATAAAACCTAGCTAGATCGATTTTTTGGACCCGAATCCTCTAGTATGCCAAGTTTCAACAAAATCGTTGGAGCCGTTTCCGAGATCCTGAATATATATATACAAGAATTGCTCGTTTAAAGATATAAGATGTAAGTAATTAAAAAGTGTCTGCCATAAAAACGGATGTTTATACTTATGTACGCTCGTAAGAAGTTGTACTATTTTAGAGTAACAAGATAAAAACCTTTCTAAAATTTTACCCTAAGTTTGTAGAAAATTAAATCAATAATAAAAATAAAGGTATTTAATGGATTGAAAGTTTTATTATAACTCATTCTCTAGTTGACATTTTTAACGCTGTTTTTTTCTTCTTTTGGGGTGGGTTGTGGTCGGCGCACTCCTCGCACCACTCCGTCCGGGGCAACAGAGGGGCGTAAGCACGCACACCCGCAACCCACCCGCGATGCACGTCGCCTTCGTCGTTGGGCCGACCACCGGAGCAGGGTGACTTGACGTCAGTGGTCGGCCCGACGGAATACCCCCCCTGTTTGGGGTACCCTCCCATCGACCGACGTCCCCCCCTCGGGGAGGACGTCGGTCTTTCCTCACGTGGTCGGATTTTTAACACTGTACGCGCGTATCATAAAAAATGTTGCCTAGCTAACATAAGGCTGTCGGTTTCTCGTGATGCACCATCACGCGCGCGCATCGTAAAAATTTATTCTCATAATTTTTCTCTAACACGTCAAAAGATGTATAACTTCAATAAAAACCGATTAAGTACGAGTCGGAGTCGCGCGCCAAGGGTTTCATTAAGGGCAAAAAAACCGCGTTTGCTGTAGCGTTGGGAGCCCCGTTTAAATATTTATTTTATATTGTTTTTAATATTTGTTGTTATAGGGCCAACAGAAATAGATAATTTGTAAAAAATTCAATTGTCTAGCTATCGTGGTTCGTGAGATACAGCCTGGTGACAGACGAAGATAGACAGCGAAGTCTTAGTAATAGGGTCCCTTTGGGTACGGATCCCTAAATATGCAACACTTGTCAAGTATTTAAAAGAACATTCTATTAAGAAAAATATATTTACCAAAGGTCTTAGCAAACCGGAAGTTTATTTTTTTTTTAATGATAACACCCTGCGCTAAGGAAATAATACTTGTATTGCGGGGGACTTTATAAACATAATTTAATGAAACCATCACGATGTCTTCTATTTTGATTTTCAGTTACACATATTCTTATATTGTCTATATTAGGCACAAGTCACTGCTGGGCTCGAGCCTCTGCTCCAATAGGTAGGAAATCGACTTACTATACCATGCCAGTTAGACACGCTAATGTAATGTGTTTTATTTCGAGTTTTCTTTTTCTTGCACAGAAATCCCTTAGTTGTCTTTTACTACATCGGCAAGGTGCAAGTGATAATTTGTTTTCTTACTCTGTCACCACATGGAAACTTTTAATTAAATTACTAAAAATTATATTATTATTCTATTGCAATAAATTTCAATTTTAATTTCTTTATTACACGGAAATTCTTTATTTCGGATTCAATCTATCATTAGGAAATATTCCGTACAGTTTCTTAGAATATATACGATACATTTCATAAAAACGACGGCTCAGTGATGTGAAAGTACTTCAGCGTTGCCAGTAAGTCTTCAAAAATTGATGCTGGTATCTTGTTTAATTTTTGGTAAGGGACGCTACGTCAGGTTAAAAGGCCGCAAACTACCCTTCTGTCGCGTTGAACGGTATGGGCAGTGTGACCAATCAATCTTGTTTAAAGAAGATGAAAGCGGACAGCATTTCTACAAAAGAATACAGACTTGCAATAAAATCCTATATCAATCAACCTCTTTAACTTTCTAAATTTAATTTGTTGTGGCAATTAAAACATTGCCCGACGCTGCCTGAGGGTCAAACCTTGGTGTCATCTGGAGGCCATTGTGAATTCTGGCTTACAGGGGTTATAATCGTGGGAGTATGTGATGGGTTTTTCCAAAAAATATCAATCAAGTTGATCAAATACGATATAATAGATAAATTTCTCTCCCATACCAAAAATAATTGTGCTCAACTGAAACGTGAAATCAGTTCAGAAGAAGTTGATACACTGTCGTAGCTTTTCACTTTTACCAATAGCGACTGTCAAATTCATTCGAGTTATTTGAAATACTGATATATATTTTAGATTAAAGTACGTACGAATTAATAATGTTCATAACATCTAATAGAAATAAACTTGCTATTAAATTTTGAACAAATAAAGTTCGTACTTCTTATTTTAAACTCACGGGACCGACTCGTCGCGACTGCTCTGCGTAATCATAGAGTTATGAATGTAAATATTAGATTATATATTCAAAATTAATCTTTCATGACTAGTGATTTAATTTATATCGCGAAATTTATCTTCTCTTCATTAAATAATCTGTCGATAACACGAGTTTGTTCGCCTAAAATTGTTTTGCTGTTAGAGATAAATAATTACGTTTTTTATTTATAATTTCATGTTTTATATCTTAATAGGCGGCAAAGGAAAGTAGTTTAGGAACAATAATTGGAAGATAATTTTAAATATTCTTTCAAGGATTTTTATCTTTTTTTCTAGATCAAATCCCAATGTTGTATACGAAACTTCTTTTTAGAGGTGCTTTTATTAGAGGAGTTCTTTATTAGACAGTTTTATTACAAGTTTTATTTCTCTTATAATGCTTAGTTAATCTTACAAGTTTTATTTCTCCTATTTACACGTTTTTGTTACCTTATGAAATCCAGTTTTTTTATATTTCACAATCTATGGTCAATTTATATCTAGTCCGACGGTTTAGACTCATAGGACATAATATGGGACCCCATGAATGGCAGTTGTACCATATATATTTAACTTCAACGGCCGATTAGTCTTCCGAATTTTAAAAGAAACTTCAGGATCAGAGTGGAACGGAGTATTGTGATCTTAGTTGATTATTCATAAGGATTAATTAATAAGTGATTCAATAAAAGAAAAAAGTAAGTTAAATTGTAGATAAGCTAACGGAAAACGTAACATATTTTTACATAATATGTATGTATACTATATATTTTGTTGAAGCAAGTATGTTCTCTATTTCGGTCCTTCCCTAGAGACAAAACCTTACCAGAGGCGAACTGATAAGAACAGTTTGAGACGCATCAAGTTTTAACAGTATAATAAGTGTATTCTGGGTAAAGGGTTCCCTAGGGTTTCCGATGTTTGGCATAATTATATTTAAATTTAGATAATATTTTAAAGAAATTGAATTAAAAGTTAAAGATCACTTTAAATTACGTTTATCATCATCATCATCTCAGCCTAATCACCATCATCGTCATCTCAACCCATATATGTCGCACTATAGGAATCAGGTCTCTTCCACAGTGGGAGAAACATTGATTTATTTGTACTTTCCCTGTGATGACAGCATAAGAATACAATTGTCACCATCCCTTCCTTCACCGTGAGGCCAAAATTGACTAAGGAGTCAACAGGAGAACAGGCAGCAGCTTTCTCCTGGAATATGTTTAACACCTTACTATGACTGCCAACCCGCATACTATGCTTAGCGATTCAGGCATTATCCTCTCATGTGAGTCACAAAGAAGCATGAATGAGGTAATCATCAGTAACATGTAGTAATCTACATGTTACTGATGATGATGAAGGTAACGATGCTTATATCGCTATTTAAATTATTAGGTACATCATTTCTAGAGTCCAGAATACATACAATATACGGTTAGTTATATGAAATAATATATCTATATCGTCTGGTCAGAGTGATAAGGCGAGACCGTCAATAATTTGTGGTGAAATTTCATGCAGTGGTCGCTTACGCTCCAGAATTATATAGGTCGTATCATAGTGCTGTATCTTAAAATAATATTATAACATTAAGTGGTACATTCAATAATTAGATACTCCGTAGATAATTCAGATAATATTAGACGGCAGTTATTACATAATTATATTATTCGTACTTAGTTAGTTCAAACACTATTATACAGAAAAATAAGTTAATAAATGCCGATAGTTTGAAATGAATGCCTTTTGAAGGTTTTCAATTTTAAGACATTTTTAGCAGTTGCCGTAGAATTTGAGCGACGTTTTTAAGGACAGTAAAGTTTAGAACGAAATATTTAAAATTTTTATATATATAAATCTTATATTGGTGTAGTTGTGATTGAACTCCTTCTAAACGGTTGGATCGATTTTGATGATTTTTTGTGCCTGTTCCAATGGATATGAGAATGGTTCAGAATAATAAATGGAACCGGTAGGTGGCTTTGCGATCGATTACAAGAGGAATTCCTTTAAGTATTTTATTAGATTTGAACACGTCTGTTGGGTCAGCTAGTATGTACTGTTCATCTGCACTGTTCAAAATTAAAAAAATAAATAAAAGCAATTCTCTTTGAAATCGATTGCAGCGCCACATATCGGGTCCAATTATTAATCGTAACCATTCTGGAATCCACTGGAACAAACACAAAAACATCATCAAAGTCGGTCCAGCCGTTTAGGAAGAGTTCAGACAAACACACAAGGACAACGATAGTGTTATTAAGTTACTAGCTAATCCCCTACGTAGTTACCGTTGTCGTGGGAATATAGACAGCTACCTGGTAGTAAAATAATATCGTCATATAGGTAACAGAAATTCGGGCCAGTTTTAAAAGAATTAGGGGATAAGAGATAAAGATATAGAGGGACTTACACAAATATAATACCAGTAGATAAAGATAATGGCGTTTCAGCAGATAAAACATTTTATTTGGTGCTGCTGTGCTCATATCAAAGCTAATGTTTTATTTTTCTTTACCTTGATATTTGACCACTTGGACCGGATTATAGGTGACCACTGAGTCCTCTTAACCCGGTGAAAGAAAGCTACCTAACATCGCTGAGGGGCATCCTTTGTGAGGTATGGACCTCGGCCTATGCAATATTGCCCAAGGGCACACCTATGAGAAGGTATGGACCTCAGGTTGGAGCGTCACTGAAGATAAAGTGGGCGTTTCCAGCTTTGGATTAATGAGTTTTTCATGGGGATGATTTGCACCTCACGGCGAGGGTTAATTGTGTCTCATGGCCGTGTTGGCTGTGTAGGCACTTGTTCGAAGTATAGAAAATAATTTATTCTAATAGTAAAGTTCTTTAATTACGAACATTTGTTTTTATAGTGGTACAGAATAAACTGTAACTTGTCTATTTACCTTTAAAACATAATAACTCACACGTGATGAATAACAATTACATTAAGTTATATTGTGTAGTAGGACTAATGTCACCATCTTAGAATAATAACGTATAGAAGGACAGTGTCGGTACTTCGAACGTTCGAAACATGAATATAAAAATACTATATGCGCGCAGACGATTATATACGTACACACGCACACCACTATACAAATTATGAAATCAAATCTTGTTTTTATTAACATAAATCGTTGAAATACTTTTAAAAGTAATGTTAAAAACCTTTTTATGTTTTTCAAGTGTTGTGACACCATTTGAATGCACAAATCGTCATAATTACCTATTTATTTTTTAAGAGCAGCGTACGTACGTGCAGTACAGTGACCTTGTACATTACGGAACGGTTCCGGCGTAAGTTCCATTAGGCTCCAATTGAAATGCTTCACTTTTTGTGCGCGAACTTACCTTCTATACGTTATTATTCTAAGGTCACCATTTTGTTTTTACGTTAAAACGGGATGCTTGAATAATATCTAGTGTCATTATTTTTGTGTGAGAAGGGGACACTTTCAGAAGTTGGTGAAAATATAAAATTAACAGCTTAAAAACAAGAATACACGAACATTTTAGCAGAAATAAGTAAAATTATGGACTTGAAACTTAAAGAAAAACAAGAAGATAGGACCTTTTTGTACCGCTAGGGACAACCGGACAGATCACTTGAAAATGGGACTATCCCATTCAAAACTGGACGTATGGTTACTTTAAGTATGATCATTAATACTGTTACAATAGAAAACAAACATAAACAAAAAAAAAAGGAATACATGCATTTAAATTAGGAATCTGCCTTTCTCAAATGAATGTTCAACATATTTTTCAGTTTCGCGCCAACGTGTTTGAAACACTCTTGTAATATTAAAATAGAGTGGTTGATAAAAAGAATGGTTGTGAGACTAATAAATACATAAAGTATTTGCTAGTTATTAGAGAAATATTTTGACAGAGGTATTGATAAGTTTAATCGTTCACTTAGCATCCATATTAAAAATAAAAAAAGAGTAAAGGAACGAATTCAAACAAAATCTCTTCGAAAAACCAAAAACATAACATGAATTTTAAAAGATGATTTACGACCTATAAGTTTAAATCAATAGCCATGCGAAAACATTCTTTCCGAAATTCACAAATTATTGTGGCAATTTTAGGTTTCAATTATGCCCAGGAGGCGCTGGTGCGAGGTTTTTTTTTTAGATTTTATGGCTCAGTTACTAGGAACTTTAAGCCAAGACTTTTTATTTGAGAACTTTATTGTACTATGCAGCGCAGTATTTAAAGTTTAATAAACGTGTTCTATATAAAGTTATAGATGGTTGAAAGCGCTCTTTGTTTTTAAGTAAATCACACAAGCGGCAGGAGGGTATATTAAGCTGTGTATTACTTATTTCACTTGTGAGAACCAAACGTTGCAATGAAAATGACGGATACGCCCTGATCAGGTGTTCTGGATCAAATTCAGTATTTCTACAAACTTCACAGGTGCCGTTTGATTTTATGTGCCGCCGGTGTAAATGAGAGTTTGTGGTGGTGTGCGAGTAAATTTTAAAAGTTTAAATAGGTTTGTAATATTTAGATGCCTATGAGACAGTGGTTGTTACATCATTATATAATTTTCTTTTACATACGTATATAATAAGTATTCCATTGTACCTTCTTAGCTACATTCCTTATAATTGAATAGGCAAGTAATAATGTCGTGTTGAATAGTCTCGTGGGTGCCAAGTACCGTCTGACTTCATTATCAGGACCCCAACACACCTCAGATTTACATACAAATCATATGCACGCCCATAAATTACTTTTTAAAGTTATAATTAATAAGTTATACTTACTTCGAAACAGGATTCAGAATGGATAATTTGTTAGAAAGTTAGGTTGGTGTTGTAAACAATGGTATAGAGCTTTTATAATTTAAATAAGTTAATATCGAAACGCGTTATTTTTGGAATATTTTGATAGGAGTATATATTTTCTTTACCAGGCAGATTAGGCGGGGTGTATTCATAGCTTATCATAAAAAAAGAGTAGATCCAATATATGTAATAGTTATCAACCCAATAATAAAATAAAATAAATAAAATTTTTTGCTTTTATCGCGTTTGATTTTTGGTTGCCCGACGTTTCGAACGCTTTTCAGTGTTCATGGTTACGGGCAGACTAAGATTTCTCACGCCCAACACGTCATCACCATGACCACGACCATTAACGCTGTTCAAAATCGCGCAATAAAAAATCAAATACAAATAGTTTTATTTATAACTAGCAGCACCTTGCGGTTTCACCCGCAGTTCTTCCCATGGGAATATCAGGATAAATTATAGACTATGTATTATTCTGTTATGTAAGCTATATTATTGTAAAGTTTCATCAAAATCCATTCAATAGTTTTTGCGTGAAAGAGCAACAAACAGCTTCATATCCTCACATAGTCACAAACTTTCGCGCTTATAATATTAGGTCTTTACCTATGAAATTGCCGTTATGTATGAAAAAAATTTTAAAAAAAAACGATTTTTTTCATGTATTTTTTATTTGTATTAATCGAAGTAATCACCCATGCAATCAATGCATCTTTGCCAACGCAGTGGCAGTTTATTGATGCCCTTCTTAAAGAAATCAGCTGGACGGGAGGCAACAAATTCTTCAAAGGCATTTTGTACTGCCTCTCGGGTATTGAATTTCTTTCCCGCCAAAAAGTTATCCAAATTCTGGAAAAAGAAGTAGTCTGTAGGCGCAAGGTCTGGTGAGTATGGCGGATGACGGAGAGCTTCCAACCCCAGTTCTTGCAACTTGGAGATCGTCTGCTGTGCAGTATGAGGTCGCGCATTGTCGTGCAGGAGCAGCGGCGACGAGCGATTGACCAATGCTGGTTGGAGATGTGCCAGCTTCTCCATCATTGTGTTCAGTTTTTCACAGTACACATTTGCAGTAATGATCACCCCGTATGGTAAGAAGCTGTGATAAATCACACCGGCGCTAGACCACCAAACAGTGACCATCACTTTTCTAGGGGTAAGTTTTCGTTTAGGGCATTGTTTAGGTGCTGAACCAGGATCCAACCAACTTGCTGAGCGCTTGCGGTTATTAAACAGAATCCATTTTTCATCGCAAGTAACAATGCGTTTTAAAATTCCTTCATTTGTGTGTCTGTTGAGCAATGCAAGGCATGTCTCGATGCGTACTTCGCGGTGGCGATCATTGAGTTCGTGGGGCACCCATTTGTCAAGCTTTCTTACCTTGCCAATTTGACACAAATGGACCAATATTGTTTTGACGCTAACGACGAAAGCTGCTGTTAATTCAGCCGTAGATTGTGTATCATCGGCTTCTACAATCGCCTTTAATTCGTCATTGTCGACCAAAGTCTTCGGACGACCGCGAGGTTCATTTTTCAGGTCGAAATTTCCAGAATGGAACCGAGCAAACCAATAACAGGCGGTGCGTTGGTTTGTAGTGTTAGCTCCGTAAACGTTGTTGATATTGCGTGCCGCTTGTGCCGCGTTGCCGCCACGACGATACTCATCCTTACTCATATTATAAATGCGAAAGTAAGGATGTTTGTTTGTTACGCTTTCACGCTTAAACCACAGAACCGATTTCAAAAATTCTTTCACGAATGGAAAGCTAAAATATCAGGGAGTAACATATGCTATATTTTATCCCGATATTCCCACGTGAACGGGAACTACGCCGTGGGTAAGGCGACTGAAGCCGAAGCGAAGCGAGGTCGGGTTGCTAGTATTCCATAATTACTCGAATTTTTAACGTATCCATGAGACGAAAAAGATTGAAATGCGATGAAAACGTAACACTAATCAATAAACAAATGACTACTTTTGGAAAATGAATTCCATGTTTTAAAATAAAATTAATTTGAAATTAGAATTCTTAGCCAAACAAAAATTATTTTGATTTGATATGGCCAGTACTGCAGAACGGCAATTACATAGGACCTATTATTAGTAAGGATATATAATACTTGTTTAAACATGAGAAACAAAAATGATAATATAAATAGTGAACAACAATATATAGAGCTACTTCCTATACATTTTTCTATAAAAGTTTCAAACTTTTAAATATTTAATTAACTTCCAACGTCGTGATAAGTCAGGGATTCCCAATCTTTTACCCTATGCGCCTCACTCAAGTTTATGCTAAAATATTACGCCCTTGTCGCAACTACGATAAAAAAAAACTAAGGATGAAAGTTTCAATAGACTTTATTTTCATTTAAATAGCAAGTGCGTATGTATGTATCAAATGACTCAAATATAACATATTTAGTGAGAACATTGGGCCTGCACTTTATTAGCCAATTGGAGAATCCTTGGCTTCATATTTGTTTGAATCTTAAGAAATCCTACGCGCCCCCCTCGGATCATTCTACGCCCCCTAAGTGAGGCGCTCCCTACTGGTTGGGAATCCCTGTGATAAGTAATGAACATTATATGTCACCGTTCCTTCCTCCTGAGATTTTTTTTGAACACAAATTTGCCGGTTAAGGGAGCACCAGGAGAATCCAACAGCACTGTTGGAAAACTCATATACCTACTACCATGGCCTACTCTTCAACCAAACTTAACGAAATTGACATTGTACCCATTCTATAGAGAAGTCTATGCTTAACTATGGATGTTTGAAGGCCTAATAATGATGATTAAGTTATTATGTCTAATGGATCATTGCTTTATTTATGAGTTCAAAAGTAAGCAAATAATTTATTAGAGGAAAGTACAGACCAACAAAATTAATTTGATAGTGAATCGTTTAGTATCGAAGGGCCCAACATTTAGAGGTTTCAACTAAACATAATAAAAGGTTTTTGGGTTGTGCCCATATTAAATTTTATGTTACATTTAGATAAACTTTATAATCTCATAAACTGTTACAAATTTATTATTGTGGAAGAGTTTATTTACCTAAAATTCTAAGTTATAATTTGTATAGAAAATATTGAACATTACATATTATTACGTACAAGTAAGATTTAAAATTGAATAACTTTCACTGAGATTTTTAATGAGTATACAGTATGAGCTGAAGTGATATATATACCGCCTCCTCCACAATAGAAAGGCAACTGACCTACTATACCACGCTGGTCAGATGGGTTGGGGTTGGTATAGGGTTTTATTTGGAGAATTCTTCTCTTGCATAGATATTAAATGCGTGTTCTATCAAAGTAAGGTCAAATTGATCATATTTCTGATAAAAATTAGGCTACCTGCAGCAAAAGACTATATACAGAGTGTCCCATAAGTAGAGGACCAATAGGCTGTGAGAGGTAGTGAGACTTATTATCTAACAAAAACACTCAAATTTATTGTCCTAGGTCTTGTAGTTATGAAGTTACGAGTTTTTTTATTTAATGTGGTGAAAATGTCATCAATGTATGCTAAATATTAAATTTTACAAAAACTTTATAATTTATTGTTATTTTTTGTTTAAGGTGGTTAAGAATATATAGGTCTTCCTAATTCAAACGATATTCAGGCGTAATTATTAATTACATGAACATTAAAACATACAATAACTGCAAATTATACATTTAAAAATATTCTGAGTTAAATTTGAACCAAGCTAGTGTAAAAAAATGTACAGCCTTCAGAAACTGTATTTTAAAAACATCTACATCTAATACCAATTACACAAAGGTATAATACTGTAGTTTTTAGTATTTAAAAATTGTTAAATTAGCACAAGACGCTAAATTCTAGCAGTTTTCAGATAGTCTGAATAAACCTGATACCAACCCATCTGACCAGCGTGGTATAGTAGGTCAATTACCCACCTATTATGGAAGAGGCTCGATTCCAGCAGTGGGCCGAATATGAGCTGAAATTATGAAGATTATTTTTTGAAATAATTGAGCAATATCCTTTTTAAATTATAATCCGTTCATTAATATTAATCATTCCCTTTTATTGGTGTTAGTATCTGTATTTAATGCACTGAATTTAATATCGCTCACCCACGCCTTGAATTTTTATCCTTTTATGCTATAAATATTCATTCGATCGATACATTTGTGTCGAATCATAATATAATACAGGTATATCCATGAAATGAATGAGTTATTTTTAAATCTTCATTATCATCATCGCAGTTCATAATGTCCTACTGCAGGGCTCGAACCGTCTCCATAATTGGAGAGAAATAGTCAAACTTGTTGCTATTTTTTTATTTCAAGTGTTTCTATTCTTGCAAAGATGATATATGCTTAATTAATCCTTTTGTCGTCTTTTAAGACACCCACGGGCAAGGGGGGTGAATTGTACTCTTACTCTCTATTACCACCTTTTTCTATATAAATCTTATCCTTACTAATATTATAAATGCGAAAGTAAGCTTGTTTGTTTTTTACGCTTTCACGCTTAAACCACCTAACCGATTTCAAAAATTCTTTCACCAGTGAAAAGCTATAATATCAGGGGGTAACATAGGCTATATTTTACCCCGGTATTCCCACGGGAACGGGCACTACGCGGGTAAGGCCATTGAAACCAAAGCGAAGGGAGGGCGGGTTGCTAGTCGTATATAGATAAACATAGAAATTAAAAAACACGTCCACATATCGTGTCTAGGTAATACAAAGCGAATCTATTGCTTGCAATCGGATACAATATTCTTATTTGCTATTTCTCTTGGCGGCTCCTATAAAATCTATCTCGATACGTTTTGTATGCATACTTATGGTACTGGAAAATATTAAAATATACTTGCGTTCAATAACGATACGACTTTAAATGCTGACTGCTAAAGTTTTCTGATCAGAATTTTAAATGGTTTTTTCATGACTTAGTACGGAATTGTGCCCAATTAATAGAAAAGAAAAAGGCTTGACGCTATTCACTCATCATCATAATTTCAGCTCCTATACGTCCCACTGTTAGGCTCGAGCCTCCTCGACATTAAGAAGGAAATTGTAGGTCGATTGCCGTCCGGAGTAGTACCACACTTTTGCAGAAAATCGACGTCCGAGTAGTAGCAATTTGTTCGGTAAGCGAGAGAGAGCGAGAGCCGGCAGATCAACTTTCTGAGGGTGTTTGCGTGTGGTGGGTTTTGGTGATGCCTTCAGTAATACTGAACCTTATTGCATGCATTCACGCTGCTTTCACTTTCCTTACGGTACGCAATAGTCTAGCAAAGGTCCATGAGCGGCAGTGTCACTTACCACCAAGTGTGCTGTTTGCTCGTTTGATATCAACAGCAATAAAAAAGGCGCTTTGATTCTCGCTAGATCCTTAAAGTATTGCCAAAATATTTGCAATATATACATTAGAGGGAACTATAATTGTAATTATTATGGAATACATATTTCTACGACCCCTAGTGACTGGGATAAGAATCATCACTCATCATCATTTCAGCCTGTCGCCGTCCACTGCTAGACGTAGGTCTCCCTCATGTTACGCCACAAAGTGCGGTCCTGTGCCGCCTGCATTCAACGACGCTCAGCAACATTCAACCAGATTGTCGGTCCACCTAGTTTGCGTTCTACACTGCGTCGTCCGATACGTGGTCGCCACTCGAGAACCTTTCTTCCCCAACGGTTATCGATTCTTCGAGCGATGTGGCCTGCCCACTGCCACTTTAGCGTGCTAATTGTTCGTGCTATGTCGGATACACCTGTTCTTCTGCGGATTGCCGTATTTCGGCTTCTATTTCGCAGAGAATTCCCGAACATAGCCCGCTCCATAGCACGCTGAGCGACTTTGGGCCTTATTATGAGGCCTACATTTAGGAACCACGTTTCACGGGATAAGAGTAATAATATTAAACATATAACTAACATTAATAATAAACATATATATTAAAAATACAAAATTCTCACTTATAATTGTAAATTCATTTACACTGCACTTTTTCAGACTTTATTTCAAGTCACGTAACACCGACATCGTTACGTTGCTCACCCTATTTATTAAATATGCGAACAAAATCAAGCTTCTACGCGGAAGAGCTTCAATTTTTGTATCTAGAGTGTAGGAGGAAAAAGGAGTGAAAAGAGGAGAATGTTGCTTGATACATTGTCCTCATAAAATACGGTAGCTTAAAATAGGCGATGTTAAATAATGTAAATTAAAAATTAAAAGCAACTCAATTAAATTACATTCTTTTAGAGATATTGTTTGTTTCGGATAGAAAATAACTCTAAAAAAAAAATAATTTGGCTTTTTGTGGTGGCAGTCATCTTGGATTTCAAATTTGTCATATGTATTTTACAAGTTAAGCTCATTTGATAACCATGTTGAGGGAAAACATCTAGTCTGCCATTATATGACGGCGGCCATCTTGGACTGATTTTCATTAAAAATAGCTAAGAATACTCCCGACTAATTCGTCTTTCAAACGAAAGAAACAAAGTCAAAATCGGTTCACCCATTCGTGAGCCACGACGCCACAGATAAATACACAGACACACACACAGACATGTCAAACCTGTAACATTCCGTTGTTTATGTGTCCATGTTAATAAAATAATTGTGTGAAAGTACTTTTTGTTGATTTTTTGCTTGATTTGTAACTTATATGTACATTAGTATATCAATACAAACATGGTTTTACGTTCATTATTTAGGTAAGGTTCAGTGTGGTGATGGATTAAGAATACAGTTCTTCAACCATTTTCTTAGTAAGTACGCAAAGACAACTAAGAGATATTATGTGTTTATAACAACTATGCAAGCGAAGGGAAACCAAAAGAATCATCATCGCAGCCCACACACATCCCACTGCTGGGCTCGGGCCTCCTCCACTATGGGAGGGAAATTGACCTACTATACCATGCTGGTCAGACATATTATATCCTTTAGTAGTCTTTTACGACATCCACGAGCAAGAAAGGTGAATTGTATTCTTATTCCGTTACCACACGAAATACTAACGAAAAAAAAAAACTGAAAGAATATTGTAGTTAAACTATAGATGTAAAGTTTTTCTGATCTCCTGTGTTAAAAATTAATACTAGCCCTTAATTAGTCGCGGCTGTAAAATACGACTAAGAGGAGCATTCGAAAGGAGTGTTGACATCAGGAGCTGGCTGATTATACTATCGGCAAAACTTTTGCAATAAGTATGATGGAAAAAGAATACCTACATATCGTGTCGATTTTAAGTAATTGGCATAAGAGCAGAATATCTAAAGAATCCGCTCAGAAGTTTTGGCCAGTTACTTATGGCTTTATGTATAGAGGAAAAATTCATCTATTCAGCAGCGGTATCCGTTTGTAACTTTGAATATTTGTATGTCTTCCAACCAGGAGTGGGATGCTGCCCTAATCGCCAAGTTTATTAAGCGGGTTCTCATTTACTCTTGCTTGTATTTTATTTGCTATCAAACTATAGTCATATCACGGAATGTTATTCATATATATTCCGTACGTTTTTAACATTTGTTACATTTCTATTACTTTTACAAATAAATAAAATTGAAGTGTCTGTTTGTCAAGTCAAAATAATGGGCTTTTTTCATGCTGATGCGGTTATTTGCACGATAACTATACCTGTAACCGGTTTATAAAATTTTTGTCTGTCTTTTTTTTTTTTTTTTTTTATTGCAAACGGTGGCAAACGAGCAGACAGTACACCTGATGGTAAGTGTTGCTGCCGCTCATAGACCTTTACAAGGTCGCTGCCTACCGCGAAGAAAGTAAAGGGAGTGTGAATGCGTGCATTGAGGCTTGGTGATACCAAAACCCTCCACACGCAAACACCCTCAGAAAGTTGGGCTTCCGGCTCTCTCACTCATCGAACGAAGCGCAGTAACAAATTGCTACTACTCAGACGTCGATTTTCTGCGAGAGCGTGGTACTACCCCGGACGGACCGGCCCGCGGCTGTAGACAGATAACTGTCGACAGTGTGGTCCTACCACTCCAGACTGTTTTGGATAATCTTCAAAACGAATGAACGGATTTTGATAATATTTTACTACCAGGCGTCTATATAAGGAGTAACTTAGACTACAGTTTATCCTAGTATTTCCACGGGAACGGGAACTACGTGGTTAAGGCGACTGAAAGCGAAGCGAGGGCGGTTTGCTAGTTGTATGTTTAAATATAATGTGCATACCCTTTAGGCTGGGCAGTCCGGCTGGAGAGTCCTCGGTACGGTGTCAGGACCGTCGAGGCCCTCCGGCTGGTGCTGATGGAGTGGTTGGAGCGGACGCACGGGGTGCGCTCCTTCCGACTGGTGCAGGTGCTGACGGGGCACGGTTGCTTCGGGAAGTACCTGCACAAGATTATCAGGAGGGAGAGCACACCGTCCTGCCACCACTGCAGTTGCGACGAGGACACGGCGCAGCACACGCTCGAGGAGTGTGCTGCATGGGAGGGGGATCGCCGTGAACTCGTCGCAATTATTGGTGCCGACCTGGCGCTGCCGACCATCGCCAGGGAGATGCTCGTCAGCGTCAGGAACTGGGACGCGGTCGCCGCCTTCTGTGAGGCCGTAATCTCACGGAAGGAGGCGGCGGATCGTGTGCGAGTAGAGCTCCTATTCGGCGACACGTTCCGCCGCCGGCGACTCGGGCGGCGCAGGTGCGAGTATCTGCGCCTAATGCCGCCCTAGCCGAGACCGCGGGTGATCGGACCGGGGAATTGTCCGTCACCCGCAGAGAGGCTGACCGCGCGACGGCGACCAACGTCCCAGGACGTCGAGAGGTGAGGTTACCCGAAAGGGTATTCCGTTGGGCCGACCACTGACGACAAGTCACATCTGCTCCGGTGGTCGGCCCAACAACGAGGTGACGTGAGTACGGGTGGGTTATGGGCCCGCGCGCCGGCCTTTCATCGCCCCGGACGCACTGGACCGCGCGTGCGCTTACCATAGCCCACCCATAAAAAAAAAATAAAAATAAATATACCCTCTAGGCTCGAGTCTAACGTAGAAAGCTTTGCTAATTTATTTTCTCCCTCCTGCCGTTTCCATCCTAATGTAATTTGTTGCAAGTACAAAGACAATTAAAAAGTAACAGCCAATTTTGGAATAAATACTTTTGTGTTTAATTTTGAGGTAAACAACGGCCCTTATACATATATATATATATATATATATATATATATATATATATATATATATATATATATATAGTACCCGTTATAATTTTTTGCCAGGCGTTATTTATACCGAAAACCTAATAAACGTGTTCCTTTGTACACGTTTATTACTTTTAATAAAGGTTAATAAATGAATATTAACAATCACGTTACACTTGTTTGCTGTCTTTATTCTAAGGTAAAAGAAATAAAAACATTAATGTTGATTGATATTTGTAAGGTCATTTTACTCTTCCTAAAATAAGAATAAATAAAACGCACTTAAAGTAATTTTTTTCAGCAAAGTATTTATACAGTTTGTGAAACGTAGACTGGCGACCACTTGTAATTAGACTTAAGGCAATTAGAACATTTAGCGATTATTTAAGTCAGTCAATCAAAATGATCGAATTTAGTGTCGATTAATTATAAACGATTGGTATTTAAATTTGTTGTTGATTAGTGGGGCGCTTTTGATTAATGTCTTACCGTTCTCATTTAAAACTTATTTGCATTTCTGAGTGTATTATAACGTTGCCCTATACCAATTTAATCTCGTTAGCATAATGCTTTAGGTTATTTTTGTATTATTTTCTTTTTTAATTAAGACCGTGGGTGACTGGACCGGGGATTATTCCGTCACCCGCCGAGAGGCCGACCACGCGGCGGTGTCTGACGTTCCCGAGGGAGAACGTCGTGAGGGGAGGTTACCCCGCGATCGGGGTATTCCATCGAGCCAACCACTGAAGTTACTCTGCACCGGTGGTCGGCCCAACGACGAAGGCAACGTGCCACGAGTCGGTTATGGGGCCGCGTGTCGCCCCTCCGGACGGAGCCGGGCGGCGGGTGCACTGACCGTAGCCTACCCCACAAAAAAAAAGGCTTTTTTAATTCAATTGTTACCATACCTAATAATCTTATAATGACTCTTTGATGTTTAAGAGAGTATGTTTATTCATATCGGAGTAGTTTCATCTATACCAATAAATAAAATTGGAGTGTCTGTTTGTAATGTCAAAATAATAGGCTTTTTTTCATGCTCACACGGTTATTTGCACGACACCTATGCCTAAAATAGCAATTAAAAAATTTTTGTCTGTCTGTCTGTTTATTCCGGGTAATCTTCAAAACGGCTGCACCGATTTCAAAAATTCATTCACCAATGGAAAGCTATAATATCAGGGCGTAAACTAGGCTATATTTTATCCCGGTATTTCCACGGGAACGGGAACGGGAACTACGCGGGTAAAACGACTATAACCTATAACCGAAGCGAAGCGAGGGCAGGTTGCTAGTTATAAATAAAACTATTTATACGGATTTTATCGCAGTTGTATTTGATTTTTAATTGCCCTAAGATTGGAACACTTTTACGTTCATGGTCACAGGCAAAGTCCGCTCAAAAATCAAATACAAATGCGATAAAAACCGTAAAAACAGTTTTATGTACAACTAGCAATCCGCCCTCGCTTCGCTTCGGTTATAGGTTATAGTCGTTTTACCCGCGTAGTTCCCGTTCCCGTGGGAATACCGGGATAAAATATAGCCTAGTTTACGCCCTGATATTATAGCTTTCCATTAGTGAAAGAATTTTTGAAATCGGTCCAGCCGTTTTGAAGATTACCCGGAACAAACAGACAGACAGACAAGACAGACAAAAATTTTTTAATTGCTATTTTAGGCATAGGTGTCTTGCAAATAACCGTGTGAGCATGAAAAAAGCCTATTATTTTGACATTACAAACAGACACTCAAATTTTATTTATTGGTATAAACTACTAATCTCATTTGACGTATGTATGCCTTATTATACGTATTTTCAAACATAAACATTATAATTTTGACTACACTTTGAGATGTGACCATGAATTTTGGTGACTTATTACGATTCTGGTATCGGTATATCGTTTCGTATATCGTTAAAAATTAACAAATTCCCATTGCTAATATTTTAGTTATGTACTAACTAGCAGCGCCCTGCGGTTTTACCCGCAGTTCCTCTTGCTGTGAGAATATCGTAATAAACTATAGCCTATGTGTTATTCGGATATGTAAGCTATATTATTGTGAAGTTTCATCAAAATCCATTTGGTAGTTTTTGCGTGAAAGAGCAACAAACATCTTCACATCCTTACATACTCACAAACTTTCGCGTTTACAATTTTAAATAGGAGTAGGAAGTAGGATAGGAAAATATTAGAAATATAATAAAGAATTCATTTTATCTCCACATTATTTTGACTGTTTTGCCATCGACAAGTTTGTCCAGACTTGGTAGAACATAATTAATTCTACAAGTGCTTATCATCAAACAAATACAAGCTTAAGGAATAACATTTTAAGATTACATCAAGAAATTTGGTAGTTATTTCAAAAGGTCATGTAGTGTTCTTGTGTACAATATGTACATTGAAATTGTAATATTTAGGTGTTCTAAGGGTTATATTGAATAAATTGATGGCGTTTTGTATAACGTGATAAGTGCTAAAGTGAGGTGAATATGAAATAATAGTACTTTTTCTTTTGGGGCGGTGGGCCGCGGTCAGCACACTCACCGCCCGGCTTCGTCCGGGGCGACAGAGGGGCGTAAACACGCACACCCGTAACCCACCCGTATAGCACGTCGCCTTCGTCGTTGGGTCGACCACCGATGCAGAGTTCCTTGACTTCAGTGGTATAATAACTTTTACTAGAAACTGATTGCCACAACGAAAGCGAAGAGAATCTTTCAGAGACCCTACTATTAATACTAACAGGATGATATAATGTTCTCCAAGTAAACAACAAATATAGCAAAGAAATACATCGGTTTAATGGTGTGTGGAAACGGGTTACCAATATAACCTGTGCCTATATTTCATGTAGCGACTCCATAGAGAGTTTGTAACTTTGTTATTGTTTAATGAAGTGTAATAGGCTTTACATAGCAAGTTTTGCGTTTGTCTTCTCTTGAACTTGTTACATTTAACTTTAATCTAAGATTTAAGTATGCGTCAGTAGCTACAGTGTAAATTTCGTAAAATACAAGTTTAAAACAAAAGATTTATGCTATCCGTAAATCGGATATTGGCTATATGGCCATATGTTTTACATAAATATCACTGCGTCACTAATTATTTTCTTTTCATGTATATAAATGACTTCAATATAATATTGTTTTCAACTCCACCCTGCGTTATGCGTCACGGTCCACAAACAATGTAGCGAATTCTTTGATCCTTTGGCTATCGCGTAGTGTAATTAAATATTGGATTTAGATGAGAAATATGTAAATGTAATACAAATTTTTATCCACTGATCATGTTAACTTAAGTTTTCTGAATTATCTACAACTTTAGCAACTGAATCAAAACTCCTTTAAAATGAAATATACTGTTCATATTCGTTTTTTGCAATATGTCAAAACAGATGACATATTGCGTCGACCCCAAGTAATTGGGATAAGAGCAAGATGATGATGATGACTGTTCATATTCGTCAAGGATATGACATGTGGAGTATTATTGCAAGGTTGGATTTTATTTCGCATTTTCATGTAGGTAATCAATAACAGATTTTGAAATGCGTATATGTTATTTTAAAATAAGGATTAAGTATTGATGTAAAAATGAAATCGACATCTCAAAAACTTAAATAAAACTGATTTAATACTGCTAAAACACAGGTCTATGACCAATGTGTATTACCAGTGATGACTTACAGCAAGGGAACGTGGACTCTAAATGTAGGTCTCATAACCAAGTTCAAAGTCACTCAGCGTGCTGTGGAGCGGGCTATGCTCGGGATTTCTCTGCGATATAGGATGCGAAATACGGCAATTTGTAGAAGACCGGGTGTAATCGATATAGCACGAAGAATTAGCACGCTGAAGTGGCAATAGGAAGGCATATCGGATGACGCAGTGTAGGAAGAACTAGATGGACCGACGTTCTGTTGAACGTTGTTGGGTATCGTTGGATGCAGGCGGCGCAGGATTACACTTTGTAGCGAAACGTGAGAGAGACTTCTGCCCGTCGTCGTAGACGGCAAAAAGCTGAATGATGATAATGATGAATGTAATAAAAATAATGTGTATACAATAAAGATGGCCAAAAAATGCAGAGTATGCTAGTTAGGGTTTTGCGTAACTATTGTCACCGGTGATCTACTTAATATCAACGCTCAAAGACAATATGAATAATAATCTATTCTAATATGTAAATCTGAAGAGTTTGTTTGTTTGAACGCGCTAATCTCGGGAACGACTGGTCCGATTTGAAAAAATCTCTCTCATTTATCGAGGAAGGCATCATATCATCACGCTAAGACCAACAGGAGCGGAACACCCATGAAGAATGTTTCAAAACAGGTTTTTTCCTTTTGAGAGCTACCGCTGCGTAAACGCTTAAATTTTCGCAAAAATAATGTGTGGCATAATCGTATTATTAAAAAATATTCTCACCTTCTACGTAAACAAAGTCTTAGGTTAAAGTTAGCGTTAGCCCAAAGAATCTATACCGCGGACGAAGTCGCCAGCAGAATCTAGTACCTAATAAAATCCTGCTCCAAGGTAAAATTAGATAAATGCTCCGCGATATCTAGACACGCGGTAGCGTGTCAAGCCAAGTTCAAGCAAAGGAACTGGCTAGCCAGCGCCGAGGGTAATATTACACGAACCACGTGGTGCCACTTTTGACCCTTCTACAACTCAAAACCTCTTTAACGTAAACACAAAACTAAGTGTGTTTAATTATATTCATAAGGATATCTAGAAGCTAGCTCAAACGGTTATAAAGATATGAAGGTCAAAAAGTCGTAAATTTTAGCACTGACTGACTGACTGACATATAATACCTAAATCTAACCTACTTCCAGATGACCTAGAAGGATGAAATTTGGAATCCAGCTCAGTAATTATGTGTAAGCGTAAGAAAAAACTAAAATAAAAAAGTTAAGAAATAGGGGAGTCCCCATACATTTTTTTTTTAAATTGTAGCCTTGGAACCGTTACAACGTTACAAGCAGATATTTGAAACTATTCCAATATTTGTATTATTATATTTGCTATATAACAGAAGTATAAAAATAAAGTTAAGTCAAAAAAAAAGTGAGCCGTCGCTCAGGACGCCTGGCAGATGTGAAACTTCGAAATTATTTTGTACAAGTATATATTAGGCTTGTTGAAAAAATATCGATATATGGATATTTTTTGTTAGAAATATCGATATTTTTAACCGATATATTTTCAGCTGATATATCGATATTAAATATCCAATATCGAAATCGAATCAAAAACGATATTTATTTTTGTTAGTGTAAATCAAGTCTAGAATCTAGAACAGTAAAAGATAGAAAATATAAAAGTATAGCATTAACTGTATACATACTCTGTGATTAGTATGTTTTGATTGCCATTTGATTGTCACTTTTTATTAAGGACAATTATTGTTATTGACACACATGATAATCGAATTATTCCAATACATATATCCAACTGTCGCTTAGAATTCAAATGATAAATCGTTAACCGAATAGTTTTATATCACTTATTTTTTTCTATATAATTGACTTGTTATTAAAAAAAAATAGACACAATTCACCGGCAATTAAAATGATTTCGTTTTCAGTAATTTGATCTTAACTAAGTTACGTATGGCGTCGGGTTAAGAATATAATTGTCACCACCCTTTTCGAGTCGTAAAAATCGTATAAGGGTTTACCAGGAGAGTGGGCAGTAGCTCTCTCCTGGGATATGTATAAATATATAATATAGGTATAAATATATAATATGGGATATGAATAAATATATAATATATAATAAGTTGAAAAATATTAGTTCGAAAATAGCTTTTTTGTTTTTGATATTTTTGTAATTATTGCTTAATAAAAAAGAATTTTGATTGAACTAAATACATTATTATTTTAAAAACACAAAATCTTTTAAAATTTGACCTATATATCGATATTTTTCCTTAATATATCGACGTCGATATTGATATTTTGATAAATATAGATATATCTATATATTGATATGTTTTTTTAATTGCCGACATCTCTACTAAATACTGTACTATTTAATAAATGCATTTTTTTAAAGAACGATATATCGATATTTCTTTTTCGACATATCGACGTCGATATTGATATTTTTATAAATATCGATATTTTTTTTCACTTCCGACATCCCTAGTATATATGAAAAAAGCATATATTACGACAGGAACTAATATGTAAAGTATTGAATAAAATAATACGGTTTCTACTATTATCTAAGATATTACAAAGAAATTATATTAATTCACCGCTCGGCCGCTTACGACCTAACATAGCGTCGCTACATCTCCCTCACACACTTCTGCGTAGTTCAAATCAAAAGGATCGGTTAAGAAAGTGTGATTTAGCAAACAAAAATAACGACATCTATCGAGCTAAGGCTAAATCTCAGCTACAAAATATATTTTATAAAGAAATCTCTAATCCTGTAATGATAATGATGATAATGAGACAAGCTATTTAAATTATTTTATCGTCATTGGTTCTTGTTAAATTAACAAATTTTAAATGAAATCTGAATATTGAAAGTGGGTCAAGATCCAATTCCTAGGAGTCTGTAACATACAAACAAATAAATATACATCTGAAATTAATAAAACACCCATAAAAAGCGATTGTCCAGTTTTCGTACGTGAAAGTACTGTAAGTAGGTATGGTATACTTATATGTGCAAGTTAGAGAATTATACATTATTTTATAGATTAAGTATAGGGTATTTTTTCAAAGAGTGCACAATTTTTTTTATTATATTCTAGATATAAATAAAATGATATATAAAATGTAAAATGTTTAAAATCACTAGTAATTAATTAATTATTTTGATTTGAAAATATCTAAGAATGTTCGTGACTTTTAACCACCCTATTTCCGGCCATTGAGAACGAAAAGTAGCGTAAACGCACACTAATACGGCATATTACTAACAAAAATTGTATTACAGGTAATAAGTTTACGATTTCAAGTGAATGGTTGAAACGTTTTCTCTAATTGGTGTTTATTTTCTTTTTCACTTACACCCATACATATTGCTTAGTCTATCCTCTCTAACATAATCTTAATCAACCAACACTTTCCCCCATGCACGTTTTCGCATCTATTCATCTTTTTCGCACTACTCATAACATTCCATACTTCGCTGATCCTGTTCGCTCTCTTTCTAACACCCTAGTGCACTCAATCATTCCTCTCACTCTTTTACTTATTATGTTGCAGGAATACAATATTAAATAACATCCTTACACAATTTTTCTCTATCCAAACATCAAACGGGCTTAAGGATCGTCGTAATAAACAGATACAATAAAATACTAGTTTATTAAAGTCACATAATAATGTTCGTATTTATTAAAGTGTATTTAAAAAGTGGAATCAACAACAATTAAACTTATCTATTCATTCGGGTCCGTGAAAAAACTCTATCACTGATATTTTAATAATTGTTCAAAATGTAGGCCGGTCCTCTCGATACAAAGCCGGGCACGTTTGATTAAATTGTTTTTTAAATTTATTTGTGACCGAGCACTTTTCACTTCACTATATGCAGTGATTATTTTATTACGAAGGTCTTCATAACTTCGCGCTTCTTCTACGTACACCCGTCTCTTAATCTCTCCCCACAAATAAAAGTCTAACGGGGTAAGATCTGGTGACCTTGGAGGCCACGGTATCGGACCGCCGCGTCCTATCCCTCTATCACCATATTCACTATTTAAATAATTACGCACAGCACTTGAATAATGAGGTGGTGCGCCGTCATGTTGATAGTGTAGGTTGTTTAACAGTCCCAGGGGCACGTCGTCTAATAAATCAGGAATTACACTTTGCAACATATCCAAATAGTTACCGCCAGTCAATCGGTCGTCAATAAAGTACGGACCCACGATAGCGTTATTAATGATCCCAGCCCAAACATTAACACTAAATCGCACTTGATGGTAACTGTCTTTGATTACGTGAGGATTGCTCACTGCCCAATAATGTTCGTTACGACTATTATAAAGTCCTATTCGTGTAAATAAGGCTTCGTCAGTCCAAAGAATGTTAGCGGAGTCGATGTTTGCCAATAACCACTGACTAAATTGCATTCGCAACGATCCATCATTTTCATGCAGTACTTGAACGCGTTGATAATGATACAGGTGGTATCCTAAGGAATTTAGCAGCTTCCACACGTAATAACGGCTTACGCTGAATTGTCGAGCTGCGTCATTAGTACTAGCACGAGGGTCCCGTTCAAAAAACTCGATTACAGCATTCTCGACTGCCGGGGTAATCGCAGCAGTACCTCCTCGAGATGTTGCATGCCCCGGTGTAGTGAACTGCCCAAAATCCAATAACCTTTGGTTGGCTGCTAAAATCGTCCTCAAATTAGGTACTCTCGAGTTAATACCTTGTCGCTGTAAACGCGGTAAAGAGTCACTCTCGTAAAGTCTTTGAGCTCCACGTAGACTTTCAGCACTTAATATGTAGCACCGTACCATCTCATAATACTCGCGGTTTGAATATGTTATTTGATCTTGTGTCGTCATTGTAGAAGATAAGTAGTAAAAGATAAGCAATACGCACTCGTAATTAAGTCACGGTCAAACGTCAACTAAAACCTGCAGAAACGGCGTAGCGCGTGCGGCGTGTGTTCGGGGGTGAGGGCGCGGGCGGTTGCAAAGCACAGGCGAGGGAATGTACCTATAGGTAATCATACGATATGACGTAACGATTTATTACGATGTCTTAGATTTATCTTTGTGTGCGTTCGTGGCGTAATTATAAAATTTATGAATGGCTACGCAATATCAACAAGTTTGATTTTTTTGGGACTGCATAAAATGTAATATGGATATTTTTTTGAAAAAAAAGCATATGTTTTTATTTCAATAATCAATTATACTATCGATTCTGAACCTCCTGTGCAAATTTGTGCACCCTTTGAAAAATACCCTGTATATGCATAAAAGAACAGATTACGACAGGCACTAAAATAGCACATTAATAAAAATAATATTACGATTTTTCCAAGAAAATGATGATTTTTATTCAATAAACATTTATTTTCATTAGTATACATTATAGTTAACAATTTACTTTAAGCGCACTAGATGGCGTTCTACAAAATTTAAATCGCACTATGGTTTCGTTACAAAAATGTACACATATGTATTCGGAATTTTATTTTTCTTTAATTGAAAGGGTGCCGCGAAGCGTGGTGTTAACGCCACGCGATGATCGGGATCACCATCGCCTATAGATGTTTCACATCAATAAGTGGTGTCCCCATACAAAAACTTGTAATACGCACTAAACAACCGGCCAACGGTGTGTCGTCGGCGGTGCGCGGCACCACATAATTATACACAGAACAGAAGTACATCTACATAAAAGCGCTCCCGAGCAACACAAATATAGGCACCGCTTACGTATACCGATTTAGTTAGTTTTCTTTTCAAAAAGTAATGATGTCCCACCAAAAACATAAATGTAAAAAAGGAGAGCCAAGTTCAATACAAAAATTATGCTTGGCTGTGGGCTTCGCAGCAAAAAGAATGGTGATCTAAATGAGTGCCAAGTTCTATGCAAAATCCAAATATGTATTTATAGGAACAAAATAACATTATGAACAAGTATTAAACTCTATTTCTTTGGTTTATTGGATACCTATAAAAATTATTGTTTTTTTTTTAAAAATGTGAGATCTTAAAGTAAATTAGATTTGACTTGGCCAGTTTTTATCAGAATCAAAATATATATAAATATATTAGCAGACCCGGCCACGCGTTGCTGTGGCTAATGTTTTTGTTATATTACATTTTATTAAACTATTTAAGTGGAACTGTAGAACATCAGTCACGGGGACCACCATGCTTTTTTACATAGATGCCATACTTTGGCCTCAACCACACGTGGTGGTTATGCTATTGAATTGTAGTTTATATGACACGTTTGTAAGTTTGACATAGCAGCGCCATCTATTAATTACTTACTCAATCCAGTCAACAGATATCGCCATCTGTTAAAATCGTTTGGAGTTAACAGATAATTGTGATGTCAAATAATAGACAAATAATTTGCAATAAAATAATATTGCGACTATAAATTAAGATGTAAGCTATCCTATCTTTCAAGTTGGATCAAACTGCACACTGTGTGCAAATTTGAATAAAATCGGTTAAGTAGTTTAGGAGTCCATCGCGGACAAACAACGTGACATGTAATTATATATATATATATATATATATATATATATATATATATATATATATATATATATATATATATATATATATGTTGAGGAACTTTATAAAATGACTGATGTAATGAAAACTGGCCAAGTCAAATCTAACCTACTAAAAAAATATGAGATCTTAAAGATCTCATATTTTTTTTAAATAACAGCAATTGTTATAGGTATCCAATGAAGCAAGAGAAGTATAGTGTTTAATACTTGTTCATAATGTTATTTTATACCTATAAATAAAAATTTGGATTTTGTATAGAACTTGGCACTCATTTAGATCTCCATTCTTTTTGCGGCGAAGCCCACAGCCAAGCATCATTTTTGTATTGAACTTGGCTCTCCTTTTTTACATTTATTTTTTTGGTGGGATCTTATTCTAGGTAAATAATGTGTAACTACTCTGCAACGTAGAGCATGAAAAAGTATTTTACAATAATAAAATATTGATGTTCCGTGGTGAAAATCTCGTGAGGACGTACGTGTCAGCATTTTTTTGTCGAGGCTCATTTGAGACTCGTATTAGGTACCTTAGGTACGTAAATAGATAACTACTCGCGGATATTATTTATTAAATATTACGTACGGGCTTATATTTTGCTCTTCATGTATGACAATTGAAATTTTATAATTAGACAATATTCATATTCTAAATCTAATTTTTAAATAATAAGAACATTTTAGAGTATATACCTAAAGAACTTGACATAATTACACTAAAACTAAAATTCATATAAAATTTTTGGAATAAATTTCGTAATCTTTAAACTTATACCACACCTTTGCACCGGAATCATTCTTGTTTTGATTAATAATTCAGTAAGGACGGGAACGGATTATGAGAACCAACATTACGAATTAACAAATTAACTTCTTCACTGTAGCTCATTTGTTATCGTTCAAAAACAGTAGGTAAATGTTACTTTACAGTTTACATACAATGTTTTTGAATGAAATTATGGTTTATTGTGGCACAACCTTGGTGGTTGGAGGTATTTTCATTATTAAGTTTTCTCTTTGACTTGGATATTTAATTAAATTTTTGCAAGATTATTTGATGTATTACGGTGGATAACTTACATAGTAGATACATATGTGTTTTTAGGTTATTAGTTTGGCTTTGTGAAATTTTCAGAAAATATGTAACGAGGCTTTGAGGGTTTAATTTGTAACTTTAATATTATAAACTTTTTTATAGCAACTTGGCGGTGATAACTTTTTTGTTCGATTTGCACGTAATGTACCATTATCAACTCAGCTGACCCCCCACTGCTGGGCTATAGGAAAATTAACATACCACTACGCTGGTCAGAGACTTTATGTTTATGTTAAAAAAGCTTATATATTACTAGCAACCCGCCCTCGCTTCGCTTCAGTTTTAGTCGTTTTACCCGCGTAAGTCCCGTTCCCGTGGGAATACCGGGATAAAATATAGCCTAGTTTACTCCCTGATATCATAGCTTTCCATTGGTGAAAGAATTTTTGAAATCGGTCCAGCCGTTTTGAAGATTACCCAGAACAAACAGACAGACAGACAATTTTTTTTTAATTTGTATTTTAGGCGTAGGTGTCGTGCAAATAACCGTGTGAGCATGAAAAAAGCCTATTATTTTGACATTACAAACGGACACTCCAATTTTATTTATTGGTATAGATGTTCAAAAGGGGTATAAATTATGTCACTATAGATTATTAAGACTTTTCCACGTACGTGTAGGATCTAGAATAAATCTGCTGCGGTCTTCCCCGAGCGTTATGACGTATCATTATGACCTTATAAACGAGATTTAAGAAGAGAACTTTCTTCACGATAAACAACGTTACGGCTGTACGGCCGTACGGCCGGGGGTATTGCTGAGGTTCATGGGTAGGGTTGCCACCCGTACTTTATTATAAAGTATTGTACGTTATTTCGAGTAATTGTACTCTATACTTTATGTGAGCAATAAAGTACGCGATACCTTAATTCGCCCGAATTGACTGCTCTAGGAAAAAAAATTCTAAATCAGCAGTGTCTTTGATCTGTTAAAAAAAATATTATTTATTTACTATAAAATTAATATAAAGTACAAAGACGCTGTTTAACATTGATAATTATTTATTAAAATTTACTGAGAATAATCGTAAATATGTTTTAAAGCAAAATAATGCAAACCGTACCTACTTTATTTGGACACAAAGTACTTTATTTTTTATTGATTCATTAAACCAATATACTTTATTGAAACAAAAAAGGTGGCATAGGGTATTCATGGGTGGCAGTATCACACATCACTCACTCGGTATATCGCTGGCTTACTGGCCACAGTTAAGAATGAAAAAAAAAAATACAAGTACTAGGCTAGCGTGTACTTTTTTCATCATTATCATCTCAGCCCATACATGCCCACTGTTGGGCTTGGGCCTCCTCCACAATGTAAGGGGAATTTTTCGCGCGGTTTAATGCCGGATTTTTCTTTTTTTACTGTGGTGCTTTCATCACGCTTCGCTTGGTCGTCTTTTACGACACCCACGGGCACGAAAGAGGATGGTGAATTTTCCATTGTCATCTCACCTCGTATATTTTCCACTTTTGAGTTCGAAGCTATTCTTCACCAGAAGAGAAATTGACTTATTAGACCAAGGTAGGCAGACGGGTTGGTATAGGGTTGCGTTTCGAGTTTTTTACATAGATGTTTTCTGCGTATCATATCCCTATCCCTTAGTTGTCTTTTACAATTCCTACGAGCAATAAAGGGGGCGATGAATTGTATTCCTACTTCGTCATCAAACAAAATGCACTTTTTATAATAAAACTATAAAGTTTCCATCGATATTATGTATTTGACTCTGAATTTTAAACTCAACTGCTCTTGTTTACTGTTTGAACAACAAATTCTCCGATCGCTTTTTACCCATTCGATTGTTTGTGCTACTCGTTAACGGAATACCATTGCCTGTAATTCTATTTTACTATTTTTAAAAGTTTAAATACTTTATTCAGCAGCAGAGTTAGTTATTTATAATTTGACATGATTTTAAAGTTTATCTAAAAACTTTTCCAGATATTGGTGGAAATCCATAAGACATTTATCAATACAAATAAATAAAATTGAAGTATCCGTTTGTCAAAATAGTAGGTTTTGTAATGCTTACACGGTTACTCGCGCGATACTTATGTTGAAACATTTTGTCTGTTCGTCTGTCAGAAACAGTTATTTATAAAAGAGGTATGCATTAGCATGCCTCTTTTATTCTATCTACTGCGTGATGACGGAGTAAGAATAAAAATCACCACCCCGTTAATCGTGGGGGTCGTAAAAGACGACTAAGCGGTATGATATGCAGATAATATCTTTGCAAGAGAAGGAAAACTCAACACAAAACCCTGTGTCATCACGTGCGACCAGCGCGGTTTAGTAGGTCAATTTCTCTTCCATTGTGGAGGAGGCCCGAGTCCAACAGTGGGACTTATATGGGTTAAGATGATGATGAATTATACTATATTATACTATAACTAGCAACCCGCCCTCGCTTCGCTTCGGTTTTAGTCGTTTTACCCGCGTAATTCCCGTTCCCGTGGGAATACCGGGATAAAATATAGCCTAGTTTACGCCCTAATATTATAGCTTTCCATTGGTGAAAGAATTTTTGAAATCGGTCCAGCCGTTTTGAAGATTACCCGGAACAAACAGACAGACAGACAAAAATTTTAATCTGTATTTTAGGCATAGGTGTCGTGCAAATAACCGTGTGAGCATGAGAAAAGCCTATTATTTTGACATTGCAAACAGACACTCCAATTTTATTTATTGGTATAGATATTTGCTAAATAAAGTTAAAATATGATCATGTTTACTTAAATAAAAAATAGATAACACAAAACAGTCCATTAATAGGGCGTTAACCTTTCTTATCTTCCTTCATTTACTATATACGTATCTATATTTTTGTAGCCAATGTGATAGATAGAAGTGTAATAGATTTATAATTCTTTGTTGTAAATTTTAGGGACATAATTATTGACATCTGACACAGTTTCAAACTTAATAATTACTGTAATTTTTTTTTTTAAATTTTTTAGCAACATAACTCGATAGCATTTCTTGCCTTTTTTGAGTATAGTTTATATACACGGCGTCTATTGCATTTGTAGTGGCAAAAGAGTGGCGCGATGCCCTATAAGCCACCATATTCCTTCCCCTTTGCTACTGGGTTGGCCACTGTCCGTGGCCATCTGGCCCCAGAATTTAAACGCCTTAAGTCTTGGGTTGATGATGCTATATCGCATTTTATATATTATAAAACAATATATGTATATAAAATAATCTATTGTTAATAATAAAACATTATTACAAAAAAAAAACCGACTACAAAATTGTTTAGCTGAGGTCAACCAAATACGCGTAATTTAAGACTAAACAAATGGAAAGCAACAGCTTTTAAATAAAAAAAAACAGTGATCAAAATCGGCTAACATATAACGAATTTGTGAGGTAACACATTTAATAAAATACACCAGAATTGTGACCTCCTTTTTTGCTCCGGTTAACAATTTTACTGTAACGTACTATTCGAACCAACGATATGAAGATTATTTTCAAAATCAGTGCGTTATTCATACAGTAGTATCAGTATAAAATAATTATTTATTTTGTTCCCAAAATAAACGGGAACATGTTTCTCTTTGCATCTCAAAGCCCCCTTTGAGTACAAAATCACCGAATCCCTTTCAACTGGACATAACAACGTTAAAAACTTGTCGGTCAACTTAGGTTCAACAACCCCCGCTTCTGTCCTTTACCTCTGACGAAGTATAAACAATCTTTGTCATCATAATCTATTTGTTTTGTTAAGTTGGTAGCTGTAGTACATAAAATGGAATTCTTTTGTTAAATAAGATTTATTGACCGATATATTCTTTGAACGTCGATAGTGTGTCTTCCAATAAAATAAAATTAAAGCTGAACTTTTGTCGATTTAAACGACTATTCATAGATTTTATTAACTGACTAGCTGTGCAATTAGCAGCTTCGCTTGTGTGAACTCTTTACATATGTCATCGTCATCACAGTTTCTATGCTTCCCACTGCTGGGCTTGAGCCTCCTTCACAAATGATTTATTATACCACCCTGGTAGCGAAACGGTGTGGTATAGGGTTTTAATTAAATAGTGCCACAATCGATATGGGCAAACAACCTGTACCTACTATCAAATAATTTAATTTATGTTCTTAATTCTAAGAACTGTTATTTTCATGACCTCTATTTGACAAATGCCTGATAGAGCGTCATTGATGAAATTTTAAAGTTTGAACGTAAGTAGATAGAATCTCACAATAGTAGTTAAGCTATGAGCGATAAACTGAAATTAGATTAATATTTATAAGCGAGCTTTATATATTAATACGGAAATCTTGTCTTGAGATAAATTCGAGAAAAGATGGATGGTCTGAATGAAGGACGATGTAACAATGTAATTGAAAGAGCAAAGAAATAACGTAATAGGGAAATGAACAATAGAAAAAAATATTATTTTATTCAAGGAGTTCCTTTTTTTACTACTTTTATACATTTACCAGTTTGTGATTTCTATCTTTATATTTATATAAATTTGTACGTGTGTATGTCACTGAACTCCTTCTAAACGACTGGACCGATGTTGATGAAATTTTTTGTGTGTTCAAGGGGATTCGAGAATGGCTTAGATTCACAATCGGACCCGGTAGGTGGCGCTGCTTTAGATTTCAAGGAGAATGCCTTTTATATTACTTGAACAGAAGAATGTATGTTGGGTCAGCTAGTATATATGTATATATATATATTTCTCATACAATGTCATACAAATCAAATTGCATTCATTCAGGGAGGCTTCATATTGCCCATTCCTAAGTTCTCCAAGCAACGTCAATACACCGCTATTGGCCGTCATTTTGTCGCATTTGTTGATATGGGTCATTGCTTCTTTGACAAGAAAGGTTATTACTTTGTTCGATCAACAGGCTATTTAATGAAAAAAAGTTAATTAAAACAGAAAAAGTTGTTAATATCAATTTGGTTAGAACTTAAAAACACAAGCGGAAGTGACAAGAAAATTATAAAATACTATATTCTATTCCGCGTGCCCTTCTCTTGCCCGTGGGAATTGTAAAAGCCACTAAGGAGAAATGAATATTAAGAAAACATCGACGCAAGAGAAGTAGAAGTAACTCGAAATTAAAGACTGATCTGTATGTCTACTCTTGAATCTCGATTCCAATCCTAAATCCAATCGCAGCTCGAATTTGAACAAATTTGGTAGTCTTGAAAGCGACACTAGCGCACGATTGGAATCAAATTCGGTGGAACGTTTCTAAACTAAATGAATTCGACTCTCGTCGATTAAGTCAAATATTTGCTACTTCCGACGTGATTTTGACGTAGTTTAAAATCGTTAATGTTATACAATTTCAAGAAAGAGTCTTCGTGGTGATCGAGTTCGATAACGTTATTAATTTAAAGTAAGAAAATACGGCATATTTGATGAAAATAACAGCGGCGAACGCGAAGAATTCATTCTTGATTTTGTTCAAGAGTACCAAATATAAGTTTGGTGAGATTGAAATTGAATCGGATTCGAAATTAGAATTGATTTCAAGAGTAGACCCACTGAATAGCGTGGTATACTAGATCAAATTTACTCCCACGGTGAAGGAGGTCCGAGCTCAGCAGTGGGACGTATATCAGCTGAGCTGATATGAGATGACATTCTAAATAAAACTACTTTACGGATTTTATCGCGTTTGTATTTGATCTTTGATTGCCCGACGTTTCGAACACTCTGCAGCGTTCATGGTCACGGGCGGACTAAGGTGTCTTACGTCCAACAAGTCATCCTTATTGCAGAAAATTTATAATTATTTACCCGATACAGAAAATAGTTATTAAATATTGACCCACATTTTGATACAAATTTATTGCCAGTGTAAAAAGAAAATGATTCTATATGCATTTTTTTTTTAAATATTACTATCAATTTTAATGTTAAATAATTACTAACCATAAACAATTTAATTTTTTCAGGTAATCAAAAATCAAATACAAACGCGATAAAAGCCGTAAAGTAGTTTTATTTAAAACTAGCAACCCGCCCTCGCTTCGCTTCGGTTTCAGTCGCTTTACCCGCGGCGTAGTTCCCGTTCCTATGGGAATACCGGGATAAAATATAGCCTATGTCACTCCATGATATTATAGCTTTTCATTGGTGAAAGAATTTTTGAAATCGGTTCAGCCGTTTTGGAGATTACCCGGAACAAACAGACAGACAGACAGACAAAAATTTTTTAATTGTTATTTTAGGCATAGGTGTCGTGCAAATAACCGTGTGAGCATGAAAAAAGCCTATTATTTTGACATTACAAACAGACACTTCAATTTTATTTATTGGTATAGATGTGTAATACTCGCGTAAACATCAGAAATCATTAGACGACATTCTATTACAAAATCTATACAGATTAGCTTTAGGCATTGAGAATATATTATAATAATCTATTAAAATGTTTTTCCCCATTCTTGAGTTAGTAATATGGGTTGCCAATTGAAAATCAATCCTTTTTTTATTGGCTATGTCTATGGTCTAAACACACCGTCCAGGGCGTCTGAATGACGGCGTGCTGGTCCTTAATCTATGTATTGTATGCCCATAGCCAATTCGATTAACCACCGAGACCAATTTCTTCACAACGGTGGTCAACCCGGCAGGTTATCTTTTTAGATATCATCCCCTGCCCCGGTAATTAAGTACCGGAACATCATTCGCACTTGTTCTGTCCGTGGGCGGTGGACTAATCCTCGGTCCATCCACCTGCAAGTTATTCGTCCACTCACATAACTGAACTGGTCCCCATTTATGTAATAATTATTTATCACCATTTTATTGAGATAAAACGTTTAATTATATATTATTAATATTATAGATATAAATAACATAATAATACAAGCAAAATATTTAAAATACGTGCGTGAACTGCTATTTCGCCATAATTCTCGTTAGCCTCTTTAGCTCAGTGGTAGAGCACTGGTCTCGTAAACCAGGGGTCGTGAGTTCAAACCTCACAGGAGGCATTAAATATGACTTAGCTTTGTTTTTGTAACAGATAAGAATTAAGTGGTATTTTTAAATCTTATCAATATTCAGTGTCACTTCAAAAAATGTCTTTTGGGATTTGTGTTTTATAAAATTGGTGTTGATTTTATTTTAAGTGTTCTTTCACTATTAAGGTGATGGTAGAATAAGAATAGAAGCCACCACTCCCTCTGAGTGTCGTAAAATACAGCTACGGCATACGTTATGCGGATAACATCTATGCAAAGTAAAGAAAACTCGATATAAAACTGCCAATATATATTAATGGCGCGATATAGTAGGTCAAGGTGGTGGAGACCCCAGCCCAGCTGAGTTGATGATGAAGTCTTCATAATTTTTGACTGATTTATCTATATAGCCTATAAGTGTATAGAAATCATAGAATAAATATTAAAGTAACTACAATTAAGTATTTCTTTGTTTCAGAACTGGCTGTCTGTTAAAATTTAAATAAGGCATTATAATTAATAATAGATTTTTGAAAATCAGTTTTGGGAACAACATTTTAGGATTAGTGCTTTTTATTTAATAATATAAAACTAGCGTTTAACTTTAAATTTAGGCGATTTTTGTAAAAACAAATCAAAATGATTCGTTATTGGTTGTGTTTTGCAAGTGCGCTGTGTCTCGCGGGGTATTGCGGGGCGAATTACTGCAGGGACACCAAACTTTGTTGTTCCGGTCGAAACAGCGCTTGTGTTGTACAAAAGGCTCATCAGAATGCCATAATTGAGGACTTAACTGACAAGCCATGCTATTGCGATCATGCTTGCCTGAAGCTCGGGGATTGCTGTCCTGATTTCCGTGAAACGTGTGGAGGTGAGTTATTTTTATTATTTTATATTAATGACTTGATTATTAAACTGTAGTAAAGCGTATTCATATTTATATAGTCGTGATATATATCTACTGCTTTAAGCGGTATGTACAATTTTTATATCGGTATATAAATCTTCTATGTGTTTGTAATTGAATTCCTTCTAAACGGCTGGACCGATTTTAATGATTTTTTTGTGTCTTGAATGGTTTAGATTATAAATAAAACTACTTTTACGGATTATATCGCGTTTGTATTTGATTTATGATTGCCCGACGTTTCTGTATCGGGTAGATAATTATAAATGTCTGTAATAACAATTATTTGTTGGACGTGAGACACCTTAGTCCGCCCGTGACCATGAATGCTGCAAAGTGTTCGAAACGTCGGGCAATCATAAACCAAATACAAACGCGATATAATCCGTAAAAGTAGTTTTATTTACAATGTGTAGTGTTCGCGTAAACATCAGATATCATTATGGTTTAGTTTAATTGGAATTAGAAAAAAAATTGGAACCGGTAGGTAGTGCAGGGATCGATTTCAAGGAGAATTCCTTTTACTATTTTTCACATCTCTGTCTATGATCTCGAAGAAAAAGGTATTATGCAAAAACTTGTTACTATCGGCGATCTTTTAAATATGTACAATATGTATATGGTACCATTTAGCGGAAATAAGCCGGATTTTACAAGCAAATTAACAGATTACTCTGAAGTTCATTACTTATACAAGAAATGGACGAAACATTCACATAGTGTGTTAATCAAAGTTTGACGAGTTTTTACCTATACGGAATAATTTTGAGATATTCAGTTTCGTGTAACAAAACAAAAAATAATGTTTGATTTTTTAAACCGCAACATCACAAAATAGACACGTCGTACCTGACAATTCTACCAAAATTCATCCAGTGCGTAAATATTTAATTCCATCCACAATTGAAATACAAAAATAAGTTGAAAATCCCCTCGAGCCTTTTTGATCCTCAACGTTGATCCCTCTCATTCCCTTATTCAGATCCAATTATGCGAAATACCTCCAATGATTAATTTTTAATCTGTGGTCCCCAATATGGCGCAGTAGTATTAATAAGTCCGTTTTCGTGTCGGCGATTTTAGCAAAATTTTATTCTATAATGAAACTGGTAGGCATTCTAGATTGCTTTATTATTATTTTTCTTATATTTTTCTAAAAAAGGTAAGGCTTTTGCTAATATTTAATTTTAAGTTAATTGGCAATACTAGGATTTTTGAACTTGAGTGATATTTGGCTATTTTCTATTTAATTTTGTATAATGTCCGGTGAAATAAAAAGCTTTGGTTGAGCTTTTCAAAGTGATTCACGATTCACTAGCAGCCAACTTAAAGTTCGGATTTTGTAAGGGTATATGTGTCTACAACTTTGCCGATGAAAATTTGAGAGAAAATGTCCACTTAAACACTAGGGTACGAAAATATGAAAGCAAAAATAATTATTTAATTTCCTTAAATTAAGCGAATCAAATGCATTACACGTGTCTTCCCTAAACCTTATTATATTAACATAACAATTTCGCAAATGACAGCACGCGCCGTTTCATTTCGCCTTCAAAAGGGGTAATAGGAAAAACCCATTTAACATCAGTTGATATTTTACATTTTCCATTAAGTAAGATATGAAAAAAAAAATAATGCATCGTTAAAAGATCACCTTCCGTGTGGTGACGGAGTAAGAATACATTATACAATTCACCACTCCCTATATCGATCGTAGATATCGTAAAAGGCGACTAAGGGATACAATACGCATATAACATCTATGCAAGAGAAAGAGAACTTGAAACAAAATCCTATACCAACTTATCTGACCAGCACGATATAGTAAGGTCAATTTCCCTCCTATTTTGGAGGCCGCTTGAGCCCAACAGTTTTTTTTTAAAGACAACACCCTGCACTAAGGAAATAATCCTTGTATTGCGGGGGACTTTACAAACATATAATTAACGGACACAAATTACATCCAGACTCAGAACAACAATTTGTGGATCGCACAAAGTGTTGTCCCGCGTGAGATTCGAACCCTCGACACTGGCGCTGTAGGTCGCTATCTTAACCACTACGCACAGTGGGACGTATATGAGTTGAAATAGTGATGATTTATCTTTTTAATTTTTTTGAAAAAAAAAAGCTTTGTCGCTTAGCGATGATACCGCCTTATACTATTACACAATTAACATCTAAATTATCCTACTTAATAATGTATACAACAAAAATGCTTCAGCTGAAAATGGATTAGCCAAAATACTAGACTAGAATTTCGAGAACACTCCATCAGAATGTGTAAGACATCTTCAACAACATCACACGTAATGCAATTGGGAGAAGGAACTTTTTTCATTAGAAATGGTGATGAAAAGATTATCTAGGGGAAAGGTTTACAGGTTTATTGTTATTTAATAGTTGCAATAACCGTGTGGTAACCGATTAAGAAGACAGCCAACCACTCCAATTGTTGCTTGTAAGTGTCATTCATGTTGCCTAAGGGGTATAGCATGCAACTACATATGGAAGAAATAGAATCCTATACCAATCCCTCTCACGAATATGGTCTTTTTTTTTGGGGTTGGTCACGGTCGGCGCAATCCTCGCACCACTCCGTCCGGGGCGACAGAGGGGCGTAAGCACGCACACCCGCAACCCACCCGAACACCACGTCGCCTTCGTCGTTGGGCCGACCACCGGAGCTACTTGTTATCAGTGGTTGGCCCGACGGAATACCCCCTAGTGGGGTACCCTCCCATCGACCGACGTCCCCCCTAGGGGAGAACGTCGGCACGAATATGGTCTAGCAGATCAATTTTCTTCCTATTGTAAAGGCGGCTCGAGCCCAGCAGTGGATGGTATAGGTAGCCGAGATGAGATTTTCATTATTTTCATCTCAGCCCATACACGTCCCACTATTGGGCTCGGGCTCCACTATGGGAGGGAAATTGATCTACTATACCACGCTGGTCAGACATCTTGATATAGGGTTTTGTTTCGAGTTTTGCTCTTCTCATGCTTAGATTTATATCCATATTATATTGCTTTGTCGTCTCTTACGACACCCACAGACGAAATGGTGAATTATATTACTCCATCACCACCACATGGACACTGACTGTTTGTTAGTCTATCTTTAATATAAATAGATATATGAGATTAATTCTTAGAATAATAACGTATAGAAGGATAGTGTCCATACGTAAGCCATCAAAAATATGAAGCAAACAATGCTACATGCGTGCAAGCGATTACACACGTAGACACGCACACCACTATACAAATTATGAAATCAATTATTTTTTATTAACACAAATCGTCGGAATACTTCTAAAAGTAATGATAATATACTTTTTATTTTTTTCAAATGTGTTGTGACACCATTTGAATGCACAAACCGTCATAATTACTTATTTATTTTTAAGAGTTGCGTACGTACGTGCAGTACAGTGACCTTGTACATTATGGAACGGTTCCTGCGTAAGCTCCATTAGGCTGTAATTGAAATGCTTCACTTTTTGTGCGCGAACTTACCTTCTATACGTTATTATTGTAAGGATTAAATATATATTTTTCTGTTTCATTGTTTTGTTTTAGTCTAATGTCAAATGAGTATGCAATTACTGACTGTCTGTTTCAGATTTATTTCTTAAACAGGTTTTTACTAGGAAATTTAGTTTTATTCTGATTTGCAACAAGGTTTGTGTAGATGAGTTATTCAAGCAGTAGTCTTTAATCGGATTTAATTTCTGTGGGTCTCAATAGATGAATTGTTTCGCTGAAGGGTCTTTTTAAATCAATTGAGACTGTATCAATATTTAAGACTCTTTGTTTACTTGAAATATGGCTTAATAAATATTCCGTGTGGTGACGGAGTAAGAATACAAATCACCACTCCCTATCTTGCTCGTGGATGTCGTAAAAGACGACTAAGGGATATAATACGCATATAACAGCTATGCAAGAGAAGAAAAACTCGAAATAAAACCCTATACCAACCTGCCTGACCAGCATGGTTTAGTAAGGTCAATTTCCCTCCTATTTTGGAGGAGGCTCGAGCCCAACAGTGGGACGTATGTGAGCTGAAATGAATGAATAAATGAAATATTCTTAAATGAAGATCCTTAAAATACAGACATTCATTTCTTGAACGTTATTCCATATTATTTGTCGCAACGTCACTACCTCTGGCATCATATCTTAATAGTTTTTAAGAATCAATCGATTACGGAAACGTCAAGTATTTATACTTGGGTGTGTTCGATACAACGTTGGCAATGATTTTTAATGTTTGTCGTTTGACCGTTAACGTTTGAAATATTACCGAACTTTCGTTGTTGAGAGCGATCCGTTGAATACTCAGTTCGGAACGAGACTCGAGAGCGATCGGTCGTTGTTGCTGCAACGTGGTATCAAATTCACCACGTTTCCCAAACTCTTAGTTTATGTGTCGGCATACGTAATCATTAGTTATAATAGAAAGTTGTGTTAACGTTAATTATTGAATATAGTTTAAAAGTAGCCATCCGAAGTGTTATTTTATTACATCGAGATGTGCCGCCGATCTGATAGTGATACAGCACGGTGTCCAACCCTCGATATATTATTTATAGGTTCATGAAAGAAATGTGCTCACTTAATTTTTATATCAGCTAAAGATATACGTAATTTTATTTTAATCAAGCCTTTAAATATATGTACTATCATTTATTATTATTCTCTTACTTTCGTTTATTATTACTTTATTATTTTCAGTCGAAAAAGATTTGTGTTATTCTAGGATTACGTCAGATGTTACGATATTGTTATGTATTGACTGTCCGTATCTATTAATACTCGTACATATCTATAATCATATCACAGAATTTTTCACATCTTTTATTTGTGTCTATATACGTACTTATGCAGTTTTCCCCAAAGATGTTTTTCGTTGAGCAATTGAACCATTTACGATTTAATATAAATGTAACTCCAAAGAATATTACTATTCTCTCTATATTCTCTTTAACTTGTTACGCATACATAACCCTTATTTATCTATCTATCCATTAAGAAGGGGCAATTGCATTATTGCCATGTTTGATTAACGAATGGGTGGCATTCGATGTTAGAAGTTTCTCAGGAGTGTTGTGGCCCATTCTTTCGGTGAACTCTCAACTCGTGTTTGGAATTTTCAAGCAGATGTTAACACAGCGTAGGACGAGCCCCTACTAGGTGAACTGACGACATTTTTAAAGTCGCAGGGAACCGTTGGATGGAAGTGGCGCAGGACCTTTCCGAGTAGCGTTCTTGTGGGGAGGCCTATGTCCAGCAGTGGACATCTGTAGGCTGATGGATGGATAAGATTCTTAAATTTTCACCATGGAATGGAATTCATTCATCATTATCACATCAACTCATATACTCTCCTACTGTTAGACTTGAGTCTACAAAGAGAGAAATTGACTTACTATACATCACTGGTCAGACGTGTTGCTAGAGTTTTATTTGGAGTTTTCCTTCTCTTGCATGGATGTTGCATGCATAATATGGGTGTTGTATGTTTAATCCATTATTCACTCTATATGACACCCGCGGGCAAGAGAGGGGCTGATGAATTGTATTCTTACTCCGTTACCACACCAACAAATTTCATCCAACTTTCTTTGCGGTAGGCAGCGGCCTTGTAAAGGTCCATGAGCGGCAGCAACACTTACCATCAGGTGTACTGTTTGCTTGTTTGCCACTGCCTGCAATAAAAAAAAATATCACCACAAACCACATGTAGTGTTTTATAAATAATACTAAAACTTTCTTGTGTAGTAGATCCTCTTATTTAAAGGCTCATTAGTCAATTTTCTTTTGTATCTTCCACTTAGTATAAAAAGGAAGTAAAATACGTGTTTTCCGTGTGGTGACGGAGTAAGAATACAATTCACCATTCCCTATCTTGCCCGTGGATGTCATAAAAGACGACTATGGGATATAATATGCACATAACATTTGTGCAAGAGAAGGAAAACTCGAAATGAAACCCTATACCAACATGTCTGACCAGCATGGTATAGTAGGTCCAATCCCCTCCCATTGTGGAGGAGGCCAGAGCCCAATGGGACTTACGTGGGCTGCGAAGAAGAAAAAAATACATAAAATAAGTGCACACGAACTGGAAAGAGCCGATCGCCATGTTACCCGACTGTGTCATTCAAGCGTTTCACTGTGACGTCATATCACAAAATCACTAACGTGCCCAAAGATGTTTCGATTCAAGAAATAAAAACAAACAAAAGTCATTATAATATGTTATCATTATGAGTTCTTATAGATATAATTATCAAATATTTTAATTCATTCTGTTTCGAAAGATAGAATCAAATATACGTTATATGAATGTAACAATTTTACGCATGAGGGCACAAATAATTTTGTTTTATTCTAACAAGAGGAAGGAAAATCAAAAAGCTATTACAAACGTCGTATTATACTTACTGAATCTGTGATATGGGATAACTAAAGCGAATGTTTCCCCCTTATTTTACATTTAGCAAAGGATTGAAGTAATTTGTTTGATTCTATATTCCGGTTACATTCCGACTGCTTGTAACGCAAGCTTAAGTGCTACAGTTTGCTGATATGATTTTGTAGCAAAAAACTACTCTAGGATAAAGCTATTACATAATTTTACTTATATTTTTTTAACGGACCTCGTACTAAGGATCACCGTACTTCTATCTATATTTATACTAATATATAAAGCGGAAGAGTTTAAACGCGCTAATCTCATGAACTAGTAGTCCGATTTGAAAAATTCTTTCAGTATTAGATAGCTCATTTATCGAGGAAGGCTATATATCGGCACGCTAAGACTAATACGAGCGGAGCAACAATGAAAAATGTTTCAGAATCGGGTTTTTATTTCTTTTGAGAGCTTCCTCTACTACACTACATAAACGGTTAGGTTTCGCAAAAATCATGTGTGACAGAATTGTATTATTTTCGTTTATAAGTCTATAGACGTCCATTGCTGGATATAGGCCTCTCCATGAGAATGTCACACAGAAGTGCTCTGTGCTAAATGCATTCAACGATTTCCTGCGATTTTCAAGATGTCCTCAGTCCATTTAGTAGGGGGTCGTCCTACGCTGCGTTCTATGATTCGTGGTCGCCACTCGAGAACCTTTCTTCCCTAACAGTTGTCAGTTCAACGAGCGATGTGGTCTGCCATTGCTATTTCATCGCGCTGATTTTTAATTTAAGCTATATCAGCAACATCCGTTCTTCTACAGATGCCCGTATTCCGTATCTAATTACGTAGATAAATACCAAGCATAACCCTTTCCACAGTACGTTTTTACGTATACAACTTTGAGCATTTTTATGAGCCCAACGTTTAAAAATCACGTTTCATTGCCGTATGTCATCGCTGATAACATATACTAAAAGCCGTAAAAATTGTCTTATTATTTATAATGATTTTTCCTTCCTATAATTTTCTGTTTTAGCCTATACACATCCTTCTTTCATAGCGAGAGAGAAATGCGACTGCTATTTATGTATGTCAAACAGCCCAGATGTGTTGAGACAAGGTTTTATTTTCAATTTATTTCTCTTACAATATTCTTAACTACTATATATACACATATATATATACTATTTCGTGTGGTGACGGAGTAAGAATACAATTCACCACCTCCTATCTTGGCCGTGGATGTTGTAAAAGACGACTATGGGATATAATATACACATAACATATATGTAAGAGAAGGAAAACTCGAAATGAAACCCTATACCAACATATCTGACTAGTACGGTATAGTAGGCCATATTCCCTCCCATTATGGAGGAGTCCCGAGCCTAACAGTGGGACGTATGTGTGAGATATATATATATATATATATATCTTGCGAAAAGCGAAACGAGGGCAGGTTGCTAGTATATATATATATATATATATATACTAGCAACCTGCCCTCGTTTCGCTTCACTCTCAGTCGCCTTACCCGCGTAGTTTCCGTTCCCGTAGGAATACTGGGATAAAATATAGTCTATGTTACTCCCTGATATTATAGCTCTCCATTTCTGAAAGAATTTTTGAAACAAACAAACTTACTTTCGCATTTATAATATTAAGTAAGGATATATATATAGATACTTTACATCTCATATGATATCGGTGGGAAAGAAAGAAAGGAAAAGAACGTTCGTTCTCACAAAATTCTTACTCATATAAATATCTTGTTTTGAACTGCGTAGGTCAGGTAATATTTTACAAAGGAAATAACAGAGTAATCCTTATACTGGTCGGAGGCTTGTTCAACTTCCAAAGCTTTTTACCCCTCTCCTTTACTCCCCTCGCAGGGTGTTAGTACCCTGTTATAAATCCAAGTCGTTTGCAAACACCATGACGTCGGTATACATTGAAAAAAATCATAGTATATTCGAGCGGAAAATTGTTTTGTTTTATAATTTATGTAATAACACAGTCGGCAAAAAATTGGATATGCCTTTACACATATTATGCACAAGAGAAGTGTGATATTTGGAATGGTTAAGAATTTTTCAAGAGAAGTGTGTAAAGCGAAATTGCATATAAAATTTAATAGAATTGTATATTATTTTTTACTCTATGATACGAGTTTTGGCGGCAACATGGAAATGTCATGTTGCACTCTTGAATTGTGACGGAGTAAGAGTATAAATCACCACTCCCTATCTTACCCGTGGATGTCGTAAGAGACGATTAAGGGATATAATACGCATATAACAACTATGCCAGAGAAGGCAAACTCGAAATAAAACCCTATACCAACCTGTCTGACCAGCATGGTATTGTAAGGTCAAGCTCCCTCTTACCGTGGAGGAGGTTTTAGCCCAACAATGAAACGTATATGAGTTGAAATCATGATGATGATAGGAACTTGTATTTAAATCTAAAATCAATTATGTTAAAGCACTCACACTTATACAAATAAAGTAACACGCAATTTTAATATAAATCCATCATCTGTAATCCATTTACACATCAAAATTGTTAATATAATTAAAAATTCACGCGCGCTGCAATTAATTATTCAAGCGATCCACTTTTTTGCGCAACAGTACCTCTATCAAATGGAACCCAACAAGACGAGATTACATTTTAATAACATTTTTAATATCTGCACTCGACTTTACTTGTTCGTGTTTAGAATGTTGATATGATGACTCATCGTAAATGTTAGGGATTTAAAGATTATGGACATCCCTAGTGCTGGGTACGGAATACGTAATTTTTTAAATTTTGGCGGGATTTAACTTGATTGTTTTGACGATGAAACTTTTCTAAACGGAGATTTATTATTGGTTGTTATGAATATATAATCTTTGGTACTTGTTTTTTCAAGAATAAATACTGTCTTTTATGCGTAATGAACATATTTCCCTTTAGTTATCCGTGTGGTATTAATACGTTTTTTTTGCAGAGAAATCGATATCTCAACAACTTATACTTTTGGGAAATTATTACTACGATCCAAAAAAAAATATTGTCTTCAGTCTCCGCATGTTTTATTTATGTCTGTTATTAAATATTTGAACTTCATACAAAGTTACTTTCTTCTTCTGTTTTGTAATGGTAAACAGCTACTAATACGTGTAGTATGTGCAGAGTTATAATTTTGATCATAAATTAGCAATTCCTTCATGCCTTTAGTTGGACGACTTTAGAAGGACGTCTAGTCACTGTCCATCATTAAGCCCAATCGTTGTCTTCAGCATTGCTATGGCCACATTATTAATAGTATCTCTTGGAAATTTTGGTGGGAATAAAAAATATTTGGAAAGCACTTATATTACATTCACTACACCCCAGCAGTTTCGCCGCATTATATTACATAGTGTCATCAAATATTTAACATAAACAATAAAACACTAAGATATTGAATATAATACAAGACCATCACATGACACTTTCACATTCGTGCCCAAAGGCTGTACAGTTTTATTCCTTAGTACTAGTAGTTAAAAAAAATACTTTTCATATTCCATGCAGCCAGTGATAAATTAATCTGGTAACATTATTTTAACTTTAATGCATGTTTTGTGTAAAATATTACAGATTTAATATGCAAATGGGTAGAATGTGTTATTTTAATTATATTTACGTGACCCGGTGACACGTGTGACATAAACCACAAGCAACATGAATAACAACTTCACTGTTTTAAGCAAATTAACATAACAAAGATATACCTTTTGACGAATGTTATGCAAACATAGAACTAATAAGCTTAGAATAATAACGTATAGAAGGATAGTGGCAATACTTCGAACTTTCAAAATTTGAATCTAAAAATACTAATGGCGCGCAGACCATTACACACGTACACACGCACACCACTATATAAATTATGAAACCAAATTTTGTTTTTATTAACATAAATCGTCGAATTACCTTTAAAAGTAATATTAATAATCTTTTTATATTTTTCAAATGTGTTGTGACACCATTCGAATGCACAAACCGTCATAATTACCTATTTATTTTTTAAGAGTTGCGTACGTTCGTGCAGTACAATGACTTGTACATTACGGAACGGTTCCGGCGTAAGCTCCATTAGGCTCCAATTGAAATGCCTCACTTTTTGTGCGTGAACTTACCTTCTATACGTTATTATTCTAAGACTAATAAGTAAATCTTGATTTGTCAAAGCTAGCTAGTCTATTAATAAATGCTTCTATCCATTAGCCTACACGGATAAAAATATTTACAATACTCAAGCCAAGAATAATTCTCATCCATATTTTCTTAATATGATACATTATTTTATTAATATGATACATTATTTTATTAACTTTAAACTTCATTTTCCATTCAAGGAATCCATTATTTTTGACATAAAGTATAACAATTTTTCTCAAGGTATAGGTTAAAAAAAAAAGAAACAAGAATTCGAAGTGTGTGTTAATACAAAAATGTATTAATTTAAGAAACTTTGAAAATATTAATGCATTATTAGTTTATATTCTTCTTCCAAGAATTTATTTTTACATTTTAAAATACAATTTGGAATACTAAAGTCGTTTGCAATAGAATCCAACAATCATGTAAACAAATATGGCGGACTGACATTGACAGCGTATTGTTTGTGCCCATAGTGATGTCATAGTGTTCTAATTTAATTTTAATTAAATTTATTTTTCTAATTATTTTAATTTTAAGCCATAGAGTATGGCCCATAGTAGTATAAGTACTAAAATAAAACTGACTAATAGATTAAATATATAAGCCATAGACTATAAAATAAAACTGATTATATAGAAAAAAAGTGTTTATTAAAACAAATTTAAATCTTCGTCTTCGTCATCATCACTATCAGAAGTGTCGCCGGTGACCGTAATTATAAATGGAACCACTGTGTCATCGCTTGCCGTGTCTAAAATGCCGTCGAGCTTTTTCATTTATTCCTCTTCCTTTAGGACGTGACTTACGCATTTCGACCATTGTTCGGCTCCGATTCTCGCCAACCCTTCGTTCAATAAAGTTTTTATTTCCGCCATTTTAAAAGATTTGTTATTTCTCCCAACATATGACTTAACCTGTGCCCAAATGAGCTCAATTGGGTTGAGTTCGCAGTGGTAGGGAGGAAGGCGAAGCACAGTTATTCCTTTCGATGCGGCGAGCTCGTCAACGTATTTTATAACATATTTTTTTTTATCAAATTTTGTGAGTAACTGTGCTTTTATTTCACTTGTTTCAAAAGCTATATTTTTGCTACGTAACCATTCTTGTATAGCATCCTTCCTCCAGCTCATGTTGGGCACTCGTTCGAGTTGGCGAGAATGGTATGGAGCATTATCCATTACAATTACAGATCCCGGCAGAATTTTGTCTAAAACCATCTTAAACCTAAAACAAAAAAGATAATTTTCTGTCATAATGTAATTTTATATCTATAAATACCCTTAATAATATTAATTTTATATAGTTTTATCATAAATGTACAAAAATCAACAAATGAAACCTTACCATTTCTCAAAATTATGAGCATTCATCTCCCCGTGATAATCGCCATCTGACTTTTTGCTTCAAAAACCCAATCTGCGCCTTCTAAAAAACCATCTTCATTGCCTATATGTGTAATAATCAGCCTCTTTCCTTTCTGAGGATTTTTTAAGCCACTTGAAAGGCCTCCCAAGAATGCCTGTCTACTACTCTTGATGTCATTATCCATCCACACATAATTGCAGGTGTGCCCTAAGTAAAAAAAAAGTTTTAAATACATAATTATGTCAATAAAAACATTATTTAGATTTAAAATTAAGCAAACATGTAACCTATCACAATTTAAAATAATGTGTGAAATAAGTATATCTTATCTATCACCATATCTCAAACAAATGTTTTTAAGCAACCTGCGGAACACAAAAAAATTTTAAGCATTTAAATAAATAAAAAGCTCTCACCCTCATTAAGCCATGTTTCATCCAAATAATAAATCTTTTTATTTTGCTTTCTGTATTCATTGATTTTCAACAAATAATTCACCCTCCAAATTTGTAAGTTAGGTCTATCTATCAAAATGTGTCCAGCCAAATCGTAAAGCAAAACAAAAGTCCAAAATGAGAATGCAAAGTCGTAGAAATCGAAAACAGAAAACGGAAACAGAAAACACTAATGCACAGCGAACCCACAGAACAGTGAATGACAATTCTATAAACAAAATGGCCACCTGTCAATTTTATAAAACTAACCATTATTTTTATGGCTTAGGATACAATCCGTTTTGGTATAATTATATGAAGCTCTTGAAAAAAAATTTTATTGTATTCAAATAATATTAAATAAATTAATTAAATTAAAAATAAAAGTTAACTTCAGATTACGAACAACACTAACTTTTCAACGACTTATAGAGTTCGATGAGTAAAAAACTAAGATGACGGCTTGTCAAATACTTCGAAATTTTTACGTTGCAAATGTTTTAATCAAATTTAACATATAAATACAGTTAAATCGTGTTGAAGATAATGTGAAAACAATGGTGCGTTCGTTGAAATCAGCCTATGTTCATAATTGATCGTCAAATGTATGTGATTACGGAGTAATCGTGACAAATTGGTTTGTTTACATGATTGTTGAATTCTATTGCAAACGACTGTAGAGTAAATACTTTGCACTCAATATTGTTAAGATAGTTGTTGGTGAATAAAATACTAATATTAAAAATCATCATTATCATCATCACATATACGTCCCATGGTTTGGCTCGAGCTTCCACCACAATAGGAGGGAACTTGTTTTTATAAGTGTATGAATAGATTGTTTACAACATGCGAGCGTTATCGGTCGCTTGACGCTGTTGCGCGCGTTATATCCGTCCGTATTACCAGGTGGCAGCTAGGGTGGATTTCGCGCGCGCGATACGCGACTGCGGCGGTGCGCGCTTGAGTGTGTGTGACGAGTACATGACGAGCTCTTGCTGCTAGCTGTTAACCGTCGAGCGTTTCGCGTCGTGTTATATTTTCTTAATACCCACTATCGTCTTTTCTGATATAAAATTCTTTCACATTCTCCTGTTTTTAACGTAATGCTCACCCTAAAGCTTACGTATTAATTATTTTATTATATTTATGTAAAAAATATATTAATGTTAATTAAACAACTATGTAAATTTAAGAAAGGTTCAGATATTAGTTTAAATGTGCATAATAGCTTAATAAACGTACTTACTTATTATTCGTGTATTAGTAGGAGTAAAAATTGACACTGGTTTGTACTATCTCAATTCTTATGTATAATAAAGAAATTTTAAAAATGAAAAAAAAATGAAATAAAAAATAAATCTTTATACCAACCTGATTGACTATTATGGTAAGTAGGCCCTATAGGGGAGTAGGCTCGAGTCTAAGATAGGAAGTATATGAACCGAAAAAACATATTGGAATAGGATTACATTTCGAGTTTGCCCTCTCTTCCATACTTAGTTGTCTCTTATGCCACTCATGGATAATACACGTAGTGGTTAATTGTACTCTTATTCAGTAATCGCATAGAAATAATTTATGTAGCTGGTTTAAACTCAAAACGAAGTTTACGAAAAAGTACCATCAAATTTAAAAACACGCTCCAACTTTGCCACGAATACACAACATCACCATTTTTATGTACAGTAAATCAGGGTGTTGATTTAGGTAGATTTATTTATGCCAGCCTCGGGCGAGGACTGTCACGAAGAGAAAGTGTCCATTAGAGTGGCCCTCGCATTATTTTGATAGAATACAGCGGTGTTTCGCTACTGTAATGTCAGTTTAGATCTGGCTTTATATATCCAATGGAAAGGGGGATAAAATTAGACTCTGTTTGATATAGGTTCATGATATAGAAATGACATGTAACAAACCTATTTACTTAGATGTTTTTATCGCGTTAAATTGGTTTGTTTTTATACGAGTCTTCATCGCAATTGTAGGTAAAATTTGTCTATATCTCGTTGGTAAGGTAAATTCGCTCGAAAGGTATAGCGAGATAGAGCCCAGGATAACTGAGGCCGATTGTTGTCGAACTATATTGTGTAGAAAGGGGGGTATTCTAAATTGTTTTAGTTAAAAATAAGAAAACGAAAGTAGATTATAATATCAAAAGGAAAAAAATTGGGAAATGTGAAGTATACTCGTAGATATTATATCGATCTATTCAACAATCGTTACTTCTACGTTCATAGTTAGTAGATCTTCCCAAGGGTGCGCAAATCACCAAATTAACCCATAATGGGATCTAATATGGAGAATATTGTAATAAGAGAAGGGGTTCGATAAGAATTCTTAATAATGTGAAAAATGTTTTAAAATTATAATAAGCATAATTACAATATTTACGCAATGATGAATCATTATTTCGGCCCATATCGATGGCTCCTAAGAGTCCTAAGTATAGTGAGTCAACAAACATTTTTAAGTATTTTAACTTTTTTGATGAAATGATAAAAAAATAACCTTATTTATCAATCTCGGTCATAAAATTAAAAAAAATCATTGCAGATGTTCATTGAAGCTTTTCCACCTGTGGAAGCTCATTACACCCGCAAAGATACAAATCGTAAATATTTGGATGGATCCTTGTCGTTTCCTAAGATGTTTGACCTCTGTAAAGAATGATTTGATCCGGTTAACTATTTAAATGTCCAATGAATCACGTCGTAATCAATACAAAAACTTAAAAATTCTAGAACAAGAATTTGAAAAAATGTAAACATTTTGTCTTTGACACGCTCCCCTGTAAAATTGGAATTTTGCAGATGACTCACTATTCGTAGGAGCCATCGATATTATGTTCTACTGTTCGGGATCAGGTCTTTTCCACTACAAAAGGGCAATCGACTTACTATATAATACTAATATACTGTATAGTACGTACACTGCTCAGACGTATTGGCATAGGGTTTCATGACGTGTTTACCCTCTTTGGCATTGATGTTATATGTGTTACGGCTAATACCCGAAGTGCGGCTACATCTTTTTTTTTTTTATTGCAAACGGTGGCAAACGAGCAAACAGTACACCTGATGGTAAGTGTTGCTGCCGCTCATGGACCTTTACATGGCCGTTGCCTACCGCGAAGAAAGCGAAGGGAGTGTGAATGCGTGCATTGAGGCTCGGTGATACCAAGGGCACCACCAAAACCCTCCACACGCAATCACCCTCAGAAAGTTGGGCTTCCGGCTCTCTCGCTCACCGAACGAAGCGCAGTAACAAATTGCTACTACTCAGACGTCGATTTTCTGCGAGAGCATGGTACTGCCCCGGACGGACCGGCCCGCGGCTGTAGACAGATAACTGTCTACAGTGTGGTCCTACCACTCCTAGTTCATCTAGTTCTAGCCGGCTAAAACTAGGTGTAGCCGCACAGCCAGATTTAAATCTAGGTGTAACAGATTTGTTCACGGCTAATATTAGGTGTAGCCGATATCATTCGGTTAAAACTAGGTATAGCCTTCTTTATGCTCGCTACAACTAGATGTAGCCAATCCTACGTGGTTAAAACTAGGTTCTATTCTTCGTATTGGTTCAACCTACAATGAAAAAAGCTACAATCAAGGAACTTCAAGGATTTGTATTTATTTGAAAAAGTAAACGTAATAGAAATTTTCAGAATAAGAATTTAAATTTTAATAATCACACACATAACTTAAAGACTATGCAAGAACCAACAATTAAATTACTTTAGTTATTTATTCAAAAGAGGCAATTCACTGTTTGTGAGTCAAAATTTTTGACGTTAGTTTAAAAAATCTAGAAAAAATCATTACCCCAATAATAGCTAATGCTCAATCAACATCCTTTTTGTAGTGGCATCTTTTGTATCCTTGTCCTCCTGAGGACAAGGATACAAAAGATGCCACTGCAAAACTAAATGTGGTAATAAAAAGTGTCTCAGGAAAGCTGCCGATATATTATATAACTTTTAATACCATTCAAGTTTATCTTGTTCGAATAAATAATAATTGTTTTTGATTGCTGTTAATTAGGTAAAAAGTTTAAGTTTATAATGGTAAATATATAAATCGTTCAATAAGTTACACGCCAAAGATGCCATTTTAGTTTATCTTTTTTGAATAAATAACTAAAGTGATTTGATTGTTGATTCTTGCGTAGAGTGTTTAAGTTTATAAATATTATTAAAATTTGATTACGTTATTCTAAAAATTTCTAGTATGTATACTTTTTCAAATAAATACAAATTCTTGAAGTTCCTTGATTGTAGCTTGTTTTATTGTAGGTTGAACCAATACGAAGAATAGAACCTAGTTTTAACCACGTAGGATTGGCTACATCTAGTTACAGCCAGCATAAAGAAGGCTATACCTAGTTTTAACCAAATGAAATCGGCTACACCTAATATTAGCCGTGAACAAATCTGCTACACCTAGGTTTAAATATCGAAGTGCGGCTACACCTAGTTTTAGCCGGCTAGAACTAGGTGTAGCCGCACTTCGGGTATTAGCCGTAACATATGCATATTATATTGCTTAGTCGTCGTTTAATATATGACGACATACATGGGTAGGAAAGGGAGGTGGTGAATCGTATTCTTCCTCCGTCACCAAATACAATATAATACCATCTATGCAAGAATGGGCAAACAAAACATGATATAAAGCTCTATACTAATCCGTCTGAGCCATGTGGCATAGTAGATCAATTTCTCTTCTACTGAGGTCCTCCTCAGAGCTGGGCTGACACCTCCTGGTCTCAGCCCATCAGTGGAACATATATGGGCTGAGACGACGACTCACTAACAACTTTTTAAAGGTAGATTTTTAACATTATGCGTGCTAATCAACAAAAAAATAACGTTTATAATCTCTACAAAACGTATCCAAAAATACTTTATATTAATCGTTAAGTGTCGATAAATGGTTGGATCCAGTGAATAAATTTAGTCAGTAATATAGCTATCATCGTAGCAACTTAATAGGGAAAAGTATCTCTCAGCGATAACAATACGTTCAAATTAACAATATTGCCAAGCCGCAGGAAACACTGTTGGCACTGATTTTCGGCTGAAACAGTAACAAAAGTGGTTTGCAATACAGTATAATATTTACGTTAATGTTAGGAAATAAAACACATTTTATTTTACTAGTTTTAAACAGTTCATAGAATTGATTTTAATATTTTATTATTGAAGCACAAAAATCTGATAAAATTGCGATGGGTGCTTAGCAGTACTTGGTTTACCGTCTAGTGACGGATTACGAATACAGTTCACCAACCCTTCTCGAACTCATGGGTGTCGTAAAAGACGACTAAGGAATATAATACGCATATGACATATATGCAAGAGCTGGCAAACTTGACACAAAACCCTATATCAACCTGTCTGACCAGCATAGTATAGTAAGGTCAAATTCCCTTCTATTATGGAGGAGGCTCGATCTCAGTAGTGGGATATATGAGCCGATATGATGATGATGATGATGATGATGAATGGTCATATATTAAAAGCAAGATAAGCCTACGGCTGAGGGTTGGTAGGTACGTTTACTTGAAATTTTGGTTTAGGTAATAGTTTCCTCATTATCAAATCAGTTTCACTATTGAGTTCTGCTCCATAATAGGCTGGAAATTGTATACCACGCTGGCCAGAGGGTTTTGTATAGTATTTTATTTCGAGTTATCCTTCTTTCCACTGTGGTGCTCGGGCCTCATCCACTATGGAATAGAATTGACCTACTATACCACGCTGGTCAGACGTGTTGGTATAAGGTTTTGTTTCGAGTTTGCTTTCTCTTTCATATATATATTAAATGCATATTATATCCCTTAGCCGTCTTTTACGACACCCACAGGCAGGAGAGGGGGTGGTGAATTGTACTCTTACTCCGTTATCACATACAAAATGCTTCTTTTACATAGAAATAATCTATACATCGTGTTCCTTAGTCATCCTCTATGATACCCACAGGCAATATTGAATAGTATTCTTACTCCGTCAATACACTGATTTTCTATACCAATAAATAAAATTGGAGTGTCTGTTTGTAATGTCAAAATAATAAGCTTTTTTCATGCTCACACGGTTATTTGCACGACACCTATGCCTAAAATAGCGATTAAAAATTTTTTGTCTGTCTGTCTGTCTGTTTGTTCCGGGTAATCTTCAAAACGGCTGGACCGATTTCAAAAATTCTTTCACCAATGGAAAGCTGTAATATCAGGGCGTAAACTAGGCTATATTTTATCCCGGTATTCCTACGGGAACGGGAACTACGCGGGGAAAATGACTATAACCTATAACCGAAGCGAAGCGAGGGCGGGTTGTTAGTCCTTAATAAACTCAAAAAATAGTTTTTTTAAACTCTTGAACGTAAACCTTGGAGGCTTTGAGTTAATATTAGTAAGCGTTTATATTCATTACTAGCAATCCGCACTACAGACAGGCTTTATATGTACCAGCTGACAGCCTAAACATAAGCCTCTCTAAAGGGAAATAATATAATGATCACCACAATTAGCTGAATCCTTTTACAATTCCCTAAAATATCAATATCCGTAACCGAAACTACCCGAAACTGTCGGATAATCCCAAATAGTTACATAACCGTAACCGATATAATATTGGTGAAAGAATTGTTTAAATCGGTCCAGCCGTTTTGTAGATTACCCGGAACAAACAGACAGACAAACAGACAGACAGTCAGACAGACAAAAAAAAATAAAGTGATTTTTAGGCATATGTATAGTGCAAATAATCGTGTGAGCATGAAAAGGCCTATTATTTTGACATTACAAACAGACACTCCAATTTTATTTATTGGTATAGATGTGTACCTAATACTCGCGTAAACATCAGAAAACGCCGATTTTTTTTACAATAATTTTTAAAATATACGTTCTTAATTATTATGTAATGATTTAAACTTATTTTTACTTTTCTCTAGATTATTTTGAGATATGTCTAAAACTGATAGAAAAGATATACAAATTGCCGCAAGCCTATCTCGTAATGCTTCGCATAGTCCAAAACTTTGCGTCGAAAGTTCTATAAGGAGTCTTTGTAGTGTTTTGGCAGCCTCTTATGAAATGTTTTTACCCTGATTTAATAATATGAATATTATTTTACGACAGAAATAGTCTATTTTCATCATCTCTTCCTAGATACGTCCCACTGTTGGGCTCCAGCCTCCTCTATTATGGGAGGGAATTTGACCTACTGTACCATACTGGTCAGACGTGTTGGCATAGCGTTTCATTACGAGTTTTTCTACTTTGGAATCAATTACTGAAATCCTGAATCTATATTTACAAGAATTGCTCGTTTAAAGATATAAGATTAAAGTCAAATTTGAGGTACAGAAATATAAGGCGGGAGACAAGAGACAACGATACCGTAGGTATCTCACTTACCTTCGAGGATCTAATTAACTTCTGGGCTGGCCACCGAGGTCAAGAAATCGGTACCGATGGCCAGTCCAATAGGGATAGGCAGGGAAAACTTTAAACGTTATGGGGACCAGGCCGCCCTTCCGTTACCATAGACGAAATCGGGTGTGTTCAGACCGTGGCTTACCAATAAAAAAGGTACCTCTTAACATGATTCTAACCGCCACCAGTCATAAATATGTTCATGGGAGTATTGCTATTAGATCTGTGGGGACAATTGAGTTGCATTCCCAAGGCGTAGCCTAAGTGTTCACAATAGGAGGAGACGCGTAGTCAATAATAGTTTTAATAGGTACTTCAGCGCAGAAAACTCTGCATCGGCGAGCTCCACATATTGCCCGATTGAAAATAATGTAAAAGTTTAACAAAAAGAAAACCGAATCCAATCGTTTGCCCATGGATGCCATTTTCAGAACTGGACTAAAGTTAAATGAGACCACAAAAAAGAATCATCAAAATCGGTTTACCCAGTCGAAAGTACTGAGGTAACAAACGAAAAAAATACAGTCGAATTGAGAACCTACTCCTTTTTTGAAATCAGTATATAACGGAAGATGGGCGATACATTATCCTGAGTGTGAAAAAAGGCCAATGAAAAATAATGTGCATCAACCCTAATAAGTCCCAATCGACTTGTGTATTGTCACTGTTATTTAGGTCAAAGCTAGGGAATTCCTAATGTGATTAGAGAAGAACAAATTTAATTATCGTAGGATTAGATTGGAGTGGATTATTCTTTATTGTATACCAAAACATTTATCATAGAAATCTTTTGATAAAATGATCTTTATAGTAGTACAATGGACGGTCTTATTGTTAACAGCAATCTTTAACAGATAACCTTTAATTGTACGTTGTCAACTGAAGTATTTTGTTAATACGCTTTTATTAGCTTCAGACGTATCTATGTTAGTATGTTAGTATGTAACGGAATTTTTGAACATGATTTTAACCCCCTTCAAAACGTCGGATTGACTCGAAACTTGGCATACTTATTAAGGACCGATGACAATCCAATATTTTAAACAGTTTGACCCGTTATACTTACTAGGATAATCAGGATTAGCGATTTAAGCGTACTTTTTTAGTTTTTTTGAACTATATTTATTATTATTTTCAAGATTTATGTTTACTTGTAAAGAAATAAAAAGAGTGTATGTACAAAGTACGCATATCACAAGTGAAGCTCCTTTATCCTTTATCCATTATCCTTTAACCTTCATTCTTTATCCTTTATCTCATTATTTCGCCGGCTGAATCCTATACATTTATGTATTTGTGTCTCTATGGACTCGCTTTTTCGTTTCATCGAGTTTGAAATCACAACGATTCTAAAGAAGTTTCACTTCAACAACTTTATTGAAGTTTAAATACACATAGAAAAATTATATTGTAAATATAACTGTCGATTTTGTGGTGACGGAGTAAGAATACAATTCACCATCCCCTATCTTGCCCGTGGATGTCGTAAAAATCGACTAAGGCCTACAATATGCATAAAAACTGTGCTAGAGAAGTAAAACTCGGAATAAAACTACCCGTTTGATCAAAGCGGTATAGTAGGTTAATTCCTTTTCCATTGTGGAGGAGGCCCGAGTCCAACAGTGGGACCTATATGAGCTGAGATGATAATGAAATTGTATTACACAAAGTGGGAATACGTTCCACCTTTGCTTATTCCTTCATGAATAAAATACTGAGACTAGTGTTGCCCAAATGCAAGACCAAGACGAGACTTGGACCGGTCTTGGTCTTGGTCTTGCAACATCACACCTGGTCTCGTCTTGGTCTTGGTCTTGCGCACCCGGGTCTTGGTCTTGGTCTTGGTCTTGCGCACCCGAGTCTTGGTATTGCAGCAAGAGTCTCGCAAAGTTTTGCAGTTAGAATAACGTAACAGTAATTTATCATGGCAATGAAAAATCCAACTAAATTAATCAAATATCCTATCCTATCTATCCATCTGTTAGCCTATAGTTCACTATTGAATACAATACTTACCACTGGAGAAAATTACTCTTCTATTCCCCTGGTGTTCCATTAGGCAGCGTTACTACTCTTATGACAGGACTTTCGACCCTATTTTCTTAAGACGTCACCACACGAGGCAGTTGTTACAATAAATTTTATGTCATTTTATAATCAATGCGATATTTTACAATTAATGCGATTGTTTATATTCCCCTTCAAGTTAAGTGGTATGTATCTATTGTATTTCCAGTTTAGTTACTGATACTCTGGATACTTGAAAAAACCTGTTGCTCTATTGCCTATATAAATACTTTGGCCGCTGGATCCATGTAGCTCTTAATATACTATTTATTCAAGAACATATAAAACTGATTTAAAATTTTATGGTTTTAATACTTGTAAAATGTATGATATTCGTCGTCATTGTCACAGCTCATAAAAGTGCCACTGCTGGGCTTAAGCTTCCTTCCAGTAAGAGGAAAATTGATCTACTATACCACGCTGGTCAGACATGTTGGTACAGGGTTTTCTTTCTAGTTTCACTTCTCTTGCACATATGTTATATACACAGGGTGTATCAGGTTATGGGACAACTGTTCATGTATGTTGTAGTTCAACAGTCATAGATCATAATTAGAATGTATATTACACAAAAACAATATAACGTAAAAGTTATAGTGATTACAAAAATGTGTATCTAAGAGTTTATGCCTTAAATTTTATGCATTATGTAGGTATGTACAGACAGGATATATGTAAGCATGTAAAATTTCGACAGTATAAATAGGTATTAGATTTGCGCGAACCTTTCAATGGTTACGTAGGTACAAAGGCGACTCGTCAACGGTCATCGGCCGATCAGCTGATTTATGTTAAAGCGAAGTTTGTCTTGCTTATGCAAACGTAATCATTGATTTATTCAAACTCTAATGAACATTTAACAAAATACGAATATGTTGTAGATTAAGTATCATTCCTTTATACATTTTAATCAATTTACACGAAAAAACGATGACAAAATTGAGAACTTACATGTCTCTCAATTCATTAACGAATCGATATTTTTATTTAAATTTTTTTTCATGGGTTCCTAACACCATTGCCCGATCCGATTTGATACGACATCCACGGGTAAGAGAGTGGTGAATTATATTCGTACTCTGTCTTTTTTTTTGTGTGTGTGTAGCTGTTGGTCGCAGATGACCTTGACAGCTTAACGCGGTCAATGGGTGAGCGCTGATGGCTCTCAACCCGGTAAGTTAGTTAAGCGAACATCGCCCGAGGGCTCTCCCCTGTGGGGAACGGCCTTCGGCTCGGGGTGTCGCTGAGAGCAAAGTGGGCGTGGCCAAGTTTAGGTTAATGACTTTTACGCGGCGCGGTTTTCGACCTCGACGGCGAGGCCGATACCGCGGAGTTTTACCTGTTATCGCTGCGCGAGCTGTGTAGGTCCTTTCTTGGGCGATCATAATAGCGTCATCTTCTTCTTCAAGAAGATGACGAGGACGTCGGACCGCGGATATTTTTGAGGGGACGTAGTTTACCGCCCCAACCACTAGTGGATTGGGGTGAGTCGTGGCAGAGGCAAAATAGCGCTGGGAGCAGCGCTTCATGTACTGCCAGATGGTGATCGTACTCTGTCCCTACATGGACATTTATATAGATTAATTGTAGGCATATTTCTATGTCCAACAGTGAACGTCGTTGGGCTAATGAATAAACGGATATATAAATATGTATAATGGGCAAGAGCACTCTCGTGATTACGGTATTTTTGTCCTTAAGCCTTTCCGAAGAGTAATTCTGAAAAGCCAACACCAACATTGGGAATCGATTGGCCAATAGATGGATATCTCAAGACTGATTTGACTTGCCGTGTAGTGACGGAGTAAGAATATAATTCATCACCCCCTATTTTACCCGTGACTGCGAACCCACGACTAAGGGCTATAATATATAACATCGGTGCAAGAGAAGGAAAACTTGACATGTATGACCTGTAACAACACGGCCGATCACCGTGGCGATTCCCCTCCGGCCACGGCCGATTCTCCTCCTGTTATGTAGAAGACACGAGCTCAACCGTATATAAGCTGAAATGGTGATTTGAATTAAATGCAAGACCGCGAGACTCTTGCAGGCCCAGTCTTGGTCTTGCTCAAGTCTTGCAGGGCCAGTCTTGGTCTTGGTCTTGCAAAAATTAAGCTGTCTTGGTCTTGGTCTCGGTCTCGCATTTCTCGCAAGACCAAGACCAAGACTTTTTTGGGCAACACTAACTGAGACTATAAATCAAAAACTTTACAATATTTGTGCCAGTAGTTTGTCATATAGTACAACAATAAATCTTATACAACAATGTCGCTTGATAAAGCTGTAACAGCTAACTTTGGCTTCGAATGAATGGTGTATTTTAGGAATTTTATGGCATAGTTATTAAGACCTTTATGCGAAATCTTTATCTTTATATATTTCTTGTGTACCTCACTGAACTCCTTCTAAACGGCTGGACCGATGTTGGTGACATTTTTTGTGTGTGTTCAAGGAGATCCGAGATTGATTTAGATACAAAATCGGACCCGGTAGGTGGCGTTGCTGTCGATTTCAAGGAGAATTCCTTTTATTTTATTTGAACAGAACAACGTCTGTTCGGTCAGCTAGTTTGTTATAAATTATCACTTTCTGTGTCATTGTCAGTTAGTAATTTAAATCGTCGCCTGCAACAGAGCTATAGCTAATAACTGGTAAGGGCCTACGTGCCAGAGAGGAGGTGGTGAATTATATTCTTACTCCATCACCACATGGAAAAACCCACCATAATACAATTGTAAATGAAAAAGGCTCTGAAGATTAAGTGGTGGCGATACTAATATATGAAGACTCAAGTCCAGCAGTGGGATGTATATAAGCTGTGGCGTGTATATGTGTGGGTTTCTGTAACCAGTTCAGCAGAATAACATTCTTTTACATAGCGACTGACATCTCACTTCTATCTTCTTCATATTTTTTGTCATTGGTATTCATGATTGTTGGAACCAACCATGTAAATTACCTTCCAAGGTATGATTTCCAGACATCTCTTCGAATATATTTTGGTATCTATAAAATATTGTTTACCATGTTTTCCTTTACCGTTAAAGAAAAAATAATGTACTACTTAGTAGACACATTAGCGATAGGTGATAGGTGCGTAAGTATGAACCCGAGATAGTTCCTTATCATTCTATCGATAAAATCTACTCAGATATAGCTGTGTTATTACCTTTCTTCTAGTTCATAATAAACCATAAACTTTAAATTGATGGTAAATATTTATGATAAAATATCGCGTTGACTGATTTTTTACAATAAAACTTTAGGAAAGTTCTTACTTGATTGACATGAATCCATGGACCATTAGGTTTGACACCTATACCCCTAAATTTTGCTATGTACGTTAAAAATAAAGAAATATTTTATTAAAAAAAACTCTAACTTATATTGTTAAGGGTGATTTGAGCCGCCTGTTGCAGTTTGAAAATTAACAAACACAGTTGTATTTCTTGCGCATTAAGTTTGTAGATAATTATGATTTACGTGTGGTGATGGAGTAAGAATGACTGCACAGATGGCACAGTGGTTAAGGTACTAATCTACCGTTTTAGTATCGTGGGTTCAAATCCCACGCAGGACAACACTTTGTGCGAATTTGTGTGTGCAAATTTGTGTCCGTCAATTATATGTTTGTGAAGTCCCCCGCAATACAAAGACAGTGTAAGTGTGGTGTTCTTAAAAAAAGAAATAGAATACAATTGAACACCCCCATTTTCCCCTAGCGTGTCGTAAAAGACGATTAAAAGATTGTGTGCTGGCGACTAAGAGACATGAGCATGAAGCTCACACGGTCTCTTCTGAAATCTGTTAAAAAATCTGTTAATTTGACTTTACAAACAGACACTTCAATTTTATTTACTTGTATAGAAATTTATAGAAAGTATTACTCATAAACCCTGCATTTAAAGCTGTCAGTCACGCCTGGATCCATTACAATCAAGCCTCTAAGGATGTGACAATATCATTGCTAGAGATAAGCCTTTTCACGAGAACGACCATGGTGTTATCAAGTCCTGTTTCGCCAGTAACCACGGATATTATTTCTTTTTTATATTGTTGTCTAGCTGTCAAAAGTGTGAGGCTGGCATGGGGACCCCTCTCTATGTTTTTTATTCCGTTAACTTATAGAAATCGAATAATAGTGGTGTTAGAGGTTTAATTTATGGGTGACGTGACCGGGGATTAGTCCGTCACCCGCCGAGAGGCCGATCGCGTGAGGAAAGACCGACGTCCTCCCCGAGGGGGGGACGTCGGTCGATGGGAGGGTACCCCAATGGGGGTATTCCGTCGGGCCGACCACTGATGTCAAGTAACCCTTCCCCGGTGGTCGGCCCAACGACGAAGGCGACGTGGTTTTCGGGTGGGTTGCGGGAGTTGCGTGCTTAAGCCCCTCTGTCGCCCCGGACGGAGTGGTGCGGAGGCGCGCCGACCGCAGCCCACCCACAAAAAAACAAAAAAAAGATTTTTAATTTATGTATAAGTTTTTATCATTTCCAAAACAACATAAACAAACAAAATTCAATAACAAAAGTAACAAATAAAATTCTAAATAGCTATAGATTATGTATAAAGGGTGATAACTGTCATAATTTTTCACCTTCATTTAGCCTTTCGTTCTCCACTGCTGAACATAGGCTTCGTTCATTTTGCTTACAAAGTGCGGTCCTGTGCCGCCTACATTGCCCAGCAACTTTTACCAATTTCTCTCCCATTGTGAAAGAGACATGAGATCCAACAGTAGGACATACATGTATATAAAACTCAAGTAGATAAAGAATTTTATACTTTGAGAATATAATAGGCGTATTATATCCTACTAGTAAATGCGAAAGTTTGTGTGGATGTTTGTTATTCTTTTACACGTAAGCCGTTGAAGAGATTTGGATGAAAATTGGCATGTATGTATCCTGGATATCATTCCCTAGATTAACACATAGGATAATTTTTATGCCGATAATGTGCCTATTTCCTTGGGATATTATTGATATTATACTTTTTTAATCAATCAAGCATAATCCGTTGAACGAATTTCGACAAAATTTCTTTTTGGAGAAAGCGGGCAAAGTCGCAGTAGTTAGTAGATTTATAATAGTGCATATGATATGTATCTACTTGACATCAGTTTTTGTTAGATGATTACATTTCCCATTTGTTTTGAGATACGATTATAAGCTTTTACAATATAAGGCTTTATATACACAAAACAATTTCCGAAACAATTTTTCTCCCCTTAATTTGTTGGCGAGCACAAAAGCCTTCTTTATTTCAACACAGCCATTATGCCCTCCTTGTATGTAAAGCGCCTTATACATACATATAATTTTAGTGACGGAATTTCTTTTAGAAACAAGGGGAATGTGTAAAATATTTTGAAGAGGGTATATAAACGAAAAGACTGGTATTATTATGATATAACATACTAAAAATATGTCTTGTTATATAAAGAATTATGATTATTTTAAAAGAGATTCCTCGCGCACGTGCGCGTTATTGCTTTAAGAAAAGTTATAGGCGTCGATGTAAATTTGAATTTTATTTTCATGGCCTTATTTTACGCTTTTCAGACGCCTTTTGTTACAGTTGTAAAAGTTTTAGAGTGTATCACACTTCATATCTGTTAAATATTTTATATTCTTATTCTTACCAACAAGAACTCTTTCATTCGTTTTCATGTAGTGACACCTGGGACTGGACCTATCATCAAGTACAATACAACAATGTTTCAAGAACACCTTACTTCAATATTAGAGTATTTCGTGTCATACCTCTAATATAGAAAGTAATATTATTTTAATGTTATAGTCGTATCATAGAATGAGTCACATTATTACTTAATTAAGAGGAAACGAGAGAAATGCTATAAATTCATATGACTTTATAACTTTGTCTCTTTTTCTCAAGTATCTATAATAGAATTTTGTTGTTATCTGGTTGGCTTATGAAGGTCACCTCACAGTAATATATTACATTGTAAGATAAAGACTATACTATAATTATGTTCCAGTCCACGTGTCTACGTTTTTACTGGACGAAAGAAAAATTACAGAAAGAAAAAATTCAAAATAATATGTTGATTTAACCTATCTAGCTAGGATGGCCATAGTAAGCAAAGCTGTGTAGATATATAGCTATATAAATTTGTGGAGATCCACAAGCATGCATAAATATATGGCGTTGTGGTGATCCACAAGCACGGAGATGAGAATGAAGGAAACCCAACAGTTATTATTTTATTCAATCAAACTGAACTCGATTTGGTTTGCCTTGAATAAAAACGATAAACATTTTGTGTTTTTTATTTTGTAGTCTTCTATAACGGCAAACGGCGCGCCTTTCGTATTTCACTCAGTAATTCAGTTCCTTATTCGCTTCAGTTAATAAAAACTCGTAGTTTGAATTTAGTATTCAATATGGACAAACAAAAAAACTAACAATTTCCTCAGTCGAAGGCACTTCAAGAGCTATCGTCTGCGTATATTGGATTTTCTTTGACAGCAACCATTGCAGTACAGTTGAAATGCAACGGTTTATTACGTCGATTGTCTATATGAACTAGTATATTGTATCCTAAGTAACTGGTATCATTAGCTGATCCTATGGATTAAAAATTGTCATTCCAAATACCAAATGACTAAAAAAAGTGTTGTATTATCAATTTTTGTGAATTAAAATTGATTAGGGAACATATACTGTAGCGGCTTCGAATACTACCAACCCTTGCTTTGCTCGTGGGTGTCGTAAAAGTCGACTAAGAGCCCTAGATTGACCCGGACCAACTCCATCTGGTACCATTTGGGTCAACGATTACATTCCCAAGGAGGGTTGACGTCAGGCAGGCGGCCGGTCATAAAAGTCATTGCCGAAACTTTTTGCAATATGTCAAAACAGATGACATATTGCGTCGACCCCAAGTAATTGGGATAAGAGCAAGATGATGATGATGATGATGATACTTCGTGACCTATTTTTAAAAATTTTTTATCCCCCTCATGATTCGTTGTTGTCTCAGCTCATGATCTTCTATAATATGCTAGACAGCCACGTTGGTATAGGGTTTTGTTTTGAGCTAACCTTCTTACGCACGCATATTATATGCATATTATATCCCTTAATCTTCTTTTACGACATCCATGAGCAGAGGAGTGGTGAATTATATTCTTAGTCCGTCACCACTCGAAATAGGATGAGAATTTCGAAGATATTATGGGATATTGTGCGCTTGAACCAGAGGCCTTCGCAAGTTAGCCGTTTGTGTCCACTAAGCTACCGAATTTGTGTTTTTAAGTAACTTAACAACTGTCAACTATCAAAATTTTAAACAACATTTTACAACAATTTTGTTAAGAGAAGTCTTTGCAACGCAAACAAAATTTAATTTTTAAGTTGAAGCAGGTATTTTGGGGGTAATACTTCTGAATCACTGTTGTGGATTCGCCTGAGATATTTCTGAGAAATTCTTGAATGCTCTCGAATTCTCACAAAACTTTGCGCTTCAAGTTTCGCTTTGTTGTATGGAAACGTAGACGTAAAAGCAATTGCACAATCCTTTATACCGTAAGAATCGATACGTTTGAAACTTTATCGACATTTCAATAAGTATGAAGTTTTATAAGGAGTTTAGTTAAAACTTAGGCATATCGACGCTTCTTATCTACATAATGTTAATAATATTAAATGGTTTAATAACCATAAATAATAAAAAAAGATTAAATAACAATATAAATTTATTGCATAACATATTTCATTATGTATGTTCAACTAGTAACTCTTTTACAAGTACATAACTTTTGTTTGGTGGGCTGTGGTAAGTGCACACGCCGTCCATTCCGTCCAGGGCGACGAAAGGACGGCGCGCGGGCCCATAACCCACCGTAATGCCTCTTCTTCGCCATTAGGTCGACCACCACTGCCGCGTTCCTTGTCCTCAGTAGTCGGCCCGGTGGAATACCTAGCTAGGTACCCTCTCCTCTCTACGTCCAGGACGGAAGGATATATATGTGGCGTGTGTATGGCGGCCGACGAAGCCGTGACGCCGGGGATAGTCTTGCCTCTAGAGCCTCCATGCGTGCGTTCACCATTTTGCCAACGGTCACCATAGTGGCACGCACGGCTGTATCCGGTATGCCATCTACCACAGGCAGTGGAATCGCCGCAAGCGGCTGGGTTCTCGAAGCGCACTCTGCAATGCGAGCCGGCGCAGTAGTGGTGGTGACAGGATCGGCAGTTCGCAGCATTTCGCGTTTAGATACCCGTTTAGCAAGGGATTCCCCGGCGTGGTCGGGATCCTCTGAAGTAGAATACGAACGAATCACTTCCGCCATTGGGTTGGAGATTATAAACTTTGCATACTCTAGCAACTGATCTCCCATCAGCTATGCATCCCCTGGCCGAATGGACAAATTTAGGAACCGCAATTTTTTTTGACGAGCGATTGTACCTTAAGGTCCGAAGACCTGTGGCCGCAAGTTTGGGATATCTCAAATTCAGGGTTGTCTGCGAAGAACCATGAGATTCCACAGCACGTCGGTTACGGATACGACCTACTGCCAAACCCTACTGGCAAAATCTCTGCCGTCCAGCGGACGTTGCCCAAGGTACACAACGAGGAGGTTTTTGGCTTTACGCCCCACACCTTTCTCTAGCCGCTATCGGTTCTTTGGGTAATGTGGCCTGCACATCAGCATGCTAATTCTTCATGCTATGTCGGTTACATTTATTCTTCTACGGATTACTGTATTTCGGCTTCTATCTCCCAAATGACTCCCGAACATAGCGCGTTCTTTGATGAGCCTAGTTATGAGATCTACATTTAGGGATAATGCCTTGAGTCTAGAAAAGTAAAGTTGTAAATTCTTTAAGATCAATGCACAGTATTACAAAAATGACGTGGTGGCTGATAATTACGAGCTTTTCCTAATATTTTCTGTGATAAGACCATACTATTGACAATTTTCTATCTATAGCCACGGGCCGGTCCATCCGGTGTAGTACCACACTCTCGTAGAAATTGGACGTCTGGGTACCAGCAATTTGAATGCTTCCTTTACTTACTTCTCGGTAGGCAGCGGCCTAGCAAAGGTCTATGAGCGGCACATGACTTACCATCTGGTGTCCTGTTAGCTCGCTGGCCACCAACAGCAATAAAATAATATTAAGCCAATGCAATATTCAGTATAATCGGTCGTATCGTTTTTTCGGATCATTAAACCCAGTCATTTACAATAAACAACGTTGGAACGATAATATTTTCATTACACTACAGAATTCCCAATGATTGCTGGCCGAGTGTAATGTAGTGGAACAACCCGGGCATATTGAATGATCGGAATGGCTTTAACATTCCGAATCTGATTGAAAAAAGAGAGGAATAATTTAGTTACAGGAATGTACATCGTTGTGTGATGAGAGTAAAGTTATTTAGGCTGATAGAGGTCAATACCGTTTAAAGTTAAATAAATTAAAATACTTTTACGCTCTTATAAAATAGATTTTTTTTTTACCTTTACTTTTCTCCTTCTTTTTATAGGATCACTATGGTTGTTGGATGCATGCCCTGCCTGACCCCGTTTTCAAATGATGGAGCCATTTATTTTCTACGTGAATTTAAGCAATTTAAACAAGAGGCAGATTCCCTTTTATCTTATAATACGGTTGACTGTTTCTGATAGAACTTAATTTGTTTAAAAGAATACAATAATCCGTTATATCATTGTCGCTAGAAGATCATAAATATTTCTTAAAATAATATCATTTCTAATTTCCAAACAAAATCCTATTAAGTAAGATTATTAAGTATAACATAAAACGTCTAAAGTGTTTGGATAACCTCATTTGAAATATTCACTATTGCAATAGTGAATATTTCAAAATGTTGCAACATTCGTTCCGCGACCGGCGCGGGGTGCGACCGCAAACGTGATATTTGTTCGTGCTCCGTACTAGTCAAGAACAGTGCTCAATCATAGGGCAGTGGTTCTTATCGAGAACTCGTTATCGATAAAACCACTATGGATAAATATCTGGAGAAATTTCCGTCGACTGAGAGCCTCACTGGTAAGCGGCCGGCCAAAGAAAGTTTATGGAGTAAGCCCAAGCGGCCCATCACCAAGCAGAAGATAGCTACAGCTGGAACTCCAATTGTTACATCTAATCAATTTGGGGCGCTGCGGGATGACACTAAATCTGTCCAAACTGACGATCCTGGTATAGCAGTTTTTAAACAAGCTACAAGGAAAAGACAGACTGGTCAAATTCCACCAATTCTTGTCGAGCTGTTGGGGGACTGGAGTCACAAAAGCATTAAAGAAACAATTGATAAGTATGAAAAAGGTTGCCATCTCCAATATAGAGGGCGAAACAAAGTCAAGGTGCAATGCTACTCAGCGAAGGGTCACCAACAAGTTAAAGAAGGACTTCTTAAGGAAAAAGTAATATTTCATACCTTTACACGGAAAGACGACAAACTGCCCAAGGCAGTTATAAAAGGACTACCCAAATTTTTGCAGGAGGCATTACCAGCTGAATTAGCTTCAATAGGCTTTCCTGGAGTCACCATAATTGAATTAAAGACACTAAACCGTATGGAATGCCTCCAATTCTTGCACAGTTGCCTAGTGGTAGTGACATGGGCAAATTTAAACAAATTCGCTACATATCGAACTGTGTAGTGAGTATCCAAAAATATAAGCCCAACAACAAAATCGACACCCAATGCTTTCGCTGTCAGGGCTTTGGCCATGCTTCCAAAAATTGCAATAGGCTAGCCAGATGTGTAAAATGTGCACTCGATCATGCCACTTGGGAGTGTCCCAAAAAGAATAGAGATGAACCTGCACGCTGCTGCAATTGTAACATGGCACATCCAGCTAATTATACCCAGTGTGCTGAGAGAATCAAATATCTTGAAAGGATACAGTCTAAACGAGAAACATTACGTAATATAGTTGGTAAAAGAACAGAAGCGGCCCCGTCAGCAGTTGTAAACCGGAATAAAGCCACTTGGGCACAAGTAGTTGGTGTGAAGAACCGTCAGTCAAGACTGAACGATCCATATACTCAAGATACTAATACTTCTTCGGATCTTTTTCAATCACACAACCATGGTGTATCGGCCTCAGATGAAATACAAACCGAACGTGCAAGTACAAGCCCAACTTTCTGAGGGTGATTGCGTGTGGAGGGTTTTGGTGGTGCCCTTGGTATCACCGAGCCTCAATGCACGCATTCACACTCCCTTCGCTTTCTTCGCGGTAGGCAACGGCCTTGTAAAGGTCCATGAGCGGCAGCAACACTTACCATCAGGTGTACTGTTTGCTCGTTTGCCACCGTTTGCAATAAAAAAAAAAAAAAAAAACGTGAAACGCCCAAACCAACATTCATACCAAAAATACCAACTCATGATTCAGTTACAGCTGAAATGTTAGACATTCTAAATACAATCAAGACTATTAAAAATGAATTTACAAATTGTACAACTTTTATGGATAAAGTTATATTGATTCTTACTCACTTGGGCCATTATGTATAATAGTCTTATTGGTCTCCGAATTCTATATTGGAACGCGGATGGCGTTAATCACAAGCAGCAAGAACTTGCACACCTAGTAAGTCGTTTAAATACTGATGTAATCGCTATATGTGAATCGCGCTTAACCACTCGTCTTAAATTAAATGTTCCTGGATATGTTTCCTATCGCATGGATAAGCATTCCAGTGGTACTGGACAGGGTGTAGCAATTTTAATTAGAGTTGATCTCATTCATTCTCTTATACCTGTTCCTGCTACGATACATATCGAGGCAGTTGCTGTCTCTTTAAAAACGCCTGGTAGTGGTAACATTATTCTGATATCGGCATATCAGTCTCCAAATAAACCACTTCTTATCAGTGATCTCAATTCTCTTTTGAACACAGACAATCGTGTGATAATCATGGGTGACTTTAATGCTAAACACCCGTGTTGGTCACCTGGCCCTCTAAATAGACACGGTAAAGTGTTATACAACTATATGTTAGCGAACGATTTGATGGTTCATGGTCCTATGGACTCGACCTAAAATATGGAAGACTGCTAAAGTTATAGCAATTCATAAGCCGGGTAAAGACGCATCAGAACCTACTTCCTATCGCCCAATTAGCTTACTCCCTTGTCTTGGTAAATTATTCGAAAAAGTTATATATGCTAGATTATCTCGTGCTACTATAAATATGCTACCAAATGAGCAGTTTGGTTTTCGTCATGGTCATTCAACTGTTCAACAGTTGGTTAGGGTTACTGAGGCTGTATCCCATAACTTGAACCTCAAAAATTCAACAGGCATGGTCTTATTAGACATTGAAAAGGCATTTGATACTGTCTGGCATGATGCCCTAATATATAAGTTAATCAGGCTTAATACGCCTAAGACGTTAGTTAATATTATAAGATCATACCTAACGGAGCGAACATTCAAGGTCCATGTCGGTGATCACTCATCTCTTCCTAAACAAATGCCAGCTGGGGTGCACCAAGGCTCGGTGCTTGGCCCATATTTGTTTTTACTGTATCTTCACGACATCCCTATACAAACCCGAACAAGTTTAGCTTGTTTTGCCGACGACACAGCCTCTTATACATCCTCGAATGATGTCAATCTAGTAATAGATCGACTTCAACTATCAGTTGATAAACTATACTCATATTTTAATAAATGGAAGCTGAAAATAAATGCATCCAAGACACAAGCTATTCTATTTACTAGGCAACGAAGTTTGCCTGTTCGTACGATCTTAATTGACGATTACAATATACCTTGGAGTAAATCTATTAAATATTTAGGTGTTATTTTGGATAATAAGCTTAACTGGACAGATAATACAAAAAGCCTATGCCTTAAAGGCATCAAAGCCTTGAACGCTCTAAGCCCAGTACTAAGCAGAAGATCCTGCCTCAGTAGCTTAACTAAATTGAGTATCTACCGTACTTTAGTACGTCCCTGCATCACATACGCGTGTCCCGTGTGGAGTAGCACTTGCTGCACTAACTTTACTAAATTACAAACAATTCAAAATAAAGCAATTAAATATGCGTTTAATACTCCACCATATACCAACCTTAAAACTCTGCATTATAAAATTGGTTTACCTAATTTATATAACTATATCTACAAATTATCAAAAACCTTTTATTTATTTAGGAACCCAAAAAGTGAAAATAAATAAATTAATAATTTAGTAAAACACGCATATATAATATAAAATATATCGATACTTATAATCGTTACAAACTCCCACATCACTTATTCCTCGACGCTAAATAGGTACAGATGACCGTGCGTGGCCGTGCCATCAGCGGCTGTTGTCGTGCGCGGAATATACGCCTCTATTATCTAGTGATATGCGGAGCGATGTGGCGCGCATTGCATCGGCGCTTGGAGGTGCGCGCTTGCGTTCGACATTGTACATGATGCACTGACTTGTAGGTAGTTAATATCTGTTCAGTTGCTTGTGCTTGTTTCGAGACCAATACTACCCTCTACAGAGGATAAATAAAATATTCTTTTTCCATAATAAGTATTTTTTAAATTGTGACGCTGTAATACTAAAGCTGACAATATGTTTTTATATTCATTAGTTATAATATCTCACGGTAGTAATATGAACCATGTGATATCTTGTTTCTTTCTGTGCAACCATCAGTAAAAATGTTTTTGTGTATAACGTCGTAGTTAACAAAACAGTAAGTTTTCTTATGTTTTTGATTTTATAGGATGTAAATGTACACTATTAAACCAAAATGTTGTATATATATGTTTAATAAAGATATTTAAAAAGTAAAAGTAATCTTATAATGTGAATTTTCGATATAGTTTTTCAAAGAACAGACATTTAATAAGGTTAGTCAGTTCATTCTATGACGTTAGTATCATAGTGACAATAAAACAATATTACTTAGGAATTTTAGTAAAACTTTTTAATATTACTTAGGAACTTTTTCCGTGTGGTGACGGAGTAAGAAAACAATTCACCACTCCCTATCTTGTCCGTAGATGTCGTAAAAGACGACTAAGGGATATAATATGTACGTAACATGTGTGCAAGAGAAGAAAAACTCGAAATGAAACCCTATACCAACATGTCTACTTGGGCCTGGTGCTCGACGGGCATTTTTGGTTCCGGGAGCATCTCCATCGACTTGTTCCCCGGCTTGTCGGCGCGGCGTCCGCCCTTTCGTGGTTGATGCCGAATGTGGGCGGACCCAGTGCTACGTGCCGACAGCTGTATGCGGGGGTGATCCGGTCGATGGCCCTGTATGGCGCACCGGTGTGGGCGGGGTCCCTGACCATCCGTCTTAGGGCCCTCCTGTGGCGACCACAGAGGGTCATGGCGATCAGGGCCATACGGGGTTACCGCACGGTGGTGACGGAGGCAGCGTGCCTCCTGGCCGGAAGTCCCCCGTGGGACCTGGAGGCGGAAATTCTCGCCGACATTTATCGGCGGGTGTCGGAGACGCGCGCCCGCGGCGGTATGGTCTCCATCAAAGAGATCACCGCCTGGCGGGTCGACGCCCGCCGAGAAGTCATTGTCCGTTGGACAGTCCGGCTGGAGAGTCCTCGGTACAGTGTCAGGACCGTCGAGGCCCTCCGGCCGGTGCTGATGGAGTGGTTGGAGCGGACGCACGGGGTGCTTTCCTTCCGACTGGTGCAGGTGCTGACGGGGCACGGTTGCTTCGGGAAGTACCTACACAAGATTGTCACGAGGGAGAACACACCGTCCTGCCACCACTGCAGTTGCGACGAGGACACGGCGCAGCACACGCTCGAGGAATGTGCTGCATGGGAGAGGGAGCGCCGTGAACTCGTCGCGATTATCGGTGCCGACCTGGCGCTGCCGACCATCGCCAGGGAGATGCTCGTCAGCGTCAGGAACTGGGACGCGGTCGCCGCCTTCTGTGAGGCCGTAATCTCACGGAAGGAAGCGGCGGATCGTGTGCGAGTAGAGCTCCTATTCGGCGACACGTTCCGCCGCCGGCGACTCGGGCGGCACAGGCGCGAGTATCTGCGCCTAACGTCGCCTTAGCCGAGGCCGCGGGTGATCGGACCGGGGAATTGTCCGTCACCCGCAGAGAGGCTGACCGCGCGATGGCGACCGCGTCCCAGTACGTGGAGAGGTGAGAGGTTACCCGAAAGGGTATTCCGTCGGGCCGACCACTGATGACAAGTCACATCTGCTCCGGTGGTCGGCCCAACAACGAGGTGACGTGGGTACGGGTGGGTTATGGGCCCGCGCGCTGTCCTTTTATCGCCCCGGACGGACTGGACCGCGCGTGCGCTTACCATAGCCCACCCAGGAAAAAAAAAATACCAACATGTCTGACCAGCATGGTATAGTAGGTCAAATTCCCTCCCATTGTGGAGGAGGCTCTAGCCCAACAGTGGGACGTATCTGAGCTGCGATGATGACGTTGAGATATTATAATTAATTTATACTAAAATGTTTCATTATCTTCGTATCAGTATATTTGTATTCATAATAATCTCATCTATTTTAATGCCACATTTTCCTTTTTTGCTTTATTTATGCGGACTTCCTTTTATGATCATTTCCTTCTTTCTTTTATAAGTGATTGCTTACGTATGGAAGTCACATAGTTATGCACCAACCTAATTCCGCAGTGCTTAAGATATTAGTATGCCTCCTTATGCTGGCTAGAAATTGATTGACATATTTTTTGGATTTTCCTGCCACCACAGTTACGCTACGGTGTTTTTCTCCCTTTAATCAGCTTGTACGATGTTAGCAGTAAAATGCAAAGGCGTCAATAACACAATTTATTTATTCTCCTGAATAGGTTTTTTGGCAATTTAAAAGCGTATTGTCAACAATAAGAAACTTTTAATTTTATTTTGTAACAGCTTTAGAATCTCAGTCAAAAATAACCTCAGTCGTATTCAAAAGAGCATTAAAATGTCGTCTCAAGCACTTGACTTTCTTCACTAAGTGCCGTTCTATTATTCTGGCCCGCCTCAGAATTACCATACCATAAAATATTACCCGAAAAAAAAGCTTGTTTGGATGTATTTACATTCAGACTACAGAATTCAACATTTTTCCTCCTAATGCTTGGGGTTGAATACGACAGTACAAAAATTAAATTTTTAAAAGCCATTGTCATATTTACAATTCAAATAACTTTCTTTGTTATCGTATTTACGAGATAACGCTTTGTTTTGCCTTTGATCCCAATGATATTGTTTTCTTTGTATTTCTTTAGCCGAAGAATGTCTCGATCTATTTTTGTGCATTAAAAAGGTACGCTTAGATCTGTATTCTATACGGGCTTATTACTGAGAAACAGACTTCTATCGGCCGTCCTATAATTAACTACTACAAAGAAGGCGTAGTGATTAAGATACCGGCCAGGTGTCGCGGGTTTGATTTAAATTCTAAAACATTATGCATAAACTCAGCAATGGTACTTACATATTTTCAGTTTTAACATTGTAACTTAATCCATTATTAAACTTAATCCAATTAATTACCACCAGATCGGAATGTAACTGATACTGAGAGATACTGAGAAGGCATAATACTCAGCGGATTTTTCTATTATTACCATTATTTTTACATGTTTAGTCTTCTGTCAAACTTGTTACCAATAGCTTAGTGTTACAGTATTTTAAATCGATGTACTGCAAAATAAGTTACTAGGAGTTCTGATAGTATCGTGTCAGTGTGTATAACTGTGTTGTGCATAAGTGACAATATTTGCAACAAACCATTCGAGAGAGATCACAAGTAAATCCTTAAAATATCCTTGCAAAATATTTTAACTCTTATAAAACTGCCTGCAATTATTGTTATAATTGTTGAATAAACAGCAGATAGCAGCTGTTTGTAACTGTCACTGTCAATTGTTTATTTACTTTCTTTTTATTTTTGTGGTCCTTTGAAACCAAGTCTTTTGAGTAATTTCGAGAGTGCTGCCACTAAAAATCTACAAATTTGTGTAAAACAAAATTAATTCGTTCAAATTTTAAGAGTTGCTAATAATACAAATTACTGATTAAAAAATGACACTAACATGGGGATGCTGTCCTGCGGGAGATAGTGGGGAAAGCCACGCTATCTGTACAAAATGTAAAAAGGCGTATCATCACACTTGTATGGCTATTGAAGCTTTTGAAGTGACAGAGTCCGCTTGGCAATGTCCAGACTGCATGTTGAACTCTAAAACGCGAATGAAAAAGGACGACACATCGGTTCGCACAAATTCAAAAGTTAATGTGCGTCCAAATAAAAGACAAGCTCTTCAGTCGCCTCAAGCTTCGAATTCTGAAAACCAACTATCACCTTCGTTGGTTCGTGACATTGTTCAGGATGTGGTGGAAAAGGAAATTGGAGGTTTAACTAATAAAATCACTAATTCGGTAATGAATGCACTTCAAAAGGAACTAAAAGTGTTAAAGGATGAAATAACGGATATCAAAGATTCTATGGACTTTATGGCAAATAAATTTGATGAAATTACGGCCGAACAAAACTTAGCTAAAGAGGCTGTAAAAAGCATGGAGAGGGAAAATCTTACAATGAAATCTACTATTCAGAATCTCAATGTTCGTATCAATAACTTAGAACAACAAGCGCGCTCTAATAATTTAGAAATACAATGCGTACCCGAATTCCATAATGAAAACCTCCTTAACATCGTAACAAGTCTGAGCAGAATCGTTAACTGCACTCTTGATGATGAGAAGATACTAAAATGCACGCGTATAGCCAAAGTTAACCGAGACAGCAACAGACCTCGCTCTATTATTGTGCAATTGGCAACACCCAGACATAGAGATAACTTCCTAGCGGCATGTATAAGATATAATAAATCAAAGCAAGATGATAAGCTAAATACGGCACATCTAGAATTTAAAGGAGACAAATCGGCCATCTTTGTGTGTGAACACCTTTCAATTACAAACAAGTTGTTACACGCAGCAGCGAGATAAAAAGCAAAGGAAAGGCTTTAAGTTTGTGTGGGTTAGGAATGGTAAAGTGTTTCTAAAGAAAAATGAAACCTCTGAAACAAAATTCATAAAAGATATGGACTCACTAGAGAAAATAAAGTAAATAGTCCTAAGTTTTTTTTTTTTATGCATGTTGTTATATTATAAAATTAAAATTCAATACTTTAAATATTTATTATCAGAATATTAGAGGTTTAAGGTCTAAAATTCATATTTTTTACCACAATCTTTGTATTTCAAATTATGATGTCATTGTTCTCACTGAAACGTGGTTGAATAATTCAATACTTAACTCTGAATTGTTTACGGAAAATTACGTAGAACATCGGCGAGACCGAGAAATAAAGAACTAGGGAGGAGTGTTAGTTGCTGTTACAAGAAAATATAATTCTGTACGTTTACGCTCGAGCGAAAGTAACTGTGAGGATCTTTGGGTTGTACTAGATATTCCTAAGGCTGCCAAAAAATTTGAACAGATAGCAATTTGCGTCGTTTACCTGCCACCACCAGTACATAAAACCACATTAGAGCATTTCATCGAACAATGTAATCGCTTCTATGAAAAATGGAGCTCCAGTTCTTGTATCATAGGTGATTTTAATTTAAGTTCTATAGACTGGAGTGTAATAAATAAAAATGAGAGGAAGACTTCCTTGCCTGCAACTTGTGAATCTCTCATAGATTTTTCTTATGTCAATAACTTACAACAAATTAACAACATTTACAATAATAGTGGTAAAATTCTTGATTTGATCTTGACTGATGTTCCATCATATTCCATTTCAAGGTCGTCAGATATCCTATGCCCAGAGGATCCCTACCATCCAGCCTTGGATATATCATTTACAATTGACGCAAGTACTACATTGAAACTATGTAGGACAAGCAAACTAGATTTCTACAAAGCCGATTACACTGTAATACGTAATTACCTGGATGAATTTGATTGGTATTCATTGTTGGGTGACAAGGATGTAGATGAAATGACACGAAAATTTTACGATATCTTATATGAGACCATTCAGCGTTTTGTACTTCAGTGTAAGAACAGAAGTGGTAGATACCCTGTCTGGTTTAGCCGTACTTTGATACGTAGTCTTCATAAGAAAGATAAATTAAGACGTCGTCTTAAAGTCTTTAAAAACCCTTTGGATATGATCGAGTTAGATTTTTTAAACGCTGACTGCAAGAAACTATCTAGATCTTGCTTCAATAATTATATTGAAAAATTGAAATAAACATTTTAAACAATGATAAAGCTTTTTGGTCCTATGTTAAGGCAAAAAAGCACCGATCGAGTCCATACCCTTCCATGATGTCAAATGGAGTACGTAAAAGTTGTGATGGGGAAGAGATAAGTAACATGTTTGCCTCATATTTTGCATCAACGTATACTAACGACATAGATCACGCTTCGCGTTCCAATTCTCCAAATACTAGCAAAGTTGCAAGACACGAAAGCAGTTTTACGTCATTATACATTGCACCTGAAAAACTACTAGATACCCTTAAGCAACTTGACACAACAAAAGGAGCTGGTCCCGATGGAATTCCTCCTTTCTTTGTTTTTTCAAGCGCGACAAGTTTGGTCACACCACTTCATATCATATTTAATGAATCTCTAAAATCTGGATTATTCCCTAAACGTTGGAAGACTGCAGATGTGGTCCCGGTCCACAAATCCAATGATAAACATTTGGTAAGTAATTACAGACCAATATCTATACTATCATGTATGGGTAAAGTATTTGAATCATTGGTTTATACTTTTATGGAATCATATTTCCAGCCCTACCTGTCAGACTATCAACATGGTTTTGTGAGGTCCCGTTCAACTTGTACAAATCTAACCGTTTTTGTGGAGATCTTATCGGAAGCTCTGGATAATCACAAACAGGTAGACGTAATATACACTGATTTTAGCAAGGCTTTCGATAGGGTTCCTCATCAAATGCTACTTATAAAGTTGGATGCATACGGTTTCGCGGGTCCTATGTACTCATGGATCGAATCGTATCTGAGTGATCGTCTTTTCAATGTAGTCCTAAATGGTTTTAAATCAGCCAATTTTGGCATCGCTTCCGGCGTGCCACAAGGTTCACATTTGGGCCCATTGTTATTTAATATATTTATTAATGACCTTCCAAGTTGCTTTCTTCATGCTACACCACTTATGTTCGCAGATGACTTAAAAATCTTTAAAACTATAGAAACACATAGTGATGTCAGTTTACTGCAAAAAGATTTGAACTTACTATCCAAGTGGTGTCATGATAATGGTATGTTACTAAATGCAAATAAATGTCAATATATTAGATTTACACGCAAAATACATGAAATTAAATCTGAGTACAAGATAAGTGATATAAAGTTAAAGGAAGCCGATTGTGTCCTGGATTTGGGCGTCTTGCTGGATAAAAAAATTACATTTACTGCTCATTTGGAAATGATTATTAAAAAAGCATCAAGAACGCTAGGATTCGTTATGCGAACTGGAAAGGTTTTTCGCCATATACGTACTAAAGTAAACCTATATAATAGCATTGTAAGAAGCGTATTAGAATATTGCAGTATTGTGTGGCGTCCGCATTATGCTACTCATATTTTAAGAATTGAAAGAATTCAAAAGCGATTTCTCTGGCACATATCACACTCAGCATCAACAGTCATAAAAAAAATGTCATACAAAGATAAACTCATATATTTTAAAATGGATACACTAGAAAATAGAAGAAAATATTTACATCTAATGTTTCTATACAAGCTGGTTCGTAATAGAATATCATGTCCACAATTGCTGGCAAGGCTTAATTTTAGAGTGCCGTACAGGCTCCCTCGAGTATGCATCACACCTCTATATCCACCATTAATAAAAACTGTTTTGGGCTCCAGTTCTCCCATTCTTCGTATGAGCAAGCTGTTAAACGAATGTAGTGATTCTGTAGATATATATTCGGATTCTCTAGGTTGCTTTCGCAAAATAATACGAGCGTTGAACTTTTTGTAATTTATCATACTAATTTATTATGCTTTATAATACTTTAATTTTCCTTCAAATTACTAGTTATAGGTAGATACTGTGCATGCGGTGTTTGCTTATAATTGAGTGTAACTTTTTCTTTAAATGTAAGTGCTAGTTTTAGTTGTTGTATTACTGTTACATTTGTTAGCAAACCAAATAAATAAACAAATTTAGTATTAGCTCCAGTGTGATGCTTTTCGAACCATGACATAATTCACAAATTAATATAGTACAAAATATTATGGTCGGATGAATCCCACAACCACTAGATTCCCACGCAGAAAATAATATGTGCGGTTCATAAATTGTTATGCTAAGCCTTTTTTTTGGGCGTGCTATGGTCCGTCCGGAGTTGCAAAAGGGCGGCGCGTGGCCACGTAAGGGAAGGAATACGGCGAGCCGTATTCCCTCCCTTTCGTCACTGGGCCGACCACTGTTACAGAGTTCCTTGACGTCCGGGCCAGCACAGCGGATGCTAAGCCTTAGTGAAAATTGTGTCCATGAATTATATAATACCAGCTGATCAAACAGACGTTGTTTCGTTCAAATAAAATAGCACCACCTACCGGGTCTAATTGTGAATCTAAACCATTCTCGAATCCTCTTGAACATACACAAAAAAAAGTAATCAACGGTTCAGTCGCGCTGCAAGAATTATACTAAAATATTATCTAAAAAAATATTACAAAACAATGTTGTTTCAAGAGCGTTATGTGACAAACTTAAAATAATATTAATTGGCATACATTTAAAAACGAATATTGTTTTAATATTATTACGTCTATATACAAAAGTTATGCATTTAACATTTCATATACAATTTAAGGGAAATATGTATAAATGAAATCTAATCCTTACTCCGTGTGGTGACGGAGTAAGAATACAATTCACCACTCCCTATCTTGCCCGTGGATGTCGTATAAGACGACTATGGGATATAATGTGCACATAACATCTGTGCAAGAGAAGGAAAACTCGAAATGAAACCCTATACCAACATGTCTGACCAGCATGGTATAGTAGGTCAAATTCCCTCCTATTGTGGAGGAGGCCCGAGCCCAACAGTGGGACGTATGTGGGCTGCGATGATGATGATGAATCCTTACTAATATTATAAACGCGAAAGTTTGTATGTGAGGATGTGAAGATGCGTAGATGTTTGTTGCTCTTTCACACAAAAACTACTGAATAGATTTTGATGAAACTTCCCAATAATATAGCTTACATATCAGAATAATACATAGGCTATAATTTCTCCAGATATTTCCACGGGAAGAGTAACTGCGGGTGAAACTGTAGGGCGCTGCTAGTATGCTTAATAAAATACCGTTGCGGAAGAATTAGAACTGGGTACCCTTTTTCATAAAGGAAACAGGAGAGGCACTGTAGCGATATTATTTATTTTATACCATCAGCGTATTCCATTTGATGACGGAGTAGGAATACAATTTACAACCCTATTCGTGGACGATACCTACGATGTGTGTTAGTTACTATTCAACTCTCAGTTTTACAATAATTGCTATCCTTGTTCATTGATCTTTTAGTAAAAAATTTAAAACGCGAATAGTCCTAATTCAATTATCATTATCAGTCATCATCACATATGTTATTTGTATATTATCTCCCTTAATCCTCGTTTACGACACGTGTAGGAAAAGGTGCAATGAATTGTATCCTTACTCCATCACGGAGAGAAATATTATCTCATCAATATGGTGAAAAAGATTAAGCATATAAAATTATCTTAAGAAGAATAAAGTACCTATTTTCTGTTGATACATTACGTCATAAATAACCCGAATATATACAACACAAACATTTGCAGATAAAAATGTCTCCACAGGCCGTATGCGAGTTTTATGTTATGTTTCATTACCTCTCATCCACCAGTCTTAAATGGCTGTTTCAGTTCATGTGATGCAATGGATCTCATTTATTTTGATGTGCAGTAATCAGAGTACATACTTAATGTAGAAATTTCTTAAATAAAATATTCTGAGTCGTATTACGAGTTTGCGGATCCATTCATCAGCCTGTAGACGTTTGTTGTTGGCCAGTCCAACGAGCGTCCAAAGTTGTCAAAGTCTCTGGAGCGGTGGAGAGATTTTGGAATCACTCTGTGTACTTTACCGGCTCTTTCACGGGGAGTGCTTTGAGAAACTGTTCCACTTGCTACCACAGTCACTTTTTTACTATCATACCTAACTACGTAATGTATGTTTTTAGTGATTATTTTGCTCACGTACGTGTAGCAACTGGAATGAACTACCTGCTGCTGTGTTGTCCGAGTGTTTTGATATGCCTTTCTTTCAATTAGGTTAAAGAAGAGCGCTTTCATTAGGGTAGGCAGCAGCTTGGGTGTGCCCCTGATATTGCGAAAGTCCATGAGCTGTAGTATCACTTAAAGCGATAAGAAGACATCTTCTACGCTTTATTTAATTTATTGCTCTCAAAGTCCCTTTCAAATGCTTTATCAGTTGCTACTATGGAACCTATCTGTAGTGATTAATTTTTCATTCAATGTTCTGTGATGCTGTCTGTCGATATATTTACACCTTATTCCGATTTCGACTAATCATGATTGACATGCCCACAGATAGATAGTATTTTTACAAATATTTCAAACCCACACAATTAATCACAAATTTAAGGTTTATGTTAAAAAAAAAGCTTGTACTTACCCAACTAAGGTTTAAGTACCCTTTTCCCAACACAGTCTAATTATTCAAGTTAATTGAAGTTTTGTTGGGTGCCCAATCCCGAGTCTCAACGCTTCCGACAGATACATGCCGCTTCGGACTTTATTGTACTGCCAAAATAAAAAATGCTTTGAAAAATAAGTGGGTGTATGCTACATTTGCCAAAGATATAAATTAAACGCGATTTATTTTTTTAAATATTAAATAGAAGGCAAAAAATTCTTTGCTGTCGTTTGTTTTAAATGTGTTCTGTTATTGCTGCTGGTACAATTTTATTTATGGTAATGTTTTAGAATGTTTTTTTCTGTTTTGAAAGCCATTTTTATTTAGGCAGTAGGTAGTAGTGATGCGACCCGATTAAGCACGAGTACTTTCACTTGGTTTTTCGGGTGAATTGTATTTAAAGAAATACCGATTTGAAGTTTATTTTTATTAATTACTAGCAACCCGCCCTCGCTTTGCTTCGGTTTTAGTCGTTTTACGCGCGTAGTTCCCGTTCCCGTGGGAATACCGGGATAAAATATAGCCTAGGTTACTCCCTGATATTATAACTTTCCAATGGTGATAGAATTTTTGAAATCGGTCCAGCTGTTTTGAAGATTACCCGGAACAAACAGACTGACAGACAAAATTTTTTTAATATGTATTTTAGGCATAGGTGTCGTGCAAATAACCGTGTGAGCATGAAAAAATCCAATTATTTTGACATTACAAACAGACACTCCAATTTTATTTATTGGTATAGACTAGCATCCTACCCTCGCATCGCTTCGGTTACTATCGCCTTCCACGCGTTGTTCCCGTTCCCATGGGAACACCGGGATAAAATATAGCCTATATTACTCAGGGATAATGTAACTTTCTAATGGTGAAAGAATTTTTGAAATCGGCACAGTAGTTTTTGAGTTTATTCATTACAAACATATACACACACACAAAAATACAAATTTTTCCTTTTTATAATTAGTGTAGATGTAGATTTCTAATTACCAAAAGTTGTTATTCATTTTCCGTGTACTGCTGAAGTAAGAATTGAACAATTCACCAACCCCTCTCCTGTCTTTGGGTACAGTAAAAGACGACTAAGGTATACAATGTGCATATAAGATTAGTACAAGAGAAGGAAAGCTCGAAATTAAACCCTATACTAAGCTGTTCGACAGCGTGATATAGTAGCTCAATTTCTCTCCTACTATGGAAGTGCCTCTTCGCACCACTCCGTCCGGGGCGACAGAGGGGAGTAAGCACGCACACCCGCAACCCACCCGACCACCACGTCACCTTCGTCGTTGCACCGACCACCGGAGCAGGGTTACTTGTCATAAGTATCCTTACGCGGTCGGCCTCTTGGCGGGTGACGGACTAATTCTCCGGTCACTCCACCCGCGGCCTCGGCAAGGGCGGCATGAGGCGCAGGTAGTCGCGCCTACGCCGCCCCAGTTGCCAGCAGCGGGTCACTTCGTCGAGGCTGCGCTCCTCGCGCACCCGACCCTCCGAGTGTAGGGACACGATATCGAACGGAAAGTATCGATACTGTACTCATGAGCAGTATCGAAGAAAAAGTATCGTACTCAATAAAGTATCGAACCAAAAGTATCGATACTCCAAAGTATCGAGCACTGAGTACTTTTCCTGGAATCTGTCGTGATGAGCTGTTTTTTTTAGGAAATCTGACTCGAATTTTATTACCCCTTATCCCGAAGAGACAATCTTGATGACTTTTTTTTTTGAGGAAAATGTGGAGCCGCGTCTTATACTGTAGGGTTAAGATCAAGTTTCACATGAATACTCACTAACATTTATTCGATACGATACCTGCCAAAAAGTACTCATTGAGTAAAAGTATCGAATGCAAAGTATCGAGTACAAAAGTATCGGTATCGATAGGAAAGTGCTCGATATCTAAAAGTATCGATACTTTTTTCGTGTCCCTAGCCGAGTGGCTAGAGCCTAGCAATGGGTCGCAAACGAGTTGTAATGATGATGACAATCTTCTCATCATCTTAGCTCATATATTTCCAACTGTTGGGTCCGGGCTTCCTCCACTATGAGAGGCAAATTGACCCACTATATCATTGGTCAAATAGATTGAAATAGAGGTTTCTCTAGTGTTTTCCTTCTCTTGTATAGAAGTTATATATATCTTAATATATATAAATTACGTGTCACGTTGTTTGTCCGCTATGGACTCCTAAACTACTTAACCGATTTTAATTAAATTTGCACACCGTGTGCAGTTTGATCCAACTTGAAAGATAGGATAGCTTACATTTTAATTTATAGTCCTGTAGGCCACCCACATACATATTCACATACATATTCATACACACACGCATATATACTCAAATACATAAATATATATTATATATTACACATACACATATCCCTAAGATTAAGTTTATTTACAATATATATTTTTATATAAAACAATAATATATTCGTCGATGTCGTGTACGGCTGCACTTTGCACCCGTCACTAGCAATGCAACAGGTGGTTGCATACCGCCGCCGGCGCAGCGATCGAGTGAAGTTAGTCCGCTTACCTCGGTGACGCGAAGTTCATGTCATTCATTGTGTATCCACTACGATTACATTGTAAAGTGTACATTAGACAATATATAAAGCTGTGGACAGTGGTTTCGGTGTTTAATTACCCATTCTACGGAATACACATCACCCTCAACCATACTGGTGACCCCGTGCGAACATGGAAAGGCGTAAAATTAATGAACCTGCAAATACACAAGGCGCAAGCACGTCATCATCGCCCGGCACTAGTGATGGGACAGTGTCGATAAACAAATCAGATATTTTCAAAGTCGGAGTACGAGTACCACCATTCTGGCCGGAGGAACCGGAAATCTGGTTTGCCCAAATAGAAGGTCAGTTTGCTATTTCTGGCATAACCAACGATGCCACGAAATTTAATTACGTGATTGGTCATCTCGACAACCAGCATTCGAAAGAAATCAAGGATATAATAGTGAACCCACCGGCTGTGAACAAATACGAGAAATTGAAGACCGAACTCATCAGGAGACTCACGGCGTCTAACGAGAAAAAGATCCAACAGTTATTGATGCACGAGGAACTCGGCGATCGTAAGCCCTCTCAATTTCTTCGCCATCTTAAAGGTCTAGCGGGCGCAGACGTACCAGACGATTTTTTGAAGACTATCTGGATCAGTCGCCTTCCACACGGCATCCAGACGGTGTTGGCAGGCCAACCAACTGCATCTTCACTCGAGAACCTGGCGGACTTAGCAGACAGAGTGAACGACCTTGCGTCTGCTACACCGAGGGTCGCTTCAGTAACCGACGCAGTTCCTAGCTCACTCCTCAGCGACCTCACCAGGGAGATAGCTGAGCTCCGCAAACAGGTACAGCAAATGGCGTCGTCGAGGAACAGCAGACCTCATACTCGGTCTAGCCAACGTGATCGCAGTTCGTCCCGGCAACGATCTCAATCCAGCTACAGAAAATTTCCACTGTGTTGGTATCATTGCAAGTTCGGAGACAAAGCCCAGAAGTGCACGCATCCCTGCGACTACAAGTCGGAAAACTTAAAGGGCGGTCGGTAATGGCGACAACTGATTGCCCCTCTACAGCTATAGGTCGCTTGTTCGTCACCGATCGATCCTCGAAAACACAATTTTTAATCGACACGGGCAGCGATCTATGTGTATATCCACGATCAGCGCTGCGCGATCGTCGTACACATACGGAATATAGCTTGCGTGCTGCAAACGGTTCTAATATAGCTACATATGGTTTTTTAAATTTAGATTTAGATTTTGGCTTACGTAGAACATTTACTTGGCGTTTCGTGGTAGCGGATGTAACGAAACCGATAATAGGCGTTGATTTTTTAAACTATTATAACCTAGTAGTAGACTGTCGGCATAAACGCTTAATAGATAACCTTACCTCTGTTACAGCTTCTGCCTCACTGGCTAATTGTAAGCATGTGTCTTCGGTAAAAGTTGTTACCGGGGAAACAAGGTATCATAAAATTCTCGCCGAGTTTCCCGAAATTACACGACCCGCCGGTAGACACCACACCACACCACACAACACAGTTCATTACATCCGCACTACCCCCGGACCTCCAGTCTCATCTCCTCCTCGTCGTTTAGCGCCGGACAAACTTCAAATCGCCAAGAAGGAATTTCAGTCTATGCTAACCAATGGTACAGCTAGGCCATCAGAGAGCCCGTGGTCATCGCCCCTACATTTGGCGCCGAAGAAAAACAACGGTTGGCGTCCCTGTGGCGATTACCGTAAGTTAAACGCTCGCACTATCCCCGATAAATATCCGATTAAACACATTCAAGATTTCACTTATAGTATTTCAGGTTGTAAGATATTTAGCACATTAGATCTCGAAAAGGCCTATAATCAGATACCAATTAATCCCGAGGATATCCCGAAAACTAGCATCACCACACCATTTGGAATGTTTGAATTTCCGTATATGACCTTTGGTCTTAGAAACGCGGGTCAAACATTTCAACGATTTGTGGACGAAATGACGAGGGGGTTAGATTTCGTATATACATATCTAGATGACTATTTAATCTTTTCTAGAAGTGAATCAGAACACGAAGATCACCTACGCCAAGTTTTCCAACGCCTAAAACAATACGGTATGTTGCTTAACACATCTAAGTGTATTTTTGGTGTCGAAGAGGTAACTTTTTTAGGTTACTCCATATCCGAAAAGGGTGCAAAACCATTAGATACGAAGGTGCAAGCGGTACGAGATTTTCCTACCCCCACCAACGTTCGCCAACTCAGAGGCTTCCTGGGCATGCTAAATTTTTATAGAAGATTTCTTCCGCAAGCAGCTCAAATTCAGGCAGCCCTGCATGCGTTGCTAACAGGCTCAATAAAAGGGTCACAACCTATTGTACTTACTGGGGAGGCATTATCGGCTTTTGAAGCTTGTAAGGAGAGCTTATCCAAGGCCGCCTTACTGGCTCATCCCGATTGCACAGCAAAGCTCGCTGTGGTAACTGACGCGTCCGACAAAGCTATCGGCGCTGCGTTACAACAGTTTAAAAACAGCTCTTGGGAGCCATTAGCTTTTTTTTCCCGTAAGCTGAGCCCTGCACAAATTAAATATTCACCCTACGATAGGGAACTATTGGCCATATACGAGGCTATCAAACATTTTCGTCATATGCTTGAAGCCAGGCATTTTATTGTGTATACTGATCACAAACCAATCAGTTTTGCCTTCCATGAAAGGAAGAATAACTGTTCGCCAAGGCAATACAGGTACCTTGACTTCATTGCTCAGTTTACGACTGATATCCGACATATATCTGGCAAAGACAATGTTGTAGCTGATGCCTTGTCTCGCATCGAGGAACTGAATATTCCAGTAAGCCTCGAAGCACTAGCCCGAAGTCAAGCCACTGACGCTGAGCTCGAAAAACTTCTGAGCGATGGATCCGCACTACAACTCCAGAAGATGCACATCCCTGGCCATCAAGTACCTCTATATTGCGACATCAGCACCTCAGTTTCTAGACCCTTTGTCACAAAAAACTTTCGGAGGCAAGTTTTCGATAGTCTGCATTCCCTCAGCCACCCTGGCGCCAACGCTTCGGCCAAATTAATCGCCGAACGATTTGTATGGCCAGGCATGAGAAAAGACTGCAGAGACTGGGCCCGTTCTTGCATCCCGTGTCAACGATCAAAAGTCAATCGCCACGTGACTGCACCATTAGGCATTTTCAATTTGCCACGTGCGCGCTTCCAACAAATCCATATAGATTTGATTGGTCCGCTCCCTATCTCAGAGGGATACCGCTATTGCTTAACGGCCGTAGACCGTTTTACGCGATGGCCAGAGGCAACCCCTATCGAGAATATTACAGCAGAAACAGTCGCAAAGGCCTTATTATCAACATGGATAGCACGGTTTGGCTGTCCAACTGTTATAACAACCGATCGTGGCCGCCAATTTGAGTCAGCTTTATTCCAATGTCTATCAGAACTAGCTGGGTTCGAACACAAGCGGACCACGTCGTATCATCCGGCCTCTAACGGCCTCGTTGAGCGTTTTCATCGCCAGCTTAAAGCGGCAATAATATGTCACGCCAACGAGAAATGGACAGAATCGTTACCATGGGTCCTTTTGGGCATAAGAACTTCTTTTAAGGAAGAGATGCAATGTTCCTCTGCCGAACTGGTCTACGGAGAGTCGTTAAGACTCCCCGGCGAATTTTTCGATTCCACCACCGGCGGCACAACCGATAATACCGAATTTTCTACCAGGCTTAAACATTTCGCCGAGAAATTACGCCCAATACCTACTTCTCGTCATTGTAAGCCCAAGGTATTCGTTTACAAAGACCTAAAAACCTGTGACCATGTTTTCCTTCGTGAAGACGCAACGCGAGGTTCTCTTCAACCAGCGTATTCGGGTCCCCATAAAATACTGAGTAAAAACGACAAAGTATTTAAGATCATTTTTAAAAATAAAGAAATGACAGTTTCGATCGACCGACTAAAACCGGCTTTCGTACTGTCCAGTGAGAATGACGAGCCCACATCAGACGTACCGCAAAATTATACAACCCGTTCTGGTCGGCATGTTAGATTTCCGAATTTTTATCGTCCTTGAGGGTCTCTGGAGGGGGGTGGTGTAGGCCACCCACATACATATTCACATACATATTCATACACACACGCATATATACTCAAATACATAAATATATATTATATATTACACATACACATATCCCTAAGATTAAGTTTATTTACAATATATATTTTTATATAAAACAATAATATATTCGTCGATGTCGTGTACGGCTGCACTTTGCACCCGTCACTAGCAATGCAACAGGTGGTTGCATACCGCCGCCGGCGCAGCGATCGAGTGAAGTTAGTCCGCTTACCTCGGTGACGCGAAGTTCATGTCATTCATTGTGTATCCACTACGATTACATTGTAAAGTGTACATTAGACAATATATAAAGCTGTGGACAGTGGTTTCGGTGTTTAATTACCCATTCTACGGAATACACATCACCCTCAACCATAGTCCCAATATTATTTTATTGCAAATTATTTGTCTATTATTTAACGTTCACAATTATCTGTTAACTCCAAACGATTTTAACAGATGGCGATATCTGTCGCCTGGATTGAGTAATTAATTAATAGATGGCGCTGCTACGTCAAACCTACAAACGTGTCATATACGAGATTAACTTGGTTTTTTACATAGATGCCATGTATAAAAATATGACGACCTTCATGACAGATGTTCTCCTACAGTTCCACTCAAATAATTTAATAAAATGTAATATAATAAAAACATTAGCCACAGCAACGCGTGGCCAGGTCTGCTAGTATACTATAAATTTTTATTTTCTATGACACCCACGGACCAGAAGAAGGATAGGGAAGTGTATTCTTACTCCATCACCACAGAAGAAAATGATAATAATGATGATTATTAATCCATTAAGTGTTAAAATATACTCATGAAGTGAATAGAATTAAAAAACGAACCATACAAACATTTATGTTTTGATTGGAGTGGTAGGACCACACTGTCGACAGTTATCTGTCTACAGCCGCGGGCCGGTCCGTCCGGGGTAGTACCTCACTCTCGCAGAAAATCGACGTCTGAGTAGTAGCAATTAGTTACTGCGCTTCGTTCGGTGAGCGAGAGAGCCAGAAGCCCAAGTTTCTGAGGGTGTTTGCGTGTGGAGGGTTTTGGTGGTGCCCTTGGTATCACCAAGCCTCAATGCACTCATTCACACTCCCTTCATTTTCTTCGCGGTAGGCAGCGGCCTTATAAAGGTCCATGAGCGACAGCAACACTTACCAACAGGTGTATTGTTTGCTCGTTTGCCACCGTTTGCAATAAAAAAGAAAACTTCAAAGGACATTTCATTAAAAATGTATTCGATTCTTACCAAAAATTAATTCACCAGAAATCGTGTGATTACACTTTGAGCCTTAGAACTAATGTCAATAACAGCGTAATACATATCATTTTACGTTCAAAGCAAACGTAATAAGTATTTTTATATTTCGTTTTCCTTTAAGGGGAAATCTATCAAAGTATTTGACATTCCAATGCGGTGACGGTATTATTCTGAATTCTTTTTCGTCGATACCTGGCTTATTTTTCATCTAAACAGCTTTTAAATATATATCGGATCTAATCAAAATGTTTTTGAAAGGAAAATAAATATATTCTGTTTGTTGCTTATTCGATTCTTTGTAGCTATGCGATGAAACGAAAACTTTCTTGGCATTATTAATATTTTATTTTGACCTACAGCTTTTTTTTATTTCGTATTCATTTTTTATAAGTACACGTCGTGCGTAGGAGACTAATGATTGTGGAATTAATGATTTTTACTCTGCGTAATATAACTATGAGTTACTATGTAGTGACGGAGTAAATACAATTCACCACCCTCTCTCTTAAGGGGTGTCGTAATAGACGACTGATCATATAATATGCATATATATAAAATATTCTGAGTCGTGTGCATATGCATATAACATCTAAGCAATGGAAGGAAAACTTGACATAAAACTCTATATCAACACGTCTGACCAACGTGGTATAGTAGGCCAATTTCCTTCTCATTATGGAGGAGGCCCGAGCCCAACAGTGGGACTTACGTGCTGCTGAGATGATGATGACTCTGAGTAAAAATGCACCACCTCCTTTTTTGCCCGAGGTTGTCGTAAAAGATGACTAAGAACGGCGTGTGCACTGACCATAGCCCACCCAAATAAAGAAAAGGTCTTAGTCGTTCTTTACGACACCCTCGAGCAATGTAAGTGTTGGTAGCATTCATAATAGCTGATCGTAATTAGTCCCACTGTTGGGCTCGGGCCTCGTCTACCATGGGAGAGAATTTGACCTACTATACCATGCTGGTTAGACATGTTGGTATAGGTTTTCAATTCGAATTTTCCTTGTCTTGCACAGATGTTATCTGCATATTATATCCCTTAGTCGTCTTTTACGACATCCACGGGCAAGATAGGGAGTGGTGAATTGTATTCCTACTCCGTCACCACACGGATATGTTTTATATGATTTTCTTTTTGTTCAAAGACGAAGAGTTATTTATGAAAAATGTTTTTGCCTCTCAATATTATTAACGTTTTCAACGCTTGTGAGACTCAAGAAAGTCTATTTAGGTTAACGAGTTTCTTTACTTCTTTAGTAAAATAGCAATTTTCTTACCTTCAATACGGTTAACATTTTTATTCAATAATATCAATATTTAACAGATTATACCAATCAGTGAATTTATTCTTATTACCTATTCTACATATATAACCTATGTGCATATACCTATTTGATGTGAAACATCTATAGGCGAGGGTGAACCTGATCATTAGCGTGGCGTTAACGCCACGCTTCGATATGTACATTTGTGTAACGAAACCATAACCTGTTTCAGAATTTTATACAATGGCATCTAGTGAGCTCAAAATAAATTATTAACCGAAACACATACAAATAGTGTATATTAATGAAAATAAATGTTTATTGAATATAATCATCATTTTCTGGAAAAAAAAAATCGTAATATTTTATTAATATTTTATGCCATATTAGTTCTTGTCGTAATTTGTTCTTTTGTGCATACTTGTACAAAATAATTTTGATGTTTAACATCAGCCAGGCGTCCTGGACGACTCCTTTTTTTATTGTTTTGTAACATGTTTGTTTTATCTTTTATTATTTAAATAACAGATTTACATATTGTAATGAAACAGTTTTAATTTCTTTCGTGGTGACGGAGTAACAATATAATTCATCACCCCTTTTCTTGCCCATAGGTGTCGTAAAATCCGACCAAGGGATTATAATACGCAGATAACATCTATGCAAGAGAAGGTAAACTCGACATATATCAATTTCACTCATATTGTGGAGGAGGCTTGAGTCCAGCAGTGGGACATATATGAGCTGTGATCAATTTTAAATAATCTTTCAAACGTTTTTATAATGCAATTTGCGAGTTACGCTCTTTTAATGGACAGCTTGGTGGACTATTCGAAAATTATAATTCTCGAATAGTCCCGCAAGCTGATATGAATATGAATTAATGGAGTTGCCGAGTTTAATTGTACACGCAACATACATATTTTGAAACGATGTAACAGTTTGAATTTTAAACAATACTTGCTTTCCATGTTACGAAAATCCACTGAGGTTGTTTCAGTTTTACGCCTAATATAAATTTTGTCCTGGTGACTTGTTATTGGAATTTTTAAGAAAGATAAAAGAGTTGTATTCTTTCGATAGGCTCTAATTAGATATCTCAATGATTTCTGATGTTGAGCACTTTGCAGCGTTTATGGTCACGGGCGGACTAAGATGTCACACGTCCAGCAAGTCATCGTTATCACAGAGATTTATAATTATCTACCTGATACAGAAAATTAGTTATTAAATTTTGACCCACATTTTGGTAAGATATGATATAAGAAGAAAGTGATTTCGTAAAGTAGTTTTATTTAGATGTCTTAATATGAAGACGTTGTAATTACTATATAAATAACATTACATTATCTTTACCGTCCGAGTTATGATCCCTCAGTGTTCACTAATAGTTCGGGTAAAACTGTTAAAGCGTGTAACAGCTAAACATACGAAAGTATTCTATTAAGCATTAAGTACCACGAAGTGGTTTCAAATAAAACATTTATTAGCGTTTATGATCACTGCTCCTTTATAATAGCTGGTCATGTTCTAAAGAACAAGATTCATCATCATCATCATTATTATCACAGATCATATACGCCCCAGTATTGGCCTCGAGCATCCATCATAATGGGAAAGAAATTGATCTATTACACCACACTGGGCAAACGTGTGGGTATAGGGTTTTCTTTTTCTTGAATAGATGATAGATCATCATCATCGCAGTCCACGTACGTCCCACTGTTGGGCTTGAACCTCCTCCACAATGGGAGGGAATTTGACCTACTGTAATACCATACTGATCAGACATGTTGGTATAGGGTTTTATTTCGAGTTTTACTTCTCTTGTACAGATATTATGTACATATTATATCCCTTAGTCGTCTTTTACGACATCCACCGGCAAGATAGGGTGTGGTGAATTATATTCTTACTCCGTCACCACATGGAAAGATGTTATATGTATAATTATATTAAATGCCTTAGTCGTCTTTTACGACACCCATGGATAAGAAAGGGGGTGATGATTGTATTCGTAATCCATCACCACACGAAAAACAAAAGAGAACCAAATAACAAGAACACGATTAAAATCCAATTTTTAATACGCTTTAATTAGCTTCAGACGTATGTATGTTAGTATGTAACGGAATCTTTGAACATGATTTTGACCCCCTTCAAAACGTCGGATTAACTCGAAATTTTTTTTTAGTTAGATTTTCTTTAAACGCGTATTTTTTTAGTTTTTTGAACTAATATTTATTTTTGTAAATAGTGTATCCAATCCAAAAATATTTCTTCCCGTGATACTGAAGATATAAATTGTGTCTTTGATCTGCGAAAGAATATATGCCTAATAATAGCCTAAACATTTGAAATTGTTTTAAATCTTCATAATAATAAATTTATTATTGTTTTATTACTGTTCTAATAAAAGAATAGGCCCTCTTTTGAGAATAATTATCTATATACTATTTTCTAGAATAGGCTTACACCACACACCCTGGTTATTAATTATTAACCATTAATAACAAAGACTAGAAGCTAAATTTCAACAAAATACCTTTGATATATATTTCTCCACTTACTTTAAGGTATTTAGCTGTTAACGAAACAAGATAAATACTAATCCATTAAGCCGGGACAACTCGACAAATTAAAAGCCTTTAGGCTTGCCAGCCAAAGCGTACATGTAATCTAAGATAAGATATATATATATATATTTAATTAATTGGACTTTGTTATTGCTACCAATTTTTGAATTAGCAAGTATTATTCACGATTTTATTTTCGAAAGGGTAGGCAGAGATGTAACGGTACGGTAATATGTTTACCTAAGTTTTTTTTTTTTTTTTTGACGGAGGCAGCGTGCCTGTTGGCCGGGACTGCCCCGTGGGACCTGGAGGCGGAGATGCTCGCCGGACTATATCGGCGGGTGACGGGGGTGTCCGGGGGCAGTCCGGCTGGAGAGGCCTCGGTTCGGGGTGCGAACCGTGGAGGCCTTCCGGCCGGTGCTGATGCAGTGGTTGGAGAGGCGGCACGGGGTGCTCTCCTTCCGACTAGTGCAGGTTTTGACGGGGCATGGGTGCTTCGCCAAATACCTGCACAAGGTCGTTAGGAGGGAGAGTACACCGTCCTGCCACCACTGCGATTGCGACGAGGACACGGCGCGCCATACGCTCGAGGCCTGCGGGTCTTGGGCAGTGCAGCGCTGTGAACTCGTCGCAATCATCGGTACGGACCTGACGCTGCCGGCTATCGCTAGGGCGATGGTCGACAGCGTCGGGAATTGGGACGCGGTCGCAGCCTTCTGCGAGACGGTGATCTCGCGGAAGGAGGCGGCGAATCGCCTGCGCGAGGAGCGCAGCCTCGATGGGGAGATCCGCCGCCGGCGACTGGGGCGGCGTAGGCGCAACTATCTGCGCCTCATGCCGCCCTAGCCGAGGCCGCGGGTGACGTGACCGGGGATTAGTCCGTCACTCGCCGAGAGGCCGACCGCGTAAGGCAAGGCCAACGTCCTCCCCGAGGGGGGGACGTCGGTCGATGGGAGGGTACCCCAGTTAGGGGTATTCCGTCGGGCCAACCACTGACGACAAGTTAACGCTGCTCCAGTGGTCGGCCCAACAACGTAGGCGACGTGGTTTTCGGGTGGGTCGCGGGAGTTGCGTGCTTAAGCCCCTCTGTCGCCCCGGACGGAGTGGTGCGGAGGCGCGCCGACCGTGGCCCATCCACAAAAAAAAAAAACCTAAGTTTTTTTTTATGACCTGATTAGGTAATGTAATTGACTGCAATAAAAGATAAACTGGTAATAAAAGTCAATGAGGTTACATCTTGCTATGGTGGTATAGTAGCCCAAATGCCCTTTCATTGCAGAGGAGGTTTTTTTCCAGATGGTGTATCCGACCGAGTGCTGGCCCTGGTCCTTGGACCTGGGACCACACCTCAGAGGACTGTAGAACGCTTGGTTAGTTGGGCGTCTGGGCAGTTCCCTGGGTGTGGAAAGGAGGAAGGCTAGTGCTCCTGCCAAAGTAGGGACGATCTCCAGATTTGGTCTCTGCGCACAGGCCCATCGTGTTGCTGAACGATGCGGGCAAGATGCTGGAGAGAATCCTGGCTACCTACATCGGGCAGCACCTCAGTCCTGTGTCCTATATACCTACTAACTAAGTGCGAGCGTCATGCAGATGCCCATGTCGTGTGGCGCTGTTAACTTGGGTCTGGTGCTCGACAGGCAGTGGTGGTTCCGGGAACATTTTCATCGATTCCACGGCTTGTCGGCGCTGCAGCTGCCATGGTTGACTGGACCGGGGAATATAATCCGTCAGCCGCAGAAGGGCTAACCACGTGAGGGCATTAGCCTCCCTAACGCCGTTACCGGAAAGGTGAAAGAAACTTGGTTATGTGGCCGCGCCCCGCCCTTTCTTCACCCCGAATGGGATGGAAAGCGTGTATGCTGACCATAGCTCACAAAAAAGAGGAAGTTTTTGGTCAATAGCGGGATCGAAATAGAGTGAGACGAAGAAGAAGATATTCCAAATAGTTACTTGCGTGATTTAAAGTCTTCATAACATGTGAAATTTAAATGAGAGTTAAGCTTGCAAAATGTAAATCTTACCTTAATATATCACAATTGTAACCAAAACTTACATTGACAATCTCATATTTAAATTGTTAAATTTAATTTAAATTGTGGAACTAATTTCAAGTCTTAAGGGAAATAAATCAGAAGACATAATCTTATTTACATTGCTAATTGTCAGCGTCGTTTTAATGCAATCTTCCACTTGGATCTTCCGATTGTGTTCTAAGTTGTATTAACGAGGTTCTTAATTAAGTACACGGATTGATGGTTAATTACCTAGTTCCTTGTTTGGCAATTTTGTTTCGCTTTATATTGTTTGTATTTAGGCATTATAAATAACAGATTACGGTCTATATATTTATGATACACGCGCAGTGGTATTAGTGTTCCTCTTTTTGATCATACCGTATTCTTCTTGTTTTCCGTGGTCTTCTTCTTTAGTTAATACAGACAGTCAGCCTCATTGAATTATAGAAAGATTTATCTGTCAAAGGGGGTGACAGTGGAATTCACACGTCCTCGTCTTTTATCGCAACTCCGAGAAATAAAGGGCTAGTGAATTATACTCTTCTTCAGTTACTAAACGGACAAGTTGTCTCATTTATCGTTCATTAATTACCACTTACAAAATAACTATATCTTACAACATTATTAATAGAAAATTTCAACCATTATCAATGTTTTATTTACTGAAACACTAAACTAAGCACTCCAGTGCCTTCTAAGATATTAGCACAGTTGTTTGCACATTAAATTAATTGATACAGCACACATACACACCTGTATAAATACATACACACATATATAAACAATGTTAGGGTAACCATAATATTAATTTAACAAAATATAGAACATTTTCGTGTATAATTTCCATTTTAATTCTGAATAAAGTGAGCTAGGTTTTGCATTAATACCTATTAAGCGACCCGACGGGAAAATGGTATGAAGTATTCAGTTTTATTCAGTTTTATATTAAAGTTATTTTAAAATAATATGAATAAAACGTTGCTCATTTTTTTTTATTGTGCTGAATAGAGGGACGGGAATAGGAGAGAATTTTCGCCCACAAAAGTGTGTCAAAATTTAATAACTAATTCTGTCGTGGGTAGATATAAATCTCTGAAATAACGATGACTTTTTGGACGTAATACCGTTCCTCCTGTAATCATAAACGCTGCAAAAGTGTTCGAAACGTCGGGCAATCAAATACAAACGCGATAAAGTCCATATAAATAGTTTTACTTTAAAATGTTCACTCTTCGTGTGTTAAAAAAATGTCTTCCATGGTAGTTCTATTTTCTTATTATGATAATTTCAAATTTCATGATGATTTTATTTAACACATTGGACGCCAAAGGGGTCAAATTCCCGCTGAGAGGCCGATCGCGTGAGGAAAGACCGACGTCCACCCCGAGGAAGGGACATCGGTCAATGGGAGGATATTCCGCAAGGGGTATTCCGTCGAGCCGACCACTGACGACAAGTCACCCTGCTCCGGTGGTCGGTCCAATACGAAGGCGACGTGTGGCGGGTGGGTCACGGGTGTGCGTATCTACGCCCCTTTGTCGCCCCGGACCGTCACCCAACCCCCAAAAAAAAGGGGGTCAAATTACTATGAAAATGTCGCCCAACATGTGTTCTCCATGGCGTTCAATGTGTTAAGAAATTCACATGAGCCAGCAAATAGCGCATGGAGATTTAATCATACGTGCATGGATGCTACCGTTAAAATTAGGTCAACTCTCAGTAAAAAAAAAGTGTGACGGGGTTACCCTATTGTGCTTAAAGCATTGTCTATTAAAGCGTAGATAAAAGCGCTTTCATGTTATGAGATGTGAAATTTCTCTCACATTAAAATAGGTTAATAAAATAAAATTTAAATAGTAATATTTTATTGAACAAATGATGGCGTTGTAGGTAAGATACTGACTTACAGAGTGTCGCGGGTTCGTTTTCCACCGAGGATAATATTTTGACATCATCATCACAGCTCATATACTTCCCACTGCTGGGCTCGAAGCTTTGACCTACTATACCACGCTGATCACCTCGAGTCAGTACATCCTTACTTAATATTATAAATGCGAAAGTAAGTTTGGTTTGTTTGTTACGCTTTCACGCTTGAACCACCGAACCAAATTCAAAAATTCTTTCACCAATGGAAAGCTGTAATATCAGGGCGTAACATAGGCTATATTTTATTCCGGTATTCCCACGCGAACGGGAACTACGCGAGTAAGGCTACTGAAACTGAAGCGAAGCGAGAGCGGATTGCTAGTACATACATATATTCACGCCTCTTTCCCAAAGGGGTAAGCAGTGCCTAGGGTTTTGTTTCGAATATTCCTTTTCTTGTGCAGGTTAGGAATCACTAGCAAAACAATATCATTATATTTTAACCCATTATGTTTACGGATCTCTAACACCTCATGACTTTTTTTGAGAGTTTTCTCCATAAAAGTAATCACTTTAGCACCATTTTTTTTTACAAATAACACAAACTAACTTTTCACCAGACATTTTCAAATTAGTTAAGTTTTAAAACGTGTAACACCATTAGTAGAATAATACGACTGAAAATAACGACTCTGAAATTCCGAGTAGAAACCTCATGACTATTGTAAGTCACATGGCCTCGCCAGAGCCAATAGTAACGTGGTAAGCAAGAACACTACAAGCTTGTCTATAGCACTACAGGCTCGTACCTACCCATTATTTGTTTGATCGCCTGGCAAGTAGAACTACCCACCCAAATGATCTGTCTTTTAGGGAATCTTATTTTTCAGTTATAAATAATACTCCATTAAAATTTCAAGCTGCCTCAAATACATTTTTTATAAATTTTTGAAAATATTTTTGCACGCGTCTGGCAATGCTTAAGCCCCGTTTAAATCGTCTGGCTTATTGTTTTTCGTATTTTTTAAGTATTAGACTGCAACATCAAATTGCGTATCGCCTCAAATATATTTTTGGGGAAAAAAAATATATTTTTAAAAATTCAGGGGTTCATTTAGCCCTGCTACTCACCAGCCAGGCCTGAAGTTCCGTATTGGAGTATAATAGGAGAGGTAAATGACAAGTTTTCAGCTTGCCTCAAATATCTACCCGAAAATTGGTTCCAGCTCTCCTACTATTAGTGCAGGGTGTTATCTTAAAAAAAACGAATTGGGTTTCTGAATCATTTAAATTGAATCTTTTTAGATTAGTTTCTTAGTGCAAGACGTTGTCTTGAAAAATAAAACTGATCAAAAAAAAAACGACTTCAACCGTTTTCTCATGGATGTCATTGTCAGAACTGGGCCAAAATGGGACCACACGGGAAGGTCAAAAGTTCTGAGGTAACAAACATAAAACAAAACCGCCGAATTGAGAACCTCCTCCTTTTTTGAAGGCGGTTAAATATGAATTGGCTTTTTAAATCATATAGTATAATGATTATGTTCAGTATGGTGATGGAGTAAGAATGAAATTCATCACTCCCTATCTTGCCCGTGGATGTCATAAAGGACGACTAAGGGATATAATACGCATATAACAACAATGCAAGAGACGGAAAACTTGAAACGAAACGGTATATCAATCTGTCTGACCAGTATGGTATAGTAAGGTCAATTTTCCTCCAATTGTGAAGGAAGCTCGAGCACAACAGTGGGACTTATGTGGGCTGCGATGATGATGATGATGATAACGATAGTCAAATAAGACTGATAAAATTGGTCTCTCTCCATGAACAGACCCCAATTAAATAATTATCGTTTCTCTGTCGGCCGCAAGTCTGAAAGTCATTATGTAACAAGCGTACAGAAAACGTGATAGACCCTAATATATATAATATTCGTTTACGTTTTATTATTTGTTCAATTTCACTGTAAGTACAGTTAACCGATTGCGTCATACAACGAAGTAATTAGAAGAACCACGTTTCAATGAACATTTATGATCGATGATTCTCGAAAAGAGGAGTCATTACCCTCAATGCCTTATCTCTTTTCCATTCCATATGACAGTTGATCCCTGAAAAAATAAACCGCTAATCTTCTTCTTCTTTATATATAAAAATGAATTGCTGTTCGTTAGTCTCGCTAAAACTCGAGGACGGCTGGACCAATTTGGCTAATTTTGGTCTTGAATTATTTGTGGAAGTCCAGGGAAGGTTTAAACGGTGAGGAAATATGAAAAAATTGCGAGTAAAATACTAAAAACAACAATTTTATTTTTCCATTCAAAATGTTCCTCTTACCTGTCAAACATTTGATGTTCGTCCCGACGGTTTGGCATTTTTGGCATAATTACATGTAAATCTAGATTAAAAAAGGTTTTGGAATCGATAAGAAAAGGCGATATATTAAATAGCTTTAGCCTGTCCAAAATGGACGAATAATCTTTATACATAAAAATGAATCACCGAAATGTATGTACGCGCATAACTTCCGATCGACAGTACCAAATTGGATAATTCTTTTTTTATTGTGTTTGTTATTGTTAGGACAGGGTTTGTATAGAATATATATATAATATAATAATTTGTATATAAGAAAATTAATAGAAAAGATATTTTTTATTAAAACTAGCTGACCCGGCGAACTTCGTACCGCCTTTTTTGAATTCTGGACAGTCTTGAACGTGACTCCTGGGGTCGCTTCTATCGCGCGGCCTTGAGAAAGCTACGCCCTCCTCCACTCACTGAAATTTACCAACCCGGCCTCCTCATCAGGGTTGTCGAGGATCTATTCCCACCGCGGCAAAAAATTATTATTTTGCTGGACAGTAACCGGGAACCGCCCCGCCACGGACACGGAAATGGGGCGGCAGTGGCGGATATACGTGTTAAATCTAACACTCTCCGGCCAGACGGTTTACCCTAATGAGTGCTGGCACTGGTCCTTGAGCACTTGGTACCACATTTCACGGGTCTGTACAACGCTTGACTAGTGTTTGGCCAGTTCCCTGGATGTTGGAAAGAGGAGTGGCTTGTGCTCCCACCAAAAGTGGGACGGTCTCCGGCCTCGGCCACAAACACGTCAATATAGTGGAATTATTGATAATCTAACTGGATTGAATTTACGAAAAGTGATATATTTCCTTAATCCGCAACTTTACTCCAAGGCTGATAAATCGTCATCATCGTCTCAATCCATACACGTTCCACTGTTGGGCTCGGGCCTACTCCACTGTGGGAGGAAAATCTACGTATACCACGCTGGTCAGATAGGTTGGTATAAGGTTTTGTGCCGAGTTTTCCTTCGCTTGCATAGATATTATAAGTATTCATATTTTATCCCTTAGTCGGCTTTTACTGCACCCACGAGCAAGAAAGAGGGGTGGTGAATTGTATTCTTATTCCATCACCGCACGGATTTCCGCCCTCGTCGTCGAGGTGCGAAACCGCGCCGCGCAAAAGTCACGAATATAAACGTGGGCACGCCCACTTTGCCTCCAACGACGCCCCAAGCCGAGGTCCGTTCCCCACAGGTGGAGCCCTTGGGCGATGTCGCTTAGCTTACTCTTCTCCGGGTTGAGAGCCCTCAGCGCTCACCCATAGTCCAAGTCAAGCTGTCAAGGCCATCTGCGGCCAACAGCTGAACACTCACACAAAAAAAAAAACCGCATGGATAATACTAACACCAAACTGATAAATACTAAAACAAAATAATTACGAAAAAAGACGGTTCGAAGTTCGCCGGGTCAGCTAGTCTTTATATACAAATTCCTTGTGTACGTATATACACACGTACACAAGAAATTTCACTGAATTCCTCCTAAACGGCTAGACCGATGTTGACCAATTATTTTGTGCGTGTTCAACAGGATTTGAGAATAGTTTAGATTCACAATTGGACCTGGTAGGGGGAAGTTATTTGAACAGAACAACGTCTGTTGGGTCAGCTAGTCTTTATATAAATTTCTTGTGTATGTGTGTATGTCACTGAACTTCTCCTAAACGGTAGGACCGATGTTGATGAAATTTCTTGTGTGTGTTCAAAGGGATTCGAGAATGGTTTAAATTCATAATTGGATTCGGTAGGTGGCGGCACTTATTTCAACAGAACAACGTCTGTTGAGTCAGCTAGTTGGATATAAAACAGACCTCACAGATAGCGTGGTGGATAAGATATCGACCTGCTGTCCCAGTGCGGTAGATATCCCATACAGGACAACACTGTATGCGGTCCACAATTTGTTGTTCTGAATGTGGATATAATTTGTGTCTGTTAAATTATATTTGTAAAGTCCATCGCAATACAAGATTTATTTCCCTAGGGCAGCGTGTTGTCTTTAAAAAAAGACTAAACATAGAGTTTATATAATAGTGTCAATTGCAAATAATGCTAAGGGATATCAGAATTAGTTTTGGATGATATAAAGCTTGTCCGTGTAGTGACGGAAAGAGAATACAACTCACCACTCCCTATCTTGCCCGTGGATGTCGAAAAAGACGACTAAGTGATATAATACGCATATAATATCTATACAAGAGAAGGAAAACTCAAAATAATACCCTATACCCATCGGACAGACGTCCAGCATGGTATAGTAAGGTTAATTTCCCTGAAGAGAAGAGGATCGAGCCCAGCAGTGGGACGTATATGAGACGAGAAGATTATGAGATGATGATAGCTCGCTGGTGAAAAGTGGCAGCCTAAAAGACATGTTTTGAATATTGGCGGGAATCTGAAGTGTCATGTGGTGTTGTTGTATTATATTCAACATCTTAGTGTTTTAACGTGTTATGTTAAATAATCTTGATGGCATTTTATGTAATATATAGCGACAGAACTGCTGGGGTGTAGTGAATATGATATAAAACTGCTATACATACCTTTGTATTTCCACCAAAATTCTCAGAAGATACCCTTAACAGTGGCCATTACACTGTTGAGGGCGACACTTTTACTTACTGACAGACCATTACTGACATGAAGAAACTGAGAACTTGAAAAGATAATTATAACTCGACACTGGCAAAAATGGCTCGTATTTGTAGCTGATTGCCAAGACAAAAAAGAAGAAGAAGAAGACATGTTTTAAAATAATACAAGTTAGGTGAATAATAAACTGCAATAAATGAGAAACTTGTTACGAACCCATCTGACCCATATGATATATGTCACAATCATACGATTGTATAAGACGACTATATCCTGCTGTGATATGAATGAACTGCGTATTGGTAAAAATATTTATATAAACAAATAGTTTATCTATACCAATAAATAAAATTGAAGTGTCTGTTTGTAATGTCAAAATAATAGGCTTTTTTCATGCTCATACGGTTATTTGCACGACACCTATGCCTAAAATGCAGATTAAAACATTTTTGTCTGTCTGTCTGTTTGTTCTGGGTAATCTTCAAAACGGCTGGACCGATTTCAAAAATTCTTTCACCAATGGAACGCTATAATATCAGGGCGTAAACTAGGCTATATTTTATCCCGGTATTCCCACGGGAACGGGAACTACGTGGGTAAAATGACTAAAACCGAAGCGAAGCGAGGGCGGGTTGCTAGTTTGTAAATATACGTGCTCATTCAGGATGAAATAACGTATTGAGTGATAGTGTGACAGGTCCACATTTTGCCAAAATTGAGAAGATAAATCTCTATGTGGTGACGGAGTAAGAATACATCCATCCATCCATCAGCCTACAGACGTCCACTGCTGGACATAGGCCTCCCCACGAGAATGCCACTCGGAACGATCCTGTGCCACTTGCATTCAACGGTTCCCTGCGACTTTGAGAATGTTGACGACATTCTCAAAGTCACCGTTCACCTAGTGGGGGGTCGTCCTACGCTGCGCCGTCCGATTCGTGGTCGCCACTCAAGAACCTTTCTTCCCCAACGGTTGTCGGTTCGACGACCGATGTGGCCTGCCCATTGCCATTTCAACGTGCTAATTCTGCGGGCTATGTCGGTTACACCCGTTCTTCTACGGATTTCTGTGTTCCGGCTTTTATCACTTAGAGAAATGCCGAGCATAACCCTCTCTATGGAGAGGGCCTGAGCGACTTTGAGCTTTTTTATGAGGCCGACATTTAGAGACCACGTTTCAGTGCCGTAAGTCATTGCTGGTAACACACACTGGTTAGAATACAATTCACCACTCCCTACGAGTAAGGACTCGTGGATGTTGTAAGAGGACTAAGGGATATAATATGCATATAACATCTGTGCAAGAAGACGACGGCGATGACATGAAAATAAAGTCTTTTTCCTTGTGGTGTCCGTTACGCACGGACTTACTACACAAAGTACGCTTTTTTTTTATTTTGGGGGGTGGGTTACGGTCGATGCACTCCTCGCACCACTCCATCTGGGGCGACTGAGGGGCGTTAGCACGCACACCCGTACCCCACCCGTGACATGTCGTCTTCGTCGTTGGGCCGACCACCGCCACCGGAGCAGGGTGACTTGACGTCAGTGTTCGGCCCGACGGAATACCCCTTGAGGAGTACTCTCCCATCGACCGACGTCCGCACCTCGGGGATGACGTCGGTCTTTCCTCGCGCGGTCGGCCTCTCGGCGGGTGACAGACTAATTCCCCGATCCAGTCACCCGCGGCCTCGGCTAGGGAAAGTGCTAGTGCTCACTATATAAAGATTTTATTTTCCACGTAGTGATGGAGTAAGAAAACAATTCATCAGCGCCTCTCTTGTCCGTGGGTGTCCTAAAAGACAACTAAGGGAATATGCAGAAAACAGCATTGTAAGAGAAGAAAAACTCGACATAAACCCTATACCAATCCGTTTAACCAGTGTAGTATAGTCTGTCAACTTCCTTTCCCTTGGTATAATAGAACAATTTATGGAGAAGCTACCTCCAAAATTAAATCTTATGAAATTTTAGAATCGTATTGAAAAACTAAGACAAAAGCAACGCCAACATTCATAAAGTAGACTATATTTAGAATATAATTGGAATTATTATGTATCTCCCTGATTCACGGATATCTTCCAAGGGAATATACCCGTCCTTTGAAAGGCTTACATGGGGATATGGATCCAACACGCAGAGGCCTTTAGAGAAATTTAATGTAAAAATGTCGTCTACGTACGTCTACGCATAACACTCGTGAACTATTATTATTATAGTTCTGATATTCACAACAAGCTTCTATTTTAGTGTGTTTTATATAAGGTGGCGCAAAAATAACCTTCCGATGTTTTTTGGCTGTAATTTAAAAAAAAAATGATAAACTTTGATTCTTCTTGTGGATTATTTTTATTTGGTCTTTTAATTTTTTTACATCAAGTCGAGAATATGATGTCATGTAAATGGCCGCCGCCACAGTTGATTGTCATTTGAGCCCTTTTTAGGCATTTTCCATCACTTTGGCCAAAACTTACGGCGATAGGTCCTCACATTCTTGACGGATATTGTCTTTAAGAGCTGCAAGAGTCTGAGGCTTATTGACATAAACCCGCAACTTCAAAAAAAAAAAGCCCCACAAAAAGAAGTCTGCAGCGGTCAAATCAGGCGATCTTGCTGGCCAGTGCAAATCGCCAAAACGGGAGATAGTCACCAATATTCCGCGTTCTGGAGCAGTGTAGCGTAACATTGTTTATTAACGTGTATTTCGCATGTGTTTACTACACAAATGTCAAAACAGAACTGACATTAGGGGCCAATAGCAAAATTTATAGCATTTTCTGATAGGAGGATTACTTTTGCGCTACCTTGTAGTATTAAATTATGGTAATAAGGTAAGGGTACCTTTTCATGTGGTGACGGAGTAACAATAGGATTCGCCACCTCCTTTGTTGCTTATGGGTGTCTTAAAAGACGACTTGCGGATTATTTACTAATAACATATATGCAAGAGAAGAAAAACTCCATACAAAATCCTATACCAATCCGCCTGACCAGCGTGGTATAGTAGGTCAATTTCTCTCCAAATATCGAGTATGCCTAGTAGTTGGATGTATCTGAGCTGTAACAATGATAATGATGGTATTACCAAGCCTTTCAAAAAGGGCTAAGCAGCTTGTCCAAAGTGGACGCCTACATATAAGGAAACATATAAGTGCTTTAACATTATTAAATTCTCTATATATTCGAGAACGTCGTTATGAGGCCTATGAATGTTCGAACATGAGTCCTCAATGAAGTAATAGCCTATAAAATGACCTTAAGGGGCCGTTTATCTTCCACATTGAGTACGTATTTTGCAGCCAATGTCGAATTTATTGACATCTTTAAAAGATTGAAATACATTGTGTAATAAAAAATATACGTATATTTTAGAAGACTTTTTATATACATTTTCTCCACTTTTTAGGGTTCCGTACTCAAAGGGTAAAAACGGGACCCTATTACTCAGACTTCGCTGTCCGTCCGTCCGTCCGTCCGTCTGTCTGTCACCAGGCTGTATCTCAAGAACGGTGATAGCTAGACAGTTGAAATATTCACAGATGATGTATTTCTATTGCCGCTACAACAACGCATACTAAAAATAAAATAAATATTTAAGGGGGGCTCCCATATAACAAACTTGATTTTTTTGCTCAATATCGATAATGGCAATAGGGAGGCACTTGTTTACCTAGTCAATGGTACGAAACTCTTCGTGCGCGAATCCGACTCGCACTTGGCCGATTTTTTATATGATTTGTATTTAGTGTTAGAATCTATTAATTATATCAAACTAGTGACGAAATGTTGTATTGTAAATGTTAATCTCCGTATGGTGACGGGGTAAGAATACGATTTACCACTCTCTATCCTGCCCTTTGATAATGTAAAATATGACTAAGAAATACCTATATAATATGCTTATAACGTTTATGAAAAAGAAGGAAAATTCGAAAACTAATAGTCTATACCAATTCGTTTGTGTGTCGCTGTTATCTGTTGTCAATGTCGGCCAGCAATTGAATGTTTATAAGCGGATATGATGAAACAGATAAACGGTTTGCCGTTTGGTTACGACTGGTACCAACCCCTACATTACTCGTTGCTAAACGCTGATGAATAGAATTTGAAGATTGTGCCAGAGTAAGAATACAATTCACCATACTCTGTCTTGTAAAAAAGACGAAGGTAAATATTTCTCCTATTAAGAAAGAGGCTCGACGTATGTGAGCTGTGACGTAGACATAAACATATAAGTTGCTATAACTGAAGAATCAGCAAATTGTCTCAATGAAAAATTTATAATTTTAAAATATTAACTTATTTTTCTACTAGGAAAATAATCTTTAAATTATCATATAAAAATTGATGCAGTTCTATAGTGCATATTTATATTATGAAACACCTTTAAAAATAATTTATAAATATATTTGTGAGAAAAAAAAAACAGTTCTAACCACTATTACGTAAATCTATTCACATAGCTCGCATACTGTACTTTGCTTGAAAAATTATGCTACACGTAGTGTCGAGTACCTCATTTACGCTTGTCAAATGGCGCTTGTACCAATCTAGTTAAAATCTTAATAACATGAATATCATTTATAAACAAACATCACAATGTTGTTTATTTATTTTATTACTAGAATCTGCATTTGCTGTTTTTGTGAATAGCGGTTTCAATAAACTATAATGGACGCCATGTTGTATATCTATTACATATTATGTTATTGTATGGAATTCGAACCCAGAACTTTATAGTTACTTTCTTACTATACAAATGGTATAGAGTGAGGGATATATGTGTAGATTTATGTCCCCAAGTAATTTATAAGATCCCGACGGAGCAATGTCCTGCAAAATTGGTGTTGTAGACTAGCGGTAGTGTTTTATTAAGTCCTATATATTTTGTTAGTTAACTGTCCTTACACATTTATTAAGGCTTGATTTTACAGTTTCATATGAATATTTTTTTTCTGTGTGGTAATTAAACTAAAACATAATTCAATACCTCATTTCTTGCCCGTGGCTGTCGTAAGTCTTCTTTTATGTAAAAATAATGGACATAGTTTCATGAATGGCTGCTATTTTGTCGTCAGTCCTTCTTGGGAATGTAGTTAATCAATAGACATCAGATTGAGTCTGCCCAGGCTTATGTAATGTGTATGTCTTTTACGATACCCACGAGCAATGTAAGGGTTTGTAGTATTTGTAGCCGCCGACACACAGCACCCAGCTACAATTTTAAATAATATAATATTCAAACACCAAAATAAATACCAGTATTTAAAATAACTTTCTGAAATATATTTTTTATCTTAAAAATATTAGTAGGTATATTTATTTACTGCTCACTATTGTACTGCACAATGATTCTTCAATTAAACGATTCAAATAATAATCAAGTAAAAATACTATTTGAACAATGCACATTTTTTTTTTAAGACAACACCATGCACTAAGGAAATAATCCTTGTATTGCTGGGAACTTTACAAATATATAATTAACGGACACAAATTACATCCAGACTCAGAACAACAAGTTGTGGATCACACAAAGTGTTGTCCCGCGTGGGATTCGAACCCCCGACACTGGCGTTGTAAGTCGCTATCTTAACCACTACGCCATCTGTGCAGTTATATACACATTGAACATTTCGCTAAATACATTCAATTTCGTTTATAAGATATACACAGCTCACTATACATTAGCTGTATAGCTACAGATATACTGCTATAAGCATGTTGGTGATGCCAACGCATGCACGAGATTTTACCCATACAAAAAGTATTAAAGCCGCACAGCACATTGCGCGTACACCAATCATGAAGATGTCGATGACGCGATGTGCTCAACATGGCTAAAGAAGTTTTTACTTCAAAAGTATTATGTTAGATATAAGATGATTTTTGCAAAAAAAAAGAATGACTTCAAAACGCAATGCAGACTTGACGAAAAGATGTAAACGATGTAGATATTTTTTTAGACCTTTGTTGATTTTTCAAAAACTGCTTGTCCGATTTCGATAATTGTTTTATGAGACTATTTAGAAAGTATACCCTTTCCTACAAAAAAAATTCAAATCGGTTGGCAAGCGACGGAGTTATGCGCAAACAAACATAAAAAAATACAACGATTCGAATTGAGAACCTCCTCATATTTTTAGAAGTCGGTTAAAAATTGCAAAGGTTTAAGTCTAAAGGAATTAACTTAAGTTTAAAGTCTATAAGTTTACTAAATTTGAACTAAACAAACTCAACAACACGAATTATAAGTTAAATAATCACTTGCAAAATTGATAAAATTAACTTCTCATCCTTGGCGGTAAAGAAAGTCTCAAGACCGGGCGATTTCTTCAACAACCTATCAAGTATCTCCGTATTACAGCCACTTGTCCCTTACTTATCCACTCGAAATGGCTTACTTATAATACCATTTAAGAATTTATCCACTGAGCTATACCGATTTTTATCGCAAACTAACAGACCGTATTTATCAAACCTTTAAAAATCATCGTTGCGAATAAATTTGTGAATACAGGTAACATGGTATTCATACACGAGCGGACATTTTCACGTGGCTAGACGTAACAAATGTGCTACCGAGTTTATATATAGCCTACCGGGGAAATTTGTGAACGATCCGTTTGTTGAAAAGGTTTGAATGGACCTCGTATATCGGGATTTAGACTTTCAATTGTATTGTAAATTTGGTGACAGTTAATAAATGGGTTAATATTTCGCTTCCTCGTAGCTTTATCTATCGGGAAATTCGAGCATAGCATTATAGCTTCTGTGTGGTGATAGAATAAGAATACAATTCACCACCCCTTCTCTCGCCTGTGGGTATTGTAAAAGATATCTAAGAGGTTAAATATATATATAATATCTATGTAAGAGAAGGAAAACTTTGAATTAAATCTTATACCAACACGTTTGACCAGCGTGGTGTAGTCAATTTCCCTCTTATTGCGGAGGAGGCCCAACAGTGGAAGTTATATAAGTTTAAATGATGATGATGACTGTAGAACAACATTTGCCAACGCGTTTGTTAGTGTTGTATCATTATGGTGACAAGGGCGGGTACCGGTGGCCCGCGCATATGGCGTAGAAGAGATACATGTATGGCAGGTTATGGGGTTCTACACCGTCTCTTCTGTTTCCCCAGATGGATCGGGCGATAACTGACCACACCATAGCTCATCCCCAAATATTTGACTTAAATCAATCCAATAAACTATTACTGAATTAGAACGTAACAACTACACGCAAGATATGCAAGAAACGGCAGGTTTTTCTATTATTCTTACATTTTTTACTCATTTCGTATATATAAAATTGATACATGTTTCGTAAACACTAGCTCTAGTGTGAAGACCTTTGGAGCCCAATATAGAATAATTTAGAAATGTAATACAAATGATTATGACTAGATTAGATCTCGTAAGCAGTATTCGATCACATGGTAACTACTAGAATAGCCATCATATTGCCACTGTTGGACGTAAGCCGCCCATGAAAGGTGAGAATGTCATGATTGTTAAGCTTGGCATCTAAGACCACGAGTGCTACTATCCATATTTCTTGTGCTCCGTTAACCTATTGCATTCCTAACCCAGAAACTGCACAGTTGGCCATTATGATTATAATAATGATCTACCGTACCAAGTCATGGGTCGACCATCGGTGCATGGTCAGCGGAGGAATTGCCTCCGCTCACCCTGCACCGATAGTGCGTGCTTATGCCCCTCTGTCGTCCCGGACGGAGCCGGGCGACGGGTGCGCCAACCGTAGCCCACCCAAAAAAAAAAAGGACAATACTTTGCAGAATCCACAAATTGTTGTTTTGAGTCTGGGTGTAAAATGTGTCCGCTAATTATATATTTTTAAAGTCCCGTTATACATGGATTATTTTCTTAGTGGTCTTTTTTAAAAAAGAAAGGGTAAGTAACTGTCGACAAGTCTCCTCTAAATTCACAGTACGTACATAAGTTTAACTTTTCGAAGTTATATGCGTGTTAAATTATTAGTTATCGCTTACTTTAACCGTGAATAAATATTCTAAGAAAACTTATATATTCGGTTTATAAAATATTCTCAAACTTACGTGAAAACTCTCAGGGAAGCTCCCTCACTGATCAATTTCAGTTAATATAAATATATATCAGTTTAAAATTGATATGGAGAATCACCTTAAAATTTCATATACATTAGAATATTACTTTATATTAGATTACAGTGACTCCTAAAGATTATAAATATTATAATTTTCTTAACAAGCTTTGCCTTATTTAAAAAATCGATTTAGTAACGAATTATTATTAATAAAAGTTAAATCAATCCATCCATCCATCAGCCTACAGATGTCCACTGCTGGACATAGGCCTCCCCACGAGAATGCCAATCGGAACAGTCCTGCGCCACTTGCATACAACGGTTCCCAGTCCACTTAGTGGGGAGTCGTCCTACGCTGCGCCGTCCGATTCGTGGTCCACGAAATGGCCACTCAAGAACCTTTTTCACCAGCGGTTGTAGGTTCGATGAGCGATGTAGCCTACCCATTACCATTTCAACGTGCTATTTCTACGGGCTATGCCAGTTACACCCGTTCTTCTACGGATTTCCGTGTTTCGGATTTCCCGGTCCCTGCCCTGGCCCTGTCCATAACACGTTGAGTGACTTTGAGCTTTTTTTTTTATATGAGGCTAACATGTAGAGACCACGTTTCAGTGCCGTAAGTAAAAGTAGTATATATACATATATTTAAATTAGATTTTCGATTCCCGTGTGGTGATGGAATAAGAATATAGTTTAAGTTCCTATCTCTCCCCGTGGGTGTCCTAAAAGGTGACTAAATGATATGATATGCAGATAATAACTATGAGAAGGAAAACTCAACATAAAACCCTATGCCACCATGTCATACCAGCATAGCATAGTAGGTCAATTTCCCTACCAGTCTGGAGGCGGCTCGAGTCCAACAATGGGACCTAAATGAGTTGAGATAGTAATAAGAAAAAAGTAAACATTAACCGTCATTATTATTTCTAATAATAAATATTATACTTAATCTTAGAATAACGCTAAAGTATTTTTATTTCAACGGCTATAATAGTAAACGACTTTCAGAGATGCATCTAAATTTCTAAATTGAAGCCTACATACTTAAAGAACAAGACGGTTGCTACTTCTCCTTTAGACCATACATGTCAAATTATTAAATATAATTCTCAGCCATAATGAGAGAAAAGGTAGCCTATCCTTCTATGCAGGTTAGAAGGGTTACCGTAGGGGGTAATGCCTTGTTTAAACTCGGAGAAAGATAGTAAGCATAAAGCTTCTAATGGAGTTTTAAAATCGCCAATTTTTATTAAGAATTTGCTAGAAAATTATAATATAAATTTCGACTTAATAATCCAACGTCAGCATTCATATACTTATACCACTAAATAAAGTAGATAAATAAAAAAGGTGATACATAAAAAATGAAGGCCGTACAAACTATCAAAAGTTATCTCTGTTAGCGCAAAAGAAGTGTTGCTCTTTATAGGATAGTTTCAAACTTCATTCCGAGTACTTGTCAAACTGAAAACACAGTAATTAAGTTTATAATATTTGAAACAGTTGGTTTTATAGAGTCACTAAGCAATTAGTTTGCTTTTATGACACTCTAGCGTGTAATATGGTGACCCTGTTAGCAAATGTTATATTTTAATGTGACCATTAAGAAAATTCGTAGTGTTATTATGTGGTTTACTTACATTTCATTCGTTCATATAATTTAATTTTTTATACTCTGATTAATTTTCATTACTATTATTCTTATTAGACGTATTTTCAGAAATTAAATCATTTATTAGAGTAGTACACTAACCATAATGATAGCAAAATAGGAAATTCTTTCAATCTTAATATATATAAATTACGTGTCACGTTGTTTGTCCGCGATGGACTGCTAAGCTACTTAATCGATTTAATCAAATTTGCACACCTTGTGCAGTTTGATCCATCTTGAAAGATAGGATAGCGTTTATCTTAATTTATAGACGTAATATTATTTTATTGCAAATTATTTGTCTATTATTTGACATTCACAATTATCTATTAACTCCAAAGGATTTTAGCAGATGGCGATATCTGTTGACTAGATTGAGTAATTAATTAATAGATGCTATGTCAAACCTACAAACGTGTAATATACGATTTTAACTTGCTTTTTTACATAGATGCCATAAGCAAAAAAATATGACGCCCTCCGTGACAGATGTTCTCTTACAGTTCCACTTAAATAGTTTAATAAAATGTAATATAACAAAAACATTAGCCACAGCAACGCGTGGCCGGGTCTGCTAGTTGTTTAATGTAAATAAAATCAGAAATAGAGATAAGTTACTCATATATCCTCTTTATCTATGATCAGCAGAGTAAGAATACGCTTCAACATCTTTTCCTTCGCCGTTGTTATTATAAAAGATAATAAAGTAATAAAAGCAGAAAATATCACATAAAGAACAGAAGAACTCGAAAGAAAACCTATTACTTAATCGCGTGACTACTGTGAAATGTTACGTTGCCTCCTTTATTGAAAAGTTACTCTTTAGAGCTGAGGCGCTATGATAAATGAGTTCTTGTCTGCAGTTAACGCGTTAACTTATCTCTTCATGTGATTGAAATGTGGTAAGTTCCGTTCATCCTATACTGAGTCCCGCCCGAAATAGTGCTCGCCTTCATACACAAGTTAAACCCGTTTCAAATTCAACATGCTTTGTGGGATATTTTATTGCCGGTATATATAATTTACACATGATGTCATCCGTATAGAAACGCATATCCTCAATTGTAAGTATATATATACGTATGTTATATTACTACTACGACCATTGTAGCGGAGCAGGCGCCATCCAAGGCCTTTCAATCTCTTCCTCCAATCATCTAGAATGTGGGCGATCCTTTTAAAGACTCCCTAGTAAATTCCATAAGATGGTAGCTTCTATATAAAGGCCCTATGTTAGATCATGTTGAACGCCTTAGCGACATCTAGGCTAAAAGCTAGCGCCTCACCCTTGCCCTTTACGTCCTCTAACCAACGATTAGTAAGGTAAACAAAGAGCTGACAGTTTATAATTTTCTACATTACATTAGAGAGATGATATCGCTATTGGTATGCAATTCGACGGGTTTGACTGGTCACCCTTTTTGGGATCTGGTTGATATGGGTTACCTTTCACAAAGATGGAAACTTATTAGACTTGTAGGTAAGTTGGAATAGGCGCGTGAAAATAGAGTTTAAGTAAGGAACGTACATTTTTCTTTTAGGAAAACAGCAGGGATGTTATCCGGTCTCTCAACTTATGAACATCTAGAAGTTGTAGCTCTCGTCTGACTACTTGCTGTATAACGCAACTTTTAGGCATTACGCTTTCACACTGGGAAGTGAAGGATACTACGAGTATAGTGGCTCCTGCCTCCAGCGTTGAGTTATAGCCTGCCTCCACTAGTTGTCCCTCTCTTTTGTACTGTGAGCCAGCGCGTTTGTGCAATCTGGGAGAAAGTTAAATTGGCAGAAGTTGCCTTGGACGGACACGGGCTTGGCGAGCGATCTTAATATATGATTTCTACCTCCCTAATCGCACGTCATTTCCAACAACATGTCCAACCTTCGCTCTGGCACTAGTCAGACCTTCTAATAAGACCTAGAAGTGGCATTGCATTTTCTATTCTCCTCTTTGATATTTGAGTTCCGAAATCTTCTTGTTTTATTCCATGTTGGGTATGTGGACTACTTCCGGCGTGCATTCACTCTTAAACCAAAAACGATTACGACTGCCATCGAATATTTTATTTTATAAGAACCCAATAACCGTTTCAGTAAAAAGAAAATCTAAGGCTCACGTGAGACAACGAAACCCTAGAACATTATGCTGACACAGAATTTTCATGTCCATAAGACGTGATGGACGCTATTTGGCGGCAATGTTCCCAATTTTGATATAACTAGCTGACCCGATAGACTGTTGACCGAAAGATTCGTTCAACAGTCTATTGAAATTTCAATGATGTATTTGGTTATAATTCTGTAAAAGTTCACAGAAATTTTACTCCCGGTTCATGTTATAGCGAATTAAGCCTCCGGTATCTTATGTTAAATGGCGTGGTAATAAGCTTTAAGCATAAGCATTATAAATGACTGTACAGATGGCGTAATGGTTAAGATAGCGACCTGTAGTGCCAGTCTCAGGGGTTCGAATCCCACGTAGGACATCACTTTGTGCTATCCACAAATTGATGTTCTGAGTCTGGATGTATTTTGTGTTTGTTACTTATATTTGTAAAGTACCCGCAACACCAGGATTATTTCCTCAATACAGTTCTTTCTATTAAAAAAACTGGAAGTTTTCCAAGGGATTCATGCTCGAGCTTTCATACAAATAAATAAATATTATTTTTGGTAAAATGTATTTTTGACGTTATCGGAGGCTAAATCAGAAAACAGTTATTTATATCCTCAATGCACATTTAATACGTAAAGACTTTATTTTGTCCTACTACCCTCACTTCGTTTCGGTACTGTGAGATTTTTAAAATAAAACCTTTTTAAATCCAAGTTAAATTCAACATCTCATAATCTCGGCTTACATATGTCCGACTGTTGGACTAAAGCCTCCTCCACTGTAGGAGGCAAATTGATCTACTATACCACACTGGTCAGATGTGTTGGTTAAGAGTTTTATTTCGAGTTTTCTTTCTCTTATACATATATTATGTACATATTTACATGCATATTCCATTGTAGTCTTTTATGACACCCACGGGCAAGATAGATAAATGGTGGTGAATTGTATTCTTACTCCGTCACCATACGGATAATTAGGCGGTCTATTATAATGTAAATCTTAATCTCAGATGCGAGGAATATTTCGGTAAATGTTAATTTTCTTGAAAGAGTAACTGTAATCCAGTGAAATATATATAATTCACTACACGTATACCTCGACAATTACAACTCTATAAATATATATTAACTAATATAAGCTTACAATACACAGAAGCTTACAATATCCGACTATTATACTACTAATTCGCCTTTGTTCAACTACGACATGTATTTTACAACCGAATGTAAACTTTTTCTAGTGGTAGGATCACACTGTCGACAGTTATCTGTCTACAGCCGCGGGCCGGTCCGTCCGGGGTAGTACCATGCTCTAGCAGAAAATCGACATCTGAGTAGTAGTAATTTGTTACTGCGCTTCGTTCGGTGAGCGAGTGAGCCGGAAGCCCAACTTTCTGCCCTCAGAAAGTTGGGCTTCCGGCTCACTGTTTGCGTGTGGAGGATTTTGGTGGTGCCTTTGGTATCACTGAGCCTCAATGCACGCATTCACACTCCCTTCACTTTCTTCGCGGTAGGCAGCGGCCTTGTAAAGGTCCATGAGCGGCAGCAACACCTACCATCAGGTGTACTGTTTGCTCGTTTGCCACTGTTTCCGATAAAAAAAAAAGAATGTACTCTACTCCATCGGATTCTCTATCCATACCCGCTTTTTGCTATTAAACCACTCAAGTGTGACGCTTGGCAGCTATGAATGTTACCAGAGCATACTTGGAGTTACCTTTCAATGGGCGATAACATTCTGAACTGTTTCTCTAATATTCAAATTTATTTTGCCACGTGATGACAGAGTAAGAATACAATTAACCACCCTATCTTGCCCGTGGATGTCGTAAAAGACGACTATGGGATATAAAACACACAACATCTGTGCAAGAAAATGAAAACTCGAAATGATACCCTATACCAACATGTCTGACCAGCATGGTATAGTAGGTCAAATGCCCTCCCATTGTGGAGGAGGCCTGAGCCCAACAGCGGGACGTATGTAGGCTGCGATGATGATGACCATGATGATCAAATTTAATTTATTAACAGACTTCAATAAAGGGAAGGTTCTCAATTCAAATGTATATTTTTTTTGTTAGCCCAGTACTTTCAACTGGGTGAACTGATATTTCCTCTTTTTTATTTGAAAGCTGGTGCTTCCCGTATGGTCCCATTTCGATTTGGTTCATTGTTGATAATGTTATCCATGTGAAAATTGTTGAAGTCGGTTATTTTTGTTTAGAATTGTTTTGCATTTTAATATCTCCAGATTCTCTATATGGGGACGGAATAAGAATATATTATACTGTTTTTTTTTTTTTTTTTTTTGTGGGTGGGCCGCGGTCGGCGCGCCTCCGCACCACTCCGTCCGGGGCGACAGAGGGGCTTGAGCACGCAACTCCCGCGACCCACCCGAAAACCACGTCGCCTTCGTCGTTGGGCCGACCACTGGAGCAGCGTTAACTTGTCGTCAGTGGTCGGCCCGACGGAATACCCCCTATTGGGGTACCCTCCCATCGACCGACGTCCCCCCCTCGGGGAGGACGTCGGTCTTTCCTCACGCGGTCGGCCTCTCGGCGGGTGACGGACTAATCCCCGGTCACGTCACCCGCGGCCTCGGCTAGGGCGGCATGAGGCGCAGATAGTTGCGCCTGCGCCGCCCCAGTCGCCGGCGGCGGATCTCCTCATCGAGGCTGCGCTCCTCGCGCAGGCGATCCGCCGCCTCCTTCCGCGAGATCACTGTCTCGCAGAAGGCTGCGACCGCGTCCCAATTCCCGACGCTGTCGACCATCGCCCTAGCGATAGCCGGCAGCGTCAGGTCCGTACCGATGATTGCGACGAGTTCACAGCGCTGCATTGCCAAAGCCCCGCAGGCCTCGAGCGTATGGCGCGCCGTGTCCTCGTCGCAATCGCAGTGGTGGCAGGACGGTGTACTCTCCCTCCTAACGACCTTGTGCAGGTATTTGGCGAAGCACCCATGCCCCGTCAAAACCTGCACCAGTCGGAAGGAGAGCACCCCGTGCCGCCTCTCCAACCACTGCATCAGCACCGGCCGGAAGGCCTCCACGGTTCGCAGCCCGAACCGAGGCCTCTCCAGCCGGACTGCCCAACGGGCGATGACGTCTCGGCGGGCGTCGACGCGCCAGGCGGTGAGATCCCTTAACGAGACCACACCGCCCTCCGCTCGCACCCCCGTCACCCGCCGATATAGTCCGGCGAGCATCTCCGCCTCCAGGTCCCACGGGGGAGTCCCGGCCAACAGGCACGCTGCCTCCGTCGCCACCGTGCGGTATCCGCGGATGGCCCTGACCGCCATGACCCTCTGTGGTCGCCACAGAAGGGCCCTAAGTCGGGCGGTCATGGACCCCGCCCACACCGGTGCGCCGTACAGGGCCATCGACCGGATGACCCCCGCGTACAGCCGTCGGCACGCAGCGCTCGGTCCGCCCACGTTCGGCATAAGCCACGATAGGGCGGACGCCGTGCCGACGAGCCGCGGAGCGAGCCTACGGAAATGCTCCCGGAACCACCATCGCCCGTCGAGCACCAGGCCCAAGTACCTCATATGGGCCCGGATGCTGATGTCGACCGAGTGGACGGTGATCGAGACGCCGATGGGAGGGCTCATAGTGCGCCCATGGAACAAGAGGGCCTCCGTCTTGTCCAGGGCGACCCTCAACCCCAGCGCCTCGATCCGTCTGACGACCTCCTCGGTACCCGAGGTCGCCAGGCTTACCGCCTCTTCTAGCGTCCCACCGCGGGCTGTGACGAGCTTGTCGTCGGCGTAACAAATCACGCCCAGCCCGGGCGGGAGGCTCCCCCTCAGCGCCCAGTCGTAGCCGATGTTCCACAGGGTGGGTCCGAGGACCGACCCCTGTGGGACACCGCACGTCATGGGCGTCCGCACAACGTCCCCTGCTCGGTCGGTGCAGAGGACGCTGCGCCCCTCCAAATAGTCTGCCACTAGCCGCAACAGAGCCGCGATCGTCGAACGACCCCTCCTAAACCCAAACTGGGCGTCCGACAGATCGGGCCCCGTGCCGACGAGGTGCCGCTCGATGCGGGCAGCTACCACCCTCTCCAGTAGCTTGCCCGTGTCATCGAGCAGCACGATAGGCCTGTAGGCCGAAGGCGACTCCGGAGACCGTCCCGGCTTCGGCAGGAGCACCAGCCTTCCCTCCTTCCAGCACCCAAGGAACCGTCCGGACGCTAAACACGCGTCGAACAGCTCCCTGAGGCGGGGTCCCAGGTGTTCGAGGACCAGGGCCAGCACGCGGTTAGGAACACTGTCGGGCCCGGGGGCGGTAGACTTTGCGCGCATGCGCGTCACCGCCACCCCCATCTCGGGTTCCGTGATGGGCGGAACACTGTCGTCGTCGGCCTCCCGGTCAGTGTCTGGCGGAGCCATGACCGGGGGCGTGTGTTCCGCCCGCCGCGGGAACAGGTCCTCGATGACCCGGGTGAGAAGGCCGGGCTGGAGAGTCTCGGTGAGGGGAGGGCCCCGCGCGCGTAGCCTATTCAGCACCGCGCGATAGGGGCGTCCCCAGGGGTCACGGTCGAGACCGTCCAGCATCTCCTGCCGACTGACGTCCTTGGCGGAGCGGACGGCCAGCCTGAAGGCCGACCGCGCATTGCGGTAGTCCTCGTAAAGCACGGCCTCCCGCTCCGCGTCGCGATGGCGCCGCCGGCTGCGGGTGTAGGCCCTCCGAGCGCGGATACACGCAGCCCGGAGATCCGCCAGCTCCCGGGACCACCAGTGGACACCCCTCCTCGGGGGCAGACGCCGTACCCGGGGCATGGCCGCATCGCAGATCTGCGTCAACGCACTGCGGATGCGGCCAGCCTCGGCGTCCACCCCGTCCGACTGGTGGGCAGAGGACAGCCACGAGTATACGATGGCTGTCTCCGCCAGCTGGTCCCGGTCTAAGCGACCCACAGCCCATCGCGGGAACGCAGGACGCCCATCCGCCCCGTGACCCCTGCTGGGCGTCGGGATTGCAGGGGAGACCTCCATCCGGATATACCGGTGGTCCGACAAGGTCTCCACCTCCTCCACGACGCGCCAGCTCCCCACGCGTGCGGCGACCTCGGGGCTAGCGAACGAAAGGTCCACTATCGACCCGCCCCGTTGTCGCACGCACGTATGCACCGAGCCCCTGTTCAGCAAACAGAGGCCCAGTGCCGCCGCCCACTCCTCGATCGCCCGTCCTCGGTCATCCGTCCTAGGGGACCCCCACGCCACGGACTTGGCGTTAAAGTCCCCCAGGACGAAGACCTGGCGCGATGCCAGTCGCCGTAACGAGGCCTCCATGATGGTGAGGAAGGCCTCGAAATCGGTCACACTCCAGTTAGGGGAGAGATAGACTCCGAAGAGCGTAATCTCCCCCCAGTCCGCCGCGACGTATCCGACGCCCCTGTCCCTAAGGGTCAGAGACGACGAAGGCCACGACGTGGAGGCGACGATTGCCACGGTGCCATCGGCGCTACCCAACCAGTTAATCCGGTCGGGCACCACGTACGGCTCCGCGACTATGGCTACTCCTATCAACCACTCCGCCATGGCTTGCAGGAACACGTCCTGCGCACCGGCGGAGTGGTTGAGATTGGCCTGGAGGAGACGAATGGATACGGGGTCCATTAACGGTCCGTATCCATCGTCACCTCCTCCGCGCTAACGGGCGATCGGGCCGCGCTCGGAGCGGGGGCTGGCCCGGTCGATGGGCCGCCCCGCCCCTTCGGGGCCGATGCCGGGGGTCTGCAGTCCCCAGAGCCCATGCGGTGTTTGGCAGGCCTATTGCCCGCCGCACACGCGGGGCAGTGGGGCACCGCAGAGCACGATGCCGCCTGGTGTCCAGCCTGACCGCAACGGAAACATAGCCCGCTGCAGTCAAAGCAGTTTCTGCATGTCGGTCGGGTATGCCCGACCGCCATGCATTTATAACACCTCGCAGGCCGGGGCTCCAGCACGGTTACCCGCGCCGAACTCCAGCCCACGAGGAGCCTGCCTGAGTCGGCCAATTGCTTGACCGACTCCACTGGGCACTGCACCCAGACAGCACCGACGCCGCCCGGACCAGGGCGGATGGTGCCAATCCGGACGGTGTCCGAGGCACACCCGGTACGCGCCATAATGGCCTCCCGGATGTCCTCCACCGCCACGGAGTCGTCCAGACCCGTGAGGCGCATATCTGCGCACTTGACGGGCCTGGCGATTCGGACTCCATCCTCCGGCCCGAACAGCCCCCTCAGCATCGTGGCCAAACTATCGGCCGTCTTCGCGCCCTCGGCCCCAGGGAACTCGAGTATTCGAGCCCCTGTCCGGGCCTTGCGGGTCCTCGCCTCGACGCCCCCGATGTCGGAGACGTCCAGCTCCCGCCGGGCGCGTCTTAGGACGGCCTCATAGTTCAGGCCCCTCTCAGCCGCCTCAGGCAGTACGGTGATTACCACCGCAGCCGTCTTCGGCGACTTGAGGCCCCTACGCGACCTTTTCCCCTTTCCGCCGGCTCCCGCCTGGGGAGCGGCGGCCACAGCGGCACTCTTGGCCGCCGCTCTCCGCTTTTGGCCGCGTGCCTTCCTGCTACGCTCAGCCACCTGCCAGCCCTGTTCGAGCCTAGCAGCAGCGCTGAGCGCAGCAAGCGCAGTCGCGGGTTCGCCGGCCGGCACCTGCGGTGCAGTCGCTGGCGCCGGCCGCGGCCCGGCCTTGGCGGGAGCCGGCACCTTGCCGGCCTTCTTGGCCTCCTTGGGTCCCGCCGCGGCCGCAGCGTAGCTCACCACGCGGCCACCCTGACAGGGCAGCGGGGTGGGAGCCGACGCTTGCGGCCGCCTCGTCCTGTCCGCGGCGAGCGGCGGTCGGAGGGGCGGCTCAGGCGGGAGCCTGGCCGCTACGGCCTCGATACGCGCATCCATCATTAGCCCTACTCGGGCTAGGATGACGCGTATCGCCGACTCCGACACGCCATGCACCTCGTCGGGCGGCGGCTCCTCCCCCTTCCGAGGTCTCCCGCGGCCACGAGCCGGCGGAGGGACCACGACAAGGGGAGGCAGCGGCGAAGCCGCGACGGGCTCAGCCGGCGCCACGGGCACAGACGATGGCCCCGCCCTCACTGGCGCGACCCGTTTCGGCGGCGGGGCCAGCGCCGGCGGCACAGCCGGCACCAGGCGCTCGAATTGAGACCGCAGGTCAGCGACATCCTTGGCCAACCCGCGGTTCTCTCTCCGCACCGCCGAAAGTTCCGTCTCCAGCCTGCGGTTTCGCTCTCGCAAGCCGGAGACCTCCTCGCTTAGGCGGGCGTTTGCGGCCTGAAGGGCCGCCATCTCGCCTCCCTGGTCAGTCGGACACGGCGTCGCCGGTCTGGCCGCCACCGCACCTCCCCGACCCCTGCGCCCCCGGCGCGCGGTCGCAACCTTGGGGGGAGGCCTGATGGTATCGCTCCCCTCCGATTCGGATTCGGAGCTGCCACCCTTTGGCAGAGGGCGCTTCCGATCCCTCGTCGGGGGGCGGGCCTCCTCCCTTCCCCTCCTAGGACTTAGAGCCGCCGTTAGAGCGGCCCCCCTATCAATCACCTCCCTATCAGCATTCCTACCCGCAACACCTACCTCCCTATCCACGATCCCGGACGACCCACCAACCATCATCCCGGACGGCCCTGCTGCACGCTCACCATTCCTCTCCTTATCCTCCCCTCCATATCCCTTCTTCTGGCCGGCCCGCGGCCCTTTGTCGTCAGACGGCTCTGCGGTCTCACCGCCCTCGTCCGTCGACATCCTCGACGCGGCCGTACCCAGTCGCTCCGACGGCCCAACGGCACTGTCGTCCTCGTCCGTCGACAGGTCGTACGCCACGTCGGTCTCCGACGTCGGCCCTGCGGCTTTGCTGCCGCCCTCGCTCTGTGACGGCCCTGCGGTAAATCCGCCCTCGTCACTCGACAGCTCTGTTTGGCTGCCACTCCTCCTCGCCTCCTTAGACGGTCCTGCGACATTGCCGCCCTCGTCCTGGGACACACTCTTATTGCCGTTCTCCTTCCGCGACGGCCCTGCGGTGCTACTATCCTCATGCGACGGCTCTGCGGCCACTGTGCCGCCCTCGTCGCTGGGAGCGCTGGTCTCGCGGGATTCCGCGGCCTCCTGCGCCTCCCGTTCCTTCTTGAGCCGGTTCGCGCGCCGTTTAGCACGCTCGCTGGCTGGAGTTATTGGTGGCCTCCTACGCCTTTTTTTTTTGGGAGCCTCATGTTTCGCCGGACTCACGGCTGGAGCAGAGATTGCCCCCCACCCATACGATTGGGAGCTGACTGTGCCAGAACTTGGGCGCGACTCCTCGTCGCGCACAAGCACCGGCACAGCAAGGGATTCCCCGGCCTGGCCGGGACCCTCTGGTGAAGTCTTTACTGTATTGACCTCTGCCATCATGGTTTGGAAGTTTGAGTCCTCCTTGACTACTACTCTAACGACTGGACGCTTTTTTTTTTCGCGCGCGCTTCTTAACCCACCAGCCATACATCTCCTCGCCGAGTAGCCAAACTTGAGATTGGGGTGATTTTTTATAGGGGTTTTCTTCCCCGCAGTCCGCAGACCCCCGGTCCTGACCCCCCTACTCAGGATTACGGTTTGGGCCTTCCGGGTCTGGCCGCTCGCGAGCGACCGACCCGTCACGCCCCCGGGCCGTGACGCAACCGTCCCTGGCGACGGAGTGCCATGAGACACATCCGCCCCATTGGCCCCGGGCCAAATCCGCCGTGCGCTCTGCCTTCAGAGTCGGCACGCGGAGACCCCCCTCCCGCCGGAATCTTGGCCGTCCAAATGGACGTTTCCAGGGTGCACCACGTGGAGGTGCCCTGGTCTCGCACCCCATATATTATACTGTATTTTCGCATGAGACTAATAAAAACCAGTTTTTTTTGGGGTGGGCTACGGTCAGTGCACCCGCCGCCCGGCTCCGTCCGGGTCGACAGAAGGGCGGCGCGCGGCCTCGTAACTCACCCATATAGCATGTCGCCTTCGTCGTGGGGCCGACCACCGGTGCAAAGTTCCTTGACTTCCGTGGTCGATCCGACGAAATACCCCGAGGTAGTACCCCCTCCCATCGACATCCTCCGCGGGTGCCGGACTGAATCTCCGGTCCGGTTACCCGCGGCCTCTGCTAGGGCGCCATCAGGCACAAATAAAAAAAAAAAATAAAAACCAGCTTAAGGAAACATCAGTGCAACAGATTTTTCCTAAGAAATTCATAACAATTGTGATCTTTATTATCTCACTTACCAAGCGTATCGATTGTGTTATGGACTCCCTATGCGGGCAAATCATATTATTGAACTACACGCTGATTGGACGGTTTGATATTATTATTTTATGTCAAGTTTTCCTTCAATGACAATAAATTTTTACATACATTACTAGTTTTTTGTCAAACCCACGGGAAAGGAAGGGATTGTGAATTACATTACTTCTCCGTCATACTTTCTGTAACCTCGAAAAGAAGCATCCGCGGCGGAAGTAAAGCCAATTATAGCAATTTATCATGACCTGCTATACAACCTCTTTATCAGCTGAGCACCGGTAGTTGTTGTTACTCAGTGACTGTGTTACTTGCTGAAACAAAATATAAAATACTAGCTGACTCAACAGACGTTGTTCTCTTCCAATAAAAGGAATTCTCCTTGAAATCGATAGTAGCGCCACCTACCGGGTCCAATTGTGAATCTAAACCATTCTCGAATCCACTTGAACACACACACAATACATTTCACCAACATCGGTCCAGCCATTTAGGAGGAGTTCAATGACACACGTGTACGTGTACACAAGAAATATATAAATATATAAAAATATTTAAAAGGTTTTCTTTTTATTACTTAATATATTTTTTCTTTTCTCCAGTAATTGACTGCGTGGTGTCTGGTTGGGGTCCATGGTCTGACTGCGACACGAACTGCGGGTCGGGCAGCATGGTACGCAGTCGACGAGTGGTACAAGCACCCGCGCACGGTGGTAAACACTGTCCTTCATTGGTTCAACGCAGAGCATGCCAGGAGCATCTGGGCTGTTCTGAAGACAGTGACGTTCCTTTAAGAGGTGAGAGAAGAATAGTTTATATATAAATACAAATAATCCGGTCTATGTCAGGGAACTCCTCATTCACTATTGTTTTCTTCTCCTGAGTTGACATACTTGCCTGAGATAGGGATAATTTACAATTCTCTGATGGAAAAAAAAATTAAACTCTTGTCACTCGTTCCAGAGATCAGTCTCTACGTCCAAATTTGTAAAGTTAAAACAATATTTTTTTTTTGGCGTGGGCTATGGTCAGCGCACCTGCCGCCCGACTCCATCCGAGGCGACAGAGGGGCGGCACCCCGTACCCCACCCATAAAGCACGTTGCCTACGTCGTTGGGCCGACCATCGGTGCAGAGTTCCTTGACTTCAGTGGTCGACCCGACGGAATATCCCGAGGGAGTACCCTCTCCCATCGACGTCCCCTTACCGGGACGCTGATCGCCGTCGCGAGGCTATCCTCTCCGCGGGTGCCGGGCTTAATCCCTGGTCCGGTCACCCGCAAAACGATGGGCAAGTGTAGAGCTCAGATTACAAATGCTCCGTGCCAAATATGTAGTGAGCTAAATTTTGTTAAATTAGGCAGCTTATCCTAATAAAATTGAATGTAATAAAAACTAGAGTGTTTCTGATAGGCTTCAATAAACCTAATGGCAATTAATTAGCGCGGTCTTTAAAAAAATAATAGCGGTCTCGTTAAAATGTGAGCTAAAAATGAAATTATAAATAATTACAACCGCCCTTGCTCTTCTTTTTCGGGTTAGTGATGTTTATTCGCTACCATAATGCTGGTGATGATCCCAAAAGGAAATTTGCAATATAGTTTTTACACGCAACTTCGTCTTCCGTTATAATTTCGAATTAAAGAGAAAATAAGAACAGAGTAGAACAGAGAAACAACTACCGTATTTTTATATCTATCAATAGATAATCTCATTTTTAGAAGTTTCCTACTAATTCTTCGAAGTTCAAGGGCCAACGCTAATGAAAATAAAATAGGTGGTATCCCTTTTTAAACAAAATTAAAACCAACTGCATTAGTTGATACGCAATGAAAGCCCGTACTTATATACATAAAATAGGTACTGTAGCCTCGAACTGAGAACTTGCCAGTTTTTAAAAATTGTCAAAAAGCAACATTTTTTTTAAATTTCATGTTGCTCATATAGACAGTAGACATGGCTTAAAGTTTAAAGATATGGATATGTTGCTTCATGTAGTTATATTTTTAGAGACAAAAGTTTAGTACACCGCACTGCGAAGTGTTGAGGTTATGTTCTACCTTAGCCTTTCCAGATTCAAACAGTGGCTCGAATTAAAAAATGACTATTTCTATTCTTATTACACTTATTGAATAATTACAAATTACCGTAAACGTTTTGATGTCTGTATGTTTAGGACCAGTTCATAAAAACTTATCCAAACCTTTAAAACATAACATATCGAGGCATTCTTTTACTAGCTTTAGAATTTTAGGATCTGAAACGGAAAGCTTTTGAAATTAAAACAATTGTTACCAATGTCCATCCGGCATATCGCTATTTAACATTCAGCTATTTAACAGTTAACTAGTGAAAGATTTTTTTGAATCAGCCTTATAGATTCAGAAATTACCCTCTACTTACCAACAAAGAATACAAAAATAGCCTATTTTTATATGGTCTTCTGTAGCATCTCTTGTGATTTTTTTGGGTTATCTAATTTTCTTCTGAAACAATTCCACAAATCCCTTGTTCCTTTTCTCTACCTGCTTGTGTTACATGCGCCGTATACGATTTATATATGTCAATAAATCCAAAAAACCTTTCGAGCAGTCGTTGTTATGCACAAAAATATTCTATTTATGCCTCGAGATCACTAATTTTTATTCTGAATGGAAGATATTACAATCGTTGGAGAAGAAGGTTCTTGAGTGGGGACCACGAACCGGACAACGCGGCGTAGGATAACTTCCCTCTAAATGAATTGACGACATTTTGAAAGTTGCAAGGAACCGTTGGATGCAAGGTGGCAAAGGGCTACTCCGAGTGACATTTTAGTGAGGCTCTATGTGTACAGTGGACGTTTACAGGCTGATGGATGGATGGAAATATTTTTTTTTATTGAAAATTATTTTAAAATGGAAGGAAGGGAGGCCCACCACTTACCCACGGTTAATCAATATACTGCCCACCCCAATAGAATGGAAGAAATACGGGATGGGATCAAGTTGAAATAGGATATAATGAAAAAAAATGCGCATTTGAAGGCGAATCGTCCGGAGGATGCCTCGTGTAGAGGCGAAGCACGTGTCGAATAAATATTCGAAGTTCTGCTAAAAATTACAAATTGATATTTTGGAAGGAGCTCATCACGTGAGAGTAAGATTCCCTTATATCCTATTCCACCTTGATCCCATCCCGTATTCCTTCCATTCCATTATACGGTTACGACTTACCGAGTTTCGTCCAAGAAGCCACTGTTTGCTCTTTGCGGACGACCTCAAATTATTGTTAGCAGTGAAAGACAGAAATGACTGCCAGCGCTTGCAAGAAGACGATGACATGTTGACATTAACAGATAATGCTATTACCTAATGGTTTATGTGGACTTACACTATTGCATTGGGGAAACCTGTAATTGATAATTTAATAAATAAATAAATAAATTATGGTGTGCGGTATATTGATTAACCGTGGGAAAGTGATGGCTCTCCCTTCCTTCCATTTTAAAATAGTAATGGATTGCCGCCATGTATCGCCTAATTCAATCAAATAATTGAAAAATTATACAACTTTTTTGTCAAGATCCATGTTGCTCTTCTTTTCCCGTAGGCATCATATTCATTACCAGAGTTGTATCAAAACATGTGAATATATATTTGTACAAAAGCAAAAAACTCATGCTATTTTTTTTCTAATATTATTTAGTATAAGAACGTTAGAAAAATACATATTATTTTGATTTTAACAGACGAAACGGCTATGATCCTGCCTGGGGGATTGTCGGTAAGTCGTCATTCGAACGACACAGTGGATATTCGCAAGAATCTCAGACTTCGAAATCCTGATGATCCTGAATCAAACTCCCATAGAGAGTGAGTATTTATTCTGTAAATGTCGATGTGCTTTCGTAATTCTTATTTTAAACTTAACCGCTCTCATGATTTTATTCTACTTATGAAATACCCTGGATTATAATGAGTTGCTATTTGTTGCCGGATATAGTCCATTTAAAATAATATTAATTGGGGCAGAGTATGTCAGAAGCTGATATAATGTAGCTGTCATAATATAATAACGTCAATTTTAAGATACTTATATAATACTATACATATTAACATCCTTACTAATATTATAAATGCGAAAGTAAGGATGTTTGTTTGTTTGTTACGCTTTCACGCTTAAACCACAGAACCGATTTCAAAAATTCTTTCACCAATGGAAAGCTATAATATCAGGGAGTAACATAGGCTATGTTTTATCCCGGTATTCCCATGGGAACGGGAGCTACGCGGTAAAGCGACTGAACCCGAAGCGAAGCGAGGGCGGATTGCTAGTATTTCTATATATAGCATTTGTAGATTCTATGTGTACACTATGTGACTTATACATATTAAAAACGTAACATAGTTAAATCTAAACCTGATCATACTCAAAAAGTTTCATCAAAATCGGTCTAATCGTTCAGGAACTAAGTGGAATTAAGTGACATACACATGTACAAAAGAATTATATTTAGAACTAGCAACCCGCCCTCGCTTTGCTTCGGTTATAGTCGTTTTACCCGCATAGTTCCCGTTCCCGTAGGAATACCGGGATAAAATATAGCCTAGTTTAGGCCCTGATATTATAGCTTTCCATTGGTGAAAGAATTTTTGAAATCGGTCCAGCTGTTTTGAAGATTACCCGGAACAAACAGACAGACAGACAGACAAAAATTTTTAATCGTTATTTTAGGCATAGGTGCAAATAACCATGTGAGCATAAAAAAGCCTATTATTTTGACATTACAAACAGACACTCCAATCTTATTTATTGGTATAGATATATATTTATTTATAAAAATATGATTTTATATAGAATACTAGAAATTCGCCCTCGCTTCGCTTCGGTTTCAGTCGCTTTACCTGCGTAGTGTCCCATTCCTGTGGGAATACCGAGATAAAATATAGCCTATGTTACTCAGGGATATTGTAGCCTTGTAATGGTGAAATAATTTTAAAATCGGTCCAGTACTTTTTGAGCCAATTCGTTACAAACATACATACAAAACTTTCCTCTTTATAATATTAGTATAGATATAGATAAAGAATTCATTTTACTTTTTTTCTATTGAGTGTATTTTCTATCAAGTCAATGAAATGAGTTTACTTTTAGCTATTTAGTTCTTCAGGAAATTGTTAACAATATATCATAAAATCGTATACAATTGTCCCCGGAAATAACCACCCTTCTATACCCTAAAGGTAATTTCCTTTACTGAACCATTTTCAAATAAAAAAAAAACACATTTTTTTCATAATATCATTTCACGATCTGCCTCGCCCGTATCAGACCACTATATATAACGCGATCTTGGTATAATAATTCTAAAGACTCTTAGTGTTGCGACTGCATAAGCATACAATTTTTACCATCTCTGGCTTAGAATAATAATGTATAGAAGGATAGTGTCGGTACTTAAGCGATCAAAAACATGTAGCCAAAAATACTACATGCGCGCAGGCGATTACATAGGTACACACGCACACCACTGTACAAATTATGAAATCAAATTTTGTTTTTATTAACATAAACCGACCAAATAGTTTTAAAAGTAATGTTAAAAACCTTTTTATGTCTTTCAAATGTGTTGTGACACCATTTCAATGCACAAACTGTCATAATCACCTATTTATTTTTTAAGAGTTGCGTACGGACGTGCAGTATAGTGACCGTGTACATTACGGCACGGTCCGGCGTGAGCTCCATTAGGCTCCAATTTAGATGCTTCATTTTTTATGCGCGGATTTACCTTCTATACGTTATTCTTCTAAGATCTTTGGCTTATCTGTCGGAGTTTTAAAAACGGCTAACGATATCACCGAGAGATTGGGCGGCAGTTATTTTCTGAGGTACACTACTGCCATTGATAACTTATCTGCCAAATGTAGTGAATTGCGAAACTATTCCTTTGCTGAGTCAAACGAAGCGCAGTAATAAATTGCTACTCAGACGTCGATTTTCTGCGGCAGTTTGGTACTACCCCGGACGGACCGGCCCGCGGCCGTAGACATACAAATGTCAACAGTGTAGTCCACCGCTCTTGATTCGTATTTGCTTACGCAGCCATCATCATCATCGCAGCCCACATACGTCCCACTGTTGGGCTCGGGCCTCCTCCACAATGGGAGGGAATTTGACCTACTATACCATGGTCAGACATGTTGTTATAGGGTTTGATTTTAAGTTTTCCTTCCCTTGCACAGATCTTATGTGCATATTATATCCCCTTAGTCGTCTTGTACGACATCCACAGGCACGATAGGGAGTGGTGAATTGTATTCTTACTACGTCACCACACGGAAAAGCTTACGCAGTATTGAGTCAGTTTTATTTTGAATATTATTAAATGTGCAAAGGGCTTACTTAATAGTACGCGGTAACTTATAAACTTGGCAATAATTTCTTTGGTCTCATTTTACGTTTGCGTTATCCAGGTACTGTGCACAATTCGAAGTTACGAAAGTCTCGAAAGCCTGTCACTCGGATTCAGATTATAAGGCATTGAGAGAAGGTATGTATGCTCTTATATAGGTTATATTTAATAAGATAACATTGACATCCGAAACTAATATTACAACTTCAAAAAATCGTTAACTTTTACTTATATGTATAAACCTACCTAATTTGTATGGCATTCCTTGTTCTATATGGGCTTTTCTGTAAAAAATATAGTTGAGAAAACATTAGAAATGGGCCACAGTGCAAATTTGCAACCCAAATTTCAATCGCCAATTCACTTGCCATTTGAGGTGATGTCAGTATTATGCGAAATTAATTGGTTGATCAAGAGATTACTCCACAATAAACTAAATACTAATGGCTGATTTTAAATCCTCTCTATTTTAATACTAATCCAGAGTGTTGTGGTTATATTTGAGAAGTAAATCCTAATTTTAGATTAAGTAAGTGGGTGTAAATAATGATTGTTAAATTTAGGGCTTCGTCAATTTTTTTTATGCTTGATTCAGTGTAGTTAATAGTCAGTACTAGTATTAATAGCCACTGCAGTGTAATTAATAATTCGATAATTTTAATTATTAATTAAGTTGTCCTATCCATGAAAGAGATTCTTAATAATCGACTTACAATTAGTACGGTTTATTAGTTTTTTTTTATTTTAATTACACTTTGACGAGTCTCGTGTAATTAACTTTAATAAAAGTCTCCGTGAATTGATTGCTATTTAAAATCTGGTTTCCTTAGTCTTTTAACCGAAGACAGTTTTGGAGTTTATTTCCTTTACTTGATAGGTACCGTACATTTCAGTAATTTATTTTAAACTTAATAATACGGGATACGTGTGGGTCCGAATCCGTTGCGCAACGTCGCGCATTGTCTCTGGCTGGCTACGTACGCTGCTTATCATAATCGGAGCTGAATTCTTGCTATTTACCTACCTACTTACATAATAGTAATGATGCGCTATTTCAAAGCAATACTTATATCTGTAGTATTAACGGAACTCTTAGCTTCCGTGCAACACACTTTTTTTTTTGTAGGTGTGGGCTGCGGTCGGCGCGCTCCTCGCACCCTCCGTCCGGGGCGACAGAGGGGCGTATAGCACGCAACACCCGCAACCCACCCGAACACCACGTCGCCTTCGTCGTTGGGCCGACCACCGGAGCAGGGTTACTTGTCATCAGTGGTCGGTCCGACGGAATACCCCCTATGGGGTACCCTCCCATCGACCGACGTCCCCCCCTCGGAGAGGACGTCGGTCTTTCCTCACGCGGTCGGCCTCTCGGCGGGTGACGGACTAATCCCGGGTCACGTCACCCGTGGCGGCATGGCACGCAGGTAGTCGCGCCTGCGCCGCCCCAGTCGCCGGCGGCGGGTCGCTTCGTCGAGGCTGTGCTCCTCGCGCTCGCGACCCGCCGCCTCCTTCTGCGAGATGACTGCCTCGCAGAAGGCTGCGATCGCGTCCCAATTCCTGATGCTGCCGAGGATCTCCCTAGCGATGGTCGGCAGCGTCAGGTCGGCACCGATGATTGCAACGAGTCCGTGCAACACACTTGGGGAATCCCTACACTAGTCGATACTAAGAATCTAATATAATATACTGTAGGTACAAATCAACATATTGTAACTTATTTGGTATTATATAATAAAAAATGTAATTATAATGTAATTAATATTTTAATCTCTATTAAACTTTTAGAAGGAATAAAGTAAAATCTAGAGGCAAGCCAGTAGCACAGGGCGTACTTGCAAAATTCAAAGACGGCCATGTCAAAAGTACTCGTGCTTTCTCTTATAACGTGCTGTCTATTCATTCTATGGATAGCACAGATCTCACTTTAATTACGACGGAGCTCTAATTAAACACACAAGTCTAATTAAAATAAAAATGTGGTGTCGTGGAACACCAGGTAGGAACGAAGTTCCTTCGGCTAATGTAGAATCGACACAATTTGCAAAAAAAAAATCGTGCTCCATTTTATGTAGGTTTTCTTGATTTTTCTCTTAAATTTTGCTGATTAGTTTTTACAGGATAGTATTTAGGAAATTCAGTATTTTAGGAAATAATAAATTACGTTAAATAAAAAAAAATCGTAATTCAAATTATCAATTAAAATAACAAAATATGTCTCTTTATTTTTGTTTGACAACATAAAATTATATAGAAATAGAAATAATTACAAAAAATAAACGTGGCTACTCACAAGTAAAATGTATCTATAATGTGAGTATTCGCCACGTGCTTGTCCATGAATTCATGAGTATATACTATGCATTGGCAGGGTGGAGTGGTAATAGAGAGAGAAGGGATGAGAGAACGAAAAGAAAGAAGGAGAAAGAGAAAGGTATTATACACTACTCGCTTGTGTATACGACTGTCGCGCCTGCGCACGTCTTATTTAACGGTTTTATTCCACGCACTTTTTCTTACGGTTTTACTATCACATTTTTTTCAGTTCGGTCGCGCAGCAAAATCCCTATCTCCTCCAAGCCTGCCGTAAGGAACTTCCTTCCAATGATAATTATTGACGTTTTTTTTATATTTCACCAGGCTCAACGGTATGCGTACTCTGCGAGACAGCGGCTCTTCGTCGCGACTTAAAATGGCGCTGCAGTGGTCACGGTGTTGCCGGTCATGCGACACGATTTTACGCTTTAGTCGCACCTCATTGTCATGGAAAGTGGATGAAGGCACCGCAAAATCCGGATAAAAGAAGTGACTGTTGCTCAAACCCTGACTTTATATTCGTTTAAAATTAAAACTATAAACTGTTGGAAATAAAGGGAGGCTTGTTAGAAGCTCTTGTTTGATTTAGTGTTGCCATGTAAAATTTGAATATAAGAGAATGGTCTATGAGTTAAACAGTACTCCATTTAAATAACTATGTGTGTTCACGTTTAAATCATTTTATTTCTTTGTAATAAATAAGTATATAACACATAATTGAATATTCAACAACTTATTTGTAGACAAGCTCTCTTTCTACCGAACCCGGACAGTGTCTAGAGTAAGCTATTTTTACGATTATGATATTATACAATATTAATAAAAAAATTCAAATTTAATTTAATTATTATTTTTTCGATATTTTATTTTGCTGTAATGCTGCTGTGCAATTTTGCTCCTTCTAGTCTCTGTTCAGTTAATATGTATATGTTACTTAATAATTGTCAATCACAATAAGATACGACTTAGATATAAAATAATGTAACAATCCTGTCAATAAAAATATATGCGAGGCAGATTATTGACGCAGCAAGAAATGTTCTATAAAGATTATTAGGTTTATTTTCGAAATGCAATACGGATGTACAGAATTGAATAAGAAAGGGTTGATTCAATTTTGGAATATAAACTTTGTTTACATCGTTTTTTAATAACACGAATTAGAAATCCATAAATTTTATACTAATCATTTGTATACAAATAAATGATTAATTGTATAAAAGAATTTCTTTTCAATAATGAATATTTTTTGGCTTATAGACATTTTATAAGATAGAAAATATTTAGCAATTTTCTTGAAGGTTTATGACAAAAGTGATGGCAATTTGATTTATTAAATCAATTTATGTACATTTTATCATAAAGAAAATAATAGTGCCATATTAGTTTTTACAAAACTTTGAAATCAATCATATTAACATTGGATGTTTATAGGAAATATAGTGCAAGTTTAAAAAAAAACGTATTGTTTGTGCAGTTTCAAAATAAAAAAAAAACTCATTATTTTTTTCATAACAGATGTACGTACTAAAACAGCCTTTTACTTATTTTTTTTAAGTATATAGTATGTTAAAATGCCTTTATTATTTTTTTCTATTTAAGAAAATGTTTCGTATATGTAATGATTTTATACTTATCTTAAATATAATGTTAGCTGTAGTTTTGATAACAATTAATTATGACTAGTACGTGAATACATATCTTAAACGATCTATGTAAATAATAATGTTAAATAAACTTATTGTGAATTTAAAATTATTTTTTATTCAACTACATAAAATAAAATAATATACTACATAATTTCGTTTGCCGTGTGATGACGGAGTGAAAATACTATTCACTACCCTCTTTTCATCCCATCTTGAACATGAATGTAGTAAAAGAAGACTAAAAGATAAGCATATAATATCTATGCAAGAGAAGAGAAGCTCGAAATAAAACCCTATACTAACCCGTCTGACTAGCGTATTATAACCGGTTAATTTCATTAGGTCTCACTCCCATCTAGGAGGAGGCTCGAGCCCAGCAATGGAACGTAAATAAGTTGAAATTACTGAATAAAAATTGTAATTCGTAAACTGCAACCATTAATGATTATTAAAATAACTAATGGTAGGATAATAACTTAACGAAAGGTAACAAATTCAAGCTGAAGTGGTGAAAATGAGAACATAATTTCACTCGCGTTTTAAATGAGTACTAGTGGTCGCCCAGTGGTTGAAATTCGACCATAATTCATTTAAATTTTCTTGTACCTATATTGAGCAAGCTGTACTTTACTAATAATTAATATATAAGTACAATGTCTATTGTCTGTCATCATAAATATGATTGTTTGGCATTCAGTTCGACCAGAGATTTTAACTGTTAACAAAAGTGTATAAGCGTCGGTGTGTGTCTGTGTAGCGATTGCACGGTAGTGTGCGTAGAGCCTTTTTAAATTAATTTAATGTATTTCTATTCCATTATTATATGAAATTTCAGTTTTATGCACTTCTCATTATATACTTCAACTGTGGCAAGTTTTATACTTGTCCATCCGCGTAATTTTCGTAAAAAGGGGTACAAAGCTTTTGCTTCACGTATTAATATATAGAAAAACTATTCTCTCCGTCTTCTCTCTTTATCTTAAATCTTATATCCTTAGGATATATGTAAAGCTATTGTGTAAATTGTGGTTACGGATATTAAAATTTTAAACAGTGAAACAATCCAGAGGCGTCGAATTAAAACTTTGTATTTTTGTTATGTTAATTATTAACCATTAATTAATTTGTTTCGTAACAGTTTTCAAGGAGAACGGGTATGTGTCACGATGGGAACCTCAAATAACCATGTTTCCTATTTGGTTTCACTAGAATTGGCCTAATCTATTATGGAATGTCTGTCTGGGCTCCAACCAGAGGATTTAATATAAATTAAATCACCTGGTTGGAGTCCAAGAGACTACGAAGTCTCTTGTTAATCGATAAATGGCTAATGACGAATCCGTGGATATCGCCATACTCAGTGCTCTTAAAGATTAAGGAATTAAATGCAATTGCGCTAGAAGGAGGTAGTGGTATGCAAAAAATATGGACAAAGTTTCTTCCATCCGAATTATCTATATTATTTATCATTCATCCATTACAGAAACTCACTAATGAATTAATAGACTCTTAGTTTGGCACCGAATTTGAAAAGGATAAATTTGTAAAGAATAACCATAGGTCAATTTATAAACATCACCCCATTATCATCATTCAGCGTGTCGCCCTCTACTGGACGTTAGCCTCCCTCATGTTTCGTTACAAAGTGCGGTTTTGTGCTGCCTGTTTTAAACGATGCCAAGCAACTTTCACTGGGTCATATGTTTTATAAACCTTCGTGTGGCGACCTTTGTTGGTTTGTGGGTATCGTAAGTATCAGCTAAAGGCAGCAGCTCTCTCCTGGGAAATGTATAACACCTGATTGCAATGACCAAACCGTCTGTCAAGCGAGACGATTACGGCATTATTCTCTCGTATGACAAACAAAATTTACAAACAACTTTGCTAGTTGTTTATAAATTTTGTTGAAAAACTGCAATCGAAACAAAGCGAGGGTGTGTTGCTACCTCGTTTCGTTTCGGCCTTACCCGCGTAGTTCCTGTACCCATGAGAAAACTGGAATAAAATATAGCCGTTACTGTTACTCCCTGATACCACAGCTTTCCATTGGTGAAAGAATTTCGAAATCAGATCGGTGGTTTAAGCGTCAAAGCTTAACAAACAAACTTTCACATTTATAATATTAGTACGGATTACAAAAAAGTGCTGTCAAAATCTGTATAATAAAAGCATCCTTATCCTTACTAATATTATAAATGCGAAAGTAAGTTTGTTTGTTTTTTGTTACGCTTTCACGCTTAAACAACCGAATCAATTTCAAAAATTCTTTCAGCAATGGAAACCTATAATATCAGGGAGTAACATATGCTATATTTTAACCCGGTATTCCCACGGGAACGGGAACTACGAGGGAAAGGCGACTGAGACCGAAGCGAAGCCAAGACGAATTGCTACTCATTTAAAAAAAAACATGAAAATGGTTGAATCTGTTTTTATACGCAATTATGTAAGCAGACATGAAATCTACGACTCTATCTAGAGAAATAATATATCTATTATCGACTTTATATAATATACATAAGTATATATTTATATTCAACGCCATCGTGGATCTACTAGTTCATAATCGATAATTCAGAAAATGAAAAGTTTTATGCTTTATGGTGTAGATTCAATTTTAGCATCTGAATACATACCAATATGGGTATATAGCATATTAATTACCTGTAGATGTAAAATGAGACAAAAAAAGGTTAGTTTGACATGTAACCTGAGGCCAACGAATATGTATATAAAATGTTGTACTCGTTTTCTTTTCCGGGTACCTGAACCGGCTAGCGAAGCCCCTAACATTATCAACGATTGCACGTCCGGAATGACAGGTAGGGAATTTTTATTTAAGAAAGAAAATATATTTGCTGACTGCCCTTTAATAATAACAATAGTACTTAATTTACACTTTATATTGTATTTTACAAGCTTTTATTTAGTATCACTTGTCCCGTTGCCTGTAATCAAATCTTGCAAGTTAAATTTGATTTACTGCCCGGTTTCTGATTAAGATGAAATTTTGTATGCACGTATAAATCGGATGACAATGCGATATTATTGTAACATAGAGCTGATCTGATGATGGACCTGGAAGCTGGCCATAGGAACTGCGTAATTAAACGACGCAACCCCGTCGAGTTTGGGGTCATTTGATTGGTCTTGATACTATATGGTAACCAGGGTCTGATAATGTATCTGGATTTTAACTTTTTAGTTCATTTTGTTAACAAATAATAAAAGCTTGTTTTTAAAAAACGTTTTTCTTTAATTTATTTATTTAAGAAAGAAAATATCTTTGCCGACTGCCATTTAATAATAACAATAGTACCTAATTTACACTTTAAACTGTATGTATTTTATTCTGCAAAGTATTATCTAGTCCAGATACAGTTATTTTAGGTTAGTAATTATGAAACATCATCCGTCAAGAAAACTCAGAGTTTTCTTGTCGGATCATTCTCAGTGTGGCCGCGTTCTGATCCGCTAGTAGTTTATTATTTGTTAGGTTTAAACTAATAATTTGACATACTAATTTCTAAAAATTTATTTTTTAATAATTATATATATTATATAAAATCATTTTCTTCCTGTACAGGTAAAAAAATTATATCAAAATGTCGATCAATATTTATTAACTAATTCCATAGCGAATAGATATAAATCTCTTTAATAATGATGAATTACTGGGCTGAGAAATTTTAGTCGGCCCATGACTATGAAGGCTGTAATGTTCGAAATGTTTGGCAATCAAAAATCAAATATAAACTATAAATATTAGTTGAAGTTATCGTGGCCTTGTGATCGCCGACGCATTATAGTAGGTCAATGTTCCTTCTACTGTGAAGGAGGCAAAATCCTAAAAACTAGTTGATGGGTCCTAGTTTATCACCTTATCAGCGTCCCCCTGCTGTATGGAGCGGGTCTCTTCCTTCCCTCTATAGTGATTGAGGGGAGTGATGGCTGCTCTAGTAGTAACTAGTGATCGGGTGCCGCTTGTGGGATTTGGGCCAGCCAGTCACTTGAATTATATTTCGTATTTTATGTTTCGACGGGCATCACACTGTAGCTAGTTCTTATAAAACATGTCGTACACAATTTCATATCATGTAAGAAGAAAAAAAAAACAATAGACAAGCCTGCTGAGTTTCTTGCCGAATCTTCTCAGAAGCGGTCGCGTTCCAATCCGGTGGTAGTTTATTTCTTTTTGGATAATTTATTTTAATTCTTTTTTGTAAACTTGACAATATGTATGTGCCTTCTCGGGCTTTATGCATAATAAACGATTTGAATTTGAATTTGTTAACGAATACTATCTAGTCATAACCAATAACACATGTATTGAGAGTAAAGAAAGCAAGAAAGCTGTTATGTTTCATAGGCTGTTCTGTTTAAAAACCGCAGAGTAGACCGCTTAGTAATCTCGTATTTCCTGTGCCCGTATCTATTTTTAATTATATTCTTCTACTATCCGTGTGGTGACGGAGTAAGAATACAATTCATCATCCCCTTTCTTGCCTGAGGGTGTCATAAAAAACTAAGAGATATGCAGATAACATCGATGCAACAGAAGGAAAACTCGAAATGAAAACCTATACCAATACGTATACAAGCGTGATATAGTAGGTTAAATTCCGCCTCACTATGGAGAAGGCTTTAGCCCAATACTGGGATGTATATGGGCTGAGATGATGATCTAGTTTGATTAAGAGATAATCAGTTACTGTCAAAGATGATGTGTGTGTGAAAGACTTAACAGATGATGCATACCCATTTATTATCTGTAAAAATCTCATACGTCATTGCGTATGAGATTACCTAAGTGGATTTCCTTTACAACAGACCATTGTCTCTGGCAAAGGAAATCCACTTGACAATATTTTCTTTTAAACTAAATTATGACCAATATTCTCTTCATAAAAAATATAAGATTCAGGCCACAATCTTAAAAGCTATTAAATTATCTCAATTTATATACTAAAAGTTAAATTTTCGTCGGTCTCTTATCAGGCCTGAATAAATGGAAGGTGGGGCAATATACATGCAAATTTAGTTGAGACAGGACCAATTGTGTTTAGGGTGACAGCCACGTACCACGAATGCCAGGGAATGGAACGACAATCGAGTTTTGGCAGAAATAAGCCTCGGACAACAGACCAGTACTATGAGCTTACTACTATAGTAAATGTTTACACTATTGATTAGCATATCCAGTGTCTCTGAAATTAACTAAAGGTATGAAAGAAATGACGTGTAAATAAATACAAATGGTCTTTTTTTTTGGGGCGGGTCGCGGTCGGCGCACTCCTCGCACCACTCCGTCCGGGGCGACAGAGGGGCGTAAGCACGCACACCCGCAACCCACCCGAACACCACGTCACCTTCGTCGTTGGACCAACCACCGGAGCAGGGTTACTTATCGTCCGTAGTCAATACAAATGTCTACCTAACAGTCCAGTTAGGTAGATTCAATTTCGAGAAAAAGGTCAGTCGACGAATCCAACTCGGTTGGGCAGCGTATGGGAAACTTAAGAGGATTTTCTCGTCCAACATACATCAGGGTCTGAAAACACAGGTCTACGATCAGTGTGTGTTACCAGTGATGACTACGACACGAAAAAGTGGATGGTGAATTGTATTTTTACTCCGCCACCACATAGAAATGCCACATGAAATACCACATCTTATATCTTTAAACGAGCAATTCTTGTATATATATATAGATATATTTAGGATTCGGAAACGGCTCCAACGATTTTGTTGAAACTTGGCATACTAAAGGTTTCGGGTTCAAAAATTCGATCTAGCTAGGTTTTATTTATAGAAAATGTTGTTTTGTCCGTGTTTTTAACAAAACAAACAATGGCATTAAATTTTAAAAGAATATGAATTCAAATTTCGTTGTCAACGTCATGAGTTACGATAGCTCAGATGGGAAGTTGACAGGTTCTAATTTTAGTTTTTTTTGGCATTCAAACAGCGTCGGTTCGAATCTCGGTGTTATTATTATTCTCTTTTTGTAATTTTTTATATATTTTTCATTATTTATTTTTTATTTTTTATTAATATATAACTAAATAAATTCGATAAAATATTTCGAGCGAAGCTCGGTCAGCCGTTTGTTATATTATATGTCAACATTCCTTAGTTTCCTATGTTCAAAAGAATAAGCTGTGGCACTATTCTCTAGCATATTATAACTCCAATTGCGATCATCAACTTGCTGTGGCGATTCGACGTGAATTCGTAAACTACAAACACTAGCGATTAGAAAATAACTAATGGTAGGAGCATAGTTTACCGTAAGGAAACAAATTCAAGCTTGTTAACAAACTCACAAGGAATACTAAATGTTGTTTTATTTGCATTTCAAGAGTTGGCAATATAAGTCAGTGTTCAAAGACACGTGAGTCAAAGGTGGTAAAACTTTCCGTATTTATTGTAAAGCGAACAGTTTATTATTAGTCTACGGAGTAATGTAATTAAATATTCTAGATAATTATATTATTTTGTAGGCTCTGTAGTTATTCTAAGTTCAATAATAATAATTATTATTATTGTTGAAATTCATTAACAACTCAACTTCATCATACCCAAGTAAACCCAAGGGATACATCGACACAAGTGTATCAAGATATCATTCTTGAGAAGGTAGTGAAGCCCCTGAACAACACCATGTTCAATATTTGAAAATGGTACTTCCAGCAAGACTCGGCGCCGGGTCATAAAGCTCGCTCTACGCAGTCTTGGTTGGAAATGAACGATTCGGACTTCATCAGAGCTGAAGATTGGCCGTCGCATTCCGATCTTAATCCGCTGGATTATTATGGTCAGTTTTAGAGAGTATGGCTTGCACTAAACGCCATGATAATTTGGAGTCCCTAAAAAAATCCACACGATTAGCAGTGAAGAATTTTCCCATGTAAAGGGTGCGTGCTTCTATTGACAACTGGCCTCAAAGTTTAAAGGATTGTATTGCAGCCAATGGAGACCACTTCGAAGAAGCTTTTTATATTTTAAATTGTTTTATATTTATGTATTAAACTAATAAATAAATAAAGTAATAAATATTATTTGCAATAGAATAAAAGCTTCTTTGTTACAGTATCTATGGCAAGGCTAGGTATATATGTATTTAGGCAGTTACTATAATATTTAATGGATAGTAGAACCAAGAAAATCAATAGATAAAAGAAGGGAATTCCATAAGAACCGCGACATTACTCATGACAAAAATAACTACATAATTAATGTAATGCATTAAGGTATGCCACTTTACTGAAGAATGAATCGATGAGGTAAGCAGATTAAAATCAGATCAATTGCACTGAACTGTCGGCTAGACTATTATTAAATTGATGTTACTAATTACTCTAAATGTCTTTGATAGCAGCGGTTTCAGTCATACTGTGGACGCTTTTGTTTAAAATTGTTTGTTTTTGATAGATTGCGAGACAGTGCTGTGACGTGAATGGATCAAAATATTATTTTAAATTAATTATGTAATTACTCATTGTATTACTTTTACATATTTTTGAAGTTAAAACTTCAATAGACAGATTTGTATGAGGGATAAATACATGAAAGTCGTTATCGACGTTCTCACGTGAAGTATTAAAGCTAATAAATATTTGTGGCTATATTAATGTCACAATTATTTCTGATGTTTACGCGAGTATTTTACTCTGTAAATAAAACCATTTTTACGGATTTTGTCGCATTTGTATTTAATTATTGATTGCTCGAATTTTCGAACACCTTACAACATTCTGATCACGGGATTCTGCCGATACAAACGCGATAAAATCAGTAAAAATAGTTAAAATCAGTACAGATAGTTTTATTACTATTTAATTGTCGGTGTATCTGTGCCAATATGTCAAAATCAGATAAATGTAAAAACTTTTAATCAACAAATAATTTGAATAACAAAAATTTAAAAAAAGATTTTACTAGGAATGTGGTGCTTTACTAATTTAATATAATATGTATTACTTGTGAGGTACATTGTGTTTTCATGCGATTGCCAAGTCAATGCCAAATAATATATATTATATTAAATTACATTGTTTAGTGCGATTGCCAAGTTAAGCTATTTATTTAAAACATAAAAGATCTTTAATATTGATATGGTCACTATAAGAAGTTATTAGGTTAGTTAATTACGCAATAACTTAAGAAGAAATGTTCCTTTTTTTTATTTTTGTGGGTGGGTCGCGGTCAGCGCGCCTCCGCACCACTCCGTCCGGGGCGACAGAGGGGCTTAAGCACGCAACTCCCACGACCCACCCAAAAACCACGTCGCCTTCGTCGCTGGGCCGACCACTGGAGCAGCGTTAACTTGTCGTCAGTGGTCGGCCTGACGGAATACCCCTAATTGGGGTACCCTCCCATCGACCGACGTCCCCCCCTCGGGGAGGACGTCGGTCTTTCCTCACGCGGTCGGCCTTTCGGCGGGTGACGGACTAATCCCCGGTCACGTTACCCGCGGTCTCGGCTAGGGCGGCATGAGGCGCAGATAGTTGCGCCTACGCCGCCCCAGTCGCCGGCGGCGGATCTCCTCATCGAGGCTGCGCTCCTCGCGCAGGCGATCCGCCGCCTCCTTCCGCGAGATCACTGTCTCGCAGAAGGCTGCGACCGCGTCCCAATTCCCGACGCTGTCGACCATCGCCCTAGCGATAGCCGGCAGCGTCAGGTCCGTACCGATGATTGCGACGAGTTCACAGCGCTACACTGCCCAAGCTCCGCAGGCCTCGAGCGTATGGCGCGCCGTATCCTCGTCGCAATCGCAGTGGTGGCAAGACGGTGTACTCTCCCTCCTAACGACCTTGTGCAGGTATTTGGCGAAACACCCATGCCCCGTCAAAACCTGCACCAGTCGGAAGGAGAGCACCCCATGCCGCCTTTCCAACCACTGCAACAGCACCGGCCGGAAGGCCTCCACGGTTTGCACCCCGAACCGAGGCCTCTCCAGCCGGTCTGCCTAGAGACCACACCGCCCTCCGCTCGTACCCCCGTCACCCGCCGATATAGTCCGGCGAGCATCTCCGCCTCCAGGTCCCACGGGGGAGTCCCGGCCAATAGGCACGCTGCCTCCGTCGCCACCGTGCGGTATCCGCGGATGGCCCTGACCGCCATGACCCTCTGTGGTCGCCACAGAAGGGCCCTAAGTCGGACGGTCATGGACCCCGCCCACACCGGTGCGCCGTACAGGGCCATCGACCGGATGACCCCCGCGTACAGCCGTCGGCACGCAGCGCTCGGTCCGCCCACGTTCGGCATAAGCCACGATAGAGCGGACGCCGCGCCGACGAGCCGTGGAGCGAGCCTGCGGCAATGCACCTGGAACCACCATCGCCCGTCGAGCACCAGGCCCAAGTACCTCATATGGGCCCGAATGCTGATGTCGACCGAGTGGACGATGATCGAGACGCCGATGGGAGGGCTCATAGTGCGCCCATGGAACAAGAGAGCCTCCGTCTTGTCCAGGGCGACCCTCAACCCCAGCGCCTCGATCCGCCTGACGACCTCCTCGGTACCAGAGGTCGCCAGGTTTACCGCCTCTTCTAGCGTCCCACCACGGGCTGTGACGAGCGTGTCGTCGGCGTAACAAATCACGCCCAGCCCGGGAAGAAATGTTCCTTAAGCAGGGACCGAATGAATTAATCGACTTGGTATAACATGGATCTCACAACTTTTTATGGTAGAAGAACTTAATTGCGAGGCTTGGCTTTTTTTTACAAGTTCTGTTTTTCATGGTATCTCATTTCTTTTTGTAGGTAGACCTACTTATCTATACTAATGTTATAAATCTGAAGAGTTTGTTTGTTTGTTTGATCGCGCTAATCTCAGAAACCGCTGGTCCGATTTGAAAAATTGTCTCAGTGTTGGATAGTCCATTTATCGAGGAAGGCTATAGTATATTTTCAAAAAATTAGGGATCCGTACTAAAAGTCCAATAATGTAACCCAAGGTGTAAAAAAATTACCTGAAAAAATCCTTACATCGCATGTGCTGCAAAAACTATTGATTATAGAACAAAACAATGTACTACAACTTTGTAGAAAATATAATTATCTACAAAAAATATCACAATACCATATGTCTAACTATTGTAGTTATTTCACAATAAGTGATTTTCAAAATTTTTCTATATAATTTAAATGCTGTCACTTAAAAACTCTTTATTTTGTATCTTGTTAATAATCGTTATCAAAATAAATTACTTCATATTCAAGACGAATTCATTATCTTTCTATAACTTTTTGAATCATTAATTTCGGACATTTCATTCAAAAGATATCGCGATATTAAAAATGTAAGTGGTGTAAATGTAAGCCAAAATAAGTATTAAGTATTGCGCGCTGTGGCGGGCGGTCATCAGGGGCGAGGAGGCGGCAGCCTTTGCGAGATACCATGCCGCGCAGCTCATTCTAGGGATGGGCGATCTTGCTAAAAAAGATTATTTTTAGGAAATCTGAAAGTGTTATTAATCTTATATAATCTTATATATATAAAAATGAATCTGCGAAATGTATGTACACGCATAACTTCAGAACGGCCGGATCGAAAGCGCTAATTCTTTTTTAGAATATTCCTTGAAGTACAAGGATGGTTCTTACGCAAAGAAGAAAAGACGCAAGTACACAAAGAGTAAAATTTTAAAAATTGCCTAAATAGGTCTAAAAACACCTTTCTAAACTCCGATACAAACGATTCGTTATAACATTTAACAGTCAATTTGAACTTTAATCTATACTAATATTATAAAGCTGAAGAGTTTGTTTCTTTGTTTGAACGCGCTAATCTCAGGAGCCGCTGGTCCGATTTGAAAAATACTGAACGTGTTGGATAGTCCGTATATCGAGAAAGGCTATATTACATTTTCAAAAAAATTAGGGATGCAATTATGGGAGGACAATTACTGACAAATCAGTTTCATCAACATTTTTTTTTCAATTACAATTTAATATTTCTGATATCATTCGTTAGCTGAAAAGTAATTAATATTTAATATTTCCATCTTCTTATTTTTTGCACTGTTATAATTCTGTGAGCCCAAAAACCATTGGCATTATTTCAGGTAATAGCCATCCCACTCCTGAGCTCAAACTTCAAAATGAGTGGATTTTTAAGACCTTCACTAAGGAAAAATAGACTGCATTGAGCGTGATCGCCCGACTTTTGTGTGGATATTCAATGCGCCTTGTACTATACAGTGATCGCTCCTAATTTTAATTCTTCTGAACAACATGAGACCGTAGGATAGCAGCAAATAGCTGCAATGAGTAGGGCCCATTTTTCTTCGCTATATGAGGAATAATACCGTAATCGCTATGATTGGCAGGTGGGTTGGCGGGTTGGGATCGCAGTTGAGATATCATACATTGCCCCGAAAAGAGCTGCTGCCCACTCTCCTCTTGAGTCTGTTTTTTTAAGTGACAATGCCTTGCACTAAGGAAATCATACTTGTATTGCGGGGGACTTTACAAACATAAAATTAACCGACACAAATTACATTTAGACTCAGAATAAAAATTTGTGGATCGTACACAGGACATGTGGGATTCGAACCCGCTACACTGGCACGTTAGGTGGGTATCTTAACCACTATGCCATCAGCGCAGTCCCTAGCCGGTTCTTACGACTCCCATAGGGAAGCAAGGGATGGCGACAATTGTATTGTTATCCCGTTCCAATAACTACAAATGTAACTTTGTAATCCTATATATTTATATGGGTTTACAAAATTATTTATGCAGTTAGTGTATCTCAGAAACTGAACGAAAATTACAATGTTTCATAATTTTTCCTTCATTTATACACTAATAATTGTGTTCTAAATTTGAAGCATCTATGTCTGATAAAGTCTCTCTTTAATATTGATGATCGGTCAGTCAGTGAGTGACAAAATTACGAAATTTTGACTAGTTATAATTTTTAAACTATTGGTTCATATTGAATGAAATTTGAAATATACTGTGTATATACAATGTCTGCTAGGTTCTAGTACTCACAACGAAGTTATAGGGGGTCGAAAATGGCAGTGTTGCAGTTTTGTTCGACTTGGCGGGGGCTCTACCGTGCCCCCAGATCCATTCATATTTGTGTTTCTCTACGTAACAGTTCAACAATAAATGCGGACATTTATAAATATATCTGAACCTATATAATATTCTGTATAATCTATCATATAATATTTTGTTGGCACATTCATATGTGATATATTTCAACGTCGCCAATCACAATATGTTCTCGTATTTATATCACGTATAGATTGTCAAACATTGTTGATTTATACTCCATAGTACGTCCACTTGTTTGTTACCAGACTGTGGTACTTTTTAAGACGTTTCATATATTGTCATTGTAATATGATGTTTAAAGGTCAGGTCCGGAAAAACCATTTTATTAAATATCATCTCATTATATTTGGATATATCTAGATAATATATATCTATCTATATAATATATATCTATCTATATAAATTAAAATATAAACATCATATAAATCAGATCAGATCGCAAAAGATCTAATTGAACGTCAGTCTTGAATTACGCTGAAGTAAGAAAGAACTCTAAAATCTTTGGAAACTATAGTATTTAAACTCAGAACCGTATGGTTAGGAGTCACTTTTTAATGGTCGGGGTGAAATGTCTTTTCACAAATAGTCTGTATAAACTTTTAATTAAATAACATTGGTTGTAATAGTTGTATCTGACTAGTTTTGACACCATAAAAATGTTACATGTTCAGAAAAGGAATGATTTAGTAAAATGATCAATTCAATTTTCTATTCTGCCAATGACAAGTGATGAGTTGAGAAACGTGTGAATTATAGAAAAACAATTTAAGACGTGGGCCTCGTTTATTCTGATTCCACACTGAAACAAAAGGGCAAAACACATGGAATATATACATATACTTAAAATAGATTGTTTAGTGACTATTTGGGTAATATTATTTAGCATTGTTATTGTTTGCATTATTACCTTCCTACTAATTGTATAGTAAAATGTTGTGGCCCCTCATTCTTTAACTGTTTTCTTTCTATTAAAATGAGTTAATCTAATGAAGAAATTCGTTACATTTGAAATTTATTACAAAAAACGCAGCGCAAGTCACGAAAAAAGTTGTTACGTTTATGGACCTAATGCAGTGTCAATAAGAATAGCATAAATTTGGTTTAAGCGTTTTTAATCCGGCAATTTTTATGTTAAAGATGCACCTTACTCTAGTCGCCCTGTCACTGATAAAATGGACGCCAATTTTCAAAATGTTGGACAAGATCGCCATTAAAGTAATCACGCTGAAGATCTGGGAATTGATTACAAAACAGTTTTAAACCATTTAAAAAAACGTGGTAAGAATACAAAAAATCTTGATATTTAGGTGACACACGAGCTCACTGAACCAAACATAATGAACCATGTACTCATTTGCTATTCTTTATTGAAACGTAATGAAACCGAAACGTTCTTGAGGAAACTGATAACTGGTGCTGGAAAGTGGACAAGAACGTGCGAAAAATATCGTGGTTAAACATCGGTTAGGCCTCACAGACTGTGGCAAAACCCGGGTTAACTCACAATAAGGTGATGCTGTATGTATGGTGTGATTGGAAGGGTATTGTTCACTATGAGCTATTACCGCCGGGTAAAATCATCGATTCGGATCTGTACTGCCAATAACTGATGAGATTAAAACAAAAAATTGAGAGAAAGCAGACGGAATTACTTAAGATAATGGGTATTTTATCACGATAACGGTAGAGCACACATATCTTTAGTCACTCAGCAAGAATTAAGAGAGTTTGGCTGGGAAGTATTAATATATTCGCCATATAGCCCTGACTTTGCACCTTCAGATTTCCACCTGTTTCGGTCTCTACAGAATTCTTTAGACAGTATTAGGTTAACATCAAGAGAGTACTGCCAAAACTACTCGTCGCATTTTTTCGATCATAAGTCCTAAAATTTCTACAGCAATGGGATCATGTCTACTACCTACAAGATGGCAGACAGTTATCTAACAAAATGGCACATATATATTGTAATTAAATGTAATTAAACTTTGAAAGTTTGTCTTGAATTTTCATATACAATACGAAGATTCTATACGATCTATGAATTATTTGCTTTTAAATAGTCAGTTGTTTTTTTTATAAGAATATTAATTTTCTTACTAATTGCACAATAAAAACTATTACATTTCATATATTATACTAAAGAAAAACCTGTTCTATTAAGGAAGAGTAACTACTTTAGATATGGCATTTTATATACAGCATGTTTTATAATTACCATGTGGCACGTTCTAAAATATTTTATTTTATTCTCTAGTCGTCTATATCCCTATTAAAATAAGATTCCCTCCCGGGAAAAACTGGTGCAGTTCCGTTCAACGTAAGTTATCAAAGATTAATGTAAGATAGGCCGAGATGTCATAAAACTAAGCAAAAATACTATACGTAATGTGACCATATTTTTATAACCAAAATGGTACGCTTGCATATCAGGTCGTATATTTTTTGTATCGGGCCCTTGTATAAATATTAAAATAATGAAATTAAAGCTAAAAAAAATGTGGACAGAATAGGAATAGGTAAAACTATGGACTTAAAACAAATGATAATTTATGCTCCGTTTGCAAATACAGGAAATTTTAGGGACAGACATCCTGAAAATGGGACTGTCTCATTTAAAATGGGATTTACGGTCACATTAGTTATCCAGTATGTTTTATCTTTAATCTGTTCTACAAGAAAATATGACTATACATGTGGCATATTGGTAAGGAAACCGTTTTACCGTGCCAGTGTCAGGGGTGCCAGTCCCACACAGCACAAGGCTTTGTGCGATCCACAAGTTGTTGCTTTGAGTCTAGACTAAAATGAAACATTTATTGATTTTTGGAATTTATTTTACTTTTCGAGTAAATACTTAAAATGTTTGTGATTCTTTATAGCATAATAATGTTTGAATACGGCTGTTATTATCGTCATCTTAGCTCGAATACGTCCCACGAAAATCACATCAAGATCGACCTTTGCAGTATTGAATAATAAATTGTAAGTGAACATTTGCAAAATGAAGTCATAGTAATTAAATTAAACTTCAAAATTATGTAAACCTATTCTTAAACACCATTTATGTATGTTTAAGAGTTTAAGCGACCGTAATTATCGCGCTATAATTACTTAGTATATAAATTGTAAATTCAGTTGTGTATTTGTCACCACATAGTTCTGCATAATTCGTTGGTTTTCAACTAATCGTCTTCATCATGCAATTTAAAGGTAATTTAAAATATTTAATATACACTCCTTTGCAAAAAAAGGGCGGTTTTCATTTTCTACATTTTTTTTGGTAATAATTTAGTTTTAAGGAGGTTTTAACAGCCTATGTTACTGGCACTTAATAAAGAGTCTGGGTATGAAATAAGATGATTCTAAATTTGAAAGTTACGCTTTTAAAAATAATAATCCCTATTTAGTTTGTAACTTTACTTAGTTTTGGCGGAATTGCGGTTAAAAGGTTATCAGGCAACTAAACCTGACTTAGCATTATTTTTAATAAAATAATTTGTTTGTCATATATTCCCACCCTATTGTGATATAAAACAGATATTTTTACGTAACCCTAATAACACCTCGAGTCATACAGTGTATCGTAAGGCAACACATACAGACAGATACTTAAACGGTGATTCCTATCATCCCCCTTCACAGTTAGCTATCGTGTGTAAATCTTTGTTGCAGAGAGCACGAGGAATCTGTGACGATAAACACCTGGCTGGCGAGCTGCAGCATGTCAAGCAGGTACTACGTGCAAACAAGCTGCCAGTTCCACGCCCCCGTCGCAGAGACCGAGTGAAACCACCCACAGTTGAGCGCCTTCCTGCAATATTACCTTATGTCAAAGGAGTCACTGACAAGATTGGCTACATCCTGAAACGCTCTTCCATTAAAACTTATTCTAAGCCACTGAAGAGGATTAGCCAATTCTTACCATCTGTCAAGTGCCAAATCCCTTTACAAGATGCAGGAGTATATAAACTTGACTGTGACTGTAGTCTCTCTTACATTGGACAAACAAAGAGATCCATAAGAACTCGGATCAAAGAACACATAGCCGATGTGAAGCACCGCCGTGACACTAGGTCTGCAGTCTGTGAACATAGTCAGGACCGCGCCCACCACAACATCAGCTTTGATAAACCACAAATCCTCGCAAAAGAACACCGATACCTGCCTAGAATGGTACGCGAGGCTATTGAGATTAAAAAACACAAAAATTTCAATAGAGAGGATGGCTGGGTGTTACCATCAAGCTGGGATCCTGTTATAAACATTATTAAAAACAAATCCAAAAAGACCACCACAAGACTGCAAGACACCGTGAGCTCATATTGTATAGATTTGACCCACAATAATAATAACTAAAGATAATTTTATAAATTAAAACCTTTTAGTAACATAAAGTAAGCCGCCTTCAAAATTAACTTTAATTTAGCATCATGTTACCTGAGTTTTCTTGCCGGATCTTTCTCAGTGTGACCGTGTTCCGATCCGGTGGTAGTATACTAGATTATTAGTTAGTTTTTAAATATAATTACTATTAATTTTAATGTTTAATTATTACTAACCATAAACAATATAATTTTTCCAAATTTTGTATCAAAATGTGGGTCAAAATTTAATAACTAATTTCTGTATCGGGTAGATAATTGTAAATTTTCTGCAGTAACTATGACTTGTTGGACGTGAGACATCTTAGTCCACCCGTGACCATGAATGCTGTAAAGTATTCGAAACGTCGGGTAATCAAAAATCAAATACAAACACGATAAAATCCGTAAAGTAGTTTTATTTAAAATGTATAATACTCGCGTAAACATCAGAAATCATAATATTATAAATGCGGAAGTAAGTTTGTTTGTTACGGTTTCACGCTTAAACCACTGAACCGATTTCAAAAATTCTTTCATGAATAGAAAGCTATGATATCAGGGAGCAAATTAGGCTATATTTTATTACGGTATTCCCAAGGGAAATACGCGGGTAAGGCGATTGAAACCGAAGCGAAGCGAGGGCGGATTGCTAGCATATAGATAAATCCTGAAAATGGTATCATTTTGGCGTTTATTTCTTATATTAGCTATGTAACTATATCCATCCGTGTTGTGATAGAGTAGGAATATAAATCTCCACCCTTTCTCTTGCCTGTGAGTGTAGTAAAAGACGACTAAGGGATCTGATGTATAGATAACATATAAGTATGCAAGTGAAGGAAAACTCGCGATAAAACCGTATGCCTACACGTCTGACCGGCGTGCTAAAGTAGATCAAATCTAGTGGATTTTGACTAAAGCCCAAGCCCAAGTGGGATTTACTTGAGATAATGACGATAAAGATTTTTATATATTAGGTCTTTACATATGAAATTGGCGTTTTGTACGAGAGGAATATAAAGTCATTTTTTTTTGTAAAATATATTTCATTAATCAAAGTATACACCGTTGTTATCTATGCACTTTTGCCATCTCATAGATAGTTCATTGATCCCTTTACTAAAAAAACCATGGGGGCGAGAATCAATAAACTCTTTAAAGGCGGTTTGGACTGCCGCATCGGAGTTGTTTTTTTTTTATTGTAAGAACTCGTCCAATTTCCGGAAAAATCTGTTGGAGCAAGGTCCGGGGAGTACGTTGGATGTCGTAGACATTCCAATTCTAGCTCATCTAACTTAGTGGATGTTTGTTGTGCAGTGTGTGGTCTTGCGTTGTCGTGAAGCAGCAGTGGCCTAGAGCGATTAACCAATCTCGGTTGTTTAGAAGCTAGTTCTTCCTTCATGGTTTGCAGTTGCTGCCAATAGATATCTGCCGTAATCGGTTGGCCACATTTAAGAAAGTTGTAGTGACCGACACCAGCCACCTATATTTCTGAGTAAATTTTCGTTTAGGGCAGGATTTGGCTGGGTCCCCAGGGTTCAGCCATTGTGACGAGCACTTCAGTTTATTGTACAGTATCCACTTTTTATCACAAGTAATGATTCGATTTAAAATCCTTTCAATATTGTGTCGGTTGTGCAAAGTAACACAGCAGTCGACGCATGTTTGCAAGTTCGATTCACTCAATTCATGAGGTACCCATCGTTTAAATTTTCTTACTTGCCCGATTAGCTTCAAGTGGATTAATGCAGTTTTGTCACTTAACCCGAAGCCTGCAGCTATCTCTGAAGTGCGTTGTGATGGATCCGCTTCCACAATAGCCTTTTAATTCTTCATTTTCCACTTTGGTCGCTGGCCGTCCACGGGGTTGGTTCTGAAGGTCGAAATTGCCAAATTTCCAGAACGAAAGCGTTGAAACTAAAAACGTACCGTGCTTTCTTTTGTGACACCAGCGCCGTACACATCATTAATCATTCGAGCTGTTTCTGCAGCACTGGTGCCAAGGTAGAACTCGTAAATATACCGATATTTCATGTTTTCCAATGAACGATAATCAGCGACGCCAAAGAAAAAAATAATGAGGAAAAACAACAGAATGACCGTTTTTAAAACTCAAATGTACTTACCAACTAAATAAATTTATAAATTTGAATTTGGAATTCTTAACCAAAGAGGAGATATTTCAGATCAAAGTGGTCACACACACATTTGTGTGATCTGAAATATCTTCTCTTTGGTTAAGAATTCCAAATTCAAATCACACACACACAAATGTGTGTGTGTGTGTGTGTGACCACTTTGAATCGAAACGTACACACACACGCAAATGTGTGTGTGTGTGTGGGTACGTTTCGATTACTGTAGTAAAACCAATTACATCATTTAATAAGGCTATCAAAAAATCATGCTATGCCTATATTTTTCCTCTAATTTTATTTCTAACTAGTCCATGAACAATGTTAACGAATTTGATATTAGTGTTATTTCTATTTAGGTAAACTTATAGTCTGTTGAGTAGATTATATAATTGGCACGTGACTGATAATTTCAGCACATTCTATGTTAAATTTAACTAAAGACAGTAAAAATATTCACATTACTCGAGTGCACGTTGTTTGTGATATTTTAAGTGAGTTGCTTTTTCATTAATTCATCTTTATAGTTCTAATGATTCGGTGAACACTAGGATTCTAGATTCACTGAGAACGAAATATCTTTGTATCATATAATGTAGTTTTGCCCAGACTAGGCACTTACTTGTTAATTAAATATCTTCAAAAATATGTATAAAAAAAAGATATATGCCAATTAAGTCGTCCTGGTTACATCATCTAAAAAGGAACTAAAATTAATTAATACAAATCAGTGTTATTTAACGTAGTAATCGTTAAAGCATTAAAGCATTCATCGTTTCTTCATTGGATTTTTGACACTTAACAGTAAGTTACTGTACCTTAGAATAATAACGTATAGAAGGATAGTGTCAATACTTCGAGGATTCGAAATTTGAATCTAAAAACACTAATGGCACGCAGGCGATTACACACGTACACACGCACACCATTATACAAATTATGAAATCAAATTTTGTTTTTATTAACATAAATCGTCGAAATACTTTTAAAAGTGACGTTAAAAACCTTTTTAAGTTTTACAAATGTGTTATGACACCATATGAATGCACAAACCGTCATAATTACCTATTTATTTTTTAAGAGTTGCGTACATACGTGCAGTACAATGACTTGTACATTACGGAACGGTTCCGGCGTAAGCTCCATTAGGCTCCAATTGAAATGCTTCACTTTTTGCGCACAAACTTACCTTCTATATGTTATTATTCTAAGTACTGTACCTATTATATTGTATTAGAGTGAATCGTTTTGTAAATCAGATTAGTAGAGCCAAGGGAATAGATATAATCAAAGAAGAAAAAATCTATAATAACCGCGACATCATTTATAAATTAATTATACCTAAAGATAGATTAGATGCCGTGTGGTGATGGAGTAAGAATACAATTCACCACCCCCTTTTCTTGGCCGTGGGTGTCGTAAAGGACGACTAAGGGATATAATATGTATATAACATCTATACAAGAGAAGGAAAACTAGAAATGAAACTCTATATCCACATGTCTGTCCAGCGCGGTTTAGTATGTCAAATTCCCTCCCACGATGGAGGAGGCTTGAGCTCAACAGTGGGATTAATATGGGCTGAAATGATGATGTTGATAAAGAAAAAAATTATTTATATTCTAAAAGCGACAAGAATAACTTCATAATTAATGTAAATTAAAATAATAATAAACTGCCACTTCGCTGAACTGCAGATCTCAGATATTCAGATCAAATGAGCTGAACTGTCAGCTAGGATGGTATCAAATTAATGTTACTAATTACTTTAAATGTCTGTAATAGCAGCGATGTCAGTCATACTGTGGACGCTTTTGTTTGAAACTGTTTTGTTTTTGATAGACTACGAGACAGGGTTGTGACGTGAATGGATCAAAATATTGTTTAAAGTAATTATTTAATTGTGGGTGACGGGAGCGGGGATTAGTCCATCACCCGCAGAGAGGCTGACCGCGTGACGGCGACCGACGTCCCGCGAGAGGGACATCGAGAGGAGAGGGTACCCCCTCAGGGTATTCTGTCGGGTCGACCATTGAAGACAAGAAACTCGGCTCTGGTGGTCGGCTCAACGACGAAGGCTACGTGCTATAGGTGGGTTATGGGACAGCGCGTCGCTTCTCTGTCGCCCCGGACGGAGGCGAGCGGCGGGGGCGCTGACCGTAGTCCACCCCCAAAAAAAATGAATAATATTTAATTACCCGTTTTGTATATGTTTTCTACGTGTGGTGACGGAGTTAAATACAATTCACCAGCTCCTTTCTTGCCCATGGGTGTCGTAAGAGACGACTAAGGGATATAATATGCATATAATATCTATGCAAGAGAAGAAACACTCGAAACAAAATCCTATACCAATACGTCTGACCAGCGTGGCATAGTAGGTCAATTCCCCTCCCATAATAGAGGAGGCCCGAGCCTAACTGTGGTACGTGTATGGGCTGAGATGATGATGAAGGGACGTTGATTCTAAATTGATTTTCTATTCACAATGGTAGAATTTTATATGAATTTCATTAGACTAACATGCTTTGTATATGCCTTCATGAAAGCTTTAAATTACATACAGTGGACCCGCAGTTAGGGATACGAAAAAAGTATCGATACTTTTAGGTATCGAGTACTTGTCTTTCGATACCGATACTTTTGTACTCGATACTTTCTATTCGATACTTTTACTCAATGAGTACTTTTAGGCAGGTATCGTATCGAACAAATTGTACAAAGTATCCATGTTAAATTTTACCTTACGTCTCATGCCTATGGTAACGCCATCTAGGTAAAGCGTAACGAACCTTCTAAAAAGTGTACTCCTAAAAAAAAAGCTCATCAAATCAGGACAAATTCCCCAAAAGAAAAGGTCATCACGACCTGGATTCAAGGAAAAGTACTCATTACTCGATACTTTGGAGTATCGATACTTCTGTTTCGATACTTTATTGAGTACGATACTTTTTCTTCGATACTACTCATGAGTACAGTATCGTTACTTTCGTTTCGATATCGTGTCCCTACCCGCAGTAATCCGGACCCTGTCTAATCCGGCACCCCTTGTAATCCGACATGTCTAGTATTATTGAATAACTAGCAACCCGCCCTCGCTTCGCTTCGGTTATAGGTTATAGTCGTTTTACCCGCGTAGTTCTTGTTCCCGTGGGAATACCAGGATAAAATATAGCCTAGTGTACGCCCTGATGTTATAGCTTTACATTGATGAAAGAATTTTTGAAATCGGTCCAGCCGTTTTGAAGATTACCCGGAACAAACAGACAGACAGACAGACAGACAGACAGACAGACAAAACATTTTTAATTGCTATTTTAGGCATAGGTGTCGTGCAAATAACCGTGTGAGCATGAAAAAAGGCTATTATTTTGACATTACAAACAGACACTCCAATTTTATTTATTGGTATAGATTTTTCGTCAAGTTGTGCTAATGTAAGTTATGCATGATTGAACAGGTTACAACTTGTACGCGACACTACTATTGTGCTTTTGTTTTGATTCTGATTGTTTAGTTTGAATTTGATTAGGTACATGTAATAGCGGTACGGACTAACGTGCGTTCATAGTTTACAGGTATACGTATACCGTATACCTGTCGGATTACAACGTACTCGTTTGTAAAAATACCCGGATTATAAGGGTTCATAGGCATAGACAAAGTCGATATTTCGACAGTGCCGTGCAAAATTTTTGTTGGATTACCGGGGGTCCACAGTATTGGCAACTGTATTCGAATGGTGATGGAGTAAAAATACAATTCACCACCTTCTTTATCCGCCATGGGTGTTCTAAATGGCGATTAAGGGTTTTAATATATAGATATCATCTATGCAAGAGCATGAAAACTCGTAATAAAGCCCTATACCAACCTGTCTGACCAGCGTGGTATAGTAGATCAATTTCCTTCTTAAAACTGTTTAAGAGAAAACTCGAAATATTGTCCTATTCCGTGTGGTGACGGAGAAAGAATTCACTACCCCCTCTCTTGCCCGTGGGTGGTATAAACGATGACTACGGACAACAAAACTCTTTACCAACATGTCTGACCAGCGTGGTAAAATAGGGTATAGAAGGTCAATTTCCATCCGTCCGTCTGTTTGTTTGAGGTAATCTTCAAAACGGATGGACCAATTTTGATAATATATTAATATCAAGTAGCTGTCTATATAAGGAGTAACTTAAGCTATATTTTATCCCGGTATTCCCACAGGAACGGGAACTACGCGGGTAAGGCGATTGAAACCGAAGCGAAGCAAGGGTGGGTTGCTAGTCTATCATATAATATTTTGTTGGCACATTCATATGTGATATATTTCAACGTCGCCAATCACATATAGATTATATCACGTATAGATTGTCAAACATTGTTGATTTATACATCATAGTTGATACGCCCACTTGTTTGTTACCAGACTGTGGTACTTTTTAGACGTTTCATATATCTTCTTTATATATACAGAGTGTATCAGGTTATGGGGCAACTGGTCAAACAGGCAATGATGGTAGGAATCCATGAAAAAAATTTGAAAAATATTGATTGGAAAAATATTGATTCATTAATGAATTAGAGACATGTAAATTTTCAATTTTGTCATTGATTTTTCATGTAAATCTGATTGAAATGTATAAAGTCAGTAATACTTAATCTGCGACATATTCGTACTTTGTTAAATGTTCAATAGAAATTGAATAAATTAATGATTACGTTCGTATAAGCAAGACAAACTTCGTTTTAAATCAGCTGATCGGCTGATGCCGTTGGCGGCTCGCGTTTGTACCTATGCTGTCATTGAAGCGTTTGCGCAATTCAGATATAAATGAATGAAATTATACTGTCGAAGCTTTACATGCCGACATGTATCCTGTCTGTGCATGCCAACATAATACGTAACATTTAAGGCATAGACTCTTAGACACACATTTTTGAAATCACTATAACTGTTATGTTTTATTGTTTTTTGTGTAATATACATTCTAATTACGATATCTGGCCGTTAAACTACAACATACTCAAACAGTTGCCCCATAACCTGATACAGCCTGTATATATTTCTTGTGCACCTGTATGTCACTGAACTCCTTCTAAACCGCTGGACCGATGTTGATGAATTTTTTTTATGTGTGTCCAAGGGGTTTAGAGAATGGTTTAAATTCACAATTGCAACCGGTAGGTGGACTGCTGTCGATTTCAAGGCGAATTCCTTATATATATTTCTTAAAACGAGGTTTAAGGCAGTTAGCCTTGCTGTGCCCTTAGTTAGCAAAGGTTTGTGTGCGGCACTATCTCTTACCATCAGCTGCTTGCTCGTTTACCATCGAAATAAATAAAAAAAAAAAAATACTGGAAGATAGGTTCTAAAAAAAACTTTTACAGAAAATCAACATTATATTTGAATACAGCTAGATTTAGAACATAGCTTGAACATAGATTTCTTTGTAGTTTCCTCTCATTATGGAAGAAACTTGAGGCTAGCAGTGGGCTGTATTGAGCTGTAATAATAATCGTTATAGAAGATAGGCATAGATGGATTGATAAACTTATAAAATGGTACTAATTTAGCTTTTATTTCGTACTAGCAACCCGCCCTCGCTTCGCTTCGGTTTCGGTCGCTTTACCCGCGCCGTAGTGCCCGTTCCTGTGAGAATACCGGGATAAAATATAGCCCATGTTACTCCCTGATATTATAGCTTTCCATTGGTGAAAGAATTTTTGAAATCGGTTCGGTGGTTTAAGCGTGAAAGCGTTACAAACAAACAAACAAACATCCTTACTTTCGCATTTATAATATTAGTATGGATTAGCAACCCGCCCTCGCTTCGCTACGGTTTCAGTCGTCTTACCCGCGTAGTTACCGTTCCCGTGGGAATACCAGGATGAAATATAGCCTATGTTACTCCCTGATATTATAGCTTTCCATTGGTGAAAGAATTTTTGAAATCAGTTCGGTGGTTTAAGCGTGAAAGCGTAACAAAGAAACAAACTTACTTTCGCATTTATAATATTAGTAAGGATGATTGGACTTTATAATATAAATAGCCTTTGAAAAAATAGCCAGTATTTTATTTTATAAGAAAAGAAATGTATGTAATTGGTATTCGCGTAATAAAAACTATTCGACTGTATATCCTTACTAATATTATAAATACGAAAGTAAGTTTGTTTGTTACGCTTTCACGCTTAAACCATCGAATCGATTTTAAAAATTCTTTCACCGATAGAAAGCTATAATATCAGACAGTTACATAGGCTATATTTTATCACGGTATTCCTATGGGAACGGGAACGCCGCGGTTAATGCGACTAAAACCGAAGCGAAACGAGGGCGGATTGCTCGTGGCTAATAAATAAACCCGTCTAATTAATGAAAGGTAACCAGTTTAGGATATGGTATTTTATTTACAGCGTGTTTTATAACTACTAACTGGCGCCTCCTTTAGTACATGTCCTTTCTCCAACTCTGAAGGGGATCCACACAGCAGAAGTGTCAAAGAAACTAATATAGTGATAAGACCACACCGTTGATAGTTGTTATTCTACAGCCGCGGGCCAGTTCATTCGGGGTATTTTTTTTAATACAAACGGTGGCAAACGAGCAAACAGTACACCTGATGGTAAGTGTTGCTGCCGCTCATGGACCTTTACAAGGCCGCTGCCTACTGTGAAGAAAGTGAAGGGAGTGTGAATGAGTGCATTGAGGCTCGGTGATACCAAGGGCACCAGAAAAACCCTCCACACGCAAACACCCTCAGAAAGTTGGGCTGCCGGCTCTCTCCCTCACCGAACGAAGCACAGTAATTAATTGCTACTACTCAGACGTCGATTTTCTGCGAGAGTGTGTTACTATCTGTATATAGTATTTCTATTTCTATGTATATGTATATATATATGTATATTGTTTGTGTATATTGTGTATAAGAACAAATTTGCTATATTTGGATAACCAAATTTTACAAATTACCACTTACAATGTATTGCACCTGCCTAAATTATTTCTGCTCCACCCGAGGTTGACTGTTTGAAAATGCCTAAGGCATTAAGTCCGCCTTGTACCTTATTTTTGTGTGCTAAAGTTTTAATAAATAAATAAAAAATTTAAATGATCGTAATTATAAAGATATATGTACTACTTAAAATACAAATTAAACTGTGTATCAAATTTTCTCCTCATTTGTGTGAAAATTCGTTGAAATTTTACAAACCAGCGAACAATGAAATTTCAAGGTAAGATCGTATATTCAATTTAAATTTGTTAATATATTATGAAAATAATATATATTGTGAAGATCATAACAATAGGTACTGCAGAAGTGATTGAGATATTTTATAACAAAAACACACGAAATAAACTATCGTAGTTATCTTATTATCGAAATGTTAAACCATAGCCTAATATTTTGCAATATATTTATTTGTAAAAATGAAACTTTTTTGAAACTAAAGCCACCATACAGTCCCGCCACAGTCACTCCTATAAGCCAGGATCCCCAATGGTCTCCCTAAAATACACCGAATTTTGAACCTCTGCATAGAATAATTAGCTAATTGTCCTCCAATTACGAAGCAGAAGAGAATCAGCAATAGCAAACGAAGAAAAAGAAAATAATTTCCATGTCAATATACTTCAATATACAGCTTTTGATGTGAAACGTCTATAGGTGAAGGTGAACCTGATCGTTGGCGTGGCGTTAACGCCACACTTTGTGTAAAGAAACCATAACCTGATTTAAAATTTTGGACAACGCCATCTAGTGAGCTCAAAACAAATTATTAATCTAAACATATGCCTATAATGTATACAATTCTACACAATAATTTCAATGTTTTACATCTGCCAGGGGTCTGAGCGACAATTCCCTTTTTTGTTACTGGTTGACAACATGGAGCTTATATGTATGTAACAACATATGAGGTCTATGTTTTCGTTATGCGATTGCGAATGTTCGCTGTAGTGCCCAGTTAGTGCCCATCTAGGGCCAGTAGACAACAATAGCCTCGCCCTATGAGAAATTATCCTAATCTTATCTAACAGTAAGTGATAAAAAAATAATATTACTTTTTTTCAGTTGGGTATTTATTTTGGAGCCTTTTCGTTATGGCGTTCTGCTTAACGCTAAAGTGTTCAGCTGAAAATTATCCGGCAGATGTGGCAGCAATACTTTCACGAGGACCAGCAATTGGTATTCCTGTTATATTTCGACATCCGACAAAGTAGAAGCGATTAATTATATCAAAAATGTATTTAGACCCTTTTGATAATTATAATTAATTATTGGTGTTAGTTTTATTTATGTACCATGTGGCTTCAGAATAACAGGCGTCTTTTACTCCTCATAAGAGTTATTATAAATATCCGCTTTTTCGACAGGCTATATAGTCTGGACAAATACAATTTACATACAGCCTATACGGCCTAAACGCCGTTTTACTTTCTCATTGCCAGTTGAGCTGATTAACCTTAAGGGTACCGTCCCCTTGCTTCAGAAGGGGCGTTGGGGAGGGGCGGTATCCGAAAGGGTAACCCGCCGGGCTAGCCACGGACGACAAGGAAATCAGTAGCCGTGGTCGGAAACGATGGAAATATGATGGGTTAATGCGTGTGCCGCCCTTATGTCGCCTCGGACGGGTTGGAAAGCGTGTATACTGAACATAGCCAACCCAAAAAAAGGATGCCGTCCCCTGTGGTTCCTCGAGTGGTTTACTATGATTAAACCTCATTAAGGTGGCTGGATGATAAATGAGGAATGTTGATTGGTTTATGAAAGACAAAGAGAAGAAAGAAAGAAAGAAAAATAATTCATTACTCCTTTACGGGAGGGACACCTACAAGAACAGAATAAAAGTACAATAGCATAAAAATCAATAAATAATATAATAAGATAAAACACAGCGAAAATAACAATATTAGGGTCCCCTTCGCAAAAGAGGAAAAGGATAGCTGCTCAGCATACTGTTGAGGTATTTACTCGGTAAAGTGAATACCACAACGCTGTTATTATGCAGCGTCCTGCAACGTTCGTCAGCGATGCGCAGGCAGCAGAGTATAAAAGATACTTTCAAACCATAGCTATCTTTTTGCAAATAATAATATATTGCAATAATTAACCTAATTAACTTAAATTTATGGATGGAATAATCCTTACTAATATTATAAATGCGAAAGTAAATTTGTTTGTTTGTTTGTTACGCTTACACGCTTAAACCACCGAACCGATTCCAAAAGCTATAATATCAGGGAGTAACATAGGCTATGTTTAATCCCGGTATTCCCACAGGAACGAGAATTGCGCGGGTAACGCGACTGAAAACGAAGTGAAGCGAGGGCGGGTTGCTATTACCTAATAATCTATATTATTTATTTTTGTTGATTTATTAATAATTGACATGACATTTGAGCAATTTTAGGTATGCGTCTTTATAAAACAATGTTCTTTCATAACCACGTGTTTAAAGGTAAAGTTTTTAGTACGATTTATTTTAGTGTCCGACTGTAATAGGATTTTCTACCTAAACCGGAAACAAATCTTTAGTATACGAGTATATCTCAATTTAGAGGAAACAGAAACTTTTTTAGATATGTTAAGAATTAATTATGTACTGAATTCAACTTATTTTATATACTTATATGCAAAGGGTTACATATGGTGTAGCTTAACTTAGTCTCGGCGCTTTCGCCGATATTGCTTTTCTTGCATATCAATGATATGCTCCCTATGAGAAAATATGCAGGTGACAACATGGATGACGAGGGATAAACCTATGAGAATAATCCTTGCGAATATAACTTAGTTCACTTAAATCCCACAAAGTCACAAATTTACCATTCGACGTCGTAGCAGGCTTCATCCATTTTTCCTAGAAATGTTGTGATTTTCAAATTTAAGTTTGTAATTTCTAGTCTTAACGATAATTTCTCCCATTTAATTACGGGATTTCAAATCATTTACCATGTATAAACTCGGCGACGACATTTACATATTGTCAGTCATCCATCCATCTATCAGCCTGTAGACGTCCACTGCTGGAGATAGGCCTCCTCATGAGAATGCTACTTAAAACGGTTCTGTGCCGCTTGCATCCAACGGTTCCCTGAGACTTCAAATAATAAGTCTTTACCTATGTAATTGCCGTTCTGCAGTACTGGCCATTTCAAATCAAAATAATTTTGTTTGGCTAAGAATTCTAATTTCAAATTAATTTTATTTTAAAACATGGAATTCATTTTCCAAAAGTAGTCATTTGTTTATTGATTAGTGTTACGTTTTCATCGCATTTCAATCTTTTTCGTCATCATGGATACGTTAAAAATTCGAGTAATTATGGAATATGAGTATCGTCGTGGCAGCAACGCGACACAAGGGGCATGCAACATCAACGACGTTTACGGAGCTAATACTACAAACCAACGCACCGCCTGTTATTGGTTTGCTCGCTTCCGTTCTGGAAATTTCGACCTGAAAAATAAAGCTCGCGGTCGTCCGAAGACTTTGGTCGACAATGACGAATTAAAGCCGATTGTGGAAGCCGATGATACACAATCTACGACTGAATTAGCAGCAGCTTTCGACGTTAGCGTCAAAACAATATTGGTCCATTTGCGTCAAATTGGCAAGGTAAGAAAGCTTGACAAATGGGTGCCCCACGAACTCAATGATCGCCAGCGTGAAGTACGCGTCGAGACATGCCTTGCATTGCTCAACAGACACACAAATGAAGGAATTTTGAAACGCATTGTTACTTGCGATGAAAAATGGATTCTGTTTGATAACTGCAAGCGCTCAGCAAGTTGGTTGGATCCTGGTTCAGCACCTAAACAATGCCCTAAACGAAAACTTACCCCTAGAAAAGTGATGGTCACTGTTTGGTGGTCTAGCGCCGGTGTGATTTATCACAGCTTCTTACCAAACGGGATGAGCATTACTGCAGATGTGTACTGTGAAGAACTGAACACAATGATGGAGAGGCTGGCACATCTCCAACCAGCATTGGTCAATCGCTCGTCTCCGCTGCTCCTGCACGACAATGCGCGACCTCATACTGCACAGCAGACGGTCTCCAAGTTGCAAGAACTGGGGTTGGAAGCTCTCCGTTATCCGCCATACTCACCAGACCTTGCGCCTACAGACTACTTCTTTTTCCAGAATTTGGATAACTTTTTGGCAGGAAAGAAATTCAATACCCGAGAGGCAGTACAAAATGCCTTTGAAGAATTTGTTGCCTCCCGTCCAGCTGATTTCTTTAAGAAGGACATCAATAAACTGCCGCTGCGTTGGCAAAGATGCATTGATTGCATGGGCGATTACTTCAATTAATACAAATAAAAAATACATGAAAAAAATATCGTTTAATTTTTTTCATACATAACGGCAATTTCATAGGTAAAGACCTAATATATCGTTGATCCACCTGGTAGGGAGTCGTCTTACGCGGTGTCGTGCGATTCGTGGCCGCCACTAATGAGTGGTAGGCATGGCAATGGCTATGCCTACCCATTGCCATTTCAACATGCTAATTCTTGTTGTTTTAATTCATATATGTTATCGCCCATCGAAAGGTGGCAACTCGGAGTTTGCTGTGACAACATTCGTAGCTGTGAATCATCACACTTGAGTGGTTTAATAGCGAAAAAAAAGAGCGTGCGTATAGAATACGCATGTCAGAAGTGAAACTTCTTTGGTGCCACGTGCTTCTCACTCGCTTGCTCCCTATCTCGCTCCATGGCTATGTGCTTCGTGCTATGTTCGCCCTATCTCACTCTCTCTCAATCGGTCTCTATCACTCTCGCTCTTTTTGGACGAAAACGTCCCACATTTTTTTTATTAAAAATCCCTTTTCCTTTAATAATTTTATTACAAATAAATATAATCATTATTTATTAGTCAACATATTCATCTTTAAGTAATTAGCTATTGCAAAAAAAATTGCATGAATAATAATTAAATTTGCTATATTTCTATTGCGTTAACAGTTGTAATATTTCAATTTATAACAAAACAAGCGAGTAAAATACATAGTAATAAAATAGAATAACAAAATAATATAATTACACTACATGTATTTAATTTACCACAATTTCCCTTATTAAAAAAAAAAAACAATAATAAATTATGACTTATAAACACAAACATGTCTTTTTGTGCTAGGCTATGGTCGGGATTCATCTCGGCTAATTAGTCCACCATACGGCCCTAAAAGCTACCGTATCCCTTCCATTCGCCATTGGCCTGACCACTGGTACCGATTCCATAACCTCAGTAGTCCGCCTGGGGGAAGACACTAGCATACCTACACATAAATTAGATCCCTTGTTTAAATTATCCCCTGCAATTAATCATTGAATTATATATATAAATTTATTATCCCAATAATTAAAATCTTAAATTAAACTTAATGAATATTTGTTCGGTACTGGTGCCTCTTGGACAATCTTAGTTCTAATTTAAATTAATAATTTAGTTTAAAATGCGGCCATTTTATCATTATGATTCTAAATAAATTATAAAATAAATTACCTTCTAGCCCGTAATCCCTTCACTAAGTATAAGATACAAATAGTAAATTCATAAAATATTTTAAATAAAACAGATTGTAATTATTGCATAAATCTATGCCGTGACTTCTCTTTGGTTTTCAACGATACTTGTAACCACGTTGCCTGTAGTTTTACCTTTCTCCTCTTCAGCTTCAGCTAAAACTCTATTAATGATATTAGCACAATCCTTATTTTCAATGATGCTAACGTGATTACCTTCCAAGTAGTGAATAAAGACAACGGCCGATGTAAATTTATCTAGGCCGTAGTTCTCATCGACGGCTATGAACGGCGGTGTTTCTTTAGGCCTTAGTAGTACAATAGGTGAGGTTAGTTTCTTAAATTCTTTGGCATTGAAATTTAAAACAACTTTCAAACGATCGAAGCAAACCTTAGCCATATTAGCCATGAATTTATCAGAGTAATTGCCTTGGACTGGTGACGATTTCAAAGTGAGTGCCACTCTTTCGTCATAAGATTCTATTTCGTTTAGTTTCACTATGAGATCGTGGGTAATGTTGTTATTGGGAGCAGCAATATCAACCGTATGACATAGCAAACTGTTCTGTAGCTCGTTGTCATTCTTAAAGCTGATGGTCATAGTCAATATTGCATACAGGAAATCTGGAGCACCGTCTAATAAGAATACTGTTCCTTTCAAACCTGTGAAATGATAAATTTAACTTAAAGTAAACGTTCAAGCATCAAATGTTCAATCAATCCATTAAATAATTTACAATCTGATCATTCTTAATCAAAATTTTCTAATAGGTTCGATTTTGTTTTGTTTCCACCTCTTATCGATATCCACTGGTATATGCACCTTAACTAAGTGGAGTTAAGCCATAGTTGCTACGTTTAGTAAGTTACAAAAGAATACTGCTGGTCATTCTTGATGATTCGTCAATTTTTATGACTACCATGAGGAAGTAAGAGATGCCAACAGATTGCATTTCTGACCGTACGTATATTATTTAAATGCTTACGTGTAGTATTTAAATGCTTGGTGATTCGTCAATTTTTATGACTGCCATGAGTAAGTAAGAAGTGCCAACACATTGTATTTTTGACCATGTGTAGTATTTAAATGCTTGGTGATTCGTCAATTTTTATGACTACCATGAGTAAGTAAGAAGTGCCAACACATTGTATTTTTGACCACTTGTAGTATTTAAATGCTTGGTGATTCATTAATTTTTATGACTACCATGAGAAATTAAGAGGTGCCAATGCATTGCGTTCCTGATCCATATGTGTGATACACGTGTAGTATTTAAATGCGAAAGTGAAATTCATTCATTTCGTCGCAATACGTGCGCAAAAGTGCTGGGCGCAAGCAATACAATAGAATAGAAATGTACCTTACTATACAATGCTCGTCATAGAGGTTGGTATAGGGTTTTGTTTCACATTTTCCTTTTCTTTCAAATGCGTATTATATCCCTTAGTAATCTTTTATGATATCCACAGGCAAGATTAAATGTAAAATTCAGGTAGCGAAAAATACACATTTTTCACTATTATTGCGTTTCATATATCATCATCGTGATTCAGTTTTCACTATATATTCTTGGAAGTAGGCCACCCCCTTAAAATAATAACGTATAGAAGGATAGTGTTGATACTTAAACGATCAAAAACATGAAGCTAAAAATACTACATGTGCGCAGGCGATTACACACGTACACACGCACACTATACAAATTATGAAATCAAATTTTGCTTTTATTAACACAAAACGTCGAAATACTTTTAAAAGTAATGTTAAATTTTTATGTTTTTCAAATTGTGACACCATTTGAATGCACAAACCGTCATAATTACCTATTTATTTTTTAAGAGTTGCGTACCGTGCAGTACAGTAACCTTTACAATACGGAACGGTCCGGCGTAAGCTCCATTAGGCTCCAATTTAAATGCTTCATTGTTTGTGCGCGGACTTACCTTATATACGTTATTATTCTAAGGCCACCCCACAGAATGTCATATTATGGTCATTACCTACTGGATGGGATTACTTGCTAAGCGGCTTGGCGACTGCAGTAATGTGTGTTATTGCCCAGAAGAGCGCTACTACCCGCCCTTTAAGTGGTCCATCGATTTTAATGACTCCCATGATCAAATAAGGGGTAGGGATGAACCAATACCACCTAGGTATCGATACCTTTAATCGATACCGTATCGGTTAAGTAACAGTACTCAATTAGTATCGATTGAAAAGTATCGATACTTACTAGTATCGAATCCTTTCCATTCGATACTAGTACTCAGTATCGAATGGACTAACGTTCGATACCGAGTATTAGGATCGAATGAAAAGTATCGATACCATATAAGTACTAATAAAGGGTGGTAATAGCTATTCTTAACCTGTCACCACGTGAGATAATAATAGGTTTTTTTTCATAGATATATTAATATATATATATCTATGAAAAAAACCCAAATCTATGAAAAAAAAAGTTAATTCTTTATGTATTCTTCTGTTCGTGCGTAACTGTGGTAACTGTGACTGAACTCCTCCTAAATAGCTGGATCAATATTGATATTTTTTTTGGATATTGCAATGGATTCGAGAATGGTTTAGATCAGTGGTGGGCAAACTTTTTTAATGGCGGGCCACAAAGTTTAAGAAATTCTAGAGGAGGGCCAGATTTATAGAAAAATGCATTTTATATTAAAGCTTTTTAATAAATAAAATACCTTTTACTTTTACGCCTTGTTAGGCGTATGAGACATATGGAATTATCTTTGATTTGCCATAATATTTTCGATAGTGAAAACTTTTCAATTATAAACATCAGATCTTAGAATAATAACGTATAGAAGGTAAGTTCACGCTCAAAAAGTGAGGCATTTCAATTGGAGCCTAATGGAGCTTACGCCGGCACCGTTCCGTAATGTACAAGTCATTGTACTGCACGTACGTACGCAACTCTTAAAAAATAAATTGATAATTATGACGGTTTGTGCATTCAAATGGTGTCACAACACATTTGAAAAACTTAAAAAGGTTTTTAACATTACTTTTAAAAGTATTTCGACGATTTATGTTAATAAAAACGAAATTTGATTTCATAATTTGTATAGTGGTTTGCGTGTGTACGTGTGTAATCATCTGCGCGCCATTAGTATTTTTAGATTCAAATTTTGAAAGATCGAAGTATTGACACTATCCTTCTATACGTTATTATTCTAAGCATCAGATTTTATTTTTCGCGCCAAAATGCTGACTAGAATATTTAGGATGGATGGACTCTCGGCGGGCCGGATTAAATACTTTCGCGGGCCGGAGTTGGCCCGCGGGCCCTACTTTGCCATCACGGTTTGGATTAATAATTCGACCCAGTATGTGGCGCTGTGATCGATTTCAATTTAATTTTAATTTTGATTTCTACAAAACAGCGTCTGTCGGGTAAACTAGTGTACCTATATATGTATTTCTGAGTGCTAACGGTATTTTATATTATTCATCGCCCCTTTCTAGCTGGTGGGTATCGTAAAAGATGATTAAGGAGTATTGTATGCAGATGGAAATAAACCCATATACCATCTCCTCTGACCAGTGATATAGTAAGTCATTTTCTCTCCCATTATGAAGGTGGCTCGAGCTCAGCAGTAGGATGTAAATATATCACCGTGGTATAGTAAGTATATTCCTTTCATATTATGGACGAGGTTCGAGCTTAATAGTAGGATTTATATGAACTGAGATGCTTTATGTGTGGTGACGGAGTAAGAATACAATTCACCACTCCTTATTTTGCCCGTGGATGTCGTACAAGACGACTAAGGAATATAATATGCACATAAGGTCTGAGAAAAAGAAGGAAAACTCGAAATAAAACCCTATACCAACATGTCTGACCAGCATGGTACAGTGGGAGGGAATCTGACCTGATTCCCTCCCACTGTAGAGGAGGCGCGAGCCCAACAGTGGGACGTATGTGGGCTGCGATGATGAGATGATGATGATGATTAAATGGACAATGCATATGAACAGCACATGAATTAGAATGTAGGCATTTCACCATATATGCTTGGACCTTAATGTAATTAATATAACAAATTACCATCGCTTTCCAGTCTTGATGCTAACTTCATTATGATTAGAGCACCAAAACTGTATCCGAGTAACCAGAATGGAGCGCCAGGAGCAAGCCTTGAGACAACAGTCTGAAACAATGGGTTTGCGAAAATTATGTATCTACATATTTTGTTTGAACACACACGTCGTTCGGCAGAATTAATTGTAATATTAACATTAACAATATCCATAATACAATAGTCACAGTTTTGGTCATTTCATCAGTTGCTTTGACAACACTAAACTTATTTATAACAGAAACATTTGACCACGTCAACAAAAAAAAAACAGTAACGTAGCAATAGACTTTAACTGTAATCAGGTCACGGTCTGATTGATTTGAAAGAACATAAAAATAACTTCATACAAATACATGTTTATAAATGAACTCTTTATTTATCGTAATATTTAATATACAACACACTTTAAAAAATAAAAAAAAAAAACTAGAGAAAAATAAGATCCCGATTGAATAAAATACAAGGCGACATCTTACTTGGTATAAAATATAAAACAACTTTTTTATAAGCAGTCTCAATTACTTAATTTTTAAATTTTCAACCGAACTTCGAATGTTGATTCGACACATGACGGCCGCTATTTATCGCCTAATTCAATGAATTATTTAATTTTTGTTTTGTAGGTGTTCTTGAGTTAGATTCCCGGATAGCTGTTTTGCAATCATAATTAGGCCCAGTAAATAGCACTGTGATTTATTTGTTCAAATTTAAAATTCTATCCGGCCAAATAGTTTTATGTCACGACCGTAAAATAATAATTTTGTTTCTGATATTTCACGCTTACCTGGTACAATCTATCAACCATCTGGTCGATGTTTTCGTTGGGGTGCTCTATTCCAAGTTGTAGAACGCAAACCTTGATCTTCAACCTTCGGCACAAAGGCTCCAGTACAGCGGCAGAGCCCTCCAAACCTGGCAGCATGAACATCACGCGATCCATTACGTGGATGGCTTCTTCACCCTAGGAAATTAAAATATTATATTGTGTTAAATTTTACAATATTGCCCCTCCGCTTGCGTAGACGAATTCTATTTGCGTTAGTGTTACATGATTATTTTAAACTAAGAAATAGTATTACGTACATTACTTTTTGTCTTTGTTTAAACTTCTTTGTGGACTAGAAATAACATTATCATAAGCTAATATAACCTCCTATTATGGAGCTCCTATTATAAACTGGAATGATATAAATATAGAAGAATTCCTTTAGATATTACATTTTGCGCCTGATGCCGCCCTAGCGAAGGCTGCGGGTGACCGGACCGGAGATTTAGTCCGTCACTCGCGGAGAGGCTGACCTCGCGATGGCGACCGACGTCCCCGGGAAGGGAATGTCGATGGGAGAGCGTACCCTCTCGGGGTATTCCGTCAGGCCGACCACCGAAGTCAAGGAACTCTGTACCGGCCGGTCGGCCCAACGGCGAAGGCAACATGCTATCGTGTGGGTTACGGGGTCGCGCACTACTTTTCTGTCGCTCCAGACGGAGCCGGGCTGTGGGTGCGGTGTGCTATGATGGACAGCTAAGGGTTTCACCAGGAGAATGGTTGGAAACCTATAACACTATACTGCGATCGCTTGTACCCCTGATATGCGTGGCGTTTACTATTTTTTCAAATGATTGACACAATAAGAAGAAGGCTTCAGGTCCAGTTGTGGATGCCTAAAAGTTAGATGATGATGGTATATAAATATTTGTTATAAGACCTTTTTATTAATTGCAACTCACCTCGACTCCGTCATTGACCATGGTTGGCGTGTAGATGAATGGTTCCGAAATCAGCTTTTCTTCACCAAAGTTCTTCATTAGTACCTTGAGACCAGCTGCAGCTTCAGCGTTAATGGGACGAGTAGCTGCTGTTGATGCTTCTGCTTCTCTTTGGGCTGTCAGTTCTTCCAATCTATTCAAAGAAAGTACTGTCATTATTCTATCAGTTACATTATGATGTCTTTGAAGTATAAACAGATTTAGCATATTATAACATTTTCAAGGGGCGATGGTGATCTGATTTCTATAAATTAAAAGAGAACTATATCCTAATGTTAAAATAATATACACATAATACTGTTTCGGATACTCTAAAGAAAATGAAAAAGGAATACGATATTCTCAAGATAATAATTAATTTTTGCATGTGCCCAAAACTAAATCCATTTTACACCGAAGATCTTAAATGCGGATTACCATTAAATTATATATATCTTACCTCGCAAACGTGAGCGTCCTAATATCTTGTGCAGTAAGGAAGACTTCAAACTCTCTCTCCAATGTCTGCTTAATTTCCACCGCCATCATACTGTCCATACCCAATTCAGCTAAAGATACCTGTTGCGATACTGTCTTCAAATCCTTGATACCTGGAGCAAATTTATAATTTTTATAGCATATGCCGTGTTTAATTAATTTCATGGACTTGTTATAATACTTCATATATTTTTCGAAGTTTTTTTGGGAAACCGCCATGGATTGACATTTATACTCGGAATACGTTAATGCATGTAAGTGTACCTCCGCTTTTTGCAGTTGAACTATTGTACTACTGTACTCCATTATGTCACCTTGGTTAGGGCAGCATAGTCATCCTTAATTTGCCATACACCTGTTCTACACCTTTCCAGCGAAGCCCTAGTACAAAAGTACCTGATACATTGAACCCACCCAATATGTGATGAACTATTTGGCACTCTTTTTAAGTCGCTTTTCTTTTCGACATTTGTGTACTCTGTAAATTTTCTTCTTCTGACAAAATCATATACTGATTCATTCTAAAGCTTATAAATAGATCACTGTGTATCCATATATATATAATTAAATATATGGATGGTTATGGAACATTAATGGATCATAACTAGACGTCATTCGATATGCTTTTTTGCTGGTTATTTTGTGGAAGAACACCGTCCGTCCCGTCTGGGGTGACAAGATGGCAGCGCATAATCTCATAAGCTATCCTATTCCCTTCTCTTTGTCATTAATACCGAATCCTTGGCCTGTCCATTATTGATCGCCCGGTGATTATTACTTGACTATATATTATAACTAGAAACCCGCCCTCGCTTCGCTTCGGTTTTAGTCGTTTTACCCGCGTAGTTCCCATTCCCGTGGGAATACCGGGATAAAATATAGCCTAGGTTACTCCCTAATATTATAGCTTTCCATTGGTGAAAGAATTTTTGAAATCAGTGCAGCCGCTTTGAAGATTACCCGGAACCAACAGACAGACAGACAGACAAAAAATTTTTAATCTGTATTTTAGGCATAGGTGTTGTGCAAATAACCGTGTGAGCATTAAAAAAGCCTATTATTTTGACATTACAAACAGACACTCCAATTTTATTTATTGGTATAGATATAGACTATGACTGCCTAAATTTTTGAACGACAGGGAAGGTAATATCTCTCTTACCCATAATCTGAGCTACAGCATCAACAATATTGCCGCATCCTGAGCCACCTGCTTTCTTTTCTGCTACTACAATGGATGAGACGATGGGAGCATCCTGTTTCATAAATTTGTCCAACGAAAGTAGACATGAAGAAATTCTTTGCTGAAGGGTTCCACCAATTTCTAGTTGGACATCCTCATCTTGCATATCTGCTACCAGACCGACCTAAAAAACAGTTGGGAAAATTTAAAATCCAAACGTTTCGAATTATTCTATCGCAAAATAGTGTGAGAATCATTAACATCGAAAATTTGAGGGATAAACCCACCAGATATAAGAAAAATCTCTTGATCAAACGCGCTTACTATGCACTAAAGGTGTAATTAATTTATTTCAGCCCCTAGTATTATGAAAAGCATTAATTTTATTTTTATGTGGTGGTTTATTAGCAGAATTTGCTACAATTACTCATACTTAATACTTAATTACTCATATCCCTAAATCATCTCTTTTGATACCTATGGGGCAAAAAAAGGAGTAGTGACATATTAGAATCTAAAAACATTACAGAGAATATGATGCAGTTAATACATTAATGATAATTATCAGCTTAATATAAGTGCAATTACCTTTAATAACTACTATTAGCATTTTTTGAGCTTTAATAAATTTAGGCATTTACTTACATCACCAACAGCTCCCCATTGCACAGCTAAAGCTGGTAGACCAGCCTCCTGTCTCAATTCGCAAATTCTCTCCATAACAGAGTTAGAGAGACCGTAGTTAGTTTGTCCAGCGTTACCGCGACCACATGATACAGACGAGAAGATTACGAAGTCCCTAAAATATAATTTTATTGTAATTACAATCCATAAATTGTATTTGAATGCGTTTTCTACTATATCGTTATTATAAAATTATTATCAAGTTATTATTAATCGAAATTATCTGTACCAGCTTTTTTAAAATAATCTATATTGTTTGAATCAAAAATTACATTCTAGTGTTAGATAACTTGAGAGAGCCAAATTGACTTACTGTATATATATACCCAGTTTCTGAATAAGAATAATAATAATCTTTATACGATACTATATAACTTTTCACAATTTTGTTCGCTAGTTTAATTCCAAACTAGCATAAGCTAAATGTTGAGAACCGGCTCCACTTTGAAAATGTGTAAATAAACAGCGGGGCTTTTACGAGTTTGACATAAAGTCTCATATAGAATTTTACTTATTTTGCAGTTATCTGCTTATGTCTTTTACTCGTTTCTAACTACATCTAACAATAATAATTCAATAAAGCTGTATAACTTTTTTTCCTTATTTTAAAAGACTATATCGTGCACTAAAGAAATAATCCTTGTATTGCGGAAACCTTTACGTTTAACAAGCAAAAATTATATTCAGAATCAGAACAACAATTTATGGATAGCACAAAGTATTGTGCTTGCCTGGGAATCGAACTCGCGACATTGGCATAGTAGGTCGGTACCTTAATGTAATCTTAACTGCACCATCAGTGCAGTCGGTTTCGTCAATTTCATTTTACTTACTTCAATCCTGGGCACAATTCTCTTGATAATTTATCCAGGTGCATAGTCGCTACAGCTTTGGGTCCATACGAAGTCTTAAACGTCTCTGGGGTCTGATTTTGGAAAATAGAGTCCTTCAGAATTACAGCTAGATTAAAGATAGCGTCCACTGGACCCATAGATAAAGCCATTTTAAGCATTTCTTCACAACCTGACTCTGTGGTGACATCATGAGTTGATATTTGGATATCCGCACCATATGCAGCCCAAGCCCTAGAGAGACCAAAATTTATTTTATAAAATTCTTACCATTTTTCCAATAAAATTTATGACATTGTACGTATTAAATTGTCTAAATTTGCAATATAAAAATCAAAACAATACAGCAGCAGGTAGTTCATTCCAGAGCCTGCACGTACATGGGGAAGTGATTGCTGGAAACGTACAATTGAAGACCATTACGTTTCCAGATGAAATGGATAAACCTTTTTTTTTGGGGTTGGGTTACGGTCGGCGCGCTCCTCGCACCACTCCGTCCGGGGTAACAGAGGGGCGTAAGCACGCACACCCGTAACCCACCCGTGACACGTCGCCTTCGTCGTTGGACCGACCACCGGAGCAGGGTGACTTGTCGTCAGTGGTCGGCCCGACGGAATACTCCTTGAGAAGTACCCTCTCATCGACCGACCCCCCTCGGGGAGGACGTCAGTCTTTCCTCACGCGGTTGGCCTCTCGGCGGCTGACGGACTAATTCCTCAGTCCAGTCATCCGCGGCCTCGGCTAGGGCGGCATCAGGCGCAGGAAATCGCGCCTGCGTCGCCCCAGTCGCCGTGCGCGAGGAGCGTCTCCTCGACGACGCGAACCGCCGCCTCCTTCCGCGAGACTACTGCCTCGCAGAAGGCTGCGACCGCGTCCCAGTTCCCGACGTTGTCGAGCAACCTCAAGCGTATGCTGCACTGTGTCCTTGTCGCAATCCCAGTGGTGGCAGGACGGTTTGTTCTCCCTCCTAACGACCGTGTAGAGGTATTTGGCGAAACATCTATACCCCGTCAAAACCTGCACCAGTCGGAAGGAGAGCACCCCGTACTGCCGTTTTAGCCACTGCTTCAGCACCGGCCAGAAGATCTCCACGGTCCGCACACCGAACCGAAGCCTCTCCAGCCGGACTGCCCAACGGGCAATGACGTTTTGGCGGGCGTCGACGCGCCAGGCTGTGAGCTCCCTCAATGAGACCACACCGCCCTCTACTCGCACCTCTGACACCCGCCGATACAAACCTGTGAGCATTGCCGCCGCCAGGTCCCACGGGGGAGTCCTAGCCCACAGGCACGCGGCCTCCGTCGACACCGTGCGGTATTCACGTATGGCCCTAATCACCATGGCCCGCTGTGGTCGCCATAGAAGAGCCCTGAGTCGGACGGTCAGGGACCCCGCCGACACCGGTGCGCCGTACAGGGCCATCGACCGCATGACCCCCGCGTACAGCCGTCGACACGTAGCGCTCGGTCCGCCCACATTCGGCATAAGCCATGATAGGGCGGACGCCGCGCCGACGAGCTGTGGAGCGAGCCTGCAGAAATGCTCTCGGAAATGGATGAACCCTACCATGGTGTTGAATGGTACGTTGGTACCAAGTCAAACAGTTCCTCAGAGCAGTTTTCTTATCACTTGCACTAAGAAAGCACTACATATTCGTTTTTGCAACACCTATATTAGGTTTATCAACAATTATATCCATTGGCAAATACGTATAGATAATATTATATTTGCTTATTTAGAAACATTTAAATATTGAAAATAGATACATTAGACCATATTTTTAGTCAAAAGTAATTACTGTTTAGAAGCATTGTTAAAATATTCTATAAATAAAATTCTACTTAAACCCACTCTACTCTTGGTATATATTTTATTTTACAGAATTAATTAAATGCCTCACTTTAGTCTAGAAGATTGGTAGCCATTTGTAATTCCTCTACGTGAAGTGAGAAGAATCTTGCGACCTCCTCTCATGATCAGCCAGTCCGCCAATTCCAGACCGAATCCTCCAAGACCTCCCACAACTATATATACGTGCTCTTCGTGACAGTTGTACCTAAAATTAAAATCATCATTATCATACTCTTCTTGGGGTAGACTTGATATACACTCTTCTTTTATAGTAGATACATATTGTAATAGTTTTACGATCATGCCTGGCGTCAACTGATCTACTGAAATTAACCTGCTATGCGCCGGTGAGACAGGTTGGTATTGCGTTTTAATTCGAGTTTTTCGTCTCTTGAATGTTGTGTGTATAAAGATGCTATCTTTTTTTTTGGGGTTGGTATCGCTTTCACAAAGGTAGTGTGGTGTATCTTTGTGAAATATTCCATCACACCCGCTCCTGTTGCTAATAGTAAATTCACTTTATCCGTGTTGAACCAAATTGTTATTCCCTTTCGTTTCCACGCTACAGTTCCTTTCCAAAAAGGTTGTTATTCGGGACGACATTTTGACGACATAAACAAAACAGCATGCACAAACAAAACAGCATGCACAAACAAAACAAAAAGTTTTTTTATTGTAATGTAACGATTTGACAATGCTGTCGCTCATTCATACGTCCGTTGAGTTATAATGAATTAACGTATTTAATAATTAAAACATTGTTAATACACATATTTACTTTCTTAAACTTATTTATATTAATAATATTGGTAATAAAGATGAAATAAAATGCAAAAATCAATTGTAAACTCAGTCTTGTTAAGAGCCCCATCTAGTGACAATTTAAGAAACCAGTTATCGGTTTCATAGTTATTTGACAGCACGTGGGGTATTCAGAAACGCAGCGTAAGTTATCGAGCGTTTATCTTACGCTTAACTTTATTGAACCAATAGCTATTAACAGTTTAACTGAGGATCTCAGAAACCGGCCATTAATCGACTTATACGACACTTACGTGCAAGAAAGCGTGTAATAAATTGTAGTATTACTCGTTATCATATGAAGTTGGAGTACGAGTATATTCTTATTTTTAACGGTCTTATAAAAAAGGAGGAGGTCCTCAATTCTGAAATTTCTTTTTTTTCTTTTTGTCTGTTGGCGCATAACTCCGTTGCTTGCCAACAGATTTAAAAAAAAAACTTTTTTGTTGGAAAGGCTATACTTCCCAAATGGTTCCATGATAATTTTATCGCAATTGGACAAGCGGTTTTTGAAAGATCAACAAAAATCTAAAAAAAAAATATCTACATTGTCTACATTAATCTTTTCGTTTACTCTGCATTGCGTTTTGAAGTCGTTTTTTTTTGCAAAAGTCATAAATTATACATATAGTACTTACACTTCAGTTTTATTTTGTATAGATATAGTAACTATATATTGTAAATAAAACTATTTTTACGGGTTTTATCGCGTTCATGATCACGAGCGAACACCCAGAGTCCGCCTGTGACCATGAATGCTGTAAAGTGTTCATAACGTTTGGCAATCAAAAATCAAACACAAACGCGATTAAATCCGGAAAAATAGTTTTATTTATCATGTGTGATACTCGCGTAAACTTTAAAATCATCATCATCATTTCAGCTCATATACGTCCCACTCTCGCTCGCTCCTCTTCGAGCTCGAGCCTCTTACAGTACAGGAATTGACCCTACTATACTATGCTGGTCAGACAGGTTGGTAAAGGGTTTTATTTCGAGCTTTCCTTCTCTTCCATAGATGTTATATGCGTATAATATCCCCTAGTCGTCTTTTACAACATCCACGAGTAAGATAGGAGTGGTAGTTTGTATTCTTACAACGTCACCACATGGCAAACATTAGAATACATGTTCATAAATACCGAAAAAGACAAACTAACTTGCTTGTCTACAAATGTAAATATATTTGTTAAAAAATAAAATACCTGGGCACAGCCATTACTGGTAAATTGTGTGGCTTCGCAAAACGATCACTTTCTTCCTCACGTATTCTAACAATCACCTAAAGAATAAATATGAATTAAAAATAAGATTATATATAGAACATCTTAAGAAATATTTATGTTGTATTTTTAACAGATATTCGCTATTATTATAAACGGCAATAATATTGCACATCGGTCTTTGAAAAGAGGCTATCGGTTAATCGGTTAATTTCGGCTTCATAGAATGTTGTTTCTGTCGTACGTACCTGTGACACGTACCTTTTTCTCAGCCGTTGTACAAGTACGAGAGAATATAGTTGTGTTCAATTAAAAATACATATACGGAGTTGTAGAATCGTAATAATTAAAAAAAGAAGGTTGTTAAAGTGACTTTCTTTTAATAGCAATAACAATTTTCAACAGCTCTATATAGATACTGTAAGTGCTTCGTACAACAGGGACAATGCTTTACTAAGCTGAAATTACTACAAATGTCTCTTTCTAAGGATCGATGTGCAATATTTATTTTTATCCAGTGCTTGGTTATTACGATTCTCACTAAAAAGTCACATGTCTGGCGACATATTCTATTCTTAACTAACCAACAAGGAAATAATTAAATAACAAATAATATCTTAAGAAGATAATATCTTAGAGTGCTGTATCCATCTATCAGTCCATCGCATCCATTACAGATTACAAATCTGCCACAATTGCAAGGCTTGGTAGGAGTTTTGGCGATCGCAATTACATTTCTGGAAAGAACGCCGCCGATTGTTCTCTTAGTGATAGCTCAGTTCCTAATACTATCATGGGCATTAAAGAGAATATTGTGCTCTTAACCAGTAACCACATGCGAATAGATATGATGACACAGGTTCTCATTCAAGCGTGTCTTTAATTGCAGTGATATTACGTGAGTTATATTCCAATCGTCACTTACGTCACCTACGAGAAACGAAGGAATAGTTAATTGTTCTGTCACTATTACCACGACATCTTCGTCGTCATAAGCTCTTGTTTATTAATTTAATAGTAGCATCACATTTAAAATAATGCTCATATGAGCAACATCGATTATTTTAAATATAACAGCCAAATATATGGTTGAGAGGCAAAAATTAATGATAGCAACATCTATCAATTCAATTCAAAATCTCAGCCCGGGTTTATACCCGAAATCACTTCTAAAGCTTCTAGTACATACATACCAAGCTAATATAAACGTGTTAAGAGAACTCGGTACAAATGACTTACCTTGCCGATATGTTTGCCAGAGGCCATGTAACGGAAGGCAGCTTCAACGGTTTCACTATTGAATATACAATAAGTTAAAGGACGTACAGCTCCAGATTCAATACCAGATATAAGAAGATCTTGCAGCCGCTGTAGAATAAAAGATACTAATTATTTGATATATTCATCAATCCATAAGCATGTCGAAATCCAATATAGATATGTAGTTATTTCTTTAACGATTATGGTTGAAAAGAGTTCTAAGGCAGGTTAAGGCCCTTTTTTTTTTTGGGGTGGGCTGCGGTAGGCGCGCCTCCGCACCACTCCGTCCGGGGCGACAGAGGGGCTTAAGCACGCAACACCCGCAACCCACCCAAACACCACGTCGCCTTCGTCGTTGGGCCGACCACCGGAGCAGGGTTACTTGTCATCAGTGGTCGGCCCGACGGAATACCCCCTACCCGGGGTACCCTCCCATCGACCGACGTCCTCCCCTCGGGGTCCTCCGTCGGTCTTTCCTCACGCGGTCGGCCTCTCGGCGGGTGACGGACTAATCCCCGGTCACGTCACCCGCGGCCTCGGCTAGGGCGGCATTGCACGCAGGTAATCCCGCCTGCGCCGCCCCAGTCACCGGCAGCGGGTCGCATCATCGAGGCTGTGCTCCTCGCGCTCGCGACCCGCCGCCGCCTTCTGCGAGATATGATGCTTCGGCGATCTTTTAGCCGGTTTTTACGACACCTACGGGATAGTAAAGGGTCGTGATTATAACTTGTCACCGAAACATATTTGTACTTAAAACACAACTTAGAGACAACAATTATATATAAATTTACCAACTTTTCGTTACCTTTCTAAATTCGAAGCTTTGATCGAAGATGTAATCCAACATAATGCCGTGGAAGGAAGTTTCCTTCAAGAAGAAGTACATGCCGATGGGTGTGTTGTTGCTGATGTCAAACTTGCCGATTTCGAGGAAGCGGCCACGGTAAGCCAAGCAACGGACTGAGGCCTGTAAACAATATTCTTTTAATATTTTCTTGGTTCTTTATAATCCATTTCAATTCTATTTTCTGCTCGAAATTGTCGTAAATTTCGGCAGATGGATCGTCCGATCGCCGTTTCAGTCTATAATATAAAAATGAATCGCTGAACATGTGGCTAAGCGCAAATCCCGAGAACAGCTGAACTGATTTCGCTAATTCCTTTTTTTTTTTTTTAGAATTTATCTTGAAGTATGAGGATGGTTCTTACGTAGGGAAATTTTCAAAAATTGCCTAAAATGTCCTAAAAACAACACTTTTCTATACTCTCCTACAAACGATTCGTAATAATACTTAAAAGTCAATTTGTACTTTAATACCATATAATAAAGTTCAAGTGTTACTGGAGAGGTTCCGGTAAGGCAAAACAATTGAAAAACATTCGTATCGTATATACATAATTATATTGATGTCAAACACATAATTTTTTATAATTTTTATTTTTTAACATAATGCAATATTAACTTTCTTTATTCTTTTTTCACCTTACTAGCTGACACTACGTCCCGAAGACCAGAATAAATATTAAAATAAATTAAATAAAAAGAAACCTTTTTTTTAAAAACATGCTTTTATTATCTTATATTTTTAAACGAGCAATTCTTATATATGTATTCAGGATTTCGGTAACGGCTTCAACGATTTTGATGAAATTTAGCATACTAGAAGTTTTCGAGGCCAAAAAATCGATCTAGCTAGGTTTTATTTATAGAAAACGTGGTTTTGTCGGTGTTATTAGCAAATCAATACAATGACATTAAATTTTAAAAGAATAAGAATTCAAATTTAGCTGTCTCCGTCAAGAGTGACAATAGCTCAATTGCGAAGTTGTCCAGTTGTTTTTGTTTTGTTTTGGCATTCATACAGCGTGGCATCGAATCTCGGTGTTATTATTTTTCTCTTTTTGTAATTTTTGATATTTTTTCATTGTTTCATCATTTTATTTTTTATTAATATTTATATCTAAATAAGAGCGGCAAAATACAAAAAAAAAATATACCGAGCGAAGCTCGCTCAACCAGATATTTTGTTAATAAAATGAACTCGTCAAGACGAATGAAATGAGCCCAAACTCGATGGAGTTGCGTCGTTTAATTACGCATTTCCTATGGCCAGCTTCCAGGTCCATCATCAGATCAGTTCTATGTCACAATAATATTGCATTGTCATCCGATATATACATGTATGCAAAATTTCAGCTCAAACAGAAATCGGGCAATTAATCAAATTTAACTTACAAGATTTGATTACAGACAACGGGACAGGTGAAACTAAATAAAAGCTTTTAAAAACTAAAAAATTAAAGAATCGACTGTTGGGCGGTACGAAGTTCGCCGGGTCAGCTAGTGTATATATATATAAACCACTAGAATGAATATCACAAGCTTATAATATCATGATTATTTGAAATTATCACAAAAACAAACCTGTAGCTTTTCATCGGATAAGGAGTTGAGCACCATATCAACTCCTTTGCCTTTGGTCTCTCTTCTGATCATATCCTCGAAGGTGGCGTCACGAGAATTACCAATATGGCTGTCTGTAAATAAGATATCAGTTAAATCGTGGCTCATTACCATAATTAACAGTCTTTAGAGCGTAGACTACTCTGACTGACCTTACTGTACCATACTAGTCAGAGAGGTTGGTATATGGTATTGTTTCGAATTTTCCTTCTTTTGCATAGATGTTATATGCGTATTATATCCCTCAGTCGTCTTTTACGACATCGAGGGGAAGTTAGGGTATGGTGAATAATAACCTATTAATATTTTAAACGCGAAAGCTTGTGAGTATGTATGTGAGTATATTTGTTGCTCTTTCACGCAATATCCGAATAACACATAACCTATAATTTATCCCGATATTCCCATGGGAAGAGGAACTATAAAAAACATACTAATATTATAAATGCGAAAGTAAGTTTGTTTGTTTGTTACGCTTTCACGCTTAAACCACCGAACTGATTTCAAAAATTATTTCACTAATAGAAAGCTACATGTTCACGTTGAGAACGTGTCACGCCATCTATCGTCTACGCGTGGCATATAAGCTACCGATCTACGCCGACGATCACTGAGTCAACGATTCGGCCCGACATCTTGTCTAACAACGTCTTATATACCAGCACCAGCCTTGTAACTTGTAACAACAATTATTAATTATCTATTATAAATCGTATTGTAATATAGTAAATATGCAAAATTATTATCCATCTCAAGGGCATTTATTTCAAAATTAAGAATAAATGTAAAAGCCAGTACACTACAATATCAGGGAGTAACATAGGCTATGTTTTATCCCGTAATTCCCACGGGAACGGGAACTACGCAAGTAAGGCGATTGAAAGCGAAGCGAGGGCGGGTTGCTAATAAATAATAAATTGATTGTTTCGTTTTTGCTCATATAAGAATACAGTTGCCATCTCGTACTTGACTAGCAACTCTTACTTTTGAAATGCATTCTATATCACTGTGATTATTATATCGTTTGCCAAACGTTGCAATTATGGTAATTTAATGTGGCTCTATAGGAAAGTCTTATGTCCAGCAATGATTGGCGAAAGGCTAATGATAACGATGCTAACGTATAACGTAACTTGCAATATAATCTTCTAATTAAATAAGTATAGTAGTAATTGTTAATTTTTCATTACTGGTAAACTTCCGCACGTTTATAGGTTACTTTTTAAGCAGTGTGCCTACTCTTGAATCTCGATTGCGATCCTAAATCCAATCGCAGTTCGAATTTGAGCAATTTGGTACTCTTGAAAGTGTCACTAGTGCACGATTGGAATCAAATTCAGAAATAAAACTAAAGGAATTCGACTAACGTCGATTAAGTCAAATATTTGCTACTCCCGACGTGATTATGACCTGGTTTAAAATCGTTAATGTTGCACAATTTTAAGTAAGCGTCTTTGTGGTGATCGAGTTCGGTAATATTATTAATTTAAAGTAATAAAATACGCCACATTTTCTGAATATAACAACGGCAAACGGTAAGAATTCATTCTCGATTTTGTTTAAGAGTTACTATTGCTATATACATATTTACGGTGAGAGTGCACTCGGTAAGGAGCGCAGATATTTGAATTGATTATTTATAGATTCTTGTTATTAATATAGTTTGTAAGTTTTTTTGTATAAATAACTCTTATTATTATTATTTATCTTTATTCAAAGTTATACCCACTAAATAAATTATTAAATATAATATGAAAATAAAATAATTAACAATATAAAAGTGATATGACCCACCGGCAGGGCATTCAAGGACCAAGCTGTCGGTGGTTAGGGCTCTAAAGAGAGGAACTTCCTCGCAATGCGTGCCGTTTCAAGCAATGCTGCCTTCTGTATCAGACCGATAATCCAACCACCCAACGCGAGCCTGATGTCGGTTGAGGCTTTTGGCTATTAGGCCGTTAGTCGAAATGACTATCGGTTCAATGATCGCCGTGTCTACATCCCACATGTCGACAATCTCGTAAGCTAGGCCTTAATATTTGATTTGTTTATCCTTCTCAGCCTTCACGAGATGCCCGTCATGGGGGACTGTGACAACGATACTCATTGCACGCCGCTTTAACTGATCTATCACCACGACATCGGGCTTGTTGGCTACAACAGTCCTATCAGTAATTATTATCTATATATAAATACGTGAAGCAAACACTTTGTACCACTTTTTACGAAAATTCCGTGGATGGACAAGTATGAAATTTGGCACAGTTGAATTATATAATGAGGAGAAGTGCATAAAACTGAAATTTCATATAATAATGGATTAGAAATACATTAAATTAATTAAAATAGGCATTACGCACACTACAACACAATCGCTACACACACACACCCGCGCTTTTGTGTGAGTGTGTTGCGTAGCAACGCTTATAGACTTTTGTTTACGGTTAAAATCTCTGGTCGAACTGAATGTCAAACAATCATAATTATGATGACAATGTCTACTAAAGATTTGTGCGTATATATTAGTTATTAGTGAAATACAGCTTGCTCAATTTACAATTATACATAAATTAAATTAAAGAAAATTGTGTAGCAGAAAAATTAATTAAAATGAATTATGGCCGAATTTCGACCACAGGCCGACCACTAGTTATTATAAACTGTCATCACACAGAAAAACTATATAATATATACAAAACCCGTGTCACAATTATTGCTAGTTACCTTTAAGTGCTGGGAACAATTTTTTAATGAAGGCCCTCTTCTCCGCTGTACCGACAGTAGTGAATACTTCACAGCCATAGTGAAGCGCTACGTTAATGGCAGCCTGACCTACACCACCTGAACCGGCGTGGATGAGGATGCTTTCACCACGTTTGATGCGACCCACCATAACCTACAGGATATTTTAATTTATTAGTACAAAAATACTAACCAAAATGCCAAAAAAAAAACAGTCAAATCAATGAGTTTTATTACTGTTTTTTTAATTACTTCAAACTACTTTTACGGATTTTATCGCGTTTGTATTGAGAAGACATCTTAGTACGCCCGTGACCATGAATGCTGTAAAGTGTTCGAAACGTCGGGCAATTATAAATCAAATACAATAACGATAAAATCAGTAAAAGTAGTTTTATTTACAATGTGTAGTGCTCGCATCATCATCATCATCAATCATTATACTTCAAATAATTTAATACTAAAGACTGCAAAGATGGGCGTGGTGATTAAGATAGCGACCTACAGCGCCAGTTTCGTGGGTTCGAATCCCACGCGGGGATAACACTTTATGCGATTCACAAATTGTTATTCTGAGTCTGGATGTAATTTGGCTTCGTTAGTTATATGTTTGTAAAGTCCCCCGGAATACAAGGATTATTTCCTTAACGCATAGTGTAGTCTTAAAAAAAAATATAAACTAAAAATTAGGTAAATCGATGAGTTTAATTAATTTTCACTGTAACCGCTTCAAGCGCTTTAGAAAATTTTCAAAAACAAAAGCTTAATGTTAAAAAAAAATATTAAATAATGATTTCTCGTATATTTTCCGTGTGGTGACGGAGTAAGAATACAATTCGCCACTCTCGATCTTGCTCGTGGATGTCGTAAAAGGCGACTGAATTGTATTCTTCCCCGTCACCACAGAGATAAAAGGCAGAAATTAGAAAAAAAAACGCAATTATTCTTCCATAACTTACCATAGCATAATATACAGTTCCATACGCAACGGGGACTGTGGCTGCTTCTTCTAAAGTCCACTCGTCAGGAATGGGCCAAAGCAGGGCCTTATCAGCCTCTACCACATTAGCCATACCACCATTGCGAACCATACCCATGACACGTGAACCGCTGTAAAAAGAAATTAATTATTATTTAAGAAAGAAAATAGTTTTATTTTGCAACCTCACATTTTCCTCAAGCAATGAATTTTTATATAAAACTGTGCACATGCATGAGGCCATTATATGGTATTTGTCACAGTTATTGCTAAGGCAATATGGTTATCCTAGCGCTGATATTCTGACAGATCCTTGTCATTGAAGTCACTTATCCTACTAATATTATAAATGCGAAAGTAAGTTTTTTTCTTTGTTATGCTTTCACGCTTAAACCACCAAACCGATTTCAAAAATTCTTTCACCAATGGAAAGCTATAATATCAGGGAGTAACATAGATTATATTTTGTCCCGGTATTCCGACGGGAATGGGAACTACGCGGGTAAGGCGACTGAAACTGAAGCAAAGCGAGGGCGGGTTGCTAGTACCAAATGAAGTGTTAAGTGTTTTTCATTTCATTTCATTCATTCATTACAGCTTATATATATCCCACTGTTGGGCTCGAGCCTTCTACATATTGGAAGGGAAATTGACCTACTATACCAAACTGGTCAAACGTGTTGATAGGGTTTCATTTAGAGTTTTCCTTCTCTTGCATAGATGTTATCTGCATATTAAAACCCCTTAGTTGTCTTTTAGGTCACCTACGGGCGCGAAACGGGGTAGTAAATAGTATTCTTACTCCGTCATCACATGAAAATTGTTATATTGAATAACAAAATCTCATTGTAATGGGTCCGAAATTAAAGTTACAGAAAATTAGGTATGGGGATGCAAACGATACATATATGTTTCTGAAACGTCGAGGTTTCAATAAAAAAATCGAGGTTGCCATCCATGTTCACCATTGTTTGTATCGATGTTATTTTATTTGTCGTTTTGACATCGATGTTTTGTCTGCTTGATTTAAAATGTATGGTATTTGTAACGAAGCCTGCAAAAAAAGGTCCTCACATCACGCAAATGTTGGTGTTTCATGTAAAAAATATGCTTGATTTTAGTAAAAAAAGTTCATCGCATAGACTTCTAAAAAACATCGATGTTTTAAGGGCGAAATTTTTTGTACATCGATGTATCGATACATCGATGTTTTTGATTTCGATATTTGCATCCCTAGTATGACAGCTAATAGATTCATCTTTATCGATCTTCTTAATATCATATTAACAGAACCCACATCAGAAAAGATGAGCAATATACTTCAAGAAAACAATGTAAGTGACATCTAAAGTTTAAGGATTCTTTTTAAAGTACTCTTACTGAACTGGTTTACGTTATTAACAACCGCTATAACCAATTGAAAAGTTGCTGCATCGCGACTAATTTTCTGTTACATTTCATGTGACGATCTTATTATTTTGGATTATCCATTGAATTCAATGTATATACAGTACATTGTATTCAAAGGATAATCTAAAATAAAATGGTGTTAAAAATTAAAATTATAAGAAGTTTCTCTAAAAGCGATATGTAAAAACAAGAGATAATGGGATTTGACTTCACATTTACTGCAAATGCGTTCTACAGTTAGAAATTACTTCGATTCTTATTCGTGTTCTGAAAATATCAAAGTGACTTACTTGGGCGTTCGGCCGACAACTTCAAATCCTTGTACGCACTCTTGAGCAATACGACCACGGGCAACAGCGTCGACTGTCACGCGACCTGTCGCAGTCATGACGTCACGGAAGTTCAAAGCTGCACAGTATACCTAATGCAAAGTTTACATTATTACTTTAGAATTCGGTGATATATATTAAAACTGGCCGAGAAATTGAGTTTGCAATCGCAATGCCCACGAAATATTCACGCCAAATCAGTATATTGACGTAAATTTTCAGAAGTATCGGAGGCATTTTCTTTTTAGAAAATAAATAATATTTTTTTTTTATTTGAAACGTTGGCAAACGAGCAAATAGTACACCTGATGGTAAGTGTTGCTGTCACTCATGGACCTTTACAGGGTCGCTGCCTACCGCGAAGAAAGTGAAGTGAGTGTGAATGCGTGCATTGAGGCTCGGTGATACTAAGGGCACCACCAAAACCCTCCACACACAAACACCCTCAGAAAGTTGGGCTTCCGGCTCTCTCGCTCACCAAACCAAGCGCAGTAACAAATTGCTACTTCTCAGATGTCGATTTTCTGCGAGAGTGTGGTACTACCCCGGACGGACCGGCCCGCGGCTGTAGACAGATAACTGTCGACAGTATGGTCCTACCACTCTTAAATATATGCATTTTAGATAAATAATAACATAAATAAAGCAATAAATAATAATAATTCACTCTTCATCATCATTTCAGCTCATATATATTCCACTATTGCGCTCAAGTCTCCTCCACAATAGAAGGGAAATTGATCTACTATATCATGCTAGTCAGACTTGTTGGTATAGGGTTTCATTTACAAAATTTCCTTGTCTTGTATAGATGTTATATACATATTTAAACCCTTAGTTGTCATAATGATATCTGATGTTTACGCGAGCACTACACATTGTAAATAAAACTACTTTTACGGGATTATATCGCGTTTGTATTTGATTTATGATTGCCCGACGTTTCGAACACTTTGCAGCATTCATGGTCACGGGCGGACTAAGGTGTCTCACGTTCAACAAGTAACCGTTATTACAGACATTTACAATTATCTACCCGATACAGAAAATAGTTATAAATTTATTAAATTGTTACCCACATTTTAGTACAAATTTATTGTCAGTGTAAGAAGAAAATGAATCTATATGAAAAAATTATATTGTTTATGGTTAGTAATTATTAATTATTAAATTTGTAGCAATTGTTATTACAATTTGTTGATTTAAAACTAACAAAACTAATATACTACCACCGGATCGTAACGCGGCCACACTGAGAAAGATCCGGCAAGAAAACTCAGGGGACATGATGCTAAATTAATATTGATTTTTAATTAGTCCGCCCGTGACCATGAATGCTGCAAAGTGTTCGAAACATCGGGCAATCATAAATCAAATACAAACGCGATATAATCCGTAAAAGTAGTTTTATTTACAACTCTTAGTTGTCATTTATGATGCCCACATTCAGGGGACGGGGTTAATTGTATTCTTACTTCGTCACCACACGAAAATAATTTGACACTAGATTAGTGTACGTATAGTATCTTCCTTCCCATGGGCATAAACTATATCCTCGAAATAAATGCCGCGTATAATATTTAGGGATTGGATAGTAATGAAACAGAATTCCCAACTGACGACATAATTGTATTTTCTAAAGATATGATATGACCTCAAGAAAATAATTCTTTGTTGAAGGAACACCGGATATCTGGTAAACTAAAAAAATAATAGAGTAACGTATGAATCCGGAGAGAGCTTCGTAAGACAATTAATTAAAAATGTTATTACTGATTCTTTTGTATTCAAAACAATTGTTTTCTCAGTCGGCTAGTTAAGAATAAAACAATATAAATTTAATTACTTACATGTAGAAGTAGCTTGGCGGGATCCTTAAACACGTGGTCTGCTCTAATTGGTCCTTCAAGCCATCTCATTGAAGACAGATCTCCGATCGTTGTAGTATTGACAAAGGCATGGTTCACTTGTACTGTGCTCAAATCGCCCAGAAGAAGGTGACGGTACGTACCCCATTGACCCTGTGGTGAATATGTAATTGAGAAAACTGCGGATAACTGTAGAATACTGTCGTTATATAAAAACCAAACTCCTAAGTTACCTAACTCCAAAGTTAGTATAACTTTAATTCAATAATTTATTGAAAATTTGCGATCCAAAAAAGATAGCTGAATCTAGGCTATTAATTTACCATAGTCTACAAAGAAAAGTTATATTTAATAAATTAGCCTTAATAAGTTTGCCAAATGTATAAATATACACTATGCAGCACAATATACAATATGCAAGATGCTTGTGCAGTCTCCTGCGGGACAAGAAAGGATTTATTCTTTAGAAAAAATAATAATTATACAACTGCAACGTAAATTTTTATTCTAACAAGAAAAAAAATCAATTATAACTGTTCAAAGTGTTAAAAATTCATTGAGCAATATTTACCAATTATTAAACCTATATTAAGGTAGTCTTGTTAAAACCTGTATATAAATTGTTGAAATAAGTAATTGTTAAAATTCCTTGTGATCTTTGAACGAATAAGTTTTTAATTAATTGGAACGTCTTTTGATGTGTTAAGAAAAAATGTTTTATTAATTCATAATTATATTTTAATATAACGTATTCAAAGTAATACTATGTATTGACGGCGATAAGACAAAATAAATTAAAAACCATTAAGTTTTATATACAGATTATTTAGGAATCAAAAACTCTATCGCATGTAAAACAAAAGTTCGGTTTAAATGTTAGCATCTAGTCTAGCATTGGTAAAACGGCCTTTTATATCTATTTCCTATTAACTTGAAAATCTACTTTAATTGATTCTAAATAAAAATTAAGAGTTTATCTTTTATATCTATGTATAGAACCTAAGTTAATGTATCAAAATACCTTAGTGTAAAGCTAGCGTATAATTATAGCCTCATATATGTGGATTACCTTTGCCTCTTTTAATACTGTATGTTTTTATATTGTTTCTTTGAAACATATAATAAAAATTAAAAGAATAATCTATACCAATAAATAAAATTGGAGTGTCTGTTTGTAATGTCAAAATAATAGGCTTTTTTCATGCTCACACGGTTATTTGCACGACACCTATGCCTAAAATAGCAATTAAAAAATTTTTGTCTGTCTGTCTGTTTGTTCCGGGTAATCTTCAAAACGGCTGGACCGATTTCAAAAATTCTTTCACCAATGGAAAGCTATAATATCAGGGCGTAAACTAGGCTATATTTTATCCCGGTATTCTCACGGGAACGGGAACTACGCGGGTAAAACGACTATAACCTATAACCGAAGCGAAGCGAGGGCGGATTGCTAGTAGTAAATAAACTAGAAAACAAAATAATCTATACCAATAAATAAAATTGGATTGTCTGTTTGTAATGTCAAAATAATAGACATTTTTCATGCTCACGCGGTTATTTGCACGACACCTATGCCTAAAATAGCGATTAAAAATTTTTGTCTGTCTGTCTGTTTGTTCCGGGTAATCTTCAAAACGGCTGAACCGATTTCAAAAATTTTTTTACCAATGGAGAGCTATAATATCAGGGCGTAAACTAGGCTATATTTTATCCCGGTATTCCCACGGGAACGGGAACTACGCGGGTAAAACGACTATAACCGAAGCGAAGCGAGGGCGGGTTGCTAGTCTATACCAATAAATAAAATTGAAGTGTCTGTTTGTAATGTCAAAATAATAGGCTTTTTTTTATGCTCACACGGTTATTTGCACGACTCCTATGCCTGAAATAGCAATTAAAAAATTTTTGTCTGTCTGTCTGTTTGTTCCGGGTAATCTTCAAAACGGCTGAACCGATTTCAAAAATTCTTTCACCAATGGAAAGCTATAATATCAGGGAGTAACATAGGCTATATTTTAACCCGGTATTCCCACGGAAACGGGAACTACGCGGGTAAGGCGACTGAAACCGAAGCGAAGCGAGTGCGAGTTGTAGTAGAGAGTGAGTTGTGTTGTAGAGAGTAATAATTACAAAATCGTCGCAAAATTAAGTACATAAAGTAACTATATTTGAAGCATTAGATTTATTTTAAGTCGGTATCACTTTGTAAACTAACTGAAATTGGTGTGAAATACGAGCAATATTAGCTGTGATAATAGTTTTTTAAATTACTTTTTATATTTAGGATAGCGTATTATAACATCACAAGTGTTGTTAGTTACGAGGAATTTCTGGCGACATAGCAAATTGTGTTTAATATACGAATAAAATTCTATAGTGTAACCTCATGATACTAATTAATAATTTTATATTAACATAACGATATCAAAAATACTTACATCCTGGAATACATTCAAAGCCAAGTCTTTATCCAGCTGTTCCTCATATAACTCCAAATCTGGATTGAAGGGTGGTGCCGATGGATCAGCAATTAGTACACCATAAACTATTTCACCACCAGGTTCTTTCCGTAAGCAGTTAACCAAACCCAATAGGCCGTTAACAGGTTCACCTTGGCTGTATAATACAATTTTCTGACCTTCTTTAAGTTCTTCTTTAACCTTTTCAATCCACGAGAAGCTTTCGTCTGAAGCCAGTATTCTTACGAACTTAGCTGGTTTAGCACCTACACGTTTCCTGAAGAGTACTATATATTCAGAGCCTACATCATATGTGGTGATAATATCGTAGTGATCAGAATATTTCTTTGGATCGGGATATTCTTTTTCACGACTAATAATGAAACCTTTGTCACGGAGAGTTGCAACTGCTTGTTGAAGAGTCTAAAAACCAAAAAGAAATATTTTATTACCAACAAATAGTGTATCTATACTAATATTATAAAGAGGAAAGGTTTGTATGTATGTTTGTAACGAATAGGCTCCAAAACTACTGGACCGATTTCAAAAATTCTTTCACCAATGGAAAGCTATAACATCAGGGAGTAACATAGGCTATATTTTAACCCGGTATTCCCACGGAAACGGGAACTACGCGGGTAAGGCGACTGAAACCGAAGCGAAGCGAGTGCGAGTTGCTAGTATTTTATAATTGTCTATTATATACTAGCAGCTATATTTCTAAACTCACACTTAAGTTAACTATGCATCAGTATATTCACAACTACTATCATCAGCTTACCTACCTACTTCTAGTCTTATAGTGATCCTACAACCAATTTTTACGATTCCCTCTTACTACGTCTTGATATTCTAAACGTTTAATTTATCATCATTTAATAAATTATAATTTATTTCCGAGTCCATAATTTTACATACATAACTATTCATATAATTTTTTTTTTATTGCCAACGGTGGCAAACGAGCAAGCAGCACACCTGATGGTAAGTGAAACTGCTGCACATGGACCTTTGCAATACCAGAGGCACAGCTAGGCCGCTGCCTATCGTGAAGGAAATACTCTTCTTAAACCTCGTTTAAAGAAGGACATGTCATAGCGCTCGGGAAACACAGCAGCAGGTAGTTCATTCCAGAGCTTGCACGTACGTGGGAGAAATGATCGCTGGTAACGTACAGTTGAAGACCATAACGTTTCCAGGTGAAATGGATGAACCCTGCTACGATGTCGAGTGGTACGTTGGTATAATGGTGACGGTGGTAACAAGTCAAACAATTCCTCGGAGCACTCCCCGTGAAAGAGTCGGTAGAAGTACACAGAGAGATCCAAAGTCTCTCCGCTGCTCTAGCGACTCCAATCTGTCCGTAAGATTGGGATCCCCGATGTCAACAATTTCCCGTCTGTAACATATCCATTTTTGCGCATTAGTCTTCAGGATGAATGAAATTAGCTTACCACACTACGTTAAATTGACAGTTTGGCATAAGATTTAATTTAGAGCTTCTATCCTATTGCAGTGATTGTGTCTGCTTGCATCCTTTAATCAATTACGACACTCAAGCAATAGTAAGATATGGTAACCGTTGTATTACCCATTAGCGGCAAAAAGAGTAACTTGATGTAAATATTGAGCGGATTATGGCTGTCCATATTGCCTTTAAGTTGCTTCGGACGGTTTAGTAGGATGAAACCAATCTGGTCATATTCTTTTTTTTTCAGATGATAAAACGTAAGAAATCAAGACTTCAAGCTTATTATAACACTGAGATATTTATTTCGAACGAACATTCTAATAAATAAAATCATACTCACTTCTGGTCTATTCAAGAGATTAGCTCCAACCAACAAAAGAACATTTGTCTCTGTAATTAATTTCTTATTCTCTACAGGAATGTGATCAGGCATTTCAACGGGGTCCTCAGAAACCAACAGTAGATCAGCCTGTACTAATGGTAAGTCTCCAAGAATCTCACCGACTTGTTCTAAGATAGGTTTAAGATCATTCTTCTTATATTCTTCATCAAAAATCTCGATACTTCTGACTTTGTAAGTTTGAATATTTTCAAGCACCAATTGGATGTTGATGCGTAAAATGTCTTCCAACTATTTAAAAAAATATGATTTATGATTATCTTAATTAAACTATATAATACTAAATTTGCGATTTTTATGTTATTGTTATCAAGTATCGGAACTGAGAAGAATTGGAGTTCAATAATAATAGATCGCCTTGAAATCTGGGTAGATAGGTAGGTGGGGTCAGCACCAACTATCTAATAAATGCCTAATGTTTTATATCGTCATCATCATCATTTTAGTCCGCATAAGTCAAACTGTGGGGCTCGGGCCTCTTCCATTATAAATAGGAAATGGACCTACTATACCACGCTGGTCAGACGTGTTGCCATAAAGTTTTAAATCGAGTGTCCGTTCTCTCTTGCATAGATGTTATTCGCGTATTATATCCCTTAGTCGACTTTACCGACACCCACGAACGATTATGGGTGATGAATTGTATTCTTAATCCGTCACTACACGGAAAATGTTTTATATACTTAATGTAATAAATAATAATAAATTCGAAAATAAGCCTTCTTCTCTTATTTAAATTCGAAAATATAAATTGGCACTAGTACGAAAACCTACTTAAGTTTGTCAAGCTGTGTCACTATAATTTTTACGAAATAATCACGAATAAATTTGACTGTGACATACAATAAAAACGTATAATTTGCATTTGAAATACTAAATTGAGTCATTGATTACATGTTGATAACTCAACATTTATTTATTAGTCTATAATATATATATATATATATATATATATATATATAAGCGGATTGCTTATCAGATATAATCTTTTGAATGGTTAGTCTGATTTTGATCAGGTTTTCAAGCGAACGTTTATAAGGTTATAGGGTTTACTGTGCCGCTTTTTTTTATTTTTTTTTTTTATTTTGAGAGCCATCTACTAATTCTACTTACTATTAAGTATGTAATTTATTTAGGGACCAAGTTACATAATATAAAAGGCATTTAAAAAGTGAGAGATTCAAAGGTGTATCTAATTGAGATCTCAATACCACTGTATCATTTTTATAAGCGGCTGAGCAATTTTTTCCAGTTTGTTTTATTGAAAAAATATTATTTCATTTTTCACTCACACTCATCCTAGATTTGCTAAAGTTGGGAATGAATTCATTCTTCTCAAGTACTGGCACTCCAAGTGGCAGCCTCTTAGTGATAGGTGTAGCATGAAGACCACGGATCTCTACACCTCCACCCCTGGTATATGAAATAAGTTAATTAAATAAATTTGTTAGAACACTAATGCCCGCTTGCATTACACGTATGTTTTTACAGACTAAGTGATCGAAATCATGAATATAATAGTATACTAAATTCTTCATGATTTCCAATTATACATTAGTTGTACAAAAAAATATACAGGTTGTCCCTAAATTAAACGTCCAACGGTAAGTGGGTGGTGGTGCCCGGACTAAATTCCCGATCCGTTTACCCGCAGCCACGGTCCGGTCACCCGCAACTACGTCATTTATTTACATAAAGTAGATAGTATAGAATTACTTGCCACTATGGTTACAGTACATTTTTTTTACAGGGTGGTGTGTTAAAGTCAAATAATTAATGTTTTCTTCGAAAAAATTAAGGAATAGCCATAATAAATGTATATTTTTTATGTTATTGTAACATGTCTATTTTTAATTGTACTTGAGTCCATTGTGCAGTTATCTGCGCTTTCAACAAGAAATATCCGATGCCAAAACTAGCCTTTTTGTCGTTATCGTACTTGAAAATATCGTACAAGATCTGATTTTCACCGTTTTTAGCATAAGCTAAAAACGGTGCATGAGCATAAGCTCATATCAAAAAAAAAGTGACTTGGATTTTATTTTTTATTTTTTTCATAGCTGTCATAAAGTCATCTACCACCCACTTACCGTGGATGTTTAATTTAGGGACATCCTGTATATAAATATTAGGTGACCCAACAGACGTTGTTCTGTTCAAATCTAAAAAAACCGATGTTAATTATTAATCTAAATCATTCTCATATCCATCGGAATAGCTAAAAAAAAACATCAAAATCGGTCCAGCCGCTTAGACGGAGTTCATTTACAAACATACTAACAGAAGAATTATACATATAAAGACAGAAAAGTTTATATAGTCAAAAAAAGGTTACATTAGAAAAGTTTATATAGTCGTTAAGTTTTCTTAAATTTTCTGCGCAACTTTCTTAATTTTTTTTTTCATAAAAGTCATTTTCAAAGAATTAGAAAACTTAAAAAAAAACGATGGACGAAATCGGTAAAGTTGTTCTCAAGTTATGTTATTGTCCTGCCCGAACAGCGCCACCTACCGGGTCCAATTATGAATCTAAACCATGCTCGAATCCCCTTGAATACACACAAAAAGTTTCGTCAACATCGTTCCAGCCGTTTAGGAGGAGTTCAGTGACATACACACGTACGCTAGAAATTTATATGTAAGATAAAGATTACCTGATAACGTCAACATTTGGATAAACTCGAACTTCAAACGACTTCCTAGTGGAGTCAGGGTTCATTTTAGATACAGCGTTGTAGTGCATTGTTGCATCAATGGAGAGCTTTTCAATTCTTGTAGGTACAAAGAGACCCCTGGTGTCATTACCGATGATCTTCATTTGAAGCATACAGTCCATGAAGGCGACCCAATTATTAATCCAGGAAATGCGACCACGAGTTCCTTCAACGTTGCAACCAAGTACGCCACGGAAGAGACCACTATAAAAATTATATTATGTGAGAAATCTTACATGAAATGAACATATTAGAGGAAATTTGAAAGTTACGCCAGGGACGGAAAAGTTAAAGAGTGAACGGCTGACATGGTATGGACATGTGATGAGGCAGGATGAAAGTAATGTTGTGAGAAAAGTTTTGGGTATGAATGTTGAAGGCTTTAGGGATAGAGGAAGATCGAGGAAAAGATGGATGGACTGCGTAAGGCATGACATAGATAGCCCGGGAGTGATAGCAGAGATGACGTCTGATTGGACCGTATGAAAGAGGATGACATATTGCGTCGCCCCCAAGTAATTGAGATAAGAGCAAGATGATGATAATGATAAGAAATCATACAGTAACCACTTTTTAGGCGAGGAATGAGCTGTAATAGCTCTCTTTAAAAATCATCATCATCATTTCAGCTCATATACGGCCCACTGTTGGGCTCGCCCCCTCCACAATAGGAGGGAAATTGACCTTACTACAGTCAGACAGTTTGGTATAGGGTTTTATTTGGAGTTTTCCTTCTCTTGCATAGATGCTATATGTATATTATAGCCCTTAATCGTCTTTTACGACACCCGCAGGTAAGAGAAGGGGTGGTGAATGAAGGGTGGTCTCATCTTTATATTTATCTTATTAAAAAATCCAAATCAAGACCTATCGTCATCATCATTTCAGCTCGTATACGTCCTACTGATGGACTCGAGTCTGCTCCACAATAGAAGGAATATTTAACTGGTATATCACGCTGGTCAGACGTGTTGGTCTTGGAATAGGATTTTATTTCGAGATTCTCGCATTGATGTTATATGTATATTTATTATCATAATCACCATCGCAGCCCACATATGTCCCACTATTGCCCTCAAGCCTCCTCCACAATGGGAGGGAATTTGACCTACTATACCAAGCTGATCAGACATGTTGGTATTGGGTTTCATTTCAAGAATAAAGAAAGTAATATCAAAAAATCACGCTTAATAATTTGACGAAAATAGATCTTTATTTTACACACCTTTAGTACCTTTTATCTGCCAAAGCCACTATAACCCAAACTTCATAATGGACCACCGTTCTTACCTGTATTGAGAGCATACGCTGACAAACTTTCAGCTTTAATAAAATAACGAACGTCTGGGGTTCGCGGGCTCTTGTGTTATAAGATCTCCAAGAGTGGAAAGATTTTATAAAGACAAACTTAAAACTATTACTACTAGTTGTTATTTTTGGTTCTTCAAATTAATTGGGCAGAGGGTGTTAACTACTTTATTTTTTCAAACGGTGGCAAACGAGCAAACAGTACACCCGATGGTAAGTGTTTATGCCGCTCATGGACTTTCGCTGGCCGCTGCCTACCGTGAAGAAAGTGAAGGGAGTGTTAATGCGTGCAATGTGGTTCGGTGATACTAAAGGCATCACCAATACTCATCACACGTAAACACCCTCAGAAAGTTGGGCTTCCAGCTCTTTCGACTATATTCTTAATCGGTTACCACACGGATAAAAAGCTAATTTCATATTAAGTGTTAAAAAATTTGATACCTGTATTGGTAACCTCTTAGTCTTAGTTCTTTGTAGAAGTCTTTAGTGAGTAAATGTTTGATATTGGGTCCAGTTAGTTCTGGTGCGTGCGGAATCACACGGAAGTTTTGTCCAACATTCTTCTTGGCATAAATACGACCAGTCACAATGGATGCACCACTTTCTACAATCTAAAAACAAAAAACTTATGATTAAATTCGATTAATTTTATAAGTACGTTTAAATGTTATGTGTTTTCTTCTTTGTCCTGGGAAATGCTAGAAGAATGATTAGTAGGTCTTTCGTAAGGAGTTTGTAAGACCTAATATGACCGTCAATTGGCCTGCTAAAGTCTTTTATGGCAGTCTATGGTGCGGACGCATGTCGTCCATCTTGTTCGGAATAACAAAAGAGCGGCGCGCGACCCCATAATCCGCCGTATTCCCCTTCGCCCTCCTGCCTAGTGATTATAGAATTATCTTACTTGAGGTAACCAATAGCAGATGTTTATAGGTTGATAAATAAACGAATAGACACAATAAAATCTGTGAAGAGTAATACGTCAGCAACTTAAGAAATCCTCTATTTATTAAGTTACTTCTTTATACATGTTTATTTTATTATCTTTATACATGTTTTTAGGTTAGATTCTTATTATATTCGTTATTATCGCAATATATTATTATTTTCAAAAAGTTAACTATGTTTTGAAAGTATCTCTGCTGCCTGTGCATCGTTGACGAACGTTGCAAGACGCTGCAGAATAACAACGTTGTGGTATTCACTTTACCGAGTAGATACCTCAACAGTATGCTGAGCAGCTATCTTTTTCCTCTTTTGCGAAGGGGACCCTAATCTTGTTATTTTCGCTGTTTTCTCTTATTATTTTATTTATTGATTTTTATGTTATTGTACTTTTATTCTATGTTCTTGTACGTGTCCCTCCCGTAAAGGAGTAATAAATTATTTTTCTTTCTTTCTTTCTTTCATATACATTCGTAAACAACATGCTAAGGAGATATTACCTTCAAACTGATGCTCTCCGAATCAATAGGTATACATTTTCTTGCTTTTTAAATATTATACAAATAATATGGCTGGACCAAAATCTACCACAATAGCGACACCCGCTCGCAGGTTAAACTACTGCAGCAAAGACCTTTATAATAATAGCTCTTGGTAATTAATTTATATTATAATATTTTTATTTTTAAAAGTTACTATCATTATATAATATTAAGTTTAAAAATATACACTGAATAAATTTACCTCAAAGTTGCCGCTGCCTTTTTGTATCATAATTATAAATTCCAAGTTTCCTTCTTTGGGAATATTGGTTGCACGCTGGAATCGTATATTTTCAAATACTACAGAAACTTCAGTAAATAGTTCTCCCATCATCATACCCAGGGTTTCCCATACTAGGACCAGGTAACCAGTGGCAGGGTATAAGTTACGACCTGAAAAATATTTTTACATTTTAGGTGCTTGCGGATTTGGAAACGTTTTGCTGCTTTAAAAGATACAATCCTTTATTGTAATCTAAAATATGTACTTTTATTATTTTATTTAAAAAGTCAACACCTTTTTTTTTTTTTTTTTGTGGGTGGGCCGCTGTCGGCGCGCCTCCGCACCACTCCGTCCGGGGCGACAGAGGGGCTTAAGCACGCAACTCCCGCGACCCACCCGAAAACCACGTCGCCTTCGTCGTTGGGCCGACCACTGGAGCAGCGTTAACTTGTCGTCAGTGGTCGGTCCGACGGAATACCCCCTATTGGGGTACTCTCCCATCGACCGACGTCCCCCCCTCGGGGAGGACGTCGGTCTTTCCTCACGCGGTCGGCCTCTCGGCGGGTGACGGACTAATCCCCGGTCACGTCACCCGCGGCCTCGGCTAGGGCGGCATGAGGCGACTGGGGCGGCGCAGGCGCAACTATCTGCGCCGCCCCAGTCGCCGGCGGCGGATCTCCTCATCGAGGCTGCGCTCCTCACGCAGGCGATCCGCCGCCTCCATCCGCGAGATCACCGTCTCGCAGAAGGCTGCGACCGCGTCCCAATTCCCGACGCTGTCGACCATCGCCCTAGCGATAGCCGGCAGCGTCAGGTCCGTACCGATGATTGCGATGAGTTCACAGCGCTGCACTGCCCTAGCCCCGCAGGCCTCGAGCGTATGGCGCGCCGTATCCTCGTCGCAATCGCAGTGGTGGCAGGACGGTGTACTCTCCCTCCTAACGACCTTGTGCAGGTATTTGGCGAAGCACCCATGCCCCGTCAAAACCTGCACCAGTCGGAAGGAGAGCACCCCGCGCCGCCTCTCCAACCACTGCATCAGCACCGGCCGGAAGGCCTCCACGGTTCGCACCCCGAACCGAGGCCTATCCAGCCGGACTGCCCAACGGGCGATGACGTCTCGGCGGGCGTCGACGCGCCAGGCGGTGAGATCCCTTAACGAGACCACAACGCCCTCCGCTCGCACCCCCGTCACCCGCCGATATAGCCCGGTGAGCATCTCCGCCTCCAGGTCCCACGGGGGAGTCCCAGCCAATAGGCACGCTGCCTCCGTCGCCACCGTGCGGTATCCGCGGATGGCCCTGACCGCCGTGACCGTCTGTGGTCGCCACAGAAGGGCCCTAAGTCGGGCGGTCATGGACCCCGCCCACACCGGTGCGCCGTACAGGGCCATCGACCGGATGACCCCCGCGTACAGCCGTCGGCACGCAGCGCTCGGTCCGCCCACGTTCGGCATAAGCCACGATAGGGCGGACGCCGCGACGACGAGCCGCGGAGCGAGCCTGCGGAAATGCTCCCGGAACCACCATCGCCCGTCGAGCACCAGGTCCAAGTACCTCATATGGGCCCGGATGCTGATGTCGACCGAGTGGACGGTGATCGAGACGCCGATGGGAGGGCTCATAGTGCGCCCATGGAACAAGGGCGCTACCCAACCAGTTAATCCGGTCGGGCACCACGTACGGCTCCGCGACTACGGCTACTCCTATCAACCACTCCGCCATGGCTTGCAGGAACACGTCCTGCGCACGTCGTCGCGCGCAAGCTTCGGCACAGCAAGGGATTCCCCGGCCTGGCCGGGACCCTCTGGTGAAGACATACGGATGTTGACTTCTGCCATCGTGTTTTGGAAGTTTAAGTCCTCCTTGACTACTACTCTAACGACTGGACGCTTTTTTTTTTCGCGCGCGCTTCTTAACCCACCAGCCATACATCTCCTCGCCGAGTAGCAAAACTTAAGATTGGGGTGATTTTTTATAGGGGTTTTCTTCCCCGCAGTCCGTAGACCCCCGTCCTGACCCCCCTACTCAGTTTGGGCCTTCCGGGTCTGGCCGCTCGCGAGCGACCGACCCGTCACGCCCCCAGGCCGTGACGCAACGGTCCCTGGTGACGGAGTGCCATGAGACACATCCGCCCCATTGGCCCCGGGCCAAATCCGCCGTGCGCTCTGCCTTCAGAGTCGGCACGCGGAGACCCCCCCTCCCGCCGGAATCTTGGCCGTCCAAATGGACGTTTCCAGGGTGCACCACGTGGAGGTGCCCCGGCCTCGCACCCCTAAAAAGTCAACACCTAAGGAATAAAATCGGGTATATATATATAATATTTTCCTTGTGGTGACGGAATAAGAATACAATTCATCACTTCCTATCTTGCCTCGTGGATCGTAAAGGACGACTATGGGATATAATATGCACATAACATCTGTGCAAGAGAAGGAAAATTCGAAATGAAACCCTATACAAACATGTCTGACCAGCATGGTATAGTAGGTCAAATTCTCTCCCATTGTGGAGGAGGCCAACAGTGGGACGTTGTGTAGGCTGCGATGATGGTCATTTAACATTTTCTATGTGGTGATGGAGTAAGAATATAATTAATCACCCCCTTTCTTGCCCGTGGCTGTCGTAAAATACTACTAAGAGAACACGTCTGACCAGCGTTGTATAGTAGGTTAATTTTACTCCCATTATAGCGCGGTATAGTAGGTCCTATACTACGCTGATGGTCAGACAGATTAATGTAGCTTTATTTAGAGTTTTCTTGCCCTCGCAGATGTTATTTACAAATTTATATTTCTTAATCATATTTTACGATACCCATGGGCAGGATAGGTTTTCTAGTGAATTGTATTTTTACTCATTCAACACATGGGATATAACATTTAAATTTAAATGAATTAAATAAGACAGAAATAGGGTAGTTAAGTAGAATGTCTCAAATAAATGTGTAAATATTTGACTAGCAACCCGCCTTCACTCCGTTTCGGTTTCAGACGCCTTACTTGCGTAGTTCCCGTTCCCATGGGAATACCAGGAAAATATAGCCTATGTTACTGAGAGATAATGTAGCATTCTAATGATGAACGAATTATCGAAATCCATCCAGTAATTTTTGAGTTTATTCGTAACAAACATTCAAAAATAAAACGTTTCTTATTTTAATATTAGTGTAGAAAACAGTATCGGTTTTATTAATATGAAGAAATAGCGTTAATGGTAAACAACTCACCGTCAACAACATGTCCAGCTAAATATTCACATTCCTCGTCATTGATGGACATTCTGATAGTTCTCTCACCAGACTTCATCTTCTCTTGAGCCTTGTATGATGTTACATACCTTGAATAATCAAATTGTTAAATGTCATAACCTTATCTTTTTATTTCAACTGCTATATATGTTTAATTGCGAATCAACTGTATAGATGGCGTAATGATTAAAATAGCGACCTATCGTGCCAGTGTCGCGGGTTCGAATCCCACGCGGGACAACAACTTGCAATCCACAAATTGTCGTTCTGAGTCTGGATGTATTTTGTGTTCGTTAATTATATATTTGTAAAGTCCACCACAATACAAGAATTATTTCCTTAGTGCAGATTGTTGTCCTTATTTTTAGTAGGTACCCATAAAGCTAATGCGGCGGCCACGGAAGGTACCAGTGGTCGGCCCTTCGGAGGGTCATTTTTAATATTTTAATATTTACTCGCTATATTATCAATTAAATAACATATTTTTATGGATTTTGTCATGTTAATTTCTGTTTATGACTCATAGAATTAATTGTCTCATAGAATTCCTGTGAATTAAATGTCGGGCAATTAAAAATCAAATCACGGGAAACGAAAGACAGCGTAAAATTACTAAACCAGCACATGAAACGCAGTAAAATATACCTACCTATATATATAAATAAATATACCTATAATATACCTATATAATAAGTAAATATATATGTAAGTTGGCATTGATTTATTAAAGCCGTATATTTTGCCGAAAGTACTAATGCGCTCTTATTTGCCTTTTATACTAGCGATCCAGCAATTTTATTTATATTCATACGTTAAATTAACTTATTAATAATAGAACATTTCATCACCATTTATTTTACCGTGGTAGTCTTAAAATCCAGCTTTAAGAGTTTACCAGTAAAATGGGCAACAAGACACTCTTTCTTTTTTTAAGCAGGCTATAGTCTTGACACACTCCATTCATTCCGTCTGGGGCGACGAAATGGCAGCGTACGGTCGCCGACCACTGGTACCAATTCCTTGACATTCGTAGCTGGCCTGGCACCAGCACACTCCCGCGGGCAATTTATATTACCAACTGTGATTTTCAACCCACCAGCCCAGCATAAAATATAGCCTATGCTACTCCCTGATATTATAGCTTTCCAATGGTGAAAGAATTTTTGAAATCGGTTCGGTGGTTTAAGCATGAAAGCGTAACAAACAAACAAACTTACTTTCGCATTTATAATATTAGTAAAGATAGAAGAATGGATGGATTGAATAACACCGGTCCTAAATCATTCATCACGACAAAAATGAAACAGGCAACAGTGCCCTTTGAAAAATGTTTTCGCCAACGTTGCTATATTGAAGTCAATATACAAAGTAGCCACGATAGATCACACTCGGGCAATTTGTTTGCGGGTGCTTGAATGATGGCCGACAATTAATATACCAAGATGTTTATTGCTGTTCAAGTTTTAACCGTGTTGAGTAGGACTGGGTTGCTTTAGGCAAGTTTTCAACTGTTTCGATGATCAATGATGGAGTAACTAACAGGGCTACATTAACGAATACATGTTTTCATTTATGCTTTTAGCAAATTCGCCTGCAATCAGCAAATATTCGCATAGTTCTCATTCTCGTGAGAGTACTGGGATAAAATATAGCCCAAGTTACTCCTTATTATAGACAGCTAACTGGTAGTAAAATGTTATCAAGATCAGTCTGGCCGTTTTTAAGATTACTATTACTTTTAATAAGATGTCTGACGTCCAACAAGTCATCTGCAATAACGATGACTTGTTGGACGTCAGACATTTTAGTCCGCCCGTGACCATGAACGCTGTAAAGTGTTCGAAACGTCGGTCAATCAAAAATCAAATATAAACGCGATAAAATCCGTAAAGTAGTTCTATTTTTGTAATAGTTTAAGTGATCCGTGGTTGGGAATGTAACTGCTGATCAGGCGTGGCCCAGGTTGATGGAAAACTAATAGTGTTCTTCTACGACATCCACGAGCACTGTATGGGTTGGTAGTATTCGTATTTGCCACAACACAGTATGTAAAATTTGGATATGTTACCGACATTTTATTAAGGACAATAACGATGCGATGTTAAAGATTTTCTTTTTTTAAAGCTAATAATACCCCGCACTACAGAATAAATTTTTCTACACACTAAACATTGCAATATTTAATGTGTCGCAGAGGGTGTTTGCGTTCGGACCGGGGAATTGTCCGTCACCCGCAGTGTGACTAACCGCGCGACGGCGACCGACGTCCCAGGATGTCGAGAGGTGAAGGTACCCGAAAGGGTATGCCGTCGGGCCGACCACTGACGACAAGTCACATCTGCTCTGGTGGTCGGCCCAACAACGAGGTGACGTGGGTACGGGTGTGTTATGGGCCCGCGCGCCATCCTTTCATCGCCCCGGACGGACTGGACCGCGCGTGCGCTTACCATAGCCCACCCATAAAAAAAAAAAAAAAAAAGACGGTGTTTGCGTGTGGCGGGTTTTAGTGATGCTTTTAGTATCACCGAACCTCATTGCACGCATTCATACTCCTTTCACTTTCTTCGCGGTAGGCAGCTGCATTGCAAAGATCTATGAGCGGCAGCAACACTTATAACACAAGAACCCGCGAACCCCAGACCTTCGTTATTTTATTAAAGCTGAAAGTTTGTCAGCGCATGCTCCCAACACAGGTAAGAATGGTGGCCCATTATGAATTTGGGTTACAGTGGCTTTGGCAGATAAAAGGTACTAAAGGTGTGTAAAATACCGATCTATTTTCGTCAAATTATTAAACGTGATTTTTTGATATTACCTTCAGAACGTTATTAAAAATCACGTTATTCATTGCCAGACACTTAACATAGTGGCAAACCCTTGCCAGACACCCTTAACGTTCATGAAATTATAATTCTACTTACGTTATAGTATAAAAAATTTTTATATATAATACTTGGGTAATGAGTAGATTATGTTTCATCAGTAGCCAGACATTTTTCATAGTTCCAACCCCTTGCCAGACAAAGATGTAGGGTAGCTGCGGAAGCGCTAACCTAACCTAAACTTCATAATGGGCCACCGTTCTAACCTGTATTGGGAGCATGCGCTGACAAACTTTCAGCGTTAATGAAATCACGAAGGTCTGGGGTCCACAGGCTCTTAGTCTATTACCATCAGGTGTACTGTTTGCTCCTTTGCCACTATTATCAATAAAAAAAAAGAATCATCATCTCTGCTCATATAGGTCCCACTGCTGGGCTCAAATCTCCTCCACAATAGGAAGAAAATTGATCTTACTATACCATGCTGGTCAGACAGGTTGGTATAGGGTCTTATTTCGAGGTTTCTAGGAGGAAAAAGAAACAAGAGAAGGAATCTCTTGTCTCTTTTTATGTGCATATTGTATCTCTTAGTCGCCTTTTACGACATCCAGGGGCAAGATGAGGGAGTGGTGAATTATATTCTTACTCCGTCACGAGATCAAAAAATATTATGAAAAGTACTTACCAATCTTCACTGTGTTCCCATTCAACCAGATGCGCCAACATAGGTGTACCCTGTGATACTGGGTACGGCACATGCGGGTAAATATTTGCGAGGTGCGGGTTCAAACCCGAGTCGTACAATCTGTACAAAGAAAATAAAATTGTTTTTTTATTTTGATTACTATTTTCGCGATTATTTTATTTACATACAAAATAACTATCTTTTGCTCGCGACTTCGTTCGCGTGGTATAGATACCTACTTTGGACTTTTTTTTTTTGGGGTGGGCTGCGGTCGGCGCGCTCCTCGCACCACTCCGTCCGGGGCGACAGAGGGGCGTAAGCACGCACACCCAAACACCACGTCGCCTTCGTCATTGGGCCGACCACCGGAGTAGGGTTACTTGTCATCAGTGGTCGGCCCGACGGAATACCCCCTATTTGGGGTACCCTCCCATCGACCGACGTCCCCCCTCGGGGTCCCCCGATTTTCAAACATTCTTCATTGGTGTTCCGCTCATGTTGGTCTTAGCGTGATGATAGTCGCAGTAGTAGTAGATGATAGTCGTAGTGATAGTCGTAGTATTCTATAAGCCTTCATCAATAAATGGGCTATCTGATACTGAAAGAATTTTTCAAATCGGACCAGTAGTTCCTGAGATTAGCGCGTTCAAACAAACAAACTCTTCAGCTTTATATATTAGTAAAAAAATATAATCTTTACTAGTTTCATAATCGTATCATTATTTATCTTCATCACCATTCAGGCTCATACACTTCCCACTGTTGGGCTCAAGCCTCCTTCACAATAGAAGGGAAATGGATTCGCTATATCCCGTTTAGGGTTTCGTTTCAAGTTTTCCTTCTCTTGCATAGATGTTATACGCATGTTTAAACCCTTAGTCGTTTTTTGCGACACCCACGGGTATGATAGGCTGGTGAATTGTATTCTTACTCCGTCGCCACACGGAATGAATGTATGTCTAGTCTAAGTATAATGATTAAGCGGGTGGCGCGCGCGAGGAGCGTAGCCTCAACGAAGCGACCCGCCGCTGGCGACTGGGGCGGCGTAGGCGCTACCACCTGCGCCTCATGCCTCCCTAGCCGAGGCTGACGCGGCTGAGGCTGACGCTGACGCGGGTGACGTGACCGGGGAATTAGTCCGTCACCCGCCGAAATGCCGACCGCGTGAGGCAAGACCGACGTCCTCCCCGTGGGGAGGACGTCGGTCAATGGATAGGTACCCCACTAGAGGGTATTCAATCGAGCCGACCACTGATGACAAGTAACCATGCTCCGGTGGTCGGTCCAGCGACGAAGGCGACGTGGTGTTCAACTTACGACCCTCTGTCGTCGCCCTCTGTCGTCCCGGACGGAGTGGTGCGAGGAGCCCGCCGACCGCAGCCCACCCCAAAAAAAGAAGTATAATGAATATAGTACTCACTTTCCAATAGCAGAGAATAGAACTTGTACATTGTCTTTGTGATTTCTTTGAGTTAATGGGACATTGATGACATCTTTCTTCAAAGATCGCTTGAGGATGGCTTGGAGTAATCCATGAGGGGCGATCTCGATGGTAATGGCGTTTTGATGAATCAGGCGGGATGTTTCTTCGAAAAGTACCGGGCTCTTTGGAAGAAAGCTTATTATTTAGCAAATAGTTATTGATATATTCATTTATTTTATTAACGAAAACAAACTATAATGCATGTTTATTACAAACTAGCAACCTGTCCTCGCTTTGCTTCAGTTTCAGTCATCTTACCTGCGTAGTACCCGTTCCCGTGGGAATACCGGGAAAAATATAGCTCAATATTATAGCTTTCCATTGGTGCAACAATTTTTGAAATCGGTCCATTAGTTTCGTAGCCTATTCAATACTAATAAACAAATCTTTCCTCTTTATAATATCAGTGTAGTTAATTTATTAGTCAATTAATAATAATAATAATAATAGTTTATTTTAAAAACGTAGTATTATAAATAAATAATATATGTAAAAATAATTTTCTGTGCGCGGACGACGCGGCGAGCGGACTGTCCGTCCGTGACCATTAACGCTGTAAAGTGTCCGAAACATCGGGCAATCAAAAATTAGATACAAACTCGATAAAATCCATAAAATAGTTTTATTAGTAATGTGTGCACTCGCGTAAACACGAGAATCACTGCCCTGCCGGACTGATATTAACTATACATAGCTAAGAACCACTGCAAAGAAATTGGCTTTCAAATGAAAAACACCGCATCGAAATCGGTCTATCCGTTTGGGAGCTGCGATGCTGCAGACAGACACACACATATAGAGACAGACATCGACGTCAAACGCATAACACCCCTCTTTTTGCGCTGGAGGTTCAAAAGAATCCATTTTTTTTAATTTTCATTTTCCGTGCAATGAATACTTAAAAAAAAAAAAATAACTCAACTATAAATACGTTAAAAGTGATTATTTAATCATCAAATGCCCCATAATCATCTCAGCTCCTATACTTTCCATTGCTGGGCGCGAGCCTCCTCTATAAATGGAGGGAAATTTACCTACTTTAAACGGCGGTTAATCGGGTTGGTATTTTGTATTTTTCCGTGTGATAACGGAGTAAGAATACAATTCGCTCCCTCTTTTACCCGTGGGTCTCGTAAAAGACGACTAAGGGATATAATACGCATATGACATTTATACAAGATTTATACAATTTATACAAGTGCTGTGTGGTAGCGGCTTCGAATACTACCAACCCTTGCTTTGCTCGAGGGTATCGTAAAAGACGACTAAGAGCCCTAGATTGACCCGGACCAACTCCATGTGGTACCATTTGGGTCAACGATTACATTCCCAAGGAGGGTTGACGTCAGGCAGGCGGCTGGTCATAAAAGTCATTGCCGAAACTTTTGCAATATGTCAAAACAGATGACATATTGCGTCGACCCCAAGTAATTGGGATAAGAGCAAGATGATGATGATGACATTTATATAAGACAAGGAAAACTCGAAACAAAACCCTATGCCAACCTGTCTGAACAGCATGGTATATTAAGGTTAATTACCCTCCTATTACGTAGGAGGCTCGACCCCAGCAGTGGGACGCATATGAGCCGAAATGATGATGATTTTTCTCTTGTTACACAGATTTTTTATGTACATTGTATCAAATAATCGTCTTTTATAGTATTCACGGACAAGAGGTGGTTGAAGTATATTCTTATTTCGTCAGCACGCGGCAGTAAAAAATGTATATGTTTAAGTTTTTCGTATGTGGTGTTTTTATCCTGGGCAAGACGTAGTCTGGCAGGTACGTATTATATATAAATCATCATCGCAGCCCACATATGTCCCACTATTGGGACATATGTGGGCTCGGGCCTCCTCCACAATGTGAAGGAATTTGACCTACTATACCATACTGGTTATACATGCTGATATAGGGTTTTACTTCGAAATTTCCTTCCCTTGCACAGATGTTATGTGCATATATCCCATAGTCGTCTTTTACGACATCCACGGGCAAGATAGGGGGTGGTGAATTGTATTCTTAGTCCGTCACCACACGTAATAATCTATACCAATAAATAAAATTGGAGTGTCTGTTTGTAATGTCAAAATAATAGGCTTTTTTCATGCTCACACGGTTATTTGCACTATACATATGCACTTATACTTATACACTTTATATTTTTTTTGTCTGTCTGTTTGTTCCGGGTAATCTTCAAAACGGCTGGACCGATTTCAAAAATTCTTTCACCAATGGAAAGCTATAATATCAGGGCGTAAACTAAGCTACATTTTATCCCGGTACTCCCACGGTAACGGGAACTATTCAGTAAAGACGAATGAAACCGAAGCGAAGCGAAGGCGGGTTGCTAGTTATATATAAATATATTTATATTATAGTTAGGATTTCGTTCATATCAAATTATCTTCATTTATCAACATTGAATTAGTCATCAATCATTCTTTCCTAGCGTCTATTATTATCTCAGATTATGTGCTTCGTTCTTTTTATACTACTAAACTACGATCTTCGCTACTAAAAAGGGCTAATTCTTATGCTCTATTAAGCATAATTTTTATATAAAAAGGTTTCAACTTACCAACAGATTATTTGTATGGTATTCAGCGGATGACAGTTCCGCTTTGACGTCCTTCCACTGAGCTTGGGGCACCGAAGTGGAAAGCCATCGCTCTGTGCGTGGCTTCGGTGACTTGATCACTTGTTTCAGATATTTCAGTAGTACTGGACCTAAGAGAAAAGGTATTATTTAATTTAATTTTGTTTAGCATTCAAATTCAAATTCAAATTCAAATACTTTATTATGCATAAACCCCGCGGGGGCACTTACATATGGTCACTTTTTTACATTTTTACCTTACACTACTACCGGATCGGAACGCGACCGCACTGAGAAGATCCGGCAAGAAACTCAGTGGGCTTGTCTTCTTTTTTATTCATTTACTATTTTTTTTTTTAATAAGATAATATACAACAACATGTCTATTAATAGCTCCAGTGTGATGCCTTTCGAATCATCATACAATACAGTTATTAAATATAACGAAAAAGTACCATGGCTGGACCAGATCCCGCAAGCGGCACCCGATCACGAGTTAACCACTAGAGCAGCCATCACTCCCCTCAACCACAATGGAGGGAAGGGAGTGACCCGCTCCTCGTAGCTACCGCAAGCAGACCCTTCAGTGAGCATGACCAATACCATGGGCCACAAACATAAAACACAGATTAAACAACAAATTCGTTTGGCAAAACACGCTACGCTTTACAATTATATTAACAGCAACAGAATAAACATGTATGTAACACCTTTTGAAATAATGAGAAAATGCCTGAATGAGGAGCTGCTCATAACCAGTCTGTATTATCATCAAGATAATCCGAGATTTTATAATAACCTTTTCTACAAAATTTACTCTTGATTGCTTTTTTAAACTTTTTAACTGGCATATCTCGAATATTAATAGGTAATTTGTTGTAGAAGCGTATACATTGCCCCATGAAGGATCTGTTAACTCGTTGAAGACGAGTACTGTGTACAACTAATTTATCCTTATTCCGAGTATTTACATGATGAATGTCACTATATTTTTCAAAGTTACCGATATTTTTCTTTACATAAAATACATTTTCGTATATATATTGAGATATAACAGTCAGAATATTTATCTCTTTAAATTTCTCTCTTAGTGACACTCTTGGGCCTAAATTATATATCGCGCGGACCGCCCTTTTTTGTAGAATAAAAATTCTATTCAATTCCGCGGAGCAGCCCCAAAGTAATATGCCGTATGACATGAGACTATGAAAGTATGCGAAATAAACTATTCTGGCTGTTTCAACATCGGTTAATGCGCGAATTTTTTTTACCGCATAAGCCGCTGAGCTGAGCCTATTTGACAGTTTCTCAATATGAGGCCCCCATTGGAGTCTATTAATAACATTTAAAAAGAATATGCAATAAATAATAAGCAATTTACTAATGATGAAGATAGTCGTTATCTCTACATTCTAAATATTTAGGCGACAAAAAAGAAAGGCGTGATTGCCGCGGAACACTCAATTGAAACGTTCCTATTGTAGTTTAGTATTATTGATGAATGTGTTTTACTATTGATTAACAAATATAAATAAATACATACATATTTATATTTGTAATAAATACATGCGTCAAACGCTGTCCACATACAGGAATACGCACGCACATTCACACACGCAAACAAACACTCAACACTCATGCACACAAAAATGAAAAAGCGAACTCATCATACAAAAGCACATCCTTCATAATTCAATTCATTGATGTTATTTATATTATTATCATTCTTATTGTAAGATATTTTATTCCTTTTTCTTTTTTTTCTTTTCTCTTTTTTTGTTATTTTTCTTTCTTGTATATTTAAGGAAAGGGGTTTTCTGAAAACCAGCCCTGCATATTTTCTATGCAGCACAATACTGAGCCCCCCTAATACCCCTATTGTCAAAATAAATTAAAAACATGTATTTTAATTATGAGTTATTATGTGACAATAAATGCTATTCTATTCTAAATAAATAAATTACAAACATCTTTGAGCAATTAAATGAAACGCATAAATAAGTAAACAATTAAAAATTGTGTCCGTTAATTATATGCTTGTAAAATCCCCCACAATACAAAGATCATTTCGTTAGTGCAGGGTGTTATTAAAAAAAAAAGAGGATAAATATACATAATGATTTCTGATGTTTACGCGAGTATTACACATCTATACTACTAAATAAAATTGGTGTGTCTGTTTGTAATGTCAAAATAATAGGCTTTTTTCATGCTCACACGGTTATTTGCACGACACCTATGCCTAAAATACAGATTAAAACATTTTTGTCTGTGTGTCTGTCTGTTTGTTCCGAGTAATCTTCGGCTGAACCGATTTCAAAAATTCTTTCATCAATGGAAAGCTATAATATCAGGGCGTAAACTAAGCTATATTTTATACCGGTATTCCCACGGGAACGGGAACTACGCAGGTAAAACGACTAAAACCGAAGCGAAGCGAGGGCGAGTTGCTAGTTGTAAATAAAACTACACATTGTAAATAAAAATGGTCACGGGCGGACCGTCCGCTCGCGACGACGAACGCTGAAACTTAATTATTTTATTAAATTAAATTTTAATATTACAGCTGTAATAACGATGACTTGTTGGACGTGAGATATCTTAGTCCGTCCGTGACCATGAACGCGGCATTGACAAATAATGATTCTGCTGTTAACGAATTCTATGTCCAACAGCGAACGTCGATTTGCTGATGATAAATTCAAAACAAAATGAAGTTATTGATAGCACTTACCAGCTTCAGCGATATAGCGTGTATGATAAGCTATATTGGAGCATGGAACCTCTTTGGCAAAGACACCCTCACTGGTCAACTTGTTGACAAAGTTCTTCATTATATCAACAGGACCCGAAATTGTACTGGAGTCTGGTCCATTGTGGCATGCAACTTCAATTTCAGGTGGGCACATGCTTTTGATCTATGTAAAAAAATATTATTTTAGTGTCCATTGCCTCATTAAATTTAATGAAATATAAGTATATGATTTTTGAAGGGTGACGGAGTAAGAATAACCACTCCCTATCTTGCCCGTGGATGTCGTAAAAGATGACTAAGGGATATAGTAAGCATATAACATCTATGCAAGAGGGTAAACTCAAAATAAAACTCTATACCAGCCTGTCTGACCAGCATGGTATAGTAAGATCAATTTCCCTTCGGAAAAGGAAGGAGGCTCGAGTCTAACAGTGGGACGTATGTGGGCTGAAGTCATTTTGTTCTGATAGTCTATGATACGGACACGGAAATAATTGATATTATATTTGATATTATGTTTTATTTGAACTTTAAACTAGTAAAAGGCCGGTCCGACCAACCTACGACTGCCGATAGGACGGTATCACGTCCAACGTTCTGTCGGCGGAGCTTGTCATGTGGAGGTTCTTCTGCTGCGCCGCTTCTTCATTTAAAAATGACTGATGCCTTAGTCTATATACCTATATCTTTAAATACTCAATTCTAAATAATTATCAGCTTAGCTCTTTTTTATCACACTAATAATACATAAGAGGTCTATTGACATCATGAGGTCTACACCACGCTGGTCAAACTCGTTGGTATAGAGTTTTATTTCGAGTTTCCCTCCTCTCGCATAGATGTTATAAGCATATTTAAATCCCTAGTCGTCTTTTATGACGCTCAAGGACAAGAAGGGGAATGGTGAATTGTATTCTTACTCCATTATGATACGGAATAGCTATATAAATAACAATTGTAAATAAGAATTTTAATTAATCGATTTCTTATAAAAATAATAAATTGAAAATAATTTTAAAAGCTAATATTTCATTTTAACACTCTACTTAGATAATTAACGTCAGTATGTGAATAGTTATTATTACCTGGTTGTAACCAAGGCCGACAGCAGCCATGGAGCCTTTGATTAAGGGAGTTTCTATCGAAGCTAAACCTCTGCTATAAGCTGACAGAATCATTTCTTCAGCAGTAAGGCAACCATCTGCATAAGCGCAACCCAGCTCACCAACGCTAAGACCTGTATGAAAAAATTTATTAAAGAATAGACATTTTTGTTCTATTAGATTGACCATAAAAAATACATATTCTCTTTTAAATGAAATATTGTGCATTAGCCTATTTTTCATCATAATCATTATTCAGCTTATCGCCATCCACTGCTGGACGTAAGCCTCCCTCCGCCACAAAGTAATCGAAAAATCGAAATATCGAAGAGGAATTCCAAGCATAGCCCATTCCATAGCACGCTGCACGACTTTGAGCTTGGTTGCGAGGCCTATATTTAGGGACCACGATTCCGTGCCATAAGTCATCACTGGCAACATGCACTGGTCGTATATAAGTCTATTATGCGTAAAGGAGTATAAAAATAAAAAGCAAATGAAAATACTTACCAATTATATGGTCAGGTACAATGCCGATGGTTTTTAATACATCGGTAAGACCAATCTGTATAGCCGCAATACCGACGAAGGAGTTCAGGATGTTATCGAAGATCTTAGGGTCGTCGTCCGTAATGATTTTGAGCAGGTTAACACCTTTGAGTTGAAGGACTTTGTGGCATCTACATAGGAAATAATATCATGTTAGAATAACTTATCTTACGTGGTAGGACCGCACTATCGACAGTGACCTGTTTGCAGCCGCGGGCTAGTTGTTCCGAGTTAGTATTACACTCACGCAGAAAATCGACCTCTGATTAGTAGAAATTCGTTATTGTGATTTGTTCGGTGAGTGAAGGACCTGGAAGTCTTTTTGAGTGTGCTTGCGAGTGATAGGTTTTGATGATGCCTTTAATATCACCAATACTCATTGCACCCATTCACACTCCCTTTATTTACTTCACGGTAGGCAGCTTCTACCATAGGTAGCCTAACAAAGGTTTATGAGAGGCAGTATCATTTACTTATCATCAGGTGTGTTGTTTGCTCGTTTGCAACAGCACTAAAAAATACTTATCACAAAATACATTTAATGTATTGAAGAAAATTGTAAATTAAAGTTCTGGAGGTAGCTCAATGGAGGTATCACAAAGCTGTAGCAAGATTTGTGTATATCCATTTTTATCATTATGGGAGGGTACCCCACGTAGGGGGTATTCCGTCAGGCCGACCACTGATGACAAATAACCCTGCTCCGATGGTCGGCCCAACGACGAAGGCGACCTGGTGTTTGGGTGGGTTGCGGGTGTTGCGTGCTATACGCACCTTTGTCGCCCCGGACGGAGTGGTGCGAGGAGCGCGCCGACCGCAACCCACCCCAAAAAAAAAAGGCTGTTGTTTAAAAAAATACAAAGATGCACAGAGTAATAATACCGACACAGCCACTTTTCTTTTTACGATGCTGAACGCTTTGAAGCTCATTTACATAATTGAACTAATTAGGAGGTTTATGGTGGTAATTTAATTTTTATCGACTTTTACAATACTTTCTTATAAATTGGTCTAAATAATAAATCCTTAATATTGACGTCATAAGACAACGTTATACAAACTAACTAAAGTGTAAAGAAAGTCTTTGTATAGATACACTTTTACAAGAGTTTATAATTACTTTATTGATTTTTATCTTTTTTATTGCTGTGGGAAACGAGTCAACAGCAAACTTGATGGTAAGTAATACTGCCTCTCATAGGTCTTTGCTAGATTGCTGCCTACCGTGAAGAAAATGAAAGTAGTGTGAATGGGTGCAATGAGATTCAATGATATTAAAGGCATCACCAGAACCCACCACACGCAAACACCCTCAGAAAATTGGGCTTCAGGTTCTCTCGCTCACCGATCAAAGTGCTGTAACAAATTGCATCTACTTAGGCGTAGACTTTCTGCGAAATTGAGGTACACCCTGGACGGACCGACTCGCGGCTGTAGACAAATGATTATCGACAGTGTGGTCCTACTGCATAACATTAAATTTAGAGTTTGCAACACCCTGAAGATATTCAAAATAAAACTAGAAATACTCATAAACTCGTAGATATATTTCATTATAAAACGGTATCGTAATTACAACTTACTTTTCAATTGCGGCGGCAAATACTGGAATCCTCATAAGTTCTTTACCCATGCCAGGCCATTGAGAGCCCATGCCAGAGTAAACGAACCAGACTGGACGTCGGACGCCAGAGAAGTATTCAATTTTTCTAGCAACGGACACCGCCTTTGTGGTGGTAGATTCTATAAAAACATACTAGAATTTGTATGATTCTTTATTATTCCCCATACCTTTCAGTAAATTTCTTCAAAAATGAGAGGAAAAATGCCTGCCAAACTATCCTAGTTTTATTATAGGGTAGTTTTTTCAAGTGTTCTTTATCAGGAGTGATGTTATTTACTTGCTTAAAAGTCTCTCTGTACACCCACGAGTTAGTAACATAGCGAACGTTTTTAAAGTTCTGATATGGCGTTTCGTTTTCCGCTTAAGTTAATAAACATTATCATCATTATCACAACTGATATCAGTTCTATTGCTGGGCTTAAAACTCCCTCACAACAGGAAAATAATTGACCTACCATACTAAGCTGGTCAGACGGTTTAGTAAAGGACTTTATTTCGAATTTTTTCTTATATAGTATAGATGGTATACACATATTATCCCTTAATCGTCTTTTGCGACCCCTACAACCAAGGGAGTGGTGTATTATATTTTTAGTAGGTTTCCACACGGAAAACATTATAATTTGCCCATAACATTAAAATAACTCTATGTCCAGTTGGAATAATTTGTCTTCAGGCAGTAATTCAAAATATTATGCTCAACATAAACACCGTTCACTTTCATACTATCTCTTCTTTATATTAATAATTAAGATACCTAATAGCGAATATCCTCTAACAACATGTCCTTGAATATCTTCATCGTGGATAGCATGCAGCAATCTAACAAGCTCAGCATCTACGGTTCTGGACTCTAAGTCATCTAAGATCTTGGCTACAGCTGATTCTGTTCGACCCGAAACACATACCAAACGAGGAAGATCATCGGCAGGCATACCATTGTTAACCTAAGAAAAAAAATGTCTGGTTACCGTGGCGTATATAGCCTAATTTACATCCTACTATGGGATGAGCTTATGCCCTGCAATGGAGCTTATATTGCCTGTAATAAAACAATTACTGTAACTACCTACTAGGTCTATATAAAACTCTTAGTCGCCTTTTACGACACTCCCAAGCAATGTAAAGGTCTGTAGTATTCGTAACCACCATCATAAGGTACAAATTATCATCATCATCTCAGCCCATACACGTCCCATTGTTGGGCTCGGGCCTCCTCCATTATGGGAAGGAATTAGCCTACTATACCACACTGGTCAGACGTGTTGGTATAGGGTTTTGTTTCGAGTTTTTCTTCTCTTGCATAATTATTATATGCATAATAGTTATCTTTTTGATACCCACGGGCAAGAGAGGGGGTGTTAAATTGTATTCGTATTCCGTCACCACACGGAAAGGTACAAAATAAAATTTAATGATTTCTGATGTTTACACGGGCTCTACTAATATGAATAATATATAATTTAATAAAAAATCTGTAATAACGTTGATTTGTTCGAACGTCAGACATCTTAGTCCACCCGTGACCATGAATGCTGCAAAGTGTTCGAAACGTTGGACAATCATAAATCAAATACAAACGCGATAAAATCCATAAAAGTATTATTATTTACAAAATTTTAATAATATCTTTAAATATAAAAGGATTGTATTTAAAACCAAGAACAAAGTAATGAATAATGTAATCAATAAAGTAGAAACCGAATCTACAGTAACTTTGTAAAAGTTTAACAAACTCAATGATGGAAACAAGACTCGAGATACAATTGATGGACTTAATTAACGTCGCTACGGAGCACCTATCAATTTTTAATTTACCAGTTTGTATTTCTGCATAAAGCAATATTTATTATTTAAAATTACTATAGCAAAATATCAATTCATCTTAATACTTTAATGAAAAAGATCTTATGAATACCTGTTTAAATACGGAGGTAATTTATAATTATAAAAAAAATTATGGAAATTTCCGTAACTAATGTTCTCGGTATAATAAAATCTTCCTGTCGTAATTAATCAAAGTATAAGAAAGAAAAAACCGTAGATATTCTAATAATATAATGTTCGTACATTATGTTATTAGAAATCTATGGGGTTCTAATTCTATGAATACAATCTATTCAATAAAAATTCGAGATAAATAGTTTTATATCATTGCTTTTATTATATTTTAGTAATTAAATACTGAGAATAATATTTCGAAATGATAGCTATACCAATAAATAAAAATGAAGTATTTGCTTGTAATGTCAAAATAGTGGGGTTTTTTCATGTGCAAACCAGTTTAAAATTTTTGGTCCGTCTATTTATTTGTTCTGGGTATCTTTAAAACGGCTAGACCAATTTTGATAATATTTTAATATCAGGTAACGGTCTATATAAGGAGTAACTTAGCTATATTTATTGTTTTATGGGAACGAGCACTACGCAGTGAATACGTGCGAATTTGCTAGTAAAATATAAATTCAGATGCTCAGTTTGCGTAATAATCGAACCCGTGACACTAACATAAATTCATTACCTATTAGAGTATTTGCTGTCAACGTATTATTGTAAGGCTGGCTTTATGTCCAATATCTGGATCGTAGTTTACATGATTTTATATTCATTGTCGAATTTTGGTTTTGATCTCTCTTTGCATACCTGCTATAGTTCATAGTTTATTTTATAGTACTAGTTTTTTTTATAGTAGGTATAGTAGTAGTTGTAGTTCGTTTTGTATTTTTATTTATGGTTTGGTCATGTCCACTGAATAAGGTTCTGCTTGCGGTAGATATGTGGGGCGGGTCGCTCCCTTCTCTCTAATTTGGTTGAGGAGAGTGTTGGCTGCTCTAGTAGTTAACTCGTGATCGAGTGCTGCTTGTGGGATCTGGTCCAACCATATTTTCTTCCTTTCTTTATGCTTTAATTTTTTTTTGTCTTGTATTAAATCTTGAAATTTTATACATATATATCTAATTTCGAAGGGCATCACACTGGAGCTAATACCATATATGTTGTACGAAGCATAATATTATGTATATTTAAAGGATTAAGAAAAAAAATGATTGCCCGCTGAGTTTCTTGCCGGATCTCAGTTTGTGGCCGCGTTCCGATCCGGTGGTAGATTATTGTATTGTATTCAAACATGTAATTTGATAATATGTAAGTGCCCTTAAGGGGCCTATGCAGAATAAATGATTTGATTTGATTTGTTTCCTTATTATTAAAAAAATTTCATTAATTTTAATATTATAACAATATTAAAATTAATGAAAATTTTTTTGCAGATTAATAAAAAGAAACAAATATCTTTTATTATATATAGTTAACTAACCTTGTCTCTGGCGATATTCTTCAACAGAACGTGAGCATTAGCCCCTCCGAATCCGAAACTGCTTATACCAGTCATCCCTCGCTGCCACGGGGTCTTTTCAGTAATAACTTGCAGTCTACCTTCAGCTAAAGCTGCTACTCCCTCACGTGGAGTGTAATAGTGAAGATTGGGAGGTATATAGCCGGTGGAGTATGCGATACAAAGCTAAAAAAGAGCAAAATATAAGTCACTTATTTAATTAAAAAAAAAAAAAATTACAATGCTTTTCAGAAAGTCTACGTACAATCTATGAGAAAATCTGAAAAATTATAAGAAGCTCACCTCTCAAATACTAAACTAAAAAAAGTTAAGATTCATTTTGAATATTCCATCTCGTCCATGTTTAATCAATTATAGATTTAAATGATAGAATGTGTATACATATCCAAAAACCGACGTAATAAAACATCTAAAGAGGAGAAGCAAGCGAAAAACTGATATTACTTTTAGCTAAACATCATTCTCATCATTTCAGCTCTTACAAGTCTCAGTGCTAAGGTCAGCCTCCTCCACAATAGGAAGGAAATTGACCTCATTGCTTAGAAAAATGAGTAGAGGTTCTTATTTCGAGATTCATATTAAATTCCTTATTGTTAGTCGTCTTTTTCAACACCCACAAGTAAGACAGATCATGAATAATATTCTTACTCCGTCACCACACGAATTATACCTTGTTTTTTTTCTTCTTTTTTATTGCAAATGGTGGCAAACGAGCAAACAGTGTACCTGATGGTAAATGTTGCTGCCGCTCATGGACCTTTTCAAGGCCGTTGCCTACCGCAAAGAAAAGTGAAGGGAGTGTGAATACGTGCAATGAGGTTCGGTGATAGTAAAGGCATCATTAAAACCAATTACACGCAAACACCCTCAGAAAGTTATACTGCCGGCTCTCTCGCTCGCCGAACGAAGCACAGTAATAAATTGCGAACACTCGGACGTTGACTTTCTGCGAGAGTTTGGTACTATCTCGGACGGACCAGCCCGCGGCTGTAGACACATAACTGTCAACAGTGTGGTCCTACCTATATAACTATCCATATCTATCCATCCATTAGCTCATAGACGTCCACTGTTGGACATAGACCTCCCCACAAGAATGTCACACGGAACGGTCTTGTGCCACTTGCATCCAATGATTCTCTGTGACTTTCTAGCTATCCTCAGTCCTGCTAGTAGAGGGTATAGTTGCTGGTATAGTTGGTATAGTTGCTGGGCGTCGTTAGATGCAGACGGCACAGGATCGCACTTTGTGGCGTAACAAGGAGAGGCCTACGTCCAGCGGTGGACGGTGATAGGCTGAAATGATGATGATTCAAATAATTTATTAGTCCAGCATTAGCTATTTAAAGTATATCATGATATTAAACGCATAATAAATGTGAAGACGATCGGCCTTGTTGATTTCAGTATATTAAACCCTCTTGGGTAAGTTTGAATGCTTCATTTAATCGTATGTAATCAAGAGCTGTCCTAATGTGATTAATGTTATCTATTATAACAAAAGTTTGATCATAGTTTATGTCATAGTTTAACAATTTGATATTACTTATCACATAAACGTTCAGAGGCTTTTTTTTCTTCTTTTTTTAATATTGCAAATTATAAGAGGAGAAAAATTGGAATGAAATCCGACTCAATTTTTTTTTCTATTTGTGGTACAATCTGATCTGGACACACTCCGCCCAATTTGTATGTGGCGATGAATGGGCGGCGTGCGGCTCCAAAACCTACCGTATTTTGGATTGAGCCAACCGCTGGCACCGATTCCTTGACTTTCGGGATCGGCTCGGCGGAATACCCTTTCGGGTATCATAGCCTTGGATGCCCCGGCAACAAAGCAGATTTGCCAGGGCATCGCCCTCAGGCGGTAACCTTCACTGCGGGTGGCGGACTGATCCACGGTCCGTCAACTCGCGACCTCGATACCAACCCACCTAACCAGTGTAGTGTACCGGTGTCATTTATGGAGACCATTGTGGATCCAGGCTTACAGAAATTACAATAGTGATAATGCGTATTAGAATTAGTCGGAAATAAAAAAATCGACACTTGGCAATAAGATCTTTCAGAAGATAAATAATTCTGTAAAGTTGCCAAGTTTTAATGCTTATTATTTTTTATAAATTCCTTATTAAACAAAACTATGAGGAGAATTATTCCTTTGCATCCCCTTGTTTTTTGTTTTACAAAGCGTCTACACTTAATTAGGTTATTTTCAGTCAATTCTTACAAAAATACTTCATTCTACGAGCAAGCCATCACTTTTAAAGTAGATTAAATTTTTGAAAACTACACTTACCTTTGCAATTGAACAAAGACCAGAAGCAGGCTCGCTATGCCCCAAGTTAGACTTAATTGATCCAATATTCAGCGGTTTAGAGCGTCCAGTGCAGAAGATCTCGTCGATGGCCAATAGTTCTTCCGGATCACCTACTTTGGTACCTGATGATAAACACAAGATGCAAATTATTTTTTATTACAAAATAATTCATCACCCTGTGACCGCCTAATAAGTCTTTTCAAGGGGAAAAAACACTAGTTAACGTGCTTTTCAAGTGGGTCGATGACCACAGTTGCTGTTACAAATTGCCCAGATAAGTAAAGATGGTGATTCTAAAGCGATTTTGTGACTTCAACAGAAAGTCACGCTACCGTAACAAATAAATTATTTTCGCTATCAGCTACAACTCGATTGACAGCCTTACTCAAGCCTGTTGCTATTACTATTGATAGCTGTATTGATATTGAGTCTGGATGTGATTTGTGTCCGTTAATTTTCATGTTTGTAAAGTCTCTCACAATTAAAGGATAAATTACCTTCGTGCAGGGATACGTCTATAAAAAAAAAAAAAAAAAAAAAAATATTGCCAAAATTCTCAAAAAGCTTGGTGTGGGAACGAAGTAAGAATGCAAAATATCACCATCGCTTCTAGACAGACATGTGGGTGATTGTAAAAGACGCTTTAGAGACTCTAGAGACTCAAGCAGATAACCTAACTTCAAGATAAGAAGAGTTCTATTTCTCATCCTATATCAACTCGAACAAGAGCAATTTTCCACTAATTTTCGAGACCAGCATTTGAACGTATATGTGAACGTGAATGAGCAAAGACAATATCTTCTTATTATTGCAGTCTGGGACGCAAAGTTTTAGACACACCAATTTGACCCACAAAAACAATATTAAAATCTGTCACAACAACTCCACAACTAAACATTTGTACAATGTATGTTTCTAAATAATTCTCACTAGGTGTAGCACATAGATCAAAATAAAAACTTTCTATTCAGGGCAATTTCCAGTCTTATAGAATTTCTATGATACATTGTTCTTAGATAGATACCTAGTATTCAATCCTTACTAAAATTACAAATACGAAAGTAAGTTTGTTTGTTTATTTGTTTGTTATGCTTTCACGCTTCAACCACCGAATCGATTTCAAAAATTCTTTCACCAATGGAATGCTAAAATATCAGGGAGTAACATAGGCTACATTTTGTCCCGGTATTCCCACGGGAACAGGAATTACGCGAGTAAGGCAACTAAAACCGAAGCGAAGCGAGGGCGGGTTGCTAGTATAAAATAAATTAGAGACATACTTTGTGTATCGATACCAAAATAAATAAGAACAATCATTTGAGCTCTTATGCCAACAATGGAACGTTCCATTGTTGGGCTCGAGCCTCCTCCATATTAAGAGGGAAATTGACCTACTGTACCACGCTGGTCAGGCGGGTTGGTAAAGGGTTTTATTTCTAGCTTTCCTTCTCTTGCATTGTTATATACACAAGAGGGATATCTTGTGTATTAGTCGTCTTTTACGACACCCACAGGCTGTGATTCCGTCACCACACGGTAAATAAGAACAATATTTTACATAAATATGTTATTAATCTACATCTACGCAATTGTGATATCTGTTCAAGTTCATTTTTAGACATTTAAACAGTGTTACTAAGACGGGCATCACACTGTTTTGAAGGAAATAGCGATTCTATAAGTGTAAGGGAGACAGGCGTTTCTCCTATCCAAGCTTACTATTTATATTGAATTCACTTTTAAATTACTTATTTTTGTGTCGCGTCTGAAAGGGTTATATTTAAATGGAAAACCTGCTATTCTTTTACAATCTGTGTTTGCTTAAATTCTGAGATAAAAATGTTCACATTACTCTATGACTGCGCCTAGTTGTTTAAGTGTACGGACTTCCCGCACAGATTATCGTTAGTTCGATTTCCAAAGTATTTTTTTCAAGACAATACCCTGCACTAAAGAAACAACCCTTGTATTGCGGGGTACTTTATTAACATATAGAGTACACAAATTACACCCAGACTCAGAACAACAATCTGTGGCCCCACGACACTGGAAAGGAACGTCCGGATACAATATATGTCGGTAGTTAATTGTATATTTGTAAAGTCCTCTGCGATAGTAAAAGTTGTTTGTTTTAACATTTTCTCTCTCTTTAAATATCTGACTCATATCTACAACAAGTGGAGAATTAAAATAATTATATATTAATCACTGTTATTACTGGCTCGTTAAGTTAGTGCTGCTACCTGATTCTTAAGCTAATTTATTTCCACTGTGTCTATAGAAAATACAAAAATATAGCGTAAATGGATAACACACTTGGGGACAAATTGTATTTTTACTCCGTCAGCACACGGAAAATGGACAAAGATATATGTCGCTGATTTGCGAGAATATCGACATAACTCAAAACTATGTAAAATTGAATATTGTATGCCAAATGATCCTTAACATTTAATATACTTGATATTTTATCGTGAATTGAGGAATTTGCCATTAATCAGTATACTGTGACTACCTCAATAAATCATTTAAATATGTATTATGGTATGCACTAAAACATAACACAAAAATTAAAAATGACCTTCTCTAAAATCAGTACTTTTTATTTGTGTCACTATTCTCACAAAGCAGCGATGTGCTACAAAAAGAAAATAATATAAATTCACGCCTTTAACAGCTAAAATGCTACCTCTCAAATCATTCTAGATTATTTAAGTGCGTACCCTCTTAAAGGAAGGTAATTACTTAATTAAATTAATTTAATGAATTATAGCAAAGTACGATTGAATGTAGGGTGCCATCAATGAAAAGTCGATTCCATTTATAGAGCTCATAAAATCTTTAATTTAAGATCTCCCCATTAAGTGACGATAATGGCTTAGGCGAACGCTCTTAAAATGCTATCAACAGAATTATAATAAAGTAATAGGCACCTATTTTCCCTCATCATCGTAGCCCACATACGTCCCACTATCCAAGCCTCTTCCACAATGGGAGAGAAATTGACCTACTATACCATGCTGATCAGACATGTTGGTATAGAGTTTCATTTCAACATTGCCTTATTTTACTGACACAGTTATTAATATAATTGACAAAAAAATAACTGGTAACACAAAACCAATTACCAAATATTGAAGTTGAAGTGTGGTATCATTATATATTAAAAAAAAAACAGTAAATGTTTATATTCAAAACTTTTAATGGCGATCCCACAGTTATTAATATACTATATAATTTTGACAGATGAATAATAGGATTTTATGTGTGAATATTCTGTCAAACATATATTACGCGAACCCTTAATTGGACCCAAATGTACTATGATCCCTCCAAACTTTGGTAGTAATGACGTTAGGTTAGGTCCCAATACGTTTAAGCTATAATGCTTATGGCTTTAACCTTGCAAATAATAACAAACTTTCACATAAGACATGTGATATCATATGATTTATTCGTGAATATTAAAATTTCTCTATTTATTCAATGTCGTTTCATTTTAGCGCTTAAAATTTTACCAATGTATTTTCCGTGACGGAGTAAGAATACAATTCACCACTCCCTATCTTGTCCGTGGATGTCGCAAAAAACGACTAATGGATATAATACGCATATAACATCTATGCAAGAGAAAGGAAACTCGAAATAAAACCCTATACCAACTTGTCTGAGTACGGTATAGTAAGGTCAATGTCTTTTCTATTGTGGAGCAGGCTCGAGCCCAACAGTGGGACGTATATGAGCTGAAATGATGAATATGATGATGAATATATTTTAGAAGACCTTGCACTATAAGAAGGCCTTTAGGTCGCCTCACATATTTAGAACTTTTGAATATAAAATTACTCTTAGAAAAATTACTTGTGGATCATTTAAAACATTGTTCAAGTAGGAATGTATTTTTATTCTGACTATCAGCCTTCTGAACAAACAGATTATTTCAAAGGTACATCTGATTCTTAAAAACACCTGAAGCTGACTTAAGACCATTAGTTATTGAAGTCGATATCACAATATTAGCATGTTCTGCCTTAGTTATAGGCCACCGCTATCTTCCGGACTGAGGATTTTAGACCGTCATCTGGAGAGAGGCTGACTGCTTGGAAAAGGGACGTCGATAGGAGTGCGGACCCCCTCAGAGTATTCCGTCGGGCCGACCAAAAATTGAAATAAAAATTACGATTCATTAATTAATTAAAGGTATGTAAAGTTTTCAATTTTGTCATCACTTTTTCATGTAAATCTGATTAAAATGTATAAAGTCAGTGATACTTAATCTGCAACATATTCGTACATTGTTAAATGTTCATTAGAAATTGAATAAATCAATGATTACGTTCGCGTAAAAAAGACAAACTTTAAATCAACTGATCAGCCGATGACCGTCGACGAGACGCCTTTGTACCTACCTACGGCTACGTTACCATTGAAACGTTTTTAGTAGTGACTTTTGCGCGGCGCGGTTTCGCACCTCGACGGCGAGGGCGGAACCGCGGATATTTATTTGTTAAGGCCTCGCGGGCCGTGTAGGCTCTTTGTTGAGCGAGTGTGATATTGTCGTCCTCTTCGTCGAGGACGTGACGAGGACGTCGGATGGAATTGAAGCGTTTACGCAATTCATACCTTTTATACTGTCGCAGCTTTACATGCCTACACGTATCCTGTTTGTACATGCCTACATAATACGTAACATTTAATTATTATTTTAGACACTCATTTTTGAAATCAGTATAACTTTTATGTAACACTGTTTTTTGTGTAATATACATTCTAATTACAATCTATGATTGTTAAACTACAATATACTCGAACAGTTGTCCCATAACCTGATACTCTCTGTATATATTTCTTGTGTACGTGTGTATGTCACTGAACTCCTCCTAAATGGTTAAACCGATTTTGATGAAATTTTGTGTGTGTTTAAGGGGATTCGAGAATGGTTTAAATTCATAATTAGACCTGGTAGGTGGCGCCGCGATCGAATTCAAGGAGAATTCCCTTCTACTCTTTTTTTAGATTTGAACAGAACAACGTCTGTTAGATCAGCTAGCCACATCTAATAGTTTAAAATATGGTATTTTTAATTGATGCTTAGGTACTGTTAGATAAATTTTGACATGAACATTATTAAATAGTTTGTGTTCACAAAACTCAACAAGTCGCCTCGAGGTGCTGTTTTTAAGTAAAATAGCTGGAAATAAAATATTTAACGACCATAACATCCCGTTGCCATAACTCTAAAATATGATAGTAAACTTTTACAGGCTTTCAGACCATTTCAATCTTTGAAGTGTTTACTAATATTCCATCTTTGCGGTGACGAAGTAAGAATACAATTTACCACCCCCACTCATACCCGTGGGTGTCGTAAAAGACGATTATGCGGATGATATATGCGGATAATATCTATGCAAGAGAAAGTATAGCCTTTCCAACAAAAAAAGATTTTTCAAATCGTTTGACAAGCGACGGAATTGTGCGCGAACAAACATATAAAAAAAATACAAACATCCAAATTGAGAACATCCTTCCTTTTAAGAAGTTGGTTAAAACACTATACGAACACATCTGACCATCGCGTTATAGTTGGTCAATTTCTCTTTCATTGTGGAGGAGGTCCATGCCCAACAGTGGGAATTATATGGGCTGAGATAATGATAAAGACTATATATTTAATTAGCAGCTTTTTTTTGGGTGGGCTATGTTCAGCACACACGCTCGTTCCGCCCAGGGCGACGCAAGATCGTCATGGTGCGTCGTTCATCACTGGTCGCTCATCTGATGTCAACATTCCTTGAGAATTTAATTATTAACCAGACGGCATCAGATAACCTTAAGCTAAGTTTAGGTTTAAAGCTCTTACCTATCCTTTACGACACCCACGAGCAAGGTAAGGGTTGATAGTACTCGTAACCTTATGCCTTTCTTTTATTGCAAGCGTTGTCAAACGAGCAAACAGTACATCTGATGGTAAATGTTGCTGCCGCTCATGGACCTTTGCAAGGCCGCTGCCTACCGTGAAGAAAGTGAAGGGAGTGTGAATGGGTGCAATGAGGTTCAGTGATACTAAAGGCATCACTAAAACCCACCATACACAAACACCCTCAGAAAGTTGGGCTTCCGGCTCTCTCGCTCACCGAACGTAGTGCAGTAACAAATTGCTGCTATTCAGACGTCGATTTTCTACGAGAGTGTAGTACTACCCCGGACGGACCGACCTGTGGCTGTAGACAGATAACTGTCAACAGTGTGGTCTAACCTAATATGACCTATATATCGCATTATCGTCACCAGATAATAATTATCGTTCAAATACATATTTAAAAACCCAGTTTATTATCGTTCTTCATATAAATAACAGCTTCTCAAATAAGAAGAACCTTAAAATTTTATGTCTGAGTGCCCTTTATTATGCTCGCAAACTTTTGCTATCTATATTTTGTTTTTCTTTTTTTCATTTTAAGTTTGCAAGTTTTCACTTTGCTCTCAGAGCGAATGCGCGATTTCTTTTTAAAAGCTCAAAAGAAATTGCGATGAATGTCCGCTGCAGTGGTGAGTTAATATTAATAAAAATTACACGCTAGGAACTTTTTAGAATTTATCATTTCGGCTCTCATGTACGTCCCACTGCTGGGCTCAAGCCTCTTCCATAATAGGAGGGAAATTGACCTTATCGTGCTTGTCACACAGGTTGGTGTAGGGTTTTGTTTCGAGTTTTTCATCTGTTGCATAGATGTCATATGCTTCCATCTCTTATATAGATATGCGTCCCTTAGTCGTCTTTTATAACTGCTGTGTGGTAGCGGCTTCGAATACTACCAACCCTTGCTTTGCTCGTGGGTGTCGTAAAAGACGACTAACGACGATTGACCCGGACCAACTCCATCTGGTACCATTTGGGTCAACGATTACATTCCCAAGGAGGGTTGACGTCAGGCAGGCGGCCGATCATAAAAGTCATTGCCGAAACTTTTTGCAATATGTCAAAAACAGATGACATATTGCGTCGACCCCAATTAATTGGGATAAGAGCAAGATGATGATGATGATGAGTCGTCTTTTATAACACGCACGGGTGTGAGAGAAAGGTGGTGAATTGTATTCTTACTCCGCCATCCCACAGAAGTAGTAAATGATTACGTAATAGTGTACCTAATTAAATTGTTTATTATATGAGATTAGCATTGGTGAATTACATTTACCTATATCTTCTTGTAATTCTATTCATACTTGTTGAATGATATTTGTTACAATTTTCAATTATTCTTGATCAATACGTTAGGATATAAATTAACGAGTTAATTCCCAGAAGAGGTCTTTAGTTAAACATTATATATATAAACTTTGATAGGATAGAAATTGCAAAAAATATCCCTTATATACATATACAGGATGTTCCGTCGACGCTCCGGCATCGACAACAACAGCGCCACCCTCATGTCTTAATTCTTTTTGGGAAGAGCTCCAAGTCAGCTTTTGCAATACCAGTAAATAGATAATAGTACACTAGCTGCCACCATATACATTTAAATATAGTCTATACATTATAATGATATTCTTACCAGTGCCGTGTGCTTCCACGTACTCTAAGGTGGAAGGCGCGATGGAACACTCTTCGTAGAACTCGCTCAACAACATTTTTTGAATTTGACCAGCAGGATACGTAATACCTTGTTCTTTATAACCATCGCAGTTAGTCTTAGCGTGAAGCAGTTGAGCGTATACCCTGATAAGAATTTTGAAAAATTAATAATAATTAAACAAAATTCATCATTATCATTTCTGCTCATATATATCCAATTGCTGGGTACGAACTGACTCCATAGCATTAGGCAAAATCTACTATATACTCTACTACTACTATACCAATCTATCTACCAATTACCGATCTACTATACCAAACTGTATAGGGCTAGTATAGGGTTTTATATTGATTTTTCCTTCTCCTGCATAGATGTTATATGCATGTCTCGACGGTCCCTATGTACATAAAGATGTCAAAAATCGCATTTTTATTGTATTCTTTTGACTTTTTTATTGTATTCTTTAGGCTTTTTTTATTTTATTTTTTAGGCTTTAGATTTTTAATACACACATTTCATACTGCATATGTATTGAAAATCTAAAGACTAAAGAATAAAATAAAAAAATGCCATTTTTAAAATGTCTTTATTTACGTATGGACTGTCGATCTAATCCCTTACTCGCATTGTAAATAATATTACTTAACGGATTTTATCGTGTTTGTATTTGAATTTTGATTGCCCGACGTATCGAACACTTTGCAGCGTTCATGGTCACGGGCGGACGATATCGCCGCGTCCGCGTCCAGCAATCACAAATCAAATACAAACGCGATAAAATCCGTAGTTTTATTTACAACTAGCAACCTACGCTCGCTTCGGTTTCCGTCGCCTTACCCGCGTAGTTCCCGTTCCCATGGGAATACCGGAATAAAATATAACCTATGTTACTGCCTGATATTATAGCTTTCCATTGGTGAAGGAATTTTTGAAATCGGTTCGGTAGTTTAAGCGTGAAAGCGTGAAAGAAAATAAACTTACTTTCGCATTTATATTTATACCAATAAATAAAATTGGAGTGTCTGTTTGTAATGTCAAAATAATAGGCTTTTTTCATGCTCACACGGTTATTTGCACGACACCTATGCCTAAAATAGCAATTAAAAATTTTTGTCTGTCTGTCTGTTTGTTCCGGGTAATCTTCAAAACGGCTGGACCGATTTCAAAAATTCTTTCATCAATGGAAAGCTATAATATCAGGGCGTAAACTAGGCTACATTTTATCTCGGTATTCCCACAGGAACGGGAACTACGCGGGTAAAACGACTATAACCTATAATCGAAGCGAAGCGAGGGCGGGTTGCTAGTTAGAAATAAAGTAAAGATGTGTAATACTCGCGTAAATATCAGAGACCCTTACTCATATTTTATGATATCCACGGGCAAGATAAAGAGTGGTAAATTATATTCTTACTCCGTCACCACACGGAAAACCTTGTATAACTTACTGAATTAGTTCAATTAATTTCCGTGTAGTAATTGAGTAAGAATGTTTGTTAATCTTTTCACTAAGTTACGCAATTAAGCGGCATTAGTACAATAGAAGAACAAGTGAGTCGTCGCTATAATTTATAATTATAATTTAGTGTGAACGATAGCTATATGTGAACCTTTTGATTGCTGTAAAATGAAAATAATACAATTCTGGCGATATTTACTTTTTAATATACAAAAGAATAATTAAAATTGGTGGAATCATAAAAATAATAAAGAAGTAATGCACGAACATCTACAATGTTCAGGCGAATACAGAACCTCTTTTTTTAGAACATAGTGACACTTCGAATACAGATTTATTTAAAGTTCACCATAAGAGACTTTGAAAGGATGTAAATATTATCGTTTACGTATATACGGATGTAAGTCGAAGCTTTGGATGGCTTACGGGAACATGGGTATTATTAAGTTCAGAGGTCCTTAGAGAAATTTCAACTTCAAATACGAAAAATAAGACATTTACGGAGTCAATGCACAGCTGAAATTCACTTTAACACTGTAGTAGTGCTTTATTATGATAAAGGTTAAAAAAGTCTATATAACGCATTCATCCCCGAGGGGATAAGCAGAGGTTTAAATGTATCCACATTTCCATACACAATCCTTAGTACCAGGTAATAGGAGCCATGTAATAAATAAAAACAGTTGTAAACATAGGTTAAAAACGATTCAGATCGAGCCTCCTTCTCAATACGAGTGACTACTATACCACGCTGAACAGACATGTTGGTATAGGGTTTCATTTCATGTTTTCCTTCTCTGGCATAGATATTGTATGAGTATTTAATCACTTAGTCGTCTTTTGCAATACCCAGAGGCAAGAAACGGAGTGGTGAATGGTATTCTTATTCCGTCACAAAACAGAAAAATAATTTTAAATTCTTTTCTTTCTTTAGTCGAATTAATGAATAAATTTTTATAGCTAACGTTAAAGTCTATTTTATGATTGTTCCTTAAAACTATCATATGTATTAATTGAAACTACTTTACGGATTTTATCGCGTTTGTATTTGATTTTAGCTTGCCCAACGTTCCGAACACTTTGCAGCGTTCATGGTCAATCAAATACAAATGCGATAAAATCCGTAGGTAAAGTAGTTTTATTTACAATGTGTAATACTCGCGTAAACACCAGAAGTTATTATGTATTACTTGACTTTTCTTTTTGAATGCAATACCTTCTAGAATCCTTGGCTTTCTGGAGGAAACAGACGACGATGGCTTCTGATCGCGCATAACCATTGGCATTGTTATCAAAACATTTGCATCGGCCATCGGGTGACAATACTCCCAATCTGTAAGAACAATTAATTATTAATCAGTTGATACGTGCAAATGATTAATTATGAATTAAGTATTCATAATTTATGACACAACTATATGGAACAGAGAGAGAGAGATCTTTGTTTTGGCATTTGGGTCGCGAAAAAAGGATTGATACTTTTTAGTATCGAAAACTTTTCCTTTCAATACCGATACTTTTGTACTCGATAATTTGTATTCGATATTTTTACTCAATGAGTACTTTTTGGTAGGTATCGTATCGAATATTAAATTGTAGAAATAACTTATTTTAAATTTGAATTTTTATCCGTTCAATTCCTAAAAAGCAAAAGCTCATCACGAGAACCCCGCAAATGTTAGTGCGTTATTTATGTAAAGAATGCTTCTTGATTATAAGTTATCACTTCCTCCTAAATTCACTATAAAAGAGCTCATCACAATCCCGCAATAAACTCATCTGATAGACTCTATGAAAAGTACTCGATACTTCGAAGTATCGATACTACTCATGAGTACAGTATCGATACTTTCTATTCCGTGTCCCTATTTGGAATCTGTTAATTTCTAAGTTATATCTGCTTGATTTTACTAATTATAGAACTGAATAAAAGTATTTTTATTAGGGTATAATACATTAGCTAGCGTTCATCCTTAAGATTAATGTGTTACGGTGCGGATAAGTGAGGGTAAGAATGAATAATACACTTGGATTATGCTACTGTTGGGCGATAAGATAATATAGGGTATTATCTTAAGACTTTTGCATTAAACGTTTTTCTATTTCGTGTAAAGGGATATATATATTTCTGTTTATTCTTCGGAGTTATATTGCTTATTAATATTTCCCTTGACCGTATTTATTTGTATACTTAGTGTATATCATTAAGTTAATATCTCCTTTTGAGATTATTACGAGCAATATTAATAATGTTAATTTATAAACATCTGTGTTGTTTGACTAACAAATCTTGTATCAATCATAGGACTGAATGTTGTCAACTGAATGACTGAATACAAATTTTGTTTTAATCATGCGACATACTGCGCTAAGGAAATCATTCTTATTTTACAGAGAACTTTAAATACATATACCCGTTGGTAATTGATACATTTGTATTCATATATTGATACATTTATATATTTGCGTCATATTTGCATATGACGCAAAAGCAACCTCTAGGTCCTCTACCTATCGTAAAAAGTGCTCTTCTTAAACCTCGTTTAAAGAGGGACCTGTCATAGTCGTAGTATATAGTTCATTCTAGATACGGCAGTATATAGTTCATTCTAGATCCTGCCCGTTCGTGGGAGAAAAAAATGCTATAAACTCTGCTACGGTTTCTCGTGGTATGTGGTATAAGAAGGTGACTATGGTACCAAGTCTACCGGACCGGGGATTTTAGTCCGTCACCCGCATAAAGGCTGACTGCGCGACGGCGATCGACTTTCCGGGACAGGGACGTCGAGAGGTGAGGGTATCCGAAAGGGTATTCCGTCGGGCCAACCACTGACGACAAGTCACCCTGCTCCGGTGGTCAGCCCAACGACGAAGGTGACGTGGGCACGCGTGGGTTATGGGCCCGCGCGCCCACAGAGTAAAATTCCTCAGTTTCCCAAAGTTCCATTGCGGAGAGATTTAGCGACGACTTATTTTGTCGGTGAGATTGGGATCATCAACTTTTCGAACTGCATGTTTTTTCAGGGAATCAAGTGGATTTAATTGATATTTAGACGCGCTTGGTATTTGAATAGTATTCTACGTAAAGATTAACTTGTGCTTTGTATAGACGCTGTCTTTGCGTGAAATTACCACCTGGTGTTGTTGAGGCAGCGAAAATTTCTAATTGCCAATTTGCCTTTATTCTCCAAATAGTTCCCAAACTGTACTTTGCTTGATAGTTTGACACCGAGGATCACAATACTCTCGGCAATTTGGAGAGTTACTCCATGGATATATGAACCATAATTAAAGGACAGACATTTCATCCAGACACGGTCTAACAATTTGTAAAAAGGTTTGTATTTTGTTTGCTAATTATTTGTAGAAACGTTGAGCAGATCGAATTATACGTAATACTGAGTTGTGTCATGAATTGCAAAGTGAATCGAACAGCATAAAATACTGTCTACTATGGAATTAGGAAAATAATCCTTGTATTGCGGGGGATTTTACAAATATATAATTAACAGACATAAATTACATCCAGGCTCAGAACAACAAATTGTGGATCGCACAAAGTGTTGTCCTGCGTAGGAATCGAACCCGCGACACTGGCACGGTAAGATATCTTTAACACTACGCCATCTGTGCAGTCAATTGAACCTGCGATACCGGCACAGCAGATCAATGTCCACTAAACCATGAATGCAGTCTTAGATTTTAAAATGTATATGAAATTTCTAAAGAGTTTTTTTTTTGGGTAGTAGGCTATGATCTGGACACATTCCACCTAATCCGTTCAACAGGGTGACGAAAGGATGGCCTACCCCACTGTTTGTAGATAGACCAATGACACCAATTCCTTGACCAGTAGTAGACCATAAATCAGAATTAAAAACTTACCTAGAGAATTGTAGTGATACGTAAGGATGGAGACACAAATTAGATCCTCCAACAATAGCAGAATCACAGTGACCATCACGGATAGCCCTGAAAGCATGCTCCAGAGCGTAGAGGGAACTGGAACAAGCTGAATCTACTGTATACGAAGGTCCTGTGACGCCCAGCCAATATGAAATACGATTGGCCAACATAGCACGGGAGCATCTGTTAAAGAAATATAAATTAATTAGCTTTTTTACCAATATCTTATACTAGCTTCTGCTCGCGACTTCGTCCTCGTGGTATAATTACTTTGAGCTAACTTTTATCTAAAACTTTGTTTACGTAGAAGGTGAAAATATTGTTTTGTAATACGATTCTGTCACACATGATTGTGAAAATGTTGTCGTTTACGCTCCTGTTTGTCTTAGCGTGATGATATATAGCCTAGCCTTCCTCGATAAATGAGATATCTAATACTGAAAGAATTATACAAATCGGGCCCGTAGTTCCTGAGATTAACGCGTTCGAACAAATAAACTCTTCAGCTTTATATATTAGTATAGATAGGTGTTAAAGTAATGACAATAGTTACGATAATATAATTCCCGCTACTCTATTCAAGCCTCCTCCACAATTAGAGGAATTTTAATATACAATAACCATGCTATTCCATATGGTGACGGAGTAAGAATACAATCCACCATCCCGTCTCTTGCCTGTAGGTATCGTAAAAGACGACTAAGGGATTATCTACACCAATAAATAAAATTGGAGTGTCTGTTTGTAATGTCAAAATGGCTTTTTTCATGCTCACACGGTTATTTGCACGACACCTATGCCTAAAAAGCAATTAAAAAATTTTTGTCCCTCTGTCTGTTTGTTCCGGGTAATCTTTAAAACGGCTGGACCGATTTCAAAAATTCTTTCACCAATGGAAAGCTATAATATCAGAGCGTAAACTAGGCTATATTTTATCCCGGTATTCCCACGGAAACGGGAACTACGCGGGTAAAACGACTATAACCTATAACCGAAGCGAAGCGAGGGCGGGTTGCTAGTATATGCATATAATATCTATGCCAGAGAAGGAAATCATGAAATGAAACCCTATACTAACATGTCTGATCTTTCATCCCTGTTATGGAGGAGGCTCGAGCCTAATAGTGGGACTAAATGGGGTGAGATGATGATGATGATGATGTTTTTATTAAATCGTTTTCTTGTATGTCTGTCCAAGCGTTTTAAATCTTAAAATTTGGACCACAGCTCAGAAGTGGGTAGCAATGCATGAACATGCAAAAAAATAGCGCATCAAAAAATTATATCCTTTCTAATATTATAAATGCGAAAGTAAGTTTGTTTGTTTCTTTGTTTGTTATACTTTCACGCTTAAACCAGCAAACCGATTTAAAAAATTCTTTCAACAATGGAAAGCTATAACATCAGGGAGTAACATAGGCTATATTTTATCCCAATATTTCCTCGGGAACGGCAACTATGCGGGTAAGGCGGCTGAAACCGAAGCGAAGCGAGGGCGGGTTGCAAGTAAATAATAAAATTAAAATATTTAGGGGGACTCTCATAAAACAAAAGTGATTTTTAACGCTTTTTATAGATAATGGTACGGAACCCTTAGTGCGCGACTCCGACTCGCATTTACCCGGTTTTTTAATAATGCTAATTCAAAAATTACATATCGCTAGAGTATCTCAGCTCATATATGCCCACTGGGCGTGAGCCTCCTCCACAGTAGGAGAGAAATTGATGCACTATAGTAGTATCATTGGCTATATTTTATCCTGGTATTCCCACGGGAACGGGAGCTACTTGGATAAAGCGACTGAACCCAAAGCGAAGCGAGGTCGGGTTGCTAGTATTTAATAATTTTATTTCTAGATATCATCATCATCTTGCTCTTATTCCAATTACTTGGGGTCGACGCAATATGTCATCTGTTTTGACATATTGCAAAAAGTTTCGGCAATGACTTTTATGACCGGCCGCCTGCCTGACGTCAACCCTCCTTGGGAATGTAATCGTTGACCCAAATGGTACCAGATGGAGTTGGTACGGGTCAATCTAGGGCTCTTAGTCGTCTTTTACGACACCCACGAGCAAAGCAAGGGTTGGTAGTATTCGAAGCCGCTACCACACAGCACATTTCATTTCTAGATATGCGAAACAAAATTATGCAAACTAAGCCAAGAATTTTAATAAAAGCAAAGCGGCAAACGACTACGTAATATTCGTAGTAACGCGACAAGTTATAAATGCTTAATTAAGCGCTGCAATTGTAGCAATGAACGTGTAAATGCAGTTGGGGCGTAAATTTCCTTTAGCGTTTCTGGTGCTATTGTTTCAAAACTTTAATTGTGAAATACAATTATAATAATATCGTTTTGTACGAATGGCTATTGTGTTAAGAATATTATATTTGCTGTGTCATGGCTATAAATATTATCAACACTTGCATTGCCCGAGGATGTCGTGAACGACGACTAAATTATAAGGCTGGGCTAACTTCATCTGATATGATCAATAATTACATTGTGGACGGGGACGGACGGGGACGATGTCAGTCAAGCGGCCGCTTATAAAACTTTGGCAATAACTTTCACAATATGTACTACAAGCAGCGTCCTGCGGTTTTAACCGCATAGTTCCCCTTCCCATGGGAATATCGAGATAAATTATAGCCTTTTTTTGGGTTGGGTTACGATCAGCGCGCTCCTCGGTCCACTCCGTCCGAGGCGACAGAGAGGCGTAAGCACGCACACCCGTAACCCACCCGCGAAACGTCGCCTTCGTTGTTGGACCGATTACCGGAGCAGATGACTTGACGTCAGTGGTCGAGATAAATTATAGCCTATGTATTATTCTGATATGTAAGCTATATTATTGAGAAGTTTCATCAAAATCTATTCAGTAGTTATTGCGTGTAAGAGCAACAAACATCTTTACATTTTCACATCCTCATAAACTTCCGCGTTTATAATATTAGTAAGGATAACACCTACGAAAGCCCTGTTAATAGTAATGCCAACTTACCCAGTAATACCAAAACCGTTGACCTGCATTTTCTCGTAAAACCATGTTTTCTCGGACTCTGAAAAACAGGCGCCAACGAATACACCGAGTCTTGTATCACGAAGCTCTTTAGGGTTTACACCTGAGAACAAAGAAGATTTATACTTATAATTCAGTGGCTATAAAAATCGTGACTGTTTAAAAATACAGGCTACCACCCCTTTTCTGCTAAGAGCAGTAGGTATTGTAAAAGACGATTGAGAGATAATATGCTTATAATATACAAGAAAATCCCTTTTCTTATATATTGACCCCGAAATAAAACCGCCTTTTTTCGGGAGTAGGCTATGGTCCGAGCACCCGCCGCCCGGCTCCACCCGGGGCGACAGCGGGGTGGCGCGTGGCCCCGTAAACCACCCATAGCACGTCGCCTTCGTCATTGGGCTGACCACCGGAGCCGAGTTCCTTATCGTCAGTGGAAATAAAACCCCTTATCAACCCGTCTGACCAGTGTTCTGTAGCAGGTCAATTTCTCTTCTATTATAGAAGAGGCTAGACTTCAGCAATGAGACGGAAATGATCTGAGATAATATGGTCAGATGTGTTGGCATAGGGTCTTACTTCGAGTTTTCCTTTCCTTACATTATATTCTTAATCCGTCACCAGACCGATAAAATGGGGTGGGTTACGGTCGGCGCACTCCTCGCACCACTCCGTATGGGGCGGCAGAGGGGCGTAAGCACGCACACCCGTAACCCACCCGTGACATGTCGCCTTCGTCGTTGAGCCGACCACCGGAGCAAGGTGACTTGACATCAGTGGTCGGCCCGAAGGAATACCCCTTGAGGAGTACCCTCAAGGGGTATTCCTTCAGGAGTCACCCACGGCCTCGGTTAGGGCGGCATCAGGCGCAGCTAGTCGCTCCTGCATCGCCCCAGTCGCCGGCGGCGGCTCGCGTCCTCGAGGAGACGCTCCTCGCATTTCTTTTAACACACTAAAAATATATTTCATTTTCTTTTACATAGGAATACATATCGTAAAAAATTAGATTTAAGATGTTGAACAAGTATTATACATTGTAAATAAAACTACTTTACAGGTTTTATCGCATTTGTATTTGATTTTCGTTCATTGTCATGGGCGGACTGTGAGTCCGCCCGTGACCATGAACGCTGCAAAGTGTTCATCGAGCAATCAAAAATTAAATACAAACGCGGTAAAATCCGTAAAGTAGTTTTATTTACAATGTAAAATATAGTGTTTTTTAGTTTGAAAATAAATAAAATAAGTGTACTTATAACCGATAAGGGCAATATAAAGTATTATTTATTCTGAAAATAAATAATGGTAAAAGTAAGTTATTTGTTGGAAGAGATGATCTTTTCTATTTGACGGTTCCGTGACTCGCATCCTGTTTGGTTCAATACAATAATGTACTCGTATAGTAGAATTATCGTATCTATCGTTTGAATTATTCAACAGGATTCAATCGAATATAATATACTTAGTTTTCTGACTTGAAATAGTTATTTTTTAAAGAAAACATTACGTTATTAATGCGAACATAAAGTATCTTAAACTTTTTTTGTTCTGAAAAGAACACCGCGCATTAAGCAAAAAATCTTTGTCGCGGGGACTTCAGAAACATAAAATTAAGGAACACAAATTAAGACTTAAAACAATTAAAAAGATTTTTTTATAAAGACTGAGGAAATAATGCTTGTGTTGCGGGGGCACTTTACAAACATATAATTAACGGACATAAATTACATCCACACTCAGAATAATAATTTCTGGATTGTACAAAATATTATCCTGCGTGGGATTCGAACCCGTGACACTGACACTGTAGATCGGTATCCACTTTTTTAACCACTACGCCATCTGTGTAGTCCATGCCATTTGTGTATCGCACAAAGGACTATTGGGGATCAAACTACGGCAGTCGATCCGTTACCTTTGCATCCTTAATATGTAAAGGTTAATCTTGATTAATGTAATAATAATTTCAGTTTTTTTTAGATGATGTATTTTTCGTGTGGTGAAAGAGTAAGAATACAATTATTCATCCCCTCTCTTGCCCAAGGGTGTAGTAAAAGATGACTAAGGGATTAAATATGCATATAACATCTATGCAAGAGAAGGAAAACTCCAAACAAAAAAAACTCTATACCAACCCGTCTGACCATAGTAGGTCAATTACACTCCTAACTAGGAGAAGGCTCAAGCCCAGCAGTGGGACGTATATGAGCTGAAATGAATGAAAATAAATATTTCTCTAAGAATTGTGTCCCATAAATACTTTATATCATATTTCTCTAAGAAATTTGTCCAATAAATACTCAAGTACTCTACAATCGTTACAATCCGGATGCCTTTTGACTGCGAAAGACTACGTGATCCGGTCCATTTCTAATATTTTATTTAATTTGAATTCTGTGGCTTGTCGCAAAGGCAATATTGAGTTGTAATTACTCTGTAGAATGGAAGTTTTAATGGGTGAAAAGATAACGGGTCGCCCTTCGAATTCGATACGAAATGTCAGTGAAATTATTTAATTGTAGATGATACTTTTACAACTTTTTAATGTTTTATATCTTTTTGAACACGCTTTTATTAGTTTCACCGGTATGTGTGTGTGTAACGGAATCTTTGAACGTCATTTTGTCCTACCTTGAACGAACAGATTTTATTTAAACATTGCTCACTCGTCAAAGGCCCATGATAATGCAATAATTCGATCAAAATAGCCGAATATCCTGATTAGATTCGCCGGGATTAAGAAATTTCTAATAGTATACTTTGCATAAGAGGAAGTGAGATAGAGCTAGTTTGCGAAGTCCGTATGTGCGAAATTCGAAATGTCTATGATTCGGGCTGTCAGCTTAGCACAATGCAGCTAAGACTATCTAAAGATAAGTTGCGTTGTAATATGAAAGTAAACTACTATAACTACATGACTTATAACTTGTGAGCGTGTTTATTAGTTTTTTTAAACAATAATTTATATTTATTTGATACTAGCTGATCCGGCGAACTTCGCACCGCCTTTTGCGTAATTATTTTGTTATGGTAATTATTAGTTTGGTTTTAGTATTATCCGTGCGGTGACGGAGTAAGAATACAAGTCACCACACGTGTGTGTCGTAAAGGACGACTAAGGGATATACCGCCTTTTTTTATCGATTCCAAAACATTTTTTAATCTAGATCTACATGTAATTATGCCAAAAATGCCGAACCGACGGGACGAACATCAAATGTTTGACAGGTAAGAACAGTTTGTATGGGAAAATAAAATTATTGGTTTTCGTATTTTATTCGCAATTTTTCATATTTTCTCACTGTATAAACCTTCCCTGGACTTCCACAAATAATTCAAGACCAAAATTAGCCAAATCGGTCCAGCCGTTCTCGAGTTTTAGCGAGACTAACGAACAGCAATTCATTTTTATATATATAGAAGAAGATTACGTCGTAGTCAAGAAACTAAAAAATATTCGTCTAATTTTATAGCAATATAAAAGTGGTAGGACCACACTGTCGACAGTTATCTGTCTACAGCCGCGGGCCGGTTCGTCCGGGGTAGTACCACACTGAGCAGAAAATCGACGTCTGAGTAGTAGCAATTTGTTACTGCGCTTCGTTCGGTGAGCGAGAGAGCCGGAAGCCCAACTTTCTGAGGGTGTTTGTGTGTGGAGGGTTTTGGTGGTACCCTTGGTATCACCGAGCCTCAATGCACGCATTCACACTCCCTTCACTTTCTTCGCGGTAGGCAACGACCCTGTAAAGGTCCATGAGCGGCAGCAACACTTACCATCAGGTGTACTGTTTGCTCGTTTGCCACCGTTAGCAATAAAAAAAAGCAACATTAATATAATTTGAAGTGTGCTGTGTGGTACCTACTACTAAAACATGTGATTTTGGTAGTAGGATCAGAAGAAATCTGATCCACAGGACAAGTACATAATCTTTCACATTCATAATTGTGTTCTTGGATATTTTTGTTGTTCAATCCTGCAAATTCTTGATTCTTTACCGTGTGATGACGGAGTAAGAATACAATTTATCACCCCATTCCTTACGTGTGAATATCGTATTTTTTTTTTATTTGAACCCCGCGTTCCACAGCGGGGCTCGAGCTTCCTCCACAATAGGAGGGAAATTGACCTTACTATACCATGATAGACAGATTGCTATAGGGCTTTATTTCGACTTTTTCTTCTCTCACACAGATGTTATAGGCATATTATATGCCTTAGTCGTCTTTTACGACATCCACGGGCAAGATAAGGAGCGGTGAATTGTATTCTTACTCCGTTACCGTCGTAATGGATAACTGAAGGATATAATACGCAGACAACATTGTTTCTAGAGAAGTAAGACTCGAAGTATACCAACCCATATGACCAGGTATAGTAGGTTAATTACCTTCCTATTGTTATGGAGGCTGAAGTCCAGGAGTAGAACATCTATACCAATAAATAAAATTGGAGTGTCTGTTCTTAATGTCAAAATAATGGGCTTTTTTCATGCTCACACGGTTATTTGCACTATACACATGCCTAAAAATCACTTTATATTTTTTTGTCTGTCTGTCTGTTTGTTCCGGGTAATCTTCAAAACGGCTGGACCGATTTCAAAAATACTTTCACCAATGGAAAGCTATAATATCAGGGAGTAACATAGGCTATATTTTATCTACATACTAGCAACCCAAATTGAGTTGATTATGAATTTTTCAAATCCATATCACGTAATAGCTAATTTTTTTTTCAATATCTATACCAATAAATAAAATTGGAGTGTCTGTTTGTAATGTCAAAATAATAGGTTTTTTTCATGCTCACATGGTTATTTGCACTATACATATGCCTAAAATATACTTTATATTTTTTTGTCTGTCTGTCTGTCTGTTTGTTCCGGGTAATCTTCAAAATGGCTGGACCGATTTCAAAAATTCTTTTACCAATGGAAAGCTATAATATCAGGGAGTAACATAGGCTATATTTTATCCCGGGAATTTCGGACATTCACACGGGAACGGAAACTACGCAGGAAAGACGACTGAAACCGAAGCTAAGCGAGGGCGGGTTGCTAGTTATAAATAAAATCATCATCGTCTCAGCCTATACACGTCCTACTGTTAGGCTCGGGCCTCCTCCACTGTAGGAAGGAAATTAACTCACTATACCACGCTATTCAGACGTGTTAGTATAGGGTTTTATTTCGAGTTTTCCTTCTCTTGCGTAGATATTATATCCATATTATATCTTTTATGTCTTTTACGACATCCATAGATAAGATAAGGAGTGGTGAATGGCATTATTACTCCGTCACCATACGGAAGATAAAAACATAATTAAAATCATTATTTTAAAAAAATGAGGCGCAATTTTTATTTTTATACATTAGAATTATACGTTCAATGTCAGAATGCCACTTTGAATAGGCTTTTAAAAGAACTCTTGTCGCTTACAAACGGTATAAAGAAATAAAAGTGCCGGATAACAATCTTATCATTATGTACAATTAAGATTGAAGCATTAATTCTTAGGATATTTTCATAAATAGCTGTTGGATGCTCTTTATAGCCTGTTTAGAATAATAATGATTAATTAAATAAAAGCTTTTTCGTGTGGTGACGGAGTAAGAATACAATTCACCACCCCCTATCGTATGTGATGTCTCCCTATGATGTCGTAAATGATAAAATACGCATATAACATCTATGCAAAAGAAGAAAAACTCGAAACGAAACCCTATACTAACCTGTCTGACCAGCATGGTATATTAAGGTTGGAATCCTTCCTGTGCCCTATTGGGCGTGAGCCTCGTCCACAGTAGGAGAGAAATTGATGCACTGTACCACGCCGATCAGATAGCTTGGTATAGGGTTTTATTCGGAGTTCTTCTTCTCCTTATATATTATATCTATTTTATATGGCTAATATTAGCATACATACATACTTACATTTACTCTTCTTACCCATAAGGATAGGCAGAGATCACTCTCCTCCACTTGCTACGATCTTGACATACCACTTTCGCACTTCTCCACATTCATTAATCTCTAATACATGTTCTTCAGTTTAAGGTACTTTTAACCTGGCCTTTCTTAAGAACGTCCCCGATTTGATCGTGGAACGTCCGCCCTGGTCTTCCTCTTCCAACACTTCCGTTCACATTCGTCCTATAAATTCTCCTTGTCAATCTCCTTTCATTCATTCTCTCTATATAGCCAAACCAACTTAAAACACACCTTTACCAATCCATGTCATCATCTACTTTCATACCACAACATTCCCTTGCATTCGCATAATTTCAAAAAATCATCATTGATACTTACGATTTTCGATTCCTATTTCGTGTTAAATCTACTTCAAAACAAATATAATTTCTGAGCAAAACCATTAACCAAAGATAAGTACGACTAGATGAGAAACAGCTATGATCTAATTATAATTAAAGTTCTAATTGTTTTGAGATCGATAGCTAATTGAAACTAGCGTAAGTTGTGATAAGTTTATATTGACGTTTGCCCAAATAGAAGCGGAAGTGTATTAGTTACACTAATTTAATTATAGTTACAATATTTAGTAAAGCAAATAATAATCAACTGTTTGATCATAATATTGGAGATAAGCTGAGTATGTGATTATTAACTTTGAAATAATTAAACATTATATAGTAGTTTGATTCGTGTGGTGATGGAATAAGAATACAATTCACCACGACTAAGAGATAAAATACGCATACAACATCTATGCAAGAGAGAGAAAACTCTAAACAAATATACTACCATATATAATACCATCCCGTCTGACCAGCATGGTATATAGTAAGGTTAATTTGTCAAGTACTGTGGAGGAGGCTTGAGCCCAGTACTGGACATAGTAGTTCAAAAAGATATCGCCCCGTCCTATCTTAATCAATCGTAGAGGAAAATCCTCTACATAAAATTAATGAATAAAAAGGATATCCAGGTTCAGAACTACTCAATAACGAGGGATTACGGCAGGTTATGGGGCCGCCATCGTCGCGGGCAAATTAGGTGTAGCGTGTCGGGACCATAGCCTACCACAAAAAAAAGAAAGCTCCGAACAAATACCTAAATTTTTAGAATGCTGAAAGTGTTGTCTTACCCAGAAATCGATGTTATGACATTCGGCATAGGGGATCGCTAATTGTAATTTTTTTACACCTTTCATTCAGAAAATAATCCTTGCATTGTGGGGACGTAAACATATATAATACATACATTAATTTCAGCTCATATTCATGCCCCTGTTGGAATCGAGAATCCTCCATAATAACGCGGCAGTTGACCTACTATACCACGTTCGTCATACGGGTTGGTATATGACTTTAATGGTCGTCGATAAGCCGATGGATAGACAAAGAAGAAGAGAAGTAAAATAGATAAAATAGAACGCTGAATCGTTTAATAGATAGTACATAAAACAGTAATTATTCAAATGCTAAAACGAACAAAAGTTTGAAAATTACTCCGTAGCGGATTACGTGATAAAGTGCTTCAGAGTCATGGCATAGACAAATTGCCCTCATTACCCATAGAGAAGGGCGTCATTATAGATTGAGGTATTGTGGGCATTAAACGGTCGCGCCCATTACACCATTAGTATTTGGATAAACTTTTACTAATCCAAAAACAACTAAATATGTTCGCACGATAAGCGACAGAGTATTTCCATCAATTTTCTTGTTTGTAATTTTTTGCTTTTTTAGTTTATCCACTTCAAGTGCCTCTTTTTAAAAACGAAACGACGAAACCGATACGAATCGAAAAAGAAAATACAAAAATATTTTTTGTAATTCCGTAATAATATTTTCTACGTAATGGTGACGGTGTAATAATACAATTCACCATCCCCTATCTTACCCATTGCACTTAACCGACTTACTTGACAATGTTTTTGTAAATTATTTTAAATGAATACTTATATACCGTGGGTAATTTCTCTCCATGGTAATTGTAAAAACCGACTACGGAAGTATCAAGGCAAACTTATAACGCCTACTATAATTGTCAAACTGCCCAAACGTGGAGATTACAGCATTATTCCTCCACTTAAAGAGGCATACATATGTCCAGCAGTGAAAGTAGTTAAGTAAATAAATATAACGGCGTGGAAAGATTTTTAACTAAACAAACAATTATTTCAACTAAATTGTGTCAAATAGTTACTGTCTTGGTAAATTTTATAATTGAGTCTGGTATTATCGGCATTTTAATGGTAAGAGCGGGTAACCCCGAATGGGCTCGTAAGTGCTATAGCGGCAATCAACTGGCAGTTGTCAGGACACGATCAAGCTGTGCGCACATGCAAACCCATTTGCTCTTAACCGCGTTAAAATCGTTGTGCTGTTTGAATATTACTATTCAGTGTTATTGAGACTGTTGCATTGTCATTTAAACATCTCCGACATACGCACGCCCATAATGGAGGATCAAAGTCACCATACTGACGTCCCGCCTTTGGAGTTAACCTCTCCACTGCTCGCCGCCCCGTCATCAGAGGTGGGATCAAAGGAGCCAAATTTAGCAGGTCAGAGTATTGTTAATGATGCTACATACAAATAATAAATTTGAACACTAGAAGACATAATTTGAAATTAAACAACGTCAAATGATTGAATTAATTCGAGCCATTAAGGACTCGAGTCAAAGTGATGTTAAGTTATGTCTCCCGGAGTTCAACCCTAATTCTAAACATAGTGATGCTCATGCTTGGCAAAATACTGTCGATTTGTGCATACAAGAGAAGCAAATATCAGGCAGCAACTTGATAATTGCACTAAGCAAAGCAATGAAGGGTTCTGCAGCCTCGTGGCTGTCTCAGAACAGTTCAGTTCAGCAGGAATAACCTGGTCTCAGTTGAAAGATCGTTTTCTTGCTCGGTTTTATTACGCGGAAACACCAGCCGCAACTTTATGGAGAATTTTCAATGAAAATCTAAGAGACTACGAGTGTTTGTCTTCACATTGTAGCCGATTTTTAAATTCTCTTCCAAGTCATTGGCGACATTGTTAGATTGGCTTTTACTAAATAAATAAATATTAAGTTGATGGCATATACGTTTAGGAAAGGGGGGGCTACCTTCATTTGATAAAATCAGCTCTAATGAAATAAAGAAACCAAGGCTCGAGAAATTAATACGCGATTTTAGCTGCGGTAAATTAGGTCATTTTGCTAACGAATGCACGTTTCGAGATTCCAGCGAAATCACCTTCAAGTCACGCTCTCAATCATCGGGGACTACCACAACTACTTTGTTATTGAAAAAGGAGAGCGAACCGTACAAGAATAGTACAGTGACGTGCTTCTATTGTGGTGAACCAGGCAACATCTCTACGTAATGTCAAAAGGAGAAGGCTGCAAGCGATGGTCATGTCGAACGTATGTAGAGTGGATCTCTGCACGATTTAGCCAGCACTTAACGAAGACTGATGAGAAGTTTTCATTCTGTTTTGATTTCGGTGCCGAATGTTTTCTTGTTCGACAAAGTATTGCTCTGAAGTTACGGTGTATGTTGCCCGGCACGTAGGTTGAATAAAAATGGCCAACGACTGCGCAGGTACCATAGTAGTGACGTGTTAGGTTGCGGGAGTCCGCGAAATTTAAAAAGTACTTCTGAATCAATTGGTAATGCTGCAGACTTGATGATGCCAGGTAGGCTACTGCTATAACAGAGTGGTGGCCCAGACTAGGTTGCCAGAATCCCAGCCGACCGGGAAAGAGATGATCTGATGACATTATAAGAACGGTAGTATCAAAATGGACGCGATTGGTATAGGACAGAGGTGAATGTTATACTCAAAGGGAAATCAATGCCCAGCAGTGGGCTATCCTAGGTTGGTGATGAAATATTTTTTATGTTTCGATTATATTACTTTCCTTTGAGAAGTAGGTAAATATCTACATCAAAGACCATTCTTGTCTCTTCTCTCCTTAAAGTGTTGTCGTGGCATTTTATATTCGTTTAGAAACAAACTAGAGAGAAACTTTCGTACGCGAGTGTATTGTCGGGCGCAAGGAGCGTGTGCGCGGGCGTCGAGGGACGAAAAGCGAATAAGGGCTTGCGCGCGGGGTTGGGGACGCCCTCCCCGCATGAGACCTCATACCACACTTCAGTTGAGACCCAAAATATTGTTACTGAGCATCTCACGTCATTGTTCAACTAATGCGCCAGTAGTTATAAACGATGATATGACACAATTACATGCAAATTTTATATTTTATCCAGGAATATGCAGTGCAACTATTGTTTCACGTTGTCCCTGACAATTATCTATACGAAGCCATATTGGTAGGTAGGGATTTGTTATCGTTAGGGTTTTCTGTTGAAATATCAGCAAACAAAAAGTTTGTAAAACGGGACAAATAGTTTCTGTATGCGAGATAGGGGCTAAGGTTAATGATTTTATCAATATCGACACTGATATATCAACCAGTCATTGGGACCATATAGTGACAATATTGAGAGGCTACTCTAATAATTTCTTTAAGGTTGTCCCCACCGGTCACGCGTGGACAGGTAGGGGAGACCGAGGGGAGTTGAAACAAAGGTGATTTGAAACAGAGCAGATTTTTCGGAACTTAAAACCGTTAGCGAGTTGGCAACATCGCTTTTTAATCACTTCCCTCTGCCCGCGGACGTGTCAGTACACGTCGGTGACGTAAGTCGTGCGGTTGTGGAGTTCTGCGTGCCATCTGACAAAAATCGTCAAAAGTAAGTTTTTAACGTTTTTTTACGATGCCTATATTTTGATAAGGGCTTTGTATTTTGGATTAAGTTATATATGTTTCGAAAGCTCAATATCCAAAGATTTGTTATATATGTTTGGTACAATTGATTTCTGTGTATTTGCTTCTTGATTGTGGATTCAATAAAAATTGGGAGGTTTTTTCTTACTGAGGAGATTTGAAACAGGCTGTTTCAACTCTGGAGGAGATTTGAAACAGGCTGTTTCAACTCTCCTCGTTTTCAATTTTATATCGGACAGGAGACAATAGATAAGGACACAAAAACATTTGATTTAATTTGTTTCAGAATGCCTACTGATTATAAAAGAAAGACTGACAGAGGTATGGCGAGTCGCGAAATATATGATCTCGCAGTAGAAGAAGTAACTTTGCGACAGAAATCTCTTCGTGACGCGGCTTCGAGTTACAACTTGAACCATACCTCCCTCTACAGGTATATTAAAAAAAAAACTGCTTATGATGCTAACGAAACGGCGACTGCAACAACGGTTGGATATCCCGAAAAGACTGTTTTTACAGCTTCAGAGGAGAAGATACTCTGTGACTATCTTTTAAACTGCGCTGCTGCTAACTTTGGCCTAAGAACTAAGGAAGCCAGAATTTTTGCCTATAGGTTGGCTGTAGAATATAATAAAAAAATTCCTTGTTCTTGGTTAAAAAATGAAATGGCTGGAGAGGTTTGGCTTCGATCTTTTATGAAACGTCATCCTGTTCTTTCTCTGAGATAACCTCAACCTACAATTATCGCTCGAGCTACAAGTTTTAATAGAACGAACGTGCAACTTTTTTTTCAAAATTATACCGCAGTACTTGACAAACACAAGTTGCAAGGGAAGGTTATATGGAACGTTGATGAATCTGGCATCGCAACTGTTCAGAAACCAGACCGCGTCATTGCCCGACGAGGACAGAAACAAGTGAGTGCCATAACTTCCGCAGAGAGGGGAACATTGGTTACTATAGCATTAGCAGGAAATGCCTTTGGGAATCACATACCTCCGATGTTCATCTTTCCACGGAAAAGATTTAATGATCACTTTATACGCGATGGACCTACTGGATCAATTGGCACTGCGAATGGCTCAGGATGGATGCAAGAAGAAGACTTCTATATATTTCTTAAAATTTTCAAAGACCAAATTAGGTCATCAAAAGAAAATAAAGCACTATTGTTATTAGATAACCACGCTTCACACACAGCTATTAAAAATCGAGTTCTGCAAGAAAAATGGCATAATTCTATTGACTTTTCCACCTCATTGCACCCATAAGTTGCAGCCAATGGACAGAGCCGTTTTTGGGCCAGTAAAAAAAGCAGTTAACACTACTTGCGACAATTGGATGCGGTCTAATCCAGGAAAAGTAATGTCCATCTATGATATTCCTGGGATAGTGAAAACATCGTTTGATATAGCCGTCACACCGCGCAATATATCTGCCGGATTCATCCATACCGGACTTTGGCCAGTTAACACTGAAATATTTCAGGACGCTGATTATCTTCCGAGTAAAATTACTGATCGACCTTTGGCAATGTCCGTTAGTCCTGGTCCATCCAGCTCTAACTTGGGAATTTCAAGAATTGAAGAACCCGCGCCATGTCTTACTTTTAACACAAGTGATTAACGTCCCTTTGCTAACAGTGTTTTACACGATTCTCGTACACCAAGTCCATCAATCTTAAATTTACCGACGACTCCTCCTGAAATCAGCTACGAAACAGAAAACCTACCCAATTCTGCAGAAAACCCTGCTGAGAATTCATCTGATCTGGCGATAACTGAAGTAATGCTTAATACTATCATGATGCCTCCAACCACTGAAGATATAATACCTGTAGCATCTACATCACGAGATACTTCCGTTACTGTGACAGCAATTCTATTCTCACCTGAAACACTTAGACCATTGCCAAAAGCTCCACCAAGGAAAGGAAATCAAATAAATAGACGTAAAGTGAAATCTGCTATCTTAACCGACACTCCCGTAAAGATTGAACTAGCTGCAATCGAAGCAGCTAGAACAGCTAAGAAAAAGGTGAAAAAACCTAAGATTGAAGAAATGATGACGAGAAAAAGATCATAATCAGGCATTAAAACTAAAAAGGTCAAGGTTGTCAAGAAACAAAGAGGAAACGAAGACAGTGCAGAAGAAGAATCCTTTTGCCTTTGTTGCTTAGAGCCATATTCCAATAGCAGAGCCAAAGAAAAATGGGTGCAATGTCTGGAATGCCACAACTGGTCTCATGAAGCTTGCACTGCTGGGGAACTGTCTTATGTTTGCCACAACTGCTTGTCTGATTGAGGATTTTTATTTTCAATTATTTTTATTGTTGACGTTTGTGAGATTATTATAACTTGAATGTTTGAACAAATATTGATCAACACTGATTTTAATACTTAAGAAACGACTGAAAGTTAATAATTATTTTATATCAAAGATTTAGAATGTAAAACATTTTGTTTATCTGACTGTTATTTTAAATTATGTTACGAATAGGACGTTATGGTACTTTTAACTACTTTAGGAGTTGATTAATTGAATCAGACCTGTAGTTTATTACCTACTTAACTGATATATCAGTAGCAAATATTAATAGAAGTTTGTTTTGTACTTGAAAAGTTTAATTTTAATAAATACTTTTAAATTATATCATCATTTTCATTTTATAGCCCTTAATACTTCTCAAATCATATGTTTCAACTCTCCTCGACCCCTGTTTGATGAGTCTATGACATGTCTGTATGGTATACAGACAGATGTGTGGCATCAGTTTGTGTACCATATATCAGTCTGATAATCACCTGATACACGCAAATATCGTGACTTCCCTCGCCTGGCATGGGAGTTGTGTGGCTATGTGTATACGTATTGAATGTTATTTGAGTGTAATAGACAATATTTAAAATTGATTGTCTATTCGTTTTCTTAGTATGTCAGAATGACCGAGTGTTAATGGCGTCAACACTGTAACAAACTGCAATATTATTTGCTCACAGATGAGGACTAGGATACGCACGAGGACGTGCGATGATGCAGGACGGCCGTAACGGCGTGGAAAGATTTTTAACTAAACAAACAATTATTTCAACTAAATTGTGTCAAATAGTTACTGTCTTGGTAAATTTTATAATTGAGTCTGGTATTATCGGCATTTTAATGGTAAGAGCGGGTAACCCCGAATGGGCTCGTAAGTGCTATAGCGGCAATCAACTGGCAGTTGTCAGGACACGATCAAGCTGTGCGCACATGCAAACCCATTTGCTCTTAACCGCGTTAAAATCGTTGTGCTGTTTGAATATTACTATTCAGTGTTAATGTAATGTTAAAGTACTGTGTTATTGAGACTGTTGCATTGTCATTTAAACATCTGCGACATACGCACGCCCATAATGGAGGATCAAAGTCACCATACTGACGTCCCGCCTTTGGAGTTAACCTCTCCACTGCTCGCCGCCCCGTCAAATATATAATTAAAGAGAATAATAAACTATTTGAATGATACCTTCAATAGAAAATGCAGTAAAGAAATAGAAATTTAGAAAATAAGTGATCAAAGGTAATATTGAAAGTACGAAATATTGATGCCAGACTAAAATACGATATGGTGTGATAGACACCTTTTTTAAAAGCTAACCAGAATCAACTAAACAGATCGTCGAAAAAGTTAATGGAATCCTAAATTATACCATTTTCCATTCGAATAATCACTCTAAGTCACTGTCACATTGAATAGCTTCTCGGGCCTTGACGGAATACCTACAAGTATCAACATTGCCTTTGCGATTTGTGTTTTTCTATTTTTTGCAATAAACACTATTTTATTTATAATGTTTACACGAATATTACACATTATAAATATAACAATTTGTACGAATTTTAAAGCGTTTGTATTAGATTTTTTGATGTGAAACATCTATAGGCTAAGGTGAACCTGACCTTTGGCGCAAAGTTTTTTTTTTTTTTTTTGTGTGTGTGTGTGTGTGTAGCTGTTGGTCGTAGATGACCTTGACAGCTTAACGCGGTCAAAGGGCCAGCGCGGATGGCTCTCAACCTGGGGTTTGGCGTAACTTTTTTTTTTTTTTGTGTGACTTAGTTGTTAGCCTCAGGTGGCTGTAAGAACTTTACCCGGACTAGTGGGTGAGCGCTGAGGACTCTCAACCCGTTTGGCGTAACGTTTACGCCACGCTTGGATATGTACATTTGTGTAACGTAACCATAATCTGTTTTAGAATTTTGTACAGCGCCATCTAGTGAGCTCAAAATAAATGATTAACCTAAACATATGTATACTAATGAAAATAAATGTTTATTAATAAAAATCATCATTTTTTGGAAAAAATCGTAATGTTTTATTAATACTTTATGACATATTAGTTCCTCTTGTAATCTGCTCTTTTATGCATATATACTTGTACAAAATTAGTTCGATGTTTCACATCTGCCAAATGTCCTGAGTGACGACTCCCTTTTTTTTATTTTTGATTGCTCGACGTTTCGAACACTTTTCAGCATTCATGATTATGATAATAATAATAATAATAACTACGCATAACTTTGCATAACTACGGCGAAACCACTGCGGGTCTCCGTTTATCGGGGACTTGCAATGGTGAAACCGGCGCCGCACCGCTCGACACTCCAAGCCACTTGCACCAATGTACCCCCCCCCCCTGTTGTCCGTATGGCCCGCGTATTTATGGCGACCGTTCAGGGGAGCCCATTCAGTGCGTTAGCGTGTCACCGTCTGCCACCATTCAAGACAATGCAAGGGATTGAAGGCAAACGATAGATGAAAAATCAATAGTTTTCACTTAAATCGGTCCATCGAACCTTCAACCCCATAATCAGATATTAGATACCATCATCACGCTATACTTTTACACCTACCGTTGGCAGCCCATGAGTGTTATATGCAGGCGTGGAGTGTTATCGGTAGACGTTCGATTCCATTTTTAGATTAAAATTCTTCAAAAGCATGTTGAATTTTTATCCCATGTCAGCCTACCAAAGGACCGTGTAAGTACCCAATTTGAAGATCCCGAGACATCAATAGAATGATAATATAAATAAAATAAATTAATTGAGGAATGCATCAGTAAATCTTAGTAGTAAGTATCTAATTATGTCTTCCAATAGTATTTAATATTTTAGTTTAAAAAAGAATCGACTTGCACTAAAGAAATATACTTGTGTTGCGGAGCACAGATGGCTGTGCAGTCAATAGCAATTTTCCAATAAAACGAATGCCGGTGACCACAATATTACGTTAAAAAGTAATATCACTTACCAGCATCAATGATCGCTTCATAAGCCTTCTCCAGCAAGATCCTGCACATGGGATCCATGGTGTGTGCTTGCTTGTAATGCACACCAAAGAAAGATGCATCGAATTTGTTAACGAAGTTGATTTTGCCAGTACGTTGAGGGATTTCGGGATGAGCTAGTTTCCAACGACGAGCATCACCAGAGATTAAATCCACCTGTAATGAATATATTTTATATGTATGTCACTAAAACAAGAATTCGCGTGATAAAGAAGGAAGAATACAATGGTTACAATATCTTCCTTTAACATTGGTGATCTTAAAAGCCGATTAACTAAAGAAGGAAGAATACAATGGTTACAATATCTTCCTTTAACATTGGTGATCTTAAAAGCCGATTAACGGACGCAAGTGGGTTACCAAACTTCAAGAGTAGAAAAAAATAAAAAAGGGATAATAGTTAAATTTTAATTTTACTTTAATTCAGTTTTAATTAATTAAAGTATTTTGAATGTACAAATTTTCTCACCGATGTCAAGTACAAAAATTTTATAGATGTCGATTTAAATCGCGCTATGCTTTTGTTACCATTAATGCAAGCAAAGCCGCAGAAAAAATTACTTACAAAATTAATTTACCGCATTTATACACTTAACATTGTATTAAAAAAGGTTAAATAATTTCATAATATGTATAGTTACATGCATCAAAACTTACTAGGGATGTGACTTGGAGGGAAAATAATCGATTAATAATCGTTTTTTTTCTTTAAAATAAATCGATTATAAAATAATCGTTTTTTTCCCAACAGGATTATGATGACATTTTTTTTTTTTAGGAAATGTGAGATTTATTTTCTAATATAGTATGAAACACTGCACTCAGTATCCTGATGACCTTTTTAGGCAATCTGGCAGTTACTTTATTTAAACAAAAAAGTAAATACTAAAATAATCGATTAATTTTAATAAAAAAAAAATAGATTTTTTATTATTTAGATAATCAATTATTACAAAAAAATAGTCGATTAATATAAAAATCGATTATTTTTCACATCCCTAAAACTTACCTTATTGAAAAGGTTTTCTTGTAGGTGTATAACTGAATCGGAGTCTGGGAAATACCCTGATATTCCAGTGATGAGAACTTCATCGCCAGGTGGTGGATGAGACAGACGGTGGCCGGACGTTAATCTGTCCTCACTTATCATTGTCGGCGCCATCTTTAAAAAGAATTGATAATAATTTTAGATATTACCATGCTCACTAAATTTTATCACAGAGCATGGTATATTTCAAATTTTCGTTCTTAAACAATTATTTTATATTTAGTAATTTCTTACGACAGAAATAGACAAGGAAGTAGTGGTCTTATCTATACCAATAAATAAAATTGCAGTATCTGTTTGTAGGGGAAGGGAACCGAATATCGGATGGTTTCGTAATTTCGGTTATATCAATATCTCCTAAACAAAGCAACGTTATTTGCCGAACAGCATAGACATTATTGGTTCAAAACTAGATAGAAGCACTAAAGCACTTTCATTGGTCTCTCTATCAAAATGGCGACAAAACCGATACAAGTTTAATTTTTGTCGCACAAAATATTACGTAGTGGCTTTTTAAGGCAGTATTTTGAGCAAGTACCTAAGTGATTTATGCTGTTATGTCTTTCTTGTAATTTAGTAATTGCTATATAACCTATTTAAAAACTAAGCTTTATTGAAAAACTGAGACAATATTTTTAATATTTCTATGTTTTTATTTACATTTGCGAATTCCTAGTATCGGATACATAGCGTTGCTCAATATCGGATATCTGATTTAAATAAAAAAATTGTTGGAGCTTTTTTTAATATATAGATCATAAGAATTTGTTAAACTCGTATAACTGTTCATTTATTTTGTATTATGTTAAAAATTATAAAATTTAAGCTACCTTGGCTGATTAATACTGCGTTTATAACTTAATACTTATTTTTTGTAAAATCTGAAGAGATTTTAAACGTATAATAGTGTTCCAAGGTTTATTATAAACTATTATTAGGTATTATCAGGTATCCGATATTAGGAGCCTACTCGGTCAAGCCCTGATTTTTTGATAAATTGATTTTTTTATTTGTGTTTAATTTAACACTGCTGTCGTGTGATTCGTTTAATTTTCTTAAAGTATATGAATTAGAGACTACATACAAAAATTTCTGTTACTACGTATACTTACTATTAATATATTTTTTACCTAATTTTCAAAAAGTATCCGATATTCGGATCCTTTCCCCTAATATCACAATAATAGGCTTTTTTCATGCTCACACGGTTATTTGCACTATACATATGCCTAAAATACACTTTATATTTTTTTGTCTATCTGTTTGTGCCGGGTAATCCTCAAAACGGTTGGACCGATTTCAAAAATTCTTTCACCAATGGAAAGCTATAATATGAGGGCGTAACCTAGGCTATATTTTATCCCGGTATTCCCACGGGAACGAGCACTACACAGGAAAGACGACTGAAACCGAAGCGAAGCGAGGGCGGGTTGCTAGTATTACCTAAATTACACCGCATATAGACAGATCCCTTAGTCGTCTTTTACGACATCCACGGGCAAGATAGGGAGTGGTGAATTGTATTCTTACTCCGTCACCACACGGAAATCAATGTAATATGCACATAATATCTATGCAATAGAAGGAAAACTCGAAATGAAACCCTATACCAAAATGTCTGACCAGCATGGTATAGTAGGTCAACTTCCCTCCCATTATGGAGGAGGCCCAAGCTTTTAACAGTGGGACGTTTGTGCGCTGCGATGATAGACAGCTACCTGGTAGTCAAATATTATCAAAATCCGTCCAGGCGTTTTGAAGATTACTCAAAACAAACAGAAAGACAGACAAAATATATTTTAACCTGTTTTTAGACATAGGTATTGTGAAAATAACCTTATAAGCATGAAAAAAGCCCTTTATTTTGGCAATACAATCACACTTCAATTTTATTTATTTACTAGTAACCCGCCCTCACTTCGTTTCGGTTTTAGTCGTTTTACCCGCGTAGTTCCTGTTCCCGTGGGAATACCAGGATAAAATATAGCCCAGTTTACGCGCTGATATTATAGCTTTTCATTGGTGAAAGAATTTTTGAAATCGGTCAAGCCGTTTTGAAGATTACCAGGAACAAACAGACAGACAGACAGACAAAAAAATATAAAATGACTTTTAGACATGTGTATAGTGCAAATAACCGTGTGAGCATGAAAAAAGCCTATTATTTTGACATTACAAACAGACACTTCAATTTTATTTATTGGTATAGATATAGAGTATAGAAAACATTTGGGCGCGCCATAATTTCAAAATTCATATGAATGTGCTTTAGTGCTCTGTGGTAATGTCACATGTAACCCCGCTTGAACCTTGCTTGAATAATAAATTATTTAAAAGTATTTCACTGATTTAAATTACACTTCACGTGTTTATTTCATTATTTATTCATTACGAATATCATGAATACAGTCAGTCACAGAGCATGCATCAAGGATTGTGAGGTCGATACTAATCTACATTTACTTTGTAAATAAAACTACTTTTACGGATTTTAATGCGTTTATGATTGCCCCACGTTTCGAACACTTTACAGCATTCATAATCACGGGCGGACTAAGATGTCTAGCGTCCAAACAAGTCATTGTTATTACAGATATTTATAATTCGTCGTAAAAGATGACTAAGAGATATAATATGCGGATAACATCATTGTAAGAGTAGTTAAACTCGAAATAAAACCTTATACCGACCGATTAGCGTGGTATAGAAGGTCAATTGTCCTCCTATTGAAGTGAAAGCTCGAGCCTAGCGGTAAAGTGTTTATGGGCTGGTAAAAACGACTAAGAGACTAACATCATTTTAAGAGAAGTTTAACATGAAATAAAATCCTATACCGCCTTGTCTGATCAACGTGGTATAAAAAGTCAATATCCTCTTATTGAAGTGAACGCTTGAGCCTAGCGGTGGAGCGTTTTTGGCTTTTATTTATTTTATGGGTGGGCTATGGTAAGCGCACACGCGGTCCATTCTGTCCAGGGCGACGAAAGGACGGTGCCCGGGCCTATAACCCACCCGTACCCACGTCGTCGTTGTAGCCGGAACAGGGTGACTTGTCGTCAGTGGTCGGCGCGACGGAATACCCTTTCGGGTACCCTCACCTCTCGACGTCCCTGTCCCGGGACGTCGGTCGCCGTCGCGCGGTCAGCCTCTCTGCGGGTGACAGACTAAATTCCCCGATCCGGTCACCCGCGATCTCGGCTAGGGAAGCGTTTATAGACTGAGAAGAATTTGATGACAATGTCGTTGAAAACTAAATCACGCTACTTTAAATAAATAAAATAATGGCTACATCATCATCATCATCAACACAACTTATATACGTCCCACTCTTGGGCTCGAGCCTCCATCGCAATAATTGACCTACTTGAATTGAGGATTGACCTACTATACCGCGCTGTTGGTACAAGATTTTATTTCCATGGTGGCGACTTGTGTCCCACATTATGTATAAGGCTCCAAATACTTACTTGAATGCGAATACTTATGGGCGCTACCAAAGTTAGTAGGAATGGGAACAGTACCGTCTTGAAGTGAATTCGCGAGCGGATCCACGCGAGAGGTCTCATGACTTCGTCATAGCCGAGGGACAGGAACAGCGTGTGGTTTTTAGGTGATAGTGGCGCTGACCAATAAATCAACGTCGAGCCCGCCATACCCCAACTATCATAGATGGCCATGCGTAAAAATTGCATTTTCTCACGTGAAAAAAAAAAGGTTTTATTTCCAGGTTTCTTTCTCTTGAAAAGATATTGTATTCATATTATAACCCCTTCATCATTCCATCATTTTATCTCATATACGTCCCACTGATGGGTTCGAGCCTACTTATCAGTAGGACTATATTTGACCTACTTTATACCACGCTAATCAGACGGGTAGTTTGGTATAGGATTTTATTTCGAGTTTTCATTCTCTTACATCTTATATCTTTAAACGAGTTATTTTGATTATATATATATATATATATTCAGGATCTCGGAAACGGCTCCAACGATTTTGTTGAAACTTGGCATACTAGAGGTTTCGGGTCCAAAAACGATTCTAGTTAGGTATTATTTATAGAAAATGTTGTTTTGTCCGTGTTTTTAGCAAAATAAACAATGACATTAAATTTTAAATTTTTTCAATCAAACAGCGTCGGTTCGAATCTCGGTGTTATTATTATTCTCTTTTTGTATTTTTTTATATATTTTTCATTATGTATTTTTTATTTTTTATTAATATAAATCTAATTAAATTCGACAATAATACAACAAAAACATTCCGAGCGAAGCTCGGTCAACCAGACATTAGATATTATATGCGTGTTATATTTCTTAGTCGCCTTTTACGACATTCACGGGTAAGATGGGAGTACTGAATACTATATTATATTTGTTATTATTGTCATATATTATTATTTGCAAGAAGATAGCCATGTTTTGACAGTATCTTCTATACTCTGCTACTTGTGCAGCGCTGACGAACGTTGCAGGATGCTGCAGAATAACAGCATTGTGGTATCGAGTGGATACCTCAACATTATGCTGAGCAGCTATCCTTTTCCTCTTTTACGAAGGGGACCCTAATATTGTTATTTTCGCTGTGTATTCTCTTTTATTTTATTTATTGTTTTTTATATGTTATTGTACTTTTATTCTATGTTATTGTACGTGTCCCTCCCATAAAGGAGTAATAAATTATTTTTCTTTCTCTTTCTTTCTATTCTTACGGCGTCACCATATGAATTGTATTCCTACTCTGTTAACACACGGAATACATTTTGTATTAACATTATAAATATATCAATACATGTATTTATGTCTGTCCTCTGTATATTAAATTAATTAAATACAATTAAATAATTGAAAACACAATCGACATTTAAATATAATGAAAAATCGAATGTAATTGACCTTTAACTCAACGAGCAAGTTGCCCGTCAAAGGAATAATTTATTTAAATTCAATCCTTTTTTTCGTAGGTACACCAATGTCATTTGAAAAATAATAGTTGAAGATAAAAATAATTGGAAAAGATAGAAATATCTGTTAAATTTTAGAATCGATACCTAATTAGGATCGATACGATTTTATGATCGATATATGTATTTCTGACTCTACTACTCTTCCGTGTGGTGACAGAGTAAGAATACAATTCATCACTCCTGCACTTCTTGCCCGTAAGTGTAGTAAGAGACGTCTAAGGGATTGTAAGTATTTTTTTATTGCCGATGGTGGCAAACGGGCAGACAGCACACCTGATGGTAAGTGATCCTGCCGTATATGGACCTTTGCAGTACCAGGGGCACAGCGAGGCCGTTGCGGCTTCACGGTAATGAAGTAAATACTCTTCTTAAACCTCGTTTAAATAAGGACATGTCATAGCGCTCGAGAAACACAGCAGCAGGTAGTTCATTCCAGAGCCTGCACGTACGTAGGAGAAATGATTGCTGGAAACGTACAGTTGAAGACCATAATATTTCCAGGTGAAATGGATGAATCTTGCCGCGGTATCGAGTGGTACGTTGGTAAAACGGTGAACCTGTCTGACCAGCATGATATAGTAAGGTCGGTTTCCCTTCTATTGTAAAGGAGGCTCGAGCCCAACAGTGGGATGTTTATTAGATGAAATGATGATGAATCTTAATGAAACTTAATCATCCGTGTGATCTTCCGGGTGAAAAGGATTAAGAGTGCAGTGTGATTACAAATACATTTCCGTGTGGTGACGAAGACGACAATTCAGTTCCTGACTATCTTATCCGTGGGTTTCCCAAGCACCAGTCTAACCAGCATGATATATTAAAGTCAATTTCCCTCCTATATAGAGGAGACTCAAGCTGGGCTTGAGCCTCCTCTATATAGGAGGGAAATTGACCGAGGGAAATTGAGTGGGACGTATATGAGCTGAAATGATGATTATCTAAATAAACTCATTTGCAAAAAAAACGGGCGGTTTTGATTTTCATTCATATTTAAAAAGATACAATACCAAAAAGGTTTCAATCGTTTGTACACGTTACTGGCCGGTTTTAAAAATGCTGTGGTATTTAAAAAAGTACGTTCTAAATTCAATTTTTCATTTGATGTTCATTTTTACAGAAAACCCCTTTTTATCCTACATTTTTGGCGCGAAGTTCCAGAAGTTAACATCGACTTTCATAACTTTTATTCAATTTTTATCGATTAATTTCATATCCTTGACTGTCAAAGCTTTATTTAATGCTGTTTGGCTGTATCAAAAATGGTAGATAAAGTGGTAAAAGCTACCAAAATTATCGCGCTGCTTGAAGAGGGTTGCAGCCAATGTTTCGTGGCTAGGAGGCTAAATGTTAGTCGCTCGACAGTCCAAAGGACCTGGCAGCGATATCAGGAGACTGGTTCCGTCGAGAGAAGGCCTGGTTCTGGAAGAAAACCATGTACCCAACCACGGGATGATCGTTTTCTTGTGAGTCGCGCATTGAGAAATCGCAAATCTTCGTATGTGGATCTTAAGAACAACCTCCAAGAAGTAAGAAATGTGCATATTAGTCTATGGACGGTCAGGAGGAGGCTTCTCGCTGCCAATATACGCAGTCACCGCCCGGCCCGCGGCCCCAAATTACTCCGTGAGCACAGAGTTCACAGGCTTAGGTTCGCTAGAAATTGTGAATCATGGACTCAAGACGATTGGAATAGGGTTTTGTTCTCTGATGAAGCCAGGATATCTCTGTTCGGTGAAGATCGACGTCGGCGAGTGCTAAGAAGACAAGGAGAACGCTTTGCAGAGGCATGTTTCGAAGAAATCACACCTTATGGTGGGGGCTCTGTTATGTTTTGGGCAGGAATAAATTCAATGGATCGTACAGAGTTAGTCTTCATTGAAAACGGCTCACTGACTGGGCATCGATACATAACGGAAGTTCTAATTTCTCATGCACAACCCGCATTGGCCGCTCTAGGTGAAGACTCGATTTTTATGGACGACAATGCTCGCGCCCACCGATCCCGCGATGTTAATGCGTATGTGCAAGAGGTCGGCATTCGTCGTTTGGATTGGCCAGCTCGAAGTCCCGACCTCAATCCCATAGAGCATGTCTGGGACGTTCTGAAACGGCGTGTGAGATCAGTACACCCGGCTCCGCAGACCATCAGAGAGCTGAAGAATGTGATTACTGCGGAGTGGGAACGTATTCCGCAAGCAAGTATCCGGGATATACTCGCTAGCATGCCCAGACGAATTCAAGCTGTGATTTTAGCTAGAGGGGGTCACACTCGATACTAAACATTTATCTGCTTTTACTTTATTAAAGAAAAACAAACAAAAAAACTTTTTTATTTTTACTTCATGAGCATATGCACAACTAGCGAATATACACTACTAGCGAGGTTTAGCATTATTTCCCATAAATTGTATCTAAATTTTATGAAATACTGATGAAAACGATTATTTTCTTATTAATTTAGCAAATTGTGTGGATAAAACTACCTATAATTATCAAACAAAGAAATATTAACATTTGAAATGGTTCATTGCTTAGGTGCCCGTTTTTTTTGCAAATGAGTTTATATATATCTAATTTATCTATTCTCGAGATAAATAGGTTCAAAAATGCTTAACAGGCCATGGGGCGAGCTATACATGAAATTTCTCTGCTTCATAAGATCCGAAATATATAGCACGAAGAATTATCATGCAGAATTTGCAATGAGAAGACCATATTGCTGCAAACTGCTATTCACTGGGAATGAAATGTTCTTGAGAGGTGACTTAAGTATTAGACGACGCAGTATAGTATGGCTCTCCACCAAGTGATCTAACGACTTGGTGAATGCTGCTGTAAGTAATTGGATACGGGTGTCACTGAACTACGACTTGTGGTGTTATATAGAGGTCTACGTCCATTAGTGGACAGCAAAATGCTGAATGATAATGATTATTCAACCAGCAGCTAATTCAAATTATTTTAAAGAAAATGAAATTTAAAGTTAAATGCTTTCTGCTTATTGCTTCTACTGAAAGAAGATCAAGCAGACCACGATTAGGTGGACTGCTTGGTTTTTGCTAATAGGTGTCGCTTATGGGGCTCTGCAAATACTATAAGTATACAGAGGACTTGGCACGAATATTTACGTTAATGTGTTCGTATCGTTATCGAGACCAATTTGTATGAGATTTAGATCAAATTGTTATCGCACGATAGAGGCGCCGCTTCAAAACCCATACAAATTAATCTTGATTACGATACGAATACTTTGACGCAAATATTCGTATTAAACCTCTAGTAAAATGGAGCTGAGACGTATATATATACATCTATATATATAGTTTTAGAACCATTGGCAGTCCACGAGCAGTATGTGCAGACGTGGAGTGCTATCGACAGATCTTCCATCTCATTTTAGATTCAATTTCTCCAAAAGACTCTGCGTCAAACGCATATCTCTATAAGCCTACCAAAGGACGAATTGAAAAATCACGTGAAAATAATAGAAGTATAGTAAAAATAAACTACTTTTCTCCTTATTAATATATTGTATTGGATTTCTAAGATACTTTAATAATTCTAGGGTCATAAATAAATCCTTGATTAATGTTCATAGCAGAGACACGCTCGCCATTACTCATTTTTATTGAAAATATATTATTAATAACGTTATAAGGTTACGGTATTGAAATCATTACGTTTTGAATAGAAAATCTTTAATATCTTGTTTGTTATTTGTGTGGTTTTTTTTTTTGTGGGTGGGCCGCGGTCGGCGCGCCTCCGCACCACTCCGTCCGGGGCGACAGAGGGGCTTAAGCACGCAACTCCCGCAACCCACCCGAAAACCACGTCGCCTTCGTCGTTGGGCCGACCACCGGAGTAGGGTTACTTGAAGTTATTTGTGTGGTGACGGAGTAAGAATACAATTCACCATTCCCTGTCTGGCTCTTGGTATTAAATATGTATACAACACTTATGCAAGCGAAGCTAAACTTCAAATAAAACCCTATAGAAACACGTCTGACCAGCGTGGTATAGTAGGTCAATTTCCCTCCTCTTGTGAAGGAGGCTCGAGTCCAACAGAGGAACGTATATGAGCTGAAAAGTGATGATCATGAATATCTTTTTCAGAAATTATATGCTTCTAAAAATTATTCCGTGCCTATTGTACAGCCTTTTATACATTTAACCCGTGGGCAAATATCATATAATGCCCTCCGTTTTTAATATAATCATTCGTTCAGGCTGGTGGAACTGCCTCACTACTGTAGCGCATCAGGGATGTTCGTGGATACGCATGTACTTTCAATCTTTCTGTAATATACTCGTTCTTTATCTAATCTAGTTACGAGAAATATAAGATATATGCGCTTCACTACCCACGCGCATCCGGAGCAGCAACAACACTATCCTGGGAGTGTTCATAGATAAATGGGAGTATCCAATGTGACGTCATTGGATGAAAATCCACATAGATATATAGATATTATTATAGGTATAAGATATAGATATAGAGTTATGAAATGTATATTTGTCTACTAACACTAGCTTTTAAGATTATTGTCGCTAACACTATGGGCGTTCGCCTATAATAAATGATTAATTATTGTTATTATTATAAGACATTCATATCCATGGATATTATGTAAGAATATATGGGTATAAATCTAACATTCACATACATGCCTCGTGAATGTTGTAAAACTTCTCTACATCTAGCCCAACTCTATCTGGTGCTTTTTTTTTTTTTTTTTTTTTTATTGGTGGGCATATTTTATTTATTAATTTAAATATTTTAGCATATTTTAAATATTTTATTTATTACGCGCGGTCCAGTCCGTCCGGGGCGATGAAAGGACGGCATGCGTGCCCATAACCCACCCTTACCCACGTCACCTCGATGTTGGGCCGACCACCGGAGCAGATGTGACTTGTCGTCAGTGGTCGGGCTGACGGAATACCCTTTCGGGTAACCTCACCTCTCGACGTCCTGGGACGTCGGTCGCCGTCGCGCGGTCAGCCTCTCTGCGGGTGATGGACAATTCCTCGGTCCGATCACCCGCGGCCTCGGCTAGGGTGGCATTAGGCACAGATACTCACGCCTGCGCCACCCGAGTCGCCGGTGGCGGAACGTGTCGCCGAATAGGAGCTCTACTCGGACACGATCCGCCGCCTCCTTCCGTGAGATTACGGCAGTTCCTGACGCTGACGAGCATCTCCCTGGCGATGGTCGGCAGCGCCAGGTCGGCACCGATAATTGCGACGAGTTCATGGCGATCCCCCTCCCATGCAGCACACTCCTCGAGCGTGTGCTGCGCCGTGTCCTCGTCGCAACTGCAGTGGTGGCAGGACGGTGTACTCTCCCTCCTGACAATCTTGTGCAGGTACTTCCCGAAGCAACCGTGCCCCGTCAGCACCTGCACCAGTCGGAAGGAAAGCACCCCGTGCGTCCGCTCCAACCACTCCATCAGGGCCTCGACGGTCCAGTCGGACTGCCCAACGGGCAATGACTTCTCGGCGGGCGCCGACCCGCCAGGCGGTGATCTCTTTGATGGAGACCATGCCGCCGCGGGTGCGCGTCTTCGACACCCGCCGGTAGATTTCGGCGAGCATCTCCGCGTCCAGGTCCCACGGGGTACTTCCGGCCAGGAGGCACGCTACCTCGGTCGCCACCGTGCGGTAACCCCGTATGGCCCTGATCGCCATGACCCTCTGTGGTCGCCACAGGAGGGCCCTAAGACGGACGATCAGGGACCCCGCCCACACCGGTGCGCCGTACAGGGCCATCGACCGGATCACCCCCACGTACAGCTGTCGGCACGTAGCACTGGGTCCGCTCACATTCGGCATTAGCCGCGAAAGGGCGGACGCCGCGCCGACAAGCCGAGGAACAAGTCGATGGAGATGCTCCCGGAACCAAAAATGCCCATCGAGCACCAGGCCCAAGTACTTCATGTGGGCCTGGATGCTGATGGTGACCGGCGTAGCAAATTACGCCCAGCCCGGGTGGGAGGCTTCCTCTCAACGCCCAGTCGTAGCCGATGTTCCACAGGGTCGGACCCAGAACCGACCCCTGCGGGACACCGCACGTCATGGGCGTTCGCACAACGTCCCATACTTGGTCAACGTAGAGGACACTGCGCCCCTCCAAATAGTCTGCCACCAGCCGCCTGAGGTACACGGGCACCCCGTGATACCTCAGCCCCTCCCTGATGCAGTTGAATGGCAGACTGTTGAAGGCGTTGGCGATGTCCAGGGACACCGCCAACAGGACTCCTCCGCCGGTGACGGCCTCCGCTACCACGGCCTTCAGACGCAGTAGGGCCGCGATCGTCAAACGCCCTCTCCGAAAACCAAACTGGGCGTCCGACAGATCGGGCCTGACCCTCACGAGGTGCCGCTCGATGCGCGCAGCCAACACCCTCTCCAGCAGCTTGCCCGTATCATCGAGCAGCACAATGGGCCTGTAGGCCGAGGCCGACTCGGGAGACCGTCCCGGCTTCGGCAGGAGAACCAGCCTCCCCTGTTTCCAGCACCCAGGGAACTGCCCATCTGGTGCTGTATAGCCAACAATTTCAAATCCAAGGTGGATAGACACACAAGCGACCAGACATTACAAAAGTATTGCTTAGCTTTAACAATATGTACTATTAGCTTTTGCTCGCGACTTCGTCCGCGTGGTTTAGATACTTTGTGCTAACGCTAACTTTAACCTGAGACTTTGTTTAAGTAGAAGGTGAAAATACTTTTTAATAATACGATTCTGTCACACATTATTTTTGAGAAAATTTAGCCGTTTACGCAGCGCAAGCTCTCAAAAGGAAAAAAAACCGATTTTGAAACATTCTTCATTGGTGTTCCGCTCTTGTTGGTCTTAGCGTGATGATACATAGCCTTCCTCCATAAATGGGCTATCTAACACTGAAAGAATTTTTAAATCGGATCAGTAGTTCCTGAGATTAGCGCGTTCAAACAAACTCTTCAACTTTATATATTAGTAAGTAAGTAAGATGTAAGTATAGATGTAAGTATAGATGAAAGATATTGAGTCAACCCTAATTAATTTGAATAAACGCAGAATAAAGAGAATATGTATTTGTTACTATACAGAGATTTCCCCGTATAGTAATCGAACAATTTTTTTTTTGGAGTGGGTTGCGGTCGGCGCGCTCCTCGCATAACTCCATCCGGGGCGACAAAGGAGCATAAGCACGCACTCCCGCAACCCACCCGGGCCCCAGTCGCCGGCAGCGGATCGCCTCATTGATGCTGCGCTCCTCGCGCAAGCGATCCGCCGCCTCCATAGTAATAGAACTGTATCATGGAAGCTATAAGAACTTGCTAAGTAATTACCAAAAGAATGATCCGTGGTACTTCTATTGAGAAATTTATAACACTTATCCAACAAAGAACACGAATAAGTTAATGGATGGATAGATTCAGAAGTTAAAATATAAACAAAATGCACTCACCTTTCTAAATTTCCTTTTGAAATATTTAAATATACACAAAGAGGAATTGAACCTAAAAACGTGGTTACCGGCAGCCGACAACCACTCGTCTGGACTTACTTAATGTAACGACGTTGTATATAAAACAGACAATTAAAACTATTTTATGCATAGCGTGTTTCAATACTCTACATTTAATTTACCCGAACCTATGCATATCAATGACAATATCATTGATTTCAATTTGAAATAGCTATTATTATAGGTAAAATTCAGGTGAGTACTATCTTGAACAAGACAGCTGGATTATACTTTCAATTTCAAAGAGGGATTACAAGGCTTTTACAACTGTCGGCCCTGAACTAAGGTTGGCACCCTAGTTCAGGCTCGCGTGCATTTCTCTGGGAGATTAGGGATATTGCAAAAATGAAGTTTTAGATGTAGATATGGGTATTAGAATAACATTTTACTGGTTTTGAATACAGTTATGGACATGAGATTATTTCGAATCTCGCAACCCGCCCTCGCTTCGCTTCGATTCCAGTCGCCTTACCCTCGTAATTCCCGTTCCCGTGGGAATACTGAGATAAAATATAGCCTAAGTTACGCTCTGATATTATAGCTTTCCATTAGTGAAAAATTTTTGAAATGGGTCCAGTAATTTCGGAGCCTATTCAATACAAACAATCTTTCCTGTTTATAATATTAGTGTAGAATTATCCTAGAGTTTATTCTAGAGTTTGTCCGTGTGGTGACGAAGTAAGAATACAATTCACCACCACTCCCTATATTATCCATGGATGTCTTAAAAGATGACTTAAGATTTATAATAGGCAGACAACATATATGCAAGAGAAAGAAAATTCGAAATAAAACCATATACCAACCCGTCTTACCAGTGTAGTATATTACGTCATTTCCTTCCCATTTTGGAGAAGGCTCGAGCTCAAGGGTGGGATGGGACGTATATGAGCTGTCATGGTGATGAAGATCCTAGAGTTTCGGATGATTATGGTGACGTGTGTTGGATTTTATTAGGAAATATTAAAACGGAATAGCTAAGTGTTTGTTAAGACTCTCTCGCTGCCGCTCGGTCGTTTTGACAGCCTAAAGAGACTTAGTTCGGTTGAAACAAAAACCTCTTGGAAGTTGTTTATAAAGATACTCATCCTACTTCAAATTATTTTTAATCGACTTCTAAAAAAGGAGGGGGTTCTCAATTCGGCTGTTTGTATTTTTTTTTTTCACGTTTGTTCGCGCATAACTCCGTCGCTTACACACCCATTTGAAAAATTCTTTTTTTGTTGGAAAGGGTATAAGTATTGCCCAAATCGTCCCATAAAAATTTAGCGGTTTTCGAAAAATCCACAAAAATCTAAAACTTTATCTACATTAACGATCTTTTCGTTTACTCTGCATTGCGTTTTAAAGCCGGTTTTTTTTTTGCAAAAATCATAAACTATAAACTTTTATATCGGTTACGGTTACATTAGGGAGCTCTATATCATCCCTAATATATCATCGCGAAGTAATATCGTTTAGTTTTATGACAAAATAAAAAAGTTACATGGTGTAGGAATGACGTATATTTATGATTTTTTATATATATATATTTTTTTTTGTTGTGTGTGTACAGCTGTTGGCCGCAGATGGCCTTGACAGCTTGACGCGGACTATGGATGAGCGCTGAGGGCTCTCAACCCGGAGAAAAGCATGCTAAGCGACATCGCCCAAGGGCTCCCCCTGTGGGGAACAGACCTCGGCTTGGGGCGTCACTGGAGGCAAAGTGGGCGTGCCCACGTTTTTAGTCGTGACTTTTGCGCGGCGCGGTTTCGCACCTCGACGGCGAGGGCGGAACCGCGGATATTTATTTGTTAAGGCCTCGCGGGCCGTGTAGGCTCTTTGTTGAGCGAGTGTGATATTGGCGTCCTCTTCGTCGAGGACGTGACAAGGACGTCGGATGGCAAATATATTTTCTTGTATTCTTCCCTTTTCCCAACGGTGGTTCGTTATACCTGTTTTTAAAGACAGAAAAATCTTTATATCATTTGATAATGTTAAATAACTATCCTTACTAATATTATAATTCCGAAAGGAAGTTTGTTTTTTGGTTACGCTTTCACACTTAAACCACCAAATTGATTTCAAAAATTCTTTCAACAATTCTTCTTCTTAGTCGTGCCACTCTTGGCAGAGCGGTCGTGGTCATTGTTAATGGGGTTGTGAAATAACCCGTATTATTACGCGTCTCCATTCCTCTCTTGTTGATTCCAGTTTGGAGCAATGATATAGGGGGCCGCCAATGGCCGACTTCACTTGGTCCGTCCACTGCATTGGCGACCCGCCGCGTTGTCTAGTTCCCTCGACCCGGCCCTGTACCACCAAATGTTCAATACAAGTTTTGTCGCGCCGGGGCACATGACCAAAGAAACCGAGCATATGTTGTTGGACAATAGAGGACAAATGCTGTTTGATGCCGAGTTCTCTTAGGATGGAAACATTCATCCTGAACTCAGTCCATGAAATGCCAAGCATTTTCCTTCAGCACCACATTTCCAGAGCGTCCACCTTTCTCCTCTCACTTACTCTAAGAGTACAAGTCTTCGCTGCATACAAGAATATGGGAAATATAAGTGCATGAACTAGCCTCATTTTAGTGCTTTTAGTTACTCCATATGCTTTTTAGTTTGTCCATTGCAAATCTAATTATTGCCATACGTCTCTTAATTTCGACCACGCAGCCTCCGTTATTGCTAATTAGTGTTCCCAAATAAATATATGATTGGTCTACTGCACAGTTCGCGATATGTGTGACTTCTGGCGAATTGTTGTTAGTTCGGTCTATAATCATCATTTTGACTTTCGAACGATTAATTTTCAACCCAAACTCTAGGCTTACGCTTTCCATTTTTGAGAGTAGTTCTTCCATATTGCGAATACTAATAGAAAACAAAGTTGTATCATCTGCGTAGCGTAGGTTGGAGATTTTCAGCCCTCGAACAGCTATTCCATCCGTCCAATCCTCCAAAGATATTCTCATAACAAGCTCAGTATAATGTTAAATAAGAGTGGCGATATTATACATCCTTGGCGGACCCCAGCACTCGGGTGGAAGCGAAGTCGCTTCCACCCGAGTGCAATACCTCATCTGTTCTCACTGAAGCTGTTCCATCATCATATTTTCACCAATGGAAAGCTATAATAGCTTTGAAATCAGGAGTAACATAGGTGGCATAACAAAGTGAATCAGGGACTAATTTAGGCTATATTTTATGCTAGTATTCTCTCGGGAACGGGAACTACGCGGGAAAGGCGACCGAAACCGAAGCGAAGCGGGTTGCTAGTTATTTATAATTAATCCACCATATATCATGGAAAGTTATAAATTATATATTACGGCAAATCACTCTCGTACTAGAATCGTTTACGTTGACCCGGGTTGTCGCGCATATCCGATGCTCAACATTTAGGCGAGTGTGCAGCGTCGTCTGCGAGCTCTCTGCGTGGAATAAAGACAAATTCGAAATAAAACATTATGTCAACTCGTATAACTAGTAGTAAATCAACTTTCGTTCTTTATAAAAAGAAACTCACACCTGTGGGCGATGTACGGGCTGAGACGAATAAGAAAATAATAGAAAATATTGACAAATACAATGATGAATGATGTTTACGCGAGATGGGATTATATGCATCAAATGCATATGCATTACAATGCAATTAATTAAATAAAGTGATTAGGATAACTGATTCTGGTATTATTTTAAATGATGTGGGCCTCTCCTAAACCGACATATTCAATACACCAATACACTTTACGAAGACTAAATAAATCAGTTTATTGTTCCTCCTGTAAAATTTGTGTATATAGCTAATTAGGAGTTCTCAGAAGTACACAAACCGTAAATAGATTGTTAAATTAAACTGTAAAGAAGTAATAACATATTTAGAATGAAATTTGTCCTTTACAGCGTTCATGGTCACGAGCGGACTAATAGCGGATCTTAATCCGCCCGAGACTATGAACGCTGTAAAGTGTTCGAAACAGCGGGCATTCAAAAATCAAATACAAACGCAATAAAAACCGTCAAATAGTTTTATTAACAATGTCTACTACTCGCGCAAACATCAGAAATCATTAAATTTATCCTGTGAAATATAAGATTACAGCGTATGTTAATTTTTTGCTATTTTAATACATTTCCGCCAATACTCTCGCGACTTGAGAGAATACTTAGGTATTTAAGTAAATGACGTCTGAAACGTCGACTTTTTATCATTTAAGTTATAAACGTTTGACCTAAAATTTATATTTAACGTTATTAAGACGAAACTTATAAAAATAATATTATTTGACATTGTTGTTATTCGCACAAATATCAAAAATGTCACTTAAGTTTAACAATTACAAATAATTCTGTACCCTTAAACTCTACGCCTTAAATAAGCCCATTATTCCTTTAAGATGAGTTTTTGTAAACTGCTTAAATAAAGTGCTGATAAGAAGTTGGTCGCGTCATCTTTATTTACTAAATGGATAAAAACACCATTGAAAACGAGCGTCGACGAACACCCATAATCCCCTTAATACCAAAGAAGTACCAACTTTATGTCAATCGTGATGACGAAGGATTAATTACAAGAGACTCTGATAGACGTTCGAATTGAAACAAAGTTTCATTAATCCCAGCAAAATACCCAAAAGTCACGTATCTCAGTCTAAGTTTGAACGCGTTTTAGATTTTTCTTCCTCTTATACTAATTTTATCCACTTACTCAACTCTTACGACACCTTTACGCAATAAATGGCTGGTGATACCTTGAATTGTACTCTATTATTACATAGCCAATAGAAATGATATTTGTATTCTTTGTGATGTGGTGTAATCCCACTCCGCACTTTATTATAAGCATAAAACATCTATGCAAGAGAAAGAAAACTTTAAATAAAACCCTATACCAACCTGTCTGACCAGCATGGTATAGTAAGGTCAATTTCTCTCCTTTTGTGAAGGAGGCTCGAGCCCAACAGTGGGACATATATGAGCTGTGATAACGATGATGATGATGTGGAGTATTTATGTTGGATGTATTATGGTTATAAATATTTAAAAAATTGCCTAAGTACATAATAAAAATCGATCAGAAGCATAGACATTAGATTATTGCTGTTCATTCCTTTTGGATATGCGACTCCTTTAAATAAACAAAAAGGTAAATAATCACAGATTGGATTTATTAGTTATTTTGGGAGCTACTCTTCAAAGTAGTCGGAGCTCTGAAGGGCAAGTACCTATTTTCAAATTGATTTCATTATTTAGATCTGATAACTACAATCAGTATTTGTCATTTCTTCTTTTATTTTGGTAAATAAACGAGTTCATACGTCTCAATATTCCTTTTTTTTTTTACTGTATAGGACCTAAACATGGATTTGTTGTCAGTGAAATTAATAACGTATAGTTTGTGTATTGTCTCATAAAAATCGGATGTTCTAGTCTTTTTTTAATAATTAAACAATATTCGTCATTATCATCTCGGCTTGTAGACGTCCCACTATTGGGCTCAAACCTCCTCCAAATGAAGTGAAATTGGCCCATTATGCTACGCTGGTCGGACCTGTTGGCATAGAGTTTCATTTCGAGTTTGCCTTCGCTTGTATAGATGTTATGTGCATACCAGTCGTCTTTTACACCCACGGGTAAAATACGGGGTGGTGAATTGCTTCTTACTCCGTTACCACAAGGAATACTAAAAAGAAATATAAAAATAAAATTATATTCCTTAATTTACAGATCAAAAGAATAATTCGCAGGCTCAAGCTTAGTTGTAGAAGCTACGTTCATTTTAATTAGTCCATTTCTGCTCTCTTAATAAATAGAACTAAAAATATCTCAATTATGACGTAATCTGACATTTTCTAAAATGTATGTAATGAATCATTTTTAAAAGGGATTCCATTAACTGTATTCATCATAATACTACTGGGCTCGGGCCTCCTGTACACTATGAGTAGGGATGCAAATATCGAAAGAAAGAACATCGATGTATCGATACATCGATGTTTCAGAACAAACATCGATATATACAAAACATCGCCCTAAAAACATCGATGTATCGAAACATCGATGTGTTTTTAAGATAGCCCTAATTAGTACAAACAATTGTAACTATAATTTTAAATTCAGTCTTTATTATCAATCTTTATTATCTAGACCAATATTATCTATTGAATAGGTAACTCTTTAAAGCAAGGAAGGTATGTAGAGGTAAAAACATTATATTTAATGGATATTTTGTTATTTGGTAATGTTATTACAAGCTCATATTAACTGCATTAAGTTATTTTAGAAACAGAGTAACCAAACTTTTTTTGTTCATAAAACAGATTACTTACTTTAATCAAAGTATTTACCCTCGTTATTTATACATTTCTGCCATCTAATTGGAAGATCATTTAAACATTTGCAATAGAACTCTGGGGTCCTGGACTCCATAAACTGTGTGAAGGTATTTAGTACTGCTTCCACGATAGAAAATTTTTTTACGTGCAAAAAATTGTCCAAATCGCGAAAATAATGGTAGTCGGTTGGGGCTAGGTCTAGCGAGTACGGAGGATGACGTTTGGTTTTTATAACTGCAGGTCTTATAGTGTTAAAACAGTTTCTCGAGGAGCATGAGGTCTTGCGTTATCATGGAGTAATAATGGTGAAGATTGATTTCGTTCGCAGGCTTTGCTAAAAGTACCATACATTTAAAATATAAGGCAGGCAAGACATCGATGTAAAAACATCACATAAAATAAATCGATACATCGATGTTTTACAATAGTGAATATAGATGGCAAACATCGATTTTTTTTTATTGTAACATCGATGTTTAACAAACATCGATATATCGTTTGCACTCCTATTGGGGGTAAATGACCTATTCTAAAATGCTGTTCAGGCAGATTAGTATAGAGTTATATCTCAAGTTTTTTTTCTCTTGCATACATGTTATAAGCAGAATATATCCTTTAATCGTCTTTATGAAGAAGGCCTACGTCTAGCAGTGGACGGCGATAGGCTGAAATAATGATAATGATGACGATGATGATGAATCGTGTTTTACGACATCCACGGATAAGACAGAGGTGGTAAATGTCGTCATCACACGGAAACCAGCGTTAATTTTTATGTAAGATGACGAAATAAGAATACAATTCACTAATCCCCTACCTTGAAGGTGAGTGTCGTAAAAAACGACTGAGGAATATAATATGCAAATAATATTTGTGAAAGTGAAGGTATATTTGAAATAAAATCCTATATCAACACCTCAGATAAGCTTGGTATAGTAGTTCAACTGGAGGTTCTGACCCAGCAGTGGGACTCATATGAGCTGAGATGACGATGATAATTAATAGCATTATTCGACAAATAACAGCGACTATTCAGCTTACCTATGTTGATTTTTATCGTATAGTAAGCTCACATCTTAATATATTATTTTATTAGCAACCCGCCCTCGCTTCGCTTCGGTTTCAGTAATTTTATCCGCGTAATTCCCCTTCCCGGGAGAATACCGCGATAAAATATAGCCTATATTACCACCTGATGTTATAGCTGGCCATTAGTGAAGGAATTTTTGAAGTCGGTTTAAACGTGAAAGCGTAACAAACAAACTTACTTTCGCATTTATAATATTTGTAAGAAATTAAGAATACATATTTATTTATGAAAAAAATAATATTATAAGAAAATCTAATTAATTTTCAAAAACCAACTAAACAAGTACAAAAAATATACGGGATTCTTATTCGCTTTGAGGTAGGTACGTAATACGGCTAATGAGAAGGCTGTTCCGTCTACTTAACATAGATAAGTCTGGGTTGAAGTATAGTGTAAGCATTCTATACAATTTCGAAGAGATTTCTTAGTTAATTAAAATGTTTGAAATGAATAACGACTGCAGAGTCTGTAAATCTGAGATTCATCTTTAAATAGATTGTAGAAAACAACAGCTACAAAATTTTTGATTAAGTTTAGAATTATAATTATGGTTCTTTCTTCCGTGACGGAGTAAGAATAAGTTCAAATTCAATTCAAATTCAAATCCTTTATTATGTATTAACTCCGCGGGGGCACTTACATATGGTAATTTTTTACAGTTTACCTTAAATTACTACCGGATCGGAACGCGACCGCACTGAGAAGATCCGACAAGTAACTCAGTGGGATTGTCTTCTTTTTTATTAGTTTACTATTTTTTTAAATAAGATAATATACAACAACATGTCTATTAATAGCTCCAGTGTGATGCCTGTCGAACCATCATACAACACAGTTATTAAATATACCGGAAAAGTACCACGGCTGGACCAGATCCCGCAATCGGCACCCGATCACGAGTTAACCACTAGAGCAGCCATCACTCCCCTCAACCATAATGGAGGGAAGGGAGTGACCCGCTCCTCGTAGCTACCGCAAGCAGACCCTTCAGTGAGCATGACCAATACCATGTATCACAAACATAAAACACAGATTAAATAACAAATTCGTTTGGCAAAACACGCTACACTTTACAATTATAGTAACAACAACAGAATAAACATGTGTGTAACACCTTTTAAAATAATGAGAAAATGCCTGAATGAGGAGCTGCTCATAACAAATACAATTGACCAACCCCTCTCTTGCCCGTGGGTGTCGTAAAAGATTACTAAGAGATATAATACTCATACAACATATATGCAGGAAAAGGACAACTCGAAACAAAACCCTATGCCAACACGCCTGACCAGCCTGGTATAGCAGGTCAATTTACCTCCTATAGTGGAGGAAGCTCGAGCCCATCAGTGGGATGTAGATGACCTGTGATGAATTACGGTTCTTTATAAATATAATATTTCTTACCATAGTGATAAAAAGTTCAGGCACTTGATGGAAATACCATCCATCCATCAACCCGTCGACGTCCAATATTAAATATAGGCTTCTAGAGTGCTACCCAAAACGGTCCTGTACCACTTGCATCGAATCTCTGCGACTTTGATGTCATCAATCCACCTAGTAGGCGGTCGTCTAACTCTGCGTCATTCGATTCGTAGTCGCTACTCAAGAACAGAACGTCAGTTGTCGGTTCAACAAGCGATATGGCCTGCCCATTGTCATTTCGCCGTGCTAATTCTTGGGCTATGTCGGTTACAGGCGGTCTTCTAGGTGTGATTATATCTATAATTGCCAATAATATAATTTATAATACCTAAGCAAATTGAATAATTTAATATACTGAGATGTAGTAGCATTTAACATTCCAGGATATATGTAAAAACTCGTTTACGAGCGAAAAATAATTGCGTTGGACTTGATACCACCTTTTTTTAAGGTTCCGTACCCAAAGGGTAAAAACCAGACCCTATTATTAAGACTTCGCTGTCGTCCGTCCGTCTGTCCGTCCGTCTATCTATCACCAGCCTGTATCTGAGGAACTGCGATAGCTAGATAGTTGAAATTTTTACAGATTATGTATTTCTGTTGCCGCTATAACAACAAATACTAAAACCAAAATAAAATAAATATTTAAGGGGACTCCCATACAACAAACGCGAGTTTTTTTGCTCGTTATAAATAATGGTATGAAACCCTATGTGCGCGACTCCGACTCGCACTTAAATGGTTTTTATTTTTTTTAATTGCTGTTGATGGCAAACAAGCAGATAGCACATTTAACAGTAAGTGATATAGCCGCTCGTGGACCTTTGCTAGGCCGCTGCCTACCATCGAGAAAGTGAAGGGAGTCAAACAACTTTAGACGTCTGTCTATGTACACACGCCATCTACCGAAAAAAAGTCTATATATTATTCTCATGTATGGCAATCATTTTTAGCTCATAAACATGTTTTTATAAACTAAATGTTTTCTACAAACTTTATAGAACCAATATTGTTAACATGAAATTCTAGTATACAATCATCATCATCGCAGCCCACATACGTCCCACTGATGGGCTCGGGCCTCCTCCACAATGGGAGGGAATTTGACCTACTATACCATGCTGGTCAAACATGTTGGTATAGAGTTTCATTTCGAGTTTTCCTTCTCTTGCACAAATGATATGTGCATATTACATCCTTCATCAATTGTACTACTTCATCTTACTCTGTCAACATACGAAAAAGTATACAATAAGACCGTCCAATTTCTTGGTGTTAACATTCTGTATCATATGGGTTATGATATTCATCTTTTTTTTCCAAATGGTTGATTTGATAGTTCTTTTGGCGCATTAGGGAAAAATAATGAGAGTAAATTTTTACGATGTGCACAATTACCATCATTATTCACTAGATAATGTGTTGTAATAAAACTTTCAACGTATTAAATGACTTTTTTCTATTAGTGTTATTTTTTCTATAAACGTAGGACAACGCGAAGGGTAAAATTTTTAGAAGGATTCATCTTTTTAAGTAGTATAACTTTGTACGTGCGTACATTAGTACACATACACTTTTATATCTTATCCGAAATGGAATATGGAAAGGAGATATTGTACAATAAATCATTGGCTGTTGCTAGCCGTCGGCTAAACGGATGAATAACACAAATTTAGTCGTCTGTTAAACGGATTTATCTATTCATCCGTTTAGCGGACGACTAAATTTATGTTATTCGTCCGTTTAGCGGACGACTAGACATTTCGATAAATCATTACAAAACAAAATTTTTAAAACACACTGTATGTACATTACATTGCTTTGATGTCAAGTTGCGGTTCAATTTTGAGGTATTTTTAACTTTTACCACTTATTTAAAAGAGTTTATAGCTGTGACATTCGATATACAGTAAACGATACACATATACGCAGTTTCGAAGAAGAACAGGAAGAAGGACTCATTTAATTTAATTATAGGCATATTTTTCACTTATTTACTGGCGAAGTTTTTTTTTTTGCAAACGTTGGCAAACGAGCAAACAGTACACCTGATGGTACATGTTATTGCCGCTCATGGATTTTTGCTAGATCACTGCCTACCGTGAAGAAAGTGAAGGGCGTGTGAATGCGTGCGATGAGGTTCGGTGATACTAAAGGCATCACCAAAACACACCACACGCAAACACCCTCAGAAAGTTGGGCTTCCGACTCTCTCGTTCAACGAACGCGTGGTAGGACCACACTGTCGACAGTTATCTGTCTACAGCCGCGGGCTGGTCCGTCCGGGGCAGTACCACACTCTCGCAGAAAATCGACGTCTGAGTAGTAGCGATTTGTTACTGCGCTTCGTTCGGTGAGCGAGAGAGCCGGAAGCCCAACTTTCTGAGGATGTTTGCGTGTGGAGGGTTGCATTCGCACTCCCTTCACTTTCTTCGCGGTAGGCAGCGGCCTTGTAAAGGTCCATGAGCGGCAGCAAAACTTACCATCAGGTGTACTGCTTGCTCGTTTGCCACCGTTTGCAATAAAAAAAGAAAAAAGAAACGAAGCGCAGTAACAAATTGCTACTACTCAGACGTTGATTTTCTGCGATAGCGTGGTATTACCCCGGACGGATCGGCCCGCGGCTGTAGACAGACAACTGTCAACAGTGTGGTCCTACTGCTTTTTAGTTTAACAGAGTTACAAAACTGTGACCAATTCATATCCTATGTATTAGATAACAATTTTTTTACTATATACTATATACTATATACTATATACTATACTATCGGCTTTATTACGAAATCGAACTAAGAGGGGATTCAATGTTTATCATCAAAATATTTGCCAGTAGTAATCATCGATCGAGTTGACGCTATATTTGACATATCGATTAACTAATCCGGAAACATTTTTTTTTTATTTTATAATATCAATTACTGTTGTTGAGATTATAGTTAAATTTGAATTTGAACATACTAAATTATAAATTGAAATATGTTATTTTCTCTCTTCTGTAACCCACATGCGTCTACTTATTAGGTAAGAACCATACATTATAATAAGAGTTAATAATAAGAGGGAAATTGACTTAATATGTAGAAAATCCGTGTGGTGACGGAGTAAGAATACATTTCACCACCCCCTCTCTTACCCGTGGGTATCGTAAAAGACGACTAAGGGTATAATACGCATATAACATTTATGCAAGAGAAGGAAAACTCGATTAGAAACTCTACACCAACACGTCTGACCAGCGTGGTATAGGAGGTCAATTTCCCTCCCGTTGTGTAGGAGGCTCGAGTCCAGCAGTGGGATGTATATGAACCGAGATGTTGATGATTAGGTGATGTAGAAAATATGCTATAGAATTTTTTTATTCAATTATATTTCTTACTCGTCATCGTCATTATAATCACCTCATCTCAGTTCATACACATCCCACTGTTGGGCTCGGGCCTCCTCCATTAAGGGCGACAATTTGACTTTTTATACCACGCTGGTCAGACGTATTGGCATAGGGTTTCGTTTCGAGTTGGTCTTCTTTTGCATGAATATTCTCTGCGTTTTATAACCCTTAGTCGTCATTTACGGTACCAAAGACCAAGAGAGGTGGTGGTGAATTGTATTATCTCCCACATAGAGATGATATATACGTAAAAATCTATACTCTAACTACATCAGCACGTGAAAAAAAAAATATAAAATATTATAACTAACTAGCTGACCCAACAGACATTGTTCTGTTGAAATAAAATAAAAGGAATTCTCCTTGAAATTGACAGCAGCGCCACCTACTAGGTCCAATTGTGCATCTAAACCATTCTCGAATCCCCTTGAACACACACAAAACAAATTATCAACATTGGTCCAGCCGTTTAGGAGGCGTTCAGTGACACTTGTACACAAGGAATTGATATATTAAGATAAAGATAATATTAGTGTAGAAAAACCTAGAATAATATAAAACGAAATGCTAATTTAAAAACTTTACATTAAACACTATAAACTTGCTTTGTTTGTTAATGAATTCTTTACGTCAATATACAAAGTAGGTATCCTCTGACCTACCCGATTTAATTAACATATGAATAGTTAGCGGGTCTGTAATAGTTTATATCAAAAGTATCTAGCATTGATAAAAATAATAAAGTGTCATCGGTAGATGTCCCATTCCATTTTTAACCCTCCGTGGGTTATGATTTTAACAGGCTATGTATGTATGTTCACCTGGTCCCTCATTACTCCTCAACTACTAATTAGAACCGGACAAATGAGGTATCGTTAGAAGCGTTAGAAGCTATACGATGCGTAGTGACGCATCACGACGAACTCGACCTCTAGAGAGCGCCATCTTAGATTCAGTGGAATCTAAGATGGCGCTCTCTAGAGGTCTTAAAGTAAAGTAATAAAAATAAATTTGAGACAAATATACTGTGCTTCGTATCATTGGAAAGGGCGTTACCAGTACATTTTAAAAATATATACCTATGTATATTACTAGCTCACCCAACAGTCTTTGTTCTGTTCAAATCTAAAAAAATGTGAAAGGAATTCTCCTTGGGATCGATTGCAGCGCCACCTACCAAGTCCTATTATGAATCTAAACCATCCACGAATCCCCTTGAACACACACAAAAAATTTCGTCAACATCGGTTCAGCCGTTTAGGAGGAGTTCAGTGACATACACACGTACACTAGAAATTTATATATAACATATAAAGACTAGCTGACCCAATAGCACAGGTGGGCACAGTTAATCCAAAAGTTAATTTTATTAAATTTAAAGAAACAATATCAAAAAATATCTAAAATTAAAAAACAGAATAACCGAGATTCGATCTCACGCTGTTTGAATGCGACTGTACAACTTCCCAACTGAGCTATCGTCACTCTTGACGGCGACGGTTAAATTCAAATCCCTATTTCATTGTCATTTTATATCATTGTATTGATTAGCTAAAAACACCAACATTTTCTATAAATAAAACCTAGCTAGATCGATTTTTTGGCCCCGAAACCTCTAGTATGCTTACTACCAATCCGTACAATTCCAGTAGATATCATAAAATTCGACTAAGAGTTTTAAATCGACATTTGATACGCGTCTGATCAAGAATTACATTACCAAAGACGGCCGGGCATTAAATTATTGTCAACAACTTTTAACGCAGACCAAGTTGGATAGGTGATTTAATATATAATTAGCCATATTGTTAAAACAGATTTATCAATGAATAATTCGTAAATTTTAAAGCAAAAAAAAAATACAGTTAATGTTGATCTAATTGAAATAATAATTTCAGTGTGGTGATTGATTAGGAATACAATTCACCACTCCCTATCTTGCCCGTGGATGTTGTAAAACACTACTAAGGGATATAATATGCATATAACATCTGTGAAAGAGAAGGAATACTCTAAATGAAATCCTATTTTTTTTTTTTTTTTTCGATTTTTTTTTTTGATTTTTCGAAATCACCTCGAAATAGGAGGAAAATCGTTGCTTTTAAGTCATAAAACTAAGTTTTGCTTTCGTTACCTTTGGCAGGTGCCTACACTAAAAAAAAAACTTGATTGAATACGTATCTATCACACAAGGTTGATGCTATTGTTAAACAAAATTATCGTATTAGTCGATGAAAGTGTTTGACTTCAACGAAATGTTTGACTATAATAATAATTATGTATGCGAAAAACACAATTTTGCATTTTATTCGTATTTGAACAAGTTTTTTCACCGTATATTAAAACTAATATTCGGATATTTATTATTTCTTCGTGGTTTCCTTAAGTAGCTTCAGCAATAATGAAAAAGTCGCGCACACCAATCTCCCCGGAGCTCGGAGGATATATAAGCAGCGCGAGGCGACACGGCCCCACGGGGGCCTTTTGCGGGTTGAGAGCCCTAAGCGCTCACCCACCAGTCCGGGTAAAGTTGTCACAGCCATCTGAGGCTAACAACTGAGTCACACAAAAAAAAAAAAAAAAAAAAAAAGCATGGCCCCACACATTATAATTGCAACCTTGGTCTTAATAACACGTCCAGCGCAAACGCTGCGATAGATTATACCATACAAGTAAACTGTACTTTTCAGTGCAACACTATCTTTTAAAAACTGTGCTTTTCAGCACAATTCTTTGCTTTTCAAAATATTCTTTCTTATCTTTTAAAAATTGTTTTGCTAATCTTTTCCAAAAAAATCTATTCTTTTCCAAATTGCTTTTCTAATCATTTCCAAATATTGTTTCCCATTTTTTTTTACTTTTATTAAGTTTATGATACTACTATTTTAATTGCCTTGATTCCTTAGTGCATAACTTTGCTTTTCAAAATATTCTTATCTTTTGCAAATTGTTTTGCTAATATTTAAAAAAATAACTATTCTTTTTCAAATTGTTTTTTCTTAATCATTTTCGAATATTTTTCTATTTTTTTTTCTTTCATTAACTTTATAATACTATATATTTAATTTTTTTTTTCAAATTAATTTTCAAAGTATTCTTATTTTTCACAAAGTTCTTTGTTAATCTTTAAAAAAAAAATTTTCCAATTGCTTTTCTTTTCTAATCATTTTACAATATATTTTTTGATTTTTTTTTACTTTCATTTTGTTTATAATACTATTTAATTAGCTTAAATTTGTAAGTGCATAACTTAAGTACATAGTTTTTGTTCGTTATTTGAGTAGATTTTGTTTATTATCTATCACAATGACTGTTGAAACATTGCAAATTGATGGGGCTATGATCCCTCACACCGTAGTTCCTATAATTGGAGACGGAGCCTGTCTGTTTCGGGCCATCTCCTATATATTGTATGATACACAGGTGATGGCCAGGGAGGTGCGTGAGCAAATCGTAGACTATGTGGTGGACAAATCCCTCCAACCACCCATGGCCTTTTCGACATCATGGTCATACAGGCCGAATCATCGAGATACATGTGCACACCATGCTCATTGCGTAAGTATGCACATGATTCTTGAATCTCTACAAGTTATTTAACTTCTCTCATCCTTGTCCCTGTGTCCTTCTCCCTGTATCTTAGGGCGGACAGCACACGGTACGACTTCGTCGTCCGCGGTATTCCTACTAGCTAGCCACTGGACCCGCTACTCTGGCTGCCATCCTGGCGTATCCTGCCAACCTGGTCTTCAAGCCTTCGGGCCTTGTACCAGGCGTGTGCGAAGTCCCGTAGTTGCCGAAAGTTCGCCTCCGTAGCAACGAGATCCATGTAGTATGCCGGTCCTTCTTCATCACGTTGTATCCTCGAGAGCATCCCTAGCCTGGGCGCGTCATAAAGTGGGCACTCCCACAAGACGTGGTGCATATCTTCCTCCCCCCCGCCGCAGCTACACTCCGCACTCTCTCCTAACCCCAGATCACGCAGCCGCCTGCGGAAACACCCGTGACCCCCCAGCAGTTGAGAAACCTCATAGTCCGGCTCGATCCAAGTCGCCTTGAGTCGAGCCGCAACGTCCGGGAAAAACCGATAAGTCTCCCTCCCTTTACCCTCGCGATCCCATCGCTCCTGCCACTGGGCCACGACGTCAGCCCAAATGGCCTTCCGCCCATCCAAATACTCCTGTCTGGTCGCGACCTGGCGTGCCTCCGCCGCCCTCCCAGCACGGATGACCTCCAGGTCGGCGGGTAGAACCCCACCGATAACCGGTAAGGCAGCCGTACTGGTTGTGCGATACGCTTTAGTGAGCAGAACGAGAGCTGCCCTCTGCGAGCTCAGAAGAGCACTCCTAACCGCGTAGAGCCCGGCTCTATGGAACCATACGTCCGCAGCATACGCAATGGTCGCCACGTAGGTACCGTGGTACAGGACCTTAAGGGCCCGGTAGCGAACCCCCCAAGACGACGCCGAGATACGGGCCACCTTGCCAAAACACCTGGCTGCCCGTTCGCCAATCGATTGCGCATGCCGCGTGAACGACAGACCCGTATCCAGTACCACTCCCAGCACGGTGGTCGACCCGACGTCCCTGATGGAGTTACCCCCCAGGCGTATTGTAGGGGGCCGCTGGAATCGTCCCCTGAGCGTCATACTCGCAGACTTACCGGGGCAGAACTCCAGCCTATTCCGGGCCCCCCACTCTCCAACAGCCTGCAAAGCGGCCGCCGCGTTGGCCTCTAACTATGTGGTGGACAACTGGGAATCGTTTGCCATTATGTCACATGACAGTAACGGGGACAATTACTTCAGTGCCGCTGAATACCGCATTGACATGTCACGCCATTTTACTTATGGTAGTTTATGTGAGCTGGAAGCGGCAGGGCAACTCTTTCCATGGGTCTTTGAAGTTTACCGAAACGGTGAACTGTATATGAGTTTTGGTACTACAGGTAACCCTGTGGGACGACTACGCTTTACACATGATCTGTCACGTGGCCATTTCGATGTTTACGTCCGTAGTGAAGTGACTGCGACAATGGCCGAGACCGCCTCCCCTTCTTCACTTCTCCCCGTCGTTGCAAAGAAGATTACTACGAGAAGAAATGAAGTGCCTACTAATTTACCGCCCATATTAGAACCAGATCATGACGTATCTCAGTATCAATCTCTTATCTTTCCTACTAAATGCTCCAAGAAACGTCGTGCCAGATGCACCGACGCTACTCGGAAAAAACAAATTCAAAACGCTTCAAAAATATATGCGCAAACAAACCCAGCAGTTCACCGTGCTGCCGTGGCCAGATACCAGAAAACTCACCCTGAGGTACACAGGGCGGCACAGTCTCTTTATGAGCAAAATAATCCTGGAAGACGAGTACAAAGGAAAGAACGCTCCTGGAAAACCAAGGCTCACTCCGGCATGGCCTATGATCTTGATATAGAGTATGAAACGGACAGTACTGTATCCTTGGGTGCCATGAACAACAAGTGCCATTGGTGTAATGCTCTCAAGTGGAAGGTGGAGCCACCCGGCATGTGCTGCAGTGCTGGTAAGGTGCAGCTCCCGCCTTATGAACAGCTACCTGAGCCTCTCTACAGTTTGATAATGGATATACATCCAGAACACGACCATTTCATGAACCGTATTCGTAAATATAATAGTTGTTTTCAAATGTCTTCTTTCGGAGCGAAACAGATAATAAAAGACGGTTTTATGCCAACTTTTAAAGTTCAGGGCCAGGTATACCATTTGGTGGGAAGCTTGCTGCCAGCTCCTCAAAAGGAACCACAATTTTTACAAATATATTTTGTTGGCGAAGATGACAGGGAAGTACAATTGAGGTGCAGTATTTTTCCCGAAGTAAAACCCGGCTTAGTCAAGCAACTGCAGAGAATGCTATATACGTTTAATACTTATGTAAGAGACTTGAAGATCGCCCTGGACAAGGTGCCTGAAACGTCTAAACCATTTAAAGTAGTCATTAATGCTGAGAAGAAACCGCCGGAGAGTCACAGGGGTCGTTTTAATGCTCCTACGTCAAATGAGGTGGCATTAGTAATAGTTGGTCAGCAATTTGAGAAACGAGACATTATCCTTGAGAGCCACGATAATTCATTGCAGCGCATTAGCGAGATTCACCGTTCGTATGACGCCCTGCAGTATCCGCTTTTGTTTTGCCGTGGCGAGGATGGGTACTCCATTTCTTTACCTCAGCGTGATCCTGAGACCAAATTAATACTTAAAAATACAATTTCAGCTGCAAGGTTCTATTCTTTTCGTATAATGATTAGACAAGTAGAAGATAATCACTTGGTGTATTTCCGTTCCCTTTTTAGTCAGTTTTAGTGGACATGTACGCCAAAATAGAGACGGAAAGGTTGACCTATATCAGGAACAACCAGGCGCAGCTGAGGGCTGACAGTTATATACACTTGCGCGATGCCATAGGAAGGCAGGATGTTGATGTTCAGCAGCTAGGTCAGAAGGTGGTGCTCCCGTCATCTCTTACCGGGGGACCACGCTATATGCACGAGCGTACACAAGACGCTATGACATACGTGCGTCAGTACGGTCGTCCTGATCTTTTTATCACATTTACGTGTAACCCCCGATGGAAAGACATCACAGATATACTTTTACCTGCCCAAAAGTCACACGATCGCCACGATATTATAGCTAGGGTATTCCACCTAAAGGTGAAAAAGATGATGGCTCTTCTTACCAAAGGCAATCTATTTGGGGGGATGCGTTGCTTTATATACTCGGTAGAATGGCAAAAACGGGGTCTTCCTCACATTCACATCTTGCTATGGCTAGAGCAGCGTATCACCCCAGATAAGATCGACAATGTTATTAGTGCAGAAATACCTCACCCTGAGCAAGACCCTCTCCTCTACGGTATTATGAAGGTCAGTATGATACATGGTCCTTGCGGAAGTTTAAATTACAACTCGCCCTGCATGAAAGATGGCAGTTGCAGTAAGAGGTACCCTCGACCGTCTCTCAAGGACACCCAGACAGGAGACGATGGATATCCGCAATATAGGAGGAGGTCTCCAGCTGACGGTGGTAACACAATAAAAATTAATGAAATAGAGTTGGACAACCGCTGGGTGGTGCCTTACAATCCTGTCCTGTCACGTACTTTCAATGCTCATATTAATGTGGAGTACTGCAATTCTGTTAAATCTATCAAATATATTTGTAAGTACGTGAACAAGGGCAGTGATCAAGCGGCCTTTACTCTAAAGAATGAGAAAGATGAGGTAAAAATCTACGAAAGCGGCCGGTACATAAGCAGTTCCGAAGCAGTTTGGAGGATCTTAAGCTTCCCCATTCATGAAAGGCTTCCCCCTGTCGTACACCTCGCTGTTCATCTTGAAAACGGTCAGCGAATATACTTCACCTCAAATAATTTGTCAGAAAAGATAAATAATCCACCACAGACAACGCTCCTAGGCTTTTTTGAAATCTGCAAAACAGACAATTTCGCTAAAACTCTGCAGTACTCCGAAGTCCCTTCTTACTATGTCTGGAACAGCAAAAAATTTTCAAGGAGGAAAAAAGGGAAAGATGTTGAGGGCTGGCCCGGAGTGAAAAAAGTGCACGCTCTGGGCAGGGTCTATACGATTCATCCAAACAACACCGAGTGCTACCACGTACGCCTTTTGCTCCATGAGGTTAGAGGACCGACATCCTTTGAGGACTTAAAGACTGTGAATGGTATCCTCCATCCAACATTTCAATCTGCGTGTAAGGCACTTGGTCTGCTGGAAGACGACAAGCATTGGGACACCACTTTAGAGGAAGCTGCATTATGCGATTCTCCTCTCAAATTGCGAGAGATATTTACAATAATGTTAGTTTTCTGTCAACTCTCTGATCCTTTAAGCCTTTGGGAGAAATACAAAGAGAGTCTCTCAGAAGACATTAAACGGCAACTGGAAAGAGAGTTGCAAGATTGTGTATCTGTTGTACACCTCACTGACGAGGTGTACAACAGATGTTTGATTTTGATTGAGGATGCAGTATTAGCTCAAGCAGGACAAAACTTGGCACAGTACGGATTATCTCAGCCAAAAAGGTCTGCAGCAACTTTGGACAATAGAGAATATCTGAGGGAGACCAATTATGATCTATGCGCCCTAGGAGAGGTGGTGTCATGCAATGAGGAGTTACTGACGGATGAACAGCTTTACGTTTACCAGAAGATCCTTGGCAATATTGAAAAAGGAATAGGGCAAATTTTTTTCCTGGATGCTCCTGGTGGCACTGGTAAAACATTCCTTATCAATTTGCTATTGGCAAAAGTTAGGAGTAATCGTAGCATTGCCTTAGCTGTCGCATCGCCAGGAATCGCAGCAACACTGTTGGAGGGAGGCAAGACAGCTCACGCTGCTTTCAAGCTGCCACTAAACCTTATCCATGTGGAAACTCCACTGTGCAATATCTCAAAACAGAGTAATGCGGCCCAAGTGCTGCGTGATTGTAAACTCATAGTTTGGGACGAGAGCACAATGGCGCATAAGGGGGGTTTTGAAGCGCTAAACAGAACACTAAAAGATATTAGAGGGAACGATGACATGATGGGTGGAGTCACCGTGTTGTTAGCTGGAGACTTCCGTCAGACTCTGCCGGTAGTGCCGAGGGGAACTCGAGCTGACGAAGTTAAGGCTTGCATTAAGGCATCAAGTCTTTGGCCCCTAATCAAAAAGCTTCACCTTAAAAAAAATATGTGGGTGCACCTGAAGAGTGATGTTTGCGCTGGACAATTCTCTGATCTTCTTCTTAAAATAGGAAATGGAGAATATCCAGAAACTGATGGCAAGATTACAATTCCATCAGATCTTGCCTCACTTGTACCGACCGTTGATGACCTAATAGCCCGAATATATCCAGATGTTCACAACCTACACAACAAATCCATGGAGTGGCTGTGTGAACGTGCGATTTTGACACCTAAGAACGATCAGGCTTCAGTTATTAATGACACTTTGTTAAAGTCATTCGAAGGTGTAGAATACAAGTACAAGTCTGTGGACACTGTAGTGCATACGGATGATGCTATACACTATCCTGTGGAGTTCTTAAATGCACTCAACCCACCTAGTCTACCGGTTCACACACTTATCCTCAAAGTGGGTGCTCCAGTAATGCTACTCCGAAACCTCAATCCGCCTAAGTTGTGCAATGGGACCAGGTTGCGTGTGAAAGCCTTACATAAAAACTTAGTAGAGGCCATTGTAATTACTGGCTGTGCTCGAGGTCAATCGGTGTATATACCACGGATACCACTTATACCATCGGAGTACCCATTCGAGTTTAAAAGGCTGCAGTTCCCTCTTAAGGTCTGTTTCGCAATGACGATTAATAAGTCTCAGGGTCAGTCACTAAAAACAGCAGGAATTGATCTTAGGGTAGACTGCTTCTCGCACGGTCAGTTTTACGTGGCTTGCTCGAGAGTGAGCTCTCCTAGCAGTCTGGTCATCTTAGCACCTGAGGGCAGAACCGCTAATGTAGTTTATAAAGAGGTACTATAAGTTTGGTATAAGCTCAAAAAATAGCCTTACACCTTTACAATGGTTTTAGAATTTTGGTGTCTTTCAATCTGTATGTTATGGCATAACACAAAAACCACTGAATGGATTTCGATACAATTTTCACAATTTTGGTAGTTTGGGGGTCCATCTTAAAATCTAAGCCACGTATCATTTAATTTCGTTAAAAAAACAGAAGATATGGTGCATAGGGTGATTTATTCTGTAGTCTACGCGGACGAAGTCGCGGGCAAAAGCTAGTCTACAATAAACTAGAAATAAAACACTATAACCCCTTGTCTGACTAGCGTGGTACTATAGGTTCTCATCCCATTTTGGAGGTAGCCTCGAGTCCGGCAATAAGATATATATGCAGTGGCGTAACAACATCGGTCGAGGCCCGTAGCAAATTCATCGGACTAGACCTCCGACTGCCAATCCCCCTTAATTAAAAACAATGAACTAACAATTATTAATTTTTTTATTTATTCAGTTTCACTTTGTTTTTTTTTTATTATGTGTGCAATTGACCACTGATGTCAAGTAACCCTGCTCCGGTGGTCGGCCCAACGACGAAGACGACGTGGTTTTGCGGGTTGCGGGAGTTGCGTGCTTAAGCCCCTCTGTCGCCCCGGACGGGGTGGTGCGGAGGCGCGCCGACCGCAGCCCACCCACAAAAAAAAAATGTGTGCAATTAAGTAGGTAACTTAAATAAATTGAATACAAAACTATCTTTTTTACTAAATGTGTAATAAAAAATTTGGAGGTTTGGGATTCTTCTCTGACTGGGGGCCCCTTCTAGCTGGGGGCCCGTGGCATTTTGACGATTTGCCACCCTGTAGTTACGCCACTGTATATATGAGCTAACATTAGTCCTCATCGCGTAAATATCAGAAATAAAATATATAGGTACCAATGCAGTCAGTCGTTAAAAATATTTGTAATGGACGGGAGATATTTCATTTTGATGTCCGATATTCATTGGTCATATTGACGAACATGTCGTTAATGGCTCATGATTGATGACTTTTGATATCAAATAATAATAAAGCTTGATATTCCAAACGCGTGCAATGTTTTAAAAGCTTACATATTATGTAACATTGACAATATATTTATTAATGTACGCAAATAAAAAATTATACTAATAACAGAAAAAAAAGATATTTAACACAATGAAAGTATTATTATAACGTATTATAGTTGACATTTGTGACGGTGCTAAGCTAACCGTGGTGACAAGCTAACTTCAGGGTCGAGTGACCGGACCGGAGACTTCAGTCCGTCACCCGCAGAGAGGCTGACCGCGCGACGGCGACCGACGTCCGGGACAGGGACGTTGAGAGGTGAGGGTATTCCGCCTACCCATAAAAAAGCTAACTTCAGGGTGTCGATTTTACGTGACGGTATACGCATCATAAAAATTTCGTCTCATCCTTTTTACTCAACACACCAAAAGAAGTATAACTTCAAAAATACAAGAGCTAACAAATTAATTTATTTTTAACAAGGCTTATAGAAAACGTCAATCTAATTGGGAGAGATTTACTAACAAACTATTGTATAGTAGTTACTAAACTTACTGAGATGGAAGCATATATATATAAATACGTGAAGCGAAAACTTTGTACCCCTTTTTACGAAAATTACGTGGACGGACTTGTATGAAATTTGACACGGTTGAAGTATATAATGAGGAGAAGTGCATAAAACTAAAATTTTACACAATAATGGATTAGAAATATATTAAATTAATTAAAAAAGGCATTGTGCACACTACAACACAATCGCTATACACACACACACACACACACACACACACACGCACGTTAGTGTGTTGCGTAGCAACGCTTATAGACTTTTGTTTACGGTTAAAATGGTCGAACTGAATGTCAAACAATCATAATTATGATGACAATGTCTAAAGATTTGTGCATATATATTAGTTATTAGTAAAATACAGCTTGCTCAATTTACAATTATCTATACCAATAAATAAAATTGGAGTGACTGTTTGTAATGTCAAAATAATAGGCTTTTTTCATGCTCACACGGTCAATTGCACGACACCTATACCTAAAATAGCAATTAAAAGATTTTTGTCTGTCTGTCTGTCTGTTTGTTCCGGGTTATCTTCAAAACGGCTGGACTGATTTCAAAAATTCTTTCACCAATGGAAAGCTATAATATCAGGGCGTAAACTAGGCTTTTATCTCGGTATTCCCACGGGAACGGGAACTACGCGGGTAAAACGACTATAACCTATAACCGAAGCGAAGCGCGGGCGAGTTGCTAGTACATAAATAAAATTAAAGAAAATTGTGTAGCAGAAAAATTAATTAAAATGAATTATGGCCGAATTTCGACCACACGCCGACCACTAGTTAATAATAATAATAAGGATTATCATCATCATTTCAGCTCATATACGCCCCAATGTTGGGCTCGAACATCCTCTACAATAAGAGGGAGATTGACCTTACTATATCATGCTAGTCAGATAGGTTGATATAGGGTTCTGTTTCGAGCTTTCCTTCTCTTGTATAGATGTTATAATGCGTATTGTATCCTTTAGTCGTGTTGTACGACATCCACGGGCAAGATAGGGAGTGGTGATTTGTATACTTACACCGTCACCACACGGAAAATGGTATTAATTGTTTATCTATACCAATAAATAAAATTGGAGTGTCTGTTTGTAATGTCAAAATAATAGGCTTTTTTCATGCTCACACGGCTATTTGCACGACACCTATGCCTAAAATACAGATTAAAAAAAAATTGTCTGTCTGTCTGTTTGTTCCGGGTAATCTTCAAAACGGCTGGACCGATTTCAAAAATTTTTCCACCAATGGAAAGCTATAATATCAGGGAGTAAACTAGGCTATATTTTATCCCGGTATTCCCACGGGAACGGCAACTACGCGTGTAAAACGACTAAAACCGAAGTGAAGCGAGGGCGGGTTGCTAGCAGCTCAATAAAATTGTCTTTATTACAATTTTATCCATCATTATCTTGACTCCTATACGTTTCACTACTGGACTCAAGGCTCCTCCAAAATACAAAAGAAATGGACTTAATATTTTTTGTCGTTCTCTCTTGCATAGTCTATAGTCTAGTATAGTCTTTTCCGACACCCACGAGGAAGATAGTAGGTGGCGAAGTGTATTCTTACTCCGTCATCACACAGAAATGTATTAATTGTTTATTAATAGTAAAATTGTAGTATTTGTGTATATGTTTTTTTCTGGGCTGAGCTACCCCGCCGCCCGGCTCCGTCCGGGGCGACATAGGTGCGGCGCGCGGTCCCGTAACCCATCCGTAGCACGTTGCCTTCGTCGTTAGGCTGACCACCGGTGTAGGGTGACTTGTCGTCAGTGGTCGGCCCGACGGAATATTCCTGAGGAGTACCCTCTCCTCGAACGACGTCCCCCTCTCGGGGATGTTGGCCTCTCGGCGGGTGATGGTCTAAATCTCCGGTTCAGTTACCCGTAATTTGTGTATATGCTTATGAAAACGTTGAAGCTAGGTTTAATAGTAATAAATTTTGTATCTAGAAGTAATAAAAATATATTTAATTTATTAGTTACATAGTCATAATATTATTTAGAATTGATTTTCAGTACCACCAGCAACAAATTACCTACCATCTCCCTTTTCCGTTATATTATCCATCCTAAGGTTGCCTGGAAGAGATCGCTTATAGCGATAAGGCCGCCCTTTGTACATTCTGGGTTATAATTATTATTTAAGTTTTCTTATAATTTGGTGTACAAATAAAGTATTATCTAATCTTATTTAAATAAAACATCTATATGCTAACGGAATTAGAATACAATTCGTGGTGAATTGTCCAATTGAGGGAACAAATATACAGTTCTCGAAATAAAACCCTACAACAACTAGTCTAATCATCATCACCACCTCGGCTCATATACGTCCTACTACTGGGCTCGAGCGTCCTCCATAATAGGACAAATATCGACCTACTATACCACGCTGGTCAGATGGGTTAGTTAGGTTTTTCTTCGAGTTTTCCTTCTCTTGCATAGATGTTACATGCATATTTTATCCCTTAGTCGTCTTCTACAACAGCCACGGACAAGATAGGGAATGATGAATTGTATTCTTATTATCTCCGTCATTTCACGGTTAGTCTGATCAACGTGATATAATAGGTCAAATTCTCTTGCATTGTGGAGGAATCTCGAACCCAGCGATGGTACAAATATAAGCCAAGATCTTTTAAATAATATTATACTACATAACTCTATATGATAATGGGTTAAGAGTATAATGTGTTATCACCTCCTAATTCCTAATGGTACTCATAAAAGCCGTCTGAGAGAACAGTAGAAGAATACTAGTTCACGATTGCCTATTTTCAGCCATATATGGGCAAACTCGTTCGGTTTAATACCACACTGCCGCTGAAAATCGACATCTGAGTAGTAGCAATTAGGTGTTCTGAAAATGGTTGGTCCAACCACTACGTAAGGCAGTGACCTGATTGTAGCTCTGGTATTGTAATCCTTGCGCGGCAGTTATTGCTTACCACCAGGCAGGTTAATTGCTGCGGTCAATAAAAAGTCTTTACCCTGAAAGATGACTAAGGTATGTTAAATGCTAAAGGTTACGTGAATCTATGATACGTCGTAGATCTTGGCTCGATCCATTTTTCTCCTCCACAATAAGAGGGTAAGATAGAAGGTGGTGCATTGTATTCTTACTAAGTCCCCCCGGAATTTCTCCTCTGAAAATGAGCTGTAAAGTGTTTGAAAATTCGGGGAATTATAAATCCTTACTAATATTATAAATGCGGAAGTAAGTTTGTTACGCTTTCACGCTAAAACCACCGAATATGGATATAGCTATAATATCAGGGAATAACATAGGCTATATTTTATTCCGGTATTCTCACGGGAATGGGAACTACGCAGTAAGCGAAACGAGGGCGGGCTGCTAGTTAAATATAAAGCGATAAATCTGTAAAAATACTTTTATTCAAATAAAATCATTTGCTGAAGAAGGAGCCTCATTGGACAGTTATAAGGCGTTAGGCAGTGGTGAATTGTAATATTACTCCATCACCATACGGAAATATATGATACAGGATCTGCTCTCAAGAGACACATAACATTCTGTAGACCCATGACAGCGTTACCCCAGAAGTCAAGTGTGTTTGGCCGAGACTCCGGCATGGGACCTGGAGGCGGAAATTCTCGTCGGGCTCTACCGGCGGGCATCGGAGACGCGGGCGGGTGGCGACATAGTCTCACTGAAGGAGATGGCCGCCTGGCGTGTCGACGCCCATCGCGACGTCATTGCCTGTTAGGCAGCCCGACTGAAGGGACCTCGGTACTGTGTTAGGACCGTCGAGGTCTTCTGACTGTTGCAGGTGTTGACGGGGCACGGTTAGTTCTCCAAGTATCTGCACACGGTTGTAAGGAGGGAGCACACTGTCCTGCCACCGCTGTGATTGCGACGAAGACACGGCGCAGCATACGCTCGAGGTGTGTACCGTGTGGGCAGAGCAGTGCCGTGAACTCGTCACAATTATCGCTGCCATCCTGACGCTGCTGATTATGGCTAGGGAGAAGCTCAATTGAGTCAGAAACTGGGACGCGGTCGCCACCTTCTTCAAGGCAGTCATCTGGCGGAAAGAGGCGGCGGAGCGTGCGTGGGAGAATTCCTCCATGGCGACACGGTCCGCCGCCGACGACTCCGGCGGCGCAGGTGCGAGTACCTGTGCCTGATACCGCCGTAGCCAAGGCTGCAGGTGACCGGACCGGGGATTAGTCCATCACCTGCAAAGAAACTGACTGCGCTACGGCGAAAGGAACGTCGGAAGGGTAGAGTATCCCACACGGTGTTCCGCCGGGCTGGACACGGAGGACAAGGAACTCGGTACCGGTTGTCAAATCAATGTCGAAGGCGAGGAGATAAAGTGGGTTATGGGGCCGCGCGTCGTCCCTTCGTCAAACCGGACGGAGTGTGCGCTGACCAGAGCCCACCAAAAGAAAAAAAACAAGTCAAGTGTGTAATTAAATAACCGTCAGCAAATCTTATATCTTTAAACGAACAATTCTTGTATATATATTAAGGATCTCGGAAACGGCCCCAACGATTTTGATGAAATTTGTCATACCTACTACGGGTTCGGGGCCAAAAAATCGATCTAGCCAGGTTTTATTTATAGAAAATGTTGTTTTGTCGATGTTTTAGGTACGCTTTAAACGCTGCAAAGTGTTCGAAACGTCGGGCAATCAAAAATCAAATACAAACGCGACAAAATCCGTAAAGTAGTTTTATTTAAAAAGAGTGACAATAGCTCAGTTCAGAAGTTGTCCAGTTTTTTTTTTGTTTTCTTTTGGCATTCAAACAACGTGGGATCGAATCTCGATGTTATGATTATTCTGTTTTTGTAATTATAGTTTTTTTTTTCATTATTTCATTTTTATTTTTTATTAATATAAACTCATTTGCAAAAAAAACGGGCGGTTTTGATTTTCATTCATATTTAAAAAGATACAATACCAAAAAGGTTTCAATCGTTTGTACACGTTACTGGCCGGTTTTAAAAATGCTGTGGTATTTAAAAAAGTACGTTCTAAATTCAATTTTTCATTTGATGTTCATTTTTACAGAAAACCCCTTTTTATCCTACATTTTTGGCGCGAAGTTCCAGAAGTTAACATCGACTTTCATAACTTTTATTCAATTTTTATCGATTAATTTCATATCCTTGACTGTCAAAGCTTTATTTAATGCTGTTTGGCTGTATCAAAAATGGTAGATAAAGTGGTAAAAGCTACCAAAATTATCGCGCTGCTTGAAGAGGGTTGCAGCCAATGTTTCGTGGCTAGGAGGCTAAATGTTAGTCGCTCGACAGTCCAAAGGACCTGGCAGCGATATCAGGAGACTGGTTCCGTCGAGAGAAGGCCTGGTTCTAGAAGAAAACCATGTACCCAACCACGGGATGATCGTTTTCTTGTGAGTCGCGCATTGAGAAATCGCAAATCTTCGTATGTGGATCTTAAGAACAACCTCCAAGAAGTAAGAAATGTGCATATTAGTCTATGGACGGTCAGGAGGAGGCTTCTCGCTCCCAATATACGCAGTCACCGCCCGGCCCGCGGCCCCAAATTACTCCGTGAGCACAGAGTTCACAGGCTTAGGTTCGCTAGAAATTGTGAATCATGGACTCAAGACGATTGGAATAGGGTTTTGTTCTCTGATGAAGCCAGGATATCTCTGTTCGGTGAAGATCGACGTCGGCGAGTGCTAAGAAGACAAGGAGAACGCTTTGCAGAGGCATGTTTCGAAGAAATCACACCTTATGGTGGGGGCTCTGTTATGTTTTGGGCAGGAATAAATTCAATGGATCGTACAGAGTTAGTCTTCATTGAAAACGGCTCACTGACTGGGCATCGATACATAACGGAAGTTCTAATTTCTCATGCACAACCCGCATTGGCCGCTCTAGGTGAAGACTCGATTTTTATGGACGACAATGCTCGCGCCCACCGATCCCGCGATGTTAATGCGTATGTGCAAGAGGTCGGCATTCGTCGTTTGGATTGGCCAGCTCGAAGTCCCGACCTCAATCCCATAGAGCATGTCTGGGACGTTCTGAAACGGCGTGTGAGATCAGTACACCCGGCTCCGCAGACCATCAGAGAGCTGAAGAATGTGATTACTGCGGAGTGGGAACGTATTCCGCAAGCAAGTATCCGGGATATACTCGCTAGCATGCCCAGACGAATTCAAGCTGTGATTTTAGCTAGAGGGGGTCACACTCGATACTAAACATTTATCTGCTTTTACTTTATTAAAGAAAAACAAACAAAAAAACTTTTTTATTTTTACTTCATGAGCATATGCACTACTAGCGAATATACACTACTAGCGAGGTTTAGCATTATTTCCCATAAATTGTATCTAAATTTTATGAAATACTGATGAAAACGATTATTTTCTTATTAATTTAGCAAATTGTGTGGATAAAACTACCTATAATTATCAAACAAAGAAATATTAACATTTGAAATGGTTCATTGCTTAGGTGCCCGTTTTTTTTGCAAATGAGTGTATATCTAAATAAATTCGGCAAAAATACAACAAACATATACTGAGCAAAGCTCGGTCAACCAGATATTTATAAGATTACATTGGCATGTACCATTCATATGCGGTCAAGCTTTATTTTTAAAGTTCTTCTGACGCGTTACGGCAAAATCATACGAGTAAATATTTATGATGTGCGGTCACACCGTCACGAAAAACCAATAACCTAAAGTTAGCTGGTCAACATTTTCTACGATACGCGCGCACACCGTCGCAAATGTCAACTAGATAATGCGTTATAATAAAACTTTATATTTAATACTAGCTTTTTTTGTTTTTTTTTTGTGTGTTGGTCGCGGTCGGCGCGCCTCGGCACCACTCCGTCCGGGGCGACAGAGGGGCTTAAGCACGCAACTCCCGCTACCCACCCAAAAACCACGTCGCCTTCGTCGTTGGGCCGACCACTGGAGCAGCGTTAACTTGTCGTCAGTGGTCGGTCCGACGGAATACCCCTGGTACCCTCCCATCGACCGACGTCCCCCCCTCGGGGAGGACGTCGGTCTTTCCTCACGCGGCATGAGGCGCAGATAGTTGCGCCTACGCCGACCCAGTCGCCGGCGGCGGATCTCCTCATCGAGGCTGCGCAAATCCGTACCGATGATTGCGACGAGTTCACAGCGCTGCACTGCCCAAGCCGCGCAGGCCTCGAGCGTATGGCGCGCCGTGTCCTCGTCGCAATCGCAGTGGTGGCAGGACGGTGTACTCTCCCTCCTAACGACCTTGTGCAGGTATTTGGCGAAGCACCCATGCCCCGTCAAAACCTGCACCAGTCGGAAGGAGAGCACCCCGTGCCGCCTTTCCAACCACAGCATCAGCACCGGCCGGAAGGCCTCCACGCTTCGCACCCCGAACCGAGGCTTCTCCAGCCGGACTGCCCAACGGGCAATGACGTCTCGGCGGGCGTCGACGCGCCAGGCGGTGAGATCCCTTAACGAGACCACATCGCCCCCCGCTCGCACCCCCGTCACCCGCCGATATAGTCCGGCGAGCATCTCCGCCTCCAGGTCCCACGGGGGAGTCCGGGCCAATAGGCACGCTGCCTCCGTCGCCACATATTTAATACTAGCTGACCCGGCGAACTTCGTATGGCCATAATTTTTCGAAAATGTATTATCCGTGTGGTGACGGAGTAAGAATACAATTCACCATTCCCTATCTTGCCCATGGATGTCGTACAAGACGACTAAGGAATATAATATATACATAAGATCTGTGCAAGAGAAGGAAAACTCGAAATGAAACTCTATACCAACATGTCTGACCAGCATGGTATAGTAGGTCAAATTCCCTCCCATTGTGGAAGAGGCTCGAGCCCAACAGTGGAAAGTATGTGGGCTGCGATGATCATGATCATGATGTATTTTCTTCCCCTCACCGAGACTCTCCAGCCCAGCCTTCTCACCCGGGTCGTCGAGGACCTGTTCCCACGGCGGGCGGAACACACGCCCCCGGCCATGGCTCCGCCAGACACTGACCGGGAGGCCGAAGACGACAGTGTTCCGCCCATCACGGAACCCAAGATGGGAGTGGCGGTGGCGCGCATGTGCGCAAAGTCCACCGCCCCCGGGCCCGACGGTGTTCCTAACCGCGTGTTGGGCCTGGTCCTCGACCACCTGGGTCTCCGCCTCAGGGAGCTGTTCGACGCGTGTTTAGCGTCCGGACGGTTCCCTGGGTGCTGGAAGGAGGGAAGGCTGGTACTCCTGCCGAAGCCGGGACGGTCTCCGGGGTCGCCTTCGGCCTACAGGCCTATCGTGCTGCTCGATGACACGGGCAAGCTACTGGAGAGGGTGGTAGCTGCCCGCATCGAGCGGCACCTCGTCGGCACGGGGCCCGATCTGGCGGACGTCCAGTTTGGGTTTAGGAGGGGTCGTTCGACGATCGCGGCTCTGTTGCGCCTGAGGACCGCGGCGACTGAGGCCGTCACCGGTGGGGGAGTGCTGTTGGCGGTGTCCCTAGACATCGCCAAGGCATTCAATAGTCTGCCATTCAGCTGCATCAGGGAGGCGCTCCGGTTGGTGGGGCGCAGCGTCCTCTGCACCAACCGAGCAGGGGACGTTGTGCGAACGCCCATGACAGTCCTCGGACCCACCCTGTGGAACATCGGCTACGACTGGGCGTTGCGGGGGAGCCTCCCGCCCGAGCTGGGCGTGATTTGTTACGCCGACGACACTCTCGTCACAGCCCGCGGTGGGACGCTAGAAGAGGCGGTAAGCCTGGCGACTTATGGCACCGAAGAGATCGTCAGGCGGATCGAGGCGCTGGGGTTGAGGGTCGCCCTGGACAAGACGGAGGCCCTCTTGTTCCATGGGCGCCTTATGAGCCCTCCCATCGGCGTCTCGATCACCGTCCGCTCGGTTGACATCAGCATCCGGGCCCATATACCCCCCGGTACTTGGGCCTGGTGCTCGACGGGCAATGGTGGTTCCGGGAGCATTTCCGCAGGCTCGTTCCGCGGCTCGTCGGCGCGGCGTCCGCCCTATCGTGGCTTATGCCGAACGTGGGCGGACCGAGCGCTACGTGCCGACGGCTGTACACGGGGGTCATCCGGTTGATGGCCCTGTACGGCGCACCGGTGTGGGCGGGGTCCTTGACCGTCCGACTTAGGGCCCTTCTGTGGCGACCACAGAGGGTCATGGCGGTCAGGGCCATCCGCGGATACCGCACGGTGGTGACGGAGGCAGCGTGCCTATTGGCCGGGACTCCCCAGTGGGACCTGGAGGCGGAGATGCTCGCCGGATTGTATTGGCGGGTGACGGGGGTGCGAGCGGAGGGCGGTGAGATTTCGTTAAGGGAGCTCATCGCCTGGCGCTTCGACGCCCGCCGAGACGTCATTGCCCGTTGAGCAGTCCGGCTGGAGAGGCCTCGGTTCGGGGTGCGAACCGTGGAGGCCTTTCGGCCGGTGCTGATGCAGTGGTTGGAAAGGCGGCACGGGGTGCTCTCCTTCCGACTAGTGCAGGTGTTGACGGGCATGGGAGCTTCGCCAAATACCTGCACAGGGTCGTAAGGAGGGAGAGTACACCGTCCTGCCACCACTGCGATTGCGACGAGGACACGGCGCGCCACACGCTCGAGGCCTGCGCGGCTTGGGCAGTGCAGCGCCGTGAACTCGTCGCAATCATCGGTGCCGACCTGACGCTGCCGGCCATCGCTAGGGCGATGGTCGACAGCCTCGGGAATTGGGACACGGTCGCAGCCTTCTGCGAGACAGTGATCTCGCAGAAGGAGGCGGCGGATCGACTGCGCGTGGAGCGCAGCCTCGATGAGGAGATCCGCCGCCGGCGACTGGGGCGGCGCAGGCGCAACTATCTGCGCCTCATGCCGCCCTAGCCGAGGCCGCGGGTGACGTGACCGGGGATTAGTCCGTCACCCGCCGAGAGGCCGACCGCGGGAGGAAAGACCGACGTCCTCACCGAGGGGGGGACGTCGGTCGATGGGAGGGTACCCCGCGTAGGGGGTATTCCGTCGGGCCGACCACTGACGACAAGTAAACCTGCTCCGGTGGTCGGCCCAATGACGAAGGCGAGGTGGTTTTTGGGTGGGTTGCGGGAGTTGCGTGCTTAAGCCCCTCTGTCGCCCCGGACGGAGTGGTGCGGAGGCGCGCCGACCGCAGCCCACCCACAAAAAAAAAAAAAAAATGATGTATTTTCTAAATTGCCGAAAATATAGCCGCTAATGGAAGAACCATTGCAGCTTTGTCGAGAAAGATTCCATCGTTTTGATCGCGGCATTGTTAATAGTGATTCAAAGAAAATACAAATTACTCATTATCGATTTCTGACAAAATTATAATTATCAAATTTTCAACCATACTTCAACTATAGACAAAACTTTCAACTATAGACAAAATTACGTTTAGCTGTCATTTGCGTTTTGTTATTACATATATTCTTTGACATTTTATGTTACATCACACGGGAACGCGATTGAACAGGATAAAAGATTAAAAGAGTTATTGGCGAAATCTTTTAAACACCATTTATAAAACGGGATAAAAAGTATCCTATGTCCGTCTCCTGGTTCTAAGCTACCTCCCCACTAATTTTCAGCCAAATCGGTACAACTATTCTTGAGGTATAAATAGTGTAACTAACACGACTTACTTTTATATATTTAGATATAAAGTTTTATTTTTTATATTTGTTTTATACTTTTTTTTTCTATTATTAGTGTTTTTTTACAAACGTAGGCTAACGTAAACGATAAAATATTTAGAAAGATTTTTATCTTGTATAGCAAAAAAGTATAATTTCTTACGTGCGTACATAAGTATACACACACTTTTTTAGATTAAAAAAAAAAGTTATTTTAATTCCACTTGGATATTTTCCACTGCGATAACGGAAAAGGTCATTGTATAAGTGTAATTTAATACTATAGATACGTTATAATTCCTTTGTACGTAAATTTATTTATATAAGTTAGTTGTAACCTTATATTTTTTGGTTCTTTCTCATATAGTTTTAATACAAATGTATAGCTGTATTCTGTCTTTTCTATGCGCACGCCCAGCTGATAACTTAAATATAAAATAATCATCATCATTATTCATCATATGTGTTGATCATTTTAAATATTTGGGTGTCTGGTTAGACCGAGCCTTATTTTGAAATAAACATATAAATGAAATATCCTCAAAAGCGTCAAAACTATTAAATTTTTTAAAAAATTTAATAGACCCTACTTGGGGCGTTCATCCCAAACATTTACGTTCACTTTACATATCACTTATTAGAAGCAGACTTGATTATGGCAGTTTTATTTACGATAACAGTGCAAACACACACCTATCTAAGTTAGACAAAATCCAAAACCAGGCTTTGAGAATAATTAGTGGATTTATCAAAAGTACACCCATACACGTAATGGAGTCAGGGTTAAGCATAGCCCCTCTAAATATAAGAAGACTCTACCTTAGCCATAAATATTGCCTTAAGAGTATGTCTTAGACAGACAGTTATACAGTCCAACAGTTAGAGACTCTTGACACTTTAACACAGAAACCATATTGGCAACATAAAAAGATACCCTTACTGATTACTGTCTATAATGCTTGTAAATTATTTGATATCCATTCATCAAATCCACTTGAAATGTTTTCACTTGATGTATGGACGAGTTATATTAAAATAGAAGAAATAATAAAATTACAATTAGACTCAATCAAAAAAGCAAAAAGATACCCAGAACCAGTTCCACTAAAATGGGAAATTACTAGAGAAATACAAAATAAATATAATCTAATAGAACATCGGCTATGTTTAAGTTAAATTCTAAAGTTACCATTATGACGTTGGAGCTCTTTGTAATCTCAGAGGCCTTATGTGAAGTCACTAAAATAGATAGTGAGAGAATAGCCATTTTATCTAACAGCAAGAGTGCTTTCCAACATATAGCTCGATGCACCTCTAACTTTATAGGCACACCGACAGCTTACGCTATTCTAAAGCAAATTTATGAACTGCAAAACCGTGGTAAGACTCTGAGGTTTCAATGAGTTCCATCTCACATTGGACTTTGGGGTAACAAGCAGGCTGATAAGTTAGGTAAATTAGCATCCTCTTATTATAAACAATATTAAACTATTCTATTTCGAATATCTTAACCAAATAAAACAAATGTGTTACGATAAATTTAAAGAATATTTTGATAAAAGTAGTAAAGAAAAAGGAATCTGGTACAAAACTATACAAAATCAGCTTGCTCGCGTACCTTGGTCCTGTAATAGCAACTTAAGCAGAACTTTTATTGTTATGGCACATAGATTACGATCAGGGCACTACCCAACCAGGATGTTTAGACACCTCATGAAAAAAGTGGAATCACCAAATTGTAATCTATGTGGTACACTTAATGATGTCCAACACTTACTAATGGATTGTGAAAAATATCGAAAATGGGGAGAGCCCTTATTACTTAAGTATGACTTAAATTTATATGATGTTGGAACGTTTGTCAACGTTTTATCAGATCCAACATTAAATGCAGCTGTAGATTTATATAAAATACTAGCAACCCGCTCTCGCTTCGCTTCGGTTATAGGTTATAGTCGTTTTGCCGGCGTAGTTCCCGTTCCCGTGGGAATACCGGGATAAAATATAGCTTAGTTTACGGCCTGATATTATAGCTTTCCATTGGTGAAAGAATTTTTGAAATCGGTCCAGCCGTTTTGAAGATTACCCGGAACAAACAGATAGACAGACAGACAGACAGACAAAAATGTTTTAATTGCTATTTTAGGCATAGGTGTCGTGCAAATAACCGTGCGAGCATGAAAAAAGTCTATTATTTTGACATTACAAGCAGACACTCCAATTTTATTTATTGGTATAGATGAATATACCAAAAACTGCATCAACCTGTAATATCTTAGAATAAGGTACTGTATAAGGTACGATGGGGCTAACATATTACTATGTCATCAAAGTCCCTAAATAAATATAGATTAAAAAAAAATCATTCATCATCATTTTCGCCGTCTACTGCTGGACGTAGGCCTCCCTCATGTTACGCCACAAACTGCGGTCCTGTACCGCCTGCATTCAACGATGCCCAGCAACTTTCACCAAGTCGTTGGTCCACCTAGTGGGGGCGTCCTACACTGCGTCGTCCGATAAGTGGTTCGTAGATGTGGCCTGCCCATTGCCACTTCAGCGTGCTAATCTGTCGTGCTATGTCGGTTACACCCGTTCTTCTGCGGATTGCCGTATTACGGATTCTATCTCGCAGAGACATCCAGAGCATCCCCCCCTCCATAGCACGCTGAGCGACTTTGAGCTTGGTTATGAGGCCTACATTTAGTGACCACGTTTCCGTGCCGTAAGTCATCACTGGTAACACACACTGGTCGTAAACCTGTGTTTTCAGACATTGACATAATATAAAATAGAATAACTAAAAACCCAACACTATCATCCTTCATCATAATGTCGTCGGGATGATAAAATACTTACAATTGGAATAATTTTATGACTGCTGAATCAGGCGATACATGAGGAAAATCCATTACTATTTTTAAATGTAAATTTTAAATTATATTTTAAAGAAAGGAATGGAAACTCAGCGTTTTCCATGTTTAATTAATATACCGCAGACCTCAAGAGTTTCGTGTGGTGACGGAGTAAGAATACAATTCACGAACCCCCATTCTTGCCCATGAGTGTCGTAAAAGAGGATAAAGGGATTATAATATGCAGATAACTGCTATGCGAGAGGAAAACTCTAAATTATATTCAATATCAACCCATCTGACCAGCGTGGTATAGATCAACCGCAGGAAAATGGTGAATCTTACTGAGGGGGCAATTAGAAGGGCACGTCGCTCGATGAACCGACAACCGCAGAGGAAGAAAGGTTGTCGAGTAGCGACTACGTCACGAACGATCACATATTCTCATAAATTTAATTTTTTTTCGCGTTGAATCATAGACGAAATTATTCATCATTACACTTCTATTATTCTCATCACTTGCGATCGATACAATATGAATTCTGTTTCCATTGCAAAACATTACTTATCACGCGATATCAGTGATTATAAATAGTATAAATTTTCTATGCAAAATACTCGTACTTAACTTTTACGAGTACATTTTTGTAGGCAAGCACTGAGAAAGGATTCTTGGATATTTATTATACACGCAAAGAAGTACAATAAAGAAATGAATGGATGTGTATGGACTTCTATTATTTACAGATGAAGAAGCATGCAATTTTACACAAGCTGTCTTGATTAAAAATAAATTTGCCTGTATTTCGGTGTTTTATTAAAGTTGTAGTCAGGATATGAAACAGTTCAGTGTGAATGTGAAACAAATTTTTTCGCCGATCCTAATAATTTTTTGGTTATCACACTAACGTTTACCTTGTACTGACTTTTATGCAGAATTATCTAAAAATACCAAAATTTTTCGTGTGGTGATGGAATAAGAATACAATATACTACTCCCTATCTTACCCGTGAATGTCATAAATGACGACCATGGAATATAATATGCATAGAACATTTGTGCAAGGAATGGAAAATTCGAAACAAAACCCTATACCAGCATGTTGGACCAGCATGGTATAGTACGTCAATTTCTCTTCTATTGTGAGGAAGCTCGAGCCCAGCATTGGGACGTATATGAACCGAGATGATGAAACTAGCATTACTATGCTGTATTCCAGGGAACAGTTGCCTTGCCAGTTGATTGGACCGGGGAATTAGTCCACCACCCGCCGAGAGGCCGACCACGTGAGGAAAGACCGACGTCCTCCCCGAGGGGGGGGATTCCGTCGGGCCAACCACTGACGTCAAGTCACCCTGCTCCGGTGGTGGGCCCAAGAACGAAGGAGATGTGTCACGGGTGGGTTACGGGTGTGCGTGCTTACGCCCCTCTGTCGCCCCGGACGGAGTGGTGCAAGGAGTGCGCCGACCGTAACCCACCCAAAAAAAAAAATTAAAAAAAAAAGGGAACAGTTTCCTTACTTATACTAGGATACATATCGGCGCAATTCTACATAAAATTCCGCTTCAATATACGTATCTAATTTATTTAATTACAAGCAACCAGCGCTCGCTTCATTTTGGTTTCAGTCGCCTTACCCGTAGTTCCCGTTCCCGTGGGAATACCGGGATAAAATATAGCCTATGTTACTCACTGATATTATAGCTTTCCATTGGCGATAGAATTTTTAAAATCGGTTTGATAGTTTAAGCATGAAAGCGTAACAAGCAAACAAACTTACTTTCGCATTTATAATATTAGTGAGGATTTTATTAGTGTGTGTGTGTGTGTATGTGTGTGCTTGTGTCTTTAACCTATTTATGACCATATTCTCGATATTATTGCAGTTCCCTTATTCAACTTCAATAATACTTGAATTGAATTTTTTCCCAACGCAAGTCGTTAGTAATTACAAATGTACGAGTAAGTTGCTCCAAATACATTAACGATGCAGACTTTTCTCACTCAATGTCATGTTAAGTATTAAAGCCTCTTAGTAGCGAATAAAGCCAAAGTGAAACGTGTTAAATTAATGAAAACAGGTGAACCGTTCATGTTTATACTCATTCGTTTGGAAATAAGCTGCGGTTGAAGAATTTAATGCTTACCTGACTTAGTTTAGTTTAAACCATACTGTTTGTAATATTATTTTGAATCAGTGATTTATTAACATACTAGCAACTCTTGCTTCGCTTCGGTTACAGTCGCCTTGCCCTGTAATTCAAATCTTCTATACAAATAAATAAAATTGAAGTGTCTGTTTGTAATGTCAAAATACTGGACTTTTATCATGCTCACACAGTTATTTTAACAACACCTATGCCTAAAATACAGTTTAAAAAGGTTTTGTCTGTCTGTCTGTTGATGTTATGTGCATATTATCCCTTAGTCGTCTTTTTCGACATCCACGGGCAAGATAGGGAGTGATGAATTGTATTCTTACTCCGTCACCACACGGCAGGTTTATCTTCTTACGGCATAGAAATATAACTTTTTGCATGCATTCATAAATACACGCTCTTTTGAAGTGAAACTTCTTTGCGCGCATGAGGATAATTTTTTTTTTACGGATGAAATGCAATTTAGCGTCACGAATATGTGCAGCGTTTTTGTCGAAGAAGAGGGAGAGAGCGATTGAGACCGATTGAGAGAGAGTGAGAAAGGGCGAACAAAGCACGAAGCACAGCCATAGGGCGAGAGTAGAGAGCAAGCGAGCAAGAAAGATCAAGAGATTTCTTTTTATTTTTTTTATTTTTTTTAATACTGATAAAAAACACATAGAATCAAAGAAGTTTCACTTCTGACATGCGTACTTAGTACTCACGCTATTTTTATTTATGTAATTTGTATAGATAAAAATGATTATTTAAGTACGGATAGAACCAATAACCGAAAGAATTTTCGACACAAACGAGGATAAAATCTAACGCAAGACCTATGTTAAAATAAATGAAAAGTTAATACGTTTTTTTCGCAACCGTATAACACCGTAAAACTGTTTTCAATTAAAGCAAACATTAATTACAAAGTCATTAATTAGTTACCGACCGACGAGTTCTGTAATGGAATTATCGGAAAAAGTCAGAACGGCGGTATCGTCGAACTACACTATCGTCTTCTTGTAACGAATAGATGAGAGCCTGAGCTACGAATCAAGTTAGATACTATTGCCAATTACATTAGTTAGTAATTTAACTTAATAATTGCCAATATTTTCACAATTTGTACGTCTATATTACCACTAACTTATACTAGCTTTTATGCTATTTATTTCTTTTCTTTCTCCGATTCTATTTGCCTCCTCTCAGCTCATCCGTCCTACTGATAGGCTCGAACTCCTCCACAATAGGAGGGAAATTGACCTTACTATAAGAGCTGGTAGACTCGACATAAAACCCTATTTCAACCCATCTGAACAATATCGTATAGTAGGTCAGTTTCCTACTCATTCTGTAGGTTGTTCGAGCCCACCGCTGGGATGTATATGAGCTGACATGATGATGACATACTAACACTGATAAACTTATAACTATTTTTAATAGATTAAATTGAATTTTATTATTTCGACGTCTCTGATATAGAATAACAGTTTATTTGGTCGTTAATAATAAATTGAATTTTTATAATTCCGTTTTCTAACGGAGTAACAATACCACTCACCACTCCCTTTTACCCGAGGATGTCATAAAAGACGGCTATGAGATGTGATATGTATAAGCAAGATCAGAAAACTCTAAAAAATGCCCTATACCAATTCGTCCCACCAGTATGGTGTAGTAGGTCACTTTCTCTCCTATTGTAGAGTAGGCTCGAGCCCAACAGTGAGATGTATACGAGCTAATTTCAGATTAATTAGCTGAGGGCTCTCAACTAGGGATGTGAAAAATAATCGATTTTTATAATAATCGATTATTTTTTTTGAATAATCGATTTTGACAATCGATTATCAAAATAATAAAAAATCGATTAGCAATCGATTTTTTAAAATAATAAAAAATTGATTATTAATCGATTTTTATTATTCGTAATTCGATCGAAATTAATCGATTATTTCACTGCCAGATTTCCTAAAAAAAAAGGTCACGATACTGCGTGCAGTGTTTTCAGCTCACATTTCCTAAAGAAAAAAAATGTCATCATAATCCTGTTGGGAGAAAAAATCGATTATTTTATAATCGATTATTTATTTTTAATTAATCGATTATTTTATAATCGATTTATTTTAAAGAACAAAAATCGACTATTTAAAAATCGATTATTTTCCCTCCAAGTCACATCTCTACTCTCAACCTGGTTCATTTTCTACTGGCAACTTATACACCACACTGTTGACAGTTGTCTGTCTACAGCCGCGGGCTGCTCCATCCGGGGTAGTACACCACTCTTGCAGAGAATCGACATCCGAGTAGTAACAACTTGTAACTGCGCTTCGTTCAGCGAGTGAGAGAGCTGGAAGCCCATCTTTCTGAAGGTGTTTGCGTGTGGTGAGTTTGGTAGATTTTATCGCGTTTTTGTTTGATTTTTGATTAAATTCGAAAAACTAGTTTTATTAACAATGTGAAACAGATTTCATCATCATCGTTGCTAAGCTCGAACCTCCTCCACAATGCGAGTAAAATTTACTCACGCGAATCAGACGTATTGGTGTAGCGTTAATTTCAAGATATCTTTCTTTTGTATAGATGTTATCTGCATATCAACTTACTTAATTGTCCTTTACGATACACACGAGTAAGAGATAGGGTGGTGAATTTTATTCTTACTCCGTCACCACATGGAAAAAACAGGATATAAATAGGTTTAAAGGATAAAACTTTAATTTATTTCAGTCTGATGTTTATGCGGATTTTAAATATATGTTGAGATTTTAAATAGCAAAATGACGTAATTGTCTATATAGCATCCATGTTGAGTGTTGTGGGTTTGTTTCTAAAACAGTTACTTGTACGATTCACAAATTAAGTATTATTTTCGTAGGTTACTCGTGGTTTAGTGGCAGACTTACTTGGAGTAACTCTCCCAATTTCTGAGAGTATTGGGATTCTCGGCGTCAAAATATCGAGCAAAGTCCAGTTTGGGAGTCATTTGGAGGACAAAGCCAAATTGGCAAGCAAAAAGTTTGGTGTCCTGAACAGAGCCAGGCGGTACTTCACACCGAGACAGCGTCTTGTGCTATACAAAGCACAAGTTCGTCCTCATGTGGAGTACTGCTTACATCTCTCTCTTCCCGAGCGCTATGACATGTCCTTCTTTAAACGAGGTTTAAGAAGAGTATTTCCTTCACGGTAGGCAGCGGCCTAGCTGTGCCCCTGGTATTGCAAAGGTCCATGTGCAGCAGTTTCACTTACCATTAGGTGTGCTGCTTGCTCGTTTGCCACCGTTGGCAATAAAAAAAAAAAAGACTTCCCTCTAGTTGCAGCTCAGGTATCGACGGGGAATAGTACCCGAAAGGTTAACTTACCGGTCTGGTCGCGAATATTAAAGATTCGATACCAATGGTCGATTGAATGGTGTTGAGGAAGCAATACGATGGGTTATGATTAGGCACGCTACTCTTTCGTCGCCCGAGATGAAATTGACAGCGTGTATCCCGAAAATAACCTGTCAAAAAAGGCGGGATATTATTTTTTTTTTAAACCAATACCCTGCCTGCACTAAGAAAATAATTCTTGCATTGCGGAGGACTTTACAAGTATATAATTTACGAACACACGAAAGATTTGTGGATAGTACAACACTTGTTATCTTGCATGGGATTCGAACCCCACGACACTGGTATGATAGGTCCGTATCTTAAGCACTACGCCATCTGTGCAATCATTAATTATTCTGATGTAAAAAGAAGATCCAATTGTTCCTAGCTCCCCATGTTTCGACTTAAAGTGACAATGTAAAATATTAGTAGCCATTGACTTCGCTTCCGTATTAAACCAATCGAGTTACTCCCTATTACGCGGCAGTTTGCTCTTGTTTCTGGTAATTCATTGTTTAAATTTAATCATGATCGTTATCTCAGCCCATATAAGTCCCAAGGTCGGGCACAGTACACCTCCACAAAGGAAGAGAAATTGATCTACTATACCGCGCTGGTCAGATGTGTTGTCATAAAGTTTTAGATTGAGTTTTCCTCCTCTTGCATCGATGATATATTCGCTTAGTCGTCTTTTACTACACCCATCGGTAAGATCACCGGGTCATCTAGTTTTAAATAAATTGCATATTGACCAGAAGTTCGAATTTTTTTGTATGACGTAGTTTTTAGCCGCAGATGGCTGTGACAACTTTACCCGGACTGGTGGGTGAACGCTGATGGCTCTCATGTACTCTCAACCCGACCTGACATGCAAAAGAATTACACTGTTATATATAGATAAATAAATGTAGGTGATAGGATGGTCACCAGGTCATCTAGTTATAATATCATCATATCAGCTCATATACGTCCCACTGTTGGGCTCGAGTCTCCTCTACAATAGGATGGTTGACCTTACTATACCATTTGGTCAGACAGGTTGGTATAGGGTTTTGTTTCGAGTTTTCCTTTTCTTGTATAGATGCGTATTATATCTCGTAGCCGTCATTTACGACATCCAAGGACACGATAGGGAGTGGTGAATTGTATTCTTACTTCATAACTACACAGAAAAGTCATAATGTAAGTTAGTTATAATATTTTATCTAAATAAATGTTTTTTTTTTGTTTCTCCGTAAATCGTAATTTCAGTTACAATTTCAAGTAGTAATATCAAGCTGTGTTTTAATTATACTCGTAAAATACTTTTTTAAATATCATTATACAATTCTTATTAAATTTTGTATCAGTTTCCTCAAAATGTGATGATTTTGTCGCATTTGTATTAAAATTTGGCTTTCCCAATGTTTCAAACATTTTCAACGTCCAAGCCTACAAAATTAACTCAGTAAAATATATAAAAAAAAATATGTAGTTTACATAAAAATAATGTTAATATGTATGTATTAACATAATACTCGCGTAAACATCGTTATGAAAACAGGGTAACAAAAGTTTTCACTTGATTCCAATACTAGATTTGAAAGAAATACGAAACATTTTCAATTTACTAGTTTCAACATTATTTAATGGAATGTCTACCAATATATGCAAAGTTTTAACCTTTATAAAGTGACTATTTGAATTCATTTGATTACATTGATTTGATTTATCGCCAGTTTATACACAGCTAATGTTTAATGTAAGGACCACTGTCGACATTGTTCTGTCTACAGCCGCGGATTGGTCCTTCCGGGGTAGTACCACACTCTTGTAGAAAATCGACGTCTGAGTAGCAATTTGTTATTGCGTTTGCTTCATTGAGCGAGAGCGCTGGAAGCCCAACTTTACTTACAGCAGATAAGATCTTTGCAAGTGAAGAAAAACTCGAAATAAAACCCTATACCAACCCGTCTGACCAACTTGGTATAGTAGGTTAATTTCACTCCAGTTGTGGAGGAGACTCGATCCCACCAGTGAAACGTAAATGAGCTGTGATAATTTCTTTCATACTTTTTTTTGGAAATGGGCTACTGTCAGCGCACTTACCGCCCGGCTCCATCCGGGTCGACAGAGGGGCGACACGCGGCTCCATAACTCACCCATAGCACGACGCCTTCGTCGTTGGACCGACCACCGGAGCCGAGTTCCTTGTCTTCAGTGGTCGACCCGACAGAATACCCCGAGGGAGTACCCACTCTTCTTTCATACTTAACATTGTTTTGGCTATTTGATTAAGAAATGAGATTGATCTTTTACCATCCGTCTTTTGCCCGGATAATCTCGATAAACTGTCATTTGCAGATATTATAAAAATCTATGACAGTCGATTCGAAGAGTTATCATCCACAAATTGCCTGATATATAGTCTAACCTTAATATATTTTTGGGTCGTGGATTTCATATGACAGTCATTTTGAGGAAAAATAATATGCCACGGAAACAGATTGAAATATGAATCGCACCTTAATTTAACTGACAATGACGAAAGCTAGGAGAATAATGAGAATATCTTTTTAAACGGTTATTTAGCTTACGCCGTTTGTTTTTGTTTTTTTGGGTCAAGTTCAGTAATTGAAATTTCACCCTCTTTCTGACAACCCATTGGTCTGAAATTTGGTATATGCCTTTTCTGGTGACAATACAATTATGTATACTAAAATTTATTGTAAATTCAAGATGACCGCTGCTACAAAATGGCGGATAACCTATTTTTTTTGCAATCCCATTAATATGGGTATCAAATGAAAGGGCTTGTCAAGTAAAACACAGTGCACTATACAAATTCAAAATCTAAGATGGCCGCCGCTACAGAATGGCGGATAATCAATTTTTTTCTTTGTAACCTTTTTTATTAAATATTGAATTCGACACGTAGAAAGATTGAGTGACGAGAGAAGTGTACAAAGCAAGTGTGAGTGGGACGATTACAAGGGAAAGACCACACCTCACCACGGTTTCTAGAACAAATTTGAAACTTAAGAAAGATCATATGCATAAAACCTTAGGGCTTATATGAAAACTGTGATAAGTGTGAATGAAGCGAGAGTAGCATGCCAGGATCGTAGCTTGATGCAGTCTGTAATGCATAGAGTAATACTAAGTATATATCTGTAGTGTTGGGTTATTTTATATTGTGGCTACACTGTTTGAATTAATTAATAGTGTTGTACTGAATTTGACTATTAAGGTACTATTCCAACCTCGACTGCAGGCTGCGGGTGCAGGCAACACATGCAGCGACTGCACGAAGCCGGCTGTAGCTGCATGACTGGTTTTCTATGTAGTAGTATGGATTTCTGTGAAAAACATTCCGAACGTGGCTGCGGCTGCACGTGCTGCCGAGCCTCGGCTACAAGTGCTGCTGCAACTTGCAGCCGCAGCCGATCACAGACCAGTAGTGCTGCGGCTGCAAGTCGATGCGCACGTAGTTACGACACTCTAACCTGTTGAGACAAGTCCCAAGTAGTCGCTACTCAGAGCCAATTTCACCAAACTTAATTTGCAATCCAAATAGCGCTCATATAGAATAGAATCATAGATTTTTTATCGGCTCTCTGGTCACCGTCTGCTGCCTGCCGTAGTACGTGCCACCAGCCTCGGAATCACTACCGGCTGCGAATGCAGTTAGCGGCTGCGTATCATGCGTGTACTACCTGCATCCGCAGCCTGCAGCCGAGGTTGGAATGGCCCCTTTATGAAATGTCATTAGTGGCACCAACGGCCACTTATGCCTAATGGTAGTTGTAATGTTCGAAGATTTAATATAGGCATTCATTGACGTCTCAGCTCTTATTGGGAGCGAATTAAAAAGTTTAAGAGTGTAACGCGTTATTTTAAGTGAGTAATGTGTACTGTGTCTTTAAAGTATATAGTGTAAGACTAAGTGTTAAATAGTGTGTAGAATTAAATGCAATAGAATTTATGCCCGCCCCTCTAGGAAACGTATATGTATATCTTATTGTTTACAATATTTATGTGGTTTTATTTATTTTGGGGATGGGTTGCGGTCGGCGCGCTCCTCGCACCACTTCGTCCGGGGCGAAAGAGGGACGTAAGCACGCACAGTCGCACACCCGCAACCCACCCACGATGCACGTCGCCTTCGTCGTTGGGCCGACCACCGGAGCAGGGTTACTTGTCATCAGTGGTCGGCCCGACGGAATACCCCCTATTTGGGGTAACCTCTCATCGACCGACGTCCTCCCCTCGGGGAAGACGTCGGTAATATTTATGTGGTGACAGAGTAAGAATACAATAGTCTCTTCTGTTGTTTATGCGAGTGTGTGCGAATGTGTAATACATTGTAATTAAAACTATTTTACGGGATTTTATCGCGTTTGTATTCGATTTTTGATTGACCGACGTTTTGAACACTGTAGCGTTCACGGTCACGGGATGTTGGACGTGAGACATCTTAATCCATCCATCGGGCACTCAAAAATCAAATACAAACGCGATAAAATCCGTAAAATTGTTTTATTTATAATACAATAGTCACTAGAGATGGAAAATTTGAAACAAAAACCTATATCCAACCCTACTCGTCTAACCAGGGTTTTTTTTTTTATTGCCAACGGTGGCAAACGAGCAAGCAGCACACCTAGGCCGCTGCCTACCGTGAAGGAAATACTCTTCTTAAACCTCCTTTAAAGAAGGACATGTCATAGCGCTCGGGAAACACAGCAGCAGGTAGTTCATTCCAGAGCTTGCACGTACGTGGGAGAAATGATGGCTGGAAACGTACAGTTGAAGACCATAACGTTTCCAGGTGAAATTCCAGGGTGTTATAGTAGATCAGTCCCCTTAATGTAATTTTCTGTCAGGCCGCTCTTCTCACTTAGTATGGGTCTACATTGGGGTTGAGTATCATTATCTCAGTTCAAATATACCCACTGCTCAGCTCGAGCCTCCTCCACAACTGAAGGAAAATTGATCTAAAATACCACGCTAGTCAGACGGGTTGGTGTAGGGTTTCATTTAGAGTTTGCCTTCTTTTAAATGGATGTTACCTGTATATTACATCCCATAGTCTGCTTTTACGACACCCACGGTCAAAAATGGGGTAGTGAACTGTATTCTCACTCCGTCACAAGCGTGAAAATTTAAACGTTGGATATGGGCTTTCTCAAAAATGAGGTTATGAATTGTATTCTTAATCCCTAAGCCAACACTGTCCGTGTGGTGACGGAATAAGAATACAATTCACCACTCCCCTATCTTACCCATGGATGTCGTAAAAGACTATGGGATATAATATGCACATCAAATCTATGAAAGAGAAGGAAATCTCGAAATGAACCAACCTGTCTGACCAGCATGGTATAGTAGGTCAAATTCCCTCCCATTGTGGAGGAGGCCCGAGCCCAACAGTGGGACGTATGTGGGCTGCTTCATCATCATCATCAGATGATGATGAAGCCAACAGAAATGATATGGTACTATCATTACCATCTCAGCCTTTGTAAGTTCCACTGTTAGGCTCAGACCTCCTCCAAAATGGAAGGGAAATTGACCTCCTATTCTACATAGGTCAGACGTGTTGGAATAGGGTTTTGCATCGAGATTTCTTTCTCTTACTATCACAGGCTTACTATCTTACTACCACATCTATACCAATAAATAAAATTGGAGTGTCTGTTTGTAAAGTCAAAATAATAGGCTTTTTTCATGCTCACACGGTTATTTGCACGACACCTATGCCTAAAATACAGATTAAAAAGTTTTTGTCTGTCTGTCTGTTTGTTCCGGGTAATCTTCAAAACGGATGGACCTATTTCAAAAATTCTTTCACCAATGGAAAGCTATAATATCAGGGCGTAAACTAGGCTATATTTTATCTCGGTATTCCCACGGGAACGGGAACTATGCGGGTAAAACGACTAAAACCGAAGGGAAGCGAGGGCGGGTTGCTAGTAGTAAATATGAATAGGTTGATAATCTATTACTATTTATTCTGTAATCGAGTATTATTCAAAAATCTAAAGCATATTTAAAAAAAGACAGCAGTCAGTTCGCCCGTGACCATGAATGCTGTAAAGTGTTCGAAACGTTGGGCAATCATAAATGAAATACAAACGCGTAAAAATCCGTAAACATAGTTTTTATTTACAATGTATAGTGCTCGCGTAAATATGAGAAATCAAAAAGACAACACTTTGTACTAAGAAAATAATCCTTGTATTGCGGGGGACTTAACAACGGGGGACTTATAATTAACGGACACAAATTACACCCAGACTCGGAACGACAATATGCGGCTCGCACAAATTGTTGTCCAGCGTGGGATTTGAACCCACGATACTGGCACAGTAGGTCGGTATCTTAACCACAACGCCATCAGTCAGTCTTTGATATTCACAAAGTAAGCACGTTCCTCTAATCAAAGCTCGATAGTCCATTCTAAAGCATCAAACAGCCTTTATAAGTGAACACTACGCATACTCTGTCAATTCTAGTTCCTTAATGATGGTTTCACTTGCTTACATATACGCCGTCTTTAACTCTATGCTATTCATAAAGCCTTACCTTGCCTTCCTTTCAAAACAAGAGTACCACTACCTGTTATTCTCGATTGAGTGTCATCTGTAAAATGACCTTAATTTCAAATATTGTATTACATTAATTTGAATTTGTTTAATTATCCGTTTATTAAATAAATATGTAGCTGCATCAGACATTGGAATTTTAAAAGTAACGGTTAAAGTAAAATAACTGTTACTTAAGGTAACTGTTAAAAAACTCGTTATTTAGGTAAATGTTATTTGCCTAAATTAACTTTATTTGCCATCCATTGCCGAGTTAAGTAATGAGGCCATTGCGAATATAGGTTCCAGATCCATCTGTGAACATCTTTTTTTTTAAGGTCTAAAGCCTTTATAGAAAGCCTTTTGCGCGTAGACTATATGGCCAAACTGTCCAGGGCTACGCAGAATGATATGGAGCCTTATAATCTACCGTATTAATTCTCTCTGCCAATTGAGGGGGCCTACAAAAACCATTTCTTGAATTTGAAGATTACTCTTTCAGGTACACACCTTAGTGCACGTCATGTGGTTGATCTAACTACGAGGGGCGGGCTAGTCCTCAAATCAACTAGCTCATAGCCAGAACGACAACAGACACACACAGCTACTTTGTGAGCGAAAAACATTATTTGAAAATGCCAGACCGACAACAGAACCACTGATGACAAGTAACCTTGCTCAGGTGGTCGGTCCAACGACGAAGGTGACGTGGTGTTCAAGTGGGTTGCGGGTGTGCGTGCTTACGCCCCTCTGTCACCCCGGAGTGGTGCGAGGAGTGCACCGACCGCAGCCCACCTCAAAAAAAAAAAGCCCGACAGACATAGCTACTTTTTAAGCGAAAAAAGATATTTCAAAATTCTTTCTTTTTGCATGCTTAAGAAATACCTGGTATAAATTTAAAAGAATAAAAGTATATAAATACTAATTGGGGTACTGTTAGTAATGTTTCTATTTTAATATAAGCATAGAATATTACGTTTTCATAATGTTATGTATACTCGTATACTTACCTATATTATTCATCATTACGTTTAGAGCTGTATTGTGGTTTGTTATTATATCATGTCGTATAATTATAACTCCTTTAGATTTTCCATCTCTCCAAAGAGACTAATACTAGCGTGTCTGTAAACTTGTTCATCTAAAAATCTGTATCTCAATGCATATTTAGAAGAACAGTTCTTTTAAATTCACACATTTCATGCAAATGAATTTATTATATGTGTTCGTGACGACGAGTTACTCGTAATAATGGGCCCTTCCTTCTCCGTTATTATCGTAAGAATCTAAGGAATCATCTTTTCCCTTTTTTTTTGTGTGTGTGTGCTGTGGATGGCTTTTACAGCTTGACGCGGACTATGGGTGAGCGCTGAGGGCTCTCAACCCAGTGAAAGTACACTAAGCCCAAGGGCGCCCCCTGTGGGGAACGGACCTCGGCTTGGAGCGTCGCTGGGGGCAAAGTAGGCGTGCCCACGTTTTGGTTAATGACTTTTGCGCGGCGCAGTTTGGCACCTGGATGGCGTGGGTGGCACCGCGGGTATTTACGTGTAATGGCCTCGCGGGCCGTGTAGGCTCTATGTTGAGCAAATGTGATCTTGTAGTCGTCTTCGTCGAGGACGTGACGAGGCCTTCGGTTGGACGTCCCCCTACAGAGCTCAAGCCTCCCCCAAAGTGGGAGGGAAATGGACTTACTATATTACGCTGGTGAGACAGAGATGAAAAACTCAAAATGTAAACCCATGCCAATTCTGGTCCCAGTGATGGTTAATTTTCTTCATATAAAGGTCATTGTTTCTGAGATGAGTAAATGTAGCAGAGATGTGAATATTGAAATGAATGTAGGGTATGAGAATGGATAAAATAAGGGACTTTCATCCCATAAATGAAAATATAAGAAAATGTTTGAAAGTTGTACCAGTGATGATGAAGTTGGCGAATGAGCGCTTAATATTATACAGGCAGGTGATGAGACGGGATGAAAGTAATGTTGTGAGGAACGTTTTAAGTATAAATGTTGAAGGTAAAGGGAGGTTTTAGGTAAGGGAAGGCCAAGAAAAGATAGATGGAAGTATAATATTAATAGACAAAGAGTAACCACAGAAATTACGTCTGATAAGGTTGTATGGAATTAGAGTACTTTTAGCGTCGACCCCAAGGATGTGATCAGAGCAGCACGGTGATGATGAAAGGAGATTGTGTCTAACAGTAGGAGTTATACAAGCTAATAATAGAAATAATAAATTTATGTCCATCACCATTAAATACCATTCTCTCATCATTCATCATCATCATCATCATTGCAGCCTATCGCCGTCCACTGCTGGACGTAGGTCTCCCTCATGTTACGCCACAGAGTGCGGTCCTGTGCCGCCTGCATCCAACGACGCCCAGCAACTTTCACCAGGTCTTCGTCCACCTAGTGGTGAGGCGTCCTCCTCTGCATCGTCCGATACCTGGTCGCCACTCGAGAACCTTTTTTCCCCAGCAGTTGTCGGTTCTTCGAGTGATGTGGCCTGCCCATTACCACTTGAGCGTGCTAATTCTTACACCCGATCCTTTCTGCGGATTGCCATATTTTGCATTCCATCTCGCAGAGAAATCACGAGCATAGACCGCTGTGCGGCTTTGAGCTTGGTTACGAGGCCTACATTTAAGGACCACGTTTCCGTGCCACAAGTCATCACTGGCAACACACACTGGTCGTAGACCTGTCTTTTCAGACACTGAAGTATGTTGCATGAGAAGATTCTCTTAAGTTGAACTATCTGACATCGTTATCGTCGTCCATTGCGAGCTTGGGACTTCTCTGTAGAACTTGAATTGGATGGGTCATATCCCAAGCGATTTAGCAATCGCAATAACGTGTTATGCGACTTCCAGAAGAGCGCTGCTGCCCCTTTTCCGAGCAATCTCTCAACTTTTATGACTCCTACGTTACATATCCCGTTGTGTTATATTATATACATTATATACCTCGTAGTGAATGAAAAATAAATATTATCATCCAGCTCATCCCGTATATGTAACTTCAGGCTTTTATTATAGTGCGTGAGGAAAGACCAACGTCCTCCCCGAGGGGGAGACGTCGGTCGATGGGAGGGTACCCCAAATAGGGGGTATTCCGTCGGGCCAACCACTGATGACAAGTAACCCTGCTCCGGTGGTCGGCCCAACGACGAAGGCGACGTGCATCGTGGGTGGGTTGCGGGTGTGCGTGCTTACGCCTCTCTGTCGCCCCGGACGGAGTGGTGCGAGGAGCGCGCCAACCGCAACCCAACCTCCAAAAAAAAAAAATCTTTTATTATAGTACTTTTGCAGTTGTATTCATAAAATTGCCATTACGATTTCTGTCTTATTTGCATTCCATTTAAAATAAAAGTATTTCACTGTCGCAACTGCTGGATTAAAAGAGTGCTTGTCACGATTTTGAATCATCCAGGATTTTCACGTAATAGTAATACAAGAGTCCAAAATAATCAAGAGTAGGGAGTAGATGTCATATTGAACACGAAACGAACCGTAGTCTGGCAGCTTTTAATTAACTTGCAATGTTAGATAGTATGCTTGTCCTGAATCATACAAGCTGAATTAAAACCAGTTCCTTTCATCGTAGACTGCAATTTTGCCTGTTTTATCAAAATGTAAAGTTTCAAGCAGGTCCAAGTACATATTAGAAAAATAAATGTGTATCCGTTTGAAAGTTTTAGCGATAATTAGCTGCTATTTAGCGTGTCTGATAGTAAGAGAAACACTGAACCAGCTAAATATACATAATTTATTACATGTATATCTTCATAATTATATTTAACTTACACTTAGCCTTTCTGTTGACTTTAAATATACTCTGTCAGAGATAAATTATCGCAATCGAATGCCATCTACATTTTTTTTGTGACTTTAGCTGTTTGCCTCAGATGGCCTTGACAGCTTAACCGGACTATGGGTGAGCGCTGAGGGCTCTCAACCCGGGAATGCCGTCTAACTCTACACGTTAGAGTCCACTATTTATATCTCTGTCACTACTGATCCACTCAAACGTGACACTCAGCAGCTATGTTGCTAGAGCATATTCTTGGAATTGTCAATTCATCAATTTCTCTTCTATTATGGAGAAGGCTCAAATTTAGCAGTAGGACGTATATGATATGATGATGATGATTCACTAAACTTTACAAAAAACTATTTGTATTTTATTGTGTTCATAGTTTATTCTTAAAAATTTTATATTCAATTTATAATCTCTAACATGTTTCACTAAAAAGCTGCAACTACAGTAACTTTAAATCAATTTGCTAGTAGGGGTGGCGACTGAAACGGCTTTGGGTAAATTACTTCAATCCATTTATGTATAGCGTACCGCAGAACAAGGCTTACGACGTGACGACGACTTATTTTAACCTAACGTTAAGGCTCCTCTAACAGCAAAATTATATATACTTATATTCCAATAAAAAAAAGTGACTGACTTTACGGATTTTATCGCGCTTGTATTTGATTTTTGATTGCCCTACGTTTCGAACACTTTACAGCGTTCATGATCACGGGCAGACTAAGATTTCTCACGTCCAACAAGTCACCGTTATTATAGAGATTTAAATCTACCTGCTAAGGAGTAGTAATCAATTATTTGACCTAAATTTTGATAGAAATATATTGCAAAAAGAAGAAAATAATTATGTGTGAAAAATAATTGCAATCAAAAATCAAATACCGACGCGATAAAATCCGTAAATTAATTTTATTTACAATATGTAGTACTCGCGTAAACATCAGAAATCAAAAGCAATTAAGCCTTACCATTGCCTTATCGTTACTAAGAATACAATAAACAAGACGATAAACCAACATTTTTCGAAAGATATAATGGGTATTTAGTAAAATCACTCCTAAAATCGTTCCAGCCGTTTTGAAGATCTGGAAATAACAGACAAACAAAAAATGATTCAACTATTTTTTTAAGCATAGGAAATCGTATCAATAATCGTGCGAGCATGAAGAAAACCTAATTTTTGACATTACAGTCACATAAATTATATTTATTTGTATAGATATATATTTGACAAACGAGAGGTGACACGTGTTGGGCAAGATATAGCTAGGCTATTGAAAAAACAGGCTAATCTCTATGCTTGTATAGTTAAACATAAAATAAATATTATACGAACTTCTCCTTAACGCTTGCGTCAATAAGTCTTACAACTAATACGATATAAATCCTCTACTGCAGTAGTTGTTGAGCAATAGTGAAATATTTGTTAAGTTACAACTTGTATAGTGGAATAAAGTGAGCCACTTTTCACTCGCTCTTCAATTTGTCGTGTACATGTCGAAGGCAATTTTACGTTGTGTCAACTCCCTTGTCAGAAATTTAAATAGACGTGCAGTTTTAGTGATATTTTGTTTAGATATTTTTTGAAGTGAAAACTTCTTTAGCGCATTGGGCACTTTCTGGTGAAAATGTTGTTTCTTGGGGCAAATGTTGTGGGTTCGCGTCACCAACATGCTCAAAACTGGCGCACGCACAGTGTGCTGTGCGCATTAGATTCCTTTTTGTATGGGTGAAACCTCGTGCGTTCGGGTCACCGACATGCCTAGGAGTATTATTGCAGCTATCATCATCTTCATTTCAGCCTAACGCCGTCCACTGCTGGACGCGGGCCTCCCTCATGTTACACCACAGAGTGCGGTCTTATGCCGCTTGCATCCAATGACGCCCAGCAACTTTCAGCAGGTCGTCGGTCCATCTAGTTGGGCGACTTACACTGCGTCGCCTGATACGTGGTCGCCACTCAAGAACCTTTCTTCCCCAGCGGTTGTCGGTTCATTGAGCGATGTTGCCTGTGTACTGTAGCTGTACAACTGACGTATAGTGCTGTGTATTTGTATCTAATAAATGAAATTGAATAGATTTAGTGAAAAGTTTAATGTGTATATACCGTGCATTGTTTAAATGGTGTTTTGTTATATTATTTTTTCTTATAGAATCTTAAATAGAAGACGGATATCGTACAAATCAAAAACTTATCATTCAAATACCAGAAAATTTTAATTGAAAATCCTAAATAGCAACTGTATGTTCATAATTTTAAATTTTCATTTCTCACGACCGTCCTCTTGATTGCTTTATGTTTTTTTTTTATTTCTTCCGCTAATATGGTGGTCTCAAATGAGCCAAATTAAATCTTTTTTTTTGTGGGGCTACGATCAGCACACACACTGTCTGTTCCGTCTGGAGCGAAGGGCGGCACGCAGCCCCATAACCCAGCGTATTCTCTCACCTTCATCACAGGACTGTCCACCAGTACCAAGCTTCTTGTCGTCCGTGGCCATCCCGGGCCAAATTACATCTAGACTACATTTGTAGTTGCATAACCCGAAATTAGTTCGTCTAATAACTGCATAGATAAAACAGTGGTTAAGAAACTGACCTCCCGTGCCAGTGTGTTGGGTTCGAATCCCACGCAGGACAGCAGTTTGTACAATCCACAATTTATTGTACTGAGTCAGGGTGTAATTTGTGTCCGTTAGTTATGTTTGTAAAATTCTCCGCAACACAAAGATTATTTACTTAGTGAAAGAGAAATTGACATAGTTATACCAACACTTTGTTTTTTTCTTTTTGGGGTGGACTGCGGTCGTCGCTCTCCTCGCATCACTCCGTCCGGGACGACAGAGGGGTGTAAGCACGCACACCCGCAACCCACCCAAACACCACGTCACCTTCGTCGTTGAACCGACCACCAGAGCAGGGTTACTTGACGTCAGTGGTCGACCCGACGGAATAACCCCTGAGGAGTACCTTCCCATCGATCGACGTCCGCCCCTCGGGAGGACGTCGATCTTTCCTCACGCGGTCAGCCTCTCGGCGAGTGACGGACTAAATCCCCGGTCCAGTCACCCGCGACCTCAGTTATACCAACACTGGTCAGACCTGTTGATATAGTATTTTATTTGAACTTTCCTTCTCTTGCATAAATGTTATATGAATTAAATGAAAAAAATTATATCCTTTAGTCGTTTTTTACGACACGTACGGACAAGAAAGACGGTGGTGAATAGCATTTTCACTCCATTACCACACGGAGAAGTTACATAACCTATATTAAAGTGCTTTACGGAATAGCACACCATATCAGACATTAGATTAAATGTAATAGACCTCAATAACGTTTCGTTTTTACTGCATTTCTACTTTTTAAGGTTCCGTACCCGAAAGGTAAAAACTGGACCCTATTACTAAGACTTCGCTATCCGTCCGTCTGTCTGTCACTAAGGTGTATCTCAAAAACCGCGACAGCTAGACAGTTAAAATTTTTACAATTTATATATTTCTGTTGCCGCTATAACAAGAAACACTAAAAACAAAATAAAATAAATATTTATGGAAACCCTCATACAACAAACGCGATTTTTATAGATAACTAACAACCCGCCCTCGCTTCGCTTCGGTTTCAGTCGCTTTACCCGCGGTGTAGTTCCCGTTTCTGTGGGAATACCGGGATAAAATATAGCCTATGTTACTCCCTGATATTATAGCTTTCCATTGGTGAAAGAATTTTTAAAATCGGTTCGGTGGTTTAAGCGTGAAAGCGTTACAAACAAACAAACAAACATCCTTACTTTCGCATTTATAATATTAGTATGGATGGTACGGAACCCTACGTGCGTGACTCCGACTCACACTTAGCCGGTATTTTTGTCATATTGACTTTCGTTAAGATAAGATGTTGGTACTAACTTCACCATATCTATTGCCAAGCGTGCCTTTTTTCTCGTTTCTTTTGCTCAAGACAGAATTCTCTTATTTATATCCAAGCTTTGTTTTCCTCTAAACATCGTTGGCGACAAACTCTATTTGTAATATTGCATTTTTTATTATATTATGAAAGTTATGTAAGATCTAATTTTATAGTAACTAATATTACTAATGCATAGGATTTTTTTACGCTTTCAAGTCTAAACCACTAAACTGATTTTATAAATTCTGTCAGCAACTACTTACTTCTCTATCGGCAAGTAACATAAGTTACATTTTATTCCCAAAAGGAAACTACGGAGATAAAACCGCTATAATTTGATGGGCTATAAAAATTCTTTCACAAATGGAAGGTTAGATTATTAACGAGTAAAAAAATACATTTTATCCATGGAAAAGATGAAACCGCTGGTATTTTATAGGTGTTACAAGTATTGCTTGAAAAGCAAGTATACACATTATAAATAAAACTACTTTACGGATTGCCGATAAAATCCTTAAAGTAGTTTTACTTTACGGATTGCTGATAAAATCTTTAAAGTAGTTTTATTGTGTTATACTCGCGTAAACATCAGAATTCATAATAATTACTATAATATTATGGCCCTTTGTAAAAACAGACTTATATCATAATCGCAGCCCACGTACGTCCCACTGTTGGGCTCGGGCCTCCTCCTTAATGACAGGGAATTTAACCTACTATACCGTGCTGGTCAGACATGTTGGTAAGGGGTTTCGAGTTTTCCTTCTCTTGCATTCTCTTGCACAGATCTTATGTGCATATTATTATATTATATTATCCCTTAGTCGTCTTTTACGACATCCATGGGTAAGTTACGGAGTTACAATTATCAATTTCTTATGTTCGTTTAAATACATAGGAGATTTATTTTTAATTTTTGAGTGATTTTTTAGATTAAGCCCAGCACCCGTGTCTCGCCGGTGTCAAGCGAGATTAAGGGTTTATCTGTAAGCTGAACAATGGCAATTTTTTCAATTTACTGCTGTCACGAACAATAGCATAATAGAGGTTACAATACTATACCGATCTAATATTGTTTGACAGACTCTATAAATAAATTTATACGCATACAGTTTTCAGTTTTCTCACAATATCAACTTTCCTATTCGTCGTCGTTACTGCTCATATTTCCATTGCTGGATTCCAGCCTCTCCTACAATGGGAGGGAAATCGGCCTGCTATACCACGTTGTTCGGGCAGATTAGTATACAGTTTTGTTTCGAGTTTGCCCTCTCTTGCATCGATGGTATCTGCACATTCCTTAGTCATCTTTTATGACACCCATGCCCAAGAAAGAGGGGTTGTGAATTATATTCTTACTCCGTCATCACACGAAATATCTAAAAATCTTATTTCATCATCATGTCGCCTCATAGCCCATACACATCCCACTGGGCTCGGACCTCCCCCTATATGAAAGGAAAATTGACCTACTATACCACGCTGGTCAGACGTGTTGGTATAGAGTTTTATTTCGAGTTTTGATTCTCTTACATATATATTATATGCATATTACCTTCATTCTCTTCTTTTTCGACACCCACGGGCAATACTACAACTACTACTACCATCCACTTTGGATGGTGAATTGTATTCCAACACACGGAAAACCTAAAAACCTCATTTATGTTATCAACGTCTCTTACAAAAAAAGTGTGTAAACGTTTTCTAATAGATGCACGCACGTCTCCCATAAAGACAGCAAATACGAGTTGAAAATTTGAATGTTATACGTCAGTCTACGCTGGTCCACGTGGTAGGACGATTAGAATAGATGTAGGTTGGAATCCCGCGTCAGGCATTAAATTTTCACACGTAACCATGTTTTTAAAAATAACCTATAGTCTATAAAATATAACTTGATCTCTGTGACAGATGTCAACGAAACCAACGAAGTAAGTTTGAACGAGCAACATGTTTACAATTCCATTTTGCATCAAATATATTTTCATTCTTTTCATGCCAGTTTTATTGCAACTGAATTGCAATATATTATAAATATAAAAATATTAATATTCGTGCCTAAAATGTACCTTGTAAGTACTGGACTACCTAGTAATCATTTTATACATAAATGACGCTTACGCACGTACAAGATCATACAGGACTGAAAATAAAAAAGAGATGGGACAGTCGATATACGTAAATCGATAACCGATCTTTATTCAATTATTTATAAAAGAAATAAACCCAATACAGTACCTATATAATACTTTCAACATATTTTTACAATTAAAACAGACAGTTACATTATAAAATACATAAATTGAATTAATGAAACATTAAAAAACTACTTTTCGTCTCAGAGTAGATGATAATATTATGTACATTATTGTCAATAAACTAGATGTATTTATTTATAAAACAGTCGTAATTGATTGATTGATCTAACGACTGTCCCTATTTGGCAAAAAATGATAAATGTTCTAGCAGGAACGCTCCAGTGATGACGATAATAGTGACCTAGACCTTGATTGTACTCCTTTTGAATAATTAAAACAGTCAAAAAACACTTTTTGTCTATACCAATAAATAAAATTGGAGTGTCTGTTTGTAATGTCAAAATAATAGACTTTTTTCATGCTCACACGGTAATTTGCACGACACCTATGCCTAAAATAGCAATTAAAAAATTTTTGTCTGTCTGTCTGTTTTTTCCGGGTAATCTTCAAAGCGGCTGGACCGATTTCAAAAATTCTTTCACCAATGGAAAGCTATAATATCAGGGCGTAAACTAGGCTATACTTTATCCCGGTATTCCCACGGGAACGGGAACTACGCGGGTAAAACGACTATAACCTATAACCGAAGCGAAGCGAGGGCGGGTTGCTAGTTTGAAATAAATTCAAAAAGATTTTCATTGATTGAAAATCACAATTATAAAAATAAAGAATTTTATGGATAAAAAACTACGGACTTTATCGTAAGAATGACAGCACTAAGGACCACTGTCACAGAGATCATCCTATATTTTATGGACTATGTCATTATCATAGACCTGTGGAATGGTATATTGAATGCTAAATCTTTACATGGTAGAACCATACTGTCGGCAAATGTGTTTCTACAACTGAGGACCGGTCCATCCAGGATAGTATCACACTCTTGACAGAAAATTGACGTTTGAATAGTAGCAATTTGTAACTGCACTTCGTTCTGTGAATGATACTGATTTAATTAATGCTTTTAGTATCGCCAAACCTCATTGCAGACATTCACTGTCCCTTTAATTTTTGTTTAGCAGCGGCCTAGCAAAGATCCGTGAGCAGCAGTAGGTATCAGAATCGGGTGTGATGTTTGCTCGTTTGCCATCAACACTATTAAAAAAAAGGCAAAATAATCTTCTTATTAGCCAACTCAACTGGTATACGTGACATGGCATGACATTTCTGAGAAGGAATCTTCTTCACAATAGGAGTACAATGAACACAAGACGGGTAACAAACGGTTTCATTTTAGTTTTTCCTTCTCTTTTATCAGACAATATATCGACCACCAATGTGGATAGACAAAGGTTCAAGAGGATACACTTTAATGGCCATATTTAGATAGACTCCACATATGGCGTTGTGAATAAGATACGCCAGTTTTATTTATTCGATTCCCACACACAACAATCGTTTGTACGATCCACAAATCTGAATCAGGGTGTATTTTTTGTTAGTTAAGTATTATAATAAAATGTTGGTAAAATTCCCCCGCAATACAAAGATATTTCCTTCGTGCAGTGTGTCGTCTTATTTTTAATAGAATGATGGAATTGGCAGTTAACTTTCTGTGAGAAAGCTGTTAAACATATTTCTTCAGAAAAAAACAGCAAATCCTTCAGGATTTTTACGACCCGGCAAGATCCTTAGCACATCACCACATAGAAATGGGTTTCCATCTTTGAGAGTGCTTTTATTTACGTACGTCGTTTCATTTGCTCATTGTATCGATTCATATATGCTTCACTATTGGGCAAAAGCTTCCACCATAATAGAAGAGAAATTGACCTATATCATGCTGGTCAAACGAGTATAGGGTTTTATTTCAAATTTTCCTTCGCTTGCATAGATTTTATATGAATATTATACCCCCTTTTTTTTGGGGTGGGTTACGGTCAGCGCACTCCTTGCACCACTCCGTCCGAGGCGACAGAAGAGCGTAAGCACGCGCACCCGTAACGCACCCGTGATACGTCGCCTTCATCGTTGGGCTGACCACCGGTGCAGGGTAACTCGTCGTCAGTGGTCAGTCCGACGAAATACCCCTTGAGGAGTACCCTCTCCTCGACCGACGCCCCCCCTCGCGGAGGACGTCGGTTTTTCCTCGCACGGTCGGCCTCTCGGCGGGTGACGGACTAACTCTCCGGTCCAGTCACCCGCGTCCTCGGCTAGGGCGGCATCAGGCGCAGGTAATCGCGCGTGCTCCGCCCCAGAGCATTTTTTTTTTTATTTTTTTTTATTGCAAACGGTGGCAAACGACCAAACAGTACACCTGGTGGTAAGTGTTGCTGCCGCTCATGGACCTTTACAGGGTCGCTGCCTACCGCGAAGAAAGTGAAGGGAGTGTGAATGCGTGCATTAAGGTTCGGTGATACCAAGGGCACCACCAAAACCCTCCACACACAAACACCCTCAGAAAGTTTGGCTTCCGGCTCTCTCGCTCACCGAACGAAGCGCAGTAACAAATTGCTACTACTCAGACGTCGATTTTCTGCGAGAGTGTGGTACTATCCCGGCATATTATATAACCTTAAGTTATCTCTTACCACATCCACAGACAAGATAATAGATAGTGAATTGAATTCTTACTCCATCAACACATGGTAATGGTAACATCCACCATCATCATCATCATCTCAGTTCATAGACCACTGCTTGACTGCGGCTTTCTTTTTCATAGTAGAAGGCAAATTGATCTGTTGTACCACGCTCAGATGGTTTGGTATAGGATTTTATTTGAAGTTGTGTCTTTTAACTTCATCCACGGGAAATAAAGTGATATCATTTCAACTCTTACTCTACTACTACACGAATGAGTCCCCAAAAGTTCTTATATTTCCTCTAATAGTATATGATATAGATACAATAAGATAGGTATAGCTATCAACAGTTAATTTCACGAAGAGCAAAGACCCAGTTAATCCGAAATAGCTCGCATTGCTACTTGTAAATGTCGATGTGGAGTTCACAAAGGGCCGCAATATCACTAATTTTAACAGCGCTCTCTCTTAAGGAGCCTGTTTATTAGAGGGGTTTAATGCTTTTGTTTATAGTATATCTTGTTCTCAAATAAATCTTAAAAGGGGTTTAGATATATGTGTATATAAACTTTTAACGGAAAATATTTGGTAATATACAGAATGTGGCCTTATTCGTTCATTTATTTATTAATAACATATATTTAATATTTGTTTATTTATTTTATTCCACACAGAAAAGTAACAGTAAAGGCTAGTAATCTGTCATACAGGTTTTTCTTAGTACAGATGCCAGTCTCTTACACAGATGTTTACAATATTGTAAAAATAGTGGTAGTATTTAATAGTGGTAGGCCCAGACTGTTGACAGTTATTTGTCTACAGCCGCGGGCCGATTTATCCTGGGTAGTACCACACTCTTGCAGAAAATCGACGTCCGAGTAGTAGCAATTTGTTACTGCACTTCGTTCGGTGAGCGAGAGAGCCGGCAGCTCAACTTTCAGAGGGCGTTTCGTGTGGAGGGTTTTGGTGGTGCCCTTGGTATCACAGGGCCTCAATGCACGCATTCACACGACCTTCACTTTCTTCACGGTAGGCAGCGGCCTTGTAAAGGTCCATGAGCAGCAGCAACACTTATCACCAGGTGTACTGTTTGCTCGTTTGCCACCGTTTGCAATAAAAAAAAAATAAATAAAAAGAAATCTTAACCTTAGTTGCTTTTTTTATTGCAAACGGTGACAAACGAGCAGACAGTACATCTTGCCTCCTCTACACGTCAGCGGATGCGTCCACAGATGCGTCCGCAGATGTCATCGGCGGACGCGTCCCCGGACGTGTAGAAGAGGTGATTTGCTCAGGCATTAGATGGTAAGTGTTGCTGGCCGGTTCATCCTGGGTAGTACCACACGTTTTTTTTTTTTATTGCAAGCAGTGGTAAACGAGCAAACAGTACACCTGATGATAAGTGTTGCTGCCGCTCATGGACCTTTACAAGGCCGCTGCCTACCGCGAAGAAAGTGAAGGGAGTGTGAATGCGTGCATTGAGGCTCGGTGATACTAAAGGCACCATCAAAACCCTCCACACGCAAACACCCTCAGAAATTTGGGCTTCCGGCTATCTCGCTCACCGAACGAAGCGCAGTAACAAATTGCTACTACTCAGACGTCGATTTTCTGCGAGAGTGTGGTACTATCCCGGCATATTATATAACCTTAAGTTATCTCTTACCACATCCACAGACAAGATAATAGATAGTGAATTGAATTCTTACTCCATCAACACATGGTAATGGTAACATCCACCATCATCATCATCATCTCAGTTCATAGACCACTGCTTGACTGCGGCTTTCTTTTTCATAGTAGAAGGCAAATTGATCTGTTGTACCACGCTCAGATGGTTTGGTATAGGATTTTATTTGAAGTTGTGTCTTTTAACTTCATCCACGGGAAATAAAGTGATATCATTTCAACTCTTACTCTACTACTACACGAATGAGTCCCCAAAAGTTCTTATATTTCCTCTAATAGTATATGATATAGATACAATAAGATAGGTATAGCTATCAACAGTTAATTTCACGAAGAGCAAAGACCCAGTTAATCCGAAATAGCTCGCATTGCTACTTGTAAATGTCGATGTGGAGTTCACAAAGGGCCGCAATATCACTAATTTTAACAGTGCTCTCTCTTAAGGAGCCTGTTTATTAGAGGGGTTTAATGCTTTTGTTTATGGTATATCTTGTTCTCAAATAAATCTTAAAAGGGGTTTAGATATATGTGTATATAAACTTTTAACGGAAAATATTTGGTAATATACAGAATGTGGCCTTATTCGTTCATTTATTTATTAATAACATATATTTAATATTTGTTTATTTATTTTATTCCACACAGAAAAGTAACAGTAAAGGCTAGTAATCTGTCATACAGGTTTTTCTTAGTACAGATGCCAGTCTCTTACACAGATGTTTACAATATTGTAAAAATAGTGGTAGTATTTAATAGTGGTAGGCCCAGACTGTTGACAGTTATTTGTCTACAGCCGCGGGTCGATTTATCCTGGGTAGTACCATACTCTTGCAGAAAATCGACGTCCGAGTAGTAGCAATTTGTTACTGCACTTCGTTCGGTGAGCGAGAGAGCCGGCAGCTCAACTTTCAGAGGGCGTTTCGTGTGGAGGGTTTTGGTGGTGCCCTTGGTATCACAGGGCCTCAATGCACGCATTCACACGACCTTCACTTTCTTCACGGTAGGCAGCGGCCTTGTAAAGGTCCATGAGCGGCAGCAACACTTATCACCAGGTGTACTGTTTGCTCGTTTGCCACCGTTTGCAATAAAAAAAAAATAAATAAAAAGAAATCTTAACCTTAGTTGCTTTTTTATTGCAAACGGTGACAAACGAGCAGACAGTACATCTTGCCTCCTCTACACGTCAGCGGATGCGTCCACAGATGCGTCCGCAGATGTCATCGGCGGACGCGTCCCCGGACGTGTAGAAGGGGTGATTTGCTCAGGCATTAGATGGTAAGTGTTGCTGACGCTCATGGACTTTTACAAGGCCGCTGTCTACTGCAAAGAAAGTGAAGGGAGTGCGCATACGTGCAATGAGGTTCGATGATACTAAAGGCATCACTAAAACCCACCATACGAAACGCCCTCTGAAAGTTGAGCTTCCGGCTCTCTCGCTCACCGATCGAAGCGCAGTAACAAATTGCTACTACTCGGACGTCGATTTTCTGCGAGAGTGTAGGTGTCTTTCTTGAGCGGTAGGACCACACTGTCGACAGTTATCTGTCTACAGCCACGGGCCGGTCCGTCCGGGGCAGTACCACGCTCTCGCAGAAAATCGACGTCTGAGTAGTAGCAATTTGTTACTGCGCTTCGTTCGGTGAGCGAGAGAGCCGGAAGCCCAACTTTCTGAGGGTGATTGCGTGTGGAGGGTTTTGGTGGTGCCCTTGGTATCACAGAGCCTCAATGCACGCATTCACACTCCTTTCGCTTTCTTCGCGGTAGGCAACGGCCTTGTAAAGGTCCATGAGCGTCAGCAACACTTACCATCAGGTGTACTGTTTGCTCGTTTGCAATAAAAAAAAAAAAAAAACTGTATGACAGATTACTAGCCTTTACTACTACCTACTATTCCAAAGTGCATGTAGATACGTGTACTTTGGAATATTCATCATCATTTCAGCTTATATCATATCCTGCTCACTCAGTACGCCTTTTTTTTGGGGGCGTGGGCTACGGTCAGCGCACCCATAACCGCTCGCGCGCTCCCGTAACCTACCCGTGAGACGTCGCCTTCGTCGTTGGGTCGACCACCGGTGCAGGGTGACTTGTCGTCAGTGGTCGGCCCGACGGAATACCCTTTGAGGAGTACCCTCTCCTCGACCGACGTTCCCCCGCTGTTCGGAAGCTCTTGTATTATATTATTTTTTTAGTGTTTTATAGTGTTATATTGAATAATTTTGCTGATATTTTATGTAATATAATACAGTTAAGGTGCTAAATTATGGTGAATGTGATATAAGAATTGTTTACGTGTATTTTCATATTATACCGAAATTCCCAGAGAAATATTTTAAATAGGTTTTCAGCGTCTAATTAATGGTAACGACTTGACTTACTGATGGACATGACTATAAATAAGCTATTATGTATAAAGAATTGTTAAATAATATGAAGAAAGTTGTATTAGAATTGGCTGTATTTTGGCGGGATTTGATCCCTTTGCCTGTTCGAATGGACAAACTGAAACAAAAAAAATCTATTTCACATTTTATGTTACGTCACACGAGAACGCGATCGAACGAAATAAAAAGTAGCTCATTGCCATTAAGAAGAAGAACAGGATAAAAAGTATTCTAAGTCCGTCTCGTGGTTCTAAGCTACATCCCCACCAATTTTCAGCCAAATCTGTACAGCCGTTCTTGAGTTATAAATAGTGTAACTAACACGACTTTCTTTTATATTTATAGATAGATATGTAACACTCCCGTAAACATCGGAAGATACTACAATTTTATTTATTTGTATAGATAACATAAAACATACGATAATATATAATTTGGGAGAAATTAACCTCGTCATTCATCATCATTGCAGCCCACATACGTCCCACTGTTGGGTTCAGGCCTCCTCCACAATGGGAGGGTATTTGACCTACTATACCATGCTGGCTAGATATGTTGGTATAGGGTTTCATTTCGAGTTTTCCTTCTCTTGCACAGATGTTATGTGCATATTATATCCCATGGTCGTCTTATACGACATCCACGGGCAAGATAGGGAGTGGTGAATTGTATTCTTACTCCCTCACCACACGGATAATTGACCTACTATACAATAATATAAGGAAATAAATAAAAGTAATATAAATAAATAATATCGATGTTGTGTCATTTACATTTCCTTAGGTGTTACTTAAAATTTCGAATAATAATTAATGTTAAAACCTTTAATAAAGTAAGTTCGTTGACGTTGTAGCATGAGGGCGTTGATCCTTGAACTTAGTTTTACAATACCAGGGGCACAGCTGGACACTACTTACCGTATGGTAAATTTGGGCCTCCGGCAGTCTAACTTAGCGTAGTATGTCTTTATATCATCTTTTTATCGAAAGTAGAGTGGGCAGATATAAAAGTACATCTGATAAATAAATTGTTTTCAAACTTTATTACAGTTGCAATTTATATTGCATGAAATTGATTGACTGCATAGATAGCGTAGTGGTTAAGATATCAACCTACGGTGCCAGTGTCATAGGTTCGAATCCTACGCGGAACAACACTTTGTGCGGTCCACAAATTGTTGTTCGGAGTGTGGGTGTAATTTGTGTCTGTTAATTATATGTTTGTAAAATGCCCCGCAACACAAGGATTATTTCCTTAGTGCTAGGTGTTGTCTTATAAAAAAAGGAGTCGTCGCTCAGGACGCGTGGCAGATGTGAAACATCTAAATTTTTTTGTAAGTATATATGCACAAAAGAACAGATTACGACAGAAACTAATATAGCATAAAGTCATCATCATCATCTTGCTCTTATCCCAATTACTTGGGGTCGACGCAATATGTCATCTGTTTTGACATATTGCAAAAAATTTCGGCAATGACTTTTATGACCGGCCACCTGCCTGACGTCAACCCTCCTTGGGAATGTAATCGTTGACCCAAATGGTACCAGATGGAGTTGATCCGGGTCATTCTAGGGCTCTTAGTCGTCTTTTACGACACCCACGAGCAAAGCAAGGGTTGGTAGTATTCGAAGCCGCTACCACACAGCACAGCAATCCATACTAATATTATAAATGCGAAAGTAAAGATGTTTGTTTGTTTGTTTGTAACGCTTTCACGCTTAAACCACCAAACCGATTTCAAAAATTCTTTCACCAATGGAAAGCTATAATATCAGGGAGTAACATAGGCTATATTTTATCCCGGTATTCCCACAGGAACGGGAACTACGCGGGTTTAAGCGACTGAAACCGAAGCGAAGCGAGGGCGGGTTGCTAGTATATAATATATAATATAGCATAAAGTATTAATAAAATATTACCATTTTTTTACAGAAAATGATGATTTTCATTCAATAAACATTTATTGTCATTAGTATTTTTTTTTTTTTTTTTTTTTGGGTGGGCTATGGTAAGCGCACGCGCGGTCCTGTCCATCCGGGGCGATGAAAGGACGGCGCGTGGGCCCATAACCCACCCGTACCCACGTCACCTCGTTGTTGGGCCGACCACCGGAGCAGATGTCACTTGTCGTCAGTGGTCGGCCCGACGGAATACCCTTTCGGGTAACCTCACCTCTCGACCTGGGACGTCGGTCGCCGTCGCGCGGTTAGCCTCTCTGCGGGTGATGGACAATTCCCCGGTCCGATCACCCGCGGCCTCGGCTAGGGCGGCATTAGGCGCAGATACTCGCGCCTGCGCCGCCCGAGTCGCCGGCGGCGGAACGTGTCGCCGAATAGAAGCTCTACTCGCACACGATCCGCCGCCTCCTTCCGTGAGATAACGGCCTCACAGAAGGCGGCGACCGCGTCCCCTTATTGTCATTAGTATACAATATACACTATGGGTATGTGTTTAGGTTAATAATTTTTTTGAGCTCACTAGATGGCGTTGTACAAAATTCTAAAACGGGTTATGGTTTCGTTACACAAATATGCATATCTAAGCGTGGCTTTAACGCCACGCCAACAATTAGGTTCACCCTCGTCTATAGACGTTTCACATCAAAAATGAAATGAAAACAAAATAAAATTTGCGCATATAAATAATGTATTCAAACTTTCTCATCTAAGCTTAGACTCAAATATATAGATACGACAAGTATATAGGCACTTAATACTGCTAAAAACATGTGTTTTTTTCATAAACAGAGGACGTTTTCAGAACGTAACCATTATTTTTCGAATCATATCGGTATATTTGCAGAAATAGATAACAGTATATACATAAAAATAAAACAATAACATAAAAATTCCTACAGAAATAGGCAAATATTTGAATTTAAAAACTAAATCAAATAAAAAACAAGAACATATGAAAAGTCTTACAGAAATAAGTAAAAACACAAACTTGAAACCTAAAACAAAATCAAGAAACTATCAAATTTGTGGTCCGTTTGGAAAAAGAGGAGAGTATTATTACAGTTCTAGGGACCAGTGGGCCTCTTGAAATTAATTCTAATTTCGAATTCGATTCGATTCCAATCTCACCAAACTTACCAAATAGGTACTCTTGAACAAAATCGAGAATGAATTTTTCGCGTTCGTCGTTGTTATTTTCACCAAATGTGCCATGTTTTCTTACTTTAAATTAATAACGTTATCGAACTCGATCACCACAAAGACACTTTCTTGAAATTGTGCTACATTAACGATTTTAAACTACATCAAAATCACGTCGGGAGTAGCAAATACTTGACTTAATCGACGAGAGTCGAATTCATTTAGTTTAGAAATGTTCCACCCAATTTGATTCCAATCGGGCGCTAGTGTCGCTTTCAAGAGTACCAAATTTCCTCCAATTCGAGCTGCGATTGGATTTAGGATTGGAAACGAGATTCAAGAGTAGGCACACAGGACAGGCAGTCTGAGAACGGGATTGTCCCATCAAAAGATCACGTTAATCATAGTCATTAGTCAACCTACGTATACAATACTACTACTATATTATTGATTTGAGTCCTCGATATTACAACTTCATTTTATTCAAATTATTAAATATTGGCAAAATAATGCCTTATTAAATACTAGCAGCGCCCTCGCTTCGCTTCGGTTTCAGTCGTCTTGCCCGCGTGGTTCACGTTCCCCTGCAAATGCTGGGTTGAAATGTGGCCTGTGTTACTCCCTGATATTATGGCTTTCAATTGGTGACAGAATTTTAGAAATCGGTTGGTGGTTTAAGCGTGAAAGCGTAACAAACAAACTTAATTTCGCATTTATAATATTGGTAAGAATAAATTCAAATTCAAATCATTTATTATGTATAAACCCCGCGGGGGCACTTACATATTGTCATTTTTTTTACAATTTTCTTATAGTTATAATTACCGCCGGATCGGAACGCGACCGCACTGAGAAGATCCGGCAAGCAACTCAGCGGGATTGTCTATTTTTTATTTATTTTTTTAAATTTCTTTTAAATAAAATTACATCTTACAACATGCTTATTAATAGTTCCAGTGTAATGCCATTCGAAATAAATAAAGAATATTATGTAATCAATGGTTGAACACTCACTCTTATAATATAATCGTTTAACTTGCATAAATATTTAGATCAGCATATGTAAATGTAATTAACTTGTTGATTTGACAATTACCTACCATTGCGCCTCCCGAGTGCAATTTCACACCGAGCGCTGTAAGCGCTATCGTATATTAAAATAATGGTGGGTACTTGGATAGTCATTGATTTGTCAAACTGTTTTAGTATGTAGCTACCGTATTTTTTTTTTCTCTGCTTAGTAATGTATGTTACATAATAACTAGTCTGTTCACGATAAATTTTATAAACAATGTAGATAACTGTAACTGGTCCTATTAGTTAGTAATTTTATTTTATGTTATATGCATTTGTAACGACTATTGTTATCCCAAATATAATAAAATAAAATAAAACCTATCGCCGTCCACTGCTGGATGTAAGCCTTTCTCATGTTTCACTACAAAGTGTAGTCCTGTGCCGCCTACTTCCATCGATGCTAACAACTTTCACCAGGTCATCGGTCCACCTAATTAGCGTCCTACACTGTGTAGTCCGATATGTAGTCGCCACGCAAAAACCTTTCTTCTCCAACGGTTGTCATTTCGTCAAGCGATGTGACTTTCCCATTTCTATATAAAAATAAAAGCTTACAAATTACTGTATACAAATAATTACATTACTACATACAAATAAAGGGATCATATATAAAATATTAATATAGATTGATTTCCCCAAAGGTAGAATAACATTTCAACTCATTACACGTTTAATATCAATAATCCCAGAGCGTGGTCGACATGATTAAAAGTGGAACATTCCTACTGAACAACAAAATTATTTATTAACGTATCCGGCTTGCGGTTTTAATTTAGGGGGGGGGGTTTGTTATACAATAGTAATATATAGTTCCATTTGTAAATACGTGTAAGTGAGGTTATAATTTATATTTAACCGTTTTTGGAATAAATTGTAATTCTACACTGGTATTCTGTAGCTGCGTGTACTTTATTGACTGTGGGACTTTAACGCATAATATAAATCCGGACCGGGGATTTAGTCCGGACACCCACGGAGAGGCTACTCCCTTGTGGTAATCCGTCGGGTCGATCACTGAGGTCAAGGAACTCTGCATCGGTGGTCGACCCAACGATGAAGGCGACGTGCTATACGGGTGGGTTACGGGTGTGCGTGCTTACGCCCCTCTGTCGCCCCGGACGGAGTGGAGCAAAGAGTGCGCCGAGCGTGACCCACCCCCAAAAAAAACGCATAATATAAATGGTAAACAAAATCGAGTGCTGACAGAGTAAGCCAGCTTTCTTTACACTAGAGTATGGAGGGTAGAAACAACGACAATGATGCTTTATACCTGGTCAAAGACAAAAGTGTCTAGTGGAAAGCATAACTAATAGTTGTAATTACAGGAAAGGCGCTCTTGTAGATTACATTCGTTTTTAAAAATAATTTCAGAATTCAATGTACCAAATCTGATGTGAAATATTTCGGCATTTGACATATTATTTGTGATTTCTTAAAATATTTTCCAGTACTATATAGACGTAGTATTATATAGACGTTAATTTCACTAACTTTGATGTAATTAAGTATAACATAATAAAAAAATAATGTACACTATCTCAAATAACACGAAGTGAAAGTTTTCTATCTTTATACTTTCATCTCTATCTTATATATATCTAATTGAATAGGTTTTAGCACTAATTCTATCGTAGAGTTGACCCAAATTAACATGTGTTTAACACAGAAATCATAGCCTCTTCTGTACTTTTCATAACATAGTGCTTCAAATGAGAATAATAAAAGATACAGTAATGCCTTACATGCATTACTATAATAAATTAAAACCCCAGAAAAATACTATGCTAATTCAGTATCATATTTTATATTAATTGTATTACAATTATAAAGATCGTTAAGGACAAATATATAACGTTGAGTCGTAAAGGAAGATGAAAAATATGGCAAGGAGAATCCAATTTGATATTCAAAAACAATATACTTGAAACTGCAATAAATAATCAATTGATTTTATTATAACTGAATTAAGGTATTTGATATTATACACTACAAAACTTTCAAATAAAAACTGAAATAACAAAATATTTAATTAAGAAACAATCACCAGCCTTAAAAAACATTCTAACAATATCGTTTCAAGATTGAAGGATAGTAAATGAAAAATCGTCAAATAACAATACTAATAAGAAACTCGTGAAGGCTGAGAAAGATAATCGGATAAATCTGGGCTTAGTTAACGAAATCGTCAAATATGTGAGATGCGGACTCAGCGATCATTGTGCCGATAGTTAGTTCGCTTAATGGTGTAATGGCCAAGAGCCTCGATCAACATTTCACGAGACTCGCATTAGGTGGTTAGATCAATTGCCAGATCCTCGACATGGCATACATTGTAACAGGGTTCCTCTCTGTATCTCTAACTGCCAGTACCCCTCTTTGGATCCTTCTCTTACCCAAGGATGTCGTGAACGACTAAGGGATTAAATATGCATATAACATCTATGCAAGAGAAGTAAACTCGAAATAAAACCCTGTCTATACCTCGGACCAGAATGGTATAGTAGATCAATTTCCCTCCTATTACGGAGAAGGCTTGAGACCAACAGTGGGACGTATATGAGCTGAAATGAATGAAAACGTGCCGTTCGAACTGTCGATGATCCCAATTTTGTGGGTGATTTAAAGCGACTGGTGGGAAGACGAAAGTAGAGTATCTCTATGGGCTTTATCAGCTCTTTAAATAGGAGCATCCTAAGCAGTATTTAGCTTGGTATCAGCATCTCCTTTCTGTCATCGTATCTAACACTTAATACCGAAGTATGATTTACACACAACACTTGCAAAGGATAACGTCCTCGACTGTTTGTTTTCAACGATCATTTCTCCCATGTGCGTACAGGCTCTAGGATGTAACTGTTGCGGTATTTTATTAACACTATGTTAATCCCGTGTGATAACGGAATAATACGCTTCACCACAGTGAAATTGACCTACTATATCACGCTAGTCAGACGGATTGGTATAGGATTTTATTCCGAATTTTCCTTCTCTTGTATTTTTTTTTTTTTATTGCCAACGGTGGCAAACGAGCAAGCAGCACACCTGATGGTAAGTGAAACTGCTGCACATAGACCTTTGCAATACCAGGGGCACAGCCAGGCCGCTGCCTACCGTGAAGGAAATACTCTTCTTAAACCTCGTTTAAAGAAGGACATGTCATAGCGCTCGGGAAACACAGCAGCAGGTAGTTCATTCCAGAGCTTGCACGTACGTGGGAGAAATGATCGCTGGAAACGTACAGTTGAAGACCATAACGTTTCCAGGTGAAATGGATGAACCCTGCTGCGATGTCGAGTGGTACGTTGGTAGAATGGTGACGGTGGTACCAAGTCAAACAGTTCCTCGGAGCACTCCCCGTGAAAGAGTCGGTAGAGTACACAGAGTGACCCAAAGTCTCTCCGCTGCTCCAGCGACTCCAATCTGTCCGTATGATTGGGATCCCCGACGATTCGAACAGCCCGTCTTTGCAGGGAGTCAAGTGGGTCTAGCTGATATTTGGGCGCACCTGCCCAGAGATGTGAGCAGTACTCCACATGAGGACGAACTTGTGCTTTGTATAGCACAAGACGCTGTCTCGGTGTGAAGCACCGCCTGGTTCTGTTCAAGACGCCCAACTTTTTGCTTGCCAATTTGGCTTTGTCCTCCAAATGACTCCTAAACTGGACTTTGCTCGATATTTTGACGCCGAGAATCCCAATACTCTCAGAAATTGGGAGAGTTACTCCTTGGAACTGAGGCGCCATGATAAACGGATCCTTCTTTGCAGTGAACGCGCAAACTTGTGTCTTTGAGGGGTTGAACTGGACTAGGTTCCGTTCACCCCATTCCGAGGCCCGCCCCAGAGAGCGCTCGACTTCAGACACAAGTTGAACCCTTCTTTCCTGAGTACTCCGAGGGATATTCCGTTGCTCAGTGTACCGCTCATCACCCGTACTGTCATCCGCATAGCAACGCATACTCTCGATAGAGAGCATGTCATTGATATGCAGGATAAACAACGTCGGGGAGAGCACCGAGCCTTGTGGTACACCAGCATTAATGGTCATGGTATCGAAGCAGGAGCCATCTACGACGACTTTTATACTCCGACCATCCAAAAAGCTGGCAATCCAATTACAGAGTCCCTCGGGGATTCCGTAAGATGGTAGCTTCGATAGAAGTGCCCTGTGCCAGACCCTATCCTACAAGAAGATCACCAGCCGACCAACCATGACGAAAGCCGTATTGGCGATCACTGATAAGCTGGCGATCCTCAAGGTACTGCAGAAGCTGGCGGTTTATAACCTTCTCCATTATCTTGGAGAGCAAGGATGTTATCGCAATTGGCCTGTAATTCGATGGGTCAGACCGGTCTCCCTTTTTAGGGATCGGGTGGACATGGGCTACCTTCCACAAAGACGGAATCCTATTAGTAGCGTAGGAAAGTCGGTATAGGCGCGTGAGGATGGGAGTCAATTCAGGGGCGCACGTCTTTAGTACCACTGCAGGGATGCCATCCGGTCCACTCGACTTATGGACGTCTAAAAGTCGCAGCTCCCGCCTAACCGCTCGCTGCGTGATGCGGATTTCGGGCAGTGAGCTTTCACACCGTGGGATGGTAGGTAGTGTGGCAGCTCCGGCATCCAAAGTCGAGTTACAGGCAAAGAATTGACCTAGAAGATCGGCCTTCTCCTTTGCGCTGTGGGCCAGACTACCATCGTGTTTCTGCAGTGGTGGGAGATTGGGCTGGCAGAAGTTGCCTTGGGCAGCCTTGGCTATAATAGATGTAATAGTATAGATGTAATAGTAGTATAGATATAGTAGTATAGATATAATATGCGTATTATATTCCTTAATCGTCTCCTCGATTAAGGGATATCCTTTGATCGTCTTTTACGAGACTCACAGGTAAAATAGGGGAAATTCGCATATGTAACAGAAACATTAAATCAAGTTAAAATATATCTAATTGACCTCGTGCAATAACGAATAAATTTAATAGACATTACCTTGATTTCGTCGAATTTTTGGCTCAAATAACATACTTTTATATTGATTTATGCAGAATCGCATGAAAACACAATGTACCTCACAAGTAATACATATTATATTAAATTGTACTAAACATAGTACGATTGCCAAGTCAATCTATTTATTTAAAACATAAAAGATTTTTAATATTGATATAGTCACTATAAGAAGTTGTTAGGTTAGCTATTTACATAATAACTTAATAAAAAAGATCCCTTAAGCAGGGCAGAATGAGTTAACAGACTTGGAATATCATAGATCTCACAACTTTTTATGGTAGAAGAACTCAGTTGCGAGGCTTGGCTTTTTTTTTACAAGTTTTGTTTTTGATGGTATCTCATTTCTTTTTGTAGAAAGACCTACTTATTTTCCTTTCCGGTACCTTCTACTTCTTGAATACCAACAATTGCATGGGATTTGAACCCGCGACACTAGCACGGTACGTTGGTATCTTAACCACTACGTCATCTGCGCAGTCTTTGGCCGGTTGTTACGATTCCCATAGAGAAGCAATGATGCCGACAAATGTATTGTTATTTTTTACAAAGTTACATTTCATTAACTGCAAATATAACTTTGTTATCCTATATATTTATATGAGTTTACAAAATTATTTATGCAGTCAGTGTATCTCGGAAACTGGATGAAAATTATAATGTTTCATAATTTTTCCTTCATTTATACACTAAACACTAATTGTATTCTAAATTTGAAGCTTCTATGTCTTCTAGAAGTGCCTCTTTAATATTGATGATCGGTCAGTCAGTCAGTGAGTGACAAAATTACGAAATTTTGACTAGTTATAATAATTCTTAAACTATTAGTTGAAATTGAATGAAATTTGAAATACACAATGTGTATTACAATGCCTGCTAGGTTACTAAAATTTCAGATTTCTAGTTTTATTAACAACGAAGTTATAGGGAGTCGAAAATGGCCTGAATGGCTTCGAGAAAAGTATGTTACGGCAGTGTTGCGTTTTGCCCGATTTTTTTTTTGCTCGACTTGATAGTCTGGGGGCACTGCCGTGCCCCCAGACTATCACTGACATAGATAACACCAATTTTTTAGGTATCTGGTTAGATCAAAACCTGTCATGGCAGGTACACATAAGTAACTTAATAAAAAAACTCAACCAATATTGCTATGCTCTATATAATTTTAAAAAAGTTGCTAGTTTAAATGCAGTTTTAACTGCTTACCACGCATATGTAACCACTGCACTGCGGTATGGTATTATATTTTGGGGTAATTCTTCAGAAAGAGATATGGCCTTCAAAGCTCAAAAAAAGTGTCTTCGAGTTGTATGCATGATTTATCTACCTAATAGCTGTAAACCCCACTTCATTAATTTAAAAATATTAACTTTAGCTTCTCTATATATATATATATATGAAGTGGCGGCGTTCGTCAGAGAGAATCTTAACTTGTACGAAACTCTTACTAATAGGAGACTACGGAACATTCTAAGATTAAGACAGCACAAAACAGCACTTTTCTCAAAAAGTATTTTGGGTATGGCTCCTCTTATTTATAACAAACTGCCGAAACAAATGTAAGCCGAAAATGCCAGTAATTTTAAGAAAACTCTCAAAAAAGTCCTAATAAATAAAGCCTATTATTCCATCAATGAATTTTTTAATGACAAATGTATATCATGCTGAACTTGATTTAATTATATATAAATTTTTCTCTATAATGTAATATTTAATAAGCCATATACTATAATCTATGTTTCACATGTCAAAACAACGGCTAAACGGAATGAGCAATATGTATTAATGTACTTTTACTTTGTTTATTGTGAATAAATGAATTTGAATTTGAATTTTAAGAGGATCTTCTCATCCAACATACCTCAGTGTTTGAGAACACAGGTCTATGATCAATTTGTGTTACCAGTGATGACTTACGGCATAGAAACGTGATCTCTAAATGTAGGCCTCATAACTAAGCTTAAAGTTACTCAGTGTGCTATCAAGCGTGGAGCGAACTATGCTCGGGATTTCTCTGCGAGATAGAATCTGAAATACGGAAATCCATAGAAGAACGGGTGTAAATGATATAGAACGAAAAATTAGAACGCTGAAATGGTAATAGGAAGGACTATCGCTTGACGAGCCGACAACCATTGGGAAAGAAAGGTTCTCGAGTGGCGACGACGTATTGGACGACGCAGTATAGAACGCCACTCCCCACTAGGTAGACCGACGACCTGATGAAGGTTGCTGGGCGTCTTTTGATCCAGCAGTGGACAGCAATGGCCTGAATGATGATGATGAAATAAAATCTTTTAAAGAAGTTGATCAATTATGCGATTGAATTCGTTTGTCTACCTAAAATTAAGTCAAAGTTTGAAATCGTACATCTCTAGAAACTTCTAGGTAAGGGAAATTATAACTGTTTGACTTAGTAGGTACTAACGTCACCGTTTTACCACCATAACACTCAACACCGCAGTAGGGTTCATCCATTTCACCTGGAAATGTTATGGTCTGAACTGTACGTTTCCAGCCATCATTTCTCCCACGATCGTGCAGGCTCTGAAATAAACTAACTGCTGCTGTATTTTCCGAGCGCTAAAAAACGACTGTCGTAAAATACGACTATGGGATATAATATACACATAATATCTGTGCAAAAGAAGGAAAACTCGAAATGAAACCCTATACCAACTTGTCTGATCAGCATGGTTTAGTATGTCAATTTCCCTCCCATTTTCTTCACGGCTGCTCCGGCCTAGCTGTGCTCCTAATATTGCAGACGTCCACGTGCGGCAGTATCACGTACCATCAGTGTGTCTACTCTTGAATCTCGATTCCAATCCTAAATACAATCACAGCTCGAATTTGAGCAAATTTGGTTCTCTTGGATGCTACACTAGCGCACGATTGGAATCAAATTTGGTGGAACTTTTTTAAACTAAATGAATTCGACTCTTGTCGATTAAATTAAATGTTTGCTACTCCTGACGTGATTTTGACGTAGTTTAAAATCGTTAATGTTGTACAATATCAAGAAAGCGTCTTTGTGGTGATCGAGTTCGATAACGTTATTAATTTAAAGTAAGAAAATACAGCACATTTGGTATAAATAACAACGGCAAACGCGAAGAATTCATTCTCGATTTTGTTCAAGAGTACCCAATATAAGTTTGGTGCGATTGGAATTGAATCGGATTCGAAATTAGAATTGATTTCAAGAGTAGGCCCACTGGTGTGTTATTTCCTTGTTTGCCACCACATAAAATAAAATAAATAGATAATAATACACCATGCGGGTCAGACGAGACATTGGGTTTAATTTTTTGATGTGGATCTCTAATGATTTCATTTTCTTATCAATTGCTGCTCGCAAATGCTAAGCCATATCCACGAAAAAGGAAGGCATGGCCCTTATATTTTTATGTATACTTCTTATCTATGGTGACATCACACATAGGGCAAAAAGTCTTCATATAAAATTTAATTTTCCGGCCGGTGCTGATGCAGTGGTTGGAAAGGCGGCACGGGGTGCTCTCCTTCCGACTGGTGCAGGTTTTGACGGGGCATGGGTGCTTCGCCAAATACCTGCACAAGGTCGTTAGGAGGGAGTACACCATCCTGCCACCACTGCGATTGCGACGAGGACACGGCGCGCCATACGCTCGAGGCCTGCGCGGCTTGGGCAGTGCAGCGCTGTGAACTCGTCGCAATCATCGGTACGGACCTGACGCTGCCGGCTATCGCTAGGGCGATGGTCGACAGCGTCGGGAATTGGGACGCGGTCGCAGCCTTCTGCGAGACAGTGATATCGCGGAAGGAGGCGGTGGATCGCCTGCGCGAGGAGTGCAGCCTCGATGAGGAGATCCGCCGCCGGCGACTGGGGCGGCGTAGGCGCAACTATCTGCACCTCATGCCGCCCTAGCCGAGGCCGCGAGTGACGTGACCGTGTCCGTCACCCGCTGAGAGGCCGACCGCGTAAGGAAAGACCGACGTCCTCCCCGAGGAGGGGACGTCGGTCGATGGGAGGGTACCCCAATTAGGGGTATTCCGTCGGGCCCACCACTGACGACAAGTTAACGCTGCTCCAGTGGTCGGCCCAACGACGAAGGCGACGTGGTTTTTGGGTGGGTCGCGAGAGTTGCGTGCTTAAGCCCCTCTGTCGCTCCGGACGGAGTAGTGCGGAGGCGCGCCGACCGCGACCCACCCACAAAAAAAAAATATAAAACTTAATTAAAATTAAACTCTACTTAACCTAATAGGATAACAATTCCAATACATGCCATAATAATGCAAACAATACGGTTGCTGATTTAATTTGTCGATTTTGTGCGGATCTGAATAAAATAATAAAAATAACATTAAATATATTTTTTAGTATTTGGTATTTGCCCATTCAATATTTGGTAGAAAGTACCGAAATGGTGTTCAGGGGGAAAAGCTTATTACATAATAATATGTTAAATAGTTCATAATATCGTACTCTTCACTATCAAAAGGCATCAAAGTAAGGAATGGAAATGAAATTATTTGTTTTTATTTATATTAATGAACTACCTATTGCTGTTCTTTAGCCGTATGATGTGTCCTTGTTGGAGAAAATGAGATTTAAGAAGAGCACTTTGCTCACAGAAGACACTGGCCTGGTTACATCCACAGTATAGATGAACTCTAGGAGCAGCAAGTATTGCCCTCAAATGGGTTCATCTGCCACTTTTGAAAATAATGAAAAGTTCTACTAAAGAACTCTTATTCAGAGGTAAAATTGTTGGGCTGAGGCCTCCTTCACAATGGTCAGGAAATTGACCTACTGTTCCGCGCTGGTCAGACATATTGGTACTGGATTTTGTTTTGAGTTGCCCTTCCCTTGCATGCTGGGTTAATAGTATTCTTACTCTGTACGCACACGGATTTATAGTGGAATGGTTGCGGTTAAATAAAAGTTGCTTAATTTACAATATTAAAATTTATTAATCTGCACAAAAATATCAACTATTAAGAAGTACGATATTGTTTTGTCAAAACCAATGCACATATCAGTCCCAGCTAATTAAATATTGTGTCTTTGGTTAAGGTGATAGAGTATAAAAATAAGCATGCTAATTAATTCTAAACAAACAAAGTAGCTTATGACCATGAACCTTGAAAAGTGATCGAAGGGTAGGGCAATCAAAAATCAAATACAGACGCGATAAAATCCGTAAAAATAGTTTTATTTACAACTAGCAACCCGCCTTCGCTTCGCTTCGGTTATAGGTTATAGTCGTTTTACCCGCGTAGTTCCCGTTCCCGTGGGAATACCGGGATAAAATATAGCCTAGTTTACGCCCTGATATTATAGCTTTCCATTGGTGAAAGAATTTTTGAAATCAGTCCAGCCGTTTTGAAGATTACCCGGAACAAACAGACAGACAGACAGACATTTTTTTTTAATTGCTATTTTAGGTATAGGTGTCGTGCAAATAACCGTGTGAGCATGAAAAAAGCCTATTGTTTTGACATTACAAACAGACACTCCAATTTTATTTATTGGTATAGATGTGTAATACTAGCGTAAACATTAGAGTTCATTAAAATACTGGAAAATGTAATATAATGTAATAAAATGTAAATATCTTGCGATTAATATTCAAACACATTATAAAGATAAGATATAATGCTTAAAATAACATCTATCTTCTAAGTTCTGACAACATATTGGATATTTCGTCCAATTATTAACAAAATGTTCGTGTTCATTTTCATCGAAGCAAGTTCTACCATTTTTATTTGTCTTTTTGCCTTCCTGTTTCTTCTATACGTATTATCCTTCAATAGCGTGATAAATGTGATAAAAATTTGCATATAGAAGTGCAAGTGAAGCAAATGAACTAATAAAATAACAACACCTCACAATTTTCTTGGTTCTCCATCAAAATGCAGTTAATACAAAATGTTACTCTGTGTATTAAACAGATGAAAAATGAGTAGGATATATTTCCACGAATTTCACTAAGTTTTACGTTCCTTAAACTTTCCAAGATCAGTTCTCTAACGTTAATATCTATACTCTATACTAATATATAAAGCTGAATTTGTTTGTTTGAACGCGCTAATATCAGGCACTACTGTTCCAATTTGAAAAATTCTTCCAGTGTTATATAGCCCATTTATCGAGGAAGACTATAGGCTATATATATCATCACGCTAAGTCCAACAGGAGCGGAGCACCAATAAAGAATGTTTCAAAATCGTTTCGTTTTTCCTTTTATACGTAAACGGTTAAATTTTCGCAAAAATCATGTGTGACTGAATCGTATTATTCAAAAATATTTTCACCTTCTACGTAAACAAAGACTTAGGTTAAAGTTAGCGTTAGCCTAAAGTATCTATACCACGCGGACGAAGTCAAGTATAAAGGTACAATAACAATTAATATGTATTTCTACTTTTGTGAATTAAATAAATTAGAAAATCCATGTATTAACGTCATCTGTAGATGTGGTTCTGAATGATGTGAATAAAATCTTTTCTCATAAATTGATATCAATAAAATGAGATATTTTTTTCTTTAAAATATTTCAGAATGTAATTAATCATACAGCGCAAACAACCTCAAGCATTATGGGATCGACTTTAACGCAGACTACATAATGTCCAATTTTGTGAAACCAAATAAATAAATATTAAATTTTGGTCTCATGAAATATAAATATTATGTTCTTATTACATGCACCAAAATTAATATACTTAAATGAAGAGATAATACTGGTATTTCAAGTATAATTCATCAAGTACGGCTAAATTCAAATTCAGTAAGTTGTATACAAGATAAAAGGTCTGAAAATTAGACTTACTTTAAGCGGTAACTTTTTGTGCGATGACAGAATAAGAATACAATTCACCACTCCCTATCCTACTCGTAGTGTCGTAAAAAATTACTATGGAGTGCAATATGCTTAAAACATTTATTGTCTAGCAATAAAGGAAAATTCAGAAGATAAATCTATGCCGACCCGCTGAAACAGTATGGTGTAGTAGGTATCTCTTATTTGCCTCTTAGTTCAAATAACACTTTTGTTACGGATTTTATCACGTTTGTATTTGATTTTTGATTGCCCGATGTTGGGAACACTTTTCATCATTCGTGGTCACCGAAGGAGTTAGATATCTCACGTCCAATAAAACATTCTCATTACAGACATTTATATATAACCGCTACAGAATTAGTTATTAAATTTTGATTCATATTTTTGATACAAATCTATTGTATATGTATATAATTCCTGTATAAAAAACGTATTATATTTAGTCAGTTATGACTACACATTATATTTATGGTAATTATTATCATCATCATTATCATCATTTTCCTGCCCTCGTCCCACGCTAAGTGGGGTCGGTACAACATGTTTTTACCTTCCATAGCCTCCTATCAGCCGTCATATGTGCACTCACTGCTTTCATACGCATATCTTCTTTCACGCAGTCCATCCATCTCTTTTTGGGTCTCCCACGCTTCTTTTGTCCATCCACAATCATATTGACAACCCTCCTTGTCACATGCCTTTCATCCCTCCTCATCACATGTCCATACCATGACAATCTCGCGCTCCTAATCTTCTCTATCACTGGTGCCACTTTTAGACTTCCCCTAATATACTCATTTCTTACTTTATCTAACCTTGTAACCCCACGCATCCATCTTAGCATTCGCATCTCTGTAGCATGCACTCTTCTCTCATCCGTCTTTTTCAATGCCCAACATTCAGATCCATACATAGCAACAGGTCTGATGACACTCTTGTATATTTTCCCCTTAAGTTTGAGAGGCAACCGGGTGTCACAAATTGTCCCCGAGACCTGCCGCCACTTCATCCATCCTGCATTCATTCTACTATTAATCTCTCGGTCAATGTTGCCATCGTCGTGGAGAAGCGAGCCTAGATACTTGAAATCTAATCTATGGTAATTATTATATCATAACAAATTAATAATTGAAACCTAACTAATACAATATGCTACCACCTGATCAAAACGCGGCCAACCTTAAAAAAAGCCGACAAAAAAACTCAGGAGAGCATGATACTCAATTAATACTGACTTTTAAATGAGACTTATTTTATCTTACTATTTTTACCCTGCTATGGCAACGCCAAATGAGGGTTATGAATTTGATAGACTATGTCATGTATGCGAGAAACAACATTTTACATTTGTTTTTCCTTTTTTGATATGTAACTTTTTTAATTGCATTAAAACCAGCCAGATACAACTACTTAGTACAGACAAAGATATTTTATTAAAAAATTATACAGGCTATATGTGAGAAGACTTTTACCTAATTATTATTATTCAATTTATAATTTTATTCTCAAAATGTATTGTTTTTGGATGTTTGATGATCTGGATGGATGATGAAATGATGACCAGTCGTCTTTTACGACACCCACGAGAAATGTAAGTACATCTGATGGTGAATACTAACTGACGTACCTCTACCATACCAGGGGGCACAGCCAGAGGTCAGTACCTACCGTAAAGATTTAAGCCTCCAGTTTCCTCGCTCATTAAACGAAGTGCAATATCCAATTGCTCCTTTTTCTTGGGCAAACCATGGTGTAGATACACGCAGTCCGTTCCGTCTAGAGCATCCAAAGCGTGGCACGTGACCCTATAACCCAATATATTCCTTCCCCATCACCATTGAGCCAACCACCATCACTCCCCGAGGCCCCTCGGGGCGCAATGGTGGTCCCTCGTGTAGTTAGTTTTTGTAAGAGTGACGCTATATTTTCCAGTCCACTCAACCGTGACCTCAGCTGAAGCGGCATTAAACACCCTGGTGCCGGCGGCAAAGCATGTCAATATGGCCGAACGGGGCCCTGAACCACTCCGCTGCTTTCTTTTGCTAGAACCCTGCCTCACAGAACGCAGCGATGGCGTCCCAGCTCTTGACACGATCGAGCATCGCCCTAGCGATGATCAGCAACGTCAGTCAACATATTATTCCTACTTAAAAGTCGATTTTTTGTGTGTGTACTATCTTGGACGAGAGAACTATCTGCAGCTTAGCTTACCAATAGTAAATTTCTAAGCTAAATTTTATATAATGATGCGAAATGACAAGCTTTAAATCTAGGTCATTCTGAAATCACTAAGCTAGAACGCAGTCAAATCTTAATCGTTAATACCAACTCATAGCTTGGTAGTTCATAAACGTAGTACTGAGGTCTAATTAATAGGACCATATCAATCAAAATCATTAGAAAATCCCCAGCATCCCTTTAATTAAAAATAACACGAACCAAAGTTTACAAAGATAAATGAGTTTACCCAAAGATAAGTTCGGTGCAAAATTACTTTTTCTTAGTGATCCTTTTTTAATTGACAAAAATGGACGCCAATCTGACATTGTGAGATTAATTAAGCTACGTTTGGCAATTTATAATCGCTAAAATCAGCCGATTTCCTTTAGATAATTCTAAGGTTAGCTTTGTAACTAATTTCAAAAAAACTAGAAACCTCAAATTTGAGAGTATTGTTGGCATGTCCAATATTGTTCAATATTGTGTACGTCGTCTATACTAATAGAGCTGTAGAGTTTGTTTGATTGAGCGTGCTAATCTCAAAAACTACTAGTTCGAATTAAAAAAACTCTTTTAGTGTTGCATAGCCAATTTATCGCGGACGTATATAGACTATTTAACATAACCCTACGGGTTATGTTAACAACTAGTTGTGAAGCACCAATTACATAACCCGTAGGGTTATGTTAAATAGTTACTACACCAATGAAACATATTGCAAAATAAAAAATATAGATTAAAAATACTAAAAAAACACGCCTTCATAGCATATCAAACTAAAGAGTGTAAAATAATTTTCAATATAAGCAGAAAATAATAATGAACGAAATACATATATTAATATTATTGTGAAAAAAGCGTGGGGTGCTCGACTTACGAAAATGTGGCACAAAGCGCCTCACGCTCGACTTACGAAAATGTGGCATAAAGCGTCTCACGCTCGACTTACGAAAATGTGGCATAAAGCGCCTCACGCTCGACTTACGAAAATGTGGCATAAAGCGCCTCACGCTCGACTTACGAAAATGTGGCATAAAGCGCCTCACGCTCGACTTACGAAAATGTGGCATAAAGCGTCCCACGCTCGACTTAAGAAAATGTGGCATAAAGCGCCTCACGCTCGACTTACGAAAATGTGGCATAAAGCGTCCCACGCTCGACTTACGAAAATGTGGCATAAAGCGCCTCACGCTCGACTTACGAAAATGTGGCATAAAGCGTCCCACGCTCGACTTAAGAAAATGTGGCATAAAGCGCCTCACGCTCGACTTACGAAAATGTGGCATAAAGCGTCCCACGCTCGACTTACGAAAATGTGGCATAAAGCGCCTCACGCTCGACTTACGAAAATGTGGCATAAAGCGTCCCACGCTCGACTTACGAAAATGTGGCATAAAGCGACTCACGCTCGACTTACGAAAATGTGGCATAAAGCGTCCCACGCTCGACTTACGAAAATGTGGCATAAAGCGCCTCACGCTCGACTTACGAAAATGTGGCATAAAGCGTCCCACGCTCGACTTACGAAAATGTGGCATAAAGCGCCTCACGCTCGACTTACGAAAATGTGGCATAAAGCGTCCCACGCTCGACTTACGAAAATGTGGCATAAAGCGCCTCACGCTCGACTTACGAAAATGTGGCATAAAGCGTCCCACGCTCGACTTACGAAAATGTGGCATAAAGCGCCTCACGCTCGACTTACGAAAATGTGGCATAAAGCGTCCCACGCTCGACTTACGAAAATGTGGCATAAAACGCCTCACGCTCGACTTACGAAAATGTGGCATAAAGCGTCCCACGCTCGACTTACGAAAATGTGGCATAAAGCGCCTCACGCTCGACTTACGAAAATGTGGCATAAAGCGCCTCACGCTCGACTTACGAAAATGTGGCATAAAGCGCCTCACGCTCGACTTACGAAAATGTGGCATAAAGCGTCCCACGCTCGACTTACGAAAATGTGGCATAAAGCGTCCCACGCTCGACTTACGAAAATGTGGCATAAAGCGTCCCACGCTTTTTTATATGCTATGAAGGCGTGTTTTTTAGTTTTTTAAACTATATTTATATTTCACTTTTTAGTGAATAGCCACCGGAATGCAATTTTTTTAAGCGGATTATTGCATCCGCCCACTGATATCAAGTCACCTGCTCCGGTAGTCGGCCCAACGACGAAGGCGACGTGTCGCGAGGGTGGGTGTGCGCGCTTACCTCCCTCTGTCGCCCCGGACGGAGCTGGGTAGGAGTGCGCTGACCGTAATCCATCCTTCAAAAAAAGGCGGAATATTGCATTGTCATCGGTCTTTGATAGAGGTGCAAAGTTTAAAGAAAATCTAATCGCTCAAAGTAGGGCAAAATCGAGCTCAAAGGTAGATGTTACAAACAAACATACAGGTGAAGCTAATAAAAGCGTGTTAAAAAGGAGGAATTTATTCCGCATTTCACTCTTTCTTACCCTCTCTCTTTCTCTCTTAAGTAACGTAGACGAAGTTACACCTAGTTGTATGATACACCAGGTCACCTAGTCTATACCAATAAATAAAATTGGAGTATCTGTTTGTAATGTCAAAATAATAGGCTTTTTTCATGCTCACACGGTTATTTGCACGACACCTATGCCTAAAATAGCAATTAAAAAATTTTTGTCTGTCTGTCTGTTTGTTCCGGGTAATCTTCAAAACGGCTGGACCGATTTCAAAAATTCTTTCACCAATGGAAAGCTATAATATCAAGGCGTAAACTAGGCTATATTTTATCCCGATATTCCCACGGGAACGGGAACTACGCGGGTAAAGCGACTATAACCTATAACCGAAGCGAAGCGAGGGCGGGTTGCTAGTTATATAATATAAAAAAAAAATATCAGAAATTTGACTTACTATCAGTTGAACCACCAGAACCAACAATACCTTAAAACTACCACCGGGTATACCTGAACAGCTATTACGTTGATCTGCTAGATAAGGGTAAGCTATTAGATCACACTGAGTGGACAAAAGAGTGTCGTTGTTTCAACTCATACACGGCCTAATAAAAGGCAAATTGATGCGGCATGCGCCATGCGGGTGGATCGCCGGTCAGACATATAGGTATAACGTTTTATTTTGAGTATATTTATTTATTTATTATACACTTTATTGTACACCAGTAATGAATATAGAAGAGCTATATATAATGGATACATTACAATGGGCAGACTTATCACTATAAGCAATTTCTTCTAGGCAACCTGTGGATGGAATTAGCACAGGAAAAAAAGGTAGTTGTTGGTGTAACCAAATTTAAATTATTACATACACACATAAAATATAAATACTAAATACATATCTTATATCTTTAAACGAGCAATTCTTGTAAATATATATATATATTCAGGATCTCGGAAACGGCTCCAACGATTTTGATGAAACTTGGCATACTAGAGGTTTCGGGTCCAAAAAATCGATCTAGATAGGTTTTATTTATAGAAAATGTTGTTTTGTCCGTGTTTTTAGCAAAATAAACAATGATATTAAATTTTAAAAGAATTGAATTCAAATTTCGTTGTCAACGTCATGAGTTGCGATAGCTCAGATGGGAAGTTGACAGGTTTTAATTTTGGTATTTTTTCAATCAAACAGCGTCCGTTCGAATCTCGGTGTTATTATTATTCTCTTTTTGTAATTTTTTTTATATATTTTTCATTATTTATTTTTTATTAATATATATCTAAATAAATTCGACAAAAATACAACAAAAATATTCCGAGCGAAACTCGGTCAACCAGATATTGTCAATAATATAGGAAATAATATATAGAATGTAAGTAGTCAGTGACTAGCAGTGTAAGTTTTACAGTCCTAGATAGTGTCTTCACCGTTTTTTTTTAAGTTCTAATGATTCAGGATGCTTTATTTCTTTCGGCAGATCATTCCACAAACGGATGGCAGTTACGGGGAATGATTTACCGCTGTAACATGTAGAATGTTTTGGTGATTTAATTGTAGATTTAGTGAGGATCTTAAACCATCTACTTTCTCTTGAACAGATGTTATAGGATTTTTATATCCCTTAGTCGTCGTAGTAGTCGTTACTCCGTCACCACTCGGAAAAAGAATATACCCTTTATAAATAAATATAACAATATGTTCATTTGTAAAGGGCATATTCTTTTTTTTTATTGCCGATGGTGGCAAACGAGGAACCAGCACACCACATGAACCTTTGCAATACCAGGGGCACAGCTAGACCGTTGCCTACCGTGAAGAAAATGTTCTTCTTCAACCTCGTTTAACCCTAGCTCACTAACCTTATTTTTGAGTAACAGTGTAACTAACCATTCGTCTGTGAGACTACGAAATAAAATATCAATATATCATTATACAGGTTTATTTTTATAACAAAATAGATTACATAACAGTTATATTTATCAAACTATTAAATAATTAAATTAATACTGAAATCAATTCAACCGGTACAGCTACTGTATATCGGAATAGTGTGCTCGCCACAAATGGCCTTCTTACTACCCTTGCAGAAGTATTTCGTCATACGACGTTTCTTGGACGGGCAATAGCTGCAAATTTTCCGGTTTCTTGACAGTTCTTGGGTACTACTTTCTTGACAATCATCAATTTGCAGACTTTCGGCGATAAATTGTTTTAAATTACGCTGCAAAGTAACTGTATTATACCGCTCACGAAGGCAAAGTTTCATAACATCGTCTGCTATTTCTAATGCAAAAACTCTAGGATTTGAGGGTTTTTTATGATGCCGAATCTCGTTTGATACATGCACAACATATGAATTTACGATGGCTAGATTTAGAATACCATAAAACAAGCACAGCGGCCACCGATTCGTTTTACGGCTAGTACTCATCATCATCATCATCATCGATTGAGCACATCTGATCCACGGTGTCGACTGCTCCTTTTGTGGAATTGTAGAACTCAATGATTTCGGGTCTACAACTAACATTCTATTGTGACCGCGACGTAGGATGACGAATTCATTGTCAAAAGAGACAGAAACATTTTCATCACTTTCATCAGTATCGGCGTGTATTTCTGTCTCATTATCGTTCTCATCCTCAGAATCTGAATATTGATATTGATGGCCGGGTAATGATTCCGCATCAGATTCAGCCAGCCATTGCATAATTTTCTCCTCATGACTCCTTAAATCGATCTAAATGTGAAAAAATAAAATAAACAAATTAAAAAATCCCCACTATAAATTCAACTGTAACATGTAAAAAATAACCTTTCATGGAAATCTTTTGTACAAATTTAATATCAGTAATTTCTATGTAAATAAAGAATAAAATAAGTACTTTGTTTGTAAAAGCAATGTCAACAATATTGAAATTAGGACTTACATAACTTGGATAAAAAGTTACACAATTACTAACTTTTCGTCCGTTAGGCGACGGCAAGGCGAGATCTCCCAAACTAATTATGGTGCGTCTGCAATCAGTGCTTATAGGTGATTAACTTCACTATTTAAGAAGGTATTAAAAGAGGGCGGGGCGGCGTGTAACGGGAACGTATCGGAATTGCAAAAGTGTAAAGTGCGCGTAGTCCATTAGACGAATGGTTAGTGATCTAGGGTTAAACAAGGACATGTCATAGCGCTCGGGTAACAGCAGCAGGTAGTTCATTCCAGAGCCTGCACGTACGTGAGAGAAATGATCGTTGGAAACGTACAGTTGAAGACCATAACCTTTCTAGGTGAAATGGATAAACCCTTCTGCGGTGTCGAGTGATATGTTAGTAAAACGGTGACGGTGGTACCAAGTCAATTCTTTTTCCACTAACAAAATACATTTACAAGCAATACAATAATGTTAGTAATTAATGAATAATGAATACAATTATAAAAGAATGAATAGATCACGTCAGATGTCCTGTTACAAAACACACCATAAAAATAAAGAGCGTTTCGTTAAACGCTACTAATTAACCGCTACATGTTAATTACCAACTCTGTAATCTCTGTTTTGCACGATAAGCTTGATTTAACGATACGATTTGAAAGCGGCTAGTCTACGTGATGAGTTACTAATAGTAATTTGTACATTACTAGCAAATAAATATAGTCTGGTCAATCATCATTGACCAGACTATATTTGTTTTTGATATGTGATACCAAAAAATACGTACTCAAATTATTAAAAATTAGCAACCAGCCCTCGATTTGCTTCAGTTTCAGTCACATTATTTATTTATTTATTTATTTATTTATTATTAATTTATTGCAAATACAGGTAATTTTCACATTAGTTGTTAGTTACTTCTATGTTTAGTATCACTGTATTTTACCTTTCAGCGTGCAATGTGTTACATAACAAAAAAAAAAAATATAATACATATGAAATATTCAATTACATACAATTAATTTAAACTTATATTGAAATTTTTAAATTTATAATGTCAAGTTTACATAAAGATGTCAAAATATTTATTTACAGATGTCAAAGTCTCATAAATATGTATTGAAATTACAGTTGGTCAAAAAGATATTCATTTATCGAATAATATGTTTTTTCTAATAGTAGGGCCTTTATTTTAGATTTAAATGTCTTAATCATTTTTATCTCCAGGATCAATTTGGGTAATTTATTATACACCTTTGAAGCCATGCACAGTATGCTCTTATTGTGAAATGTTGTGACATTTCGAGGACAACTTATTTTCAGATTATGTCTTATACTATGAATTTTATCAAATAAATGTAAATTTTTTCTAACAAACATAACAACTTCAAGGATGTACATGCATGGTAATGTCAAAATTTTATGTTTAATAAAGAAAGGTTTACAACTATCCATTACTTTTAACCTACATATGGCCCGTATGCATTTCTTTTGTTCTTTGAAGACGTGATCTCTATTAGCAGAATTTCCCCAAAAAATAATACCGTAATTTAGTATGGGAGCTACGTGTCCATGGTATGCTGTCAAAACTGTTGGTGTATTATTTGTGGTTGCTAATTTCTTTAGAGCAAAAGAAAATTTACCAATTTTAGAACAAACAAATTCAAGGTGTGTTTTCCAATTAATAGTATTATCAATATGGATACCCAAAAACTTTGTTGTTTCTACTTCTAAGATTTTTATGTCATTAAATTGGATATTTAAGTCAACTAATTTATTTGATCTATTTCTAAATGTCATTATAGATGTTTTTTGAAGATTAATTTTTAAATTATTCAATGTCAACCAGTTAATAGTATCTTGTAGAGTATTATTTATGTCATTCTCAATCAGTAATTTGTCATGTCCTGTAAAAATAATTGTGCTATCATCAGCAAAAAGAATAGATTCATGGTGTATTACTTTTGGAAAATCATTTATATAGATAATAAATAAAAGCGGTCCAAGCACACTTCCTTGCGGTACGCCAAAATTTACTTCTCTTTTACCAGAAGAATATGTTTGTACGCTTTTTATCGAGGAAGAAAATGTTTTAATAGAGCACAATTTGTTTATTTGTGTGATTTGTGTTCTATTGCTGAGGTAACATTTTATTAATTTCAGTACATTACCTCTAACACCATATGCATATAGTTTATCTAATAATGTTTCATGATGAACGTAATCAAACGCCTTGGTTAAATCCATGTACAAAGCACAAGCTTGCCTTTTATTATCAATGTTAGCAATTATTGTATTTAAAAAAGCATAAATGCCATCATTTATGCTTTTACCCCTCCTAAATCCGAACTGTTGACTGGCAAAAAATCTATTAATTTCAAAATAACCATAAAGACATCTATGAATAACCTTCTCAAAAATTTTAGATATCACAGGTATTAACGCTATGGGTCTGTAGCAATTTATATCGTGTTTATTGTCCTTTTTAAAGAGCGGTTTTATTATAGTTAATTTTAATTCACTGGGAAAAACGCCATGACAAATACATAAATTAATTATATGGCTTAGAACAGATGATATCCCGATGGATACCGTTTTTAGTATTTTTGCGGCAATGTCATCGTATCCGGTGCTATTCGTAGCCTTGAGTGATAATATTATATTATGAATATCCTCCGGTATGGTTGGAGGCATGAATAATGATCCCGAATTTGTACTCATACAAATTTTTGGCGAATTCGCACCTAGTTTGGAAATTCGATCTATGAAGGAGTTATTAAAAGAGTTAGCTATTTCTATTGGATCTCTTACAATATTTCCATCAACCATAATGTACTGCACGTCGTCTTTAGGGATATTAGGTTTTTTATTATTAATTATGTTCCAAGTAGCTTTACATTTATTAAATGCTTTATTTATATAATTCTGATTTTGAGACTTTTGCGTAAGCTTAATAATACTCTTGAGTCTAGAAGATAAATTTATAAAGGCATTTTTATTTTGGTTAGTGCATTTTTTTCTATACTGCCATAAAAGTTGACGCTTGCGTTTACAACAAAGCCTAATACCTCTTGTGATCCACTTAGGTTGAGATACTACAGGATTCTTTATCAATTGAACTGGAAAACATAAATTGTAAAAAAGTCTAAATAGCTCATAAAAGTTACTAAAAGCAGTATTAGGTTCCTCACTATCAAATACCTCACAGAAACTAAGTGAATTAATGCACTCTTTGAATTTTTTAACGTTTTCTTTACAATAATTACGTTTTTTAATATACCAATGTTTGAACGACAAATTTGTCCTTGTTGGTATTTTCAATAGCTGCGCGGTGTGATCAGACAAAGATAAGTCAAGGTTACCCACTTAGTTTCCGTTCCTGTAGGAATATCAGAGTAAAATATAAGTAGGTAACATAGGCATGTTACTCCCTGATATTGTAGCTTTCCATTGGTGAAATAATTTTTGAAATCAGTCCAGTAGTTTCAGAGCCTACTCAATACAAACAAACAAATTTTTCCTCTTCCACCTTTGCAATACCAGGGACACAGCTAGGCCACTGCCTACCGCGAAGAAATTGAAGGGAGTGTGAATGCGTGCAATGCGGTTTGGTAATACTAAACGCAAAATAATAAAATAATCACTAAAACCCACGACAAGCAAACACCCTCAGAAAATTGGACTTCGGGCTCTCTCGCTCACCGAACGAAGCGCAGTAACAAATTGCTACTACTCAGGCGTCGATTTTCTGCGAGAGTGTGGTACTACACCGGACGGACTGACCCGCGGTTGTAGACAACTGTTAAGAGTGTGGTCCTATTACTACGAAATACGACTATGGTATTATCTACTGTCGTGGGGTGGCTCATATCCAACATGAGTACATATTATATAAATATGATGGATATTAATCGTATAATTATTATATATTCATCTTCATTTCAGTTTATATACGTCCCGGCCCTGCTGGGCTCGAGCCTCCTCTACAATAGAAGGGAGATCGACCTTATGCTGGTAAGACAGGTTGATAATGGGTTCTGTTTTGAGATTTTCTACTCTTCCATAGATGTTATATACGTATTGTATCTCTTAGTCGTCTTTTACGACATCCACGGGCAAAACAGGGAGTGGTGAATTGTATTCTTGCTCCGTCACCACACGGAAAAATTATTATATACTACGTAATAATTAATAATTTATAAATTTGCCGAGGTGATGACGATTATTTTTAAGATATTTTGATCATTATTTTAAATAATTATAAACTAACTCAAGAGCTGAAATATATAGATTTAGAATTTTATTTTGAATAGTGACATTAGTTAGAAATACAACTAAAATACGGCACTGAAACGTGGTCTCTAAATTTCGATCTCATAAAAAAGCTCAGTCACTAAATGTGCTTTGTAGAGGGCTATGCTCGGTATTGCTATACGTGACAAAATCGAAAGAACGAGTGTAACCGACATAGCCCGAAGAATTAGCACGTTGTAGTGGTAAAGGATGGGCTAATCGCTCGTCGAACCGACAACCATTGGGGAAGGAAGATTCTCGAGTGGCGACCACGAATTGGCCAACCCCTTACTAGGTGGACTAACAACATTTTGCAAGTCGCAGGGAACCAAGTTGCACAGGTCCATTTTAAGTGGCATTCTCATGAGGAAACATATGTCCAGCTGTGGACATCTATGAGCTGATGGGTGGATGGGATTTCATCGACAAATTGAATCAGAAGTTTTATCAAATATATTTTATGTAAATATAAAGATATAATCAAATAACTTGATTCTCATAGCGAGTTCTAGTTCAATAAACCGTGCAATATTGCTTCAAAGCTTCATTGCACAATTACCAACTTTGATTTATTCTTTGTATTAGATACATCGTTCCGATATAGTTTTATATAATTCTGTATACGAAATATTAAATAAATAAAGAAAGATGTGAAAATATATTTCTGATTTCTAAATTGATGGATGAATAAATTTTGAACAGGAAAAGGGAATGTTAGTGTTTTTATTCAATTTATCTCAGTTCTAATACAGCTCACTGTAGGCTTCGAGGCTTTTCTACAACAAGAATAAAATTGACCATGCTGGATAAACGTATTGATATTGATAGGAACACGGTATCGAATTGAAAGTATCGATACTGTACTCATGAGTAGTATCAATAAAAAAGTATCGTACTCACAAAAGTATTGATACTTCAAAGTATCGAGTACTGAGTACTTTTCTCTATGTCGTGATGAGCATTTTTTAGGAATTTTACCGTCATTAAATTTTTTCGACCCACGTTTTAAGAAGGTTCATTACGTTTGAACTAGATGGCGTTACCATAATCCATATGATCAAATTTAACATGGATAATTTCTCGTGTCCCTAGATATAGGGTTTTATTTCGAGTTTTTCTTCTCTTAGGCATATGTCACCTAATGTCATATGCTAAGTCGTCACGTACCCTATTTTACGTACCCTATGTCACGTGTCATATGCCCTAGTCGTCTTTTATGACACTAACGATCAATGGTGAATAATATGCATATTCCGTGACCACACGGCGAAATACATTTATAATATTTCTTTTAGTTTTCGCTTACTTTTTTTAGTGTTTTTTTTTTATTCATCATCATCGCAGCTCACATACGTCCCACTGTTGGGCTCGAGCCTCCTCCACAATGGGAAGAAATTTGACCTACTATACCATGCTGGTCAGACATGTTGGTATAGGGTTTCATTTCGAGTTTTCCTTCTCTTGCACAGATGTTATGTGCACATTATATCCCATAGTCGTCTTATACGACATCCACGGGCAAGATAGGGAGTGGTGAATTGTATTCTTACTCCGTCACCACACGGACATTTTTTCTTATTGCTATCATTTAATTTTATTTTTGGCCTTTTTAATCAATTGCACAGGAATGAGAGGTTTAAAGTAAAGGGATACTAGCTGCTACCCGTGACTTCATCCGCATGGAATAATTACTCTGGGCTAACGCTAACTTTAACCGGTCACTTTGTTTATGTAGAAGGTGAAAATATTTTTAAATTTAACCGTTTATGCAGCGCACGCAGCGGAAGCTCTAAAAAGAAAACCTGATTTTGAAACATTCATTGGCGTTGCGCTCCTATTGGTTTAAGCATGATGATGTATAAGCCTTCTATAAGCCTTTCTCGATAAATGAGCTATCTCACACTGAAAAAAAATTTCAAAGCGGACCAGTAGTTCCTGAGCTTAGCGCGTTCAAACAAACAAACTCTTCAAATATATTTATTAGTATAGAGTATAGATTTAAAAACACACAATTGAGGAACATAGGGTATAGTTAGACACAAAACTTATTGTGAAACGCCAAAGAATAGTTCTTCGAGAAGAAAACGTAAAGAAGATGAAAATGGATTCATTTCTTTAGTCGTATTATTCAGCTCACGTATAAGGAGGGATAGGGGAATGCAAAGATTAAAACAATATTTATACAACTAACATAATTTACATAATGATATTTAATATTTAAGTAAGTACTATACATATTAATTAATACATTTTTAACGTATTTTATCTTCTTTTAATTTGTATTTTGTTATCCCGATTAATTTAATCAATTAAAAATTTGCAAAAATAAGTACCTATTTATTCTTCCGTCGTCGGGAAGTATTTTGAAGATCAACCCCTCGACATATTCCATCATAAATATGTATATTAAGACATCAAATTTGTTCGAGTATTTTACAAATAATACACATATAAATAATAAAATTCATATTTAACTGGAACGTCACACATGGCACCTTCATCTCCAACGAAATCGGCAAAACCATTAAGTATAGGTCGAGAATTAATAACAAAAATTTGTTTAAAACTGTAATAACGAAGGCATATTGGAGACTTTATTTCTGCCCTGATTTATGGATAAAATAATATAATGATATGTGAAATCAGGATAATCAAATTCAAACAAGATAAAATCTCTAAAAATAATCTCATTCTACAATTAAGTTTATTTAAACATAATAATATTAATCAATGTTCGCCTCGATCCATGGCAAAAATTTAGCAATATCAGTAAATAGAACATAATGTGTAGGATCGCCACGATTTTCACTTGATCTAGCCACAGAAATAGTTGAGAGGCCTCGTAGATACCAACTTGTTCCTTTCTTAAACACCATACCGCCACCACTGTCACTGTTACATACTGAGGTGCCTACAAAGAAATAGACATACGTATTAATAGCAATCAGAAATAAAGAATGTGGGTTGATTTTTTTAATAGTAGTAGTAGTATTCAGCTCATGTACGTCCCACTGTTGGGCCCGAGCCTCCTCTAAATTGGAGAGGAAATTAAACTATCATACTGCGTTAGTCAGAGGGTTTTTCAAGATTTTCTTCTTTTGAATAAATGTTAGACGTCCATACTGTATCCCTTAGCCGTCTTTTACGATACCTTCGGTATTACTACATGGAATAATAAACATATTTACCTCATCAATATTAATTATAATAATATTGTCAGTCAGTCGAATAACAATTTGCCAAAGTAGAAAAGGGGATTTGGACCTTTTTCTACATTACTAGAAATAGAAAAGTCAAAGTAAAATCTTACGCGAAGTCTACGAACCTTCACCACCATATATTTTGACTGAATTAGGCGAGGCTCTTTCAAAAGTAAGCAAAAGTAAGGCAATTTTTTAATGAAAGACACTGGTGCCCGAAATTAGAACTTATATGCAATTTGAAGGGTAAAATTGGAAACAAATAACCTAACTGTAAAGGAACGAAAACTAAAAAGACGGTGCGCTGATCCGTAACTTGTCATATTACTGCTTACCCCCAATTAAGCGTGCGTGGAGCGAAGTTTATTGACTTCAGTTGCAACTTTAATCAACCAAGAAATAATAATGAAAAGTGGGGATATGAAGTTTAGGGTCTGGATATGGATATAAGAATAACATATCGGTTTCGGACAGGTTATTTCGAATTATCCGACAGTTTTGAATAGTTTCAGTTCCGTATATAAGAATTTTAGGAAATTGTAAAATGGCAATGCTAAGCATTGTGATAATAGTATAATTCCTCTTTGGAGATGCTTACGTTTACGCTATCGACTAAAAGATTCCTTTCAGAAATTACATGTAACATTTATATTGAATTCGGCAATGGTTACGGATTAATTTCCATTTCGGATATCCGATAGTTTCGGTTGCGGGTAAGGACCTCTAAAAGATCACTAATAAAAAAATCGTAAAACGTTTGAATTTTAAATTTTTTTAAGCAATATTATCATCGTCATCATCATCATCAGCCAATCGAAATCTATTCTTGAAACAGGTCTTAGGTCTTCAGGAAAATTATATTATAGCCTCATTTGGTGAACTGGCTATCATATCCATACTAATATTATAAATGCGAAAGTAAGGATGTTTGTTTGTTTGTAACGCTTTCACGCTTAAACCACCGACCCGATTTCAAAAATTCTTTCACCAATGGAAAGTTATAATATCAGGGAGTAACATAGGCTATATTTTATCCCAGTATTCCCACGGGAACGGGAACTACGCCGCGGGTAAAGCGACTGAAACCGAAGCGAAGCGAGGGCGGGTTGCTAGTTAGATAATAAAGTTGACTGGTCAACACCTACCAAAACCTGGGTTTTATTACGAATGTGCTGCTGCCCACTCCCATAAAGTTCCCCATTCAGCAGGTTGCAGCATTTTTTTGATAACCTTAGCCGGTTTTTACGACACCTGCAAGGACATAAGGGCTACTTATTTGATTATATTCTTATCTCATTTCCACATAATGAACACCTTACCTTCGCTATAACCTGCACAATAAGTATAGTTTGACGTAAACTTCTCATACAATTCTGAGTATGGGTTGATGCAAGTATCCTGACCCACAACTGGCATTTCTATGAGATTAAGCTCTTCTTTCGAAACACCAGTCAATTGGGAACTCCAGCCAACAACCTGCAAACACATGATCATGGTAATTGAGTGAGAAAATTTTATATGGCGCTTCTAAAATATGTTCATATTTTTATATTTTATGGTATTACTAGCAACCCAGGGCGGGTTGCTAGTAATACCTTCGCTTCGGTTTCAGCCACTTTACCCGCGGCGTAGTTCCCGTTCCTGTGGGAATACCGGGATAAAATATAGCCTATGTTACTCCCTGATATTATAGCTTTCCATTGGTGAAAGAATTTTTGAAATCGGTTCGGTGGTTTAAGCGTGAAAGCGTTACAAACAAACAAACAAACATCCTTACTTTCGCATTTATAATATTAGTATGGATATATGGATTATAACATTGTTTGTGGGTGTCGTAAAAGACAACTAAGGATTTTTACATCGACTCGAGCCAACTCCATATGATGCCGTCTAGTCAAGTATATTTGGTAGTAAGTACCCAAGGATTGGAGTGTCGGGGATCAAATGTCAGTAGAAAACGAACTCTCCGCTACCCCGTAAAAACGTGGCAGGAACCACTGTGGTTTTAGAGGGTATTATAGCTGCATAACTGGCCGGCGAGACCCCAAACCCCCCACCCCCCGTACTAGCGGTAGTGCATAAATGCATTTCCACATCGTGAACAAAATAAAATATGTTCCCAAAGAGGGATCACGTCAAAAAAGCGGCCGGTTATAAAACTATTGCCATAACTTTTGCAATATGTATGATAAAGAGAGTACAGGCTGGTTTTAGAATCACGCTGACTATCGGCGCCGACAGCTCAGCGCGTCGCTTGTCAGCGCTGACGTTCAGCGTGAGACGTTTCAGTATCGCGCTGACCACTGCGGAGTACAGACGCAAAAAAATGCGAAATGCGTTAATTATTGCTTTTTTTGTGACTTAGTTGTTAGCCTCAGATGGCTATGACAACTTTACCCGGACTGATGGGTGAGCGCTGAGGGCTCTCAACCCGATTAAAGTTAAGCGACCGATCCCGAGGGCACCCCCTGTGGGGTACGGACCTCGGCTCGGGGGGTGGCTGGCAAAGTGGGTCTTCCCACGATTATGACTTTACCGCGGCACGATTTCCGTCCCCGGCGGCGGGGGCAGAATCGTGGGTATTTATTTGTCAAGGCCTCGCGGGCTGTGTATGCCTCAGTCTGGGCGAGAGTAATACTGTCGTCGGGTTCGTCGAGGATTAGCCGCGGTTGTTTTATCGCGACGATTTTAAAGGGGATGTAAGAAGCCCTTACCACTAGTGGGTTAGGGTGTGTCACGGCAGAGTCGAAGTCGCTACTTCGACTGAGGGAGCGGGAGCACTGTTTCATGTATTGTCTTAAGGTCGGCAATGATGATCTATGTGAAGATCCAAATTGCGCATGAACCACGGTGCTCCCGTCGCTCGGCGCATGAACCTATTCTGTAATGCCTGTAGCCGATGTAGGCTGTATGGCTTCGCTTGTGTAAACACTACACTAGGATACGTCATGATTGGACGTATACAAGCGGTGTATAATCTAACTTTATTACGAAGGGATAGCTTGGACTTGGCGTATACCAAGCTGTGTAACCATCCTAACACTAAGGCTGCGCGCGCGCGGACTCTACCTATGTGAGGTCCGAAGGTCAATCGTCTGTCCAAGGTCACACCCAGATATTTGACTTCCTTTGTCCAGGGGATGGGTTAGTCGAACATCTTGATCTGTGGTAATTGAGCCGTTGGGTAGAGGTGATCTTTCCACCTATGGAATATTAAATATTAATTATTGCTGCTTTGTATTACCTAAAAAAAAGTTATCGTATAGTGTAAAAACAATATCCTCCCAGGATGTTTCCAGCATCTTTATTTTTATATAGTGCATTGGATGCATCCCACAATTGCTTTCTCAGGCGTACTTCGTCGATCACTCGACTTGTGTCCACATCGCGAGTCGACATGATTGTACACGCTAATAACATCCACTCAGTTCGACACTAAAACACTCACTGAAGGAAGAGGCGCGCGCAGCGTTAGCAACTTGAAGTGGAGTGACTATCATACCAGGGGCGTAAAATTATCGTACATGGATCAAAATTATCGTATTTTTTAGGATAATGTCTATTATAGATAAATAAATCATATAAATTGTAATATTGATATGCATGCAAGTACTCTATAGTTTATCTTTTTTAAACCACCGCTGTCAAATCAACAGAACACTGAAACCCAAATGTTTTACACTTGGTAGTATTGGTAGATGCTGTACTAACCAATAAGAAAGCGTGTACAGCAGGCACTGGATAAAGTTACAGTATCGGCAGTGGTGAAACTTAGCAGAGCGGATCGTAAGAACCAATAGGAATAGAGAACTTGTATTTCCCGGTATTTTCCCAAGATTTTATTGGACAAAATAAAATCATGCTACTGCGATTTAGACTATCAGCGCATGAGTGAAATAATATAAATTCTCAAATTTTGCATCAAGATAGAAATTATCGTACAATCTGCGTACGATAATAATATGCTATCGTACATCGTACGTAGGCACAAAATTATCGTATGTGTACGATAATTATCGTACGGTTCCGAACGCTGGGCGCGCGTGCGCCGATGGCTACGCGGCGCTGACGCGCGACGCGTACTGCCGCTGACCCGTCAGCTCGGAGCACCGCACGCGCTGATACCTACGCGTTATTCTAAAACGCTTCCTAGATGTTCATACATTTTGGCTGTCAGCGCCGACGGTCAGCCAACAGTCAGCGTGACTCTAAAACCAGCCACATATATTTTCGTGATTGGGTTAACAGCAGAATTAATATGATGATGATTTTAATATTTTAACGTATGAAACGTAATAACATACATCATCATCATCTCAGCCTATATACATCATGGGAGGGTACCCCACTAGGGGGTATTCCGTCAGGCCGACCACTGATGATAAGAAACCCTGCTCCGGTGGTCGGTCCAACGACGAAGGCGACGTGGTGTTCGAGTGGGTTGCGAGTGTGCGTGCTTACGCCCCTCTGTCGCCCCCAGACGGAGTGGTGCGAGGAGTGCGCCAACCGCGACCCAACCCAAAAAAAAAAAGAAAAAAGCCTATATACATCCCACTGTTGGGCTCAGGCCTCCTCCAGAATGGTAGGAGGATTAACCGTCTATTCCACGTTGGACAGACGTATTGGATAGACGTATAGATGTTATGTTTATTATATCCCTTAGTCGTCTTTTACAACATCCACGGGCAAGCGAGGTGAATTGGGCTTTTGAAAAAAAAAAAATTATATGTACCTATTTTAAAACTTTATTAATAATAATATTGATATTTAGTGCAGAAAACTTTAAAAAGATTTTTTCTCTTAATTATAAACATTTAAAAATTATCAAAATTTGAATAAAAATCACGTGACAATGAATGCGCTAAGACTGAGTTGTGACGTCATAATGTTAAAGCTATTTTATAACAGTACAGTGTATACAGCTATTACCCATGAGTTGACAATAATATTGGGAATTTACTGCTAAAAAACGATTTTTTGTTACTTATATTTAATTATTTAACAATGACAGCAGAATTAAATAGATCAAAAAATTGTACTTATTATCTCTGTATAAATTGCAATGAGTGAAAACTAATATTATGACGTCACACGCGTTTGGATTAGTTCGGGAGCTGTCGGCGTGTTTTCGTCACTGGATGCAAAAAAATATTTTTATTTTGATATAACTTTTGAATTATTGCGAACCATAAATAAAAAAGAATAGTTTTGTTATAAAATTTAAATATGATCTTTCCATTTATTACAAAAAAAAATCAAATACCTAATTGTATTCTTACTCCGTCACCATGCGGTAAATAACATTATCAACTTTTCGTATAATATTTTATTTTTAAATTACAGCTCCCACAGAATAAAGGGATGACGACACAATGTATTCTTAACCTGTTACCATACATGCAATCATTACCATCGTCATCTCAGCTCATATACTCGTGCGTCCCACTGCTGGGCTCGAGCCTCCTCCACATTGGGAGGGAAATTGACCTGTTATATCACGCTAATCAGGCACGTTGGTATAGGGTTTTACTTCGGGTTTTCCATCTCTTACTGGCAATGTAATTACGACATTATTATTAACTAGTTTATGCCCGCGACTTCTTCCGCGTGGAACAGTTACTTTGGGCTAATGCTAACTTTACCCTGCGACTTTCTTTACATTGAAGTAAAATATTTTAAAATAATACAATTCACGGTCACAGATGATTTTTGCGTTAATCGTTGATGTGGTGCACGCAGCGCAAGCACACAAAGGAAAAAAAAAACATTGTGAAACATTTTTCATTGTTACGCCGCTCCTATTGGTCTTAGCGTGATGATGTATATCCTATAGCCTTCCTCGATAAATAGGCTATCTAACACTGAAAGAATTTTTTAAATCGGACCATTAGTTCAAGAGATTAGCGCGTTCAAACAAACTTTTTCGCTTTATATATTAGTACTAGCTGACCCAACAGACGTTGTTCTGTTCAAATAAAGCGCCACCTACCGAGTCCAATTGTGAATCCAAACCATTCTCGAATCTCATTGAGCACACACAAATTACTTAAATTACTTAAATCCAGTCAACAGATATCGCCATCTGTTAGAATCTTTTGGAGTTAACAGATAATTGTGACTGTCAATTAATTATAGACAAATAATTTGCAATAAAATAAAATTGCGACTATAATTAAAGATCTAAGTTATCCTATGTTTCAAGTTGGAGCAAACTGCACACGGTGTGCAAATTTGATTAAAATCGGTTAAGTAGTTTAGGAGTCCATCGCGGACAAACATCGTGACAGGAGATTTATATATATTAAGATAGATGGAATAATAGATATGCTGATTATACGTACCGAACCCTTTTTTCCAATAATACTCCGAAGACTGGTCTCATTTTCTGGCCATAGGCAAGCTGGTCTAACCCAATCCGTGTACGAAACTGGTTCTCGAAGCTCCAGTATAGCCAGATCTCGACTAAAAATCATTGGATTGTAATCCGGATGAATTACAATGTTTTTCACCTGAAAAATATATGTCATTATCATCATCCCAACTCATATAATGCCTATTGCTGGGTTCGAAGCTCCTCCGCAATAGAAGGAAAAAGTCAGTTGAATTGTGAACCTCCTCATTTATTGAAGTCCGTTAAAATCCATCTTAAACCATATTGTTCATTTAGTAAAACCATATAAGGCTTAATTAAGTAAATAACTGGTAAAAATTGTAGCTCAAAAGTGTTGAAATATTACACTATTCCACGCTAGCTATATTCGACCTTTTCCTTCTTATGGTGGTAAATATCTGTTACAGTACCTTTGTGAACTCTTATGATATTTTTTACTGCCTATGATGGCAATCGACGAAGCTACACACCTAATGGTATGTTGTACTACCGCTTCTGGATCTTAAGCAATACCATGGATAGAGCCAAGCCGCTGCCTTCCGTGAAAAAAGTGCTCTTCTTAAACTTCGTTTAAAGAAGGACATTTTATAGCAGTCGGGGAACACAGCAGCAGGTAGTTCATTCCAGATTTTGTATATACGTGGGAGAAATGATCATTGGAATCATACACTTGAAAACCATAACGTTTCCAAGTGAAATGGATAAACCCTACGGATTTTATGTAAGTAAAATGGTGATGGTGGTACCAAGATAAACATTTACTGGGACTCCCCATGAAAGAGTCGGTAGAGTACACAGAGTGACCCAAAGTAGGATTTGTTAAAGCGTTCGAAAAGCACGCAGCAGGTACTTCATTTGGGAGAAATTATCCCTAAAAACGTTCAGTTGAAGACATAACGTTTACAGATGAAGTAGATGGATCATGGTTTTTTTTTATTGCAAACCGGGTAATCGAGCAAACAATACACCCGATGGTCAGTATTGCTGCCACTCATGGACCTTTGCTAAACGGCTGCCTACCGCAAAGAAAGTGAAGGGAGTACGAATACGTGCAATGAGTTTCGGTGATACTAAAAGCATCACAAAAACCCATCACATGCAAACACCCTCAGAAAGTTGAGCTTCCGGCTTCATGGGATGGAAAAAATAATCATACATTGTTTTTTTTAAGGCAACACGCCGCACTAAGTGGCTGGTACTTTAGGAGTGGTAGGACCACACTGTCGACAGTTATCTGTCTACAGCCGCGGGCCGGTCCGTCCGGGGCAGTACCATGCTCTCGCAGAAAATCGACGTCTGAGTAGTAGCAATTTGTTACTGCGCTTCGTTCGGTGAGCGAGAGAGCCGGAAGCCCAACTTTCTGAGGGTGATTGCGTGTGGAGGGTTTTGGTGGTGCCCTTGGTATCACCGAGCATCAATGCACGCATTCACACTCCCTTCGCTTGCTTCGCGGTAGGCAACGGCCTTGTAAAGGTCCATGAGCGGCAGCAACACTTACCATCAGGTGTACTGTTTGCTCGTTTGCCACCGTTTGCAATAAAAAAAAAAAAAAAAAAAAAACTAAGCAATTCATCTTTGTATCTGGGGGGACTTCATCATCATCATCATCGCAGCCCACATACGTCCCACTATTGGGCTCGAGCCTATTCCACAATGGGAGGGAATTTTACCTACTTTACCATGCTGCTCAGATATGTGGTATAGGATTTCATTTCAAGTTTTCCTTCTCATGCACAGATCTTATCTGCATATTATATCCTTTGGTGGTCTTTTACGACATCCATGGGCAAGATAGGGGGTGGTGAATTGTATTCTTACTCCGTCACCACACGAAAAGATTTATAAACATTAATTACATGTTATCGACAGTAATGCCATACACGTATTCCACTCTTGCCCATGAATTTTGCTATCATCGTAAACCCTTCCAGTTGACCAATTCTAAAACTAAAACAATATTGAATTAAGCCTCAAACTTTCTACCCTTCTGACTTTTGAACCGTAGAATTTTGTAATAACAATAGGGTTTGGAATGTACAAAGGTTTATCAATTGATTCGAGACAAAATTAGCTATGTACACGATCCGAATTCTCACAATTAATCAAGCTCGTCGCTTTTGAACTGTTATCGAGATTCAAAGACAAAGGATGCTCCGTTTAACACCAATCTAATTGATGTTGGCAAGGCAGATAAGTCTTTATTGAGACCTGGAGGATTTATGGGTAACATTTGTTTGTTTTAAATTACTAGCTAGTAAATTAGGCATAAAACCTAAGTTTTATAAGCCTAAGTTACTTTTTAATAGACTTAAAGCAAGTGCCAAGCTAAAAACAGCGAAGTGATTTAGAAGGTAATTATTTAATTGCCATACTTCTCAACTGTTGCTGCAATGTCTTGAAAGCGATATATATTACCAGCGTAAAATTTCATTACAATGATAAATGCAGACACCCATTCGCTGAAAAGATAAAAATTATCTAAAATACTTACAAATTTAATCTGCACTCCTTCAACAGATGTTCTCAAGTTAAATTTACCGAGATAAACAGTCAATGTATTGTTGTTCACACGCCGTTTCGAGTTTTTTCTGGCGACGCAGTGTGCGGCCGTAATAACGTGACGATTCGACACCAGTGTACCCCCACAAATATACTTGAAGTCCACAGTCTGCAATCAAATGTAGACGTTGAAAATACGTTGATTGGGAAGGAAAAAAATCAATTTCAACGAGACATATGCTTCGTTATTATGTTGCCATGTCTTTTTATATTAAAAAAAATCAATCTTGTCTTCTATTTATATTCTGTATAATAATACACGTATGCCTTTTTTAAATACAAGACTCGCGCTAAGAAATTTATTAATAGTATCCTTGTATCGTGAATCCAACACGTCGCAGTATTGGGCTCGGGTCTCCTCCGATATGGGAGAGAAATTGACCTAATACACCACGCTGGTCAGACGAGTTTGCCTTCTCTTGCATAGATGTTATATGCATATTTATCCCTTAGTCACCTTCTACGAGACCACCCACGGGCAAGAGATGGTATGATGAATTGTATTCTTAGTCCGTCACCACACAGATTGATATCGTGAAGACTGCAAATATACAATTAAGGGATACAGATTAAGCCTAGAATCATTTATCGATCGCACAATGCATTGTCCTACGTTGGAATCGAAAGTTGGCACGTGGCACGAGAAATCAATACTTAGATAACTCCACCATCTGTATATTTGCATAATAAAAATAATAATCATCATCTCAACTCAATACGTCCCACGGCTGGGCTCAAGCATTGTGGGACGGAATTTGACCTACTACATTACGCTGGTCAGTCACGGCGGCATAGTGTTTTATTTCAAGTTTTCCTTTTCTTTCGTCGTTAGTATTTGCATATTTTATCCTTTATTCGTCTTTTACGGCACTATATATATATATATATATGCACACACAGGCAAGAGACGGATGACGGTGTTTTGTGCAAACCAGTGTTTTTCGTCCGGACCCACCCCGTACTCCGCTCGCTCCGGTGTATGCGTTGGCGCCCGTCGTCAGCGGATTCACCGGGGGCTTGTCGCTGTGCCTCAAGATCCCGCTACGCGCTTAGGTCGCGAAATAACTCGTATCCTTTAGCAACTTAGCATTAGCAAAAATGAAAAAAGGTCCTTCTCAGGGCCACCCATTGCCTCCTTCTATCAAGAAGACTCGCCCGAAAAGCCCGACGCCCGTCGCCGGAGGACTTGGAGGACACCCGAGCACAACCCACCATCGTCGTTCGCTCGATAGTATCCAACCTACCACTAGCGCCACCGCGGCAAACGTCAGAACTACAGAAGTTCCACCGATGTCCACTGCAAATAGCGCCATATATAAGCAATTTAAACCGTTGCAAGCTCGACCCTTAACAAATAAATATCCGCGGTTCCGCCCTCGCCGTCGAGGTGCGAAACCGCGCCGCGCAAAAGTCACTACTAAAAATGTGGGCACGCCCACTTTGCCTCCAGCGACGCCCCAAGCCGAGGTCCGTTCCCCACAGGGGGAGCCCTTGGGCGATGTCGCTTAGCATACTTTTCTCCGGGTTGAGAGCCCTCAGCGCTCACCCATAGTCCGCGTCAAGCTGTCAAGGCCATCTGCGGCCAACAGCTGTACACACACAAAAAAAAAATGCAAGCTCGACCTCGCACTGAGAGTGAATCAAGCAGCCAAAGCGAACACTACCGCCCACGCGCCGCAACACTTTCGGCTGCGCTACATGCTCCATCCACATCGGCTGCACCCGCGCCGTCACGTAACTCACCGCCGCGTACATCGGCGGGTTTTACTCATATTGAATCTTCCGCACCACAGTCGACCACCGTGGAACAAGCGAGACTACCATCTGTGGACTCGCCGTTAATAGCGCCCGTCCCAATGAGACCAGTCGCAACCTACGCTTCTACACCTGTAGGAACCGCGCCGTGCCCACGTACCCCGGGCACCATGCCCAAGGAGCGAGTGGGAGTTTTACTCCAATTAACCCACCCCAGGCGTGTAATATAATTGCCACACGAGGCAGCTTAGCGCCAAGGAAAAAACGATCCCCGCATAAACCTCGGTACCACGCTGGTCAGTGGGCGAACTACCAAGATGTAGTTAGGGAGTTACCGGCGTCGTACTATGACACCCGTGGCTCTGAAAGCTCGGTTGAGCGCTCGGATTCTTCGATCGCCCCGGACTCTGACGCTGCGAGCCGCGACAATGGCCGCAAACATTTTTCCAGCCACCATGACCCCGCAGACATCACAATCCATATTAGCAGGAAAAAAATTAAAAAAATTCTTCCTGCTTCCTCATCAGCTTCTGAGCACCCTCCGGCCAGCCGCCCCCGCAGACGCAGGAGCACCGACGAGGATCCTCCTCGTCGCAAAGCTCCAAGCCAGGGCAAAAAGGAGCTGCGCTGAGGACTCTGCGGTTCCGCCAACACGCCCCATCACCTATGTAGCTGCCGCTGCCACCACTACTGCTGCTACCACCACCACTGCTCCGGTCCCTGCAGCAACCACCTCCGCTGCCAACCCAGCAGGAGTCGCCCAGGTGAGTCACCCACCACCTACTACCGCTAGGAAAATAAGATTTCCACCTTTAGTGGTCGAATCATTTCCCAACTGGGCTCACCACTTAAAAGAGATAAAGCGGAGGCTGGGCAGAACCGCATATGCGCGCCCCTACGGCAAGGGGATGCGGTTTACACCAGCCGACGAACAAGAATACCGTCTGATCCAGCGTTACTTATCTGACCTGGAGAAAACAGAGAAACTCAGCTGGTTCTCATACTCGCTCCCAGAAGAGCGTAGCTTGAAAGTGGCTATCAGGGGGTTACCCCATGATGTGGCCCCAGAAGACGTAGAGGAGGAGCTCCGTCAACTAGGATTCACACCAGAATATGTGAAACCCATACGCGCCCGTGGCGAGAGACCAGGGTGCATCCTATTCGCTACCTTGAAACGTGAACCACACACCTTACCTGGCATCTACGAAGTCTCAGAACTTCTGAACGTCCCGGGGGTCAAGGTGGAGGTCTGGCGGGGACGCAGGAAACCAGCCCAGTGCCATAGGTGTCAAAGGTTCCGCCACTCGAGCTTCCAGTGCCACAGGGCACTGGCTTGCGTGCGATGTGGGGGCGAACACGCGGCCAAGGACTGCCAGAGACCCAGGGAGGACCCCCCAACATGCGCAAATTGCGGTGGGGAACATCCAGCTAATCACATCAATTGTCCGATGTTCAGGTCCGAATCCAAGAACCGCAGGACTGGCACGCTGGCAACCTCAGAGAGTAGACGCCAAAGGAACCCACAGGAACCAGCCCAAGTACGCTCCCACCCCACGGGTGAGACCTCACAGGGTCCCTCACTCATGGCTGAGGCAAACGACCCCACGGACAGGGGAGCTCCTCTCTCAAGGAGGCGGAGGAAAAAAAGGGGGAGGACCAAGTTGGTGACGGACTCCTCAGACCCCCCGTCAGAGGACAAAAGGCCACCGTCCAGAGGACCCATGAAGTCAATTATGAGGCCACACTCCAATGTACCTACCATGGAGAGTAGACCAGAATCCGCGGCCTCCTCACTCCAACAAGGGGTCAAGCCCCCACGGAGGGACAAGTCCCCAGCGGTCCCCGCAAAAAGCGGCAAGAAAAAGAAGGCCAGAATAGCCGACCAGCCTACCCAACCAGCGACAGCCAGGAAGGATCTGACCACACTAGAGCTGGTAATTAGTTCTCTTCAGTCTATAATGGTAGCACTGAAGAAGGAAAACGTGAGTGAGGAATTCGTTAACTTAATGCTCACAAACGTCCAGCGTATTATAGACATTTCACATTCGCGGATAAAAATCTGAGAATCGTACATTGGAACGCTCGTGGCCTCAAGTCAAAGGTCACCCTCTTCCGCCTCCTGCTGCAGGAACAGAATATCGACGTGGCGCTAGTAAGCGAGACCTTCCTGGGACCTGCAGACAAAATAAAATTCCCGGGATATCTCATTTACAGGCAGGACGAGAAATCCAGTCGTACAGTTAGCTACCGTGGCTTGGCAGTAATCGTCAAGAGACGAGTCGTGCACCAGCTAGTACCCACACCATCTCTATCTTCCATGTATGCACTTGGGGTCGAGATACTTCTTGGTAGTGTCCCTCTCCAATTGTTCGCAGCATACAAACCACCAGAACCTATCATACTGGACACAGCGGATATAGATGCCCTTCTCGGGTCACCCCAACGAGCAATCATTGCCAGTGACCTGAACAGCAAGCATCCGGCCTGGAACGCAAGCACTCGGAATACTTCAGGTGCACGACTCCATCGGCTAGCTGACTCCTGGGGGTATGTGGTCATGGGCCCGGAGGTCCCAACACATTACCCGGGCAACACTGCCCATACCCCTGATGTGCTTGACATTTTAGTCTCAAATAACATCAACTGCCAGGTCACCCAAACTGTACTGGACGACCATTTGCTATCAGACCACCAGGCGGTACTTGTTACGCTGAAGGAACACCCAGCCAGTACCGCCCCTCCAGCGCCACGTCTGATCACGGACTGGACAACCTTCAAGGAAGTGATGACGACCACCTCACCAACTCGGCCAGTCAGCTCCGCGGCCGATGTAAACCTATTAGCCAACGAGATCGCCTCAGCGCTAACCAATGCGCTTGCCACTGCCAGAACAACCCAAGCTCCTGGAAGGAGGCTTCCGAAGCTTCCTTTCCAAATACAAAAAATGCTAAGGGAGAAAAGAAGGCTAAGGAAAGAATGGCAAAGCCACAGATGTCCCTACTTCAAAGCAGATCTCAACCGGCTCGCGGAGAGAGTAAGGGCCGAGTTGCAGGACCTGGCCACCGAGAGCTGGGAACGTTATATAGAAGACACCTCCGGCAACTGGAGCTCCATACATCGACTCTGTCGCCGACTCACAAACACTCCAGCTCCGGTGCGCCCTCTACTCCACGGCGACGGGACCTTAAGGTATAGAGCAGCAGACCGAGCAGAAATATTTGCAGATCATCTCGAGCAGCTGTTCAGGCCAAACCCTCCTACGAACACTGATCCCGAACAGGCAGCCGCTGTAGGCAACGAACTACTCGATCTTCACTACGAGTTAGCTATGCCAATGGCCCCCGAGGAAGATCACATTTCCTTTTCTCCAAACGCCGTACGCAGCATGATAAAGCGGCTGAAGCCGCGGAAAGCCCCAGGACCCGACGGGATTCCCAACACAGCGTTACGCCACCTGCCACACAAGACCACGGCATCTCTTGCCAGGCTATTTACGGGAATCCTTCGGACGGGAGAGTTTCCTGCGGCCTGGAAGGAAGGCCGAATTATCATGCTACCCAAGAAAGGCAAGAATATATTGCGGCCCGCTAGCTATCGCCCAATAACTCTCCTCTCAACAACGTCCAAGTTGTTCGAAAAACTCCTACAGCGGCATCTTGCACCCCATATTACTCCAAGACCGGAACAGCACGGGTTTAGGCCTGAACATAGCTCCACACTTCAACTGTCGAGGGTACTGCACCGGATCACGGCAACTCACAACAGGAGCGAACACGCCGTTGCAGTATTCCTCGACATAGAACAGGCGTTCGACAAAGTATGGCATAACGGTCTGCTGCTTAAGCTGTCACGTACATCGACACCCCGTCGCATCGTGAGGGTGGTCTTCTCCTTCCTCACCGACCGGACCTTTAGAGTGGTGGTGGACAGGGAACTATCATCCCTCAGAAAGGCCGCGGCGGGCGTTCCGCAGGGCAGTTGTCTTTCCCCACTCCTCTATGCCCTGTACACTAATGACTTGCCAACCATCCCAGATGTCGACCTTGCCTTATTTGCCGACGATGTGGCCTTCATCTCGTCAAGTCTGACTGCCCAGCACGCTGCACAAAAAATGCAGCGTGCCCTCAAACTTATTCCACCCTGGCTGAATCTATGGTGGTTAAGGGTTAATGTGGGGAAAACACAGGCCATCACCTTCAGTAGGAGCCCCAAATTCCCACCACCACACAAACTACAAGATCAAGACATTTCCTGGCGCCGTTACGCCAAATACCTGGGCGTCACATTGGACAGCCGACTCAACATGTCCAAGCACGTCACCACTGTTGCAGCCAAGGCACGAGTCGCAAGAGGCCTTCTATATCCTGTTTTTGCTTCCCGTCTCCCGACTCGTACTAAGCTGGGAGTCTACAAACTATATATACGCCCACTCCTAACCTATGCTGCCCCGGCTTGGTACGGGCTGGTTAGCCCGCACAACATCAAGCGCCTTCAGGCTCAACAGAACCTCTCCCTCCGTGCCGTCACTTCCGCACCATATATAGTGCGAAATACCACACTCCACCGGGACTTGCGTATGTAGAGTGTCCAGGAATTCGCCCGCACCCTAGCTGCAAACATGTTCGTGAGAGCCGATGCATCCTAATGGGACCACTTACGTGGGATCGCCCCCTTGCACGCTCGTCCTCCAGAACTTCACCCTGGCGAACGTCCCTTTCCTAGGGACTTCGCCAGGTCCTAACACCAGCTGCTCACCAACTAACATCTTCCTGCCTACTATCCTAGGATAGCAGAGCCAACCCCTACCTACCAAATCTCCCATTCCTTCCGTTATCCCAGGCTCGTCATCCCAACGAGACCACTCCTTCGCGGCTCACAACCGTGAGGATGACCTGTTGTGCGACCAACGCCGCGGCCGCTGCCTCCTTTGCATCTGCGTGTATTATTATTATAATACACGCATCATGCTTGGGGTCACCGGTCTCGGCGTGAGGCCGCAAAGAATCATATATTTAGTCGCCACCACCATATCATCCAATTGGACGTCGTATCCGTTGGTCCCTCCCGCGTAAAGTCCCCGGTAGTCGCTGGTCGCCCGGAGCTGGACCTCCCCCGGGGTCACCGGGGGTCTCATCCGGCTCGGGCTGACCGCCTCCGGGCGTGAAGAGTGGTAGGGACCACGGTCAATTAATCCCAAGGACACGTGGCTTTTTAGCCACGGCGTAAGCAACCGCAGTCAGAGGGCTCAGCCCTGATACTGCTAAACCCATCCCCTACGGGATGGTGAAGACACAAAAAAAAAAAAAAAAGAGACGGATGACGAATCATATTTTACTTCGTCACCATACGGAATGCTTTATTAATAAATATAAAAATGAATGTTTATCTGTATGTCCTTTATAGACTCGTGAACTATGCAACAACAACTCCATGATCGCGAGCAAGAATCACTACTTAACGACATTCAGTTGTCTGGCGTAATAGAGACAAAAGGAGAAAACCCTATGCACTTGTTTATTACTATTGCAACTAAACTTGGTATACAAATCGGCGAACATGACATAGTTCACGTTAAACGTGTAGGCAATCTGTTGCGAAATCGGCCTAATAGTGAGGCTGAGGACGCATCTCGTCCTCGTATCATCGTTGTCCGCCTGGCGAGACGTGCTATGCGAGATAACCTATTAAACGCTGCAAGAGTACGTCGTGATCTAACCAGTGGGAATTTACAAATTGTCGGACCATCCAATCGCATTTACATAAATGAACGCCTTACTAAATTTAATAGGCAATTATTTTTCAATGCGCGACAAGCGGCAAATCGGGCAGGCTGGAAATATGTTTGGACCAGAGATGGTCGTATACTTGCCCGTAAAGGAGAGGGAAAACCTACCCAACACGTTCGAACAGAAACAGATTTAACACAAATTTTTTGCAACTAATTAGTTTGTTATTAATTGTTCTAGTTAATACTTTAAAGCCAGTGTTTAATAAAATAAAGTTGTTCGCTTGGGTTATGTATGTGCTTATTTTATTGTGTGTGAATGACTTGAATAATACTTTCTCTCTAATAATCATATTTTGGTATTGTCATATTCGTAATATCGTTACTCAATATAATATTAGTATATTTCCAATTCTGCATGTTTTTGTAGTTATTATTTTTAGTTATTTCTCAAGTTATTCAATTGTGGGGCATATAACGCACTGTAATCTACTTATTTTTTTTGTAACTGTCTGCCTTAATTTTTTAAGTCTTTTTTTGATTCGAGGGTATTTAAACTTTACTGCGTTGCTTTTAACTTTTATTTGTATAGATCTGTTTCACATATTTTATTTAAAATTTTATTGTAATAATGTTTTATTTGTGTTGAGATTGGATTGTCTACCTGAAAATTTCTTTAGTGTTTATTTTATTATATTGTATTTGAACTATCTGTTACTTTCCACTTTTATTAATTTAGATCAATTTTTTGTATCCTATCCGGGTATTTTACGTAATAATAATTTATGTCTTATTAATGTATGGCTTATACGGTATTTTTGCGGAAGGTGTGATTCGTTTGCATTGAGATTGGGGTGTTTAGCCTATTGCGATCCTAAATTATTATTTGGTAATAAATGACTACAAAGTACTTAAAAGTTGGCTTCTTGAATGTTGGCTCTCTGGGAACTAAACATGATGAACTGGTGGTGGCGATTCAAGAACAGGATTTTGACATCATTGCACTTAATGAGACTTGGCTGAGGGCTAGTGAGGAAGGTCGAGCACCAACCGTACCTGAGTATCGCTTGCAACATATACCACGCTCTTCGTCTGTAAAACGAGGAAGGGGCGGCGGAGTTGGTTTTTACTCAAAACGCGGGCTCAATACTCGCATTCATTTGCACCCTATTGATCCGTTCCATACCTCCGTCGAGCAGATGTGGCTCACTACTACCATCGCAGGGACTAAGTTGGCAATCGGTACGGCCTACCGCCCACCATGGCAGGACATTGACGTCTTTTTGGATGCGCTTACGTCTACAGTAAGTGCATTGTCAGATTGCCAGCAAATGATTTTAATGGGCGACTTTAATGTGAATGTGCTGAGGGAGAAGGACCATAAAACAGAAAAACTTAAATTATTTCTCGGGTGCATGGGTCTTACTCAATTAGTGCAATCACCTACACATACCACGATACATGGAGACTCTCTGATAGATCTTGTCTGTTCTAACTCTGATGCGCGATCTATCTCCGTAAAAGTAATTCCTGACTTAGGGGCACACGCATTGATAACAGCGGAGTTCAACTATATACGTAACAAAACCAGGCCAAAAACTATTATCTTCCGGCCTCTTAAAGGTATACCGCTGAAATCTTTAGAGGAGGACCTTGAGTTAATTAACTGGAATGATATTACAAATAATAATATAAATGAGACGGTAACGGAGCTTAACAGAAATATTTTAAAAGTTATGGACAAATATGCACCTAAAAAAATAGCGTTAGTTAAAGAGTGTCCCTACCCATGGATTACTGATAACATAAGACTAATGATGCATATAAGAAATGAAGCACATGGTCGGTATCGCAGGCGAAAAAGTGAAAGTAGAAAGCAATACTACAAGGATCTAAAGTCGTTAGTTACTAAGTCGCTCTTTTACGAGAAGTGTGCATATTATAAAAGTAAAATAAATAGCCAGGTGCATGATGCCAAAGTTTTATGGAAGAACCTGAAATCGACTTTAGTGCCATCACGCAGTAATATAGAGATACCTAACCATTTTGACTGCCCCGATAGAATTTGTAATTTCTTTTTAAATGTTCCTGGTAATGAGAAGATTGATATTTCTACCTTAAGCTTTTACGAATTTGGGCGATTTGGTGACTCTGAATTTTCCTTACAAGAGGTGTCTCAACAAGCTATTGCAAAGGTTTTAGGTAAAATAAAATCTAGGGCTGAAGGTATCGATGGTATTAATCTTGACATGTTTTTATTGACTTTGCCATACACCTTGGGTTTGCTAACGTCTATAATAAATTCTTCTATTCGCTCGTCTACATTCCCAGAGGCATGGAAAATAGCTAGAATTAAACCACTTCCGAAGAAAGTTAATGCTGTGGACTTTGGTGATCTGCGGCCTGTCAGTGTTCTGCCGATGTTGTCAAAGGTTTTGGAAAAAGTGGTTTGCTCTCAACTCGTTACTTATTTAGAAAACAATAATATATTGCCTAGTGTACAGTCAGGGTTTAGAAAAGCCCACAGCACATCAACAGCCCTCTTGGATGTCGTTGATAACATTATTACTTCACAGGACGACGGTATGTGCACTATTCTCGTATTGCTCGATTTTACGCGTGCATTCGATTGTGTTAACATAAATTTGATACTGTCCAAGATGTCATACTACGGGTTTAATGCAGCGATAGTGAATTGGTTCCACAGTTACCTAAGTGGGCGAACACAGTACGTTGAAATTAAACAAAAAGACGGCTCAACCAATTGCTCTAAGCTTTGCGCCGTGACTAGAGGCGTTCCACAGGGGTCTATTTTGGGACCGATTTTATTTATTCTGTACTGCGCAGATATAGTGAAAATTGTGAAAAAATGCAAATACCACATCTACGCTGATGACACCCAAGTTTACATTTCCTTTAAACCGGATGAGTACGCAGAGGCGTTGAAATCGTTAAACGAAGACCTTGAGCGAATAGTACAATGGTGTAAGGTACACTCTCTCGTGCTCAACCCACTTAAAATGAAATATTTAGTTTTTGGTACCCGAGCTCAACTAATAGAAATAGGACCAAAACTAACTGGATGTATTACTATCATGGGGGAACAAATCGTGCGTGTCGACGAGGCTCGCAATTTAGGTATAATTATGGATGCCGAGCTTCGATTTGAGAGACACATTGCTGAAAGTATTCGAAACTGTTTTTATAGGCTAAAGGTATTATACAAAGCGCGACCATTTCTTAGCGAGGAATTGCGGACTTTACTCGTGGAGACATTGATACTTTCAAAATTGAACTATGTTGATACCGTCTATGGCCCGCGACTCTTTTCCAGGAGTGAGCGGGTAATTCAGATGCTCCAAAATGCTTGTACGCGCTTTTGTTTTGATATCCCTAGGCGATCTCATGTAACTCCATACTATAACAAGCATAACATACTGAAAATGAAGGCAAGACGAAAGCTTCACTTAGCATGCCTAATGTTTCGCATTACAATGTCTAAAGCACCCTCATATTTATACAACAAGTTGGAATGGCGGCATGAACGAGACAGAAGGATAGGTAGGTTATGTACACCGCAACTATCCATTCCGCATCATCGAACTAGTGCATTCAGAGGGAGCTTTCGGTATGCAGCTACTAAGTGCTGGAATAACATCCCCCCACCGATAAAACACTGTACAAATAGCTCGACTTTCAGACTTAGGTTGCGGATATTTCTGATGGAGCACCAAAGGAAATTTGAAAATATTAGAGCAAACGTATCTGCTATTTAGCAATTTTACTGTAGTATGTATGTATCTGTATATGCATAAGTATGTATGTATTTATGTCTATATTTTGATGTGTATTATATGTACACATTTTTATCTGATTGTTGCGCTGCCTAGTGTAATTCAACTATAGATTGTAAGACATTGATTGCTAGTTTTTTTATTTATTTATTTTAAACATTTAATATTTGATTGTTGAATTGATAGTTTCCATTTACAATGAATTTATGTACTCAATGATTATTATTTTGATTGTTATGTTTTGACATTGCTCGATTACCCTTTCAATATAATTAAATTTCGAATTTATTTTACACAAATTAATTCATACTTTAACAAAAACTAAAATACTGTTTCTACCTGTTATAAATGTAACTAATTCATGGTATGCATTATATTTTTATTTTTTAATTTGAAAATCTTTAAAAATCTGATATTGTTTTTATTATTCGTTATTATTATCATACAGGTTCGAGCGTACGCCACTTTGGGTTGCAACTGAAAACCAGCATCAGGTAACTTTAATGTCTCCTGATATTGTGCTGAGTTGCCTGCCCTTTGGCACATATGTCATGTGACAATTTTCTTCTTACCTATTATTTTTCTGTATTGTATGTATGTATGTGCCAATAAACGAGTTCTTTCTTTCTTTCTTTCTTTCAATTTGATTATGTGATGATCTTCAGCAAAGTGTTGAACCCACAAAGATTTCAGAGTTGGTACGACCCGAACTTGTGGAACCGGTAGGTGGCGTGGTGATCGATTTCGAGGAGAATTCCTTTTACAAGTTTTTTAGATTAGAACAGAAAAACGTCCGTTGGGTCAGCTAGTTAATAATGACCGCGTGAGGAAAGACCGACGTCTTCCCCGAGGGAGGAACGTCGGTCGAGGGTAGGGTACTCCTTAAGGGGTATTCCGTTGGACCGACCACTGACGACAAGTCACCCTGCTCCGGTGGTCGGTCCAGCGACGAAGGCGACGTGCCGCGGGTGGATTACGGGTGTGCGTGCTTACGCCCCTCTGTCGTCCCGGACGGAATGGAGCGAGGAGCGCCCCGACCGTAACCCACCCCTAAAAAAAAGCTAGTTAATAATAAAATTGATTTACTCCATTAACGACAGTTTGTCTCTATGAAAAATCATTTTGAGTACAACTTTATACAACGTACTGATAACCGTGACTCACGCTTGACCTTGCAACTTGCATTAGGCCATATATGACTGTATGCAGCGCACTCTTCGCGGTCTACCGCAAAAACGGTTCATCGTATGAAAAAAAAGTTCAAACAAAAATTGTAGAGAATTTTATACTCTACAACTTTTATAATAAGTACAAATCTCATTTAAGCAATAGAAAGCGAGATATTCGCGAAAAACCGATTTTTATGACCTTTGACCTTCAATATCTTAAGACGCGGACACGATAACATTTGTTACTTTTGAGACAACATTTAGAACAACAAAACAAAGGTTTATACTAATTTACAGCTTATTATCTCTCATTCCGAGGTGAAACTTCTAATATGACTGGGCTATTATGTGTCGTTAATTTGTATAGTCCACCATGTCTATGATATGAGGATATATTTTAGTGCGGCATGTTGTCCTTAAAATTTAAATATACATCATCATCATCATTTCAGTTCATATACGTCTCACTGCTGGGCTCGAACCTACTCCTGGATAGGAGAAAAATTGACCAGCTAGTCAGACAGATTGGCATAGGATTTATGTGGAATTTTCTTTCTCTCTTGCACAGATGTTATTCGCATATCATATCCCTTAGTCGTCATTTACGACACCCATGGCCAGTAGAGGGAGAGGTAAATTGTATTCTTACTAGTCACCACACTGAAAATCGCATACATAATCTTCTAAATAAAAAGTGGATCTTGCTGAGAACCTGACCTGATTAAGGTAGATTGCAGTCTACCTTGATCAAGTCAGGTGATGTAGTCAGGTCAGGTAGTGCGTGCCTACCATCCTCAAACAAAATTCAAATATTGGACAACATAGGAGTGCTTACTTGCTGTTGATATAATGCTGCTTGCCAAGGCCACTGACCCTCTGAAGTGGTAGATCCCGGTGCTAAATATGAAGGCGGATTCTTCGTTACTTTACCGCATACACCCTAAAATCAAAATGTATTTAATTTCGATTAAAAATGCAGTGCAAACAATAATTCCTTAGAGCTCACAATAAAAGAAAGAGAATCGCATACAAAGTTTTACGTTCCTAGCCCCAATAGCACCAGCTATACGCTTTTCACACCCTTAAGGAGGTGATTTTCCAAAAATGCTTTGCTCGTGTACCCTAAGAAATATGACGGGGTAAAAAAAAAATACGTTTCTAGGCTCAGTGGTTTCGGCTGTATGCTTTTTGGTCTTTTAGGGGTTGAATTTCATCCCCATGTAAATGAAATTACCATAACGCTAGAAAGAATATTGATTTATTTATTATCAAGTGCCTTAATACAAAGATTCATGGTTCTATCATCGAAAATGACAAATTTTCATACAAAATGTCATCCCCTATTTCAACCTCTTATATCCATTTTGTCGCGATTAAAAGTAGCCTATGTCCTTTCTCAAGCTTTAGACCAACTCTGTACCAAATTTTATCAAAATTGGTTCAGTGGTATAGACGTGAAAGCGTAACAGACAGAGAGAGTTACTTTCACATTTATAATATTAGTAAGGATTATAATTTCCCTTCTCTTGCATTGGTGTTATAAGCATATTATATCCCTTAGTAGTCCTTTACGACACCCAAGGGCAAGAGAGGGATGAATTGCATTCTTACTCCGTCACCACACGGACATATTCATTATCTAAATTGTAATAACCGTGAAACAGTGGCGAGCATTTTTTCATGCATCATGCATGCTTTCTAAGGAGAAACGGTGATGACCTCCGATTGGTTTAGTACAGGGGTTCCTAAACTTTAAAGATAACGGAACACAATCCAAATTTCTTTTACTTTACGGAACCCCATATCAAATTATAATACTGGATACATGTGAAGGTCCAAATCCGTTGCCCAACGTCGCGCGTTGTCACTGAATACGTACGGTGCTATGTCATAGACGGAGCTGAATTCTTGCTATTTACATAATAGTAACGAGATCTTCTCATCACTAATTTTGCCCTATTTCAAAGCAATATTTATAACTGTGGTATTATTATATAGACAATTATGTAGTTAATTTTCTATTAGATTGATAAATAAAACTATTTTTACGGATTTTATCATGTTTGTAATTTACAGCTGAAAGCTGTACTGTTTGAAACGTAGGCAATTTAAAAATCGAATAGAAACTGGATTAAACCCGTAAAAATAGTTATAATTCATATGCGTAATACGCGTAAACATCTGAAATCATTACGATCGGTAAATGTTTATATTTTAAATACAATCAACAGTGGGCATCAATCAATTGGAGAATGGATGGATAAGAATAATCACGTAAGTACCTACCTCTGGTTTCTGACTGGGAATATACAAAGTGGGTATACCTCCTGAGAAATACGCTTCATCATTTTGCGACCTGCAAATTACATAGGTATACGTTTTCAGAGTGCCGAAAATGTAAATAACAATAGATTAGAGTTAATATGTAAAATTTTATATTACCTTGTAAATAAAACTACTTTTACGGATTTTATCGCATTTGTATTTGATTTATGTCAACAAGTCAACGTTATTACAGATTTTTTTTCACATCTGAAGAACGTTGACTTGTTTGGACGTCAGATATCTTAGTCTGCACGTGACCATGAATGCTGTAAAGTATTCGAAACGTCAACGGCAATCATAAAACAAATACAAACGCGATAAAATCCGTAAAAGTAGTTTTATTTACAATGTATAGAGCTCGCGTAAACATCAGATATTTCAATTTCAATTTCAATTTCAAACTTTATTGCACTCCATAATGTATAAAAGATCTTAACAACAAAACATGCAACAATTATGGACCCTGTAGGGCACGGCAACAGTAGGAGAGAGGAACATTTTTATGAATTTTCCTAATTTTATGATACATACTTTTACATATATTGACTAGAATAAAATTATTACATATATTTACTAGAATTATTATTATGCGATTTTTGTTATTATTAAAATTTTAATTATGGTTATTTTTAAGATTTACTAGAATTATTTTAGAATTTTATTATTATTAAAATTTATTATTAATTTACTTAATTTAATAGAATTATTATTATTTGATTATTAGAATTAATTATTAATTTACTAGAATTATTTTTGAATTATTGTTATTATTAAAATTATTATTAAAATTAATTATTAATTTACTTAATATAATTGAATTATTATTATTTGATTATTGTTATTAGATTATTGTTATTTATTATTAGAATTAATCTATATGTGGATGTTTTTACTACTACTACTATTTAGGTACCTAGTTAAATGATGTCATTTAAGTAATCATTGACACTGTAGTAACTTTTACTTAGTAGAAACACCTTTAATTTTTTTACAAAGTCATTATATGTTTCTTCATTCTTTAAAGTTATAGGCAATTTATTATATATTATTATGGACATTACATAGGGGCTACAAGAATGCATTTTCAATCGAGACTTGGGTAGATTTAATCTATTTTTATGCCTAAGCGTGTAATGTGATTGTATATCAACCCTTTTTTTATAAAAGTCCATGTGTGTTTTTAAAAACTTACATATTTCAAAAATATACATACAGGGGAGTGTAAGGATTTTTAAGGTCTGAAAGTGAGGTCTGCAACTGTCTGCGTAATCTATGTTAACTAAGATTCTTATTAATCTCTTTTGCATGGTGAAGAGTGAGGGTGCATCTGTACTGTTTCCCCATAGGATGATGCCATAATTTAACCATGCAAAGGCATAAGCATAATATGTAACAAGTGCAGTTTGCTGATCAGTGGTCTTTTTTACTTCCCAGAGAGCATAAGAAAAACCCGACAGTTTTGTTTTAATTTTGTGTATATGTGTTTTCCAATTTAGATGTGTGTCTATATTTAGTCCTAATAGGGTACATTCATTTACTATGTCTAGTTTGGTGTCTTTAAAAGTGTAGTTTAAATCTAGTGGTGCTTTCTGGGGAGGATAGAAGGTTATTAATTTGGTTTTAGAAAAATTTATTTCTAAATTATGTTGGGTCATCCAGTTTATTGTACCACTTAATATTTTACCTAATTTGCTGTAGAGGTCTGTGGGGTTTTGGCATGAAATTAGAAGAGATATGTCATCAGCAAACAATACACAGGGGCCTGGAATGGTTTTGGGAAGATCATTTATATATATCAAAAATAATAGACACCCAATCACACTACCCTGCGGAATAGATGTATTGGTAGTTTGTGTATCAGAGCGGACATTTTGTATTTCCATACTCTTGTGGTTAAAAAATTCAATTTCTACTTGGTGCTCCCTATTTTGCAAGTATGATTTAAACCACGCGTGTGCTTTTCCTCGAATACCTATTCCATATAATTTGTTCAGTAGTATACTATATTGTACTCTATCCTAAGCTTTTGTCATATCCAGTAATATGCCTACAGCATATTCTTTATTATTTATAATGTTTAAAGCTTCCTGAATGTATTTATATACTGCTAAAGTTGTTGATCGATTTTTTCGAAAACCGTTTTGTGAATCATGGAATATATTGTATTTTTCGCAAAAGGAGTATACTCTATTACACATAGCTTTCTCGAATATTTTTGATGCTGTTGGTAGAAGAGCTATGGGTCTGTAGTTACTAGGATCCGTTTTCGATTTTTTCTTATGTATCGGTTTAATAATGGCTTTTTTAATTGTTCGGGAAATACTTCTTCTTCAAAAGACTGATTAATTAATAAAGAGAAAGGTGTTGCCAATTCTTTCGCACATCGTTTAAGTAAAAAGGGTGGGAGATTATCTATACCGCTACTCTTCTTACTTTTTAGATGTTTAATAATATAGTATACTTCGCGAGTTTCCACTGGGCTTAGAAACATGCTATTCTCAGTGGGTTGAAGCACGTCCATAACTCCTGAAGCTCTCGCCGCTGGCTGGCTGGTTCCATGTCCAACAGAAGTGAAATAGCTGTTGAAAATATTGGCCACCAGTTTTGGTTCTGATGTTACTATATCTTTATATTACCTCTGATAAAGTTCTTAACAGTTAACAAAACTTGCAACTAATATATTGCTCGGAGCTAATCCCATCATATATTCCCACCATTGCAACTCCTGTAAGCTATAACCCATATCAGTCCCCATCGATAATATTGTGGTGTGATCCTCAGACAGTCCCGAGAAATGCTTTCGATTGTTTTGGGACCCGCAACAAATTTAATTAGAAAAGTTAAAAGGGAGCAGTTAGAAAAGAATGATTCAACGGAAGGATTGTGACGTATATATTTTGAACATTTTGTTTTACTCTATATTTAAGGAATGTTTGAATCTATTACAATTTTGTAGTTATTTACACACGTAGGAAGTTATGCTACTTTGGCGTAACAAAATAAAAATCTTTTTATAAGTTTTGTCCTTCGCGTTATCCTGTGTTTGTAGAAAAAACAACACTAACAATAGATAAAAAGGTCTTTAATACATTTAAAGTCTTAATATAACGTATTAAGCAAGTCGATATTTGTGACGGCGTGCATGCGCATCGTAATAATTGGTGACTAGCTAACTTCAGGGTGTCGGCATACCGTCGCGAGAAATTGCGACTGTCATCGTTATGTCATGAACATCGTTAAAATTTAATTTCATCATTTTTCCTAATGCGCCAAAAGAAGAATCTTATACTTAAAAAAAAGTTTTATTTTTTACCCCCCGACGGTAAAAGAGGAGTATTATAAGTTTGACCTCGATGTCTGTCTGCTTGTGTGTGTGTGTGTGTGCGTGTGTGTGTGTCTGTGGAATCGTAGCTCTTAAACGGATGGACGGATTTGGATGCAGTTTTTTTTTTTATTTGAAAGACAGTTTCCTGGCGGTGGTCTTAGCTATGTTTGGTTAATATCGGTACAGTAATGTAAGAGTAACAGCTCTTTTCCCAAATGATGTAATAACGTATGATTACTCGATAAGGTGCTTCACGCGTGCCAATACAGTAATTAATAATTCCTGGTGAAGAGAACGTGATACTTTTTTTTTTATATTATTTTAGTTTGTGTCGGGGGTTATTCAAAATTTTCAATTTTAGTTATAGTTATCGACGACGAATATACAAAAATAAGTCTTTCGCTGCAACTAACTGTTGTTGAGGCATCCGTATTATGTCTATTCAAATTGTTCCTGATATTATTAATACGTTATTGTTAATACAGAGGACATATTAATGTTATTATATTCTTTGTTCGTGTGGTGACGGATTAAGAATACAATTCACCACTCCCTATCTTGGTCTTGGATGTCATAAGAGATAACTAAATACGCTTATAACGTCTATGCAAGAGAAGGAAAACTCGAAACAAAAAGCCTATAACCAGCCTGTCTGACCAGCATGGTATAGTCAATTTCCCTCTTATTGTAGAGTAGGATTGAGCCCAGCAGTGACACGTATATGAGCCGAGATGACATGGCGTGGGATGACAATACTGAGAGTCATTGTGGGTATATTAACAACTAATGGCAAAAACTATAAAGTAATCAATGCAAGTGTAGCTGCTGGTACCTCATCATTATTACAGCTCATATACAGCTGAACTCGAGCACCTTCATAATATATTTATTTTTATTTCTTTAGACAACACCCTGCACTAAGGAAATAATCCTTGTATTGCGGGGTATTTTACAAACATATAATTAACGGACACAAATTACATCCAGACTCAGAACAACAATTTGTGGATCGCACAAAGTGTTGTCTCGCGTGAGATTCGAACCCCAAACAGTGGCGTTGTAAGTCGCTATCTTAACCACTACGCCATCTATGCAGTCAAATAGAAGGTATATTGACCTTATATATTGCGCTGTTTAGACGTGTTGATAATATATTTTATAAATTTACTTACTTAGGATTGTCTATAACAGAATCATCTATTAGAGGAGCTTGAGAAACGGAATACGGTCTTTTAGTGGTCAGTTGGACTCGGTTTGAAGATGGTAGATTTCGGTTATCAAAATTATCGTCACTGTTTTTGCCAGTACTGTAATATAAAACATATAACATGTATATAATTTCAGTTAGATAGGACTCACACTGTCATAAAAACCACTGTCATAATAAATTACCTACGAAAATAATTTATTCTTATGGTCTTTTAACGTTTATTTTTACTATTCATGACTGGAAAACTATTATATTATTTAAAAAATATATTATTTAAAAAAAAACGCGCTAGCGTATCAAACTGAATTCAAACAAAGAGAACTGCCGAGGAGCTAACTTTCGCTGTTTAATCTCTTCTAGAATTTAAGAGAAATTGACCTACTATACGCTGATCAGACGGGATTTTATTATAAGTTTGCCTTCTCTCATTATGTTATCTGCATATCGTATCTCTTAGTCGTCTTTTACGACATCCACGGGCAAGATAGAGAGTGGTGAATTGTATTCTTACTCCATCACCACACGGAGATAAAAGATAAAAAAAAATAATCCATATTATAGGAGATCGGCATCGGCATCTTATAGATCTCAAGTACCTTGAACCTGCTATAGAATATTATATTACTTTATATCCCGGAACTATGACTGACGTAAAGTATCCGAAACGTCGTGATAATAACAACAAAATAAATGTGAAAGAATCTGTAAAACTAATTTAAGATTAAATTCGCATAAATATCAGAACTTACTATTGTGAGCCTGTTGATGCCGAAACTATTTGAGGCTGTTCTTGAGACCAATCAAACATTTTAGAAGTTGTAGATATCAATGACACCTCTGGTTTAATCACTTCGAATCTGACATTAGTTGGTCCCTGATTTTCTTTTGCCTGAAGAGTTTGTCCAGCGCTTTCAGTATAATAATTAGGATTTGCAATAATTACTACTGGCGTATCTTGTTGCCTAGTTTGTGTATTACCTAATCTTGTCTGTTGATTATTTTCAACATTTGTAGGATTCCAAACTGGAAATTTACTTTGTACAATTTCTGTACTCTTTTGTAAATTACTTTGCCTTGTCTCATCTACATTAGATCCTGCCTTTTCATTATTTGGTACAACTGATATTTGGGACCAGCGTTGTGATTGTCCTTCACCTCCATTGACTATTTTCGGAGTATTATCAATGATTACGTCTTGTCTTTTATCAGTCCAAGTTGGAAGATTTGAGTTAGATGTGCTACTATATACTAGTTGTACATCTTTCTCAGTAGTATCTTGAGATTTCACTGACCATGTTTGAGATATTGGCAGTTGAAATGTTAGTTCATTTTTATCATTTTGTGTTATTTTATTATCTGTCTTTTGCTTATTTCTTGATTCAGTTTGAGACGATGTTTGAGATTTAGACTGAGTATTTATTTTAGAAATTGATTGTGTATCATACTTAGTTTGTTGACTATCTGCAGCTTTGTTACCACTTTTTGCTAATCCCAATCTTGTACTTTCGGTAGTTGCTTGTTGAATTTCTATTTTTTGAGTCCAGGTAGGTTTTGTTGTACCTTGATTGTACGGACTTTTTGTCTGATATCTATCTTGAATATTTTTTGTTGAGAGTTCAGTTGTAGACTGTGCTATCTTTATATTATTGTCCTGGTTTATAAGAGAGCTTTTATTTAAATCATAAATATGAGATTTTGAAATGGTTTTATGCTCTGAAATTACAGGATTATCTGCATTACATATTTCTTTCCCATTAAATAATATTGTATGTACTTTTGGTATCGCGTTCTTAGAATTATATTGAATGAAAAAACGGACAGATAAAGGTGCTTCAGGCGTTAGTTTCATATTAGTACTTTCAATTTTGAAGTTGAGATTATCGACTGTAGTAACTTCACCTATCCAATTCTGGAAAAGAAATAATTGCCTCTTGAAATTACATATTTTATTATGCTTTTATTATAATTTATGACGACCCAAATATTTCATTTGCATTTTAAGGAATGAAATTGATTTACCCCAAGAATATCAGCTTTTTTATCCAAAATAACATTCAAAAATAATGCGTGTAGGGTTGTATCGGTGTTCAGGTTGATAACTCCATACCATTTCTCTGTGCCTGGTCCCGGTTTCTCGTCTGCTCTTGGGGGAACGTATTTAAATACATCTGGACATGGTGATGGAGGCTCTACAAACGTAGTACTTTGACCAAATACTGACAAGGTTGCCGCTAACAGGCAACCTATAGCGGTGATCTGAAAATTACGAAAATAACAATATAACATTTTAAAAACAAATATTATGTTAATCATCATCATATTCTATCGATAATTATAGCACATCAACTTTTTCTAATGTAATGAACCGAATTCAACTTATAACCTAATATAAACTTTATTATTCCTAAAAAAAATCTATTTTTTCGGCAAACTGAATTCAACACATACAAACAACAAACTCCCCGTAACATAACAGTTTCCAACCTTTACTTATCAAGCTTACTACCGCATCGAAGTCTTAAAAGCGACGAAGAGATCACCAAAAGGTGAAGCTCACAACACCAATGCATCCGTGAAGCGGTGCGATTACGGCATTATACTAATAATAATCCCTTCAATAATAGATTTCAATGCGCTAAGGGTTGAAAATCGACCAGAATTAGACATATATCTATTATATTCTAATATTAAACTAGATGCCAATGCAAGCTTTAGCAAAACTCTCAAAGAAGTCGATAGCAAAAATGCATACTTATATGTTGCCTGTGTAATCTTTTAAGTACCATTTATTAGTTTTTAAGTAGCATTGGATAGTATACAAGGTTATAGATAATAACCAAATCTGGTTCCAAATTCCGTACATTTAAATAAAAATCATGGAGTAGAAAAACCAATAGCCTTTAGATGAGTATGCAAATCACAGTTAACAGCTGCATATTTATACTAACTATCAGTTTTTATCAAAAATCTATCCTATTATTAGCCTTTAATTTTTAAAAAGTTTCAAGTCATGTTAGATCATGCACTAAAATTATAAAATATTCCTTGCGACTTCCTTCATGCAAACCGGTATGACACCAATATCTTCACTGCGCGCATTAGAGATGTGTACAACAATACATTTAACAGTTTTAACATCAAGGAAATTTATCATAATAATTTTCATGTTATTCTAATATAACTATAAAATAAAATCTATCATTTTTAATGTGAATATATTATTAATAAGTATAGTTTTAAAATAATTCTGACGCTTAAGTTCCGCGTAATTTTAATGCACATTCTTACCATTTTTTAAATACCGCCACCGATAATTAACTTCACCACTACAATTTAAAAGACGAACAACACACACGCTGGTATTTACTCAAATGACAAAAGAAAAATTAAGTTCAAATGTCAGAAAAGGACAACTGTAAAATATTCTTATATGAGAAAGAGACAAATATATATAGTATGACTTATGTTTTCAATATAAACCAGTTAAGTGGTCATCATAGTTGTTATTGGATTTTAATTAAACCGCTATTTTTTTGTTACGTTTGATATTTAAATATCATTTAAGTCTATGATTCCAATTATTTCGGATCAATGGATATTAAATTATCATCATTACTAATATGCCACTAATGGGCAATACAAATTATTTTTTTAACTTCCCCAATTAGCTATTGTAGCACCTCAATCCATTTAAGAAAACATTCTATTTTTCAATTTTGAAGTTGTTCTATTTTTATATACGTCATACCTGTTTTCCAGAATAGACAGAGTTCATGTTCTTCGCCACCTTCTTAAAGTACTTCTTGCCTTCATTCACAATCTTCACGCCTATTTTGCCGCTATAGATATTTTTAATATTATCTTTCCATAGCACGTCAGGAATTTGATCCTAAAAATTGGTTGCCATCGTTGTTTGTTTCCCAACGTGTTTTACTCTTGTAACTGCCCACTCACACTTGATCCTACATTTTTAGTGACACACGTCAAAGCAGCTACACAATAATATGAACTGAAGTCCTCTATCGTGAGATCGGTTGGGGAGATGGTGAACGCCCGACTTGCGGGATTAGAGGATCGCCTGCTCCCCGCCAAGGTGAATCGTCCGCCACTGGCTGCTGACAAACGGAAGAGCGCAGCGTCTGTTATGGCCACATCCGCCGTCTGTACGGCTGCACCATCGTCTTCTATCCAGACAGTTGCTGGTACTCTGGCAGTCACTCCCCAGGTCCAGCCTGCGTCTACGGATAGCTGGGCAACCGTAGTAAAGAAGGGGAAAAAAAAATCTGCTCCTCCTGCACAGACCTCCGCGCCTGTAGCGCCATCCGCAGCTCCTGTTCCAGCTGCTCTGGCGCAGAAGAAACTGAAGTCTGCACTTGCTGAACCTCGCTCCCCAGCTGTAATCTTGAAATTGCAGCCGGAGGCTGAAAAAAAGGGGGTTACATACGCCGACGCCATGCTTCGCGCTGAGCAGGGGGTCAACCTTCAGGATATGGGGATTAAGGAGGGTCTCAAAGTAAGGCGCTCTGTGACCGGGGCCAGGGTTCTGCAACTGCACAAGTCTCAGTCAATGGAAGTTGCTGACCAGCTGGCGGCCAATTTACGAACGGCGTTGGCAGGTATGGCGGATGTCATCCGCCCCGTCAAACGTGCTGATATCCGCGTGACCGGAATGGATGACTCCGCCACCGAGGAGAAGGTGCGTGCGGCAGTAGCCCGCACATGTAGCTGCGACACCGCGGAAGTCCAGGTGGGACAAATCCAGCGTGGACCCCGTGGCATGGGCATGGTCAAGGTGCGCTGTCCCGTTGCCGCCGCTAAAATGCTCGCTGATGCGGGAAGGCTTCTGGTCGGCTGGAGCTCGGCAGGTGTTCAGGTGCTGGAGAGTCTCCCACTGAGGTGCTTCCGGTGTCTGGAACTGGGCCATACAGCCCCGCTATGCCCATCCACAGTAGACCGCTCCGAACTTTGCTTCCGCTGCGGCAGCAGTGGACACAAGTTGGCTACATGTGTGGCTGCCATACCACGATGTGCGGTGTGCTTCGCCGCCGGTCGTCCAGCAGATCACACGATGGGGGGAAGACTTTGCAAAGCCCCCTCGTCGAAAGGCAAGGTGGCTCAAGGACCGCGAGCCACCGCATTAAGCGGTAGTTGCAGAGCACAGGAGGAAGCCGAAATGTCCACGTAATGGGAGACAGAGTACGCTTCCTCCAGGCAAATTTGAACCACTGCGCCGGGGCTCAGGATCTGCTGCTACAGTCCATGGCGGAGTGGGATATAGATTTAGCCGTAGCCAGTGAGCCCTACTTTGTCCCCCACTCACCCAGTTGGGTGGGGGACCTCAGAGAAGACGTAGCTGTCCTGTCCAGAGGATGCGTCGGCCCTCCCCTCTCTCCTCTTGAGAGGGGCAATGGTTACGTTGTGGTGGGGTGGCGAGACTTCGCCATTATTGGCATTTATTTCTCTCCCAACCGCGGCCTAGCAGAGTTTCAGTTATTCCTGGACTCTGTCAGTGCCGCGGTTCGTCGTCAGTCGCCGAAGAAAATTGTGGTCCTCGGCGACTTCAACGCGAAGTCTCGCGCGTGGGGGAACCCCACCACAAACGTGAAGGGCGCGGCTGTTGAACAGTGGTCCCTCCTCTCCGGTCTATCTCTCCTTAATAGAGGGACGGTCCACACCTGCGTGCGACATCGGGGTGGGTCTATCGTGGACCTAACGTTTGCCAGCCCCGATGTCGCCCGCGGGGTGAGTGACTGGAGAGTGGAAGAAGGGGTGGAGACTCTCTCGGACCACCGTTACATACGTTTTGAGATCTCCGCCCCTCGAGGACCACTAGGGCCCCGGCGCGGAAGAAGGGGCCGTTTCCCAAAGTGGGCCATTGGCCATTTAAATTTGGAAATGGTGCGGGAGTCTGCCATAGTGCAGCGCTGGGGTGCGGCAGGACAGCTGCCAACAAGCGTGGAGGGGCTCACTGGCCAAATAAGAAGTGCCCTTGAGGCAGTGTGTGATGCAGCGATGCCGAGATCTGGGCGGAGGCCACCGCGTCGTCAAGTATACTGGTGGTCACCCGAGATTGCTAATCTTCGGGTGGCCTCTAACCAGGCGCGGCGTGTCTACGTCAGATGCCGTCAACGAGCCGATCGGGACAATGTCCTTGAAGGTCGGCTGCGGACACAGTACAAGACTAAGAAAAAGTCCTTGCAGCTGGCCATCAGGCGGGCAAAGGAGAGGGCCCACGAGGAGCTCCTTGCAGGCCTCGACAGGGATCCCTGGGGGCGCCCATACCAGCGAGCGCGGAACAAGCTCCGCGCTTGTGGCGCCCCCATCATCGAATCGATGGATCCGGGTTTTCTGTTGGGGTTAATAGGGGAACTGTTCCCGCAGTCTGTGGGACACGTTCCCCCCAGAATGGCTCCTCGGTCGGTGATGGAAGTGGAAACGTCAATCCCACCCATTACCGACGTCGAAATGGAAACGGCGCTTGCCCGCCTATCTGGAAAGAGAAAGGCGCCTGGTCCCGATGGCGTCCCGGGGCTCGTACTCGGTATCGCTGCGCAATATCTTAAGGATAAGCTCCGGGAACTGCTCAACGCATGTTTGGGGTCCGGGCAGTTCCCGGAGCAATGGAAGTGCGGTAAACTGTACTTGCTGCGGAAGGAAGGCCGCCCAATCGACTCCCCTTCCGCGTACAGACCACTGGTGCTGCTGGATGAGACGGCTAAATTGTTCGAGAAAGTGCTTGCGGATCGTCTCGTCCAGCACCTCGAGGAAGTTGGGCCGGGACTGTCAGAGAAACAATATGGATTTAGAGGCGGCCGCTCCACAATTGACGCGCTAGCCGCCCTAAAGTCCCTGGCCACCGATGCGGTGGCCAAAAAGGAAGTACTCCTGGCAGTTTCGCTCGACATAAAGAACGCATTCAACAGTCTCCCACACGAGACATTAAGGGAGGCGCTCCGGTACCATAGAGTGCCTCCTTATCTCCGGAGGCTGTTGGAAGCGTACCTCGATGGAAGGCATGTGCTCTGGGAGGGGGGCGACGGGCGTATTCATCACCATCGGGTGGAGTGCGGCGTTCCACAGGGTTCAGTCCTTGGTCCGATTCTGTGGAACGTCGGTTTCGACTGGCTCCTGAGAGGTCGGCTCCTTCCCGGGATGGGGGCTATCTGCTACGCGGATGACACTCTCATCACGGTGAGGAGAACTGACTTCCAGGGAGCCGCCCGATTAGCACAGGAAGGACTAGCGCTCGTCGTTGACCGGATTGGAATGCTGGGCTTGAGGGTCTCGTTGGACAAAACTGAGGCCCTCTTATTCCATGGCCCACGTCGAGGTCCCCCCCGAGGAGCACACATCAGTGTGTCTGGAGTTGCCGTGCCTGTGCGGGCTCAGATGAAATATCTGGGTCTGCACCTCGATAGAAATTGGAATTTTGGGCTACACTTTGCCCAGCTCGTCCCGAGGCTCACTAAGTCGGCCGCGGCATTGGGAAGACTTCTGCCAAACACTGGTGGCCCCGGGTCGTCTTGCCGGCGGCTTTACGCCGGCATCGTGCGGTCCATGGCGCTGTACGGTGCCCCTATATGGTCGGAGTCCCTTACTGCCCGCAACAGGGCCCTTCTGCGACGACCGCAGAGGGTCATGGCGGTGAGGGCTATTAGGGGCTATCGTGCGGTGTCCTGGACTGCGGCAACGTTACTGGCAGGCGACCCACCTTGGCCGCTTGTGGCTGAGGCACTGGCGGAGGTTTACCGGCGCCGCGCCACAATGCGGGCCAACGGTGAGCAAGTCTCCGCAAGGAGACTGGGCAGAGCACAGGAAGTAGCCCGAAGAGAAGTTATCCGGCGGTGGAGGGAAGATCTGGAGTCCCCCGCAGCAGGGCGGGGGACTGTGGAGGCGGTTGCGCCGCATCTCCACCGCTGGCTCACGAGGAGGCACGGCAACTTAACCTTTAGGATGGTGCAGGTGCTTACCGGACACGGGGTCTTCGGTAAGTACCTGCATGGAATTGGAAGAGAAGGGGCCCCAGGATGCCATGAGTGTGGCGCAGCAATCGACGATTCGCGCCACACTTTGGAAGTTTGCCCCGCCTGGGGGCCCCAACGCCACGTCCTATCGATGGAATTCGGAATAGACCTGTCGTTGCCGACCATTATCACACAGATGCTCGACAGCGACAGGTGCTGGTCGTCCATGGCCTCATTTTGTGAGGCCGTTATTTCAAGGAAGGAGGCTGCGGAACGAGAACGCGAGGCACTTGCCTCCGCTGACTCGCTCCGCGCGCGGCGACCCGGGAGGAGAAGGCGCCAATATGCGCAACTCCTTCCACCGCCCTGAATGACGATAGGACGTGGCCAGACGGCCATGCGTTGGGGTGTCGGGGATTGAATGTCATCAGACGATCTCTCCGGCGCCCCGTAAAAGCGCGGAAGGGGCCGCTGTGGTTTTAGTGGGTATTCCGATCACATGGTGACCGGCGAGCCCCACACACTCCTCCGTCTGTCACCGGCGGGGGACGGTGCGTAAATGCATTTCCACAGCGTGAAAAAAAAAAAAAAAAAAAAAGCTACACAATAATATATGATAACTGTCATTCATGCTCCAGCAATACCAGAGATACGGTTCGGTCTCTACATATACGTGCAAGATTACAGAACATAGAAGAATTGTAGGGATGCCAGCGAAAGAGGTTTCGCCTTAGACTTTTTTGCTCACCCAGTGAAGATTAGCAAGTTACTACCATTTAGACGTCGATTTTATGAGAAATGGTATCAACACTGACGAGCAGATGTATTTATAATTACAGGCACAGTACTGTAAACATAGTAGCCGGACACTAAAAACTTTTTTGGCGTATTTTGCAGACACACATGTGGCTAACTGAGTTTACAAACTCTTTTTTCGTTGTTTTCCATAATACCATAGCACTAAACCAAGAAAGCTATCACTATCTAACTAGGTAACTAACTGTTGTGTATTCCAATGCTACGTCTTTTTTTTATCATAAGGTGTGTCAATTCATTTAATTTTTAACATATCGAGTCTTTGCGTACCTACGCAAAGACTCGACTCAAGTTAATAAAAAAAAGAAATAATATAATATTTTTCATCATCATTTCTTTCATTCATTTCAGCTCCCTGCAGAACCCGCTTACCTACAATTTTTTGTAGAATTATCTTTTTCATTTCAAAATAATAAAAGTTGCCTTGAAGTGCGTTGTAGTCTCATTATATGTATTTCCTTATAGTTGGTAGCCGGAGGCTAAAAAGCATTATGTAGCAGTGTATCTTATGCTCATATAGTGCTGAACTTCACAACAGATGGGTATGAATTCAATATCTTTCAGGTATTCGCCTAACTTGTACAGACATTATCTGCATATTATATCCATCCATGTGGTGAAGGATATAATATGCAGGTAATATCTATGCAAGAAAAGGAATGGTCAATTTCTCTCCCATTTAGCGTAGGTCCGAGCCCAACAGTGGAACTTATGTGACCTGAGATGATGGTGATAATGGTAATTACATTCATAAGTCGTGGTCAAAGGAATAGGTGGTGAATTGTATTCTTATGGTACTTCAACATCATAAGCATATTTAGTTCATTAATATTTGGAAATAATAAAAAATTCGCGAACTGATGACACGGATGCATTTATAAGTGAACCGGTTCCGAAGCTAAACTGACCATGAGAAAAACATAATATATGTTATTTCCCGTAAGATTAATTAAGAGAAATATATTATTTTCGGATGTCGTGAAGATGATTAAAATCAGAAAACATCATAGTGCAAGAAGTCAAACTTAAATGAGAATACTATGCCAACTCGTCTTTCCGTGTGGTGATGGCGTAAGAATACAATTCACCACTCCCTATCTTACCCGTGGATGTCATAAACGACGACTAAGGGATATAATATGTACATAACATCTGTGCAAGAGAAGGAAAACGCGAAACGAAACCCTTTACCACCATATCTGACCAGCATGGTATAGAAGGTAAAATCCCTCCCATGTGGCCGGAGCCCAACAGTGGGGCGTGTGTGGGCTGCCACGAAGATGATGATGATGATGCCAACTCTTCTGGCTTTCGAAGTATGGTGTCAATTCTTTTCTGTCATGTTTCATTTAATATGGATCAGGCGTGAGCCCAAATAGAAGTAATACAATTCTCCCCCTCCTGCGCGTGGGTGTCGTAAAAGACGACTACGTGATATATATGCAGATAACACAAATGAAAGAGAAGGAAAACTCGACCATAAATGTCAACACGTATGACCAGCGTGGTATAACAAGTTAACTGCCCTCCCACTGAAAAAGGCCCTAGCCCAACAATATAACGTACATTGTTTTTAATGTATGACCTTCTTATATCTTATTAATATAATACTTTTGGTTTTCTTAATAATAGAACATATTCATAGAATTTATTTCATATATCTTTTTTTGCTTTTCTGTTTCATTGTTATAATAATTAAAGAGCTGGGATGTTCTATATATATATATATATATATATACTAGTTGACCCAACAGACGTTGTTCTGTTCAAATAAAGTAAAAGTTATTCTCCTTGAAATCCACAGCAGCGCATCCTACCAGCTCCAATTATGAATCTAAACCATTCTCATTCATCAACATCAGTCCAGCCGTTTAGGAGTTCAGTGACATACACATGTATACAAGAAATATATATATATAAAGATAGATATAGGTACGAGTATATATATAATATTAATGTGCCTTCTTAGTATATAAATATATCTCGATATTTTTCACAGTTAGCTTATAACTGGAAACGAATGGCATCCTTTGAGATGCAGAAGCAAGGCAACAATCTCCTTGTCATAAGTTATATACACCCGTAACTAGTTAGACAGGCTATAATTGGTAGCTGAGACGAGGAAAAATATTTACCAATTATTTCTAGTCCAATCCAAAACTTAACACCTTGTATAAAATATTAAATTCAAGAAGTCTGGATGTAATTAAATATACCGATATATTTAAAAAGAAAGTCATCATCATCATTTCAGCTCATATACGTTCCACTGTTGGGCTCGAGCCTCCTCCACAATAGGACGGCAATTGACGTTATTATACTACTAGGTTTTATTTCGAGTTTTCCTTCTCTGGCATAGATGTTATATGCGTATTATATTCCTTAGCCGTCTTTTACGATATCCACGGGCAAGATAGGGAGTGGTGAATTGTATTCTTACCCTGTCACTAAACGGAAAGAGAAAATAAGTAAAGACAAAAGTACTAATTCCGAAAACAAGAACTTTAGATGTAAGCCCTTTGTATCATTTGACCCAAATTTCTAATCACGCTATGTCGGGGAATTCGAGAGTAATTTTGGTGGCGTGTATTACTCGGAATTATTAACCTATCTCCCATTCAGTTTATAAATAATCAAGGACTTAATGGAATATAGGTTAGTGTGTCGAGAGTATAATTTTCACCTGCACTGGGCGCTTGTTTAGTATTCCGGAAGGTAATATAAAAATTTTATTATTATTCTCATTATAATGGATAATGGGAGTAATTGTAGAATGGCTTTTGAATTTGAATTTTGTTAGTCTTTTCATACAACGAGGACACGGCGCAGCATACGCTCGAGGTCTGTGCCGCTTGGGCTGAGCCGCGCCGTGAACTCGTCGCAATCATCGGTGCAGACCTGACGCTGCCGACCATCGCTAGGGAGATGCTCGGCAGCATCAGGAATTGGGACGCGGTCGCAGCCTTCTGTGAGGCAGTTATCTCGCAGAAGGAGGCGGCGGGTCGCGTGCGCGAGGAGCACAGCCTCGATGATGCCGCCGTCGGCGACTGGGGCGGCGCAGGCGGGAGTACCTGCGTGCAATGCCGCCCTAGCCGAGGCCGCGGGTGACGTGACCGGGGATTAGTCTGTCACCCGCCGAGAGGCCGACCGCGTGAGGAAAGACCGACGTCCTCCCCGAGGGGGGGACGTCGGTTGATGAGAGGGTACCCCGGGTAGGGGGGATTCCGTCGGGCCGACCACTGATGACAAGTAATCCTGCTACAATGGTCGGCCCAACGACGAAGGCGACGTGGTGTTCGGGTGGGTTGCGGGAGTTGCGTGCTTAAGCCCCTCTGTCGCCCCGGACGGAGTGGTGCGGAGGCGCGCCGACCGCAGCCCACCCCAAAAAGAAAAAAAAAAGTCTTTTCATACAACAATACTTTTCTGTCATCTATATTCCTTTTTAAATGTTGAATATGTAGATACATCGCTGTATCACTAGTGGTTTGTGGTAGGGAGGAATACTACCAACGCTTACTGCTTATGGGTGTCGTAAAAGACGATTAAGAACTTTGCCTCCACCTAAATGAATTGCATTTAATGCCGTCTGATCAACTATTTTATTCCTAAGGAGGGTTAATGTCAGGTAAGTGACTGCAGAACTATTACCAAAACCATAGCAATATGTATGATGGAAAGAGAGGCCATAATTCCAAGTAAATGGGATAAGAATAGGATTATGATGACATCATTGTATCATCGAAACGGTTGCTTTCATGAACACCAGGAACAACTAACATCGCACATTTAGTGCATGTACTTAATAATTTATGTGAGCATACCATAGGTACACACCCTTTTAACATGCTTTTATTAGCTTCACTTGTAAGTTTGTTTGTAACGTCCACATTTGAGCTCGATTTTGCCCTATTTTGAGCTATCAGATTTTCTTTAAACTTTGCACACCTATCAAAAACCGATGACAATGCAATAATCCGCTTTTTTTTTGGGATTGGTTTTTTGGAGGTGGGTTACGGTCGGCGCACTCCTCGCCCACTCCGTCCGGGGCCACAGAGGGACGTAAGCGCGCACGCTCGTAAGCCACCCGCAATTTACTTGACGTCAGTGGTCGGATGCAATAATCCGCTTAAAAAAAATCGATTGTCCTAATTAGATTCGCCAGGATTCATCAACTTCTTTCTGCATCCTTTGCATGAGAGTAAGAGAGATAGAGCTAGTCGGGCACTTAGCATAAGACAAACGCGTAGAAACTTTCCTATGGTAATAATTGCGTCTTGAGCCGTATACATTCATCCATGTACCGACAAATCATCATCATCATCATCGCAGCCCACATACGTCCCACTGTTGGGCTCGGGCCTCCTCCACAATGGGAGGGAATTTGACCTACTATACCATGCTGGTCAGACATGTTGGTATAGGGTTTCATTTCGAGTTTTCCTTCTCTTGCACAGATGTTATGTGCACATTATATCCCATAGTCGTCTTATACGACATCCACGGGTAAGGTAGGGAGTGGTGAATTGTATTCTTACTCCGTCACCACACGGATTACCGACAAATCTAACACGCATACTAATTACATTCCTGTGGCTATTCACTAAAAAGTGAAAAATAAATATAGTTTAAAAAAACTAAAAACACGCTTTCAACTAAAAGTGTAAAATAATTTTCAATATAAGTAGAAAATAATAATGAACGAAATATATTAATATTATTGTGAAAAAAGCGTGGGGCGCTTTGTGCCACATTTTCGTAAGTCGAGCGAGTCTATCGTCTGATCACACACCGCCCAAACTATTCAAGCTGACGGGAAAGCAGCAAACGGTCCTATAACCAGACGTATTACTCTTAATCGTTAATTGACCGAAATGTTAGGATAGAAATATTGCAACCCAAACCCAAAAAAAAGGGTAGATTTCTATCCTTTATAATATTTATTATGCGCACTGTCCGAATGTCAGCTTCCAAGCTGTTGTCTAGTGATTTTTGTTAGGTTCGATAGTTGGAATATTCTTTTCCGTTAAGTTTTTGAAAATATTTAATATGACGGGGACATGTTTATTTCATTATCATCATTATCATCAATGTTCAGCCTTTTGCTGTCCACTGTTAGACGTAGACCTTCCCCATCGTTGATCTTGATGCCAAGGTCCTCCATGGATTCTTATAATGTCAATATCATCTGAAAATCGAAGGTGAGTGATATATTTGCAGTTGATGGTGACGCCGAGTTCGGTCCAATCTAAGAGCTTGACGATATCTTCCATCTCAATGATGAATGTGGATTTAAAATGTGATTAAGTCACGTTTCAGCCATTTTGAAAAATGTTCAAAAATATCGGTGGCTTTGCTATCTTTAGAGAAGCGCAGTTTTAGTTTGAACAGCTGTTAGTTTCGATAGACTTCAAAGCACTCGACGGCCGCATGCCATATTACAAAAAAAAAAACACCACTTACGAGATATACTATAGACATCTTTATAATCTAACTTCCTAACTAATAAAATATTTGAGAATATGGGCTTGCTTGTTTATTTATTATGCATAAACACTTTAATCGCTTCACCGATTATTTTAAAATTTGCATTTTATTTATTTTCCTTTTTATTCCTGTTGCAAACGAGCAAACAGCACACCTGATGGTACAGCACACTGCCGCTCATGGACCTTTGCTAGATTGCTGCCTATCTTGGTGAAAGTGAAGTAAGTGTAAATGCATGCAAGAAGCTTCAGTGATACTAAAGGCATCACCAAAACCCACTACACGCAAGCACCCTCAGAAACTTGGGCTTCCGGACGTCGAGGTTTTGTGAGAGTGTGGTACTAACTACCCCGGACGGACCGGTTCGCGATTGTAAACAGATGACTATCGACAGTGTGGTCCTACCACATAAAGGATTAAGTATAAAGGCCATAAAATATACTTTTTATTTAAATATACTTTTTAGGTACTTTTTAATACGCTTTTATTAATTTCACCTGTATGTATGTATCTATGTATGTAACGGAATCTTTGAAGGTCATTTTGCCCCACTTTGAACGAACAGATTTTATTTAAACTTTGCACACTCGTCAAAGGTCCATGACAAAGCAATAATTTGATCAAAATAGGCGAATATCCTGATTAGATTCGCTAGGATTTAGAAATTTTTAATCCTATCTTTTGCATAGGAGAAAGATAGATAGAGCTAGTTTGCAAACTACACATGCGCGAAATTCGAAACTTCTATGATTCGGGCTGTGCAGCTTGTAAACGTGTTTTTTAGTTTATTAAACTATAATTTCCTATTATTTCATAGAAAAATAAGTTGATTTTCGATTGTCAAACATAACTGTCGTCCAATAATAACACTCGAACGACGAAACGTTCACTGGCAGTAAGTAAAAATATAACTTTTAAGTTATTTATAAGCATCTGTATAAGAAATGATGATGTTGGCAGTTTACACAACTTGCTTTTGAGCCAATGTTATTTATAATAATATTATTAATCACTAGCTTTTGCCTGCAACTTCGTCCGCGTAGAAATCATATGTGGCAAAGGCGATCACAGATATCATGTTCACCGCGTTACTCTGGATGATGAAGGCAATTGGCGGTGTATTTAAATGTCGTCATCTCATTTCATAGTTTGCCAATCTTGTATACCAAGGAGGCGCTGTTATCAATGGGCTTCTATGCCTAAGCGGCTGATTCCAGATTATTTGAAGCAGCACAGTGGTCTCTTATGTGAAGCACGCAGAGAACATTGTGCTGACGCCTATGTTGTACTGCTCCCACCTGAGGTCGTACTTGCGGTTGATTGGGTTGATTGACGGTATGGTACATTAGCAGAGACTGGACCCTCTCCGGGCTGGGATTAATTTAAATAAGTGATACTTTTGGCCATATTCGGTATCGAGGTGGTGATTTGATGAGTCACGCTGCTGCTTATATATACATAGATCTATATAAAACGAATGATTTGCTGTTTTATAGGCCTCGTAACTGTAAACCCGTCGGCACAGCAATCACTGTTAATTCGATTCCACTCGGTCGAGGACCAGTTAAAGTATTTGGACTCAGTACTCGACGGGTGATGGTGTTCTCAAGGGCATTATTATCAAATTACTCCCGGGCTCGTTGACGCGGTGTTACATGTTGATGGCTATGTACGAGACTGTTTCGATCAACGGGCCTATATGGTGCACCTGTGTGGGCAAGTTTTGATCACTTGTCTTATAACTTAGGGCTATACGCAGATGCTGTACCATGTCGACCGAGGCAGCGTGCGCTTTGGCCGGAACTATCCCGTGGGAATTAAATGTGGAAATACACGGGGACCTCCCACGATTGTGGTTTCAGCTACGATACAGCAGACATACTTTTGAGATCTATGGGGTCTGAGCAGAGCAGCGCCGTGAATTCATCGCAAGCATCACTGCCGAAGCTGCTGACCATCACTTAGACTGTAGTCGACAGGTCAGGAACTAATATAAGGCCGCCATCTTCTGGTTGGCAGTTATTTCGCATAAGAACTCGGCGGAGCGAGTCAGGATGAAAAACTGCCAAGCTGACACATTTCACTGCTATCGTGTTGGGTGAAGGGCCAACCCGAGTACTTGTGCTTTGTTATCTTTACATGATAGAATCACACTCTCGACAGTCGTCCATCTATTGTCGCGGGCCGATCCGCCTAGAGGAAATGAGCCGAAAGCCAGACTTTCTGAGGGTATTTGCATGCGGTGGGTTTTGGTGTTGATTTTAGTATTACCAAACCTCATTGCACGCATTTACACTCCCTTCAGTTTCTTCACGCTAGGCAGCGACCTGGCAAAGTCCATGAGCAGTATCACTTACGATTAGGTGTGCTGTTTACTCGTTTGCTAACAACAACAATAAAAAAACTACCCTACTCAAAGACACGCATGGCTGAACCGGGGATTAGTCTACCACCCGTAGAGCGACTAATTGCGCGCGGGCGATACCACAACAACATAGTTTGCTACCTGGGGTCAAAAAAAAGGGTGTTCGAGTGACCCTGCACAGCCTTCCTTTTCTATTCATTCTACAAACTATGAATTTCGCGCTTCACCCTTCACTAAGGAACTTTACAAACATATAAGTGACGGACACAAATTACACCTAGTCTCAGAGCAACAATTTGTCGATCACACAAAAGATTATCCTGCGTTGGAATGGAACCTGTGACACTGGCTCGGTAAGTTAATATGCTATCAGTGCAGTTAATTAATCATTGGCGTTGTATGAATTTATTACTTGTGTATTAGAGTGAAAAATATCAAAGCATAATTCATCCCCTATTTTACACCCTTATATCCTCTGATGGGGTTGATTTTCAGAATAATTTTCATTTATAATGAGTCTTTGTAGTCGATTTTCAATTAAGTAGATTGTGTACTAAGCTGTATAACTATTTTAACGATCCCACGGGAACTCTTTAATTTTCCGGGATTAAAAGTATCCTAAATGTTGACCGGGGATGTAAGGTACCACCATGCCAAATTTCATTTAAATCGGTCGAATAACTTCGGAGATTAGCCCGTACAAACAGATAAACAGACAAACATACAGAGAAACAAAAAAATTGAAAACAATCTGGATGTGTTCTATTACACTTCTAACATCCTCCTGACTCGGTTTTTAGCGATTTTTTTCAATGTACAGATTTTCGACCTCAACAGATTTATTATATGTATAGATAAGAACATATTACATGAACCGGTTTTACTGTTAGGTATTAAAAATGCATGACGATACGATACCACATTTTATATCAATAAATATTCAAAAATAACATTTAGAATTTAAAAAGTTTAATACATACTTATTTTTTTTTAAAGACAACACCTTGTACTAAGGAAATAATCCTTGTGTTGCGGGGGACTCTACAAACATATAATTAACGGACTCAAATTACATCCAGACTCGGAGCAACAATTTATGAATCCCACAAAGTGTTGTCCTGCATGTGATTCGAACCCACGACACTGGCACGGTAGGTCGGTATCTTAACCCCTACGCCATCTGTGCAATCAAGTACTGACTCCCATATATATCATCATCATCATCGCAGCCCACTTACGTCCCACTGTTGGGCTCTGACCTCCTCCACAATAAGAGGGAATCTGACCTACTATACCATGCTGGTCAGACATGTTGGCATAGAGTTTAATTTGGAGTTTCCCTTCTCTTACACAGATATTATATGCATATTATATCCCTTAGTCGTCTTGTACGACATCCACGGGCAAGATAGGGAGTGGTGAATTGTATTCTTACTCCGTCACCACACGGATATTAAATGTATAATTATTTTTTTTACCTTGTAGCATTTGTATTTTAATCTTAGAACAACTACCAATCACTTTAAGATTATAACTATATTAATATTTTTTATATAGATAGAAAGAAGTAAACTTCGATGCCAGAAAGGTCTATATAATCTAACAAAATATTTTTCCGTGTGGTGACGGAGTAAGAATACAAATAACCATTCCCTATCCTGCCCGTGGGTGTTGTAAAAGACGACTAAGGGATATGATATGCATATAACATCTATGCAAGAGAAGGAAAACTCGAAATAAAACCCTATATCAACCTATCTAACCAGCATGATATAGTAAGGTCAATTTCCTTTCTACTATGGAGGAGGCTCGAGCCCAACAGTGGGACTTAAATGAGCTGAAATGATGATGATGATGATGAATCTAACAAAACTACTTTACAGATTTCGACGACGTTTCGAACACTTTGCAGCATTCATGGTCACGGGCGGACTAAGATATCTCACGTTCAACAAGTCATCGTTATTACAGACATTTATACAGAAAATTGGTTATTAAATTTATTAAATTTTGACCCACATTTTAGTACAAATTTATTGCCAGTATAAGAAGAAAATGGTTCTATATGAAAAAAAAAACAGAACAGAAATCATTCTATATAATCTTCTTATTCACACCTAAATATTCCGATATTTGATTGTTCCATATCATTAGATTGTTGCGATCAGTTTGCATTCTTACTCTATATTTAGTGAATTCTGCAGGAGTACCGAAATTCAGTTACATTCAATCGCTTCGCCAATAGGGTACAATCACAATCAGGTACAATGCACTGCTGTGAAATTGAAATGATACCTATAAGGACCACACTTTTAGATATTAAAGGACAAAACTTATATCTTCCCTATCTTGCCCGTGGATGTCGTAAAAGACCACTAAGGGATATAATATGCATATAACATCTGTGCAAGGCAAACTTGAAATAAAACCCTATACCAACATGTCTGACCAGCATGGTATAGTAGGTCAAATTCCCTCCTATTGTGGAGAAGGCCCGAGCCCAACAGTGGGACGTATGTGGGCTTCGATGATGATGACGATACAATATTTATACTCTCAAAATAGGAGACGAGTAAAGTAAATGGCGTCGTGAACTATAGCAATTCAGAGTCCAGTCTAACCGTGCAGGCGAAGATGCCGATTTTTAACGACAGGTGTCGGTAACGCTGATAGGGGGTGGCAATGTCTTGCCTCACGAATTGGCCGCCTGGCGAGGTAGCGCCCGCTGGGACCTCATTCTCTGTTGGGCAGTCCAGCTGGAGAGAAATGCCTCGGTTCTCTTTTCGGACCGTGGAGGCCTTTTCACGAGTGCTGATAGAGCGATCGGGTCGGCGACTCAGAAACCTCTGCCTTTGACTGATATAGATCTTGACCATTATGACCTTATGTACCCAATAATTATTTTAAAATCTGCCATCTTTATTTTCGATATAAATAGAGATATAACGTCGACTTTTTGTAATAAAATTTTACCCTTAATAAAGCGAAGATTCATTGCCATATACTAAGCTAAGTTCCACAACCATGAACATCGATGCTCAATAATAACAGTTAAAGGGGTCCCATCCTATTATTAACCTGGGTGGTCGGCTTACCGTCAGACTATAGGTTTAAATATTTTTAGACCTTATTGCACTTAATTCAATTGTCAATGTGGTGACGGAGTAAGAATAAAATTCACTGCTCCGTATCTTACCCGTGTATGACATGAACAAACGACTAAGGGATATAATACGCACTCCGGAGCCTCGCAGACGCCGCTGCGCACTCGCCCTGATGATGAGCATCGGATATGCTCGAAACCTGGATCGACGAGACCGATCTCCGTTCGTCAGTGTTTTGACGTTATAGATATTATATTATGATTAATACACTTGTAACATCTATGCAAGAGAGGAAAAACACGAAACGAAACCATATCATAATATAAGCATATCATGCTGGTCAGACAGGTCTGACTAGCATGATATGCTGGTAATAGTTAGGTCAATTTGCCACCTAGAATAGGGTCAAACTTAGCAGTGAGGTGTATATGAGCCGAGATGATGATGATAACGACGTACATAATTCATAATAATATTATTTTTTAATTTCTTTCAAAAATTTGGATCTGCAAAAAATTGTCCTATCCTTTATGCGTCAAAATCATAGTCACATTGACAATCGTGGATATAACAAAGGATATCCGAGCCGTTGTTTACCTGCAGACCATTCCGCTGACGCAGATTACAAATGTTTGCTTATCCCTCTATCCATATTATACTATAGATTCACACATTCTACTTTTTCACTATTCAATTTCTATTTCAATGTCTTCTAATTTTTACAAGCTTTTATTTAACTTACTTTATTAGTTTTAAATAAAACTACTTTACGGATTTTATCGCGTTTGTATTTGAGAAAATTTATAATTATATTTTGCAGAAAATTTATATGTAATTATATTTTGCAGTAACGATGACTTGTTGGACATGAGACATCTTAGTCCACCCGTGACCATGAACGCTGTAAAGTGTTCGAAACGTCGGGTAATTAAAAAATCAAATACAAACGCGATAAAATCCGTAGTTTTATTTAAAATGTATAATACTCGCGTAAACATCAGAAATCATTACTTTAATAGGGTAGTTCCCCATGTAGTGATTTTTATGTTTTGGGGTGAGCCACGGTCAGCGCCCCCGACGTCCGGCTCCATCTGGGGCGACAGAGAGGCGGCGCGCGGCCCCGTAACCCACCCGTGGCACGTAGTCTTCGTCGTTGGGCCGACCACCGGTGCAGGGCGACTTGACGTCAAATACCCCTACGGAGAACCATCTCCTCTCGACGTCCCCCCCTTGGGGACGTCAGTCGTCATCACCCGGTTAGCCTCTCGCCGGGTGACGGACAAAGTCCCCGGTACAGTCACTCGCGGCCTCGGCTAGGTGTAGTGATGGGCTAAGAATACAATTCACCACCCACTTTCTTAACTGTGGGTGATCGTAAAAAGTGTATAAAGGATGCAAGCAAATAACATCCCTACAAAAGATTGCCTACTATAGTAGGAGATGGTTTTTTTTTTTTGTAGTCCGGGTGCGGACCTGGCCCGCGAATGCCCCTGAATGGATCAGAGATTGTCTGGTCACTGTCTGATATTCATCGAGGTTCTTTTTATTAGTGTTCTGTTTACTTTTTAAAATTTTCTTTCTTTCAGAAGGCGTACGTAGCAAGAAACTAAAAGCAATTGATGGAATCCATCCGTCATTTTGGTTCCTACTTCACCATCATCATTTTCCTGCCCTCATCCCACGCTAAGTGGGGTCGGCACAACATGTTTTTATCTTCCATAGCCTCCTATCAGCCGTCATATGTGCACTCACTGCTTTCATACGCATATCTTCATTCACGCAGTCCATCCATCTCTTTTTGGGTCTCCCACGCTTTTTTCGTCCATCCACAATCATATTGACAACCCTCCTTGTCACATGCCTTTCATCCCTCCTCATCACATGTCCATACCATGACAATCTCGCGCTCCTAATCTTCTCTATCACTGGTGCCACTTTTAGACTTCCCCTAATATACTCATTTCTTACTTTATCTAACCTTGTAACCCCACACATCCATCTTAGCATTCGCATCTCTGTAGCATGCACTCTTCTCTCATCCGTCTTTTTTCCGTCATTTTGGTTCCTACTTGTTTTCTACAATTGTTTTTGCTGTTATAATTTTGCAATATTCCAAAAAATCGGTCCTAATGCGTTTGTTCTTCATTATTTTTGATATATTGTTAGTATTAATTTCTATGTCTATTTTGTTTTCTATGTCGTTTTTTATATTGTTGAATTTGGGACAGTCGACGATTAGATGTAGTATCGTCTGCTCTGCATCTGGATCGCAGGTGCATGATGGGCTGCTTTTACATTTGAAACGATGTAGATATTCTGCAAACCCACCATGCCCCGTCATTACTTGTGTGAGCACTGAGTCTACTAGTAGGAGATGGTTGAGCCCAGTAGTGGGACGTATATTAGTCGAGATAATGAGGTAATGATTCGGTAAGACGTCGTCGCTTAAAATAACTAAGGGAAAAGAAGGAATAGTGACAGATCACAATATACGTTGAATACATTTTAGTCATGTCTATAGTGACGGAGTAAGAATACAATTCAGCACCCCTAATCTTGCCCGTAGGTGTCATAAAAGACGACTAAGGGATGCAAGAGAAAGAAAACTCGAAATAAAACCCTATGCCAACATGTAGCACCATCGCGGTATAGTAGGTCAATTGCCCTCATATAGCGGTGGAGGTGAACGCCCAACCGTATGACTTAAGTGCTTTAAAATGATAACGATACTAATGATGATTGTCATTTTACTCTTCAAATGAATATGTTACAGTCCATTATGTATCAATTAAATTCCCATCATTTATTACGTGTAAGCCCTGCGAGGACACTTACATTTAATTCATTTTACATTTTATATGTAATTAATCCAATAATTAATCACTAGATTAATACGCAGCCGTAAGCTGAGTAAATTCGATAAGAAACGTAGCAGGCTAAATAGTGCTCGCCCATGACGTGCGGTGTCCCACAGGGGTCGGTTCTGGGTCCGACCCTGTGGAACATCGGCTACGACTGGGCGTTGAGAGGAAGCCTCCCACCCGGGCTGGGTGTAATTTGCTACGCCGACGATACACTCGTCACAGCCCGGGGTGGGACGCTAGAGGAGGTGGCACGCCTGGCAACTCTCGGCACCGAGGAGATTGTTAGGCGGATCGAAGCGCTGGGGTTGAGGGTAGCCCTGGAAAAGACGGAGGCCCTTCTGTTCCATGGCCTCCGTACCGCCGGGCCTCCCGCCGGCGCTTCGATCACCGTGAAGTCGGTCACCATCAGCATCCAGGCCCACATGAAGTACTTGGGCCTGGTGCTCGACGGGCATTTTTGGTTCCGGGAGCATCTCCATCGACTTGTTCCCCGGCTTGTCGGCGCGGCGTCCGCCCTTTCGCGGCTGATGCCGAATGTGGGCGGACCCAGTGCTACGTGCCGACAGCTGTACGTGGGGGTGATCCGGTCGATGGCCCTGTACGGCGCACCGGTGTGGGCGGGGTCCCTGACCGTCCGTCTTAGGGCCCTCCTGTGGCGACCACAGAGGGTCATGGCGATCAGGGCCGTACGCGGTTACCACACGGTGGCGACGGAGGCAGCGTGCCTCCTGGCCGGAACTCCCCCGTGGGACCTGGAGGCGGAGATGCTTGCCGACATTTATCGGCGGGTGTCGGAGAAGCGCGCCCGCGGCGGCATGGTCTCCATCACAGAGATCACCGCCTGGCGGGTCGACGCCCGCCGAGAAGTCATTGCCCGTTGGGCAGTCCGGCTGGAGAGTCCTCGGTATGGTGTTAGGACCGTCGAGGCCCTCCGGCCGGTACTGATGGAGTGGTTGGAGCGCACGGGGTGCTTTCCTTCCGACTGGTGCAGGTGCTGACGGGGCACGGTTGCTTCGGGAAGTACCTGCACAAGATTGTCAGGAGGGAGAGCACACCGTCCTGCCACCACTGCAGTTGCGACGAGGACACGGCGCAGCACACGCTCGAGGAGTGTGCTGCATGGGAGGAGGATCGCCGTGAACTCGTCGCAATTATCGGTGCCGACCTGGCGCTGCCGACCATCGCCAGGGAGATGCTCGTCAGCGTCAGGAACTGGGACGCGGTCGCCGCCTTCTGTGAGGCCGTTATCTCACGGAAGGAGGCGGCGGATCGTGTGCGAGTAGAGCTTCTATTCGGCGACACGTTCCGCCGCCGGCGACTCGGGCGGCGCAGGCGCGAGTATCTGCGCCTAATGCCGCCCTAGCCGAGGCCGCGGGTGATCGGACCGGGGAATTGTCCATCACCCGCAGAGAGGCTAACCGCGCGACGGCGACCGACGTCCCAGGTCGAGAGGTGAGGTTACCCGAAAGGGTATTCCGTCGCGCCGACCACTGACGACAAGTGACATCTGCTCCGGTGGCCGGCCCAACAACGAGGTGACGTGGGTACGGGTGGGTTATGGGCCCACGCGCCGTCCTTTCATCGCCCCGGACGGACAGGACCGCGCGTGCGCTTACCATAGCCCACCCAAAAAAAAAAAAAAAAAAAAAAAAAAAAGGCTAAATAGTGCTGTTTTTAATTATATCATATTTAGTGTGTACTGCGAATTTCATAATGGACAAAAACATCGAACAAAGAGTTTGTCTTAAATTTTGCATCGCCAGTGAAATTTCATGTTCGGAGTCACTGAAGATGTTACAGAAGGCTTACGGTGAATCGACTTTATCAAAAACACGTGCTTATGAGTGGTACAAAGCATTCAAAAGCGGTCGAGATGTGATGGAAGATTTGCCTCGCTCTGGTAGGCCATCAACGTCTGAAACTGAAGTTAACATTGCAAAAGTAAAGGAAATAGTGACTGAAAATCCTCATTCAACTTTGAGAGAGATAGCCGCCAAACTTACTGTGTCTCACGAGTCGATCTGTACTATTTTCGCTGAGGACATGCTAGAACTAGTCAGTTCGACCGACAGAACGACCCAACATTCATGAAACGCATTGTCACTGGTGACGAGACGTGGGTTAACGAGTTTGACATGCAAACTAGTCAACAAGCTTCGGAGTGGCGACTTCCAACTGAACCGAAACCGAAAAAACCACGCCAAAGTAGATCAAAAGTCAAAGTCATGTTGACTGTTTTCTTTGACTATCACGGTGTTGTGCACTCGGAATTCTTGCCAGAAGTTCAAACGGTAAATAAAGAATATTATCTGAGCATTATGCGGCGTTTTAGAGAGCAAATTCGACGAAAAAAGCCAGATCTGTGGAAAGAAAATTCTTGGATTTTGCACCACGATAATGCGCCTTCGCACAAGGCCATCATTGTAAACGAATTTTTATCCAAACGCTCAACAAATACCATCGAGCAACCACCATATTTACCAGATATGGCTCCAGCCGACTTCTTTCTTTTTCCTAAACTCAAATTACCATTTCGTGCCACCCGTTTTCAATCGGTAGCAGACATAATGGAGCATTCGCGGCGAGAACTGAATTCAATTCCGGAAACAGGGTTTAAAAAATGTTTTGATAATTGGATTATTCGTTGGCGTAAGTCTATCGTTTCTGAAGAAGCATACTTTGAAGGTGATAAAATAAATTTGGATGAATTACAAAAATGTTGTGTATTATTGATCTTTTTTCGGTACTTTCTTGACAGAAGTCTTTGTTTCAAATTCAATTTCAAAAATTCTTTCGCCAATGGTAAGCTATAATATCAGGGAGTAACATAGGTTATATTTTATACAGGTATTCCCACTGGAACGGGAACTACGCGGGTACGACTGAAACCGAAACGAAGCAAGGGCGGGTTGCTAGTATTTTTATAAAGTTCTTAGCAATACTTGACTGCACAGATGGCGTAGTGATTTAGATACTTACAGTGCCAGTATCGTGGGTTCGATTTACACGCAGGATAAAAGTTTGTACAATCCACAAATTATTGTTCCGAGTCTGGATATAATTTGAGTCTGTTATATATTTGTAAATTACCCGCAATAAAATGGTTATTTTCTTAGCACAAGGTATTGTCTGTCTTTGTATTGTATTGTCTTTAAAAAAATACAAAAGTTCTTGTTTATTATGGATTATCTTCTATACTTATAGCTAAAGCATACATTACTGCAGCGGCCAGCAAAAGAGGTATACGTAAGTCCATCAATGCCTAGTTGTGGCCAAGGCTTGTATAGTACTTTTCTCAATGCGCGATAATTAAAACTAAGTAGTAGAGTACTACTTAGTTTACTTAGTAAAGTATAACTTTTTATTTAAAAATAGATACAAACTACATTTACTAGTTTTCTATTATAGATCTTGCCGCCTCCTGAATTACATGTGGCGTTAAAGTAAGTTCATTACACTCACTGTCTTCATATGAAATCATTTTAAGTCAAATACAATTATTACTTTTCAAAATCAATGACGAACAACGAACAACATTTTTCACGCGCCAAAGGGTTCATTGGTTTTTTTCTTCATTATCAAATAGTTTATTTTCAAGCCAGTTCGAAATTTAAATAAAACTCTGATAAGTTGCCTCCTTGGTTGCCATATGTTGGAGTAACAAATCGTTCCATTTTTAAAATACACGATAGATATATGAATTTACATAATTTTTTTTTTTTTATTGCAAACGGTGGCAAACGAGCAAACAGTACACCTGATGGTAAGTGTTGCTGCCGCTCATAGACCTTTACAAGGCCGTTGCCTACCGCGAAGAAAGTGAAGGGAGTGTGAATGCGTGCATTGAGGCTCGGTGATACCAAGGGCACCACCAAAACCCTCCACACGCAAACACCCTCAGAAAGTTGGGCTTCCGGCTCTCTCGCTCACCGAACGAAGCGCAGTAACAAATCGCTACTACTCAGACGTTGATTTTCTGCGAGAGTGTGGTACTGCCCCGGACGGACTGGCCCGCGGCTGTAGACAGATAACTGTCGACAGTGTGGTCCTACCACTCTTATTATTATATTTATTTGGCCGCTAAAACATGACAGATTTGGATTATTTTACATTTCTTGCCACTCGCTGCTCGCTCAGTACAGCAACTTCGATTTATCTTGAAGAAGGTTGTCAAAATAATGCACAAATTTCCAAGCATGTTTGAGAAAAAGCCTTAACCGTTCCGGGAGTATTGCTAAAAATATAGTTACTGGCATGAGTCTTCGCCATCCTGCTCTTATCCCAATTACTTGAGGTCGGTGCATTATCTTCTGTTCTTTCATATTATAAAAATCTTTTTATCAATAATTTTATAACCGGCCATCTACTTGACCTCAATCAATACTCCCAATATAATCGCTGTTTGTGGCTAACTAATAAGCAGCACACCTAATGATAAGTGATACTGCCGCTGAACCTTTGCTAGGCCGCTGCCTACCATGAAGAAATTGGACGGAGTGTGAATGCCTGTAATGAGCTTCGGTAATACTAAAGGCGTCACTAAAATCCACCATACGCAAATATCCTCAGAAAGTTGGGCTTTCGGCTCTCTCACTCACCGAACAAACTGCAGCAACAAATTGCTACTACTCAGACATCGATTTTCTGCGAGAGTGTGGCACTATCCGGTTTGATTGGCCTGCGTCTGTAGACAGATAAATTTCAACAGTGATCCTACTATCAGCATGAGTAATAATATAAAGGAGGCGGCGGATCGCCTGCGCGAGGAGCGCAGCCTCGATGAGGAGATCCGCCGCCGGCGAATGGGGCGGCGCAGGCGCAACTACCTGCGCCTCATGCCGCCCTAGCCGAGGCCGCGGGTGACGTGACCGGGGACTAGTCCGTCACCCGCCGAGAGGCCGACCGCGTGAGGAAAGACCGACGTCCTCCCCGAAGGGGGGGGGGGGTCGATGGGAGGGTACCCCACGTAGGGGGTATTCCGTCGGGCCGACCACTGACGACAAGTAAACCTGCTCCGGTGGTCGGTCCAACGACGAAGGCGAGGTGGTTTTCGGGTGGGTTGCGGGAGTTGCGCGCTTAAGCCCCTCTGTCGCCCCGCATGGAGTGGTGCGTAGGCACGCCGACCGCAGCCCACCCACAAAAAAAAAAGCATAAGTAATATTCAAAAATAGATTTATCAATAACATTATTCGTCATTACTTCTATGGATATAATACTTTTCATTATATCAAAACACAAGCAACCCACCCTCGCTTCGCTTCGGTTACAGTCGCCTTACCCGCGTAGTTCCCGATCTCGTGGGAATACCGCGATAAAATACCTATCTTACTCCCTGATATTATAGCTTACTATTGGTAAAAGGTTTCCGTGTGGTGACGGAGTAAGAATACAATTCACCACCCCCGATCTTACCCGTGGGTGATCGTACGAGACGACTAAGGGATGCAAAACGCATATAACCTCTATGCGAGAGAAGGAAAACTCGAAATAAAACCCTATACCAACACGTCTGACCAGCGTGGTATAGTAGGTCAATTACCCTTCCATAATGGAGGAGGCCCGAGCCCAACAGTGGGACGTATACGGGCTGAGATGATGATGATGATTGGTAAAAGAGTTTTTGAAATTGGTTCGGTGGTCTACTCGTGAAAGCGTAACAAACAAACAAACTTACTTTTATAATATTAGTAAGGATTAACGAAAGACATGAATTAATATCAACCAGCATAACTGCCGATATCTTCGCGTAGTTTTCGTACGCGATTAATGGATTGGAATTACGAGCCACTTTATTTCAATTATGTGATCATCGATTCTGCCGTCCACTTAAGTAAATGATGATAAAACTACATTATATTTACGACGATCTGATTTATTACTGAAGCTTGCTTAAAATAGAAAACAATTAATAAATATCCCACGTTTTTCCAGTGAAACATAGTTATTTATTTCATTCATATCAACTCATATGTGTGCCAGTGCTGGGCTCGAGCGTCCTCCATGTTAGAAGAGAAATTGTTAACTTATTATAATTTTTTTTTTTGCGGTTGGGTTGCGGTCGGCGCGCTCCTCGCACCATTCCGTCCGGGGCGACAGAGGGGCGTAAGCACGCACACCCGCAACCCAACCACGATGCCCGTCGCCTTCGTCGTTGGGCCGACCACCGGAGCAGGGTGACTTGACGTCAGTGGTCGGCCCGACGGAATACCCCCTATTTGGGGTACACTCCCATTGACCGACGTCCCTCCCTCGGGGAGAACGTCGGTCTTTCCTCACGCGGTTGGCCTCTCGGAACTTATTATAATATGCTGATCCGAACCCGTTCTTCTATCCGTTGTCTGAATCACATAAAAAAATACTAAGCATAGTCCTTTGAACGTTGAGCGTCTTAGTGCCTTTTATGAGGCCGACATTTAGAGACTATGTTTCTGTGTCATAAGTTATCGCTGGTAAGACACACTGATTAGAAGCCTTTGTTTTCAGAGTCTGCGGGATAGTAAACGAAAAAAAATCCTCCTAAGTTTCCCGGTCGCTGCCCAGCCGAGTTGGATTCGTCGATTGACCTTGCCCTGTAAATTGTATCTACATAACTGAACAGTTTATTCTAGGTGAACATAATGATCGACAGCTTCGTAAACCGCATTCTCGCAGGAATAGAGTGAGCATCAGATGTCACTTTTAGTTTTACAATCGATAAAAATTACATTGCAAGATTTTCACGTGGAGTGAAGGATTAATTGAGGATTAAGGAAGCAAGAAAACTTAATTATTGAGAATATTTTCCATGTCCCGTCATTTTACCTCGCTAAAACCTCAATAAATGAGAACCTGAACTAAATAACTGACAGGGGAAGTCGATAAGCTAATCATTGGACAGAAGGATGGCATATAGGTTGCGAGCTCCAAGCAAGGCAACTATATGTTCGTAACTTATTGCTAATCCTTACTAATATTATAAATGCGAAAGTAAGGTTGTTTGTTTACTTGTTTGTTTGTTTGTTACGCTTTCACGCTTGAACCACCGAACTGATTTCAAAAATTCCTTCACCAATGGAAAGCTATAATATCAGGGGGTAACATAGGCTATATTTTATTCCGGTATTCCCGCGGGGACGGAAACTACGCGGGTAAAGCGGCTCAACCCGAAGCGAAGTGAGGGCGGATTGCTAGTACAATATAAAACGGTAGGTATATACAGTCAAAAACTGACGTCAAAGCGTAAGATAAAGGCGGACAAATTCATTCAAAGTAAAGATATTACAACTATATTATTTTACTCTATGGTATTGCAATAAAGAAAATAAATTATCGTGTCATCCTGCTATAAATTAAATATATATCAATTTACTATCCCTTCAAAGTGTCTTCCAACCAGCCATTTTACGAGAATACAATTTAAATTTATTTTAATTGCAACGCATAATGCCAAAAAGTACAACAGAAGAATATACGAGGTCAATCGAGAAGCCAAGGAGTGCTAGGAGTGACAGAAGTGATAGCCAAAGTACCGCTACCATTCAGGTTGTAATTTTTATATTGCTGATGGCGTCAAACGAGCAAACAACTCCCTTGATGTTAAGTGACGCTGCCGCTCATGGACCTCATGACCGATGCCTACCGTGAATAAAGAAAAGAGAATGAATGCATGCAATGAGGTTCGGTGATATTAAGGAATCACCAAAATCCATCTCATGCAAATATCGTCAGAAAATTGGCTATCTTGCTCATCAAACAAAGTGCAATAACAAATTCCTACTACTCAGACGTCGTTTTTCTGCGTGGGTGAGGTAGTACCTCGGATGGACCGGACCGGACAGACGACTGTCGATAGTGTGGTAGGACCACATTATAAGGCCTATTACTTCTGCAACTTATAGACGTTTAACTTACAATATTCCGCCAATAGGTTAGTATCCGATTTTATTTCGAGTTTATCTTCTCTTGTGACATATTGGTCCTTATTTATTGCCTTAGTTAACTCATAAGTCATCTGTGAGCAAAAAAAAATAGTTCTAACATTGTTTTTTTTAATCCTTATAAGGAAAGTTTATTACTTCATCATCATCACCAGCTTTTCTCTGTCCACTGCTGGACGTAAATCTCTCTTATATTTCACCTCAAGGTGCAGTCCTGTGCCGCCCGCATCCAACGATTTCCAGCAAATTTTACCAAGTCGTTTATCTGATGTTGTCCTGTACTCGTATGAGGGGATAATGCCGTAATCACCACGCTTGGCGCCTGCCAGTTGGCGATTGCAGTGAGGTGTTATTTTTTTTCAAGGATTGAGCTGCTGCTCATTCTACTGATGATCACTTAACCGATTCTTATTACTCCCACAGGCAAGCAAGGGCTAAAGCTCTAAGCGAGAATTGTATTCTTATCCCATCGCCAATCTGGGCAGCTTATTACATAGTACCAGTAAATTACTTGGATGCTTTTATGTACGATTATTTTCTGACAATCCTAGAAATACTGACTTTTTCATAATTAACATTTCAAACCAGTTTTTCGCTAAATAAGCATCCCAATAGTCAGCTGAAGCCTCCTCCACACTGGGAAGGAATTGACTTATTGTACTACAGTGGTCAGACGAATTGGTATTATTACGTGTTGGCCTTCTTGTCGCTAAGAAAAGTCGAAATTAACAAGAAGAATATTGTTAAAATCAAGCTAAGCGGCACTTCACACCAAAACAGCGATTTTTAAACTTGTCCGAAAGGTGAATTTTTGCTCAGAACTCGTGAGTAGGCGCATAATATCACTTTGATTCAGCAATCACGTGGACTACGGTAACTAACACATGATAACACCATGGGAATAACTAAACCATTAGTTATCAAAAGGTCACTTATGCACTTAGAAGGTGTATTGTGAATTCAAAAGTGATACAATTTTAATAAAGTATTTATTAACATTCGACAATCCTATAACTAACCTAGCAGCGCCCGCCGTGCAGTTTTACCCAAATAGTTAACATTCCAATTTCTTCTAAAATACTTAGCATTAGTATTTTAATAATTTCATCATCATTTCAGCTCTTATATTTCCCACTGTTGGGCTCGAACCTCCTTCACACAGTTATCCTACAATATACCACGCTGGTTAGATGTGTTACTATAGGGTTTTATTTCGAGTTTTCCTTCTCTTGCATAGATGTTATATGCATATTTAATCCCTTAGTCATCTCTTACAACGCCTACGAACAAGACAGGGGGTAGTGAATTATATTCTAAGTCCGTCACCACACGAAACTTATTAGTATTTTAAATCTAACGTAACACCGATCAGGTACCGTTGCACTTCATAGTCCACAAACCAGGATGTCACTTCGAGAGCTGCTGTGGTATTTGCAACCTTTTCCCAGGAGTACTACTGATAGCGTTTTGTCAAGTTCTAGTGGGCTCTATATTGATGACGCTAATACTGACTCACGGAACGGCATATGATGAAATGCATAAAACGCCAACTACACAATGTAAGACTTTTTTTTCATAATTTCTTACTTGAATATAATATATTATTATCCCTTCATTCACCATGATGTAAAGACAAAGGACATAAGCGCTAAACGAACCACCGCTATGTGCCTATAACGAATATGGTGATACAGAAGTTAATCTGAATTAGTGAGTCCTGTAGACGAGTTCTACATAATAATAACCGAAAACCCACTATCACTGAAGATCCTATTATTAATGTGTCATTTATAACTATAGTCCATAAAATATAGCTTGATCTCTGTGACAGTTCTCCCTAGTGCTGTCACGCTTACGATAAAGTCCTTAGTTTTTTATCGATAAAACTCTTTATTTTTATAATTATAATTTTCTATTATAATTGAAATACAATCAATGAAAATCTTTTTGAATCTAAATCAAACAAAAAAAACATGTTTTTCGACTATTTTAATTATTCGAAAGGAGTACAATCAAGGTCAACGTCACTATTGTTATCAGCACTGAAGCGTCCCTCTTAGAACATTTATAATTTTTTGTCATAATACGGACAGTCGTTATATCAATCGATCAATTGCAACTCTTTTATTAGTAACCATGTTTATTGACAATAATGCGTATATAAAATATTATCATTTACTCTGAGACAAATAGTAGCTTTTTAATGTTTAATTAATTCAATTTATGTACTTTATAATGTAACTGTCTGTTGTAATTGTAAAAATATGTTGAAAGTTTTATATAGGTACTATTTTGGGTTTATTATATAATTAATTTAATAAAGATCGGTTATCGATTTACGTATATCGACTGTCCCATATCTTTTTAATTTACAGTCCAATATAACCTTATACATGAGTAAGCGTTATTTTTCTATAAAATGTTTACTAGGTATTTCAGTACTTATGAGGTGCATTTTAGGCATGAATATTAATATTTTTATATGTACAATATATTGCACTTCAGTTGCAATAAAACTGGCGCGAAAAGACTGAAAATATATCTGATACAAAATAAAATTGTAAACATGTCGCTCGTTCAAACTTACTTCGTCGGTATCGTTGACATATGTCACAGAGATCAAGCTATATTTTATGGTCTATAGCAACCCGCCATCGCTCCGCTTCGGTTTTAGTTGCCTTTACCGTGTGGTTCCCGTTCCTGTGGGAATACTGGGATAAAATATAGCCTTTATTACTCCCCAATATTATAGCCTTCCATTGGTGAAAGAAGTTTTGAAATCAGTTTGGTGGTTTAAGCGTGAAAGCGTAACATACAAACAAACAAATTTACTTTCGTGATTATAATATTAGTAAGGATATTTAGGAATGGTTGATGAAAACGGACTAAAGAACAATATCTGCATAACATTGCTACAAAAGCATAAATACTTGAAACAAAATGCTATGCCTAGATAGATATATATGTGTTCAAATAATTGTTATGGTACAGTAGGCCGGTATAAAGGCGGTAGGCGGTATAATTTCACTCATTTTGTGAAAAAAGTACCGAACACATTATTTTTAAGAGCGAATCTTTAATTTTAGATAACAGCTATGTAAATATAAAGGACATGTAACAATAATGTTACAGGTCTATTTTATTCCCTCAGGTGTTACTACCTAAATTTTAATTTTATTTACCTAAGTCTTAGTTACCACCAAAACATTTAATGTCATTGTATTTATATTGGTTTAGGTATTGCCTAAAATTTAGAGGTTTTTTATGACAACGGTAACAAATTTCTTATTTTAGTTATAAGCGCAGCAACAGGAATCGTGTTGAGTGCTATCACGTGCGCGGGTATACTTCTCATTGTAGTTGCGTTGACAGAAAATTGCAGAGCAATGCTGGTAAATCTTAATTTTTAATACGTTTTAATTATCTGTATCCTCGTATGCCATTGGAAAAGTGACTCAGCAGGAGAGTGGACAGCCACTCTCTCATGAAAAAAGTATAGCACCTCACTACAATCGCCAACCCGCCTATCACAGCAACTCTCTCCTGGAAAAAGTATAACACCTCACTACAATCACCAACCCGACTATCACAGCAACGCTCTCCTGAAAAAAGTATAATACCTCACTACAATCGCCAACCCGACTATCACAGCAACTCTCTCCTGAAAAAAGTACAATACCTCACTGCAATCGCCAACCCGCCTATCACAGCAAGTCTCTCCTGAAAAAAGTATAACACCTCACTACAATCGCCAACTCGCCTATCACAGCAACTCTCTCCTGAAAAAAGTATAACACCTCACTAGAATCGCCAACCTAACTATTACAGCAACTCTCTCCTGAAAAAAAGTATAACACCTCACTACAATCGCCAACCCGACTATCGAGCTGAGTGACTACGAATGTCCCATTATTATTGGAGGAAATATATGTCTAAGTCTAATAGCGAACAACGAAAAGTCAAATGATGATGAATTATCTGTGGTTTTAATATTTTTTTATACTCGTATGCTGACGGGTTAAGAAATCCCGCCAACGCTTAAATGTGTGTTTTTAAAATCCCCGACAACTCGAAGTATTCTTTAGTGCAAAAAGAATACAAATCTTTAGCCTTTTTATAAAAATTAAAGTTAATTTCCTACAAAATCTTACGCCTAATAGATATAAGATCCAATATGCAGGTAGAATAGACATCATAAATATAGAGATGTCTGTTTCATCCCATCTCAGCTTATACCTGTCCCATTGCTGGGCTTGACTCTCCTCCGTCAGCCCCCATATATGTCTCACCGCTGAGTTCGGGCCTCCTTCACAATATTTATTACTAGTTTTAAACTGTGTTTTATTAGTAACAAAATTGTACATATTTCCCTAGATTTACCTACTTGTAGCTGCTATAGTTTGGATAGGCCTCGTATCACTAGCTGTGACCAAGATTGGACGAGCTTGCATTAGATTTAAAGATGGTAAGTATTAGATGATAGACCCAAATTTCTATTCTTATATAGCTCAAATCCCTCACACACCGACTTCTTTCACATTTAGAAAGAGAATAGTCTAACACTCTTTTTCACGACACAGCCAGCCAGATCATGTGATTTAACACCACTGGATTATTTTTTGTGGGGCTATGTTAAGGACAGAGTCTATACGGAGCCAATCGAATCGATTGCAGCCTTAAAACTCAAAATCCGTGATGTGATTAACGAAATAGACCCGCCATTTTGCCAAAAAGTGATTAAAAACTTTGATGAAAGAATCGACATCTCTCAGCGTGGTCGTGGTGGACATTTGCTAGATATCATTTTTCATTCATAATTGCCGAACTTTTCTCTTCGTAATACAATAAAAATTTGAATCATCTTCATCTAAATTTCTTGTTTTATTTTGTTTTAGAAAACAAAGTTCTTGTTGAAAAACCCTTTACAAGCACTTTTAAGGTCCGTGTCGTACTCGTAACTGCTAGCATGCTGCTGTAATGAAATATAAAATACTAGAAGCCATGTGTGAATACTTTAAACTATTAGTAGAGGATTTACTGAATATAAATGTGATCCAGTAATCATCATCATCATCATTTCAGCCTATCGCCGTCCACTGCTGGACGTAGGCCTCCCTCATGTTACGCCAAAAGTGCGGTCCTGTGCCGCCTGCATCCAACGACGCCCAGCAACTTTCACCGAGTCATCGGTCCACCTAGTGAGGGGACAGGCTCAAGTCTTCCCCACAATAGGAGAGAAACTGACCTAATATACCACGCTGGTCAGACGTGTTGTTATAGAGTTTTATTTCGGCTTTGCCTTCTCTCGTTTCCAGCGATCATTTCTCCAACGTACGTGCAAGCTCTGGAATGAACTACCTGCTGCTGTGTTTTCCGAGCGCTATGACATGGCCTTCTTCAAACAAGGTTTAAGAAGAGTATTTTCATCACGGTAGGCAGCGGCCCGGCTGTGCCCCTGGTGTTGCTAAGGTCCATGTGCAGCTAATCACTTACCATCAAGTGTTCTGCCTGCTCGTTTGCCACCGTTTGCAATAAAAAAAAATCTTGCATAGTTATTATACGCATATTTAATCTCTTAGTCATCTTTTACAACATCCACGGGTAAGAGATGGTTGGTGAATAGTATTCTTACTTCTTCACCACACGGAAGATCACTGATACACAATAGGAAATAATCGTACTCTATATTAATTTATGTTTAAAATAGTACAAACATTGTACATTACATATCAAAATATAAATATTTATTCATAAACGATTCAATTTAAATTTTTATTCATAGACATTTTTCCCTTATCATACGTATAACAAAAATATTTCCCTTGGTACTTATGAAAACATTCCTCTTACATCGAATAGTCTATTTACATAAATTTTAGTTCTTTTAGGCAGTGCGCTTTTATTTTGGTTTCCAATATGACAATGTTGCTCAAACTTTTTTAGCTCATAAACACCTTTTTACATATTATCCTAAGTATAGTCATTATCAGTCATGTCTTTATCCCGACATATATTGTGTAGGCACTACTTTTTTTGATACAAATTGAAGAATAAATATGTTGCATATAGTTGTTATAGCTAAAATTTAAACTTTACTATCTAACGTAAAATCTTTAGGCCGTTTATTACGGCCTCTCTAGCCAGCAGAGGGCACGGTAGGGTAGGGTAGGGGTCTACCATAAAGAAACATTCGATCACAGCTATTATAAACTTATATGACTATTAATATGAATAGAGAATAACCTAAATTACCTAAAATCTTGTCTTCGATAATAATAAAGAAATTGATGAAACGGACAAAAGAGAAATGTTATAAAAATTGTAGCATGCATTTTGTGTGCAGGATATGGTGTTTGAATAGGTGCCTAGACCCCCCTCACTTTGAGAACACTTGCAATACATATGCGAAGAAGCTTAGTTCCATGGAATAAATGGGCGGTTCGCCAATATAAATGTATGAAACGATGTCGTATAAAACAGACACAGTGTTTAATAAAAACGTATTTGGATACAAGTATTTTATGTTTGAATATTTTTGTGAGGAATATAGGTAAAGGGGAAGTGAGAATTCAATAAAATTGTTTTATAAAACTTATTTGCGAACAAAAAATCATTACCTCATGTGGGACCTGGACCCACATATATCGGCAATACGTTGCAGCAGATGTTTTCAATCGATATGGATTTAAGTCTCGCATGTCATAATCATTTTTCGTTCGCAAATAAGTTGTTACAAAACAAGAGTGGTAGGACCACACTGTCGACAGTTATCTGTCCACAGCCGCGGGCCGGTCCGTCCGGGGCAGTACCACACTCTCGCAGAAAATCGACGTCTGAGTAGTAGCGATTTGTTACTGCGCTTCGTTCGGTGAGCGAGAGATCCGGAAGCCCAACTTTCTGAGGGTGTTTGAGTGTGGAGGGTTTTGGTGGTGCCCTTGGTATCACCAAGCCTCAATGCACGCATTCACACTCCCTTCACTTTCTTCGCGGTAGGCAGCGGCCTTATAAAGGTCCATGAGCGGCAGCAACACTTACCATCAGGTGTACTGTTTGCTCGTTTGCCACCGTTTGCGATAAAAAGAAAAAAAAAAAAAAAAAAAAAAAATAACTTAACACGCCAAACGCTAAAGCTCAGTAATTTTAATGTCGTTTTATATTTGTCTTATTTTACGATGTTGTTTTATTGACCACACAAGTAATTTTTTTTCTTTTATAAATGTGGTGAAAGCAATGTATGGGGAGACTTAAATTTACGTTTGCTTTGAAACTCTGACACAAGGAAGAAATATAGATAGTATAGGTAGGATTCATTTATCTATGAGCCTTTTCTTTTTTTTTTTTTGGGGTGAACTACGGTCAGCGAACCCACCGCCTGGCTTGGTCCGGAATGACAGAGGGGCGGCGCCCGGCCCCGTAACTCACCGTTGGGCCAACCACCGGTGCAGGGTGACTTGTCGTCAGTGATCGGCCCGACGGATACCCCTGAGGAGTACCCTCTCCTCAAGCGACGACGGTCTTCGTCGCGCGGTCTGCCTCTCGGCGGGTAACGCCCGCGGCTTCGGCTAGGGCGACATCAGGCGCAGGTAATTGCACCTGCGCTGCCCCAGTCACCGACAGCGGTTCGCGTCGTTGTGGAGGCGTTCCTCCCGCGCGCGCTCCGCCGCCTCCTTCCGCGAGACTACTGCCTCACAGAAGGATTTATCTATGTGCCTGCTTGTGCTTTTATAACTCCAATTACATAAACCAATTTTGATTCGTTTTGTTTTTATTTGAAGGCTGATATGAGATGGTTCGGTATGGTTCTTAGTTATAATTTTCTTTAAGAAATAGTCGCTCTCATGATATTTGACAAAAACAAATAAAAACTGCCTTTCACATGGCATTGGTTTGATGTATATAAGTGGTAGAACTTTCTACAGCTGCGGGTCTGCCGTCCGAGTACTATCACACTTTCGTAATGATACTACTCGAGCAATTTATCACTGCACTTCTTTCGGTGAACGAAAGAGCCGGCAGCCCAACTTTTTGAAAGTGTTTGCGTGTAATGGGTTGGTGATGGGTTTAGTATCACCGAACCTCATTGTATACATTCACAGTCCCTTCACTTGCCATCAATAGGAATTAAAAAAAAAACATACTGTTACTTCAGTGGTATTGCTAAGACATGCTAATCTTTTTCGAGCACTAAATAGTCTGAGGGATACTCAATTTCTCAAAAAGTTACAGCAGGTATCATCATCTCATCTCATCCCATACACGTCCCACGAGCCCAGCAAGCTCGGGCGTCCTCCACTATGAGAGAAAATTGCCCTACTACCTACCACGCTGGTCAGACGTGTTAGAATAGGGTTTTCCTTCTCTTGCATAGATATGATATGCATATTATATGCCTTAGCCATATTTTACAACACTCACGGGCATAATAGGGGATGATGAATTGGATTCTTATTGCGTCATAACACGGAAAAAGCATACTTACGTCTAATTTTATTAAAAATATATTTAATTATTTATCTATTAGTATAAAAATAATTGAAAAGATAAAAATAAAACTAAATTGAATTATCACTAAAAAATTTAAGTAAGTTACTTAAACGGACACAAAAAAAAATGAAAATTGTATTTCTGCCTTAGTCTTAAGGTCTGAAGTTAAGAACTTCATTAAAAGTAATTAATTATATTATCAAGATGAGCCACTCCAAGTCGTAAATCTGCTAAATATCTTATAAATAAACTAAAACCAGAATAAAAATGAAATGAAGACTGATAATGATAAAGTACCTAGATAGAGTATACAGGGAGTTATTATATTTAAGCAAATATTTATTTAATAATTATTCTAACAAACAAAAATCATCCGTCTTGGAATTCAAACCAAAAGATCTAATAATTTATTAAAATGCAGTTATAATATTCATTCCGCCAAAAATCATATGTTTTAAATGTAATATTAATAACTTAATCTATTATTGCAGCACCAAAAATAAAAGATGAGCAGCATAGAATGGCAAACTTGGCCTGTGTCAGTGGTCTTCTGACGTTTCTGGGTGCTGGTAAGCCTTATTATTATTCCACCTTTATCTCTATTTATATAGGTACCGAAAAACAATAAAACATTCTGCAAAACTTCTGGTTATGTTTATGATTAGCTTCATTCATTCACTTCAGTTAATGGTCTTTGAAGTTATAAGCTATTTTTGTCATCGTCAAACAGTGAAGCGTGGCGGTTATGGCACTCTCTCTGTGTGTGTTCATGTGTAGACATCGAGGGGCTGATGAAAAAATTAATGAACAAACATTCCTCCTAATCCTCATAGCTCATATACGTCCCTGCTGAATTCGAGCCTCGTACACAATTTTAGGGAAATTCACCTACTATACCACGCTGATCAGGCGAGTTGACATAGGATTTTATTTAGAGTTTTCCTTTTTGTATAGATGCTATTTATATATTGTAACCCCTTAGTCGTCTTTTACGACACCCACGGGCAAGATGAGGCGAATTATACATTAGATCGAATTGATCCACGCTGTTGCAATGTTCAGTTTCATCTCGTCCTCTCAGCTCATACACGTCCAACTACTAGCCTCGAAACTCTCCAATAGGGCCCCAAATGGACCTTCTATACTATGCTTATTTTGATTAATGTTATTATCATCACGTTTGTCAGGCAATCTGCCTGACAGTCATCAATATTAATACTACAAATTTACAGGAGAGTTCTATCTATTTCCATAGTGAATCTTCAACCAGTACAACTTCTACAGAGAATTTTTGTTTCGTAATATTACAAAAAATATTACGGTAATGAATTTAATATCAACCTGTATACGTATTGTGGTTGCAATCCTGAACATACTTCGATTTCCATTAACTAATTACAATGTATTATACATATTGCAATCACTTTGTAATTACTGTGATACTGTACTTTAATCAATTGAAATTGATGTGATGGATTAAGAGATTATTTTTACAATGTAGCATTTCAGCTCATTCACAATGGGCTCGAGTCTCCTCCATAATAGAAAGGCAATCGACCTACTATACCAAGCTGATCAGACGTGTTAGTATAGAGTTTCAAGTTTATCTTCGTTTGCATAGATGTTATATGCATATATAATCTCTTAATCGTCTTTTACGATACCCACGGTCAAGAGAAGGGGTAGTAAATTGTATTCTTACTTTGTCTCCTCACAGAAACGTACCTTGCCTTTTTATTTAAACGCACGCAGTCCAGTTCGTCCAGGGTGATGAAGGGCCGTCCCGCGGCCATATAACCCAGCATATTGCCTGCCCTTTGCGATTAAGCCGGCCATGGTAATGAGTCTTTGAGGTGCGTGGCCATCCCGGATAACACCTTATCTAACGTGATTTGATCAAAGGCAAACAGAATATTCCGTGTGTAAGAAATCACCACCCATTTCTGGCCCGTGAGTGAACCCAGCAGTGGCATGTGCCACTGCTGGGTTTAAGCCTGCTCTACGATAGAAGGGTAACTGACCAACTATACCACGCTAATCAGGCGACTTTGTATAGAATTTTATTTCGAGTTTCCCTTCTCTTATAAATATATCATCTGTATATTATATCCCTTAGTCATCTTTTACGAGACTCACAGGCAAGTTGAATTGTATTCTTCCTCTTGACAGACCCCACACGGAATAATTTCTATTATATGGCAACATTTAGTCTTAGATGTTCAAATACAAAAACTATTAAGTATAGATTGATTGATTTGATAACTAATACCGTGCTGATATATCGATATCCTTACTAATATTATAAATGCGAAAGAAAGTTTGTTTATTCGTTTCTTTGTTACGCTTTCACGCTTAAACCACCGAACCGATTTCAAAAATTCTTTCACTAATGAATGCTATAATATCAGGGAGTAACATAGGCTATATTTTATCCCGGTGTTCCAACGAGAACGGGAACTACGCGGGTAAGGCGATTGAAACCGAAAGGAAGCGAGGACGGGTTGCTAGTATATAATATTTTAAGTGTGTACGATGTCTATCCTTCGTCAAAGTCTTACGCCCAATAATGTTTTAGGCAAATGTATTCTCTTAAACACCTTATAACTCTCGTTTAAACATTGTGGAAACTTTTAGTTCATGGACAAAAATTGAGAATTTTCAGCTTCAAATCAATCAGTTGCGAAATTCTCTTGTTTCACATAGTAATTGAATCTTTTCCAATAGTTCGGTAGGACAAACCAATTATATTCTAGATTTTAAGCAGAATTTCGATTATTTTAAATTATGTTTATGTGTTATCTTCGTTACCAAAAAAAGTCTTTAAACCACGCGCAAGTTTCGTGTAGATGGTAATAATAAGCCCAAATAGGCGTATGAAAATTCCTATTTTCATATCAATATTAAGGTTGTCCACATCACACTTGCCGATTTTCCATAAAAATAACACAGTTTTTATTCTGTTTTTTATCTATTCATCTATACAAATAAATAAAATTGAAGTATCTGTTTTTAATATTAAAATAACGGGCTCTTTTCATGCTGATACGGTTATTTGCACGATACCTATGCCTAAAAACCGGTTTAAATTTTTTTGTCTGTCCGCCCGCCTGTCTGTCTGTCTATCTGCCTGTTTGATTTGGGTAATCTTTAAAACTGCTGTCTATTTATATATTAATTAAGTGAATCTAATGAATGTATAATGTTTGATAATTCAACTCAGTCAAAAGTTATTCAAAGTCCAAGTTAAATTCGTTCTCAATATAGGCGTTTTCTTTATAATAAGCAATATCAGCCGAATGGACAGCAGCATCTCCTGGGAAATTTATAATACTAAGTGTTATTTCCAATAGGCCAGCCTGTCGTAACAAATATTATGATCGGGGCATTAACCGCCTGTAGAGGACCTGTAGCAATGAGACGACCGCTCTTGCCACGGCCTTTTTATGTAATAAATTTATTCTCTTTCAGTATTCTACTTTTTCTCCATCATGGTGGTATTCAGTTTCTACCACTTTAGATACGTACGGCGAGCGATCCTGCTTCATGAAAACGAATGCAAATAATTATAGCCTAATTTTTCTGTTTAATGATTTCTGATGTTTACACGAGTATTACATATTATAAATAAAAGTATTTTACGAATTTAATCGCGTTTGTACTTTATTTTTGATTGCCCAACGTTTCGAACATTTTATAGCGTTCATGGTTGCAGCCGGTCACACAGTAAAGTGTACGAAACGTCAGATAATCAAAAATCAAATACAAACGTGATAAAATCCGTAAAATTGTTTACTTGTTTTATTACGGTATTCGTATCAACTTGTAACTTTTGACTGCCCAAATTATTTGTTATCATATTCTTTTACGTTATAATTAACATAAAAATACATTATTGCCGTTTAATTTTAGTTTTTATTAATAAAAAGTATTTTCAATTGGAATACTCGATTTATTTTTTATCTGTTAATTACGGTTACTCAAAATATAAATAGAGTATTTATAAAATAACAAAAATCTCCATCCGTGTGGTGACGGAGTAAGAATACAATTCACCATCCCCTATCTTACCCGTGGGTGTCGTTAAAGACGACAATGATATAATATACATATAACGTCTATGCAAGAGAAGGAAAACTGACGTCCTCCCCTAGGGGCGGGACGTCGGTCGATGGGAGGGTACTCCAAATAGGCGGTATTCCGTCGGGCCGACCACTGACGTCAAGTCACCCTGCTCCGGTGGTTGGCCCAACGACGAAGGCGACGTGCATCACGGGTGGGTTGTGGGAGTGCGTGCTTACGCCCCTCTGTCGCCCTGGACGGAGTGGTGCGAGGAGTGCGCCGACCGCAACCCACCCAAAAAAAAACAAGTGAGCCGTCGCTCAGGACGCCTGGCAGATGTTAAACATCGAAATTATTTTCTACTTAAATATGCAGAAAAGAATAGATTACGACAGGAACTAATATGGCATAAAGTATTGAATAAAATAATACAATTTCTATTATTATTACAGAGCAATAATATTAATTCACCGTTCAGCCGCTTACGAACAGCATAGCGTCGCTCCGTCTCGCTCACACACTTCTACGTAGTTCAAAGGGATCGGCTAAGAAAGTGTGATCTAGCAAACTGAAATAGCGACATTTATCGAGCTAAGGCTAAATCTCAGCTATAAAATATAATTTATAAAGAAATCTCTAATCCTGTAATGATAATGAGACAAGCTATTTAAATTATTTTATCGTCATTGGTCCTTGTTAAATTTACAAATTTTAAATTAAATCTGACTGTTTAAAGTGGGTCAAAATCGCGTAAGTGATTGGCCAGTTTTCGTACGTGAAAGTACTGTAGGTAGGTATGGTATACTTATGTTAGGTAGTTAGAGAATTATACATTATTTTATAGAACAAGTATATATGCATAAAAGAACAGATTACGACGAAAACTAAATAAAATAGCATAAAGTATTAATAAAAATAATATTACGATTTTTTGCCAAGAAAATGATGATTTTTATTCAATAAACATTTATTTTCATTAGTATATATTAGAGGTAATAATTTACTTTGAGCGCACTAGATGGCATTGTACAAACTTTTAAATCGCACTATGGTTTCGTTACAAAAATGTAGATATGTGTATCCGCATATTTATTTTATAGTTAGATAAGAGGGAGCCGCGAAGCGTGGCGTTAAACGCCACGCGACGATCGGGTTCACCTTCGCCTATAAATGTTTCACATCAAAAAAAAAATGACACGGAAAACTCGAAGTAAAATCCTATATGAATCTATCTGACCAGCGTGGTATAGTAGGTCATATCCCTTCTATTATGGAGGAGGCTCGAACCCAGTAGTGGGACGTTTAAGAGCCGAGATAATCTGATAACACAAGAGCCCACGAACCCTAGACTTGCGTGATTTTATTAAAGCTGAAAGTTTGTCAGCGCATGCTCCAACTGAGAATTGTTTAAAACAGATGCTTCGGTTGGAGTTATATTATTAATAAAATACATGTAAAACAATTAATTCATTATTTCTTACAGAAATGATGTAAGAAAACTGAATTTCTTAGTGCATAATGCATATCAGGGTAGGTAAGTTCAGAGCCATCACGCCTAATATAAATAGTCAATTTAAAATGGAGTTTTGGTAATTAAGATACATGTTACTAATATAACAAGTGATATACTTAGTTATTAAGAAGAATACAATAGTTTTCTTTAATTTACAGTTGAATTTTCGTTTTTGAAAATGCCAGCAATTAGACGTACAAACTTAAGTTGTAAGTATTGGGTCAATGAACGTTGTATGCCAATATTGCAAGGCATTTAAGTTTAATAATTAAGGTCCTGGATTGTGTTGCGCGAGCGCAATTGACGCCATTGGTACCGCCATCAGAGCCATTACATTCATTGGTTTCATACGCATAAGGAAAAAAAATAAGTATGTTGTATATAGGAATTAGAATAATAAACATTTTTTTTAATTCAATTCGAATTCAATATTCATAGTTAAGACATGACAACGTCTGTCGGGTCAGCTAGTTATATATAAAAATCAACTTTTATACTATAACGTAAGTAGAATTATAATTTCATAAACGTTAAGGGTGTCTGGCAAGGGGTTGCCACGATGTTAAGTGTCTGGCAATGAATAAACGTGATTTTTAATAACGTTCTGAAGGTAATATCAAAAAAATCACGCTTAATAATTTGACGAAATTAGATCGGTATTTTACACACTTTTAGTACCTTTTATCTGCCAAAGCCACTGTAACTCAAACTTCATAATGGGCCACCGTTCTTACCTGTGTTGGGAGCATGCGCTGACAAACTTTCAGCTTTAATAACATCACGAAGGTCTGGAGTCCACAGGCTCTTAGTCTATCAGGAATTAAAAGCTAACAGACATTCCTTTTTTTATTACTAATGGTGGCAAATGAGTTAGCAGTGCAGCTGCTGTTAAGCGATACTGCCGCAAAGGTTTGCCGCGGTAGGCAAAGAATGGATCTTTGCCTACCGTGAAGAAAATACTCATCTTACACCTCGTTTAAAAAAGGACATGTCATAGCGCTCGGGAAACACAGTAGCAGGTAGTCTATTCCAGAGCCTGCACGTATGTTGGAGAAATGATCGCTGGTAATGTACAGTTGAAGAACATAACGTTTTCAAGTGAAATGAATGAACTCTGTTACTGGATTGTATACAAAACAAAATGCTTTATACATAACTGTATTCTTTTATTAATATACTCTGAATAAATTTTATTTAATTAAAGATCTAGTCAGTTCAATTTTATACATGACGGTACATTTACACTTTTTAAACTGTAATACGGTTAAGTAATATTTTATTTGTGTTTTTACGTATATGATTTACTTTTACTGTATTTTAAATTTATAAGAAAACCAGCAACGGCCTACGCTTCGCTTCGGTTTCAGTCGTCTTACCCGCGTAGTGCCCGTTCCCGTAGGAATACCGGGATAAAATATAGCCTATATTGCTCCCTGATATTATAGCTTTCCATTGCTGAAAGAAGTTTTGAAATCGGTTCGGTGGTTTAAGCGTGAAAGCGTTGCAAACAAACAAACTTACTTTCGCATTTTTAAAATTAGTAAGAATGTCAACAGTCAAAATAATTGTTTTGTCATTAACGATTTTGTATAATTAACGGTAAACCTCTTTTATTCTATCATAATATTCATCATCATCATCGCAGCTCATTTACGTCCCACTGCTAGGCTCGAGCCTCCTCGACAACGGGAGGGAAATTGACCTACTATAACCACGCTGGTCAAGCGGGTTGATATTTGGTTTTTATATGAAGTTCCCTTCTATTGCACAGTTATTATATTCATAATGTATCACTTGTTGGTCTTTTACGACATCCACGAATTCTTACCCGTAAGGGGTGGTGAATTGTCGGGCCGACCACTGACGACAAGTCACATCTGCACCGGTGGTCGGCCCAACAACGAGGTGACGTGGGTACGGGTGGGTTATGGGCCCGCGCGCCGTCCGTTCATCGCCCCGGACGGACTGGATTGTATAACTAGCAACCCGCCCTCGCTTCGCTTCGGTTATAGGTTATAGTCGTTTTACCCGCGTAGTTCCCGTTCCCGTGGGAATACCGGGATAAAATATAGCCTAGTTTACGCCCTAATATTATAGCTTTCCATTAGTTAAAGAATTTTTGAAATCGGTCCAGCCATTTTGAAGATTACCCGGAACAAACAGACAGACAGATAAAAATTTTTTAATTGCTATTTTAGGCATAGGTGTCGTGCAAATAACCGTGTGAGCATGAAAAAAGTCTATTATTTTGACATTACAAACAGACACTCCAATTTTATTTATTGGTATAGATTGTATTGTATGTACATTTTCTATATGTGTGATGTGAAATCCAGAAACAAAATTCTAACTTTGTAAGTGATTTTGTTGAACAATCCTTAATGTAATGCATACTCATGCAGTTTTTTAGTAAAACAATAGTTTATTGAATAAATACGTAATATTTTTAGAAAAATACATTCTGTCCGTGTGGTGATGGAGTAAGAATACAATTCACCACCCCCCTATCTTACCCGTGGATGATCGTACGAGACGACTAAGGGATATAAAACGCATATAACATCTATGCAAGAGAAGGAAAACTCGAAATAAAATCCTATACCTACACGTCTGACCAGCGTGGTATAGTAGGTCAATTACCCTTCCATTATGGAGGAGGCCCGAGCCCAACAGTAGGACGTATATGGGCTGAGATGATGATGATGATGATATTCTGATTAAACGAAAGTTTTTGGTGCAGTGAAAACCTTTCTCCTGTGTAACTTTTTATTTTAATAGATGTTTAGCATAGTTAGCTGAATATCGATCGTGTAAGTTATAAATAAATAGTCAATGTTACTATAAAACATGATATCTAAATTCAATAAAATGCATTGGTAATTTAAAATGTAAGTAGTTTACAATAAATGCGAAAGTAATTTATTTGCTATAAATATTCAAAATAGGAGACAAATACTAGCTAGCTATAATGAATGTATAAATCCAAGCAAAGATATCCAAAATTATTTTTAAGTTTTGTGACTAGGTTTTAGATTTAATTTTTTTAACTAGCTGGTATTTTTACTCAGTCACCACAGACTTTTTTAATGCACAAAACTATTTATAGACCTCGCATTTTTATTTTTAAGATTTATAAAAAAAAAAAAGTAGATTAAAATACGCTCTACAAACAACACGCATATTGTCATGTAACGCCATCTAATACAGTCGCTAACGTTTAAATTATATGTCAGCCAATTGATTCAATCTTAAGCCGAAAATTCCTATGTACTCTTACGCTAAATCCCCAAAAACATCCACTATAATCCTCAAGGCTCCTAAATTAAAAGGTATTTGCCGTGTAGCCCACGAGTCTTATATCGTATGTCGTGGAGTCCTATAAATCACAATAGGGTCCGCCGATAAAGATTTGTGACTGCCCCACGTATCCTAACCCTTATAATCCGTATTTTCTCTTATTGATAAACGTCGCTATTATTATCAGATTTTTACTTGATTTCTCTTACAATAGATCCTTTTGAGAAATGTTTACTTGTGGCTGAAGGAATTTTCTGCTTTTGTTGAAGCTTAATAAGAGTTTTTACCTGTAGCATAAATATATTTTTATAGGTTTATTGTGTAATAATAAAACTCAATTATATTATCTCAAATTAAATATTGTAATTTCAAATGGTGACCGAGTAAAAATACAATTTACCGCCTCCTTTTTTTCTCTTATCGTAAATGACGATTAAGACATTTTAATATGCATATAACGTCTATTCAAGAGAAGAAAAACTCAAAATAAAACCCTATATAAATCCATCTGACCAGCATGTTATAGAAATACAAATCTTCCTCCCATTGTGGAGGAGGCTCGAGCCGAACAGGGAGACGTATGTGAGCTGTGCTAGTGATCATAATGAAAAATTTAATAGATACTACTGATAGCTTGCATGATCTCTACAGAGCAAAGATGCCAATAACATTGGGATGCTTATTTTTTTAATAGTCTTTATACAAATTTTTTTGAGTAACCAGAGGTGAGATTGAAATAAAAAAAAAACAATCTTGGCGTTAGCCTAATCTTATTAAATTAAAATAATATTTTATGAAATGAAATCATGGAAATAATTTTACAATTACATGCACTAAGTTATACACGACTTGATAACAGAACAAAAAGAATTTATCTTAGCAGATAAACAAAGTAATACTACAAAATGGCTTACGTATACCGAGCACTTGAGGTGCTCAACCTCGACCTCAACTATGTGCGTTCGTACCGAGCGATGTCCAACCAGCAAGTGATCGAACACTTTTTTTTTTGTGTGTGTAGCTGTTGGTCGCAGATGACCTTGACAGCTTAACGCGGTCAATGGGTGGGCGCTGATGGCTCTCAACCCGGTAAGTTAAGCGAACATCGCCCGAGGGCTCCCCCTGTGGGGAACGGACCTCGGCTCGGGGCGTCGCTGAAAGTAAAGTGGGCGTGGCCACGTTTAGGTTACTGACTTTTACGCGGCGCGGCCGATACCGCGGAGTTTTATTTGTTATCGCTGCGCGAGCTGTGTAGGCCCTTTCTTGGGCGATCGTAATAGCGTCATCCTCTTCTTCAAGAAGATGACGAGGACGTCGGACTGCGGATATTTTTGAGAGGACGTAGTTTACCGCCCCAATCACTAGTGGATTGGGGTGAGTCGTGGCAGAGATCGAACACTGCCAAGCACTGCGCTTTTATAGGTTTACTCGGCATGATTTATTGATGATGTGGGGGTATATCTAACAATATTATATATTCCACTGAAGTCAAGGAACTCTGCACCGGTGGTCTACCCAACGACGAAGGCGACGTGTTATACGGGTGGGTTACGGGTGTGCGTGCTTACACCCCTCTGTCGCCCCGAACGAAGTGGAGCGAGGAGTACGCCGATCATAATCCACCCCAAAAAAAAAAAATACAATATTATATATTACTAGTACTGTGTGCCGATGGCTACGAATTATAAATACTATTAAACTACATTTATAAATACTATTAAACCTTTATTACATTGCTTGTGGGTATCATAAAATAAAATTAAAAGCTTTATATAAACTTAGATCAACTCTATCTGATGTCTTCTAGTCAAGTATTACATTCCTAAATACAATTGGTGCTAAGCAATCATAAAATTTTAAACAATGTCTTTTAGAATATATACCCAACTAATAACTTTTGCTTATAAACCATAAAGGCGTAAACAATCAAAAAGCATCTTCAGAATTTTTATGGAGATAATTGTGAATTCGTAGAATGCCCAGTCCACCCCACAGGTATTGAACAAAATAGAAAGGGCCGACTCAAAAATCAAATAGACAAATCAAGAAAACAAAATAAGAAAACTTGAGGAAAGTCCACATCAAATCATCTAACGTAACGAGGGTTGTGTAAAAGAAAAACTTCCTTTGGTATATTGGGGCAAAATCTCGCTTCCTAAAATATCACCCTTTTATTTCTAATGTTGTTATAACTTTTTTAACTGATTTGTTCGGTTAAATAATGTATTGTAATTCCAGGTAGAATCTGGGTATTCTATCAGCTTCTCAAATAAAATAGGCAACATTTTTGCTAAAATATTTTCCGTTAAAACAAGATTTATCATTCATCATCATTGCAGCCCACATACGTTCCACTGTTGGGCTCGGGCCTCCGCCACAATGGGAGGGAATTTGACCTACTATACCATGCTGGTCAGACATGTTGGTATAGGGTTTCATTTCGAGTTATCCTTCTCTTGTACAGATCTTATGTGCATATTACATCCCTTAGTCGTCTTTTACGACATCCACGGGCAAGATAGGGTGTGATGAAGTGTATTCTTTCTACGTCACCACACAGAAACAAGATTATTCGTTCTTTATTAATTACATATTTAAATTAAAACAGAAGCTTAATATATGAATACTAGGTCGACATAAGTACATCGTACACCAAAAATTTTAAAGAAGACAATTCATAGAATCAATCAATCAATTAAATTGCAGCTTTGTACATTTTGTAGTGTATACCTTAATATTTTGTTTACAGGGATATTCCCTTTTATGTCAAACGAGTAAGCAAAGCACCTGCTGGTAAGTGATACTACTGCGCATGGATCTTTGTAATACCAGGCCGCTGCCTACCGTAAAAAATTGCTCTTCTTAATTCATTCAGAACATATCGTAATTCGGAGTAATCGGTAACACAGGCGTCCGAGCCTTCTGTCCAATGATATGTGAGGTATAAAAGAATATTAACAACCAACCAACCACGACGAAAGTCGTACTCGCGAATACTGATCAGCTGATGATCCTCATGGTACGGAAAATCTCGCAGTTTATTAAGTTCCATTTTCTTGGAGAACAAAGGTGTTATCGTAATCGACCTGTTATTCGACAGGGCCAACCGGTCTCCGCTTTTTGGGCTCCAGTGGACCTGGGCTATTGGGTAGGAAAGTATTTAGGTATAGGTGCGTAAGGAAGGGGATTAAATCGAAGGCGCACGTCTTCAGGACAGGCAGAGATGACATCAGGCCGGCTGTACTTATGATCCAGAAGCCATAGCTGCCGCCTGACCCCTCTCTACGTGATGCATATTTCAGGGAGACACCTTTCATACTTCAGGATAATAGGCAGTGTAGCAGTTACCGCAGCTATTATTAAAAAGATGCTTGACAGCGTCAGGAACAGGGACATTGCGCTACCTTCTAGGGGATAGTCGTCTCACAGAAGCAGGTGGCAAATTGGATCAATGAGTATGTAAACTGTCTTATAAGAAACCGAGACGTTGACATCGAACCCACGATTAAGTGGCAATATAGTCTTAAATTAAAAGGTAAGCTTTCGTTAACTGTTGGACTACGGTCTGTCCATTGTCATCCAACTGCTTCACAAAATAGCAAGGAGAAAATAAAATACTGTACTCTTTACCTTTTAAGCAAACTAACATAATCGTTTATCTTTAATGGTTCGTCTTGGCCGACAAAGCAACTGACCTTACGTTTTAGAACCCTCTGTCCATCAGCTAATTAATGTCCACCATTGGATATCTGTAGGCCTCCCGACAGAGTAGTAGGGTGGAGTAGGTCCCACCCGACTGGCCACCGATGTCAAGGACTTGGTAACAGTATTGGTCAGCGGTAATGAGAAAGTATACAGTGGGTTATGAGGGTGGGTGCCACCCTTTTGTCACTCTGGACGAAAAGGACGGTTCATGTACAGGTCATAACCCTCCTAAAAAAGAGATAGAGTAGGTATTATGAATGAAAAATGCTTCTGACTGATCCCATAAGCCGGTATTTACTATTCCCACGGAGAAGTAGGGGCATAGTATGTATTCTTAATCTATTCCTACAATATGTTTTGAGCTTTAATATAAATTTTCTGACTTACTATGAGTATCGTAACAAGTTAGCAACCCAAACCAGGTCTGTAGAGGAGGTCTATGGATGGTCCAGTCAAACACTAATTGCCTTGGTTACCCCCTTAATAAATAGAGGTAATGAATTTATTGCATAATGATTCTTCTCATGTTTAAGCGAGTATTACAATTTATATGTAAAACTACGGATTTTGTCGCGTTAATCAAATGATTAGCGTCCGTGCCCGACGTTTCGAACACTTTACAGTGTCCATAAACGCTATAAAATGTTAAAAAAAAATACAAACGCGTTAAATAGTTTACAAGAATTAATTGCATTTTTAGTCTTTCAAGTACATGGATTAAATTTATTTTATCTTTAAGTCCTTCAATAGAAAACTGCCTCGATAAAAATATAGGCGCCCAAAAACATATGGCGCTCCGTAGTGTCGAGTTTATGACGCCGTAAACATGAGGCTTTCACAACTGAAAACTTTGTGTAACAGATTGTTGTAAGCGATTTATTTACTCTATGGTTTTATTACAACATATATAGATATGGACAAATACAGTAGCGGTTAAATTTACCTTGTTACAAATAATGTTTTCAAACACGTCTAGTTTTAAGTATCGATTTATTATAAAAATAATTACATTTTTTTTTTATTGAAGGTAGGGAAATCTACCACTTTCCCATGCATAATCAATGTGCCGCACACCATAATGCCATGGAAGAAAACAGGATAAGATCAAGATGGAGTAGCAGATAAGAAAATCTTACTCTCATATGATGAGCACCTTCCAGAACGTCAACTTGCAATTTTTCGCAGAACTTCGACTGTATTTACATAGTAACAAGGATTACTTAACTGCATTTGATATAAAAAATAATATAACAATAGTAATCTTCATTTGTATTTCCTATTTAGAACATTTTATTTTAAAGCTAGATTAAAAAAAGAACCCCATCTCAGCCAGTATTATGGCAACAAGAAGATTTTAACATATTTTCAGCCTTCTTATATTCGCTTAAGTTTGCTGGTGCGTGTATTCGCTAAACATGTCGTATATAAAAATAAGAATAACAGTTATTTACTTGCTAAAACATGAATAACATGAGAGTGGATATATAGATACATAAAAACCTTCAGTCATTTTATACTATAAATAGGTATGCAAATCTTTGTTGACAAGGACCATAGATACTTAATGGCATCTACATAGTTTACTTACTCCATACAGAAAATTCTAGAAATAACAGTTCAAAATTAGTAATAAATTAATTTTAAATACCCTGTCGTTAACTAAAAGAAACTTGCCATAAATCTCTAATTTTGCATTCTGGTATACTCACTATGAAACATACTAAACTAGTTTTAACTGATGCGACAGCTGCGCCTCTAGAAACTTTGTCCGTCGTTGTAATACTATTTTAACTAAGGGTTACAGCACACATAATATATTATCTGACTATACATATTGTTTATTTTCTTATGCAAGACTGGATATAGCGTTCGTGAAGGGGCCCTAATGCGTACCAATGCCTGCAGATACTTTCGAGCTACGAGTCACTAAGATTCGGACTGGCTGCAGACGTTGAGGATTTAATACCACTGGCCGGCCCAATGGGGAAAGGCGATCGAACAAGGTGGGTTAAGGGGCCGTACGCCACGCTTTCGTCACCCCGGGTTGGCGTGCGGGCAGACTATAACCCGCTAAGAAAAGGACTCAGTAGGATCACTAGGGTGAAATCTGATACAAATTCAATGGAATTCATGAATTTCTTTGTGGAAATCCGATACAAATTCAATGCAATTCAATTGAAACGAACTTAAAGAAAATTTATTGACTTTTATGAGGAATTTTTAATGAATATGCGTTTGATTACAAAAACCAATAATGGTGAATAATTCGAAAAGGTTTTTATTAATTCATTAGTAACTACGTCAATAGCAATGATGTATAGGCACACAGACCCACAGATAAGTGGACGGCGATACGATTATTTTTAATGTTATAAGTATCAAAACTAATCTATATGAATAAAAATAAATGTTATTATCAAAATTTTTAAATTGTCGCAATGTATTCTTGTTTGCATGCATTTACGAATATTTAGAATTTTGAAACTTTTATGGGTGAAACACCTGGCAAGGCAGCATTCCAAAGTAAACATATACTGCACCTTCTGAAACGTGAGATTAAGCAGAAATCCTGTTGTTTATATAGGACCTGAATCATGATTACCATAATTTTCCACCTGTATCCACCCTTACTCCCTCGTTGTCTTTCTCCCTTCATGTATTTGTAAAGGTATTTACTGTCACTTATTTTGAGGACTTTTATTAAATAATATGACAGTTGGATTGTATAACGCAAAGAACAAACATAACGAACATAAAGAACGAGCTTAAAATTATCGAAAGAAAGAAAAAAAAATGTATCATCTCAGTTTGCTTGTTAAACTTAAAAAATTGTTTACCAGTGTCAAAGTTATCAGTCATTAAGTTCAGCCAGTAAATAACTACACCAACCGACGACCAGTTAATTTAAATTATAAGTCAACTCGAGTACTCTCCTCTCGCGCTGAAAGCGTATACTCCACAAGCAAATATGTATAGCTGTATACACATGTGTGTGTGTATATATATACATATATATATATATATATATATATATATATATATATATATATATGTATATATGTATGTGTGTGCGTGTGCGTGTATGTTGATTCATTTGTGTGTAGGCATTTATACCGTGAATGGATTGTAAAGTGTCACACACAAACCCAAGAGGTTTAAGTAGCACTATATTTTAATTCTGTACAAGTTTTTTGCTTTTTGGTAATAAATAAAAAAAAAAAAAAATATCCTTAATAACTCCACATGTGTCACAATTCGATATATCAGCATTCCTAAAGGCTTTTGTAGTACAAGCGTGCTTATATGCATGGGTACAGGTGCCGCATGCGTTTATTAATGCGTGCGTTCATGCATGCGTTCGTACTTGCATTCGTACGTGGGTTCATGCGTGGGATCGTGCGTGCGTTCATGCGTACGTTCGTGCATTTATCGTGCATATATTCATGCGTTTTAGCATTCGTGCATGTATACGCGTATATCATCTTCATTCGTCCTATTGCCGTCCACTGCTGGATATAGGCCTCCCTCATATTTAGCCACATAGTGCGCTCTTATGCCGCCTGCGTACTTGTATATATCATCTCAACTCATACAAAGCCCACTTTTACGCTCGGGCCTCCTTCACAATGAAGGGAAATTGCCCTACCTACTATACCGCGTTGGTCAGATGTGTTGACAGAGTTTTATGTGGGTTTTAATTTTTTTTTGAGTAGTTATTATCTGCATATCCTTTAATTCCCGACCACTGACGTCAAGTTACCCTGCTCCGGTGGTCGGACCAACGGCGAAGGCGACGTGCATCGTGGGTGGGTTGTAGGTGTGCGTGCTTACGCCCCTCTGTCGTCCCGGACGAAGGGATGCGAGGAGCGCGCCGACCGCAATCCATCCCTAAAAAAAAATATCCTTTAATTCTCTATTACAATACACACGGGTAAGAGAGGGCATAGTGAACTGTATTCTTACTCTTTTACCACACTGAAATTATTTTTATGTATGCGTATAATTGTATGTAAATGTTCAATCGTGACGTCAAAATGCCGAAAAGTATACATATTGCACTTATTTAAAATACCTACCAAGTGTGATACGTCCCTAATATAAACTTGTTGTTTGAATTACTGGGTCCTATGGAGCTTTTAATATAATTATGCTTAAAATAAATGTGAAATGGACACGAGTATGGTGACTATGTGAATATAGATGATACCCTTTTTTCACAAACTATGGTCTAAAGGACGGCGCGCGGGCCCATAACCCACCCGTACCCACGTCACCTCGTTATTGGGCCGACCACCGGAGCAGATGTGACTTGTCGTCATTGGTCGGCCCGACGGAATACCCTTTCGGGTAACCTCACCTCTCGACGTCCTGGGACGTCGGTCGCCGTCGCGTGGTCAGCCTCTCTGCGGGTGACGGACAATTCCCCGGTCCGATTACCCGCGGCCTCGGCTAGACCCGCGGCCTCGGCTAGACCCGCGGCCTCGGCTAGACCCGCGGCCTAGGCTAGACCCGCGGCCTTCGTCAACCTAGCACCACTCATTCTTTCTGCATGTCCAGTCCACCTCAACATACTTTTTTTGATCTTTGTCACTTCTTTTCCATTCACACCATAGCGCTGTCTTATCATACTGTTCGTGATTTTATCTTACAGCTTTACACCACATATATATGGGCGCATATCGCCCTCTATCGGCAATATTTGTAAATTGTTGATGTATGTGTTATCAATTATAGTTATAAACGTGTTTGAAATATTTGCAACTAATATTTTAATAATTATTTGTAGTAACAACACTGCTATTTATCATGCTATGATATTTAAAAGACACTTTTTGAATGTATTTCTAGATATATTTGATTTAGTTGTTTAAATATTTATATAGTTGATTAAATTAAAATCGATTAGAATTAATGTAATTATATGTAACCATATTTAGTTGTTTTTACACAATAAATATTGCAATTTATTTCTAGTTACAGCGCCGTCTGTTGAACAATATATGAGAACAATATTTCCTTTAATTACATTAATGTAAATTGTGTAAAATTGACTATTTGGAATTATGTTAAATGCATTAGAATATTTATCATTATTATTTAGCTATATGCCGATAGTTATTTAATAGTTGTTTTATTTGTTTGTTATAAAAAGTAATTGTAGTTGCTAAGACTAGACCGTTTCATTGTAAAGCGGAGGTTATAAAAACATTGTAAGATTAGAATAGAGGACAGTTTTACTTCACTCACTTCTCCAGCAATAACTCCTAATAAATACAGTGATTACATACTCGATATTTTAATATGGACAACCTAATTCCTGGATACGCCGACATATACTACGTAGATCTCTCATCTCTACAGTATTTATTCTATTTTCACATCTTTCCTACTAGATCCAGCTTTCACTACCATGCATGAGAATGAGCACTAATACTTCTACCTAATGACGTAATCAACATCTCATCTCAGCCCACATAACTCTCACTCTTAGGCTCGCGCCTTCTCCAGAATAGAAGGAAAATTGACCTACCTGGTTACACGTATTAGTATAGGTTTTATTATTTAAATATTTAATCTCTTAGTCCTCGTTTACGACATCAACAGCCAAAATATGAATTGAAAGGCAAATGGTGAATTGTATTCTTATTCTGTCACCACGCAAATATCCATGATGTACAAAATAAGTAAAATAAATCATAATATATTCATTACTTTCTTTAAGAGTGAAGGAATAACAAATGAGGTTATCTGGAGGGATAACAGAGATTTTCTCATTGGAGTGTGAAATTAACTCGTACAGCTAGTATTACCTATACGACTCCGGGAGGAAACACAATTTTACAAAAGTTCAAAGGCATAAAACACATCTAGATTCTCCCTAGAGGTTTTCTTTAGGCTGTACCGTGCCGTTTTAGACAGGATTTCAGGAAAGTCTTTGAGATCGGGCGAATAAGATTTATCTGTGTATACAACTCGGATATATAGAAAACAGAGAATCGCTTTATATTTTTCCCGAATAAACTAAATTTATTTTTTCTTCTATGTGGTGACGGAGGTACAATTCACCACCATGGCATGCAACCCATCGTTATATTCTGCCGTAAATTTTCTCGCAATCACCATTTACATGGGCCACCTGGAGTGACAGAATTCAATGCCAAAGGACAATGGGCATTGCGGCCCATGAGCGGCCATCAATGAAACTAGTGTCATTTGAAAGGGGAGATCTTTGACAACAAATATTGTTCAAGGAGTACTATGAAATACCGTTTGGGAAAAAAAAATATAGTTAAAATACTATTATTAAAATACTATTTTTTTTTTCATTATTATTTATGTATCCTAATATTCAATACTTTTTCTATTAGAGGTCTAAGAACCTTTGTTAAAATCGGTCTCGCCATGTTTCATGCGTCAACCAATCAGCGACGAGCGCCGCTCGCACTCGGCGACTCGGCGATTACCGTTATGCTCGAGCGCACAGCGCAGTCCATCGTTGACATTTGTTTCGTTGAGTACTGTGCGATTATTATTGTTTGACAATTTCTTTTGACTCTGGCTTGCATATCGGACTTGTTAATATCTATCTTGGTGACTTGTGCTCGTTTTTTTGGACTTTTTTTAAGCAGATTCCTATAACAATGGCAGATAATCGCCAAGTGTGTATTTTATGTAATCGATCCGTGATAAACAGAAGAAGATACGAAATAACCCGTGCTCGGTTTGAAGAACATCCCGCTGTAGGCCAATATATCTTTGAAGCTCTTACCTCTGAACATCAGGTAAGTACATCAAACGAAATCATTATTTCTTAGTTGTCACCTCAACAATATAGTACTGTTTAACTTGAGGTGGTCACAGTGTTTTAACTCTCGCGCATTGAGATTACATTTCGCTGTAAGTAGTAAGTAAACTGTTACCGACGCAGCGACGTTGTCGTTCCGTTTGATCCACGGGGCGAGAACGGGATAGAAGTATCGGTATTTACGTATGAGTAAGCGAGATAATTAATACTGCTTAGGCAATCGAGTAAAATATTTTTCTTTATATTTCGCTTTGTTTGAACAGCGTTCAATGAAAATAACTAAGCGTTTTAACTAATTGTAATACTCTCATTTTCAGATACAATACAATGGTCAGGAGTACATTTGTCGACCATGCTGGCAACGGGCAGAAAGAGCTGCGCAGCCAAGAGAAGACCGTCCACACGAATGTGTATTACATATTGAAGAATATTCAAGACTCCCTAATACAGCAACGCGTTGTATGTATGAAAACTGCAGACGAACGGATCTCCGAAGGATTCCGGATAACATTAAAGTGACATTCTTGATTCATTTTAATTTTTATATTCCAAATAGTGCAAGAGTTTGCGATCATCATTTGGTATCCAATGATTGGGATCAAATAATTGACAGCCCTAACTTGCTCCACGACTTCAATGCCACACATTTTGTGCATATCATGAGCCTCATGAAAATCGCGGTGCTTCGAGGATCTATACTAGATTTTGATAATATAGATGACATGGACCCAAATGAAGTATACATCCGATTAGGCGTTAGTCGAGACCAATTTATGAATATTTTGGAACAAACTCCTTCATTGTCGAACGTATCAACACGCCCGAAAACATCTTTGGCATGCTACTTAATGAAACTGCGAAGCGGTGAAGCAAATGAACGGCTGGCGACGCTTTTTACTATGAGCCGTAGAACCCTAGAACGACATTTAACGTTCGCCAGAGACTCTCTTTTACTGGACTTCGTTCCCCGGCATCTTGGTTATGATCATCTCAATAGAATTGATGTAGTAACCGAAACCTACAAGTTCCAAATGCAATTTTTGGAAATGCAAATGCCTTAAACAGAAAGGCAATTGTGATAGCAGACGCCACTTATATACAAAAGTCCGCAAACTATTTATTCCAAAAGCGATCATATAGTCTACACAAATACACGAATTTGTTGAAACCGTTTTTAATAGTGTGCTGCGATGGCCACATTTTAGATGCCTTTGTGCCATATTCAGCCATAGAATCAGATGCACAAATAATGAAAAATATGATTGACGACGAAGGAAATCCTTTCCATTGGTTTTTTGAACATGGAGATGTGTTCATCTTAGACCGTGGGTTTCGCGACGTAATCGACGACTTACATGCCTATAGTTATGAAGCTCACTTACCGAAAACAAAAAATTGAGACGAAGATCAATTGACGACAGAACAAGCGAATAAGTCTAGGTTGGTTACTATGTGCCGCTGGGTTGTTGAAGTTATAAATGGTTGGTTCAAACGCGATTTTAAACTATTCCAACAAGACTTTTTCAATCGTGCTTTGCCTCATATGATGACAGATTTTAGAATAGGTGCTGCATTATTGAATGCTTGCAGAGAACCATTGTCAGATAACGTTCACGCTGAAACATTTATAAAAGTTATAAACCAAAGAGTGAACCAACCAAATAACCTAGCAGAGTATGTCCTAGCCAACAACCTTAATCGTAGACGGGCTAGTTTCGATAGCATTACAGGAAACCAACCTAACATAAGTGATTTTCCTTTGCTGACTGAGGACGATTTAACCATTTTTGCACTTGGTACATACCAAGTGAAGCTAGCCCGCAGCTATTATGCGGAGCATGTGCGACAAGGTCTCTATAATATAGAAACGTATAGGGACCCCGATGTTACAGGCCTAGGCAGGTGCGGCATCACAGCAACAAATGTTTGGCTGCTAAGATGTCGAATACAATCTAGACATACTAGGTCAAAAATATATTATTCGTACATTATAGTAGATAGAGAGAAAAGCGGCAGAGAAGCCATAGAAAACTACTATTGCAGTTGTCTAAGCGGTAAGCGCACTCTTGGTTGCTGTGCCCACATTATGTGTGTAGTGTGGTATTTAGGGTGGGCGAGAAACCAAGAGGAAGATATCCGTTTACCAGCTCATTTTTTAAACGATATTATTGTAGACGACAATTGAATCCCATCATTTTCTTTTTTTAAAGGAATACTAGCATTATATACGAGCATTGTATATGTGTCTGTCAATAAATCGATGTATTTAATAACCAATTAACCTTTATTTTTATTTAATCCATCATTATCTTATACTTAGACATGCATTACGTTTTATCATTTACGTACTTTCGGTTTAATTAATTCGATTTTTTTATATGATCAACGCTTTATAACTTTTTATCTAAACAAGTTGCCGAAATAATTTTTTGCAGTCTTAATATATACATAATTGTCGACTAAAAAATATATAGGACAGATGTGGCCGCCGATGGGACAAGCGCCATACATTTTTGCCCATTGTCCTTTAATAATTTAAATAATCAAATAAATACATATTTCTCGCATAATGGATATTAATTAACGACGGCTTAATAAAGATTAAGCCGTAGTTAATTATAATCCGTAACGACTCAGCCTCTTATTTTTTGTGAAGTGGTGAAAATACGTCTTGAATAGTACCACTAGAACTTTTATTGAAATCAATTGTACAAAATTCCCTCTTCTAGCTAGCGCTTAGCGCTTCAGTTAAATATGAACATCGAATTGCTAGCCGTTAGAACCTAACTTTGTCTTTAGTTTTGTCCGTTAGATAGTTCCAAAGAGAAGTACGGAATTTGGTACTACACTTCATAGACTGTCTACCCCTCCGTTAATATTACTTATTTAAAATTAGCAAGTTATATTTCATCATTGCCAACATCTCAGGCCACATAATTCCATCAAATTAACACCAGAAAATATTTTGTGCAATCTGTGTGAGTCTGGGAGTAATTCTTGTGAATTTATTATATATTTTAAAGTTCCTAGCAACGAAAGGATGAATTCCCTAGTGGGGCCTCTAAAAAATACTTTTGGTATTTGAATTCTCAAAACTTCAACGATCTCCATGAAATTTAACATACAGGATGTATCGGGTGCAATAAATTAATCTAGCTAGACTTCATTTATAGAAAAACCTCATTTTATCTGTGTTTTCAGACAATGAAAAATAATCTAATTAAACTGTAATTCTATTATGTTTTTTTTTTAATTATCTATACCAATAAATAAAATTGGAGTGTCTGTTTGTAATGTCAAAATAATAGGCTTTTTTCATGCTCACATGGTTATTTGCACGACACCTATGCCTAAAATACAGATAAAAAAATTTTTGTCTGTCTGCCTGTTTGTTCCGGGTAATCTTCAAAGCAGCTGGACCGATTTCAAAAATTCTTTCACCAATGGAAAGCTATAATATCAGGGCGTAAACTAGGCTATATTTTATCCCGGTATTCCCACGGGAACGGGAACTACGCGGGTAAAACGAGCAAAACCGAAGCGAAGCGAGGGCGGGTTGCTAGTGTCAAATATATTTACATTATAATGGCTAAATTACCAGTGGCAGTGGAAATTTTCCTGGACATGAAGGTATCGTGTCCAATTTCCTGGCAATAACGGGTAGATATAAATTTCTATAATAGCGATAACTTGTTGGACGTAGTCCGCGTGACCATGAATGCTGTAGTGTTCGAAACGTCGGCCAATCAAAAATCAAATACAAACGCGATAAAATCCATAGAAAAGTTTTATTTACGGCCCTATCTAAATATATTTATCAATTAATAACCAAAAACAATTTACCATAAAAAATACCACGGTATTTTTTTTCGTAAATCACAACACCGATTTTTTTTGTTTTTTGATAAATCAGTCATCCAGACGCTGCTTGTAAAAATCCTACGCAACACAAGGATCTTTAAAATTGCAGCAGTTCTTTTAAGGGTTTTTATAAGCTTCATTTTCTAACTTATATAATATATATATATCCAATAACTGTATATTTCGCTTAACATTTTAGGACTCCATAAAATTTATTACCCATTTCGGTGCCCTACTATAAAGATAACCTTAATAATCAAAGACCCTGACGATGATCAATCACTATTAGCCTATCCACACGTGGAGAGGCTGTCCTTAAGCGATAAGGTTTACGTTGGAGAGAAATGTGAAATAGGCTTCGAAATCTCAAGACAAATTACGTGTCTATGTGTCGATTTTACGGCTATTTTCAATAACCTAATAATATTGTAGAACAGAATTGTGTTTCAATAATTTTTGGTACTTACGCAATTTTTACACATTTGAAAAAAAACTACACTACCTCATCATTATCATCATCTCAGCCCATACACGTCCCACTGCTCAGTGCTCCTCCACTATGAGAGGGATTTTGACCTACTATACCACGCTGGTCAGACGTGTTGGTATAGGGTTTTCTTTCGAGTTTTCCTTCTCTTGTATAGATTTTATATGCATATTATATCCCTTAGTCGTCTTTTACCACACCCCCGGGCAAGAGAGTGGGTAGTGAATTGTATTCTTACTCCGTCACCACACTTCCTACATGACTATTTTCAATAAACTAATAAAATTATAGAACAAATTATAGAACAGAATGTATTTATTCCCTTTAAACATAGTACATTTCATTTCATTCGTTCATCTCGGCCCAGACAGTGACACTGTTGGATTTGAGCCTCCTCCAGACACTTTGACTTACTGACAGACCATTACTGACATAAAGAAACTGAAAACTTGAAAAGATAATAATTATAACTCGACACTGGCAAAAATGGCTCGTATTTGTAGCTGATTGCCAAGACAAAAAAGAAGAAGAAGAGCCTCCTCCACAATAAGAGTGAAATTCATCTACTATACCGCGATGTCAAACGTGTTGATATAGGATTTTATATGCTCATTATATCCCTTAATCATCTTTTACGATATCCACGGGTGATAAAGTGTATTCTTACTCCGTCACGACGTGAATAATTAAGATCAGAAATTAAATCATACTATATTGCTACATAATATCTCTGTATTAAGAATTTTATTTATTTTCCTTTTTTTGACTTCTGCTACACTTTAGGAGCAAGTTCGCCAATGGAAGAGACTTCGAAGAAATCTTCAGAATTTTCTTATAGTTTTCGTTGACAAATGACATCCTCTAATTCTTGATGATCCTTGGTAACTTTGCCTTTCGATGCTTCAAAATCTTGTTCGTCAAACAATTTTATTTTAATCATATCATCTTTACTACCATAGATTCCGCAAAACATTCAAAATAGAATAAGAATATACATAGCACAAACAAAATTAAACGTGATAAAATACTTAAAATTAGTTTCATTTGTTATATCGTGTTGTCTGTGAGAGTTTTGTACTTTAGCGTCCCCATGGGAAATCATATTAAATGACTGGCAATATATAAAAACAATATGCTGTATGGTAATTATATATTTTTATATTTAGTATTTAAAATTTAATAAGTAATTTACGTCTCCGTGTGCTGATATAGTAAGAATAAAATTCACCACCACCTTTCTTGCCCGTGGGTGTTGTAAAAAACTGCTAAGGGATTATAATATGTACTTAATATGTATGCAAGAAAAGGAAATCTCGAAACAAAACCCTGTACCAACTCGTCTGACCAGCGTGGGTTATTAGATCAATTTCTCACCCTTTGTGAAAGAGGCAGCCCAACAGTGAGGCGTATTGAAGAAAAGGTAATATAGGGCAACTAAGGGAATGCTACTGTATCAGCTAGCAACGTAGAATATACAGTAAAACCCGTTTAAGACGATTTTGCAGGGACCCGACCAAAAACGCGTCTTAGGCGGGAGAGCGTATTATGCGGGTAAGGGAAAAAAGCCTGCCATTATTATTTATTATATTCTATTATTATTTTGAATATCTACGTATTGAATTTAACATTTAAAAATTACCTAAAATAAAATGTTTATTATTATTACGTTACTTAAAGTAATCACTTATTTTAGTTTGACAAAAAGATATTGTGGCATTAGCAATTACAAGATTTTCAACATAATTACATTTTTTTCACAGTGCGTCTTCGCTTTGATTCAAAGAAGTTATATAGCATCTTAAATTATTAACTACTGATAATGCCTGGGCGTGTGACAAGAATCGGAGTTTACTCATCTTCTTCTTGGTCATTATCACTTAGGGTCGCTCGACAGTCGTCACTTCGTCAGTCGCTGGCCGCTGCTGCAAGGGGTAATATGTGTATTTGAGTGACACGTGTTGACGAACGGGATGACGAATCGTATTAAGCGTTAAGAAATATATGAAAACATGTCTCAAGTTACTGGGACAGACGCAAAATGGCGTATTATGCAAGAAATCGTATTAAACACGATGGTATTAAACGGGTTCTACTGTATTTGATACCCGTATTCCCATGAAAAGGTTTCCGTATCCATTTTCCTAAGGTTTTGAGAATTTTTCAGGGTTTATCGTCATGGGAGTCTTCTCAGTGAAGAGGAGAAGTACGATGAAAGTGTTAAGAGTTATATGCCGCGATAAAACTTTTAAAAATAGTTTTACTTCAAATGAATAATAGTCGCCTAAACATCAGAAATCATTAGAAATTTAAAAAGAAATCTTAAAAGAGGCAAGAAAGGGGTTGACACATTCTATTATTACTCCTTTCCCAGACACAATATGTACAGATATCGATCTTTTACAAGTTTACAGATTGTCTTACTTACGAACTCTACTTATACTTAATATTCTATGTAAGATTTTATCAAACAGTTATGAAAACGAAGTTCACAAATGTACGGGAAGTTAATCAACCCGTATTTGTTTGATGTCGAGAATATACTAAGCTGCTTGGTGTTCTGTAAAACGAAATTTATTACTCTCATAACTTAATGCACACAGAAACTTAAGATGAATGTATGGTGAAGTAAGTATGATGAAAATGGGTATTTTATGGTTAAAAGTTGTGTTTTCAAGACGCGTTCTTACAAACTTGTTTGAAACATGAAGAGATATAATGAAAGTGAAATTGCCAAAATATATATATATATAATCAATTGCTTGTCTGTTTATAAAAAATTGTATTGTTATAGCGACTTTGTAGCGTTGTAAAAGTTACTTTTCCTGAAGTTTTGTTGTATTCCTAAAAAAAATTTCACAGAAATTAATGATTTCTGATGTTTACGCGAGTATTACACATCTATACCAATAAATAAAATTGGAGTGTCTGTTTGTAATGTCAAAATAATAGGCTTTTTTCATGCTCACACGGTTATTTGCACTATACGTATGCCTAAAATACACTTTATATTTTTTTTGTCTGTCTGTTTGTTCCGAGTAATCCTCAAAACGGCTGGACCGATTTCAAAACTTCTTTCACCAATGGCAAGCTATAATATCAGGGAGTAACTTAGGATATATTTTATCCCGGTATTCCCACGGAAACGGGAACTACGCAGGAAAGACTGAAACCGAAGCGAAGCGAGGGCGGGTTGTAAGTTTTAAAATAAAACTACTTTACGGATTTTATCTCATTTGCATTTGATTTTTGATTGCCCGACGTTTCGATTACTTTGCAGCGTTCATGGTCACGGGCGGACTAAAATGTCGCATGTCTAACAAGTCATCGTTATTACAGAAAACTTATAATTATGTGTCTACCCAGATTTTATCACAGAAATTAATTTTGAAACATTTTTATACTTTAATGTAACAAATTCCGTGTGGTGATAGAATAAGAATACATTTCACCACCATCCACCATCATGCTCGTGGGTGCGTAAAAGATCAGTAAGAGATTACCGTATCTCATATCTCTTACTGATCTTACTGAGCTATGCAAGAGAAGAAAAACTCGAAATAAAACACTGTACCAACCCGTCTGACCAGCGTGGCAAAGTAGATCAATTTCTCTCCCATTGTGAAGGAGGCTCGAACCCAGTAATAACAAGTATATGATCTGCGATGATGATGATGATGATGATGATGATGAGTAGCTCCTAAAATGAGCGTTCCTAATCAAACTTTCCAACTCTATAATAGCAAATAAGATTTGCGCAAAGCATGACAAACTTCCTCTACCTATGCCTTCTTACTAGTAGAAACTCCAAATTGTCCCTTTTCTGTTGATACATTTGGTTAACAAAGAAATCTATTTTCAGATTTAATTTCATCACAATGTGTAATTTCTTACAATGGCGGGGTCAATCTACTTTTATATCCGGTTCCTTTGAGGTAAAGATCATTCTATATATTACTTGAGGCATTACGTTTTAATTACGGAAAATTTCAACAAAATTTAATTGGTTCGTGTTTTTATGTCATCTCAGTTCAAATACAATATATTGTTGGGCTCGAGCTTCTTGTCTAATGGAAAAGAAATTGGCCTACCACGCTGATTAGACGAGTTGGTATTGGATTGTATATGGAATTTGCCTTCCTTGGCATAGACGCTGTGTTCATATTGTATTCCTTACACCCACAAGAACTGGCCACGGGCAAGAAATGAGGTGGTAAATTATATTCTTACTCCGTCACGATATGACAATGTGAGCAGTGCAAATTGAAAAAATTTAAAGCAATATTTTCTAATAAATAAAAGTGTGTGTATTTATTTTTCTAAGACTTTTGTCCTTCGCGCTATTCTACTTTTGTAGAAAAACGACTACAATAATAGAAAAAAGATTATTTAATATATTAAAAGTTTTTATATTACGTATTATCTTGTTGACATTTATAACGGTGTGCGCGCGCATCGTATAAAATGTTGACTAGCTAACTTCACGGTGTCGATATATTGTGACGGTGTGCGCGTGCATCGTAAAAATTTACTCTTACCATTTTTCCCTAACGCACCAAAAGCAGTATAACTTTAAAAAATATCGCATGAAATTGTCAATGTCTTCTTGGGTTCACATGATAGCTGCTTCTTGACCGGTATACTCCCGTGGGACCTGGAGGCGGCGATACTCGCCGGACTTTATCGGCGGGTGTCGGAGACGCGAGCCCACGGCGGTCTCGATCAAGGAGATTGCCGCCCGGCGGATCGACGCCCACCGAGACGTCGTTGCCTGTTGGGCAGTCCGGCTGGGAAGGCCTCGGTTCGGTGTCAAGACCGTCGATGTCTTCCGGCCCGTGCTGATGGAGCGGTTGGATCGGAGGCACGGGGTGCTTTCCTTCCGACTGTTGCAGGTTTTGACGGAGCACGGTTGCTTCGCCAAATACCTGCACACGGTTATGAGGAGGGAGAGCACACCGTTCTGTCACCACTGCGATTGCGACGAGGACACGCTGCAGCACATACTCGAGCTGTGTGCCGCGTGGAGTGAGTAGCGCCGTGAACTCGTCGCAATCATCGGTGCCGACCTGATGTTGGCGACTATCGCTAGGGAGATGCTCGGCAGCATCAGGAACTCGGACGCGGTCGCCGCCTTCTGCGAAGCAATCGTCTCGCGGAAGCAAGTGGCAGAGCGCGCGCGGGAAGAACGCCTCCACGACGACGCGGTTCGCCCCCAGCGACTCGAGCGGCACAGGCGCAAATACCTGCGGTTCTGGGATTTAGTCCATCACACGCAGAGAGGTTGACCGCTCGACGGCGGCCGACGTCCCCGAGGGTTAACGTTGAGAAGAGAAGCTACCCCGCGACCGGATATTCCGTCGGGACCGCTGAAGGCTCTCTGCACCGGTGGTTGGCCCAACGACGAAAGCGACGTACCACGGGTGGGTCATGGGGCCGCGCGCCGCCCCTTTGTCACCCCGGATGGAGCTGGGCAGCGGGGGCGCTAACCATGGCCCACCCCTAAAAAAAGAGGTTCACATGATAGCCGTCAGATTCACAAACTTTTTTTTATTTTTTGTATAAGCAAATTTAAAATGCGTCATGTAATATTATTTTTCCTGATTACTTAGATTAAAACTGTAAAATAAGGAAAAAGAAAACAAAACTTTTTGGTTTTCTCGGTAATAATTCAATCTTTCTTTCGAAGAAGGTACGTTTACCTTGTTTTACACTCATTATAAAATTAACACCGTAAACAACTTTTTAGGGTTCTCTACGCAAAGAATGGCACTGGATTCTTTTTGTTTGTTAAAGTCTCACCACACTCAGGTGAATGGCGATAGGATATAGAGCCGCACACCGCTTTTACATTACCCTGGTCGAATTTGCCAGGGTGTGTTCAGATTATAGGTAGCTACAAAAATAGGTTTTGCTGCTAAACGTATTCTGCGTGCAGCCATAAAAGGATCAACGTCCAGAGTGGCAGTATCAAACTCTAAAAATTTGCCGCAGTTTGCTACTGCACTTTATTCGGTGAGCGAGAGAGCCAAGGTGACTTTCTGAGGATATTTGCGTGAGATGAGATTTGGATCTTTAGTATCACCGAACCTCATTGCACGCATTCACCCTCCCGTCACGCTAGCGGCCTAGCAAAGGGCCTTGAGCGGCACTATCACTTACCATTGTGCTTTTTGCTCATTTGCCATCAATAGCAATAGACGAAGTATTAAAACTCGAACGATATTGCGGAACTCTTCACCGGAAAAACGAGTTCGCACTTTACCAATTTTAATTCATACTTTGTCTACGTTTTATATTTTCATGTTTTAAGATCTTTATCTGTGCCATTTAAGATTATTTCAACAGAAAATAAAGTGTTGAAAAAAATCTGCTGTCAATAAGAAATTACTTTGCAACAAAATGACTCGTTTAACTGAAGCAAAAAGCTTCCACTCAGTATTATATACCATTAATAATGATGTACTTGTGATTTATCGATATCATACGTTTTACAATCTCATTTCTTTATCACTATATATATAGGAATAAGTATAACATATCCGTTGGTGTAGTTTTCCGTATGGAAACAGAAAAAAATACGATTCCTGAACACCAGAAAAACTCTAAATAAAACCCTATAACAACTCGTCTGATCGGAGTGGTATTCTCTCCTATTGTGGCAGAGGTTCAAGCTCAGCCTAACAATGGGAAAGGGCAAGAGAGGAGAGGGCTTTTGAACTTGATACTATCTCCTTTTTATTACCTTACCATTCCACACCGCGGTATGATTCACCTACAAACATCATCATTATCTCGGCTAATATGCGTCTCACTGCTGGGCTCGAGCCTCCTCCATAGATAGAAGGGGACCTGACAGTTTGGTATAGGGTTTTGTTTCGAGTTTTGTTTCTCTTGCATATATATATTACATGCTTATTCTATCCCTTTGTCGTCTATTACAACATCCATGGGCAAGATAGAGAGTGGCGGCCCAACTTTCTGAGGGTGTTTGCGTGTGGAGGGTTTTGGTGGTGCCCTAGGTATCACCGAGCCTCAATGTACGCATTCACACTCCTTTCACTTTCTTCGCGGTAAGTAGCGGCCTTGTAAAGATCCATGAGCGGCAGCAACACTTACCATCAGGTGTACTGTTTGCTCGTTTGCAATAAAAAAAAAAAAGAATTGTATACATATTCCGTCACCACACGGAATGATTCACCCATACCATCTAAAAAGTATATCAAGATTTTCAGTGGTCATTTCCACTACGCACAAACAGACTCTAAAGTGAATTGCCGACTGTCGTTCTCGTGCTCTTTGACATATCCATCTTTAAGAGAGGTTCAAGAAGAGCTTTTTTCTCACAGCACACAGCGACTTGCTTATACTCCTGATATTACTGAGGTCTGTGAGTCGCAATTACCATTAACCACAGGTTGCTTTCTGGTTTGGCGCTAAAAGGCGATAAAAAAAATATACGTTACTAGCTAATCCGGCGAACTTCGTAATGCCAAAATTTTTTTTTCGTAAATACATTTTCTAAATTTTCGAATATATATTCTCTAATGGAGAAACTATTACGGCTTTGTCGGGAAAGATTCGATCGTCTTGGTCTCGCCGTTGTTAATGATGATTCAAAGTGAATACAAATTACTGATGATTGATTTCTGAAAAAATTATAATTATCAAATTTTAAACCATACTTAACTATAAACAAAATTACGTTTAGCTGTCATTTGCATTTTGTTATTACATATCAAATGTGTTTTTGTTATCCTACGTTTCATAGTGACTTGTAATCTCTTTGACATGAGTTTCGGTGCCAATATGGAAATGTCATGTTTAGCTCTTGTATTATATTAATTTTTTTAGTGTTATATAGTGTTACATTGAATAATTTTGCTGATATTTTATGTAATATAATACAGTTAAGATATGTAAGGAATGTGATATAAGAGTGGTTTACGTGTATTTTCATATTCTACCGTAATTCCCAGAGAAATCAAATAATTATGTTTACAGCGGCTAATTAATGGTAATGACTTGACTTACTGATGGACATGACTATAAATAAGCTAGTCTATATAAAGAAATGTTAAATAATATGAAAATAATTCTATCAGACTTGGCTGTATGGTTTTTGATTCCTTTGCCCGTCCGAATGGACAAACAGAAACAAAATAAAATCTATTTGACATTTTATGCCATGTCACACGGGAACGCGATCGAATGGGATAAAAAGTAGCTCATTGCCATTAAAAAGAAGAAGAAGAAGAACGGGATAATAAGTATCCTATGTCCGTCTCCTGGTTCTATGCTACCTCCCCACCAATTTTCAGCCAAATCTGTACAGCCGTTCTTGAGTTATAAACATAGTAACTAACACGACTTTCTTTTATATATATATAGATTACTATATAGGCTTTTATTTTTAAATATAGAAATTCGTTATTCCTAATTATTTATTCTCCTATCAAAATTTCATAACACTTTTTTTCAAATCAGATGTTTAATTACACGAGTTGTCTGAATTATTAGTAATTATTCTTACCCTCTGGAAAAAAAATGTGTGTGTGCTTATGTACGCACGTAAGAAGTTATGCTTCTTTGGCGTCACTAGATAACAATCTTTCTAAAGATTTTATCCTTCGCATTATCCTACGTTTGTTGAAAACCGTCACTAATAATAGAAACAAGGTACTTAATACGTACGTACGTAGAAGTTTTATTATAACGCATTATCTGGTTGACATTTGTGACGGTGTGCGCACGCGGGCATCTTAAAAATTGTTGACTAGCTGACTTCAACTCGTCATTAAAAACAACTGAACGGAACTAGCTGACGTCAAACTAAAAATTTTCGTCATAATTTTTACATAACGCGCCGAAAGAAGTTTCATTTCAAAAATCGGAATGATCGTGTCATGTTCACGCGAATAGTTTATTTTTATATACTCCTCTGAATCCGCCAAAATTGCAATTTTGATTAAAGTGTCAAACCGTCAAAGCCATGCAACGGATTACTTTTAAAACGAAATTTAACAAGTAAGACTATTCTTCGAAAAAAAATCTTATAAATGGATGATGTTATATTTTATTTCTTTTAAGGTACTATTTAATGATATCTGATATTTACGCCATTATTAAAAGTTGTAAATAAAACTAATTTTATGGAATTATCACGTTTTGATTACGTCGTTTCGAACACTTTTACAGCGTTCGTGATCACGGGTGGACTAAGATGTCTTACGTTCAACAATTTATTGTTATTACAGAGATTTCTATCTATCCGCTACAGAATTATTTATTAAATTTTGACCCACATCAAATACAAACTCGATAAAATCTGTAGAAATTGTTTATTTAATTTGTATTTATTCTAGAAAATATAAGAAAATTAATTAATTAACATATTCCTCATCCATCAACTTTCATTAAACATTGAAGGTAGATAGATAGCTATACAAAACAAGAAAGTCCTTAAGCAGGGACTACAGACTTATTTACTAGACTAAGACCATAATTATTTATGGTTTGAACAACAAATCGCTATTTCAGGCAATCGAGAATACCAACCATGCCTAATACATCGTAAAATTAACCGATACAACCCCATTATTTGTTAAGAGTCAAGATTCTGACGCCCTGCTCAATAATTAGAGAGGTGAATACCGCAGATTATGAAAACCCAAGCCGACCTTTCGTAAATCGGGACTATATGGAAACATAGGCGCCCCAAAAATTAAAACCTTAACTAAAACCGTGTGGTGACGAGATAAGAATACAAATAACCACCTTACCCGTGAGAATCGTAAGAGATAACTGAGGGAGGCAAAAAACATCTATACAAGATGAGAGAGAAGAAGAAGGAAAATTCCAAATGAAACACTATGCCAACATGTCTGACCAGCGTGGTATAGTAGCTCAATATCCCTCCTATTATGGAGTAGGCTCGAGCCCAGCAGTGGCTGTGAGGCTAAATGAAACTCATAACCCATCGTAATAGTGTCATTAACAGCAGTAACTTAGCGATGAATTCAATTCATTTATTATGCACTAGCAACCCGCCCTCGCTTCGCCTCGGCTTCAGTCGTTTTACCCGCGTAGTTCCCGATCCCGTGGGAATACCAGGATAAAATATAGCCTAGTTTACGCACTGATATTATAGCTTTCCATTGGTGAAAGAATTTTTGAAATCGGTCCAGCCGTTTTGAAGATTACCCGGAACAAACAGACAGACAAAAATTTTTTTATCTGTATTTTAGGCATAGGTATCGTGCAAATAACCGTGTGAGCATGAAAAAAGCCTATTATTTTGACATTACAAACAAACACTCCAATTTTATTTATTGGTATAGATAAACCCCGCGGAGGCACTAATATTGTCATTTGTTACATTTTACCTTAAATTACCACCGCACTGTAACTCAGCGTAATTCTCTATTTTTTTTTTTATTTACTAATTTCTTTTAAATAAAATTACATACAACATGTCTATTAATAGCTCCAACGGATACCTTTCGAACTATGATATAATACAATTCTCATAATGAAATGATGTGAAACATCGAAGTTCTTTTGTACAAGTATATATGCATAAAATAACAGATTACGACAGGAACTAATATCGCATAATGTATAAATTAAATATTACGATTTTTTCAGAAAATGATGATTATCTATTTAATAAATACCAAGATTTAAAAATTTAAAATAAAATCTAATTGTAACAACTTAATTCTTTTAATCAGTGATTTCTGTACTAAAATAATAGTTATATTCAATACCTCTGACGATATTACTGTGACAATTGGTCGGTACACTGACTATCATAGAACGTGGCGAAGCCTCGCCACGGCATCCGTCGCTTAACGCCACCCCAACAATCAGGTTTACTCTCGCCTATAGATGTTTGACATCAAAAGTTTATGGCTGCACCAGATCTCGCAGGCGGTACGCGGTCACGAGTTAACCACTAGAGCAGTGAGTATCAATCATTAATCGATGTCCCATCTATAACTCACACCTACTAGTCGAAATAAAGGGAAACTAAGTAAAACTTAGTATCGTTATTTAAACAGCTAGCGTATCATCACTAAACTAATGCCGATAATCTTTCATCGACATTCTGAGACGAATGGAAACCATCTGATCAGACTGATTAGGAACTACAGACAAAACAACATAACAATTAATAATCAACTTTATTCATTACACAATAGAATTCAATATAGTCTGTTAGCCTTATAGTAACTAATTCATTGTAGATTAATAGCCATGTAGAAACTTGTGCTTTATCTTTCACACAGTAGAATTGAATTTTTCCTATCACTGGATTGTCAAACAAAGTGATCTTCAGAGATACAATTTTCTTAAAATACAACCAGTATACAAAGATCTTTAAATTTTAAACACTGTCTGATCAAAACACCCGACACCACAGGCCAAGATAAATGGATAATTGATAAGTACTCATCTATTAACATTGATTACGGTTTTAATATTTTAAGCTTGCCCTCGTCTTTATTACTGAAAGGAAAACCGATATTTCCTTGAAGCACCGCAAGTTTAGGGTGAAGTTTTGAAAGATTAGAATTTTCAATAAAAGTCAATAATAATTTTTGAAGAAACCTAATTAGTGATGGCAAAACAATATAATTTTCAGCCTGTATTAATAACTTTATAACATCATTTTTAAATCTTTATATTAGTAGATTATTAAAAGGTCTACGTTTATAGTATATCATAAACTTGCAGCTATCATTCGAGTTTGAGGATAAAGGACCTTGTGTTGACAATACATCTCTTAAATGAGCTCGCTAATAATGCAATTAAAAATAAATTATGTAAAAAAAAACTTGTTTTACGGCATTTCAAATACGTGGTAAAATCCATAAAATAGTTTTATTCACAATGTATAATACTCGGGTAATGAGGGGTGGTGACGGAGTAAGAATACAAATCACCACTCCCAATCTTCCCCGTGGATGTCTTAAGAGACGATCAAGGGATATACGCATATAGCATCTATGCAAGAGAAGGAAAACTTGAAATAAAACCCTATACCAACCTGCCTGGCCAGCATGGTATAGTAAGGTCAGTTGCCCTCCTATTGTGGAGGAGGCTCGAGCCCAGTAGTGGGACGTATATGAGCTGAAATGATGATGAATACTAGCGGGAACATTAGAAATAATTATGAATTAATTATGTCTGTTAATGATTCAAAAACACAATATTCGTTTATATTTTGAAAAGATAGACTTCGGTGGACTGACAATAGGTAATTGTTACAGCAATAATATGTAATTGTTAAAGTTTTATGACTCCTTATTTATCGTCCGAATTCGCAGTTTTTTTGTTATTGTTATTCTTGTAATTATACAGCGTAGCATGTTTTGTATTAGGTTTTGGTATTTTTAATATTTTTACTATAGTTCGTGGGGGGGCGTTCATAAAATACGTGAGATGTTTAAGGGGGGGAGTGGGTCTAGTCAAATCTCATCTAATCTTACGTTGGAGAAAGGGGGGTCTAGGCAAATATCACGCAATTTTTTTTCTGATTGAAACAATAAAAAATTATACTATTTTGGTCCATTTAATCCAGATTGTACATGCTTAAGATTTAATCTTAAGCATTATTACATTTCACAGCTTTATTACACTTATAATTAAACTCTCAGCAATATTGATTACTAGTCTTAACTAGTCGTAAATAAAAGCACGAAGCAATTTTTTTTCTTTTTACAATAACAATCCAATGCGTTTATGTAAGAAACCCACATTTTGAAAAATCTCACGTGAGATAGGGGCATGGGGGGAAGGGGTTGAATAAAATCTCACGACATCTCACCAGGGGGGAGGGAGCATCAGAAAATTTTAAAAAACACCTCACGTAATTTATGGACGCCCCCTAGTTTATGGTTTAGTCATACTCACTGAAAAGGTTTTACTTGCGGTAGATACGTGGAGTGCGTCGCTCGGTTCCTCCCCAATGTGGTTAAGAGGAGTGATGGCTGCTCTAGTAGGTAACTAGTCATCAGATGATGCTTATGGGATCTGGTCCAGCCAAATTCTCTTTCTCGTGTTTTACTTGTATTTATTATCTATAAATATATATAAAAATGAATCAGTACTATATTCTTTATAAATACATTACATTTAATAGAAATTGTTTAAAAAATGTCAGCCAGTAGAGTTTCTTGCCGGATTTTCTCAGCTTGCGGTCGCATTCCGATCGAGTGATAGATTATTATATTGCTTCAAACGATGTGTAAATTTTACAATATTTTAGTTTGAAAATATTAATATACACAAAAACTTAAATACATTCAACTTAATTGAACGAATAAAATACATTTCGCAAAGTTAGATTGTATTTTTTTTTCTTAATCCTAATATGTTTTTAGGAATTGCTATATGAGGTAATTATGTTGAATAAATTTAAAACCGGATTCGTTTTTCCTCCTAATTTTGTTATTTAATCATGTTAGTATATGTACTGTTTTTATAAAGAGCAAAAATGTATACAAGTTTTATTGGCTTTAACTGTTTTAATAGTATTTTAATTTAGATCTGTAAGTTGATACTTTGTTCGCGCCAGTTGTTATCAATAAATCCAACATTTTCCTCATTCTAAACGCAAAAGCCATACGGCGCTTATCGCTCAGAAGTAGAAGACAGATGTAGACTAAACGAATTAAATGCTTCTTGATCATAGACTTCCGTGTAAATCGAACATTTTCCTCATTCCCAATGCAAAAGCCACATGGCGGAGTTTATCAGTCAGAAATAGGAGAAAGATGTGAACTAGGCGAATTAAATGCTTCTTTATCTTCCGTATGGTGACGGAGTAAGAATATAATTCACCATCTTGCTCGTGGGTATCGTGAAAGACAAATAAGGGATTAAATATGCATATAACATCTATACGACAGAAAATTCTATGCCAACTCTGACTAGCACGGTATAATAGGTCATATTCCTTTCCATTGTAGAGGAGGCTCGAGCTGAGCAGTTCAGCAGTGGGGCATATGCCGAGATGATATTGATGAATAGTAGAACAATGCTGCTGACAGTGTTATGCCTGCTGCCATACCGTCCGAAGTAGTACCATACTCTCGCTGAATCGATGTTTGAGTAGTAGCCATCTGCTTTTTGCGGTGAGGGAAACAGTCGGAGGCCCAAGACGCATCATAATTTAGGCAACCGATATAGACCACCTAGCTGTATGCCCTGCTATTGCAGAGTTTAATAATCGGTGGGCTTGCTAGTTTAACATTTAAAGCATTAAGAAAATGCTGTGATTAGGAGGAATTGAAAGTTACAATGTAACCTAATTATTTTACATGCATATTTGATGTGTATAAAAGTTGAATGCCCCAATTAAAGAAATTAATATTAAAAATTACAGTTACCTTTGATTTAAGCTCATATTAATCTAAATTTGATGAAATGATCTCGCAAAGATACTTTTAGCTGTCTTATTTCAAAATTTAATAAATGTATTTGTCTTTTCAGTGTGCCAAGAGAGAGACCGTGAATTATACAATTCACGATCTCGTGAGTGTCGTAATAGACGGAAACCGAACGAAGGAAATCTATAAAAATCCAACCGACTAGTATGATCAATTTTGTCTGTATATTATTTTTTTTTTTAGGCTATGCTCGTTGCACTCGTCGCCCGGCTCCGTCCGGGGCGACAGAGGGGCGTAAGCACGCACGCCCGTAACCCACCCGTATAGCACATCGCCTTCGTCGTTGGGCCGACCACCGGTGCAAAGTTCCTTGACTTCAGCGGTCGATTTTCTGTGTGATATGTACCTATAGCTTAATAATATAAATTCTTAGCTCATGCTAATAATAAATGATAGTGATTTTTATTTTATGCTCTAAATAGCATCAATTCCCCATTGCTTTGCCATACTTTTGGTATACTATTAAATTCTCGCAGCTTCGCTCTCATAATTTAAAATTCTGTGGATAATAGGGATAAATCTAGCCTATATCACTCGCACATAACATGGCTTTCATTGCTGAAAGAATTGTTAAAATCAGTTTATTGATTTAAGCAGGAAAGGGTAGCAAATCAACAAACTCACTTATGTATTTAAAATATTTGTTAGAATAAACTATGGACTTTATTAAGTACCTTTATTTTTATTGCGGGTGGGCTGCGGTCGGCGCGCCTCCGCACCACTCCGTCCGGGGCGACAGAGGGGCTTAAACACGCAACTCCCGCAACCCACCCGAAAACCACGTCGCCTTCGTCGTTGGGCCGACCACCGGAGCAGGGTTACTTGACATCAGTGGTCGGCTCGACGGAATACCCCCTATAGGGGTACCCTCTCATCGACCGAGGTCCCCCCCCCCTCGGGGAGGACGTCGGTCTTTCCTCACGCGGTCGGCCTCTCGGCGGGTGACGAACTAAAATCCCCGGTCACGTCACCCGCGGCAATTTATTATGTACCTAAATGTTATATGTCAGCCCAGAATTATATAGCGTAACAATTATAAAAATCAATGATAATCCTACAAGAAGTAGCACAATCCTACAGCAAACATCCCTTTACAAGAATTAGTAAGTAAAGGCCATGTACCGCTTTTTTTTGCACCTGATACCATCCTACCAGAGGTTGCGGGTGACCGGACCGGGGATTCAGTCCGGCACCCGCAGAAAGGTTAGCCTCGCGACGGCGATCGGCGTCCCGGTAGGCAACGTCGATGAGAGAGAGTACTCCCTCGGGGTATTCCGTCGGGTCGACCACTGAAGTGAAGGAACTCTGTACCGGTGGTCGGCCCAACGACGAAGGCGAGGGTGGGTTACGGGTGAGCGTGCTTACGCCCCTCTGTCGCCCCGGACGGAGCCGGGCGACGAGTGCGACGACCGTAGCCTACCCTCAAAAAAAAATATACAGACAAAATTGATCATGCTAGTCAGTTGGATTTTTATAGATTTCCTTCGTTCGGTTTCCGTCTATTACGACACTCACGAGATCGTGAATTGTATTTTTGGCCGTGATCACACGGAAAAATGGATCCCCTCTGTCGCCCTGGACGGAGTCGGGCGACGAGAGCGTCGTCCGTAGCCCACCCAAAAAAAAATGTGCCGCTTTTTCACGTACCCTTTAGCTATTTTGATAAAAATTAACCGTTCAACCGTTCAATTCAAAATGCAACTTAGATGAACTCTAATTGACATTGGAAATTGTCTATGATAAAGTAATAAAGTAATCTTGTAACGGCTCCATTTTTCTTACAGACATAGGGAACCACAAAAATCAGGTGTTTAGCGAAACAACATTACAGATACAGAATAGAAGATACAACATACAGAACCTGGCGCCTGAAGCCGCCCTAGGCGAGGCCGCGAGTTACCGGAGTGGGGAATAGTCCGTCAACCGCAGAGAGGATGACCGCGTAAGGGGAACGTCCCGTGGGCCATCGGAGAAAGATGATACCCGAAAGGGTATCCTACCTAGCTGGCCACAGAAGTCAAGAATTCGGTACCAGTGGTCAGCCCAGTAGCGAAGGAAAGGGACGGTAGGTTATGTGGTCGCGCGCCTTTGTCACCCCGGATGGAACGGACGGCGTGCGTCTGCGCAATAGCCTACCAGAAAAAAAAAGGTTTTAGAATCGTTCAATTCACTAATTAATGTTTGTTAACGTGTCAACGCTGGATTTTATTATTAACTAAGTTATAAGAATAATATTAAGTACTAAAATGAGATGCCCTAAATCAGTCTTAATGACGTCTTTATATTTGAATGTATGCTAATATTATGTTACTGTCCAGATTACCAGAAAGTAACAAATTATATTAAAAATTAACTGTACTATTCGTGAATAAACTAACAAATATATGTAAAACATAATTATATTATTATAAACCAGCAACCCGCCCTCACTTTGCTTCGGTTTCGGTTGCATAATGCCCTTTCCCGTGGAATACCGAGATAAAATATAGCCTAAGTTACTCCTTATATAGACAGCTACCTGGTAGTGAAATATTATCAATATCATTCCAGCCGTCTTGAAAATTACCTCAAACAAACAGACTGACAGACAGACAGACAAAAAACAGTTAAACTGCATTTTAGGTATAGTTGTCGTGCAAATAACCATGTGAGCATGAAAAACAACCAGTATTTTAACATTACATACAGACACTTGAATTTTATTTATTTGAATAGATGTATAGATTAACATTATTTTGCTTAATTTTAAGACTAACTTAGGAACATACGCTGGTTCCTTTCACACCAAAATGTATATATCTCTACCCGTCTCTCTCTATTAGCCGTCATGAACTTGACCTCAAGATTATAATCGCTATAATTTTCTTTTCTCATTCTTACAGAATCCATTGTGGATGGCGTTCGTTGCCAATTAATTATTTTTTTTATGTGTGTGATCATACATGTTTGCATTGTGTTTATTATTTCGAGGAATATTGTTTTTAAAATGGTAAGAGTTATGATAAATAAATCTGTATTACATAGGTGGTTAGTAATTTTCGTATCATTTAATTAAGCTTTAGGAGATTTTAGATTATGTTTTTGTATTTTAATGTCATTTTTTTTTTTTTTTTTTTTTTTTTTTTTTTTCTGGGTGGGTCGCGGTCAGCGCGCCTCCGCACCACTCCGTCCGGGGCGACAGAGGGGCTTAAGCACGCAACTCCCGCAACCCACCCGAAAACCACCTCGCCTTCGTCATTGGGCCGACCACCGGAGCAGGTTTACTTGTCGTCAGTGGTCGGCCCGACGGAATACCCCCTACGCGGGGTACCCTCCCATCGACCGACGTCCCCCCCTCGAGGAGGACGTCGGTCTTTCCTCACGCGGTTGGCCTCTCGGCGGGTGACGGACTAATCCCCGGTCATTTTAATGTCATTTGAGGAGTAATCAAAGTGGCCGTAGACCAGCTTGTGAGTACATACATTGATACTTTTTTAAACTAAAAGCCATAAATTATAAATAACATGTTTTAAACGCGTTCTAAATTCAATTTTTATAAATGTTCTTGCCTGTGACAGTAAGAATACAATTCACCACCTCTCTCCTCTCCTCTCTTGCCCGTAAAAGACGACTTAGCGGATATAATATGCAAATAACATCTATGGAAGAGAAGGAAAACTTGAAATTGAACTCTATACCTATGCCTGACCAGCGTGGTATAAGTCAATTTCCCTCCTATCGTAGAGGAGGCTCAAGCCCAACAGTGGGACATTGCGATCTGAAATGCTATTACTGATTTAAATATTAAATCAATTTTATGCATCTAAGATAAGAAACAATAAGCAGTTATAAAATGCGGCTTTTGTTGTAACAGACTTATTTAACAAAACTTATTAAAAATTTTACTGTTTTCCGCGGACGCTAATCCCATTTTAAGACCAGTAGCGGTTAATGATAATGGTTTCATTACCATACAATTGTTTAACTAAGGTCAAAAAACTTATTCAGTGCAAAGCACTTTTCCTTTAACGACGTCCTGGGGTACTCGATGTGTCATTCCTTTGCTAACAACTTTATTGTGAGTATTAAACGATTCCATTCAACTTTGACTTTAGCTAAAGCTATATGAGAAATATAACAAACCTAATCTATATATATATATATATATATATATATATATATATATATATATATATATATATATATATATATATATATGTGCTGTGTGGTAGCGGCTTCGAATACTACCAACCCTTGCTTTGCTCGTGGGTGTCGTAAAAGACGACTAAGAGCCCTAGATTGACCCGGACCAACTCGATCTGGTACCATTTGGGTCAACGATTACATTCCCAAGGAGGGTTGACGTCAGGCAGGCGGCCGGTCATAAAAGCCATTGCCGAAACTTTTTGCAATATGTCAAAACAGATGACATATTGCGTCGACCCCAAGTAATTGGGATAAGAGCAAGATGATGATGATGATGATATATATATATATATATATATATATATAGGAGAGCAGGGTTTTGCGAGCGATATATTGACTCATCACCATATCTCTGGAACTATAAGACGTACAGACTTGAAATTTGACAGGAATATTCCTTTCGTGTATTCAGCCAAGAACGGATTTCACGATATTCCACCTGCAAGGGGTGTTGCGGGGGCGTTAACAATAATATACTTATAAAGGAACAGGGTGCGCCGAAGCTACTGAAGCTAGAAAAATTAAATTTGGACCGTAGTTTCATTCCGTGACGTAGGCACCCACTAAGAAAAGATTTTTTGAAATTCCACCCCTAAAGGGGTAAAACGCAATGGTAAAGTCTGTATGGAAAGAAAAAAACATTTTTGCCGCTGTCTTTAAAATAAGCACAAATACTCTTTAATAAAAATAAATAAACACGTGTTTCAGCGTTCGTCCATTTTCATCCTCTAAGGGTGTAAAATAGGTAGGAAGATGTCAGTTTACTGACTTATCACAAAGCCGAAACTACTGAAGCCAGAAACACGAAATTTTGACATTACTTTCTTTGCGTGACATAGAAACCCACTAAGAAAGGGTTTTTTGAAATTCAGCCCCTAAGGAGTAAACAGCAGTAACAAAGTTTGTATAAGGAGAAAAAGAAATTACATCGATTTTCTTCAAATTCTCCAAAAATACTCTTTAGTAAAAATAATAAACACGTGTTTCAGCATTTTTTAATTTTCACCCTCTTTTTTTTTAGGGGTGGGTTGCGGTCGGCGCGCTCCTCGCACCACTCCGTCCGGGGCGACAGAGGGGTGTAAGCTCGCATACCCACAACCCACCCACGATGCACACGTCGCCTTCGTCGTTGGGCCGACCACCGGAGCAGGGTTAACTTGTCATCAGTGGTCGGCCCGACGGAATACCCCCATTTGGGGTACCCTCCCATCGACCGACGTCCACCCCTCGGGGAGAACATCGGTCTTTCCTCACGCGGTCAGCCTCTCGGCGGGTGACGGACTAATCTCCGGTCACGTCACCCGCGGCCTCGGCTAGGGCGGCATGAGGAGCAAATACTCGCGCCTACGCCGCCCCAGTCCCCGGTGGCGGATCGCCTCATCGAGGCTGCACTCCTCGCGCAGGCGATCCGCCGCCTCCTTCTGCGAGATCACTGTTTCGCAGAAAGCTGCAACCGCGTCCCAATTCCTGAGGCTGCCGACCATCGCCCTGTCATCCAGGGACACCGCCAACAGCACTCTCCCGCCGGTGACGGCCTCAGACGCCACGGCTCTCAGGCGCAACAGAGTCACGATCGTCGAACGACCCCTCCTAAACCCAAACTGGGCGTCCGACAGATCAGGCCACGTGCCGACGAGGTGCCGCTCGATGCGGGCAGCTACCACCCTCTCCAGTAATTTTCACCCTCTAAGGGTGTAATCTACACTAATATTATAAAAAGGAAACGTTCCTTACGAATAAACTCAAAAACTCCTGGACGGATTTCGATAATCCTTTCACCCTTAGAATTTTAAAGTATCCCTGAGTAACATAAGCTATATTTTATCCCAGTATACCCACGGGAATGGGAACTACGCGAGTAAGGCGACTGAAACCGAAGCGAAGCGAGAGTGGATTGCTAATAAACAGTATACTAAGCACTCAATTAAAAAAGCAATGACCATGCCTCGATTTAGAACTTTAATATGACATTCGGTTCGTCTCAGCACATATACCGTCTCACTGCTGGGCTGGAGCTTGCTCCCCAATGGGAGGATTATTGACCTAATATACTATGCTGGTCGGGCATGTTGGTACAGGGTTTTATTTCGAGTTTTTCCTCTCTTGCATAGATCTTATATGCATATTATATCCTAAGGGATCTCGCGAAATCCACGGGCAAGATAGGGAATGATAAATTGTGTTCTTACTACGTCATCACACGGAAAACATACGGTTAGCAATCGACTACTTATGATAATTGAGGCAGGATACAAATATTACTTCTTTAATCTTCTATACCAATAAATAAAATTGGAGTGTCTGTTTGTAATGTCAAAATAATAGGCTTTTTTCATGCTCACACGGTTATTTGCACGACACCTATGCCTAAAATAGCAATTAAAAAATTTTTGTCTGTCTGTCTGTCTATCTGTCTGTCTGTCTGTCTGTTTGTTCCGGGTAATCTTCAAAACGGCTGGACCGATTTCAAAAATTCTTTCACCAATGGAAAGCTATAATATCAGGGCGTAAACTAGGCTATATTTTATCCCGGTATTCCCACGGGAACGGGAACTACGCGGGTAAAATGACTATAACATATAACCGAAGCGAAGCGAGGGCGGATTGCTAGTTATATATAAATTTCTTCCGTACGTGTGCATGTCACTGAACTCCTACTAAATGGCTGGACCGATGTTGATGAAAATTTTTGTGTGTGTTCAAGGAGATTCGAGAATAGTTTAGATTCACAATTGGACCCGGTAAGTAGCGCTTTATTTGAACAGAACAACGTCTGTTGGATCAGATAGTATTATATAATTTTCTATTTATTTCTGGGTAGCGGCTACGAATATATCAACAATTACATTACTTGTGGGTGTCGTAAAAGACGACTAAGACTGAACCAACTCCTGCCTGCCAGCTCTATCTTTTGACGACTGGTCAACAAGAAGTCTCTTTTTACTTGAAACAGAACTATTATTGATATAATTTGTTAGGATAACTTATACTTTACACGGAATTCGAAACTATCTTTACTAATATTATAAATGTGAAAGTAAGGATGTTTGTTTGTTTCTTACGCTTTCACGTTTAAACCAATCAACCGATTTCAAAAATTCTTTCACCAATGGAAAGCTATTATATCAGGAAGTAACATAGTCTATATTTTATCCCGGTATTTCTACGGGAATGGGAACAACGCCGCAAGTAAGGCGACTCAAACCGAAGCGAAGCGAGGGCGGGTTGCTAGTAATATATAATCCCAGATATCTAGTTCAATCAGCATAATAATGTATTATTTTCCCCCAGATTGCAACAATCATCGTGTTAGTAACCATTTTAGTGCCGACCTACGAACAAAACATCCCGCCTGTTCCAATAACACCTTGCCCCAACGTCTTCCAATACGAACAACCTAGCAAAGCCTCGGAAATACCACCGAGGTGGTACGGAGTAATCAATTTATCTACAGATGTTACACTTCACTCATTGTGGCTTAACATCGTGTTGGATGGAAAAGCTGATATACTAGGGGTAAGATTTTTATTTTTGACGTGACAACGTCTTATAATTCGAAAGCTGTGTGGTAGCGGCTTCGAATACTACCAACCCTTGCTTTGCTCGTGGGTGTCGTAAAAGACGACTAAGAGCCCTAGATTGACCCGGACCAACTCCATCTGGTACCATTTGGGTCAACGATTTTTTTGTTTTTTTTTTTTATTTAAGACAACACCCTGCACTAAGGAAATAATTCTTGTATTGCGAGGGATTTTACAAACATATAATTAACGGACACAAATTACATTCAGACTCAGAACAACAATTTGTGGATCGCACAAAGTGTTGTCCCGCGTGGGATTCGAACCCCCGACACTGGCGCTGTAGGTCGCTATCTTAACCACTACGCCATCTGTGCAGATTACATTCCCAACGATTACATTCCCAAGGAGGGTTGACGTCAGGCAGGCGGCCGGTCATAAAAGTCATTGCCGAAACTTTTTGCAATATGTCAAAACAGATGACATATTGCGTCGACCCCAAGTAATTGGGATAAGAGCAAGATGATGATGATAAACGTCTTATAATTCGATGGAGCCGGCTGCACACACGAAAAATCATGACGTATGCGGCGTTACCTCGCTCTGAGGCATTCCATTTAAGGCTTGATCCATACAAAATATCTATCAAACAAATGAAATTAAAATTTTCTTTTGAAAAATGAAACCACTCCATCAATATTTTCTTATGACGTTGTCAAGTTCAACTATCGTCAGTAAACCGACTTTACAGACAACCAATTTTTTATTCTTAATTTTTGCCGGGATTTCTCAGAATCCGAATTATGGAAATCCGTAGAAGAACAGGTGTAAACAATATAGCACGAAGAATTAGCACGCTTAAGAGTAACAATATAAATCGCCACCCCCTTTTTTACCCTGAGTATCTTAAAATTGCCAAAAAAAAGGGATACAGTATGCAAAAAGCATCTACGCAAGAGGAGGAAAATAACTAATAAAACCTGTCTGACCAGCGTATAGTAAGTCAACGACCCTCCTATAGTGGAGGAGGAATGATACCAGCAATGCGAGATTTATCATAATGGTAGGGCCACACTGTTGACAGTTGTTTGTCAACAGTGTGGCCGCGGATCGATCCGTCCGGGGTAGTACGACACTCATGCAGAAAATGAACGTCTGAGTAGTAGCAGTTTGTAACTGCGCTTCGGTCGGTCAGCAAGATAGCCAAAAACCCCACTTTCTGCGGGTGCTTTGCATGTGGTGGATTTTGGTTATACCTTTAGTATCACAGAACCTGATTGCATGCATTCACACTCCCTTCCCTCTCTTCACAGTAGGGAGCGGCCTAAAATCAGGTGTACGCTCGCTCGCCACCGTCTGCAGTAAAAAAAAAATATTTCTTGAAATCATGACATACATTATAATAGGTACATATTATGACTTTTCAGGCTTGGATAGGAGACATAACGACTTCAGACAATATAGACTATAAGATAGAGAACACAACGCTGAAGATAACTCCAGGTGAAGTCATACCCATGCGTTTCTTTGTTCAGTACAGCGGCTTAGACGCGACCCCTAAACTTCAAGCTATCAGACTTAACGGTAAAGAGATTTGTAATGCCAGTGCACTAACTATATATCGACCCGATTTCATGGAGAGTGCAAATTTTAAAAAGCCTGATACTAGTACTTTTAGACCAAGATCTAGGCCAGTTGTCAGAACGGGACCTATGAATAACTTACGGAATATGCCGGATATGGACCAACTCAGCCATGCTGATTATTCAAGATTACCTTATATGAGACCTGACAGCTTTTATCCTGATGCTTCAAACATGTGAGTATTTAATGCAAAAATATCATTATCATCATCATCGTCATTATTTCTGATCATATAAGTCCCACTGCTGGGCTCGAGCCTCCCCACAATGAGAGAAATTGACCTTACTATACCATGCTGGTCGGACAGTTTGGTATAAGGTTTCGTTTCGAGTTCTTTCCTTCTCTTTCAATAGATGTTACATGATGATTTCTGATGTTTACGCGAGTATACACATTTTAAATAAAACTGCTTTACGGATTTTATCACATTTGTATTTGATTTTTGATAGCCCGACGTTTCGAACACTTTGCAGCGTTCATGGTCACGGGCGGACTAAGATATCTCACGTCCAATAAGTCATCGTTATTACAGAAAAAAAATCTGTCTAATATTATTTATGCCAGCATCTTCGTCATTCAGCCTATCGTCGTGGATGTAGACCTCTGTCATGTTTCGCTCCAAAGTGCAGTCCTGTGCCGCTTGTATCCAATGACTCCAAGCAACTTTAGCAGGTCGTCGATACCTCGTTGGGCGTTTTTCTGCAATGACGATGACTTATTAAATCCGTAGTTTTATTTAAAAGATGTTACATGCTTATTATATCCCCCAGTCATCGCTTACGATATCTGCAGGCAAGATGTCAAAAAAAAATTAATTATATTTATTTAGTATCGTAGTATGATCCCTGAATTTTCTTGCCGGATCTTTCTCAGTGTGGTCGCGTTCCAATCCGCTGGTAGTATACTAGATTTGTAAAGTTTTTGAAATTAATAAATTGTTATAATAATTGCTACAAATTTAATAATTACTAACCATAAACAATATAATTTTATCATATGGAATCATTTTCTTCTTATACTGGCAATAAATTTGTACTAAAATGTATGTCAAAATTTAATAAGTTTACTCGTAATAATTAATTTTCTGTATCGGGTAGATAATTATAAATGTCTGTAATAACGATGACTTGTTGGACGTGAGACACTTTAGTCCGCCCGTGATCATGAATGCTGCAAAGTGTTCGAAACTTCAGGCAATCAAAAATCAAATAGAAACGCGATAAAATCCGTAGTTTTATTTAAAATATAGAGGTACTTTTAAATTTTTAATATTTATACGGTCTTTGTCTTAAATAAATGTTTCATAATCATCATCGCAGCTTATACACGTCCCACTGCTGGGTTCGAGCCTCCTCCCCAACAGGAGGGTAGTTGACCTACTATACCATGCTGGTCAAACAGGTGGTATAGGGTTTTATATCGAGTTTTCCCTCTCGCGCATAGATGTTATATGCATATTATATTCCTTAACCGTAAAAGACATTACGACATCCACGAGCAAGGTAGGCAGTGGTGAATTGTATTCTTACTCCGTCACCACACGCAAAGATCTTATGGCAATCAAAGAAAACTAATTAATTGGAGAATCACTGAAGAATACTTACACCTAAAAATTATATCTAGCCAGCTGACGTGTAAAAAAATTGCCGGGTCTATTCAAAAATTCGTGTCGTTTCTACACACAACTAGTGTACACTGCATTGACGCTGCAGAAGGCAAAAATCTTGTCTGCGCCAGACACGACGGGATCTGTAGGGGCCGGGGGGTGTGTACAGTGCACATGATTTTCATATGAAAATAAAGGACAAACTTTTCTTCATACTGTCACAGTTTAAAGTAGAAGTTAACAAACTCATATTTTTTACTTAACATAGGATTTTTTTTATTGGTGGGCTATGGTATGCGCACACGCGGTCCATTTCGTCCGGGGTGACGAAAAGACGGCGCGCAAGCCCATAACCCACCCGTACCCACGTCGCCTCGTTGTTGGGCCGACCACTGGAGCAGGGTGACTTGTCGTCAGTGGTCGGCCCGACGGAATACCCTTTCGGGTACCCTCACATCTCGACGTCCCTGTCCCAAGACGTCGGTCGCCGTCGCACGGTCAGCCTCTCTGCGGGTGACGGACTAAATTCTCCGGTCCAGTCACTTAACATAGGATGCAACCAGTATTTCCTCTTGAAGTTACTTTTCTTTTAAATTTTTCTATACATATAATAGGCAATCACCATTTTTTTTGCCTGGTATTTAACATTATTGCCCACAATTACTCGACATGATGTACACCCTACAATGTCTCAACCGACTACAATGTCTCAAATGACTGAACGAAACTATTCGTACTTGTGTACTTACTGGATTTTTTTCTTTTCTGCAACAGACATGACGTTCTTTTCTGCGCAGACCCGACAAAATTCTTCTCATATACATGAATATTTTCATCTTGTCTATAGCCGACACGACAAATTTCTTGCCGTAGACACGCGGCCTAAGCCAACATGAAAGAAATACACATCTACTCTACATCAAGTTAATAATTTTTCAGGCACATTGAAGATAATGACTTCTTTGATGACGACATGATATTTAAACCTCCAAGTAGTACAAGAAATACTAATCCTAAGAATAATAATCGCGATGAACAGGTCAGTATTAATGTTAATAAGTACACAACTTTTTATGTATTCAAAATTATCAATAATTCAACCACAGTGGAAGGGACCTGCTGACGTACTGGTATAGGATTTTATTTGCAGTTTGTTCTTGCATAAATTTCATCCGAATCCCCTAGTCGACTTTTACTCCAGAAATGGATTGGCGAACTGTATTCTTATTCCGTCACTATAAGGAAAAGAGTGCAATAATAATAAATTGTGGTAATAATAACATGTGGCGACGGAGTAAGAATACAGATCACGACCCCTTTTCTTGCTCATGGGTGTCGTAAAAGATGACAAAGGTATTACAATATGCAGCTAATATCTATGCAAGAGAAGAAAAAAGTCAAAATAAAACCCTATGCTAATCGGCGTAGCCAACTTGGTATAGTAGGTCAATTTCCCTCCTGTTGTGGAGGCTCGAGCCTGTCAGAGGAACGTATATGAGCTGCGATTATGATGATAATATATTTATTTCAGACAAAGTCCGTATAAATATTTAAAATTTAAAGTTCTATTCATCATCATTCTGATGTCTACTGTTGAACATAAATCTCTCCAAGAAATAGTGCTAATAACATTATCACTCCTCTTTGCAAGTGGATTGGTGATCGCAGCCGGTGTTATTAGATTTCTAGGCAATTGCCGCAGCGTACTTGTCTGTTACTGTCTCAGCTAATTTTACGATTGCCACGTGAAAGTAATAAATAACGACACTTTGTATTGCAATTGTTCTTCCGTGAGATTCATAAAAACAAGCTAACCAAGGAAGAGTTAATCTATACCAATAAATAAAATTGGAGTGTCTGTTTGTAATGTCAAAATAATAGGCTTTTTTCATGCTCACACGGTTATTTGCACGACACCTATGCCTAAAATATAGATTAAAAAATTTTTGTCTGTCTGTCTGTTTGTTCCGGGTAATCTTCAAAACGGCTGGACCGATTTCATAAATTCTTTCACTAATGGAAGGCTATAATATCAGGGCGTAAACTAGGCTGTATTTTATCCCGGTATTCCCATGAGAACGGGAACTACGCGGGTAAAACGACTAAAATCGAAGCGAAGCGAGGGCGGGTTGCTAGTATACTATGAAAATGATCCATTTGGTTGACGTATTAAGAATATAGTTAGTTTACCAGCTTCCTTTCTTGGTTCTGGTTGTCGTAAAAGACGACTAATCTATACCAATAAATAAAATTGAAGTGTCTGATTGTAATGTCAAAATAATAGGCTTTTTTCACGCTCACACGGTTATTTGCACGACACCTATGCCTAAAATAGCAATTAATTTTTTTTTGTCTGTCTGTCTGTTTGTTCCGGGTAATCTTCAAAACGGCTGGACCGATTTCGAAAATTCTTTCACCAATGGAAAGCTATAATATCAGGGCGTAAACTAGGCTATATTTTATCCCGGTATTGCCACGGGAACGGGAACTACGCGGGTAAAACGACTATAACCTATAACCGAAGCGAAGCGAGGGCGGGTTGCTAGTTATATTATAAAAATACTCATAGTCATCAGCGTTTCAACTCATATGAACGCCACTTCTGGGCTCAAGCCTCCATGAGATAAACTAATCTACTATACTACGCTGGTCAAACGTTTTTTAGGGTGCCGTACCCAAAGAGTAAAAGCCCCTATTACTGAGATTTCGCTGTCCGTCCATCCGTCTGTCACCAGGCTGTATCTCAAGAACGGTGATAGCTAGACAGTTAAAATTTTCACAGATGATCTATTTCTATTGCCGCTATAACAACAAATACTAAAAACAAAATAAATATTTAAGGGGGGCTCCCATACAAAAACGCCATCTTTTGCCTATTTTTATAGATAATGGTACAGAACCCTTCGTGCACGACTTCGACTCGCACTTAGCCAGAGTTTTTTGTTGTTATTACTGTAGATGAGCAAAGTAGATGTGCTGTGTGGTAGCGGCTTCGAATACTACCAACCCTTGCTTTGCTCGTGGGTGTCGTAAAAGACGACTAAGAGCCCTAGATGGACCCGGACCAACTCCATCTAGTACCATTTGGGTCAACGATTACATTCCCATATTTATATATTTTCATATTTTCAGGAGAAATGTGGTAGTGTACCTCTCAGTAAACCAATCCCCCTTGTGTTGAATGGTGTGCCCTCATTTGAAGGACAGTGGCCATGGCAGGTAGCAATATACCACAGACAGGTGAGAGTGCAATAACAAATGCATAAATTTTTATTAAAATGAAAATTTCGCGCAATTTTGCTTACCAAAAGATTTTAAACTTTTGTACTCCATAAAATATAGGATGATCTCTGTGACAGTTGTCCCTAGTGCTGTCACGCTTACGATAAAGTGCGTAGTTCTTTTATCGATAAACCTCTTTATTTTTATAATTGTGATTTTTTATTATAATTAAAATACAATCAATGAAAATATTTTTGAATTTATTTCAAACTATGAGTGTTTTTTGACTGTTTTAATTATTCAAAAGAAGTACAATCAAGGTCTAGGTCACTATTATCGTCATCACTGGAGCGTTTCTGCTAGAACATTTGTCATTTTTTGCCAAATAAGGACAGTCGTTAGATCAATCAATCAATTACGACCGTTTTATAAATAAATATGTCTAGTTTATTGGCAATAATGTATTATATATATATATATATATATATATATATATATATATATATATATATATATATTATCATCTACTCTGAGACGAAAAGTAGTTTTTTAATGTTTAATTAATTCTATTTTTGGTTTTTTATAATGTAACTGTCTGTTTTAATTGTAAAAATATGTTGAAAGTTTTATATAGGTACTGTATTGGGTTTATTTCTTTTATGAATAATTTAATAAAGATTGGTTATCGATTTACGTATATCGACTGTCCCATCTCTTTTTTATTTTCAGCCCAGTATGACCTTGTACGTGTGTAAGCATTATTTATGAATAAAATATATACTAGGTATTTCAGTACTTACGAGGTACATTTTAAGCATGAATATATTTATATTATATTAATATTTTTATATTTATAATATATTGCAATTCAGTTGCAATAAAACGGGCACGAAAAGAATGAAAATATATTTGATACAAAATGAAATTGTTAACATTTAGCTCGTTCAAACTTACTTCGTTGGTTTCGTTGACATCTGTCACAGAGATCAAGCTATATTTTATGGACTAAAGCTATGTAACGTCTGAACTAACTTTAAGATATTTTATATTTATTCAAAATACAATGGCAAAAGTATTTTGAATGAGTACTTTAAGAGCGTTATCGGTAATAAGCGGCCGTAAACCCAAAAATGTGGTTTTTTGAGGACTGGTTACTCGTTCATCATAATAGCTTACTAAAAATTTATATAACCACTACATTAAACACATCTTTATATTGTGCTTGTACAGAATTATAACTCAATATTGTAACTATTTTATTAAAAGGCAAGGGTATTTTGAACTTAAGTTAATGAGATTTTACGAAAACGCTGAGTTTTGAAGTTCAGGTACGAATAAACGATAAGTCGTGGCAGCTCGAAAAAAATTGTAGATGTTAGGAAAATTACTGTTCTTGGATATGTATAAAATGAAATTCAAGATTTCTTCCTTTTAAAACTAAAAAAAAAATATTTCCTTAAGATTAATTTGACGAAAATGGCTCCTGTAAAACATTTAATTTTGTGAATAATACTAACCTTGGAATATTTAAAAAAATATCCACTATTTGTTCGACTATTGTAGAAGCAGTAAAAAAAAAACCAAATTGAAATACGAATAGTCACCCTCGTAATTAAATTTTAAATATTACTATAAATTGAACGGCATAATTGTTCGTAAGCCAACCGCCCGATTAGTCTACTAAAAGGTCTAGGTAAGATCTACGAACGAATAGTTCTCAGTAGACTACGCACATTCGCCGAGGCTAACAACCTCGTTCCCGACGCACAGTTTGGTTTCCGAGCTAAACACAGCTGCGTACAACAAGTTCACCGCTTGGTAGAATACACAAGTAGTCAGTTCATCATGAACAGATATACGGGTGTATTATTCCTAGACGTAGCGAAAGCTTTCGACAAGGTTTGGCATGAAGGCCTAATCTACAAACTCTATCTCCTCAAGATCCCTCACTACTTAATTCTCATTATACATGACTACTTAAGTCATCGCAGCTTTCGCTACAGGGTGGAAGGGACGTTGTCGACCTCCCACCCTATCAAGGCCGGCGTCCCTCAGGGGTCGGTCCTCTCCCCATTTCTCTTCACGCTATACACTAGCGATATGCCCAAATTCAACCGGGTACATAAAGCGCTTTACGCTGATGACACCGCACTCTTTTGTGCTGGTAGATCCCCGACAACAGTAGCCAAGACTCTCCAAACAGCGGTTACCGCCCTAGCCAATTGGTTTAGGAAATGGAGATTAGAAATCAACCCCGAGAAGAGTCAGGCGGTCATGTTCACTAGACGAACTGCCCGTTCCTACTCTATCGACAGCATTCCCTCCCTTAAAATTTTCAACAAGCCGGTCACTTGGACCAGGCAGGCCAAATACTTGGGTGTGACCCTTGACGATCGACTCAGCTTCGCCCCTCACATAAAGCAAGTCCGCGCACGGGCAGCCTTTGTGATGGGCCGTCTCCACTGTCTACTCAACTCTAGGTCGCGTATGCCCCTGAGTAGCAAAATCCGACTATACACCACCTGCATACGGCCTATCATGACCTATGCCAGCGTGGTGTTCGCGCATGTTAAGCCACACAGGATCCACAGGCTACAGACACTTCAAAATCGTTTCATGCGCCGAGCTACGGGAGCACCGTGGTTCATACGAAACGTCGATCTCCACATCGACCTCGAACTGCCGACCATCAAGCAGTTTATGAAACGGTGCTCTCAAAGCTACTTTGACTCTGCCATGACACACCCCAACCAACTAGTGGTTGGGGCGGCTTCCTATAGACCCTCCAAAATCTCATCCATCCGACGTCCTTGATGGTCGGCAGTTCGAGGTCGATGTGGAGATCGACGTTTCGTATGAACCACGGTACTCCCGTAGCTCGGCGCATGAAACGATTTTGTAGTGTCTGTAGCCTGTGGCTTTACGTGCGCGAACACCACGCTGGCATAGGTCATGATAGGCCGTATGCAGGTGGTGTAAAGTCGGACTTTGAGAACACACGACAAAACTGTAAGGTACTTATAGTTTCAAAAGAGTAAACGAAAAGAGAAGTGAGCCGTCACTCAGGACGCCTGGCAGACGTGAAACATCAAAATTATTTTGAAGTCGTTACCGCAAAGCGTGGCGTTAACGCCGCTTTTAATGCCACGCGACGATCAGGTTCACCTCGCCTATAGATATTTCACATCAAAAATCCGAACGGAACATTTATGCAGCCTCATCTTCTGAAGATTATCAGCTAACTCAAATTTAATGTTTAATAATTACTAACCATACACAATATAATTTTTTCATAGAGAATCATTTTCTTCAAGCAATAAATATGTAGCAAAATGTGGATCAAAATTTAATAACTAATTTCTGTAGTGGGTAGATTTAATCTTTTTAATGAGGGCCCAGTTGACCCTAATATCTGGTAGTTGTGATACCCTCGGGCCCCCTCTACCACTCCACCAAAAATCATGGAAATCCCCGACCCACGCGTCTGAGGGTCTCCTTGTAAGTTATACTCTGTGCCTATATTTTACTATTTCCTGTACTTTGCATATTAAAAATACAATTTTAACCTTTTTACTGTTATGAGATTTGGTTTTTAATTAAAAATTTTAAAATTTACATCATGTTGATTTTTGAAAATCTACTTCTCCGAAGAATATATTAGAGATTGATTATTATAAGCGCCAAGGCTCAAGACTGGTCATTCTATGAACTCGCATGTATGTAGTGCATTAGTGTGCGTCGATATCGGACCGTAGCAAAAAACCAAAAATGCGAGAAGTGCCGATTACCGATAACGCTCTTAAAAAATTAAACACTAGACGCTAAAGGTTGTATATCGTCATTACTGAGACTGCAACAGATAGACCTCATCTATCTTTTGCAGTCGCCGTAATAAACGTTATAGTTTATTGGTACAATTATAACCTTTTTAAATTGCTGTAGTTCTCCATTTATGTTTAATAAAGCAGATACCTATCGAAATTAGTTTGGACTAAAATCAGTATCAAAAATTTTATACGGATAAATTAATAAATATATCTAAAATTTATTCTTGTAATAATGAATTATGAATAAATCATTGCTCATTATTTTTCCTGCAAGTGCCGCCATAAAGGCAACTGAAAACGAGTAACAACATTGACCAATAACAACATTGCAAGAGAAAAAACTCGAACGTGTTTGTTCGAAAGGATTAATGAATAACCAAACCTATCTTTGAAACTATTTTATTTTTCACTCCACTAATCACAAACAGGTTGTAATTCACTGTAAAATTCGATTAATTACCTTCTATTCTTACGCCCAAGTATTATATCAATTGCAGTTTATTGAAATCTGGTATTGAAATCTTACTATGGAAAGTATATACTTTCGCTTGAATGATACTATAGGTTTAGTACTATGGTACAGGTACTATTGCATTGGTATTATGGTACAGGTACTATTGTACTGGTACTATTGTACTGATACTGTAGTACTGGTACTATTGTACTGATACTATGGTACTGGTATTATTTTACTGATACTATGGTACTAGTACTATTATACTGATACTGTGGTACTGATACTAATGTACTAGTACTCTGGTACTAGTACTATAGTACTGGTACTATTGTACTGGTTCTATGATACTTTCCGTGTGGTAACGGTGTAAGAATTCAATTCACCATCCCCTATTCTATCCGTAGGTGTCATAAAAGACGACCAATGGATATAATATACATATACAGTGGATTACGGTTACAACGACGGCGGAGGGACCACTTTAATGTGGACGCTATATCCGGAAGTCTCTATATCCGAAATAATTATATTAATATTTATTCTTTAACAGTAAATGTACGTATGTACCATGTTCATAAGTTTAAGAAACACTGATTACTTACTGGAAATTGGCTACGTAACTTACTCATAATTTTAACTTCGTGCACATGCTAAGTAACCCTACACACAAGCAAAGCAGTATTCGCAGATGGTCAAATACTATCTGCGAATATAATCAAAACCCACAATACACACAAGGCATTTGACGATCTGCGAATATGAATAAAGGATAAGAAACTTAATAGTTAAAGCTTATGAATGAGTCTTTGTGCCTTTGCCGACTCAGGCGCAACATCCGCAAGCAATTTCTAGGAATCTGTCCCAAACAGTTCATAAAAACAAGTCGGTATACCCGAATTCGGCGTTATATCCGGAGTCGCTATTGCCGAATGTATTTCCTGCAAAAGGATGCTTTAAATTCTAGGGACGTAAGTTCGACGTCGCTATAACCGAAAAGTCTTTACAACCGAGATTGTTATAAACGAAATCCACTGTATATAATATCTATGCAAGAGAAGATAAACTCGAAATAAAACCAACCAACACATCTAACCATTTAAAAAAAAAATTGTCAGGCCGTTTGTACCGAGTAAACAATTCAAACGCCTGAATCGATTTTAATAATATTTTGTTTTTTTTATTTATTTATTTATTAAACTTCATGCAACAATGCAATGGCGGACTTAATGCCAAAGGCATTCTCTACCAGTCAACCATAGGTGATGCAGAGACGAAAAAAGGGTAGGTGCATGTTCCGAGATAGCTATATTATTGTAAAATGAAAAAGAAAATATATTTTACATAGATAAATAGGTATATACGAAAATATATAATACATACCAAAGATACATACATACCCAATTACAAAGATAGATATGATATATATTAAGATATATAAATATATACATACACAGTATATATACATAATTATAAGGACATTATATCAGTTGTGATGATTCTGCCAACTCGTTTAAGAGATGGAGTCGAACGCTCTTCTTAAATGTTTGACGACTAGTTGCCATCCTGATACCGAGAGGTAGTGAGTTCCAGAGGAGAACCGCCTGGACAACGAAAGAGGAATGCACACGATCAGAGTGATGAGATGGACAAAGTAAGAGCAAGTTTTTGGAGGAGCGAAGGTTTCTGTCATGATTAGTATAGAGGTATTGAAAGAAACAAGACAAGTAATTAGGAGAGTTGAGGATAGAATATAGAAAAGTAAGGGCACGCAAACTACGGCGTTGTCGAATAGTTAGAAAATTTAATTGAGAACGATAAGCAGAAATATGATCATACTTGCGAAGATTATATATGAATCGAATGCAGTTATTGAGAAAACGGTCTAGTTTATTAAGAAGATCTGCATTCAGGTCAAAATAACACACATCACCATAGTCAATTAGAGGAAAAATTAAAGTTTGGACAAGCGTCGTTTTAGTTTTAACCGGTAGAAAATGTCTCAACCGATTGAGAGCACGTAAGCTACAGGTGACTCGCTGACTTACTCTGGTTACTTGAGTTCTCCAATTGAGAGTGGAGTCGATATATAAGCCAAGGTCTTTTACGTCAGGGGACAGCGGTACAATAGAGCTACTTAATTTAATATTTTACTACCTATACCTTACCTATAATATATAAGGAGTAACTTAGGTTATTTTTCCTCTCAGAAAAATCTCACACTTTGCCTAATCCGGAAATCGATGTCAAGGATTCATAGACTGCATTCGCATACCATAATATCCTAAGCGATATTAGGTCCATTTTCCTTCTATTGTGGGGGACGCTAAAACCCAGCTGTGAGATATATTTAAGCCAAGATGATGATGATAATATTATCATTTAAGAATAAACCACCTTTTAAAATTTGTTCATATATATATTTCTAGTCGGTCAACAACATATATTCCTGTGGTGGAAGCCTGGTAAGTCACCGTCACGTTATCACGGCAGCGCATTGCGTCACCGAATTGAACACAGAACGCAAGTTGGAAAAGAACACGCTGATAGTTTATTTGGGGTTGCACAATCTTAGGATGTCTGTCAATGGTGTGCAGATCCGCTTTGTAAGTATTTTTATAAAACTTCGCTCATATAGCTGATGACCGTTTAACAGTTATCAATACAAATAAATAAAATTGGAGTGTCTGTTTCATAATGTCAAAATAATACGTTTTTAGGATTTCGTACCCAAAGGGTAAAAACGGGACCCTATTACTAAGACTTCGCTGTCTGGCCGTCCGTCTGTCTGTCATCAGGCTGTATCTCAAGAACCGCGATAGCTAGACAGTTGAATTTTTCACAAATTATGTATTTATGTTGACGCTATAACAGCAAATACTAAAAACAAAATAAAATATTTTTTAAGGGAGGGGTTCCCATACAACAGACGCGATTTTTTGCCCTTTTTTATAGGTACGGAACCCTTCATGCGCGACTCCGACTCGCACTTAGCCGGTTTTTTCATGCTCAGATGGTTATTGGCACAATACTTAAGCTTAAAAACCAGTTTAAAAATAATTTGCCTGTCTGTGTGTTAGTTCCAGGTAATCTTTGAAACGACTGGACTGATTTCAATAATATTTTACCACCCGGTAGCTGTGTCTATAAGGAGTAACTTAGACTATTTTTCCTCTCAGAAAAACTCCATAATAATTTTGCCCAATCCAGGAATCGATCTCGAGGCTTCATGGACTGCATTCGCATGCCGTAATAACTTAGCAGATATTAGATATTTAGATATGGGGGCAAAGCGACTGAAACCAAAGTAGGTAGTAGGGATATAGGTTTGATCAAGAGCACAAATGTGGCCTAGTTGTTCAATCACCAACATTTCTATTGTTTCTCATCTCAGCCCATATAAGTCCCACTGTTGGGCTTGGGCCTCCTCCATTCTATCTTATGAGGGAATTCGACCTCCTATACCACGCTAGTCAGAAGTATTGACAAAGGGTTTCATAACTATTTCCCTTCTCTTGCATCGATGTTATCTGCATATGTAACATTAGTCATCTTTTACAACACCCACGGGCAGGAGAAGGGGTTGTAAATTGTATCCTTAATCTGTCACCACACGGAAAGTTGTTTAGAATATATTCTTATTTTTTTAATTTCCAGGTCGAAAATATAATAGTGCATCCTGAATACAATGTTTCTAGATACGGTCAGGATCTAGCAATACTCGAGCTCCGAGAGTATGTCGATTACTCCGACTGGGTGAGACCTGTTTGCCTTTGGCCCGAAAATGAGGTAGATTTGAAGAATGTTATCGGGCAAACAGGTACTGTAAGTATTTTGCAGAACATGTTTATTATACCGTCTGTTATCATCATCATCATAGCTCACATACGTTCCACTGTTGGGCTCGAGCCTCCTCCACAATACAAGAAAGATTGACCTACCAAACCATGCTGGTCAGACATGTTGGTATAGGGTTCTATTTCGAGTTTTCCTTCTCTTGCGCAGATGTTATATGTACAGTATATCCTTGGGTCGCCATTTACGCCATCCACAGGCATGATAGGGAGTAATTAATTGTATTGTTACTCGGACACCACAATTAAATGGTAGCCGTCCGTCTGAGGGCTCTCTTGTGACTACCACAGAGGGTCATGGCGGTCAGGGCCATACGCAGATACCGCACGGTGGCGACGGAGGCAACGCGCCTGTTGGCCGGTAGGTACTCCCACGTGGGACCTGGAGGGTGTAGGTGATACGCGCTGGGAGCGGCTCAATCTCGCTAGTGAGATGGCCGTCTGATGCGGCAAGGAGAGGCTGAAGAGGCATTGGTACTGTGTTCGGACCGTCCAAGCCTTCAGACCGGTGCTGATGGAGTAGTTGAATCGACGGCACGAGGTGCTTTCCTTCCGACTGATGCAGTTATTGACGGGGCACGGTTGCTTCGCCAAGTACCTGCACGCGATCGTGAGGAGAGAGAGCACACCGTCCTGCCACCACTGCGATTGCGGTGCTTATTAGGGACTAGTGCGAAGTAGAAGTGATCGCCAAATGTTATAAATACTAACTGGGCTGTTTAATTCACCACTCCCTATCTTGCCCCTGGATATCGTAAAAGACGACTAAGGGATATATGCATATTACATTTATGAAAGGGAAAGCAAACACGAAATAAAACCGTAAACCGTAAAACCTGTCTGACCAGCATGGTTTAGTAAGGTCAATTTCCTTGCTATTGTGGAGGAAGCTCGAGCCCAGCAGTGGGACGTTTATGAGCTGAAGTAATAAAAAAAAAGTATATGTTAATAGCTAGCTGTATTTATCAATTTAAGAAATTAGTAATTGTTATTATAGCCAAGGAATCTTCGTAACGAATTTCTCTGGTATCGTCTTTTTCAAAATTAGCAATAAGTTAACTAACAGTGTCAAAATAATATGAATTTTATATAAAAACTAGCAACCCGCCCTCGCTTCGCTACGGTTTCAGTCACCTTACCTGCGTGGTTCCCGTTCCCGTGGGAATACAGGAAAACAATATAGCCTATATTACTCCCTGATATTATACCTTTTCATTGGTGAAAGAATTTTTGAAATCGGTTCGGTGGTTTAAGCGTGAAAGCGTAAGAAACAAACAAACATCCTTACTTTCGCATTTATAATATTAGTAAGGATATACCCTATTTTTCTGCGTGTCTATTTTTCTATGCAAATTATATATCTTAGTTATCCTTTACGACACCCATGGACAAGATGGACGATGGTGGATTGTATTCTTACTCTGTTACCACAGAGAAAATATATTTACATTATGGTTTATTATTTTCAGGTAGTCGGCTGGGGTACGAATGAGAAAGGATTAGTGAATGAAGAATTAAACATGATTGATATGCCCATAGTCGACCAAGAGACGTGTTTAAGGTCTCACACCGACTTCTTTGTGCGATACACCTCTCCATATACTTATTGTGCTGGGAATCGAGCTGGTAAGAAATGTTTTATATTTATAACTTTATGCCTTTATGAAAATCGCCCACCCTCGCTTCACTTCGGTTTCAGTCGCTTTACCCGCGTAGTTCTCGTTCCCGTGGGAATGCCGGGATAAAATATAGCTTATGATACTTCCTGATATTGTAGCTTACCATTGGTGAAAGAATTTTTGAAATCGGATCGATGGTTTAAGCGTGAAAGCGTAACTAACAAACAAACTTACTTTGGCATTTATAATATTAGTAAGGATTTTTAGGGATTTTTTCGCGTAGTTTTAGTATTATTCCAGTATTCGAAATATTACAAAATTAAAACACAACGTAATCCGTAAAAATTATTTTATTATATGAATATAATATAAGAGAATTGGGGTAAATATCAAAAACCTTATTTATTTCATTTACGAAACCAACGATCTCTGCGGTCTCGAGGATTAAATCAAAAAGCAGTAGATTCCGAAGAGAAATACAACTTTTCTTAAAATAAACAAATTATATAATTACTTTAGCTCCATCCCTTTTTATAGTCTTTATAAATATTTTTTACAAACTCTCAATGTAGGTGTTTGTATGGTCTTTGTGTTAATAACAAATTAGTATTCTCTTATTATATATAAGATAATACTAATATAAGATCAAATAAAGTAAATATTAAATTATTTTTAAGTAAAAAAGAAATCTACCTAAGGCACCAACATTAAAATGTATAATATTTTACCTTTTAGTTCCTCAATGTTCTCTGACTGGTGGTTTTGTTTTTCAATTAAAAATGTTTTTATTTGAAAGGTGGGCTCTCCTACATGGTTCCATATAAATTTGATCAAGATCTGACCAATAGTTTTCGCATCATATTCTGTTTGAGAATCTATTTTCTTTATTGATAAAATTTTGTATTATTTTGACGTAAAATATTAAATATTACTACTTTGAAGATATTTAATTTATGAAGAAATTTAATTTATGAAGAAATTTAATTTATAGTTTAAAATAAAAAACTTCCATCGTGTGGTTTATCGCAGATATTATTGCCTGCCTTATCACTGATTTACGTAAGCCTCCCTCATGGAATGCCAGATAGCGTGACCTATCTTTGATAGTGTCATTCCCATTACAGCCATGTTTGGCAATCGGGTTATACTTATTCGAGAAGAGCGCTGCTGCTTATTCTCCTAATGAATCTCAGTCAATGTTTACGACTTCCATGGATAAATAAAGAGTGGCAAAACTTGTATTCTTATCCCATCGCCACACGTGATTTTATTTAATTATATTTTATCTGCGACGCGATGAATTTGCCGTATGGTAACGTCCTTTCGTCGCCCCGGACGGACGTAATAGATGGCGTATGCGCTGATTATGGCCCAACAAAAAAAAATGGTAAGGCGGTAAAAATACCATTTAGCTCTTACCCGTGGGTGTTGAACAACACGATTAAGGAGTATAATACGCAGATAAGATCTCTGCCAGAGAAGGAAAACTTGATATAAAACCCTATACTTAACACGTCAGATCAACGTGGCATAGTAGATCAATTGCCTTTACATAGTGGAGGGAGATCCGAGCCCAATAGCTTGTATGGTTTTAGTCCGGGAATTAGTCCGTCACCCGCAGAGAGGCCGACCGCGCGAGGAAAGACCAACTTCCTCCCCGAGGGGGGGACGTCGGTCGAGGAGAGGATACTTCTCAAGGGGAATTCCGTCGGGCCGACCACTTTGAACTGGACGAGCAAAAACTTATACTAACTAGCAATTTGTCTATAATTTGCAGGTCCATCAGCTTGCAACGGTGACAGCGGTGGTGGTATGGTGTTCCAGAAAGGAGAACTCTGGTACCTTCGAGGCTTAGTATCGCTATCGGTAGCCCGTCAGCGTCGCTGCGATCCATCACACTACGTAGTGTTCACGGATTTGGCGAAATTCTTGTCGTGGATAAAGCAATATATTTATAACTAGCAATCCGCCCTCGCTTCGCTTCGGTTATAGGTTATAGTCGTTTTACCTGCGTAGTTCCCGTTCCCGTGGGCATACCGGGATAAAATATAGCCTAGTTTACGCCCTGATATTATAGCTTTCCATTGGTGAAAGAATTTTTGAAATCGGTCCAGCCGTTTTGAAGATTACCCGGAACAAACAGACAGACAGACAGACAAAAATTTTTTAATTGCTATTTTAGGCATAGGTGTCGTGCAAATAACCGTGTGAGCATGAAAAAAGCCTATTATTTTGACATTACAAACAGACACTCCAATTTTATTTATTGGTATAGATTAGTATTATATATTTTTAATTAGTATTATCTAAATAATATTTTAAAAGATTACTATAATTAAGATTTAAATAAAGTATTATAATTGTAGCTTATAAGATTGCAATAGAATATATTAAAACTTGAACTTGTTTCGTTTCGATTTATTGAAATTTTAAACTAAACTATTTATTTGATATTTACCCTTATTTTCCCTAGCCAAGTCCGACAGCTGTGGTTCTTGGCTCAATTCTCAACACAGACGACCTCATCTCCAACTCTATAGGGAACGAAACGCATTCTTCTGCTGATCAATTAGATTCGTTTACTCAACTCATAAACAGACATGTAGACACAAACATTTTTTTTTTTATTTATTTAGAAAACCAACAGCGATACATATAATAAATTACATAATTTGTGTTCTACAGTATTCTATGGCTAATAATAGGTTTCCCTGTTTAACTAGGGTAAGTTTAAGATATGCGAACGGACTACAAATTAACATCAATCACAAATAAACATAAACACACATAGACAAATACATAAAAAGACAAACATTTTACAATCTATATTTATGACATTAAAATCATACTTTGTTCACGCAAGTTATTACTATTTTATAACTTCACTAGTTGATCCAACAGACGTTGTTCTGTTCAAATAAGCGCTACCTACCGAGTCCAATTCTGTCCAAATCATCATCCGTCCAGCCATTTAGGAGGAGTTAAGTGACATACATACGTTCACAAGAAATTTATATATAAAGATATTAATCATTTTCATTCTCATTATAATTTTACATCCATTGCAGCATATTGAAGTCCACTAAAGGTTCCGGCTTCCTCGATAATGCCATAATACCCTTACAAATATTTAAAAATTATTTCTCATTAATATCTAAAAATAATTTCAATAATATCAAATATAAGTGCAATAATTTCAATCATCATCATTACAGCTCAGGTATTTCCCGTCCATTGGAGCCCAATAGGTCTCCTCTACAATTGGAGTGAAATTGACCTACCATAACCACGCTGGTCAGACGGATTGCAACGTTTTATTTCGAGTTTTCCTACGCTTCCATGGGTATTATCTGCGTATTATAATCCCTTTAGTGGTCCTTTACGACACCCACCGCCAAAAAAGAGGGTGGTGAATTGTATTCTTACTCCGCCACCACACCGAAGAACATAATTTCAATAATATCAAGTAAATGATTTCAGTTTTTTTTTTTAAGGCAACCAACACCCTGCGCTAAGTAATAATAATTTTATTGCAGGGGACATTACAAACATATCATTAACGGACACGAATTACATCCAGACTCCAAACAACAATTTGGAGATCGCACAAAATTGTTTTGCGTTTGAACCCGCGACACTGGCACTGTTGGTCGGTATCTTAACCACTATGATCTGTGCAGTCAAAATAATTTCAGTATTATCAACTAAAATTTAAAAATAGAATACCTTTAGAAGTCAGTGCTATAAACGACTACGTAACCTATACAAACTTCTTTTTGGGGCACCGACTTCAAAAGGTATTTTTTTCATCCTGGAGTACCGATTTAAAAAAGAAATGCTTTTTTAGTTCCTAGGTTTTGTTTGAAGGACGGATCGGGGATTAGTTTGCCACCCGTAGAGAGGCCGCCCGCATGAGAGCGACGCTCTAGCCGATAACACTGCAATGTTGCTGGCGCGTTAAAAAGGAGGATACCGCGAAGAATAACCCGCCAGGCCAGCTACGGATGTCAAGGCATCGGTACCAGTGGTCGGCCTAATGACGATTGGGGAATACGGTAGGTTATGAGGTCGCATGCTGCTCATCCGTCGCCCCGAACGGATGGGGCGGGGTGTGCCCAGACCACAACCTGCAAAAAAAGACAGCCGTCGCTCAGGACGCCTGGCAAAGGTGAAACATCGAATAATTTTGTACAAGTATATATTTATAAAATAACAGATTACGACAGGCACTAATATGGAATAAAGTATTAATAAAATATTACGACCCTTTTCCCGAAATGATAATTTTTATTCAATAAACATTTGTTTTAGGTATCTGTTTAGATTAGTAATTTATTTTGAGCTCACTAGATGGCGGTGTACAAAATTCTAAAACAGGTTATGGTTTCGTTACACAAGTGTACATATCCAAGCGTGGCGTTAACGCCATGCCAAGTATACCGGGTTGAGAGCCATTAGCGCTCTCCCATAGTCCGGGCTAAGCTGTTAAGGTCATCTGCGACCAACAGCTATACACACACAAAAAAAAAATGCCATGCCAACGATCAGGTTCACTTTCGCCTATTACTGTTTCACATCAAAAAGGTATTGTTTGAAGGCAGAATACCATTTTATTGATCATGCTCGACTAGTTCAGTTTATTGTGAAACGACAGTTCTCCTCAAATAACTGCTGCCAGAACGTGCCCTTAGGGCTCCCAAGTGAAAATTCCTCGCAAATGATACCAAAATCAATAAATGCCAAGTAATATTTGACGGCCAACTCCACTTCATTATCTGACGTAGATTCTACAACACTCGTCTCTAATAAATAGAAGAAGAAAAACCATTTATTTTGCTCTCATACATTTCATAAATAACAAAAAACAATTGAAGCATAGTTAACTTAATATATGCTGAGAGACAAAACAAGATCTTAGCTCAGCTAGTGTTACTTCATTGTGTAGAAGTAACGCTGATATTCTGCTAAGACCTAGAGTGGAATCACGGACAGTCACAATTAAATACTTTTAATTACTTAAATCTAGATAACTGTGTGCATATTATTACAAGAATGCGTGGAAACATACATATTTAATTACCTTGTACATAAGTCTATATAACATAAGACTGTCTACAGACATACATACAAAAATAAACAAACATATATATACATTTATATATATGTATAAAGGTGTTATTACAAATTAAATCCTTATCTCTAAAATAAATTTTGAACCTGAATTTGAGCGTTAAGCAAATGCTGTTTAAATTTTTTCCTGAAAACAGCTGATGATTTTAGGGCTCGCAAGGGTGGGGGCAAATCATTCCAACAATGGGTAGCAGAGAATTTAAAACTACCGCGAAAGGCAGCAGTGCGATGTCTGGGGATATTTAAAAGATATAAAGATGCTCGAGTTTTATATTTATTAAAATAATAATAATAAATCTGCACCATCCTGAAGTAAAATAAAACTCATAGTTATAACTCTTGTAGACAACACAATAAGATTCGACAATATTATTTATTACAATATACAAATCAATACAGAAAATTGAATAGAATATGAACGTGGCAACAATAACAAAGATTGATAGGCAGGGTGAAGGGTTTTCAAAAAAGGTGGTGTTCCGATTGAATGAAATCTGTTACAGTGAAATGTTTTTAAGTTTTAACCTTTTCTTCTTGTTTTTGATACAGGTAAATATATATTTGATACAGATAAAACTTTCCGTGTGGTGACAGAGTAAGAATACAATTCACCACTCCCTATCTTGCCCGTGGATGTCGTAAAAGACGACTATGTGATATAATATGCACATAACACCTGTGCACGAGAAGGCAAACTTGAAATGAAACCCTATACCAACATGTCTAACCAGGTCATGTAGGTCAAATTCTCTCCCATTGTAGAAGAGGCCCGAGCCCAACAGTGGGACGTATGTGGGCTGCGATGATTAAATATATATTCATTTCGATTCATATATGTCCCACTACTGGATTCAAGCCTCTTCCACGATAGAAGGAAAATTGATCTAATATATCACGCTGGTCAGACGCGTTGGTATTGGGCTTTATTTCGAGTGTTCCTTTATTTTGAGCTTTCCTTCCCTTGCGCAGATGTTATATGCATATCCGTATCCCTTAGTCGTCTTACCTTACCCTTACGAAACCCACGGGCAAGGTAGGGTGTTGTATTGTATTCTTACTCGGTCACCACACCGAAAAAATATGTTTTGATTAATATCCTGTGAAGTAACTAAGTATGCAATTACCAATCCTCATTTCTGACGAGTGGCGTAAAAGATGAAAGCAGATGACATTACTGCGAGAGAAGAGACATCATTAATGATGATCATTACCTTACCTTCTTTCCACGCGGCTCGGCACAGCATATTCTTCCTTCAGTACACTTCTATCAGCCGTTATATTTGCTATCTACTGCTACTGTGTATGAATCGTGGGTGACGCAAAAAGATATAGAACTGAAATGAATATCCTACCATACGAGGATATGTTTATGAAAGTATTTCTTAAACATATCCCTTTTTTTTTGGTTGGGCTACGGTCAGCGCACCTGCCGCCCGGCGCCGTCCGGAGCGACGGAGGGGCGGCCCGCAGCCCCGTAACCCACCCGTGGCACGTCACCGTTTGCGCCGACCACTGGTGCAGGATGACTTGGTTGCGCGGTCGGCCTCTCGGCGGCTGACGGACTTACTCCCCAGTCCAGTCACCCGCGGTCATAAGCATATCCTCAATGTATTTCATAAACATATTCTCGTTCACACGATTCATTTAAATTTTATATCTTTTCGGGTCGCCCACGATTCCTAGGTCTATCCACATTAATATTGATAATCCTCCTTGTTATATGTCATTTCCTCCTCATCATGCCAAGACAAGCTCACGCTCCTCATCTGTTCTATCACTTGTGCCTTCAGACTTTTCCTAAAATGCAAAAGAAGGAACATGAAATCTAAATGTTTATACCAACTTATCTGACCAATATGGACCGAAGTCCGTGCCCAATGTATTCAAAGCCTGAGTAATAAAGAATATTATTATTGGATAGGTAAACTTTATAGTATTGACTTCTTTCTTTTGATTTTTTCGTATACTTCTCAGGGCAGGGCATCCTCTGTATGAAGGTAATTAGACTACTATATTACGCTAACTAGTCTATTCATTTCCACATCCCAATGTTTGGCTCGAGCCTCCTCTACAATCGGAGGGAAATTGACCTTCTATACCTCGCTAGTGCGACGGGTTGGTAGGTATATGGTTTTAGTTCGAGCTTTCCTCCTCTTGTATAGATGATTTATGCATATATAATCCCTTAGCCATCTTTCATCACATTCACGGGCAAGATAAGGGGGTGGTGAATTGTATTCTTATTCTGTCGCTACACGGAAAGCTAGTCTATACTGTGGAAACAAACCTTTTAACAGTGTGCTGTTAAAAGGTTTGTTGGGACTAACGTGGTCCTAGGTCCTATTCTTAAAAGGTCAATCCCATTTTCAGACTGTCTATCTTGTTTTGCAATCTGTTTCTTTTTTTAGATTTTCAGTTCATGATTTTACCTATTTCTGCAGGACTTTGCACGTGACCTTGTTTTTTAGCTTTCGTGTTCACATGTTGCCTATTCCTGCACGTGTTCCATTCTAATAGAAAAATTATGGTCTCGTCATGCAAGTGTCTCGTTTTAACGTAAAAAATTGATTATCGCATTAGCTATGATGACCTTTAATTTTCGAGTTTCCATCTCTTGGTGTTAACTGCTTGCACTCCTTAATCGATTTTTATATTACTCGCGAGAAAAGATGTTGGACTGAAGACCGACTCCCGTGGGGTCACCGTACGACGCAGACGTGCGCACAACGCACATTATTACACATATCAAATAAAACAATTTTTATGTCTTTAGAATTTGCATTTTGGTTTTTTTATCTTTCTAAGACAAGTATTCTAAACGTTGCCGCGTCGGTAAAGTTAAAAAAAAAACAAAAAGCATAAAAACTATAAAAATGGGGTTCATGTAGCGAGTTTTCACGTTGCTATTGAGGCAATTTATAAGATAATTATTTACGAAACCTAAAAATAATTGCTCTAGGTTTATGTTTAGTTTTATTTCCGGTATTTATTCATTAGAAAATGCAAACACTAACATTAATTCCTTAGTATTTGTATCGTTCTTTATAAAACAAAACAACATTTTGATCTTATCATATCACTCTAAGTATTAATTAGGAAATAAAAGACATTTAAAACTACTTTTAGCAAAATAAAATAAATATTTTTAGTGATGTGCTAATATAAAGGTCTTGTTCAGGCAACCGAAACATCGTAAATTATATTACAAAAATTTTATCTGCGACATATAAATAGACTAGCGAATAAAATCTATGTAAGGATATAATTACACTATAAAACAAACTATGTTCAATTAAACGTGTATGTCCATATTCCATAACATTTCTGTTAATAATTACTAAAGAGTCTGCGTGTGCGCTCACCCTTGCTTAAACTTACTTGTATAAACGCCTAACTTGAAAACATACATCAGTCTTCTTTACTCCTACTATATATCTCTATCTATCTCTCTCTATTAGCTATCGTAAACTTGACCTCAAAATTATTATTGCTATAATTTTCTTTTGTCATTCTTATAGAATCCACCGTGGATGGCGTTTGTCGCCAGCTCAAATAAATATTTTTTTGTGTGTGATCATACAAATAGTTTTTTATAATTACTGGGAAAATTCTATTTCAAAATGGTAAGAATTATAGTAAAATAATATTGTGTTGTGTTCTTAGTAATTGTGAAATTATTTTGTTCTCTTTAATTAATAATTATAGGAAGATTTTTGTGTTGTGTTCATATTCGTAAGTCATTGTGTTGTGATCAAAATGGTCGTGGACCGGTTTGTAATACGTTCAAGATGCTTTTTAAACTTAAGAAATCCTTCAAAAAGAAGTAAGTAGGTACTCTTTGTTATCAAAGACAGATTTTGAAGTACTTAATTCGATTATGGAAAAGCTTTTACTCAGTTATAAATTAGACTGTATCCGAGATATTTTAGGAAATGATAATCAGCTGGAACAATTGTTGAAATTTTTAATGGACTTCTTGGTAAAATCATTAACAAATTTATTAAATTACGCATTTACAAATAGCGATTAACCAATAGTGATATCAAATTGCATAATGAATGGTCTCCTAATTATATATCTACCTTCATAATATTTTATAGACAATGCTTATTTATTTTATTTTAACAAATTCTAATTTCACTAGGTGCCTATATAAATTTTCTGAGTCATCCTACATACTAATAAACAAGCAAACTGCCTTCTACTGAACACATACCCGTATTGTTGTTTCTGAGAATAAACTGGTGGAATAACCCAGGGACTTCGCCCAATTCGCATATCGCATCCGGAAGTTTACGGCAAAAAGCTGTAACCTTATACTTTTGCCATCGAATAATTAAATCAGGCAATCTTTTTAAACAATCTACAATAATTACCCATTATTTTTCTTGAGAATGTCAATAAACTTAAAAAAATTAACCTTGTGAACAATAACTATTTTTAGTTCTAGATTAAATCTTAGTCTTTCATCCCTAAAGGAAAATAACCGGATTGTCCCAAGGCTTCGTAATACATACACGGGCACACGCATTTATATTAGCTGTATTTTATCACTAACAAGCTAAATTCTATAGGTTCTTATATCTTTATTTATATTGTTTTTTACTTTCGTTTCATAATTGAGTCACGGGAATTCTAGCAAATTTTCACTTAAAATAATTCATTTATATCAAAATATAAATGATTACGGATACGATGCTTACATGCATATTTAAATCTCGTCATATCAGGCCATATAAGTCCCACTTTTGGGCTCGGACCACCACCACAATAGAAGGGCAATTGACCTACTATACCGCGCTGATCAGTCGTTTTAGCGTAGGGTGTTATGTCGAGTTTTCCTTCTCTTACAAAGATGTTATTAGCGTTATGACATCCATGGGCGAATTAGGGAGTGGTAAATTGTATTCTTATCACGTCACCACGCGGACAACATTTCAATAATAGAAAAAAAACACAGAAAAAAGAACAATCATTTACAATAATAATTATTGCTGTTATTAGATTGTTATCACAATTCTTAGAATTGTTTATTAGTTGTCCATGCAACCATTACGAGCATCAATTTACTAGTCCTGAATGTTTTTAAATCGGTTTATTTTTATCATCTCAGTCCATAAAAGTCCCGGTATTGGGCTCGGACCTCCTCCACAATGGAAGGGATATTAACCTACTATACCGCGCTGGTCAGACGCTAGGGCTTTATGTCGAGTTTTCCTTCTACATTATCTGCACATCATATCCCTTAGTCGTCTTTTACGACACCCACAAGTAAGAGAGGGAGTGGTAAACTATATTTTTTTCTGATGTTTACGCGAGTATTACACATTTTAAATAAAACTACTTTACGGATTGCCTAACGTTTTGAACACTTTGCGGGCGGACTAAGATGTCTCACGTCCTATAAGTCGGCGTTATCGTAATAATATCGTAATATCGTAATCCATACAAACGCGATAAAATCCGTAGTTTTATTTAAAACTAGTATATTCTTATTTCGTCACAACACGAAAAGTATTTCTATATATCATTTAAGAGCCTTTTTTTGTACTTCGGGTTTTTCTATCAATTCTAATTAACTCAAAGTATTTATAGTTATGTACGTGTAGTATTTGTCATGAGTGAACTCCCCTTAATGACCGCACAATTGTTTTTTTTTTTTGTTTGTATGAATATTTTAAATTCACAATTAAACCTGGTTGTAGCGCCGCAATGGCGTCTTAGGATTTTTTTTTTATATTTGAAATATGTGCACAACGAAATCTGAACAGTCGCCTATTCTACTATACTGTGTTACAAAAATATTTCTATATTATGCTTTCTTGTGGTGACGGAGTAAGAATACAATGCTCCACCCCCTCTCTTGCCCGTGAGTTTCGTAAAAGGCGACTAAGGGATCTCTTGTGCATATAACAATTATGCAAGAGAAGAAAAACTTGAAACAAAACCCTATGCGAACCCGCCTGCCCAGCGTGCTATAGTATGTCAATTTCCCTTCCAATATGAAGGAGGCTCAAGCCGAATAGTGGGACATATATGAGCTATGATGATGCTTTTAAAAGATTTATCTCCATTATAACTGCTAACTGCCTCTCAGAGACATTATTATAAACCTCACCTCTTTTACACGGTTAATCATCCGCCAGTCTATCGACGCCCATTATTGGTTACCCACCTCCCTACGCAGAGTATAATCCCACAATCTCCAAGCTTAGCAGGCAGATTTTCATAGCTAGTATCAGCTATAACTTTACTAGGAGCACGCTGCTGCCCATTCTCATATTGCTTCCTTAACCGGTTTTTATGATTCCTAGGGGGAGGTAGGGGACTGTGACACATTATATCCTTAACTCATCACTACATATACCTCTCTAAGAGCAGATAATGTTGTAATCGCTACGCTTGGCAAGTTGGCGATCGCAGTTGATTTGTAATTACCCCAGGAGCGTTCTTCTTGTTTTTCTGCTACACCTATAGCCAGTTTTTACAACTTCTGCAGAAGAGTAAGAAGTGATAATACATACTTTGTTATGTGGTGAAGGCTACAAATACTGTCAGCCTTTACAATGCTCGTGGATCTCGTAAAAGACGACTAAGAGCTTTGTATCTACCTGGACCAATTCAATCTGTCTGGTCAATTACATTCCGAATTTTGCCGTTGACGTCAGTTATTTTCTGTTGACGTCACACAGATAACTGGTAAAACTACTGTCAAAACTTCAGCAATATGTACAATGGAAAAACAGTAAATATTGCATCGAACCCAATTAGTTATAATAAGATCAGGATGAAAATGATAAAAGATAAAGAATTATACCCCGACTTAAGACCATCATTTGTAGATTGCATTAAGAATAATTTTGCATATAAATCTAATCCAAGACTGATCTACTGATCTGATCTGACTAATCTGTGCACTCGAGAATGGCATTAAATTCTCATCAAAGGGTTTGTACCTTTGAATAACTATATTAGTTTAACGAGTTTTTAATAACAATAAAATTCCATTTAAGATAGGAAATATCATACATTACTAGTTCGTAAGGTTCTTTTTTGTAATGTTTTTAACTCAAATAGGAAATAGCAAAATAACGCTTGCGTTTCTGTTTTTGCCAAAACCAATTATAAAATATTCATCATCTTAAACTATTAATTCCAATTACTAACTCAAGCAAACGGGTTTATTTTTTTATCCTAATAGTATTTTTAATGAAATCATTGCATCGTAACCGCTTTTAGACTAGTTGATTGACTAATTGAGATATGTAATTCTTAACTACTGCATATCTGACTTTTTTAATTTTATCAGAAAAATGATAATTGATAGTAAATAGTCACAGTTTAAGAATATTTTTCCGCTGAGGAAAATTCATTCAGGTACCTACCTATCTACTCTGTTTTGACGACTGAAGGGTATGTAGGGTTTGCCAGTCAAATCTTCGGCCAATTTCGGTGTTGAGGTCGGCGAATAGCTACTAAAACATCAGCGGATACCTCAATCTTGCCTTTCGTAGGGCGCTGGAGATTTCCTTTGGGGCATGCACCTCAGAAGGTCTAGCATTTAGACTACTGGCTAAGTCCAAGTAATAATTAACACGTTACAGTTGCTGATTCCAGAATTTTCGCTCTACTGCCTGATACGAGATCATTGCCTCGCAGAAGACTTATATTTTTATTTGTAATTTTAATATACACAACGTACACAATAATCCAATGACTATTTTAAATCGATGACAGTAAATACGTAAATACTACCCAGGACAACGTATTAACAAGGTCTTCTGAAATCCAAATAGAAAATTTATTTCTGTTAGACATTTTGAAAGCATCCAACAGTTATTACTCCAAGCCGTTTTATTGGAGTCGGGTCGACCACTGAAGTCAAGGAACTCTGAAGGCGACGTGCTATACGGGTGGGTTACGGGTGTGCGTGTTTACGCCCCTCTGTCGCCCCGGACGGAGTGATGCGAAGAGTGCGCCGACCGTAACACACCCCCAAAAAAAAGCCGTTTTATTGGAAAGGAAATAATGCGAAGATGGTTTTAGACCACTAAGACAAGTCAATAACCCAATATGTGGTACTGAGATTGATTTCAAAGAACTCTGTATTTTTTTTTATATAGAAAAGCGTCTGTTGCATCAACTAGCTTTTGTATAAAAAGTAACAAACATTCACAAATTCCCAAAAAAAACTATTGAATTTTTTTTTTTTATTGCAAACGGTGGCAAACGAGCAAACAGTACACCTGATGGTAAGTGTTGCTGCCGCTCATGGACCTTTACAAGGCCGTTGCCTACCGCGAAGAAAGCGAAGGGAGTGTGAATGCGTGCATTGAGGCTCGGTGATACCAAGGGCACCACCAAAACCCTCCACACGCAATCACCCTCAGAAAGTTGGGCTTAATTCATTAGTAATAATTATTAGTTATTAGAAAATATTGAATCATTAGTAAGACGAGTCATCCATAATTTTAAGTGCAAACGGCATACCTCAGAGCATAAGCTGGCTTCCAAGAGTGCATCCATATATGCAACGTTATGAATATGTCTGGACAAAACGCAGACTTCAATAACCGGTTGTACTCGTAACAACTGCCTTGCACTATTGCAAGAGGCCATCGGCTTGTAATAAAGAAATTCAATGTGGTAGTGTCTTAATATTATTGGATCATTTTACATAATATTAAAGCAAAGAACAGCATACTTTTTAACCAAAGAAATAAAAAATTGTTATTCAATTAATTATCTTAATCTACGGTCTTATAAGATAAATTTAGGACTAAACTACGAGACAGTATAAAGTAAAATTAATAGAAATCTAAATAAATCAAAAGATTAAAAAAATCCTAAGGAGTAAGCATAAACGGGCTATAAATAAATAACATAAATTGAATAAACTTTAATTACAATAATTCTGTATTTGCGTTTTAAATAGCTGACCCAACAGACTTTGTTCTGTTCAAATAAATTAAAGCGCCACCTACCGGGTCCAATTGTGAATCTAAACCATTCTCAAATCCCCTAGAATGCACACAAAGAATATCATTAAGATCGGTCCAGTCGATTAAGAGGAGTTCAGTGACATACACACGTACACAAGAAATTTATATATAAGATGAGAAAGAAAAGCCATTCTGTGATATTTTTTATAGAAAATAAAAAATAGCGTGAGTACTAAGTACGCATGTCAGAAGTGAAACTTCTTTGGTTTCATATGTTTTTTATCAGTACTAAAAAAAAAGAATATAATAATAAAAAAAAAATAATAAAAAAATCTCTCGATCTTTCTCACTTGCTTGCTTCCTACTCTCGCCCTATGGCTGTGCTTCGTGCTATGTTCGCCCTTTCTCACTCTCTCTCAATCGGTCTCAATCGCAGGCAGGCAGGATTTTGTGAGAAATGCAGCAAAACTGCAACTTAGTAAAATTGCGTGCGTAGAGTAGCAACTCAACTCCACGTAAGTTGAACTCACTAAGTCAACTATAGTGTACAAAGATTTACTGAATGTAAAATCATTAAATAAATGTTAAAACCCATTATGAATCATCTTTAGTAGAGGTTAGTTAGAGGGTCTTAATCCTAATATTTCTTAAACGCGTAATTCTTGCTATTCATCGTCGTCATTTCGAGGCTCGAGCCTCCTCCACAACAGGAGGGAAATTGATCTACTACACGCTAAGACGTGTTTCATTTCGAGTTTTCTATCTGTTGCAGAAATGTAATATGCGCCTATTATATCCCTTAGTTGTCTTTCATGGCACCCAGGGGCAATATAGGGAGTGGTGAATTGTACTTTTGTTCCGTTACCACTCGAATACGGTTTCTGTTAATTTTGGTTTATAATAAAACATAATCGTAATTATATTAATTATGGCCATTTGCATTTCATTGACGCTGTTAATTGAAGCAGGCATTAAGTACTATAATATAGATCGGCAAGTAGCATTTAGATATTTTAATATTGTTATCAAGGTATAGTAAAAATAAGGTCACTAGTCGTACATATGAACTAATTTACTTGAATTGAATTACCTATAAAATTAGATCCTACCTGAGTTTTAAACACACGAAAATATAGATGAAAATATGATGTATTTTACTCATACTTTTTCTTACTATTCCTAGATGTTATAAATGGTAGCAAAAGTGAGGTTAACCTAACATTGACGCCATCTCGCGCTTGTCAGACAGCCAGAAGATATAGCACAAGCAACACAAAGACAGAAACGAATACTTTTTTACTCGAACCTATCAAGCGCCATTTTATACTATTTAATAAAATTATAATAAGAATCTAGTCTAATAAGTAGCTTGTCTATATTTTTTTTCTAAGATGTTTTTGGTCCTTATGAAATATACGCCCATAATTCTGCATCAAGCAATTAGTAAGTGCAAAGGACCTCTCATCGAAGAAACTTGTATCTTAATAAAATAATCAATTAATCAATCTCAAAGTAATAACTAATAAACTTGAAAGTGACAAATATATTAAGACGTAACTACGTATATCATAGCTACATGCAAATAAATAACTGTTTCAGTAATTATTACGTGATTATTATAACGGTTATAAAGCGCGGATTTTCGTCCGGCTTACAGAGTATTAATATAAAAAAAACTTACTTTTTTGATGATTAAAATAAAACTAAAATCATACTGAACCACATTAAAGAGCTCTATAATGGTAAAACCTATACCGTTAAAAATATCCTATACACATCCATTAGCCTATCGACGTTCATTGCTAGACACTGTTCTCCCCATGGAAGGGGCAATGGTTAATCGCCATACTTAAGAGACAGGCGATCGCAGTTGGTGTTATAAGTTTCCAGCAGAACGCTTTTCTGTATTTAATAATATTCTTTTTTTTTGGATTGGCTATGGTCAGCACATCCGCCTCCCGACTCCATCCGGGGCGACAGAGGGGCGGCGCGCGGTCTCATGACCCACCCGTAGCACGTCGCCTTCGTCGTTGGGCCGACCACCGGTGCCGAATTCCTTATCGTCAGTGGTCGGTACGACGGAATACCCCCGCGCGGGACCCCCTCCTCACAACGTCCCCTTTCCGGGACGTCGGTCGCCGTCGCACGGTCAGCCTCTCTGCGGGTGACGGACTAATCCCCGTTCCCTTCACCCGCGGCCTCGGCTAGGTATTTAATTATACGGCTTTATAAAGGGGTAAGCAAAGGTGTATCTCCGTGTGGTGACGGAGTAAGAATACAATTCACTACCCTCTATCTTGCCCGTAGGTCTCGTAAAAGACGACTAAGGGATTAAATACGCATATAACATCTGTGCAAATAAAACCTTCCACCAACCCGTCTGATGATTGTGGTATGGTAGGAGAATTATTTAGAAGAAGGCCTGAGCCTAATAATAGGGCTTGTATGGGCTGAGATGAAGATAATGAGGATGATGCAAATTGAATTACAAACATGTTGGTATCGGGCTTTATTTAGAGTTTTCCATTTCTTGCATAGATGTTATATGCATATCCCTTAGTTATCTTTTACGACATTCACGACTAAGATAAGGGGCGATGAATTATATACTTACTCCGTCACCACACATAAATATTTGCATTTATGTAATTATAAAAATACTGTATTATAAAAACTTTTTAAACATTATAAATTGTCCTTTATCACGGGAAAATGTGTTATTCTCATGGGACGCTCGGAACCGTGTATTTATGTAGAGCACAAGACCGAATAGGGCTATAAAATGACAAAACATCAGGAGCCATACACAACAATAATAAAAACTATATCTCGTGTATTCTCCAAATTTTATTTTATTTATGGCGTCTAATCGCCATTATTCCTAACTAACCTACTATTGCACGCTGGTAAAACGTGTTTAAATAGGGTTTTGTATCAAGTTTTCCTTCTCTTGCAACGATGTTACCTACATATATCACTTAGTCGTCTTTTGTGACATCCACGGGCAAAAGAGGGGGGTGGTTAATTGTATTCTTACTCCGTAACCACGCAGAGCGGTAGGACCCTCCTATTGTGAAAATGGTCCAAACCCATCAGTAGGTCGTATATTAACCGAGATAATGAAAAGTTGTCTTAAATAAACTATTTACATATTCACAAAAGTAATTATAACAATCTATAAAAGCAATTTAACTAATTTCTGATATAATAGATTGTACGCCCTTAGGTCAGACTGATAATACCCGATATCGATGGATATTATTTACTATATACATATATGGAATGCTATGCTCGGGATTTCTCTGCGAGATAGAATCCGCAATACGAAAATCCTGTAACGGCGACCACGTTTCGGACGACGCAGTGTAGGACGTCCACGGGTGGACCGACGGCCTGGTGAAAGTTACTGGGCATCGTTGGATGCAGACGACACAGGACCGCACTCAAACGGCGTAACAAGAGGGAGGCCTACCTCCAGCATTGGACGGCAATAGGCTGAAATGATGATGATGATTGAATGTTGGCTGAAAAAAGTTATGAGTACTTATATATCCGTGAATACCTATAGATACCGTACCTATAGATACGTTTCCAGCGATCATTTTTCCCACGTACGTGCAGGCTCTGGAATGAACTACCTGCTGCTGTATTACCCGAGCGCTATGACATGTCCTTCTTTAAACTAGGTTTAAGAAGAGCATTTACTTTACGATAGGCAACGGCCTGGCTGTGCTCCTGGTATTGCAAAGGTCCATGTGCGGCAGTATCACCATCAGGAGTGCTGCCTGCTCGTTTGCCACCATCGGCAATAAAAAAAAAAGATACCTATATTTTCCGTGTGATGACAGAGTGAGAATACAATTCACCACCCCCTCTCTAGCCCTTGGGTGTCGTAAAAGACGACTAAGGGATTATGATAATAGGGAAGGGCATCACACTGGAGCTAGTTCTTACAAAACATGTACACAATTTTATATCTAATAAGAAGAGAAATAATAATTAAAAATAATAGACAAGCCCGCTGAGTTTCTTGCCGGATCTTCTCAGTAGCGATCGCGTTCCAATCCGGTGGTTATTTATTTTTTCTAGATAATTTAATTTAATTTTTTAAACTTGACAATATGTGAGTGCCCTCTCGGGGTTTATGCATAATAAATGATTTGAATTTGAATATTCAGATAACAATACAAGAGAAGGAAAACTCAAAATGAAACCCTATACCAGCACGTGTGATCAACGTGGTATAGTAGGTCTAATTCCCTTTCACAATGAAGGAAGCCCCGAGCTCAACAATGGGACGTATATGGCCTGAGATTACGATGATAATTATTTTTTATTGGTAGGCTATAGTGTCAAGACATCTTTCCTCATCATTTGGGAGTAGTATACAGTATATTGGTGAATATTGGAGCTTTTCCTCTCAGTGAGACTCCGGTACACTATCGTCGACTCACGCGGTTGATCTTACTAGCGATAATAGACTATCCCTATTACCCATACTTGGCTTTGACCAAAATCTCGCGTGACTATTATCACAGTAGATACGACAAAGATACGTTCTCAACACCCGCCCTAATCACACTCCATTAATTTCAGTGTTGCTGTAAATATAATAGTTCTTCGTCAAAGGTACCTGTACGCCTCAGACGGATCGGGCGGGATGTGACTGTACTAAATCCCGTCCCAAAAAAAGCCTATTTATCAAGGCAGATAATATAGGTTTTAATATGTGTCATAAATAGTTAGCGGAGTAGTAAATAATAACAAATTCAATAAGATTTTGTAATAACGGGATATCGCACATTCAACATGCGCTCTGTACAGTCGCCGTTGTCATAACAACCACTGATATAACAATATTGATTGATGTATTATGGATGTTTTAATGTCGATATAATTACTAATAAAGACGACGCGGCTGTTCAAACAAAATAATAACATTATAAAGAAGTATATATATAATTAACAGGCGAATCTGGAGACAATAGCATACTATATTTTTGAATAATCGGACACATAACATATCGAGTTCTATGATTGAACCTTATCGTGTATCCATATCTACATATATTTGACCCCGTGAATCTATCCTCATTTAAAAATAGGACAAACAAATATTATTCTATTCATCTTAGAATAATAACGTATAGAAGGTAAATCCGTGCACACAAATGAAGCATTTAAATTGGAGCCTAATGGAGCTTACGCCGGAACCGTTCCGTAATGTACAAAGTCACTGTACTGCACGTATGTACGCAACTCTTAAAAAATAAATGGGTAATTATGACAGTTTGTGCATTCAAATGGTGTCACAACACATTTGAAAAACATAAAAGATTTTAACATTACTTTTAAAAGTATTTCGGCGATTTAAAAATAAAATTTGATTTCATAATTTGTGTAGTGGTGTGCATGTGTACGTGTGTAATCACCGGCGCGCATGTAGTATTTTTGGCTTCACGTTTTTGATCGCTCGAAGTATCGACTCTTTCCTTCTATACGTTACTATTCTAAGCTATTCATATTGTTTTTATCAATTCTATTTTACAGAGTAAACATTAGCCAATTTGATCAGGGAGACGTGATAAATTTAACAATTTATAGCTAAAACATTTTCTAAATGTTGCTGAAAGAAAATTAATGAACTGTTATCACCAATTTATCGGTTCACGAATGCCCATTTTAGTAGACAATATAAAATAAATATTTCATTTATTAAATCGATATTCGTGTCTATAAGACTATTAAGAATGAAAGTACTACATTAGTCTTAATGATAAAAGAGGCGTTAAGGACTTTTATAGACAGGATACTCTTAAAAACGTCGCTTATTTCATAATTATTATTTACTCCGTATCATTTTTAGGGTTCCGTACCCAAAGGGTAAAAATGGGACCCTATTACTAAGACTTCGCTGTCTGTCCATCTGTCTGTCTGTCACTAGTCTGTACCTCAAGAACCGCGGTAGCTGGACAGTTGAAATTTTCGCAAATTATATATTTCTGTTGCCACTATACAACAAATACTAAAAACAAAATAAAATTAATATTTAAGGAGGGCTCCCATACAACAAACACGTTTTTTTTCCTTTCTATGGATAATGGTACGGAACCCTTCGTGGGCGATTCCGACTCGCACTTAGCCGATTTTTGATTTTCCATGTGGTGACGGAGTAAGAATACAATTCACCACTCCCTATCTTACCCGTTGATGTCGTAAAATATGACCCAGAGACATATGCACATAACATCTGTGTAAGAGAAGGAAACCTCGAAAAAAAACCCTTGACCTACATATCTGACCTGCATGGTATAGTAGGTCAAACTCTCTCCTATTGTAAAGGAGGCCCGGGCCCAGCGGTGGGCAGTGTGTGGGCTGCGATGACGATGATCATTTTGATAATAAAAAATTATAGATTCGTTTTACCTCAACTATATTATGCGTAGATATCAATAATATTCTTCACTGTGAAGTTTTATTTCCTCATTCCTTGTCTTACGTAAATTAATCTAAGTGATATTGCATAATTCATAAATTTATGATCAACGTTGGCAGAGATACAATACATTGTATTATAATACCTAACTTAAGTAAAATGTGATTTGAATTATAGTTCGAATAGATAAATATCGTGTAGATATTATTACGCTAGCTTATGCCCGCGTCTTCGTCCGCGTGGAACAGTTACCTTGGGCTAATGAAAACTTTAACCCGCATCCTTAGAATAATAACGTATAGAAGGATAGTGTCCATACTTCGAATTTTCAAAATTTGAATCTCAAAATACTAATGGCGCGCAGACGATTACACACGTTCACACGCAAACCACTATACAAATTATGAAATCAAATTTTGTTTTTTTAACATAAATCGTCGAAATACTTTTAAAAGTAATGTTAAAAACCTTTTTAAGTTTTTCAAATGTGTTTTGACACTATTTGAATGCACAAACCGTCATAATTACATATTTATTTTTTAAGAGTTGCGTAATTTCTTGCAGTACAATGACTTGTACATTACGGAACGGTTCCGGCGTAAGCTCCATTAGGCTCCAATTGAAATGCCTCACTTTTTGTGCGTGAACTTACCTTCTATACGTTATTATTCTAAGCCCGCATCTTTGTTTACATAGAAGGTGAAAATATTTTTAAAGAAGACAATTCTGACACACATTTTTGGGAAACCTAACCGTTTATGTAGTGCACGCAGCGGAAGCTCTCAAAAGGAAAATAAACCGATTCTGAAAATGTTTTCATTGTTGCTCCGCTCCTATTAGTCTTATAGTGATGATATATATAGCCTATAGCCTTCCTCATTAAATGGGCTAGCTAACGCTGAAAGAATTTTTAAAATCGGACCCTCATGAGATTAGCGCGTTCAAACTCGGAACTCTTCCGCTTTATATATTAGTATAGAGTATAGATTATTAGAAGTAGTAGTAGTAGGAAAATTAATTGAATAAAATATGCTTCGGAAGTAGCGAAACAGATTGCATTCACTATTGTGCCGAGAATTAAAAAAAATATTATCAATATAATATTATTAATTGATAAGATAACGACTTACCGTGCCATTGTCGTGGGTTCGAATCCCACGCTTGGCAATACTTTGTGCGATCAACAAATTGTTGTTCTGAGTCTGGATGTAATTTGTGTACGTTAAATTATATGTTTGTAAAGTCCCCTGCAATACAAGGATTATATCCTTAGTGCCGAGTATTACCTATCTTTAAAAAAAAATGTGAATAAAAAATAAATTAAAAGTTTTGGGGTTAATTATAAAAATGTAGTAAATGATATAATTAGGTCATGATATGATGATCCGTATGGTGACGGAGTAAGAATACAATTCAGCACTCCCTATCGTGCCCGTGAATGTCGTAAAAGACGACTAAAGGAAATAAAACGCATATAACATCTATACAAAAGAAGGAAAACTCGAAATAAAACCCTGTACCAACCTGTCTGACCAGCATGGTAAGATCAATTTTCCTCCTATAGTGGAGAAGACTTGAGCCCAACAGTGGGACGTATATGAGCTGAAATGATGATGATGATATAACGCAAATCAACGTCTTTTTAATGTAAACTTACGTACAGCGCTGCATGTAATTATTTTTCTAAGCCAAATAAAAGGGACTGTTGGATAAGCATGAAACATAGAGGGAAATTCGCGTACTTCAGTGGATCAGACGGCTTCGAATCATAAGAACACTAGCAGATGTGTTATCTATTTACATTACTTGTAGCATATCAATAAAATTACGGAAAAAGAAAATGACTTGGTGAATCGTGCACGTTTCGTGCAATTTTAAATCAACAATAATTAAATAGCGTGATTTAATGTGATGTGGATGTCGTAAAAGACGACTAGGGAATATAATACGCATATAACATCTATGCAAGAGAAGGCAAACTCGAAATAAAACCCTACACCAACCTATCTGACCAGCATGGTGTAGTAAGGTCAATTTCCCTCCTATTATTGAGGAGGCTCGAATCTAGCAGTGGGATATGAGCTGAAATGTGATGAAATATGGATTATTTTAGTTCGACGTAATAGATACCAGAGTAATGCTCTTTTAGACTCTGAATTAGTTCGCCATCTGCATAGAGGCTAAGAGCGTTAGTTTTTGACTATAGTTGTTAGCCGCAGATGGCTATGACTGTTGAGTGAGCGCTGAGAGCTCTGAATCCGATAAAGTTAAGCAACTAATCATGGGGGCACTCTCTGTAGAGTACGAACCCCCAGCTCAAGGGTTCGCTAGCAAAGTGGGTTCTTTGACATTTATGATATTACCGCAGCACGATTTCCTTCCTCGACGGCGGGGCGAAATCGTAGATATTTACTCGTTAAGTAAGGTTACTCGCTCACTGTGAATGTCTCGATCTGGACGAGGAGCGCTTGAAAGCAATGCCCCGGTAACATTGTTGTCTGTTACCGCGGTGTCGACGTGGACAATACTGGAAAAGCCATCCACCGGGCTGACCACCAAGGTAATAAAATACGGTACGATACCAGGGACCACGGTAAATGGGTAGGATTACTGTGGGTTTTGTAGTCGTACGCCGTCCTTTCATCGTCCTGGATAGCATGGGTGTATAAAGACTCACGAGGAAGGACCAAATAATCCCGGTGACCCAAAGAACTCAACCAAAGATAATAAAAGATATAATTCTTCACAGATTGTAGCATTCACTGGAGCTCTCCTAGTCGCCCTTATAGTGCCAACTTATGAACAAAACATCCAGGCTGTTCCAATATCACCATGCCCCAACGTGTTCCAATATACCAGCACAGATGTAGGGCCACCATCTAGATGGTATGGAGTGATTAACTTGTCTACAGATAATACTCTCCATTCGTTGTGGCTTAACATCGTGCTGGATAGAAAGGCTGACATACTAGGGGTAAGTTTATCTTAAATTTTTCAGTGACGGAGTAAGAATACCATTCACCGCTCTCTCTCTTGCCCGTGGGTGTTGTAAAAGATGTCTAAGGGATTATAATCTGCATACAACATTTATGCAAGAGAAGGAAAACTCGGTATAATGTACCATCCCGTCTGACCAGCGTGGTATAATGGGTTAATTTTCCTCCTATTGCGGAGGAGGCTCGATCCCAACAGTGGGACGTATGAGCTGTAATGATGATGATTTCTGCGTGTGATGACGGAGTAAGAATACAGTTCACCGCCTCTTTGCACACCGTATTGCTGCTTATAGTTTAATAGGAGGCGAATTGAACTTCTATATCACGCTAGTCAGATATATTGGTATAGGAGTTCATTTAAAGTTTCTATTCTCTTGTATAGATATCTATACCAATAAATAAAATTGGAGTGTCTGTTTGTAATATCAAAATAATAGGCTTTTTTCATGCTCACACAGTTATTTGCACGACACTTATGCCTAAAATAGCAATTAAAAAATTTTTGTCTGTCTGTCTGTCTGTTTGTTCCGGGTAATCTTCAAAACGGCTGGACCGATTTCAAAAATTCTTTCACCAATGGAAAGCTATAATATCAGGGCGTAAACTAGGCTATATTTTATCCCGGTATTCCCACGGGAACGGGAACTACGCGGGTAAAACGACTATAGCCTATAACCGAAGCGAAGCGAGGGCGGATTGCTAGTTATATATAAATTTAATCCCTTAGTCGACTTTTACAACACTCAGCAATTGTGGGCGTGGAAAATTGTATTCTTACGCCGTCACCACAGGCAAAGAAATAATACGCTATACCAATCCGCCTGACTGACGTGTATAATAGGTCAACTTCCCTCTTATTGTTGGAGAAGCTCAAGCGCAGCAGTGAAATATGAGTTTAATAGTAATGCAATGCTTATAGTGGTAGGACCATACTGTTGCTGGTTATCTGTCTACAGCCGCAGATTGGTCCGCCCGGAGTAGTACCACACTCTCGCAGAAAATCGACGTCCGCGTATTAGCAATTTGTTACTGCGCTTCGTTCGGTGAGCAAGAGAGCCGGAAGCCTAATTTTCTGATGGTGTTTGCGTGTGGTGGATTTAGGTACTAATGCCTTTAGTTTCACCGAACCGGTTTTGTGTCGAGTTTTCCTTCTCTTACATAGATATTATCTGCGTACTATATCCCTTAATCGTCTTATACGACACCCACGGGTAAGAGAGGGGGGTGGTGAATTGTATTCTTACTCCGTTACCACACGAAAAAGAAAAACATAAATAATACATTATAATTACTATATAGTCCTCCTCCACTAAATGGACTGACGACATGTTAAAGTCGCAGGGAACGACTGGATGGAAACGGCACAGGACAGTTCTGAATGGTATTCTCGTGGGAAGGAATGTGTCCGACAGTAGACCTCTATGGACTACTGGATGAACATATCGATGGATGGATATATATATATATATATATATATATATATATATATATATATATATATATACATATATAAGCAACATACTATTTATTATTTTCATCAAATAAAATATATGATTATAATAATTGCATCATTTCGCATCTTTATATGTATCTACAGCAGTTTTCTATTGCTTCAGACCTGGATAGGGGATATAACGACCACTGACAATATAGATTTCAAGATAGAGAACACAACTTTGAAGATAACTCCAGGTCCAGCAACACCAATGCGTTTCTTTGTCCAGTATAGTGGGTCGGACTCGACGCCCAAACTTCAAGCTATTAGACTAAATGGCAGAGAAATTTGTAATGCCGATACTCCACAACCTACAGTAGATATACCTGATTTATCAGAGAGTACAATAAATGTTAGACGACCAGATACATCAAATGGATACAGACCAAACTCTAGGCCTGATGTAAGACCTGAAGATTACATACAGAGTAGGCCTGTTCAAAGTCCAAATGTCGACTCGGAATACTCTAGACCAGTTTATGTTAGACCTGACAGTTTTATTCCAAATCCTTCTAGCATGTGAGTATACGTTATTAAAAGAAATATTGATAACTTCCATTATTTTCTAAGAGTGTTTTATCTATAACGATATTTGTGGCAGTTGGTGTCTTCTGTTCTTTTTAAACGATTTAAAAAAGGAGGAGGTTCTCAATTCAACTGTATTTTTTATGTTTGTTACCTCAGAACTTTTGAATGGGTGAACCGATTTTGACGATTCTATTTTGTTTGTATGCTGATGCTAACCGTGTGTTTCCAATTTGGTCCAGTTCTGACATTTATGAGAAAACGACATAAGTCTTGTTAAAGATGGTCCTTTTTTTTATTAAATTTTTATTTTATTTTATACTAGCAACCCGCCCTCGCTTCGCTTCGGTATCAGTCGCCTTACCCGCGTAGTTCCTATTCCCGTGGGAATGCGGGAATAAAATATAGCCTATGTTACTCCCTAATATCATAGCTTTCCATTGCTGAAAGAACTTTGAAATCGGTACAGTGCATACGCATTTATAATATTAGTAAGGATTAAGAATTTAATTGTAATCTATGTACGCTATTTCTAGTAATAATTGCCGTGTGATTTTGGAGTAAGAATACAATTTACCACCGAGTCTTTATTCGGGTATCGGGTGTCATAACAGATGAAACGCACTACTGCATAACGAGGAATGAATTTATAATATCAACATCATCGTCATACTGTTGGGCGTAACCCTCCCCAAAACATGATAATGATAGAATCGCAACGTAAGTCGCCAAGGACGTGCTGCTAACCATTTTCTTAGTCAAACAACAGCAGATTTTTAAGACTATAGGGTTTTATTTCGAGTTTGCCTTATTCTTTTTGCATCCCTTAGTCTTCTATTATGATCACCTGCGGAGAAGAAAGGATTGAAACACACACTGTATTCTTATTCCGCCACAAGAGAGAAAAAAATCACAAAATAAAGCCAAGACTTACCTAGTAATTTTACCCTTCACTATATTAGATTAAAAATTGTTTCTTAGTGCGGAAGGAGATGCTTCTCAAAAGATTGACAATCAAGGACGACCCGTCAATAATAGACATCACCAGGCTACTGCTACTCAACGGCCTACAAGGAGACCCGAAATACCTGAGTACGTAAGGTATGTTAATACAGTATACATTTATTAGGCTAACAAAATGCTTTGGTAATCATACCAAAATATTCGATGTAACCGAAGCGGTGGTTGGTCGAATCAGTGATTACTTTTCCGCTCGCAGTGAGGGTAATATCTAGGCACATCTTCGGAACATCGACAAGAAATAGGCATCAGAAAAGTTAATCTACTGGGCAGGCCATTGAATTTTTTAACTGTGGTAACTAAAGATATTATAAGTTGGACACTTGAGTTAGTTCACTTTTCTGTTTTATGCGACTAATTTGCCTAATTCGGCTAGTTTCTGTTATGGTAATGCCCACAGAATTAGCACGTTGGAATGGCGATGGATAGGTCACATGGCTCATCGAACCGACAGCAGTTGGGGAAGAAAGGTTCTCGAGTTATTATCGTCCAACACTACTGTCTGTCTTCAGCCGCGGGCTGGTCCGGCCGGGGTACTACACTTTCGCAATAAATCGACATCCAAATAGTAACAATTTGTTACTGCGTTTCGTTCGGTGAGTGAGAGAGCCGGAAGCCCAACTTTCTGAGGGTGTTTGCTTGTGGTGGACTTTAGTGATGCCTTTAGTACCACTGAACCTAATTGCATGCATTCACACTCCCATCACTTTCTTCGCGATAGGCAGCAGCCTTGCAAAGGTCCATGAGCGGTAGCAACACTTACCTTCAGGTGTACTGTATGCTCGATTGCCATCGTTTTCAATAAAAAAAAAGCGGCGACCACGAATCGGACGACTCCCTACTAGGTGGACTGACGACATCTTGAAAGTAGCAGGGAACCGTTGGATGCAAGTGGCATAGGACCGCGCCAAGTGGCATCCTCGTGAGGAGGACTATGTCCAAGAGTGGATATCTATAGGCGGATGGATGAAATGTCGTAAACAGACACCGATTTTGACATTTGATAATGACAGCTAATGGATCTAAATATGAGATTAAATTAGTTTGTTTTGAGACATGCCATTAATGATTTTATATTTTCAGTAATGTTGGAGATAATGACTACTTTGAGGGCGGCCAACCCCTGTTAATAATACCTACAAGTAGTTCGAGCAATACTAACCCCAAAAATAACAATCGCGGTGGACAGGTAAGTCACTAGTATTCATGCCACTATCGCTTTTTACTACTTTATTTCGAATTATCATCATCATCATCACAGCTCATATAAGTCTCACTATTGATCTCGAATCTCCTCCACACTGGGAGGGAAATTGGCCTACTATACCACGCTTGTCAGATGGATTGGTATAGGGTTTTATTTCGAGTTTCCTTCTCTTTAATAGTTGTTATATGCACAGGATATTTCTTATAGCCGGTATTTACGACACCCACTATTACAATTATCACTTTTTGAACTTTTGAACTATATGGCATGGACCGACCGCACTGCAGCATACTACGTGCTCTCTGGGACACCAGCCACTAGCCAAAACTTATACCAATATATCAATAACCAATAGAGAAAGCATATGACACTCGATTGGCTAAAAACAGGTTGTCTTACATTAAGTAGGTATGCTAAAACGTAGAAATAGTATTATTATTTATAAAAGCACGTTTAAATATTAGGAAAAATAAACAAGTTATTCTTTTAAGTCTCAGAAGCTCAGGTCAGACATTTTAATTTTTCAAACCTGAATAGCTGCGTAAGTATTTTTTTGGTTTTTGATATTTTGCGAATTAAAGTTCGACATTTAATTTTGTGATTTACTTAGACACGTGCTCTTTTTTTAATAAAAGACGCTATAGAATTGAATTTAGCAAGGAATTTAATTTTGATATCAAATATGTACACGGATAACATCATTCGGACTTTATACCAATTTACATGGTCTGCACTCCAAGTGTTCTAACGCATATAGAAGAAGAGCAAAAGTTATTGCTCAGGGATTTAACAAAATGTACCGCATATACCCGGTCATCTGTTCGCCGTCCACAATCTTTGGGAATATATATTTGTTAGCACTAGTCAAAATTGCTACAATATCTTAGACTGTCTTTACTACAATAACGAACATTGCAATGGGTAACCCTAAGCAAAACGGCAATGTAAACACGCGGCAGCATGTCATGCCAAGTTCAAGCAGAGAGCGCGCTGATGTACATTTAGGTACAAACAGTTTCGAGACACTTTTGACCCCTTTATTGCTTAAAAACTGTTCAATATAAGTGCACCAAATTTTTACATTTAAATTTTAAGTACAGATCTCTAATGTCAGAAATCGTTGGTTTGTTCCTAAATTGATTTTTTATGTCATTCACAAAGAATTTTGCAGTCTGTATTTTGCATCCATTCATATTATAAATCTTATGATGCAATGATTTACTCCTTAGAAATATTATTATTCTCAGAATGTAATATTTTCGTAAACTTAAAGATTTTCTCTATTCTTATATCTTCTGTGTCTTAAGGTTTTATAGTACCTAATATTTGGGCTGACCACTGACGACAAGTTAACGCTGCTCCAGTGGTCGGCCCAACGACGAAGGCGACGTGGTTTTCGGGTGGGTCGCGGGAGTTGCGTGCTTAAGCCCCTCTGTCGCCCCGGACGGAGTGGTGCGGAGGCGCGCCGACCGCGACCCACCCACAAAAAAAAAAACCTTATATTTTCTTTTTTTATTGGCGAAAGAAAAATAAAATATTGTATTTCTCTTCATATACCAAAGGCAAATTAGGATGTATTTATTGTACACACATTTGAATGTATTATTGTATACAAACCTTGTGGAATTAAATTTAAAATAATAATCTAAGCTATATCAAAATCCATCGCACGCTTTATAAGAAAGCGTCGAAACACCGAAAATCGCTGACCATATGAAGACGGAATAAGAATACAATTCACCACCCGCCCTGCCCGTGGATATCATTAATAATGTACAAGGGATATAATATGCATATAACATCTATGCAAGAAATGGTAAACTCTAAATGAAACGCAATACCAATACGTCTAACCAACTTGATATAATACGTTCATTTTTCTCCTACAATACAGAAGAGTTGGGACCTACAGGAGCTGCTATGCTGCTAATACATACAGAAGTGTATGTTGTATTGTCATCTTAAATATTCTCAAAATGTACCGTATCATGACAAATATTTTTATATTTACGGAAAGGTCAATATTTAACACCTGCCGTAAATTATAATATTAATAACAGCCTAAAATAATCACGCTACTAACGTATGTAAAAAACAGGAAACTTTTGTAACGTTAGCGTTTGAAGATTTTAACACCAAACAATCTTTAGTAATTTTTATCGGCACAACAGTTTTAAAAACACCAAGTAATAATTTACCCTTATACTAACCACCAAAGTTGTTTAAAATCTCAACGTTACATGATTGCTTTAACCTTTACGAATGCTTAAGTTGTTAATTATTACTTGTATTTGTCGGCGTTGCGCCAGGAATTTGGACGATGATAGTAAAATACCGTGTATGTAATCACTGTATTTATTACAAGTTATTGCCGGAGAAGTGAGTGAAGTAAAACTGTCCTCTATTCTAATCTTACAATGTTTTTATAACCTTCGCTTTACAATGAAACGGTCTAGTCTTAGTAACTACAATTACTTTTTATAACAAACCAATAAAACAATATTGTTAACTATCTGAATATAGCTAAATAATAATGATAAATATTCTAATGCATTTAACATAATTCCAAATAGTCAATTTAACACAATTTACATTAATGTAATTAAAGGAAATATTGTTCTCATATATTGTTCAACAGACGGCGCTCTAACTAGAAATAAATTACAATCTTTATTATGTAAAAACAACTAAATATGGTTACAAATAATTACATTAATTCTAATCGATTTTAATTTGATCAATTATATAAATATTTAAACAATTAAATCAAAGATTTCTAGAAATACATTCAAAAAGTGTCTTAAATATCATAGCATGGTAAATAGCAGTGTTGTTACTACAAATAATTATTTAAATATTAGTTGCAAATATTTCAAACATGTTTATAACTACAATTGATAACACATACATCAACAATTTACAAATATTGCCGATAGAGGGCGATATGCGCCCATACGGCCATACTGACTCCAGCGCGTCCCTTGCGCTGTTAAGGCGTCACCCACCAAGGGATCTAGCCAACCACAAGGCATCACCCACCACGGGATCTAGCCAACAAGACCAGGTTTAAGGATACGCATGATGGCCAGCCAGCGCTTTAGGAAGGATGTTTTGGATAGAAAAAGCATTTGCATGGCATCACCCACCAAGGGATTTAGCCAACCACAAGGCATCACCCACCAAGGGATCTAGCCAACCACAAGGCATCACCCATCCTGGGATCTAGCCAACACAAGACCAGGTTTAAGGATACGCATAGTGGCCAGTCAGCGCTTTAGGAAGGATGTTTCGGATAGGAAAAATAAAAAGCATGTTTCCAAATTAGTATTCACCCGCCCATACGGCATTACTTTGATAAAAAAAAAACAGTTTTTGCAACAGGCGCTTGTCATAAAAAGTCATGGCTAGCGATACTTACACCACATCCGCGGAGATAATTATGCTTCAATATATATCGGTCATTAGGCAATACCTCCTAAAGTGCCATGGGACCCTCGAAGAGAGTGCGTCGATCATGACGATGCACGAAAACAAAATTGCCAAAAAATACATTTATTTTGGCTTTACCTTTGTCAAATCAATTAACTCTATCGCTCGTCCATCCTTTTCTTACAGACGCTTAATCTTTTGTCCTTTCGTCGTCCTCTACCTGCAACATCTCGATAAAACAGCGGTTAATATTTTTGCTGAACAATACTCCCAGTAATAAATATTGCATAGTTTATAGCCAACTGGAAATCGTGAATAGCACTGTGGCATGGTTTTCAAGCTCAACTACGGACATTAATATCTTTGATAATTTTCACAACTAGTCTCACTTAACCATTTGCTCTACTAGTTCCCTTAGCCACAAGGTATATTCAATACCGTATTTATTCATTATTATAAGAAGAGACGAGTTCCAAATATAGTTACAACTTCACAAAAGACCTCATAGCCGATTGTGACGTCTTTAGTGTAAACTACTATAAAGACAAATGCGTATTCTGGCTGATGACGTCTGCCATGAATGTAGCCTGTAATGTCAGCGAACATAGTATGAAAATTATATTGCAATTTTATAGATTGGAAGTCTATTGTTTTACGCCCGATTTCAGCTTTACGAATGTTAGCTAACACAATTCTTCACAAATTTTCGAACATATTCGGGTACCAATATTGTTCGCCGATTTTAGCCAGTACTTTTTCGCAACAAAAGTTGTGGTAGTCTCGCAATAGTCCTTATATTGCGGTGGAGGTAATAAACACATATTAATAGAAACAAATTAGATCCAAATTCAGAACAAAAATTTATGGATCGCACAGAGCTGTCCTGCGCGGGATTCGAACCTGCGACACTGGTACGATATCTTAACCACTACGTCATCTGTGCAGTGCAGTGTGATCGTAACACGAGTTTCTAACGGTAATTACGTGAAACGATACTATTTAAACATTATAGCTCAGCAATATCTTGTTAAATGACATAAAGTATAGACTACTGCCAGAGTCTATCTCCTTTATTGAAGGATCACTCTTCTGCCCTACATGAAGCCAAGTATGGTCAAGAGTGGATGAATTTACGACGAGATGAACAATTACTACGTTTTAGAGTATATGGTTTACTTAACACAGATTAAGACTATAATCTGTATTAATTAAGCAGTCACCCTTTCGATATTCTACTTTAAACTAAAAATTTTAAAGAAATGCTACCAGTTATGCACTCCTGGAGTGTGCTCTTTCTGCCTTGCCTTGAAACCTTAAAGTGGATTTCAGTTACAATATAATCAGTTACCACTTTAAATAATTGACCACCTAAGTGACGAAAATGCTTAATAGCTTCAAACGAAGTCTAGCGTCTTCAGCTCACGAGCGGTATTTATTTCAACGCACACGGTTCGCATACTGAACTACACGGGGACTTTTGAACATTTAGTGATATTTAAAGTGAAGACAGCTTATCTCATTTTCATAGCGTTATAGAGGTGATAATCTATAGGGTCTGCGTTGAACTATTTAATCAGCCATTTAGTTTTATTGTTAACGCACTGGCCTTTATTTGCGATACACAGTTGCAGAGTATATGAAACTAGATTTAAAGCTCGAGACCATCATGTAACTTAAAACAATATTGAGTCTTTTAGATTGAAGTTAAAATCAAAGTTATAGATAGCATGGAGGGTTCATTTATCAGCAATTACAGTTTTCTATATATACCCTCTTTAAGACTTACGGTAATACCAAACAGCACTAATAATGTCATAACCAATTCTACCTCGACACGTCATGGAAACTAACTTTGGTTATAATACAAGCAACATCAACGATCTGGCGTTTGCCCGGAATCGAACCAGTAAACTTATTTCGGATCGGAGAACAATCAACACCAATATGGAATAAGCTATTGAAAACTTTACCTTGTGATAATGCGATCTCTAGAAGTAAAAAATAATAGTCCGATTGTTAGTTAACCATAAATTTTATCGATTTAAATCGATATTATCAAAATTATATATTTATCGAAATAATTATTTTCACTATGGTATTTTCTATAACAAAAACGGTACTAAAAACTTCGTCGTATTAAAGGGGTTATGAAAGTTATAAATCAAGGACTCTGCAAGCGTGATAAGTAGACGCTTCTATTTGCATCACAAAAAGTTCCTAGGTTATTACAGTTAACACAATTACTAGACAGTGTAAGCGACGCGAATTATCCAAAATAAGAACTATTTAATAAATGTAAATATGTAGTAGGCATTCTATTGTTGCTATGCAAGTGCGCGCGGGGTAACTGGCGCGCGGGGTAATTGGTCGCGCGGGTAGAGGTTCTCGCTCGCTGCAGCGCTCACGTCACCGGGACTTGAGCGCCTTTTACGTCACGAAAGGTGCCAAATACGGGCCTTATCATTGTCCCGTGCTGTTTACTATTATTGTTAGTCAATATCTATACCAATAAATAGAAATGGAGTGTCTGTAATGTCAAAATGGCTTTTTTCACGCTGACGCGGTCACCTGCACAACACCTATGCCCAAAATATAGTTTAAAAATTTTTTTGTCTGTCTGCCTGTCCGTCAGTCTGTCTGTTTGTTCCGGGTAATCTTCAAAACGGCTGGACCGATTTCAAAAATTCTTTCACCAATGGAAAGCTATAATATCAGGGCGTAAATTAGGCTATATTTTACGCCCGGTATTCCCACGGGAACGGGAACTACGCGAGTAAAACGACTAAAACAGAGGCGAAGCGAGGGTGGGTTGCTAGTTATCTAAATAAACCAGTTTCTCTCAACACATCAGTACTTTTTGGCGTCAATAGTCATTACATAACTCTTCACCGCCTGCACACCGGTGAAACCCCCGGCGTCGCCTTCATACAGTTACAATACTGTTAGACGGTAGTTTTCGTCTAAAGAAAAGTTAACAAAACAAACACGAGCCTAGACAAAATCTAGGCGTGTTTCGCAATAGCTCAGATCTTATTAATTCAAGATAAATACCTGTTATTAAGGCGTCGATCACCTCGGAGTCCGTAGCTTCACGTCTCAAACGTTTGAACAGAGAACGGCCCGTTGTAGCGTAGTCTGCGTAACTGTCCGCTTGTTCAGAGATGCCGCTGCGCCACCTCTGGACGTAGCCAGCATACCGGAACTCCTTGCCGAAGGTTCTAACGACGTCATCTTCCACTTGTTGCCATGTAATTGATTGAAGCGCCCATGTGTCTGGCGTACCGTCGAGTTCAAGAATAGCTTCCATTCTTGCTTCTTGCGGCTTTTGGTGCCGCCGTTACATTGTAGCCTCCGTAGAAAATGCGGCTCTTGCAGCTGTTGTTGCAGCAGTATTTTGTAATAGAGGTCAGGAGATCCATCACTTGCTCCATAGTGAAGGTCATCCGTAGATCTTGAAGAGTTTTGGGGGCTGTGATCCCACCGCTGCTGTCGGCGTTGCGCCAGGAATTTGGACGATGATAGTAAAATACCGTGTATGTAATCACTGTATTTATTACAAGTTATTGCCGGAGAAGTGAGTGAAGTAAAACTGTCCTCTATTCTAATCTTACAATGTTTTTATAACCTTCGCTTTACAATGAAACAGTCTAGTCTTAGTAACTACAATTACTTTTTATAACAAACCAATAAAACAATATTGTTAACTATCTGAATATAGCTAAATAATAATGATAAATATTCTAATGCATTTAACATAATTCCAAATAGTCAATTTTACACAATTTACATTAATGTAATTAAAGGAAATATTGTTCTCATATATTGTTCAACAGACGGCGCTCTAACTAGAAATAAATTACAATCTTTATTATGTAAAAACAACTAAATATGGTTACAAATAATTACATTAATTCTAATCGATTTTAATTTGATCAATTATATAAATATTTAAACAATTAAATCAAAGATTTCTAGAAATACATTCAAAAAGTGTCTTAAATATCATAGCATGGTAAATAGCAGTGTTGTTACTACAAATAATTATTTAAATATTAGTTGCAAATATTTCAAACATGTTTATAACTACAATTGATAACACATACATCAACAATTTACAAATATTGTCGATAGAGGGCGATATGCGCCCATATATTCGTAACGTTGAAAGACAATGACGTCAGAAAACCTGCATATTTAGAGCTCTTAATGACTTGTGAATTATTATAAGTTGAACCAATACATATATTCCGTATGGTGACGGAATAAGAATACAATTTACCACTCCCTATCGTGCTCATAGGTGTCGTAAGACGACTAAGGGATATATAATGCGCTTATAACATATGCAAGAGAAGATAAACTCGAAATAAAACCCTATACCAACATCTCTGACCAGCATAGTATAGTAAGGTCAATTTCCCTCCTATTGTGGAGGAGGCTTGAGCCCTGCAGTGGGACGTATATGTCCTAAAATGATAAGCCAATACTTGATTTTTTACCTTCCTCTGACTGATCTGTGGTGACGGAGTAAGAATAGAAGCCCCCTATCTTGCCCATTAGTGTCGTAAAAGACGACTAACGGATTATAATATACATATACCATCTATGTTAGAGAAGGAAAATTCGAAATAAAACCCTATATCAACATACTTTTAGTCCGTCACCCGCAGAGAGGCTGACCGCGCGACGGCGACCGACGTCCCAGGACGTCGAGAGGTGAGGGTACCCGAAAGAGTATTCCGTCGGACCGACCACTGACGACAATTCACCCTGCTCCGATGGTCGGCTAAACAACGAGGTGACGTCCCCCGCGCTATCCTTCCGTCGCCCCGGACGAAATGGACCGCGCGTGCGCTTACCATAGCCCACCCATAAAAAAATCAGTATCCCTATTATTGAGGCAGCTCGAGCCCAGCAGTGGGACGTATATAAGCTATGATGATGATAGACAATACACAGACTTGTAGTAGGTTGAAGACTTCGTTGTTTATATCGATTTCCTTGTTTGTGCTTGTTCCGAGACCAATATTCGGCAGACAAGTATTTTTAATTGGTAACGCTACAATACTAAAGCTGATAATATATTTTATATATTCATTAGTAATTCTATTTCGCAATAGTAATATGAACCGTGTGATATCTTGTTTCTTTTTGTACGCCTATCAGAAAATTGTTTTTGTGTATAACGACGCCGTTTTTGTTTTATTAGGGTGTAAATCATCATATCAGCCCACATGCGTCCCACTGTTTGGGTTCGAGCCTCCTCCACAATCGGAGGGAATCTGACCCACTATACCATGCTGGTCAGACATGTTGGTATAAGGTTTCTTCTCTTGCACAGATGCCATGTGCATATTATATCCCTTGGTCGTCTTTTACGACATATACGGGCAAGAAAGGGAATGGTGAATTGTACTTAACTTCGTCGCCACATGAAGAATATGCCACATGAAATGTATGTGAAGATGTACATGTATTCTATAATCCAAAATGGTATATACCTATTGTAATAAAGATATTTAAAACAAACAAGATAAAAGGAAAAAATTAAACCCAACTACAACAAAAACGAGTTATCGGATAAATATGGATAAAGTTACAAGCAAATGTTTTAGTGTCAATACCGATACCAATAACCGTTGCCGAATATTGGTATCAAAGCGGGTTTTAAACTGATGGATACGCTTAAAGTAATCGTGGCCTTGTTTCTATTGATATATGCTTTGACCATTATAACTCTTCATAGGTGAAACCATAATGAATAGTTTTCGTAGTATACAGGATGTATTAGGTTATGGGACAACTGTTCGAGTATGTTGTAGTTTAATGGTCATAGATCGTAATTAGAATGTACATTACACAAAAAACAATATAACATAAAAATTATAGTGATTTCAAAAAAATGTGTCTAAGAGTCTGTCTTAAATGTTACGTATTATGTAGGCATGTACAGACAGAATACATGTAGGCATGTAAAGCTTCGACAGTATAATTTCATTCATTTATACCTAGAATTGCGCAAACGCTTCAATGACATGTACGTACAACGGCAAGCGGTCAACGGCCATAGGCCGATCAGCTGTTTTAAAGCGAAGTTTGTCTTGCTTATGTGAACGTAATCATTGATTTATTCAATTTCTAATGAATATTTAACAAAGTATGAATATGTTGCGTATTAAGTATCATTGACTTTATACATTTCAATCAGATTTACACGAAAAAGCTATGTCAAAATTGAAAATTTTACATGTCTCTAATTCCTTAACGAATCGATATTTTTCGTTCAAATTTTTTTATGGGTTCCTACCACCATTGCCTAGCTCCCTTTTGACCAGTTGCCCCATAACCTGATACACCCTGTATAATAACAACAAGAAAAATAACCACTAAAAGAAAAAAAACCATATCTGACATGAAAAAACTGATGATGTCGTAGATCGATTCGCGTACAGGGACTTTGTGCGTTACACAGGTTGTTCTTCTTGAGTCTGGGTGTAGTTTGTGTCAGTTGAATATGTTAAATTATATGTCCCCGCAATACAAGAATCCTTAAATCCAAAAAACCTTAATCTTCTTTTTGAAATGAACAACTAATGCCCTTTACAATGATATGAAACACAACATATTTGTCTTAAATTTATTTTTTAACACAGTACTTTAATACCTCTAGAAGGCGTCATATTAGATTCAATGAAACACCATATAGCCTATAACCAGCGGACGATCAAGACGCTTTTAACGATACATTTGTCTGATTCTAATCAGTAGTTGTGGAGCTACGAGAGAACAGATGAACATGCATACATATATACATAGCCTGTCAAAATCATAACCCTCCGTAGTCGGGTAAAAAAGTGATTTTATGTGCCACGTACGGTTAACAAAGGGGGCTAGTAAATTGTATTGCTACTCCGCCCGGAATGTGAGATGTATATGAATTCAAAAAAAGTTTATCTATACCAATAAATAAAATTGGAGTGTCTGTTTGTAATGTCAAAATAATAGGCATTTTTCATGATCACACGGTTATTTGCACGACACCTATGCTTAAAATACAGATTAAAAAAATTTTGTCTATTTGTCTGTCTGTCTGTCTATTTCGGGTAATCTTCAAAACGGATGGACCTATTTCAAAAATTCTTTCACCAATGGAAAGCTATAATATCAGGGAACGGGAACTACACGGGTAAAATGACTAAAACCGAAGCGAAGCGAGGATGGGTTGCTAGTTTAGAATAAGTGTTTAACAGAAATTAAATGCAAAAGCGTACCTACATAAACTATTAATCAATACTATAGACTTACAACCCAGTAATTTGCTATTTAATAGTTGAGAAGCGGATGTGCGGACCTAGTATGCAATCTTTTTGCTAATTTACATATCTGCTTTGTCACTAGTCGCAAGAGCAAACCTGTTTCATTGTGACTATCTGAAAAAATCCATGTGTGGGTGTTACCTGGCCAAAAATATAATTCTTATAAGACCAAGCCTATTACTAATAAGTTATTTCATCATTTTAGCTTATTTAATATGGTCATATATAAATAATTGTCAGATCCAACCATGTTTGCTTTTCCTTTTTTATTTGAACTAAATTTAAAAAAAATAATTATATCCTATCTCGAAGGACATCACACTGGAGCTACGACTATGTTGTATACCTGTAATTTTATTCAAAAGATGGTAACAAAATGACAGCCCGCTGAGTTTCTTGCCGGATCTTCTCAGCTTGTGGCCGCGTTCCGATCCGGTGGTAGATATTGTATTGTATTCAAACGATGTTGGAGTGGTAGGACCACACTGTCGACAGTTATCTGTCTACAGCCGCAGGCCGGTCCGTCCGGGGTAGTACCATGCTCTCGCAGAAAATTGACGTCCGAGTAGTAGCAATTTGTTACTGCGCTTCGTTCGGTGAGCGAGAGAGCCGGAAGCCCAACTTTCTGAGGGTGATTGCGTGTGGAGGGTTTTGGTGGTGCCCTTGGTATCACCGAGCCTCAATGCACGCATTCACACTCCCTTCGCTTTCTTCGCCGTAGGCAACGGCCTTGTAAAGGTCCATGAGCGGCAGCAACACTTACCATCAGGTGTACTGTTTGCTCGTTTGCCACCGTTTGCAATAATAAAAAAAAATGTATAAACTTGACAATATGTAAGTGCCCTCAAAGGGGCCCATGCAGAATAAGTGATTTGCTTTGATTTGATTTATACGTCCCACTGTTCTAATCAAGCATCCTCCTATTGTGAATAGGAGGGAAATTGGCTTATTGACCGTTTCGGTATAGGGTTGGGTTTCCAATTGTTCTTCTCTTGCATAGATGTTATATATACATTTTATCCCTTAGTCGCCTTTACGATACCCAAGGGCAAGAGAAGGGGTCGTGAATTGTATTGACCACCACACGGATAAATAATAGTAGGGGAGCCCAAGCGGGGATTTCGGGATTCACTAAAACGCGGCAGATTAATATACAGAGAGATACCTTGTATCCGGTTAAGTACCTCCACCAAATATGAGCCCATATATAAGGCCGCCCGTCAAGGATAAAGGATCAGATTAGTAAAAAAAAATTGATCATCAGAAATTCTCGAGCGCGTCAGATTAAGATATATATGGTCCATCTTTATGTCCTAGACGCGCTGTCTCATAATTTGACGATTATCTAGAGGGATTCGCCTAATCTGACAAAAAAATCTTATTTTTTATGAATAACGTGTTTTTTTAATTATTAGAGAAAACATGTACCTAAATCTGGAGATACTCCAGATTTAGGTACATGTTTTCTCTCAAGATTATCAGGTGTTATGACTACATCGTCATACGCATTCGGCAATTGATCATCTACAAACCAGACCATTTTGAGCTTTCCGTCGACAACTTGCCATCCATAGTCCTTTGGTAAAAGATCAATAATTTTTGCATTATGGGCATTACTCCATAAGCATGCAATGAATCTTGTGCGTAACCCTTGTTGGAGTAACTCCGATTGACAGGGTGGCAAGTTGCACGCATCGTAATTCTGGACACAGACACACCGGACACATTTGAGTAATTCAAAATGGCAATTTTTTTTTGCACATTATAATAGCGGCTGCGAGTTTGCGTCACATTGAAATCATCAGATTATTGAATGAGAGCTTTTTTTAGGTTCACTTAACATTCCCTTAAAAAATCTGACGCGCTCGACATTTTTTTTTCATTTTCAACCCTTTCGTACGACCACCTGCATCATGCAAACGATCAGATTAACATAGGTACAATATTAAAAATACGTCGGACATCGATGCTATCAATATCTGACGCGCTCGAGTATGTCCATGTAACAGTATTTTTTTACATATTTGAAAATCTATAGCCGCTCCCCCCACCGATGAAAAGGTGTACACTATATAACATTTTTTTCTTCTTATCATCTAACCTTTGCAACCCAATAGGTCTCTATAACGCTCGAGTAAATCCCCATTTAGCATCTTGGGCTCCCCTACTATAAGTTACTTATCTGAAAATATATCCAGCACCTAAGGAAATTAAAAACCAAAAAAAAGGCGTTTAGCCCTAGAGTACTAATCCGAGTCATTTTGACTCGCACTGCGCATATTTTTTGCTATCTCTCTCTAAGGAAAGCCTGGATCGTCATGATTATTTATGCCAACTCAGTCTCTCAACTTAGCTAGCGATGGAGAAACTGTTGTTAGTAAAACTGAGGACCATTTGGAGGTCGAAGATTCAGAACAAACTGATTAAGACGACGAATCATTGGAGGTAATATCTGTTAGTTCATCCTACTCAGAACCACCTGTTAATTTCGAAGACTGCATGACATCATGACCAAAGTTAGATGTCTGAAGTGCGATAAAAACATCTGCGGGGAACATGAGATTGAAATATGTGTTAATTGTGTCAAATTAATATAATTTATTTTTTATAGTAGACTAGCCGTTGCTGTGGCTAATGTTTTTGTTATATTACATTTTATTAAACTATTTAAGTGGAACTGTAGGAGAACATCTGTCATGGAGGTCGTCATATTTTTTTACAAATGTCATCTATGTAAAAAGCAAGTTAAAATCGTATATGACACGTTTGTAGCTTTGACATAGCAGCGCCATCTATTAATTAATTACTCTATCCAGTCAACAGATATCGCCATCTGTTAAAATCGTTTGGAGTTAATAGATAATTGTGAATGTCAAATAATAGACAAATAATTTGCAATAAAATAATATTACGACTATAAATTAAGATGTAAGCTATCCTATCTTTCAAGTTGTATAAAACTGCACACGGTGTGCAAATTTGATTAAAATCGGTTAAGTAGCTTAGGAGTCTATCGCGGACAAACAACGTGACACGTAATTTATATATATTAAGATTAGTTCTTATTTTATTATAATAAAGTTTAAAAGAAGTAGATTTTATCATTTTTTGTTATATTTTTTACGTAAGACTCATAATTATGATCTCAAAAAATGTCCTATGAGAATAAAACTTTTTTTTAGATAATAAATGTTACTAATAATGATACTATATATAACTTTTTTTCTTTAATGCCTGTGTCAATATAGCGAATACTTATATTAAATAAAAATATGTACATGAAATAGCAATTGATGTTCCATTTATGAACTTTTTCGTGTGTAGTCAAAATGACTGATGATTAGTATATACGTTTGTAAAATATGATTTGTAGTCTAGGATTAATGAATTTATTTACTGCTGCACTGTTTCTAAAGCGTAATGTTCTTCTTTAAACGTTTCTTCTACGTCTACTTCTTCGATCTGTATTGGTCTCATTAAATGATACTAGTCTCTTTTACGATAAAAATGAAAAAATATTTAAAAACGATTTTAATCACTGTAGGCAATGTAATATTCGTGATAGCTGAAGTCAATAAGATTTGCGGTCTCATTTGTGATAGGTAATAAACAAAATCATTAGAGTAATGACCTTAGGCATTAATATTATCTTCAATTTATTTGAAACGAAGCAAGTATAATTTTTCCTATGTGACAGAGTAAGAATACAATTCAGCAATCCCTCTCTTGGCCGTAGGTGTCGTAAAGGACTCATCATTTGCCTGCCCTCATTCCATGCTAAGTGGGATCGGCACAACATGTTTGTACCTTCCATAAACTCCTATCGGCCGTCTTATCTGCACTCACTATTTTGTTTGTTATGTTGGACCAGTGTGGTATAGCAGGTCTATTTCCATCCTATAGTAGGTCAATTGCCCTCCTATAGTGGAGAAGCTCAGTGCCCAATAGTGGGAAGTAATTGTAATTCCATGATCATGTCCTACTAAAGGGCAACAAAGCAACAAAGAGAAACAAAATCACTTGATGACCAGCCTAATACCTTAGCCAAAAACCTTACAGACGCTGTTCTATACAAATTTTATAATAAATAGAATTCCTCGAATCGAATCGATTGCACCGGTTCTAGTGCATTGTTTAGACATTAAAAAATACTTCGTATTATTTTATTTGTAATTAAAACGATTTGAAGCACATCGATTACACTTCAAGTCTATAACCGATAAAGAAATAGTTTTTGTGTTTTAAATACATATATGCCAGCTGTCCCGCGCCTGATTCGCTGGTCTGAATTTGAAAATAATTTCAATATCATTAATAACTAGCAACTCGCTTATATTATGCCCTGATATTATAGCTTTCCATTGGTGAAAGAATTTTTGAAATCGGTTCGATGGTTTAAGCGTGAAAGCGTAACAAACATCCTTACTTTCGCATTTATAATATTAGTAAGGATTCTTGACAATTATCGATTCACCAAATGTTAAATTGGTAAATAAAGATAAACAAGTAAATTAAAATGACAATCGAATAGAATAAATTAAATAAGCATTATTTCCAAGTCAAAAAATATAGGCTCCGGATAAGCAATAACTAACATACATTTTATCGTCTTCAACATGTATATATCATCATATCAGATCATACATATGTATATTCCATATAGGCTCCGAAACGGCTGGACCGATTTCAATGAAACTGTCAGGGAATCTCCAGATTGACCTGGCGAGTAATCCTGTAAAGTTTGGTGAAGATCGGAGCCTTCCTCTTTTTGAACTGTCAAATACAGCTTTTATTTACTATAATGATATTAAAATAAAAGAAAGCAAAATCTAGCCCAGCGAAGCGGGCTGGGTGCGCTAGTTTTATATATAAAAGCAGAAAAAAGATGACGAGACTAGAAATTTTGTGAAATAAAGAAAAACCATCAATTTTTATTAACCAGTTAGAAAGCAACGCAGTCACATGTGACTCACTTGAGGCTAAATATGTATATAGGAACATATTGAAATGAGTCCAAGTTTATTGTATTTACATCTTAATCGATATGGTGTATAACCATTCAATCTCATTAGATTACGTTATTACGTATCCAACGCTATTTGGTCTCTGGTTGGTTATAGTAAACTGAGGAGTTTTCGTTAGGGGACATCCCGTATTAAATGCACTTCAAAATAATAAGGATTCTTCGTTTCATCTCAGCCCACATAAGCCCCACTATTGGGATCGGGCCTTCTCCCCAATAAAAGTGAAATTGACCTACTATACCGCGCTGATCAAGCGTATTGACATAGGATTTTATGTCAACTTTTCGTTCTCTCTTGCATGATGTTATTCGCATATTATGTCCTTTAGTAGTCTTTCATGACACCTACGGAAAATAGAGGGCGTGGTGAATTATATTCTTACTCCATCACCACACTGGAAGGATAATAAGGATTAATATATTCATAACTCTCATTGTTCAACCGGTAAGTCTGTATATGCCTAATAGTTATATGTAGTGAGGACGAAGGAATCCTACTTCGGGAGACGTTCTTCCATCACCGGCACTTAGTAGATACTAAGCCTAGTTGCAAAGCAGATATACTTACGTATTCTCTTGTAAACTAAGTGAATTCACGTTAAGTATTGTGTTATAGAAATATTTACTTTGAAAAATAGACAGTAGATTACAGATCTTTATCACGACGTAAAATGTGTGCATAATTTATCCTTCGTACTTTTAACATGCAGATACATGAGTGCATGTTAAACTATACCTATATACTATATGAGGTATTTTTGCAAACTGTTAAACAATAGTCAAAAATTTAACGCATAAACAAATTGTCGTAATTGAAACGAGGAATAGTTAAGTCAATTAAAACACCCTCGTTAGTTATTTCTATTTTATACTCGTTCCAACCATTTATTTTACTTTGACACGTGCTTTAGGACGTAACTGTTTCATTATACGCAATTATTAACTTTGAAACGAGTGAACAGAGAAATATATAAACTGCCCAATAATATTTATATATCTTAATTATTACCCACTAAATACATTAATATGCCGTAAATAGCTCTATTCATAAAATTTAAGTGATAATTCATTTCCGTTATAAAAAAAGTTACGTTCTATCGCATCTAGTGACAGGCTCAAAAGTATTCGGTGCAAACTAATGAATCGCAAATAATCGATTACACTTATTTGCAGTTAAGTCAGCTGACAACTGAGTTTTGAATTGTTGTAATAGACAACACGTTAAAATTGTATCAGGGGGATATAAAAATCTTCTCATCATACCTATAACATGAAATAAAACAACCAAAATATTTTAATATTATTTTATTATAACGAATCGTCGGATTCTTCATACGAACTCGAATCGTCGCTTGAATCATCTGCAGTGTTTATAGTAACTCTTGTGTAGGTATGTTGTCAAATTCAATTTCCCGATCCCAATCAGAGAATATTATATTTTTTGTCTTGTTGACGACACTCGCCCAGTTTTCAGGCGTCACACTAGCACATGCGTTTTTTAAAAGTTCAAGCATTTTATTTGCTGTGAAAGGAGGAGTTGTATTGTTTCTTGCGGCGTGTCCTTTGACTTGTGCCCAGATCATTTCAATTGGATTATATTGACAGTGGTACGGAGGAATTCTGATTACAACATGCCCATATTCTGCTGCCATTTCATTCATTTCGTCGATGACATATCGTTTTGGCTGCTTTTTACTTTTTAATATTTTAAGTAATTCTACTTTTAGTAGGGATTCGTCCACATCTTCCCCATTATCACGAAGCCAGTTTATAATCTCGTGTTTTTTGTTGGCCTGTGTTGGCATTTTATTAATTTGGCGAGAGTGATAGGGTGCATTATCAATAAATATTGTTGATGGCTCTTCAAGTGATGTAAGCATTTCTCTGAACCACTTTTCATACACGTCCGCATTCATCTCCTCATGATAGTCTCCTGTTTTTTTTGATTTGAACGCTAACAGAGCGTCTGGTACAAATCCCTTTGTAGTTCCCGCATGGCAAATGATGAGGCGTTCACCTTTCCCCATTGGCACTGCAGAAGTAGAAGCAGCAGTATCGTCAGTCCAACCATTTGTTATGGAATGATTGACATTGAGCCAAGGTTCATCTATGAAAACGACATTCGACCAGTCTTCTATTTTCTTCGCTTGTCTTAAAAATTCACAGCGAGACAAGGCTATATCACGACGTTCCATTAAAATTTTTCTTTTGTCGGATTTCTTATACAAGAACCCAATTTGGTGCAGCACCTTTGACAAAGAAGATTTTTGACCACGAAACAAGCCACAATTTTGTAGAGACGCTACTAATTTTTTCAAAGTAGGAATCTCTTTGCTTGTGTAATAATTGTATATATGACGACGAATAGCATCAGTATCAAAACTGTCAATTGCTGTCACTTTACGGAGCTGACGTTTTTTCTTAGGCGTAGATAGCTTGTTCTGTTCAATAACACTACTACCATAGGCTTCTTTAGTGATTTTCGCCACCGTTGGAGCACTAATACCTAATGCTGCTGCAACACGGTCTCTAACTTGGGTTACTGATATAAGGAATCCGCCATTGCGGCTTTCCTTTTCAAAAAATTCACGAAGCCGCAGCACTAACTCTCTGGATTGTCCTTTAAGCACCATACCTTTCGGCATTTTGCAAGTAAAATCTTACTGGGAGGAACGATACGCTCAACTCAATCAAAGTAATAACAATGAAATCAATATGGTGGAATATAAATACTCAACACAGCGTATGAAAAATATGAAAGAGCACTCAGTGAACAGAAATGTGACTAGCACGGGAGTCTTGTTGCGAGTGACAGACAACACAACAAAATGGCGTCGCCGGCGCGCCGTTCAGTGTTGCCAATTCGGCTTAAAAAAAAGGGGTAGGCTGGATGAGAAAATTAGTGATTTACTACCGCAGACGAGGGCGCCATTGTCTCTAAGTAAAGTTTGGAGCAGTGGACCCCGCTTAATGGAAAAATGCTTCATAAAGTAGTTATTTTTTATTTTGCAAAGTACAAAGTAAAATATTTTGGGAGGACTGAATTAGTGGGTATGCAAAAATTAATGTGCCCAAATAACAAATATATTTACAGAAGTGAAGTTTTTAAATAATATGAAATGTGTATTTAAGCAAAAATAAAATATCCGTGTTAAATCGATTAAAAGTTCTTCCTGACTAAAATCGATTATTACAAAACATAGTATCCGTAATACATTGGTACAACACTAATTGATCAGAATTCGACCTGCCAAAAGTAAAATAAATGGTTGGAACGAGTATAGGTAAATGTTAAGAACCGTAACCAATTAAAACCTGTAGTAGGTCTATTAACAACATATTTTTAATTTGTACTATTGGATTATCTATTATTCTAAGATATAACAGAATATTTTTTCCGTGTTGTGGCGGAATAAGAATACAATTCACCACTCCCTTTCTTTCCCGTGGGTGCCGTTAACGTGACTAGACGATGTACTATATGGAAAACATGAATGGGATAGAAGGAAAACTCAACATAAAACCCTATATAAACACATTTGTCGTTTATCCGTGTGGTGACAGAGTAAGAATACAATTCACCACCCCATCTCTTGCTCTTAGGTGTCGTAAAAGACAACTAAGAGATAAAACATGCGTATAATATCTATGCAAGAGAAAGAAAACTCAAAACAAAACCCTATACCAACACGTCTGACCAGCATGGTTATAGTAGGTCAATTTCCCTTCTATTGTGGAAGAGGCTCAAGCCCAACAGTGGGACGTATATGAGCCGAAATGATGAAAATGAAACACGTTTGACCAGTGTAATATAGCAGGTCAATTTCCCTACCACAGTGGAAGAGGCCCGATCCCAACAGTAGGACGGGGTATAGGCTGAGATAATGATGAGCAAAATATTTTATTGGTATTATTCAATTTTCTAATTATCGCGTGCTCATGAGCCCCGTATAGGCAAAAGGTACCCTACATTTACCTACACATTTTAGACACCAGTTAGAACGATTATAACTTCCTTAGGACTAACCAACTACGATCTGTCCAGATAGAAGGATAACAATAAAAAAACAAGGTATGTACTCGTAGTCTTATATTGTAAAACATATTCAATTCGAATTCGAACCGGATTTCATTTCGTACAATCTAGAACAACACGGGACGCTATTGCACGGGGATTTTTTTGTGTTTTTTTACTCTATAACCGGTTTTTAAGACGTATGTATTTTAATGAACGGGTATATATGATACGTAAGCATTTATAACTAATTATAATTTTGTATTTTGATGACTTAATTGTATATGGTGAACGGTTATACCAACCATTTCCTTCCTCCGGTTTCCTAAATCACAACTAACGGATCTAAAAAAATGCCACTTCCCTATAAAATAAGGAAAACTCGGCATAAAACTCTTATCCAACCAGTCTAACAACGCTGGTATGGTAGGCCAGTTACCCAAGCATTCAGCCAATGCAAAGTATAATTTGTATGAAGCTTTAAGTAATTCTTTAAAAGCCTGTTTATAGAATTTTAAAAAAGTATATGACTACTTATATTTTGTCTGTCTTATTTTATAGTGTTTAATATCATTTTATTCATCATCATCATCATTTTAGGTCATATACGTCCCACTATTGGGCTCAAGCTGCCAGCACAATAGGAGGGAAATGGACCTTATTATAACATGCTGGTCAGACAGGTTGTTGTAGGGTTTTATTTCGAGTTTTCCTTCTCTAACATAGATGTTATAAGCATATTATATCCCTTAGCCGTCTTTTACGACATCCACCGGCAAGATAGGGAGTGGTAAATTGTATTCTTACTCTGTCACCGTACTGAAAAGCATTTTATTGTATTATTCTAAAACTGTTGCAATAATTTATGTAACGTAATGTACATAAGTTAATATGGAATGAATATCATTTACTTATGTTTTCTTATTATGAAAAATCTTAAGCTTAGAAAAAGCCTTGAGTAGGGAGCCACCACTCTACCAAAGGGAACTGGACATACCTACTGTTAAGTGTCGACTTAAACCTAAAAATAAAATCAATTTTAAAGGCTTGTTCGAATTATTATCAATCGCAATGTGATTGCAAGGCTTTACACAATCTAGAATAGATTATTATATTAGCTATTTGGTATAGGCAGCACCGGAAATAGAGTGGCGCGTACGGTGCCCAGGTGCCACCATAATGCCACCATGTCTCCAGTAGAATACCTATATAAAAATTTGTGTTTTTATTACAAACCACAGCAGTTTGGAAAATATCGGAATGTTTATGTTTATCAAGGGCTCATTGACTCATTAATAGGTATAAAGCTTAGAATAATAAGGTATAGAAGGTAAGTCCGCGCACAAAAAAAATGTAGCATTTCAATTGGAGCCTAATGGAGCTTACCTCAGAACTGTTCCGTAGTGTACAAGGTCACTGTACTGCACGTACGTACGCAACTCTTAAAAAATAAATAGGTAATTATGACTGTTTGTGCATTCAAATGGCGTCACAATACATTTGAAAAACATAAATTGTTTTTAACATTACTTTTAAAAGTATTTCGACGATTTTATTGTAGTGTAGAACCTTTCCTTTTTCTTTTTGGCGGCGACCCCTCGAGTAAGGCTTCGAGAGTTTTACGATCGATTTCTACTCAAGATAATGCAATAAACGGGTTAAATTTTTCCATATTTTCCAAAATTGTTCCACATTAAAGTCATCATCGTTTTCCTATACTTATTCCGTTTAATGGTGATCGACACAATTTGCGCCTTGGGAATGTAATTATTTACCAGACGACATCAGATAGATCGGTACCAGGTATGATGTAAAGCTCTTAATCGTCTTTTACGACATCCACGAGCGATATAAAGGATGGTAGTGTTTGTAGCTGCCAGCACACACCACACATAAAAATATTCTACGTAATAGGTAATATTGTATTTTTACGTGATAAGACTTAAAAGCTTAGTAGAAACTATAATTTAGCACACTTAAAATAAATTCACGTAAATTATACACGCACTGTAGTATAACTGCACTTCGTAGGTTACTATTAACTTTAATTCTATATTGCTGTCAAATTGTTTGCACCTACTTCTTTTATAACATTTTCAGTTTCTTATTAAATTATTATAGTATTTATATACGTACGATAATAATCATTATCATCATCATCTCGGCTTATATACTGCTGGGCTCGAGTCTCGTCTCCACAATAGGAGGGAAATTGACCTTACTACACACCATGCCGGTCAGACTGGGATTTGTTCAGAGGTTTCCTTTTCTTGCATAGATTTTATGGTTACTATATCCCTTAGTCGTCTTTTACGACATCTACTGGTAAGATAGGGCGTGGTGAATTGTATTCTTATACCGTCACCACGCGGACGATAATATAATAATCAATATGTGGTAAATCAAGATTTTACATGAAAAAATCACTACTCATATTGATGATACCTTCATTACATAGAATATCAAAATACTCACAGACATTACACACTTTTTTGTGGCAGGTTTTGCTTCAGCCATTCCGTCCGGTTCGACAGCAAAGCGACCTCTGCCTCCATAACCCACTATATTATCATCCCATTGGACGGACCACTGCAATCGATGCCTTGACTTCTGCGGCCAGATTAGAACGATTTCAGATACCTACTTATATTTACCTATGGTTTACTAATTCGCAAGTCCTAACAACCTTTAAAATACAGTAGAACTATTGTGGGTTGAACCGGTCCGAACGGCGCTCATACACACCACCTCGTTCTTTCGTTTTCTTAATATGATTTACCTACGATTCACAAATAGGTTTTATAATTTTATCGCCCATAATATCTTGTTTGTCACTACCTTCAACGCCTTTAATATTGATTGCGTTTCTAAAGAAATGTCCACTTGAGACTGTTCTTAATTCCCATTCTGTTAAAATAAGAGCCCATGCATTATAAAACGAACAGAAGTTATACCTCAAGTGACGACTTGAATATCTGTATCGCACTGAAAGCAGAGAACACTTGCCGCCAAATAGAATATTATTATATACAAAAAATATATCATGTTATTAGAATTAGATCATGATTAATCATTCTGAAAAGACTTTTTAAGAAAATTGTTATATCATAAATTGTTATTTTTGAATAATTTTAGGCTCAATGTGGTACAGTAGTGCGAAATAATCCAAATCCCCTGGTGATAAATGGTGTACCCACCTTGGAAGGACAGTGGCCGTGGCAGATAGCCTTATACCAGACGCAGGTAAGAGATACGCATTTTTTATTTGACAACTAAACATAAAGTGAGCCTTATTTTAAAATCTTATATAATCTAGTCACTCATTTTTAATAAACATATTTTACTTTGAATTTTCTTCTTCTTGAAAAGGAAATTTAATTAATCCTATCCTACTAATATTATAAACGCGAATGTTTGTATGTGAAGATGTGAAAATGTGAAGATGTTTGTTGCTCTTTCACGCAAAAACTACTGAATGATTTTAATGACACTTCACAATAATATAGCTTACATATCAGAATAACACATAGGCTATAATTTATCCCGATATTCCCACGGGAAGAGGAACTGCGGATGAAACCGCAGGGCGCTCCTAGTTAAATATAATCTTATAGCGCGGCATATGACGATAGTCTGTAGTGATGTTTCTTAGGAGGTAATGTTTTTATTTAAAAAAACTGTTGAATCGCACGGTTATCGAATTGTGGTCCGGTGTTTTTTTTTATTGCTGTTGGTGGCAAAAGGGCAAACAGCACAACCGATGGTAAGTGATACCGCCGCTCAAGGACATTTCCTACGCCGCTACCAACCGTGAAGAAAATGAAGGTAGTGTGAATGCACGTACATTTAAAAAGTCAGACATTACAAAGGTTCTTGATAAACTTTATATACTAGTTCGGCCTATTCGCAAGTAATTAAATAAATAATCTGGAAAAGTACAAAAAATAACTGTACTTTCATATGGGGTATACAAGTTATGTATAATTTTATCATAAAATTAATTCGAAAATCTTATTATAAATGTTATTTACACCGAACAAACTATTTGAATATTCATATTTTTATTCCAAGTTTTGATCTTCATTGGTTGTTAGAAATAAACACTATAAAAATTGTTAATTTTTTATTATCAGCATAATATTTTAAAGAGCCCAATTGCAGTTTATTTAAAAAGTATTATTCTACAAGAACAGCTTTTGAATAAATTTGCTACGGAATTTTTCTTTCAAAAATTTAATAAATTACCTCTTTTAAAAATTTAATAAACCTAGCATGCTATATCTGCATATAGCATGCTAGGTCATTTACAAAAACTTATTTACGAGCATAAAAGGATTAGTGCACGCGGGACTCAAACCCACGTCTAATGAAAATCTGTTTTTATCGTCCTCGCAACTATACGAGCGTGTGCTTACGTATGACAACGAAATTCTCGTGCATATGTCACGTATGACAACCAATTTTTTTTATTAAATCTATCATACTATTAAAATTCATCATACCACTGTAGGATTCCCCGCGTAAGGGAGAAAATTTTGTTACCATCACGCTTGTCTATCGGTTTAACAATCACAGTAGATATTATAAGTTGCTCAAGAGAGCACTGTTGCTCCCATAGGTCTTCTATAGAAAATTCCTTTCTTTTTAATATATAATGTAGATTTTTTTTTTTAAATTATCATTTTTTAATCCCAGACAGTAGACAACAAATACATATGCGGTGGAACGCTGGTTAGCCACCGCCATGTCATTACGGCCGCACACTGCGTCACCAAGAAAAAGTCCATGCAGAAGGTGGAAAAGAACACGCTAACAGTTTATTTGGGGAAACACAATCTGAGAACATCCGTCGATGGAGTGCAGATTAAATTTGTAAGTATTCATTCGGAATCATTATCACCAAACCTCTCTTATCCCAATTGCCTACTTAAGGTCTCCTTAATATGTACTCTTTTTTCAAATATCATAACAGCTGGTAATTGTTTTACGGCGGTCCACCTCAGGTCAACCGTCCTTGGCAAAGTAATTATAGACCAGACGATATTAGATAGAATTAACCCAGGTCGATATAAACTGTACTCTCAGTCATCTTTTACTACAAATACGAGCAATTGGCTGGTAATATTCGTAACCACCACATAGCAAGTACTCATTCAAAATATTTGACAGAATTGCATGATATGCCGGATCTTTTAGCCTAAAGACGATTAATGAATATAGGTCTTCCCAAGGGGGAATGAGGCCATAAGCATCATCCTGCCCGTTTCCAAAATACCTATCTCCATTTTTCTGGGGTGAGCCACGGCCAGTGCACCTGCCCGGGCCTCGGCTCAGTCCGGGGCGACAGAGGGGCGTAGGCACGCACAACCGTAACCCACTCTGCACGTCACCATCATCGTTGGGCCGACTACCGATGCAGAGTTCCTTGACTTAGGCACGCACAACCGTAACCCACTGTGCACGTCACCATCATCGTTGGGCCGACTACCGATGCAGAGTTCCTTGACTTCAGTGGTCGGCCCGACGGAATACCTCGAGGGAGTACCCTCTCCTATCGACGTCCCCTTCCCGGGACGCCGATTGCCGTCGCGAGGCTAGCCTCTCCGCGGGTGCCGGACTAAATTCCCGGTCCGGTCACCCGAAATGTTTGGTTTTTGCGGCTCCCACAGGAAAATAAAGGGGGATGATACATTAAAATATAATCCTAATGTGAGAGATTGTATAGAAATATAAGTGGGATAAAAAAGGTACCAAGTGTTCCGATTAAGAGCCCGCAACCTAAGGACCTAATATTTTGACATTACAAACAGACACTTAAATTTTATTTATTTGTGTAAAAGATTACTTCACTATACTCCATAACATTATTGTATTGTTTTCAAGCTGTCTTTATATTGAGGCTATTTTATTATCATCCCGCTCTTATCCCAATTATCTGTGGTCGTCAGTATGTACTTTCTTTCATAGTACATAGTGTGCATAGGTTTTAGCAATAGCTGACCGCCTGTCTGACGCTAATCCTCTTCTGGACGGCATCAAATAGATTTGCCCCGGTCGCCGGTCGGTGTAAATTCAGATTATATATTGTGACTGTTTTAATAAAAAGGTCAATGATTATGTTGACAGTAAGTTTGTGACGGTTAGGTATGTTTATTACCCCATAACTCGTGATCTCAATAAGTCAGTGACCAAAATTCCAGAAATTGTTCTGAAATTTCTCGCTTTGTTATAAAACGGACACCCTAAGAATTTAAGGAATTTGTCCCAGAATCGCACACTTTGACAAAAGTAATTTACATTTTGCAATTCAACAAACGTTGTTGGAACAAAAACATCTCAATGGAGGTAAACTATTTTAGTTTCACTATAAATAACTTTACAAGTTATACTTTCAGGAAAGCAAAGTAAAAATCATTTCTTTAAGAAGTAATTCTCATCTAACAGCGATTTTTTTTATTTCTATTTGCTAGGCAACTGCCTATCATGAAGAAAGTTAATGGGGTATGACCGCGTGTAATCAGGTTTGGTGATGCCTTTAGTATCACAAAATCAATCACACGTAAACACCCTCAGAAAATTGGGCTTCCTGCTCTCTCGCTCACCGAACGAAGTGCAGTAGCAAATTGCTACGACGCAGACGTCGATTTTCTGCGAGAGTGTGGTACTAACCCCGAAGAACCGACCCGCGTCTGTAGACAGACGATTACTTTAATGAAAACGTCAAGAGAAAACTTGCCTGGATATTTTCTCGAAGGCGTATGATAAGATAAGATAAGATAAGATACTTTTTATTTGTGAAAACATGTGTAGATAAGGTCTTAATATTAGTTGTAATTAACATGATGCAACATGTTTTGCCATTGTAGGCGTACAAATTGAAATAAATTGAAATTAAAATAGAATAATAATAATAAATGTCTAGGTCACATATTAATACTTAAGGTCACAGAAAAAATGAAATTGTCATTGGTAAATAATAATATAAGTAAGATACATTCATATATTCTCATCATTTAAAAATTCTTGAACACTATAATAATTCTTATTGACTAGAAGTTCCTTGACTTTTTGCTTAAAACATTTTATATTTAATAATTTATATTTATTTGGTATTTTATTAAAAATAATTGGTGCCATACAAAATACACTCATGCCCATATGAGCAGTTTTGGCCCTGTGCATACAAAGTCTATTGTTGTCGCGTCGACTGCGCTCAACGTGATCGCATAATCGTGGAAATAAACTAGGGTTTTTCTTTACATGGATTCTACATATTGCCATGATACAGCCAACTATAACAATATCCTCTCAATTTAGGTTATCATCATCTCAACTCATGTATATCCTCTACTGAGTTCGTTACTCCTCTAGTATAAGAGGGATATTGACGTACTATACCACGCGGTTCAAACAGATTAACATAGAGTTTAATTCAGAATTTTCCTTCTCTTACATAGTTGTTATATGCATATTTTCTCCCTTAGTCGTCTTTTACCTATACTCACGAGCAAGATAGGAGGTGGTGAATTTTATTTTTACTCAATCACCACACCACGTCTTGCAATTTAGGTATAATTTCTAAAAGTTAAAAATAAGTTAAATACCTTATTGTATTTATCTTCGCCACGGTATATATAATACTGATATAATGAAATTCATATTAGATTTGATATCTCGTCAAGGTAAAACCTAGTAATGTTTTTTATTCAACCCAGAATTCAAATCTGAGAACTCTAAACGGTCATTATACACGTATGTGTACCAAATTAGTTGAATTAATAACTTTATTGGGGATATGTATACACATATCCCCAATAAAGTTGTTAATTAAACTAATTTGGTAAAAAATAAACAATTTCCTTCATTAATAACCGATCAAAAACAGTCCCTGTCCATTCATATTTTCATGTTGACCGCATATAGGTATATTGGAAAACAATCGAAGGCTCTTCAATCAGATTTGCGTTAAAATGGATTGCCATCCTTTGTCGAAGCGGGCGTTGAATATCCGAACGGGATCAGAAGCCGACAAGTTTAATTAACTGATTGTTAGAACTTTGCTTGTTTAGTCATGTCCATTTCTCATTTACAAGCCTGATCGATTGCGGTATTCCTTTGTGCTGATTTTCTGAGAAATCAAGTAATCGTCATTCTAGTTTCCAATTAATTAAATTGACAAGTTTGATGAAATGTAGCTAAATATACCATCTTGTCGCAACGTTCATTTTTGATTATTCATAGATACACTAAAGGACTAATAGACTATTTAATCTTTATTTAAAAGCATTTAATTACAATTGAGTATATGCTGTAACTATTCATAAGTATTAACTTCTTTTTATCAGTATTGTAGCACTGAAAATACAAACACTCCCTGAACCTTCAACTCAGATACTCAGGAAAGAAGTGTGGATAGGACCAGCTAGTGAGTCTCCCTAAAAAAAAGTAAATAAACACAGATCCTTTACGTATATTTTAAATGCGCGAAACTACATATTTTATGTTTCATTTTTTTGTTGGTGGACCGGACTAAACACACCGCTCCCCAGCGATGATAGTCAGTCGTCCATCATCATCACAGCTCATATACGTCTCACTACTGGACTCTAGCCTTCTCCCTAATAGGAGAAAAATGAACTTAAAATACCACGATGGTCAAAAGGGTTGGCATAGGTTTTTATTTCGAATTTTTCTTCTCTTGCAGTTTTATGTGCATATTTAATCCCTTTATGGGATCCAAGTGTAAGATAGTTGGTTAATTGTATTCTTACTCCATCATCATATGGTAGCCGTTATGGGAAGGCGTAACGGCTAGGCGTTATGGGAAATTATGACATGCCCTAGGACCTCTCTTCGCCTTTTAGGCGGACTACAGGGACGGTAGGCATTTTAATATAGTGGTTCGAATATTGAATATGGACAGATTGGAGTCACTGGTGCGGCAACAAGACTGAGTCACTCTGTGTGTTCTACCGGCTCTTTCATAGGAAGTGCTCTGAGAAACTGTTTTACTCGGTACCACAGTCACAGATTTACCAACCACCGACACCATAACATGTTTCATCCATTACACCTGAAAACGTTAGTCTTCAATTGTACGTATAGCTTGGTCGCACACCACCCGAACATACTTTGCCGACTTTGTCGGTTCTCGGGCCGACCACGGAGGACAAGAAACTCGGTACCAGTAGTCGGCCCAACGACGAAGGCGACAAGCTGCCATGGGTTATAAGCCCCTCTTTCGCCCCGGACGGAGACGGACGGCGATTGCGCTGACCATATCCCACACCAAAAAAAAAGACTGTCGGCTCACCCGGCAGACTGTCCATTTCGGTACTTACCTCGGTTAGGACAGCATCAGCTTCAGTAATAAATCCAACTCAAGCTGTGTTCGCACTTGTTCATAAACAAGTATGTTATTTATTACATAATTTTTAGGTAATAACAGTATGCAAGTTTGTCACCGTCTACTAAGTACATGCATAAATAAGCTCAATGCTGAATTTTGACAACAGAAAAACTGTAATAAGTAATCTGCTGTGCTAGAATATATTTCTAGCTTTAGATCCAGGTCTCACACATAATGCTTATTTAATTTCCAGGTTCACAACATAATAGTATACCCAGAATACAATGTCTCCACATATAATCGTGATCTAGCAATTCTTGAGCTTCGAGAGCCTGTGGATTATTCCGACTGGGTGAGACCCGCCTGCCTTTGGCCAGAGAGCGAGATCGACTTGCAGAATATCATCGGTAAAAAAGGTTCTGTAAGTATTATATGGGTATTTTTATGATCTTTATTATAGTTACAATTACAATATTCTAGTCTTAAAATAAAATTTATTTGAGTTTCAAGTCTACATTACTGAAAAGGCATACGTATATTTTGGATATGGAAATGGAAACTCTATTAAGAATATTTTGATGGAATGCTATCAAATCAGGCAACAATTTCATAATCATCATTATCATCACAGCTATTTATACGCAGAGCCGGATTATCCATAAGGCGGATTAGGCAACTGCCTAGGGCATCCGCATCGACTAGGGGCCCCGGGCAAGCATCAAGATTTTTTTTCTTTAAAATAAATCGCTTATAAAATAATCAATTATTTATCCCAACATGATTATCATGACTTTTTTTTTAGGAATTGTGAGCTTTATTTTCTACTGCACGCAGTATCGTGATGACCTCTTTTTTTAGGAAATCTGGCAGTGATTTTATATTAAACAAAAAGTAAATACTAAAATAATCGATTAATTTTAACATAAAAAATTGATTTTTTTATTATTTTGATAATCAATTTTTACAAAAAAATAATCAATTAATAATCTCACAAATCGATTCACATTTTTCATTCATTGACAAATCTCAATTCAACTGTCTATTTGAATTTAATTATTAAATTAGTGCTATGTTTGCCTTTTCTCACTCTCTCAATCGGTCTCAATCGCTCTCTCCCTCTTCTTGGACAAAAACGTCCCACAAATTTTGTGTCACTAAATTGCGTTTCATCCGTAAAAATTTTACCCTCATGCGCGCAAAGAAGTTTCACTACAAAAAAGATCTTCACTTTAGATCATATAATTTTGAGTTGGTAATAACACAATAATACCTATATCGTTTGACCATTAACTATGCAATTGTGTAAAAGTGTAGTATAGTGAGTTTTAATCATCATCCATCCATAGATCCATCCATCTGCCTACAGACGTCCACTGCTGGACATAGGCCTCCCCATGAGAATGTCACTCGAAACGGTCCTGCGCTACTTGCATCCAACGGTTCCCTGCGACTTTGAGAATGTCGTCAGTCCACCTAGTGGGGTCGTCCTACGCTGCGCCGTCCGATTCGTGGTCGCCAGTCAAGAACCTTTCTTCCCCAACGGTTGTCGGTTCGACGAGCGATGTGGCCTGCCCATTGGCATTTCAACGTGCTAATTCTGCGGGTTATGTCGGTTACACCCGTTCTTCACACATCCACATCCACTTGACTATATTTACGAACTCTTCATTCGGTACCAACTCATCGACTGGCCTAGTCTTTTTCGAACTCCGCTAGATGGCGCTAGAAATAAGCGGCAACGCCATCGGCAAAGCACAACTCCTTCAAAAATAACGTTGCATATCTATAAGTATATTCTAGTACTAGAATATGTCGTCAGGCGAATCGAGGCGCTGGGGTTGAGGGTCGCCCTGGACAAGACGGAGGCCCATGGCTTGTTCCATGGGCGCACTATGAGCCCTCCCATCGGCGTCTCGATCACCGTCCACTCGGTCGACATCAGCATCCGGGCCCATATGAGGTACTTGGGCTTGGTGCTCGACGGGCGATGGTGGTTCCGGGAGAATTTCCGCAGGCTCGCTCCACGGCTCGTCGGCGCGGCGTCCGCCCTATCGTGGCTTATGCCGAACGTGGGCGGACCGAGCGCTGCGTGCCGACGGCTGTACGTGGGGGTCATCCGGTTGATGGCCCTGTACGGCGCACCGGTGTGGGCGGGGTCCATGACCGTCCGACTTAGGGCCCTTCTGTGGCGACCACAGAGGGTCACGGCGGTCAGGGCCATCCGCGGATACCGCACGGTGGCGACGGAGGCAGCGTGCCTGTTGGCCGGGACTCCCCCGTGGGACCTGGAGGCGGAGATGCTCGCCGGACTATATCGGCGGGTGACGGGGGTGCGAGCGGAGGGCGATGTGGTCTCGTTAAGGGATCTCACCGCCTGGCGCGTCGACGCCCGCCGAGACGTCATTGCCCGTTGGTGTCGCAATAGCGACACCCACGCGGAACAAGCCGCCTCAGAAAGGGGAGAGGGCTCGGGAAGACAATTTGTAGGGAGTCAAGAAAGTGCACGCCCGAAAGAGCACACGCAAGTAAGGCGTGCATCTCCCGTGATTCGGTCCATATAGCCAGGATGGCTGGAGGGACCATGGGCTGGTGGAGGGGTCTGCCCGTTGGGCAGTCCGGCTGGAGAGGCCTCGGTTTGGGGTGCGAACCGTGGAGGCCTTCCGGCCGGTGCTGATGCAGTGGTTGGAAAGGCGGCACGGGGTGCTCTCCTTCCGACTGGTGCAGGTTTTGACGGGGCATGGGTGCTTCGCCAAATACCTGCATAAGGTCGTAAGGAGGGAGAGTACTGCCACCACTGCGATTGCGACGAGGACACGGCGCGCCATACGCTCGAGGCCTGCGGGGCTTGAGCAGTGCAGCGCTGTGAACTCGTCGCAATCATCGGTACGGACCTGACGCTGCCGGCTATCGCTAGGGCGATGGTCGATAGCGTCGGGAATTGGGACGCGGTCGCAGCCTTCTGCGAGACGGTGATCTCGCGGAAGGAGGCAGCGGATCGCCTGCGCGAGGAGCGCAGCCTCGATGAGGAGATCCGCCGCCGGCGACTGGGGCGGCGTAGGCGCAACTATCTGCGCCTCATGCCGCCCTAGCCGAGGCCGCGGGTGATGTGACCGGGGATTAGTCCGTCACCCGCCGAGAGGCCGACCGCGTGAGGAAAGACCGACGTCCTCCCCGAGGGGGAGATGTCGGTCGATGGGAGGGTACCCCAATTAGGGGTATTCCGTCGGGCCGACCACTGACGACAAGTTAACGCTGCTCCAGTGGTCGGCCCAACGACGAAGGCGACGTGGTTTTTGGGTGGGTCGCGGGAGTTGCGTGCTTAAGCCCCTCTGTCGCCCCGGACGGAGTGGTGCGGAGGCGCGCCGACCGCGGCCCACCCACAAAAAAAAAAAGTAGTACTAGAATATCAAACATCTAATTTTAATTTATACAAACAAATAACGCCCACATTGGTTATTTACACGATACCTATGCCTAAAAACTAGTTTCAGTATTTTTATTTATTTATCTATTTGTTCCGGTCCATCTTCAACACGGCTGGGTCAGTTTTGATAATAATTTACTACCAGATAGCTGTCTATATAAGGCGTAACTAAAATTTTCCCGGTATTCCCACGTCTATATATTCACACAAGAACGGGAACTACGCAAGTGAAACTGCGGGTATTTGATATAATAGATATATACGTTTGATATTCTATATCCAATATTTGCCATTGACAGGTGGTAGGTTGGGGCTTCGACGACAGAGGTATAGCGACTGAAGAACTAACCATGGTTGAAATGCCCGTGGTCGATCAAGAGACGTGCTTGAGATCTTACAACGAGTTCTTTGTACGATTCACCTCTTCATACACTTACTGCGCTGGTTATCGAGATGGTAAGGATTTTTTCATAGCAATAATAATACTCCCAAAATCCAAGTGATTTAATCTCATGGTCAGGGGTTCCTAAACTTTAAAGATAATAGAACACCAACCAACCTTTTATTTTATGGAACCCCGTATCAAATCATAATATATCCGACCGGATTTCGTAAGAGGGTCCAAGTGCGCCGCGTAACGTCACGCATTGTCACTCGCTACGTGAGCTGTTGTGCCACGGTCGGAGCTGAATTCTTGCTATTTACCTACATACTTACATAATAATAACGAATTCTCATCATACATTTTGTGACCCCTGATGACTATTCTATAGAACCCCTAGTTTCCGCGGAACACTACTCTATTTTTTTTTTTTTTTTTTTTTTTTTTTTTTTGTGGGTGGGCTATGGTAAGCGCACGCGCGGTCCTGTCCGTCCGGGGCGATGAAAGGACGGCGCGCGGGCCCATAACCCACCCGTACCCACGTCACCTCGTTGTTGGGCCGACCACCGGAGCAGATGTCACTTGTCGTCAGTGGTCGGCCCGACGGAATACCCTTTCGGGTAACCTCTCGACCTGGGACGTCGGTCGCCGTCGCGCGGTTAGCCTCTCTGCGGGTGATGGACAATTCCCCGGTCCGATCACCCGCGGCCTCGGCTAGGGCGGCATTAGGCGCAGATACTCGCGCCTGCGCCGCCCGAGTCGCCGGCGGCGGAACGTGTCGCCGAATAGAAGCTCTACTCGCACACGATCCGCCGCCTCCTTCCGTGAGATAACGGCCTCACAGAAGGCGGCGACCGCGTCCCAGTTCCTGACGCTGACGAGCATCTCCCTGGCGATGGTCGGCAGCGCCAGGTCGGCACCGATAATTGCGACGAGTTCACGGCGATCCTCCTCCCATGCAGCACACTCCTCGAGCGTGTGCTGCGCCGTGTCCTCGTCGCAACTGCAGTGGTGGCAGGACGGTGTGCTCTCCCTCCTGACAATCTTGTGCAGGTACTTCCCGAAGCAACCGTGCCCCGTCAGCACCTGCACCAGTCGGAAGGAAAGCACCCCGTGCGTCCGCTCCAACCACTCCATCAGCACCGGCTGGAGGGCCTCGACGGTCCTAACACCATACCGAGGACTCTCCAGCCGGACTGCCCAACGGGCAATGACTTCTCGGCGGGCGTCGACCCGCCAGGCGGTGATCTCTGTGATGGAGACCATGCCGCCGCGGGCGCGCTTCTCCGACACCCGCCGATAAATGTCGGCGAGCATCTCCGCCTCCAGGTCCCACGGGGGGGTTCCGGCCAGGAGGCACGCTGCCTCCGTCGCCACCGTGCGGTAACCGCGTACGGCCCTGATCGCCATGACCCTCTGTGGTCGCCACAGGAGGGCCCTAAGACGGACGGTCAGGGACCCCGCCCACACCGGTGCGCCGTACAGGGCCATCGACCGGATCACCCCCACGTACAGCTGTCGGCACGTAGCACTGGGTCCGCCCACATTCGGCATCAGCCGCGAAAGGGCGGACGCCGCGCCGACAAGCCGGGGAACTAGTCGATGGAGATGCTCCCGGAACCAAAAATGCCCGTCGAGCACCAGGCCCAAGTACTTCATGTGGGCCTGGATGCTGATGGTGACCGACTTCACGGTGATCGAAGCGCCGGCGGGAGGCCCGGCGGTACGGAGGCCATGGAACAGAAGGGCCTCCGTCTTTTCCAGGGCTACCCTCAACCCCAGCGCTTCGATCCGCCTGACAATCTCCTCGGTGCCGAGAGTTGCCAGGCGTGCCGCCTCCTCTAGCGTCCCACCCCGGGCTGTGACGAGTGTATCGTCGGCGTAGCAAATTACGCCCAGCCCGAGTGGGAGGCTTCCTCTCAACGCCCAGTCGTAGCCGATGTTCCACAGGGTCGGACCCAGAACCGACCCCTGCGGGACACCGCACGTCATGGGCGTTCGCACAACGTCCCCTACTCGGTCAACGTAGAGGACGCTGCGCCCCTCCAAGTAGTCTGCCACCAGCCGCCTGAGGTACACGGGCACCCCGTGATACCTCAGCCCCTCCCTGATGCAGCTGAATAGCAGACTGTTGAAGGCGTTGGCGATGTCCAGGGACACCGCCAACAGGACTCCTCCGCCGGTGACGGCCTCCGCTACCACGGCCTTCAGGCGCAGCAGGGCCGCGATCGTCGAACGCCCTCTCCGAAAACCAAACTGGGCGTCCGACAAATCGGGCCCGTCCCCGACGAGGTGCCGCTCGATGCGGGCAGCCAACACCCTCTCCAGCAGCTTGCCCGCATCATCGAGCAGCACGATGGGCCTGTAGGCCGAGGCCGACTCGGGAGACCGTCCCGGCTTCGGCAGGAGAACCAGCCTCCCCTCTTTCCAGCACCCAGGGAACTGTCCGGACGACAAACAAGCGTCGAACAGTCCCCTGAGGCGTGGTCCCAGGTGTTCGAGGACCAGGGCCAGCACACGGTTCGGAATACCGTCGGGCCCGGGGGCGGTGGATTTCACTCGCATACGCGCCACCGCCGCCCCCATTTCCGGCTCCGTGATGGGCGGAGCACTTTCATCGTCGGCCTCCCGGTCGCTGTCCGGCGAAGCCATGACCGGGGGCGTGTGCTCCGCCCGCCGTGGAAAGAGGTCCTCGACAACTCTGGTGAGGAGGCTAGGCTGGAGAGTCTCGGTGAGGGGGGGGCCCCGCCCGCGGAGCTTATTCAGCGCCGCGAGGTAGGGGCGACCCCAGGGGTCACGCTCGAGACTGTCCAGCATCTCCCGCCGACTAACGTCCTTGGCGGTACGGACGGCCAGCCTGAAGGCAGACCGCGCACAGCGGTAAGCCTCGTACAGCTGGCCCTCCCGCTCAGCGTCGCGGTGACGCGCTCGGCTGCGGGTGTAGGCCCTCCGGGCACGTATGCACGCGGCCCGAAGGTCCGCCAATTCTCGGGACCACCAGGGGACCGCACTCTTCGGGGGCAGGCGCCGCACACGGGGCATGGCCGCATCGCAGATCTGCGTTAACGCACAGCGGATGCGGCCAGCCTCGGCATCCACCCCGTCCGCCTGGGGCGGTGAGGACAGCCATGACTGAACGATGGCTGCCTCGGCCAACAGGTCCCGATCCAATCGACCCACAGCCCACCGCGGAAACGCGGGAGCTCCGTCCGCCGTGTGACCCCTGCTGGGCTGCAGGAGGGTCCGGGAGACCTCTATCCGGATGTATCGGTGATCGGATAGGGTCTCAACCTCCTTCTGGACGCACCAGCTCCTCACACGTGCTGCGACATTAGGGCTAGCGAACGACAAGTCCACTATCGACCCGCCCTGCTGCCGCACGCACGTTTGCACCGAGCCCCTGTTCAGCAAACAGAGGCCCAGTGCCGCCGCCCACTCTTCGACCGCCCGCCCGCGGGCATTCGTCCTGGGGGACCCCCACGCCGTGGACTTGGCGTTGTAGTCCCCCAGAACGAAGACTTGGCGCGGTGCTAGTCGCCGTATCGAGGCCCCCAGGATGGTGAGGAAGGCCCCGAAATCCGTCGCGCTCCTGTTAGGGGAGAAGTAAACACCAAATAGCGTAACCTCTCCCCATTCCGCCGCGACATACCCATCGCCCCTGTCCTTGAGCAACAAAGGCGGGGAATGCCACGACGTGGAGGCGACGATTGCCACAGAGCCGTCACTGCTGCCCAGCCAATTGGGACGGTCAGGCACCACGTACGGCTCCGCGGCTACGGCTGCACCGATCAACCACTCCGCCATGGCTTGCAGGAAAACGTCCTGTGCCTCGGCGGCGTGGTTGAGGTTGGCCTGCAGGAGGTGGTAGGATTCGGGCGCCATTAGTGGGCCGTATCCATCACCTCCTCCACGCTGGCGGGCGATCGGGTCGCGCTAGGGACGGGAGCGGCCGGGGTCGTTGGGCCGCTCCGTCCCTTTGGGGCCGAAGCCGGGGGTCTGCACTCCCTGCCCCCCATGCGGTGCTTGGAGGGCCTATTGCCCGCTGCACACGCGGGGCAGTGGGGAGTGGCGGCGCAGGATGCCGCCTTGTGCCCGGGTTGACCGCAGCGGAAGCAGAGATCGCTGCAGTCAAAGCAATTGGTGCATGTCGGCCGAGTGTGTCCGACCGCCATGCACTTGTAGCACCTCGCAGGCCGGGACTCCAGCACGGTCACCCGCGCCGAGCTCCAGCCCACGAGGAGCCTGCCTGAGCCGGCCAATTGCTTGGCCGACTCCACCGGGCACTGCACCCAGGCAGCACCGACGCCGCCCGGACCAGGGCGGATGGCGCCAATTCGGACGGTGTCCACGGGACACCCGGTTTTCGAGACGATGGCCTCCCGGATGTCATCCACCGTCACGGAGTCGTCCAGACCCGCGACGCGTAGTTCTGCGCACTTTACGGGTCTGGCGATTTTGACGCCACCCTCCTCTGCGAACAGACCCCTCAACTTGGCCGCCATGCTATCGGCCGTCTTGGCGCCCTCGGCCCCAGGGAACTCGAGAATCCGTGCCCCTGTCCGGGCCTTGCGGGTCCTGGCTTCAACGCCTCCTAAATCGGAGACGTCAAGCTCCCGCCGGGCGCGACGTAAGACGGCCTCATAGCTGAGGCCGTTTTCGGCCGCCTCAGGCAACACGGTGATCACCACCGCGGCTGACTTTGGCGGCCGGAGCCTCCTGCGCGACCTCTTATTTGCGGCTCCTGCTTTGGGAGCGGAGGCTTTGGCGGCACTTTTGGCCTCCGCTCTCCTCTTCTGGCCGCGACTTTTTCGGCTGCGCTCGGCTGTCTGCCAACCTTCTTCAGGTGCATCGGAGGGGCCGGGCACAGCAGTCACGGCCTCGGCTGCGTTGGCTGCTTCCGGCGGTGCATTTGCCGGCAGCGGCTGAGGTCCGGCCTGAGCAGGAGCCGGTGCCACCTTCTTCCTCGCGGCGGTCCCTTTGGACTTCGGTCCAGCAACGGCCGCAGCGTAGCTCCCTACGCGCCCGCCCTGGCAGGGTAGCGCATCAGGGGCTGACACCGCGGCCTTGGGCCTGTCCGCAGCAAGCGGCGGCCGAAGACGGGGCTCCGGAGGCAGTCTTGACTCCAGAGCCGCCATGCGCGCGTCGAGCATTCTGCCCACAACATCCACTATGGCGCGCATGGTCTGATCCGGCACGCCGTTCACTGCGGGCAGCGGGACCGCTTCGGCCGGCTGGGCCCTCTGGGGACTCGCCGCAGCGCGAGTTGGCGCAACGGGGACAGTGGGGGCGGTGGCAGGGCCGGCGCTTGTCGGCGGCGCAGTCCTCGCCAGTTGTGCGACCTGGCGCCGCAAGTCGGCCATTTGCTTGGCCAACTCGCGGTTCGCCTTCTGCACCGCCGACAGTTCTTTGTGTAAGGCCTTGTTTTTCTCCTGCAGGCCTGAAACCTCACCAGAAAGGCGGGCGTTTTCGGCCTGCAGGGTGGCCACATTGGCAGCTGGGGGATCGCCACCCACAGCGGGCTCAGCAGCCGCCGTTTCGGTGGGAGGGATGTCCGCCAACACCCTCATCATTCTTTCGGCAGCCGCCTCATTTGCCCGTTTATGGGCCTCAGTCCCCCGCGCCGTGCCGATCGGCGATGGAGTCGCCGACCTTGCCGCTACTACCGCGCCGCCTCGCCCGCCCCGCCCCCTGCGAGAGGTTGGGACTTTGGGAGGAGGCATGATGGTGCTACTCCCCTCGGAGGATCCCGAGCTGCCACCCTCGTTCAGGGGGCGCTTCCGCACCTGCGAGAGGAGGACCTCCTCTCTGACCGCTAGGGCCGCCGTCAAGGCCGACGCTGGGGACTGACTGGCGATCTCTGCAGCTGATGTGCTGCCGCCCTCAGTGTCCGACGGCTCTGCGGTAGTGCTGCCGTCCTCGTCAGCAGTCGGAGCGGCTGCAGCGGCCTCCCTAGCCAGCCGCTTCGGCCGAGGAAGGCTATATATGATCGCGCTAAGACTAATAGGAGCGGCGCATCGATGAAGAATATTTCAAAATCGATTTGTTTTTGCGCTGAATAAACGGTTAAAGTTTCGCAAAAATCGTGTGTGCCAGAATCGTATTATTTAAAAACTAGCAACCCGCCCTCGCTTCGCTTCGGTTTCAATAGTCTTTCCTGCGTAGTTCCCGTTCCTGTGGGAATAACAGGGTGAAATATAGCCTAGTTTACTCCCTGATATTATAACTTTCCATTGGTGAAATAATTTTTGAAATCGATCAAGCCGTTTTGAAGATTACCCGGAACAAACAGACAGACAGAGACAGAAAATATATAAAGTGCATTTTAGGCATAGGTATAGTGCAAAAAACCCTGTGAGCATGAAAAAAGTCTGTTATTTTGACATTACAAACAGACCCTCCAATTTTATTTATTGGTACCTATAGATATAGATATTTTCACCTGCTACGTAAACAAAATCGCAGGTTAAAGTTAGCGTTAGCCCAAAGTAACTATTCCACGCGGACGAATTCGCGGGATGAAGCTAGTTACCTATAATTTAATTTTAATAGACGTAGTACAATTCAAACCATGTAAAATATAACTGTTTGTAGGATACATTAAGTATTACTTATATTCTTTCTCTAACCTCGTAAATTATATTCATACTTGTGTACCGATACCATTAATGGCCCTTGGGAGTTTAGCATAAGCAGAATTCAGATTCAACGACTACATTACCTTTGAAATCGGCTCTAATCCATCAAATAGCTGTAAAACACATTAAATATGCATATCTACATATACATATTTATTTATCATTTCGTAGATGAAAGCAATTTCATAGATGAGTTGACAGATCGTTCAAAAACCCATTTGTAAATTGATAATGGAACTGATCTAATCAGAGCTCTTTACATTATATCTTGGTCCAAGATTTCACACGATGGTAGATTATTAATTAGTTGGTAAAAAAACCAGAAAAAAATTAAGAAGCCGTAAATTTCTACATAGGGCTGTAAACGTAACTACTTAAATTATAATTACGTGCCTGTAATCTAGAATAACAGAAAGAATAAAATCACATTAGAATCATAGAATAGAAGCTCAATTCACGCATAAAATTTGAGGCATTTTAATTGGAGCCAGAAATGGCTCCCTACGCCGGATCGTGACGTAGTGTACAAGGTCACTGCGTACAAGGCAGCTCTATTGTATAGTGGTGTACCTGTGTAATCGCTTGCACGCATGTAGTATATTTGGCTTCACGTTTTTGATCGCTTAAGTACCGACACTACCCTTCTATACGCTATTATTCTAAAAGTAACCTTAATTTCCAGAAGTCTACAACGAACAAACCGGTATTAAGCAAAGTATGTTCAGTATATTTTTTTTATATAAACCTAACTAGGTAATGGATAACTAGCACTGTTACTTACATTTATTACTTACACAATTTATTAACAATATTCTGTAGTACTTTTTAAATTACAAAATCCGGAGCACAGAAATTTGTTTTGAATTAATTTTAACGTGGAAGTATTTATGGAAAGGCTTTGTGATTATGATCGACAACCTTTTTTGTGTCAAAAAGTGGTGGGGTAAACACTGTCTCGGGTAGAGTGCAAACAGCGTCTCGATTGCTTTCAGATATCGAAGAACTCGAATATCGAACACAAAAGTTTCACTTCTGCCGTGTGTCTTTATAACACGCCTACCCTGCTTCAATTTAATATTATTTCTTTCATGTATTATTTTATTTTAGAATAATCAATGCAAAATACAATATAATAACCATACATGCACCTTGTGTTCTCTCAATTAGGCAATCACGACTAATATTATTTTATAAATCATTGATACTAACAAGTCGCCCATATTTCGTTGTATTAAAAAATATATTAATAAACTTTACACTAAATAAATCAAAAAATTGGGTCAATAACGAATCTGTAACCAAATTAACAGATTTGCTTAATTTAATACAATTAAATACATAACATACAATTTAATACATAAAAGTGATGCTAGCTTTCCGTGTGGTGACGAATTAAGAATATATTTCACCACTCCCTATTTTGCCCGTGGATGTCGTAAAAGATAACTAAGGGACGCCTAATAATATTCACATAAGATCTGTGCAAGAGAAAGAAAATTCGAATTGAAACCCTGTACCAACATGTCTGACCAGCACGGTATAGTAGGTTAAATTCTCTCCCATTGTGGAGGAGGCCCGAACCCAACAGTGGGACTTATGTGGGCTGCGATGATGACGATGCTAGTTTTTATAATAGAATAATAGATATTCTATTCGTAAAGGAAGGAAAACTTTGAATAAATAACTAACCCGCCTGACTACTATACCAATTTCACTACCGTTGTGATCGAGATTCCAGCTCAGCATTAAGACGTATATGATGATGAAATTTAAAAAAGCTTTTTAATCGCACGACCACCATACTTTAAAATCATATTTCATACTTAACACCATTAATTACTCATTAATTGGTTACTCGTCACAATTAATCATTATCATTAAAATAATGCTACAGGGTGCAAGTCTTCTTTTTTTGTGGGTGAGTTACGGTCGGCGCACTCCTCGCCCGGCTCCGTCCGGGGGACAGAGGAGCGTAAGCACGCACACCCGTAACCCACCCATATAGCACGTCGCCTTCGTCGTTGGGCCGACCACCGGTGTAGAGTTCCTTGACTTCAGTGGTCGACCCGACGAATCATCCAGAGATCGGCGTCCCCTACCGGGACGCCGATCGCCGTAGCGAGGCTAACCTCTCCGCGGGTACCGGACTAAATCCTCGGTTCGGTCAGTACTTTGTATACGGGTTACGAAATACTACCTACTCTAATTGTCAAAAGTATCTACAGCATGAAGATCATTGAATAATAACCAGATGATCCTAAGTTCTATCCAAATACCCGTTCAAGACAAATAATAGATCAAAACTATCACTCAGTACTGAATCCCTACTAAGTTTTCAGTGTGATGAGAGTAAGAACATAATTCACCATTCCCTCTCTTCCCCGTGGGACGACGAATAATATGCTGATAGGTATCATGCAAGAGTTGAATAATTGGAAATAAAACCCCTATGCCAACACAAACAGACTTCCAGCGCGTTATATAAGTCAAATTCCTCAATGAAGATATAAGTCGATTGTAAAGGTTTTACAATTTTCTTAGAGTGATTCTGCTGGCGTTTTTACTTAATTTGCCACCTGCTTACATCATCTTTAGCTATTTTTACATGAGTAATTATAAATTACAAGTATATATGCTACATACAAAGTTACAACACAATTGAAAAGAATTGCATCAAAATGTAACAAAGCATTTAATCTTTGTTCTCTTTATTTTCTTTTCCTTAAATTGACTAAAAATATTGTGTCATTATTACATTCTCTTTTCTCGGTTATTATAGAAGTTTAAGAGACAGATAGGTCACATCACAGCTCATATACGCCCCACTGCTGGGCTCGAGCCTCCTCCACAATAGTAGGACTTGTCGGGCAGACTACGGAGGACAAGGCACTCGGTACCGGTGGTCGGCCTAACGATGAAGGCGTCGTGCTACGGTGGGTTATGGGATCGCGCGCCGTCCCTATGTCGCCCCGGACGGAGCCGGGTGACGGGTGCGCTTATCATAACCCACCCCAAGAAAAAAAACAATAGGAGGACCTACTATACCACGCTTGTCAGACGTGTTTGTATAGGGTTTATTTCGAGTTTTCCTTCTATTGTATAGAGGTTATATACATATTATATCCTTTAGTCCTCTTTAACGAGACCCACGGGCAAAAAAGAGAATGATAAATTGTATTCTTACTCCGTCACCAAACGGTAGATCACATAACTTAAAAAAAAATAAACACCCCTAAATATTTATAATTACCTGCAGTCAGAATTATCATCACCCTGCTCTTGTCGTAATTACATACTCAATATGTACTTTTGTACAGTACATATTACAAAAGTTATTGCCAATAGCTTTATGATCGAACGTCTGCCTAACGTCAACCCTCCATGGGTATGTAGTTGTTGACCAGATGGCATCAGATAGAGCTAGCTCTGGTCTATCTAAAGCTCTTCATCATCTTTTGACGAAGATGAGCAATATTAGTATATTTGTAGCTTCTCAATCTCTGGGCAGTGTTGTAGAAGACCGATTTCCTTTCCGTATTAGAGGAATGTCTGTCCTATAAATAATACTAACTGGTATTTTACAGGTACATCAGTATGTAACGGTGACAGCGGAGGTGGTATGGTGTTCCAAAGTAACGGGATATGGTATCTTCGAGGTCTAGTATCTTTGTCGGTAGCACGGCAGAATGAATACAGATGCGATCCATCACACTACGTAATATTCACTGATATTGCCAAACTCTTGCCATGGGTAAAACAAAATGTTTATGATTATTAATAATTAATTAATTATATAAAATTTTACAAGATTAACGCAATTATTATACAATGTATTTGAATAAAAAGATATTAAGAGATTGGCAAACTATTATTTTATCTTAGAATAATAACGTATAGAAGGATAATGTCAGTATTTCGAACGTTGGAAACATGAATCTAAAAATAGTACACAGTTACACACGTACACACGCATAATTATGAAATCAAATTTTGTTTGTATTAACATAAGTCGTCAAAATACTATTAAAAGTAATGTTAAAAACCTTTTTATGTTTTTGAAATGTGTTATGATACCTTTTGAATGCAAAAACCGTCATAATTACCTATATATTTTTTAAGAGTTGCGTACGTACGTGCAGTACAGTGACCTTGTATATTACGAAACGGTACCGGCGTAAGCTCTATTAGGCTCCAATTGAAATGCTTCAATTTTTGTGCGCGAACTTACCTTCTATACGTTATTATTCTAAGTGTTTTTTAAAGGTTATAAAATAAAAACTGATATAATTTCGCAGAATCAACTTTTAGTACAAATTATGTTAAGACCGTTTCTAGACAAGAAATGGTGTCGCCCTGGACAAGACGGAGGCCCTCTTGTTCCATGGGCGCCGTATGAGCCCTCCCATCGGCGTCTCGATCACCGTCCACTCGGTTGACATCAGCATCCGGGCCCATATGAGGTACTTGGGCCTGGTGCTCGACGGGCAATGGTGGTTCCGGGAGCATTTCCGCAGGCTCGCTCCACGGCTCGTCGGCGCGGCGTCCGCCCTATCGTGGCTTATGCCGAACGTGGGCGGACCGAGCGCTATGTGCCGACGGCTGTACGCGGGGGTCATCCGGTCGATGGCCCTGTACGGCGCACCGGTGTGGGCGGGTCCTTGACCGTCCGACTTAGGGCCCTTCTGTGGCGACCACAGAGGGTCATGGCGGTCAGAGCCATCCGCGGATACCGCACGGTGGTGACGGAGTCAGCGTGTCTATTGGCCGGGACTCCCCCGTGGACCTGGAAGCGGAAATGCTCGCCGAGTTGTATCAGCGGGTGTCGGGGGTGCGCGGGGAGGGCGGTGTTGTTTCCTTGAGGGAGCTCACCGCCTGGCGCGTTGACGCCCGCCGAGACGTCATTGCCCGTTGCGCAGTCCGGCTGGAGAGGCCTCGATTCGGGGTGCAAATCGTGGAGGCCTTCCGGCCGGTGCTGATGCAGTGTTTGGAAAGGCGGCACGGGGTGCTCTCCTTCCGACTAGTGCAGGTGTTGACGGGGCATGGGTGCTTCGCTAAATACCTGCACAAGGTCGTTAGGAGGGAGAGTACACCGTCCCGCCACCACTGCGATTGCGACGAGGACACGGCGCAGCATACGCTCGAGGCCTGCGCCGCTTGGGCCACGCAGCGCCGTGAACTCGTCGCAAACATCGGTGCCGACCTGACGCTGCCGGCCATCGCTAGGGCGATGGTCGACAGCGTCGGGAATTGGGACGCGGTCGCAGCCTTCTGCGAGACAGTGATCTCGCAGAAGGAAGCGGCGGATCGCCTGCGCGAGGAGCGCAGCCTCGATGAGGAGATCTGCCGCCGGTGAATGGGGCGGCGCAGGCGCAACTACCTGCGCCTCATGCCGCCCTAGCCGAGGCCGCGGGTGACGTGACCGGGGATTAGTCCGTCACCCGCCGAGAGGCCGACCGCGTGAGGAAAGACCGACGTCCTCCCCGAGAGGGGGACGTCGGTCGATGGGAGGGCACCCCAAGTAGGGGGTATTCCGTCGGGCCGACCACTGACGACAAGTTAACTCTGCTCCGGTGGTCGGCCCAATGACGAAGGCGACGTGGTTTTCGGGTGGGTTGCGGGAGTTGCGTGCTTAAGCCCCTCTGTCGCCCCGGACGCAGTGGTGCGGAGGCGCGCCGACCGCAGCCCACCCACAAAAAAAAAGGCAAGAAATGGTCTTTCGTTTTATTTTGGCAGCAGCGTGTTAGTTAAAATATAGAATACAGGAATCTTATATTTTACGCCGTATAATATTGTATTAATATAATTTAAACTACCACAATTTAAGAAACAAGAAAGTTATTTAAATGGAAACTATTATTTTTAGCGGGAACGTGAAACTGTCACATGACGGTCTTGTATTTTATATTCAATATTTTAGTGCCTTAACGTTTGATATAAATTATCTTTGTAATATGTTGCGTAAAAACTGCTGTAGTGTAGTGAATACGATATAAAAAATTATATACAAATGTTTTTGTTTGGCACCAAAATTCGCAAAAGATACCATTAATAGTGTGCTTGCTTCCTTTGTCGAAGACGACGATTTTACTCACTGACGGACAATGACTAAAATAAAGAATCTAAAGATTTGGAGAAACTCATAATTTGTGAAGAAAATCGTAACTCGACACTGACAACAACGGACTCGAATACTAGCTGATTGCCAAGGCAATAACGAAGAAATGTAAATCAGATTATATACAAATATTGTGACGTAGTGGCTGTTTCACCCTACATAGTTATACGATTCATTATATTGCATTTACAAATAAGAATTTACTAAATTGTATATTAAAAATAAGAAATCATGATATGATAAATTAATTACATTAATAAAGAGAACTTGCGTTCAATTTAGTGCAAACAGGGGTATCTAGCTTATGCTATTATTAGCATAAAAGATATTTAACACAATGTTTATGTGATTATTATTATAAAAAGTACTGCATAAAACAAATCCAATTCGTAAGTTTTAAAAAATTAAAACTAAGAACATAACGCTAGAACTACCGGAAGCGTAACTAAATAATTAATGGCCTTGATACAAAAAAGAATGGGGATCTTACTAAACTCCTCTTACTAAAAAATTGATTGTGTGGTTTTATGAAACCACGGTAAAAGTGAAACTATTTTTCGCATTACAAAAAATAGCAAGATTAAATACTTATAAAAACAAACAAATAGCGTGGAGCACTGACACAAATGAGTTAAATAGTCTATAGGTACACTACACGGTCAGCTGAGGCGAACCATAGGCGCCGCCATATTGGCCTCGGCTGATTTGTCGAGCGCTTTTCACTTTACCTCTACTCCGCGGCCGACCGTCACGCGACATGCAATAAATGGACGAAAAAGTTTGAGGCGATTTAATAAAAGTTTCACTTTAAAACCTAAAGTTTTATGAAATGAAAATGTAAATTTACATAAAGATGCAAAGCTATTTAATCATAAACGAAAACGTTCGAAAGAAAGCGGTAGTAATATTATTTTAGGTACTTAAAGATTAACGTTTATATTTTTCTTATTTAAAATTCAAAATAATACAAAGTTTTCTTTAAAAGATTTTGATGCCATAAAATTTTTATATATTTTCACAAATTATTATTTTAATAGACCTACTTTACTTATTGTTGTGACTCGCTAAATGTGATAAGTTAATCATTAGATTTGGCAACACTACACAATAAAAAATCAATCAATCAATTGGAAACGAAACAGAATTCTTCTCAAATTATAAACATAAGAGAAAACTTGTTGGGAATTCTGGATATATTCTTCCATTTTAAGGTTTTTTATTCAGTGTGCGAAGCCTCCGTCTAGCCCTTTGGCAATTACGCCAGGCAGCTAATTGACATTTTCACATTTTGAACGCCCATTCAGCTTAAAAAAAATATCCTATAGTAAAGCTTAAACAAAATTACTCTTTAATTTTGTTTAACAGACTAATAAATTATTTCAATAATGACACAATATGATGGCTCAACGTAATTTTACGTTTTGTTTGAATTTTGGTAATATTTATTTTGTTGTGTAATTATTCTGTTATAATATCGTATTTTTATCAATAACTAGATAAATATTTAAATTAAATAATTTTTAGTTACTTATTAATTATTATTAAGAAATTGGCGATGTATTGTTAGGTTTTGTGATATCTATGAAATATTTTAAAATGTATTTGTATTGTAATTGTACTTACTATTGTACTTACCTATACTACAATAAATAAAACACTTATTTGTTTTTATATATTTTTTTTTATATATGTATGTCAATTGCCGGTATTTTGGCGGGAAAGTGAACATTAATGTTATAAATGTAGGATATATTTCAGTGTCGTTGGGCCGACCATCGGAGCAGGTGACTTGACGTCAGTGATCGTCCCGACGGAATACCCCCTGAGGAGTTCCCTCTGCTCGACCGACGTCCCCCCCCCCCCTCGGGGAGGACGTCGGTTAAATAAAGGAACCTATGACTCTTATCCTTAGTAATTCTTTAATCCTATTTCTTATCCTAATATCAACACGTTGAACGCCAAGGGGGTCACAAATTATAAAAATGTCGCCCACATGGTGTTCCCCATGGCGATCAACGTGTTAATTCTTAGCTGATACCAAAAGCGTAGGTGCGTCTCATTAATCAAAAAGTTAACTTCGTTAATCGTTAATTAAAATGTTAACTTCGATAATCGTTAAAGCGTTAAATATGCGAAAATTTAACGCAAGTTATAGTTACCGTTAAAAGTTAACTATTTAAAATTTACACTGCTTTTAGGTTGAGAAAAATAGATAAATTCTACAGCATATAGCAGCATTATGTTGGCATGCATCTGTCCACACTAGCTTGCGACACGCCACTGCCACTAACTGGGATACCAAAAGATTCACTAATGCTTTGCGACGCTTTTTGACGTAATAACCAGGTGGAGGTGAGAACATGTCACTTCTGCTATTATCATAATCTACAATGGATGAATTCACAGCAATTGAATAAGCTCGGTATCAGTTTCTTTTTTCGCGTCGCGCGGCGGCAAGCAGTTTAGTCTTGTTTAACGAGGTGGCCGCCTGGTGGGACGACGTCCACCGTGATGTCATTGTCCGTTGGGTAGTCTGGTTGGAGGAGACTGGATCCGATGCTCGGGCCATCGAAGCTTATGCTGATGCAGTGATCGTGTTGGCGGCACGGGATGCTTCCCTTCCGACTGATGCAGATATTGACAGGGCATGGTAACTTCGCCGAGTATCTGCACACTTTCGTGAGGAAGGAGAGTACACCGTCCTGCCACCATTGCGATGAAGACACGGCATAGTACACACACGTGTGCCGCGTCGACAGAGCAGCACCTTGAAATCTTCGCAATCAATGGTACCGACCTGAAACTGCGGACTATCGCTAGGACGATGCTCGACGGCGTCAGGAACTAGGACGCGGTCGTCGCCTTCCGTGTGGTAGTTGTGTCATGGACAGAGGGGGACGGATCGTGCGAGGGAGGAACTCCTCTATGACACGATCCACCGCCGCGCCGGTGACTTGGGCGACGCAGGCGTCGTGAAACTTACGAGCGTGGCGTAGCGCGTAATTTAAACAAACAAAATGACAGCGCGTCAACAAACGACTAATGTAACGGACTAAAGTTAACGGAAGTTCAACTTAACGGAAGTTAACAAGAGCGTTAACATCTTTTGAAGTTAACTTAAAAGTTAATCCGTTAATCAAATTTTTAACTTCGTTAATTACGATTAACGGATTTACGAGTTAATGGCCACCTTTGACCAAAAGATATATCGTAAAATCCAATTGTGAACAGATACCATCATAAAACGGAAGGCAAATATAACATTTACTCCTATCAGCCCGATTTGCCAGTATTTGTAGGCTAATTTCCCTGATCGAGAGCCTCCTGTCGTGACCAAATGACACGTATATGGAATGACAAGAAAAAGAATATTAATTTAACAATCTATTCTATTCAAATAATTTGTCACACATAAACCTCGCGAGGAAACTTACATACCTATTGTCATTTTTTACATTGTACCTTAAATTACCACCGCATCCCAACGCGACTGCACTGAGAAAATCTAGCAAGAAACTCGGCGAGCTTCGGGTTTATCTATTTTTTATTTATTCACTAATTTCTTTTAAATAAAATTACATACAACATGCCTATTAACAGCTCCAGTGTGATAGCCTTTAAAACATGATATAATATAATTTTTAAATGAAAAACATTATGGCTGGACCAGATCCCGCAAACAACACTCGATCACGAGTTAACCACTAGAGCAGCCATCAGTCCCTTCAACCATAATGGAAGGAAGTGAGCGACTATTAGAAGACCGAATATATCATGATTATAAATTATTACACTTTCCTGTGTGGTAACGGAATAAGAAGACAATGCACCACTCCCTATCTTACCCGTGGATGTCGCAAAAGACGACTAAGGGATTAAATATGTATATTTATGTCCAACATGTCTGACCAGCATGGTATGATAGGTCAATTTCTCTCCTATTGGGGAGGAGGTTCGACCCCAGCAGTGGTACCATTATGAGCTGAGACGAAATAAATTATTACATAAAGACTTTACAATGTTGAAAAAACTAAATATATATCTAAAGACTCCAGTGGTTAGACGGAGGGATACCGCTTTTTTATAGCAGACTATGGTGTGGTCACCATGGTAGGGACATCATGGCCCAATTCGTTCAGAGCGACGGAAGGGCGGCGTAATGGTGCCGATTCCTTGACGTCGGTGGCATACTGACTATCGCCTACTAATGTTTTGAGTTATGCACAATACTGCACTATGCAATTAAATCGCACATTACGTAGGTCCTACTTAACACAGACAGCATCACACTCTGTATTGATTGCTACTGCGAATTTACTAACGGCAAAGTCCAAAAGGGCTTGTTGGATATCGAACTATAAACGTAGTCAATCTAAAAAAATACTTTGTAAATCATCATTATTACGCTGCTCTTATATCAATTACTTGGGGTCGAGATATTGCTAAATTATTAACAATACTTTTATGACCGGCCACCTGTGTGATGTCAACCCTGCTGGGTGGACCATATAGCATCAGATATCCAGCCCAAGTAAAAATATTAGTCGTCTTTTACGACACCCACGAGCAATGTAAGGGTTGGTGGTATACATATTCTTCCGTCGGTGTGTTATGACTAAACTCCTAAACGGCTGAAGCAATTTTGATTTTTTATTATGTGTATTCCAGTGGGTTCGAGAATGGTTTAGATTAATAATTGGACCCGGTAAGTGGCGCTGCAAACGATTTCAAGGAGAAAACGTGTTATTTTTTTAGATTTGAGCAGATCAGCGTGTGTTGGGTTATCTCAGCTCATATAAGTCCCACTGTTGGGCTCGATTCGCCGCCATAATAGGAGGGAAATTGACCTACTATACCACGCTGATCAGACGTTGCATAGGGTTTTCCTTCGAGTTTTCCTTCTCTTGCAAAGATGTTACATGCATATTTCATCCTTTAAGTCATCTTTACCGACACCCACAGGCAAAATAGGGTGTGGTGAATTGTATTATTACTCCGTCACCACGCGAATGTATTGGGTCATCTAGTAATAAATATAAAGCGATTTTGAATAGCTTTTTTATTAAGCTAGCGAACATTGCCTCTGCAAATTAGACTATCCACTGATCATAAAGCGCTTGCATATAGTACTTGAATATACTCCGCGGGTGACGTGACCGGGGATTAGTCCGTCACCCACCGAGAGGCCGACCGCGTGAGGAAAGACCAACGTCCTCCCCGATGGGGGGACGTCGGTCGATGGGATGGTACCCCAATAGGGGGTATTCCGTCGGGCCGACTACTGATGTCAAGTAACCCTGCTCCGGTGGTCAGCCCAACGACGAAGGCGACGTGGTTTTCGGGTGGGTTGCGGGTGTTGCGTGCTTACGCCCCTCTGTCGCCCCGGACGGAGTGGTGCGAGGAGCGCGCCGACCGAGGCCCACACCAAAAAAAAATAAATAAATAAAGTACTTGAATATACTTATCCAATAGTCTCTGCTTGCGATAGTTATTTGAAGTGGGTTTCTCCCTTCATTCCGATATGGATGAAATAAGTCAGGATGCTTTAACAAGTAATTATAAATGTGATTGAATACCGAATGTAGTACCTGGTTCAAGCAGAGTACTCTATCTGCCTGCTTTCAGTGTGATGACGAGGTAAGAATACATTTCACCACAACATTTCTTGCTTGAATCTGTCGTACAAGTCGACTAAGGGATATAATTAGCTGTACAGATGGCTTAGTGATTAAGATACTAACCTACAGTGCCAGGTATCGGAGGTTCGAAGCCAATACTGCGCGATCCACAAATTGTTGTTCTGAGTCTGGCTGTAATTTGTGTACGTTAGTTATGTTTGTAAAGTCCCCCGCAACATAAGGATTATTTCTTCAGTGATTCCTCAGATTTTTTAAAGGCAACGCTCCAGTTGCCTTTAAAAAAAATATGCAGATGATATCTATGCAAGACAAAGAAAACTCTAAATATAACCCTATACCAATCCACACTAAGCCACCCACCACCACCGTGATGTAGTAGGTCAATTGCCTTCATATTGCAGAGGAAGCTAGGGCCCAGTAGTAGAACGAATATGAGCCGAGATGATGTTAAAGACAATCATATTTAGAAGGCTTACAATAGTAACGTATAGAAGGATAGATAGTGTCGCTACTTCGAGCGATCAAAAACATGAAGCAAATGCGCTCAGGCGATTACACATGTACACCACTAAACAAATTATGAAATTAAATTTTGTTTTTATTAACATAAATCGTCGAGATACTTTTAAAAGTAATGTTAAAAACCTTTTATGTTTTTCAAATGTGTTGACACCATTTGAATGCACAAACCGTCATAATTATCTATTTATTTTTTAAGTGTAAAAAGTACCTTGTCTCACAAGGTCACTGTAGTGACCTTGTACACTACTGAACGGTCCGTCGTAAGCTCCATTAGGCTCCAATTGAAATGCTTCACTTTTTGTGCGCGGACTTACCCTCTATACATTATTATTCTAAGTTACTCTATGCATTATTGTTCTAAGTTACTCTATATATTATTATTCTAAGAAGACCTATTAGGCACTACCTACTAACATCCCACCGGGCTGGCCACGGGCGACAAGGAACTCGGTACCGGTGGTCGGCCCAATGACGAAGGAGGGTATTCAGTGGGTTATGGAGCCGCGCGCTGCCCTTTTGTCACTGCAGACGGAACGGATGACGTGAGCGCTGACCATAGACCACTCAAGAAAAGGGACTACTAACATACTATACTATAATGATTTCTGATGTTTAAGCAAATATTACACATCTATACCAATAAATAAAATTGGAGTGTCTGTTTGTAATGTCAAAATAATAGACTTTTTTCATGCTCACACGGTTATTTGCACGACACCTATGCCTAAAATACAGATTAAAAATTTTTTGTTTGTCTGTCTGTTTGTTCCGAGTAATCTATACCAATAAATAAAATTGGAGTGTCTGTTTGTAATGTCAAAATAATAGGCTTTTTTCATGCTCACACGGTTATTTGCACGACACCTATGCCTAAAATACAGATTAAAAATGTTTTGTTTGTCTGTCTGTTTGTTCCGAGTAATCTATACCAATAAATAAAATTGGAGTGTCTGTTTTTAATGTCAAAATAATAGGCTTTTTTCATGCTCACACGGTTAACACCTATGCCTAAAATAGCAATTAAAAAAATTTTGTCTGTCTGTCTGTTTGTTCCGGGTAATCTTCAAAACGGCTGGACCGATTTCAAAATTTCTTTCACCAATGGAAAGCTATAATATCAGGGAGTAACCTAGGCTATATTTTATCCCGGTATTCCCACGGGAACGGAAACTACGCGAGTAAAACGACTAAAACTGAAGCGAGGGTGGGTTGCTAGTCTATATCAATAAATAAAATTGGAGTGTCTGTTTGTAATGTCAAAATAATAGGTTTTTTTCATGCTCACAGGGTTATTTGCACGACACCTATGCCTAAAATAGCAATTAAAAATTTTTTGTCTGTCTGTCTGTCTGTCTGTTTGTTCCGGGTAATCTTCAAAACGGCTGGACCGATTTCAAAAATTCTTTCACCAATGGAAAGCTATAATACCAGGGCGTAAATTAGGCTATATTTTATCCCGGTATTCCCACGGGAACGGGAACTACGCGGGTAAAACGACTATAACCTATAACGGCGGGTTGCTAGTTTTAAATAAAACTACTTTACAGATTTTATCGCGTTTGTATTTGATTTTTGATTGCCTGCCGTTTCGAATACTTTGCAGCGTTCATGGTCATGAGCGGACTAAGTCTAGACTAAGACTAAGTCCACCTGTGACTATGAACGATAAAATCCGTAAAGTAGTTTTATTTAAAACACTATACTATATTCACTAGCGACCACAACTCACTTTAAAATGACTTAGCTGCTGCCCGCGACTTCGTCCGCGTGGAATGTTTACTTGGGGCTAACTTTAACCCACGATTTTGTTTACGTAGAAAGTGATTTTTTTTTTAAATAATACTATTCTTTCGTACATATATGATAATTTTTGCGATACTAACTGTTTACGTAGCGCACATAGCGGCGGCTCTCACAAGGAAAAAACCACGATTTTTAATCATTCTTCATTTCTGCTCCGCTCCTATTGCTCTTAGCATGATGATATAGCGTGTGACCGATTTCGAGGCCTCCCTCACCGTTATGGAGGCCTCGTTACGGCGAATGGCATCGCGCCAGGTCTTCGTCTTGGGGGACTTCAACGCCAAGTCCGTGGCGTGGGGGTCCCCCCGGACGAACGACCGACCGAGGACGGGTGATCGAGGAGTGGGCGGCGGCACTGGGCCTCTGTTTGCTGAACAGGGGCTCGGTGCATACGTGCGTGCGACAACGGGGCGGGTTGATAGTGGACCTTTCGTTCGCTTGCCCCGTGGTCGCCGCACGCGTGGGGAACTGGCGCGTCGTGGAGGAGGTGGAGACCTTGTCGGACCACCGGTATATCCGGATGGAGGTCTCCCCGGCAATCCCGACGCCTAGCAGGGGTCACGGGGCGGATGGACGTCCTGCGTTCCTGCGATGGGCTGTGGGTCGCTTAGACCGGGAGCAGCTGGCGGAGACAGCCATCGTTTACTCGTGGCTGTCCTCTGCCAACCAGTCGGACGGGGTGGACGCCGAGGCTGGCCGCATCCGCAGTGCGTTGACGCAGATCTGCGATGCGGCCATGCCCCGGGTACGGCGTCTGCCCCCGAGGAGGTCCATTGGTGGTCCCGGGAGCTGGCGGATCTCCAGGCCGCGTGCATTCGCACCCGGAGGGCCTACACCCACAGCCGGCGGCGCCAACGCGACGCGGAGCGGGAGGCCTTGCTGTATGAGGGCTACCGCAATGCGCGGTCGGCCTTCAGGCTGGCCGTCCGCTCCGCTAAGGACGTCAGTCGGCAGGAGATGCTGGACGGTCTCGACCGTGATCCCTGGGGACGTCCCTATCGCGCGGTGCTGAATAAGCTCCGCGCGCAGGGCCCTCCCCTCACCGAGACTCTCCAGCCCAGCCTTCTCACCCGGGTCGTCGAGGACCTGTTCCCGCGGCGGGCAGAGCACACGCCCCCGGTCATGGTTCCGCCAGACACTGACCGGGAGGCCGACGACGACAGTGTTCCGCCCATCACGGAACCCGAGATGGGAGTGGCGGTGGCGCGCATGTGCGCAAAGTCCACCGCCCCCGGGCCCGACGGTGTTCCAAACCGTGTGCTGGGCCTGGTCCTCGACCACCTGGGTCCCCGCCTCAGGGAGCTGTTCGACGCGTGTTTAGCGTCCAGACGGTTCCCTGGGTGCTGGAAGGAGGGAAGGCTGGTGCTCCTGCCGAAGCCGGGACGGTCTCCGGGGTCGCCTTCGGCCTACAGGCCTATCGTGCTGCTCGGTGACACGGGCAAGCTACTGGAAAGGGTGGTAGCTGCCCGCATCGAGCGGCAGCTCGTCGGCACGGGGCCCAATCTGTCGGACGCCCAGTTTGGGTTTAGGAGGGGTCATTCGACGATCGCGGCTCTGTTGCGCCTGAGGGCCGTGGCGACTGAGGCCGTCACTGGTGGGGGAGTGTTGTTGGCGGTGTCCCTAGACATCGCCAACGCATTCAATAGTCTGCCATTCAGCTGCATCAGGGAGGCGCTCCGGTATCACGGAGTGCCAGCTTATCTGAGGCGGCTAGTGGCAGACTATTTGGTGGGGCGCAGCGTCCTCTGCACCAACCGAGCAGGGGACGTTGTGCGAACGCCCATGACGTGCGGTGTCCCACAGGGGTCAGTCCTCGGACCCACCCTGTGGAACATCGGCTACGACTGGGCGTTGCGGGGGAGCCTCCCGCCCGGGCTGGGCGTGATTTGTTACGCCGACGACACTCTCGTCACAGCCCGCGGTGGGACGCTAGAAGAGGCGGTAAGCCTGGCGACCTACGGCACCGAAGAGGTCGTCAGGCGGATCGAGGCGCTGGGGTTGAGGGTCGCCCTGGATAAGACGGAGGCCCTCTTGTTCCATGGGCGCCGTATGAGCCCTCTCATCGGCGTCTCGATCACCGTCCTTTCGGTTGACATCAGCATCCGGGCCCATATGAGGTACTTGGGCCTGGTGCTCGACGGGCAATAGTGGTTCCGGGAGCATTTCCGCTGGCTCGCTCCACGGCTCGTCGGCGCGGCGTCCGCCCTATCGTGGCTCATGCCGAACGTGGGCGGACCGAGCGCTACGTGCCGACGGCTGTACGCGGGGGTCATCCGGTCGATGGCCCTGTACGGCGCACCGGTGTGGGCGGGGTCCTTGACCGTCCGACTTAGGGCTCTTCTGTGGCGACCACAGAGGGTCATGGTGGTCAGGGCCATCCGCGGATACCGCACGGTGGCGACGGAGTCTGCGTGCCTATTGGCCGGGACTCCCCCGTGGGACCTGGAGGCGGAAATGCTCGCCGAGTTGTATCGGCGGGTGTCGGGGGTGCGCGGGGAGGGCGGTGTTGTTTCCTTGAGGGAGCTCACCGCCTGGCGCGTCGACGCCCGCCGAGACGTCATTGCCCGTTGCGCAGTCCGGCTGGAGAGGCCTCGGTTCGGGGTGCGAATCGTGGAGGCCTTCCGGCCGGTGCTGATGCAATGTTTGGAAAGGCGGCACGGGGTGCTCTCCTTCCGACTAGACTACTAGTGACTAGTAGTAGTACTTCCGACTAGTGCAGGTGTTGATGGGGCATGGGAGCTTCGCCAAATACCGGCACAAGGTCGTAAGGAGGGAGAGTACACCGTCCTGCCACCACTGCAATTGCGACGAGGACACGGCGCAGCATACGCTCGAGGCCTGCGCCGCTTGGGCCACGCAGCGCCGTGAACTCGTCGCAATCATCGGTGCCGACCTGACGCTGCCGGCCATCGCTAGGGCGATGGTCGACAGCGTCGGGAATTGGGACGCGGTCGCAGCCTTCTGCGAGGAACGCCTGCGCGAGGAGCGCAGCCTCGATGAGGAGATCCGCCGCCGGCGAATGGGGCGGCGCAGGCGCAACTACCTGCGCCTCATGCCGCCCTAGCCGAGGCCGCGGGTGACGTGACCGGGGATTAGTCCGTCACCCGCCGAGAGGCCGACCGCGTGAGGAAAGACCGACGTCCTCCCCGAGAGGGGGACGTCGGTCGATGGGAGGGCACCCCAAGTAGGGGGTATTCCGTCGGGCCGACCACTGACGACAAGTTAACTCTGCTCCGGTGGTCGGCCCAACGACGAAGGCGACGTGGTTTTCGGGTGGGTTGCGGGAGTTGCGTGCTTAAGCCCCTCTGTCGCCCCGGACGGAGTGGTGCGGAGGCGCGCCGACCGCAGCCCACCCACAAAAAAAAAAGGCAAGAAATGGTCTTTCGTTTTATTTTGGCAGCAGCGTGTTAGTTAAAATATAGAATACAGGAATCTTATATTTTACGCCGTATAATATTGTATTAATATAATTTAAACTACCACAATTTAAGAAACAAGAAAGTTATTTAAATGGAAACTATTATTTTTAGCGGGAACGTGAAACTGTCACATGACGGTCTTGTATTTTATATTCAATATTTTAGTGCCTTAACGTTTGATATAAATTATCTTTGTAATATGTTGCGTAAAAACTGCTGTAGTGTAGTGAATACGATATAAAAAATTATATACAAATGTTTTTGTTTGGCACCAAAATTCGCAAAAGATACCATTAATAGTGTGCTTGCTTCCTTTGTCGAAGACGACGATTTTACTCACTGACGGACAATGACTAAAATAAAGAATCTAAAGATTTGGAGAAACTCATAATTTGTGAAGAAAATCGTAACTCGACACTGACAACAACGGACTCGAATACTAGCTGATTGCCAAGGCAATAACGAAGAAATGTAAATCAGATTATATACAAATATTGTGACGTAGTGGCTGTTTCACCCTACATAGTTATACGATTCATTATATTGCATTTACAAATAAGAATTTACTAAATTGTATATTAAAAATAAGAAATCATGATATGATAAATTAATTACATTAATAAAGAGAACTTGCGTTCAATTTAGTGCAAACAGGGGTATCTAGCTTATGCTATTATTAGCATAAAAGATATTTAACACAATGTTTATGTGATTATTATTATAAAAAGTACTGCATAAAACAAATCCAATTCGTAAGTTTTAAAAAATTAAAACTAAGAACATAACGCTAGAACTACCGGAAGCGTAACTAAATAATTAATGGCCTTGATACAAAAAAGAATGGGGATCTTACTAAACTCCTCTTACTAAAAAATTGATTGTGTGGTTTTATGAAACCACGGTAAAAGTGAAACTATTTTTCGCATTACAAAAAATAGCAAGATTAAATACTTATAAAAACAAACAAATAGCGTGGAGCACTGACACAAATGAGTTAAATAGTCTATAGGTACACTACACGGTCAGCTGAGGCGAACCATAGGCGCCGCCATATTGGCCTCGGCTGATTTGTCGAGCGCTTTTCACTTTACCTCTACTCCGCGGCCGACCGTCACGCGACATGCAATAAATGGACGAAAAAGTTTGAGGCGATTTAATAAAAGTTTCACTTTAAAACCTAAAGTTTTATGAAATGAAAATGTAAATTTACATAAAGATGCAAAGCTATTTAATCATAAACGAAAACGTTCGAAAGAAAGCGGTAGTAATATTATTTTAGGTACTTAAAGATTAACGTTTATATTTTTCTTATTTAAAATTCAAAATAATACAAAGTTTTCTTTAAAAGATTTTGATGCCATAAAATTTTTATATATTTTCACAAATTATTATTTTAATAGACCTACTTTACTTATTGTTGTGACTCGCTAAATGTGATAAGTTAATCATTAGATTTGGCAACACTACACAATAAAAAATCAATCAATCAATTGGAAACGAAACAGAATTCTTCTCAAATTATAAACATAAGAGAAAACTTGTTGGGAATTCTGGATATATTCTTCCATTTTAAGGTTTTTTATTCAGTGTGCGAAGCCTCCGTCTAGCCCTTTGGCAATTACGCCAGGCAGCTAATTGACATTTTCACATTTTGAACGCCCATTCAGCTTAAAAAAAATATCCTATAGTAAAGCTTAAACAAAATTACTCTTTAATTTTGTTTAACAGACTAATAAATTATTTCAATAATGACACAATATGATGGCTCAACGTAATTTTACGTTTTGTTTGAATTTTGGTAATATTTATTTTGTTGTGTAATTATTCTGTTATAATATCGTATTTTTATCAATAACTAGATAAATATTTAAATTAAATAATTTTTAGTTACTTATTAATTATTATTAAGAAATTGGCGATGTATTGTTAGGTTTTGTGATATCTATGAAATATTTTAAAATGTATTTGTATTGTAATTGTACTTACTATTGTACTTACCTATACTACAATAAATAAAACACTTATTTGTTTTTATATATTTTTTTTTATATATGTATGTCAATTGCCGGTATTTTGGCGGGAAAGTGAACATTAATGTTATAAATGTAGGATATATTTCAGTGTCGTTGGGCCGACCATCGGAGCAGGTGACTTGACGTCAGTGATCGTCCCGACGGAATACCCCCTGAGGAGTTCCCTCTGCTCGACCGACGTCCCCCCCCCCCCTCGGGGAGGACGTCGGTTAAATAAAGGAACCTATGACTCTTATCCTTAGTAATTCTTTAATCCTATTTCTTATCCTAATATCAACACGTTGAACGCCAAGGGGGTCACAAATTATAAAAATGTCGCCCACATGGTGTTCCCCATGGCGATCAACGTGTTAATTCTTAGCTGATACCAAAAGCGTAGGTGCGTCTCATTAATCAAAAAGTTAACTTCGTTAATCGTTAATTAAAATGTTAACTTCGATAATCGTTAAAGCGTTAAATATGCGAAAATTTAACGCAAGTTATAGTTACCGTTAAAAGTTAACTATTTAAAATTTACACTGCTTTTAGGTTGAGAAAAATAGATAAATTCTACAGCATATAGCAGCATTATGTTGGCATGCATCTGTCCACACTAGCTTGCGACACGCCACTGCCACTAACTGGGATACCAAAAGATTCACTAATGCTTTGCGACGCTTTTTGACGTAATAACCAGGTGGAGGTGAGAACATGTCACTTCTGCTATTATCATAATCTACAATGGATGAATTCACAGCAATTGAATAAGCTCGGTATCAGTTTCTTTTTTCGCGTCGCGCGGCGGCAAGCAGTTTAGTCTTGTTTAGCGAGGTGGCCGCCTGGTGGGACGACGTCCACCGTGATGTCATTGTCCGTTGGGTAGTCTGGTTGGAGGAGACTGGATCCGATGCTCGGGCCATCGAAGCTTATGCTGATGCAGTGATCGTGTTGGCGGCACGGGATGCTTCCCTTCCGACTGATGCAGATATTGACAGGGCATGGTAACTTCGCCGAGTATCTGCACACTTTCGTGAGGAAGGAGAGTACACCGTCCTGCCACCATTGCGATGAAGACACGGCATAGTACACACACGTGTGCCGCGTCGACAGAGCAGCACCTTGAAATCTTCGCAATCAATGGTACCGACCTGAAACTGCGGACTATCGCTAGGACGATGCTCGACGGCGTCAGGAACTAGGACGCGGTCGTCGCCTTCCGTGTGGTAGTTGTGTCATGGACAGAGGGGGACGGATCGTGCGAGGGAGGAACTCCTCTATGACACGATCCACCGCCGCGCCGGTGACTTGGGCGACGCAGGCGTCGTGAAACTTACGAGCGTGGCGTAGCGCGTAATTTAAACAAACAAAATGACAGCGCGTCAACAAACGACTAATGTAACGGACTAAAGTTAACGGAAGTTCAACTTAACGGAAGTTAACAAGAGCGTTAACATCTTTTGAAGTTAACTTAAAAGTTAATCCGTTAATCAAATTTTTAACTTCGTTAATTACGATTAACGGATTTACGAGTTAATGGCCACCTTTGACCAAAAGATATATCGTAAAATCCAATTGTGAACAGATACCATCATAAAACGGAAGGCAAATATAACATTTACTCCTATCAGCCCGATTTGCCAGTATTTGTAGGCTAATTTCCCTGATCGAGAGCCTCCTGTCGTGACCAAATGACACGTATATGGAATGACAAGAAAAAGAATATTAATTTAACAATCTATTCTATTCAAATAATTTGTCACACATAAACCTCGCGAGGAAACTTACATACCTATTGTCATTTTTTACATTGTACCTTAAATTACCACCGCATCCCAACGCGACTGCACTGAGAAAATCTAGCAAGAAACTCGGCGAGCTTCGGGTTTATCTATTTTTTATTTATTCACTAATTTCTTTTAAATAAAATTACATACAACATGCCTATTAACAGCTCCAGTGTGATAGCCTTTAAAACATGATATAATATAATTTTTAAATGAAAAACATTATGGCTGGACCAGATCCCGCAAACAACACTCGATCACGAGTTAACCACTAGAGCAGCCATCAGTCCCTTCAACCATAATGGAAGGAAGTGAGCGACTATTAGAAGACCGAATATATCATGATTATAAATTATTACACTTTCCTGTGTGGTAACGGAATAAGAAGACAATGCACCACTCCCTATCTTACCCGTGGATGTCGCAAAAGACGACTAAGGGATTAAATATGTATATTTATGTCCAACATGTCTGACCAGCATGGTATGATAGGTCAATTTCTCTCCTATTGGGGAGGAGGTTCGACCCCAGCAGTGGTACCATTATGAGCTGAGACGAAATAAATTATTACATAAAGACTTTACAATGTTGAAAAAACTAAATATATATCTAAAGACTCCAGTGGTTAGACGGAGGGATACCGCTTTTTTATAGCAGACTATGGTGTGGTCACCATGGTAGGGACATCATGGCCCAATTCGTTCAGAGCGACGGAAGGGCGGCGTAATGGTGCCGATTCCTTGACGTCGGTGGCATACTGACTATCGCCTACTAATGTTTTGAGTTATGCACAATACTGCACTATGCAATTAAATCGCACATTACGTAGGTCCTACTTAACACAGACAGCATCACACTCTGTATTGATTGCTACTGCGAATTTACTAACGGCAAAGTCCAAAAGGGCTTGTTGGATATCGAACTATAAACGTAGTCAATCTAAAAAAATACTTTGTAAATCATCATTATTACGCTGCTCTTATATCAATTACTTGGGGTCGAGATATTGCTAAATTATTAACAATACTTTTATGACCGGCCACCTGTGTGATGTCAACCCTGCTGGGTGGACCATATAGCATCAGATATCCAGCCCAAGTAAAAATATTAGTCGTCTTTTACGACACCCACGAGCAATGTAAGGGTTGGTGGTATACATATTCTTCCGTCGGTGTGTTATGACTAAACTCCTAAACGGCTGAAGCAATTTTGATTTTTTATTATGTGTATTCCAGTGGGTTCGAGAATGGTTTAGATTAATAATTGGACCCGGTAAGTGGCGCTGCAAACGATTTCAAGGAGAAAACGTGTTATTTTTTTAGATTTGAGCAGATCAGCGTGTGTTGGGTTATCTCAGCTCATATAAGTCCCACTGTTGGGCTCGATTCGCCGCCATAATAGGAGGGAAATTGACCTACTATACCACGCTGATCAGACGTTGCATAGGGTTTTCCTTCGAGTTTTCCTTCTCTTGCAAAGATGTTACATGCATATTTCATCCTTTAAGTCATCTTTACCGACACCCACAGGCAAAATAGGGTGTGGTGAATTGTATTATTACTCCGTCACCACGCGAATGTATTGGGTCATCTAGTAATAAATATAAAGCGATTTTGAATAGCTTTTTTATTAAGCTAGCGAACATTGCCTCTGCAAATTAGACTATCCACTGATCATAAAGCGCTTGCATATAGTACTTGAATATACTCCGCGGGTGACGTGACCGGGGATTAGTCCGTCACCCACCGAGAGGCCGACCGCGTGAGGAAAGACCAACGTCCTCCCCGATGGGGGGACGTCGGTCGATGGGATGGTACCCCAATAGGGGGTATTCCGTCGGGCCGACTACTGATGTCAAGTAACCCTGCTCCGGTGGTCAGCCCAACGACGAAGGCGACGTGGTTTTCGGGTGGGTTGCGGGTGTTGCGTGCTTACGCCCCTCTGTCGCCCCGGACGGAGTGGTGCGAGGAGCGCGCCGACCGAGGCCCACACCAAAAAAAAATAAATAAATAAAGTACTTGAATATACTTATCCAATAGTCTCTGCTTGCGATAGTTATTTGAAGTGGGTTTCTCCCTTCATTCCGATATGGATGAAATAAGTCAGGATGCTTTAACAAGTAATTATAAATGTGATTGAATACCGAATGTAGTACCTGGTTCAAGCAGAGTACTCTATCTGCCTGCTTTCAGTGTGATGACGAGGTAAGAATACATTTCACCACAACATTTCTTGCTTGAATCTGTCGTACAAGTCGACTAAGGGATATAATTAGCTGTACAGATGGCTTAGTGATTAAGATACTAACCTACAGTGCCAGGTATCGGAGGTTCGAAGCCAATACTGCGCGATCCACAAATTGTTGTTCTGAGTCTGGCTGTAATTTGTGTACGTTAGTTATGTTTGTAAAGTCCCCCGCAACATAAGGATTATTTCTTCAGTGATTCCTCAGATTTTTTAAAGGCAACGCTCCAGTTGCCTTTAAAAAAAATATGCAGATGATATCTATGCAAGACAAAGAAAACTCTAAATATAACCCTATACCAATCCACACTAAGCCACCCACCACCACCGTGATGTAGTAGGTCAATTGCCTTCATATTGCAGAGGAAGCTAGGGCCCAGTAGTAGAACGAATATGAGCCGAGATGATGTTAAAGACAATCATATTTAGAAGGCTTACAATAGTAACGTATAGAAGGATAGATAGTGTCGCTACTTCGAGCGATCAAAAACATGAAGCAAATGCGCTCAGGCGATTACACATGTACACCACTAAACAAATTATGAAATTAAATTTTGTTTTTATTAACATAAATCGTCGAGATACTTTTAAAAGTAATGTTAAAAACCTTTTATGTTTTTCAAATGTGTTGACACCATTTGAATGCACAAACCGTCATAATTATCTATTTATTTTTTAAGTGTAAAAAGTACCTTGTCTCACAAGGTCACTGTAGTGACCTTGTACACTACTGAACGGTCCGTCGTAAGCTCCATTAGGCTCCAATTGAAATGCTTCACTTTTTGTGCGCGGACTTACCCTCTATACATTATTATTCTAAGTTACTCTATGCATTATTGTTCTAAGTTACTCTATATATTATTATTCTAAGAAGACCTATTAGGCACTACCTACTAACATCCCACCGGGCTGGCCACGGGCGACAAGGAACTCGGTACCGGTGGTCGGCCCAATGACGAAGGAGGGTATTCAGTGGGTTATGGAGCCGCGCGCTGCCCTTTTGTCACTGCAGACGGAACGGATGACGTGAGCGCTGACCATAGACCACTCAAGAAAAGGGACTACTAACATACTATACTATAATGATTTCTGATGTTTAAGCAAATATTACACATCTATACCAATAAATAAAATTGGAGTGTCTGTTTGTAATGTCAAAATAATAGACTTTTTTCATGCTCACACGGTTATTTGCACGACACCTATGCCTAAAATACAGATTAAAAATTTTTTGTTTGTCTGTCTGTTTGTTCCGAGTAATCTATACCAATAAATAAAATTGGAGTGTCTGTTTGTAATGTCAAAATAATAGGCTTTTTTCATGCTCACACGGTTATTTGCACGACACCTATGCCTAAAATACAGATTAAAAATGTTTTGTTTGTCTGTCTGTTTGTTCCGAGTAATCTATACCAATAAATAAAATTGGAGTGTCTGTTTTTAATGTCAAAATAATAGGCTTTTTTCATGCTCACACGGTTAACACCTATGCCTAAAATAGCAATTAAAAAAATTTTGTCTGTCTGTCTGTTTGTTCCGGGTAATCTTCAAAACGGCTGGACCGATTTCAAAATTTCTTTCACCAATGGAAAGCTATAATATCAGGGAGTAACCTAGGCTATATTTTATCCCGGTATTCCCACGGGAACGGAAACTACGCGAGTAAAACGACTAAAACTGAAGCGAGGGTGGGTTGCTAGTCTATATCAATAAATAAAATTGGAGTGTCTGTTTGTAATGTCAAAATAATAGGTTTTTTTCATGCTCACAGGGTTATTTGCACGACACCTATGCCTAAAATAGCAATTAAAAATTTTTTGTCTGTCTGTCTGTCTGTCTGTTTGTTCCGGGTAATCTTCAAAACGGCTGGACCGATTTCAAAAATTCTTTCACCAATGGAAAGCTATAATACCAGGGCGTAAATTAGGCTATATTTTATCCCGGTATTCCCACGGGAACGGGAACTACGCGGGTAAAACGACTATAACCTATAACCGAAGCGAAGCGAGGGCGGGTTGCTAGTTTTAAATAAAACTACTTTACAGATTTTATCGCGTTTGTATTTGATTTTTGATTGCCTGCCGTTTCGAATACTTTGCAGCGTTCATGGTCATGAGCGGACTAAGTCTAGACTAAGACTAAGTCCACCTGTGACTATGAACGATAAAATCCGTAAAGTAGTTTTATTTAAAACACTATACTATATTCACTAGCGACCACAACTCACTTTAAAATGACTTAGCTGCTGCCCGCGACTTCGTCCGCGTGGAATGTTTACTTGGGGCTAACTTTAACCCACGATTTTGTTTACGTAGAAAGTGATTTTTTTTTTAAATAATACTATTCTTTCGTACATATATGATAATTTTTGCGATACTAACTGTTTACGTAGCGCACATAGCGGCGGCTCTCACAAGGAAAAAACCACGATTTTTAATCATTCTTCATTTCTGCTCCGCTCCTATTGCTCTTAGCATGATGATATAGCGTGTGACCGATTTCGAGGCCTCCCTCACCGTTATGGAGGCCTCGTTACGGCGAATGGCATCGCGCCAGGTCTTCGTCTTGGGGGACTTCAACGCCAAGTCCGTGGCGTGGGGGTCCCCCCGGACGAACGACCGACCGAGGACGGGTGATCGAGGAGTGGGCGGCGGCACTGGGCCTCTGTTTGCTGAACAGGGGCTCGGTGCATACGTGCGTGCGACAACGGGGCGGGTTGATAGTGGACCTTTCGTTCGCTTGCCCCGTGGTCGCCGCACGCGTGGGGAACTGGCGCGTCGTGGAGGAGGTGGAGACCTTGTCGGACCACCGGTATATCCGGATGGAGGTCTCCCCGGCAATCCCGACGCCTAGCAGGGGTCACGGGGCGGATGGACGTCCTGCGTTCCTGCGATGGGCTGTGGGTCGCTTAGACCGGGAGCAGCTGGCGGAGACAGCCATCGTTTACTCGTGGCTGTCCTCTGCCAACCAGTCGGACGGGGTGGACGCCGAGGCTGGCCGCATCCGCAGTGCGTTGACGCAGATCTGCGATGCGGCCATGCCCCGGGTACGGCGTCTGCCCCCGAGGAGGTCCATTGGTGGTCCCGGGAGCTGGCGGATCTCCAGGCCGCGTGCATTCGCACCCGGAGGGCCTACACCCACAGCCGGCGGCGCCAACGCGACGCGGAGCGGGAGGCCTTGCTGTATGAGGGCTACCGCAATGCGCGGTCGGCCTTCAGGCTGGCCGTCCGCTCCGCTAAGGACGTCAGTCGGCAGGAGATGCTGGACGGTCTCGACCGTGATCCCTGGGGACGTCCCTATCGCGCGGTGCTGAATAAGCTCCGCGCGCAGGGTCCTCCCCTCACCGAGACTCTCCAGCCTAGCCTTCTCACCCGGGTCGTCGAGGACCTGTTCCCGCGGCGGGCAGAGCACACGCCCCCGGTCATGGTTCCGCCAGACACTGACCGGGAGGCCGACGACGACAGTGTTCCGCCCATCACGGAACCCGAGATGGGAGTGGCGGTGGCGCGCATGTGCGCAAAGTCCACCGCCCCCGGGCCCGACGGTGTTCCAAACCGTGTGCTGGGCCTGGTCCTCGACCACCTGGGTCCCCGCCTCAGGGAGCTGTTCGACGCGTGTTTAGCGTCCAGACGGTTCCCTGGGTGCTGGAAGGAGGGAAGGCTGGTGCTCCTGCCGAAGCCGGGACGGTCTCCGGGGTCGCCTTCGGCCTACAGGCCTATCGTGCTGCTCGGTGACACGGGCAAGCTACTGGAAAGGGTGGTAGCTGCCCGCATCGAGCGGCAGCTCGTCGGCACGGGGCCCAATCTGTCGGACGCCCAGTTTGGGTTTAGGAGGGGTCATTCGACGATCGCGGCTCTGTTGCGCCTGAGGGCCGTGGCGACTGAGGCCGTCACTGGTGGGGGAGTGTTGTTGGCGGTGTCCCTAGACATCGCCAACGCATTCAATAGTCTGCCATTCAGCTGCATCAGGGAGGCGCTCCGGTATCACGGAGTGCCAGCTTATCTGAGGCGGCTAGTGGCAGACTATTTGGTGGGGCGCAGCGTCCTCTGCACCAACCGAGCAGGGGACGTTGTGCGAACGCCCATGACGTGCGGAGTCCCACAGGGGTCAGTCCTCGGACCCACCCTGTGGAACATCGGCTACGACTGGGCGTTGCGGGGGAGCCTCCCGCCCGGGCTGGGCGTGATTTGTTACGCCGACGACACTCTCGTCACAGCCCGCGGTGGGACGCTAGAAGAGGCGGTAAGCCTGGCGACCTACGGCACCGAAGAGGTCGTCAGGCGGATCGAGGCGCTGGGGTTGAGGGTCGCCCTGGATAAGACGGAGGCCCTCTTGTTCCATGGGCGCCGTATGAGCCCTCTCATCGGCGTCTCGATCACCGTCCTTTCGGTTGACATCAGCATCCGGGCCCATATGAGGTACTTGGGCCTGGTGCTCGACGGGCAATAGTGGTTCCGGGAGCATTTCCGCTGGCTCGCTCCACGGCTCGTCGGCGCGGCGTCCGCCCTATCGTGGCTTATGCCGAACGTGGGCGGACCGAGCGCTACGTGCCGACGGCTGTACGCGGGGGTCATCCGGTCGATGGCCCTGTACGGCGCACCGGTGTGGGCGGGGTCCTTGACCGTCCGACTTAGGGCTCTTCTGTGGCGACCACAGAGGGTCATGGTGGTCAGGGCCATCCGCGGATACCGCACGGTGGCGACGGAGTCTGCGTGCCTATTGGCCGGGACTCCCCCGTGGGACCTGGAGGCGGAAATGCTCGCCGAGTTGTATCGGCGGGTGTCGGGGGTGCGCGGGGAGGGCGGTGTTGTTTCCTTGAGGGAGCTCACCGCCTGGCGCGTCGACGCCCGCCGAGACGTCATTGCCCGTTGCGCAGTCCGGCTGGAGAGGCCTCGGTTCGGGGTGCGAATCGTGGAGGCCTTCCGGCCGGTGCTGATGCAATGTTTGGAAAGGCGGCACGGGGTGCTCTCCTTCCGACTAGACTACTAGTGACTAGTAGTAGTACTTCCGACTAGTGCAGGTGTTGATGGGGCATGGGAGCTTCGCCAAATACCGGCACAAGGTCGTAAGGAGGGAGAGTACACCGTCCTGCCACCACTGCAATTGCGACGAGGACACGGCGCAGCATACGCTCAAGGCCTGCGCCGCTTGGGCCACGCAGCGCCGTGAACTCGTCGCAATCATCGGTGCCGACCTGACGCTGCCGGCCATCGCTAGGGCGATGGTCGACAGCGTCGGGAATTGGGACGCGGTCGCAGCCTTCTGCGAGGAACGCCTGCGCGAGGAGCGCAGCCTCGATGAGGAGATCCGCCGCCGGCGAATGGGGCGGCGCAGGCGCAACTACCTGCACCTCATGCCGCCCTAGCCGAGGCCGCGGGTGACGTGACCGGGGATTAGTCCGTCACCCGCCGAGAGGCCGACCGCGTGAGGAAAGACCGACGTCCTCCCCGAGAGGGGGACGTCGGTCGATGGGAGGGTACCCCAAGTAGGGGGTATTCCGTCGGGCTGACCACTGACGACAAGTTAACTCTGCTCCGGTGGTCGGCCCAACGACGAAGGCTACGTGGTTTTCGGGTAGGTTGCAGGAGTTGCGTGCTTAAGCCCCTCTGTCGCCCTGGACGGAGTGGTGCGGAGGCGCGCCGACCGCAGCCCACCCAAAAAAAAAAAAGAAAAGCATGATGATATAGCCTTTCTTGATAAATGGGCTACCTGACACTGAAAGAATTATTCAAATCGGACCAACAGTTCCCGAGATTAGCCCGTTGAAACAAACAAACTTTTCAGCTTTATATATTAGTATATAGATATAGATCGATGATAGTGCCAGTTAATGAAATCCAGAATCTTACTAATATTATAAACGCAAAAGTTTGTATGTGAGGATGTGAAGATGTTTGTTGCTCTTCAACGCAAAAACTACAGAATGGATTTTGATGAAACTTCACAATAATATAGCTTACATATCAGAATAACACATAGGCTATAATTTATCCCAATATTCCCACGGGAAGAGGAACTGCGGGTGAAACTGCAGGGTGCTGCTAGTAACAAATAATTATTTCGTCATCCATTGCTGGGCTCGAGCCTCCTCCAAATTAGGAAGGAAACTGACCTACTATACCCCGCTTGTCAAATGCGTTGGTATAGGGTTTTATTTCGAGTTTTCCATCTCTTACATAGGTGTGATCTGCATATTATAATCGCTTACTCGTCTTTTACGATGCCCACAGGCTTTTTTTTGTATAGTTGTTAGCCGCAAATGGCTGTGACAACTTTACCCGAATTGTTGGGAAAGTGCTGAGGGCTCTCAACCCGATTGACAAAAAGCAATTGTTCTTATTTCGACTTTGCCGACTCTTGCATAAATATTATACACATATATATATATATATATATATATATATCCCTATATATCCCTAAACATAACTGGCAAAAATAAAGGCTCATTAAAAATAAGCAATTTGTTTATGCCATACTAGCTTCAGAGCAATATATTTTCGAGTAATACATATTTTATACTTATTTCCTTAATATTTTCGTAATAAAATCAAATAAAACAAAATTTATTATTATAACATTTATTATTATAACGTAATGTGGGATTTAAATGCATAGTGCAGTATTGTGCATAACTCAAAACATTAGTAGGCGATAGTCAGTATGCCACTGACGTCAAGGAATCGGCACCAGTACGTCGCCCTTCCGTCGCTCTGAACGAATTGGGCCATGATGTCCCTACCATGGTGACCACACCATAGTCTGCTATAAAAAAGCGGTATCCCTCCGTCTAACCACTGGAGTCTTTAGATATATATTTAGTTTTTTCAACATTGTAAAGTCATTGTAATAATTTATTTCGTCTCAGCTCATAATGGTACCACTGCTGGGGTCGAACCTCCTCCCCAATAGGAGGGAAACTGACCTATCATACCATGCTGGTCAGACATGTTGGTATAGGGTTTTAATTCAAGTTTTCCTTTTCTTGCATAGATATAAATATGCATATTTAATCCCTTAGTCGTCTTTTGCGACATCCACGGGTAAGATAGGGAGTGGTGCATTGTCTTCTTATTCCGTTACCACACAGGAAAGTGTAATAATTTATAATCATGATATATTCGGTCTTCTAATAGTCGCTCACTTCCTTCCATTATGGTTGAAGGGACTGATGGCTGCTCTAGTGGTTAACTCGTGATCGAGTGTTGTTTGCGGGATCTGGTCCAGCCATAATGTTTTTCATTTAAAAATTATATTATATCATGTTTTAAAGGCTATCACACTGGAGCTGTTAATAGGCATGTTGTATGTAATTTTATTTAAAAGAAATTAGTGAATAAATAAAAAATAGATAAACCCGAAGCTCGCCGAGTTTCTTGCTAGATTTTCTCAGTGCAGTCGCGTTGGGATGCGGTGGTAATTTAAGGTACAATGTAAAAAATGACAATAGGTATGTAAGTTCCCTCGCGAGGTTTATGTGTGACAAATTATTTGAATAGAATAGATTGTTAAATTAATATTCTTTTTCTTGTCATTCCATATACGTGTCATTTGGTCACGACAGGAGGCTCTCGATCAGGGAAATTAGCCTACAAATACTGGCAAATCGGGCTGATAGGAGTAAATGTTATATTTGCCTTCCGTTTTATGATGGTATCTGTTCACAATTGGATTTTACGATATATCTTTTGGTCAAAGGTGGCCATTAACTCGTAAATCCGTTAATCGTAATTAACGAAGTTAAAAATTTGATTAACGGATTAACTTTTAAGTTAACTTCAAAAGATGTTAACGCTCTTGTTAACTTCCGTTAAGTTGAACTTCCGTTAACTTTAGTCCGTTACATTAGTCGTTTGTTGACGCGCTGTCATTTTGTTTGTTTAAATTACGCGCTACGCCACGCTCGTAAGTTTCACGACGCCTGCGTCGCCCAAGTCACCGGCGCGGCGGTGGATCGTGTCATAGAGGAGTTCCTCCCTCGCACGATCCGTCCCCTTCTGTCCATGACACAACTACCACACGGAAGGCGACGACCGCGTCCTAGTTCCTGACGCCGTCGAGCATCGTCCTAGCGATAGTCCGCAGTTTCAGGTCGGTACCATTGATTGCGAAGATTTCAAGGTGCTGCTCTGTCGACGCGGCACACGTGTGTGTACTATGCCGTGTCTTCATCGCAATGGTGGCAGGACGGTGTACTCTCCTTCCTCACGAAAGTGTGCAGATACTCGGCGAAGTTACCATGCCCTGTCAATATCTGCATCAGTCGGAAGGGAAGCATCCCGTGCCGCCAACACGATCACTGCATCAGCATAAGCTTCGATGGCCCGAGCATCGGATCCAGTCTCCTCCAACCAGACTACCCAACGGACAATGACATCACGGTGGACGTCGTCCCACCAGGCGGCCCCACCTCGCTAAACAAGACTAAACTGCTTGCCGCCGCGCGACGCGAAAAAAGAAACTGATACCGAGCTTATTCAATTGCTGTGAATTCATCCATTGTAGATTATGATAATAGCAGAAGTGACATGTTCTCACCTCCACCTGGTTATTACGTCAAAAAGCGTCGCAAAGCATAAGTGAATCTTTTGGTATCCCAGTTAGTGGCAGTGGCGTGTCGCAAGCTAGTGTGGACAGATGCATGCCAACATAATGCTGCTATATGCTGTAGAATTTATCTATTTTTCTCAACCTAAAAGCAGTGTAAATTTTAAATAGTTAACTTTTAACGGTAACTATAACTTGCGTTAAATTTTCGCATATTTAACGCTTTAACGATTATCGAAGTTAACATTTTAATTAACGATTAACGAAGTTAACTTTTTGATTAATGAGACGCACCTACGCTTTTGGTATCAGCTAAGAATTAACACGTTGATCGCCATGGGGAACACCATGTGGGCGACATTTTTATAATTTGTGACCCCCTTGGCGTTCAACGTGTTGATATTAGGATAAGAAATAGGATTAAAGAATTACTAAGGATAAGAGTCATAGGTTCCTTTATTTAACCGACGTCCTCCCCGTTACGTCGGTCGAGCAGAGGGAACTCCTCAGGGGGTATTCCGTCGGGACGATCACTGACGTCAAGTCACCTGCTCCGATGGTCGGCCCAACGACACTGAAATATATCCTACATTTATAACATTAATGTTCACTTTCCCGCCAAAATACCGGCAATTGACATACATATATAAAAAAAATATATAAAAACAAATAAGTGTTTTATTTATTGTAGTATAGGTAAGTACAATAGTAAGTACAATTACAATACAAATACATTTTAAAATATTTCATAGATATCACAAAACCTAACAATACATCGCCAATTTCTTAATAATAATTAATAAGTAACTAAAAATTATTTAATTTAAATATTTATCTAGTTATTGATAAAAATACGATATTATAACAGAATAATTACACAACAAAATAAATATTACCAAAATTCAAACAAAACGTAAAATTACGTTGAGCCATCATATTGTGTCATTATTGAAATAATTTATTAGTCTGTTAAACAAAATTAAAAAGTAATTTTGTTTAAGCTTTACTATAGGATATTTTTTTTAAGCTGAATGGGCGTTCAAAATGTGAAAATGTCAATTAGCTGCCTGGCGTAATTGCCAAAGGGCTAGACGGAGGCTTCGCACACTGAATAAAAAACCTTAAAATGGAAGAATATATCCAGAATTCCCAACAAGTTTTCTCTTATGTTTATAATTTGAGAAGAATTCTGTTTCGTTTCCAATTGATTGATTGATTTTTTATTGTGTAGTGTTGCCAAATCTAATGATTAACTTATCACATTTAGCGAGTCACAACAATAAGTAAAGTAGGTCTATTAAAATAATAATTTGTGAAAATATATAAAAATTTTATGGCATCAAAATCTTTTAAAGAAAACTTTGTATTATTTTGAATTTTAAATAAGAAAAATATAAACGTTAATCTTTAAGTACCTAAAATAATATTACTACCGCTTTCTTTCGAACGTTTTCGTTTATGATTAAATAGCTTTGCATCTTTATGTAAATTTACATTTTCATTTCATAAAACTTTAGGTTTTAAAGTGAAACTTTTATTAAATCGCCTCAAACTTTTTCGTCCATTTATTGCATGTCGCGTGACGGTCGGCCGCGGAGTAGAGGTAAAGTGAAAAGCGCTCGACAAATCAGCCGAGGCCAATATGGCGGCGCCTATGGTTCGCCTCAGCTGACCGTGTAGTGTATATGGGCGCATATCGCCCTCTATCGGCAATATTTGTAAATTGTTGATGTATGTGTTATCAATTATAGTTGTAAACGTGTTTGAAATATTTGCAACTAATATTTAAATAATTATTTGTAGTAACAACACTGCTATTTATCATGCTATGATATTTAAAAGACACTTTTTGAATGTATTTCTAGATATATTTGATTTAGTTGTTTAAATATTTATATAGTTGATTAAATTAAAATCGATTAGAATTAATGTAATTATTTGTAACCATATTTAGTTGTTTTTACACAATAAATATTGCAATTTATTTCTAGTTACAGCGCCGTCTGTTGAACAATATATGAGAACAATATTTCCTTTAATTACATTAATGTAAATTGTGTAAAATTGACTATTTGGAATTATGTTAAATGCATTAGAATATTTATCATTATTATTTAGCTATATGCCGATAGTTATTTAATAGTTGTTTTATTTGTTTGTTATAAAAAGTAATTGTAGTTGCTAAGACTAGACCGTTTCATTGTAAAGCGGAGGTTATAAAAACATTGTAAGATTAGAATAGAGGACAGTTTTACTTCACTCACTTCTCCGGCAAGAACTCCTAATAAATACAGTGATTACATACTCAGTATTTTACTATCATCGTCCAAATTCCTGGCGCAACGCCGACATGTACCTATAGACTATTTAACTCATTTGTGTCAGTGCTCCACGCTATTTGTTTGTTTTTATCAGTATTTAATCTTGCTATTTTTTGTAATGCGAAAAATAGTTTCACTTTTACCGTGGTTTCATAAAACCACACAATCAATTTTTTAGTAAGAGGAGTTTAGTAAGATCCCCATTCTTTTTTGTATCAAGGCCATTAATTATTTAGTTACGCTTCCGGTACTTCTAGCGTTATGTTCTTAGTTTTAATTTTTTAAATTTTTGCATTGGATTTGTTTTATGCAGTACTTTTTATAATAATAATCACATAAACATTGTGTTAAATATCTTTTATGCTAATAACAGCATAAGCTAGAAACTTCTGTTTGCACTAAATTGAACGCAAGTTCTCTTTATTAATGTAATTAATTTATCATATCATGATTTCTTATTTTTAATATACAATTTAGTAAATTCTTATTTGTAAATGTAATGTATATTTGTAAAAATAATAAATATAATGAATCGTATAACTACGTAGGGTGAAACAGCCACTACGTCCCAATATTTGTATATAATCTGATTTACATTTCTTCGTTATTGCCTTGGCAATCCGTTGTTGTCAGTGTCGAGTTACGATTTTCTTCACAAATTATGTGTTTCTCCAAATCTTTAGATTCTTTATTTTAGTCATTGTCCGTCAGTGAGTAAAATTGTCATCTTCGACAAAGGAAGCACACAATTAATGGTATCTTTTGTGAATTTTGGTGGCAAACAAAAACATTTGTATAGCACTTTTTATATCGTATTCACTACACTACAGCAGTTTTTACGCAACATATTACAAAGATAATTTATATAAAACGTTAAGGCACTAAAATATTGAATATAAAATACAAGACCGTCATGTGACAGTTTCACGTTCCCGTTAAAAATAATAGTTTCTATTTAAATAACTTTCTTGTTTCTTAAATTGTGGTAGTTTCAATTATATTAATACAATATTATACGGCGTAAAATATGAGATTCTTGTATTCTATATTTTAACTAACACGCTGCTGCCAAAATAAAACGAAAGACCATTTCTTGTCTAGAAACGGTCTTAACATAATTTGTACTAAAAGTTGATTCTGCGAAATATATCAGTTTTTATTTTATAACCTTTATAAAACACTTAGAATAATAACGTATAGAAGGTAAGTTGGCGCACAAAAAGTGAAGCATTTCAATTGGAGCCTATTGGAACTTACGCCGGAACCGTTTCGTAATACACAAGGTCACTGTACTGCACGTACGTACGCAACTCTTAAAAAAATAAATAGGTAATTATGACGGTTTGTGCATTCAAAAGGTATCATAACACATTTGAAAAACATAAAAAGGTTTTTAACATTACTTTTAATAGTATTTCGACGACTGATGTTAATAAAAACAAAATTTGATTTCATAATTTGTGTAGTGGTATGCGTGTGTACGTGCGTAATTGTCTGCGCACATGTAGTATTTTTAGACTCATGTTTCCAACGTTCGAAATACTGACATTATCCTTCCATACGTTATTATTCTAAAATAAAATAATAGTTTGCCAATCTCTTAATATCTTTTTATTCAAATACATTGTATAATAATTGCGTTAATCATGTAAAATTTTATATAATTAATAAATTATTAATAATCATAAACATTTTGTTTTACCCATGGCAAGAGTTTGGCAATATCAGTGAATACTACGTAGTGTGATGGATCGCATATGATTTTATTCTGCCGTGATACCGACAAAGATACTAGACCTCGAAGATACCATATCCCGTTACTTTGGAACATCATACCGCCTCCGCTGTCACCGTTACATACTGATGTACCTGTAAAATACCAGTTAGTATTATTTATAGGTCAGATATTTCTCTAATATGGAAAGGAAATCGGTCTTCTACAACACTGCCCAGAGATTGAGAGGCTACGAATATACTAATATTGCTCGTCTTCGTCAAAGGATGATAAAGAGCTTTAGATAGACCAGAGCTAGCTCTATCTGATGCCATCTGGTCAACAACTACATACCCATGGAGCGTTGACGTTAGGCAGACGTTCGGTCATAAAGCTATTGGCAATAACTTTTGTAATATGTACTGTACAAAAGTACATATTGAGTATGTAATTACGACAAGAGCAGGGTGATGACAATTCTGAATGCAGGTAATTATAAATATTTAGGGGTGTTTATTTTTTTTTAAGTTATGTGATCTACCGTTTGGTGACGGAGTAAGAATACAATTTATCACTCGAAAACTCGAAATAAACCCTATACAAACACGTCTGACAAGCGTGGTATAGTAGGTCCTCCTATTGTTTTTTTTCTTGGGGTGGGTTATGGTAAGCGCACCCGTCACCTGGCTCCGTCCGGGGCGAAATAAGGACGGCGCGCGATCCCATAACCCACCGTAGCACGACGCCTTCATCGTTAGGCCGACCACCGGTACCGAGTGCCTTGTCCTCCGTAGTCTGCCCGACAAGTCCTCCTATTGTGGAGGAGGCTCGAGCCCAGCAGTGGGGCGTATATGAGCTGTGATGTGACCTATCTGTCTCTTAAACTTCTATAATAACCGAGAAAAGAGAATGTAATAATGACACAATATTTTTAGTCAATTTAAGGAAAGAAAATAAAGAGAACAAAGATTAAATGCTTTGTTACATTTTATGCAATTCTTTTCAATGGTGTTGTAACTTTGTATGTGGCATATATACTTGTAACTTATAATTACTTATGTAAAAAACAGCTAAAGATGATGTAAGCAGGTGGCAAATAAAGTAAAAACGCCAGCAGAATCACTCTAAGAAAATTGTAAAACCTGTACAATGGACTTATACCTTCATTGAAGAATTTGACTTACTATACCACGTAGGAAGTCTGTGTTGGCATAGGGGTTTTATTTAGCATCCGGGCCCATATGAGGTACTTGGGCCTGGTGCTCGACGGGCGATGGTGGTTCCGGGAGCATTTCCGCAGGCTCGCTCCGCGGCTCGTCGGCGCGGCGTCCGCCCTATCGTGGCTTATGCCGAACGTGGGCGGACCGAGCGCTGCGTGCCGACGGCTGTACGCGGGGGTCATCCGGTCGATGGCCCTGTACGGTGCACCGGTGTGGGCGGGGTCCATGACCGCCCGACTTAGGGCCCTTCTGTGGCGACCACAGAGGGTCACGGCGGTCAGGGCCATCCGCGGATACCGCACGGTGGCGACGGAAGCAGCGTGCCTATTGGCCGGGACTCCGCCGTGGGACCTGGAGGCGGAGATGCTCGCCGAACTATATCGGCGGGTGACGGGGGTGCGAGCGGAGGGCGGTGTGGTCTCGTTAAGGGATCTCACCGCCTGGCGCGTCGACGCCCGCCGCGACGTCATCGCCCGTTGGGCAGTCCGGCTGGAGAGGCCTCGGTTCGGGGTGCGAACCGTGGAGGCCTTCCGGCCGGTGCTGATGCAGTGGTTGGAGAGGCGGCACGGGGTGCTCTCCTTCCGACTGGTGCAGGTTTTGACGGGGCATGGGTGCTTCGCCAAATACCTGCACAAGGTCGTTAGGAGGGAGAGTGCACCGTCCTGCCACCACTGCGATTGCGACGAGGACACGGCGCGCCATACGCTCGAGGCCTGCGGGGCTTGGGCAGTGCAGCGCTGTGAACTCATCGCAATCATCGGTACGGACCTGACGCTGCCGGCTATCGCTAGGGCGATGGTCGACAGCGTCGGGAATTGGGACGCGGTCGCAGCCTTCTGCGAGACAGTGATCTCGCGGAAGGAGGCGGCGGATCGCCTGCGTGAGGAGCGCAGCCTCGATGAGGAGATCCGCCGCCGGCGACTGGGGCGGCGCAGGCGCAACTATCTGCGCCTCATGCCGCCCTAACCGAGGCCGCGGGTGACGTGACCGGGGATTAGTCCGTCACCCGCCGAGAGGCCGACCGCGTGAGGAAAGACCGACGTCCTCCCCGAGGGGGGGACGTCGGTCGATGGGAGGGTACCCCAATTAGGGGTATTCCGTCGGGCCGACCACTGACGACAAGTTAACGCTGCTCCAGTGGTCGGCCCAACGACGAAGGCGACGTGGTTTTCGGGTGGGTCGCGGGAGTTGCGTGCTTAAGCCCCTCTGTCGCCCCGGACGGAGTGATGCGGAGGCGCGCCGACCGCGACCCACCCACAAAAAAAAAAGAAGGGGGTTTATTTCCAATTATTCAACTCTTGCATCGATGATACCTATCTGCATATTATTCGTCGTCCCACGGAGAAGAGAGGGAATGGTGAATTATGTTCTTACTCTCATCACACCGAAAACATAGTAGGGGTTCAGTACTGAGTGATAGTTTTGATCTATTATTTGTCTCGAACGGGTATTTAGATAGAACTTGGGATCATCTGGTAATTATTCGGTAATCTTCAGCGATACTTTTGACAATTAGAGTAGTTAATATTTCGTAACCCGTATACAAAGTACTGTGAGCAGACTTGCATCCTGCGGAGAGGTTTGCCTCGCTACGGCGATCGGCGTCCCAGTAGGGAACGTCGACGGGAGAGGGTACTCCGTCGAGGTCCGTCGAGGGTAGTCCGTCGGGTCGACCACTGAAGTCAAGGAACTCTACAGCGGTGGTCGGAGGCTACGTGCGATATGGGTGGGTCGCGGGTGTGCGTGCTTACGCTCCTCTGTCCCCCGGACGGAGCCGGGCGAGGAGTGCGCCGACCGTAACTCACCCACAAAAAAAGAAGACTTGCACCCTGTAGCATTATTTTAATGATAATGATTAATTGTGACGAGTAACCAATTAATGAGTAATTAATGGTGTTAAGTATGAAATATGATTTTAAAGTATGGTGGTCGTGCGATTAAAAAGCTTTTTTAAATTTCATCATCATATACGTCTTAATGCTGAGCTGGAATCTCGATCACAACGGTAGTGAAATTGGTATAGTAGTCAGGCGGGTTAGTTATTTATTCAAAGTTTTCCTTCCTTTACGAATAGAATATCTATTATTCTATTATAAAAACTAGCATCATCATCATCGCAGCCCACATAAGTCCCACTGTTGGGTTCGGGCCTCCTCCACAATGGGAGAGAATTTAACCTACTATACCGTGCTGGTCAGACATGTTGGTACAGGGTTTCAATTCGAATTTTCTTTCTCTTGCACAGATCTTATGTGAATATTATTAGGCGTCCCTTAGTTATCTTTTACGACATCCACGGGCAAAATAGGGAGTGGTGAAATATATTCTTAATTCGTCACCACACGGAAAGCTAGCATCACTTTTATGTATTAAATTGTATGTTATGTATTTAATTGTATTAAATTAAGCAAATCTGTTAATTTGGTTACAGATTCGTTATTGACCCAATTTTTTGATTTATTTAGTGTAAAGTTTATTAATATATTTTTTAATACAACGAAATATGGGCGACTTGTTAGTATCAATGATTTATAAAATAATATTAGTCGTGATTGCCTAATTGAGAGAACACAAGGTGCATGTATGGTTATTATATTGTATTTTGCATTGATTATTCTAAAATAAAATAATACATGAAAGAAATAATATTAAATTGAAGCAGGGTAGGCGTGTTATAAAGACACACGGCAGAAGTGAAACTTTTGTGTTCGATATTCGAGTTCTTTGATATCTGAAAGCAATCGAGACGCTGTTTGCACTCTACCCGAGACAGTGTTTACCCCACCACTTTTTGACACACAAAAAAGGTTGTCGATCATAATCACAAAGCCTTTCCATAAATACTTCCACGTTAAAATTAATTCAAAACAAATTTCTGTGCTCCGGATTTTGTAATTTAAAAAGTACTACAGAATATTGTTAATAAATTGTGTAAGTAATAAATGTAAGTAACAGTGCTAGTTATCCATTACCTAGTTAGGTTTATATAAAAAAAAATATACTGAACATACTTTGCTTAATACCGGTTTGTTCGTTGTAGACTTCTGGAAATTAAGGTTACTTTTAGAATAATAGCGTATAGAAGGGTAGTGTCGGTACTTAAGCGATCAAAAACGTGAAACCAAATATACTACATGCGTGCAAGCGATTACACACGTACACCACTATACAATAAAGTTGCCTTGTACGCAGTGACCTTGTACACTACGTCACGATCCGGCGTAGGGAGCCATTTCTGGCTCCAATTAAAATGCCTCAAATTTTATGCGCGAATTGAGCTTCTACGAGTTCTAATGTGATTTTATTCTTTCTGTTATTCTAGACTAGCAACCCGCCCTCGCTTCGCTTCGGTTTCAGTCTCCTTACTCGCGTAGTTCCCGTTCCCATGGTTATACTGGGATAAAATATAGCCTATGTTATTCAGGGATACTGTAACATTCTAATGGTGAAAAAATTATTGAAATCCGTCCAGGAGTTTTTGAATTTATTCGTAAGGAACGTTTCCTCTTTATAATATTAGTGTAGATTACACCCTTAGAGGGTGAAAATTAAAAAATGCTGAAACACGTGTTTCTTTATTTTTAGTAATGAGTATTTTTGGGGAATTTGAAGAAAATCGATGTAGATTTTTTTTCTCCTTATACAAATTTGTTACTGTGGTTTACCCCTAGGGATTGAATTTCAAAAAACCCTTTCTTAGTAGGTTTCTACGTCACGCAAAGAAACTAATGTCAAAATTTCATGTTTCTGGCTTCAGTAGATTCGGCTCTGTGATAAGTCAGTAAACTGACATCTTTCTACCTATTTTACACTCTTAGTGGATGAAAATGGACAAACGCTGAAACACATGTTTATTTATTTTTATTAAAGAGTATTTGTGCTTAATTTGAAGACAGTAGCTAAAGATTTTTTTTTTCTTTCCATACAAACTTTACCGTTGCGTTTCACCCCTTTAGGGGTGGAATTTCAAAAAATTTTTTCTTAGAGGGCGCCTACGTCATAAAATGAAACTATGGTACAAATTTCATTTTTCTAGCTTCAGTAGATTCGGCTCACCCTGTTCCTTAAATTGTATATTATTGTTGACACCCCCGCCATACCCCTTGCAGGTGGAATTTCGTAAAATCCGTTCTTAGCTGACCTACACTCAGTGAAAGGAATATTCCTGTCAAATTTCAAGTCTGTACGCCTTATGGTTCCAGAGATATGGTGATGAGTCAATATATCGCTCGCCAAACGCGCCTCTCCTATATATATTATATAAATTACAGGCACGTAATTATAATTTAAGTAGTTATGTTGACAGCCCTATGTAGAAATTTACGGCTTGTTAATTTTTTTCTGGTTTTTTTACCAACTAATTAATAATCTAAGTACCATCGTGTGAAATCTTGGACCAAGATATAATGTAAAGAGCTTTGATTAGATCAGTTCCATTATCAATTTACAAATGGGTTTTTGAACAATCTGTCAACTCATCTAGGCAATTGCTTTCATCTACGAAATGATAAATAAATATCTATAGGTAGATATGCATATTTAATGTGTTTTACAGCTATTTGATGGATTAGAGCTGATTTCAAAGGTAATGTGGTCGTTGAATCTGAATTCTGCTTATGCTAAACTCCCAAGGGCCATTAATGGTATCGGTACACAAGTATGAATATAATTTACGAGGTTAGAGAAAGAATATAAGTAATACTTAATGTATCCTACAATCAGTTATATTTTACATGGTTTGAATTGTACTACGTCTATTAAAATTAAATTATAGGTAACTAGCTTCATCCCGCGAATTCGTCCGCGTGGAATAGTTACTTTGGGCTAACGCTAACTTTAACCTGCGATTTTGTTTACGTAGCAGGTGAAAATATCTATATCTATACCAATAAATAAAATTGGAGTGTCTGTTTGTAATGTCAAAATAACAGACTTTTTTTTTTCATGCTCACACGGTTTTTTGCACTATACCTATGCCTAAAATGCACTTTATATTTTTTTTTTTGTTTGTCTGACTGTCTGTTTGTTCCGGGTAATCTTCAAAACGGCTGGACCGATTTCAAAAGTTCTTTCACCAATGGAAAGCTATTATAGCTTTCCATTGGTGAAAGAACTATGGTATTATTATCAGAGAGTAAACTAGGCTATATTTTATCCTGGTATTCCCACCGGAACGGGAACTACGCAGAAAAGACGAGTGAAACCGAGGCGAAGCGAGGGCGGGTTACTAGTTTTTAAATAATACGATTCTGGCACACACGATTTTTGCGAAACTTTAACCGTTTATTCAGCGCAAAAACAAATCGATTTTGAAACATTCTTCATCGATGCGCCGCTCCTATTAGTCTTAGCGCGATCATATATAGCCTTCCTCGATAAATAACTAACTAATATCTAACACTGAAAGAATTTTTCAAATCAGATCAGTAGTTACCGAGATTAGCGCGTTCAAACAAACAAACTTTTCAGGTTTATATATTAGTATAGATTATCTTATTATTAATCTCCGTGTGATGACGGAGTAAGAATACAATTCGTCACCCCTTGTCTTGCCTATTGGTGTCGTAAAAGATGACTAAGGGATAATAAGCAGATAATATCCATGTAAGAGAAAGAAAACTTGAAATAAAATACATCAACACGTCTAACAAACTTGATATATAAGATCTATTACCCTTCCATTTTGGAGGAGGCTCATGCCCAGCAGTGGGACGTATATGAGCCGAGATGATGAGGAATAATCATGTCAGTATAATCTCGATTTAAGACTTGAAATGTTATCTATACTAAAATGAAACGATAATTAGCTAGCTTTTGTTTGCGTCTGATGCCGCCCTAGCAGGCAATTTAGTCCGTTACCCGCCAAGAGGCCGACCTCGCGACGGCAACCGACGTCCCGTGAAGGGGACGTCGATGGGAGAGGGTACTCCCTCGAGGTATTCCGTCGGGCCGACCACTGAAGTCAAGGAACTCTGCACCGGTGGTCGGCCCAACGTCGCCCCTCTGTCTAATTGCAAACTTGCAAAGCGTAAAAGATAAGATAAAGATTCGCGTAGTCAGAGGTTGAACTTACTTAAAATGTGGAAACCTGTTCTAACTGCTTGTTAAAGCCATTGCTAGAGTAGTGTTCCGCGGAAACTAGGGGTCCTATAGAATAGTCATCAGGGGTCACAAAATGTATGATGAGAATTCATTATTATTATGTAAGTATGTAGGTAAATAGCAAGAATTCAGTTCTGACCGTGGCACAACAGCTCACGTAGCCAGTGACAATGCGTGACGTTACGCGGCGCACTTGGACCCTCTTACGAAATCCGGTCGGATATATTATGATTTGATACGGGGTTACATAAAATAAAAGGTTGGTTGGTGTTCTGTTTGTTATCTTTAAAGTTTAGGAACCCCTGACCATGAGATTAAATCACTTGGATTTTGGGAGTATTATTATTGCTATGAAAAAATCCTTACCATCTCGAGAACCAGCGCAGTAAGTGTATGAAGAGGTGAATCGTACAAAGAACTCGTTGTAAGATCTCAAGCACGTCTCTTGATCGACAACGGGCATTTCAACCATGGTTAGTTCTTCATTCGCCATACCTCTGTCGTCGAAGCCCCAACCTACCACCTGTCAATGGCAAATATTGGATATAGAATATCAAACGTATATATCTATTATATCAAATACCCGCAGTTTCACCTGCGTAGTTCCCATTCTCGTGTGAATATATAGACGTGGGAATACCGGGCAAAATTTAGTTACGCCTTATATAGACAGCTATCTGGTAGTAAATTATTATCAAAACTGACCCAGCCGTGTTGAAGATGGACCGGAACAAATAGATAGATAAATAAAAATACTGAAACTAGTTTTTAGGCATAGGTATCGTGTAAATAACCAATGTGGGCGTTATTTGTTTGTATAAATTAAAATTAGATGTTTGATATTCTACTAGAATATACTTGTAGATATGCAACGTTATTTCTGAAGGAGTTGTGCTTTACCGATGGCGTTGCCGCTTATTTCTAGCGCCATCTAGCGGAGTTCGAAAATACCAGGCCAGTCGATGAGTTGGTACCGAATGAAGAGTTCGTAAATATAGTCAAGTGGATGTGGATGTGTGAAGAACGGGTGTAACCGACATAACCCGCAGAATTAGCACGTTGAAATGCCAATGGGCAGGCCACATCGCTCGTCGAACCGACAACCGTTGGGGAAGAAAGGTTCTTGACTGGCGACCATGAATCGGACGGCGCAGCGTAGGACGACCCCACTAGGTGGACTGACGACATTCTCAAAGTCGCAGGGAACCGTTGGATGCAAGGGGCGCAGGACCGTTTCGAGTGGCATTCTCGTGGGGAGGCCTATGTCCAGCAGTGGACGTCTGTAGGCAGATGGATGGATGTATGGATGGATGATGATTAAAATTCACTATACTACACTTTTACACAATTGCATAGTTAATGGTCAAACGATATATTATTGTGTTATTACCAACTCAAAATTATATGACCTAAAGTGAAGATCTTTTTTGTAGTGAAACTTCTTTGCGCGCATGAGGGTAAAATTTTTACGGATGAAATGCAATTTAGTGACACAAAATTTGTGGGACGTTTTTGTCCAAGAAGAGGGAGAGAGCGATTGAGACCGATTGAGAGAGTGAGAAAAGGCGAACATAGCACTAATTTAATAATTAAATTCAAATAGACAGTTGAATTGAGATTTGTCAATGAATGAAAAATGTGAATCGATTCGTGAGATTATTAATCGATTATTTTTTTGTAAAAATCGATTATCGAAATAATAAAAAAATCTATTTTTTATATTAAAATTAATCGATTATTTTAGTATTTACTTTTTGTTTAAAATAAAATCACTGGCAGATTTCCTAAAAAAAGAGGTCATCACGATACTGCGTGCAGTAGAAAATAAAGCTCACAATTCCTAAAAAACAAAGTCATCATAATCCTGTTGGGATAAATAATTGATTATTTTATAAGCGATTTATTTTAAAGAAAACAAAATCTTGATGCTTGCCCGGGGCCCCTAGTCGATGCGGATGCCCTAGGCAGTTGCCTAATCCGCGTTATGGATAATCCGGCCCTGCGTATAAATAGCTGTGACGATAATGATGATTATGAAATTGTTGCCTGATTTGATAGCATTCCATCAAAATATTCTTAATAGAGCTTCCATTTCCATATCCAAAATATACGTATGCCTTTTCAGTAATGTAGACTTGAAACTCAAATAAATTTTATTTTAAGACTAGAATATTGTAATTGTAACTATAATAAAGATCATAAAAATACCCATATAATACTTACAGAACCTTTTTTACCGATGACATTCTGCAAGTCGATCTCGCTCTCCGGCCAAAGGCAGGCGGGTCTCACCCAGTCGGAATAATCCACAGGCTCTCGAAGCTCAAGAATTGCTAGATCATATTTTAATGTGAAGCCATTGTATTCTGGGTATACTATTATGTTGTGAACCTGGAAATTAAGTAAGCATATGTGTGAGACCTGGATCTAAAGCTAGAAATATATTCTAGCACAGCAGATTATTACAGTTTTTCTGTTGTCAAAATTCAGCATTGAGCTTATGCATGTTCTTAGTAGACGGTGACAAACTTGCATCCTGTTATTACCTAAAAATTATGTAATAAATAACATACTTTTTTATGAACAAGTGCGAACACAGCTTGAGTTGGATTTATTACTGAAGCTGATGCCGTCCTAACCGAGGTAAGTACCGAAATGGACAGTCTGCCGGGTGAGCCGACAGTCTTTTTTTTTTGGTGTGGGATATGGTCAGCGCAACCGCCGTCCGTCTCCGTCCGGGGCGAAAGAGGGGCTCATAACCCATCGCAGCTTGTCGTCTTCGTCGTTGGGCCGACCACTGGTACCGAGTTTCTTGTCCTCCGTGGTCGGCCCGAGAACCGATAAAGTCGGCAAAGTATGTTCGGGTGGTGTGCGACCAAGCTATACGTACAATTGAAGACTAACGTTTTCAGGTGTAATGGATGAAACATGCTATGGTGTCGGTGGTTGGTAAATCTGTGACGGTGGTACCGAGTAAAACAGTTTCTCAGAGCACTTCCTATGGTCCATCAGAATATCAGCGGTGTAGTATCATATTTACTATACCATAAGCTGAGATGGGTACCATATTTTGGCCTCACATATTTCAACTCCTTGTTTTTAGTTAGTAGTTCTTGTTTCTATCGTTGTTGTCTATATTGTGTGAGGTTTACAAAATAAAATTTCTTTCTTTCTTTCTTTCTATGAAAGAGCCGGTAGAACACACAGAGTGACTTAGTCTTGTCGCCGCACCAGTGACTCCAATCTGTCCATATTCAATATTCGAACCACTATATTAAAATGCCTACCGTCCCTGTAGTCCGCTTAAAAGGCGAAGAGAGGTCCTAGGACATGTAATAATTTCCCATAACGCCTAGCCGTTACGCCTTCCCATAACGGCTACCATATGATGATGGAGTAAGAATACAATTAACCAACTATCTTACACTTGGATCCCATAAAGGGATTAAATATGCACATAAAACTGCAAGAGAAGAAAAATTCGAAATAAAAACCTATGCCAACCCTTTTGACCATCGTGGTATTTTAAGTTCATTTTTCTCCTATTAGGGAGAAGGCTAGAGTCCAGTAGTGAGACGTATATGAGCTGTGATGATGATGGACGACTGACTATCATCGCTGGGGAGCGGTGTGTTTAGTCCGGTCCACCAACAAAAAAATTAAACATAAAATAGTTTCGCGCATTTAAAATATACGTAAAGGATCTGTGTTTATTTACTTTTTTTTAGGGAAACTCACTAGGGTAGGGTAAGTGTGGGTAGGACCAGCCTACCCACACTTCTTTCCTGAGTATCTGAGCTGAATGTTCAGAGAGTGTTTGTATTTTCAGTGCTACAATACTGATAAAAAGAAGTTAGTACTTATGAATAGGTACAGCATATACTCAATTATAATTAAATACTTTTAAATAAAGATTAACTTGTCTATTAGTCCTTTAGTGTATCTATGAATAATCAAAAATGAACGTTGCGACAAGATGGTATATTTAGCTACATTTCATCAAACTTGTCAATTTAATTAATTAGAAACTAGAATGACGATTACTTGATTTCCCAGAAAATCAGCACAAAGGAATACCGCAATCGATCAGGCTTGTAAATGAGAAATGGACATGACTAAACAAGCAAAGTTCTAACAATCAGTTAATTAAACTTGTCGGCTTCTGATCCCGTTCGGATATTCAACGCCCGCTTCGACAAAGGATGGCAATCCATTTTAACGCAAATCTGATTGAAGAGCCTTCGATTGTTTTCCAATATACCTATATGCGGTCAACATGAAAATATGAATGGACAGGGACTGTTTTTGATCGGTTATTAATGAAGGAAATTGTTTATTTTTTACCAAATTAGTTGAATTAACAGCTTTATTGGGGATATGTGTATGTGTATAATGACCGCTTAGAGTTCTCCGATTTGAATTCTGGGTTGAATAAAAAGCATTACTAGGTTTTACCTTGACGTGGTATCAAATCTAATATGAATTTCATCGTATCAGTGTTATATCTACCGTGGCGAAGATAAATACAATAAGGTATTTAACTTATTTTTTAACTTTTAGAAATTATACCTAAATTCCAAGACGTGGTGTGGTGACTGAGTAAAAATACACTCGCGTGCAAGTAAGTCGACTCAAGCGTCAAGTGCGCATAAAAAGTGATTTAGCTTAACAATGACTCATTTTACCTCTTTATAATGTTTTACATATTTAAAGCCTAGGATTTGAGCTTTAAAATGGTAGCATTATTTCAGTAATTTAAATAAAAACTTGTCTTTAGAATGCAACTGAACGCAACCCTCGAAAAATGCTCTGCGCTCTATACACATCTTGCGCGACTCAACCCCCTATAAAAACCCCTATAATCGTTTTTCTTATCTTATAATCCCTATAATCGTGTTCCTGCCGCTCATGGACCTTTACAAGGCCGCTGCCTACCGCAAAGAGAGTGAAGGGAGTGTCAATGCGTGCATTGAGGTTTGGTGATACCAAAGGCACCACCAAAGCCACACGCAAACACCCTCAGAAAGTTGGGCTTCCGGCTCTCTCGCTCACCGAACGAAGCGCAGTAACAAATTGCTACTACTCAGACGTCGATTTTCTGCGAGAGCGTGGTACTACCCCGGACGGACCGGCCCGCGGCTGTAGACAGATAACTGTCGACAGTGTGGTCCTACATACACCATTTTTACTAAACTGCTGAATCGATTTTCATACAACTTACACCATTTTAAAGCCCAATTCCTAGGCTTTAAATATGTAAAACATTATAAAGAGGTAAAATGAGTCATTGTTAAGATAAATCACTTTTTATGCGCACTTGACGCTTGAGTCGATTTACATGCACGCGAGTGTAGAATTCACCACCTCCTCCTATCTTGGTCGTGAGTATAGGTAAAAGACGACTAAGGGAGAAAATATGCATATAACAACTACGTAAGAGAAGGAAAATTCTGAATTAAACTCTATGTTAACCTGTTTGAACCGCATGGTATAGTACGTCAATATCCCTCTTATACTAGAGGAGCAAGGAACTCAGTAGGATGTACATGAGTTGAGATGATGATAACCTAAATTGAGAGGATATTGTTTTTTGTTGGCTATATCATGGCAATATGTAGAATCCATACGCCTTCGAGAAAATATCCAGGCAAGTTTTCTCCTGACGTTTTCATTAAAGTAATCGTCTGTCTACAGACGCGGGTCGGTTCTTCGGGGTTAGTACCACACTCTCGCAGAAAATCGACGTCTGAGTCGTAGCAATTTGTTACTGCACTTCGTTCGGTGAGCGAGAGAGCAGGAAGCCCACCCAATTTTCTGAGAGTGTTTACGTGTGATTGATTTTGTGATACTAAAGGCATCACCAAACCTGATTACACGCGTTCATACCCCATTAACTTCCTTCATGATAGGCAGTTGCCTAGCAAATAGAAATAAAAAAAATCGCTGTTAGATGAGAATTACTTCTTAAAGAAACGATTTTTACTTTGCTTTCCTGAAAGTATAACTTGTTGTAAAGTTATTTATAGTGAAAATAAAATAGTTTACCTCCATAAAAATATTTTTGTTCCAACAAAGTTTGTTGAACTGCAAAATGTAAATTACTTTTGTCAAAGTGTGCGATTCTGGGACAAATTCCTTAAATTCTTAGGGTGTCCGTTTTATAACAAAGCGAGAAATTTCAGAACAATTTCTGGAATTTTGGTCACCGACTTATTGGGATCACGAGTTATGGGGTAATAAACATACTTAACCCTCACAAACTTACTGTCAACATAATCATTGACCTTTTTATTAAAACAGTCGCAATATACAATCTGAATTTACACCGACCGGCGACCGGGGCAAATCTATTTGATGCCGTCCAGAGGAGGGTTAACGTCAGACAGGCGGTCAGCTATTGCCAAAACCTACGCACTATGTACTATGAAAAAAAGTACATACTGTCGACCACAGATAATTGGGATAAGAGCGGGATGATAATAAAATAACTTCAATATAAAGACAGCTTGAAAACAATACAATAATGTTATGGGGTATAGTGAAGTGATCTTTTACACAAATAAATAAAATTTAAGTGTTTGTAATGTCAAAATATTAGGTGCTTAGGTTGCGGGCTCTTAACCCGAACACTTGTTACCTTTTTTATCCCACTTATATTCCTATACAATCTCTCACATTAGGATTATATTTTAATATATCATCCCCCTTTATTTTCCTGTGGGAGCCGCAAAAACCAAGCATTTCAGGTGACCGGACCGGGAATTTAGTACGGCACCCGCGGAGACGCTAGTCTCGCGACGGCAATCGGCGTCCCGGGAAGGGGACGTCGATAGGCGAGGGTACTCCCTCGAGGTATTCCGTCGGGCCGACCACTGAAGTCAAGGAACTCTGCATCGGTAGTCGACCCAACGATGAAAGTGACGTGCAGAGTGGGTTACGGGTGTGCGTGCCTACGCCCCTCTGTCGCCCCGGACTGAGCCGGGACCCGGGCAGGTGCGCTGGCCGTGGCCCACCCCAAAAAAAATGGAGATATGCATTTTGGAAACGAGCAGGAGGCTTATGGCCTCATTCCCCCTTGGGGAGACCTATATTCATTAATCATCTTTAGGCTAAAAGATCCGGCATATCATGCAATTCTGTCAAATATTTTGAATGAGTACTTGCTATGTGGTGGTGGCTACGAATATTACCAGCCAATTGCTCGTATTTGTAGTAAAAGATGACTGAGAGTACAGTTTATATCGACCTGGGTTAATTCTATCTAATATCGTCTGGTCTATAATTACTTTGCCAAGGACGGTTGACCTCAGGCGGACCGTCGTAAAACAATTACAAGCTGTTATGATATTTAATATGATAAAAGAGTACATATTAAGGAAACCCTAAGTAGGCAATTGGGATAAGAGAGGTTTGGTGATAATGATTCGGAATGAATACTTACAAATTTAATCTGCACTCCATCGACGGATGTTCTCAGATTGTGTTTCCCCAAATAAACTGTCAGCGTGTTCTTTTCCACCTTCTGCATGGACTGTTTCTTGGTGACGCAGTGTGCGGCCGTAACGACATGGCGGTGGCTAACTAGCGTTCCACCGCATAGGTATTTGTTGTCTACTGTCTGGGATTAAAAAATGATAATTTAAAAAAAAATCTACATTATATATTAAAAAGAAAGGAATTTTCTATAGAAGACCTATGGGAACAACAGCGCCCTCTTGAGCAATTTATAATATCTACTGTGATCGCTAAACCGATAGACAAGCGTGATGGTAATAAAATTGTCTCCCTTACGCGGGTAATCCTACAGTGGTATGATAGATTTAATAAAAAAAATTGGTTGTCATATGTGAAATATGCACGAGAATTTCGTCGTCATACGTAAGCACACGCTCGTATAGTTGCGAGGACGATAAAAACAGATTTTCATTAGACGTGGTTTCGAGTCCCGCGTGCACTAATCCTTTTATGCTCGTAAATAAGTTTTTATAAATGACCTAGCATGCTATTTCTGTAATTTATTAAATTTTTAAAAGAAAAATTCCGTAGCAAATTTATTCAAAAGCTGTTCTTGTAGAATAATACTTTTTAAATAAACTGCAATTGGGCACTTTAAAATATTATGCTGATAATAAAAAATAACATTTTTTGTAGTGTTTATTTCTAACAACCAATGAAGATCAAAACTTGGAATAAAAATATAAATATTCAAATAGTTTGTTCGGTATAAATAACATTTATAATATATTTTTCGAATTAATTTTATAATAAAATTATACATAACGGGTATACCTATATATATATATATATATATATATATATATATATATATATATACATATATATATATATATATCATATATTTGATAAATTCTGGTTATCTTCAACTATCTGTATTGCACCTGCCTTAAATTATTTCTGCTCCACCCTAGGTCGACTGGTAGAAAATGCCTAAGGCATTAAGTCCGCCTTGTACATTTATTGTGCAAAAGTTTTAAAATAAATAAAAATAAATAAATATATCCCATATGAAAGTACAGTTATTTTTTGTACTTTGCCAGATTATGTATTTAATTACTTGCGAATAGGCCGAACTAGTATATAAAGTTTATCAAGAACCTTTGTAATGTCTGACTTTTTAAACTACCTTCACTTTCTTCACGGTTGGTAGCGTTGTAGGAAATGTCCTTGAGCGGCGGTATCACTTACCATCGGTTGTGCTGTTTGCCCTTTTGCCACCAACAGCAATAAAAAAAAACACCGGACCACTATTCGATAACCGTGTGATTCAAAAGTTTTTTTAAATAAAAACATTACGCCCTGCGGTTTCACCCGCAGTTCCTCTTCCCGTGGGAATATCGGGATAAATTATAGCCTATATGTTATTCTGATATGTAAGCTATATTATTGTGAAGTGTCATCAAAATCCATTCAGTAGTTTTTGCGTGAAAGAGCAACAAATATCTTCACATTTTCACATCTTCACATACAAACATTCGCGTTTATAATATTAGTAGGATAGGATTAATTAAATTTCCTTTTCAAGAAGAAGAAAATTCAAAGTAAAATATGTTTATTAAAAATAAGTGACTAGATTATATAAGATTTTAAAATAAAGCTCACATACTTTGTTTAGTTGTCAAATAAAAAATGCGTATCTCTTACCTGCGTCTGGTATAAGGCTATCTGCCACGGCCACTGTCCTTCCAAGGTGGGTACACCATTTATCACCAGGGGATTTGGATTATTTCGCACTACTGTACCACATTGAGCCTAAAATTATTCAAAAATAACAATTTATGATATAGCAATTTTCTTAAAAAGTCTTTTTAGAATGATTAATCATGATCTAATTCTAATAACATGATAGATTTTTTGTATATAATAATATTCTTTCAGCGAGATACAGATATTCAAGTCGTCACTTGAGATATAACTTCTGTTCGTTTTAATGTTGTTTTAATGTTTTAATGCATGGGCTCTTATTTTAACAGAATGGGAATTAAGAACAGTCTCAAGTGGACATTTCTTTAGAAACGCAATCAATATTGAAGGCGTTGAAGGTAGTGTGGTTCTGGTAAACAACATATTATGGGCGATAAAATTATAAAACCTATTTGTGAATCGTAGGTAAATCATATTAAGAAAACGAAAGAACGAGGTGGTGTGTATGAGCACCGTTCGGACCGGTTCAACCCACAATAATTCTACTGTATTTTAAAGATTGTTAGGACTTGCGAATTAGTAAACCATAGGTAAATATAAGTAGGTATCTGAAATCGTTCTAATCTGGCCGCAGAAGTCAAGGCATCGATTGCAGTGGTCCGTCCAATGGGATGATAATATAGTGGGTTATGGAGGCAGAGGTCGCTTTGCTGTCGAACCGGACGGAATGGATGAAGCAAAACCTGCCACAAAAAAGTGTGTAATGTCTGTGAGTATTTTGATATTCTATGTAATGAAGGTATCATCAATATGAGTAGTGATTTTTTCATGTAAAATCTTGATTTACCACATATTGATTATTATATTATCGTCCGTGTGGTGACGGTATAAGAATACAATTCACCACGCCCTATCTTACCAGTAGATGTCGTAAAAGACGACTAAGGAATATAGTAACCGTATAATCTATGCAAGAAAAGGAAAACTCTGAACAAATCCCAGTCTGACCGGCATGGTGTGTAGTAAGGTCAATTTCCCTCCTATTGTGGAGACGAGACTCGAGCCCAGCAGTATATAAGCCGAGATGATGATGATAATGATTATTATCGTACGTATATAAATACTATAATAATTTAATAAGAAACTGAAATTGTTATAAAAGAAGTAGGTGCAAACAATTTGACAGCAATATAGAATTAAAGTTAATAGTAACCTACGAAGTGCAGTTATACTACAGTGCGTGTATAATTTACGTGAATTTATTTTAAGTGTGCTAAATTATAGTTTCTACTAAGCTTTTAAGTCTTATCACGTAAAAATACAATATTACCTATTACGTAGAATATTTTTATGTGTGGTGTGTGCTGGCAGCTACAAACACTACCATCCTTTATATTGCTCGTGGATGTCGTAAAAGACGATTAAGAGCTTTACATCATACCTGGTACCGATCTATCTGATGTCGTCTGGTAAATAATTACATTCCCAAGGCGCAAATTGTGTCGATCACCATTAAACGGAATAAGTATAGGAAAACGATGATGACTTTAATGTGGAACAATTTTGGAAAATATGGAAAAATTTAACCCGTTTATTGCATTATCTTGAGTAGAAATCGATCGTAAAACTCTCGAAGCCTTACTCGAGGGGTCGCCGCCAAAAAGAAAAAGGAAAGGTTCTACACTACAATAAAATCGTCGTAATACTTTTAAAAGTAATGTTAAAAACAATTTATGTTTTTCAAATGTATTGTGACGCCATTTGAATGCACAAACAGTCATAATTACCTATTTATTTTTTAAGAGTTGCGTACGTACGTGCAGTACAGTGACCTCGTACACTACGGAACGGTTCTGGGGTAAGCTCCATTAGGCTCCAATTGAAATGCTACATTTTTTTTTGTGCGTGGACTTACCTTCTATACGTTATTATTCTAAGCTTTATACCTATTAATGAGTCAATGAGCCCTTGATAAACATAAACATTCCGATATTTTACAAACTGCTGTGGTTTGTAATAAAAACACAGATTTTTATATAGGTATTCTACTGGGGACATGGTGGCATTATGGTGGCACCTGGGCACCGTGTACGCCACTCTATTTCCGGTGCTGCCTATACCAAATAGCTAATATAATAATCCATTCTAGACTGTCTAAAGCCTTGCAATCACATTGCGATTGATAATAATTCGAACAAGCCTTTAAAATTGATTTTATTTTTAGGTTTAAGTCGACACTTAACAGTAGGTATGTCCAGTTCCCTTTGGTAGAGTGGTGGCTCCATACTCAAGGCTTTTTCTAAGCTTAAGATTTTTCATAATAAGAAAACATAAGTAAATGATATTCATTCCATATTAACTTATGTACATTACGTTACATAAATTATTGCAACAGAGTTTTAGAATAATACAATAAAATGCTTTTCCGTGCGGTGACGGAGTAAGAATCTGGGGGCACGGCAGTGCCCCCGCCAAGTCGGGCAAAACGCAAAATTGCCGTAACATACTTTTCTCGAAGCCATTCAGGCCATTTTCGACCCCCTATAACTTCGTTGTTAATAAAACTAGAAACCTGAATAGTAACCTAGCAGGCCTTGTATACACATTGTGTATTTCAAATTTCATTCAATTTGAACCAATAGTTTCAGAATTATAACTAGTCAAAATTTCGTAATTTTGTCACTCACTGACTGACTGACCGATCATCAATATTAAAGTGGCACTTCTAGCCGACATAGAAGCTTCCAATTTAGAATACAATTAGTGTTTAGTGTATAAATGAAGGAAAAATTATGCAACATTATAATTATCATCCAGTTTCCGAGATACACTAACTGCATAAATAATTTTGTAAACTCATATAAATATATAGGATTGCAAAGTTACATTTGCAGTTAATGAAATGTAAATTTGTAAAAAATAAGAATACATTTGTCGTCATCATTGCTTCTCTATGGGAATCGTAACAAGGGGCTAAAGACTGCACAGAAGACGTAGTAGTTAAGACACCAACGTACCGCGCTAGTGTCGCGGGTTCGAATCCCATGCAAGACAACACCTTGTACGATCTACAAATTGTTGTTCTGAGTCTGAATGTAATTTGTGTCGGTTAATTATATGTTCTTTCCGCAATTCACCACTCTCTATCTTGCCCGTGGATATCGTATAAGACGACTATGGGATATAATATGCACATACTATCTGTGCAAGAGAAGGCAAACTCGAAATGAAACCCTATATCAACATATCTGACCAGCATGGTATAGTGGGTTAAATTCCCTCCCATTGTGGAGGAGGCCCGAGCCCAACAATGGGACATATGAGGGCTGCGATGATGATGCGATGTTGAATTATATGTTTGTAAAGTCCCCCACAATATAAGGATTATTATTCCCTTAGTGCAAGGCGTTGTTGTTTAAAAAAAAAATACAACAGGAAGAAGAGTGGGCAGCAGCTCTCGCCGGGGAAATGTATGAAATCTCACTGCGAAACCAACCTGCCTACGAAACGTGGCGATTACGTCATTATTCCTCATAAGGCGAAGAAAAATGAGCTCTAGTCATGGCAACCCTTTAGAGTCGTTGGACGCAGGTGCCGCAGTACCGCACTTTATGGTGAAGCATGAGGGGGGTCTATGTTCCACAGTGGACGGCGATAGGCTGAATGATGATTGGCATAATAGGTGTAGACAGATACCTAGACATAATTATGTTCAAAGATAACTTGTAAAATGTTCAACCAACTTAATGAAAAAGCAACAATGGGACGTGTCTTATGAAATTGTACCAAAATCTCTCAAAGTATTAAGCAAACTAAATTGCCTCAAATTTATCTGAAAGAAAGAACGCCATCATTAGGCTCGATTGCCATCAAAGCGGAGAGGAGATTAGAGGAGATGTGTTTCGAAAAACCAATCAAATTTCTTTATTTCCACATCTCTCCGCTTAGTTTAGATAGAATTGACTCAAGCGGAAAGGAGAGATGTTTCATTTTTGAGAGAGTGTACTCTAAGAAAATCCTTTGTTGGTATTCAAGAAGTAGAAGGTACCGAAAAGGCAAATAAGTAGGTCTATCTACAAAAAGAAATGAGATACCATCAAAAACAAGACTTGTAAAAAAAGCCAAGCCTCGCAACTGAATTCTTCTACCATAAAAATTTGTGAGATCCATGTTATACCAAGTCGGTTAACTCATTCAGTCCCTGCTTAAGGCACCTTTCTTCTTAAGTTATTACGTAAATAGCTAACCTAACAACTTCTTTTAGTGACTATATCAATATTAAAGATCTTTTATATTTTAAATAAATAGATTGATTTGACAATCGCACTATGTTTAGTACAATTTAATATAATATGTATTACTTGTGAGGTGTGTTTTCATGCGATTGCAATACTGTAATAACGATTACTTGTTGGACGTGAGACACCTTAGTCCGCCCGTGACCATGAATGCTGCAAAGTGTTCGAAACGTCGGGCAATCATAAATCAAATACAAACGCGATATAATCCGTAAAAGTAGTTTTATTTACAATGTGTAGTGCTCGCGTAAACATCAGATATCATTAAGACAGACAAAATATAAGTAGTCATATACTTTTCTAAAAATCTATAAACAGGCTTTTAAAGAATTAGTTAAAGCTTCATACAAATTATACTTTGCATTGGCTGAATGCTTGGGCAACTGGCCTACTATACCAGCGTTGTTAGACTGGTTGGATAAGAGTTTTATGCCGAGTTTTCCTTATTTTATAGGGAAGTGTCATTTTTTAGATCCGTTAGTTGTGATTTAGGAAACCGGAGGAAGGAAATGGTTGGTATAACCGTCCACCATATACAATTATGTCATCAAAATACAAAATTATAATTAGTTATAAATGTTTACGTATCATATATACCCGTTCATTAAAATACATACGTCTTAAAAACCGGTTATAGAGTAAAAAACACAAAAAAATCCCCGTGCAATAGCGTCCCGCGTTGTTCTAGATTGTACGAAATGAAATCCGGTTCGAATTCATTAAATCTTCGAATTTAAAATATTGAATATGTTTTACAATTTAAGAATACGAGTACATACCTTGTTTTTTTATTGTTATCCTTCTATCTGGACAGATCGTAGTTGGTTAGTCCTAAGGAAGTTATAATCGTTCTAACTGGTGTCTAAAATGTGTAGGTAAATGTAGGGCACCTTTTGCCTATACGGGGCTCATGAGCACGCGATAATTAGAAAATTGAATAATACCAATAAAATATTTTGCTCATCATTATCTCAGCCTATACCCTGTCCCACTGTTGGGATCGGGCCTCTTCCACTGTGGTAGGGAAATTGATCTGCTATATTACACTGGTCAAACGTGTTTTATTTTCATCATTTCGGCTCATATACGTCCCACTGTTTGGCTTGAGCCTCTTTCACAATAGAAGGGAAATTGACCTACTATAACCATGCTGGTCAGACGTGTTGGTATAGGGTTTTGTTTTGAGTTTTCTTTCTCTTGCATAGATATTATACGCATGTTTTATCTCTTAGTCGTCTTTTACGACACCCAAGAGCAAGAGATGGGGTGGTGAATTATATTCTTACTCTGTCACCACACGGATAAACGACAAATGTGTTTATATAGGGTTTTATGTTGAGTTTTCCTTCTGTCCCATTCATGTTTTCCATATATTACATCGTCTAGTCACGTTATACGACACCCACGGGAAAGAAAGGGAGTGGTGAATTGTATTCTTATTCCGCCACAACACGGAAAAATATTCTGTTATATCTTATATCTTTAAACGAGCAATTTTAGCTCAGGTGGGACATTGACCGCTTTAAATTTTAGTTTTTGTGGCTTCAAACAGCGTCGGATCGAATCTCGGTGCTATTATTATTCTCTTTTTGTAATTTTTTATTTAATTTTCATTATTTATTTTTTATTAATATATATCTAAATAAATTCGATAATAATAATCCGAGCGTAGCTCGGTCAACCAGATATTCTTACAATAATAGATAATCCAATAGTACAAATTAAAAATATGTTGTTAATAGACCTACTACAGGTTTTAATTGGTTACGGTTCTTAACATTTACCTAAAATAGAAATAAATAACGAGGGTGTTTTAATTGACTTAACTATTCCTCGTTTTAATTACGACAATTTGTTTATGCGTTAAATTTTTAGACTATCGTTTAACATTTTAAATAAAACTACGGATTTTATCGCGTTTGTATTTGATTGTCCGACGTTTCGAACACTTTGCAGCATTCATGGTGACCAGCGGACTAAGGTGTCTCACGTCCAACAAGTCATCGTTATTACAGACATTTATAATTATTTACCCGATACAGAAAAGTAGTTATTAAATTTATTAAATTTTGACCCACATTTTAGTACAAATTTATTGCCAGTATAAGAAGAAAATGATTCTATATGAACAAAATTATACGTGACCATGAATGCTGCAAAGTGTTCGAAACATCGGACAATCAAAAATCAAATACAAGCGCGATAAAATCCGTAGTTTTATTTAAAATGTGTAATACTCGCATAAACATCAGAAATCATTATCGATTAACAGTTAACAAAAAAAAAACCTCATATCATTGAATTATATACATATAGAGCTTAGAATAATAACATATAGAAGGTAAGTTCACGCACAAAAAGTGAGGCATTTCAATTGGAGCCTAATGGAGCTTACGCCGGAACCGTTCCGTAATGTACAAGTCATTGTACTGCACGAACGTAGGCAACTCTTAAAAAATAAATAGGTAATTATGACGGTTGGTGCATTCAAATGGTGTCACAACACATTTGAAAAACTTAAAAAGGTTTTTAACATTACTTTTAAAACTATTTCGACGATTTATGATAATAAAAACAAAATTTGATTTCATAATTTGTATAGTGGTGTGCGTGTGTACGTGTGTAATCGTCTGCCCGCCATTAGTATTTTTAGATTCAAATTTTTAAAGTTCGAAGTACTGACACTATCCCTCTATACGTTATTATTCTAAGATATAGAGACGCTATCCCGAATAAATATTTTGTTCCATTTTGATAACAGTTATTAATTATACTAAAGTTCGCTGCAGCGCTGAAACAATAAATAGTAGTCTAACACAAACATTGAGGCACACAGTGCTAGATCGCTCTAAAGTTGTGTAACGTGTAGTTACTATAGTAACCACACGTTACACAACGATTTTACACTACAGACGTGACAATTTTTGCACCTACATTCATAAATAAAACACATACTCTATTAAAATGGGACACGTTGTCGTATTTTCACAAATAAGTATTAATTGATAATATATACTATAGAAAAAAGAATATAAGCAATCAAAATAGTTTGGTGAAACATCATGTTAAGTCTGTTTTTAGTCATATATATTTTTACCTCGGCGAGTTGTGGAATTGAACATCTGCGTGTTTTAGTCTATGATCAAAGATGGTGTGATATTTAATTTTGAATATTTTATTTTTATTGTGTTATTTCGATATTTACCTATTTATTCGCTTTAACAACAAAACATTTTACTTAAATGAGTAAAGAATTTTTATTCACATACAGGTTCACGTCTTGACTCGAATCATCCGAGTTTTCGTATTAATACCGCTGCCTTAGAATAATAACATATAGAAGGTAAGTCCACGCACAAAAAGTGAGGCATTTCAATTGGAGCCTAATGGAGCCTACGCCGGAACAGTCCCGTAATGTACAAGTCATTGTACTGCAAGAAATTACGCAACTCTTAAAAAATAAATATATAATTATGACGGTTTATGCATTCAAATAGTGTGAAAACACATTTGAAAAACTTAAAAAGGTTTTTAACATTACTTTTAAAAGTATTTCGACGATTTATGTTAATAAAAACAAAATTTGATTTCATAATTTGTATAGTGGTTTGCGTGTGTACGTGTGTAATCGTCTACGCGCCATTAGTATTTCAGATTCAAATTTTGGGGGGCGCGGCCGGAGCACCTCCTCGTGGTGCTCCCTGGTAACGTCCATTTGGACGTCGTGCGGCCATTTGGACGGCCAAGATTCCGGCAGGGGGGGGTCTCCGCGTGCGGCTCTGGTGGCAGAGCACGGCGGATCTGACCCGGGGCCAATGGGGCGGATGTGCCTCATGGCACTCCGTCGCCAGGGACGGTTGCGTCACGGCCCGGGGGCGTGACGGGTCGGTCGCTCGCGAGCGGCCAGACCCGGAAGGCCCAAACCGTAATCCTGAATGGGGGGGTCAGGACCGGGGGTCTTCGGACCGCGGGGAAGAAAACCCCTATAAAAAATCACCCCAATCTTAAGTTTGGCCACTCGGCGAGGAGATGTATGACTGGTGGGTTAAGAAGCGCGCGAGCGTCCAGTCGTTAGAGTGGTAGTCAAGGCGAGACTTAAAAATGACCAAACACCATGGCAGGAGTTGAAACGAGCGTAGCTACTCCAGAGGGTCCCGGCCACGCCGGGGAATCCCTCACTGTGCTGGTTTCTGAGCGCGAGAGGCGCACAGCCACCAGCACAGTCAGTCTCCACACGTATGGGAGGGAGACGACAACTGCTTTGACGGCCGAGAGCCCGGCCCAACATCAAGTGGCTCAGGGGGGGAAGGGGAATGAGGAGAAGGCGGTGAGGAAGAAGACCCGGAGGACGAAGCCGAGGCGTTCCGCCGCTGCGCGAGCCCGCATAAGCGCCACAACATCCAAGGCGAGGCGGGAGCGGAAGAAGGCAGAAGCCATTGCTGCACGCGAGGCGGGTGGCAGCATTGCCTCTACTGGGCCGTCGGGCCTGGAGAGCGAGTCCATCGCAGAGCCGTCGCTGGAGGAGAGCGTCGGCAGTGGCAGCGGATCCGAGGACGAGGGCGGCATTGCCGCAGGGCCGTCCAAGACGATGGAAGGCAGCTCGGAGTCGAGGCTGCCGAGCGACGAGGGCGGCACTGCTGCAGAGCCGTCGCGAGACGAGGGCGGCAGTGCCGCAGGACCGTTGGAGGCGGCAATACACACGGCCTCGGAGATGTCGGCGGACGAGGGCGGCAGTGCCAAGGAGCCGTCCGCCGAGGAGGGTGGCTGGATGCAGGTCGGCCGAGGTGGTAGCGAGGGCGGTGGATGCGCCGTAGCGAGTAGCGGGCCGTCAGTTGAGGTTCTGCGTAGGTCGTCGGTGTCGCCGAAGAGAAGCGAGGAGAGGGTTAGGGAGGCTGCGGAGGCGCCATCCCCAAGGGTGAAGAAGAGGGAGGAGGCGCTCCCCCCGAGCGTCCGGAAGCGCCCCCTCAACGGGGACAGCTCGAACACCGACTCGGAGGGGAGTACCAACATGCCTCCTCCCAAGGTCCCGACTATGCCCCGTGGACGCAGAGGTCGAGGATCGGCGGTGGTGGCGAGGCCAGGGACCCCCGGTCCGGCCGGCCACGGTGGCGAGGTGGCGGCCCTACAGGCCGCGAACGCCCGCCTTAGTGAGGAGGTCTCCGGCTTGCGGGAACGCAACCGCAAGCTGGAGACGGAGCTATCGGCGGTGCGACGGGAGAACCGCGGGTTGGCCAAGGAGATGGCCGACCTGCGGGCCCAGTTCGCGCGCCTGGCGCCGGCCACGCCGCCGGTCCCGGCCTCGCCACCGAAACGGGCTGCGCCGGGGAGGGCGGGCCCGTCGTCGGCGTCTGTGGTGCCGGCTGCGCCCGTCGCGGCTGCTGCGCCGGCTGCGCCCGTCGCGGCTTCGGCGCTTCCTCCCCTCGTCGTGGTCCCTCCGCCGCCTCGTGGCCGCGGGAGACCGCGGAAGGGGGAGGAGCCGCCGCTCGACGAGGTGCACGGCGTGTCGGAGACGGCGGTACGCGTCATCTTAGCCCGAGTAGGGGTGATGGTGGATGCGCGTATCGCCGCCGTAGCGGCCAGGCTCCCGCCTGAGCCGCCCCTCCGACCGCCGCTCGCCGCGGACGGGGCGAGACGGCCGCAAGCGTCAGCTCCCACCCCGCTGCCCTGTCAGGGTGGCCGCGTGGTGAGCTACGCTGCGGCCGCGGCCGGGCCCAAGGGGGCCAAGAAGGCCGGCAAGGTGCCGGCTCCCGCCAAGGCCGGGCCGCGGCCGGCGCCAGCGGCTGCACCGCAGGCGCCGGCCAGCGCACCCGCGACCGCTCCTGCTGCGCTCAGCGCTGCTGCCAGGCTCGAACAGGGCTGGCAGGTGGCTGAGCGGAGCAGGAAGGCACGCGGCCAGAAGCGGAGAGCGGCGGCCAAGAGTGCCGCCGTGGCCACCGCTCCCCAGGCGGGAGCCGGCAGAAAGGGGAAGAAAAGGTCGCGCAGGGGCCTCAAGTCGCCGAAGACGGCCGCGGTGGTCATCACCGTGCTGCCTGAGGCGGCTGAGAGGGGCCTCAACTATGAGGCCGTCCTAAAACGCGCCCGGCGGGAGCTGGACGTCTCCAATATCGGGGGCGTCGAGGCGAGGACCCGCAAGGCCCGGAAAGGGGCTCGAATACTCGAGTTCCCTGGGGCCGAGGGCGCGAAGACGGCCGATAGTTTGGCCACGATGTTGAGGGGGCTGTTCGGGCCGGAGGATGGTGTCCGAATCGCCAGGCCTGTCAAGTGCGCAGAGATGCGCCTGACGGGCTTGGACGATTCCGTGACGGTGGAGGACGTCTGGGAGGCCATTATGGCGCGTACCGGATGTGCCTCGGACACCGTCCGGATTGGCACCATCCGCACTGGTCCGGGCGGCGTCGGTGCTGCCTGGGTGCAGTGTCCGGTGGAGTCGGTCTAGCAATTGGCCGATTCAGGCAGGCTCCTCGTGGGCTGGAGCTCGGCGCGGGTAACCGTGCTAGAGCCCAGGCCCGCGAGGTGTTACAAATGCATGGCGGTCGGGCATACCTGACCGACATGCAAAAACTGCTTTGACTGCAGCGGGCTATGTTTCCGTTGCGGTCAGACCGGACACCAGGCGGCATCGTGCTCTGCGGTGCCCCACTGCCCCGCGTGTGCGGCAGGCAATAGGCCTGCCAAACACCGCATGGGCTCTGGGGACTGCAGACCCCCGGCATCGGCCCCGAAGGGGCGGGACGGCCCATCGACCGGGCCAGTCCCCGCTCCGAGCGCGGCCCGATCGCCCGTCAGCGCGGAGGAGGTGACGATGGATACGGACCGTTAATGGACCCCGTATCCATTCGTCTCCTCCAGGCCAACCTCAACCACACCGCCGGTGCGCAGGACGTGTTCCTGCAAGCCATGGCGGAGTGGTTGATAGGAGTAGCCGTAGCCGCGGAGCCGTACGTGGTGCCCGACCGGCCTAACTGGTTGGGTAGCACCGATGGCACCGTGGCAATCGTCGCCTCCACGTCGTGGCCTTCGTCGCCTCTGACCCTTAGGGACAGGGGCGTCGGATACGTCGCGGCGGACTGGGGGGAGATTACGCTCCTCGGAGTCTATCTCTCCCCTAACTGGAGCGTGACCGATTTCGAGGCCTCCCTCACCATCATGGAGGCCTCGTTACGGCGAATGGCATCGCGCCAGGTCTTCGTCTTGGGGGACTTCAACGCCAAGTCCGTGGCGTGGGGGTCTCCCCGGACGAACGACCGAGGACGGGCGATCGAGGAGTGGGCGGCGGCACTGGGCCTCTGTTTGCTGAACAGGGGCTCGGTGCATACGTGCGTGCGACAACGGGGCGGGTCGATAGTGGACCTTTCGTTCGCTAGCCCCGAGGTCGCCGCACGCGTGGGGAGCTGGCGCGTCGTGGAGGAGGTGGAGACCTTGTCGGACCACCTGTATATCCGGATGGAGGTCTCCCCGGTAATCCCGACGCCCAGCAGGGGTCACGGGGCGGATGGACGTCCTGCGTTCCCGCGATGGGCTGTGGGTCGCTTAGACCGGGACCAGCTGGCGGAGACAGCCATCGTTTACTCGTGGCTGTCCTCTGCCAACCAGTCGGACGGGGTGGACGCCGAGGCTGGCCGCATCCGCAGTGCGTTGACGCAGATCTGCGATGCGGCCATGCCCCGGGTACGGCGTCCGCCCCCGAGGAGGGCGGTCCACTGGTGGTCCCGGGAGCTGGCGGATCTCCGGGCCGCGTGCATTCGCGCCCGGAGGGCCTACACCCGCAGCCGGCGGCGGCAACGCGACGCGGAGCGGGAGGCCTTGCTGTATGAGGGCTACCGCAATGCGCGGTCGGCCTTCAGGCTGGCCGTCCGCTCCGCCAAGGACGTCAGTCGGCAGGAGATGCTGGACGGTCTCGACCGTGACCCCTGGGGACGCCCCTATCGCGCGGTGCTGAATAAGCTCCGCACGCGGGGCCTTCCCCTCACCGAGACTCTCCAGCCCAGCCTTCTCACCCGGGTCGTCGAGGACCTGTTCCCGCGGCGGGCGGAACACACGCCCCCGGTCATGGCTCCGCCAGACACTGACCGGGAGGCCGACGACGACAGTGTTCCGCCCATCACGGAACCCGAGATGGGAGTGGCGGTGGCGCGCATGTGCGCAAAGTCCACCGCCCCCGGGCCCGACGGTGTTCCAAACCGCGTGTTGGGCCTGGTCCTCGACCACCTGGGTCCCCGCCCCAGGGAGCTGTTCGACGCGTGTTTAGCGTCCGGACGGTTCCCTGGGTGCTGGAAGGAGGGAAGGCTGGTGCTCCTGCCGAAGCCGGGACGGTCTCCGGGGTCGCCTTCGGCCTACAGGCCTATCGTGCTGCTCGATGACACGGGCAAGCTACTGGAGAGGGTGGTAGCTGCCCGCATCGAGCGGCACCTCGTCGGCACGGGGCCCGATCTGTCGGACGCCCAGTTTGGGTTTAGGAGGGGTCGTTCGACGATCGCGGCTCTGTTGCGCCTGAGGGCCGTGGCGACTGAGGCCGTCACCGGTGGGGGAGTGCTGTTGGCGGTGTCCCTAGACATCGCCAACGCATTCAATAGTCTGCCATTCAGCTGCATCAGGGAGGCGCTCCGGTATCACGGAGTGCCAGCTTACCTGAGGTGGCTAGTGGCAGACTATTTGGTGGGGCGCAGCGTCCTCTGTACCAACCGAGCAGGGGACGTTGTGCGAACGCCCATGACGTGCGGTGTCCCACAGGGGTCGGTCCTCGGACCCACCCTGTGGAACATCGGCTACGACTGGGCGTTGCGGGGGAGCCTCCCGCCCGGGCTGGGCGTGATTTGTTACGCCGACGACACGCTCGTCACAGCCCGCGGTAGGACGCTAGAAGAGGCGGTAAGCCTGGCGACCTATGGCACCGAAGAGGTCGTCAGGCGGATCGAGGCGCTGGGGTTGAGGGTCGCCCTGGACAAGACGGAGGCCCTCTTGTTCCATGGGCGCCTTATGAGCCCTCCCATCGGCGTCTCGATCACCGTCCGATCGGTTGACATCAGCATCCGGGCCCATATGAGGTACTTGGGCCTGGTGCTCGACGGGCAATGGTGGTTCCGGGAGCATTTCCGCAGGCTCGCTCCGCGGCTCGTCGGCGCGGCGTCCGCCCTATCGTGGCTAATGCCGAACGTGGGCGGACCGAGCGCTACGTGTCGTCATCCGGTCGATGGCCCTGTACGGCGCACCGGTGTGGGCGGGGTCCTTGACCGCCCGACTTAGGGCCCTTCTGTGGCGACCACAGAGGGTCATGGCGGTCAGGGCCATCCGCGGATACCGCACGGTTGCGACGGAGGCAGCGTGCCTATTGGCCGGGACTCCCCCGTGGGACCTGGAGGCGGAAATGCTCGCCGAGTTGTATCGGCGGGTGTCGGGGGTGCGCGGGGAGGGCGGTGTGATCTCGTTAAGGGATCTCACCGCCTGGCGCGTCGACGCCCGCCGAGACGTCATTGCCCGTTGGGCAGTCCGGCTGGAGAGGCCTCGGTTCGGGGTGCGAACCGTGGAGGCCTTCCGGCCGGTGCTGATGCAGTGGTTGGAAAGGCGGCACGGGGTGCTCTCCTTCCGACTAGTGCAGGTGTTGACGGGGCACGGGAGCTTCGCCAAATACCTGCACAGGGTCGTGAGGAGGGAGAGTACACCGTCCTGCCACCACTGCGATTGTGACGAGGACACGGCGCGCCACACGCTCGAGGCCTGCGCGGCTTGGGCAGTGCAGCGCCGTGAACTCATCGCAATCATCGGTGCCGACCTGACGCTGCCGGCCATCGCTAGGGCGATGGTCAACAGCGTCGGGAACTGGGACGCGGTCGCAGCCTTCTGCGAGACAGTGATCTCGCAGAAGGAGGCGGCGGATCGTCTGCGCGTGGAGCGCAGCCTCGATGAGGAGATCCGTCGCCGGCGACTGGGGCGGCGCAGGCGCAACTATCTGCGCCTCATGCCGCCCTAGCCGAGGCCGCGGGTGACGTGACCGGGGATTAGTCCGTCACCCGCCGAGAGGCCGACCGCGTGAGGAAAGACCGACGTCCTCCCCGAGGGGGGGACGTCGGTCGATGGGAGGGTACCCCGCGTAGGGGGTATTCCGTCGGGCCGACCACTGACGACAAGTAAACCTGCTCCGGTGGTCGGCCCAATGACGAAGGCGAGGTGGTTTTCGGGTGGGTTGCGGGAGTTGCGTGCTTAGGCCCCTCTGTCGCCCCGGACGGAGTGGTGCGGAGGCGCGCCGACCGCGACCCACCCCAAAAAAAAAAAAAAAAAAAAAAAAAGATTCAAATTTTGAAAATTCGAAGTATGGACACTATCCTTCTATACGTTATTATTCTAAGATGCACACATTATACGCCACAGAAATATTAATACTTTAGAAAGGCCATTCTGCTGATTTTGTTCGAAAACCAGTGTGGCATAATTACTCCCTCCCGTTGATGTTAACACATATGCAAGGTCTATGCTTACAATAATTTCACACACTAACATAACACACACACATCAATTTCGAAGTTGCAGTTGGTACACAAACTATAACTAAGTTCTGTAGGCAACGTATACTCACATATAAAAAAGCACATGTTTACTAGTGCTTGCCATGGTCGATATACTACACGATATTTATTTAGCCTGTTTTATCGAAACAAAAATATTAATGCCTTTAAATTCAGCACTTACTTGTGTGATGGGTTGAAGTTATTTGTAATGCAAGTCAGTAATTTAACAGTAAAATCATGCAAATGAAATACTCTTCACTACACTCTGTATAGGTGACAGAAAATTTAAGGGCTATAATAAATTACGTAAGCGAGTAGCGATTTGTACATTATATTGTTCCCATATATAGTACGCACCGGTACACAGGATACAATTAAAACATATTAATAAGAGACCACAGTCAAATTTATAAACTCCTGCATCTTGTAGAGGGATCTGGCACTTAACAGGTGGTACGATTTGACTAATCCTCTTGAGTGGCTTAAAATAAGTTTTTATGGAAGCCCGTTTCAGGATGAAGCCAATCTCGTCAGTGACTCCTTTCACATAAGGTAGTACTGCAGGGACGCGCCCCAACTGTGGGCGCTTTCACACGGTCTCTGCGACGGGGGCATGGACGTTTGTAATAACGTTGACTTGTTTGGACGTCAGACATTTTAGACCGCCCGTGACCCTGAATGCTGTAAAGTATTCGAAACGTCGAGCAATCCTAAATCAAATACAAACGCGATATAATCCGTATAAGTAATTTTATTTACAATGCTCGCGTAAGCATCAGATATCATTCTTAAAATAAACTCATTTGCAAAAAAAACGGGCGGTTTTGATTTTCATTCATATTTAAAAAGATACAATACCAAAAAGGTTTCAATCGTTTGTACACGTTACTGGCCGGTTTTAAAAATGCTGTGGTATTTAAAAAAGTACGTTCTAAATTCAATTTTTCATTTGATGTTCATTTTTACAGAAAACCCCTTTTTATCCTACATTTTTGGCGCGAAGTTCCAGAAGTTAACATCGACTTTCATAACTTTTATTCAATTTTTATCGATTAATTTCATATCCTTGACTGTCAAAGCTTTATTTAATGCTGTTTGGCTGTATCAAAAATGGTAGATAAAGTGGTAAAAGCTACCAAAATTATCGCGCTGCTTGAAGAGGGTTGCAGCCAATGTTTCGTGGCTAGGAGGCTAAATGTTAGTCGCTCGACAGTCCAAAGGACCTGGCAGCGATATCAGGAGACTGGTTCCGTCGAGAGAAGGCCTGGTTCTGGAAGAAAACCATGTACCCAACCACGGGATGATCGTTTTCTTGTGAGTCGCGCATTGAGAAATCGCAAATCTTCGTATGTGGATCTTAAGAACAACCTCCAAGAAGTAAGAAATGTGCATATTAGTCTATGGACGGTCAGGAGGAGGCTTCTCGCTGCCAATATACGCAGTCACCGCCCGGCCCGCGGCCCCAAATTACTCCGTGAGCACAGAGTTCACAGGCTTAGGTTCGCTAGAAATTGTGAATCATGGACTCAAGACGATTGGAATAGGGTTTTGTTCTCTGATGAAGCCAGGATATCTCTGTTCGGTGAAGATCGACGTCGGCGAGTGCTAAGAAGACAAGGAGAACGCTTTGCAGAGGCATGTTTCGAAGAAATCACACCTTATGGTGGGGGCTCTGTTATGTTTTGGGCAGGAATAAATTCAATGGATCGTACAGAGTTAGCCTTCATTGAAAACGGCTCACTGACTGGGCATCGATACATAACGGAAGTTCTAATTTCTCATGCACAACCCGCATTGGCCGCTCTAGGTGAAGACTCGATTTTTATGGACGACAATGCTCGCGCCCACCGATCCCGCGTATGTTAATGCGTATGTGCAAGAGGTCGGCATTCGTCGTTTGGATTGGCCAGCTCGAAGTCCCGACCTCAATCCCATAGAGCATGTCTGGGACGTTCTGAAACGGCGTGTGAGATCAGTACACCCGGCTCCGCAGACCATCAGAGAGCTGATGAATGTGATTACTGCGGAGTGGGAACGTATTCCGCAAGCAAGTATCCGGGATATACTCGCTAGCATGCCCAGACGAATTCAAGCTGTGATTTTAGCTAGAGGGGGTCACACTCGATACTAAACATTTATCTGCTTTTACTTTATTAAAGAAAAAAAAACAAAAAAACTTTTTTATTTTTACTTCATGAGCATATGCACTACTAGCGAATATACACTACTAGCGAGGTTTAGCATTATTTCCCATAAATTGTATCTAAATTTTATGAAATACTGATGAAAACGATTATTTTCTTATTAATTTAGCAAATTGTGTGGATAAAACTACCTATAATTATCAAACAAAGAAATATTAACATTTGAAATGGTTCATTGCTTAGGTGCCCGTTTTTTTTGCAAATGAGTGTATGTTAAAATATTATTGTTTATTGCAATTCGGTTTATTTTTATTGGTGTTATTATTTAACTTAAAAAACAAAACAGTTATTTAATTTTTTTGATATACTGCTACTTGTTAGTACATTTTTGTTTATTGTGAACAAAAATATACTAACATTATCCGTGTGGTGACGGAATAAGAATACCAATTACCACTCCGTATCTTAGCCGCAGATGTCCCATCCTAATATATTGAGACGACTAAGAGATATAGTAAGCATATAACATCTATGCAAGAGAAGAAAAACTCAAAAGAAAACCCTATACTAACCTGTCTGACTAATATAGTATAGTAAGGTAAATTTGCCTATTATTGCGGAGGAGGCTCGGGCACAGCAGTGGAACGTATATGAGCCGATATGATGACTATCATGTCAACATTTCTTGTAATAAAAATTTAACACTTATGAAAAGTTAGAAATCAACACATACAATAACTAGTAATGAATAACCAGTCTCAAGAAATTCATTCTTATCATAAATTATTCCATCTTAAGGAAGAATAGAACAATTATTTTGTACGACAACTAAATACCTACTTAATTAAACATTTAGTTTTCCAATAAAAATGAAATACAATACTATTTGATGACTTTACCATTATTTTTAGTATTCTACAAAATGTTGTGAACAAATTGTGCTAGATTTAGCTGGTATTTAGTTAACTATCAGTTACCTTAATCCATAGAAAAAAAATATCCATAAAATATTAAACTTCAAATAACATGTAAGATCTTCTGTTCAAAGATAACTTTATTAAAATATATATATACACACACAAACACACATATATATATACACATACATATATATATATATATATATATATATATATATATATATATATATATATATATATATATATATATATATATATTTAGTGATTGGTCCCGAACATAGATATTTTATTACTATTATTTTGTTTTTTCTATTTTATTAAATGCTAAAGAGTGCTAATGAGCACTATGAAGTTTGTACAATAGATCATCATCATCATCATCGCAGCCCACATACGTCCCACTGTTGATCTCGGGCCTCCTCCACAATGAGAGGGAATTTGACCTACTATACCATGCTGGTCAGACATGTTGGTATAGGGTTTTATTTCAAGTTTGCTCTCTCTTGCACAGATGTTATGCGCATATTATATCCCATAGTCGTCTTTTACGACATCCACGGGCAAGATAGGGAGTGGTGAATTATATTCTTACTCCCTCACCACACGGAAAATATATAAGAATGTACTATAGATATACAAGATAAATTAAGTAGATAATGTATATCAGAATAATTGGTTTTTAAATACCTATTTAAATATTGTTAATATAACTAAATAAAACGATTGCTAAATTAAAAGTGTTAAAATATTTATTTATATGATAAAATTAACACATAGGTAATTATCGAAATCGATAACTTATAGTATGTTGGACAACACTATCGATACGCGTGGATCAACGTCAATGTTAAATGAAAACGTATACTACCACGCTGGTGGGGTGCTACGCCAGAAACCTCCGCGTGGTGTACCCTGGGCACGAACGACAATTCCTTGGACTGCTCTCTGGAATTGTCGCTCGTGGCAAATATCTGGCCCGAGGGGGGGCCCAGTTTGTGGGATGCCCCAAATTCGCTCCATGCCCTCTAATTGTAGAGGGTATTGGACGCGAAAATTCGACGGGCCCAGTCACTCATTCGTTTGAGGACTGGGCAGGCATTTGCCAACCGCGACAAATCGTAGACCTGATTCTTGCTTCGGGACATTTGTCTTGAGGCCTAGATTCAGGAGCGAGGGTCTTGGCTTAACCGCCTGGACCGCGAGGAAGAAAACCTCTATAAAACAATCACCCAGAATCCTAAGTTCTGACGCGCGGCGAGAGGATGCATAGCTGATGGGTTGTTCAGTCGTTAGCGCGCCCCCAGCCAGAGTACCTGCGGACCCCCTGTGTTGGGATACAAATGTACGCTTGCCCGGGTATCGGGATCTCTGCCCGGGTCGACCGTTATTTCTCCCATGCTCGTGGGAACTTGATGGATTCATGTTCACTTAACACAGATGAAGATAGGAGGGGTGAGACGCCCAAAAACACCACCACGGAGAACCGGAATTCGATTGGTTCCCACCTAAAAGCCTTGCCAAGCTACAGAAAAACTGGCAGAGAGGAAGGAGTGGCCTCGTCCGACTGCAGCTCGGCTGTTGGTCCGGCACTTGAGGCCACAAGATCAGGCAAGGGGCTGGCGATACTCGAGGCCCCCAAGAAGAGAAAAAGCGGAAGAATATGGGGACGGGGAAGGCCACGAGTGTCAAGAGGCGCGAGTTGGCCAGGCAGGAGCGGCTGGCTAGGGAGGCCGCTGTAGCCGCTCCGACTGCTGACGAGGGCGGCAGCACTGCCGCAGAGCCGTCGGACACTGAGGGCGGCAGCACAGCTGCAGAGATCGCCAGTCAGTCCCCAGCGTCGGCCTTGACGGCGGCCCTAGCGGTCAGGGAGGAGGTCCTCCTCTCGCAGGTGCGGAAGCGACCCCTGAACGAGGGTGGCAGCTCGGGATCCTCCGAGGGGAGTAGCACCATCATGCCTCCTCCCAAAGTCCCGACCTCTCGCAGGGGGCGGGGCGGGCGAGGCGGCGCGGTAGTAGCGGCAAGGTCGGCGACTCCATCGCCGATCGGCACAGCGCGGGGGACTGAGGCCCATAAACGGGCAAATGAGGCGGCTGCCGAAAGAATGATGAGGGTGTTGGCGGACATCCCTCCCACCGACACGGCGGCTGCTGAGCCCGCTGTGGGTGGCGATCCCCCAGCTGCCAATGTGGCCACCCTGCAGGCCGAAAACGCCCGCCTTTCTGGTGAGGTTTCAGGCCTGCAGGAGAAAAACAAGGCCTTACACAAAGAGCTGTCGACGGTGCAGAAGGCGAACCGCGAGTTGGCCAAGCAAATGGCCGACTTGCGGCGCCAGGTCGCACAACTGGCGAGGACTGCGCCGCCGACAAGCGCCGGCCCTGCCGCCGCCCCCGCTGTCCCCGTTGCGCCAACTCGCGCTGCAGCGAGTCCCCAGAGGGCCCAGCCGGCCGAAGCGGTACCGCTGCCCGCAGTGAACGGCGTGCCGGATCAGACCATGCGCGCCATAGTGGATGTTGTGGGCAGAATGCTCGACGCACGCATGGCGGCTCTGGAGTCAAGACTGCCTCCGGAGCCCCGTCTTCGGCCGTCGCTTGCTGCGGACAGGCCCAAGGCCGCGGTGTCAGCCCCTGATGCGCTACCCTGCTAGGGCGGGCGCGTAGGGAGCTACGCTGCGGCAAATGCACCGCCGGTAGCAGCCAACGCAGCCGCGGCCGTGACTGCTGTGCCCGGCCCCTCCGCTGCACCTGAAGAAGGTTGGCAGACAGCTGAGCGCAGCCGAAAAAGTCGCGGCCAGAAGAGGAGAGCGAAGGCCAAAAGTGCCGCCAAAGCCTCGGCTCCCAAAGCAGGAGCCGCAAATAAGAGGTCGCGCAGGAGGCTCCGGCTGCCAAAGTCAGCCGCGGTGGTGATCACCGTGCTGCCTGAGGCGGCCGAAAACGGCCTCAGCTATGAGGCCGTCTTACGTCGCGCCCGGCGGGAGCTTCACGTCTCCGATTTAGGAGGCGTCGAAGCCAGGACCCGCTAGGCCCGGACAGGGGCACGGATTCTAGAGTTCCCTGGAGCCGAGGGCGCCAAGACGGCCGATAGCATGGCGGCCAAGTTGAGGGGTCTGTTCGCAGAGGAGGGTGGCGTCAAAATCGCCAGACCCGTAAAGTGCGCAGAATTACGCGTCGCGGGTCTGGACGACTCCGTGACGGTGGATGACATCGTCTCGAAAACCGGGTGTCCCATGGACACCGTCCGGATTGGCGCCATCCGCCCTGGTCCGGGCGGCGTCGGTGCTGCCTGGGTGCAGTGCCCGGTGGAGTCGGCCAAGCAATTGGCCGACTCAGGCAGGCTCCTCGTGGGCTGGAGCTCGGCGCGGCTGACCGTGCTGGAGTCCCGGCCTGCGAGGTGCTACAAGTGCATGGCGGTCGGACACACTCGGCCGACATGCACCAATTGCTTTGACTGCAGCGATCTCTGCTTCCGCTGCGGTCAACCCGGGTACAAGGCGGCATCCTGCGCCGCCACTCCCCACTGCCCCGCGTGTGCGGCGGGCAATAGGCCCGCCAAGCACCGCATGGGGGGCAGGGAGTGCAGACCCCCGGCTTCGGCCCCAAAGGGGCGGAGCGGCCCGATGACCCCGGCCGCTCCCGCCCCTAGCGCGACCCGATCGCCTGCCAGCGTGGAGGAGGTGATGGATACGGCCCACTAATGGCGACCGAATCCTACCACCTCCTGCAGGCCAACCTCAACCACGCCGCCGAGGCGCAGGACGTTTTCCTGCAAGCCATGGCGGAGTGGTTGATCGGTGCAGCCGTAGCCGCGGAACCGTACGTGGTGCCTGACCGGCCCAATTGGCTGGGCAGCAGTGACGGCTCTGTGGCAATCGTCGCCTCCACGTCGTGGCATTCCCCGCCTTTGATGCTCAAGGACAGGGGCGATGGGTATGTCGCAGCGGAATGGGGAGAGGTTACGCTATTTGGTGTTTACTTCTCCCCTAACAGGAGCGCGACGGATTTCGGGGCCTTCCTCACTATCCTGGGGGCCTTGATACGGCGACTGGCACCGCGCTAAATCTTCGTTCTGGGGGACTACAACGCAAAGTCCACGGCGTGGGGGTCCCCCAGGACGAATGACCGTGGGCGGGCGGTCGAAGAGTGGGCGGCGACACTGAGCCTCTGTTTGCTGAACAGGGGCTCGGTGCAAACGTGCGTGCGGCAGCAGGGCGGGTCGATAGTGGACTTGTCGTTCGCTAGCCCTAATGTCGCAGCACGTGTGAGGAGCTGGTGCGTCCAGGAGGAGGTTGAGACCCTATCCGACCATCGATACATCCGGATAGAGGTCTCCCGGACCCTCCTACAGCCCAGCAGGGCGGAGCACACGCCCCCGGTCATGGCTTCGCCGGACAGCGACCGGGAGGCCGACGATGAAAGTGCTCCACACATCACGGAGCCGGAAATGGGAGCGGCGGTGGCGCGTATGCGAGTGAAATCCACCGCCCCCGGGCCCGACGGTATTCCGAACCGTGTGCTGGCCCTGGTCCTCGAGCACCTGGGACCACGCCTCAGAGGACTGTTCAACGCTTGTTTGACGTCCGGGCAGTTCCCTGGGTGCTGGAAAGAGGGGAGGCTGGTTCTCCTGCCGAAGCCGGGACGGTCTCCCGAGTCGGCCTCGGCCTACAGGCCCATCGTGCTGCTCGATGATGCGGGCCAGCTGCTAGAGAGGGTGTTGGCTGCCCGCATCGAGCGGCAGCTCGTCGGGGTCGGGCCCAATCTGTCGGACGCCCAGTTTGGTTTTCGGAGAGGGCGTTCGACGATCGCGGCCCTGCTGCGCCTGAAGGCCGTGGTAGCGGAGGCCGTCACCAGCGGAGGAGTCCTGTTGGCGGTGTCCCTGGACATCGCCAACGCCTTCAACAGTCTGCCATTCAGCTGCATCAGGGAGGGGCTGAGGTATCACGGGGTGCCCGTGTACTCCAGGCGGCTGGTGGCAGACTACTTGGAGGGGCGCAGCGTCCTCTACGTTGACCGAGTAGGGGACGTTGTGCGAACGTCCATGACGTGCGGTGTCCCACAGGGGTCGGTTCTGGGTCCGACCCTGTGGAACATCGGCTACGACTGGGCGTTGAGAGGAAGTCTCCCACCCGGGCTGGGCGTAATTTGCTACGCCGACGATACACTCGTCACAGCCCGGGATGGGACGCTAGAGGAGGCGGCACGCCTGGCAACTCTCGGCACCGAGGAGATTGTCAGGCGGATCGAAGCGCTGGGGTTGAGGGTAGCCCTGGAAAAGACGGAGGCCCTTTTGTTCCATGGCCTCCGTACCGCCGGGCCTCCCGCCGGCGCTTCGATCACCGTGAAGTCGGTCACCATCAGCATCCAGGCCCACATGAAGTACTTGGGCCTGGTGCTCGACGGGCATTTTTGGTTTCGGGAGCATCTCCATCGACTTGTTCCCCGGCTTGTCGGCGCGGCGTCCGCCCTTTCACGGCTGATGCCAAATGTGGGTGGACCCAGTGCTACGTGCCGACAGCTGTACACGGGGGTGATCCGGTAGATGGCCCTGTATGGCGCACCGGTGTGGGCGGGGTCCCTGACCGTCCGTCTTAGGGCCCTCCTGTGGCGACCACAGAGGGTCATGACGATCAGGGCCATACGGGGTTACCGCACGGTGGCGACGGAGGCAGCGTGCCTCCTGGCCGGAACTCCCCTGTGGGACCTGGAGGCGGAGATGCTCGCCGACATTTATCGGCGGGTGTCGGAGACGCGCGCCCGCGGCGGTATGGTCTCCTTGCAGGAGATCACCGCCTGGCGGGTCGACGCCCGCCGAGGAGTCATTGCCCGTTGGGCAGTCCGGCTGGAGAGTCCTCGGTACGATGTCAGGACCGTCGAGGCCTTCCGGCCGGTGCTGATGGAGTGGTTGGAGCGGACGCACGGGGTGCTTTCTTTCCGACTGGTGCAGGTGCTGACGGGGCACGGGTGTTTTGGGAAGTATCTGCACAAGATTGTCAGGAGGGAGAGCACACCGTCCTGCCACCACTGCAGTTGCGACGAGGACACGGCGCAGCACACGCTCGAGGAGTGTGCTGCGTGGGAGGGGGAGCGCCGTGAACTCGTCGCGATTATCGGTGCCGATCTGGCGCTGCCGACCATTGCCAGGGAGATGCTCGACAGCGTTAGGAACTGGGACGCGGTCGCCGCCTTTTGTGAGGCCGTAATCTCACGGAAGGAGGCGGCGGATCGTGTGCGAGTAGAGCTCCTATTCGGCGACACGTTCCGCCGCCGGCAACTGGGGCGGCGCAGGCGCGAGTATCTGCGCCTAATGCCGCCCTAGCCGAGGCCGCGGGTGATCGGAGCGGGGAATTGTCCGTCACCCACAGAGAGGCTGACCGCGCGATGGCGACCGACGTCCCAGTACGTCGAGACGTGAGGTTACCCGAAAGGGTATTCCGTCGAGCCGACCACTGATGACAAGTCACATCTGCTCCGGTGGTCGGCCCAACAAAGAACGAGGTGACGTGGGTACGGGTGGGTTATGGGCCCGCGCGCCGTCCTTTCATCGCCCCGGACGCATAGGACCGCGCGTGCGCTTACCATAGCCCACCCAAAAAAAAAAAAAAAAAAAAACTGCCACGCTGGTAAGGCGGTTCTCAGTGACATCGCATTGAACGTAGTACATTGCGCGGTGGCTGGACTAATAAAAGGTGATATCCATGTATGGCAGACGATGCATAATGTTTGGCTCTTTTTGCGATTTAATAATTGATTTTAATAATTGATTTAATGATTGATTAAATCATTAAATAATATACGTTACTATTATTAAATCATTAAATAATATACGTAATATACGTTAATATTAAATAATATACGTGACATAATACTCTCATAATATTACGAAATATCACTGAATGAGAATGAGTTTATGGACTTAATGATGAAAAGAAATGCCTTCTTAGACTATAACTACGCAACTGACTTCGTTTTCGACACGTTGTAACAGCGCAAGACGGCATATTTCTCTTTATTGGCGGAGCTTCGTTCAAGGTCACTATATGAGCGCAACTAAGAGCCGGTAAAACGAATTTCGTCAATATTAAGACCGTTTGATCGTAATTGTGGCACGCTTGCCCCGCCCACATGGCCCTTCTATCTTATTCATTTTTCAGTGTTATACGCCGTGATCTGTAATCTGTTGTCTATTTTTCATAGTAAATATTTCTATAACACATAATACTTAACGTGAATTCACTCAGTTTACAAGAGAATACGTAAGTATATCTGCTTTGCAACTAGGCTTAGTATCTACTAAGCGCCGGTGATGGAAGAACGTCTCCCGAAGTAGGATTCCTTCGTCTTCGCTACATATAACTATTATGCCCCCACTACACGTCGGCAGATGCGTCCGCAGATATTATCGGTGGACGCATCTGCCGACGTGTAGAGGGGGTGATTAGCTCGTCTGTGGTAGGTATTTGACGTCCGCAGATGCATCTGGCACTCATCCGTTAGTTGTCGGTTTTTGTAGCACGGATCAAAGGGTTTCAACGCCAACGCTGTGTGTTGCGTCCACACGTCTGAAGACGCATCAGTGTTCATCGAAAAGCGAATGAGAGTGCACGCGTGATTTCTGCTGTTTTTTCTTTTTGGTTTTATTATTTACTTGTTCGTAAAAATGGATAACATGAGCACTAATGAAACTTTCAAATTCCTGGAGCTGTATCAAGCAGAAAACTGTCTGTGGAATCCAAAAAATAAATACCACAAAAATAAAAACGTTGTAAGTACACATTTAATTAATTTTATTTAACTAGGTACTTATAATTTTTTTTTTAATTCCTCTACTGCGATGGACACTTAAATAATTCTTAAAGGTACTAAATAAATAAATTGCTGCGGCAGCCACAGTCTCAACATCCATTTCGCGTGCGTACGTGTTGCGTCCGTCAAGAATCAATACAGACTGATCGGCCTGCAGACGTGTGGACGGCGCACAGAGATCCATCTGCTGATGCATCTGACGACATCTGCGGACGCATCTGCCGACGTGTAGTGGAGGCATTAGGCATATACAGACTTACCGGTTGAAGAATGATAGTAATGAATATATTAATCCTTATTATCCTTCCCGTGTGGTGATGGAGTAAGAATATAATTCACCACGCCCTCTATTGTCCGTAGGTGTCATGAAAGAGTACTAATGGACATAATATGCGAATAACATCTATGCAAGAGAGAAGGAAAGGTTGACATAAAATCCTATGTCAATACGCTTGATCAGCGCGGTATAGTAGGTCAATTTCACTTTTATTGGGGAGAAGGCCCGATCCCAATAGTGGGGCTTATGTGGGCTGAGATGAAATGAAGAATCCTTATTATTATGAAGTGCATTTAAAATGTAAGTCATCTACGGGATGTCCCCTAACGAAAACTCCTCAGTTTACTATAACCAACCAGAGATCAAACAGCTTTGGATACGTAATGACGTAATCTGAATGAGATTGAACGGTTATACACCATATCAACTAATTGTAAGATGTAAACACAATTATTTTGAACTCATTTCAATATGTTCCTATATACATATTTAGCCTCAAGTGAGTCACATGTGACTGCGTTGCTTTCTAACTGGTTAATAAAATTGATGGCTTTTCTTTATTTCACAAAATTTCTAGTCTCGTCATCTTTTCCTGCTTTTATATATAAAACTAGCATACCCAGCCCGCTTCGCCGGGCTAGATTTTGCTTTATTTTTTTTAATATCATTATAGTAAATAAAGGCTACTTGCTTAGTAGTGGCTCTAGTGGCTGTATTTGACAGTTCAAAAAGAGGAGTGCTGCGATCGTCACCAAACTTACAGGATTACTCGCCAGGTCAATCTGGAGATTCCCTGAAAGTTTCATTGAAATCGGTCCAGCCGTTTCGGAGCCTATATGGAATATACATATGTATGATCTGATATGATGATATATACATGTTGAATACGATAAAATGTATGTTAGTTATTGCTTATCCGGAGCATATATTTTTTGACTTGGAAATAATGCTTATTTATTGTAAATAAATTTATTCTATTCGATTGTCATTTTAATTTACTTGTTTATCTTTATTTACCAATTTGACATTTGGTGAATCGATAATTGTCAAGAATCCTCACTAATATTATAAATGCGAAAGTAAGGATGTTTGTTTGTTTGTTACGCTTTCACGCTTAAACCATCGAACCGATTTCAAAAATTCTTTCACCAATGGAAAGCTATAATATCAGGGCATAATATAAACAACCCGCCCTCGTTTCGCTTCGGTTATAGGTTATAGTCGTTTTACCCGCGTGGTTCCCGTTCCCGTGGGAATATCGGGATAAAATATAGCCTAGTTTACGCCTTGATATTATAGCTTTCCATTGGTGAAAGAATTTTTGAAATCGGTCCAGCCGTTTTGAAGATTACCCGGAACAAACAGACAGACAGACAGACTTTTTAATTGCTATTTTAGGCATAGGTGTCGTACAAATAACCGTGTGATCATGAAAAATGCCTATTATTTTGACATTAAAAACAGACACTCCAATTTTATTTATTGGTATAGATAAACTTAATGATTTCTGATGTTTATGCGAGTATTATACATTTTAAATAAGACGTTTCGAACACTTTAGCGTTCATGGTCACGGGTGGACTAAGATGTCTCACGTCCAACAAGTCATCGTTACTGCAGAAAATTTCTCGAAATTCTTCGAAAATTAAAAAAAAAATCAAATACAAACGCGATAAAATCCGTAAAGTAGTTTTATTTAAAATAGATAAACTTTTTTTGAATTCATATACATCTCACATTCCGGGCGGAGTAGCAATACAATTTATTAGCCCCCTTTGTTAACCGTACGTGGCACTTAAGATCACTTTTTTATCCGACTAGGGAAGGTTATGATTTTGACAGGCTATGTATATATGTATGTATGTTCATCTGTTCTCTCGTAGCTCCACAACTACTGATTAGAATCAGACAAATGTATCGTTAAAAGCGTCTTGATCGTCCGCTGGTTATCTATACTCTATCTATACCAATAAATAAAATTGGAGTGTCTGTTTGTAATGTCAAAATAATAAGCTTTTTTCATGCTCACACTGTTATTTGCACGACACTTATGCCTAAAATAGCAATTAAAAAGTCTGTCTGTCTGTCTGTTTGTTCCGGGTAATCTTCAAAACGGCTGGACTGATTTCAAAAATTCTTTCACCAATGGAAAGCTATAATATCAGGGCGTAAACTAGGCTATATTTTATCCCTGTATTCCCATGAGAACGGGAACTACGCGGGTAAAACGACTATAACCTATAACCGAAGCGAAGCGAGGGCGGGTTGCTAGTAGGCTATATGGTGTGTCATTGAATCTAATATGGCGCCTTTTAGAGGTATTAAAGTACTATGTTAAAAAATAAATTTAAGACAAATATGTCGTGTTTCATATCATTGTAAAGGGCATTAGTTGTTCATTTCAAAAAGAAGATTAAAGTTTTTTGGATTTAAGAATTCTTGTATTGCGGGGTCATATAATATAACATATTCAACTGACACAAACTACACCCAAACTCAAGAAGAACAACCTATGTAACGCACAAGGTACTATCCTGTACGGGAATCGATCCCACGACATCATCAGTTTTTTCAGGTCAGATATGGTTTTTTTTTCTTTTAGTGGTTATTTTTCTTGTTGTTATTATATACTACGAAAACTATTCATTATGGTTTCACCTATGAAGAGTTATAATGGTCAAAGCATATATCAATAGAAACAAGGCCAATACTTTAAGCGTATCCATCAGTTTAAAACCCGCTTTGATACCAATATTCGGCAAAGGTTATTGGTATCGGTATTGACACTAAAACATTTGCTTGTAACTTTATCCATATTTATCCGATAACTCGTTTTTGTCGTAGTTGGGTTTAATTTTTTCCTTTTATCTTGTTTGTTTTAAATATCTTTATTACAATATATACCATTTTAGATTATAGAATACATGTACATCTTCACACATATTTCCATATTTTTCATGTGGTGACGGAGTTAAGTACAATTCACCATTCCCTTTCTTGCCCGTGGATGTCGTAAAAGACGACCAAGGGATATAATATGCACATAACATCTGTGCAAGAGAAGAAACCTTATACCAACATGTCTGACCAGCTTGGTATAGTAGGTCAGATTCCCTTCAATTGTGGAGGAGGCCCGATCCCAACAGTGGGACGCATGTGGGCTGATATGATGATTTACACCCTAATAAAACAAAAACGTCGTTGTTATACACAAAAACAATTTTCTGATAAGCGTACAAAAAGAAACAAGATATCATACGGTTCTTATTACTATTGCGAGATAGTATTACTTAAGAATATATAAAATATATTATCAGCTTTAGTATTGTAGCGTTACCAATTAAAAATACTTGTCTGCCGAATATTGGTCTCGGAACAAGCACAAACAAGGAAATCGATATAAACAACGAAGTCTTCAACAAGTCTGTGTATTGTCTATCATCATCATAGCTTATATACGTCCCACTGCTGGGCTCGAGCTGCCTCAATAATAGGGATACTGACTTATTATACCACGCTGATCAGGTGTATTGGTTTTTTTTTTATGGGTGGGCTATGGTAAGCGCACGCGCGATCCATTCCGTCCGGGGCGACGGAAGGAAGGCGCGGGGGCCCATAACCCACCCGTACCCACGTCACCTCGTTGTTTGGCCGACCATCGGAGCAGGGTGACTTGTCGTCAGTGGTCGGCCCGACGAAATACCCTTTTGGGTACCCTCACCTCTCGATGTCCTGGGACGTCGGTCGCCGTCGCGCGGTCAGCCTCTCTGCGGGTGACGGACTAAAGGTATGTTGATATAGGGTTTTATTTCGAATTTTCCTTCTCTAACATAGATGGTATATGTATATTATAATCCGTTAGTCGTCTTTTACGACACCAATGGGCAAGATAGGGGGCTTCTATTCTTACTCCATCACCACAGGTCAGTCGGAGGGAGGTAAAAAAATCAAGTATTGGCTCATCATTTTATGTTATATACGTCCCACTGCAGGGCTCAAGCCTCCTCCACAATAGGAGGGAAATTGACCTTACTATACTATGCTGGTCAGAGGTGTTGGTATAGGGTTTTATTTCGAGTTTATCTTCTCTTGCATATGTTATAAGCGCATTATATATCCCTTAGTCGTCTTACGACACCTATGAGCACGATAGGGAGTGGTAAATTGTATTCTTATTCCGTCACCATACGGAATACATATGTATTGGTTCAACTTATAATAATTCACAAGTCATTAAGAGCTCTAAATATGCATTTTCTGACGTCATTGTCTTTCAACGTTACGAATACAAGTAATAATTAACAATTTAAGCATTCGTAAAGGTTAAGGCAATCATGTAACGTTGAGATTTTAAACAACTTTGGCGGGTAGTATAAGGGTAAATTATTACTTGGTGTTTTTAAAACTCCCAACAACGAGGTAACGTGGGTACGGGTGGGTTATGGGCCCGCGCGCCGTCCTTTCATCGCCCCGGACGGACTCGACCGCGCGTGCGCGTACCATAGCCCACCCATAAAAAAAAAGGTGTTAAATATTGACCTTTCCGTAAATATAAAAATATTTGTCATGATACGGTACATTTTGAGAATATTTAAGATGACGAAACAACATACACTTCTGTATGTATTAGCAGCATAGCAGCTCCTATAGGTCCCAAGTCCCACTGCTGGACTTCAAGCCTTCTGCTCTTGTATTGTAGGAGAAAAATGAACGTATTATATCAAGTTGGTTAGACGTATTGGTATTGCGTTTCATTTAGAGTTTACCATTTCTTGCATAGATGTTATATGCATATTATATCCCTTGTACATTATTAATGATATCCACGGGCAGGGCGGGTGGTGAATTGTATTCTTATTCCGTCTTCATACGGTCAGCGATTTTCGGTGTTTCGACGCTTTCTTATAAAGCGTGCGATGGATTTTGATAGGTATAGCTTAGATTATTATTTTAAATTTATTTCCACAAGGTTTGTATACAATAATACATTCAAATGTGTGTACAATAAATACATCCTTTTTTTTTGTGGGTGGGCTGCGGTCGGCGCGCCTCCGCACCACTCCGTCCGGGGCGACAGAGGGGCTTAAGCACGCAACTCCCGCAACCCACTCGAAAACCACCTCGCCTTCGTCATTGGGCCGACCACCGGAGCAGGTTTACTTGTCGTCAGTGGTCGGCCCGACGGAATAACCCCTACGTGGGGTACCCTCCCATCGACCGACGTCCCCCCCTCGGGGAGGACGTCGGTCTTTCCTCACGCGGTTGGCCTCTCGGCGGGTGACGGACTAATCCCTGGTCACATCACCCGCAGCCTCAGCTAGGGCGGCATGAGGCGCAGGTAGTTGCGCCTGCACCGCCCCATTCGCCGGCGGCGGATCTCCTCATCGAGGCTGCGCTCCTTGCGCAGACGATCCGCCGCCTCCTTCCGCCGTCTCGCAGAAGGCTGCGACCGCGTCCCAATTCCCGACGCTGTCGACCATCGCCCTAGCGATGGCCGGCAGCGTCAGGTCGGCACCGATGATTGCGACGAGTTCACGGCGCTGCACTGCCCAAGCCGCGCAGGCCTCGAGCGTGTGGCGCGCCGTGTCCTCGTCGCAATCGCAGTGGTGGCAGGACGGTGTACTCTCCATCCTTACGACCCTGTGTAGGTATTTGGCGAAGCTCCCATGCCCCGTCAACACCTGCACTAGTCGGAAGGAGAGCACCCCGTGCCGCCTTTCCAACCACTGCATCAGCACCGGCGTGAAGGCCTCCACGGTTCGCACCCCGAACCGAGGTCTCTCGAGCCGGACTGCCCAACGGGCAATGACGTCTCGGTGGGCATCGACGCGCCAGGCGGTGAGCTCCCTTAACGAAATCTCACCGCCCTCCGCTCGCACCCCCGTCACCCGCCGATACAATCCGGCGAGCATCTCCGCCTCCAGGTCCCACGGGGGAGTCCCGGCCAATAGGCACGCTGCCTCCGTCGCCACCGTGCGGTATCCGCGGAACAATAAATACATCCTAATTTGCCTTTGGTATATGAAGAGAAATACAATATTTTATTTTTCTTTCGCCAATAAAAAAAAGAAAATATTAGGTACTATAAGCCTTAAGACACAGAAGATATAAGAATAGGAAAAATCTTTAAGTTTACGAAAATATTACATTCTGAGAATAATAATATTTCTAAGGAGTAAATCTTTGCATCATAAGATTTATAATATTAATGGATGCAAAATACAGACTGCAAAATTCTTTGTGAATGACATAAAAAATAAATTTAGGAACAAACCAAGGATTTCTGACATTAGAGATCCGTACTTAAAATTGAAATGTAAACATTTGGTTCACTTATATTGAACAGTTTTTAAGCAATAAAGGGGTCAAAAGTGTCTCGAAACTCTTTGTGCCTAAATGTACATAAGCGCACTCTTTGCTTGAACTTGGCATGACATGCTGCCGCATGTTTACATTGCCATTTTGCTTAGGGTTATAACCCATTGCAATGTTCGTTATTGTAGTAAAGACAGACTAAGATATTGTAGCAATTTTGACTAGTGCTGTGCAAACAAATATATATTCCCAAAGATTGTGGACGGCGAACAGATGACCGGGTATATGCGGTACATTTTGTTAAATCACTGAGCAATAACTTTTGCTCTTCTTCTATATGCGTTAGAACACTTGGAGTGCAGACCATGTAAATTGGTATAAAGTCCGAATGATGTTATCCGTGTACATATTTGATATCAAAATTAAATTCCTTGCTAAATTCAATTCTATAGCGTCTCTTATTAAAAAAAAGAGGACGTGTCTAAGAAAATCACAAAATTAAATGTCGAAGTTTAATTCGCAAAATATCAAAAACCAAAAAAATACTTATGCAGCTATTCAGGTTTGAAAAATTAAAATATCTGACCTTAGCTTCTGAGACTTAAAAGAATCACTTGTTTATTTTTCCTAATATTTAAACGTGCTTGTATAAATAATAATACTATTTCTACGTTTTAGCATACCTACCTAATGTAAGACAACCTGTTTTTAGCGAATCGAGTGCCATATGCTTTCTCTATTGGTTATTGATATATTGGTATAAGTTCTGGCTAGTGGCTGGTGTCCCAGAGAGCACGTAGCATGCTGCAGTGCGGTCAGTCCATGCCATATAGTTCAAAAGTTCAAAAACGTGATAATTGTAATAGTGGGTGTCGTAAATACCGGCTATAAGGAATATCTTGTGCATATAACAACTACTAAAGAGAAGGATAACTCGAAATAAAACTCTATACCAATCCATCTGACAAGCGTGGTATAGTAGGCCAATTTCCCTCCCAGTGTGGAGGAGATTCGAGATCAATAGTGAGACTTATATGAGCTGTGATGATGATGATAATAATTCGAAATAAAGTAGTAAAAAGCGATAGTGGCATGAATACTAGTGACTTACCTGTCCACCGCGATTGTTATTTTTAGGGTTAGTATTGCTCGAACTACTTGTAGGTATTATTAACAGGGGTTGGCTGCCCTCAAAGTAGTCATTATCTCCAACATTACTGAAAATATAAAATCATTAATGGCATGTCTCAAAACAAACTAATTTAATCTCATATTTAGATTCAATATCTGTCATTCTCAAATGTCAAAATCAGTGTCTGTTTACGACATTTCATCCATCCGCCTATAGATGTCCACTCTTGGACATAGTCCTCCCCACGAGGATGCCACTCGGCGTAGTCCTATGCCACTTGCATCCAACGGTTCCCTGCTACTTTCAAGATGTCGTCAGTCCACCTAGTAGGGAGTCGTCCGATTCGTGGTCGCCGCTTTTTTTTTATACAGTACACCTGAAGGTAAGTGTTTCTGCCGCTCATGGACCTTTGCAAGGCCGCTGACTACCGCGAAGAAAGTGAAGGGAGTGTGAATGCGTGCAATGAGATTCAGTGATACTAAAGGCATCACTAAAATCCACCACAAGTAAACACCCTCAGAAAGTTGGGCTTCCGGCTCTCTCGTTCACCGAACGAAACGCAGTTACTATTCGGATGTCGATTTTTTGCAAAAGTGTACTACCCTGGACGGACCAGCCCGCGGCTAAAGACAGACAGTAATGTGGGACGATAATGGTTCGAGAACCTTTCTTCCCCAGCTGCTGTCGGTTCAATGACCCATGTGACCTATCCATTGCCATTTCAACGTGCTAATTCTGTGGGCATTACCATAACAGAAACTAGCCGAATTACGCAAATTAGTCGCATAAAACGGAAAAGTGAACTAACTCAAGTGTCCAACTTATAATATCTTTAGTTACCACAGTTAAAGAATTCAATGGCCTGCCCAGTAGATTAACTTTTCTGATGCCTATTTCTTATCGATGTTCCGAAGGTGTGCCTGGATATTATCCTCACTGCGAGCGGAAAAGTAATCACTGATTCGACCAACCACCGCTTCGGTTACATCGAATATTTTGGTATGATTACCAAAGCATTTTTTTAGCCTAATAAATGTATACTGTATTAACATACCTTACGTACTCAGGTGTTTCGGGTCTCCTTGTAGGCCGTTGAGTAGCAGTAGCCTGGTGATGTCTATTATTGACGGGTCGTCCTTGATTGTCAATCTTTTGAGAAGCATCTTCTGCCGCACTAAGAAACAATTATTAATCTAATATAGTTAAGGGTAAAATTACTAGAAAAGTCTTGGCTTCATTTTGTGATTTTTTTTCTCTCTTGTGGCGGAATAAGAATACAGTTTGTTTCAATCCTTTCTTCCCCACAGATGCTCATAATAGATTCCCACGGGAACAGGAACTACGCGGGTAAGGCGACTGAAACCGAAGCGAAGCGAGGGCGGGTTGCTAGTATAAAATAAAATAAAAATTTAATAAAAAAAACGACCATCTTTAACAAGACTTATGTCGTTTTCTCATAAATGCCATTGTCAGAACTGGACCAAATTGGAAACACACGGTAAGCATCAGCGTACAAATAAAATAGAATCGTCAAAATCGGTTCACCCATTCAAAAGTTCTGAGGTAACAAACATAAAAAATACAGTTGAATTGAGAACCTCCTCCTTTTTTAAATCGTTTAAAAAGAACAGAAGACACCAACTGCCACAAATATCGTTCTAGGTAAAGCACTCTTAGAAAATAATGGAAGTTATCAATATTCTTTTTAATAACGTATACTCACATGCTAGAAAGATTTGGAATAAAACTGTCAGGTCTAACATAAACTGGTCTAGAGTATTCAGAGTCGACAGTTGGACTTTGCACAGGCCTACTCTGTATGTAATCTTCAGGACTTATATCAGGCCTAGAGTTTGGTCTGTATCCATTTGATGTATCTGGTTGTCTAACATTTATTGTACTCTCTGATAAATCAGGTATATCTACTGTAGGTTGTGGAGTATCGGCATTACAAATTTCTCTGCCATTTAGTCTAATAGCTTGAAGTTTGGGCGTCGAGTCCAACCAACTATACTGGACAAAGAAACGCAATGGTGTTGCTGGACCCGGAGTTATCTTCAAAGTTGTGTTCTCTATCTTGAAATCTATATTGTCAGTGGTCATTATATTCCCTATGCAGGTCTGAAGCAATAGAAAACTGCTGTAGATACATATAAAGATGCGAAATGATGCAATTATTATAATCATATATTTTATTTGATGAATATAATAAATAGTATGTTGCTTATATATATGTCCATCCATCGATATGTTCATCCAGTAGGCCATAGAGGTCGTCAGTCCATCTAGTGGAGGAGGACTATATAGTAATTATAATGTATTATTTATATTTATCTTTTTCGTGTGATAACGGAGTAAGAACCATTCACCACCCCCTCTCTTACCCGTGGGTGTCGTATAAGACGATTAAGGGATATAGTACGCAGATAATATCTATGTAAGAGAAGGAAAACTCGACACAAAACCGGTTCGGTGAAACTAAAGGCATTACCCAAATCCACCACACGCAAACACCATCAGAAAATTGGGCTTCCGGCTCTCTTGCTCGCCGAACGAAGCGCAGTAACAAATTGCTACTACTCAGACGTCGATTTTCTGCGAGAGTGTGGTACTACCCCAGGCGGAACGGCCCGCGGCTGTAGACAGACAACTGTCAACAGTGTGGTCCTACTACTTGAAAGATAGATTAAGAACATATTTTAAGAACATTACTATCATTATTAAATGTGTTTAGTATGTGAAACCTGAATATGATTGAGCCATAGCATTACTAGGCACGGACGGATTGGATTGTGAGCTGATTTAAATAAATCATTCACCATCTATCATGAATGCATCGATGAATCTATAATCGTCCTTTCTGGGCAAAGGCCTCGCCAAAGTGAATTCAACTCTTTTATTTTTATTGCTAGCGGTGGCAAACGTGCAAACAGTACACCTGATGATAAATGTTGCTGACGCTCATGGATCTTTGTAAAGCCGCTGTCTACCGTGAAGAAAGTGAAGGGAGTGTGAATGCGTGCAATTAGATTTGGTGATACTAAGTGTATCACTAAAACCCATTTGATACAAACCACATGCTGACTGAATGACCCTTAGAAAATTGGGCTGCCTGCTCTCTTGTTCACCGAACGAAGCGCAGTAACAAATTGCTAATAGCGGACGTCGATTTTCTGCGAGAGTGTGGTACTACCCCGTTCGGACCGACCCGCGGCTGTAGACAGATAACCGGCAACAGTGTGGTCCTACCACTATAAGCATTACATTACTATTAACACTAGAAATACCGGGCTTCATACTATACCTTCAAAGACCGCAGCGGTCAATTTGACGGTACTAGAGATTCAGTCAGAATACATATGAAATTATTGCGAATATTGCATTAAAATAAAATAAAAATAATATCAATTTATTTTGTTATTAATAATAAACAAATATAAACTGAGTAACGTTTGAAACTGAGTAATAGTTTATTTTTTTTAATCTTTTATACATTTTCCACAAACAGCTTTTTTACAAATTGTGCAGATTTAACACGTTTTTTTTTTATATTTACTATTGACTTAACATTGCTGCCTGTTATTATTGTTTGTAGTACATCGTTCACTAGTTTCAGAATTAGTTTCTTGTCATCGAATTGCAGTTGAAGTAGATTTTTTTTCACATAATCTGCACGTAGATCGCTATCTACGCACGCGAAGGATAAAATCATGGCAAGAAATTTTTATTGCTGTGACTTTTCTGTATAGAATCCACAAGTTTATAGCTGCTAAATTAAGTACCTATATTGTAAAAAACATGAGCATCTCCGATTTCCAACTTTTACGGTGTACTTGCATGCCATTTGATCTATGATGTCTACCAAATTTTGTTTCATTATAAAATTCAATTGTCTCAGAGAGCTTTTTTGACCAGTATCTATGTTCACGTTGGGGTGATAATATTTTTTCTTGGTTTGCTTGATAGACAGTAAGGGTTGCATCCGTCTCGGTTTTCATTATAAAAGTTTCATGTCTTGTAGTACGAATACCTCTACAAATCGGTGGTGCTTCTCGTCTTAAACGCCGTGTTATTCGAACAACGCTGGTCTTTCCGGAATAACTGCTCATCAATGGTCAAATATTGTCCCAGAAAGTAACATATTTGACAATTCAACTTGCTGCTTGTAACATACCGACTTCCAGTACCGATGTCATAGCTGAACGTCAAACGCGCGCTGTTCGCCCGCCGCAATATCGCACAGTTCTTGTTCTATTTGAGAACTACTGAGACGGCGACTCATTTTTTATAACAAATTACGAATGTTCACTAAATGAAACCAATGTCTACACTAAGTACAATGTAAACAAGCTAGGCAGTACCAATTTATTCGGTATTCAACATAAATAAAAACAAAAATTCTCCGTGTGGTGAGGGAGTAAGCATACAATTCACCACTCCCTATTTTGCCCGTGAATATCGTAAAAGACGACTAAAGGATATAATAAGCAGATAGCATCTGTGCAAGAAAAGGAAAACTCGAAACAAAACCCTATTACAACACGCCTGACCAAAGTCGTATAGTAGGTCAATTACCCTCCTATTATGGAGGAGATCCGAGCCCAATAGTGGGACACATATAGGCTAAGAATATGAGAAACAAAAGTACCTTCATTAGTTTGAAGGAATCGTTGTTTACTGTATTTTTATAGCTGTCTTTGTATGCCGTCACATTGACGGTATGCGGTCTTAGTAGGTATTTGTAAAGAAATCTCATATATAATAACATATAGTCTAATATTTTTTAATATAAATTTAGCTTAACGATAGCAAATTAGGAAAAGTCATAAAATATAGAAAGAAACGAAAATATAGTTTATAAGATATTTAAGAATGAAATCGCCGTGCGGTCAAATTGACGGCCTTGGTCTTTCTAGTGTTAAACTCATATTTCACTGCTGCGCTTGAGCTTCTCCAACAATAGGAGGGAAGTTGACCTACTATACACGTCAGTCAGGCGGATTGGTGTAGCGTATTATTTCTTTTCGTATGGTGACGGTGTAGGAATACAATTTTCCACGCCCACGATTGCTGGGTGTTGTAAAAGTCGACTAAGGGATTAAATTTATATATAATATCTATACAAGAGAATAGAAACTTTAAATAAACTTCTCTACCAATATATCTGACTAACGTGATATAGAAGATCAATTCTCCTCCTATTAGACTATAAGCAGCAATACGGTGTGCAAAGAGGCGGTGAACTGTATTCTTACTCCGTCATCACACGCAGAAATCATCATCATTACAGCTCATACGTCCCACTGTTGGGCTCGAGCCTCCTCCGCAATAGGAGGAAAATTAACCCATTATACCACGCTGGTCAGACGGGATGGTACATTATACCGAGTTTTCCTTCTCTTGCACAAATGTTGTATGTATATTATAATCCCTTAGACATCTTTTACAACACCCATGGGCAAGAGAGAGAGCGGTGAATGGTATTCTTACTCCGTCACTGAAAATTTAAGATAAACTTACCCCTAGTATGTCAGCCTTTTTATCCAGCACGATGTTAAGCCACAACGAATGGAGAGTATTGTCTGTGGACAAGTTAATCACTCCATACCATCTTGATGATGGCCCTACATATGCGCTGGGCTGCTCATATTGGAACACGTTGGGGCATGGTGATATTGGAACAGCCTGGATGTTTTGTTCATAAGTTGGCACTATAAGGGCGACTAGGAGAGCTCCAGTGAATGCTACAATCTGTGAAGAATTATATAGTTTATTATCTTTGGTTGAGTTCTTTGGGTCACCGGGATTATTTGGTCCTTCCCCGTGAGTCTTCATACACCCATGCTATCCGGGACGATCAAAGGACGGCGTACGACTACAAAACCCACAGTAATCCTACCCATTTACCGTGGTCCCTGGTATCGTGCCATATTTTATTACCTTGGTGGTCAGCCCTGTGGATGGCTTTTCCAGTATTGTCCACATCGACACCGCGGTAACAGACAACAATGTTACCGGGGCATTGCTTTCAAGCGGTCCTCGTCCAGATCGAGACATTCACAGTGAGCGAGTAACCTAACTTAGCGAGTAAATATCTACGATTTCGCCCCGCCGTCGAGGAAGGAAATCGTGCTGCGGTAAAATCATAAATGTCAAAGAATTTTAACATTGCTAGCGAACACTTGAGCTGGGGGTTGGTACTCTACAGAGAGTCCCCCCCGTGATTAGTTGCTTAACTTTATCGGGTTCAGAGCTCTCAGCGCTCACTCAACAGTCATAGCCATCTGCGGCTAACAACTATAGTCAAAAACTAACGCTCTTAGCCTCTATGCAGACGGCGAACTAATTTAGAGTCTAAAAGAGCATTACATCTATTACGTCGAAATAAAATAATCCATATTTCATCACGTTTCAGCTCATATCCCACTGCTGGATTCGAGCCTCCTCAACAATAGGAGGGAAATTGACCTTACTACACCATGCTGGTCAGATAGGTTGGTGTAGGGTTTTATTTCGAGCTTGCCTTCTCTTGCATAAATGTTATATGCGTATTATATTCCCTAGTCGTCTTTTACGACATCCACATCACATTAAATCACGCTATTGAATTATTGTTGATTTAAAATTGCACGAAACGTGCACGATTCACCAAGTCATTTTCTTTTTCCGTAATTTTATTGATATGCTACGAGTAATGTAAATAGATAACACATCTGCTAGTGTTCTTATGATTCGAAGCAGTCTGATTCGCTGAAGTACGCGAATTTCCCTCTATATTTGAAGGAGTTTCATGGTTATCCAACAGTCCCTTTTATTTGGCTTAGAAAAATAATTACATGCAGCGCTGTACGTACGTTTACATTACAAAGATGTTGATTTGCGTTATATCATCATCATCATTTCAGCTCATATACGTCCCACTGTTGGGCTCAAGTCTTCTCCACAATAGGAGGGAAATTGATCTTACCATGCTGGTCAGACAGGTTGGTACAGGGTTTTATTTCGAGTTTTCCTTCTTTTGTATGGATTTTATATGCGTTTTATTTCCCTTAGTCGTCTTTTACGACATTCACGGGCACGATAGGGAGTGCTGAATTGTATTCTTACTCCGTCACCATACGGATCATCATATCATGACCTAATTATATTATTTACTACATTTTTTTAATTAACCCCAAAACTTTTAATTTATTTTTTATTCACATTTTTTTTTAAAAGATAGGTAATACTCGGCACTAAGGATATAATCCTTGTATTGCAGGGGACTTTACAAACATATAATTTAACGTACACAAATTACATCCAGACTCAGAACAACAATTTGTTGATCGCACAAAGTATTGCCAAGCGTGGGATTCGAACCCACGACAATGGCACGGTAAGTCAGTATCTTATCAATTAATAATATTATATTGATAATATTTTTTTTAATTCTCGGCACAATAGTGAATGCAGTCTGTTTCGCTACTTCCGAAGCATATTTTATTCAATTAATTTTACTACTACTACTACTTCTAATAATCTATACTCTATACTAATATATAAAGCGGAAGAGTTCCGAGTTTGACCCGCTAATCTCATGAGGGTCCGATTTTAAAAATTCTTTCAGCGTTAGCTAGCCCATTTAATGAGGAAGGCTATAGGCTATATATATCATCACTCTAAGACTAATAGGAGCGGAGCAACAATGAAAACAATTTCAGAATCGGTTTATTTTCCTTTTGAGAGCTTCCGCTGCGTGCACTAAATAAACGGTTAGGTTTCCCAAAAATGTGTGTCAGAATTGTCTTCTTTAAAAATATTTTCACCTTCTATGTAAACAAAAATGCGGGTTAAAGTTATCATTAGCCCAAGGTAACTGTTCCACGCGGACGAAGTCGCGGGCATAAGCTAGCGTAATAATATCTACACGATATTTATCTATTCTAACTATAATTCAAATCACATTTTCCTCAGGTTAGGTATTATAATACAATGTATTGTATCTCTGTCAACGTTGATCGTAAATTTATGAATTATGCAATATCATTTAGATTAATTTACGTAAGACAAGGAATGAGGAAATAAAACTTCACAGTGAAGACTACTATTGATATCTACGCATAATATAGTTGAGATACAACGAATCCATATTTTTTAATTATCAAAATGATCATCGTCATCGCAGCCCGCACATCCCACCGCTGGGCCCGGGCCTCGTTTACAATGGGAGGGAGTTTGACCTACTCGTACTATACCATATACACGATAAGGTTCAATCATAGAACTCGATATGTTATGTGTCCGATTATTCAAAAATATAGTATTCTATTGTCTCCAGATTCGCCTGTAAATTATATACATACTTCTTTATAATGTTATTATTTTGTTTGAACACCCGCGTCGTATTTATTAGTAATTATATCGACATTAAAACATCCATAATACATCAATCAATATTGTTATGTCAGTGGTTGTTATGACAACGGCGACTGCACAGAGCGTATGTTGGATGTGTATTATTACAAAATCTTATTAAATAAAATAAAATAGCCTTTATTTCTACTACCTTTATACAATATAGAAATTAGTGAAATAACTAAAAGATGATTTCTATAATATTAAACACACTTATTAACTAATTACTTTAAAACTAAACCTTTTGTTATTATAATGTAGTAGTCGCCTCTACGGCGTAGGCCTCCCCTAATCTTTTCCAAGCTTCCCGTTCGCACGCTTTTTGCATCTAATTTATGCCACATCTTTGGATAAAAATGTCTCTCCATCTCTTTTTGGGTCTTCCTTGTTTCCTTTTTTATCCCTTGGAGTCCATTCTGTCAAACGCTTTGTCAATCTATTGTTGCACAATATACTTATATGACCAGCCCATTGCCATTTTAATAATCTGATTCTTTTCCGTACATCTATCAATTTTGTTCTTTTTCTTATAATATCTATATTGATTTGATAAGATAGTTTTATTCCTAACATACTTCTTTCCATCTTTCGCTGGCAAACGGCAAGTTTTTCCTCATCTTCTTCTCTCAATGACCATGTCTGGCAACCATAAGTTAAACAAGGTAATATTGCTATTTCATATACTTTTTTCTTAATATTTAAATCTATGTTATTATTTTTCATAATTTCTTTAAGTCCCCAATATTTCTTCCAAGCTAGAGCTATTCTTCTATGTATTTATATTCCTTTTCTGTGCTATTCTCAGAACAAAATCTTATTGAATTTGTTATTATTTACTACGCTGCTTCTATTTGTCACATATATATATAGCCTATATTATCTGCCTTGATAAAAGGGCTTTTGTTTGGGACGGGCTTTAGTAGTCACATCCTGCCCGATCCGTCTGAGGCGTACAGCCATATACGTACTTTTGACGTAGAACTATTATATTTACAGCAACACTCAAATTAATGGAGTGTGATCAGGGCGGGAGTTGAGAACGTATCTTTGTCGTATCTACTGTGATAATAGTCACGCGGGATTTTGGTCAAAGCCGGGTATGGGTAATAGGGATAGTCTATTATCGCTAGTAAGATCAACCGCGTGAGTCGACGATAGTGTACCGGAATCTCACTGAGAGGAAAAGCTCCAATATTCACCAATATACTGTATACTACTCCCAAATGATGAGAAAAGATGTCTTGACACTATAGCCTACCAATAAAAAATAATTATCATCGTCATCTCAGCCCATATACGTCCAATTGTTGAGCTCGGGGTATCCTTCATTGTGATAGGGAATTAGACCTACTATACCACGTTGATCACACGTGCTGGAATAGGGTTTCATTTCGAGTTTTCCTTCTCAAACTAAGTATGGTACTAATGGTACTACTAAAATGGTCCCACCCAGAATCAGATCTCAAAGCGAAGATGACAACACACTATTTAAATATTGTAAAACGCTACCAATACATGAAAAAGTTAAATATAGCCTCCTAAAAGAACAGTTTTTTAACACTCAAGTGCAACACAAAATAAATCACTATATATACGCGTCGAGTCGCACAGAACAAATTTGTTACTACTACTGTAGGTAATTATTACGGCGAACGGACGAGCGCATACCTAATACCACGACTGCTAAATTCTTTACCTACCCCCATACGCAGTATTATTAATTTAAAAAACGTTAAATATGTTCTAAAGAAACACTTCTTATCGAACTTACAGTCGGCAAATATTATTCTTCTTACTGTTTACTTTTTTTTCTTTTCTTTTCTGTCTTATACTAATACTGCATATATTTGTAATGATAAATTAATATGTATAGCTGTATACACATGTGTGTATATATATGTATATGTATGTGTGTGCGTGTGTGTGTATGTTGATTCATTTGTGTGTAGGCATTTATACCGTGAATGGATTGTAAAGTGTCACACACAAACCCAAGAGGTTTAAGTGGCACTATATTTTAATTCTGTACAAGTTTTTTGCTTTTTGGTAATAAATAAAAAAAAAAAAATCTAATTATACAGCAACGTTCAAACACAATGAAAATTATCATTATCCGCTCACTATAAAACAATACACAGTACAGTTCCTGGGCTAAAGTTGCCTCTACCGCGAGCACTGCGAGGATGGTGCAAATACATTTTTTTTTTTTTTACAGAGTGCAAGCCCCTTTTATAGGCTCTGTACACGCCGCTACGACGTTTGTGTGTTGTTGTTAACGATCCGTACTAATGACGGATGCGACATATATATATACATAAAGATGAGAAAGAAAAGCCATTCTGTAATATTTTTTATAACAGGTTTTTGTGAGAAATGCAGCAAAACTGCAACTTAGTGAATTGCGTGCGTAGAGTAGCAAATCAACTCCACGTAAGTTGAACTCACTAAGTCAACTATAGTGTACAAAGATTTACAATATTTTGTACATGAGTTACAGTGTACTAGTAACTCTTATTGTTGTCAATTCTATTGAATTCAATTTTACAGAATGTAAAATTATTAAATGAACCTTAAAATAAAACCCATTATGAAACATTTTTAGTAGAGGTTAGTTAGAGAGCCTAAACCTAATATTTCTTAAACGCGTAATTCTTGCTATTCATCATTGTCATTTCAGCGCATATTCATCGTAATGCTAGGCTCGAGCCTCCTCCACAACAGGAGGGAAATTGATCTACTACACGCTAAGACGTGTTTCATTTCGAGTTTTCTATCTGTTGCAGAAGTGTTATATGCGCCCCTTATATCCCTTAATTGTCTTTCATGGCACCCAGGGGCAATATAGGGAGTGGTGAATTGTACTTTTATTCCGTTACCACTCGAATACGGTTTCTGTTAACAAGTACTATAACATAGATCGGCAAGTAGCATTTAGATATTTTAATATTTTTATCAAGGTATAGTAAAAATAAGGTCACTAGTCGTACATATGAACTAATTTACTTGAATAATTACCTATAAAATTAGATCCTTTTTTTTTTTTTTTTTTGTGAGTGGGCCGCGGTCGGCGCGCCTCCGCACCACTCCGTCCGGGGCGACAGAGGGGCTTAAGCACGCAACTCCCGCGACCCACCCGAAAACCACGTCGCCTTCGTCGTTGGGCCGACCACTGGAGCAGCGTTAACTTGTCGTCAGTGGTCGGCCCGACGGAATACCCCCTATTGAGGTACCCTCCCATCGACTGACGTCCCCCCCTCGGGTAGGACGTCGGTCTTTCCTCACGCGGTCGGCCTCTCGGCGGGTGACGGACTAATCCCCGGTCACGTCACCCGCGGCCTCGGCTAAGGCGGCATGAGGCGCAGATAGTTGCGCCTGCGCCGCCCCAGTCGCCGGCGGTGGATCTCCTCATCGAGGCTGCGCTCCTCACGCAGGCGATCCGCCGCCTCCTTCCGCGAGATCACTGTCTCGCAGAAGGCTGCGACCGCGTCCCAATTCCCGACGCTGTCGACCATCGCCCTAGCGATAGCCGGCAGCGTCAGGTCCGTACCGATGATTGCGACGAGTTCACAGCGCTGCACTGCCCAAGCCCCGCAGGCCTCGAGCGTATGGCGCGCCGTGTCCTCGTCGCAATCGCAGTGGTGGCAGGACGGTGTACTCTCCCTCCTTGTGCAGGTATTTGGCGAAGCACCCATGCCCCGTCAAAACCTGCACCAGTCGGAAGGAGAGCACCCCGTGCCGCCTCTCCAACCACTGCATCAGCACCGGCCGGAAGGCCTCCACGGTTCGCACCCCGAACCGAGGCCTCTCCAGCCGGACTGCCCAACGGGCGATGACGTCTCGGCGGGCGTCGACGCGCCAGGCGGTGAGATCCCTTAACGAGACCACACCGTCCTCCGCTCGCACCCCCGTCACCCGCCGATATAGTCCGGCGAGCATCTCCGCCTCCAGGTCCCACGGGGGAGTCCCGGCCAATAGGCACGCTGCCTCCGTCGCCACCATGCGGTATCCGCGGATGGCCCTGACCGCCGTGACCCTCTGTGGTCGCCACAGAAGGGCCCTAAGTCGGGCGGTCATGGACCCCGCCCACACCGGTGCGCCGTACAGGGCTATCGACCGGATGACCCCCGCGTACAGCCGTCGGCACGCAGCGCTCGGTCCGCCCACGTTCGGCATAAGCCACGATAGGGCGGACGCCGTGCCGACGAGCCGCGGAGCGAGCCTACGGAAATGCTCCCGGAACCACCATTGCCCGTCGAGCACCAGGCCCAAGTACCTCATATGGGCCCGGATGCTGATGTCGACCGAGTGGACGGTGATCGAGACGCCGATGGGAGGGCTCATAGTGCGCCCATGGAACAAGAGGGCCTCCGTCTTGTCCAGGGCGACCCTCAACCCCAGCGCCTCGATCCGTCTGACGACCTCCTCGGTACCCGAGGTCGCCAGGCTTATCGGCTCTTCTAGCGTCCCACCGCGGGCTGTGACGAGCGTGTCGTCGGCGTAACAAATCACGCCCAGCCCGGGCGGGAGGCTCCCCCTCAACGCCCAGTCGTAGCCGATGTTACACAGGGTGGGTCCGAGGACCGACCCCTGTGGGACACCGCACGTCATGGGCGTCCGCACAACGTCCCCTGCTCGGTCGGTGCAGAGGACGCTGCGCCCCTCCAAATAGTCTGCCACTAGCCGCCTCAGGTAAACTGGCACCCCGTGATACCGGAGCGCCTCCTTGATGCAGCTGAATGGCAGACTATTGAATGCGTTGGCGATGTCTAGGGACACCACCAACAGCACTCCCCCGCCGGTGACGGCCTCAGTCGCCACGGCCCTCAGGCGCAACAGAGCCGCGATCGTCGAACGACCCCTCCTAAACCCAAACTGGGCATCCGACAGATCGGGCCCCGTGCCGACGAGGTGCCGCTCGATGCGGGCAGCTACCACCCTCTCCAGTAGCTTGCCCGTGTCATCGAGCAGCACGATAGGGCTGTAGGCCGAAGGCGACTCCGGAGACCGTCCCGGCTTCGGCAGGAGCACCAGCCTTCCCTCCTTCCAGCACCCAGGGAACCGTCCGGACGCTAAACACGCGTCGAACAGCTCCCTGAGGCGGGGTCCCAGGTGTTCGAGGACCAGGGCCAGCACGCGGTTAGGAACACCGTCGGGCCCGGGGGCGGTAGACTTTGCGCGCATGCGCGTCACCGCCACCCCCATCTCGGGTTCCGTGATGGGCGGAACACTGTCGTCGTCGGCCTCCCGGTCAGTGTCTGGCGGAGCCATGACCGGGGGCGTGTGTTCCGCCCGCCGCGGGAACAGGTCCTCGATGACCCGGGTGAGAAGGCCGGGCTGGAGAGTCTCGGTGAGGGGAGGGCCCCGCGCGCGTAGCCTATTCAGCACCGCGCGATAGGGGCGTCCCCAGGGGTCACGGTCGAGACCGTCCAGCATCTCCTGCCGACTGACGTCCTTGGCGGAGCGGACGGCCAGCCTGAAGGCCGACCGCGCATTGCGGTAGCCCTCGTAAAGCACGGCCTCCCGCTCCGCGTCGCGATGGCGCCGCCGGCTGCGGGTGCAGGCCCTCCGGGCGCAGATACACGCGGCCCGGAGATCCGCCAGCTCCCGGGACCACCAGTGGACACCCCTCCTCGGAGGCAGACGCCGTACCCGGGGCATGGCCGCATCGCAGATCTGCGTCAACGCACTGCGAATGCGGCCAGCCTCGGCGTCCACCCCGTCCGACTGGTGGGCAGAGGACAGCCACGAGTATACGATGGCTGTCTCCGCCAGCTGGTCCCGGTCTAAGCGACCCACAGCCCATCGCGGGAACGCAGGACGCCCATCCGCCCCGTGACCCCTGCTGGGCGTCGGGATTGCAGGGGAGACCTCCATCCGGATATACCGGTGGTCCGACAAGGTCTTCACCTCCTCCACGACGCGCCAGCTCCCCACGCGTGCGGCGACCTCGGGGCTAGCGAACGAAAGGTCCACTATCGACCCGCCCCGTTGTCGCACGCACGTATGCACCGAGCCCCTGTTCAGCAAACGGAGGCCCAGTGCCGCCGCCCACTCCTCGATCGCCCGTCCTCGGTCATCCGTCCTAGGGGACCCCCACGCCACGGACTTGGCGTTAAAGTCCCCCAGGACGAAGACCTGGCGCGATGCCAGTCGCCGTAAAGAGGCCTCCATGATGGTGAGGAAGGCCTCGAAATCGGTCACACTCCAGTTAGGGGAGAGATAAACTCCGAAGAGCGTAATCTCCCCCCAGTCCGCCGCGACGTATCCGACGCCCCTGTCCCTAAGGGTCAGAGACGACGAAGGCCACGACGTGGAGGCGACGATTGCCACGGTGCCATCGGTGCTACCCAACCAGTTAATCCGGTCGGGCACCACGTACGGCTCCGCGACTACGGCTACTCCTATCAACCACTCCGCCATGGCTTGCAGGAACACGTCCTGCGCACCGGCGGAGTGGTTGAGATTGGCCTGGAGGAGACGAATGGATACGGGGTCCATTAACGGTCCGTATCCATCGTCACCTCCTCCGCGCTAACGGGCGATCGGGCCGCGCTCGGAGCGGGGGCTGGCCCGGTCGATTGGCCGCCCCCCCCCCCTCGGGGCCGATGCCGGGGGTCTGCAGTCCCCAGAGCCCATGCGGTGTTTGGCAGGCCTATTGCCCGCCGCACACGCGGGGCAGTGGGGCACCGCAGAGCACGATGCCGCCTGGTGTCCAGCCTGACCGCAACGGAAACATAGCCCGCTGCAGTCAAAGCAGTTTCTGCATGTCGGTCGGGTATGCCCGACCGCCATGCATTTATAACACCTCGCAGGCCGGGGCTCCAGCACGGTTACCCGCGCCGAACTCTAGCCCACGAGGAGCCTGCCTGAGTCGGCCAATTGCTTGACCGACTCCACTGGGCACTGCACCCAGACAGCACCGACGCCGCCCGGACCAGGGCGGATGGTGCCAATCCGGACGGAGTCTGAGGCACACCCGGTACGCGCCATAATGGCCTCCCGGATGTCCTCCACCGCCACGGAGTCGTCCAGACCCGTGAGGCGCATTTTTTTTTTTTTTTTTTTATTGCCAACGGTGGCAAACGAGCAAGCAGCACACCTGATGGTAAGTGAAACTGCTGCACATGGACCATTGCAATACCAGGGGCACAGCCAGGCCGCTGCCTACCGTGAAGGAAATACTCTTCTTAAACCTCGTTTAAAGAAGGACATGTCATAGCGCTCGGGAAACACAGCAGCAGGTAGTTCATTCCAGAGCTTGCACGTACGTGGGAGAAATGATCGCTGGAAACGTACAGTTGAAGACCATAACGTTTCCAGGTGAAATGGATGAACCCTGCTGCGATGTCGAGTGGTACGTTGGTAGAATGGTGACGGTGGTACCAAGTCAAACAGTTCCTCGGAGCACTCCCCGTGAAAGAGTCGGTAGAGTACACAGAGTGACCCAAAGTCTCTCCGCTGCTCCAGCGACTCCAATCTGTCCATAAGATTGGGATCCCCGACGATTCGAACAGCCCGTCTTTGCAGGGAGTCAAGTGGGTCTAGCTGATATTTGGGCGCACCTGCCCAGAGATGTGAGCAGTACTCCACATGAGGACGAACTTGTGCTTTGTATAGCACAAGACGCTGTCTCGGTGTGAAGTACCGCCTGGCTCTGTTCAGGACGCCCAACTTTTTGCTTGCCAATTTGGCTTTGTCCTCCAAATGACTCCCAAACTGCACTTTGCTCGATATTTTGACGCCGAGAATCCCAATACTCTCAGAAATTGGAAGAGTTACTCCTTGGAACTGAGGCGCCATGACAAATGGGTCCTTCTTTGCAGTGAACGCGCAAACTTGTGTCTTTGTGGGGTTGAACTGAACTAGGTTCCGTTCACCCCATTCCGAGGCCCGCCCCAGAGAGCGCTCGACTTCAGAAACAAGTTGAACCCTTCTTTCCTGAATACTCCGAGGGATATTCCGTTGCTCAGTGTACCGCTCATCACCCGTACTGTCATCCGCATAGCAACGCATATTCTCGATAGAGAGCATGTCATTGATATGCAGGATAAACAACGTCGGGGAGAGCACCGAGCCTTGTGGTACACCAGCATTAATGGTCATGGTATCGGAGCAGGAGCCATCTACGACGACTTTTATACTCCGACCATCCAAAAAGCTGGCAATCCAATTACAGAGTCCCTTGGGGATTCCGTATGATGGTAGCTTCGATAGAAGTGCCCTGTGCCAGACCCTATCGAACGCCTTTGCGATATCTAGGCTGAACGCCAGCGCCTCACCCTTGCCCTCCAAGGCCTCTGCCCAACGGTGTGTGAGGTACACAAGAAGATCACCAGCCGACCGACCATGACGAAAGCCGTATTGGCGATCACTGATAAGCTGGCGATCCTCAAGGTACTGCAGAAGCTGGCGGTTTATAACCTTCTCCATTATCTTGGAGAGCAAGGATGTTATCGCAATTGGCCTGTAATTCGATGGGTCAGACCGGTCTCCCTTTTTAGGGATCGGGTGGACATGGGCTACCTTCCACGAAGACGGAACCCTATTAGTAGCGTAGGAAAGTCGGTATAGGCGCGTGAGGATGGGAGTCAATTCAGGGGCGCACGTCTTTAGTACCACTGCAGGGATGCCATCCGGTCCACTCGACTTATGGACGTCTAAAAGCCGCAGCTCCCGCCTAACCGCTCGCTGCGTGATGCGGATTTCGGGCAGTGAGCTTTCACACCGTGGGATGGTAGGTGGTGTGGCAGCTCCGGCATCCAAAGTCGAGTTACAGGCAAAGAATTGACCTAGAAGATCGGCCTTCTCCTTTGCGCTGTGGGCCAGACTACCATCGTGTTTCTGCAGTGGTGGGAGATTGGGCTGGCAGAAGTTGCCTTGTGCAGCCTTGGCGAGCGACCAGAATGCACGACTCCCAGCGGGATAGCTTTGCAATCGCTCGCCAATTCTGGCAACATGTTCCGCCTTGGCTCTGGCAATAGCCTTCTTACTAGATCTAGAAGCGGCGTTAAATTTCCGCTTCACCTCTTTGGCGTTCGGGTCCTGGCATTTTTTGGCCCTATTCCAGGCCCGATATGCGGACTGTTTCTGGCATGCAGCCGTCCTGCATCCTGCATATCTGCGCACTTGACGGGCCTGGCGATTCGGACTCCATCCTCTGGCCCGAACAGCCCCCTCAGCATCGTGGCCAAACTATCGGCCGTCTTCGCGCCCTCGGCCCCAGGGAACTCGAGTATTCGAGCCCCTGTCCGGGCCTTGCGGGTCCTCGCCTCGACGCCCCCGATGTCGGAGACGTCCAGCTCCCGCCGGGCGCGTCTTAGGACGGCTTCATAGTTCAGGCCCCTCTCAGCCGCCTCAGGCAGTACGGTGATTACCACCGCAGCCGTCTTCGGCGACTTGAGGCCCCTACGCGACCTTTTCCCCTTTCCGCCGGCTCCCGCCTGGGGAGCGGCGGTCACAGCGGCACTCTTGGCCGCCGCTCTCCGCTTTTGGCTGCGTGCCTTCCTGCTACGCTCAGCCACCTGCCAGCCCTGTTCGAGCCTGGCAGCAGCGCTGAGCGCAGCAGGCGCAGTCGCGGGTTCGCCGGCCGGCGCCAGCGATTGCACCGCAGGCGCCGGCCGGCGAACCCGCGACTGCGCCTGCTGCGCTCAGCGCTGCGGCCCGGCCTTGACGGGAGCCGGCGCCTTGCCGGCCTTCTTGGCCCCTTTGGGTCCCGCCGCGGCCGCAGCGTAGCTCACCACGCGGCCACCCTGACAGGGCAGCGGGGTGGGAGCCGACGATAAAATTAGATCCTACCCGAGTTTTAAACACACGAAAATATAGATAGTTGTATGAAAATATGATGTTTTTACTCATATTTTTTCTTACTATTCCTAGATGTTATAAATGGTAGCCAAAGTGAGGCTAACCTAACATTGATAGTTAACCCCGGCTTGTCGGCGCGGCGTCCGCCCTTTCGCGGCTGATGCCGAATGTGGGCGGACCCAGTGCTACGTGCCGACAGCTGTACGTGGGGGTGATCCGGTCGATGGCCCTGTATGGCGCACCGGTGTGGGCGGGGTCCCTGACCGTCCGTCTTAGGGCCCTCCTGTGGCGACCACAGAGGGTCATGGCGATCAGGGCCATACGGGGTTACCGCACGGTGGCGACGGAGGCAGCGTGCCTCCTGGCCGGAACTCCCCCGTGGGACCTGGAGGTGGAGATGCTCGCCGACATCTATCGGCGGGTGTCGGAGACCACCACGTACGGCTCCGTGACTACGGCTACTCCTATCAACCACTCCGCCATGGCTTGCAGGAACACGTCCTGCGCACCGGCGGCGTGGTTGAGGTTGGCCTGGAGGAGACGAATGGATACGGGGTCCATTAATGGTCCGTATCCATCGTCACCTCCTCCGTGCTGACGGGCGATCGGGCCGCGCTCGGAGCGGGGACTGGCCCGGTCGATGGGCCGCCCCGCCCCTTTGGGGCCGAAGCCGGGGGTCTGCAGTCCCCAGAGCCCATGCGATGCTTGGCAGGCCTATTGCCTGCCGCACACGCGGGGCAGTGGGGCACCGCAGAGCACGATGCCGCCTGGTGTCCGGTCTGACCGCAACGGAAACATAGCCCGTTGCAGTCAAAGCAGTTTTTGCATGTCGGTCGGGTATGCCCTACCGCCATGCATTTATAACACCTCGCGGGCCGGGGCTCTAGCACGGTTACCCGCGTCGAGCTCCAGCCCACGAGGAGCCTGCCTGAGTCGGCCAATTGCTTGACCGACTCCACCGGACACTGCACCCAGGCAGCACCGACGCCGCCCGGACCAGGGCGGGTGGTGCCAATCCGGACGGTGTCCGAGGCACATCCGGTACGCGCCATAATGGCCTCCCGGATGTCCTCCACCGTCACGGAATCGTCCAAGCCCGTCAGGCGCATCTCTACGCACTTGACAGGCCTGGCGATTCGGACGCCATCCTCTGGCCCGAACAGCTCCCGCAGCTTCGAAGCCACACTATCGGCCGTCTTCGCGCCCTCGGCCCCAGGGAACTCGAGAATTCGAGCCCCTGTCCGGGCCTTGCGGGTCCTGGCCTCGACGCCTCCGATGTCGGAGACGTCCAGCTCCCGCCGGGCGCGTTTTAGGACGGCCTCATAGTTGAAGCCCCTCTCAGCCGCCTCAGGCAGCACGGTGATGACCACCGCGGCCGTCTTCGGTGACTTGAGGCCCCTGCGCGACCTTTTCCCCTTTCTACCGGCTCCCGCCTGGGGAGCGGCGGCCACGGCGGCACTCTTGGCCGCCGCTCTCCGCTTCTGGCCGCGTGCCTTCCTGCTCCGCTCAGCCACCTGCCAGCCCTGTTCGAGCCTGGCAGCAGTGCTGAGCGCAGCAGGAGCCTTAATATTCCCCTACTGAAGTTCAATTATTAATATGAAAAAATATATATAATTAACTGTTATTTTTTTTTAAGGAAGAGAAGTATTTTTGTTTGAGAATCTATTTTTTGTTTGCTTAGAGTTAGACTATTTAATGGTCTATTGTAGAAGAATATAAGTTTTGTTTGATAATTTAAATAATCAAAATATATCTAAAGACTGAGAAAAGTTTAATAGAAGAATTTAATTTTATTAGTTTCAATTGCATTAAAATTTTGTGTCACAAGTTCTAATAACAATTAAATTTTTTAGCTTTATTAAAGTAAAAGACTTAATTTTATTCTTGTTTGCTTAAAGTGTTAACTGTTAACTCTTATGTAAAATGATTATATTTATACTATAAATACAATAAACTATAGATATACTATAAACACTTTGTGATTATGATGACAGCAACTCATTTTAAGCTTTTATTTGGACGGGGAGGACGCCGAGGCTGGCCGCATTCGCAGTGTGCGTTGACGCAGATCTGCAATGCGGCCATGCCCCGGGTACGGCGTCTGCCCCCGAAGAGGGCTGTCCACTGGTGGTCCCGGGAGGTAGCGGATCTCCGGGCCGCGCGTATTCGCGCCCGGAGGGCCTACACCCGCAGCCGGCGACGCCATCGCAACGCGGAACGGGAGGGACTTTATGAGGGCTACCGCAGTGCGCGGTCGGCCTTCAGGCTGGCCGTCCGTACCGCCAAGGACGTCAGTAGCGCAGACTGTTTGGGCTTAGGAGTACACAGTTTCTTCACACCCGTGAGTATGTTCCTTTACAAGCTGACAATTATTTTAGCCCTCAGGAGTTACCTGAACTGAAAATGGAGCCTCTCCATTCGATGACTTGTGTAGATGCAAATGTTCAGCCAGGTCTTGATTTCCTCGATAAATTCTCTAGTACACACGATGCAAAGAGTTCTGTCATATATTTTAAGATTTTGCCATAACTTACGCACAAATACTGATAAGCACAAGCATAATTTTGTTACTATAAAGAAATTAAATAACTCATTATTGTAAATCTTGAAGTGTGAACAGCACAAGTTTTTTAAGGACTATATTCATTAATTAAAATGTAAAAAACCTATCAAGGACAGTAATTTTAAGGATTCACATCCCTTAGATAGATGGCAATGGTTTACTCGGTTCATTAATTGGCACTACTTTAAACTCATTGCCAGAGAAAAATGTAGGTGATGGTCCAATTAATCAACTAAAATTCTGTAATATTAAATAAATAAAATAAATAAATTAAGGCAAACTACTATTAGAAAGAAGAAAGAAAGAAAATATTTTTATTTTGCAACCTCACATTTTTCAAGCAATGAATTTTTATATACCTATAACTGTGCACATGCGTGAGGCCAAAATGATGTATGTGGTTACCCTAGCACTGATATTCTGACAGATCCGCGTCAGTGAAGTCACTTATGCCAAATAAAGTGTTAAGTGTTATACACAAAGGCTCAGGTGTAGAAATAGTTTATATAATTTTATTAAATATAAGATATACATATATGTTAACTATTATTTATGAAGGATAATTAAAGTAGATAAATTTAAAATATATGCACAACATGAAATATGAATGAGTAAATATAATAAAAATTGTATAGAACATTAAATCTGTATATTAGGTATGTGGGTAGATGCCACAACATTATATGTAATGCACATTAGGAGTGAACGCGCAACCCGTTGGTGTTCGAACAGTAGTGTTATTAATTGTTATTTTTTTGTCTGTCAATTATTATTTGTTTGCAATGCTTTTGAAATATCTTAGTCATCTTCAAAGTACGCAAAGGCGGTTTAAGGTCGTTCCAACAACGAGTTGCAGCGAATCTAAAGCTACCTCAGAACGCAGCTGTCTGGTGTTTAGAATTAACCAGTAAGTATGAAGAAGTCCTTGTACTATACTGATTGTATTCCCTTGACCATGACAGCTTTTCATACAGGTAAGTAGGTTTTTGTTTATGATGATACCAAATAGTAAAGTGGCAAGGTGGAGTTGTCTACGTGAAGACATTTTTAAAAGATTACCTGAATTTAAAAATGGAGTAACGTGTGATCGCGAAGGTATGTTAAAGCAAAACCTAGCGCAAGCGTTTTGTACGCGCTGTATAAGCTTTTCTGTTCTTCCTAAAATGCATGGTCCATAAACGGTATCGGCATAGTTTAGCTTGCTTAAGATTAGAGACTCGCATAAGGTGATACGCAAATCGACGCTAAGGAATGGACGAGCTTGATATAAAACTTTTAGTCTGTAAAAACAGGTACGCACAGCCTCAAGGATATGTGTTTCGAAATTAAGTTGACTATCAAAAATTACCCCTAAGTTACGTGCTTCTTTCACCAGTTCAATAGGACAACCATCAACCCTTAAATCTGGTTTTAAAGTTTGTATGCAGTCAATACGTGTTTTAGATCCTAGTATTAGGAATTTTGATTTGCTAGGATTTAATACTAAAGAGTTGACTTTGGCCCACTGGCCAACCTTGTCTAAGTCATCATTGATTTTTTTTACAGATTCGGTGCAATCCTTTGGATAAAAAGAATTATAAATCTGAAGGTCATCAGCATATAGATGAAATTTTGAATTTTTTATGTGATTAGTAACGTCTGCACTGTAAAGAATGAAAAGTAGGGGGCCAAGAATAGATCCCTGGGGGACACCTCTGGTGACATGCCGGGGTGATGATGTAAGTTTACTACCATCTTTACTGCTACTATCAACTAGTACAACTTGAGCTCTACCAGACAAGTAACTGTTGAATGCAAGACCAAGACGAGACTTGGACCAGTCTTGGTCTTGGTCTTGCAACAGCACACCTGGTCTCGTCTTGGTCTTGGTATTGCACACTCGAGTCTTGGTCTTGGTCTTGGTATTGCAGCAAGAGTCTCGCAAAGTCTTGCAAGTCTTGCAGTTGGAATAACGTAACAGTCATTTATCATGGCAATGAAAAATCCAACTAAATTAATCAAATATCATCCTATCCTACCTATCTATCTGCTAGCCTATAGTCCACTATTGAATATAACCCTTACCACTGGGGAAAATTACTCTCCTATTCCCCTGGTGTTACATTAGACAGAGTTACTACTCCTATGACAAAGGAAGGAATTTCGACCCTGTTTTCTTAAGACGTCACCACACGGGGCAGTTGATACAATAAATTTTGTCATTTAACATTCCCCCTTTCCAACAAAAAAGTGACGGAGTTATTTGACCACTGACGACAAGTCACCCTGCTCTGGTGGTCGGCCCAACAACGAGGCAACGTGGGTACGGGTGGGTTATGGGCCCGCGCGCCGTCCTTTCATCGTCCCGGTCGGAATGGACCGCGCGTGTGTACCATAGCCACCCATAAAAAAAAATGGCTTCTTAACACCATTGCCTCGGTTCGATTTGATACGACATCCACGGGTAAGAGAGTGGTGAATTGTATTCGTACTCTGTCCCTACACGGACATTTATGTTGATTAATTGTAGGCATATTTCTATGTCCAACAGTGAACGTCGTTGGGCTAATGAATAAACGGATATATAAATATGTATAATGGGCAAGAGCACTCTAGTGATTACGGTATTTTTGTCCTTAAGCCTTTCCGAAGAGTAATTCTGAAAAGCCAACACCAACATTGGGAATCGATTGGCCAATAGATGGATATCTCAAGACTGATTTGACTTGCGGTGTAGTGACGGAGTAAGAATACAATTCATCACCTCCCTATTTTACCCGCGAGTGCGAACCCACGACTAAGGGCTATAATATATAACATCGGTGTAAGAGAAGGAAAACCTGACATGAAACCCTGTAACAACACGGCCGATCACCGTGGCGATTCCTCTCCGGCCACGGCCGATTTCCCTCCTATTATGTAGAAGACACGAGCTGCACCGTATATAAGCTGGAATGGTGATTTGAAATGCAAGACCGCGAGACTCTTGCAGGCTCAGTCTTGGTCTTGCTCAAGTCTTGCAGGGCCAGTCTTGGTCTTGGTCTTGCAAAAATTAAGCGGTCTTGGTCTTGGTCTCGCATTTCTCGCAAAACCAAGACCAAGACCGCAAGACCAAGACTTTTTTGTCCAACACTAATTTCACTGCATTCGGGGCACATCCATAATAAGAAAGCTTGGAAAGAAGAAGATAAATATTAATTGAGTCGAAAGCTCGTGAAAAATCAAGAAGAGTAAGAATAGTACACATTCCCCTATCCAAGATATCGTCAGGTTTTAGTTCCAAATTATTAGGGGACTTGGGCTTAAATGCTCCTCTGACAAAATCAGAGACCTTTATTAGCCAGACTAATTTATAGCAAGAGAAGTTAATTGATAAGGAAGAAAGAAGTAGGATGATATGTTAAAATAGTTAGTAGTAATGTAGTAGTAAGTAATAAGAATGAGAGTAGGAGTGTGGTGAATATTGGGATAGTAAAGAAATAGACAATGATGTTTTTTATTATTCAGTGATTAGATGAAGCACATGTACATATGCAAATGTCAATGATATATGCATATGATTTATGCATATATCAGTGAATATGCTGACGATGAATTATAAGTGAAGAGTTAAAATTATAATAGTTATTTAGGTAACTTATAGTAATTATAGTAATAGTAATAGGAGATAGAATATGTACATTTTTTTTATATTTTTTTTTATTATTAGGTATTATTTTTTTTTGTATTTTTTTTTGTTTTTGTATTTTTTTTCCAAGATATCGTCAACCACAGCAAGGAGAGCAGTGGTTGTGCTGTGGCCCTGTCGAAATCCGGACTGAACTTGAGGCAAGATGTTGTGTTCCTCTAAAAACTTTCTAAATTGAATGAAAACAATCCTCTCTAAAATCTTAGAAAGACAAGGTAGTAACTGATCGGCCGCAAATCCTTGGTACTAGTGGGATTTAAAACTTTTGGTAAAGGCTTAACTATAGCCATCTTCCAATGAGCCGGAAATATCTGAGTGGATATGGACCTATTCATAATCGCAGTGATAGATGTTAGGCTCTGAGGAAGTGTCATCAGAAGCATTCCCAGCGATATTTCATCATTACCAATAGCATTGGAATGAAGACTGCGAATGCATTGTAACACCATTTCTTCACCAACTGGTTCAATACTGAAAGTATCCCTTTGAAAACGATGAAATTCAAAATATTTAAGGTGGCAATATTGACTGTATCCTGGCCAGGTACCTCCAGGAAATGTTTATTCAAATCGTCAGGGTTGTTAAATAATTGAGGTAAATCGCATCTCATTTTCCTAGAAACGCTAAGGGTGGATTTAAGATTTTTCCAAAGCTTTTTGGGGTTGTTTAAGTTACAGTTTATATAGTTTTTAAAATAGGCTTTTTTCTCGCTGTTTATGGCAGCAGTAACAATATGCTTCAATTCCTTGTAACTGGCTTTATGTATGTTAGAGTTTGATATTTTGCAACGCCTATGGTATCTATCTCGTAACTTAATCATGTCCTTCACAGTATCTGTTATCCATGGTGGTGATTTTTCCTTTACATGGTCTTTTTAAGTGGAGCGTGCAGATCGAACAAAGTTATTATAAATGTATTTATAATTGCCACCATTGTATTTACATTCTCTTGCTCTAATATATTATGCCAATTGAGAGCAGAAATGTCATTATTAAACAAATTTACCATTATATTATTAAGAGGTCTGTAAGATATATACCTAGGGACTAATTTATCAATTTTAGTATGTAATTGCAGAGATATTACAGCGTGCTGTCCAAGCTCCGGTTTATGTATAATCGAAACATTATCCACATGAGTATTTGTACAAATAATGTCGATTAATGTCTCACTATGGTCTGTAAAATGCGTGGGAGAAGGGACGACTTGCTTAAGACTGCAGTAGTGGAGAAAGTTGAATACATTGATATTAAAATCTCCCAGCAATATAATTTTATCAGCTCTAGTGAAAGATGTTACCGAGTCTGTAAGGGCATCAAAAAATGTATTATCAGCTAACCATGGCGGCCTGTACGCGGTACCTATAATAATAATTTGAGAACTTATATTTAATTTAATCCACTTTTGCTCAACACTAGAGGATAAAGGATGAGATTGGCTTTGAACTATTTAAGGCAATAAAATAAATAATTATGGAAGGATTTGAGTAAACAATATTCTAATTTTCTGCAATCACGACCTAAATGAAAAAATAATAATTTCAATATTAAGACAGGTTCTTTAGTTATTTTAAAGGAAGACAACACCGTGCCTATGTATCGGCCCATGGCAAGAGTGATATGTTTGTCAGGTTCTGATAAACTTGTTCGTACTGTGGAAGTAAAAACTGCCAATGGTAGAACACATAGGCGCTCTGTTAGCAAGGTTTGTTTGTTGCCTATTGATAATGAATAGCTGTAAACTTGTTATTTTTCACATAGTGGCGAATTGTATGTAACTTTCTTTGATTATATTTTCGTTTGTAACTTACTACTTACATTATTTATTATTCTCATTAATTCTATCATGTAATGTGCCTTTCACTGTAGTTGTTCTAAACTTAATACTTTGTAAGAATAATCACTTAAAAATAATGTATTTCTAGGCCGGCAATATGTTGGCAACTCCAACATTTATTTTTAGTATTATATTAAGCATTTTTAGTATTATATTAAGCATGTATGGCAACACTCTCTCTCTGCCGCCATAGAAATTTGCAACCGTTTTTGCTCTACGAATAAATCCGTCTTTACGAGTCTACAGAGTTTCTTTCACGCATCCAAGATCAGCAACAAACCACAAATACAGTCCACGCTCGCTACAGCATCGTATCCGTTTTCATTTATATTTTGATATAAATGAATTATTTTAAGTGAAAACTTGCTAGAATTCCCGTGACTCAATTATGAAACGAAAGTAAAAAAACAATATAAATAAAGATATAAGAACCTATAGAATTTAGCTTGTTAGTGATAAAATACAGCTAATATAAATGCGTGTGCCCGTGTATGTATTACGAAGCCTTGGGCAAATCCGGTTATTTTCCTTTAGGGATGAAAGACTAAGATTTACCTAATCTAGAACTAAAAATAGTTATTGTTGTCACGGATCTACAAAGTTAATTTTTTTAAGTTTATTTGACATTCTCAAGAAAAATAATGGGTAATTATTGTAGATTGTTTCAAAAGATTGCCTGATTTAATTATTCGATGGCAAAAGTATAAGGTCCGGAAGTTTACGGCTTTTTGCCGTAAACTTCCGGATGCGATATCCGAGTTGGGCGAAGTCACTGGGTTATTCCACCAGTTTATTCTCAGAAACAAACAACAATACGGGAATGTGTTCAGTAGAAGGCAGTTTGCTTATTCATTCGTATGTAGGATGACTCAGAAAATTTATATAAGCACCTAGTGAAATTAGAGTTTGTTAAAATAAAATAAATAAGCATTGTCTATAAAATATTATGAAAGTAGATATATAATTGGGAGACCATTCATTATTCAATTTGATATCACTATTAGTTAATCGCTATTTGTAAATGCGTAATTTAATAAATTTGGTAATGATTTTACAAAGAAGTCCATTAAAAGTTGCAACAATTGTTCCAGCTGATTATCGTTTCCTAAAATGTCTCGGATACAGTCTAATTTATAACTGACTAAAAGCTTTTCCATAATCGAATTAAGTACTTCAAAGTCTTTGATAACAAACAATTTTTGAAGGATTTCTTAAATTTAAAAAGCATCTTGAACGTATTATAAACCGGTCCACGACCATTTTGATCACAACACAATGACTTACGAATATGAACACAACACAAAAATCTTCCTATAATTATTAATTAAAGAGAACAAAATAATTTCACAATTACTAAGAACGCAACACAATATTATTTTACTATATTTCTTACCATTTTGAAATAGAATTTTCCCAGTAATTATAAAAAACTATTTGTATGATAACACACAAAAAAATATTTATTTGAGCTGGCGACAAACGCCATCCACGGTGGATTCTATAAGAATGAAAAAAAATATTATAGCAATAATAATCTTGAGGTCAAGTTTACGATAGCTAATAGAGAGAGATAGATAGAGATATATAGTAGGAGTAAAGAAGACTGATGTATGTTTTCAAGTTAGGCGTTTATACAAGTAAGTTTAAGCAAGGGTGAGCGCACACGCAGACTCTTTGGCAATTATTAACGGAAATGTTATGGAATATGGACATACACGTTTAATTGAACATAGTTTGTTTTACAGTGTAATTATATCTTTACATAGATTTTATTCGCAAGTCTATTTATATGTCGCAGATAAAATTTTTGTAATATAATTTACGAGGTTTCGGTTGCCTGAACAAGACCTTTATATTAGCACATCACTAAAAATATTTATTTTATTTTGCTAAAGGTTAGGTTAAAGGTCTTTTATTTGCTAATGAATACTTATAATGATTTGATAAGATCAAAATATTGTTTTGTTTTATAAGGAATGATACAAATACTAAGGAATTAATGTTTGTCTTCGAATAATAACGTATAGAAGGATAGTGTCAGTACTTCGAACAATAAAAATTTGAATCTAAAAATACTAATGGCGGGCAGACGATTACACACGTACACACGGAAACCACTATACAAATTATGAAATCAAATTTTGTTTTTAGTAACATAAATCGTCGAAATGCTTTTAAAAGTAATGTTAAAAACCTCTTTATGTTTTTCAAATGTGTTGTGGCACAATTTGAATGCACAAGCCCTCGTAATTACCTATTTATTTTTTAAGAGTTGCGTACGTTCGTGCAGTGCAATGACTTGTACATTACGGGGCTGTTCCGGCGTAGGCTCTATTAGGGTCCAATTGAAATGCCTCACTTTTTGTGCGTGGACTTACCTTCTATATGTTATTATTCTAAGATGTTTGTGTTTTCTAATGAATAAATAACGGAAATAAATCTAAACATCTTAGAATAATAACGTATAGAAGGATAGTGTCAGTACTTCGAACTTTAAAAATTTGAATCTAAAAATACTAATGGCGGGCAGACGATTACACACGTACACACGGAAACCACTATACAAATTATGAAATCAAATTTTGTTTTTATTAACATAAATCGTCGAAATACTTTTAAAAGTAATGTTAAAAACCTTTCTATGTTTTTCAAATGTGTTGTGGCACCATTTGAATGCACAAGCCGTCATAATTACCTATTTATTTTTTAAGAGTTGCGTACGTTCGTGCAGTGCAATGACTTGTACATTACGGGACTGTTTCGGCGTAGGCTCCATTAGGCTCCAATTGAAATGCCTCACTTTTTGTGCGTGGACTTACATAATTCTAAGCTAAACATAGACTTAGAGCAATTATTTTTAAGTTTCGTAAATAATTATCTTATAAACTGCCTCAATAGCAACGTGAAAACTCGCTACATTTTTATAGTTTTTATGTTGTTTGTTTTTTTTTTTAACTTTACTGACCCGGCGACATTTTGAATACTTGTCTTAGAAAGATCAAAAAAGCAAAATGCTAATTCTAACGCCATAAAAATTGTTTTATTTTATATGTGTAATAATGTGCATTGTGCGCACATCTGCGTCATACGGTGACCCCACGGGAGTCGGTCTTCAGTCCAACATCCTTTCTTGCGAGTAATGTAAAAATCGATTAAAGAATGTAAGCAGATAACATCAAGAGATGAAAACTCGAACATTAAAGGTCATAGCTAATGCGATAATCTATTTTTTTACGTTAAAACGAGACACTTGAATAACATGACCATAATTTTTGTATCAGAACGGAACATGTGCAGGCATAGTCAACGTGTGAATTAAAAAGCTAAAAAAAAAAACAACAAGTGCACGTGAAAAGTCCTACAGAAATAACTAAAATCATAACTGAAAATCTAAAAAACAGAACAGGTTGCAAAAACGGGACATTTTAGCGGGTTCTGGGGACAACTGAACAGAGTCTGAAAATGGGATTGACTCGTTGAAAACAGGATGTGTGATCATTATAGTTACAATAAACCTTTTAACAGTATGATATACTACTAGCTAGCGACTAGCTAGCTTATTATTTATTCTTTTAAAATAAGAAGAATAAAATAAAAGAATAAAATTCTTTTTGTTTATTTTAGTCTTATTATTATTTAATATTTTATCTTCTAATTATTATTTCTTACTCGGACTATAAATGGGTTGCGCACGGACCGATCCTTATTGGTCAGATAGTTATTAACATTTAGTTTTAATGCTCCTTCTTTTGCATATTAAGTGAAGGCTGACAGTGGCACAAGTGACACAACAGATTAGGAGCACAAGATTGTTTTGGTATGATGAGGGGGACATGTGATGAGAAAAGATGGCATATAACAAGGACGATTATCCATATTAAGGTGGATAGACGTAGGAATCGTGGGCGACCCGAAAAGATATAGAATTGGAATGAATAGTGTGAACGAGGATTTGGTTATGAAAGTAACAAGTAGCCGTAAATATAATGATATCTGATGTTTACGCGAGCACTACACATTGTAAATAAAACTACTTTTACGGATTATATCGCGTTTGTATTTGATTTATGATTGCCCGACGTAGTAAGCCGCATCTAAAATTAAAAATCAATATTAATTTAGCATCATGTCCCCTGAGTTTTCTTGCCGGATCTTTCTCAGTGTGGCCGCGTTCCGATCCGGTGGTAGTATATTAGTTTTGTTAGTTTTAAATCAACAAATTGTAATAATAATTGCCACAAATTTAATAATTAATAATTACTAACCATAAACAATATAATTTTTTCATATAGATTCATTTTCTTCTTACACTGGCAATAAATTTGTACTAAAATGTGGGTAACAATTTAATAAATTTATAACTATTTTTCTGTATCGGGTAGATAATTGTAAATGTCTGTAATAACGATTACTTGTTGGACGTGAGACACCTTAGTCCGCCCGTGACCATGAATGCTGCAAAGTGTTCGAAACGTCGGGCAATCATAAATCAAATACAAACGCGATATAATCCGTAAAAGTAGTTTTATTTACAATAGCCGTAAATAGCTTATAAAACGGCTGATAGAAGTGTATTGAAGGCAAGAATATGTTGTGCCGAGCCGCGTACTTAACACAGACAGCATCACACTGTATTTATTGCTACTGCGAATTTACTAACGGCAAAGACCAAAAGGGCTTGTTGGATATCGAACTATAAACGTAGTCAATCTAAAAAAATACTTTGTAAATCATCATTATTACGCTGCTCTTATATCAATTACTTGGGGTCGAGATATTGCTAAATTATTAACAATACTTTTATGACCGGCCACCTGTGTGATGTCAACCCTGCTGGGTGGACCATATAGCACCAGATATACAGCCCAAGTAAAAATATTAGTCGTCTTTTACGACACCCACGAGCAATGTAAGGGTTGGTGGTATACATATTCTTCCGTCGGTGTGTTATGACTGAACTCCTAAACGGCTGAACCAATTTTGATTTTTATTATGTGTATTCCAGTGGGTTCGAGAATGGTTTAGATTAATAATTGGACCCGGTAAGTGGCGCTGCAAACGATATCAAGGAGAAAACGTGTTATTTTTTTAGATTTGAGCAGATCAACGTGTGTTGGGTTATCTCAGCTCATATAAGTCCCACTGTTGAGCTCGATTCGCCGCCATAATAGGAGGGAAATTGACCTACTATACCACGCTGATCAGACGTTGCATAGGGTTTTCCTTCGAGTTTTCCTTCTCTGGCAAAGATGTTACATGCATATTTCATCCTTTAAGTCATCTTTAACGACACCCACAGGCAAAATAGGGTATGGTGAATTGTATTATTACTCCGTCACCACGCGAATGTATTGGGTCATCTAGTAATAAATATAAAGCGATTTTGAATAGCTTTTTTTATTAAGCTAGCGAACATTGCCTCTGCAAATTAGACTATCCACTGATCATAAAGCGCTTGCGTATAGTACTTGAATCTTAGAATAATAACATATAGAAGGTAAGTCCACGCACAAAAAGTGAAGCATTTCAATTGGAGCCTAATGGAGCTTACGCCGGAACCGTTCCGTAATGTACAAGTCATTGTACTGCACGTACGTACGCAACTCTTAAAAAATAAATTGATAATTATGACAGTTTGTGCATTCAAATGGTGTCACAACACATTTGTAAAACTTAAAAAGGTTTTTAACGTCACTGTTAAAAGTATTTCGACGATTTATGTTAATAAAAACAAAATTTGATTTCATAATTTGTATAGTGGTGTGCGTGTGTACGTGTGTAATCGTCTGCGCGCCATTAGTATTTTTAGATTCAAATTTCGAACCTTCGAAGTATTAACACTATCCTTCTATACGTTATTATTCTAAGACTTGAATATACTTATCCAATAGTCTCTGCTTGCGATAGTTATTTGAAGTGGGTTTCTCCCTTCATTCCGATATGGATGAAATAAGTCAGGATGCTTTAACAATTAATTATAAATGTGATTGAATACCGAATGTAGTACCTGGTTCAAGCAGAGTACTCTATCTGCCTGCTTTCAGTGTGATGACGAGGTAAGAATACATTTCACCACAACATTTCTTGCTTGAATCTGTCGTACAAGTCGACTAAGGGATGTAATTAGCTGTACAGATGGCTTAGTGATTAAGATACTAACCTACAGTGCCAGGTATCGGAGGTTCGAAGCCAATACTGCGCGATCCACAAATTATTGTTCTGAGTCTGGCTGTAATTTGTGTACGTTAGTTATATGTTTGTAAAGCCCCCCGCAACATAAGGATTATTTCCTCAGTGCGGAGCGTTGCCTTTAAAAAAAAATATGCAGATGATATCTATGCAAGACAAAGAAAACTCTAAATATAACCCTATACCAAGCCACACTAAGCCAAACCACCGTGATGTAGTAGGTCAATTGCCTTCATATTGCAGAGGAGGCTAGGACCCAGTAGTAGAACAAATATGAGCCGAGATGATGTTAAAGACAATCATATTTAGAAGGCTTAGAATAGTAACGTATAGAAGGATAGTGTCGCTACTTCGAGCGATCAAAATATGAAGCCAATGCGCGCAAGCGATTACACACGTACACACGCACACCACACACAAAAACAAAATTTAATTTTGAAATTTATACAAATTATGAAATCAAATTTTGTTTTTATTAACACAAATCGTCGAGATACTTTTAAAAGTAATATTAAAAAAAACCTTTTTATATTTTTCACATATGTGGTGACACCATTTGAATGCACAAACCGTCATAATTTTCTTTTTATTTTTTAAGAGTTGCGTACGTAGACATGGAAAAGATTGCTAATTTTATTTCATTTCCATTTGGTGAAATTATTTTCTTTATCGCAATGATTTCACATGTGATATTTCACCTCCAATGATTTTTTTAACAATACTCTAATGTCACACTTACTACACGCTTGCTATTACAATGCAGAATGATTTATGACGCTACAATATGAATTAGATCATTAGCTTTTTGTTGGGAACGTACAAATTGCTTTTTTGTTTTAATTTTATAAATTGATGCTAAATGCAAAATTTTGTGTCTTTTATTAATTTCAATGGCATTTTATTTAAAGAATAATTACAAAAATACAAGTTAATTTAAAATTATGGTGATGGAATAAGAATATAATTCACCACTCTCTGTCTTGCCCGTGGATGGCGTAAAAGACGAAAGAGAAGGAAAACTAGAAATAAACCCTATACCAACCTGTCTGACCAGCATGATATACTTCGATATAGTAAGGTCAATTGCTCTCCTATTGAAGAAGAGGCTCGAGCCAATAGTGGATCGTATGTGAGCTATATATAATATTGATAATGATGAAATTAAATTGACGTAATATAATAATTACCATAAAATTTAATGTTTAATAATAACTAAACAAAACTATATAAACTAGGAACAAAAATTAAGGGATATAAAAAAAAAAAATTTGGGTAAAATTCAACGAGCTGTAACTCCGAGGAAAATGATCGCACAGCAAATAAAAAAAAAGCAAATTGTAGCTCCAAGTATCTAGTTTTCAGATATGACCATGAAAAATTATTTTCATGTTTGAGTCTGGAGAAATTCCAAGGAAATTACCAAAAAAAATTTCCAAGTTTTTCTCGTCTAAAAAATTGTCTACGTACTTCAAAAATTTTTTTCCATAACTCCGCGGCAAATCATCGTACAAGTACTTATTTAATCTGTGGTACAAGCTTCATGAAAATATCAAATTAAAGGGGATTAAATTTTCTACAAGAACTTTTGAGTGGAATTATGGAAAAAAATTTTTTGAAGTCCGTAGACGATTTTTAGCCGAGAAAAATTTGATTTTAAGGGCAGGTAACAGATGTGACGTATGAAAAACCATATCATATGATTTTTCACGTGCTACTTGTGAATTATGCCATACTTAGTACGTAGTACGTACGTGCAGTACAGTGACCTTGTACACTACGGAACGGTTCCGGCGTAAGCTCCATTACGCTCCAATTTAAATGCTTCATTTTTTGTGCGCAGATTTACCTACTATATGTTATTATTCTATGTTAGAAGGGCTATTAGAAACTACCTACTAACATCCCATTGGGCTGGCGACGGACAACAAGGAACTCGGTACGGGTGGTTGACCCACTGACGAAGGAGAGGGTATACAGTGGGTTATGGAGCCGCGCGTTGCCCTTTTGTCACCCCGGACGGAACGGACGACGTGGGCGCTGACGATAACCTACGCAAAAAAGGGACTACTAACACACCATACTATATTCACTAGCGATCACATCTCACTTTCTGCTGCCCGTGACTTCGTCCGCGTGGAATAGTTACCTACTTTGGGCTAACGCTAACTTTAACCCGCAAATTTGTTTACGTAGAAGGTGAAAATATTCTTAAATAATACGATTCTTTCGTATATAATAATTTTTGCGATACTAACCGTTTACGTAGCGCACATAGCGGCGGCTCTCACAAGGAAAAAAACCCCGACTTTTAATCTTTCTTCATTTCTGCTCCGCTCCTATTGCTCTTAGCATGATGATATAGCCTTTCTTGATAAATGGGCTACCTGACACTGAAAGAATTATTCAAATTGGACCAATAGTTCCCGAGATTAGCCCGTTGAAACAAACAAACTTTCCAGCTTTATATATTAGTATATAGATATAGATCGATGATAGTGCCAGTTAATGAAATCCAGAATCCTACTAATATTATAAACGCAAAAGTTTGTATGTGAGGATGTGAAGATGTTTGTTGCTCTTCAACGCAAAAACTACAGAATGGATTTTGATGAAACTTCACAATAATATAGCTTACATATCAGAATAACACATAGGCTATAATTTATCCCAATATTCCCACGGGAAGAGGAACTGCGGGTGAAACTGCAGGGTGCTGCTAGTAACAAATAATTATTTCGTCATCCATTGCTGGGCTCGAGCCTCCTCCAAATTAGGAAGGAAAATGACCTACTATACCCCGCTTGTCAAATGCGTTGGTATAGGGTTTTATTTCGAGTTTTCCATCTCTTACATAGGTGTGATCTGCATATTATAATCGCTTACTCGTCTTTTACGATGCCCACAGGCTTTTTTTTGTATAGTTGTTAGCCGCAAATGGCTGTGACAACTTTACCCGGATTGTTGGGAAAGTGCTGAGGGCTCTCAACCCGATTGACAAAAAGCAATTGTTCTTATTTCGACTTTGCCGACTCTTGCATAAATATTATACACATATATATATGCATATCCCTAAACATAACTGGCAAAAACAAAGGCTCATTAAAAATAAGCAATTTGTTTATACCATACTAGCTTCAGAGCAATATATTTTCGAGTAATACATATTTTATACTTATTTCCTTAATATTTTCGTAATAAAATCAAATAAAACAAAATTTATTGTTATAACATTTATAATGTTACAAATAGAAGATGTACAAATAAAGAAACTCAATGCAACGTACTAAAACCGTGATAATTACAAAAAAAAATACATAAATGTAAAAAAAAAATTACGTTACATCAAAGAAATTCTTAAATTCATTTACTTCCCTTGTCATTCATTCAATACGACAATACTTTATATAAACTAGCTGCATAATATACAAATGAATGTATTATATACTTTTTATACTTATATTTTAAAAAGGTTTAAATTCTATGCTGAAAGAATTGAATTTTTGATAGGATAAAAGATTCCTCCTATGTGATAATAAAGCATCGCCGCATTAAATGGATAGAAAGACTCCTATTAAACTAAAACGTTAAAATTATTATAATTAAAAATAAACCAGAGACTCCTAAAACGAAAATGAAATGGCGTTCTTCAAAAAAATATGATAAAACTAAACACAAATCGCCTCGAACAGAACCCATTAGAAGAAATTGACAGAAAAAAAATGAGAATCTCAACCGTTTTTATTTTTTGTGTAGCAATACTATATTTGTCGAATTTGCCAACATTGTATCTGAAATAAAAAAAAATCGCTTAGTACCCACCAAATGTTAACACAATAAGTACATCACTATCGGCCATAGTGAACATACCGCCATATTAAAAAAAATAAAAATAAACACCGTTTTGTATAGAGTAATTAAAATGAACGCGTATAGTTTTCACTACGTTAACCACCTAATGACAGTATGGCAGTAGGCTATTGTTTAGAAACAAAACTAAGCACGCTTTTAACACGGCTTACGTCGTTATTAATTGCAATCGAAAAGTCTCGACTTATAACTATCTCATATAATACGTCACTATAGTTCTATATCGCTTCTAAATCGATACCATATCGAGACCATATCGATACCCTATTGACTTTTGAGTATTGCAACTCCAAGAGATTTTACTCACCTCACAAAATAGATTTTTTTTTGATAAATACTTATTATTTTCAATACAATATTGTACGAAAAACCTCTCGACTAAAATACCTTTGCATAATGAGAACGCTCAACTCAAATTAACATATCACTGAGATCAGTATCACAATTTTACTTCTTAACAGTCAAACTATACCGTATTTTATTTATATTGTACTACCGAGGCATTCATATATATTAACTGCTAAAAATGCAACAATGAAATGTATAAATATGAAGCTCCGGGCTTAGAAACTCATAATACTGTTTTCGTGCTCACAAAAAAAGCACCTTCTCTCATATTTATCTACAAATAAACAACAATCTACCAAACGCCATCGTAAACACCAGTCTATAAAACAATCCGTATTTGTTACGTGGTATTAGAGGCCATTTTATTATTATATAAACTTTACCAATATGGTGCCGGTGCGTTCCTTCATCGTTGACCTCTATAGCGCTCTTCGTTCCCAAAGTTTGGACCCCAAGGGAGGTTTCGGCCTCGGTTTGAGCGATTTCCTTTAATAGGGTAGTTTGGATACACTCTGGTATTGACGCATACTCCGGGTCGACATCCGTTTCGTGGGGTCGTAGGGTGACTACCGGGCAAGGGAGGTGAGAACTCATCCCAAGCGTCTCCTGGCATCATACAGGTACCGCAAGTCCACGTGTAATCACCTGTCGAAACCGAACAGACATGTTCAATTATTTTGTAAGTATATGAAAAATGTTACATACGTGAGGAAATATTAAAAATGCAGTGAATCATGATTAGTATTTATTTATACATCACTATTATTATCGTTTGGCCGAAAAGTTGGAAGAAAACTTTTGCATTTTTTCAATCGACCTAAACTTTTAAGTGTATTTTAATACAATCACAAAATACTATATAATGTTATATTAAAAAGTATTTTATATCAACGTATGTATTAAAAAACTTTAACACTAACGTATGGAGTATTTTGCATTACCAAATATATTTAACAAGTATAAATGTTTTTAATAATTGTGACGCCTTACATTCAGAACTCGTTTCTGACGATTCTCAAAGTATCTAGCTAAAACACATCTGAGCAAAAAAAAATATAATTATAATAATGTACTGATTTGAATTTGTCGACATGCGTGATTAAAATTTTTGTAGTATCTAAAAGTTAAACACAAACAACAAAAATCTCTATTCCAATTTACAGCAATACTTAATCTGATTTATAGAATCTACACTTTATTTTAAATATTCATAATTTAAGTGTCGATAAGAAATATCTCTTAGACATCCTTACTGAAAAGAAATGCTATTAAGGTCAATGCAACAAGTTATTAAATACATTATATATTAAATTACGGCGCAAAATAAGGCCGTCAAAGGGGACCGTGATGTAAAAAAAAACGTAATAAACACGTATTATTTTATTTGGTAATGCATAATATATAGAATAATTACAAGGAAAACGAAAGGCAAATATGTTATTTAATGATAAAATAGATAATAAAATCTGAAAATATACAAAGGTTTTGACATTCGATTCACATATAATAAACACCATAATTCTAGAATATATATAACACAATTATTAATTTTATAAATTTTACCACAACAAATAATAAATACATAGCATTTTTTCATTATATATAAAGAATAAATTAATAGAATTTTAAAAAAATTCAATTAATTAGAACTACGTCAAACACTACTTGTACTTAGTAAAAAAAATGGTAATTGGTAACTCGAATAAAATACGACGCTGTTGAAATCGAGACACAATTTGTGTAGACAAGATATTACTTATAGATTATTATTATTACTTATCTATTACTTATTAGATAGAATATGACAGCAAGGGACATAAGTTCTGATCTGGCGTCGCGATAGAGATCGTAAAAATATATTTTCGTTTAAAAACAGTGATTGTTTCAAGACTAACTAATAAAAGATATAAAAAACAAAAGCGAATTAATACAATTCAAATTTTATATTAACTTATTTTTAACCGACTTCAAAAAAAGAGGAGGTTCTCAATTCGTCGGAATCTTTTTTTTTTATGTATGTTCACCGATTACTCAAAGACGCTTGGACCGATTTGCAAAATTCTTTTTTTTTTTGATAGGGTATATCCCATCCCAGGTGGTTCCATAGTCATCAGGTCAGGATCTGATGATGGTATCCTTGAGAAATTGGTGGAATTCTTAAAATTTTATTAGTTTACTGTTTGAAGTCGGTTTTTCTTTTGTTAAAAAATTATAGATTATTAACATTATAAAGACGTTATTAAATACAACAAAAACATGTCAATTGTCATAAAAAAAATTTACCAAATATATATTCTGGGAAAAATTTGAATACGCTCTCGCCAAAACACTCCGAGATATGCTAAACTATATTTTCTACACACAAGTCTGATTTCGTACTGTATATTTCGCGTATAATGTCGACTCAAGAATCTATCAGTATTATATTTTTTGATGTAATCATAAATTAGATTTTGGTCAAGTTTCTCGACACGAAGAGTATGTTACATATTTATGTTTTTAGTATTAACTAAATAACATATATCACTGTTTTATCTAGTTTATATCATAGAACCACAATAAGAAACTTTAATATAAATATCCATTAATTTATTTTATCATACGAAGCGCTACAAGATTTACGAAAGTGATTGTCCATTTGCATCACAATATAGATACACGTTAACTTATAATTACATTTCTCGGCTTACTTTCAAATAAATATTATTATATTCATAATTCAAGACGTATTTATTTGTCTCTAAAAGTTGTTTTATACATATATTTTCAAATATAAATTAATATTTTTGTGACTAGGGTCTTAATTTTCTAAAGATCCAATAAAATTTATCCGTTAAATTATAATCTAAATAACTAGTGATACTTTTATTTGTAAAATTGTAATTTTAAATATTACGCATCAGGATCGAACGTCGCACAGTATTAAAATATATCTGAGAAATGGTCACCTACTTTATATTTATTTATTCGATAGAGTAAATGAACTATTAGATCCAGGTTAGCATTGAATGTAAATTATATACAAGGTCTATGATAATAATAATCTTCCGGGTGGTGATGGAGCACAGACTGGTATTTGGTACTAAAAGTTGCCCAAAAATATTTGATACCCTTAATGGCTGTCTAATTATGTTTTATTTATTTTTTAGCTTGGAAACGGTAAAAAAAGGCATACGTAATATATACAAGCATTTATTAGTCATTTTTGTCGTTATCATTAAAATTTACATTAAAATGTCACTTTCTAGTAATAAATTTAGGTTGTCGTCCGAAAGTGAGAGGTTTTTTACTCCTCTTTCTCATTCATGCCTGTCAGGACAGAGTCAGAGGCTTACCTCTGACTCACCTCTCACTTTCGGACGACACTCTAAGGCTCCTCTTAAGGAGCCTCCTTAGAACATCTGCATTGCAAATTACCCGAGAAAACTTTCGAGCGTAGCTGAGTCGAAACATTCTAATATGTTTGTTGCGTGCTTCTGCCGCTTCTTCGGACAATTGTTCAAGTTTCCGCTACCACTTCAGCCCCATGTCACAATACTTTATGTGTTGTTGGAGGCATTGGGAAAATTTATACAAGGGAACGTATAACTTAGCCGTTTCTTGGCAATATCTTTCAAACGCCTCCACGTTTATTTGAAAACCACAGCACAATGTGTCTAAAATCACTTTCAATCGATAAATCCAATTTAGATCTATCCCAGTAATTGCCGCCGATATTTCGAAGTTCTCAAATAACTGTGTACTGACGTTGCCGTCACTGGTATTACCAAAGCTTGCTTTTGGTATATCCATGGAAATGAATGGTTCGTAAATCAATTGAAGTGGTACCATGGAACTTTGAAATATGTTTGCGTCAGAATTGGCTTCATTTTAAAATTTATTTTTGTACTACATCTGTTAAGCTCCATCGGAGTCTCATTTGCTTATTAATACTACCGATTTTTTTCTAATTCACTTAATTGTTCGACTGCCTCACCGAGATGTAAAATCAGTCGTTATACCGTATGATACATGAGATTTTGAACCCTTACTTTAGCGCATGTTTCAGTTACACGGTGGATTTCAGAGTAGCACTCTTTCTTTAACTTTTGCAATGTCGAATAGCGCGGATAAAAGCTAGGATTAGTTTCTCGCACTAGGAGTGGTAGGACCACACTGTCGACAGTTATCTGTCTACAGCCGCGGGCCGGTCCGTCCGGGGCAGTAGCATGCTCTCGCAGAAAATCGACGTCTGAGTAGTAGCAATTTGTTACTGCGCTTCGTTCGGTGAGCGAGAGAGCCGGAAGCCCAACTTTCTGAGGGTGATTGCGTGTGGAGGGTTTTGGTGGTGCCCTTGGTATCACCGAGCCTCAATGCACGCATTCACACTCCCTTCGCTTTCTTCGCGGTAGGCAACGGCCTTATAAAGGTCCATGAGCGACAGCAACACTTACCATCACGTGTACTGTCTGCTCGTTTGCCACCGTTTGCAATAAAAAAAAAAAAAAAAATTCATATTGGGCCTGTTAGTCCCGCTTCAGTATACATGAATAAGGCACGTAAATTTGTTAATTTGTTTGATTTGTCTTGTTCTTCTTCAACGGTACCTCTTTTCATCATTGCTGCATATTGCCTTGCTCTTCTAGGAGGTATCACCTACCTGCTTTCGGTAGCGATATGCATCCTCTAAGCCACTCGGCATTGTTTTCTAGGAACTGGCCTTTGTATTGCGAGCAGATGCCCATTTTTGTTTAAACTGGTGTCTGATAATCGACAGTTTTTGGTTTACATTAGCAATATTTTGGTCATTTTCTGCATATTGATTGAATAGTTCCTGCTCCATAAATTGCAACTTTTTAATAAATCATTTTGAGTCAAGACCCTCATTGCAGGCCTACCGAAACTTACCTATCGAAAGTACCTACGAAAAGAAAATCACCAAAAATAGGGGGGTGCTTTGGGGTGGCAGTTTCGTGCTTAATTATATCATATAAGGTCTACTCTATAACGAACAATTACAATTATAGCTAAGAAATGCTGAGAAACATATTAAAACCCCCTTTGATCTTCCAAATTGTGTTTTTATAGCAGTTTTTTGGTGCTTACCTTTCAAGGATATAAATGAAGAAAGTCTATAGATAAGTTGTTAAAATTAAGTGCCAAATAAAGTACATACCTGGTTGTACACAATCCATAGTGAAAACCAACACAAAATCGTTAAGTCACGAGATAGTAAATATTTCAAAACAATTAAATTTGTGCGCATCGAACAATCACACAGACACTGTACGCGAACGGTAACTTTCGACTGAGCCCACCACGTGATGGAGGATACTAGCGCATTCTGGTTTTTGTTATTATTTGAAGCTGTTATACTAATTTTTGAAGACAATGGCTTAGAGGGAGTAAATCTAATATAAAAAAATCGACTTTGGCCAACTTTTAGGGCCAAATACCAGTCTGTGCGGAGTAAGAATACCATTCACCACCCTCGTTCTTATCCGTGGGTGTTGTAAACGACGACTAAGGGAATGTGAATACAACATCCATGCAAAAGAAGGAAAACTCGAAATAAAACCCTATATCAACTTGTCTGATCAGCGTGGAGGAAGGGCAATTTCCTATTGGGAAGGAGGCTCGAGCACAGCAATGGGACGTACATGAGGTGTGATGGCGATGATAACATTAACAATTAAGATAGAATAAAAATAATCACGAAAATAAAATTAACTTCACATTACTCTGTGCAAAAATTACATTTATGCACTGCATAATAAAGAGAATGTATACTTTTAAAACGTGGTACTTAAAGTAATAATCAATATCAAACGCCTTTTGAACTATAGCTATATCTATAATTATATTAATAATAATAATTTATTTATTACACAAAATAACTTTACAAAAACACTCAATCCTTCTGATTTCCATAAATTTCATAAAAGAAAAATCACATCTCTGGATGTACGTATATCTCCGATCTACGCGAGTTCTATTCAAGTTTTTCAAACCATTTACTCTACCGAATAGAAGAATAAAAACCGTTTATATTAAACAATTTTCCATACTGTGCATCGGTTCCAAACCAAAATGATAAGCAACATAAAGGTATTAATCGCATACAAATGGAAACAAAATCTCTATACTATGAGCCTAAGTTCTACGCCTCATATAAACCCAAAGCCTTCGTTGCAAAAAATCTGTTTCTAATCGACTATGTATACCGTAAACGCATTCTACAATCACATTCTTAATCTTGTTACACTTATCATAATTATTTAGGTGCCATTCTTTCAAGGATAACCTGCCTACTCAATTTGAAATTCAGATAGGTTCTTTAGAACAGCACCTTATTTACGTTTATTTCTTCTTTTACAATATTTCAACAATTTTTAAAACTCTCAAACATTGGATTTCCTGAATCAACAGTACATCACTTAGAAATTACGATTTATTTAGGCACAATTCACATTTGGAAACTAATTCTAGCATTCTACAACTACGTTTCGTGTTCAGTGAGGAATATTTTATTTAAAAGCTGTAAAAATTCTTAGACGCCAAATTAATTATAATATTAAATAATATTCGTATAATTGAACAATATAAAATTATGCATAAGGATTTTATTTTAATTAAAATTAGGGTTATTTTAACCAGAAATAATTATAAAATCAAGTAGACTAATGACAAAAACGTATATACAGGGTGTATCAGGTTATGGGGCAACTGTTCGAATATGTTGTAGTTTAACGGTCATAGATCATAATTAGAATGTACATTACACAAAAAACAATATAACATAAAAGTTATAGCAATTTCAAAAAAATGTGTCTAAGAGTCTATGCCTTAAATGTTACGTATTATGTAGGCATGTACAGACAGAATTTTAGGAGTGGTAGGACCACACTGTCGACAGTTATCTGTCTACAGCCGCGGGCCGGTCCGTCCGGGGCTGTACCATGCTCTCGCAGAAAATCGACGTCTTAGTAGTAGCAATTTGTTACTGCGCTTCGTTCGGTGAGCGAGAGAGCCGGAAGCCCAACTTTCTGAAGGTGGTTGCGTGTGGAGGGTTTTGGTGGTACCCTTGGTATCACCGAGCCTCAATGCAATCATTCACACTCCCTTCGCTTTCTTCGCGGTAGGCAACGACCTTGTAAAGGTCCATGAGCGGCAGCAACACTTACCATCAGGTGTACTGTTTGCTCGTTTGCCACCGTTTGCAATAACAAAAAAATACATGTAGGCATGTAAAGCTTCGATAGTATAATTTCATTCATTAATACCTAGAATTGCGCAAACGTTTCAATGACATCGCAGGTTGTACCTACGATGTCATTGAAACGTGCATTGAAGCGGCGAGCGGTCAACTGTCATAGGCCGATCAGCTGTTTTAAAGCGAAGTTTGTCTTGTTTATGTGAATATAATCATTGATTTATTCAATTTCTAATGAACATTTAACAAAGTATGAATATGTTGTGTATTAAGTATCATTGACTTTATACATTTCAACCAGATTTACACGAAAAAGTGATGACAAAATTGAAAACTTTACATGTCTCTAATTCCTTAACGAATCGATATTTTTCGTTCATTTTTTTTTTATGGGTTCCTACCACCATTGCCTAGCTCCCTTTTAACCAGTTGCCCCATAACCTGATACACCCTGTATATATGATGTTCGAAATAGAAAAAAAAAACAATTTTATCACATTAGGATAAGATTAAGATTACAAACACAATAATTTTGTACAAGAATATCTTCAAACTAAACTTAAGATTGACGAATAAAATACACGTTATGTCTACTACGAAATAGAGTGTCTATTTAACATATAACTATAAAAATTATAATTGAGTAATTAAAAAGAATGCACATTATGTGATCATACATATTAAAAAAAAACAAATATTATATGATGAGTATCCCTAATTTTTAGTTCTCAATACCACATAATTGTTGAATTTAATTAATTTTTTTGGCGTTAACTGATTTTAAAATAAAATTTAAGTAACACTTTAAGCGTCATAAATGGCACACAACACAAATATAATTTGACATCAGTAATTTGCCGCGGTTCCCCTCACATAGTTCTCGTTCCCGTGGGCATAAAATATAGCCAAGTTACTCCTTATAAAGACTACCTGGTAGTAAAATACTATCAAAATCGGTTCAGCTATTTTGAAGTTTACCTTGAGCTAACAGACAGCCAGACAAATAATTTTTAAACAAATAGTATTTAACTGGATGGTTTTTAGGCATAGGTATCGTGCAAATACCCATGTATGTAAAAGCCCTACTATTTTGACCTTACAATCAGAAACTTCAATTTTGTTTATTTGTATAGATTTTTCCTTGTATGCTCTATTGCTCTTGTGGAGGGTCTAGCATTTTCCTAAAGAGAATGATATGATTGAGTGTCTGGCACCCACTGCATCTTCCGCAAAATAAGAGGCTAATGGTCTCCTTTCTTTCGCGTTGACATCTTTAGCGTATATCAAACTTTTCACATACCATAAGCTTAGAGGCTTAGGGGCCGTAGCTTATGCCATTATTCTGAAGTCTGCCACACTTATTGGTACAGTGAATTCAAAGTACTGCTCTGCCAAATTCGCTCACTCTACTAGCAACATGTCCTCAAGTCACCCTTAGTTATAGCACCGGAGTATTACCAAAATCAAACTGAAAGAGGAGTGATTAAGAACAATATCCAGTCACATGTGAACATTTATCATTTTATACTCTTCCGCGGAGTTGACAATTAAATATGTGCCACACCGACGACTAAATAAGGATAAAAAAAAACAAGACAAAAACTAGCAACATATATTTAAGCTTCAGATACTCATCACATAATAAGTAATAGAAACGTAGTCATCAGATACAAAACTCGAACGCTCATAGAGTCGGACAACTCTACTGAATACTAGAATCACCTGCAATATTGTCAATGTCAACTACTGAGCCCTTATTGACTATGCCATTGAAGATTCCACACAAATACATCATCATAACACGTTCTTAACTCATTTTTAGAGTTCCGTATCCAAAGGGAAAAAACGAGACCCTATTACTAAGACTTCACTGACTGTCCGTCCGTCTGTCTGTCACCAGGCTGTATCTCAAGAACCGTGATAGCTAGACAGTTGAAATTTTTACAAATTACATATCGCACCTTTAATCCAATACCGTCACTAAACGAAATTTTTCGAAAAACTGTTTTAAGGCCATCTAATTGCGGAACACTGATTTTGCACATTGCTTGAATTTATATATTTTAATTACACTTAACTTTTTAATTTTTTTCGAAAATGTGTACGTCACTAATATTTTAAATTATTTATATCCACTAATTAATCTATACCAATAAATAAAATTGGAGTGTCTGTTTGTAATGTCAAAATAATAGGCCTTTTTCATGCTCACATGGTTATTTGCACTATACATATGCCTAAAAATCACTTTATATTTTTTTTGTCTGTCTGTCTCTCTGTTTGTTCACGATAATCTTCAAAACGGCTGGACCGATTTAAAAAAATTTTTCACCGATGAAAAGCTATAATATTAGGGAATAAACTAGGCTATATTTTATTCCAGTATTCCCACGGGAACGGAAACTACGGGAATAAGGCGACAGGAACCAAAGCGAAGCGAGGGCGGGTTGCTAGTAATGATTAAAATGAAAAAAAAAAGTGTTTTAATAGGAATAATAGTTGCTAATTCCTAAAACGCTAATATACTGTTATGTATATTAGTTAATATTTGACATAAATCTTTAAATCGTTTTTTTTTTTGGGTGGGCTACGGTCGGTGCACTCCTCGTCCGCTCCGTCCGGGGCGACAGAGGGACGCAAGCACACACACCTGTAACCCACCCGTAAGACCCGTCGCCTTCGTCATTGGGCCGACCACCGAAGCAGGGTGACTTGATGTCAGTGGTCGGCCCGACGGAATACCTCCTATTTGGGGTACCCTCCCATCGACCGACGTCTCCCCCTGGGGAGGACGTCAGTCTTCCTTCACGCGGTCAGCCTCTCGGCGGGTGACGGACTAATTCCTCGATCCAGTCACCCGCAGCCTCGGCTAGGGCGGCATGATACGCAGGTAATCACACTTGCGCCGCCCCAGTCGCCGGCGGCGGATTAAATAGCTCTCCTGTAAAATTTGCTTATTTAGGATAGTGACAGTATTGGATTAATGGTGCGATATGTATTTCTGTTGCCGCTATAATAACAAATACTAAAAACAAAATAAATTGAATATTTAAAGGTTTTTCGTGGACAACACCGACTCGCACTTAGCCGGTTTTTTTCCGACAGGCTATGGTGCGAACGCACGCCGTCGATTCCCCCGCTGTATTCCCCCCCTTCGTCATTAGGCCGACTACTAGTACCAAATCCTTGACTTCCGTGGCCAGCGTGGAACGTTCTTAACTGTAAGTAAATTTTAAAAATGTTTTCGAGTCCATTTTGATGCCCCGTAGATATAGTAACGCTTTACGAGCTTGTTGTCATAACGAATAAGGGCCTAGTGGAAATATTAATAAATAACAATAACTTGTAACTTAAAGTAATAATGCATCTTTCCAATAATTAAATAGTCGTTATACGTTATTACTATTATTATTGGGTCAATTTAAAAGTCCACGGCCTGACACATAGATGGCGCTACTAGAATTAAATCGAAATGTTTTTTAGTTAGGCCTAATCCCCAAAAGATGCGTCTATAAATTTGACAGCTGTCAGATCATTAGTTTGTGAATTATAGCATTTTGAGTGAAGCAATTTTTGTTATTGTGAAAAAAATGGATAAAAAGGAATTTCGTGTGTTGAAAAAATATTGCTTTTTGAAGGGAAGAAATACAGTTGAAGCAAAAACTTGGCTTGATACCGAGTTGCCGGACACTGCCCTAGGAAAATCAACCATCAAGGAGTGGTATGCTAAATTTAGACGTGGTGAAATGAGCACCGAAGACGGTGAACGCAGTGGACGCCCAAAAGAGGTTGTTACCAACGAAAACATTAAAAAAATCCACAAAATAATTTTGAATGACCGTAAATTGAAATTGAATGAAATAGCAGGCACTCTAAAGATATCATCTGAACGTGTACATCATATCATTCACGAATATTTGGGTATGAGAAAGCTCTGTGCAAAGTGGGTGCCGCGTGAGCTCACTTTTGACCAAAAACAACGACGAGTTGATGATTCGGAGCAGTGTTTGGAGATGATCAAGCGTAATAAACCCGAGTTTTTGCGTCGATATGTGACAATGGATGAAACATGGCTCCATCATTGCACTCCGAAGTCCAATCGACAGTCATCTGAGTGGACTGCACACGATGAACCCGCTCCAAAGCGTGGGTTATGTAGAGCACAAGACCGAATAGGGCTATAAAATGACAAAACATCAGGAGCCATACACAACAATAATAAAAACTATATCTCGTGTATTCTCCAAATTTTATTTTATTTATGGCGTCTAATCGCCATTATTCCTAACTAACCTACTATTGCACGCTGGTAAAACGTGTTTAAATAGGGTTTTGTATCAAGTTTTCCTTCTCTTGCAACGATGTTACCTACATATATCACTTAGTCGTCTTTTGTGACATCCACGGGCAAGAGAGGGGGGTGGTTAATTGTATTCTTACTCCGTAACCACGCAGAGCGGTAGGACCCTCCTATTGTGAAAATGGTCCAAACCCATCAGTAGGTCGTATATTAACCGAGATAATGAAAAGTTGTCTTAAATAAACTATTTACATATTCACAAAAGTAATTATAACAATCTATAAAAGCAATTTAACTAATTTCTGATATAATAGATTGTACGCCCTTAGGTCAGACTGATAATACCCGATATCGATGGATATTATTTACTATATACATATATGGAATGCTATGCTCGGGATTTCTCTGCGAGATAGAATCCGCAATACGAAAATCCTGTAACGGCGACCACGTTTCGGACGACGCAGTGTAGGACGTCCACGGGTGGACCGACGGCCTGGTGAAAGTTACTGGGCATCATTGGATGCAGACGACACAGGACCGCACTCAAACGGCGTAACAAGAGCGAGGCCTACCTCCAGCATTGGACGGCAATAGGCTGAAATGATGATGATGATTGAATGTTGGCTGAAAAAGGTTATGAGTACTTATATATCCGTGAATACCTATAGATACCGTACCTATAGATACGTTTCCAGCGATCATTTTTCCCACGTACGTGCAGGCTCTGGAATGAACTACCTGCTGCTGTATTTCCCGAGCGCTATGACATGTCCTTCTTTAAACTAGGTTTAAGAAGAGCATTTACTTTACGATAGGCAACGGCCTGGCTGTGCCCCTGGTATTGCAAAGGTCCATGTGCGGCAGTATCACCATCAGGTGTGCTGCCTGCTCGTTTGCCATCATCGGCAATAAAAAAAAAAGATACCTATATTTTCCGTGTGATGACAGAGTGAGAATACAATTCACCACCCCCTCTCTAGCCCTTGGGTGTCGTAAAAGACGACTAAGGGATTACGATAATAGGGAAGGGCATCACACTGGAGCTAGTTCTTACAAAACATGTACACAATTTTATATCTAATAAGAAGAGAAATAATAATTAAAAATAATAGACAAGCCCGCTAAGTTTCTTGCCGGATCTTCTCAGTAGCGATCGCGTTCCATTCCGGTGGTTATTTATTTTTTCTAGATAATTTAATTTAATTTTTTAAACTTGACAATATGTGAGTGCCCTCTCGGGGTTTATGCATAATAAATGATTTGAATTTGAATATTCAGATAACAATACAAGAGAAGGAAAACTCAAAATGGAACCCTATACCAGCACGTGTGATCAACGTGGTATAGTAGGTCTAATTCCCTTTCACAATGAAGGAAGCCCCGAGCTCAACAATGGGACGTATATGGGCTGAGAGTACGATGATAATTATTTTTTATTGGCAGGCTATAGTGTCAAGACATCTTTCCTCATCATTTGGGAGTAGTATACAGTATATTGGTGAATATTGGAGCTTTTCCTCTCAGTGAGACTCCGGTACACTATCGTCGACTCACGCGGTTGATCTTACTAGCGATAATAGACTATCCCTATTACCCATACTTGGCTTTGAACAAAATCTCGCGTGACTATTATCACAGTAGATACGACAAAGATACGTTCTCAACACCCGCCCTAATCACACTCCATTAATTTCAGTGTTGCTGTAAATATAATAGTTCTTCGTCAAAGGTACCTGTACGCCTCAGACGGATCGGGCGGGATGTACTAAATCCCGTCCCAAAAAAAGCCTATTTATCAAGGCAGATAATATAGGTTTTAATATGTGTCATAAATAGTTAGCGGAGTAGTAAATAATAACAAATTCAATAAGATTTTGTAATAACGGGATATCGCACATTCAACATGCGCTCTGTACAGTCGCCGTTGTCATAACAACCACTGATATAACAATATTGATTGATGTATTATGGATGTTTTAATGTCGATATAATTACTAATAAAGACGACGCGGCTGTTCAAACAAAATAATAACATTATAAAGAAGTATATATATAATTAACAGGCGAATCTGGAGACAATAGCATACTATATTTTTGAATAATCGGACACATAACATATCGAGTTCTATGATTGAACCTTATCGTGTATCCATATCTACATATATTTGACCCCGTGAATCTATCCTCATTTAAAAATAGGACAAACAAATATTATTCTATTCATCTTAGAATAATAACGTATAGAAGGTAAATCCGTGCACACAAATGAAGCATTTAAATTGGAGCCTAATGGAGCTTACGCCGGAACCGTTCCGTAATGTACAAAGTCACTGTACTGCACGTATGTACGCAACTCTTAAAAAATAAATGGGTAATTATGACAGTTTGTGCATTCAAATGGTGTCACAACACATTTGAAAAACATAAAAGATTTTAACATTACTTTTAAAAGTATTTCGACGATTTAAAAATAAAATTTGATTTCATAATTTGTGTAGTGGTGTGCATGTGTACGTGTGTAATCACCGGCGCGCATGTAGTATTTTTGGCTTCACGTTTTTGATCGCTCGAAGTATCGACTCTTTCCTTCTATACGTTACTATTCTAAGCTATTCATATTGTTTTTATCAATTCTATTTTACAGAGTAAACATTAGCCAATTTGATCAGGGAGACGTGATAAATTTAACAATTTATAGCTAAAACATTTTCTAAATGTTGCTGAAAGAAAATTAATGAACTGTTATCACCAATTTATCGGTTCACGAATGCCCATTTTAGTAGACAATATAAAATAAATATTTCATTTATTAAATCGATATTCGTGTCTATAAGACTATTAAGAATGAAAGTACTACATTAATCTTAATGATAAAAGAGGCGTTAAGGACTTTTATAGACAGGATACTCTTAAAAACGTCGCTTATTTAATAATTATTATTTACTCCGTATCATTTTTAGGGTTCCGTACCCAAAGGGTAAAAATGGGACCCTATTACTAAGACTTCGCTGTCTGTCCATCTGTCTGTCTGTCACTAGTCTGTACCTCAAGAACCGCGGTAGCTGGACAGTTGAAATTTTCGCAAATTATATATTTCTGTTGCCACTATACAACAAATACTAAAAACAAAATAAAATTAATATTTAAGGAGGGCTCCCATACAACAAACACGTTTTTTTTCCTTTCTATGGATAATGGTACGGAACCCTTCGTGGGCGATTCCGACTCGCACTTAGCCGATTTTTGATTTTCCATGTGGTGACGGAGTAAGAATACAATTCACCACTCCCTATCTTACCCGTTGATGTCGTAAAATATGACCCAGAGACATATGCACATAACATCTGTGTAAGAGAAGGAAACCTCGAAAAAAAACCCTTGACCTACATATCTGACCTGCATGGTATAGTAGGTCAAACTCTCTCCTATTGTAAAGGAGGCCCGGGCCCAGCGGTGGGCAGTGTGTGGGCTGCGATGACGATGATCATTTTGATAATAAAAAATTATAGATTCGTTTTACCTCAACTATATTATGCGTAGATATCAATAATATTCTTCACTGTGAAGTTTTATTTCCTCATTCCTTGTCTTACGTAAATTAATCTAAGTGATATTGCATAATTCATAAATTTACGATCAACGTTGGCAGAGATACAATACATTGTATTATAATACCTAACTTAAGGAAAATGTGATTTGAATTATAGTTCGAATAGATAAATATCGTGTAGATATTATTACGCTAGCTTATGCCCGCGACTTCGTCCGCGTGGAACAGCCTTGGGCTAATGAAAACTTTAACCCGCATCCTTAGAATAATAACGTATAGAAGGATAGTGTCCATACTTCGAATTTTCAAAATTTGAATCTAAAAATACTAATGGCGCGCAGACAATTACACACGTTCACACGCAAACCACTATACAAATTATGAAATCAAATTTTGTTTTTTTAACATAAATCGTCGAAATACTTTTAAAAGTAATGTTAAAAACCTTTTTAAGTTTTTCAAATGTGTTTTGACACTATTTGAATGCACAAACCGTCATAATTACATATTTATTTTTTAAGAGTTGCGTAATTTCTTGCAGTACAATGACTTGTACATTACGGAACGGTTCCGGCGTAAGCTCCATTAGGCTCCAATTGAAATGCCTCACTTTTTGTGCGTGAACTTACCTTCTATACGTTATTATTCTAAGCCCGCATCTTTGTTTACATAGAAGGTGAAAATATTTTTAAAGAAGACAATTCTGATACACATTTTTGGGAAACCTAACCGTTTATGTAGTGCACGCAGCGGAAGCTCTCAAAAGGAAAATAAACCGATTCTGAAATTGTTTTCATTGTTGCTCCGCTCCTATTAGTCTTAGAGTGATGATATATATAGCCTATAGCCTTCCTCATTAAATGGGCTAGCTAACGCTGAAAGAATTTTTAAAATCGGACCCTCATGAGATTAGCGCGTTCAAACTCGGAACTCTTCCGCTTTATATATTAGTATAGAGTATAGATTATTAGAAGTAGTAGTAGTAGGAAAATTAATTGAATAAAATATGCTTCGGAAGTAGCGAAACAGATTGCATTCACTATTGTGCCGAGAATTAAAAAAAATATTATCAATATAATATTATTAATTGATAAGATACCGACTTACCGTGCCATTGTCGTGGGTTCGAATCCCACGCTTGACAATACTTTGTGCGATCAACAAATTGTTGTTCTGAGTCTGGATGTAATTTGTGTACGTTAAATTATATGTTTGTAAAGTCCCCTGCAATACAAGGATTATATCCTTAGTGCCGAGTATTACCTATCTTTAAAAAAAAATGTGAATAAAAAATAAATTAAAAGTTTTGGGGTTAATTATAAAAATGTAGTAAATGATATAATTAGGTCATGATATGATGATCCGTATGGTGACGGAGTAAGAATACAATTCAGCACTCCCTATCGTGCCCGTGAATGTCGTAAAAGACGACTAAGGGAAATAAAACGCATATAACATCTATACAAAAGAAGGAAAACTCGAAATAAAACCCTGTACCAACCTGTCTGACCAGCATGGTAAGATCAATTTTCCTCCTATAGTGGAGAAGACTTGAGCCCAACAGTGGGACGTATATGAGCTGAAATGATGATGATGATATAACGCAAATCAACGTCTTTTTAATGTAAACTTACGTACAGCGCTGCATGTAATTATTTTTCTAAGCCAAATAAAAGGGACTGTTGGATAAGCATGAAACATAGAGGGAAATTCGCGTACTTCAGTGGATCAGACGGCTTCGAATCATAAGAACACTAGCAGATGTGTTATCTATTTACATTACTTGTAGCATATCAATAAAATTACGGAAAAAGAAAATGACTTGGTGAATCGTGCACGTTTCGTGCAATTTTAAATCAACAATAATTAAATAGCGTGATTTAATGTGATGTGGATGTCGTAAAAGACGACTAGGGAATATAATACGCATATAACATCTATGCAAGAGAAGGCAAACTCGAAATAAAACCCTACACCAACCTATCTGACCAGCATGGTGTAGTAAGGTCAATTTCCCTCCTATTGTTGAGGAGGCTCGAATCTAGCAGTGGGATATGAGCTGAAATGTGATGAAATATGGATTATTTTAGTTCGACGTAATAGATACCAGAGTAATGCTCTTTTAGACTCTGAATTAGTTCGCCATCTGCATAGAGGCTAAGAGCGTTAGTTTTTGACTATAGTTGTTAGCCGCAGATGGCTATGACTGTTGAGTGAGCGCTGAGAGCTCTGAATCCGATAAAGTTAAGCAACTAATCATGGGGGCACTCTCTGTAGAGTACGAACCCCCAGCTCAAGGGTTCGCTAGCAAAGTGGGTTCTTTGACATTTATGATATTACCGCAGCACGATTTCCTTCCTCGACGGCGGGGCGAAATCGTAGATATTTACTCGTTAAGTAAGGTTACTCGCTCACTGTGAATGTCTCGATCTGGACGAGGAGCGCTTGAAAGCAATGCCCCGGTAACATTGTTGTCTGTTACCGCGGTGTCGACGTGGACAATACTGGAAAAGCCATCCACCGGGCTGACCACCAAGGTAATAAAATACGGTACGATACCAGGGACCACGGTAAATGGGTAAGATTACTGTGGGTTTTGTAGTCGTACGCCGTCCTTTCATCGTCCTGGATAGCATGGGTGTATAAAGACTCACGAGGAAGGACCAAATAATCCCGGTGACCCAAAGAACTCAACCAAAGATAATAAACGATATAATTCTTCACAGATTGTAGCATTCACTGGAGCTCTCCTAGTCGCCCTTATAGTGCCAACTTATGAACAAAACATCCAGGCTGTTCCAATATCACCATGCCCCAACGTGTTCCAATATACCAGCACAGATGTAGGGCCACCATCTAGATGGTATGGAGTGATTAACTTGTCTACAGATAATACTCTCCATTCGTTGTGGCTTAACATCGTGCTGGATAGAAAGGCTGACATACTAGGGGTAAGTTTATCTTAAATTTTTCAGTGACGGAGTAAGAATACCATTCACCGCTCTCTCTCTTGCCCGTGGGTGATGTAAAAGATGTCTAAGGGATTATAATCTGCATACAACATTTATGCAAGAGAAGGAAAACTCGGTATAATGTACCATCCCGTCTGACCAGCGTGGTATAATGGGTTAATTTTCCTCCTATTGCGGAGGAGGCTCGATCCCAACAGTGGGACGTATGAGCTGTAATGATGATGATTTCTGCGTGTGATGACGGAGTAAGAATACAGTTCACCGCCTCTTTGCACACCGTATTGCTGCTTATAGTTTAATAGGAGGCGAATTGATCTTCTATATCACGCTAGTCAGATATATTGGTATAGGAGTTCATTTAAAGTTTCTATTCTCTTGTATAGATATCTATACCAATAAATAAAATTGGAGTGTCTGTTTGTAATATCAAAATAATAGGCTTTTTTCATGCTCACACAGTTATTTGCACGACACTTATGCCTAAAATAGCAATTAAAAAATTTTTGTCTGTCTGTCTGTCTGTTTGTTCCGGGTAATCTTCAAAACGGCTGGACCGATTTCAAAAATTCTTTCACCAATGGAAAGCTATAATATCAGGGCGTAAACTAGGCTATATTTTATCCCGGTATTCCCACGGGAACGGGAACTACGCGGGTAAAACGACTATAGCCTATAACCGAAGCGAAGCGAGGGCGGATTGCTAGTTATATATAAATTTAATCCCTTAGTCGACTTTTACAACACTCAGCAATTGTGGGCGTGGAAAATTGTATTCTTACGCCGTCACCACAGGCAAAGAAATAATACGCTACACCAATCCGCCTGACTGACGTGTATAATAGGTCAACTTCCCTCCTATTGTTGGAGACGCTCAAGCGCAGCAGTGAAATATGAGTTTAATAGTAATGCAATGCTTATAGTGGTAGGACCATACTGTTGCTGGTTATCTGTCTACAGCCGCAGGTTGGTCCGCCCGGAGTAGTACCACACTCTCGCAGAAAATCGACGTCCGCGTATTAGCAATTTGTTACTGCGCTTCGTTCGGTGAACGAGAGAGCCGGCAGCCCAACTTTCTAAGGGTGTTTGCATGTGGTTTGCATCAAATGGGTTTTAGTGATACACTTAGTACCACCAAATCTAATTGCACACAATCACACTCCCTTCACTTTCTTCACGGTAGACAGCGGCCTTATAAAGATCCATGAGCGTCAGCAACATTTATCATCAGGTGTACTGTTTGCACGTTTGCCACCGCTAGCAATAAAAATAAAAGAAAGTTGATTTCACTTTGGCGAGGCCTTTGCCCAGAAAGGACGATTATAGATTCATCGATGCATTCATGATAGATGGTGAATGATTTATTTAAATCAGCTCACAATCCAATCCGTCCGTGCCTAGCAATGCTATGGCTCAATCATATTCAGGTTTCACATACTAAACACATTTAATAATGATAGTAATGTTCTTAAAATATGTTCTTAATCTATCTTTCAAGTAGTAGGACCACACTGTTGACAGTTGTCTGTCTACAGCCGCGGGCCGATCCGCCCGGGGTAGTACCACACTCTCGCAGAAAATCGACGTCTGAGTAGTAGCAATTTGTTACTGCGCTTCGTTCGGTGAGCAAGAGAGCCGGAAGCCTAATTTTCTGATGGTGTTTGCGTGTGATGGATTTAGGTACTAATGCCTTTAGTTTCACCGAACCGGTTTTGTGTCGAGTTTTCCTTCTCTTACATAGATATTATCTGCGTACTATATCCCTTAATCGTCTTATACGACACCCACGGGTAAGAGAGGGGGGTGGTGAATTGTATTCTTACTCCGTTACCACACGAAAAAGAAAAATATAAATAATACATTATAATTACTATATAGTCCTCCTCCACTAAATGGACTGACGACATGTTAAAGTCGCAGGGAACGACTGGATGGAAACGGCACAGGACAGTTCTGAATGGTATTCTCGTGGGAAGGAATGTGTCCGACAGTAGACCTCTATGGACTACTGGATGAACATATCGATGGATGGATATATATATATAAGCAACATACTATTTATTATTTTCATCAAATAAAATATATGATTATAATAATTGCATCATTTCGCATCTTTATATGTATCTACAGCAGTTTTCTATTGCTTCAGACCTGGATAGGGGATATAACGACCACTGACAATATAGATTTCAAGATAGAGAACACAACTTTGAAGATAACTCCAGGTCCAGCAACACCAATGCGTTTCTTTGTCCAGTATAGTGGGTCGGACTCGACGCCCAAACTTCAAGCTATTAGACTAAATGGCAGAGAAATTTGTAATGCCGATACTCCACAACCTACAGTAGATATACCTGATTTATCAGAGAGTACAATAAATGTTAGACGACCAGATACATCAAATGGATACAGACCAAACTCTAGGCCTGATGTAAGACCTGAAGATTACATACAGAGTAGGCCTGTTCAAAGTCCAAATGTCGACTCGGAATACTCTAGACCAGTTTATGTTAGACCTGACAGTTTTATTCCAAATCCTTCTAGCATGTGAGTATACGTTATTAAAAGAAATATTGATAACTTCCATTATTTTCTAAGAGTGTTTTATCTACAACGATATTTGTGGCAGTTGGTGTCTTCTGTTCTTTTTAAACGATTTAAAAAAGGAGGAGGTTCTCAATTCAACTGTATTTTTTATGTTTGTTACCTCAGAACTTTTGAATGGGTGAACCGATTTTGACGATTCTATTTTGTTTGTATGCTGATGCTAACCGTGTGTTTCCAATTTGGTCCAGTTCTGACATTTATGAGAAAACGACATAAGTCTTGTTAAAGATGGTCCTTCTTTTTATTAAATTTTTATTTTATTTTATACTAGCAACCCGCCCTCGCTTCGCTTCGGTTTCAGTCGCCTTACCCGCGTAGTTCCTATTCCCGTGGGAATGCGGGAATAAAATATAGCCTATGTTACTCCCTAATATCATAGCTTTCCATTGCTGAAAGAACTTTGAAATCGGTACAGTGCATACGCATTTATAATATTAGTAAGGATTAAGAATTTAATTGTAATCTATGTACGCTATTTCTAGTAATAATTGCCGTGTGATTTTGGAGTAAGAATACAATTTACCACCGAGTCTTTATTCGGGTATCGGGTGTCATAACAGATGAAACGCACTACTGCATAACGAGGAATGAATTTATAATATCAACATCATCGTCATACTGTTGGGCGTAACCCTCCCCAAAACATGATAATGATAGAATCGCAACGTAAGTCGCCAAGGACGTGCTGCTAACCATTTTCTTAGTCAAACAACAGCAGATTTTTAAGACTATAGGGTTTTATTTCGAGTTTGCCTTATTCTTTTTGCATCCCTTAGTCTTCTATTATGATCACCTGCGGAGAAGAAAGGATTGAAACACACACTGTATTCTTATTCCGCCACAAGAGAGAAAAAAATCACAAAATGAAGCCAAGACTTACCTAGTAATTTTACCCTTCACTATATTAGATTAAAAATTGTTTCTTAGTGCGGAAGGAGATGCTTCTCAAAAGATTGACAATCAAGGACGACCCGTCAATAATAGACATCACCAGGCTACTGCTACTCAACGGCCTACAAGGAGACCCGAAATACCTGAGTACGTAAGGTATGTTAATACAGTATACATTTATTAGGCTAACAAAATGCTTTGGTAATCATACCAAAATATTCGATGTAACCGAAGCGGTGGTTGGTCGGATCAATGATTACTTTTCCGCTCGCAGTGAGGGTAATATCTAGGCACATCTTCGGAACATCGACAAGAAATAGGCATCAGAAAAGTTAATCTACTGGGCAGGCCATTGAATTTTTTAACTGTGGTAACTAAAGATATTATAAGTTGGACACTTGAGTTAGTTCACTTTTCTGTTTTATGCGACTAATTTGCCTAATTCGGCTAGTTTCTGTTATGGTAATGCCCACAGAATTAGCACGTTGGAATGGCGATGGATAGGTCACATGGCTCATCGAACCGACAGCAGTTGGGGAAGAAAGGTTCTCGAGTTATTATCGTCCAACACTACTGTCTGTCTTCAGCCGCGGGCTGGTCCGGCCGGGGTACTACACTTTCGCAATAAATCGACATCCAAATAGTAACAATTTGTTACTGCGTTTCGTTCGGTGAGTGAGAGAGCCGGAAGCCCAACTTTCTGAGGGTGTTTGCTTGTGGTGGACTTTAGTGATGCCTTTAGTACCACTGAACCTAATTGCATGCATTCACACTCCCATCACTTTCTTCGCGATAGGCAGCAGCCTTGCAAAGGTCCATGAGCGGTAGCAACACTTACCTTCAGGTGTACTGTATGCTCGATTGCCATCGTTTTCAATAAAAAAAAGCGGCGACCACGAATCGGACGACTCCCTACTAGGTGGACTGACGACATCTTGAAAGTAGCAGGGAACCGTTGGATGCAAGTGGCATAGGACCGCGCCAAGTGGCATCCTCGTGAGGAGGACTATGTCCAAGAGTGGATATCTATAGGCGGATGGATGAAATGTCGTAAACAGACACCGATTTTGACATTTGATAATGACAGCTAATGGATCTAAATATGAGATTAAATTAGTTTGTTTTGAGACATGCCATTAATGATTTTATATTTTCAGTAATGTTGGAGATAATGACTACTTTGAGGGCGGCCAACCCCTGTTAATAATACCTACAAGTAGTTCGAGCAATACTAACCCCAAAAATAACAATCGCGGTGGACAGGTAAGTCACTAGTATTCATGCCACTATCGCTTTTTACTACTTTATTTCGAATTATCATCATCATCATCACAGCTCATATAAGTCTCACTATTGATCTCGAATCTCCTCCACACTGGGAGGGAAATTGGCCTACTATACCACGCTTGTCAGATGGATTGGTATAGGGTTTTATTTCGAGTTTCCTTCTCTTTAATAGTTGTTATATGCACAGGATATTTCTTATAGCCGGTATTTACGACACCCACTATTACAATTATCACTTTTTGAACTTTTGAACTATATGGCATGGACCGACCGCACTGCAGCATACTACGTGCTCTCTGGGACACCAGCCACTAGCCAAAACTTATACCAATATATCAATAACCAATAGAGAAAGCATATGACACTCGATTGGCTAAAAACAGGTTGTCTTACATTAAGTAGGTATGCTAAAATGTAGAAATAGTATTATTATTTATAAAAGCACGTTTAAATATTAGGAAAAATAAACAAGTTATTCTTTTAAGTCTCAGAAGCTCAGGTCAGACATTTTAATTTTTCAAACCTGAATAGCTGCGTAAGTATTTTTTTGGTTTTTGATATTTTGCGAATTAAAGTTCGACATTTAATTTTGTGATTTACTTAGACACGTGCTCTTTTTTTAATAAAAGACGCTATAGAATTGAATTTAGCAAGGAATTTAATTTTGATATCAAATATGTACACGGATAACATCATTCGGACTTTATACCAATTTACATGGTCTGCACTCCAAGTGTTCTAACGCATATAGAAGAAGAGCAAAAGTTATTACTCAGGGATTTAACAAAATGTACCGCATATACCCGGTCATCTGTTCGCCGTCCACAATCTTTGGGAATATATATTTGTTTGCACAGCACTAGTCAAAATTGCTACAATATCTTAGACTGTCTTTACTACAATAACGAACATTGCAATGGGTAACCCTAAGCAAAACGGCAATGTAAACACGCGGCAGCATGTCATGCCAAGTTCAAGCAGAGAGCGCGCTGATGTACATTTAGGTACAAACAGTTTCGAGACACTTTTGACCCCTTTATTGCTTAAAAACTGTTCAATATAAGTGCACCAAATTTTTACATTTAAATTTTAAGTACAGATCTCTAATGTCAGAAATCGTTGGTTTGTTCCTAAATTGATTTTTTATGTCATTCACAAAGAATTTTGCAGTCTGTATTTTGCATCCATTCATATTATAAATCTTATGATGCAATGATTTACTCCTTAGAAATATTATTATTCTCAGAATGTAATATTTTCGTAAACTTAAAGATTTTCTCTATTCTTATATCTTCTGTGTCTTAAGGTTTTATAGTACCTAATATTTGGGCTGACCACTGACGACAAGTTAACGCTGCTCCAGTGGTCGGCCCAACGACGAAGGCGACGTGGTTTTCGGGTGGGTCGCGGGAGTTGCGTGCTTAAGCCCCTCTGTCGCCCCGGACGGAGTGGTGCGGAGGCGCGCCGACCGCGACCCACCCACAAAAAAAAAAAAACCTTATATTTTCTTTTTTTATTGGCGAAAGAAAAATAAAATATTGTATTTCTCTTCATATACCAAAGGCAAATTAGGATGTATTTATTGTACACACATTTGAATGTATTATTGTATACAAACCTTGTGGAATTAAATTTAAAATAATAATCTAAGCTATATCAAAATCCATCGCACGCTTTATAAGAAAGCGTCGAAACACCGAAAATCGCTGACCATATGAAGACGGAATAAGAATACAATTCACCACCCGCCCTGCCCGTGGATATCATTAATAATGTACAAGGGATATAATATGCATATAACATCTATGCAAGAAATGGTAAACTCTAAATGAAACGCAATACCAATACGTCTAACCAACTTGATATAATACGTTCATTTTTCTCCTACAATACAGAAGAGTTGGGACCACAGAAAAATTAATAAGATAGAACGGCCATGTGGGCGGGGCAAGCGTGCCATAATTGCGATCAAACGGTCTTAATACTGACGAAAGTCGTTTTACCGGCACTTAGTTGCGCTTATATAGTGACCTTGAACGAAGCTCCGACAAAAAAGAGAAATATGCCGTCTTGCGCTGTTACAACGTGTCGAAAACGAAGTCAGTTGCGTAGTTATAGTTTAAGAAGGCATTTCTTTTCATCATTAAGTCCATAAACTTATTAATTCAGTGATATTTCGTAATTTTATGAGAGTATTATGTCGTTTGTAACAAACAATTATGAGATCGTAAAAAGAGCCAAACATTATACATCGTCTGCCATACATGGATATCACCTTTTATTAGTCCAGCAACCGCGCATTGTACTACGTTCAATGCGATATCACTGAGAACCGCCTTAGCATACGTTTTCATTCAAAACATTGACGTTGATCCACGCGTATCGATAGTGTTGTCCAGCATACTATAAGTTATCGATTTCAATAATTAGCTATGTGTTAATTTTATCATATTAATAAATATTTTAACACTTTTAATTTAGTAATCGTTTTATATAGTTATATTAACAATATTTAAATAGGTATTTAAAAATCAATTATTCTGATATACATTATCTACTTAATTTATCTTGTATATCTATAGTACATTCTTGTATATTTGCCGTGTGGTGAAGGAGTAAGAATATAATTCACCACTCCCTATCTTGCCCGTGGATGTCGTAAAAGACGACTATGGGATTATAATATGCGCATAACATCTGTGCAAGAGAGGGAAAACTTGAAATGAAACCCTATGCCAACATGTCTGACCAGCATGGTATAGTAGGTGAAATTACCTCTCATTGTGAGGGAGGCCCGAGCTCAACAGTGGGATGTATGTGGGCTGCGATGATGATGATGATGATCTATAGTACAAACTTCATAGTGCTCATTAGCACTCTTTAGTAATGAATAAAATAGAAATAACAAAATAATAGTAATAAAATACCTATGTTCGGGACCAATCACTAAATATATATATACATATATATATATATATATATATATGAATTTTACACGTAATGTTTAATTAAGTAGGTATTTAGTTGTCGTACAAAGTAATTGTTCTATTCTTCCTTAAGATGGAATAATTTATGATAAGAATTAATTTCTTGAGACTGGTTATTCATTACTAGTTATTATATATGTGTTGATTTCTAACTTTTCATAAGTGTTGAATTTTTATTCCAAGAAATGTTGACATAATAGTCATCAACTTGGCTTATATATGTTCCATTGCTGGGCTCGAGCCTCCTCCGCAAAAATAGGCAAATTTACCTTACTATACTATAGTAGTCAGACATTTTAGTATAGAGTTTTCTTTTGAGTTTTTCTTCTCTTGCATAGATGTTATATGCTTACTATATCTCTCAGTCGTCTCAATATATTAGGATGGGACATCCGCGGCTAATATACGTAGTGGTGATTGGTATTCTTATTCCGTCACCACACGGATAATGTTAGTACATTTTTGTTTACAATAAAAAAAAATGTACTAACAAGTAGCAGTAGCAGTGTATAAAAAAAATTAAATAACTGTTTTGTTTTTTAAGTTAAATAATAGTACTAATAAAAATAAACCGAATTTCAATAAACAATAATATTTTAACATATTTTAAGAATGATATCTGATGCTTACGCGAGCACTTCACATCTATACTAATAAATAAAATTGGAGTGTCTGTTTGTAATGTCTGTTTGTAATGTCAAAATAATAGGCTTTTTTCATGCTCACACGGTTATTTGCACGACACCTATGCCTAAAATAGCAATTAAAATTTTTTTGCCTGTCTGTCTGTTTGTTCCGGGTAATCTTCAAAACGGCTGGACCGATTTGAAAAATTCTTTCACCAATGGAAAGCTATAATATCAGGGCGTAAACTAGGCTATATAGGAACTACGCGGGTAAAACGACTATAACCTATAACCGAAGCGAACCGAGGGCGGGTTGCTACTTGTAAATAAAACTACTTTTACGGATTATATCGCGTTTGTATTTGATTTATGATTGCCCGACTTCATCCTGAAACGGGCAATCTGAAATGGGAACAATATAATATACAAATCGCTACTCGCTTACGTAATTTATTATAGCACTTAAATTTTCTGTCACCTATACAGAGTATAGTGAGGAGTATTTCATTTGCATGATTTTACTGTTAAATTACTTACTTGCATTACAAATAACTTCAACACATCACACAAGTAAGTGCTTAATTTAAAGGCATTAATATTTTTGTTTCGATAAAACAGGCTAAATAAATATCGTGTAGTATATCGACCATGGCAAGCACTAGCGTACATGTGCTTTTTTATATGTGAGCATACGTTGCCTACAGAACTTAGTTATAGTTTGTGTACCAACTGCAACTTCGAAATTGATGTGTGTGTATTATGTTAGTGTGTGAAATTATTGTAAGCATAGACCTTGCATATGTGTTAACATCAGCGGGAGGGAGTAATTATGCCACGCTGGTTTTCGAACAAAATCAGCCGAATGGCCTTTCTAAAGTATTAATATTTCTGTGGTTGGGACCTACAGGAGCTGCTATGCTGCTAATACATACAGAAGTGTATGTTGTATTGTCATCTTAAATATTCTCAAAATGTACCGTATCATGACAAATATTTTTATATTTACGGAAAGGTCAATATTTAACACCTGCCGTAAATTATAATATTAATAACAGCCTAAAATAATCACGCTACTAACGTATGTAAAAAACAGGAAACTTTTGTAACGTTAGCGTTTGAAGATTTTAACACCAAACAATCTTTAGTAATTTTTATCGGCACAACAGTTTTAAAAACACCAAGTAATAATTTACCCTTATACTAACCGCCAAAGTTGTTTAAAATCTCAACGTTACACGATTGCTTTAACCTTTACGAATGCTTAAGTTGTTAATTATTACTTGTATTTGTCGGCGTTGCGCCAGGAATTTGGACGATGATAGTAAAATACCGTGTATGTAATCACTGTATTTATTACAAGTTATTGCCGGAGAAGTGAGTGAAGTAAAACTGTCCTCTATTCTAATCTTACAATGTTTTTATAACCTTCGCTTTACAATGAAACGGTCTAGTCTTAGTAACTACAATTACTTTTTATAACAAACCAATAAAACAATATTGTTAACTATCTGAATATAGCTAAATAATAATGATAAATATTCTAATGCATTTAACATAATTCCAAATAGTCAATTTTACACAATTTACATTAATGTAATTAAAGGAAATATTGTTCTCATATATTGTTCAACAGACGGCGCTCTAACTAGAAATAAATTACAATCTTTATTATGTAAAAACAACTAAATATGGTTACAAATAATTACATTAATTCTAATCGATTTTAATTTGATCAATTATATAAATATTTAAACAATTAAATCAAAGATTTCTAGAAATACATTCAAAAAGTGTCTTAAATATCATAGCATGGTAAATAGCAGTGTTGTTACTACAAATAATTATTTAAATATTAGTTGCAAATATTTCAAACATGTTTATAACTACAATTGATAACACATACATCAACAATTTACAAATATTGCCGATAGAGGGCGATATGCGCCCATACGGCCATACTGACTCCAGCGCGTCCCTTGCGCTGTTAAGGCGTCACCCACCAAGGGATCTAGCCAACCACAAGGCATCACCCACCACGGGATCTAGCCAACAAGACCAGGTTTAAGGATACGCATGATGGCCAGCCAGCGCTTTAGGAAGGATGTTTTGGATAGAAAAAGCATTTGCATGGCATCACCCACCAAGGGATTTAGCCAACCACAAGGCATCACCCACCAAGGGATCTAGCCAACCACAAGGCATCACCCATCCTGGGATCTAGCCAACACAAGACCAGGTTTAAGGATACGCATAGTGGCCAGTCAGCGCTTTAGGAAGGATCTTTCGGATAGGAAAAATAAATTTCCAAATTAGTATTCACCCGCCCATACGGCATTACTTTGATAAAAAAAAACAGTTTTTGCAACAGGCGCTTGTCATAAAAAGTCATGGCTAGCGATACTTACACCACATCCGCGGAGATAATTATGCTTCAATATATATCGGTCATTAGGCAATACCTCCTAAAGTGCCATGGGACCCTCGAAGAGAGTGCGTCGATCATGACGATGCACGAAAACAAAATTGCCAAAAAATACATTTATTTTGGCTTTACCTTTGTCAAATCAATTAACTCTATCGCTCGTCCATCCTTTTCTTACAGACGCTTAATCTTTTGTCCTTTCGTCGTCCTCTACCTGCAACATCTCGATAAAACAGCGGTTAATATTTTTGCTGAACAATACTCCCAGTAATAAATATTGCATAGTTTATAGCCAACTGGAAATCGTGAATAGCACTGTGGCATGGTTTTCAAGCTCAACTACGGACATTAATATCTTTGATAATTTTCACAACTAGTCTCACTTAACCATTTGCTCTACTAGTTCCCTTAGCCACAAGGTATATTCAATACCGTATTTATTCATTATTATAAGAAGAGACGAGTTCCAAATATAGTTACAACTTCACAAAAGACCTCATAGCCGATTGTGACGTCTTTAGTGTAAACTACTATAAAGACAAATGCGTATTCTGGCTGATGACGTCTGCCATGAATGTAGCCTGTAATGTCAGCGAACATAGTATGAAAATTATATTGCAATTTTATAGATTGGAAGTCTATTGTTTTACGCCCGATTTCAGCTTTACGAATGTTAGCTAACACAATTCTTCACAAATTTTCGAACATATTCGGGTACCAATATTGTTCGCCGATTTTAGCCAGTACTTTTTCGCAACAAAAGTTGTGGTAGTCTCGCAATAGTCCTTATATTGCGGTGGAGGTAATAAACACATATTAATAGAAACAAATTAGATCCAAATTCAGAACAAAAATTTATGGATCGCACAGAGCTGTCCTGCGCGGGATTCGAACCTGCGACACTGGTACGATATCTTAACCACTACGTCATCTGTGCAGTGCAGTGTGATCGTAACACGAGTTTCTAACGGTAATTACGTGAAACGATACTATTTAAACATTATAGCTCAGCAATATCTTGTTAAATGACATAAAGTATAGACTACTGCCAGAGTCTATCTCCTTTATTGAAGGATCACTCTTCTGCCCTACATGAAGCCAAGTATGGTCAAGAGTGGATGAATTTACGACGAGATGAACAATTACTACGTTTTAGAGTATATGGTTTACTTAACACAGATTAAGACTATAATCTGTATTAATTAAGCAGTCACCCTTTCGATATTCTACTTTAAACTAAAAATTTTAAAGAAATGCTACCAGTTATGCACTCCTGGAGTGTGCTCTTTCTGCCTTGCCTTGAAACCTTAAAGTGGATTTCAGTTACAATATAATCAGTTACCACTTTAAATAATTGACCACCTAAGTGACGAAAATGCTTAATAGCTTCAAACGAAGTCTAGCGTCTTCAGCTCACGAGCGGTATTTATTTCAACGCACACGGTTCGCATACTGAACTACACGGGGACTTTTGAACATTTAGTGATATTTAAAGTGAAGACAGCTTATCTCATTTTCATAGCGTTATAGAGGTGATAATCTATAGGGTCTGCGTTGAACTATTTAATCAGCCATTTAGTTTTATTGTTAACGCACTGGCCTTTATTTGCGATACACAGTTGCAGAGTATATGAAACTAGATTTAAAGCTCGAGACCATCATGTAACTTAAAACAATATTGAGTCTTTTAGATTGAAGTTAAAATCAAAGTTATAGATAGCATGGAGGGTTCATTTATCAGCAATTACAGTTTTCTATATATACCCTCTTTAAGACTTACGGTAATACCAAACAGCACTAATAATGTCATAACCAATTCTACCTCGACACGTCATGGAAACTAACTTTGGTTATAATACAAGCAACATCAACGATCTGGCGTTTGCCCGGAATCGAACCAGTAAACTTATTTCGGATCGGAGAACAATCAACACCAATATGGAATAAGCTATTGAAAACTTTACTTGTGATAATGCGATCTCTAGAAGTAAAAAATAATAGTCCGATTGTTAGTTAACCATAAATTTTATCGATTTAAATCGATATTATCAAAATTATATATTTATCGAAATAATTATTTTCACTATGGTATTTTCTATAACAAAAACGGTACTAAAAACTTCGTCGTATTAAAGGGGTTATGAAAGTTATAAATCAAGGACTCTGCAAGCGTGATAAGTAGACGCTTCTATTTGCATCACAAAAAGTTCCTAGGTTATTACAGTTAACACAATTACTAGACAGTGTAAGCGACGCGAATTATCCAAAATAAGAACTATTTAATAAATGTAAATATGTAGTAGGCATTCTATTGTTGCTATGCAAGTGCGCGCGGGGTAACTGGCGCGCGGGGTAATTGGTCGCGCGGGTAGAGGTTCTCGCTCGCTGCAGCGCTCACGTCACCGGGACTTGAGCGCCTTTTACGTCACGAAAGGTGCCAAATACGGGCCTTATCATTGTCCCGTGCTGTTTACTATTATTGTTAGTCAATATCTATACCAATAAATAGAAATCTGTAATGTCAAAATGGCTTTTTTCACGCTGACGCGGTCACCTGCACAACACCTATGCCCAAAATATAGTTTAAAAATTTTTTTGTCCGTCTGCCTGTCCGTCAGTCTGTCTGTTTGTTCCGGGTAATCTTCAAAACGGCTGGACCGATTTCAAAAATTCTTTCACCAATGGAAAGCTATAATATCAGGGCGTAAATTAGGCTATATTTTACGCCCGGTATTCCCACGGGAACGGGAAATACGCGAGTAAAACGACTAAAACAGAGGCGAAGCGAGGGTGGGTTGCTAGTTATCTAAATAAACCAGTTTCTCTCAACACATCAGTACTTTTTGGCGTCAATAGTCATTACATAACTCTTCACCGCCTGCACACCGGTGAAACCCCCGGCGTCGCCTTCATACAGTTACAATACTGTTAGACGGTAGTTTTCGTCTAAAGAAAAGTTAACAAAACAAACACGAGCCTAGACAAAATCTAGGCGTGTTTCGCAATAGCTCAGATCTTATTAATTCAAGATAAATACCTGTTATTAAGGCGTCGATCACCTCGGAGTCCGTAGCTTCACGTCTCAAACGTTTGAACAGAGAACGGCCCGTTGTAGCGTAGTCTGCGTAACTGTCCGCTTGTTCAGAGATGCCGCTGCGCCACCTCTGGACGTAGCCAGCATACCGGAACTCCTTGCCGAAAGTTCTAACGACGTCATCTTCCACTTGTTGCCATGTAATTGATTGAAGCGCCCATGTGTCTGGCGTACCGTCGAGTTCAAGAATAGCTTCCATTCTTGCTTCTTGCGGCTTATATGTTGAAGCTTGATAGTCTCGTTAACATTTGCGCACCAATCCCCCGATGTCGATGATTATCGATGCGATCTCTCGTCTGGGTTGAACGGCGGTAGATAAAAATTTTGGTGCCGCCGTTACATTGTAGCCTCCGTAGAAAATGCGGCTCTTGCAGCTGTTGTTGCAGCAGTATTTTGTAATGGAGGTCAGGAGATCCATCACTTGCTCCATAGTGAAGGTCATCCGTAGATCTTGAAGAGTTTTGGGGGCTGTGATCCCACCGCTGCTGTCGGCGTTGCGCCAGGAATTTGGACGATGATAGTAAAATACTGTGTATGTAATCACTGTATTTATTACAAGTTATTGCCGGAGAAGTGAGTGAAGTAAAACTGTCCTCTATTCTAATCTTACAATGTTTTTATAACCTTCGCTTTACAATGAAACGGTCTAGTCTTAGTAACTACAATTACTTTTTATAACAAACCAATAAAACAATATTGTTAACTATCTGAATATAGCTAAATAATAATGATAAATATTCTAATGCATTTAACATAATTCCAAATAGTCAATTTTACACAATTTACATTAATGTAATTAAAGGAAATATTGTTCTCATATATTGTTCAACAGACGGCGCTCTAACTAGAAATAAATTACAATCTTTATTATGTAAAAACAACTAAATATGGTTACAAATAATTACATTAATTCTAATCGATTTTAATTTGATCAATTATATAAATATTTAAACAATTAAATCAAAGATTTCTAGAAATACATTCAAAAAGTGTCTTAAATATCATAGCATGGTAAATAGCAGTGTTGTTACTACAAATAATTATTTAAATATTAGTTGCAAATATTTCAAACATGTTTATAACTACAATTGATAACACATACATCAACAATTTACAAATATTGCCGATAGAGGGCGATATGCGCCCATATATTCGTAACGTTGAAAGACAATGACGTCAGAAAACCTGCATATTTAGAGCTCTTAATGACTTGTGAATTATTATAAGTTGAACCAATACATATATTCCGTATGGTGACGGAATAAGAATAGAATTTACCACTCCCTATCGCGCTCATAGGTGTCGTAAGACGACTAAGGGATATATAATGCGCTTATAACATATGCAAGAGAAGATAAAGTCGAAATAAAACCCTATACCAACATCTCTGACCAGCATAGTATAGTAAGGTCAATTTCCCTCCTATTGTGGAGGAGGCTTGAGCCCTGCAGTGGGACGTATATGTCCTAAAATGATAAGCCAATACTTGATTTTTTACCTTCCTCTGACTGATCTGTGGTGACGGAGTAAGAATAGAAGCCCCCTATCTTGCCCATTAGTGTCGTAAAAGACGACTAACGGATTATAATATACATATACCATCTATGTTAGAGAAGGAAAATTCGAAATAAAACCCTATATCAACATACTTTTAGTCCGTCACCCGCAGAGAGGCTGACCGCGCGACGGCGACCGACGTCCCAGGACGTCGAGAGGTGAGGGTACCCGAAAGAGTATTCCGTCGGACCGACCACTGACGACAATTCACCCTGCTCCGATGGTCGGCTAAACAACGAGGTGACGTCCCCCGCGCTATCCTTCCGTCGCCCCGGACGAAATGGACCGCGCGTGCGCTTACCATAGCCCACCCATAAAAAAATCAGTATCCCTATTATTGAGGCAGCTCGAGCCCAGCAGTGGGACGTATATAAGCTATGATGATGATAGACAATACACAGACTTGTAGTAGGTTGAAGACTTCGTTGTTTATATCGATTTCCTTGTTTGTGCTTGTTCCGAGACCAATATTCGGCAGACAAGTATTTTTAATTGGTAACGCTACAATACTAAAGCTGATAATATATTTTATATATTCATTAGTAATTCTATTTCGCAATAGTAATATGAACCGTGTGATATCTTGTTTCTTTTTGTACGCCTATCAGAAAATTGTTTTTGTGTATAACGACGCCGTTTTTGTTTTATTAGGGTGTAAATCATCATATCAGCCCACATGCGTCCCACTGTTTGGGTTCGAGCCTCCTCCACAATCGGAGGGAATCTGACCCACTATACCATGCTGGTCAGACATGTTGGTATAAGGTTTCTTCTCTTGCACAGATGCCATGTGCATATTATATCCCTTGGTCGTCTTTTACGACATACACGGGCAAGAAAGGGAATGGTGAATTGTACTTAACTTCGTCGCCACATGAAGAATATGCCACATGAAATGTATGTGAAGATGTACATGTATTCTATAATCCAAAATGGTATATACCTATTGTAATAAAGATATTTAAAACAAACAAGATAAAAGGAAAAAATTAAACCCAACTACAACAAAAACGAGTTATCGGATAAATATGGATAAAGTTACAAGCAAATGTTTTAGTGTCAATACCGATACCAATAACCGTTGCCGAATATTGGTATCAAAGCGGGTTTTAAACTGATGGATACGCTTAAAGTAATCGTGGCCTTGTTTCTATTGATATATGCTTTGACCATTATAACTCTTCATAGGTGAAACCATAATGAATAGTTTTCGTAGTATACAGGATGTATTAGGTTATGGGATAACTGTTCGAGTATGTTGTAGTTTAATGGTCATAGATCGTAATTAGAATGTACATTACACAAAAAACAATATAACATAAAAATTATAGTGATTTCAAAAAAATGTGTCTAAGAGTCTGTCTTAAATGTTACGTATTATGTAGGCATGTACAGACAGAATACATGTAGGCATGTAAAGCTTCGACAGTATAATTTCATTCATTTATACCTAGAATTGCGCAAACGCTTCAATGACATGTACGTACAACGGCAAGCGGTCAACGGCCATAGGCCGATCAGCTGTTTTAAAGCGAAGTTTGTCTTGCTTATGTGAACGTAATCATTGATTTATTCAATTTCTAATGAATATTTAACAAAGTATGAATATGTTGCGTATTAAGTATCATTGACTTTATACATTTCAATCAGATTTACACGAAAAAGCTATGTCAAAATTGAAAATTTTACATGTCTCTAATTCCTTAACGAATCGATATTTTTCGTTCAAATTTTTTTATGGGTTCCTACCACCATTGCCTAGCTCCCTTTTGACCAGTTGCCCCATAACCTGATACACCCTGTATAATAACAACAAGAAAAATAACCACTAAAAGAAAAAAAACCATATCTGACATGAAAAAACTGATGATGTCGTAGATCGATTCGCGTACAGGGACTTTGTGCGTTACACAGGTTGTTCTTCTTGAGTCTGGGTGTAGTTTGTGTCAGTTGAATATGTTAAATTATATGTCCCCGCAATACAAGAATCCTTAAATCCAAAAAACCTTAATCTTCTTTTTGAAATGAACAACTAATGCCCTTTACAATGATATGAAACACAACATATTTGTCTTAAATTTATTTTTTAACACAGTACTTTAATACCTCTAGAAGGCGTCATATTAGATTCAATGAAACACCATATAGCCTATAACCAGCGGACGATCAAGACGCTTTTAACGATACATTTGTCTGATTCTAATCAGTAGTTGTGGAGCTACGAGAGAACAGATGAACATGCATACATATATACATAGCCTGTCAAAATCATAACCCTCCGTAGTCGGGTAAAAAAGTGATTTTATGTGCCACGTACGGTTAACAAAGGGGGCTAGTAAATTGTATTGCTACTCCGCCCGGAATGTGAGATGTATATGAATTCAAAAAAAGTTTATCTATACCAATAAATAAAATTGGAGTGTCTGTTTGTAATGTCAAAATAATAGGCATTTTTCATGATCACACGGTTATTTGCACGACACCTATGCTTAAAATACAGATTAAAAAAAATTTGTCTATTTGTCTGTCTGTCTGTCTATTTCGGGTAATCTTCAAAACGGATGGACCTATTTCAAAAATTCTTTCACCAATGGAAAGCTATAATATCAGGGAACGGGAACTACACGGGTAAAATGACTAAAACCGAAGCGAAGCGAGGATGGGTTGCTAGTTTAGAATAAATGTTTAACAGAAATTAAATGCAAAAGCGTACCTACATAAACTATTAATCAATACTATAGACTTACAACCCAGTAATTTGCTATTTAATAGTTGAGAAGCGGATGTGCGGACCTAGTATGCAATCTTTTTGCTAATTTACATATCTGCTTTGTCACTAGTCGCAAGAGCAAACCTGTTTCATTGTGACTATCTGAAAAAATCCATGTGTGGGTGTTACCTGGCCAAAAATATAATTCTTATAAGACCAAGCCTATTACTAATAAGTTATTTCATCATTTTAGCTTATTTAATATGGTCATATATAAATAATTGTCAGATCCAACCATGTTTGCTTTTCCTTTTTTATTTGAACTAAATTTAAAAAAAATAATTATATCCTATCTCGAAGGACATCACACTGGAGCTACGACTATGTTGTATACCTGTAATTTTATTCAAAAGATGGTAACAAAATGACAGCCCGCTGAGTTTCTTGCCGGATCTTCTCAGCTTGTGGCCGCGTTCCGATCCGGTGGTAGATATTGTATTGTATTCAAACGATGTTGGAGTGGTAGGACCACACTGTCGACAGTTATCTGTCTACAGCCGCAGGCCGGTCCGTCCGGGGTAGTACCATGCTCTCGCAGAAAATTGACGTCCGAGTAGTAGCAATTTGTTACTGCGCTTCGTTCGGTGAGCGAGAGAGCCGGAAGCCCAACTTTCTGAGGGTGATTGCGTGTGGAGGGTTTTGGTGGTGCCCTTGGTATCACCGAGCCTCAATGCACGCATTCACACTCCCTTCGCTTTCTTCGCCGTAGGCAACGGCCTTGTAAAGGTCCATGAGCGGCAGCAACACTTACCATCAGGTGTACTGTTTGCTCGTTTGCCACCGTTTGCAATAATAAAAAAAAAATGTATAAACTTGACAATATGTAAGTGCCCTCAAAGGGGCCCATGCAGAATAAGTGATTTGCTTTGATTTGATTTATACGTCCCACTGTTCTAATCAAGCATCCTCCTATTGTGAATAGGAGGGAAATTGGCTTATTGACCGTTTCGGTATAGGGTTGGGTTTCCAATTGTTCTTCTCTTGCATAGATGTTATATATACATTTTATCCCTTAGTCGCCTTTACGATACCCAAGGGCAAGAGAAGGGGTCGTGAATTGTATTGACCACCACACGGATAAATAATAGTAGGGGAGCCCAAGCGGGGATTTCGGGATTCACTAAAACGCGGCAGATTAATATACAGAGAGATACCTTGTATCCGGTTAAGTACCTCCACCAAATATGAGCCCATATATAAGGCCGCCCGTCAAGGATAAAGGATCAGATTAGTAAAAAAAAATTGATCATCAGAAATTCTCGAGCGCGTCAGATTAAGATATATATGGTCCATCTTTATGTCCTAGACGCGCTGTCTCATAATTTGACGATTATCTAGAGGGATTCGCCTAATCTGACAAAAAAATCTTATTTTTTATGAATAACGTGTTTTTTTAATTATTAGAGAAAACATGTACCTAAATCTGGAGATACTCCAGATTTAGGTACATGTTTTCTCTCAAGATTATCAGGTGTTATGACTACATCGTCATACGCATTCGGCAATTGATCATCTACAAACCAGACCATTTTGAGCTTTCCGTCGACAACTTGCCATCCATAGTCCTTTGGTAAAAGATCAATAATTTTTGCATTATGGGCATTACTCCATAAGCATGCAATGAATCTTGTGCGTAACCCTTGTTGGAGTAACTCCGATTGACAGGGTGGCAAGTTGCACGCATCGTAATTCTGGACACAGACACACCGGACACATTTGAGTAATTCAAAATGGCAATTTTTTTTTTGCACATTATAATAGCGGCTGCGAGTTTGCGTCACATTGAAATCATCAGATTATTGAATGAGAGCTTTTTTTAGGTTCACTTAACATTCCCTTAAAAAATCTGACGCGCTCGACATTTTTTTTTCATTTTCAACCCTTTCGTACGACCACCTGCATCATGCAAACGATCAGATTAACATAGGTACAATATTAAAAATACGTCGGACATCGATGCTTTCAATATCTGACGCGCTCGAGTATGTCCATGTAACAGTATTTTTTTACATATTTGAAAATCTATAGCCGCTCCCCCCACCGATGAAAAGGTGTACACTATATAACATTTTTTTCTTCTTATCATCTAACCTTTGCAACCCAATAGGTCTCTATAACGCTCGAGTAAATCCCCATTTAGCATCTTGGGCTCCCCTACTATAAGTTACTTATCTGAAAATATATCCAGCACCTAAGGAAATTAAAAACCAAAAAAAAGGCGTTTAATCCTAGAGTACTAATCCGAGTCATTTTGACTCGCACTGCGCATATTTTTTGCTATCTCTCTCTAAGGAAAGCCTCCAGGCTTCTAAGGAAAGCCTGGATCGTCATGATTATTTATGCCAACTCAGTCTCTCAACTTAGCTAGCGATGGAGAAACTGTTGTTAGTAAAACTGAGGACCATTTGGAGGCCGAAGATTCAGAACAAACTGATTAAGACGACGAATCATTGGAGGTAATATCTGTTAGTTCATCCTACTCAGAACCACCTGTTAATTTCGAAGACTGCATGACATCATGACCAAAGTTAGATGTCTGAAGTGCGATAAAAACATCTGCGGGGAACATGAGATTGAAATATGTGTTAATTGTGTCAAATTAATATAATTTATTTTTTATAGTAGACTAGCCGTTGCTGTGGCTAATGTTTTTGTTATATTACATTTTATTAAACTATTTAAGTGGAACTGTAGGAGAACATCTGTCATGGAGGTCGTCATATTTTTTTACAAATGGCATCTATGTAAAAAGCAAGTTAAAATCGTATATGACACGTTTGTAGCTTTGACATAGCAGCGCCATCTATTAATTAATTACTCTATCCAGTCAACAGATATCGCCATCTGTTAAAATTGTTTGGAGTTAATAGATAATTGTGAATGTCAAATAATAGACAAATAATTTGCAATAAAATAATATTACGACTATAAATTAAGATGTAAGCTATCCTATCTTTCAAGTTGTATAAAACTGCACACGGTGTGCAAATTTGATTAAAATCGGTTAAGTAGCTTAGGAGTCTATCGCGGACAAACAACGTGACACGTAATTTATATATATTAAGATTAGTTCTTATTTTATTATAATAAAGTTTAAAAGAAGTAGATTTTATCATTTTTTGTTATATTTTTTACGTAAGACTCATAATTATGATCTCAAAAAATGTCCTATGAGAATAAAACTTTTTTTTTAGATAATAAATGTTACTAATAATGATACTATATATAACTTTTTTTCTTTAATGCCTGTGTCAATATAGCGAATACTTATATTAAATAAAAATATGTACATGAAATAGCAATTGATGTTCCATTTATGAACTTTTTCGTGTGTAGTCAAAATGACTGATGATTAGTATATACGTTTGTAAAATATGATTTGTAGTCTAGGATTAATGAATTTATTTACTGCTGCACTGTTTCTAAAGCGTAATGTTCTTCTTTAAACGTTTCTTCTACGTCTACTTCTTCGATCTGTATTGGTCTCATTAAATGATACTAGTCTCTTTTACGATAAAAATGAAAAAATATTTAAAAACGATTTTAATCACTGTAGGCAATGTAATATTCGTGATAGCTGAAGTCAATAAGATTTGCGGTCTCATTTGTGATAGGTAATAAACAATATCATTAGAGTAATGACCTTAGGCATTAATATTATCTTCAATTTATTTGAAACGAAGCAAGTATAATTTTTCCTATGTGACAGAGTAAGAATACAATTCATCAATCCCTCTCTTGGCCGTAGGTGTCGTAAAGGACTCATCATTTGCCTGCCCTCATTCCATGCTAAGTGGGATCGGCACAACATGTTTGTACCTTCCATAAACTCCTATCGGCCGTCTTATCTGCACTCACTATTTTGTTTGTTATGTTGGACCAGTGTGGTATAGCAGGTCTATTTCCATCCTATAGTAGGTCAATTGCCCTCCTATAGTGGAGAAGCTCAGTGCCCAATAGTGGGAAGTAATTGTAATTCCATGATCATGTCCTACTAAAGGGCAACAAAGCAACAAAGAGAAACAAAATCACTTGATGACCAGCCTAATACCTTAGCCAAAAACCTTACAGACGCTGTTCTATACAAATTTTATAATAAATAGAATTCCTCGAATCGAATCGATTGCACCGGTTCTAGTGCATTGTTTAGACATTAAAAAATACTTCGTATTATTTTATTTGTAATTAAAACGATTTGAAGCACATCGATTACACTTCAAGTCTATAACCGATAAAGAAATAGTTTTTGTGTTTTAAATATATGCCAGCTGTCCCGCGCCTGATTCGCTGGTCTGAATTTGAAAATAATTTCAATATCATTAATAACTAGCAACTCGCTTATATTATGCCCTGATATTATAGCTTTCCATTGGTGAAAGAATTTTTGAAATCGGTTCGATGGTTTAAGCGTGAAAGCGTAACAAACATCCTTACTTTCGCATTTATAATATTAGTAAGGATTCTTGACAATTATCGATTCACCAAATGTTAAATTGGTAAATAAAGATAAACAAGTAAATTAAAATGACAATCGAATAGAATAAATTAAATAAGCATTATTTCCAAGTCAAAAAATATAGGCTCCGGATAAGCAATAACTAACATACATTTTATCGTCTTCAACATGTATATATCATCATATCAGATCATACATATGTATATTCCATATAGGCTCCGAAACGGCTGGACCGATTTCAATGAAACTTTCAGGGAATCTCCAGATTGACCTGGCGAGTAATCCTGTAAAGTTTGGTGACGATCGGAGCCTTCCTCTTTTTGAACTGTCAAATACAGCTTTTATTTACTATAATGATATTAAAATAAAAGAAAGCAAAATCTAGCCCAGCGAAGCGGGCTGGGTGCGCTAGTTTTATATATAAAAGCAGAAAAAAGATGACGAGACTAGAAATTTTGTGAAATAAAGAAAAACCATCAATTTTTATTAACCAGTTAGAAAGCAACGCAGTCACATGTGACTCACTTGAGGCTAAATATGTATATAGGAACATATTGAAATGAGTCCAAGTTTATTGTATTTACATCTTAATCGATATGGTGTATAACCATTCAATCTCATTAGATTACGTTATTACGTATCCAACGCTATTTGGTCTCTGGTTGGTTATAGTAAACTGAGGAGTTTTCGTTAGGGGGCATCCCGTATTAAATGCACTTCAAAATAATAAGAATTCTTCGTTTCATCTCAGCCCACATAAGTCCCACTATTGGGATCGGGCCTTCTCCCTAATAAAAGTGAAATTGACCTACTATACCGCGCTGATCAAGCGTATTGACATAGGGTTTTATGTCAACTTTTCCTTCTCTCTTGCATAGATGTTATTCGCATATTATGTCCTTTAGTAGTCTTTCATGACACCTACGGAAAATAGAGGGCGTGGTGAATTATATTCTTACTCCATCACCACACTGGAAGGATAATAAGGATTAATATATTTAACTCTCATTGTTCAACCGGTAAGTCTGTATATGCCTAATAGTTATATGTAGTGAGGACGAAGGAATCCTACTTCGGGAGACGTTCTTCCATCACCGGCACTTAGTAGATACTAAGCCTAGTTGCAAAGCAGATATACTTACGTATTCTCTTGTAAACTAAGTGAATTCACGTTAAGTATTGTGTTATAGAAATATTTACTTTGAAAAATAGACAGTAGATTACAGATCTTTATCACGACGTAAAATGTGTGCATAATTTATCCTTCGTACTTTTAACATGCAGATACATGAGTGCATGTTAAACTATACCTATATACTATATGAGGTATTTTTGCAAACTGTTAAACGATAGTCAAAAATTTAACGCATAAACAAATTGTCGTAATTGAAACGAGGTATAGTTAAGTCAATTAAAACACCCTCGTTAGTTATTTCTATTTTATACTCGTTCCAACCATTTATTTTACTTTGACACATGCTTTAGGACGTAACTGTTTCATTATACGCAATTATTAACTTTGAAACGAGTGAACAGAGAAATATATAAACTGCCCAATAATATTTATATATCTTAATTATTACCCACTAAATACATTATTAATATATATATATAATAATAATATATATATATATATAATATATATATATTAATATGCCGTAAATAGCTCTATTCATAAAATTTAAGTGATAATTCATTTCCGTTATAAAAAAAGTTACGTTCTATCGCATCTAGTGACAGGCTCAAAAGTATTCGGTGCAAACTAATGAATCGCAAATAATCGATTACACTTATTTGCAGTTAAGTCAGCTGACAACTGAGTTTTGAATTGTTGTAATAGACAACACGTTAAAGTTGTATCAGGGGGATATAAAAATCTTCTCATCATACCTATAACATGAAATAAAACAACCAAAATATTTTAATATTATTTTATTATAACGAATCGTCGGATTCTTCATACGAACTCGAATCGTCGCTTGAATCATCTGCAGTGTTTATTATTAACTCTTGTGTAGGTATGTTGTCAAATTCAATTTCCCGATCCCAATCAGAGAATATTATATTTTTTGTCTTGTTGACGACACTCGCCCAGTTTTCAGGCGTCACACTAGCACATGCGTTTTTTAAAAGTTCAAGCATTTTATTTGCTGTGAAAGGAGGAGTTGTATTGTTTCTTGCGGCGTGTCCTTTGACTTGTGCCCAGATCATTTCAATTGGATTATATTGACAGTGGTACGGAGGAATTCTGATTACAACATGCCCATATTCTGCTGCCATTTCATTCATTTCGTCGATGACATATCGTTTTGGCTGCTTTTTACTTTTTAATATTTTAAGTAATTCTACTTTTAGTAGGGATTCGTCCACATCTTCCCCATTATCACGAAGCCAGTTTATAATCTCGTGTTTTTTGTTGGCCTGTGTTGGCATTTTATTAATTTGGCGAGAGTGATAGGGTGCATTATCAATAAATATTGTTGATGGCTCTTCAAGTGATGTAAGCATTTCTCTGAACCACTTTTCATACACGTCCGCATTCATCTCCTCATGATAGTCTCCTGTTTTTTTGATTTGAACGCTAACAGAGCGTCTGGTACAAATCCCTTTGTAGTGCCCGCATGGCAAATGATGAGGCATTCACCTTTCCCCATTGGCACTGCAGAAGTAGAAGCAGCAGTATCGTCAGTCCAACCTTTTGTTATGGAATGATTGACATTGAGCCAAGTTTCATCTATGAAAACGACATTCGACCAGTCTTCTATTTTCTTCGCTTGTCTTAAAAATTCACAGCGAGACAAGGCTATATCACGACGTTCCATTATAATTTTTCTTTTGTCGGATTTCTTATACAAGAACCCAATTTGGTGCAGCACCTTTAACAAAGAAGATTTTTGACCACGAAACAAGCCACAATTTCGTAGACGCTACTAATTTTTCAAAGTAGGAATCTCTTTGCTTGTGTAATAATTGTATATATGACGACGAATAGCATCAGTATCAAAACTGTCAATTGCTGTCACTTTACGGAGCTGACGTTTTTTCTTAGGCGTAGATAGCTTGTTCTGTTCAATAACACTACTACCATAGGCTTCTTTAGTGATTTTCGCCACCGTTGGAGCACTAATACCTAATGCTGCTGCAACACGGTCTCTAACTTGGGTTACTGATATAAGGAATCCGCCATTGCGGCTTTTCTTTTCAAAAAATTCACGAAGCCGCAGCACTAACTCTCTGGATTGTCCTTTAAGCACCATACCTTTCGGCATTTTGCAAGTAAAATCTTACTGGGAGGAACGATACGCTCAACTCAATCAAAGTAATAACAATGAAATCAATATGGTGGAATATAAATACTCAACACAGCGTATGAAAAATATGAAAGAGCACTCAGTGAACAGAAATGTGACTAGCACGGGAGTCTTGTTGCGAGTGACAGACAACACAACAAAATGGCGTCGCCGGCGCGCCGTTCAGTGTTGCCAATTCGGCTTAAAAAAAAGGGGTAGGCTGGATGAGAAAATTAGTGATTTACTACCGTAGACGAGGGCGCCATTGTCTCTAAGTAAAGTTTGGAGCAGTGGACCCCGCTTAATGGAAAAATGCTTCATAAAGTAGTTATTTTTTATTTTGCAAAGTACAAAGTAAAATATTTTGGGAGGACTGAATTAGTGGGTATGCAAAAATTAATGTGCCCAAATAACAAATATATTTACAGAAGTGAAGTTTTTAAATAATATGAAATGTGTATTTAAGCAAAAATAAAATATCCGTGTTAAATCGATTAAAAGTTCTTCCTGACTAAAATCGATTATTACAAAACATAGTATCCGTAATACATTGGTACAACACTAATTGATCAGAATTCGACCTGCCAAAAGTAAAATAAATGGTTGGAACGAGTATAGGTAAATGTTAAGAACCGTAACCAATTAAAACCTGTAGTAGGTCTATTAACAACATATTTTTAATTTGTACTATTGGATTATCTATTATTCTAAGATATAACAGAATATTTTTTCCGTGTTGTGGCGGAATAAGAATACAATTCACCACTCCCTTTCTTTCCCGTGGGTGCCGTTAACGTGACTAGACGATGTACTATATGGAAAACATGAATGGGATAGAAGGAAAACTCAACATAAAACCCTATATAAACACATTTGTCGTTTATCCGTGTGGTGACAGAGTAAGAATACAATTCACCACCCCATCTCTTGCTCTTAGGTGTCGTAAAAGACAACTAAGAGATAAAACATGCGTATAATATCTATGCACGAGAAAGAAAACTCAAAACAAAACCCTATACCAACACGTCTGACCAGCATGGTTATAGTAGGTCAATTTCCCTTCTATTGTGGAAGAGGCTCAAGCCCAACAGTGGGACGTATATGAGCCGAAATGATGAAAATGAAACACGTTTGACCAGTGTAATATAGCAGGTCAATTTCCCTACCACAGTGGAAGAGGCCCGATCCCAACAGTGGGACGGGGTATAGGCTGAGATAATGATGAGCAAAATATTTTATTGGTATTATTCAATTTTCTAATTATCGCGTGCTCATGAGCCCCGTATAGGCAAAAGGTACCCTACATTTACCTACACATTTTAGACACCAGTTAGAACGATTATAACTTCCTTAGGACTAACCAACTACGATCTGTCCAGATAGAAGGATAACAATAAAAAAACAAGGTATGTACTCGTAGTCTTATATTGTAAAACATATTCAATTCGAATTCGAACCGGATTTCATTTCGTACAATCTAGAACAACACGGGACGCTATTGCACGGGGATTTTTTTGTGTTTTTTACTCTATAACCGGTTTTTAAGACGTATGTATTTTAATGAACGGGTATATATGATACGTAAGCATTTATAACTAATTATAATTTTGTATTTTGATGACTTAATTGTATATGGTGAACGGTTATACCAACCATTTCCTTCCTCCGGTTTCCTAAATCACAACTAACGGATCTAAAAAAATGCCACTTCCCTATAAAATAAGGAAAACTCGGCATAAAACTCTTATCCAACCAGTCTAACAACGCTGGTATGGTAGGCCAGTTACCCAAGCATTCAGCCAATGCAAAGTATAATTTGTATGAAGCTTTAACTAATTCTTTAAAAGCCTGTTTATAGAATTTTAAAAAAGTATATGACTACTTATATTTTGTCTGTCTTATTTTATAGTGTTTAATATCATTTTATTCATCATCATCATCATTTTAGGTCATATACGTCCCACTATTGGGCTCAAGCTGCCAGCACAATAGGAGGGAAATGGACCTTATTATAACATGCTGGTCAGACAGGTTGTTGTAGGGTTTTATTTCGAGCTTTCCTTCTCTAGCATAGATGTTATAAGCATATTATATCCCTTAGCCGTCTTTTACGACATCCACCGGCAAGATAGGGAGTGGTAAATTGTATTCTTACTCTGTCACCGTACTGAAAAGCATTTTATTGTATTATTCTAAAACTGTTGCAATAATTTATGTAACGTAATGTACATAAGTTAATATGGAATGAATATCATTTACTTATGTTTTCTTATTATGAAAAATCTTAAGCTTAGAAAAAGCCTTGAGTAGGGAGCCACCACTCTACCAAAGGGAACTGGACATACCTACTGTTAAGTGTTGACTTAAACCTAAAAATAAAATTAATTTTAAAGGCTTGTTCGAATTATTATCAATCGCAATGTGATTGCAAGGCTTTACACAATCTAGAATAGATTATTATATTAGCTATTTGGTATAGGCAGCACCGGAAATAGAGTGGCGCGTACGGTGCCCAGGTGCCACCATAATGCCACCATGTCTCCAGTAGAATACCTATATAAAAATTTGTGTTTTTATTACAAACCACAGCAGTTTGGAAAATATCGGAATGTTTATGTTTATCAAGGGCTCATTGACTCATTAATAGGTATAAAGCTTAGAATAATAAGGTATAGAAGGTAGGTCCGCGCACAAAAAAAAATGTAGCATTTCAATTGGAGCCTAATGGAGCTTACCTCAGAACTGTTCCGTAGTGTACAAGGTCACTGTACTGCACGTACGTACGCAACTCTTAAAAAATAAATAGGTAATTATGACTGTTTGTGCATTCAAATGGCGTCACAATACATTTGAAAAACATAAATTGTTTTTAACATTACTTTTAAAAGTATTTCGACGATTTTATTGTAGTGTAGAACCTTTCCTTTTTCTTTTTGGCGGCGACCCCTCGAGTAAGGCTTCGAGAGTTTTACGATCGATTTCTACTCAAGATAATGCAATAAACGGGTTAAATTTTTCCATATTTTCCAAAATTGTTCCACATTAAAGTCATCATCGTTTTCCTATACTTATTCCGTTTAATGGTGATCGACACAATTTGCGCCTTGGGAATGTAATTATTTACCAGACGACATCAGATAGATCGGTACCAGGTATGATGTAAAGCTCTTAATCGTCTTTTACGACATCCACGAGCAATATAAAGGATGGTAGTGTTTGTAGCTGCCAGCACACACCACACATAAAAATATTCTACGTAATAGGTAATATTGTATTTTTACATGATAAGACTTAAAAGCTTAGTAGAAACTATAATTTAGCACACTTAAAATAAATTCACGTAAATTATACACGCACTGTAGTATAACTGCACTTCGTAGGTTACTATTAACTTTAATTCTATATTGCTGTCAAATTGTTTGCACCTACTTCTTTTATAACATTTTCAGTTTCTTATTAAATTATTATAGTATTTATATACGTACGATAATAATCATTATCATCATCATCTCGGCTTATATACTGCTGGGCTCGAGTCTCGTCTCCACAATAGGAGGGAAATTGAACTTACTACACACCATGCCGGTCAGACTGGGATTTGTTCAGAGTTTTCCTTTTCTTGCATAGATTATACGGTTACTATATCCCTTAGTCGTCTTTTACGACATCTACTGGTAAGATAGGGCGTGGTGAATTGTATTCTTATACCGTCACCACACGGACGATAATATAATAATCAATATGTGGTAAATCAAGATTTTACATGAAAAAACAACTACTCATATTGATGATACCTTTATTACATAGAATATCAAAATACTCACAGACATTACACACTTTTTTGTGGCAGGCTTTGCTTCATCCATTCCGTCCGGTTCGACAGCAAAGCGACCCCTGTCTCCATAACCCACTATATTATCATCCCATTGGACGGACCACTGCAATCGATGCCTTGACTTCTGCGGCCAAATTAGAACGATTTCAGATACCTACTTAAGTACTTATATTTACCTATGGTTTACTAATTCGCAAGTCCTAACAACCTTTAAAATACAGTAGAACTATTGTGGGTTGAACCGGTCCGAACGGCGCTCATACACACCACCTCGTTCTTTCGTTTTCTTAATATGATTTACCTACGATTCACAAATAGGTTTTATAATTTTATCGCCCATAATATCTTGTTTGTCACTACCTTCAACGCCTTTAATATTGATTGCGTTTCTAAAGAAATGTCCACTTGAGACTGTTCTTAATTCCCATTCTGTTAAAATAAGAGCCCATGCATTATAAAACGAACAGAAGTTATACCTCAAGTGACGACTTGAATATCTGTATCGCACTGAAAGCAGAGAACACTTGCCGCCAAATAGAATATTATTATATACAAAAAATCTATCATGTTATTAGAATTAGATCATGATTAATCATTCTAAAAAGACTTTTTAAGAAAATTGCTATATCATAAATTGTTATTTTTGAATAATTTTAGGCTCAATGTGGTACAGTAGTGCGAAATAATCCAAATCCCCTGGTGATAAATGGTGTACCCACCTTGGAAGGACAGTGGCCGTGGCAGATAGCCTTATACCAGACGCAGGTAAGAGATACGCATTTTTTATTTGACAACTAAACATAAAGTGAGCCTTATTTTAAAATGTTATATAATCTAGTCACTCATTTTTAATAAACATATTTTACTTTGAATTTTCTTCTTCTTGAAAAGGAAATTTAATTAATCCTATCCTACTAATATTATAAACGCGAATGTTTGTATGTGAAGATGTGAAAATGTGAAGATGTTTGTTGCTCTTTCACGCAAAAACTACTGAATGATTTTGATGACACTTCACAATAATATAGCTTACATATCAGAATAACACATAGGCTATAATTTATCCCGATATTCCCACGGGAAGAGGAACTGCGGATGAAACCGCAGGGCGCTGCTAGTTAAATATAATCTTATAGCGCGGCATATGACGATAGTCTGTAGTGATGTTTCTTAGGAGGTAATGTTTTTATTTAAAAAAACTGTTGAATCGCACGGTTATCGAATTGTGGTCCGGTGTTTTTTTTTATTGCTGTTGGTGGCAAAAGGGCAAACAGCACAACCGATGGTAAGTGATACCGCCGCTCAAGGACATTTCCTACGCCGCTACCAACCGTGAAGAAAATGAAGGTAGTGTGAATGCACGTACATTTAAAAAGTCAGACATTACAAAGGTTCTTGATAAACTTTATATACTAGTTCGGCCTATTCGCAAGTAATTAAATAAATAATCTGGAAAAGTACAAAAAATAACTGTACTTTCATATGGGGTATACCCGTTATGTATAATTTTATCATAAAATTAATTCGAAAATCTTATTATAAATGTTATTTACACCGAACAAACTATTTGAATATTCATATTTTTATTCCAAGTTTTGATCTTCATTGGTTGTTAGAAATAAACACTATAAAAATTGTTAATTTTTTATTATCAGCATAATATTTTAAAGAGCCCAATTGCAGTTTATTTAAAAAGTATTATTCTACAAGAACAGCTTTTGAATAAATTTGCTACGGAATTTTTCTTTTAAAAATTAAATAAATTACCTCTTTTAAAAATTTAATAAACCTAGCATGCTATATCTGCATATAGCATGCTAGGTCATTTACAAAAACTTATTTACGAGCATAAAAGGATTAGTGCACGCGGGACTCAAACCCACGTCTAATGAAAATCTGTTTTTATCGTCCTCGCAACTATACGAGCGTGTGCTTACGTATGACAACGAAATTCTCGTGCATATGTCACGTATGACAACCAATTTTTTTGTATTAAATCTATCATACTATTAAAATTCATCATACCACTGTAGGATTCCCCGCGTAAGGGAGAAAATTTTATTACCATCACGCTTGTCTATCGGTTTAGCAATCACAGTAGATATTATAAGTTGCTCAAGAGAGCACTGTTGCTCCCATAGGTCTTCTATAGAAAATTCCTTTCTTTTTAATATATAATGTAGATTTTTTTTTTTAAATTATCATTTTTTAATCCCAGACAGTAGACAACAAATACATATGCGGTGGAACGCTGGTTAGCCACCGCCATGTCATTACGGCCGCACACTGCGTCACCAAGAAAAAGTCCATGCAGAAGGTGGAAAAGAACACGCTAACAGTTTATTTGGGGAAACACAATCTGAGAACATCCGTCGATGGAGTGCAGATTAAATTTGTAAGTATTCATTCGAAATCATTATCACCAAACCTCTCTTATCCCAATTGCCTACTTAAGGTCTCCTTAATATGTACTCTTTTTTCATATTAAATATCATAACAGCTGGTAATTGTTTTACGGCGGTCCACCTCAGGTCAACCGTCCTTGGCAAAGTAATTATAGACCAGACGATATTAGATAGAATTAACCCAGGTCGATATAAACTGTACTCTCAGTCATCTTTTACTACAAATACGAGCAATTGGCTGGTAATATTCGTAACCACCACATAGCAAGTACTCATTCAAAATATTTGACAGAATTGCATGATATGCCGGATCTTTTAGCCTAAAGACGATTAATGAATATAGGTCTTCCCAAGGGGGAATGAGGCCATAAGCATCATCCTGCCCGTTTCCAAAATGCCTATCTCCATTTTTCTGGGGTGAGTCACGGCCAGTGCACCTGCCCGGGCCTCGGCTCAGTCCGGGGCGACAGAGGGGCGTAGGCACGCACAACCGTAACCCACTCTGCACGTCACCATCATCGTTGGGCCGACTACCGATGCAGAGTTCCTTGACTTAGGCACGCACAACCGTAACCCACTGTGCACGTCACCATCATCGTTGGGTCGACTACCGATGCAGAGTTCCTTGACTTCAGTGGTCGGCCCGACGGAATACCTCGAGGGAGTACCCTCTCCTATCGACGTCCCCTTCCCGGGACGCCGATTGCCGTCGCGAGGCTAGCCTCTCCGCGGGTGCCGGACTAAATTCCCGGTCCGGTCACCCGAAATGTTTGGTTTTTGCGGCTCCCACAGGAAAATAAAGGGGGATGATACATTAAAATATAATCCTAATGTGAGAGATTGTATAGAAATATAAGTGGGATAAAAAAGGTACCAAGTGTTCCGATTAAGAGCCCGCAACCTAAGGACCTAATATTTTGACATTACACACAGACACTTAAATTTTATTTATTTGTGTAAAAGATTACTTCACTATACTCCATAACATTATTGTATTGTTTTCAAGCTGTCTTTATATTGAGGCTATTTTATTATCATCCCGCTCTTATCCCAATTATCTGTGGTCGTCAGTATGTACTTTCTTTCATAGTACATAGTGTGCATAGGTTTTAGCAATAGCTGACCGCCTGTCTGACGCTAATCCTCTTCTGGACGGCATCAAATAGATTTGCCCCGGTCGCCGGTCGGTGTAAATTCAGATTATATATTGTGACTGTTTTAATAAAAAGGTCAATGATTATGTTGACAGTTAGTTTGTGACGGTTAGGTATGTTTATTACCCCATAACTCGTGATCCCAATAAGTCAGTGACCAAAATTCCAGAAATTGTTCTGAAATTTCTCGCTTTGTTATAAAACGGACACCCTAAGAATTTAAGGAATTTGTCCCAGAATCGCACACTTTGACAAAAGTAATTTACATTTTGCAATTCAACAAACGTTGTTGGAACAAAAACATCTCAATGGAGGTAAACTATTTTAGTTTCACTATAAATAACTTTACAAGTTATACTTTCAGGAAAGCAAAGTAAAAATCATTTCTTTAAGAAGTAATTCTCATCTAACAGCGATTTTTTTTATTTCTATTTGCTAGGCAACTGCCTATCATGAAGAAAGTTAATGGGGTATGACCGCGTGTAATCAGGTTTGGTGATGCCTTTAGTATCACAAAATCAATCACACGTAAACACTCTCAGAAAATTGGGTGGGCTTCCTGCTCTCTCGCTCACCGAACGAAGTGCAGTAACAAATTGCTACGACGCAGACGTCGATTTTCTGCGAGAGTGTGGTACTAACCCCGAAGAACCGACCCGCGTCTGTAGACAGACGATTACTTTAATGAAAACGTCAAGAGAAAACTTGCCTGGATATTTTCTCGAAGGCGTATGGATTCTACATATTGCCATGATACAGCCAACTATAACAATATCCTCTCAATTTAGGTTATCATCATCTCAACTCATGTATATCCTCTACTGAGTTCGTTACTCCTCTAGTATAAGAGGGATATTGACGTACTATACTACGCGGTTCAAACAGATTAACATAGAGTTTAATTCAGAATTTTCCTTCTCTTACATAGTTGTTATATGCATATTTTCTCCCTTAGTCGTCTTTTACCTATACTCACGAGCAAGATAGGAGGTGGTGAATTTTATTTTTACTCAATCACCACACCACGTCTTGCAATTTAGGTATAATTTCTAAAAGTTAAAAATAAGTTAAATACCTTATTGTATTTATCTTCGCCACGGTATATATAATACTGATATAATGAAATTCATATTAGATTTGATATCTCGTCAAGGTAAAACCTAGTAATGTTTTTTATTCAACCCAGAATTCAAATCTGAGAACTCTAAACGGTCATTATACACGTATGTGTACCAAATTAGTTGAATTAATAACTTTATTGGGGATATGTATACACATATCCCCAATAAAGTTGTTAATTAAACTAATTTGGTAAAAAATAAACAATTTCCTTCATTAATAACCGATCAAAAACAGTCCCTGTCCATTCATATTTTCATGTTGACCGCATATTTGGTTTGACCGGTACATTGGAAAACAATCGAAGGCTCTTCAATCAGATTTGCGTTAAAATGGATTGCCATCCTTTGTCGAAGCGGGCGTTGAATATCCGAACGGGATCAGAAGCCGACAAGTTTAATTAACTGATTGTTAGAACTTTGCTTGTTTAGTCATGTCCATTTCTCATTTACAAGCCTGATCGATTGCGGTATTCCTTTGTGCTGATTTTCTGGGAAATCAAGTAATCGTCATTCTAGTTTCCAATTAATTAAATTGACAAGTTTGATGAAATGTAGCTAAATATACCATCTTGTCGCAACGTTCATTTTTGATTATTCATAGATACACTAAAGGACTAATAGACTATTTAATCTTTATTTAAAAGCATTTAATTACAATTGAGTATATGCTGTAACTATTCATAAGTATTAACTTCTTTTTATCAGTATTGTAGCACTGAAAATACAAACACTCCCTGAACCTTCAACTCAGATACTCAGGAAAGAAGTGTGGATAGGACCAGCTAGTGAGTCTCCCTAAAAAAAAGTAAATAAACACAGATCCTTTACGTATATTTTAAATGCGCGAAACTACATATTTTATGTTTCATTTTTTTGTTGGTGGACCGGACTAAACACACCGCTCCCCAGCGATGATAGTCAGTCGTCCATCATCATCACAGCTCATATACGTCTCACTACTGGACTCTAGCCTTCTCCCTAATAGGAGAAAAATGAACTTAAAATACCACGATGGTCAAAAGGGTTGGCATAGGTTTTTATTTCGAATTTTTCTTCTCTTGCAGTTTTATGTGCATATTTAATCCCTTTATGGGATCCAAGTGTAAGATAGTTGGTTAATTGTATTCTTACTCCATCATTATATGGTAGCCGTTCTGGGAAGGCGTAACGGCTAGGCGTTATGGGAAATTATGACATGCCCTAGGACCTCTCTTCGCCTTTTAGGCGGACTACAGGGACGGTAGGCATTTTAATATAGTGGTTCGAATATTGAATATGGACAGATTGGAGTCACTGGTGCGGCGACAAGACTGAGTCACTCTGTGTGTTCTACCGGCTCTTTCATAGGAAGTGCTCTGAGAAACTGTTTTACTCGGTACCACAGTCACAGATTTACCAACCACCGACACCATAACATGTTTCATCCATTACACCTGAAAACGTTAGTCTTCAATTGTACGTATAGCTTGGTCGCACACCACCCGAACATACTTTGCCGACTTTGTCGGTTCTCGGGCCGACCACGGAGGACAAGAAACTCGGTACCAGTAGTCGGCCCAACGACGAAGGCGACAAGCTGCCATGGGTTATAAGCCCCTCTTTCGCCCCGGACGGAGACGGACGGCGATTGCGCTGACCATATCCCACACCAAAAAAAAAGACTGTCGGCTCACCCGGCAGACTGTCCATTTCGGTACTTACCTCGGTTAGGACAGCATCAGCTTCAGTAATAAATCCAACTCAAGCTGTGTTCGCACTTGTTCATAAACAAGTATGTTATTTATTACATAATTTTTAGGTAATAACAGTATGCAAGTTTGTCACCGTCTACTAAGTACATGCATAAATAAGCTCAATGCTGAATTTTGACAACAGAAAAACTGTAATAAGTAATCTGCTGTGCTAGAATATATTTCTAGCTTTAGATCCAGGTCTCACACATAATGCTTATTTAATTTCCAGGTTCACAACATAATAGTATACCCAGAATACAATGTCTCCACATATAATCGTGATCTAGCAATTCTTGAACTTCGAGAGCCTGTGGATTATTCCGACTGGGTGAGACCCGCCTGCCTTTGGCCGGAGAGCGAGATCGACTTGCAGAATATCATCGGTAAAAAAGGTTCTGTAAGTATTATATGGGTATTTTTATGATCTTTATTATAGTTACAATTACAATATTCTAGTCTTAAAATAAAATTTATTTGAGTTTCAAGTCTACATTACTGAAAAGGCATACGTATATTTTGGATATGGAAATGGAAACTCTATTAAGAATATTTTGATGGAATGCTATCAAATCAGGCAACAATTTCATAATCATCATTATCATCACAGCTATTTATACGCAGAGCCGGATTATCCATAAGGCGGATTAGGCAACTGCCTAGGGCATCCGCATCGACTAGGGGCCCCGGGCAAGCATCAAGATTTTTTTTCTTTAAAATAAATCGCTTATAAAATAATCAATTATTTATCCCAACATGATTATCATGACTTTTTTTTTAGGAATTGTGAGCTTTATTTTCTACTGCACGCAGTATCGTGATGACCTCTTTTTTTAGGAAATCTGGCAGTGATTTTATTTTAAACAAAAAGTAAATACTAAAATAATCGATTAATTTTAACATAAAAAATTGATTTTTTTATTATTTTGATAATCAATTTTTACAAAAAAATAATCAATTAATAATCTCACAAATCGATTCACATTTTTCATTCATTGACAAATCTCAATTCAACTGTCTATTTGAATTTAATTATTAAATTAGTGCTATGTTTGCCTTTTCTCACTCTCTCAATCGGTCTCAATCGCTCTCTCCCTCTTCTTGGACAAAAACGTCCCACAAATTTTGTGTCACTAAATTGCGTTTCATCCGTAAAAATTTTACCCTCATGCGCGCAAAGAAGTTTCACTACAAAAAAGATCTTCACTTTAGATCATATAATTTTGAGTTGGTAATAACACAATAATACCTATATCGTTTGACCATTAACTATGCAATTGTGTAAAAGTGTAGTATAGTGAGTTTTAATCATCATTCATCCATAGATCCATCCATCTGCCTACAGACGTCCACTGCTGGACATAGGCCTCCCCATGAGAATGTCACTCGAAACGGTCCTGCGCTACTTGCATCCAACGGTTCCCTGCGACTTTGAGAATGTCGTCAGTCCACCTAGTGGGGTCGTCCTACGCTGCGCCGTCCGATTCGTGGTCGCCAGTCAAGAACCTTTCTTCCCCAACGGTTGTCGGTTCGACGAGCGATGTGGCCTGCCCATTGGCATTTCAACGTGCTAATTCTGCGGGTTATGTCGGTTACACCCGTTCTTCACACATCCACATCCACTTGACTATATTTACGAACTCTTCATTCGGTACCAACTCATCGACTGGCCTAGTCTTTTTCGAACTCCGCTAGATGGCGCTAGAAATAAGCGGCAACGCCATCGGCAAAGCACAACTCCTTCAAAAATAACGTTGCATATCTATAAGTATATTCTAGTACTAGAATATGTCGTCAGGCGAATCGAGGCGCTGGGGTTGAGGGTCGCCCTGGACAAGACGGAGGCCCATGGCTTGTTCCATGGGCGCACTATGAGCCCTCCCATCGGCGTCTCGATCACCGTCCACTCGGTCGACATCAGCATCCGGGCCCATATGAGGTACTTGGGCTTGGTGCTCGACGGGCGATGGTGGTTCCGGGAGCATTTCCGCAGGCTCGCTCCACGGCTCGTCGGCGCGGCGTCCGCCCTATCGTGGCTTATGCCGAACGTGGGCGGACCGAGCGCTGCGTGCCGACGGCTGTACGTGGGGGTCATCCGGTTGATGGCCCTGTACGGCGCACCGGTGTGGGCGGGGTCCATGACCGTCCAACTTAGGGCCCTTCTGTGGCGACCACAGAGGGTCACGGCGGTCAGGGCCATCCGCGGATACCGCACGGTGGCGACGGAGGCAGCGTGCCTGTTGGCCGGGACTCCCCCGTGGGACCTGGAGGCGGAGATGCTCGCCGGATTATATCGGCGGGTGACGGGGGTGCGAGCGGAGGGCGATGTGGTCTCGTTAAGGGATCTCACCGCCTGGCGCGTCGACGCCCGCCGAGACGTCATTGCCCGTTGGTGTCGCAATAGCGACACCCACGCGGAACAAGCCGCCTCAGAAAGGGGAGAGGGCTCGGGAAGACAATTTGTAGGGAGTCAAGAAAGTGCACGCCCGAAAGAGCACACGCAAGTAAGGCGTGCATCTCCCGTGATTCGGTCCATATAGCCAGGATGGCTGGAGGGACCATGGGCTGGTGGAGGGGTCTGCCCGTTGGGCAGTCCGGCTGGAGAGGCCTCGGTTTGGGGTGCGAACCGTGGAGGCCTTCCGGCCGGTGCTGATGCAGTGGTTGGAAAGGCGGCACGGGGTGCTCTCCTTCCGACTGGTGCAGGTTTTGACGGGGCATGGGTGCTTCGCCAAATACCTGCATAAGGTCGTAAGGAGGGAGAGTACTGCCACCACTGCGATTGCGACGAGGACACGGCGCGCCATACGCTCGAGGCCTGCGGGGCTTGAGCAGTGCAGCGCTGTGAACTCGTCGCAATCATCGGTACGGACCTGACGCTGCCGGCTATCGCTAGGGCGATGGTCGATAGCGTCGGGAATTGGGACGCGGTCGCAGCCTTCTGCGAGACGGTGATCTCGCGGAAGGAGGCAGCGGATCGCCTGCGCGAGGAGCGCAGCCTCGATGAGGAGATCCGCCGCCGGCGACTGGGGCGGCGTAGGCGCAACTATCTGCGCCTCATGCCGCCCTAGCCGAGGCCGCGGGTGATGTGACCGGGGATTAGTCCGTCACCCGCCGAGAGGCCGACCGCGTGAGGAAAGACCGACGTCCTCCCCGAGGGGGGGACGTCGGTCGATGGGAGGGTACCCCAATTAGGGGTATTCCGTCGGGCCGACCACTGACGACAAGTTAACGCTGCTCCAGTGGTCGGCCCAACGACGAAGGCGACGTGGTTTTTGGGTGGGTCGCGGGAGTTGCGTGCTTAAGCCCCTCTGTCGCCCCGGACGGAGTGGTGCGGAGGCGCGCCGACCGCGGCCCACCCACAAAAAAAAAAGTAGTACTAGAATATCAAACATCTAATTTTAATTTATACAAACAAATAACGCCCACATTGGTTATTTACACGATACCTATGCCTAAAAACTAGTTTCAGTATTTTTATTTATTTATCTATTTGTTCCGGTCCATCTTCAACACGGCTGGGTCAGTTTTGATAATAATTTACTACCAGATAGCTGTCTATATAAGGCGTAACTAAAATTTTCCCGGTATTCCCACGTCTATATATTCACACAAGAACGGGAACTACGCAAGTGAAACTGCGGGTATTTGATATAATAGATATATACGTTTGATATTCTATATCCAATATTTGCCATTGACAGGTGGTAGGTTGGGGCTTCGACGACAGAGGTATAGCGACTGAAGAACTAACCATGGTTGAAATGCCCGTGGTCGATCAAGAGACGTGCTTGAGATCTTACAACGAGTTCTTTGTACGATTCACCTCTTCATACACTTACTGCGCTGGTTATCGAGATGGTAAGGATTTTTTCATAGCAATAATAATACTCCCAAAATCCAAGTGATTTAATCTCATGGTCAGGGGTTCCTAAACTTTAAAGATAATAGAACACCAACCAACCTTTTATTTTATGGAACCCCGTATCAAATCATAATATATCCGACCGGATTTCGTAAGAGGGTCCAAGTGCGCCGCGTAACGTCACGCATTGTCACTGGCTACGTGAGCTGTTGTGCCACGGTCAGAGCTGAATTCTTGCTATTTACCTACATACTTACATAATAATAACGAATTCTCGTCATACATTTTGTGACCCCTGATGACTATTCTATAGAACCCCTAGTTTCCGCGGAACACTACTCTAGCAATGGCTTTAACAAGCAGTTAGAACAGATTTCCACATTTTAAGTAAGTTCAACCTCTGACTACGCGAATCTTTATCTTTTACGCTTTGCAAATTTGCAATTAGACAGAGGGGCAGCATTGGGCCGACCACCGGTGCAGAGTTCCTTGACTTTAGTGGTCGGCCCGACGGAATACCCCGAGGGAGTACCCTCTCCCATCGACGTCCCCTTCACGGGACGTCGGTCGCCGTCGCGAGGTCGGCCTCTCCGCGGGTGACGAACTAAATTGCTAAATTGCCTGCTAGGGCGGCATCAGACGCAAACAAAAGCTAACTAATTATCGTTTCATTTTAGTATAGATAACATTTCAAGTCTTAACTCGAGATTATACTGACATGATTATTCATCATCTCGGCTCATATACGGCCCACTCCCAGCAGTGGTAGGCAAGACAGGGGGTGACGAATTGTATTCTTACTCCGTCATCACACGGAGATTAATATTAAGATAATCTATAATTAGTATATAAACCTAAAGAGTTTGTTTGTTTGAACGCGCTAATCTCGGTAACTACTGATCTGATTTGAAAATTCTTTCAGTGTTAGATATTAGTTAGTTATTTATTGAGGAAGGCTATATATGATCACGCTAAGACCAATTGGAGCGGCGCATCGATGAAGAATATTTCAAAATCGATTTGTTTTTGCGCTGAATAAACGGTTAAAGTTTCGCAAAAATCGTGTGTGCCAGAATCGTATTATTTAAAAACTAGCAACCCGCCCTCGCTTCGCTTCGGTTTCAATAGTCTTTCCTGCGTAGTTCCCGTTCCTGTGGGAATAACAGGGTGAAATATAGCCTAGTTTACTCCCTGATATTATAACTTTCCATTGGTGAAATAATTTTTGAAATCGATCAAGCCGTTTTGAAGATTACCCGGAACAAACAGACAGACAGAGACAGAAAATATATAAAGTGCATTTTAGGCATAGGTATAGTGCAAAAAACCCTGTGAGCATGAAAAAAGTCTGTTATTTTGACATTACAAACAGACACTCCAATTTTATTTATTGGTACCTATAGATATAGATATTTTCACCTGCTACGTAAACAAAATCGCAGGTTAAAGTTAGCGTTAGCCCAAAGCAACTATTCCACGCGGACGAATTCGCGGGATGAAGCTAGTTACCTATAATTTAATTTTAATAGACGTAGTACAATTCACACCATGTAAAATATAACTGTTTGTAGGATACATTAAGTATTACTTATATTCTTTCTCTAACCTCGTAAATTATATTCATACTTGTGTACCGATACCATTAATGGCCCTTGGGAGTTTAGCATAAGCAGAATTCAGATTCAACGACCACATTACCTTTGGAATCAGCTCTAATCCATCAAATAGCTGTAAAACACATTAAATATGCATATCTACATATACATATTTATTTATCATTTCGTAGATGAAAGCAATTTCATAGATGAGTTGACAGATCGTTCAACAACCCATTTGTAAATTGATAATGGAACTGATCTAATCAGAGCTCTTTACATTATATCTTGGTCCAAGATTTCACACGATGGTAGATTATTAATTAGTTGGTAAAAAAACCAGAAAAAAATTAAGAAGCCGTAAATTTCTACATAGGGCTGTAAACGTAACTACTTAAATTATAATTACGTGCCTGTAATCTAGAATAACAGAAAGAATAAAATCACATTAGAATCATAGAATAGAAGCTCAATTCACGCATAAAATTTGAGGCATTTTAATTGGAGCCAGAAATGGCTCCCTACGCCGGATCGTGACGTAGTGTACAAGGTCACTGCGTACAAGGCAGCTCTATTGTATAGTGGTGTACCTGTGTAATCGCTTGCACGCATGTAGTATATTTGGCTTCACGTTTTTGATCGCTTAAGTACCGACACTACCCTTCTATACGCTATTATTCTAAATGTAACCTTAATTTCCAGAAGTCTACAACGAACAAACCGGTATTAAGCAAAGTATGTTCAGTATATTTTTTTTATATAAACCTAACTAGGTAATGGATAACTAGCACTGTTACTTACATTTATTACTTACACAATTTATTAACAATATTCTGTAGTACTTTTTAAATTACAAAATCCGGAGCACAGAAATTTGTTTTGAATTAATTTTAACGTGGAAGTATTTATGGAAAGGCTTTGTGATTATGATCGACAACCTTTTTTGTGTGTCAAAAAGTGGTGGGGTAAACACTGTCTCGGGTAGAGTGCAAACAGCGTCTCGATTGCTTTCAGATATCAAAGAACTCGAATATCGAACACAAAAGTTTCACTTCTGCCGTGTGTCTTTATAACACGCCTACCCTGCTTCAATTTAATATTATTTCTTTCATGTATTATTTTATTTTAGAATAATCAATGCAAAATACAATATAATAACCATACATGCACCTTGTGTTCTCTCAATTAGGCAATCACGACTAATATTATTTTATAAATCATTGATTCTAACAAGTCGCCCATATTTCGTTGTATTAAAAAATATATTAATAAACTTTACACTAAATAAATCAAAAAATTGGGTCAATAACGAATCTGTAACCAAATTAACAGATTTGCTTAATTTAATACAATTAAATACATAACATACAATTTAATACATAAAAGTGATGCTAGCTTTCCGTGTGGTGACGAATTAAGAATATATTTCACCACTCCCTATTTTGCCCGTGGATGTCGTAAAAGATAACTAAGGGACGCCTAATAATATTCACATAAGATCTGTGCAAGAGAAAGAAAATTCGAATTGAAACCCTGTACCAACATGTCTGACCAGCACGGTATAGTAGGTTAAATTCTCTCCCATTGTGGAGGAGGCCCGAACCCAACAGTGGGACTTATGTGGGCTGCGATGATGACGATGCTAGTTTTTATAATAGAATAATAGATATTCTATTCGTAAAGGAAGGAAAACTTTGAATAAATAACTAACCCGCCTGACTACTATACCAATTTCACTACCGTTGTGATCGAGATTCCAGCTCAGCATTAAGACGTATATGATGATGAAATTTAAAAAAGCTTTTTAATCGCACGACCACCATACTTTAAAATCATATTTCATACTTAACACCATTAATTACTCATTAATTGGTTACTCGTCACAATTAATCATTATCATTAAAATAATGCTACAGGGTGCAAGTCTTCTTTTTTTGGGGGTGAGTTACGGTCGGTGCACTCCTCGCCCGGCTCCGTCCGGGGGACAGAGGAGCGTAAGCACGCACACCCGTAACCCACCCATATAGCACGTCGCCTTCGTCGTTGGGCCGACCACCGGTGTAGAGTTCCTTGACTTCAGTGGTCGACCCGACGAATCACCCAGAGATCGGCGTCCCCTACTGGGACGCCGATCGCCGTAGCGAGGCTAACCTCTCCGCGGGTACCGGACTAAATCCTCGGTTCGGTCAGTACTTTGTATACGGGTTACGAAATACTACCTACTCTAATTGTCAAAAGTATCTACAGCATGAAGATCATCGAATAATTACCAGATGATCCCAAGTTCTATCCAAATACCCGTTCAAGACAAATAATAGATCAAAACTATCACTCAGTACTGAATCCCTACTAAGTTTTCGGTGTGATGAGAATAAGAACATAATTCACCATTCCCTCTCTTCCCCGTGGGACGACGAATAATATGCTGATAGGTATCATGCAAGAGTTGAATAATTGGAAATAAAAACCCTATGCCAACACAAACAGACTTCCAGCGCGTTATATAAGTCAAATTCCTCAATGAAGATATAAGTCGATTGTAAAGGTTTTACAATTTTCTTAGAGTGATTCTGCTGGCGTTTTTACTTAATTTGCCACCTGCTTACATCATCTTTAGCTATTTTTACATGAGTAATTATAAATTACAAGTATATATGCTACATACAAAGTTACAACACAATTGAAAAGAATTGCATCAAAATGTAACAAAGCATTTAATCTTTGTTCTCTTTATTTTCTTTTCCTTAAATTGATTAAAAATATTGTGTCATTATTACATTCTCTTTTCTCGGTTATTATAGAAGTTTAAGAGACAGATAGGTCACATCACAGCTCATATACGCCCCACTGCTGGGCTCGAGCCTCCTCCACAATAGTAGGACTTGTCGGGCAGACTACGGAGGACAAGGCACTCGGTACCGGTGGTCGGCCTAACGATGAAGGCGTCGTGCTACGGTGGGTTATGGGATCGCGCGCCGTCCCTATGTCGCCCCGGACGGAGCCGGGTGACGGGTGCGCTTATCATAACCCACCCCAAGAAAAAAAACAATAGGAGGACCTCCTATACCACGCTTGTCAGACGTGTTTGTATAGGGTTTATTTCGAGTTTTCCTTCTATTGTATAGAGGTTATATACATATTATATCCTTTAGTCCTCTTTAACGAGACCCACGGGCAAAAAAGAGAGTGATAAATTGTATTCTTACTCCGTCACCAAACGGTAGATCACATAACTTAAAAAAAAATAAACACCCCTAAATATTTATAATTACCTGCAGTCAGAATTATCATCACCCTGCTCTTGTCGTAATTACATACTCAATATGTACTTTTTTACAGTACATATTACAAAAGTTATTGCCAATAGCTTTATGATCGAACGTCTGCCTAACGTCAACCCTCCATGGGTATGTAGTTGTTGACCAGATGGCATCAGATAGAGCTAGCTCTGGTCTATCTAAAGCTCTTCATCATCTTTTGACGAAGATGAGCAATATTAGTATATTTGTAGCTTCTCAATCTCTGGGCAGTGTTGTAGAAGACCGATTTCCTTTCCGTATTAGAGGAATGTCTGTCCTATAAATAATACTAACTGGTATTTTACAGGTACATCAGTATGTAACGGTGACAGCGGAGGTGGTATGGTGTTCCAAAGTAACGGGATATGGTATCTTCGAGGTCTAGTATCTTTGTCGGTAGCACGGCAGAATGAATACAGATGCGATCCATCACACTACGTAATATTCACTGATATTGCCAAACTCTTGCCATGGGTAAAACAAAATGTTTATGATTATTAATAATTAATTAATTATATAAAATTTTACAAGATTAACGCAATTATTATACAATGTATTTGAATAAAAAGATATTAAGAGATTGGCAAACTATTATTTTATCTTAGAATAATAACGTATAGAAGGATAATGTCAGTATTTCGAACGTTGGAAACATGAATCTAAAAATAGTACACAGTTACACACGTACACACGCATAATTATGAAATCAAATTTTGTTTGTATTAACATAAGTCGTCAAAATACTATTAAAAGTAATGTTAAAAACCTTTTTATGTTTTTCAAATGTGTTATGATACCTTTTGAATGCAAAAACCGTCATAATTACCTATATATTTTTTAAGAGTTGCGTACGTACGTGCAGTACAGTGACCTTGTATATTACGAAACGGTTCCGGCGTAAGCTCCATTAGGCTCCAATTGAAATGCTTCAATTTTTGTGCGCGAACTTACCTTCTATACGTTATTATTCTAAGTGTTTTTTAAAGGTTATAAAATAAAAACTGATATAATTTCGCAGAATCAACTTTTAGTACAAATTATGTTAAGACCGTTTCTAGACAAGAAATGGTGTCGCCCTGAACAAGACGGAGGCCCTCTTGTTCCATGGGCGCCGTATGAGCCCTCCCATCGGCGTCTCGATCACCGTCCACTCGGTTGACATCAGCATCCGGGCCCATATGAGGTACTTGGGCCTGGTGCTCGACGGGCAATGGTGGTTCCGGGAGCATTTCCGCAGGCTCGCTCCACGGCTCGTCGGCGCGGCGTCCGCCCTATCGTGGCTTATGCCGAACGTGGGCGGACCGAGCGCTATGTGCCGACGGCTGTACGCGGGGGTCATCCGGTCGATGGCCCTGTACGGCGCACCGGTGTGGGCGGGTCCTTGACCGTCCGACTTAGGGCCCTTCTGTGGCGACCACAGAGGGTCATGGCGGTCAGAGCCATCCGCGGATACCGCACGGTGGCGACGGAGTCAGCGTGTCTATTGGCCGGGACTCCCCCGTGGACCTGGAGGCGGAAATGCTCGCCGAGTTGTATCAGCGGGTGTCGGGGGTGCGCGGGGAGGGCGGTGTTGTTTCCTTGAGGGAGCTCACCGCCTGGCGCGTTGACGCCCGCCGAGACGTCATTGCCCGTTGCGCAGTCCGGCTGGAGAGGCCTCGATTCGGGGTGCAAATCGTGGAGGCCTTCCGGCCGGTGCTGATGCAGTGTTTGGAAAGGCGGCACGGGGTGCTCTCCTTCCGACTAGTGCAGGTGTTGACGGGGCATGGGTGCTTCGCTAAATACCTGCACAAGGTCGTAAGGAGGGAGAGTACACCGTCCCGCCACCACTGCGATTGCGACGAGGACACGGCGCAGCATACGCTCGAGGCCTGCGCCGCTTGGGCCACGCAGCGCCGTGAACTCGTCGCAAACATCGGTGCCGACCTGACGCTGCCGGCCATCGCTAGGGCGATGGTCGACAGCGTCGGGAATTGGGACGCGGTCGCAGCCTTCTGCGAGACAGTGATCTCGCAGAAGGAGGCGGCGGATCGCCTGCGCGAGGAGCGCAGCCTCGATGAGGAGATCTGCCGCCGGTGAATGGGGCGGCGCAGGCGCAACTACCTGCGCCTCATGCCGCCCTAGCCGAGGCCGCGGGTGACGTGACCGGGGATTAGTCCGTCACCCGCCGAGAGGCCGACCGCGTGAGGAAAGACCGACGTCCTCCCCGAGAGGGGGACGTCGGTCGATGGGAGGGTACCCCAAGTAGGGGGTATTCCGTCGGGCCGACCACTGACGACAAGTTAACTCTGCTCCGGTGGTCGGCCCAACGACGAAGGCGACGTGGTTTTCGGGTGGGTTGCGGGAGTTGCGTGCTTAAGCCCCTCTGTCGCCCCGGACGGAGTGGTGCGGAGGCGCGCCGACCGCAGCCCACCCACAAAAAAAAAAGGCAAGAAATGGTCTTTCGTTTTATTTTGGCAGCAGCGTGTTAGTTAAAATATAGAATACAGGAATCTTATATTTTACGCCGTATAATATTGTATTAATATAATTTAAACTACCACAATTTAAGAAACAAGAAAGTTATTTAAATGGAAACTATTATTTTTAGCGGGAACGTGAAACTGTCACATGACGGTCTTGTATTTTATATTCAATATTTTAGTGCCTTAACGTTTGATATAAATTATCTTTGTAATATGTTGCGTAAAAACTGCTGTAGTGTAGTGAATACGATATAAAAAATTATATACAAATGTTTTTGTTTGGCACCAAAATTCGCAAAAGATACCATTAATAGTGTGCTTGCTTCCTTTGTCGAAGACGACGATTTTACTCACTGACGGACAATGACTAAAATAAAGAATCTAAAGATTTGGAGAAACTCATAATTTGTGAAGAAAATCGTAACTCGACACTGACAACAACGGACTCGAATACTAGCTGATTGCCAAGGCAATAACGAAGAAATGTAAATCAGATTATATACAAATATTGTGACGTAGTGGCTGTTTCACCCTACATAGTTATACGATTCATTATATTGCATTTACAAATAAGAATTTACTAAATTGTATATTAAAAATAAGAAATCATGATATGATAAATTAATTACATTAATAAAGAGAACTTGCGTTCAATTTAGTGCAAACAGGGGTATCTAGCTTATGCTATTATTAGCATAAAAGATATTTAACACAATGTTTATGTGATTATTATTATAAAAAGTACTGCATAAAACAAATCCAATTCGTAAGTTTTAAAAAATTAAAACTAAGAACATAACGCTAGAACTACCGGAAGCGTAACTAAATAATTAATGGCCTTGATACAAAAAAGAATGGGGATCTTACTAAACTCCTCTTACTAAAAAATTGATTGTGTGGTTTTATGAAACCACGGTAAAAGTGAAACTATTTTTCGCATTACAAAAAATAGCAAGATTAAATACTGATAAAAACAAACAAATAGCGTGGAGCACTGACACAAATGAGTTAAATAGTCTATAGGTACACTACACGGTCAGCTGAGGCGAACCATAGGCGCCGCCATATTGGCCTCGGCTGATTTGTCGAGCGCTTTTCACTTTACCTCTACTCCGCGGCCGACCGTCACGCGACATGCAATAAATGGACGAAAAAGTTTGAGGCGATTTTATAAAAGTTTCACTTTAAAACCTAAAGTTTTATGATATGAAAATGTAAATTTACATAAAGATGCAAAGCTAATTAATCATAAACGAAAACGTTCGAAAGAAAGCGGTAGTAATATTATTTTAGGTACTTAAAGATTAACGTTTATATTTTTCTTATTTAAAATTCAAAATAATACAAAGTTTTCTTTAAAAGATTTTGATGCCATAAAATTTTTATATATTTTCACAAATTATTATTTTAATAGACCTACTTTACTTATTGTTGTGACTCGCTAAATGTGATAAGTTAATCATTAGATTTGGCAACACTACACAATAAAAAATCAATCAATCAATTGGAAACGAAACAGAATTCTTCTCAAATTATAAACATAAGAGAAAACTTGTTGGGAATTCTGGATATATTCTTCCATTTTAAGGTTTTTTATTCAGTGTGCGAAGCCTCCGTCTAGCCCTTTGGCAATTACGCCAGGCAGCTAATTGACATTTTCACATTTTGAACGCCCATTCAGCTTAAAAAAAATATCCTATAGTAAAGCTTAAACAAAATTACTCTTTAATTTTGTTTAACAGACTAATAAATTATTTCAATAATGACACAATATGATGGCTCAACGTAATTTTACGTTTTGTTTGAATTTTGGTAATATTTATTTTGTTGTGTAATTATTCTGTTATAATATCGTATTTTTATCAATAACTAGATAAATATTTAAATTAAATAATTTTTAGTTACTTATTAATTATTATTAAGAAATTGGCGATGTATTGTTAGGTTTTGTGATATCTATGAAATATTTTAAAATGTATTTGTATTGTAATTGTACTTACTATTGTACTTACCTATACTACAATAAATAAAACACTTATTTGTTTTTATATATTTTTTTTATATATGTATGTCAATTGCCGGTATTTTGGCGGGAAAGTGAACATTAATGTTATAAATGTAGGATATATTTCAGTGTCGTTGGGCCGACCATCGGAGCAGGTGACTTGACGTCAGTGATCGTCCCGACGGAATACCCCCTGAGGAGTTCCCTCTGCTCGACCGACGTAACGGGGAGGACGTCGGTTAAATAAAGGAACCTATGACTCTTATCCTTAGTAATTCTTTAATCCTATTTCTTATCCTAATATCAACACGTTGAACGCCAAGGGGGTCACAAATTATAAAAATGTCGCCCACATGGTGTTCCCCATGGCGATCAACGTGTTAATTCTTAGCTGATACCAAAAGCGTAGGTGCGTCTCATTAATCAAAAAGTTAACTTCGTTAATCGTTAATTAAAATGTTAACTTCGATAATCGTTAAAGCGTTAAATTTGCGAAAATTTAAAGCAAGTTATAGTTACCGTTAAAAGTTAACCATTTAAAATTTATACTGCTTTTAGGTTGAGAGAAATAGATAAATTCTACAGCATATAGCGGCATTATGTTGGCATGCATCTGTCCACACTAGCTTGGGACACGCCACTGCCACTAACTGCGATACCAAAAGATTCACTAATGCTTTGCTACGCTTTTTGACGTAATAACCAGGTGGAGGTGAGAACATGTCACTTCTGCTATTATCATAATCTACAATGGATGAATTCACAGCAATTGAATAAGCTCGGTATCAGTTTCTTTTTTCGCGTCGCGCGGCGGCAAGCAGTTTAGTCTTGTTTAGCGAGGTGGGGCCGCCTGGTGGGACGACGTCCACCGTGATGTCATTGTCCGTTGGGTAGTCTGGTTGGAGGAGACTGGATCCGATGCTCGGGCCATCGAAGCTTATGCTGATGCAGTGATCGTGTTGGCGGCACGGGATGCTTCCCTTCCGACTGATGCAGATATTGACAGGGCATGGTAACTTCGCCGAGTATCTGCACACTTTCGTGAGGAAGGAGAGTACACCGTCCTGCCACCATTGCGATGAAGACACGGCATAGTACACACACGTGTGCCGCGTCGACAGAGCAGCACCTTGAAATCTTCGCAATCAATGGTACCGACCTGAAACTGCGGACTATCGCTAGGACGATGCTCGACGGCGTCAGGAACTAGGACGCGGTCGTCGCCTTCCGTGTGGTAGTTGTGTCATGGACAGAGGGGGACGGATCGTGCAAGGGAGGAACTCCTCTATGACACGATCCACCGCCGCGCCGGTGACTTGGGCGACGCAGGCGTCGTGAAACTTACGAGCGTGGCGTAGCGCGTAATTTAAACAAACAAAATGACAGCGCGTCAACAAACGACTAATGTAACGGACTAAAGTTAACGGAAGTTCAACTTAACGGAAGTTAACAAGAGCGTTAACATCTTTTGAAGTTAACTTAAAAGTTAATCCGTTAATCAAATTTTTAACTTCGTTAATTACGATTAACGGATTTACGAGTTAATGGCCACCTTTGACCAAAAGATATATCGTAAAATCCAATTGTGAACAGATACCATCATAAAACGGAAGGCAAATATAACATTTACTCCTATCAGCCCGATTTGCCAGTATTTGTAGGCTAATTTCCCTGATCGAGAGCCTCCTGTCGTGATCAAATGACACGTATATGGAATGACAAGAAAAAGAATATTAATTTAACAATCTATTCTATTCAAATAATTTGTCACACATAAACCTCGCGAGGGAACTTACATACCTATTGTCATTTTTTACATTGTACCTTAAATTACCACCGCATCCCAACGCGACTGCACTGAGAAAATCTAGCAAGAAACTCGGCGAACTTCGGGTTTATCTATTTTTTATTTAGTCACTAATTTCTTTTAAATAAAATTACATACAACATGCCTATTAACAGCTCCAGTGTGATAGCCTTTAAAACATGATATAATATAATTTTTAAATGAAAAACATTATGGCTGGACCAGATCCCGCAAACAACACTCGATCACGAGTTAACCACTAGAGCAGCCATCAGTCCCTTCAACCATAATGGAAGGAAGTGAGCGACTATTAGAAGACCGAATATATCATGATTATAAATTATTACACTTTCCTGTGTGGTAACGGAATAAGAAGACAATGCACCACTCCCTATCTTACCCGTGGATGTCGCAAAAGACGACTAAGGGATTAAATATGCATATTTATATCTATGCAAGAAAAGGAAAACTTGAATTAAAACCCTATACCAACATGTCTGACCAGCATGGTATGATAGGTCAGTTTCCCTCCTATTGGGGAGGAGGTTCGACCCCAGCAGTGGTACCATTATGAGCTGAGACGAAATAAATTATTACAATGACTTTACAATGTTGAAAAAACTAAATATATATCTAAAGACTCCAGTGGTTAGACGGAGGGATACCGCTTTTTTATAGCACTAGACTATGGTGTGGTCACCATGGTAGGGACATCATGGCCCAATTTGTTCAGAGCGACGGAAGGGCGACGTACTGGTGCCGATTCCTTGACGTCAGTGGCATACTGACTATCGCCTACTAATGTTTTGAGTTATGCACAATACTGCACTATGCATTTAAATCCCACATTACGTTATAATAATAAATGTTATAATAATAAATTTTGTTTTATTTGATTTTATTACGAAAATATTAAGGAAATAAGTATAAAATATGTATTACTCGAAAATATATTGCTCTGAAGCTAGTATGGCATAAACAAATTGCTTATTTTTAATGAGCCTTTATTTTTGCCAGTTATGTTTAGGGATATGCATATATATATATATATATATATATATATATATATATATATGTGTATAATATTTATGCAAGAGTCGGCAAAGTCGAAATAAGAACAATTGCTTTTTGTCAATCGGGTTGAGAGCCCTCAGCACTTTCCCAACAATTCGGGTAAAGTTGTCACAGACATTTGCGGCTAACAACTATACAAAAAAAAAACCTGTGGGCATCGTAAAAGACGAGTAAGCGATTATAATATGCAGATCACACCTATGTAAGAGATGGAAAACTCGAAATAAAACCCTATACCAACGCATTTGACAAGCGGGGTATAGTAGGTCAGTTTCCTTCCTAATTTGGAGGAGGCTCGAGCCCAGCAATGGATGACGAAATAATTATTTGTTACTAGCAGCACCCTGCGGTTTCACCCGCAGTTCCTCTTCCCGTGGGAATATCGAGATAAATTATAGCCTATGTATTATTCTGATATGTAAGCTATATTATTGTGAAGTTTCATCAAAATCCATTCTGTAGTTTTTGCGTGAAAGGTCAACAAACATCTTCACATTCTCACATACTCACAAACTTTTGCGTTTATAATATTAGTAGGATTCTGGATTTCATTAACTGGCACTATCATCGATCTATATCTATATACTAATATATAAAGCTGAAAAGTTTTTTTGTTTCAACGGGCTAATCTCGGGAACTGTTGGTCCGATTTGAATAATTCTTTCAGTGTCAGGTAGCCCATTTATCAAGAAAGGCTATATCATCATGCTTTTCTTTTTTTTTTTTGGGTGGGCTGCGGTCGGCGCGCCTCCGCACCACTCCGTCCAGGGCGACAGAGGGGCTTAAGCACGCAACTCCTGCAACCTACCCGAAAACCACGTAGCCTTCGTCGTTGGGCCGACCACCGGAGCAGAGTTAACTTGTCGTCAGTGGTCAGCCCGACGGAATACCCCCTACTTGGGGTACCCTCCCATCGACCGAGGTCCCCCCCCCTCGGCGACGACGTCGGTCTTTCCTCACGCAGTCAGCCTCTCGGCGGGTGACGGACTAATCCCCGGTCACGTCACCCGCGGCCTCGGCTAGGGCGGCATGAGGTGCAGGTAGTTGCGCCTGCGCCGCCCCATTCGCCGGCGGCGGATCTCCTCATCGAGGCTGCGCTCCTCGCGCAGGCGTTCCTCGCAGAAGGCTGCGACCGCGTCCCAATTCCCGACGCTGTCGACCATCGCCCTAGCGATGGCCGGCAGCGTCAGGTCGGCACCGATGATTGCGACGAGTTCACGGCGCTGCGTGGCCCAAGCGGCGCAGGCCTCGAGCGTATGCTGCGCCGTGTCCTCGTCGCAATTGCAGTGGTGGCAGGACGGTGTACTCTCCCTCCTTACGACCTTGTGCAGGTATTTGGCGAAGCTCCCATGCCCCATCAACACCTGCACTAGTCGGAAGTACTACTACTAGTCACTAGTAGTCTAGTCGGAAGGAGACCACCCCGTGCCGCCTTTCCAAACATTGCATCAGCACCGGCCGGAAGGCCTCCACGATTCGCACCCCGAACCGAGGCCTCTCCAGCCGGACTGCGCAACGGGCAATGACGTCTCGGCGGGCGTCGACGCGCCAGGCGGTGAGCTCCCTCAAGGAAACAACACCGCCCTCCCCGCGCACCCCCGACACCCGCCGATACAACTCGGCGAGCATTTCCGCCTCCAGGTCCCACGGGGGAGTCCCGGCCAATAGGCACGCAGACTCCGTCGCCACCGTGCGGTATCCGCGGATGGCCCTGACCACCATGACCCTCTGTGGTCGCCACAGAAGAGCCCTAAGTCGGACGGTCAAGGACCCCGCCCACACCGGTGCGCCGTACAGGGCCATCGACCGGATGACCCCCGCGTACAGCCGTCGGCACGTAGCGCTCGGTCCGCCCACGTTCGGCATAAGCCACGATAGGGCGGACGCCGCGCCGACGAGCCGTGGAGCGAGCCAGCGGAAATGCTCCCGGAACCACTATTGCCCGTCGAGCACCAGGCCCAAGTACCTCATATGGGCCCGGATGCTGATGTCAACCGAAAGGACGGTGATCGAGACGCCGATGAGAGGGCTCATACGGCGCCCATGGAACAAGAGGGCCTCCGTCTTATCCAGGGCGACCCTCAACCCCAGCGCCTCGATCCGCCTGACGACCTCTTCGGTGCCGTAGGTCGCCAGGCTTACCGCCTCTTCTAGCATCCCACCGCGGGCTGTGACGAGAGTGTCGTCGGCGTAACAAATCACGCCCAGCCCGGGCGGGAGGCTCCCCCGCAACGCCCAGTCGTAGCCGATGTTCCACAGGGTGGGTCCGAGGACTGACCCCTGTGGGACACCGCACGTCATGGGCGTTCGCACAACGTCCCCTGCTCGGTTGGTGCAGAGGACGCTGCGCCCCACCAAATAGTCTGCCACTAGCCGCCTCAGATAAGCTGGCACTCCGTGATACCGGAGCGCCTCCCTGATGCAGCTGAATGGCAGACTATTGAATGCGTTGGCGATGTCTAGGGACACCGCCAACAACACTCCCCCACCAGTGACGGCCTCAGTCGCCACGGCCCTCAGGCGCAACAGAGCCGCGATCGTCGAATGACCCCTCCTAAACCCAAACTGGGCGTCCGACAGATTGGGCCCCGTGCCGACGAGCTGCCGCTCGATGCGGGCAGCTACCACCCTTTCCAGTAGCTTGCCCGTGTCACCGAGCAGCACGATAGGCCTGTAGGCCGAAGGCGACCCCGGAGACCGTCCCGGCTTCGGCAGGAGCACCAGCCTTCCCTCCTTCCAGCACCCAGGGAACCGTCCGGACGCTAAACACGCGTCGAACAGCTCCCTGAGGCGGGGACCCAGGTGGTCGAGGACCAGGCCCAGCACACGGTTTGGAACACCGTCGGGCCCGGGGGCGGTGGACTTTGCGCACATGCGCGCCACCGCCACTCCCATCTCGGGTTCCGTGATGGGCGGAACACTGTCGTCGTCGGCCTCCCGATCAGTGTCTGGCGGAACCATGACCGGGGGCGTGTGCTCTGCCCGCCACGGGAACAGGTCCTCGACGACCCGGGTGAGAAGGCTGGGCTGGAGAGTCTCGGTGAGGGGAGGGCCCTGCGCGCGGAGCTTATTCAGCACCGCGCGATAGGGACGTCCCCAGGGATCACGGTCGAGACCGTCCAGCATCTCCTGCCGACTGACGTCCTTAGCGGAGCGGACGGCCAGCCTGAAGGCCGACCGCGCATTGCGGTAGCCCTCATACAGCAAGGCCTCCCGCTCCGCGTCGCGTTGGCGCCGCCGGCTGTGGGTGTAGGCCCTCCGGGTGCGAATGCACGCGGCCTGGAGATCCGCCAGCTCCCGGGACCACCAATGGACCTCCTCGGGGGCAGACGCCGTACCCGGGGCATGGCCGCATCGCAGATCTGCGTCAACGCACTGCGGATGCGGCCAGCCTCGGCGTCCACCCCGTCCGACTGGTTGGCAGAGGACAGCCACGAGTAAACGATGGCTGTCTCCGCCAGCTGCTCCCGGTCTAAGCGACCCACAGCCCATCGCAGGAACGCAGGACGTCCATCCGCCCCGTGACCCCTGCTAGGCGTCGGGATTGCCGGGGAGACCTCCATCCGGATATACCGGTGGTCCGACAAGGTCTCCACCTCCTCCACGACGCGCCAGTTCCCCACGCGTGCGGCGACCACGGGGCAAGCGAACGAAAGGTCCACTATCAACCCGCCCCGTTGTCGCACGCACGTATGCACCGAGCCCCTGTTCAGCAAACAGAGGCCCAGTGCCGCCGCCCACTCCTCGATCACCCGTCCTCGGTCGGTCGTTCGTCCGGGGGGACCCCCACGCCACGGACTTGGCGTTGAAGTCCCCCAAGACGAAGACCTGGCGCGATGCCATTCGCCGTAACGAGGCCTCCATAACGGTGAGGGAGGCCTCGAAATCGGTCACACGCTATATCATCATGCTAAGAGCAATAGGAGCGGAGCAGAAATGAAGAATGATTAAAAATCGTGGTTTTTTCCTTGTGAGAGCCGCCGCTATGTGCGCTACGTAAACAGTTAGTATCGCAAAAATTATCATATATGTACGAAAGAATAGTATTATTTAAAAAAAAAATCACTTTCTACGTAAACAAAATCGTGGGTTAAAGTTAGCCCCAAGTAAACATTCCACGCGGACGAAGTCGCGGGCAGCAGCTAAGTCATTTTAAAGTGAGTTGTGGTCGCTAGTGAATATAGTATAGTGTTTTAAATAAAACTACTTTACGGATTTTATCGTTCATAGTCACAGGTGGACTTAGTCTTAGTCTAGACTTAGTCCGCTCATGACCATGAACGCTGCAAAGTATTCGAAACGGCAGGCAATCAAAAATCAAATACAAACGCGATAAAATCTGTAAAGTAGTTTTATTTAAAACTAGCAACCCGCCCTCGCTTCGCTTCGGTTATAGGTTATAGTCGTTTTACCCGCGTAGTTCCCGTTCCCGTGGGAATACCGGGATAAAATATAGCCTAATTTACGCCCTGGTATTATAGCTTTCCATTGGTGAAAGAATTTTTGAAATCGGTCCAGCCGTTTTGAAGATTACCCGGAACAAACAGACAGACAGACAGACAGACAAAAAATTTTTAATTGCTATTTTAGGCATAGGTGTCGTGCAAATAACCCTGTGAGCATGAAAAAAACCTATTATTTTGACATTACAAACAGACACTCCAATTTTATTTATTGATATAGACTAGCAACCCACCCTCGCTTCGGTTTTAGTCGTTTTACTCGCGTAGTTTCCGTTCCCGTGGGAATACCGGGATAAAATATAGCCTAGGTTACTCCCTGATATTATAGCTTTCCATTGGTGAAAGAAATTTTGAAATCGGTCTAGCCGTTTTGAAGATTACCCGGAACAAACAGACAGACAGACAAAATTTTTTTAATTGCTATTTTAGGCATAGGTGTTAACCGTGTGAGCATGAAAAAAGCCTATTATTTTGACATTAAAAACAGACACTCCAATTTTATTTATTGGTATAGATTACTCGGAACAAACAGACAGACAAACAAAAAATTTTTAATCTGTATTTTAGGCATAGGTGTCGTGCAAATAACCGTGTGAGCATGAAAAAAGCCTATTATTTTGACATTACAAACAGACACTCCAATTTTATTTATTGGTATAGATTACTCGGAACAAACAGACAGACAAACAAAAAATTTTTAATCTGTATTTTAGGCATAGGTGTCGTGCAAATAACCGTGTGAGCATGAAAAAAGCCTATTATTTTGACATTACAAACAGACACTCCAATTTTATTTATTGGTATAGATTACTCGGAACAAACAGACAGACAAACAAAAAATTTTTAATCTGTATTTTAGGCATAGGTGTCCTGCAAATAACCGTGTGAGCATGAAAAAAGTCTATTATTTTGACATTACAAACAGACACTCCAATTTTATTTATTGGTATAGATTACTCGGAACAAACAGACAGACAAACAAAAAATTTTTAATCTGTATTTTAGGCATAGGTGTCGTGCAAATAACCGTGTGAGCATGAAAAAAGCCTATTATTTTGACATTACAAACAGACACTCCAATTTTATTTATTGGTATAGATTACTCGGCACAAACAGACAGACAAACAAAAAATTTTTAATCTGTATTTTAGGCATAGGTGTCGTGCAAATAACCGTGTGAGCATGAAAAAAGCCTATTATTTTGACATTACAAACGGACACTCCAATTTTATTTATTGGTATAGATTACTCGGAACAAACAGACAGACAAACAAAAAATTTTTAATCTGTATTTTAGGCATAGGTGTCCTGCAAATAACCGTGTGAGCATGAAAAAAGTCTATTATTTTGACATTACAAACAGACACTCCAATTTTATTTATTGGTATAGATTACTCGGAACAAACAGACAGACAAACAAAAAATTTTTAATCTGTATTTTAGGCATAGGTGTCCTGCAAATAACCGTGTGAGCATGAAAAAAGTCTATTATTTTGACATTACAAACAGACACTCCAATTTTATTTATTGGTATAGATGTGTAATATTTGCTTAAACATCAGAAATCATTATAGTATAGTATGTTAGTAGTCCCTTTTCTTGAGTGGTCTATGGTCAGCGCTCACGTCATCCGTTCCGTCTGCAGTGACAAAAGGGCAGCGCGCGGCTCCATAACCCACTGAATACCCTCCTTCGTCATTGGGCCGACCACCGGTACCGAGTTCCTTGTCGCCCGTGGCCAGCCCGGTGGGATGTTAGTAGGTAGTGCCTAATAGGTCTTCTTAGAATAATAATATATAGAGTAACTTAGAACAATAATGCATAGAGTAACTTAGAATAATAATGTATAGAGGGTAAGTCCGCGCACAAAAAGTGAAGCATTTCAATTGGAGCCTAATGGAGCTTACGACGGACCGTTCAGTAGTGTACAAGGTCACTACAGTGACCTTGTGAGACAAGGTACTTTTTACACTTAAAAAATAAATAGATAATTATGACGGTTTGTGCATTCAAATGGTGTCAACACATTTGAAAAACATAAAAGGTTTTTAACATTACTTTTAAAAGTATCTCGACGATTTATGTTAATAAAAACAAAATTTAATTTCATAATTTGTTTAGTGGTGTACATGTGTAATCGCCTGAGCGCATTTGCTTCATGTTTTTGATCGCTCGAAGTAGCGACACTATCTATCCTTCTATACGTTACTATTGTAAGCCTTCTAAATATGATTGTCTTTAACATCATCTCGGCTCATATTCGTTCTACTACTGGGCCCTAGCTTCCTCTGCAATATGAAGGCAATTGACCTACTACATCACGGTGGTGGTGGGTGGCTTAGTGTGGATTGGTATAGGGTTATATTTAGAGTTTTCTTTGTCTTGCATAGATATCATCTGCATATTTTTTTTAAAGGCAACTGGAGCGTTGCCTTTAAAAAATCTGAGGAATCACTGAAGAAATAATCCTTATGTTGCGGGGGACTTTACAAACATAACTAACGTACACAAATTACAGCCAGACTCAGAACAACAATTTGTGGATCGCGCAGTATTGGCTTCGAACCTCCGATACCTGGCACTGTAGGTTAGTATCTTAATCACTAAGCCATCTGTACAGCTAATTATATCCCTTAGTCGACTTGTACGACAGATTCAAGCAAGAAATGTTGTGGTGAAATGTATTCTTACCTCGTCATCACACTGAAAGCAGGCAGATAGAGTACTCTGCTTGAACCAGGTACTACATTCGGTATTCAATCACATTTATAATTACTTGTTAAAGCATCCTGACTTATTTCATCCATATCGGAATGAAGGGAGAAACCCACTTCAAATAACTATCGCAAGCAGAGACTATTGGATAAGTATATTCAAGTACTTTATTTATTTATTTTTTTTTGGTGTGGGCCTCGGTCGGCGCGCTCCTCGCACCACTCCGTCCGGGGCGACAGAGGGGCGTAAGCACGCAACACCCGCAACCCACCCGAAAACCACGTCGCCTTCGTCGTTGGGCTGACCAGCGGAGCAGGGTTACTTGACATCAGTAGTCGGCCCGACGGAATACCCCCTATTGGGGTACCATCCCATCGACCGACGTCCCCCCATCGGGGAGGACGTTGGTCTTTCCTCACGCGGTCGGCCTCTCGGTGGGTGACGGACTAATCCCCGGTCACGTCACCCGCGGAGTATATTCAAGTACTATACGCAAGCGCTTTATGATCAGTGGATAGTCTAATTTGCAGAGGCAATGTTCGCTAGCTTAATAAAAAAGCTATTCAAAATCGCTTTATATTTATTACTAGATGACCCAATACATTCGCGTGGTGACGGAGTAATAATACAATTCACCACACCCTATTTTGCCTGTGGGTGTCGGTAAAGATGACTTAAAGGATGAAATATGCATGTAACATCTTTGCAAGAGAAGGAAAACTCGAAGGAAAACCCTATGCAACGTCTGATCAGCGTGGTATAGTAGGTCAATTTCCCTCCTATTATGGCGGCGAATCGAGCCCAACAGTGGGACTTATATGAGCTGAGATAACCCAACACACGCTGATCTGCTCAAATCTAAAAAAATAACACGTTTTCTCCTTGAAATCGTTTGCAGCGCCACTTACCGGGTCCAATTATTAATCTAAACCATTCTCGAACCCACTGGAATACACATAATAAAAAATCAAAATTGCTTCAGCCGTTTAGGAGTTCAGTCATAACACACCGACGGAAGAATATGTATACCACCAACCCTTACATTGCTCGTGGGTGTCGTAAAAGACGACTAATATTTTTACTTGGGCTGGATATCTGATGCTATATGGTCCACCCAGCAGGGTTGACATCACACAGGTGGCCGGTCATAAAAGTATTGTTAATAATTTAGCAATATCTCGACCCCAAGTAATTGATATAAGAGCAGCGTAATAATGATGATTTACAAAGTATTTTTTTAGATTGACTACGTTTATAGTTCGATATCCAACAAGCCCTTTTGGACTTTGCCGTTAGTAAATTCGCAGTAGCAATCAATACAGAGTGTGATGCTGTCTGTGTTAAGTAGGACCTACGTAATGTGCGATTTAATTGCATAGTGCAGTATTGTGCATAACTCAAAACATTAGTAGGCGATAGTCAGTATGCCACCGACGTCAAGGAATCGGCACCATTACGCCGCCCTTCCGTCGCTCTGAACGAATTGGGCCATGATGTCCCTACCATGGTGACCACACCATAGTCTGCTATAAAAAAGCGGTATCCCTCCGTCTAACCACTGGAGTCTTTAGATATATATTTAGTTTTTTCAACATTGTAAAGTCTTTATGTAATAATTTATTTCGTCTCAGCTCATAATGGTACCACTGCTGGGGTCGAACCTCCTCCCCAATAGGAGAGAAATTGACCTATCATACCATGCTGGTCAGACATGTTGGACATAAATATACATATTTAATCCCTTAGTCGTCTTTTGCGACATCCACGGGTAAGATAGGGAGTGGTGAATTGTCTTCTTATTCCGTTACCACACAGGAAAGTGTAATAATTTATAATCATGATATATTCGGTCTTCTAATAGTCGCTCACTTCCTTCCATTATGGTTGAAGGGACTGATGGCTGCTCTAGTGGTTAACTCGTGATCGAGTGTTGTTTGCGGGATCTGGTCCAGCCATAATGTTTTTCATTTAAAAATTATATTATATCATGTTTTAAAGGCTATCACACTGGAGCTGTTAATAGGCATGTTGTATGTAATTTTATTTAAAAGAAATTAGTGAATAAATAAAAAATAGATAAACCCGAAGCTCGCCGAGTTTCTTGCTAGATTTTCTCAGTGCAGTCGCGTTGGGATGCGGTGGTAATTTAAGGTACAATGTAAAAAATGACAATAGGTATGTAAGTTCCCTCGCGAGGTTTATGTGTGACAAATTATTTGAATAGAATAGATTGTTAAATTAATATTCTTTTTCTTGTCATTCCATATACGTGTCATTTGGTCACGACAGGAGGCTCTCGATCAGGGAAATTAGCCTACAAATACTGGCAAATCGGGCTGATAGGAGTAAATGTTATATTTGCCTTCCGTTTTATGATGGTATCTGTTCACAATTGGATTTTACGATATATCTTTTGGTCAAAGGTGGCCATTAACTCGTAAATCCGTTAATCGTAATTAACGAACTTAAAAATTTGATTAATGGATTAACTTTTAAGTTAACTTCAAAAGATGTTAACGCTCTTGTTAACTTCCGTTAAGTTGAACTTCCGTTAACTTTAGTCCGTTACATTAGTCGTTTGTTGACACGCTGTCATTTTGTTTGTTTAAATTACGCGCTACGCCACGCTCGTAAGTTTCACGACGCCTGCGTCGCCCAAGTCACCGGCGCGGCGGTGGATCGTGTCATAGAGGAGTTCCTCCCTCGCACGATCCGTCCCCCTCTGTCCATGACACAACTACCACACGGAAGGCGACGACCGCGTCCTAGTTCCTGACGCCGTCGAGCATCGTCCTAGCGATAGTCCGCAGTTTCAGGTCGGTACCATTGATTGCGAAGATTTCAAGGTGCTGCTCTGTCGACGCGGCACACGTGTGTGTACTATGCCGTGTCTTCATCGCAATGGTGGCAGGACGGTGTACTCTCCTTCCTCACGAAAGTGTGCAGATACTCGGCGAAGTTACCATGCCCTGTCAATATCTGCATCAGTCGGAAGGGAAGCATCCCGTGCCGCCAACACGATCACTGCATCAGCATAAGCTTCGATGGCCCGAGCATCGGATCCAGTCTCCTCCAACCAGACTACCCAACGGACAATGACATCACGGTGGACGTCGTCCCACCAGGCGGCCACCTCGCTAAACAAGACTAAACTGCTTGCCGCCGCGCGACGCGAAAAAAGAAACTGATACCGAGCTTATTCAATTGCTGTGAATTCATCCATTGTAGATTATGATAATAGCAGAAGTGACATGTTCTCACCTCCACCTGGTTATTACGTCAAAAAGCGTCGCAAAGCATTAGTGAATCTTTTGGTATCCCAGTTAGTGGCAGTGGCGTGTCGCAAGCTAGTGTGGACAGATGCATGCCAACATAATGCTGCTATATGCTGTAGAATTTATCTATTTTTCTCAACCTAAAAGCAGTGTAAATTTTAAATAGTTAACTTTTAACGGTAACTATAACTTGCGTTAAATTTTCGCATATTTAACGCTTTAACGATTATCGAAGTTAACATTTTAATTAACGATTAACGAAGTTAACTTTTTGATTAATGAGACGCACCTACGCTTTTGGTATCAGCTAAGAATTAACACGTTGATCGCCATGGGGAACACCATGTGGGCGACATTTTTATAATTTGTGACCCCCTTGGCGTTCAACGTGTTGATATTAGGATAAGAAATAGGATTAAAGAATTACTAAGGATAAGAGTCATAGGTTCCTTTATTTAACCGACGTCCTCCCCGTTACGTCGGTCGAGCAGAGGGAACTCCTCAGGGGGTATTCCGTCGGGACGATCACTGACGTCAAGTCACCTGCTCCGATGGTCGGCCCAACGACACTGAAATATATCCTACATTTATAACATTAATGTTCACTTTCCCGCCAAAATACCGGCAATTGACATACATATATAAAAAAAATATATAAAAACAAATAAGTGTTTTATTTATTGTAGTATAGGTAAGTACAATAGTAAGTACAATTACAATACAAATACATTTTAAAATATTTCATAGATATCACAAAACCTAACAATACATCGCCAATTTCTTAATAATAATTAATAAGTAACTAAAAATTATTTAATTTAAATATTTATCTAGTTATTGATAAAAATACGATATTATAACAGAATAATTACACAACAAAATAAATATTACCAAAATTCAAACAAAACGTAAAATTACGTTGAGCCATCATATTGTGTCATTATTGAAATAATTTATTAGTCTGTTAAACAAAATTAAAAAGTAATTTTGTTTAAGCTTTACTATAGGATATTTTTTTTAAGCTGAATGGGCGTTCAAAATGTGAAAATGTCAATTAGCTGCCTGGCGTAATTGCCAAAGGGCTAGACGGAGGCTTCGCACACTGAATAAAAAACCTTAAAATGGAAGAATATATCCAGAATTCCCAACAAGTTTTCTCTTATGTTTATAATTTGAGAAGAATTCTGTTTCGTTTCCAATTGATTGATTGATTTTTTATTGTGTAGTGTTGCCAAATCTAATGATTAACTTATCACATTTAGCGAGTCACAACAATAAGTAAAGTAGGTCTATTAAAATAATAATTTGTGAAAATATATAAAAATTTTATGGCATCAAAATCTTTTAAAGAAAACTTTGTATTATTTTGAATTTTAAATAAGAAAAATATAAACGTTAATCTTTAAGTACCTAAAATAATATTACTACCGCTTTCTTTCGAACGTTTTCGTTTATGATTAAATAGCTTTGCATCTTTATGTAAATTTACATTTTCATTTCATAAAACTTTAGGTTTTAAAGTGAAACTTTTATTAAATCGCCTCAAACTTTTTCGTCCATTTATTGCATGTCGCGTGACGGTCGGCCGCGGAGTAGAGGTAAAGTGAAAAGCGCTCGACAAATCAGCCGAGGCCAATATGGCGGCGCCTATGGTTCGCCTCAGCTGACCGTGTAGTGTATATGGGCGCATATCGCCCTCTATCGGCAATATTTGTAAATTGTTGATGTATGTGTTATCAATTATAGTTGTAAACGTGTTTGAAATATTTGCAACTAATATTTAAATAATTATTTGTAGTAACAACACTGCTATTTATCATGCTATGATATTTAAAAGACACTTTTTGAATGTATTTCTAGATATATTTGATTTAGTTGTTTAAATATTTATATAGTTGATTAAATTAAAATCGATTAGAATTAATGTAATTATTTGTAACCATATTTAGTTGTTTTTACACAATAAATATTGCAATTTATTTCTAGTTACAGCGCCGTCTGTTGAACAATATATGAGAACAATATTTCCTTTAATTACATTAATGTAAATTGTGTAAAATTGACTATTTGGAATTATGTTAAATGCATTAGAATATTTATCATTATTATTTAGCTATATGCCGATAGTTATTTAATAGTTGTTTTATTTGTTTGTTATAAAAAGTAATTGTAGTTGCTAAGACTAGACCGTTTCATTGTAAAGCGGAGGTTATAAAAACATTGTAAGATTAGAATAGAGGACAGTTTTACTTCACTCACTTCTCCGGCAAGAACTCCTAATAAATACAGTGATTACATACTCAGTATTTTACTATCATCGTCCAAATTCCTGGCGCAACGCCGACAGCAGCGGTGGGATCACAGCCCCAAAACTCTTCAAGATCTACGGATGACCTTCACTATGGAGCAAGTGATGGATCTTCTGACCTCCATTACAAAATACTGCTGCAACAACAGCTGCAAGAGCCGCATTTTCTACGGAGGCTACAATGTAACGGCGGCACCAAAATTTTTATCTACCGCCGTTCAACCCCGACGAGAGATCGCATCGATAATCATCGACATCGGGGAATTGGTGCGCAAATGTTAACGAGACTATAAAGCTTCAACATATAAGCCGCAAGAAGCAAGAATGGAAGCTATTCTTGAACTCAACGGTATGGCAGACACATGGGCGCTTCAATCAATTACATGTCAACAAGTGGAAGATGACGTCGTTAGAACCTTCGGCAAGGAGTTCAGGTATGCTGGCTACGTCCAGAGGTGGCGCAGCTGCATCTCTGAACAAGCTGACAGTTACGCAGACTACGCTACAATGGGCCGTTCTCTGTTCAAACGTTTGAGACGTGAAGCTACGGACTCCGAGGTGATCGACGCCTCAATAACGGGTAATTTATCTTGAATTAATAAGATCTGAGCTATTGCGAAACACTCCTAGATTTTGTCTAGGCTCGTGTTTGTTTTGTTAACTTTTCTTTAGACGAAAACTACCGTCTAACAGTAATTGTAACTGTCTGAAGGCGACGCCAGGGGTTTCACCGGTGTGCAGGCGGTGAAGAGTTATGTAATGACTATTGAGGCCAAAAAGTACTGATGTGTTGAGAGAAACTGGTTTATTTAGATAACTAGCAACCCACCCTCGCTTCGCCTCTGTTTTAGTCGTTTTACTCGTGTAGTTCCCGTTCCCGTGGGAATACCGGGCGTAAAATATAGCCTAATTTTCGCCCTGATATTGTAGCTATCCATTGGTGAAAGAATTTTTGAAATCGGTCCAGCCGTTTTGAAGATTACCCGGAACAAACAGACAGACAAATTTTTTAATCTGTATTTTGGGCATAGGTGTCGTGCAGGTGACCGCGTGAGCATGAAAAAAGGCATTTTGACATTACAGACACTCCATTTTTATTTATTGGTATAGATATTGACTAATAATAATAGTAAACAGCACGGGACATTTAAAAATGATAAGGCCCGTATTTGGCACCTTTCGTCACGTAAAAGGCGCTCAAGTCCAGGTGACGTGAGCGCGGCAGCGCGCGAGAACCTCTCCCTGCGCGACCAATTACCCCGCGCGCCAGTTACCCCGCGCGCACTTGCATAGCAACAATAGAATGCCTACTACATATTTACATTTATTAAATAGTTCTTATTTTGGATAATTCGCGTCGCTTACACTGTCTAGTAATTGTGTTAACTGTAATAACCTAGGACCTTTGTGATGCAAATAGAAGCGTCTACTTATCACGCTTGCAGAGTTCTCAATTTATAACTTTCATAATCCCTTTAATACGACGAAGTTTATAATACCGTTTTTGTTATAGAAAATACCATAGTGAAAATAATTATTTCCGTAAGCAAATTGATAAAATTTATGGTTAACTAACAATCGGACTATTTTTACTTCTAGAGATCGCATTATCACAAGGTAAAGTTTTGAATAGTAATAATATATTCCATACTGGTGTTGATTGTTCTCTGATCCGAAATAAGTTTACTGGTTCGATTCCGGCCAAACACCAGATCGTTGATGTTACTTGTATTACAACCAAAGTTAGTTTCCATGACGTGTCGAGGTAGAATTGGTTATGACATTATTAGTGCTGTTTGGTATTACCGTAAGTCTTAAAGAGGGTATAATATAGAAAACTGTAACTGCTGATAAATGAACCCTCCATGCTATCTATAACTTTGATTTTAACTTCAATCTAAACGACTCAATATTGTTTTAAGTTACATGATGTTCTCAAGCTTTAAATCTAGTTTCCTACTCTGCAACTGTGTATCGCAAATAAAGACCAGTGCGTTAACAATAAAACTAAAAGGCTGATTAAATAGTTCAACGCAGACCCTATCTATATCACCTCTATAACGCTATGAAAATGAGATAAGCTGTCTTCACTTTAAATATCACTAAATGTTCAAAAGTCCCCGTGTAGTTCAGTATGCGAACCGTGTGCGTTGAAATAAATACCGCTCGTGAGCTGAAGACGCTAGACTTCGTTTGAAGCTATTAAGCATTTTCGTCACTTAGGTGGTCAATTATTTAAAGTGGTAACTGATTATGTTGTAACTGAAATCCACTTTAAGGTTTCAAGGCAAGGCAGAAAGAGCACACTCCAGGAGTGCATAACTGGTAGCATTTCTTTAAAATTTTAGTTTAAAGTAGAATATCGAAAGGGTGACTGCTTGGTTAATACAGATTATAGTCTTAATCTGTGTTAAGTAAACCATATGCTCTAAAACGAAGTAATTGTTTATGTCGTCGTAAATTCATCCACTCTTGACCATACTTGGCTTCATGTAGGGCAGAAGAGTGATCCTTCAATAAAGGAGATTGACTCTGACAGTAGTCTATACTTTATGTCATTTAACAAGATATTGCTGCTGAGCCATAATGTTCAAATAGTATCGTTTCACGTAATTACCGTTAGAAACTCGTGTTACGATCACACTGCACTGCACAGATGACGTAGTGGTTAAGATATCGTGCCAGTGTCGCGGATTCGAATCCCGCGCAGGACAACTCTGTGCGATCCATACATTTTTGTTCTGAATTTGGATCTAATTTGTTTCCATTATTAATGTGTTTATTACCTCCACCGCAATATAAGGACTATTGCGAGACTACCACAACTTTTGTTGCGAAAAGGTACTGGCTAAAATCGGCGAACAATATTGGTACCCGAATATGTTCGAAAATTTGTGAAGAATTGTGTTGGCTAACATTCGTAAAGCCGAAATCGGGCGTAAAACAATCTACTTCCAATCTATAAAATTGCAATATAATTTTTCATACCGTGTTCGCTGACATTACAGGCTACATTCATGGCGGACGTCATCAGCCAGAATACGCATTTGTCTTTATAGTAGTTTACACTAAAGACGTCACAATCGGCTATGAGGTCTTTTGTGAAGTTGTAACTATATTTGGAACTCGTTTCTTCTTATAATAATGAATAAATACGGTATGGAATATACCTTGTGGCTAAGGGAACTAGTAGAGCAAATGGTTAAGTGGGACTAGTTGTGAAAATTATCAAAGATATTAATGTCTGTACTTGAGCTTGATAAACCATGCCACAGTGCTATTTGCGATTTCCAGTTGGCTATAAACTGCAATATTACTGGGAGTATTGTTTGGCAAAATATTGACCGCCGCTTATTAAGATTTTGCAGGTAAATTACGACGAACGAACAAAAGATTTAACGTCTGTACGATGAGGATGGACGAGCGGTCTTTTCCGAGTTAATTGATTTGACAAAGATAGAGCCAAAATAAATGTATTTTTGGCAATTTTGTTCTCGTGCATCGTCACCGACGCACTCTCTTCGAGGGTCTCATGGCACTTTAGGAGGTATTGCCTAATGACCGATACATGTTGAAGCATAATTATCTCCGGATGTGATGTAAGTATCGCTAGCCATGACTTTTATGACCAGCGCCTGTTGCAGACTGTTTTTTTTTTTTTTTTTGATCACAGCAAAGCCGTATGGGCGGGTGAATATTAATTTTGAAACAAATGCTTTTTATTTTTCCTATCCAAACCATCCTTCCTAAAGCGCTGGCTGGCCACCATGCGTATCCTTAAACCTGGTCTTGTTGGCTAGATCCCAGGATGGGTGATGCCTTATGGTTGGCTAGATCCCGTATGGGTGATGCCTTATGGTTGGCTAGATCCCGTGGTGGTGATGCCTTATGGTTGGCTAGATCCCAGTATGGGTGATGCCTTATGGTTGGCTAGATCCCGTGGTGGTGATGCCTTATGGTTGGCTAGATCCCGTGGTGGTGATGCCTTATGGTTGGCTAGATCCCGTGGTGGTGATGCCTTATGGTTGGCTAGATCCCAGGATGGGTGATGCCTTGTGGTTGGCTAGATCCCTTGGTGGGTGACGCCTTAACAGCGCAAGGGACGCGCTGGAGTCAGTATGGCCGTATGGGCGCATATCGCCCTCTATCGGCAATATTTGTAAATTGTTGATGTATGTGTTATCAATTATAGTTGTAAACGTGTTTACAACTAATATTTAAATAATTATTTGTAGTAACAACACTGCTATTTATCATGCTATGATATTTAAAAGACACTTTTTGAATGTATTTCTAGATATATTTGATTTAGTTGTTTAAATATTTATATAGTTGATTAAATTAAAATCGATTAGATTAATGTAATTATTTGTAACCATATTTAGTTGTTTTTACACAATAAATATTGCAATTTATTTCTAGTTACAGCGCCGTCTGTTGAACAATATATGAGAACAATATTTCCTTTAATTACATTAATGTAAATTGTGTAATTTGACTATTTGGAATTATGTTAAATGCATTAGAATATTTATCATTATTATTTAGCTATATGCCGAAAGTTATTTAATAGTTGTTTTATTTGTGTGTTATAAAAAGTAATTGTAGTTGCTAAGACTAGACCGTTTCATTGTAAAGCGGAGGTTATAAAAACATTGTAAGATTAGAATAGAGGACAGTTTTACTTCACTCACTTCTCCGGCAAGAACTCCTAATAAATACAGTGATTACATACTCAGTATTTTACTATCATCGTCCAAATTCCTGGCGCAACGCCGACATGTACCTATAGACTATAACTCATTTGTGTCAGTGCTCCACGCTATTTGTTTGTTTTTATCAGTATTTAATCTTGCTATTTTTTGTAATGCGAAAAATAGTTTCACTTTTACCGTGGTTTCATAAAACCACACAATCAATTTTTTAGTAAGAGGAGTTTAGTAAGATCCCCATTCTTTTTTGTATCAAGGCCATTAATTATTTAGTTACGCTTCCGGTACTTCTAGCGTTATGTTCTTAGTTTTAATTTTTTAAATTTTTGCATTGGATTTGTTTTATGCAGTACTTTTTATAATAATAATCACATAAACATTGTGTTAAATATCTTTTATGCTAATAACAGCATAAGCTAGAAACTTCTGTTTGCACTAAATTGAACGCAAGTTCTCTTTATTAATGTAATTAATTTATCATATCATGATTTCTTATTTTTAATATACAATTTAGTAAATTCTTATTTGTAAATGCAATATAATGAATCGTATAACTACGTAGGGTGAAACAGCCACTACGTCCCAATATGTGTATATAATCTGATTTACATTTCTTCGTTATTGCCTTGGCAATCCGTTGTTGTCAGTGTCGAGTTACGATTTTCTTCACAAATTATGTGTTTCTCCAAATCTTTAGATTCTTTATTTTAGTCATTGTCCGTCAGTGAGTAAAATTGTCATCTTCGACAAAGGAAGCACACAATTAATGGTATCTTTTGTGAATTTTGGTGGCAAACAAAAACATTTGTATAGCACTTTTTATATCGTATTCACTACACTACAGCAGTTTTTACGCAACATATTACAAAGATAATTTATATAAAATGTTAAGGCACTAAAATATTGAATATAAAATACAAGACCGTCATGTGACAGTTTCACGTTCCCGCTAAAAATAATAGTTTCCATTTAAATAACTTTCTTGTTTCTTAAATTGTGGTAGTTTCAATTATATTAATACAATATTATACGGCGTAAAATATGAGATTCTTGTATTCTATATTTTAACTAACACGCTGCTGCCAAAATAAAACGAAAGACCATTTCTTGTCTAGAAACGGTCTTAACATAATTTGTACTAAAAGTTGATTCTGCGAAATATATCAGTTTTTATTTTATAACCTTTATAAAACACTTAGAATAATAACGTATAGAAGGTAAGTTGGCGCACAAAAAGTGAAGCATTTCAATTGGAGCCTATTGGAACTTACGCCGGAACCGTTTCGTAATACACAAGGTCACTGTACTGCACGTACGTACGCAACTCTTAAAAAAATAAATAGGTAATTATGACGGTTTGTGCATTCAAAAGGTATCATAACACATTTGAAAAACATAAAAAGGTTTTTAACATTACTTTTAATAGTATTTCGACGACTGATGTTAATAAAAACAAAATTTGATTTCATAATTTGTGTAGTGGTATGCGTGTGTACGTGCGTAATTGTCTGCGCACATGTAGTATTTTTAGACTCATGTTTCCAACGTTCGAAATACTGACATTATCCTTCCATACGTTATTATTCTAAAATAAAATAATAGTTTGCCAATCTCTTAATATCTTTTTATTCAAATACATTGTATAATAATTGCGTTAATCATGTAAAATTTTATATAATTAATAAATTATTAATAATCATAAACATTTTGTTTTACCCATGGCAAGAGTTTGGCAATATCAGTGAATACTACGTAGTGTGATGGATCGCATATGATTTTATTCTGCCGTGATACCGACAAAGATACTAGACCTCGAAGATACCATATCCCGTTACTTTGGAACATCATACCGCCTCCGCTGTCACCGTTACATACTGATGTACCTGTAAAATACCAGTTAGTATTATTTATAGGTCAGATATTTCTCTAATATGGAAAGGAAATCGGTCTTCTACAACACTGCCCAGAGATTGAGAGGCTACGAATATACTAATATTGCTCGTCTTCGTCAAAGGATGATAAAGAGCTTTAGATAGACCAGAGCTAGCTCTATCTGATGCCATCTGGTCAACAACTACATACCCATGGAGCGTTGACGTTAGGCAGACGTTCGGTCATAAAGCTATTGGCAATAACTTTTGTAATATGTACTGTACAAAAGTACATATTGAGTATGTAATTACGACAAGAGCAGGGTGATGACAATTCTGAATGCAGGTAATTATAAATATTTAGGGGTGTTTATTTTTTTTTAAGTTATGTGATCTACCGTTTGGTGACGGAGTAAGAATACAATTTATCACTCGAAAACTCGAAATAAACCCTATACAAACACGTCTGACAAGCGTGGTATAGTAGGTCCTCCTATTGTTTTTTTTCTTGGGGTGGGTTATGGTAAGCGCACCCGTCACCTGGCTCCGTCCGGGGCGAAATAAGGACGGCGCGCGATCCCATAACCCACCGTAGCACGACGCCTTCATCGTTAGGCCGACCACCGGTACCGAGTGCCTTGTCCTCCGTAGTCTGCCCGACAAGTCCTCCTATTGTGGAGGAGGCTCGAGCCCAGCAGTGGGGCGTATATGAGCTGTGATGTGACCTATCTGTCTCTTAAACTTCTATAATAACCGAGAAAAGAGAATGTAATAATGACACAATATTTTTAGTCAATTTAAGGAAAGAAAATAAAGAGAACAAAGATTAAATGCTTTGTTACATTTTATGCAATTCTTTTCAATGGTGTTGTAACTTTGTATGTGGCATATATACTTGTAACTTATAATTACTTATGTAAAAAACAGCTAAAGATGATGTAAGCAGGTGGCAAATAAAGTAAAAACGCCAGCAGAATCACTCTAAGAAAATTGTAAAACCTGTACAATGGACTTATACCTTCATTGAAGAATTTGACTTACTATACCACGTAGGAAGTCTGTGTTGGCATAGGGGTTTTATTTAGCATCCGGGCCCATATGAGGTACTTGGGCCTGGTGCTCGACGGGCGATGGTGGTTCCGGGAGCATTTCCGCAGGCTCGCTCCGCGGCTCGTCGGCGCGGCGTCCGCCCTATCGTGGCTTATGCCGAACGTGGGCGGACCGAGCGCTGCGTGCCGACGGCTGTACGCGGGGGTCATCCGGTCGATGGCCCTGTACGGTGCACCGGTGTGGGCGGGGTCCATGACCGCCCGACTTAGGGCCCTTCTGTGGCGACCACAGAGGGTCACGGCGGTCAGGGCCATCCGCGGATACCGCACGGTGGCGACGGAAGCAGCGTGCCTATTGGCCGGGACTCCGCCGTGGGACCTGGAGGCGGAGATGCTCGCCGAACTATATCGGCGGGTGACGGGGGTGCGAGCGGAGGGCGGTGTGGTCTCGTTAAGGGATCTCACCGCCTGGCGCGTCGACGCCCGCCGCGACGTCATCGCCCGTTGGGCAGTCCGGCTGGAGAGGCCTCGGTTCGGGGTGCGAACCGTGGAGGCCTTCCGGCCGGTGCTGATGCAGTGGTTGGAGAGGCGGCACGGGGTGCTCTCCTTCCGACTGGTGCAGGTTTTGACGGGGCATGGGTGCTTCGCCAAATACCTGCACAAGGTCGTTAGGAGGGAGAGTGCACCGTCCTGCCACCACTGCGATTGCGACGAGGACACGGCGCGCCATACGCTCGAGGCCTGCGGGGCTTGGGCAGTGCAGCGCTGTGAACTCATCGCAATCATCGGTACGGACCTGACGCTGCCGGCTATCGCTAGGGCGATGGTCGACAGCGTCGGGAATTGGGACGCGGTCGCAGCCTTCTGCGAGACAGTGATCTCGCGGAAGGAGGCGGCGGATCGCCTGCGTGAGGAGCGCAGCCTCGATGAGGAGATCCGCCGCCGGCGACTGGGGCGGCGCAGGCGCAACTATCTGCGCCTCATGCCGCCCTAACCGAGGCCGCGGGTGACGTGACCGGGGATTAGTCCGTCACCCGCCGAGAGGCCGACCGCGTGAGGAAAGACCGACGTCCTCCCCGAGGGGGGGACGTCGGTCGATGGGAGGGTACCCCAATTAGGGGTATTCCGTCGGGCCGACCACTGACGACAAGTTAACGCTGCTCCAGTGGTCGGCCCAACGACGAAGGCGACGTGGTTTTCGGGTGGGTCGCGGGAGTTGCGTGCTTAAGCCCCTCTGTCGCCCCGGACGGAGTGATGCGGAGGCGCGCCGACCGCGACCCACCCACAAAAAAAAAAAGAAGGGGGTTTATTTCCAATTATTCAACTCTTGCATCGATGATACCTATCTGCATATTATTCGTCGTCCCACGGAGAAGAGAGGGAATGGTGAATTATGTTCTTACTCTCATCACACCGAAAACATAGTAGGGGTTCAGTACTGAGTGATAGTTTTGATCTATTATTTGTCTCGAACGGGTATTTAGATAGAACTTGGGATCATCTGGTAATTATTCGGTAATCTTCAGCGATACTTTTGACAATTAGAGTAGTTAATATTTCGTAACCCGTATACAAAGTACTGTGAGCAGACTTGCATCCTGCGGAGAGGTTTGCCTCGCTACGGCGATCGGCGTCCCAGTAGGGAACGTCGACGGGAGAGGGTACTCCGTCGAGGTCCGTCGAGGGTAGTCCGTCGGGTCGACCACTGAAGTCAAGGAACTCTACAGCGGTGGTCGGAGGCTACGTGCGATATGGGTGGGTCGCGGGTGTGCGTGCTTACGCTCCTCTGTCCCCCGGACGGAGCCGGGCGAGGAGTGCGCCGACCGTAACTCACCCACAAAAAAAGAAGACTTGCACCCTGTAGCATTATTTTAATGATAATGATTAATTGTGACGAGTAACCAATTAATGAGTAATTAATGGTGTTAAGTATGAAATATGATTTTAAAGTATGGTGGTCGTGCGATTAAAAAGCTTTTTTAAATTTCATCATCATATACGTCTTAATGCTGAGCTGGAATCTCGATCACAACGGTAGTGAAATTGGTATAGTAGTCAGGCGGGTTAGTTATTTATTCAAAGTTTTCCTTCCTTTACGAATAGAATATCTATTATTCTATTATAAAAACTAGCATCATCATCATCGCAGCCCACATAAGTCCCACTGTTGGGTTCGGGCCTCCTCCACAATGGGAGAGAATTTAACCTACTATACCGTGCTGGTCAGACATGTTGGTACAGGGTTTCAATTCGAATTTTCTTTCTCTTGCACAGATCTTATGTGAATATTATTAGGCGTCCCTTAGTTATCTTTTACGACATCCACGGGCAAAATAGGGAGTGGTGAAATATATTCTTAATTCGTCACCACACGGAAAGCTAGCATCACTTTTATGTATTAAATTGTATGTTATGTATTTAATTGTATTAAATTAAGCAAATCTGTTAATTTGGTTACAGATTCGTTATTGACCCAATTTTTTGATTTATTTAGTGTAAAGTTTATTAATATATTTTTTAATACAACGAAATATGGGCGACTTGTTAGAATCAATGATTTATAAAATAATATTAGTCGTGATTGCCTAATTGAGAGAACACAAGGTGCATGTATGGTTATTATATTGTATTTTGCATTGATTATTCTAAAATAAAATAATACATGAAAGAAATAATATTAAATTGAAGCAGGGTAGGCGTGTTATAAAGACACACGGCAGAAGTGAAACTTTTGTGTTCGATATTCGAGTTCTTTGATATCTGAAAGCAATCGAGACGCTGTTTGCACTCTACCCGAGACAGTGTTTACCCCACCACTTTTTGACACACAAAAAAGGTTGTCGATCATAATCACAAAGCCTTTCCATAAATACTTCCACGTTAAAATTAATTCAAAACAAATTTCTGTGCTCCGGATTTTGTAATTTAAAAAGTACTACAGAATATTGTTAATAAATTGTGTAAGTAATAAATGTAAGTAACAGTGCTAGTTATCCATTACCTAGTTAGGTTTATATAAAAAAAAATATACTGAACATACTTTGCTTAATACCGGTTTGTTCGTTGTAGACTTCTGGAAATTAAGGTTACTTTTAGAATAATAGCGTATAGAAGGGTAGTGTCGGTACTTAAGCGATCAAAAACGTGAAACCAAATATACTACATGCGTGCAAGCGATTACACACGTACACCACTATACAATAAAGTTGCCTTGTACGCAGTGACCTTGTACACTACGTCACGATCCGGCGTAGGGAGCCATTTCTGGCTCCAATTAAAATGCCTCAAATTTTATGCGCGAATTGAGCTTCTACGAGTTCTAATGTGATTTTATTCTTTCTGTTATTCTAGACTAGCAACCCGCCCTCGCTTCGCTTCGGTTTCAGTCGCCTTACTCGCGTAGTTCCCGTTCCCATGGTTATACTGGGATAAAATATAGCCTATGTTACTCAGGGATACTGTAACATTCTAATGGTGAAAAAATTATTGAAATCCGTCCAGGAGTTTTTGAATTTATTCGTAAGGAACGTTTCCTCTTTATAATATTAGTGTAGATTACACCCTTAGAGGGTGAAAATTAAAAAATGCTGAAACACGTGTTTCTTTATTTTTAGTAATGAGTATTTTTGGGGAATTTGAAGAAAATCGATGTAGATTTTTTTTCTCCTTATACAAATTTGTTACTGTGGTTTACCCCTAGGGATTGAATTTCAAAAAACCCTTTCTTAGTAGGTTTCTACGTCACGCAAAGAAACTAATGTCAAAATTTCATGTTTCTGGCTTCAGTAGATTCGGCTCTGTGATAAGTCAGTAAACTGACATCTTTCTACCTATTTTACACTCTTAGTGGATGAAAATGGACAAACGCTGAAACACATGTTTATTTATTTTTATTAAAGAGTATTTGTGCTTAATTTGAAGACAGTAGCTAAAGATTTTTTTTTCTTTCCATACAAACTTTACCGTTGCGTTTCACCCCTTTAGGGGTGGAATTTCAAAAAATTTTTTCTTAGAGGGCGCCTACGTCATAAAATGAAACTATGGTCCAAATTTCATTTTTCTAGCTTCAGTAGATTCGGCTCACCCTGTTCCTTAAATTGTATATTATTGTTGACACCCCCGCCATACCCCTTGCAGGTGGAATTTCGTAAAATCCGTTCTTAGCTGACCTACACTCAGTGAAAGGAATATTCCTGTCAAATTTCAAGTCTGTACGCCTTATGGTTCCAGAGATATGGTGATGAGTCAATATATCGCTCGCCAAACGCGCCTCTCCTATATATATTATATAAATTACAGGCACGTAATTATAATTTAAGTAGTTATGTTGACAGCCCTATGTAGAAATTTACGGCTTGTTAATTTTTTTCTGGTTTTTTTACCAACTAATTAATAATCTAAGTACCATCGTGTGAAATCTTGGACCAAGATATAATGTAAAGAGCTTTGATTAGATCAGTTCCATTATCAATTTACAAATGGGTTTTTGAACAATCTGTCAACTCATCTAGGCAATTGCTTTCATCTACGAAATGATAAATAAATATCTATAGGTAGATATGCATATTTAATGTGTTTTACAGCTATTTGATGGATTAGAGCTGATTTCAAAGGTAATGTGGTCGTTGAATCTGAATTCTGCTTATGCTAAACTCCCAAGGGCCATTAATGGTATCGGTACACAAGTATGAATATAATTTACGAGGTTAGAGAAAGAATATAAGTAATACTTAATGTATCCTACAAACAGTTATATTTTACATGGTTTGAATTGTACTACGTCTATTAAAATTAAATTATAGGTAACTAGCTTCATCCCGCGAATTCGTCCGCGTGGAATAGTTACTTTGGGCTAACGCTAACTTTAACCTGCGATTTTGTTTATGTAGCAGGTGAAAATATCTATATCTATACCAATAAATAAAATTGGAGTGTCTGTTTGTAATGTCAAAATAACAGACTTTTTTTTTTCATGTTCACACGGTTTTTTGCACTATACCTATGCCTAAAATGCACTTTATATTTTTTTTTTGTTTGTCTGACTGTCTGTTTGTTCCGGGTAATCTTCAAAACGGCTGGACCGATTTCAAAAGTTCTTTCACCAATGGAAAGCTATTATAGCTTTCCATTGGTGAAAGAACTATGGTATTATTATCAGAGAGTAAACTAGGCTATATTTTATCCTGGTATTCCCACCGGAACGGGAACTACGCAGAAAAGACGAGTGAAACCGAGGCGAAGCGAGGGCGGGTTACTAGTTTTTAAATAATACGATTCTGGCACACACGATTTTTGCGAAACTTTAACCGTTTATTCAGCGCAAAAACAAATCGATTTTGAAACATTCTTCATCGATGCGCCGCTCCTATTAGTCTTAGCGCGATCATATATAGCCTTCCTCGATAAATAACTAACTAATATCTAACACTGAAAGAATTTTTCAAATCAGATCAGTAGTTACCGAGATTAGCGCGTTCAAACAAACAAACTTTTCAGGTTTATATATTAGTATAGATTATCTTATTATTAATCTCCGTGTGATGACGGAGTAAGAATACAATTCGTCACCCCTTGTCTTGCCTATTGGTGTCGTAAAAGATGACTAAGGGATAATAAGCAGATAATATCCATGTAAGAGAAAGAAAACTTGAAATAAAATACATCAACACCTCTAACAAACTTGATATATAAGATCTATTACCCTTCCATTTTGGAGGAGGCTCATGCCCAGCAGTGGGACGTATATGAGCCGAGATGATGAGGAATAATCATGTCAGTATAATCTCGATTTAAGACTTGAAATGTTATCTATACTAAAATGAAACGATAATTAGCTAGCTTTTGTTTGCGTCTGATGCCGCCCTAGCAGGCAATTTAGTCCGTTACCCGCCAAGATGCCGACCTCGCGACGGCAACCGACGTCCCGTGAAGGGGACGTCGATGGGAGAGGGTACTCCCTCGAGGTATTCCGTCGGGCCGACCACTGAAGTCAAGGAACTCTGCACCGGTGGTCGGCCCAACGTCGCCCCTCTGTCTAATTGCAAACTTGCAAAGCGTAAAAGATAAGATAAAGATTCGCGTAGTCAGAGGTTGAACTTACTTAAAATGTGGAAACCTGTTCTAACTGCTTGTTAAAGCCATTGCTAGAGTAGTGTTCCGCGGAAACTAGGGGTCCTATAGAATAGTCATCAGGGGTCACAAAATGTATGATGAGAATTCATTATTATTATGTAAGTATGTAGGTAAATAGCAAGAATTCAGTTCTGACCGTGGCACAACAGCTCACGTAGCCAGTGACAATGCGCGACGTTACGCGGCGCACTTGGACCCTCTTACGAAATCCGGTCGGATATATTATGATTTGATACGGGGTTACATAAAATAAAAGGTTGGTTGGTGTTCTGTTTGTTATCTTTAAAGTTTAGGAACCCCTGACCATGAGATTAAATCACTTGGATTTTGGGAGTATTATTATTGCTATGAAAAAATCCTTACCATCTCGAGAACCAGCGCAGTAAGTGTATGAAGAGGTGAATCGTACAAAGAACTCGTTGTAAGATCTCAAGCACGTCTCTTGATCGACAACGGGCATTTCAACCATGGTTAGTTCTTCATTCGCCATACCTCTGTCGTCGAAGCCCCAACCTACCACCTGTCAATGGCAAATATTGGATATAGAATATCAAACGTATATATCTATTATATCAAATACCCGCAGTTTCACCTGCGTAGTTCCCATTCTCGTGTGAATATATAGACGTGGGAATACCGGGCAAAATTTAGTTACGCCTTATATAGACAGCTATCTGGTAGTAAATTATTATCAAAACTGACCCAGCCGTGTTGAAGATGGACCGGAACAAATAGATAGATAAATAAAAATACTGAAACTAGTTTTTAGGCATAGGTATCGTGTAAATAACCAATGTGGGCGTTATTTGTTTGTATAAATTAAAATTAGATGTTTGATATTCTACTAGAATATACTTGTAGATATGCAACGTTATTTCTGAAGGAGTTGTGCTTTGCCGATGGCGTTGCCGCTTATTTCTAGCGCCATCTAGCGGAGTTCGAAAATACCAGGCCAGTCGATGAGTTGGTACCGAATGAAGAGTTCGTAAATATAGTCAAGTGGATGTGGATGTGTGAAGAACGGGTGTAACCGACATAACCCGCAGAATTAGCACGTTGAAATGCCAATGGGCAGGCCACATCGCTCGTCGAACCGACAACCGTTGGGGAAGAAAGGTTCTTGACTGGCGACCATGAATCGGACGGCGCAGCGTAGGACGACCCCACTAGGTGGACTGACGACATTCTCAAAGTCGCAGGGAACCGTTGGATGCAAGGGGCGCAGGACCGTTTCGAGTGGCATTCTCGTGGGGAGGCCTATGTCCAGCAGTGGACGTCTGTAGGCAGATGGATGGATGTATGGATGGATGATGATTAAAATTCACTATACTACACTTTTACACAATTGCATAGTTAATGGTCAAACGATATATTATTGTGTTATTACCAACTCAAAATTATATGACCTAAAGTGAAGATCTTTTTTGTAGTGAAACTTCTTTGCGCGCATGAGGGTAAAATTTTTACGGATGAAATGCAATTTAGTGACACAAAATTTGTGGGACGTTTTTGTCCAAGAAGAGGGAGAGAGCGATTGAGACCGATTGAGAGAGTGAGAAAAGGCGAACATAGCACTAATTTAATAATTAAATTCAAATAGACAGTTGAATTGAGATTTGTCAATGAATGAAAAATGTGAATCGATTCGTGAGATTATTAATCGATTATTTTTTTGTAAAAATCGATTATCGAAATAATAAAAAAATCTATTTTTTATATTAAAATTAATCGATTATTTTAGTATTTACTTTTTGTTTAAAATAAAATCACTGGCAGATTTCCTAAAAAAAGAGGTCATCACGATACTGCGTGCAGTAGAAAATAAAGCTCACAATTCCTAAAAAACAAAGTCATCATAATCCTGTTGGGATAAATAATTGATTATTTTATAAGCGATTTATTTTAAAGAAAACAAAATCTTGATGCTTGCCCGGGGCCCCTAGTCGATGCGGATGCCCTAGGCAGTTGCCTAATCCGCGTTATGGATAATCCGGCCCTGCGTATAAATAGCTGTGACGATAATGATGATTATGAAATTGTTGCCTGATTTGATAGCATTCCATCAAAATATTCTTAATAGAGCTTCCATTTCCATATCCAAAATATACGTATGCCTTTTCAGTAATGTAGACTTGAAACTCAAATAAATTTTATTTTAAGACTAGAATATTGTAATTGTAACTATAATAAAGATCATAAAAATACCCATATAATACTTACAGAACCTTTTTTACCGATGACATTCTGCAAGTCGATCTCGCTCTCCGGCCAAAGGCAGGCGGGTCTCACCCAGTCGGAATAATCCACAGGCTCTCGAAGCTCAAGAATTGCTAGATCATATTTTAATGTGAAGCCATTGTATTCTGGGTATACTATTATGTTGTGAACCTGGAAATTAAGTAAGCATATGTGTGAGACCTGGATCTAAAGCTAGAAATATATTCTAGCACAGCAGATTATTACAGTTTTTCTGTTGTCAAAATTCAGCATTGAGCTTATGCATGTACTTAGTAGACGGTGACAAACTTGCATCCTGTTATTACCTAAAAATTATGTAATAAATAACATACTTTTTTATGAACAAGTGCGAACACAGCTTGAGTTGGATTTATTACTGAAGCTGATGCCGTCCTAACCGAGGTAAGTACCGAAATGGACAGTCTGCCGGGTGAGCCGACAGTCTTTTTTTTTTGGTGTGGGATATGGTCAGCGCAACCGCCGTCCGTCTCCGTCCGGGGCGAAAGAGGGGCTCATAACCCATCGCAGCTTGTCGTCTTCGTCGTTGGGCCGACCACTGGTACCGAGTTTCTTGTCCTCCGTGGTCGGCCCGAGAACCGATAAAGTCGGCAAAGTATGTTCGGGTGGTGTGCGACCAAGCTATACGTACAATTGAAGACTAACGTTTTCAGGTGTAATGGATGAAACATGCTATGGTGTCGGTGGTTGGTAAATCTGTGACGGTGGTACCGAGTAAAACAGTTTCTCAGAGCACTTCCTATGGTCCATCAGAATATCAGCGGTGTAGTATCATATTTACTATACCATAAGCTGAGATGGGTACCATATTTTGGCCTCACATATTTCAACTCCTTGTTTTTAGTTAGTAGTTCTTGTTTCTATCGTTGTTGTCTATATTGTGTGAGGTTTACAAAATAAAATTTCTTTCTTTCTTTCTTTCTATGAAAGAGCCGGTAGAACACACAGAGTGACTTAGTCTTGTCGCCGCACCAGTGACTCCAATCTGTCCATATTCAATATTCGAACCACTATATTAAAATGCCTACCGTCCCTGTAGTCCGCTTAAAAGGCGAAGAGAGGTCCTAGGACATGTAATAATTTCCCATAACGCCTAGCCGTTACGCCTTCCCATAACGGCTACCATATGATGATGGAGTAAGAATACAATTAACCAACTATCTTACACTTGGATCCCATAAAGGGATTAAATATGCACATAAAACTGCAAGAGAAGAAAAATTCGAAATAAAAACCTATGCCAACCCTTTTGACCATCGTGGTATTTTAAGTTCATTTTTCTCCTATTAGGGAGAAGGCTAGAGTCCAGTAGTGAGACGTATATGAGCTGTGATGATGATGGACGACTGACTATCATCGCTGGGGAGCGGTGTGTTTAGTCCGGTCCACCAACAAAAAAAATTAAACATAAAATAGTTTCGCGCATTTAAAATATACGTAAAGGATCTGTGTTTATTTACTTTTTTTTAGGGAAACTCACTAGGGTAGGGTAAGTGTGGGTAGGACCAGCCTACCCACACTTCTTTCCTGAGTATCTGAGCTGAATGTTCAGAGAGTGTTTGTATTTTCAGTGCTACAATACTGATAAAAAGAAGTTAGTACTTATGAATAGGTACAGCATATACTCAATTATAATTAAATACTTTTAAATAAAGATTAACTTGTCTATTAGTCCTTTAGTGTATCTATGAATAATCAAAAATGAACGTTGCGACAAGATGGTATATTTAGCTACATTTCATCAAACTTGTCAATTTAATTAATTAGAAACTAGAATGACGATTACTTGATTTCCCAGAAAATCAGCACAAAGGAATACCGCAATCGATCAGGCTTGTAAATGAGAAATGGACATGACTAAACAAGCAAAGTTCTAACAATCAGTTAATTAAACTTGTCGGCTTCTGATCCCGTTCGGATATTCAACGCCCGCTTCGACAAAGGATGGCAATCCATTTTAACGCAAATCTGATCGAAGAGCCTTCGATTGTTTTCCAATATACCTATATGCGGTCAACATGAAAATATGAATGGACAGGGACTGTTTTTGATCGGTTATTAATGAAGGAAATTGTTTATTTTTTACCAAATTAGTTGAATTAACAGCTTTATTGGGGATATGTGTATGTGTATAATGACCGCTTAGAGTTCTCCGATTTGAATTCTGGGTTGAATAAAAAGCATTACTAGGTTTTACCTTGACGTGGTATCAAATCTAATATGAATTTCATCGTATCAGTGTTATATCTACCGTGGCGAAGATAAATACAATAAGGTATTTAACTTATTTTTTAACTTTTAGAAATTATACCTAAATTCCAAGACGTGGTGTGGTGACTGAGTAAAAATACACTCGCGTGCAAGTAAGTCGACTCAAGCGTCAAGTGCGCATAAAAAGTGATTTAGCTTAACAATGACTCATTTTACCTCTTTATAATGTTTTACATATTTAAAGCCTAGGATTTGAGCTTTAAAATGGTAGCATTATTTCAGTAATTTAAATAAAAACTTGTCTTTAGAATGCAACTGAACGCAACCCTCGAAAAATGCTCTGCGCTCTATACACATCTTGCGCGACTCAACCCCCTATAAAAACCCCTATAATCGTTTTTCTTATCTTATAATCCCTATAATCGTGTTCCTGCCGCTCATGGACCTTTACAAGGCCGCTGCCTACCGCAAAGAGAGTGAAGGGAGTGTCAATGCGTGCATTGAGGTTTGGTGATACCAAAGGCACCACCAAAGCCACACGCAAACACCCTCAGAAAGTTGGGCTTCCGGCTCTCTCGCTCACCGAACGAAGCGCAGTAACAAATTGCTACTACTCAGACGTCGATTTTCTGCGAGAGCGTGGTACTACCCCGGACGGACCGGCCCGCGGCTGTAGACAGATAACTGTCGACAGTGTGGTCCTACATACACCATTTTTACTAAACTGCTGAATCGATTTTCATACAACTTACACCATTTTAAAGCCCAATTCCTAGGCTTTAAATATGTAAAACATTATAAAGAGGTAAAATGAGTCATTGTTAAGATAAATCACTTTTTATGCGCACTTGACGCTTGAGTCGATTTACATGCACGCGAGTGTAGAATTCACCACCTCCTCCTATCTTGGTCGTGAGTATAGGTAAAAGACGACTAAGGGAGAAAATATGCATATAACAACTACGTAAGAGAAGGAAAATTCTGAATTAAACTCTATGTTAACCTGTTTGAACCGCATGGTATAGTACGTCAATATCCCTCTTATACTAGAGGAGCAAGGAACTCAGTAGGATGTACATGAGTTGAGATGATGATAACCTAAATTGAGAGGATATTGTTTTTTGTTGGCTGTATCATGGCAATATGTAGAATCCATACGCCTTCGAGAAAATATCCAGGCAAGTTTTCTCCTGACGTTTTCATTAAAGTAATCGTCTGTCTACAGACGCGGGTCGGTTCTTCGGGGTTAGTACCACACTCTCGCAGAAAATCGACGTCTGAGTCGTAGCAATTTGCTACTGCACTTCGTTCGGTGAGCGAGAGAGCAGGAAGCCCACCCAATTTTCTGAGAGTGTTTACGTGTGATTGATTTTGTGATACTAAAGGCATCACCAAACCTGATTACACGCGTTCATACCCCATTAACTTCCTTCATGATAGGCAGTTGCCTAGCAAATAGAAATAAAAAAAATCGCTGTTAGATGAGAATTACTTCTGAAAGAAACGATTTTTACTTTGCTTTCCTGAAAGTATAACTTGTTGTAAAGTTATTTATAGTGAAACTAAAATAGTTTACCTCCATAAAAATATTTTTGTTCCAACAAAGTTTGTTGAACTGCAAAATGTAAATTACTTTTGTCAAAGTGTGCGATTCTGGGACAAATTCCTTAAATTCTTAGGGTGTCCGTTTTATAACAAAGCGAGAAATTTCAGAACAATTTCTGGAATTTTGGTCACCGACTTATTGGGATCACGAGTTATGGGGTAATAAACATACTTAACCCTCACAAACTTACTGTCAACATAATCATTGACCTTTTTATTAAAACAGTCGCAATATACAATCTGAATTTACACCGACCGGCGACCGGGGCAAATCTATTTGATGCCGTCCAGAGGAGGGTTAACGTCAGACAGGCGGTCAGCTATTGCCAAAACCTACGCACTATGTACTATGAAAAAAAGTACATACTGTCGACCACAGATAATTGGGATAAGAGCGGGATGATAATAAAATAACTTCAATATAAAGACAGCTTGAAAACAATACAATAATGTTATGGGGTATAGTGAAGTGATCTTTTACACAAATAAATAAAATTTAAGTGTTTGTAATGTCAAAATATTAGGTGCTTAGGTTGCGGGCTCTTAACCCGAACACTTGTTACCTTTTTTATCCCACTTATATTCCTATACAATCTCTCACATTAGGATTATATTTTAATATATCATCCCCCTTTATTTTCCTGTGGGAGCCGCAAAAACCAAGCATTTCAGGTGACCGGACCGGGAATTTAGTACGGCACCCGCGGAGACGCTAGTCTCGCGACGGCAATCGGCGTCCCGGGAAGGGGACGTCGATAGGCGAGGGTACTCCCTCGAGGTATTCCGTCGGGCCGACCACTGAAGTCAAGGAACTCTGCATCGGTAGTCGACCCAACGATGAAAGTGACGTGCAGAGTGGGTTACGGGTGTGCGTGCCTACGCCCCTCTGTCGCCCCGGACTGAGCCGGGACCCGGGCAGGTGCGCTGGCCGTGGCCCACCCCAAAAAAAATGGAGATATGCATTTTGGAAACGAGCAGGAGGCTTATGGCCTCATTCCCCCTTGGGGAGACCTATATTCATTAATCATCTTTAGGCTAAAAGATCCGGCATATCATGCAATTCTGTCAAATATTTTGAATGAGTACTTGCTATGTGGTGGTGGCTACGAATATTACCAGCCAATTGCTCGTATTTGTAGTAAAAGATGACTGAGAGTACAGTTTATATCGACCTGGGTTAATTCTATCTAATATCGTCTGGTCTATAATTACTTTGCCAAGGACGGTTGACCTCAGGCGGACCGTCGTAAAACAATTACAAGCTGTTATGATATTTAATATGATAAAAGAGTACATATTAAGGAAACCCTAAGTAGGCAATTGGGATAAGAGAGGTTTGGTGATAATGATTCGGAATGAATACTTACAAATTTAATCTGCACTCCATCGACGGATGTTCTCAGATTGTGTTTCCCCAAATAAACTGTCAGCGTGTTCTTTTCCACCTTCTGCATGGACTGTTTCTTGGTGACGCAGTGTGCGGCCGTAACGACATGGCGGTGGCTAACTAGCGTTCCACCGCATAGGTATTTGTTGTCTACTGTCTGGGATTAAAAAATGATAATTTAAAAAAAAATCTACATTATATATTAAAAAGAAAGGAATTTTCTATAGAAGACCTATGGGAACAACAGCGCCCTCTTGAGCAATTTATAATATCTACTGTGATCGCTAAACCGATAGACAAGCGTGATGGTAATAAAATTGTCTCCCTTACGCGGGTAATCCTACAGTGGTATGATAGATTTAATAAAAAAAATTGGTTGTCATATGTGAAATATGCACGAGAATTTCGTCGTCATACGTAAGCACACGCTCGTATAGTTGCGAGGACGATAAAAACAGATTTTCATTAGACGTGGTTTCGAGTCCCGCGTGCACTAATCCTTTTATGCTCGTAAATAAGTTTTTATAAATGACCTAGCATGCTATTTCTGTAATTTATTAAATTTTTAAAAGAAAAATTCCGTAGCAAATTTATTCAAAAGCTGTTCTTGTAGAATAATACTTTTTAAATAAACTGCAATTGGGCACTTTAAAATATTATGCTGATAATAAAAAATAACATTTTTTGTAGTGTTTATTTCTAACAACCAATGAAGATCAAAACTTGGAATAAAAATATAAATATTCAAATAGTTTGTTCGGTATAAATAACATTTATAATATATTTTTCGAATTAATTTTATAATAAAATTATACATAACGGGTATACATATATATATATATATATATATATATATATATATATATATATATATATATATATATATATATATATATACATATATATATATATATATATATCATATATTTGATAAATTCTGGTTATCTTCAACTATCTGTATTGCACCTGCCTTAAATTATTTCTGCTCCACCCTAGGTCGACTGGTAGAAAATGCCTAAGGCATTAAGTCCGCCTTGTACATTTATTGTGCAAAAGTTTTAAAATAAATAAAAATAAATAAATATATCCCATATGAAAGTACAGTTATTTTTTGTACTTTGCCAGATTATGTATTTAATTACTTGCGAATAGGCCGAACTAGTATATAAAGTTTATCAAGAACCTTTGTAATGTCTGACTTTTTAAACTACCTTCACTTTCTTCACGGTTGGTAGCGTTGTAGGAAATGTCCTTGAGCGGCGGTATCACTTACCATCGGTTGTGCTGTTTGCCCTTTTGCCACCAACAGCAATAAAAAAAAACACCGGACCACTATTCGATAACCGTGTGATTCAAAAGTTTTTTTAAATAAAAACATTACGCCCTGCGGTTTCACCCGCAGTTCCTCTTCCCGTGGGAATATCGGGATAAATTATAGCCTATATGTTATTCTGATATGTAAGCTATATTATTGTGAAGTGTCATCAAAATCCATTCAGTAGTTTTTGCGTGAAAGAGCAACAAATATCTTCACATTTTCACATCTTCACATACAAACATTCGCGTTTATAATATTAGTAGGATAGGATTAATTAAATTTCCTTTTCAAGAAGAAGAAAATTCAAAGTAAAATATGTTTATTAAAAATGAGTGACTAGATTATATAAGATTTTAAAATAAAGCTCACATACTTTGTTTAGTTGTCAAATAAAAAATGCGTATCTCTTACCTGCGTCTGGTATAAGGCTATCTGCCACGGCCACTGTCCTTCCAAGGTGGGTACACCATTTATCACCAGGGGATTTGGATTATTTCGCACTACTGTACCACATTGAGCCTAAAATTATTCAAAAATAACAATTTATGATATAGCAATTTTCTTAAAAAGTCTTTTTAGAATGATTAATCATGATCTAATTCTAATAACATGATATATTTTTTGTATATAATAATATTCTTTCAGTGCGATACAGATATTCAAGTCGTCACTTGAGATATAACTTCTGTTCGTTTTAATGTTGTTTTAATGTTTTAATGCATGGGCTCTTATTTTAACAGAATGGGAATTAAGAACAGTCTCAAGTGGACATTTCTTTAGAAACGCAATCAATATTGAAGGCGTTGAAGGTAGTGTGGTTCTGGTAAACAACATATTATGGGCGATAAAATTATAAAACCTATTTGTGAATCGTAGGTAAATCATATTAAGAAAACGAAAGAACGAGGTGGTGTGTATGAGCACCGTTCGGACCGGTTCAACCCACAATAATTCTACTGTATTTTAAAGATTGTTAGGACTTGCGAATTAGTAAACCATAGGTAAATATAAGTAGGTATCTGAAATCGTTCTAATCTGGCCGCAGAAGTCAAGGCATCGATTGCAGTGGTCCGTCCAATGGGATGATAATATAGTGGGTTATGGAGGCAGAGGTCGCTTTGCTGTCGAACCGGACGGAATGGATGAAGCAAAACCTGCCACAAAAAAGTGTGTAATGTCTGTGAGTATTTTGATATTCTATGTAATGAAGGTATCATCAATATGAGTAGTGATTTTTTCATGTAAAATCTTGATTTACCACATATTGATTATTATATTATCGTCCGTGTGGTGACGGTATAAGAATACAATTCACCACGCCCTATCTTACCAGTAGATGTCGTAAAAGACGACTAAGGGATATAGTAACCGTATAATCTATGCAAGAAAAGGAAAACTCTGAACAAATCCCAGTCTGACCGGCATGGTGTGTAGTAAGTTCAATTTCCCTCCTATTGTGGAGACGAGACTCGAGCCCAGCAGTATATAAGCCGAGATGATGATGATAATGATTATTATCGTACGTATATAAATACTATAATAATTTAATAAGAAACTGAAAATGTTATAAAAGAAGTAGGTGCAAACAATTTGACAGCAATATAGAATTAAAGTTAATAGTAACCTACGAAGTGCAGTTATACTACAGTGCGTGTATAATTTACGTGAATTTATTTTAAGTGTGCTAAATTATAGTTTCTACTAAGCTTTTAAGTCTTATCATGTAAAAATACAATATTACCTATTACGTAGAATATTTTTATGTGTGGTGTGTGCTGGCAGCTACAAACACTACCATCCTTTACATTGCTCGTGGATGTCGTAAAAGACGATTAAGAGCTTTACATCATACCTGGTACCGATCTATCTGATATCGTCTGGTAAATAATTACATTCCCAAGGCGCAAATTGTGTCGATCACCATTAAACGGAATAAGTATAGGAAAACGATGATGACTTTAATGTGGAACAATTTTGGAAAATATGGAAAAATTTAACCCGTTTATTGCATTATCTTGAGTAGAAATCGATCGTAAAACTCTCGAAGCCTTACTCGAGGGGTCGCCGCCAAAAAGAAAAAGGAAAGGTTCTACACTACAATAAAATCGTCGTAATACTTTTAAAAGTAATGTTAAAAACAATTTATGTTTTTCAAATGTATTGTGACGCCATTTGAATGCACAAACAGTCATAATTACCTATTTATTTTTTAAGAGTTGCGTACGTACGTGCAGTACAGTGACCTCGTACACTACGGAACGGTTCTGGGGTAAGCTCCATTAGGCTCCAATTGAAATGCTACATTTTTTTTTGTGCGTGGACTTACCTTCTATACGTTATTATTCTAAGCTTTATACCTATTAATGAGTCAATGAGCCCTTGATAAACATAAACATTCCGATATTTTACAAACTGCTGTGGTTTGTAATAAAAACACAGATTTTTATATAGGTATTCTACTGGGGACATGGTGGCATTATGGTGGCACCTGGGCACCGTGCACGCCACTCTATTTCCGGTGCTGCCTATACCAAATAGCTAATATAATAATCCATTCTAGACTGTCTAAAGCCTTGCAATCACATTGCGATTGATAATAATTCGAACAAGCCTTTAAAATTGATTTTATTTTTAGGTTTAAGTCGACACTTAACAGTAGGTATGTCCAGTTCCCTTTGGTAGAGTGGTGGCTCCATACTCAAGGCTTTTTCTAAGCTTAAGATTTTTCATAATAAGAAAACATAAGTAAATGATATTCATTCCATATTAACTTATGTACATTACGTTACATAAATTATTGCAACAGAGTTTTAGAATAATACAATAAAATGCTTTTCCGTGCGGTGACGGAGTAAGAATCTGGGGGCACGGCAGTGCCCCCGCCAAGTCGGGCAAAACGCAAAATTGCCGTAACATACTTTTCTCGAAGCCATTCAGGCCATTTTCGACCCCCTATAACTTCGTTGTTAATAAAACTAGAAACCTGAATAGTAACCTAGCAGGCCTTGTATACACATTGTGTATTTCAAATTTCATTCAATTTGAACCAATAGTTTCAGAATTATAACTAGTCAAAATTTCGTAATTTTGTCACTCACTGACTGACTGACCGATCATCAATATTAAAGTGGCACTTCTAGCCGACATAGAAGCTTCCAATTTAGAATACAATTAGTGTTTAGTGTATAAATGAAGGAAAAATTATGCAACATTATAATTATCATCCAGTTTCCGAGATACACTAACTGCATAAATAATTTTGTAAACTCATATAAATATATAGGATTGCAAAGTTACATTTGCAGTTAATGAAATGTAAATTTGTAAAAAATAAGAATACATTTGTCGTCATCATTGCTTCTCTATGGGAATCGTAACAAGGGGCTAAAGACTGCACAGAAGACGTAGTAGTTAAGACACCAACGTACCGCGCTAGTGTCGCGGGTTCGAATCCCATGCAAGACAACACCTTGTACGATCTACAAATTGTTGTTCTGAGTCTGAATGTAATTTGTGTCGGTTAATTATATGTTCTTTCCGCAATTCACCACTCTCTATCTTGCCCGTGGATATCGTATAAGACGACTATGGGATATAATATGCACATACTATCTGTGCAAGAGAAGGCAAACTCGAAATGAAACCCTATATCAACATATCTGACCAGCATGGTATAGTGGGTTAAATTCCCTCCCATTGTGGAGGAGGCCCGAGCCCAACAATGGGACATATGAGGGCTGCGATGATGATGCGATGTTGAATTATATGTTTGTAAAGTCCCCCACAATATAAGGATTATTATTCCCTTAGTGCAAGGCGTTGTTGTTTAAAAAAAAAATACAACAGGAAGAAGAGTGGGCAGCAGCTCTCGCCGGGGAAATGTATGAAATCTCACTGCGAAACCAACCCGCCTACGAAACGTGGCGATTACGTCATTATTCCTCATAAGGCGAAGAAAAATGAGCTCTAGTCATGGCAACCCTTTAGAGTCGTTGGACGCAGGTGCCGCAGTACCGCACTTTATGGTGAAGCATGAGGGGGGTCTATGTTCCACAGTGGACGGCGATAGGCTGAATGATGATTGGCATAATAGGTGTAGACAGATACCTAGACATAATTATGTTCAAAGATAACTTGTAAAATGTTCAACCAACTTAATGAAAAAGCAACAATGGGACGTGTCTTATGAAATTGTACCAAAATCTCTCAAAGTATTAAGCAAACTAAATTGCCTCAAATTTATCTGAAAGAAAGAACGCCATCATTAGGCTCGATTGCCATCAAAGCGGAGAGGAGATTAGAGGAGATGTGTTTCGAAAAACCAATCAAATTTCTTTATTTCCACATCTCTCCGCTTAGTTTAGATAGAATTGACTCAAGCGGAAAGGAGAGATGTTTCATTTTTGAGAGAGTGTACTCTAAGAAAATCCTTTGTTGGTATTCAAGAAGTAGAAGGTACCGAAAAGGCAAATAAGTAGGTCTATCTACAAAAAGAAATGAGATACCATCAAAAACAAGACTTGTAAAAAAAGCCAAGCCTCGCAACTGAATTCTTCTACCATAAAAATTTGTGAGATCCATGTTATACCAAGTCGGTTAACTCATTCAGTCCCTGCTTAAGGCACCTTTCTTCTTAAGTTATTACGTAAATAGCTAACCTAACAACTTCTTTTAGTGACTATATCAATATTAAAGATCTTTTATATTTTAAATAAATAGATTGATTTGACAATCGCACTATGTTTAGTACAATTTAATATAATATGTATTACTTGTGAGGTGTGTTTTCATGCGATTGCAATACTGTAATAACGATTACTTGTTGGACGTGAGACACCTTAGTCCGCCCGTGACCATGAATGCTGCAAAGTGTTCGAAACGTCGGGCAATCATAAATCAAATACAAACGCGATATAATCCGTAAAAGTAGTTTTATTTACAATGTGTAGTGCTCGCGTAAACATCAGATATCATTAAGACAGACAAAATATAAGTAGTCATATACTTTTCTAAAAATCTATAAACAGGCTTTTAAAGAATTAGTTAAAGCTTCATACAAATTATACTTTGCATTGGCTGAATGCTTGGGCAACTGGCCTACTATACCAGCGTTGTTAGACTGGTTGGATAAGAGTTTTATGCCGAGTTTTCCTTATTTTATAGGGAAGTGTCATTTTTTAGATCCGTTAGTTGTGATTTAGGAAACCGGAGGAAGGAAATGGTTGGTATAACCGTCCACCATATACAATTATGTCATCAAAATACAAAATTATAATTAGTTATAAATGTTTACGTATCATATATACCCGTTCATTAAAATACATACGTCTTAAAAACCGGTTATAGAGTAAAAAACACAAAAAAATCCCCGTGCAATAGCGTCCCGCGTTGTTCTAGATTGTACGAAATGAAATCCGGTTCGAATTCATTAAATCTTCGAATTTAAAATATTGAATATGTTTTACAATTTAAGAATACGAGTACATACCTTGTTTTTTTATTGTTATCCTTCTATCTGGACAGATCGTAGTTGGTTAGTCCTAAGGAAGTTATAATCGTTCTAACTGGTGTCTAAAATGTGTAGGTATATGTAGGGCACCTTTTGCCTATACGGGGCTCATGAGCACGCGATAATTAGAAAATTGAATAATACCAATAAAATATTTTGCTCATCATTATCTCAGCCTATACCCTGTCCCACTGTTGGGATCGGGCCTCTTCCACTGTGGTAGGGAAATTGATCTGCTATATTACACTGGTCAAACGTGTTTTATTTTCATCATTTCGGCTCATATACGTCCCACTGTTTGGCTTGAGCCTCTTCCACAATAGAAGGGAAATTGACCTACTATAACCATGCTGGTCAGACGTGTTGGTATAGGGTTTTGTTTTGAGTTTTCTTTCTCTTGCATAGATATTATACGCATGTTTTATCTCTTAGTCGTCTTTTACGACACCCAAGAGCAAGAGATGGGGTGGTGAATTATATTCTTACTCTGTCACCACACGGATAAACGACAAATGTGTTTATATAGGGTTTTATGTTGAGTTTTCCTTCTGTCCCATTCATGTTTTCCATATATTACATCGTCTAGTCACGTTATACGACACCCACGGGAAAGAAAGGGAGTGGTGAATTGTATTCTTATTCCGCCACAACACGGAAAAATATTCTGTTATATCTTATATCTTTAAACGAGCAATTTTAGCTCAGGTGGGACATTGACCGCTTTAAATTTTAGTTTTTGTGGCTTCAAACAGCGTCGGATCGAATCTCGGTGCTATTATTATTCTCTTTTTGTAATTTTTTATTTAATTTTCATTATTTATTTTTTATTAATATATATCTAAATAAATTCGATAATAATAATCCGAGCGTAGCTCGGTCAACCAGATATTCTTACAATAATAGATAATCCAATAGTACAAATTAAAAATATGTTGTTAATAGACCCTACTACAGGTTTTAATTGGTTACGGTTCTTAACATTTACCTAAAATAGAAATAAATAACGAGGGTGTTTTAATTGACTTAACTATTCCTCGTTTTAATTACGACAATTTGTTTATGCGTTAAATTTTTAGACTATCGTTTAACATTTTAAATAAAACTACGGATTTTATCGCGTTTGTATTTGATTGTCCGACGTTTCGAACACTTTGCAGCATTCATGGTGACCAGCGGACTAAGGTGTCTCACGTCCAACAAGTCATCGTTATTACAGACATTTATAATTATTTACCCGATACAGAAAAGTAGTTATTAAATTTATTAAATTTTGACCCACATTTTAGTACAAATTTATTGCCAGTATAAGAAGAAAATGATTCTATATGAACAAAATTATACGTGACCATGAATGCTGCAAAGTGTTCGAAACATCGGACAATCAAAAATCAAATACAAGCGCGATAAAATCCGTAGTTTTATTTAAAATGTGTAATACTCGCATAAACATCAGAAATCATTATCGATTAACAGTTAACAAAAAAAAAACCTCATATCATTGAGTTATATACATATAGAGCTTAGAATAATAACATATAGAAGGTAAGTTCACGCACAAAAAGTGAGGCATTTCAATTGGAGCCTAATGGAGCTTACGCCGGAACCGTTCCGTAATGTACAAGTCATTGTACTGCACGAACGTAGGCAACTCTTAAAAAATAAATAGGTAATTATGACGGTTGGTGCATTCAAATGGTGTCACAACACATTTGAAAAACTTAAAAAGGTTTTTAACATTACTTTTAAAACTATTTCGACGATTTATGATAATAAAAACAAAATTTGATTTCATAATTTGTATAGTGGTGTGCGTGTGTACGTGTGTAATCGTCTGCCCGCCATTAGTATTTTTAGATTCAAATTTTTAAAGTTCGAAGTACTGACACTATCCCTCTATACGTTATTATTCTAAGATATAGAGACGCTATCCCGAATAAATATTTTGTTCCATTTTGATAACAGTTATTAATTATACTAAAGTTCGCTGCAGCGCTGAAACAATAAATAGTAGTCTAACACAAACATTGAGGCACACAGTGCTAGATCGCTCTAAAGTTGTGTAACGTGTAGTTACTATAGTAACCACACGTTACACAACGATTTTACACTACAGACGTGACAATTTTTGCACCTACATTCATAAATAAAACACATACTCTATTAAAATGGGACACGTTGTCGTATTTTCACAAATAAGTATTAATTGATAATATATACTATAGAAAAAAGAATATAAGCAATCAAAATAGTTTGGTGAAACATCATGTTAAGTCTGTTTTTAGTCATATATATTTTTACCTCGGCGAGTTGTGGAATTGAACATCTGCGTGTTTTAGTCTATGATCAAAGATGGTGTGATATTTAATTTTGAATATTTTATTTTTATTGTGTTATTTCGATATTTACCTATTTATTCGCTTTAACAACAAAACATTTTACTTAAATGAGTAAAGAATTTTTATTCACATACAGGTTCACGTTTTGACTCGAATCATCCGAGTTTTCGTATTAATACCGCTGCCTTAGAATAATAACATATAGAAGGTAAGTCCACGCACAAAAAGTGAGGCATTTCAATTGGAGCCTAATGGAGCCTACGCCGGAACAGTCCCGTAATGTACAAGTCATTGTACTGCAAGAAATTACGCAACTCTTAAAAAATAAATATATAATTATGACGGTTTATGCATTCAAATAGTGTGAAAACACATTTGAAAAACTTAAAAAGGTTTTTAACATTACTTTTAAAAGTATTTCGACGATTTATGTTAATAAAAACAAAATTTGATTTCATAATTTGTATAGTGGTTTGCGTGTGTACGTGTGTAATCGTCTACACGCCATTAGTATTTCAGATTCAAATTTTGGGGGGCGCGGCCGGAGCACCTCCTCGTGGTGCTCCCTGGTAACGTCCATTTGGACGTCGTGCGGCCATTTGGACGGCCAAGATTCCGGCAGGGGGGGGTCTCCGCGTGCGGCTCTGGTGGCAGAGCACGGCGGATCTGACCCGGGGCCAATGGGGCGGATGTGCCTCATGGCACTCCGTCGCCAGGGACGGTTGCGTCACGGCCCGGGGGCGTGACGGGTCGGTCGCTCGCGAGCGGCCAGACCCGGAAGGCCCAAACCGTAATCCTGAATGGGGGGGTCAGGACCGGGGGTCTTCGGACCGCGGGGAAGAAAACCCCTATAAAAAATCACCCCAATCTTAAGTTTGGCCACTCGGCGAGGAGATGTATGACTGGTGGGTTAAGAAGCGCGCGAGCGTCCAGTCGTTAGAGTGGTAGTCAAGGCGAGACTTAAAAATGACCAAACACCATGGCAGGAGTTGAAACGAGCGTAGCTACTCCAGAGGGTCCTGGGGACGCCCCTATCGCGCGGTGCTGAATAAGCTCCGCGCGCGGGGCCTTCCCCTCACCGAGACTCTCCAGCCCAGCCTTCTCACCCGGGTCGTCGAGGACCTGTTCCCGCGGCGGGCGGAACACACGCCCCCGGTCATGGCTCCGCCAGACACTGACCGGGAGGCCGACGACGACAGTGTTCCGCCCATCACGGAACCCGAGATGGGAGTGGCGGTGGCGCGCATGTGCGCAAAGTCCACCGCCCCCGGGCCCGACGGTGTTCCAAACCGCGTGTTGGGCCTGGTCCTCGACCACCTGGGTCCCCGCCCCAGGGAGCTGTTCGACGCGTGTTTAGCGTCCGGACGGTTCCCTGGGTGCTGGAAGGAGGGAAGGCTGGTGCTCCTGCCGAAGCCGGGACGGTCTCCGGGGTCGCCTTCGGCCTACAGGCCTATCGTGCTGCTCGATGACACGGGCAAGCTACTGAAGAGGGTGGTAGCTGCCCGCATCGAGCGGCACCTCGTCGGCACGGGGCCCGATCTGTCGGACGCCCAGTTTGGGTTTAGGAGGGGTCGTTCGACGATCGCGGCTCTGTTGCGCCTGAGGGCCGTGGCGACTGAGGCCGTCACCGGTGGGGGAGTGCTGTTGGCGGTGTCCCTAGACATCGCCAACGCATTCAATAGTCTGCCATTCAGCTGCATCAGGGAGGCGCTCCGGTATCACGGAGTGCCAGCTTACCTGAGGTGGCTAGTGGCAGACTATTTGGTGGGGCGCAGCGTCCTCTGTACCAACCGAGCAGGGGACGTTGTGCGAACGCCCATGACGTGCGGTGTCCCACAGGGGTCGGTCCTCGGACCCACCCTGTGGAACATCGGCTACGACTGGGCGTTGCGGGGGAGCCTCCCGCCCGGGCTGGGCGTGATTTGTTACGCCGACGACACGCTCGTCACAGCCCGCGGTAGGACGCTAGAAGAGGCGGTAAGCCTGGCGACCTATGGCACCGAAGAGGTCGTCAGGCGGATCGAGGCGCTGGGGTTGAGGGTCGCCCTGGACAAGACGGAGGCCCTCTTGTTCCATGGGCGCCTTATGAGCCCTCCCATCGGCGTCTCGATCACCGTCCGATCGGTTGACATCAGCATCCGGGCCCATATGAGGTACTTGGGCCTGGTGCTCGACGGGCAATGGTGGTTCCGGGAGCATTTCCGCAGGCTCGCTCCGCGGCTCGTCGGCGCGGCGTCCGCCCTATCGTGGCTAATGCCGAACGTGGGCGGACCGAGCGCTACGTGCCGACGGCTGTACACGGGGGTCATCCGGTCGATGGCCCTGTACGGCGCACCGGTGTGGGCGGGGTCCTTGACCGCCCGACTTAGGGCCCTTCTGTGGCGACCACAGAGGGTCATGGCGGTCAGGGCCATCCGCGGATACCGCACGGTTGCGACGGAGGCAGCGTGCCTATTGGCCGGGACTCCCCCGTGGGACCTGGAGGCGGAAATGCTCGCCGAGTTGTATCGGCGGGTGTCGGGGGTGCGCGGGGAGGGCGGTGTGATCTCGTTAAGGGATCTCACCGCCTGGCGCGTCGACGCCCGCCGAGACGTCATTGCCCGTTGGGCAGTCCGGCTGGAGAGGCCTCGGTTCGGGGTGCGAACCGTGGAGGCCTTCCGGCCGGTGCTGATGCAGTGGTTGGAAAGGCGGCACGGGGTGCTCTCCTTCCGACTAGTGCAGGTGTTGACGGGGCACGGGAGCTTCGCCAAATACCTGCACAGGGTCGTGAGGAGGGAGAGTACACCGTCCTGCCACCACTGCGATTGTGACGAGGACACGGCGCGCCACACGCTCGAGGCCTGCGCGGCTTGGGCAGTGCAGCGCCGTGAACTCATCGCAATCATCGGTGCCGACCTGACGCTGCCGGCCATCGCTAGGGCGATGGTCAACAGCGTCGGGAACTGGGACGCGGTCGCAGCCTTCTGCGAGACAGTGATCTCGCAGAAGGAGGCGGCGGATCGTCTGCGCGTGGAGCGCAGCCTCGATGAGGAGATCCGCCGCCGGCGACTGGGGCGGCGCAGGCGCAACTATCTGCGCCTCATGCCGCCCTAGCCGAGGCCGCGGGTGACGTGACCGGGGATTAGTCCGTCACCCGCCGAGAGGCCGACCGCGTGAGGAAAGACCGACGTCCTCCCCGAGGGGGGGACGTCGGTCGATGGGAGGGTACCCCGCGTAGGGGGTATTCCGTCGGGCCGACCACTGACGACAAGTAAACCTGCTCCGGTGGTCGGCCCAATGACGAAGGCGAGGTGGTTTTCGGGTGGGTTGCGGGAGTTGCGTGCTTAGGCCCCTCTGTCGCCCCGGACGGAGTGGTGCGGAGGCGCGCCGACCGCGACCCACCCCAAAAAAAAAAAAAAAAAAAAAAAAAAGATTCAAATTTTGAAAATTCGAAGTATGGACACTATCCTTCTATACGTTATTATTCTAAGATGCACACATTATACGCCACAGAAATATTAATACTTTAGAAAGGCCATTCTGCTGATTTTGTTCGAAAACCAGTGTGGCATAATTACTCCCTCCCGTTGATGTTAACACATATGCAAGGTCTATGCTTACAATAATTTCACACACTAACATAACACACACACATCAATTTCGAAGTTGCAGTTGGTACACAAACTATAACTAAGTTCTGTAGGCAACGTATACTCACATATAAAAAAGCACATGTTTACTAGTGCTTGCCATGGTCGATATACTACACGATATTTATTTAGCCTGTTTTATCGAAACAAAAATATTAATGCCTTTAAATTCAGCACTTACTTGTGTGATGGGTTGAAGTTATTTGTAATGCAAGTCAGTAATTTAACAGTAAAATCATGCAAATGAAATACTCTTCACTACACTCTGTATAGGTGACAGAAAATTTAAGGGCTATAATAAATTACGTAAGCGAGTAGCGATTTGTACATTATATTGTTCCCATATATAGTACGCACCGGTACACAGGATACAATTAAAACATATTAATAAGAGACCACAGTCAAATTTATAAACTCCTGCATCTTGTAGAGGGATCTGGCACTTAACAGGTGGTACGATTTGACTAATCCTCTTGAGTGGCTTAAAATAAGTTTTTATGGAAGCCCGTTTCAGGATGAAGCCAATCTCGTCAGTGACTCCTTTCACATAAGGTAGTACTGCAGGGACGCGCCCCAACTGTGGGCGCTTTCACACGGTCTCTGCGACGGGGGCATGGACGTTTGTAATAACGTTGACTTGTTTGGACGTCAGACATTTTAGACCGCCCGTGACCCTGAATGCTGTAAAGTATTCGAAACGTCGAGCAATCCTAAATCAAATACAAACGCGATATAATCCGTATAAGTAATTTTATTTACAATGCTCGCGTAAGCATCAGATATCATTCTTAAAATAAACTCATTTGCAAAAAAAACGGGCGGTTTTGATTTTCATTCATATTTAAAAAGATACAATACCAAAAAGGTTTCAATCGTTTGTACACGTTACTGGCCGGTTTTAAAAATGCTGTGGTATTTAAAAAAGTACGTTCTAAATTCAATTTTTCATTTGATGTTCATTTTTACAGAAAACCCCTTTTTATCCTACATTTTTGGCGCGAAGTTCCAGAAGTTAACATCGACTTTCATAACTTTTATTCAATTTTTATCGATTAATTTCATATCCTTGACTGTCAAAGCTTTATTTAATGCTGTTTGGCTGTATCAAAAATGGTAGATAAAGTGGTAAAAGCTACCAAAATTATCGCGCTGCTTGAAGAGGGTTGCAGCCAATGTTTCGTGGCTAGGAGGCTAAATGTTAGTCGCTCGACAGTCCAAAGGACCTGGCAGCGATATCAGGAGACTGGTTCCGTCGAGAGAAGGCCTGGTTCTGGAAGAAAACCATGTACCCAACCACGGGATGATCGTTTTCTTGTGAGTCGCGCATTGAGAAATCGCAAATCTTCGTATGTGGATCTTAAGAACAACCTCCAAGAAGTAAGAAATGTGCATATTAGTCTATGGACGGTCAGGAGGAGGCTTCTCGCTGCCAATATACGCAGTCACCGCCCAGCCCGCGGCCCCAAATTACTCCGTGAGCACAGAGTTCACAGGCTTAGGTTCGCTAGAAATTGTGAATCATGGACTCAAGACGATTGGAATAGGGTTTTGTTCTCTGATGAAGCCAGGATATCTCTGTTCGGTGAAGATCGACGTCGGCGAGTGCTAAGAAGACAAGGAGAACGCTTTGCAGAGGCATGTTTCGAAGAAATCACACCTTATGGTGGGGGCTCTGTTATGTTTTGGGCAGGAATAAATTCAATGGATCGTACAGAGTTAGCCTTCATTGAAAACGGCTCACTGACTGGGCATCGATACATAACGGAAGTTCTAATTTCTCATGCACAACCCGCATTGGCCGCTCTAGGTGAAGACTCGATTTTTATGGACGACAATGCTCGCGCCCACCGATCCCGCGATGTTAATGCGTATGTGCAAGAGGTCGGCATTCGTCGTTTGGATTGGCCAGCTCGAAGTCCCGACCTCAATCCCATAGAGCATGTCTGGGACGTTCTGAAACGGCGTGTGAGATCAGTACACCCGGCTCCGCAGACCATCAGAGAGCTGAAGAATGTGATTACTGCGGAGTGGGAACGTATTCCGCAAGCAAGTATCCGGGATATACTCGCTAGCATGCCCAGACGAATTCAAGCTGTGATTTTAGCTAGAGGGGGTCACACTCGATACTAAACATTTATCTGCTTTTACTTTATTAAAGAAAAACAAACAAAAAAACTTTTTTATTTTTACTTCATGAGCATATGCACTACTAGCGAATATACACTACTAGCGAGGTTTAGCATTATTTCCCATAAATTGTATCTAAATTTTATGAAATACTGATGAAAACGATTATTTTCTTATTAATTTAGCAAATTGTGTGGATAAAACTACCTATAATTATCAAACAAAGAAATATTAACATTTGAAATGGTTCATTGCTTAGGTGCCCGTTTTTTTTGCAAATGAGTGTATGTTAAAATATTATTGTTTATTGCAATTCGGTTTATTTTTATTGGTGTTATTATTTAACTTAAAAAACAAAACAGTTATTTAATTTTTTTGATATACTGCTACTTGTTAGTACATTTTTGTTTATTGTGAACAAAAATATACTAACATTATCCGTGTGGTGACGGAATAAGAATACCAATTACCACTCCGTATCTTAGCCGCAGATGTCCCATCCTAATATATTGAGACGACTAAGAGATATAGTAAGCATATAACATCTATGCAAGAGAAGAAAAACTCAAAAGAAAACCCTATACTAACCTGTCTGACTAATATAGTATAGTAAGGTAAATTTGCCTATTATTGCGGAGGAGGCTCGGGCACAGCAGTGGAACGTATATGAGCCGATATGATGACTATCATGTCAACATTTCTTGTAATAAAAATTTAACACTTATGAAAAGTTAGAAATCAACACATACAATAACTAGTAATGAATAACCAGTCTCAAGAAATTCATTCTTATCATAAATTATTCCATCTTAAGGAAGAATAGAACAATTATTTTGTACGACAACTAAATACCTACTTAATTAAACATTTAGTTTTCCAATAAAAATGAAATACAATACTATTTGATGACTTTACCATTATTTTTAGTATTCTACAAAATGTTGTGAACAAATTGTGCTAGATTTAGCTGGTATTTAGTTAACTATCAGTTACCTTAATCCATAGAAAAAAAATATCCATAAAATATTAAACTTCAAATAACATGTAAGATCTTCTGTTCAAAGATAACTTTATTAAAATATATATATACACACACAAACACACATATATATATACACATACATATATATATATATATATATATATATATATATATTTAGTGATTGGTCCCGAACATAGATATTTTATTACTATTATTTTGTTTTTTCTATTTTATTAAATGCTAAAGAGTGCTAATGAGCACTATGAAGTTTGTACAATAGATCATCATCATCATCATCGCAGCCCACATACGTCCCACTGTTGATCTCGGGCCTCCTCCACAATGAGAGGGAATTTGACCTACTATACCATGCTGGTCAGACATGTTGGTATAGGGTTTTATTTCAAGTTTGCTCTCTCTTGCACAGATGTTATGCGCATATTATATCCCATAGTCGTCTTTTACGACATCCACGGGCAAGATAGGGAGTGGTGAATTATATTCTTACTCCCTCACCACACGGAAAATATATAAGAATGTACTATAGATATACAAGATAAATTAAGTAGATAATGTATATCAGAATAATTGGTTTTTAAATACCTATTTAAATATTGTTAATATAACTAAATAAAACGATTGCTAAATTAAAAGTGTTAAAATATTTATTTATATGATAAAATTAACACATAGGTAATTATCGAAATCGATAACTTATAGTATGTTGGACAACACTATCGATACGCGTGGATCAACGTCAATGTTAAATGAAAACGTATACTACCACGCTGGTGGGGTGCTACGCCAGAAACCTCCGCGTGGTGTACCCTGGGCACGAACGACAATTCCTTGGACTGCTCTCTGGAATTGTCGCTCGTGGCAAATATCTGGCCCGAGGGGGGGCCCAGTTTGTGGGATGCCCCAAATTCGCTCCATGCCCTCTAATTGTAGAGGGTATTGGACGCGAAAATTCGACGGGCCCAGTCACTCATTCGTTTGAGGACTGGGCAGGCATTTGCCAACCGCGACAAATCGTAGACCTGATTCTTGCTTCGGGACATTTGTCTTGAGGCCTAGATTCAGGAGCGAGGGTCTTGGCTTAACCGCCTGGACCGCGAGGAAGAAAACCTCTATAAAACAATCACCCAGAATCCTAAGTTCTGACGCGCGGCGAGAGGATGCATAGCTGATGGGTTGTTCAGTCGTTAGCGCGCCCCCAGCCAGAGTACCTGCGGACCCCCTGTGTTGGGATACAAATGTACGCTTGCCCGGGTATCGGGATCTCTGCCCGGGTCGACCGTTATTTCTCCCATGCTCGTGGGAACTTGATGGATTCATGTTCACTTAACACAGATGAAGATAGGAGGGGTGAGACGCCCAAAAACACCACCACGGAGAACCGGAATTCGATTGGTTCCCACCTAAAAGCCTTGCCAAGCTACAGAAAAACTGGCAGAGAGGAAGGAGTGGCCTCGTCCGACTGCAGCTCGGCTGTTGGTCCGGCACTTGAGGCCACAAGATCAGGCAAGGGGCTGGCGATACTCGAGGCCCCCAAGAAGAGAAAAAGCGGAAGAATATGGGGACGGGGAAGGCCACGAGTGTCAAGAGGCGCGAGTTGGCCAGGCAGGAGCGGCTGGCTAGGGAGGCCGCTGTAGCCGCTCCGACTGCTGACGAGGGCGGCAGCACTGCCGCAGAGCCGTCGGACACTGAGGGCGGCAGCACAGCTGCAGAGATCGCCAGTCAGTCCCCAGCGTCGGCCTTGACGGCGGCCCTAGCGGTCAGGGAGGAGGTCCTCCTCTCGCAGGTGCGGAAGCGACCCCTGAACGAGGGTGGCAGCTCGGGATCCTCCGAGGGGAGTAGCACCATCATGCCTCCTCCCAAAGTCCCGACCTCTCGCAGGGGGCGGGGCGGGCGAGGCGGCGCGGTAGTAGCGGCAAGGTCGGCGACTCCATCGCCGATCGGCACAGCGCGGGGGACTGAGGCCCATAAACGGGCAAATGAGGCGGCTGCCGAAAGAATGATGAGGGTGTTGGCGGACATCCCTCCCACCGACACGGCGGCTGCTGAGCCCGCTGTGGGTGGCGATCCCCCAGCTGCCAATGTGGCCACCCTGCAGGCCGAAAACGCCCGCCTTTCTGGTGAGGTTTCAGGCCTGCAGGAGAAAAACAAGGCCTTACACAAAGAGCTGTCGACGGTGCAGAAGGCGAACCGCGAGTTGGCCAAGCAAATGGCCGACTTGCGGCGCCAGGTCGCACAACTGGCGAGGACTGCGCCGCCGACAAGCGCCGGCCCTGCCGCCGCCCCCGCTGTCCCCGTTGCGCCAACTCGCGCTGCGGCGAGTCCCCAGAGGGCCCAGCTGGCCGAAGCGGTACCGCTGCCCGCAGTGAACGGCGTGCCGGATCAGACCATGCGCGCCATAGTGGATGTTGTGGGCAGAATGCTCGACGCACGCATGGCGGCTCTGGAGTCAAGACTGCCTCCGGAGCCCCGTCTTCGGCCGTCGCTTGCTGCGGACAGGCCCAAGGCCGCGGTGTCAGCCCCTGATGCGCTACCCTGCTAGGGCGGGCGCGTAGGGAGCTACGCTGCGGCAAATGCACCGCCGGTAGCAGCCAACGCAGCCGCGGCCGTGACTGCTGTGCCCGGCCCCTCCGCTGCACCTGAAGAAGGTTGGCAGACAGCTGAGCGCAGCCGAAAAAGTCGCGGCCAGAAGAGGAGAGCGAAGGCCAAAAGTGCCGCCAAAGCCTCGGCTCCCAAAGCAGGAGCCGCAAATAAGAGGTCGCGCAGGAGGCTCCGGCTGCCAAAGTCAGCCGCGGTGGTGATCACCGTGCTGCCTGAGGCGGCCGAAAACGGCCTCAGCTATGAGGCCGTCTTACGTCGCGCCCGGCGGGAGCTTCACGTCTCCGATTTAGGAGGCGTCGAAGCCAGGACCCGCTAGGCCCGGACAGGGGCACGGATTCTAGAGTTCCCTGGAGCCGAGGGCGCCAAGACGGCCGATAGCATGGCGGCCAAGTTGAGGGGTCTGTTCGCAGAGGAGGGTGGCGTCAAAATCGCCAGACCCGTAAAGTGCGCAGAATTACGCGTCGCGGGTCTGGACGACTCCGTGACGGTGGATGACATCCGGGAGGCCATCGTCTCGAAAACCGGGTGTCCCATGGACACCGTCCGGATTGGCGCCATCCGCCCTGGTCCGGGCGGCGTCGGTGCTGCCTGGGTGCAGTGCCCGGTGGAGTCGGCCAAGCAATTGGCCGACTCAGGCAGGCTCCTCGTGGGCTGGAGCTCGGCGCGGCTGACCGTGCTGGAGTCCCGGCCTGCGAGGTGCTACAAGTGCATGGCGGTCGGACACACTCGGCCGACATGCACCAATTGCTTTGACTGCAGCGATCTCTGCTTCCGCTGCGGTCAACCCGGGTACAAGGCGGCATCCTGCGCCGCCACTCCCCACTGCCCCGCGTGTGCGGCGGGCAATAGGCCCGCCAAGCACCGCATGGGGGGCAGGGAGTGCAGACCCCCGGCTTCGGCCCCAAAGGGGCGGAGCGGCCCGATGACCCCGGCCGCTCCCGCCCCTAGCGCGACCCGATCGCCTGCCAGCGTGGAGGAGGTGATGGATACGGCCCACTAATGGCGACCGAATCCTACCACCTCCTGCAGGCCAACCTCAACCACGCCGCCGAGGCGCAGGACGTTTTCCTGCAAGCCATGGCGGAGTGGTTGATTGGTGCAGCCGTAGCCGCGGAACCGTACGTGGTGCCTGACCGGCCCAATTGGCTGGGCAGCAGTGACGGCTCTGTGGCAATCGTCGCCTCCACGTCGTGGCATTCCCCGCCTTTGATGCTCAAGGACAGGGGCGATGGGTATGTCGCAGCGGAATGGGGAGAGGTTACGCTATTTGGTGTTTACTTCTCCCCTAACAGGAGCGCGACGGATTTCGGGGCCTTCCTCACTATCCTGGGGGCCTTGATACGGCGACTGGCACCGCGCTAAATCTTCGTTCTGGGGGACTACAACGCAAAGTCCACGGCGTGGGGGTCCCCCAGGACGAATGACCGTGGGCGGGCGGTCGAAGAGTGGGCGGCGACACTGAGCCTCTGTTTGCTGAACAGGGGCTCGGTGCAAACGTGCGTGCGGCAGCAGGGCGGGTCGATAGTGGACTTGTCGTTCGCTAGCCCTAATGTCGCAGCACGTGTGAGGAGCTGGTGCGTCCAGGAGGAGGTTGAGACCCTATCCGACCATCGATACATCCGGATAGAGGTCTCCCGGACCCTCCTACAGCCCAGCAGGGCGGAGCACACGCCCCCGGTCATGGCTTCGCCGGACAGCGACCGGGAGGCCGACGATGAAAGTGCTCCACACATCACGGAGCCGGAAATGGGAGCGGCGGTGGCGCGTATGCGAGTGAAATCCACCGCCCCCGGGCCCGACGGTATTCCGAACCGTGTGCTGGCCCTGGTCCTCGAGCACCTGGGACCACGCCTCAGAGGACTGTTCAACGCTTGTTTGACGTCCGGGCAGTTCCCTGGGTGCTGGAAAGAGGGGAGGCTGGTTCTCCTGCCGAAGCCGGGACGGTCTCCCGAGTCGGCCTCGGCCTACAGGCCCATCGTGCTGCTCGATGATGCGGGCCAGCTGCTAGAGAGGGTGTTGGCTGCCCGCATCGAGCGGCAGCTCGTCGGGGTCGGGCCCAATCTGTCGGACGCCCAGTTTGGTTTTCGGAGAGGGCGTTCGACGATCGCGGCCCTGCTGCGCCTGAAGGCCGTGGTAGCGGAGGCCGTCACCAGCGGAGGAGTCCTGTTGGCGGTGTCCCTGGACATCGCCAACGCCTTCAACAGTCTGCCATTCAGCTGCATCAGGGAGGGGCTGAGGTATCACGGGGTGCCCGTGTACTCCAGGCGGCTGGTGGCAGACTACTTGGAGGGGCGCAGCGTCCTCTACGTTGACCGAGTAGGGGACGTTGTGCGAACGTCCATGACGTGCGGTGTCCCACAGGGGTCGGTTCTGGGTCCGACCCTGTGGAACATCGGCTACGACTGGGCGTTGAGAGGAAGTCTCCCACCCGGGCTGGGCGTAATTTGCTACGCCGACGATACACTCGTCACAGCCCGGGATGGGACGCTAGAGGAGGCGGCACGCCTGGCAACTCTCGGCACCGAGGAGATTGTCAGGCGGATCGAAGCGCTGGGGTTGAGGGTAGCCCTGGAAAAGACGGAGGCCCTTTTGTTCCATGGCCTCCGTACCGCCGGGCCTCCCGCCGGCGCTTCGATCACCGTGAAGTCGGTCACCATCAGCATCCAGGCCCACATGAAGTACTTGGGCCTGGTGCTCGACGGGCATTTTTGGTTTCGGGAGCATCTCCATCGACTTGTTCCCCGGCTTGTCGGCGCGGCGTCCGCCCTTTCACGGCTGATGCCAAATGTGGGTGGACCCAGTGCTACGTGCCGACAGCTGTACACGGGGGTGATCCGGTAGATGGCCCTGTATGGCGCACCGGTGTGGGCGGGGTCCCTGACCGTCCGTCTTAGGGCCCTCCTGTGGCGACCACAGAGGGTCATGACGATCAGGGCCATACGGGGTTACCGCACGGTGGCGACGGAGGCAGCGTGCCTCCTGGCCGGAACTCCCCTGTGGGACCTGGAGGCGGAGATGCTCGCCGACATTTATCGGCGGGTGTCGGAGACGCGCGCCCGCGGCGGTATGGTCTCCTTGCAGGAGATCACCGCCTGGCGGGTCGACGCCCGCCGAGGAGTCATTGCCCGTTGGGCAGTCCGGCTGGAGAGTCCTCGGTACGATGTCAGGACCGTCGAGGCCTTCCGGCCGGTGCTGATGGAGTGGTTGGAGCGGACGCACGGGGTGCTTTCTTTCCGACTGGTGCAGGTGCTGACGGGGCACGGGTGTTTTGGGAAGTATCTGCACAAGATTGTCAGGAGGGAGAGCACACCGTCCTGCCACCACTGCAGTTGCGACGAGGACACGGCGCAGCACACGCTCGAGGAGTGTGCTGCGTGGGAGGGGGAGCGCCGTGAACTCGTCGCGATTATCGGTGCCGATCTGGCGCTGCCGACCATTGCCAGGGAGATGCTCGACAGCATTAGGAACTGGGACGCGGTCGCCGCCTTTTGTGAGGCCGTAATCTCACGGAAGGAGGCGGCGGATCGTGTGCGAGTAGAGCTCCTATTCGGCGACACGTTCCGCCGCCGGCAACTGGGGCGGCGCAGGCGCGAGTATCTGCGCCTAATGCCGCCCTAGCCGAGGCCGCGGGTGATCGGAGCGGGGAATTGTCCGTCACCCACAGAGAGGCTGACCGCGCGATGGCGACCGACGTCCCAGTACGTCGAGACGTGAGGTTACCCGAAAGGGTATTCCGTCGAGCCGACCACTGATGACAAGTCACATCTGCTCCGGTGGTCGGCCCAACAAAGAACGAGGTGACGTGGGTACGGGTGGGTTATGGGCCCGCGCGCCGTCCTTTCATCGCCCCGGACGCATAGGACCGCGCGTGCGCTTACCATAGCCCACCCAAAAAAAAAAAAAAAAAAAACTGCCACGCTGGTAAGGCGGTTCTCAGTGACATCGCATTGAACGTAGTACATTGCGCGGTGGCTGGACTAATAAAAGGTGATATCCATGTATGGCAGACGATGCATAATGTTTGGCTCTTTTTGCGATTTAATAATTGATTGTTGTAAACATACAACAATCAATTATTAAATCATTAAATAATATACGTAATATACGTTAATATTAAATAATATACGTGACATAATACTCTCATAATATTACGAAATATCACTGAATGAGAATGAGTTTATGGACTTAATGATGAAAAGAAATGCCTTCTTAGACTATAACTACGCAACTGACTTCGTTTTCGACACGTTGTAACAGCGCAAGACGGCATATTTCTCTTTATTGGCGGAGCTTCGTTCAAGGTCACTATATGAGCGCAACTAAGAGCCGGTAAAACGAATTTCGTCAATATTAAGACCGTTTGATCGTAATTGTGGCACGCTTGCCCCGCCCACATGGCCCTTCTATCTTATTCATTTTTCAGTGTTATACGCCGTGATCTGTAATCTGTTGTCTATTTTTCATAGTAAATATTTCTATAACACATAATACTTAACGTGAATTCACTCAGTTTACAAGAGAATACGTAAGTATATCTGCTTTGCAACTAGGCTTAGTATCTACTAAGCGCCGGTGATGGAAGAACGTCTCCCGAAGTAGGATTCCTTCGTCTTCGCTACATATAACTATTATGCCCCCACTACACGTCGGCAGATGCGTCCGCAGATATTATCGGTGGACGCATCTGCCGACGTGTAGAGGGGGTGATTAGCTCGTCTGTGGTAGGTATTTGACGTCCGCAGATGCATCTGGCACTCATCCGTTAGTTGTCGGTTTTTGTAGCACGGATCAAAGGGTTTCAACGCCAACGCTGTGTGTTGCGTCCACACGTCTGAAGACGCATCAGTGTTCATCGAAAAGCGAATGAGAGTGCACGCGTGATTTCTGCTGTTTTTTCTTTTTGGTTTTATTATTTACTTGTTCGTAAAAATGGATAACATGAGCACTAATGAAACTTTCAAATTCCTGGAGCTGTATCAAGCAGAAAACTGTCTGTGGAATCCAAAAAATAAATACCACAAAAATAAAAACGTTGTAAGTACACATTTAATTAATTTTATTTAACTAGGTACTTATAATTTTTTTTTTAATTCCTCTACTGCGATGGACACTTAAATAATTCTTAAAGGTACTAAATAAATAAATTGCTGCGGCAGCCACAGTCTCAACATCCATTTCGCGTGCGTACGTGTTGCGTCCGTCAAGAATCAATACAGACTGATCGGCCTGCAGACGTGTGGACGGCGCACAGAGATCCATCTGCTGATGCATCTGACGACATCTGCGGACGCATCTGCCGACGTGTAGTGGAGGCATTAGGCATATACAGACTTACCGGTTGAAGAATGATAGTAATGAATATATTAATCCTTATTATCCTTCCCGTGTGGTGATGGAGTAAGAATATAATTCACCACGCCCTCTATTGTCCGTAGGTGTCATGAAAGAGTACTAATGGACATAATATGCGAATAACATCTATGCAAGAGAGAAGGAAAGGTTGACATAAAATCCTATGTCAATACGCTTGATCAGCGCGGTATAGTAGGTCAATTTCACTTTTATTGGGGAGAAGGCCCGATCCCAATAGTGGGGCTTATGTGGGCTGAGATGAAATGAAGAATCCTTATTATTATGAAGTGCATTTAAAATGTAAGTCATCTAAGGGATGTCCCCTAACGAAAACTCCTCAGTTTACTATAACCAACCAGAGATCAAACAGCTTTGGATACGTAATGACGTAATCTGAATGAGATTGAACGGTTATACACCATATCAACTAATTGTAAGATGTAAACACAATTATTTTGAACTCATTTCAATATGTTCCTATATACATATTTAGCCTCAAGTGAGTCACATGTGACTGCGTTGCTTTCTAACTGGTTAATAAAATTGATGGCTTTTCTTTATTTCACAAAATTTCTAGTCTCGTCATCTTTTCCTGCTTTTATATATAAAACTAGCATACCCAGCCCGCTTCGCCGGGCTAGATTTTGCTTTATTTTTTTTAATATCATTATAGTAAATAAAGGCTACTTGCTTAGTAGTGGCTCTAGTGGCTGTATTTGACAGTTCAAAAAGAGGAGTGCTGCGATCGTCACCAAACTTACAGGATTACTCGCCAGGTCAATCTGGAGATTCCCTGAAAGTTTCATTGAAATCGGTCCAGCCGTTTCGGAGCCTATATGGAATATACATATGTATGATCTGATATGATGATATATACATGTTGAATACGATAAAATGTATGTTAGTTATTGCTTATCCGGAGCATATATTTTTTGACTTGGAAATAATGCTTATTTATTGTAAATAAATTTATTCTATTCGATTGTCATTTTAATTTACTTGTTTATCTTTATTTACCAATTTGACATTTGGTGAATCGATAATTGTCAAGAATCCTCACTAATATTATAAATGCGAAAGTAAGGATGTTTGTTTGTTTGTTACGCTTTCACGCTTAAACCATCGAACCGATTTCAAAAATTCTTTCACCAATGGAAAGCTATAATATCAGGGCATAATATAAACAACCCGCCCTCGTTTCGCTTCCGTTATAGGTTATAGTCGTTTTACCCGCGTGGTTCCCGTTCCCGTGGGAATATCGGGATAAAATATAGCCTAGTTTACGCCTTGATATTATAGCTTTCCATTGGTGAAAGAATTTTTGAAATCGGTCCAGCCGTTTTGAAGATTACCCGGAACAAACAGACAGACAGACAGACTTTTTAATTGCTATTTTAGGCATAGGTGTCGTACAAATAACCGTGTGATCATGAAAAATGCCTATTATTTTGACATTAAAAACAGACACTCCAATTTTATTTATTGGTATAGATAAACTTAATGATTTCTGATGTTTATGCGAGTATTATACATTTTAAATAAGACGTTTCGAACACTTTAGCGTTCATGGTCACGGATGGACTAAGATGTCTCACGTCCAACAAGTCATCGTTACTGCAGAAAATTTCTCGAAATTCTTCGAAAATTAAAAAAAAAATCAAATACAAACGCGATAAAATCCGTAAAGTAGTTTTATTTAAAATAGATAAACTTTTTTTGAATTCATATACATCTCACATTCCGGGCGGAGTAGCAATACAATTTATTAGCCCCCTTTGTTAACCGTACGTGGCACTTAAGATCACTTGTTTATCCGACTAGGGAAGGTTATGATTTTGACAGGCTATGTATATATGTATGTATGTTCATCTGTTCTCTCGTAGCTCCACAACTACTGATTAGAATCAGACAAATATATCGTTAAAAGCGTCTTGATCGTCCGCTGGTTATCTATACTCTATCTATACCAATAAATAAAATTGGAGTGTCTGTTTGTAATGTCAAAATAATAAGCTTTTTTCATGCTCACACTGTTATTTGCACGACACTTATGCCTAAAATAGCAATTAAAAAGTCTGTCTGTCTGTCTGTTTGTTCCGGGTAATCTTCAAAACGGCTGGACTGATTTCAAAAATTCTTTCACCAATGGAAAGCTATAATATCAGGGCGTAAACTAGGCTATATTTTATCCCTGTATTCCCATGAGAACGGGAACTACGCGGGTAAAACGACTATAACCTATAACCGAAGCGAAGCGAGGGCGGGTTGCTAGTATGGTGTGTCATTGAATCTAATATGGCGCCTTTTAGAGGTATTAAAGTACTATGTTAAAAAATAAATTTAAGACAAATATGTCGTGTTTCATATCATTGTAAAGGGCATTAGTTGTTCATTTCAAAAAGAAGATTAAAGTTTTTTGGATTTAAGAATTCTTGTATTGCGGGTCATATAATATAACATATTCAACTGACACAAACTACACCCAAACTCAAGAAGAACAACCTATGTAACGCACAAGGTACTATCCTGTACGGGAATCGATCCTACGACATCATCAGTTTTTTCAGGTCAGATATGGTTTTTTTTTCTTTTAGTGGTTATTTTTCTTGTTGTTATTATATACTACGAAAACTATTCATTATGGTTTCACCTATGAAGAGTTATAATGGTCAAAGCATATATCAATAGAAACAAGGCCAATACTTTAAGCGTATCCATCAGTTTAAAACCCGCTTTGATACCAATATTCGGCAAAGGTTATTGGTATCGGTATTGACACTAAAACATTTGCTTGTAACTTTATCCATATTTATCCGATAACTCGTTTTCGTCGTAGTTGGGTTTAATTTTTTCCTTTTATCTTGTTTGTTTTAAATATCTTTATTACAATATATACCATTTTGGATTATAGAATACATGTACATCTTCACACATATTTCCATATTTTTCATGTGGTGACGCAGTTAAGTACAATTCACCATTCCCTTTCTTGCCCGTGGATGTCGTAAAAGACGACCAAGGGATATAATATGCACATAACATCTGTGCAAGAGAAGAAACCTTATACCAACATGTCTGACCAGCATGGTATAGTAGGTCAGATTCCCTCCAATTGTGGAGGAGGCCCGAGCCCAACAGTGGGACGCATGTGGGCTGATATGATGATTTACACCCTAATAAAACAAAAACGTCGTTGTTATACACAAAAACAATTTTCTGATAAGCGTACAAAAAGAAACAAGATATCATACGGTTCTTATTACTATTGCGAGATAGTATTACTTATGAATATATAAAATATATTATCAGCTTTAGTATTGTAGCGTTACCAATTAAAAATACTTGTCTGCCGAATATTGGTCTCGGAACAAGCACAAACAAGGAAATCGATATAAACAACGAAGTCTTCAACAAGTCTGTGTATTGTCTATCATCATCATAGCTTATATACGTCCCACTGCTGGGCTCGAGCTGCCTCAATAATAGGGATACTGACTTATTATACCACGCTGATCAGGTGTATTGGTTTTTTTTTTATGGGTGGGCTATGGTAAGCGCACGCGCGATCCATTCCGTCCGGGGCGACGGAAGGAAGGCGCGGGGGCCCATAACCCACCCGTACCCACGTCACCTCGTTGTTTGGCCGACCATCGGAGCAGGGTGACTTGTCGTCAGTGGTCGGCCCGACGAAATACCCTTTTGGGTACCCTCACCTCTCGATGTCCTGGGACGTCGGTCGCCGTCGCGCGGTCAGCCTCTCTGCGGGTGACGGACTAAAGGTATGTTGATATAGGGTTTTATTTCGAATTTTCCTTCTCTAACATAGATGGTATATGTATATTATAATCCGTTAGTCGTCTTTTACGACACCAATGGGCAAGATAGGGGGCTTCTATTCTTACTCCATCACCACAGGTCAGTCGGAGGGAGGTAAAAAAATCAAGTATTGGCTCATCATTTTATGTTATATACGTCCCACTGCAGGGCTCAAGCCTCCTCCACAATAGGAGGGAAATTGACCTTACTATACTATGCTGGTCAGAGGTGTTGGTATAGGGTTTTATTTCGAGTTTATCTTCTCTTGCATATGTTATAAGCGCATTATATATCCCTTAGTCGTCTTACGACACCTATGAGCACGATAGGGAGTGGTAAATTGTATTCTTATTCCGTCACCATACGAAATATATGTATTGGTTCAACTTATAATAATTCACAAGTCATTAAGAGCTCTAAATATGCATTTTCTGACGTCATTGTCTTTCAACGTTACGAATACAAGTAATAATTAACAATTTAAGCATTCGTAAAGGTTAAGGCAATCATGTAACGTTGAGATTTTAAACAACTTTGGCGGGTAGTATAAGGGTAAATTATTACTTGGTGTTTTTAAAACTCCCAACAACGAGGTAACGTGGGTACGGGTGGGTTATGGGCCCGCGCGCCGTCCTTTCATCGCCCCGGACGGACTCGACCGCGCGTGCGCGTACCATAGCCCACCCATAAAAAAAAAAGGTGTTAAATATTGACCTTTCCGTAAATATAAAAATATTTGTCATGATACGGTACATTTTGAGAATATTTAAGATGACGAAACAACATACACTTCTGTATGTATTAGCAGCATAGCAGCTCCTATAGGTCCCAAGTCCCACTGCTGGACTTCAAGCCTTCTGCTCTTGTATTGTAGGAGAAAAATGAACGTATTATATCAAGTTGGTTAGACGTATTGGTATTGCGTTTCATTTAGAGTTTACCATTTCTTGCATAGATGTTATATGCATATTATATCCCTTGTACATTATTAATGATATCCACGGGCAGGGCGGGTGGTGAATTGTATTCTTATTCCGTCTTCATACGGTCAGCGATTTTCGGTGTTTCGACGCTTTCTTATAAAGCGTGCGATGGATTTTGATAGGTATAGCTTAGATTATTATTTTAAATTTATTTCCACAAGGTTTGTATACAATAATACATTCAAATGTGTGTACAATAAATACATCCTTTTTTTTTTGTGGGTGGGCTGCGGTCGGCGCGCCTCCGCACCACTCCGTCCGGGGCGACAGAGGGGCTTAAGCACACAACTCCCGCAACCCACTCGAAAACCACCTCGCCTTCGTCATTGGGCCGACCACCGGAGCAGGTTTACTTGTCGTCAGTGGTCGGCCCGACGGAATACCCCCTACGTGGGGTACCCTCCCATCGACCGACGTCCCCCCCTCGGGGAGGACGTCGGTCTTTCCTCACGCGGTTGGCCTCTCGGCGGGTGACGGACTAATCCCTGGTCACATCACCCGCAGCCTCAGCTAGGGCGGCATGAGGCGCAGGTAGTTGCGCCTGCACCGCCCCATTCGCCGGCGGCGGATCTCCTCATCGAGGCTGCGCTCCTTGCGCAGACGATCCGCCGCCTCCTTCCGCCGTCTCGCAGAAGGCTGCGACCGCGTCCCAATTCCCGACGCTGTCGACCATCGCCCTAGCGATGGCCGGCAGCGTCAGGTCGGCACCGATGATTGCGACGAGTTCACGGCGCTGCACTGCCCAAGCCGCGCAGGCCTCGAGCGTGTGGCGCGCCGTGTCCTCGTCGCAATCGCAGTGGTGGCAGGACGGTGTACTCTCCATCCTTACGACCCTGTGTAGGTATTTGGCGAAGCTCCCATGCCCCGTCAACACCTGCACTAGTCGGAAGGAGAGCACCCCGTGCCGCCTTTCCAACCACTGCATCAGCACCGGCGTGAAGGCCTCCACGGTTCGCACCCCGAACCGAGGTCTCTCGAGCCGGACTGCCCAACGGGCAATGACGTCTCGGTGGGCATCGACGCGCCAGGCGGTGAGCTCCCTTAACGAAATCTCACCGCCCTCCGCTCGCACCCCCGTCACCCGCCGATACAATCCGGCGAGCATCTCCGCCTCCAGGTCCCACGGGGGAGTCCCGGCCAATAGGCACGCTGCCTCCGTCGCCACCGTGCGGTATCCGCGGAACAATAAATACATCCTAATTTGCCTTTGGTATATGAAGAGAAATACAATATTTTATTTTTCTTTCGCCAATAAAAAAAAGAAAATATTAGGTACTATAAGCCTTAAGACACAGAAGATATAAGAATAGGAAAAATCTTTAAGTTTACGAAAATATTACATTCTGAGAATAATAATATTTCTAAGGAGTAAATCTTTGCATCATAAGATTTATAATATTAATGGATGCAAAATACAGACTGCAAAATTCTTTGTGAATGACATAAAAAATAAATTTAGGAACAAACCAAGGATTTCTGACATTAGAGATCCGTACTTAAAATTGAAATGTAAACATTTGGTTCACTTATATTGAACAGTTTTTAAGCAATAAAGGGGTCAAAAGTGTCTCGAAACTCTTTGTACCTAAATGTACATAAGCGCACTCTTTGCTTGAACTTGGCATGACATGCTGCCGCATGTTTACATTGCCATTTTGCTTAGGGTTATAACCCATTGCAATGTTCGTTATTGTAGTAAAGACAGACTAAGATATTGTAGCAATTTTGACTAGTGCTGTGCAAACAAATATAAACTCATTTGCAAAAAAAACGGGCGGTTTTGATTTTCATTCATATTTAAAAAGATACAATACCAAAAAGGTTTCAATCGTTTGTACACGTTACTGGCCGGTTTTAAAAATGCTGTGGTATTTAAAAAAGTACGTTCTAAATTCAATTTTTCATTTGATGTTCATTTTTACAGAAAACCCCTTTTTATCCTACATTTTTGGCGCGAAGTTCCAGAAGTTAACATCGACTTTCATAACTTTTATTCAATTTTTATCGATTAATTTCATATCCTTGACTGTCAAAGCTTTATTTAATGCTGTTTGGCTGTATCAAAAATGGTAGATAAAGTGGTAAAAGCTACCAAAATTATCGCGCTGCTTGAAGAGGGTTGCAGCCAATGTTTCGTGGCTAGGAGGCTAAATGTTAGTCGCTCGACAGTCCAAAGGACCTGGCAGCGATATCAGGAGACTGGTTCCGTCGAGAGAAGGCCTGGTTCTGGAAGAAAACCATGTACCCAACCACGGGATGATCGTTTTCTTGTGAGTCGCGCATTGAGAAATCGCAAATCTTCGTATGTGGATCTTAAGAACAACCTCCAAGAAGTAAGAAATGTGCATATTAGTCTATGGACGGTCAGGAGGAGGCTTCTCGCTGCCAATATACGCAGTCACCGCCCGGCCCGCGGCCCCAAATTACTCCGTGAGCACAGAGTTCACAGGCTTAGGTTCGCTAGAAATTGTGAATCATGGACTCAAGACGATTGGAATAGGGTTTTGTTCTCTGATGAAGCCAGGATATCTCTGTTCGGTGAAGATCGACGTCGGCGAGTGCTAAGAAGACAAGGAGAACGCTTTGCAGAGGCATGTTTCGAAGAAATCACACCTTATGGTGGGGGCTCTGTTATGTTTTGGGCAGGAATAAATTCAATGGATCGTACAGAGTTAGTCTTCATTGAAAACGGCTCACTGACTGGGCATCGATACATAACGGAAGTTCTAATTTCTCATGCACAACCCGCATTGGCCGCTCTAGGTGAAGACTCGATTTTTATGGACGACAATGCTCGCGCCCACCGATCCCGCGATGTTAATGCGTATGTGCAAGAGGTCGGCATTGGTCGTTTGGATTGGCCAGCTCGAAGTCCCGACCTCAATCCCATAGAGCATGTCTGGGACGTTCTGAAACGGCGTGTGAGATCAGTACACCCGGCTCCGCAGACCATCAGAGAGCTGAAGAATGTGATTACTGCGGAGTGGGAACGTATTCCGCAAGCAAGTATCCGGGATATACTCGCTAGCATGCCCAGACGAATTCAAGCTGTGATTTTAGCTAGAGGGGGTCACACTCGATACTAAACATTTATCTGCTTTTACTTTATTAAAGAAAAACAAACAAAAAAACTTTTTTATTTTTACTTCATGAGCATATGCACTACTAGCGAATATACACTACTAGCGAGGTTTAGCATTATTTCCCATAAATTGTATCTAAATTTTATGAAATACTGATGAAAACGATTATTTTCTTATTAATTTAGCAAATTGTGTGGATAAAACTACCTATAATTATCAAACAAAGAAATATTAACATTTGAAATGGTTCATTGCTTAGGTGCCCGTTTTTTTTGCAAATGAGTTTATATTCCCAAAGATTGTGGACGGCGAACAGATGACCGGGTATATGCGGTACATTTTGTTAAATCCCTGAGCAATAACTTTTGCTCTTCTTCTATATGCGTTAGAACACTTGGAGTGCAGACCATGTAAATTGGTATAAAGTCCGAATGATGTTATCCGTGTACATATTTGATATCAAAATTAAATTCCTTGCTAAATTCAATTCTATAGCGTCTCTTATTAAAAAAAAGAGGACGTGTCTAAGAAAATCACAAAATTAAATGTCGAAGTTTAATTCGCAAAATATCAAAAACCAAAAAAATACTTATGCAGCTATTCAGGTTTGAAAAATTAAAATATCTGACCTTAGCTTCTGAGACTTAAAAGAATCACTTGTTTATTTTTCCTAATATTTAAACGTGCTTGTATAAATAATAATACTATTTCTACGTTTTAGCATACCTACCTAATGTAAGACAACCTGTTTTTAGCGAATCGAGTGCCATATGCTTTCTCTATTGGTTATTGATATATTGGTATAAGTTCTGGCTAGTGGCTGGTGTCCCAGAGAGCACGTAGCATGCTGCAGTGCGGTCGGTCCATGCCATATAGTTCAAAAGTTCAAAAACGTGATAATTGTAATAGTGGGTGTCGTAAATACCGGCTATAAGGAATATCTTGTGCATATAACAACTACTAAAGAGAAGGATAACTCGAAATAAAACTCTATACCAATCCATCTGACAAGCGTGGTATAGTAGGCCAATTTCCCTCCCAGTGTGGAGGAGATTCGAGATCAATAGTGAGACTTATATGAGCTGTGATGATGACGATAATAATTCGAAATAAAGTAGTAAAAAGCGATAGTGGCATGAATACTAGTGACTTACCTGTCCACCGCGATTGTTATTTTTAGGGTTAGTATTGCTCGAACTACTTGTAGGTATTATTAACAGGGGTTGGCTGCCCTCAAAGTAGTCATTATCTCCAACATTACTGAAAATATAAAATCATTAATGGCATGTCTCAAAACAAACTAATTTAATCTCATATTTAGATTCAATATCTGTCATTCTCAAATGTCAAAATCAGTGTCTGTTTACGACATTTCATCCATCCGCCTATAGATGTCCACTGTTGGACATAGTCCTCCCCACGAGGATGCCACTCGGCGTAGTCCTATGCCACTTGCATCCAACGGTTCCCTGCTACTTTCAAGATGTCGTCAGTCCACCTAGTAGGGAGTCGTCTGATTCGTGGTCGCCGCTTTTTTTTTATACAGTACACCTGAAGGTAAGTGTTTCTGCCGCTCATGGACCTTTGCAAGGCCGCTGACTACCGCGAAGAAAGTGAAGGGAGTGTGAATGCGTGCAATGAGATTCAGTGATACTAAAGGCATCACTAAAATCCACCACAAGTAAACACCCTCAGAAAGTTGGGCTTCCGGCTCTCTCGTTCACCGAACGAAACGCAGTTACTATTCGGATGTCGATTTTTTGCAAAAGTGTACTACCCCGGACGGACCAGCCCGCGGCTAAAGACAGACAGTAATGTGGGACGATAATGGTTCGAGAACCTTTCTTCCCCAGCTGCTGTCGGTTCAATGAGCCATGTGACCTATCCATTGCCATTTCAACGTGCTAATTCTGTGGGCATTACCATAACAGAAACTAGCCGAATTACGCAAATTAGTCGCATAAAACGGAAAAGTGAACTAACTCAAGTGTCCAACTTATAATATCTTTAGTTACCACAGTTAAAGAATTCAATGGCCTGCCCAGTAGATTAACTTTTCTGATGCCTATTTCTTATCGATGTTCCGAAGGTGTGCCTGGATATTATCCTCACTGCGAGCGGAAAAGTAATCACTGATTCGACCAACCACCGCTTCGGTTACATCGAATATTTTGGTATGATTACCAAAGCATTTTTTTAGCCTAATAAATGTATACTGTATTAACATACCTTACGTACTCAGGTGTTTCGGGTCTCCTTGTAGGCCGTTGAGTAGCAGTAGCCTGGTGATGTCTATTATTGACGGGTCGTCCTTGATTGTCAATCTTTTGAGAAGCATCTTCTGCCGCACTAAGAAACAATTATTAATCTAATATAGTTAAGGGTAAAATTACTAGAAAAGTCTTGGCTTCATTTTGTGATTTTGTTTCTCTCTTGTGGCGGAATAAGAATACAGTTTGTTTCAATCCTTTCTTCCCCACAGATGCTCATAATAGATTCCCACGGGAACAGGAACTACGCGGGTAAGGCGACTGAAACCGAAGCGAAGCGAGGGCGGGTTGCTAGTATAAAATAAAATAAAAGTTTAATAAAAAAAGAAAACCATCTTTAACAAGACTTATGTCGTTTTCTCATAAATGGCATTGTCAGAACTGGACCAAATTGGAAACACACGGGAAGCATCAGCATTCAAATAAAATAGAATCGTCAAAATCGGTTCACCCATTCAAAAGTTCTGAGGTAACAAACATAAAAAAATACAGTTGAATTGAGAACCTCCTCCTTTTTTAAATCTTTTAAAAAGAACAGAAGACACCTACTGCCACAAATATCGTTCTAGGTAAAGCACTCTTAGAAAATAATGGAAGTTATCAATATTCTTTTTAATAACGTATACTCACATGCTAGAAAGATTTGGAATAAAACTGTCAGGTCTAACATAAACTGGTCTAGAGTATTCAGAGTCGACAGTTGGACTTTGCACAGGCCTACTCTGTATGTAATCTTCAGGACTTATATCAGGCCTAGAGTTTGGTCTGTATCCATTTGATGTATCTGGTTGTCTAACATTTATTGTACTCTCTGATAAATCAGGTATATCTACTGTAGGTTGTGGAGTATCGGCATTACAAATTTCTCTGCCATTTAGTCTAATAGCTTGAAGTTTGGGCGTCGAGTCCAACCAACTATACTGGACAAAGAAACGCAATGGTGTTGCTGGACCCGGAGTTATCTTCAAAGTTGTGTTCTCTATCTTGAAATCTATATTGTCAGTGGTCATTATATTCCCTATGCAGGTCTGAAGCAATAGAAAACTGCTGTAGATACATATAAAGATGCGAAATGATGCAATTATTATAATCATATATTTTATTTGATGAATATAATAAATAGTATGTTGCTTATATATATATCCATCCATCGATATGTTCATCCAGTAGGCCATAGAGGTCGTCAGTCCATCTAGTGGAGGAGGACTATATAGTAATTATAATGTATTATTTATATTTATCTTTTTCGTGTGGTAACGGAGTAGGAATACAATTCACCACCCCCCTCTCTTACCCGTGGGTGTCGTATAAGACGATTAAGGGATATAGTACGCAGATAATATCTATGTAAGAGAAGGAAAACTCGACACAAAACCGGTTCGGTGAAACTAAAGGCATTACCCAAATCCACCACACGCGAACACCATCAGAAAATTGGGCTTCCGGCTCTCTTGCTCACCGAACGAAGCGCAGTAACATATTGCTACTACTCAGACGTCGATTTTCTGCGAGAGTGTGGTACTACCCCAGGCGAAACGGCCCGCGGCTGTAGACAGACAACTGTCAACAGTGTGGTCCTACTACTTGAAAGATAGATTAAGAACATATTTTAAGAACATTACTATCATTATTAAATGTGTTTAGTATGTGAAACCTGAATATGATTGAGCCATAGCATTACTAGGCACGGACGGATTGGATTGTGAGCTGATTTAAATAAATCATTCACCATCTATCATGAATGCATCGATGAATCTATAATCGTCCTTTCTGGGCAAAGGCCTCGCCAAAGTGAATTCAACTCTTTTATTTTTATTGCTAGCGGTGGCAAACGTGCAAACAGTACACCTGATGATAAATGTTGCTGACGCTCATGGATCTTTGTAAAGCCGCTGTCTACCGTGAAGAAAGTGAAGGGAGTGTGAATGCGTGCAATTAGATTTGGTGATACTAAGTGTATCACTAAAACCCATTTGATACAAACCACATGCTGACTGAATGACCCTTAGAAAATTGGGCTGCCTGCTCTCTTGTTCACCGAACGAAGCGCAGTAACAAATTGCTAATAGCGGACGTCGATTTTCTGCGAGAGTGTGGTACTACCCCGGGCGGACCGACCCGCGGCTGTAGACAGATAACCGGCAACAGTGTGGTCCTACCACTATAAGCATTACATTACTATTAACACTAGAAATACCGGGCTTCATACTATACCTTCAAAGACCGCAGCGGTCAATTTGACGGTACTAGAGATTCAGTCAGAATACATATGAAATTATTGCGAATATTGCATTAAAATAAAATAAAAATAATATCAATTTATTTTGTTATTAATAATAAACAAATATAAACTGAGTAACGTTTGAAACTGAGTAATAGTTTATTTTTTTTAATCTTTTATACATTTTCCACAAACAGCTTTTTTACAAATTGTGCAGATTTAACGTTTTTTTTTTTACATTTACTATTGACTTAACATTGCTGCCTGTTATTATTGTTTGTAGTACATCGTTCACTAGTTTCAGAATTAGTTTCTTGTCATTGAATTGCAGTTGAAGTAGATTTTTTTTCACATAATCTGCACGTAGATCGCTATCTACGCACGCGAAGGATAAAATCATGGCAAGAAATTTTTATTGCTGTGACTTTTCTGTATAGAATCCACAAGTTTATAGCTGCTAAATTAAGTACCTATATTGTAAAAAACATGAGCATCTCCGATTTCCAACTTTTACGGTGTACTTGCATGCCATTTGATCTATGATGTCTACCAAATTTTGTTTCATTATAAAATTCAATTGTCTCAGAGAGCTTTTTTGACCAGTATCTATGTTCACGTTGGGGTGATAATATTTTTTCTTGGTTTGCTTGATAGACAGTAAGGGTTGCATCCGTCTCGGTTTTCATTATAAAAGTTTCATGTCTTGTAGTACGAATACCTCTACAAATCGGTGGTGCTTCTCGTCTTAAACGCCGTGTTATTCGAACAACGCTGGTCTTTCCGGAATAACTGCTCATCAATGGTCAAATATTGTCCCAGAAAGTAACATATTTGACAATTCAACTTGCTGCTTGTAACATACCGACTTCCAGTACCGATGTCATAGCTGAACGTCAAACGCGCGCTGTTCGCCCGCCGCAATATCGCACAGTTCTTGTTCTATTTGAGAACTACTGAGACGGCGACTCATTTTTTATAACAAATTACGAATGTTCACTAAATGAAACCAATGTCTACACTAAGTACAATGTAAACAAGCTAGGCAGTACCAATTTATTCGGTATTCAACATAAATAAAAACAAAAATTCTCCGTGTGGTGAGGGAGTAAGCATACAATTCACCACTCCCTATTTTGCCCGTGAATATCGTAAAAGACGACTAAAGGATATAATAAGCAGATAGCATCTGTGCAAGAAAAGGAAAACTCGAAACAAAACCCTATTACAACACGCCTGACCAAAGTCGTATAGTAGGTCAATTACCCTCCTATTATGGAGGAGATCCGAGCCCAATAGTGGGACACATATAGGCTAAGAATATGAGAAACAAAAGTACCTTCATTAGTTTGAAGGAATCGTTGTTTACTGTATTTTTATAGCTGTCTTTGTATGCCGTCACATTGACGGTATGCGGTCTTAGTAGGTATTTGTAAAGAAATCTCATATATAACATATAGTCTAATATTTTTTAATATAAATTTAGCTTAACGATAGCAAATTAGGAAAAGTCATAAAATATAGAAAGAAACGAAAATATAGTTTATAAGATATTTAAGAATGAAATCGCCGTGCGGTCAAATTGACGGCCTTGGTCTTTCTAGTGTTAAACTCATATTTCACTGCTGCGCTTGAGCTTCTCCAACAATAAGAGGGAAGTTGACCTACTATACACGTCAGTCAGGCGGATTGGTGTAGCGTATTATTTCTTTTCGTATGGTGACGGCGTAGGAATACAATTTTCCACGCCCACAATTGCTGGATGTTGTAAAAGTCGACTAAGGGATTAAATTTATATATAATATCTATACAAGAGAATAGAAACTTTAAATGAACTCCTCTACCAATATATCTGACTAACGTGATATAGAAGATCAATTCTCCTCCTATTAGACTATAAGCAGCAATACGGTGTGCAAAGAGGCGGTGAACTGTATTCTTACTCCGTCATCACACGCAGAAATCATCATCATTACAGCTCATACGTCCCACTGTTGGGCTCGAGCCTCCTCCGCAATAGGAGGAAAATTAACCCATTATACCACGCTGGTCAGACGGGATGGTACATTATACCGAGTTTTCCTTCTCTTGCACAAATGTTGTATGTATATTATAATCCCTTAGACATCTTTTACAACACCCATGGGCAAGAGAGAGAGCGGTGAATGGTATTCTTACTCCGTCACTGAAAAATTTAAGATAAACTTACCCCTAGTATGTCAGCCTTTTTATCCAGCACGATGTTAAGCCACAACGAATGGAGAGTATTGTCTGTGGACAAGTTAATCACTCCATACCATCTTGATGATGGCCCTACATATGCGCTGGGCTGCTCATATTGGAACACGTTGGGGCATGGTGATATTGGAACAGCCTGGATGTTTTGTTCATAAGTTGGCACTATAAGGGCGACTAGGAGAGCTCCAGTGAATGCTACAATCTGTGAAGAATTATATAGTTTATTATCTTTGGTTGAGTTCTTTGGTTCACCGGGATTATTTGGTCCTTCCCCGTGAGTCTTCATACACCCATGCTATCCGGGACGATCAAAGGACGGCGTACGACTACAAAACCCACAGTAATCCTACCCATTTACCGTGGTCCCTGGTATCGTGCCGTATTTTATTACCTTGGTGGTCAGCCCTGTGGATGGCTTTTCCAGTATTGTCCACGTCGACACCGCGGTAACAGACAACAATGTTACCGGGGCATTGCTTTCAAGCGGTCCTCGTCCAGATCGAGACATTCACAGTGAGCGAGTAACCTAACTTAGCGAGTAAATATCTACGATTTCGCCCCGCCGTCGAGGAAGGAAATCGTGCTGCGGTAAAATCATAAATGTCAAAGAATTTTAACATTGCTAGCGAACACTTGAGCTGGGGGTTGGTACTCTACAGAGAGTCCCCCCCGTGATTAGTTGCTTAACTTTATCGGGTTCAGAGCTCTCAGCGCTCACTCAACAGTCATAGCCATCTGCGGCTAACAACTATAGTCAAAAACTAACGCTCTTAGCCTCTATGCAGACGGCGAACTAATTCAGAGTCTAAAAGAGCATTACATCTATTACGTCGAAATAAAATAATCCATATTTCATCACGTTTCAGCTCATATCCCACTGCTGGATTCGAGCCTCCTCAACAATAGGAGGGAAATTGACCTTACTACACCATGCTGGTCAGATAGGTTGGTGTAGGGTTTTATTTCGAGCTTGCCTTCTCTTGCATAAATGTTATATGCGTATTATATTTCCTAGTCGTCTTTTACGACATCCACATCACATTAAATCACGCTATTGAATTATTGTTGATTTAAAATTGCACGAAACGTGCATGATTCACCAAGTCATTTTCTTTTTCCGTAATTTTATTGATATGCTACGAGTAATGTAAATAGATAACACATCTGCTAGTGTTCTTATGATTCGAAGCAGTCTGATTCGCTGAAGTACGCGAATTTCCCTCTATATTTGAAGGAGTTTCATGGTTATCCAACAGTCCCTTTTATTTGGCTTAGAAAAATAATTACATGCAGCGCTGTACGTACGTTTACATTACAAAGATGTTGATTTGCGTTATATCATCATCATCATTTCAGCTCATATACGTCCCACTGTTGGGCTCAAGTCTTCTCCACAATAGGAGGGAAATTGATCTTACCATGCTGGTCAGACAGGTTGGTACAGGGTTTTATTTCGAGTTTTTCTTCTTTTGTATGGATTTTATATGAGTTTTATTTCCCTTAGTCGTCTTTTACGACATTCACGGGCACGATAGGGAGTGCTGAATTGTATTCTTACTCCGTCACCATACGGATCATCATATCATGACCTAATTATATTATTTACTACATTTTTTTAATTAACCCCAAAACTTTTAATTTATTTTTTATTCACATTTTTTTTAAAAAGATAGGTAATACTCGGCACTAAGGATATAATCCTTGTATTGCAGGGGACTTTACAAACATATAATTTAACGTACACAAATTACATCCAGACTCAGAACAACAATTTGTTGATCGCACAAAGTATTGTCAAGCGTGGGATTCGAACCCACGACAATAGCACGGTAAGTCGGTATCTTATCAATTAATAATATTATATTGATAATATTTTTTTTAATTCTCGGCACAATAGTGAATGCAATCTGTTTCGCTACTTCCGAAGCATATTTTATTCAATTAATTTTCCTACTACTACTACTTCTAATAATCTATACTCTATACTAATATATAAAGCGGAAGAGTTCCGAGTTTGAACGCGCTAATCTCATGAGGGTCCGATTTTAAAAATTCTTTCAGCGTTAGCTAGCCCATTTAATGAGGAAGGCTATAGGCTATATATATCATCACTATAAGACTAATAGGAGCGGAGCAACAATGAAAACATTTTCAGAATCGGTTTATTTTCCTTTTGAGAGCTTCCGCTGCGTGCACTACATAAACGGTTAGGTTTCCCAAAAATGTGTGTCAGAATTGTCTTCTTTAAAAATATTTTCACCTTCTATGTAAACAAAGATGCGGGTTAAAGTTTTCATTAGCCCAAGGTAACTGTTCCACGCGGACGAAGTCGCGGGCATAAGCTAGCGTAATAATATCTACACGATATTTATCTATTCGAACTATAATTCAAATCACATTTTCCTCAGGTTAGGTATTATAATACAATGTATTGTATCTCTGCCAACGTTGATCGTAAATTTATGAATTATGCAATATCATTTAGATTAATTTACGTAAGACAAGGAATGAGGAAATAAAACTTCACAGTGAAGACTACTATTGATATCTACTCATAATATAGTTGAGATACAACGAATCCATATTTTTTAATTATCAAAATGATCATCGTCATCGCAGCCCGCACATCCCACCGCTGGGCCCGGGCCTCGTTTACAATGGGAGGGAGTTTGACCTACTATACCATATACACGATAAGGTTCAATCATAGAACTCGATATGTTATGTGTCCGATTATTCAAAAATATAGTATTCTATTGTCTCCAGATTCGCCTGTAAATTATATACATACTTCTTTATAATGTTATTATTTTGTTTGAACACCCGCGTCGTATTTATTAGTAATTATATCGACATTAAAACATCCATAATACATCAATCAATATTGTTATGTCAGTGGTTGTTGTGACAACGGCGACTGCACAGAGCGTATGTTGGATGTGTATTATTACAAAATCTTATTAAATAAAATAAAATAGCCTTTATTTCTACTACCTTTATACAATATAGAAATTAGTGAAATAACTAAAAGATGATTTCTATAATATTAAACACACTTATTAACTAATTACTTTAAAACTAAACCTTTTGTTATTATAATGTAGTAGTCGCCTCTACGGCGTAGGCCTCCCCTAAGCTTTTCCAAGCTTCCCGTTCGCGCGCTTTTTGCATCCAATTTATGCCACATCTTTGGATAAAAATGTCTCTCCATCTCTTTTTGGGTCTTCCTTGTTTCCTTTTTTATCCCTTGGAGTCCATTCTGTCAAACGCTTTGTCCATCTATTGTTGCACAATATACTTATATGACCAGCCCATTGCCATTTTAATAATCTGATTCTTTTCCGTACATCTATCAATTTTGTTCTTTTTCTTATAATATCTATATTTATTTGATAAGATAGTTTTATTCCTAACATACTTCTTTCCATCTTTCGCTGGCAAACGGCAAGTTTTTCCTCATCTTCTTTTCTCAATGACCATGTCTGGCAACCATAAGTTAAACAAGGTAATATTGCTATTTCATATACTTTTTTCTTAATATTTAAATCTATGTTATTATTTTTCATAATTTCTTTAAGTCCCCAATATTTCTTCCAAGCTAGAGCTATTCTTCTATGTATTTATATTCCTTTTCTGTGCTATTCTCAGAACAAAATCTTATTGAATTTGTTATTATTTACTACGCTGCTTCTATTTGTCACATATATTATAGCCTATATTATCTGCCTTGATAAAAGGGCTTTTGTTTGGGACGGGCTTTAGTAGAGTCACATCCTGCCCGATCCGTCTGAGGCGTACAGCCATATACGTACTTTTGACGTAGAACTATTATATTTACAGCAACACTCAAATTAATGGAGTGTGATCAGGGCGGGAGTTGAGAACGTATCTTTGTCGTATCTACTGTGATAATAGTCACGCGGGATTTTGGTCAAAGCCGGGTATGGGTAATAGGGATAGTCTATTATCGCTAGTAAGATCAACCGCGTGAGTCGACGATAGTGTACCGGAATCTCACTGAGAGGAAAAGCTCCAATATTCACCAATATACTGTATACTACTCCCAAATGATGAGAAAAGATGTCTTGACACTATAGCCTACCAATAAAAAATAATTATCATCGTCATCTCAGCCCATATACGTCCAATTGTTGAGCTCGGGGTATCCTTCATTGTGATAGGGAATTAGACCTACTATACCACGTTGATCACACGTGCTGGAATAGGGTTTCATTTCGAGTTTTCCTTCTCAAACTAACTATGGTACTAATGGTACTACTAAAATGGTCCCACCCAGAATCAGATCTCAAAGCGAAGATGACAACACACTATTTAAATATTGTAAAACGCTACCAATACATGAAAAAGTTAAATATAGCCTCCTAAAAGAACAGTTTTTTAACACTCAAGTGCAACACAAAATAAATCACTATATATACGCGTCGAGTCGCACAGAACAAATTTGTTACTACTACTGCAGGTAATTATTACGGCGAACGGACGAGCGCATACCTAATACCACGACTGCTAAATTCTTTACCTACCCCCATACGCAGTATTATTAATTTAAAAAACGTTAAATATGTTCTAAAGAAACACTTCTTATCGAACTTACAGTCGGCAAATATTATTCTTCTTACTGTTTACTTTTTTTTTTTTTTTTTCTTTTCTTTTCTGTCTTATACTAATACTGCATATATTTGTAATGATAAATTAATATGTATAGCTGTATACACATGTGTGTATATATATGTATATGTATGTGTGTGCGTGTGTGTGTATGTTGATTCATTTGTGTGTAGGCATTTATACCGTGAATGGATTGTAAAGTGTCACACACAAACCCAAGAGGTTTAAGTGGCACTATATTTTAATTCTGTACAAGTTTTTTGCTTTTTGGTAATAAATAAAAAAAAAAAAAAATCTAATTATACAGCAACGTTCAAACACAATGAAAATTATCATTATCCGCTCACTATAAAACAATACACAGTACAGTTCCTGGGCTAAAGTTGCCTCTACCGCGAGCACTGCGAGGATGGTGCAAATACATTTTTTTTTTTTTTACAGAGTGCAAGCCCCTTTTATAGGCTCTGTACACGCCGCTACGACGTTTGTGTGTTGTTGTTAACGATCCGTACTAATGACGGATGCGACATATATATATACATAAAGATGAGAAAGAAAAGCCATTCTGTAATATTTTTTATAACAGGTTTCTGTGAGAAATGCAGCAAAACTGCAACTTGGTAAATTGCGTGCGTAGAGTAGCAAATCAACTCCACGTAAGTTGAACTCACTAAGTCAACTATAGTGTACAAAGATTTACAATATTTTGTAGTACACTGTAACTCTTATTGTTGTCAATTCTATTGAATTCAATTTTACAGAATGTAAAATTATTAAATAAACCTTAAAACCCATTATGAAACATTTTTAGTAGAGGTTAGTTAGAGAGCCTAAACCTAATATTTCTTAAACGCGTAATTCTTGCTATTCATCATTGTCATTTCAGCGCATATTCATCGTAATGCTAGGCTCGAGCCTCCTCCACAACAGGAGGGAAATTGATCTACTACACGCTAAGACGTGTTTCATTTCGAGTTTTCTATCTGTTGCAGAAGTGTTATATGCGCCCCTTATATCCCTTAATTGTCTTTCACCCAGGGGCAATATAGGGAGTGGTGAATTGTACTTTTATTCCGTTACCACTCGAATACGGTTTCTGTTAACAAGTACTATAACATAGATCGGCAAGTAGCATTTAGATATTTTAATATTTTTATCAAGGTATAGTAAAAATAAGGTCACTAGTCGTACATATGAACTAATTTACTTGAATAATTACCTATAAAATTAGATCCTTTTTTTTTTTTTTTTTGTGAGTGGGCCGCGGTCGGCGCGCCTCCGCACCACTCCGTCCGGGGCGACAGAGGGGCTTAAGCACGCAACTCCCGCGACCCACCCGAAAACCACGTCGCCTTCGTCGTTGGGCCGACCACTGGAGCAGCGTTAACTTGTCGTCAGTGGTCGGCCCGACGGAATACCCCCTATTGGGGTACCCTCCCATCGACTGACGTCCCCCCCTCGGGCAGGACGTCGGTCTTTCCTCACGCGGTCGGCCTCTCGGCGGGTGACGGACTAATCCCCGGTCACGTCACCCGCGGCCTCGGCTAAGGCGGCATGAGGCGCAGATAGATGCGCCTGCGCCGCCCCAGTCGCCGGCGGCGGATCTCCTCATCGAGGCTGCGCTCCTCACGCAGGCGATCCGCCGCCTCCTTCCGCGAGATCACTGTCTCGCAGAAGGCTGCGACCGCGTCCCAATTCCCGACGCTGTCGACCATCGCCCTAGCGATAGCCGGCAGCGTCAGGTCCGTACCGATGATTGCGACGAGTTCACAGCGCTGCACTGCCCAAGCCCCGCAGGCCTCGAGCGTATGGCGCGCCGTGTCCTCGTCGCAATCGCAGTGGTGGCAGGACGGTGTACTCTCCCTCCTAACGACCTTGTGCAGGTATTTGGCGAAGCACCCATGCCCCGTCAAAACCTGCACCAGTCGGAAGGAGAGCACCCCGTGCCGCCTCTCCAACCACTGCATCAGCACCGGCCGGAAGGCCTCCACGGTTCGCACCCCGAACCGAGGCCTCTCCAGCCGGACTGCCCAACGGGCGATGACGTCTCGGCGGGCGTCGACGCGCCAGGCGGTGAGATCCCTTAACGAGACCACACCGGCCTCCGCTCGCACCCCCGTCACCCGCCGATATAGTCCGGCAAGCATCTCCGCCTCCAGGTCCCACGGGGGAGTCCCGGCCAATAGGCACGCTGCCTCCGTCGCCACCGTGCGGTATCCGCGGATGGCCCTGACCGCCGTGACCCTCTGTGGTCGCCACAGAAGGGCCCTAAGTCGGGCGGTCATGGACCCCGCCCACACCGGTGCGCCGTACAGGGCCATCGACCGGATGACCCCCGCGTACAGCCGTCGGCACGCAGCGCTCGGTCCGCCCACGTTCGGCATAAGCCACGATAGGGCGGACGCCGTGCCGACGAGCCGCGGAGCGAGCCTACGGAAATGCTCCCGGAACCACCATCGCCTGTCGAGCACCAGGCCCAAGTACCTCATATGGGCCCGGATGCTGATGTCGACCGAGTGGACGGTGATCGAGACGCCGATGGGAGGGCTCATAGTGCGCCCATGGAACAAGAGGGCCTCCGTCTTGTCCAGGGCGACCCTCAACCCCAGCGCCTCGATCCGTCTGACGACCTCCTCGGTACCCGAGGTCGCCAGGCTTATCGGCTCTTCTAGCGTCCCACCGCGGGCTGTGACGAGCGTGTCGTCGGCGTAACAAATCACGCCCAGCCCGGGCGGGAGGCTCCCCCTCAACGCCCAGTCGTAGCCGATGTTCCACAGGGTGGGTCCGAGGACCGACCTCTGTGGGACACCGCACGTCATGGGCGTCCGCACAACGTCCCCTGCTCGGTCGGTGCAGAGGACGCTGCGCCCCTCCAAATAGTCTGCCACTAGCCGCCTCAGGTAAACTGGCACCCCGTGATACCGGAGCGCCTCCCTGATGCAGCTGAATGGCAGACTATTGAAAATGCGTTGGCGATGTCTAGGGACACCACCAACAGCACTCCCCCGCCGGTGACGGCCTCAGTCGCCACGGCCCTCAGGCGCAACAGAGCCGCGATCGTCGAACGACCCCTCCTAAACCCAAACTGGGCGTCCGACAGATCGGGCCCCGTGCCGACGAGGTGCCGCTCGATGCGGGCAGCTACCACCCTCTCCAGTAGCTTGCCCGTGTCATCGAGCAGCACGATAGGCCTGTAGGCCGAAGGCGACTCCGGAGACCGTCCCGGCTTCGGCAGGAGCACCAGCCTTCCCTCCTTCCAGCACCCAGGGAACCGTCCGGACGCTAAACACGCGTCGAACAGCTCCCTGAGGCGGGGTCCCAGGTGTTCGAGGACCAGGGCCAGCACGCGGTTAGGAACACCGTCGGGCCCGGGGGCGGTAGACTTTGCGCGCATGCGCGTCACCGCCACCCCCATCTCGGGTTCCGTGATGGGCGGAACACTGTCGTCGTCGGCCTCCCGGTCAGTGTCTGGCGGAGCCATGACCGGGGGCGTGTGTTCCGCCCGCCGCGGGAACAGGTCCTCGATGACCCGGGTGAGAAGGCCGGGCTGGAGAGTCTCGGTGAGGGGAGGGCCCCGCGCGCGTAGCCTATTCAGCACCGCGCGATAGGGGCGTCCCCAGGGGTCACGGTCGAGACCGTCCAGCATCTCCTGCCGACTGACGTCCTTGGCGGAGCGGACGGCCAGCCTGAAGGCCGACCGCGCATTGCGGTAGCCCTCGTAAAGCACGGCCTCCCGCTCCGCGTCGCGATGGCGCCGCCGGCTGCGGGTGTAGGCCCTCCGGGCGCAGATACACGCGGCCCGCGTACGTGCGGCCTCGGTGCATACGTGCGTGCGACAACGGGGCGGGTCGATAGTGGACCTTTCGTTCGCTAGCCCCGAGGTCGCCGCACGCGTGGGGAGCTGGCGCGTCGTGGAGGAGGTGAAGACCTTGTCGGACCACCGGTATATCCGGATGGAGGTCTCCCCTGCAATCCCGACGCCCAGCAGGGGTCACGGGGCGGATGGGCGTCCTGCGTTCCCGCGATGGGCTGTGGGTCGCTTAGACCGGGACCAGCTGGCGGAGACAGCCATCGTATACTCGTGGCTGTCCTCTGCCCACCAGTCGGACGGGGAGGACGCCGAGGCTGGCCGCATTCGCAGTGTGCGTTGACGCAGATCTGCAATGCGGCCATGCCCCGGGTACGGCGTCTGCCCCCGAAGAGGGCTGTCCACTGGTGGTCCCGGGAGGTAGCGGATCTCCGGGCCGCGCGTATTCGCGCCCGGAGGGCCTACACCCGCAGCCGGCGACGCCATCGCGACGCGGAACGGGAGGGACTTTATGAGGGCTACCGCAGTGCGCGGTCGGCCTTCAGGCTGGCCGTCCGTACCGCCAAGGACGTCAGTAGCGCAGACTGTTTGGGCTTAGGAGTACACAGTTTCTTCACACCCGTGAGTATGTTCCTTTACAAGCTGACAATTATTTTAGCCCTCAGGAGTTACCTGAACTGAAAATGGAGCCTCTCCATTCGATGACTTGTGTAGATGCAAATGTTCAGCCAGGTCTTGATTTCCTCGATAAATTCTCTAGTACACACGATGCAAAGAGTTCTGTCATATATTTTAAGATTTTGCCATAACTTACGCACAAATACTGATAAGCACAAGCATAATTTTGTTACTATAAAGAAATTAAATAACTCATTATTGTAAATCTTGAAGTGTGAACAGCACAAGTTTTTTAAGGACTATATTCATTAATTAAAATGTAAAAAACCTATCAAGGACAGTAATTTTAAGGATTCACATCCCTTAGATAGATGGCAATGGTTTACTCGGTTCATTAATTGGCACTACTTTAAACTCATTGCCAGAGAAAAATGTAGGTGATGGTCCAATTAATCAACTAAAATTCTGTAATATTAAATAAATAAAATAAATAAATTAAGGCAAACTACTATTAGAAAGAAGAAAGAAAGAAAATATTTTTATTTTGCAACCTCACATTTTTCAAGCAATGAATTTTTATATACCTATAACTGTGCACATGCGTGAGGCCAAAATGATGTATGTGGTTACCCTAGCACTGATATTCTGACAGATCCGCGTCAGTGAAGTCACTTATGCCAAATAAAGTGTTAAGTGTTATACACAAAGGCTCAGGTGTAGAAATAGTTTATATAATTTTATTAAATATAAGATATACATATATGTTTAACTATTATTTATGAAGGATAATTAAAGTAGATAAATTTAAAATATATGCACAACATGAAATATGAATGAGTAAATATAATAAAAATTGTATAGAACATTAAATCTGTATATTAGGTATGTGGGTAGATGCCACAACATTATATGTAATGCACATTAGGAGTGAACGCGCAACCCGTTGGTGTTCGAACAGTAGTGTTATTAATTGTTATTTTTTTGTCTGTCAATTATTATTTGTTTGCAATGCTTTTGAAATATCTTAGTCATCTTCAAAGTACGCAAAGGCGGTTTAAGGTCGTTCCAACAACGAGTTGCAGCGAATCTAAAGCTACCTCAGAACGCAGCTGTCTGGTGTTTAGAATTAACCAGTAAGTATGAAGAAGTCCTTGTACTATACTGATTGTATTCCCTTGACCATGACAGCTTTTCATACAGGTAAGTAGGTTTTTGTTTATGATGATACCAAATAGTAAAGTGGCAAGGTGGAGTTGTCTACGTGAAGACATTTTTAAAAGATTACCTGAATTTAAAAATGGAGTAACGTGTGATCGCGAAGGTATGTTAAAGCAAAACCTAGCGCAAGCGTTTTGTACGCGCTGTATAAGCTTTTCTGTTCTTCCTAAAATGCATGGTCCATAAACGGTATCGGCATAGTTTAGCTTGCTTAAGATTAGAGACTCGCATAAGGTGATACGCAAATCGACGCTAAGGAATGGACGAGCTTGATATAAAACTTTTAGTCTGTAAAAACAGGTAAGCACAGCCTCAAGGATATGTGTTTCGAAATTAAGTTGACTATCAAAAATTACCCCTAAGTTACGTGCTTCTTTCACCAGTTCAATAGGACAACCATCAACCCTTAAATCTGGTTTTAAAGTTTGTATGCAGTCAATACGGGTTTTAGATCCTAGTATTAAGAATTTTGATTTGCTAGGATTTAATACTAAAGAGTTGACTTTGGCCCACTGGCCAACCTTGTCTAAGTCATCATTGATTTTTTTTACAGATTCGGTGCAATCCTTTGGATAAAAAGAATTATAAATCTGAAGGTCATCAGCATATAGATGAAATTTTGAATTTTTTATGTGATTAGTAACGTCTGCACTGTAAAGAATGAAAAGTAGGGGGCCAAGAATAGATCCCTGGGGGACACCTCTGGTGACATGCCGGGGTGATGATGTAAGTTTACTACCATCTTTACTGCTGCTATCAACTAGTACAACTTGAGCTCTACCAGACAAGTAACTGTTGAATGCAAGACCAAGACGAGACTTGGACCAGTCTTGGTCTTGGTCTTGCAACAACACACCTGGTCTCGTCTTGGTCTTGGTATTGCACACTCGAGTCTTGGTCTTGGTCTTGGTATTGCAGCAAGAGTCTCGCAAAGTCTTGCAAGTCTTGCAGTTGGAATAACGTAACAGTCATTTATCATGGCAATGAAAAATCCAACTAAATTAATCAAATATCATCCTATCCTACCTATCTATTTGCTAGCCTATAGTCCACTATTGAATATAACCCTTACCACTGGGGAAAATTACTCTCCTATTCCCCTGGTGTTACATTAGACAGAGTTACTACTCCTATGACAAAGGAAGGAATTTCGACCCTGTTTTCTTAAGACGTCACCACACGGGGCAGTTGATACAATAAATTTTGTCATTTAACATTCCCCCTTTCCAACAAAAAAGTGACGGAGTTATTTGACCACTGACGACAAGTCACCCTGCTCTGGTGGTCGGCCCAACAACGAGGCAACGTGGGTACGGGTGGGTTATGGGCCCGCGCGCCGTCCTTTCATCGTCCCGGACGGAATGGACCGCGCGTCTGTACCATAGCCACCCATAAAAAAAAAATGGCTTCTTAACACCATTGCCTCGGTTCGATTTGATACGACATCCACGGGTAAGAGAGTGGTGAATTGTATTCGTACTCTGTCCCTACACGGACATTTATGTTGATTAATTGTAGGCATATTTCTATGTCCAACAGTGAACGTCGTTGGGCTAATGAATAAACGGATATATAAATATGTATAATGGGCAAGAGCACTCTAGTGATTACGGTATTTTTGTCCTTAAGCCTTTCCGAAGAGTAATTCTGAAAAGCCAACACCAACATTGGGAATCGACAATTCATCACCTCCCTATTTTACCCGCGAGTGCGAACCCACGACTAAGGGCTATAATATATAACATCGGTGTAAGAGAAGGAAAACCTGACATGAAACCCTGTAACAACACGGCCGATCACCGTGGCGATTCTTCTCCGGCCACGGCCGATTTCCCTCCTATTATGTAGAAGACACGAGCTGCACCGTATATAAGCTGGAATGGTGATTTGAAATGCAAGACCGCGAGACTCTTGCAGGCTCAGTCTTGGTCTTGCTCAAGTCTTGCAGGGCCAGTCTTGGTCTTGGTCTTGCAAAAATTAAGCGGTCTTGGTCTTGGTCTCGCATTTCTCGCAAAACCAAGACCAAGACCGCAAGACCAAGACTTTTTTGGCCAACACTAATTTCACTGCATTCGGGGCACATCCATAATAAGAAAGCTTGGAAAGAAGAAGATAAATATTAATTGAGTCGAAAGCTCGTGAAAAATCAAGAAGAGTAAGAATAGTACACATTCCCCTATCCCTGGCTTCCAAGATATCGTCAGGTTTTAGTTCCAAATTATTAGGGGACTTGGGCTTAAATGCTCCTCTGACAAAATCAGAGACCTTTATTAGCCAGACTAATTTATAGCAACAGAAGTTAATTGATAAGGAAGAAAGAAGTAGGATGATGTGTTAAAATAGTTAGTAGTAATGTAGTAGTAAGTAATAAGAATGAGAGTAGGAGTGTGGTGAATATTGGGATAGTAAAGAAATAGACAATGATGTTTTTTATTATTCAGTGATTAGATGAAGCACATGTACATATGCAAATGTCAATGATATATGCATATGATTTATGCATATATCAGTGAATATGCTGACGATGAATTATAAGTGAAGAGTTAAAATTATAATAGTTATTTAGGTAACTTATAGTAATTATAGTAATAGTAATAGGAGATAGAATATGTACATTTTTTTTATATTTTTTTTTATTATTAGGTATTATTTTTTTTTGTATTTTTTTTTGTTTTTGTATTTTTTTTTCCAAGATATCGTCAACCACAGCAAGGAGAGCAGTGGTTGTGCTGTGGCCCTGTCGAAATCCAGACTGAACTTGAGGCAAGATGTTGTGTTCCTCTAAAAACTTTCTAAATTGAATGAAAACAATCCTCTCTAAAATCTTAGAAAGACAAGGTAGTAACTGATCGGCCGCAAATCCTTGGTATTAGTGGGATTTAAAACTTTTGGTAAAGGCTTAACTATAGCCATCTTCCAAAGAGCCGGAAATATCTGAGTGGATATGGACCTATTCATAATCGCAGTGATAGATGTTAGGCTCTGAGGAAGTGTCATCAGAAGCATTCCCAGCGATATTTCATCATTACCAATAGCATTGGAATGAAGACTGCGAATGCATTGTAACACCATTTCTTCACCAACTGGTTCAATAGTGAAAGTATCCCTTTGAAAACGATGAAATTCAAAATATTTAAGGTGGCAATATTGACTGTATCCTGGCCAGGTACCTCCAGGAAATGTTTATTCAAATCGTCAGGGTTGTTAAATAATTGGGGTAAATCGCATCTCATTTTCCTAGAAACGCTAAGGGTGGATTTAAGATTTTTCCAAAGCTTTTTGGGGTTGTTTAAGTTACAGTTTATATAGTTTTTAAAATAGGCTTTTTTCTCGCTGTTTATGGCAGCAGTAACAATATGCTTCAATTCCTTGTAACTGGCTTTATGTATGTTAGAGTTTGATATTTTGCAACGCCTATGGTATCTATCTCGTAACTTAATCATGTCCTTCACAGTATCTGTTATCCATGGTGGTGATTTTTCCTTTACATGGTCTTTTTAAGTGGAGCGTGCAGATCGAACAAAGTTATTATAAATGTATTTATAATTGCCACCATTGTATTTACATTCTCTTGCTCTAATATATTATGCCAATTGAGAGCAGAAATGTCATTATTAAACAAATTTACCATTATATTATTAAGAGGTCTGTAAGATATATACCTAGGGACTAATTTATCAATTTTAGTATGTAATTGCAGAGATATTACAGCGTGCTGTCCAAGCTCCGGTTTATGTATAATCGAAACATTATCCACATGAGTATTTGTACAAATAATGTCGATTAATGTCTCACTATGGTCTGTAAAATGCGTGGGAGAAGGGACGACTTGCTTAAGACTGCAGTAGTGGAGAAAGTTGAATACATTGATATTAAAATCTCCCAGCAATATAATTTTATCAGCTCTAGTGAAAGATGTTACCGAGTCTGTAAGGGCATCAAAAAATGTATTATCAGCTAACCATGGCGGCCTGTACGCGGTACCTATAATAATAATTTGAGAACTTATATTTAATTTAATCCACATTTGCTCAACGCTAGAGGATAAAGGATGAGATTGACTTTGAACTATTTAAGGCAATAAAATAAATAATTATGGAAGGATTTGAGTAAACAATATTCTAATTTTCTGCAATCACGACCTAAATGAAAAAATAATAATTTCAATATTAAGACAGGTTCTTTAGTTATTTTAAAGGAAGACAACACCGTGCCTATGTATCGGCCCATGGCAAGAGTGATATGTTTGCCAGGTTCTGATAATCTTGTTCGTACTGTGGAAGTAAAAACTGCCAATGGTAGAACACATAGGCGCTCTGTTAGCAAGGTTTGTTTGTTGCCTATTGATAATGAATAGCTGTAAACTTGTTATTTTTCACATAGTGGCGAATTGTATGTAACTTTCTTTGCTTATATTTTCGTTTGTAACTTACTACCAATAGATGCCATTATTTATTATTCTCATTAATTCTACCATGTAATGTGCCTTTCACTGTAGTTGTTCTAAACTTAATACTTTGTAAGAATAATCACTTAAAAATAATGTATTTCTAGGCCGGCAATATGTTGGCAACTCCAACATTTATTTTTAGTATTATATTAAGCATTTTTAGTATTATATTAAGCATGTATGGCAACACTCTCTCTCTGCCGCCATAGAAATTTGCAACCGTTTTTGCTCTACGAATAAATCCGTCTTTACGAGTCTACAGAGTTTCTTTCACGCATCCAAGATCAGCAACAAACCACAAATACAGTCCACGCTCGCTACAGCATCGTATCCGTTTTCATTTATATTTTGATATAAATGAATTATTTTAAGTGAAAACTTGCTAGAATTCCCGTGACTCAATTATGAAACGAAAGTAAAAAAACAATATAAATAAAGATATAAGAACCTATAGAATTTAGCTTGTTAGTGATAAAATACAGCTAATATAAATGCGTGTGCCCGTGTATGTATTACGAAGCCTTGGGCAAATCCGATTATTTTCCTTTAGGGATGAAAGACTAAGATTTACCTAATCTAGAACTAAAAATAGTTATTGTTGTCACGGATCTACAAAGTTAATTTTTTTAAGTTTATTTGACATTCTCAAGAAAAATAATGGGTAATTATTGTAGATTGTTTCAAAAGATTGCCTGATTTAATTATTCGATGGCAAAAGTATAAAGTTACAGCTTTTTGCCGTAAACTTCCGGATGCGATATCCGAGTTGGGCGAAGTCACTGGGTTATTCCACCAGTTTATTCTCAGAAACAAACAACAATACGGGAATGTGTTCAGTAGAAGGCAGTTTGCTTATTCATTCGTATGTAGGATGACTCAGAAAATTTATATAACCACCTAGTGAAATTAGAGTTTGTTAAAATAAAATAAATAAGCATTGTCTATAAAATATTATGAAGGTAGATATATAATTGGGAGACCATTCATTATTCAATTTGATATCACTATTAGTTAATCGCTATTTGTAAATGCGTAATTTAATAAATTTGGTAATGATTTTACAAAGAAGTCCATTAAAAGTTGCAACAATTGTTCCAGCTGATTATCGTTTCCTAAAATGTCTCGGATACAGTCTAATTTATAACTGACTAAAAGCTTTTCCATAATCGAATTAAGTACTTCAAAATCTGTCTTTGATAACAAACAATTTTTGAAGGATTTCTTAAATTTAAAAAGCATCTTGAACGTATTATAAACCGGTCCACGACCATTTTGATCACAACACAATGACTTACGAATATGAACACAACACAAAAATCTTCCTATAATTATTAATTAAAGAGAACAAAATAATTTCACAATTACTAAGAACGCAACACAATATTATTTTACTATATTTCTTACCATTTTGAAATAGAATTTTCCCAGTAATTATAAAAAACTATTTGTATGATCACACACAAAAAAAATATTTATTTGAGCTGGCCACAAACGCCATCCACGGTGGATTCTATAAGAATGAAAAAAAAATATTATAGCAATAATAATCTTGAGGTCAAGTTTACGATAGCTAATAGAGAGAGATAGATAGAGATATATAGTAGGAGTAAAGAAGACTGATGTATGTTTTCAAGTTAGGCGTTTATACAAGTAAGCAAGGGTGAGCGCACACGCAGACTCTTTGGCAATTATTAACGGAAATGTTATGGAATATGGACATACACGTTTAATTGAACATAGTTTGTTTTACAGTGTAATTATATCTTTACATAGATTTTATTCGCAAGTCTATTTATATGTCGCAGATAAAATTTTTGTAATATAATTTACGATGTTTCGGTTGCCTGAACAAGACCTTTATATTAGCACATCACTAAAAATATTTATTTTATTTTGCTAAAGGTTAGGTTAAAGGTCTTTTATTTGCTAATGAATACTTATAATGATTTGATAAGATCAAAATATTGTTTTGTTTTATAAAGAATGATACAAATACTAAGGAATTAATGTTTGTCTTAGAATAATAACGTATAGAAGGATAGTGTCAGTACTTCGAACAATAAAAATTTGAATCTAAAAATACTAATGGCGGGCAGACGATTACACACGTACACACGGAAACCACTATACAAATTATGAAATCAAATTTTGTTTTTATTAACATAAATCGTCGAAATACTTTTAAAAGTAATGTTAAAAACCTTTTTATGTTTTTCAAATGTGTTGTGGCACCATTTGAATGCACAAGCCCTCGTAATTACCTATTTATTTTTTAAGAGTTGCGTACGTTCGTGCAGTGCAATGACTTGTACATTACGGGGCTGTTCCGGCGTAGGCTCTATTAGGGTCCAATTGAAATGCCTCACTTTTTGTGCGTGGACTTACCTTCTATATGTTATTATTCTAAGATGTTTTGTGTTTTCTAATGAATAAATAACGGAAATAAATCTAAACATCTTAGAATAATAACGTATAGAAGGATAGTGTCAGTACTTCGAACTTTAAAAATTTGAATCTAAAAATACTAATGGCGGGCAGACGATTACACACGTACACACGGAAACCACTATACAAATTATGAAATCAAATTTTGTTTTTATTAACATAAATCGTCGAAATACTTTTAAAAGTAATGTTAAAAACCTTTCTATGTTTTTCAAATGTGTTGTGGCACCATTTGAATGCACAAGCCGTCATAATTACCTATTTATTTTTTAAGAGTTGCGTACGTTCGTGCAGTGCAATGACTTGTACATTACGGGACTGTTTCGGCGTAGGCTCCATTAGGCTCCAATTGAAATGCCTCACTTTTTGTGCGTGGACTTACATAATTCTAAGCTAAACATAGACTTAGAGCAATTATTTTTAAGTTTCGTAAATAATTATCTTATAAACTGCCTCAATAGCAACGTGAAAACTCGCTACATTTTTATAGTTTTTATGTTGTTTGTTTTTTTTTTTTTAACTTTACTGACCCGGCGACATTTTGAATACTTGTCTTAGAAAGATCAAAAAAGCAAAATGCAAATTCTAACGCCATAAAAATTGTTTTATTTTATATGTGTAATAATGTGCATTGTGCGCACATCTGCGTCATACGGTGACCCCACGGGAGTCGGTCTTCAGTCCAACATCCTTTCTTGCGAGTAATGTAAAAATCGATTAAAGAATGTAAGCAGATAACATCAAGAGATGAAAACTCGAACATTAAAGGTCATAGCTAATGCGATAATCTATTTTTTTACGTTAAAACGAGACACTTGAATAACATGACCATAATTTTTGTATCAGAACGGAACATGTGCAGGCATAGTCAACGTGTGAATTAAAAAGCTAAAAAAAAAAACAACAAGTGCACGTGAAAAGTCCTACAGAAATAGCTAAAATCATAACTGAAAATCTAAAAAACAGAACAGGTTGCAAAAACGGGACATTTTAGCGGGTTCTGGGGACAACTGAACAGAGTCTGAAAATGGGATTGACTCGTTGAAAACAGGATGTGTGATCATGTTAGTTACAATAAACCTTTTAACAGTATGATATAGACTAGCTAGCTTATTATTTATTCTTTTAAAATAAGAAGAATAAAATAAAAGAATAAAATTCTTTTTGTTTATTTTAGTCTTATTATTATTTAATATTTTATCTTCTAATTATTATTTCTTACTCGGACTATAAATGGGTTGCGCACGGACCGATCCTTATTGGTCAGATAGTTATTAACATTTAGTTTTAATGCTCCTACTTTTGCATATTAAGTGAAGGCTGACAGTGGCACAAGTGATACAACAGATTAGGAGCACAAGATTGTTTTGGTATGATGAGGGGGACATGTGATGAGAAAATATGGCATATAACAAGGACGATTATCCATATTGAGGTGGATAGACGTAGGAATCGTGGGCGACCCGAAAAGATATAGAATTGGAATGAATAGTGTGAACGAGGATATGGTTATGAAAGTAACAAGTAGCCGTAAATAGCTTATATAACGGCTGATAGAAGTGTATTGAAGGCAAGAATATGTTGTGCCGAGCCGCGCACTTAACACAGACAGCATCACACTGTATTTATTGCTACTGCGAATTTACTAACGGCAAAGACCAAAAGGGCTTGTTGGATATCGAACTATAAACGTAGTCAATCTAAAGAAATACTTTGTAAATCATCATTATTACGCTGCTCTTATATCAATTACTTGGGGTCGAGATATTGCTAAATTATTAACAATACTTTTATGACCGGCCACCTGTGTGATGTCAACCCTGCTGGGTGGACCATATAGCACCAGATATACAGCCCAAGTAAAAATATTAGTCGTCTTTTACGACACCCACGAGCAATGTAAGGGTTGGTGGTATACATATTCTTCCGTCGGTGTGTTATGACTGAACTCCTAAACGGCTGAACCAATTTTGATTTTTATTATGTGTATTCCAGTGGGTTCGAGAATGGTTTAGATTAATAATTGGACCCGGTAAGTGGCGCTGCAAACGATTTCAAGGAGAAAACGTGTTATTTTTTTAGATTTGAGCAGATCAACGTGTGTTGGGTTATCTCAGCTCATTTAAGTCCCACTGTTGGGCTCGATTCGCCGCCATAATAGGAGGGAAATTGACCTACTATACCACGCTGATCAGACGTTGCATAGGGTTTTCCTTCGAGTTTTCCTTCTCTGGCAAAGATGTTACATGCATATTTCATCCTTTAAGTCATCTTTAACGACACCCACAGGCAAAATAGGGTGTGGTGAATTGTATTATTACTCCGTCACCACGCGAATGTATTGGGTCATCTAGTAATAAATATAAAGCGATTTTGAATAGCTTTTTTTATTAAGCTAGCGAACATTGCCTCTGCAAATTAGACTATCCACTGATCATAAAGCGCTTGCGTATAGTACTTGAATCTTAGAATAATAACATATAGAAGGTAAGTTCGCGCACAAAAAGTGAAGCATTTCAATTGGAGCCTAATGGAGCTTACGCCGGAACCGTTCCGTAATGTACAAGTCATTGTACTGCACGTACGTACGCAACTCTTAAAAAATAAATTGATAATTATGACGGTTTGTGCATTCAAATGGTGTCACAACACATTTGTAAAACTTAAAAAGGTTTTTAACGTCACTGTTAAAAGTATTTCGACGATTTATGTTAATAAAAACAAAATTTAATTTCATAATTTGTATAGTGGTGTGCGTGTGTACGTGTGTAATCGTCTGCGCGCCATTAGTATTTTTAGATTCAAATTTCGAACCTTCGAAGTATTAACACTATCCTTCTATACGTTATTATTCTAAGACTTGAATATACTTATCCAATAGTCTCTGCTTGCGATAGTTATTTGAAGTGGGTTTCTCCCTTCATTCCGATATGGATGAAATAAGTCAGGATGCTTTAACAATTAATTATAAATGTGATTGAATACCGAATGTAGTACCTGGTTCAAGCAGAGTACTCTATCTGCCTGCTTTCAGTGTGATGACGAGGTAAGAATACATTTCACCACAACATTTCTTGCTTGAATCTGTCGTACAAGTCGACTAAGGGATGTAATTGGCTTAGTGATTAAGATACTAACCTACAGTGCCAGGTATCGGAGGTTCGAAGCCAATACTGCGCGATCCACAAATTATTGTTCTGAGTCTGGCTGTAATTTGTGTACGTTAGTTATATGTTTGTAAAGCCCCCCGCAACATAAGGATTATTTCCTCAGTGCGGAGCGTTGCCTTTAAAAAAAAATATGCAGATGATATCTATGCAAGACAAAGAAAACTCTAAATATAACCCTATACCAAGCCACACTAAGCCAAACCACCGTGATGTAGTAGGTCAATTGCCTTCATATTGCAGAGGAGGCTAGGGCCCAGTAGTAGAACAAATATGAGCCGAGATGATGTTAAAGACAATCATATTTAGAAGGCTTAGAATAGTAACGTATAGAAGGATAGTGTCGCTACTTCGAGCGATCAAAATATGAAGCCAATGCGCGCAAGCGATTACACACGTACACACGCACACCACACACAAAAACAAAATTTAATTTTGAAATTTATACAAATTATGAAATCAAATTTTGTTTTTATTAACACAAATCGTCGAGATACTTTTAAAAGTAATATTAAAAAAACCTTTTTATGTTTTTCACATATGTGGTGACACCATTTGAATGCACAAACCGTCATAATTTTCTTTTTATTTTTTAAGAGTTGCGTACATAGACATGGAAAAGATTGCTAATTTTATTTCATTTCCATTTGGTGAAATTATTTTCTTTATCGCAATGATTTCACATGTGATATTTCACCTCCAATGATTTTTTTAACAATACTCTAATGTCACACTTACTACACGCTTGCTATTACAAATGCAGAATGATTTATGACGCTACAATATGAATTAGATCATTAGCTTTTTGTTGGGAACGTACAAATTGCTTTTTTGTTTTAATTTTATAAATTGATGCTAAATGCAAAATTTTGTGTCTTTTATTAATTTCAATGGCATTTTAGTTAAAGAATAATTACAAAAATACAAGTTAATTTAAAATTATGGTGATGGAATAAGAATATAATTCACCACTCTCTGTCTTGCCCGTGGATGGCGTAAAAGACGAAAGAGAAGGAAAACTAGAAATAAACCCTATACCAACCTGTCTGACCAGCATGATATACTTCGATATAGTAAGGTCAATTGCTCTCCTATTGAAGAAGAGGCTCGAGCCAATAGTGGATCGTATGTGAGCTATATATAATATTGATAATGATGAAATTAAATTGACGTAATATAATAATTACCATAAAATTTAATGTTTAATAATAACTAAACAAAACAATATAAACTAGGAACAAAAATTAAGGGATATAAAAAAAAAATTTGGGTAAAATTCAACGAGCTGTAACTCCGAGGAAAATGATCGCACAGCAAATAAAAAAAAGCAAATTGTAGCTCCAAGTATCTAGTTTTCAGATATGACCATGAAAAATTATTTTCATGTTTGAGTCTGGAGAAATTCCAAGGAAATTACCAAAAAAAATTTCCAAGTTTTTCTCGTCTAAAAAATTGTCTACGTACTTCAAAAATTTTTTTCCATAACTCCGCGGCAAATCATCGTACAAGTACTTATTTAATCTGTGGTACAAGCTTCATGAAAATATCAAATTAAAGGGGATTAAATTTTCTACAAGAACTTTTGAGTGGAATTATGGAAAAAATTTTTTGAAGTCCGTAGACGATTTTTAGCCGAGAAAAATTTGATTTTAAGGGCAGGTAACAGATGTGACGTATGAAAAACCATATCATATGATTTTTCACGTGCTACTTGTGAATTATGCCATACTTAGTACGTAGTACGTACGTGCAGTACAGTGACCTTGTACACTACGGAACGGTTCCGGCGTAAGCTCCATTACGCTCCAATTTAAATGCTTCATTTTTTGTGCGCGGATTTACCTACTATATGTTATTATTCTATGTTAGAAGGGCTATTAGAAACTACCTACTAACATCCCATTGGGCTGGCGACGGACAACAAGGAACTCGGTACGGGTGGTTGACCCACTGACGAAGGAGAGGGTATACAGTGGGTTATGGAGCCGCGCGTTGCCCTTTTGTCACCCCGGACGGAACGGACGACGTGGGCGCTGACCATAACCTACGCAAAAAAGGGACTACTAACACACCATACTATATTCACTAGCGATCACATCTCACTTTCTGCTGCCCGTGACTTCGTCCGCGTGGAATAGTTACCTACTTTGGGCTAACGCTAACTTTAACCCGCAAATTTGTTTACGTAGAAGGTGAAAATATTCTTAAATAATACGATTCTTTCGTATATAATAATTTTTGCGATACTAACCGTTTACGTAGCGCACATAGCGGCGGCTCTCACAAGGAAAAAAACCCCGACTTTTAATCTTTCTTCATTTCTGCTCCGCTCCTATTGCTCTTAGCATGATGATATAGCCTTTCTTGATAAATGGGCTACCTGACACTGAAAGAATTATTCAAATCGGACCAATAGTTCCCGAGATTAGCCCGTTGAAACAAACAAACTTTCCAGCTTAATATATTAGTATATAGATATAGATCGATGATAGTGCCAGTTAATGAAATCCAGAATCCTACTAATATTATAAACGCAAAAGTTTGTATGTGAGGATGTGAAGATGTTTGTTGCTCTTCAACGCAAAAACTACAGAATGGATTTTGATGAAACTTCACAATAATATAGCTTACATATCAGAATAACACATAGGCTATAATTTATCCCAATATTCCCACGGGAAGAGGAACTGCGGGTGAAACTGCAGGGTGCTGCTAGTAACAAATAATTATTTCGTCATCCATTGCTGGGCTCGAGCCTCCTCCAAATTAGGAAGGAAAATGACCTACTATACCCCGCTTGTCAAATGCGTTGGTATAGGGTTTTATTTCGAGTTTTCCATCTCTTACATAGGTGTGATCTGCATATTATAATCGCTTACTCGTCTTTTACGATGCCCACAGGCTTTTTTTTGTATAGTTGTTAGCCGCAAATGGCTGTGACAACTTTACCCGGATTGTTGGGAAAGTGCTGAGGGCTCTCAACCCGATTGACAAAAAGCAATTGTTCTTATTTCGACTTTGCCGACTCTTGCATAAATATTATACACATATATATATGCATATCCCTAAACATAACTGGCAAAAACAAAGGCTCATTAAAAATAAGCAATTTGTTTATACCATACTAGCTTCAGAGCAATATATTTTCGAGTAATACATATTTTATACTTATTTCCTTAATATTTTCGTAATAAAATCAAATAAAACAAAATTTATTGTTATAACATTTATAATGTTACAAATAGAAGATGTACAAATAAAGAAACTCAATGCAACGTACTAAAACCGTGATAATTACAAAAAAAAATACATAAATGTAAAAAAAAAATTACGTTACATCAAAGAAATTCTTAAATTCATTTACTTCCCTTGTCATTCATTCAATACGACAATACTTTATATAAACTAGCTGCATAATATACAAATGAATGTATTATATACTTTTTATACTTATATTTTAAAAAGGTTTAAATTCTATGCTGAAAGAATTGAATTTTTGATAGGATAAAAGATTCCTCCTATGTGATAATAAAGCATCGCCGCATTAAATGGATAGAAAGACTCCTATTAAACTAAAACGTTAAAATTATTATAATTAAAAATAAACCAGAGACTCCTAAAACGAAAATGAAATGGCGTTCTTCAAAAAAATATGATAAAACTAAACACAAATCGCCTCGAACAGAACCCATTAGAAGAAATTGACAGAAAAAAAATGAGAATCTCAACCGTTTTTATTTTTTGTGTAGCAATACTATATTTGTCGAATTTGCCAACATTGTATCTGAAATAAAAAAAAATCGCTTAGTACCCACCAAATGTTAACACAATAAGTACATCACTATCGGCCATAGTGAACATACCGCCATATTAAAAAAAATAAAAATAAACACCGTTTTGTATAGAGTAATTAAAATGAACGCGTATAGTTTTCACTACGTTAACCACCTAATGACAGTATGGCAGTAGGCTATTGTTTAGAAACAAAACTAAGCACGCTTTTAACACGGCTTACGTCGTTATTAATTGCAATCGAAAAGTCTCGACTTATAACTATCTCATATAATACGTCACTATAGTTCTATATCGCTTCTAAATCGATACCATATCGAGACCATATCGATACCCTATTGACTTTTGAGTATTGCAACTCCAAGAGATTTTACTCACCTCACAAAATAGATTTTTTTTTGATAAATACTTATTATTTTCAATACAATATTGTACGAAAAACCTCTCGACTAAAATACCTTTGCATAATGAGAACGCTCAACTCAAATTAACATATCACTGAGATCAGTATCACAATTTTACTTCTTAACAGTCAAACTATACCGTATTTTATTTATATTGTACTACCGAGGCATTCATATATATTAACTGCTAAAAATGCAACAATGAAATGTATAAATATGAAGCTCCGGGCTTAGAAACTCATAATACTGTTTTCGTGCTCACAAAAAAAGCACCTTCTCTCATATTTATCTACAAATAAACAACAATCTACCAAACACCATCGTAAACACCAGTCTATAAAACAATCCGTATTTGTTACGTGGTATTAGAGGCCATTTTATTATTATATAAACTTTACCAATATGGTGCCGGTGCGTTCCTGCATCGTTGACCTCTATAGCGCTCTTCGTTCCCAAAGTTTGGACCCCAAGGGAGGTTTCGGCCTCGGTTTGAGCGATTTCCTTTAATAGGGTAGTTTGGATACACTCTGGTATTGACGCATACTCCGGGTCGACATCCGTTTCGTGGGGTCGTAGGGTGACTACCGGGCAAGGGAGGTGAGAACTCATCCCAAGCGTCTCCTGGCATCATACAGGTACCGCAAGTCCACGTGTAATCACCTGTCGAAACCGAACAGACATGTTCAATTATTTTGTAAGTATATGAAAAATGTTACATACGTGAGGAAATATTAAAAATGCAGTTAATCATGATTAGTATTTATTTATACATCACTATTATTATCGTTTGGCCGAAAAGTTGGAAGAAAACTTTTGCATTTTTTCAATCGACCTAAACTTTTAAGTGTATTTTAATACAATCACAAAATACTATATAATGTTATATTAAAAAGTATTTTATATCAACGTATGTATTAAAAAACTTTAACACTAACGTATGGAGTATTTTGCATTACCAAATATATTTAACAAGTATAAATGTTTTTAATAATTGTGACGCCTTACATTCAGAACACGTTTCTGACGATTCTCAAAGTATCTAGCTAAAACACATCTGAGCAAAAAAAAATATAATTATAATAATGTACCGATTTGAATTTGTCGACATGCGTGATTAAAATTTTTGTAGTATCTAAAAGTTAAACACAAACAACAAAAATCTCTATTCCAATTTACAGCAATACTTAATCTGATTTATAGAATCTACACTTTATTTTAAATATTCATAATTTAAGTGTCGATAAGAAATATCTCTTAGACATCCTTACTGAAAAGAAATGCTATTAAGGTCAATGCAACAAGTTATTAAATACATTATATATTAAATTACGGCGCAAAATAAGGCCGTCAAAGGGGACCGTGATGTAAAAAAAAACGTAATAAACACGTATTATTTTATTTGGTAATGCATAATATATAGAATAATTACAAGGAAAACGAAAGGCAAATATGTTATTTAATGATAAAATAGATAATAAAATCTGAAAATATACAAAGGTTTTGACATTCGATTCACATATAATAAACACCATAATTCTAGAATATATATAACACAATTATTAATTTTATAAATTTTACCACAACAAATAATAAATACATAGCATTTTTTCATTATATATAAAGAATAAATTAATAGAATTTTAAAAAAATTCAATTAATTAGAACTACGTCAAACACTACTTGTACTTAGTAAAAAAAATGGTAATTGGTAACTCGAATAAAATACGACGCTGTTGAAATCGAGACACAATTTGTGTAGACAAGATATTACTTATAGATTATTATTATTACTTATCTATTACTTATTAGATAGAATATGACAGCAAGGGACATAAGTTCTGATCTGGCGTCGCGATAGAGATCGTAAAAATATATTTTCGTTTAAAAACAGTGATTGTTTCAAGACTAACTAATAAAAGATATAAAAAACAAAAGCGAATTAATACAATTGAAATTTTATATTAACTTATTTTTAACTGACTTCAAAAAAAGAGGAGGTTCTCAATTCGTCGGAATCTTTTTTTTTTATGTATGTTCACCGATTACTCAAAGACGCTTGGACCGATTTGCAAAATTCTTTTTTTTTTGATAGGGTATATCCCATCCCAGGTGGTTCCATAGTCATCAGGTCAGGATCTGATGATGGTATCCTTGAGAAATTGGTGGAATTCTTAAAACTTTATTAGTTTACTGTTTGAAGTCGGTTTTTCTTTTGTTAAAAAATTATAGATTATTAACATTATAAAGACGTTATTAAATACAACAAAAACATGTCAATTGTCATAAAAAAAATTTACCAAATATATATTCTGGGAAAAATTTGAATACGCTCTCGCCAAAACACTCCGAGATATGCTAAACTATATTTTCTACACACAAGTCTGATTTCGTACTGTATATTTCGCGTATAATGTCGACTCAAGAATCTATCAGTATTATATTTTTTGATGTAATCATAAATTAGATTTTGGTCAAGTTTCTCGACACGAAGAGTATGTTACATATTTATGTTTTTAGTATTAACTAAATAACATATATCACTGTTTTATCTAGTTTATATCATAGAACCACAATAAGAAACTTTAATATAAATATCCATTAATTTATTTTATCATACGAAGCGCTACAAGATTTACGAAAGTGATTGTCCATTTGCATCACAATATAGATACACGTTAACTTATAATTACATTTCTCGGCTTACTTTCAAATAAATATTATCATATTCATAATTCAAGACGTATTTATTTGTCTCTAAAAGTTGTTTTATACATATATTTTCAAATATAAATTAATATTTTTGTGACTAGGGTCCTAATTTTCTAAAGATCCAATAAAATTTATCCGTTAAATTATAATCTAAATAACTAGTGATACTTTTATTTGTTAAATTGTAATTTTAAATATGCGTCAGTCAATACGCATCAGGATCGAACGTCGCACAGTATTAAAATATATCTGAGAAATGGTCACCTACTTTATATTTATTTATTCGATAGAGTAAATGAACTATTAGATCCAGGTTAGCATTGAATGTAAATTATATACAAGGTCTATGATAATAATAATCTTCTGGGTGGTGATGGAGCACAGACTGGTATTTGGTACTAAAAGTTGCCCAAAAATATTTGATACCCTTAATGGCTGTCTAATTATGTTTTATTTATTTTTTAGCTTGGAAACGGTAAAAAAAGGCATACGTAATATATACAAGCATTTATTAGTCATTTTTGTCGTTATCATTAAAATTTACATTAAAATGTCACTTTCTAGTAATAAATTTAGAGTGTCATCCGAAAGTGAGAGGTTTTTACTCCTCTTTCTCATTCATGCCTGTCAGGACAGAGTCAGAGGCTTACCTCTGACTCACCTCTCTTAAGGAGCCTCCTTAGAACATCTGCGTTGCAAATTACCCGAGAAAACTTTCGAGCGTAGCTGTGTCGAAACATTCTAATATGTTTGTTGCGTGCTTCTGCCGCTTCTTCGGACAATTGTTCAAGTTTCCGCTACCACTTCAGCCCCATGTCACAATACTTTATGTGTTGTTGGAGGCATTGGGAAAATTTATACAAGGGAACGTATAACTTAGCCGTTTCTTGGCAATACCTTTCAAACGCCTCCACGTTTATTTGAAAACCACAGCACAATGTGTCTAAAATCACTTTCAATCGATAAATCCAATTTAGATCTATCCCAGTAATTGCCGCCGATATTTCGAAGTTCTCAAATAACTGTGTACTGACGTTGCCGTCACTGGTATTACCAAAGCTTGCTTTTGGTATATCCATGGAAATGAATGGTTCGTAAATCAATTGAAGTGGTACCATGGAACTTTGAAATATGTTTGCGTCAGAATTGGCTTCATTTTAAAATTTATTTTTGTACTACATCTGTTAAGCTCCATCGGAGTCTCATTTGCTTATTAATACTACCGATTGTTTTCTAATTCACTTAATTGTTCGACTGCCTCACCGAGATGTAAAATCAGTCGTTGTACCGTATGATACATGAGATTTTGAACCCTTACTTTAGCGCATGTTTCAGTTACACGGTGGATTTCAGAGGAGCACTCTTTCTTTAACTTTTGCAATGTCGAATAGCGCGGATAAAAGCTAGGTAGTTTCTCGCACTAGGAGTGGTAGGACCACACTGTCGACAGTTATCTGTCTACAGCCGCGGGCCGGTCCGTCCGGGGCAGTACCATGCTCTCGCAGAAAATCGACGTCTGAGTAGTAGCAATTTGTTACTGCGCTTCGTTCGGTGAGCGAGAGAGCCGGAAGCCCAACTTTCTGAGGGTGATTGCGTGTGGAGGGTTTTGGTGGTGCCCTTGGTATCACCGAGCCTCAATGCACGCATTCACACTCCCTTCGCTTTCTTCGCGGTAGGCAACGGCCTTGTAAAGGTCCATGAGCGACAGCAACACTTACCATCACGTGTACTGTCTGCTCGTTTGCCACCGTTTGCAATAAAAAAAAAAAAAATTCATATTGGGCCTGTTAGTCCCGCTTCAGTATACATGAATAAGGCACGTAAATTTGTTAATTTGTTTGATTTGTCTTGTTCTTCTTCAACGGTACTTCTTTTCATCATTGCTGCATATTGCCTTGCTCTTCTAGGAGGTATCACCTACCTGCTTTCGGTAGCGATATGCATCCTCTAAGCCACTCGGCATTGTTTTCTAGGAACTGGCCTTTGTATTGCGAGCAGATGCCCATTTTTGTTTAAACTGGTGTCTGATAATCGACAGTTTTTGGTTTACATTAGCAATATTTTGGTCATTTTCTGCATATTGATTGAATAGTTCCTGCTCCATAAATTGCAACTTTTTAATAAATCATTTTGAGTCAAGACCCTCATTGCAGGCCTACCGAAACTTACCTATCGAAAGTACCTACGAAAAGAAAATCACCAAAAATAGGGGGGTGCTTTGGGGTGGCAGTTTCGTGCTTAATTATATCATATAAGGTCTACTCTATAACGAACAATTACAATTATAGCTAAGAAATGCTGAGAAACATATTAAAACCCCCTTTGATCTTCCAAATTGTGTTTTTATAGCAGTTTTTTGGTGCTTACCTTTCAAGGATATAAATGAAGAAAGTCTATAGATAAGTTGTTAAAATTAAGTGCCAAATAAAGTACATACCTGGTTGTACACAATCCATAGTGAAAACCAACACAAAATCGTTAAGTCACGAGATAGTAAATATTTCAAAACAATGAAATTTGTGCGCATCGAACAATCACACAGACACTGTACGCGAACGGTAACTTTCGACTGAGCCCACCACGTGATGGAGGATACTAGCGCATTCTGGTTTTTGTTATTATTTGGAGCTGTTATACTAATTTTTGAAGACAATGGCTTAGAGGGAGTAAATCTAATATAAAAAATCGACTTTGGCCAACTTTTAGGGCCAAATACCAGTCTGTGCGGAGTAAGAATACCATTCACCACCCTCGTTCTTATCCGTGGGTGTTGTAAACGACGACTAAGGGAATGTGAATACAACATCCATGCAAAAGAAGGAAAACTCGAAATAAAACCCTATATCAACTTGTCTGATCAGCGTGGAGGAAGGGCAATTTCCTATTGGGAAGGAGGCTCGAGCACAGCAATGGGACGTACATGAGGTGTGATGGCGATGATAACATTAACAATTAAGATAGAATAAAAATAATCACGAAAATAAAATTAACTTCACATTACTCTGTGCAAAAATTACATTTATGCACTGCATAATAAAGAGAATGTATACTTTTAAAACGTGGTACTTAAAGTAATAATCAATATCAAACGCCTTTTGAACTATAGCTATATCTATAATTATATTAATAATAATAATTTATTTATTACACAAAATAACTTTACAAAAACACTCAATCCTTCTGATTTCCATAAATTTCATAAAAGAAAAATCACATCTCTGGATGTACGTATATCTCCGATCTACGCGAGTTCCATTCAAGTTTTTCAAACCATTTACTCTACCGAATAGAAGAATAAAAACAGTTTATATTAAACAATTTTCCATACTGTGCATCGGTTCCAAACCAAAATGATAAGCAACATAAAGGTATTAATCGCATACAAATGGAAACAAAATCTCTATACTATGAGCCTAAGTTCTACGCCTCATATAAACCCAAAGCCTTCGTTGCAAAAAATCTGTTTCTAATTGACTATGTATACCGTAAACGCATTCTACAATCACATTCTTAATCTTGTTACACTTATCATAATTATTTAGGTGCCATTCTTTCAAGGATAACCTGCCTACTCAATTTTAAATTCAGATAGGTTCTTTAGAACAGCACCTTATTTACGTTTATTTCTTCTTTTACAATATTTCAACAATTTTTAAAACTCTCAAACATTGGATTTCCTGAACCAACAGTACATCACTTAGAAATTACGCTTTATTTAGGCACAATTCACATTTGGAAACTAATTCTAGCATTCTACAACTACGTTTCGTGTTCAGTGAGGAATATTTTATTTCAAAACTGTAAAAATTCTTAGACGCCAAATTAATTATAATATTAAATAATATTCGTACAATTGAACAATATAAAATTATGCATAAGGATTTTATTTTAATTAAAATTAGGGTTATTTTAACCAGAAATAATTATAAAATCAAGTAGACTAATGACAAAAACGTATATACAGGGTGTATCAGGTTATGGGGCAACTGTTCGAGTATGTTGTAGTTTAACGGTCATAGATCATAATTAGAATGTACATTACACAAAAAACAATATAACATAAAAGATATAGCAATTTAAAAAAAATGTGTCTAAGAGTCTATGCCTTAAATGTTACGTTAATTTATGTAGGCATGTACAGACAGAATTTTAGGAGTGGTAGGACCACACTGTCGACAGTTATCTGTCTACAGCCGCGGGCCGGTCCGTCCGGGGCAGTACCATTCTCTCGCAGAAAATCGACGTCTGAGTAGTAGCAATTTGTTACTGCGCTTCGTTCGGTGAGCGATAGAGCCGGAAGCCCAACTTTCTGAAGGTGGTTGCGTGTGGAGGGTTTTGGTGGTGCCCTTGGTATCACCGAGCCTCAATGCACGCATTCACACTCCCTTCGCTTTCTTCGCGGTAGGCAACGGCCTTGTTAAAAGTCCATGAGCGGCAGCAACACTTACCATCAGGTGTACTGTTTGCTCGTTTGCCACCGTTTGCAATAAAAAAAACAAAAAAAGGATACATGTAGGCATGTAAAGCTTCGATAGTATAATTTCATTCATTAATACCTAGAATTGCGCAAACGTTTCAATGACATCGTAGGTTGTACCTACGATGTCATTCAACGTGCATTGAAGCGGCGAGCGGTCAACTGTCATAGGCCGATCAGCTGTTTTAAAGCGAAGTTTGTCTTGCTTATGTGAATATAATCATTGATTTATTCAATTTCTAATGAACATTTAACAAAGTATGAATATGTTGCGTATTAAGTATCATTGACTTTATACATTTCAACCAGATTTACACGAAAAATCGATGACAAAATTGAAAACTTTACATGTCTCTAATTCCTTAACAAATCGATATTTTTCGTTCAATTTTTTTTCATGGGTTCCTACCACCATTACCTAGCTCCCTTTTAACCAGTTGCCCCATAACCTGATACACCCTGTATATATGATGTTCGAAATAGAAAAAAAAAACTATTTTATCACATTAGGATAAGATTAAGATTACAAACACAATAATTTTGTACAAGAATATCTTCAAACTAAACTTAAGATTGACGAATAAAATACACGTTATGTCTACTACGAAATAGAGTGTCTCTTTAACATATAACTATAAAAATTATAATTGAGTAATTAAAAAGAATGCACATTATGTGATCATACATATTAAAAAAAAAAACAAATATTATATGATGAGTATCCCTAATTTTTAGTTCTCAATACCACATAATTGTTGAATTTAATTAATTTTTTTGGCGTCAACTGATTTTAAAATAAAATTTAAGTAACACTGTAAGCGTCATAAATGGCACACAACACAAATTTTATTTGACATCAGTAAATTGCCGCGGTTCCCCTCACATAGTTCTCGTTCCCGTGGGCATAAAATATAGCCAAGTTAGTCCTTATAAAGACTACCTGGTAGTAAAATACTATCAAAATCGGTTCAGCTATTTTGAAGTTTACCTTGAGCTAACAGACAGCCAGACAAATAACTTTTAAACAAATAGAATTTAACTGGATGGTTTTTAGGCATAGGTATCGTGCAAATAACCATGTATGTAAAAGCCCTACTATTTTGACCTTACAATCAGAAACTTCAATTTTGTTTATTTGTATAGATTTTTCCTTGTATGCTCTATTGCTCTTGTGGAGGGTCTAGCATTTTCCTAAAGAGAATGATATGATTGAGTGTCTGGCACCCACTGCATCTTCCGCAAAATAAGAGGCTAATGGTCTCCTTTCTTTCGCGTTGACATCTTTAGCGTATATCAAACTTTTCACATACCATAAGCTTAGAGGCTTAGGGGCCGTAGCTTATGCCATTATTCTGAAGTCTGCCACACTTATTGGTACAGTGAATTCAAAGTACTGCTCTGCCAAATTCGCTCACTCTACTAGCAACATGTCCTCAAGTCACCCTTAGTTATAGCACCGGAGTATTACCAAAATCAAACTGAAAGAGGAGTGATTAAGAACAATATCCAGTCACATGTGAACATTTATCATTTTATACTCTTCCGCGGAGTTGACAATTAAATATGTGCCACACCGACGACGAAATAAGGATAAAAAAAAACAAGACAAAAACTAGCAACATATATTTAAGCTTCAGATACTCATCACATAATAAGTAATAGAAACGTAGTCATCAGATACAAAACTCGAACGCTCATAGAGTCGGACAACTCTACTGAATACTAGAATCACCTGCAATATTGTCAATGTCAACTACTGAGCCCTTATTGACTATGCCATTGAAGATTCCACACAAATACATCATCATAACACGTTCTTAACTCATTTTTAGAGTTCCGTATCCAAAGGGAAAAAACGAGACCCTATTACTAAGACTTCACTGACTGTCCGTCCGTCTGTCTGTCACCAGGCTGTATCTCAAGAACCGTGATAGCTAGACAGTTGAAATTTTTACAAATTACATATCGCACCTTTAATCCAATACCGTCACTAAACGAAATTTTTCGAAAAACTGTTTTAAGGCCATCTAATTGCGGAACACTGATTTTGCACATTGCTTGAATTTATATATTTTAATTACACTTAACTTTTTAATTTTTTTCGAAAATGTGTACGTCACTAATATTTTAAATTATTTATATCCACTAATTAATCTATACCAATAAATAAAATTGGAGTGTCTGTTTGTAATGTCAAAATAATAGGCCTTTTTCATGCTCACATGGTTATTTGCACTATACATATGCCTAAAAATCACTTTATATTTTTTTTGTCTGTCTGTCTGTCTGTTTGTTCACGATAATCTTCAAAACGGCTGGACCGATTTAAAAAAATTTTTCACCGATGAAAAGCTATAATATTAGGGAATAAACTAGGCTATATTTTATCCCAGTATTCCCACGGAAACGGAAACTACGGGAATAAGGCGACAGGAACCAAAGCGAAGCGAGGGCGGGTTGCTAGTAATGATTAAAATGAAAAAAAAAGTGTTTTAATAGGAATAATAGTTGCTAATTCCTAAAACGCTAATATACTGTTATGTATATTAGTTAATATTTGACATAAATCTTTAAATCGTTTTTTTTTTGGGTGGGCTACGGTCGGTGCACTCCTTGTCCGCTCCGTCCGGGGCGACAGAGGGACGCAAGCACACACACCTGTAACCCACCCGTAAGACCCGTCGCCTTCGTCATTGGGCCGACCACCGAAGCAGGGTGACTTGATGTCAGTGGTCGGCCCGACGGAATACCTCCTATTTGGGGTACCCTCCCATCGACCGACGTCTCCCCCTGGGGAGGACGTCAGTCTTCCTTCACGCGTTCAGCCTCTCGGCGGGTGACGGACTAATTCCTCGATCCAGTCACCCGCAGCCTCGGCTAGGGCGGCATGATACGCAGGTAATCACACTTGCGCCGCCCCAGTCGCCGGCGGCGGATTAAATAGCTCTCCTGTAAAATTTGCTTATTTAGGATAGTGACAGTATTGGATTAATGGTGCGATATGTATTTCTGTTGCCGCTATAATAACAAATACTAAAAACAAAATAAATTGAATATTTAAAGGTTTTTCGTGGACAACACCGACTCGCACTTAGCCGGTTTTTTTCCGACAGGCTATGGTGCGAACGCACGCCGTCGATTCCCCCGCTGTATTCCCCCCCTTCGTCATTAGGCCGACTACTAGTACCAAATCCTTGACTTCCGTGGCCAGCGTGGAACGTTCTTAACTGTAAGTAAATTTTAAAAATGTTTTCGAGTCCATTTTGATGCCCCGTAGATATAGTAACGCTTTACGCGCTTGTTGTCATAACGAATAAGGGCCTAGTGGAAATATTAATAAATAACAATAACTTGTAACTTAAAGTAATAATGCATCTTTCCAATAATTAAATAGTCGTTATACGTTATTACTATTATTATTGGGTCAATTGAAAAGTCCACGGCCTGACACATAGATGGCGCTACTAGAATTAAATCGATATGTTTTTTAGTTAGGCCTAATCCCCAAAAGATGCGTCTATAAAATTGACAGCTGTCAGATCATTAGTTTGTGAATTATAGCATTTTGAGTGAAGCAATTTTTGTTATTGTGAAAAAAATGGATAAAAAGGAATTTCGTGTGTTGATAAAATATTGCTTTTTGAAGGGAAGAAATACAGTTGAAGCAAAAACTTGGCTTGATACCGAGTTTCCGGACACTGCCCCAGGAAAATCAACCATCAAGGAGTGGTATGCTAAATTTAGACGTGGTGAAATGAGCACCGAAGACGGTGAACGCAGTGGACGCCCAAAAGAGGTTGTTACCAACGAAAACATTAAAAAAATCCACAAAATAATTTTGAATGACCGTAAATTGAAATTGAATGAAATAGCAGGCACTCTAAAGATATCATCTGAACGTGTACATCATATCATTCACGAATATTTGGGTATGAGAAAGCTCTGTGCAAAGTGGGTGCCGCGTGAGCTCACTTTTGACCAAAAACAACGACGAGTTGATGATTCGGAGCAGTGTTTGGAGATGATCAAGCGTAATAAACCCGAGTTTTTGTGTCGATATGTGACAATGGATGAAACATGGCTCCATCATTGCACTCCGAAGTCCAATCGACAGTCATCTGAGTGGACTGCACACGATGAACCCGCTCCAAAGCGTGGGAAAACGCAACAGTCGGCTGGCAAGGTTATGGCGTCTGTATTTTGGGATGCGGGTGGAATAATTTTTATTGACTACCTTAAAAAAGGAAGGACCATCAACAGCGACCCCACCATTACATAGTTATTGGACCGTTTGAAGGACGAAATCGCCGAAAAACGGCGCATTTGAAGAAAAAGAAAGTGCTTCTTCACCAAGACAATGCACCGTGTCACAAGTCAGTGAAAACGATGGCAAAAATCCATGAATTGGGCTTTGAATTGCTTCCTCATCCACCGTATTCTCCAGATCTGGCCCCCAGCGACTATTTCCTGTTCTCAGATCTCAAAAGAATGCTCGCTGGAAAGAAATTTTCGTCGAATGAAGAGGTGATCGCCGAAACTGAGGCCTATTTTGAAGCAAAGGACAAATCGTACTACAAAAATGGTATTGAAAAGTTGGAGGGTCGCTATAATCAGTGTATCACCCCTGAAGGGAATTATGTTGAATAAAAAAAATAATTTTGCCAAAAAAATGTGTTTTACTGTGGTAGGCCGGGGACTTTTCAATTGACCTGTTATACTGCTGGTCTCCACTAAACATGCATTTTATGTATAATAAAATTATGTGTAAGAATTTTATAGGTTTGGATCTTAGAATAATATAGAAAAAAAATTAAGCATTTGAATTGTAGCCTAATAGAGCTTACGCCGGACCGTTCCGTAGTGTACAAAGTCACTGTACTGCACGTACGTACGCAACTCTTAAAAAATAAATAGGTAATATGACGGTTTGTGCATTCAAATGGTGTCAAAACACAAAGCGTATTAACATTACTTTTAAAATTATTTCGACGATTTATGTTAATAAAATCAAAAATTGATTTCATAATTTGTATAGTGGTGTACGTGTGTAATCGCCTACGTGCATGTAGTATTTTTAGCTTCGTGTTTTTGATCGCTAAGTACCAACACTATCTTTCCATGCGTTATTATTCTAAGGTTTTGATTTATATAAATCCACAAATTAATTGTGATTACATTTGGAGCTGGCTCTATCACGCTGGTATGACAATTAATAAGCTGAATATAAGTTTATTTTTTCATACCATTTGTTCACAAAACTATTTATACTCGTATTCATCAAAGTTCAATTAAATCAATGAGCAATTCCCGAACGCTATAAATGCCATATATATATAAGTTAATGTGATTAAATCATTCGAAACATTACGTATAATAACTGAAAATAACTTCTGGTCCCCGCATCTTATTTTTCTCCTGACACTATCAAAACATTTTCCTCAGAGAACCAAACCTTTTATTAGTTTTTCGGTTATTATCTATCTGCATACAAAATTCAGTTAAATGTGTTTGGTAGTTCTGTTTTATTGGTGTAAGATACATAATAGCAATCCAAAAATGCTGACGCATTTATAATGTGGATTAATAACGGCAAAATTATTTCAGATTATCAAAAACGGGTAGCATTATGATTTCTGATGTTTACGCGAGTATTATACATTTTAAATAAAACTACGGATTTTATCGCGTTTGTATTTGATTTTTGATTACCCGACGTTTCGAACACTTTACAGCGTTTCATGATCACGGGTGGACTAAGATGTCTCACGTCCAACAAGTCATCGTTACTGCAGAAAATGTATAATTATCTACCCGATACAGAAATTAGTTATTAAGTATTGACCCACATTTTGATACAAAATTTATTGCCAGTGTAAGAAGAAAATGATTCTATATGAAAAAATTATATTGTTTATGGTTAGTAATAATTAAACGTTCATCTGTGACGATGAACACCTGGCTGGGGAGCTGCAGCATGTCAAGCAGGTGCTACGTGCAAACAAGCTGCCAGTTCCTCGCCCCCGTCGCAGAGACCGAGTGAAACCACCCACAGTTGAGCGCCTTCCTGCAATACTACCTTATGTCAAAGGAGTCACTGACAAGATTGGCTACATCCTGAAACGTTCTTCCATTAAAACTTATTTTAAGCCACTGAAGAGGATTAGCCAATTCTTACCACCTGTCAAGTGCCAGATCCCTTTACAAGATGCAGGAGTATATAAACTTGACTGTGACTGTGGTCTCTTACATTGGACAAACAAAGAGATCCATAAGAACTCGGATCAAAGAACACATAGCCGATGTGAAGCACCGCCGGGACACTAGGTCTGCAGTCTGTGAACATAGTCAGGACCGCGCCCACCATAACATCAGGTTTGATAAACCACAAATCCTCGCAAAAGAACACCGATACCTGCCTAGAATGGTACGCGAGGCTATTGAGATAAAAAAACACAAAAATTTCAATAGAGAGGATGGCTGGGTGTTACCATCAAGCTGGGATCCTGTTATAAACATTATTAAAAACAAATCCAAAAAGACCACCACAAGACTGCAAGACACCGTGAGCTCATATTGTATAGATTTGACCCACAATAATAATAACTAAAGATAATTTTATAAATTAAAACCTTTTAGTAACAAAGTAAGCCGCCTTCAAAATTAACTTTAATTTAGCATCATGTTACCTGAGTTTTCTTGCCGGATCTTTCTCAGTGTAACCATGTTCCGATCCGGTGGTAGTATACTAGATTGTTAGTTAGTTTTTAAATATAATTACTATTAATTTTAATGTTTAATTATTACTAACCATAAACAATATAATTTTTTCATATAGAATCATTTTCTTCTTACACTGGCAATAAATTTTGTATCAAAATGTGGGTCAATACTTAATAACTAATTTCTGTATCGGGTAGATAATTATAAATTTTCTGCAGTAACGATGACTTGTTGGACGTGAGACATCTTAGTCCACCCGTGATCATGAACGCTGTAAAGTGTTCGAAACGTCGGGTAATCAAAAGTCAAATACAAACGCGATAAAATCCGTAAAGTAGTTTTATTTAAAGCGGGTAGCATTCTTACTTAACCTTTTTTACTTTAACAATAAAAGCATTAATAAATACAATGGATTCTCTACAACTCAAATGTTAAGGAGAATGGAAATGATTTATTGAGTTTTCGACTTAGCGGGTATTTAATTACACAAAGCCCATTGCCAAAATTACAATTTATAAAGGCTCGATTTTAAGTTGCTTAGAAATTTTAAATATATTCATTTATTGCACATATACGAGGGGTGATCCAAAAGTAATGATAATCAGTTATTTCTAGTGCACACAAAAATACAAAAAAATTTCAGTCACTTGCTCAGTTACCCACTAGTTCAGGAAAAAAAAATCATATAAATAGGCCACAATTCCCGGGAGCTACATTCATTTGAATACGGACTGTCAAGGAGTGAACATCAAAATGGAAAAACACGAAATCAGAGCTGTCATTAAATACCTCTGCTTGAAAAAAATGTCTACCAAAGACATACACAGCGACTTGGTGGAAACATTAGGGGACTCTTCTCCTCCATATTCCACAGTTGCACGCTGGGCTAAGGAGTTTAAGCTGGGAAGAACATCGACGGAAGACGAACACCGCGAAGGACGCCCATCGACGTCCCTCACTGAAGAAAATGTGAAAAAAGTTGAAGAAGTTGTATTGGAAGATCGAAGAGTGACTATCAGGCATGTAGCTGAGGTCACAGGGATCTCATATGGCAGCATTCAAAGAATCCTTGCGAACGAATTGCATATGAGAAAGGTCTCCGCGCGTTGGGTACCGAAAATGTTAAACGACGAGCAAAAGAAGAAACGAGTCGACATGTCAAGAGCAAATCTCGAAAAGTTCCAGGCAGACAAGGACAATTTTTTGTCACGTTTTGTGACCATGGACGAGACCTGGATCCACCATTTTGATCCTGAAACAAAACAACAATCGATGACATGGAAACGATCCGATGAACCGACGCCGAAGAAATTCAAAGTGTCAAGCTCAGCAGGGAAGGTTATGGCGTCTGTTTTTTGGGACGCTGAAGGAATAATCATGGTGGACTACTTGGAAAAGGGGGCCACTATTACAGGCTCCTACTATGCAGAACAAATAAGAAGATTGCGGGAGGCTATTAAGGAGAAAAGGCGAGGCAAACTGCGGGCTGGAGTGTTGTTCCATCAAGACAACGCACCTGTTCACAAAGCTGCAATTGCCATGGCTGGCATTCAGGAAGCGGGCTTTGAGTTGGTGGAACACCCCCCCTATTCACCAGATCTAGCCCCCAGTGACTTCTATCTCTTTCCACGACTCAAGGAACACCTCCGAGGCAAGAAATTTGATGATGATAGCGACGTGATGGCCGCGGTTGAGGACTTTTTTGAGAGTCAAGATAAAGATTTTTTTTGTAAGGGAATTTTAGGTTTAGAAAAGAGATGGACTAAATGTATAGACTTGCTAGGAGACTATGTTGAGAAATAAATATATTTTTTTATTTTATTCATTGTGTTTATTATTGATTATCATTACTTTTGGATCACCCCTCGTACCAAGCACATACAATTGTTAGAAGCGCTAAACATTCCTTTTAGATAGACGCGAGTTCAGGTAATAACAAGTACGACGTCTTATTTTTTTTTAACTACGACTTAGAGTTCTGCTTTTTGAAATTCGAGTGATAGAATATAACTATGTACTATCAATCGTACTATCCTCGTAGAGAAATAACATTATGCTAGAGTTACAAATTTTAAATAATTCGAAATAACGCGTTTCAGTAGATGTGGTTGGAATTTTTTTCGAGTTACCGAATATTACGACTTAACAAGTCTCGAGTTATAGAGATGCCACTGGATATTAAATACAAATCAATCGTTCACAATGATAATACCTAAAAACCGTTCTTGCAACTTCTACTACTTATCCATAGTACTTTCACGGGTGTATTAAATGCATAATCTACTTTATAATATAACATATTTATAATACAGTGGGCTAATTAAAAAGCTTGCGTATACATACAACTAGTTAATATACTGTTAAACAGACAAATCTTTATTTCTATTGAGCACAGTGTACGATTTCATAAGCCAATACGTGGCAACATTGGGCACACAAAACGTTTTCAAATGAAAATTTAATTGCATACCATAGTAACGATAGCAGTTGTAAGTGACATAGAGACTTACGTGCTTTACACGTGGTCGTGATGTCGAGCAAGTATAAATTAATAAATAATGTGGTTCTTTATTAAAAGTTGTATCATTTTTAACCCAAGACGTAAAACGAGGTAAGTTTGATGCCAATGTTTGTCTATCTAGACATCGTAGCTCTCGAACTGATAGATCGATTTCGATGAAATTTTTTTACCAGGAAGTGATTCCTTTACGTGATTCTTAGCTATAATTGATAAAAATCTATGCAGCAGTTTGAAAAGCATCAGTTCTATTACAAAAATGAAAGACATTTTCGATAGAAAATAGTAATAATAATTAGAGATTCGTTCGTGTCAGGCGATTACTTAAAATGTTTATTTCTGTATTACGCACTATCAAGGTGAACTTGAAAATTCACTTTTTTGGGAATCGATTTTCAGTATTTACATACAACACATCCTAACTAAACTTGTATATGTGTATTAAAGTTTCGTAAACAAATATTTATTTATTTATTTAAACTTTAGCACACAATAATAAGGTATAAGGCGGACTTAATGCCTTAGGCATTTCTACCAGTCGACCTAGGGTGGAGCAGAAATAGTTTAGGCAGGTGCAATTCAACGTAAGCGATGAATTGTAAAATTTGGTTATCCAAGTATAGCAAAAATATCTAAGCGACTCGTTATTTTGAGACAGTATTTTATTTAGTAAATCTTGTCCTAATCCGTAACACGATTTTGAATAATTAAACACGGACAGTAACTTTTCACTATTTAGACACTGTACAAAAACCACTAAAAATAAAGTAACCGCAATAAAAATTTCATTTGTATTAATTTATATATTTAACATTCATTGATAACATTTTGTGGGCTCAATTTTACAAACAGATAAAATTAATAAATTGACATTTGCACAACTTATGTTAGTAAAATATTTTCGTTTCTATATCAGACATAAAGTACATTAACATTCCTTGTATAATTTGATATTTAAACCTATAGATAGTCATAAGATAAAGAAACATGATATAAAGATGTATAAAGTTAACTAATTAATCTAAACATTGAAAAAAATTTACAGCAGAAGTAATTTTACATTTCAGACAATTATATTTCAAATATTATACGTCACCAAATTTTATTATAAAACTACACTACACGGAGAAACTACATGCATAATTAAAAACTATAAACTTTGTTCTATTACATAAGACAAATACGAAAAAACTTTACATAAGAAAAATACGCCAAGACTTTGGATGATTGACAATAGAGTAGGTACTATAACAAGCAGCCTTATGGCTATTACGGTTAACAGAAACGGTAACAGAAATAGAAGCTTATAGTTCCATTTTTACCAACACAAATAATGTGTTAGGATGATTGTATGGGGTAACGTAGTTTGAAGTCATATCACTATTATTTAAATATTATATAGAAATAAAAGTATTCGAAGTTTCAAAATTATTAAAATATTTTACGTTTCTTTTTATATTATAAGACATTTTTTTTCAATAAAATATAATGTATTACACACACTAAAAACTTTTACACTCTAGTCTTAAATGACTACATCTCAGTCGTTGCCAGCATTAAAAACCATTATTCAATTTTCAATCAGTTACAGTGTATGTTACGTTATGGAAGTCCTATTTATCTTACGAATAAATAAGAAGCACAGGATTTTAACAATGGATAGGGGGCAACTACACGCAAAGTAATTAAATACACATTTAAATTAGGTTAGTGTCTTTGTGAGATTTTTGAGTATATTAAAACAAATAATGCTTAGTTAAAACGAAAAACTATCACCTTTTTGGCTAAATATTATCATTCCTAGATCAGTGTATTTTGACTACAATCATTTAAGCGCAATTGATAGACATTACAGACCCTTTAATGAAGAAAACCACCATAAAATATGCATATGCAACTATGAAGTTCCATACTCAAATCATAAGTCGAGGAAACACTGTTTTATCGCTAGAAATATATTAACTATTAAATCTGGGATGTGCTTACCACACAAAAAAATTCGGGAGCAGAGCTTATTTTGTAACGTGATTATTGCCGAGGAAAATCTACTGATCTAAATCTGGATTTGTCTTAACCACCCTTTGGGGATATCTGATGTTTACGCGAGCACTACACATTGTAAATAAAACTACTTTTACGGATTATATCGCATTTGTATTTGATTTATGATTGCCCGACGTTTCGAACACTTTGCAGCATTCATGGTCACGGGCGGACTAAGGTGTCTCACGTCCAACAAGTAATCGTTATTACAGACATTTATAATTATCTACCCGATACAGAAATTAGTTATAAATTTATTAAATTGTTACCCACATTTTAGTACAAATTTATTGCCAGTGTAAGAAGAAAATGATTCTATATGAAAAAATTATATTGTTTATGGTTAGTAATTATTAAATTTGTAGCAATTATTGTTACAATTTGTTGATTTAAAACTAACAAAACTAATATACTACCACCTGATCGGAACGCGGCCACACTGAGAAAGATCCGGCAAGAAAACTCAGGGGACATGATGCTAAATTAATTGGTCAGTTTTGATGTCACATCACTTTTAACCTGTTTACCTGTAGAGGAATGCATTAAAACTGTAACTAAGAAGCTATCAGACAATAATATGCCACTGGAATATGCTGAACTATTACGTCAGTGCCTAACAACTGGATATTTATTGTGGAATGATGAATTCTACAAGCAAGTAGATGGAGTGGCTATGGGCTCGCCTGTCTCCCCTGTTGTCGCTGATATTTTCATGGAGGACTTTGAGGAGCTGGCCTTATCAAGCTCACCTGTCACACCAAGGTTCTATAAGCGGTACATAGATGGCACTTTCACAATACTACCAACAGACAAAATAACCATATTCCTAAACCATCTTAACTCCATCAATCCAAAAATTCAATTTACTATGGAACTGGAGTCAAATAACTCATTAGCTTTCTTAGATATTTTGGTTATCCGTAAACCCAATAACACCTTGAGTCATACAGTGTATCGTAAGGCAACACATACTGACAGATATCTGAACGGAGATTCTCATCATCCCCCTTCACAGTTAGCTACCGTGTCTAAATCTTTGTTGCAGAGAGCACGAGGAATCTGTGACGAGGAGCACCTGGCTGGGGAGCTGCAGCATGTCAAGCAGGTTCTACGTGCAAACAAGCTGCAAGTTCCACGCCCCCGTCGCAGAGACCGTGTGAAACCGCCCACAGTTGAGCGCCTCCCTGCAGTACTACCTTATGTGAAAGGAGTCACTGACAAGATTAGCTATATCCCTGAAACGGGCTTCCATAAAAACTTATTTTAAGCCACTCAAAAGGATAAGTCAGTTCTTACCACCTGTCAAGTGCCAGATCCCTCTACAAGATGCAGGAGTTTATAAACTTGACTGTGACTGTGGTCTCTCTTATATTGGGCAAACAAAGAGATCCATAAGAACTCGGGTCAAAGAACACATAGCTGATGTGAAGCACCGCCGTCACACTAAGTCTGCAGTCTGTGAACATAGTCAGGACCGCTCCCGCCATAACATTAGGTTTGATAAACCTCAAGTCCTCGCAAAGGAACACCGATACCTGCCTAGAATGGTACGCGAGGCTATTGAAATCAAAAAACACAAAAATTTCAATAGAGAGGATGGCTGGGTATTACCATCAAGCTGGGATCCTGTTATAAACATAATTAAAAATAAATCCAAAGAGACCACCACAAGACTGCATGATACTGTGAGCACTTATTGTATAGATTTGACCCACAATAATAATAGTTAAAGATAATTTTATAAATCAAAAGTCTTTTAGTAAGACAAAGTAAGCCGCATCTAAAATTAAAAATCAATATTAATTTAGCATCATGTCCCCTGAGTTTTCTTGCCGGATCTTTCTCAGTGTGGCCGCGTTCCGATCCGGTGGTAGTATATTAGTTTTGTTAGTTTTAAATCAACAAATTGTAACAATAATTGCTACAAATTTAATAATTACTAACCATAAACAATATAATTTTTTCATATAGAATCATTTTCTTCTTACACTGGCAATAAATTTGTACTAAAATGTGGGTAACAATTTAATAAATTTATAACTAATTTCTGTATCGGGTCGATAACTATAAATGTCTGTAATAACGATTACTTGTTGGACGTGAGACACCTTAGTCCGCCCGTGACCATGAATGCTGCAAAGTGTTCGAAACGTCGGGCAATCATAAATCAAATACAAACGCGATATAATCTGTAAAAGTAGTTTTATTTACAACACCCTTTGGGGACTAAAAGCATGAGACAATAAGAAAATATAAAATTTCAGGAGGGTAAGTAGATAAATGTAAAAGAAATATACCTTTGTTTTAAGTTTTAGAGAAATAAATATGGCTCCACAAAATATATCTAATTACTTAATAATTAATTATAATTAAAAATCTTCATAATTTGTTATTTTTCTCATACCGCTACACTAGTTCTTACAAGCGGGTGAGTATTTTGCCTTTATAGGCCCCACAAATTCCTAAAAGGTTTTACTGCGAGCTTGCCTTCTCACTTAAAATACCGCCAGTGTCAATTTTAACGCCTAAATATTAATGATTACAATGACTAATCCCAACTGTCAGAAAACATTTAAGACAGTTAATAACGTAGAAAGTCAATACTTAAAAATATACTGATTATCAGAAAATTTTAAAGTACCTATTGGTACAGCATAGATAACTTGAACATTTCGATATCATTTTAGATTGTCGGTGTCAAGATATCATTAACGTAAAAAAAAAATATTATGTTGAATTTTAGTCGGTCTAAAACTGGAAATAATAAATGCTAGTATAGAGTAGAAGAGCCAAAACCTACATATTTGAACGATTTTGAGAAAATCCGAATTACAAAACAAAGCAACGTACATCATAACGTTAAAAAAATCCCACAAACACACAAACACTTAACACAATAACTATATTACACTACCAAAACGAAAAGTCTCTCCATCTTATATCCTTGTATCGGATAGACGGAACTTTTTACAATAAAGTCCTTTTCAAAACGGACGATGATGACTCATATAAGAGGGCTGGTTATAATAGTCGCGGCGGAGGTAGCGGTTGGGAAGGCCGCTGTACATTCCATAGTTAGCCGTGTAATCCTGCCGACTGTGCAGCATATCGAGTTGGTCGAGGCTGTGATGACGTTGAGGCGCGATCGTCGCTACATCCATAAGCAGCGTGAACAGCAATACACAATTAAGAACGAATCCTCTATAAATGATACGACTTCTTTTTGCTTCACGCTTCAATCGTTTTAAATCGCTTTAGTTGCATTTTCATAAAAATATCTCAACATAGTGAACAATTTAAAAATAAAATAACGATTCAAACAATGCACGTTTTATTTCATTTTCATCGATATTATACTTGAAAATTTAGAAATACATACACATGACTAAAAATATGGCGGTGACGCGTTTCGGTAAAAACACGTGACGTCACAACTCCGTAAACAAGTTATATTATAACAAACCAATATATATATATAAAATTTTATTTAACAGAAAAGTGCATGTTAATATCATATTTTACAAATAATTCTAGTATCCGACCGAAACTAATTTTTACGGCCGAAACCGAAATTTTTGTGTAAATTATAAGGTCAATATTTTTGTGGGAAGAAACTATAAATAGTATATCATAATCAGTCGCTTTTTACTCTTTATATAAATAAATACAGGGTGTATCAGGTTATGGGACAACTGCTCGAGTATGTTGTAGTTTAACGGTCATAGATCGTAATTAGAATATATATTACACAAAAAACAATGTAACATAAAAGTTATAGTGATTTAAAAAAAATGTGTCCAAGAGTCTATGCCTTAAATGTTACGTATTACGTAGGTAACAACGGCGAGCCGTCAATGGTCATCGGCCGATCAGCTGTTTTAAAGCGAAGTTTGTCTTGCTTATGCGAACGTAATCATTGATTTATTCAATTTCTAATGAACATTAAACAGAGTATGAATATGTTGCGTATTAAGGATCATTGACTTTATACATTTCAATCGGATTTACACGAAAAAGCGATGACAAAGCTAAAAACTTTACATGTCTCTAATTCCTTAACGAATCGATATTTTTCGTTCAAATTTTTTTCATGGGTTCCTACCACCATTGCCTAGCTAAAAAATTGCAAAGACAAAAAATGCTCTCAATAATTATAATTTATGAGCTACATCACATAAATAAAATACTTATTTTGAAGTGATTACCTCAAACTGCGAAATTCGCGACGCACTGACAAATGAAAGAACTAAAATTGAGAGATGACTATGAGTGCGATAAAATGACACTTCGTCTCTCCCACCTCGTGCACCGATTTGTGTCCTAGCGCAGCGCGAAATCTCACGAATTCAGTTTCGGTTTCAGCCGAACCGACCGAAACTAAACCGAACTAAGCCGAAACCGAAATTTCGGTCGGACACTAAACAATTCTATAAAAAGCTCAAAAAGAAACTTGTTTTGCATACTGTATCGTGACGTAATTCAGCGTTAGCGATCATGTGACCGAAATTAAAACAAGGTGGCCGTTATTTAAGCTTTTGCAATCAAAAAGCCTATTTACAATGTTATTGTAGAATGAATAATGTCAAACAAGACGTTGATATAGTGAATACTCTTACCTCGATTATGCTGAAAACCCGCCGCCCATCCAGCGTAATAAGCCGCTTTCTGCTTACCGTGCTCTTCGGCCACCTGTAATACACAATCGTACATATTAAACACTTTCTACATGCACAGAAACAAAAATCCCCCATGAATCATCGTTATCTTTGAATTTTATTTTTAATCAGCAACAATTAGTTGCACAAAGCAGGACTTATATTAGGTACGGCATGCCTGGGTGTCTTATGATCTTTATCTATTCACCTATTTGTATCTAAATAAATAGCGTAAAACAAATTGGCGGTTATGATCCATGACTGATAATACTTCTTGCATAATTTAGCAATGAAATTGATGACGTGTCACTCAATACTGAAAACAACGTTGATTTTCTGTAAACCTTGATCAAAACTGCCAACCTAATCGCAACATAATAAAGTCAATTAAATAATATTATAATGATAAAACGAAATAAAACATCGAAGAAACAATGAGCAGTGAAAGAATGGATTGTAATCAATGTTGCAAGCATTCGAGCTTTCCAACTAGAGACACAGTGTTGTCTTTCTAAAGGAGCCGCGAGATGATCGCGTAGACAGAAATGCGACTCTGTGTCCCCAGCAGGAAAAGCCGGCGCACCGTTGTGTCGCTGTACAGGCGCAGACGACTGTTGGTGCGCGACAGAGAGGTGGCACGCCGGTATACCGCCGCACAGGTCGTCGGCTGTCGGACAATACCACACTACAATTTAGACCCTACCCCGGCCAATTTAGAGTGTATCATTGTTTAAAAAATCATGCGTATATATAAATATGTAATTTTTTTTTAATATAATTATGTGTGCGGTATATAGTAAATGTATCCAAAACTTCTGCAGAGTAATAAAGCAAGTATAATCATTAATATCAATTGCATTTAGTAAAAAATGCATTCAATTTCAGTCAGTGTCAGTGTCAAGACACTGACACGGCCGCTTAAAGTCAAGAGTACTATCTAGTGCTCTCAAATGCCTATCTAAATTCTATTTGTTCCCCGAAGTAGGCACGCTATGAGTGGCGTAGCTTGCCTTAATCAAGCCGTGTACCTATCAAAAAAAATTTAAGAGCCCAAAGGAAGGGTAAGTCTTTTTACAAAAGAAACAATGTTGATGATATTTTTTAACGAAATGGTTGCAGTTGTTATTAATTTCTAAAAGATACAAAATAACATGTTATTGTTCCATACACGCTAATAATTCGGATAACTCATACGGCTGACGTAGCGATAGCTACGCCCCTGCTATAGTGTTTGCCAAATAGCATGGCAAAAGAGGTCATTTGGTGACCTTCACCACGATATCATCAAATCCAAGTAATTTAACGCTAATTCTATCGCTTTCCATACAAACCGTCTTATCGTTGTAATATCGTGGTGAAGGTGTCTAGACCGTACAGAGGTTACAAACATTTGTCTGCGTGTAATTTGATTAGAATTTTAATTAAGAAATTATTAAACACCTACACGTGCAATAATAAAACATACGTACACGTTACCTACTTTACCACTGCCCTAGCATGAAACTGATAGCTAACCTATCTTAAGGCTAACTTTTTGTTAAATACGTAAGGTGAGGTAAAATAATATACTAAAATAATTTATTTATGACTTTACAAAAATCTATAGTTCTGAACTGTCACTTCCACTACTGTTACTATCACTGCTGTCTGATACATGAATTATGAATGCATCTATCTTTCGGTATATACTGTCATCGAGGCCCATCATATTTTTTTCAATATCTTTTACGTGCTCCACACGGAATGTCAAACAAAATGGCGACTGGGCCACACGACGCCACTGATCTCGTACACCTGACGCTAAAATCAGTTAAGAAAAGATTTTATGTTTGATACACATAACCTAAAATCTTGCATCTACTTGTGCGATCCTTTAGGTTTATTACACCTGACGGTAAAATGAGTTGAAAGAAATGTGTCATAACTTAAAACTTGGCAGTTTTGGGCGTTACATAATTCTTCGAAGCTAATTACGTATTTAATTATAGGACCTATATTATATTAAATTTATATAAATATTCTCAGTACTTTAATTTTAATGTTACTTAAAAACTTTTGATTTTCAGACATTTGAAAGTAATTTGGCATTGTTATCAATGATATTATTTATAAAATAATGAAATGTCACCAGTTTCAGGTTAATCTGGTATTTTAAAACAATGAAATACATGATTATAGGATATTAAAAACATATATTTTCTATGGTAATTTCACTGGATTTCGTAAAATTTTGGGTTGTGCTGTTTGTAATGTTGCTTCCTGGTAGGCATCTACCAAGAGAATTTTGCGATACAACTTTTCGATAGATTTGTATGGTAAGCGATAGATTTTTTGCATTTTAAGATATCGTGGTGAAGGTAGGTGAAGGTCGTCTTTTGCCACGTTATTTGGCACTGAGTATAGCTATATTTTTATCTTTATATATAAATTTCTTGTTTACATATGTCACTGAACTCCTCCTAAACGGCTGGACCGATGTTGTCGAAATTTTTTGTGTGTTCAAGGGAATTCGAGAATGGTTTCGATTCACAATTGGACCCGATAGGTGGCGCTACTATCGATTTCAAGGAGAATTCCTTTTACTATATTTTTAGATTTAAACAGAACAAACGTTCTGTTGGGTCAGCCAGTTATATATAATTTAAAGAGTAGAATTACCATTTGGCTATGAATACTACCAAACCCTTAAATTGCTCGTGGATGTCGTTACGACAGACGACTAACAGCTTTACATTTACCTAGGCCAAATCTATCTGATAGTGTCTGGTCTACAATGACATTCCCAAAGAGGGTTGACGCCAGGCTGGCGGCCGGTCATAAAACTATTGCTAGTAACGTTTGCAATATGTACTATGAAAGAAAAGTACATATTAAGTAGACCACAATTAATTGAAATAAAAGCAGGGTGATGATAATAAAATTACAAGAGTATGAAATTAATTATACGGATTTTAACGCGCTTGTATTTGATTTTTCATTTCCCTGACTACGTTTCGAACACTTTTCAGCGTTCATGGTAGCGGAAGGACTAAAAAGTGATCAGTAATTTAATTAAAACGTCAGAAAATCAAAAATCAAATACAAACGCAATAATAAAATACAAAATAATTATATTTATAATGTCCGATAATGTCTAAAAGTTTTATTAATAATCCGTTAAAATAGTGTTATAATATTCACGTAAACATCAGAAATTATTAAAGTATGAAATGTCAAAATTCCAATGTTGATCGAACAGATTTAGCGAGTAAATCATAGGCATTATAAAATATAACGAATTACCAAGGGTCTACTGTAATCAGAAACCTATAATGACTACGTATTTTAAAAATGCTAAATTGCATATAGGCACCTCTTACCTTAACACATAGTGGCTCGGTGCCGCCCTCTGGTATTACATTATTCAGCGCCGCTATCGCCTCCTGTGCCTCCTCACGTTTATCATATCTATAAAGAAAAACAAAAGTCATCATCATCTTGCTCTTATCCCAATTACTTGGGGTCGACGCAATATGTCATCTGTTTGACATATTGCAAAAAGTTTCGGCAATGACTTTTATGACCGGCCGCCTGCCTGACGTCAACCCTCCTTGGGAATGTACTCGTGGACCCAAATGGTACCAGATGGAGTTGGTCCAGGTCAATCTAGGGCTCTTAGTCGTCTTTTACGACACCCCCGAGCAAAGCAAGGGTTGGTAGTATTCGAAGCCGCTACCACACAGCACAGAGAAAAACAAAAGTATATTAAAGAAAAATATTTCCTTTATTACAAACAGTGGCAGACGAGCAAGCAGTACACCTGATGGTAAGTGTTGCTGCCGCTCATGGAGCTTTGCAAGGCCGCTGCCTACCGCGAAGAAAGTGAGGGGAGTGTGAATGCGTGATAGGAGGTTCGGTGATACTAAAGGCATCACTAAAATCCTCCACACGCAAGCACCCTCAGAAAGTTGGGCTTCCGTCTCTCTCGATCACCGAACGAAGCGCAGTAACAAATTGATCTCTGAATCTAATAGAACAATTTCCGTTCAGTTGTGGAAGACGCTGCGAGGATCAGGCTGATCAGACCGCGTAGGTGTAAGGTTTTATTTCGAGTTTTACTTCTCTTGTATAGATGTTATCTGAATATCAAAACAGAAAAGAATAACAGATTCGTCTTTTTCCTTATTCCGTGTGGCGACGGAGTAAGAATACACTTCATCGCCCCCTCCCCTGCCCGTGGGTGTCGTAAAAGACGACTAAGAAATATAATATGCATATAATACCTATGTGAGAGAAGGAAAGCTTGAAACAAAATCCCTATATCAACACGTTTGACCAGCGTGGTATAGTAGGTCAATATCCCTTCCGTAGTGAAGGAGGTCCGAGTCCAACAGTAGGACGTGTATGGACTGAGATAATGAGTCGTCTTTTATGACATCCATCGGCAAGAAAGGGGGTGGTAAATTTTAATATATAGAATATGAACCACCAATATAATCAAAAGATAGTTGCCATGATGAGGGTCCGCTCTGGTCACATTCCGTCTAATGTGTTTAAATACCTAATGGGCAAGGTGAATTCACCAAATTGTGAGTATTGTAACTCGGTTGAAAACGAACAACATCTGTTGATGGAATGTGCCCGGGGCGATGCCCTACGTAAGAATAGTCTTCTACAGGATAGCAATATTGAGATGAATGTGGGTCAGTGTAATAGCATTCTGGCTTCACCTGCATCAGATGAAGCCAGGATGCTCATGGATATTTATTTAGACTAGTGGTCGGCGTGTGGTCGAAATTCGGCCATAATTCATTTTAATTAATTTTTCTGCTACACAATTTTCTTTAATTTTATTTATGTATAATTGATGTTTTTACAGAGCATTACACAGGGAAAATCAATTACAGCAAGAACAGTAAATTAATATATTTCAAATCGGTTGCTAGGTAACATTTACAGTATATAGAAAAATAAAAAGATATAAATACTTTTTATTTCTCATTGTAGATTACACTACAACAATAATTGTAAATTGAGCAAGCTGTATTTCACTAATAACTAATATATAAGCACAAATCTTTAGACATTGTCATCATAATTATGATTGTTTGACATTCAGTTCGACCAGAGATTTTAACCGTAAACAAAAGTCTATAAGCGTTGCTACGCAACACACTCGCAAAAACGTGCGTGTGTGTGTGTAGCGATTGCGTTTTAGTGTGCGTAATGCCTTTATTAATGAATTTAATGTATTTCTAATCCATTATTGTATAAAATTGTAGTTTTATGCACTTCTCCTCATTATATACTTCAACCGTGCCAAATTTCATACATGTCCGTCTACGTAATTTTCGTAAAAAGGGATACAAAGTTTTCGCTTCACGTATTTATATGTATATAGATATCTTAGGTTAAGTTAGCATAATAAGATAATTTTAATATGGGAGTGGCATGGTCGGTTACCGACAAAACTCCTAATTAATAAAATATAATTATTAAAAAAACAAAATCAAAAGAACGATATAATACACACCTGACAAAAGCGACACCTCTGGGTGCGCCGTTACTCTTATCCCTCAATATATGCTTCTGCACTATCCTGCCGTACTTGCCGAATATCGTTTCCAGCTGATCTTCAGTGATGGCGCGCGGTAGATTTGTCACGTAAAGGTTTGTCTCTTTTATTTCATCACCTGACGGTCGCGCGTAAGACACCTGCAAATTACAGTCATGATATTTCATTTACTCAGCTAATATAAATTCCACTATTTGGCTGCCAGTTTTCTCCACAGAGTGTAGAAATTGAACCATTATTCGACTCTAGTGAAAGGGATTTATATTTCTATCTAATTTTTTCAGCATCCATCTTTTATATCAATTAAATGGGGTCGACTCATTAGGTACATATATTGGCTAGCATATTCATAGTATATATTGCAAAAGTTATCTATACCAATAAATAAAATTGGAGTGTCTGTTTGTAATGTCAAAATAATAGGCTTTTTTCATGCTCACACGGTTATTTGCACTATACTATACACTAGCAACCCGCCCTCGCTTCGCTTCGGTTATAGGTTATAGTCGTTTTACCCGCGTAGTTCCCGTTCCCGTGGGAATACCGGGATAAAATATAGCCTAGTTTACGCCCTGATATTATAGCTTTCCATTGGTGAAAGAATTTTTGAAATCGGTCTAGCCGTTTTGAAGATTACCCGGAACAAACAGACAGACAGACGGACAAAAAATTTTTAATTGCTATTTTAGGCATAGGTGTCGTGCAAATAACCGTGTGAGCATGAAAAAAGCCTATTATTTTGACATTACAAACAGACACTCCAATTTTATTTATTGGTATAGATATGCCTAAAATACACTTTATATTTTTTTTGTCTGTTCCGGGTAATCTTCAAAACGGCTGGACCGATTTCAAAAATTCTGTCACCAATGGAAAGCTATAATATCAGGGAATAAACTAGGCTATATTTTATCCCGGTATTCCCACGGGAACTACGCAGGAAAGACTGAAACCGAAGCGAAGCGAGGGCAGGTTGCTAGTTGGCAATAATTTTATGGCAGACTACCTGCCTGACGTCAATCCTCCTTAAAAATGTAATTTTGAATCAGACCACATTAAATAGTAGTTTTACCACACTCACAAGTAATGTAAGTGTTGATAGTATTCACAGCCGCCACCACACAACATTTATCATTCTATTATTGATATCTGCTAAAATGTATTATTCTTAATCAGTCATCACACACAAACGGCTGTTAGGACTGAAATTTGGAAGGCGGAATGTGTAGGGGAGAGGTGTCCTCGTTGTCACAAGTACTAGTTGTCACCAGCGGCTGTACCTTTAGTGCGTTCGTGCGCTGAACCACCAAATCAAAATATTTAAAAACTACAAAATTTAACTTCATCTTTATTTTTAAATTACCATTAATATTTATTCTTTGAACATAAAAAACATATAACAAATAAAATTTCAAATTATGACGAAACAATATAAGCGCATTACTAAACTATTAAAACTTATATTCCTTGTAATAAAAATCTCGTGCGCTGAGGCGAGCGCACGGGGACTGTCCATACAACTTGTATTAGATAGGAGTTAAACGCCTGGCGCGTGAGACAGAAGATAGTTCATAGACATATGCTGAAAAATGAGTCTGTTCCCGTACGGCGCACGGGCGAACCGAACGTTGCCGAGAGAACTCGACTTTCGGCGAAATTCGCCGATGATGTCTCGTTAAGTACACAGTAAGTACTTAAGTAGATATAGTTTCGATGTATCTGTGACGAGTTAAATATGGTTTGTTTACATTGTTTTTTTTATTTTGGTCTTAGTTCTATTTTATACTGCGTATACAGTGGGTGAAAATGAGCCTAAATATAGACTATATTAAAGACAATAACAAAAATTTTTAAAATAAAGTTGATATAAATTGGCGGGACCGCCAAGGCCCTCTTTTATAAATATTTTTTGAAGTGTGAAAAACAAACAAAATACCTATTTTTCTTCGCAAGTACACCTACAAAATGTAATGCGTTCAAAAATAATAAAAAAAAAAGAATTTACGTAAATTGTTGTTCCATTGCAATTTCTGATCTTAATACTTAGTGAGGAAGTAAAGTGCACCACCACTTTGATGACCCACCAGCCGCCACTGGTTGCCACAAAGACTATATCTATTTACTTACAAGGATTAACAGAACGCAACTACTGAGGTTTCGAAATATACTCCAGTACTACCAACATCTAAAAGTCTTATGGCCGCCAGTTTTTAATCACGGGGGTTATTGTGAGAAATCAAAAAAAGATTTGGTAAGTAAATTTTACTGTCTAATTGCATATTATGTGTTGCCGAGGTTAAGTAAGATATTGTCTAGTTTTTGAGGGATTATGAGAGAGAAATAAGTAAGTTTTTACGTAGTAATGAATAACTATTTTATTGGTAAACATTTAAGAGGGTATTTTAAATACTTAATGATTCTTGCCTTCGGTACAAGTTGTCTCATTGTCTTCGGGGCTAGTTGTCACTGTGACAACTAACCCCAAAGAAGTAATAATATGGTGTCATATAAATATAATTTAGCTATTATTTTTATTATAGGTAGCAAATATGGCTAGAAATCGGCAGAGGCTAACTAAACGAGGCCAGACGTCTGTCGGTGTCATGATTTAAGCCGTTAACGCTATCGGGCCTAACTCTAAGATTGTTTTTATGATTTCATTCAACAATTTGTACGCCATACTCGCTGCAGCTCTGAACGTGCATTGTTGCTGTTGCTAGACAAACATGATTCGCTACTTTCAATCAAAACCTTAGATTTACGCAAAGAAAATGGAGTCGTGGTATTGTCCTTTCCTACTCATTGCTCACATAAACTTCAACCGCTAAATAGCAGCGTTTATGGATCTTTGAATAGGTACGTGAATACTGGGTGTGACGATTGGATGCGAAGTTATCCGGGCAAAACCATGACAATTTATCATATAAAGTTAGTTTGCCATCAGCCATAACTCCTCAAAATATTATAGGTATCTTGGTTTTGCTGTGAGTAAAATATAATCGAAATATTTTCACTGATGTCGATTTTGCGCCATCTTATGTAACTGGCAGGCCCGCAATTCAACAAAAAAATTATGAGCCTGACCAAAATGTGGCCAGCGATGCCCCAATAAGAAAACATGTCTTAAAAACCTGCCGACCTCCATCACCAGCTTTTGGACCCAGTGCAGTAATAACTGCAGCATCAATGCCTGAATTAATAAGGCCATTCCCGAAGGCCCCGGCAAAGAAAATCACTTCAAATCGTAGAAAGAGAATAAGCGCTGTCGTAGCAGATACCCCGGTAAGAAATGCCTTAGCAGCGCAACAGAAGATAAAAAAAAACCAAGCCAGAGAAAGTACCACAAAAAAGAAAAATAGGAAACGCAAAGATGACACGAGCGAAGACGATGATTCGGGGAACATGTTTAGTTTGTTGCTTCGGAACATGGTCTGAAGCGAAATTGTGACTCGGACGAGGATAGTAATGTTAGTATTAACCTGTGACAATATGGACCTATCCTTGAGACAACCTACCCCAGATCGGGGGTAACTTGTCACAACAGAGTTGATTTTTTCAAACCATGACAAGTAATAAAACAAAACATATTTTATGTATTATTATTAAAATTAATGAAGGCTGAAAGACCAAATATATGATTAAAGTATTTAAATTAGTTGTTTTATTTAATGTATTAAAAGTAAAAATGTAAACTTGATTTTTGTGATAACTAGGACACCTCTCCCCTATAATGCACACGGAAGTAACCCAACGGAATTATTAACACTACAAAAAATAATTGTACCTTTAATCTTTTATTTCTAAGCTGGTATCCATTGAAGGTATCTATTGCCCTAGCCGCGTCCTCCTCCCGAGTGAAGTTCACGAAGCCAAACCCATAGCTATAGCCAGTCTGTAAAAAAAAAATGAGAATTTATTATTATAGCCTCAGATTATGGTCAGGACATACTCTGCCAATCCATCCGAAGCGATGGGAAGGTGGCGTAACTAGATAATAGCGATGGAGAGGGAATAGATATCCCCTCCCTCGCTATCGGACTGACCCTAGTACCAATTCCTTGACCTTGGTGGTATTACTATTATAGCCTGGAGCTCACTGACCGGTTTATACAATTCAGACGGGTTAAAATACTTTCTCCTCTGTGTGGTGACTGACGGAGTAAGAATAGAATTCCCGTAAGAATACAATTCTCGGGTATCTTAAAAGATAAACAAAGCATTTAATATGCAAATAACATCAATGCAAGATACTCTAAATAAAACCCTATTTCAACACTTTAGAGCACCGTGGTATACAAGGTCAAATTCCCTAACACAAAGGAGGAGGCCCAAGGTCAGCAATGGTACTTATATGGACTGAGATGATGAAAAATACTTCCCGGCTGGAGTGATATAAACTTAGGGAATACCAGGAGCTTGAGGAGGACCAGCACTCTCCAGGAAAACAATTTATAATAGTAAGCGAGCACCAAAACCGCCTGCTAATCGTGTCGATTACGGCTTTACCTCGGTTTTGTAAGACCTGAACTCAACAATAAACACAAACAGGACTAATAACCTGAGATGGCTGTTACAACCCTTGTGTGGACTAGTGGTGAGTGCAGAGGGCTCTCAATTCAAAGCATTTAAAAGGGCAGCCCCTGTGAACTACGAACCTCGGCTTGGGGCATTGCTAAAGACCTTGTGGAAATTCCTACATTGGATTCGGTGAGTATGACGCGGCGCAGTTACGCGCCTCGACGGCGAGGATAGAACTATGTCATTGTGTCATCATATAGGTCCCACTGCTGAGCTCGAGCCTCCTTCAAAATACAAACAAAATTGACCCACACCACGCTGGGTAGATAGATGGATAGATGTCAGCAAAGAGTTTTAATCCGTGCTTTCCATCTCTTGTTGTAACGGCGTCTATAAAAGGGTTATTTCCTCCATTCCTCCAAAATTAAGAATATTCATACGCAATAACAAAACTAGATATATAGAAAAGAAAGAAATGAGAAATACCTTAAAGTCTTTCATAACCCGACAACTCTCTATCGGTCCTATTGTCATAAACATCGCGTATAGATCCTTTTCAGTCATAGTCTGGGGCAGATAGTTGACTATAAGATTGGTTTTGCAAGAGTCCCCACCGGCGGCGGAGACGCCCCCTCCTTCAGACATGCTGCCCCAAAAGCGACCGCCAGCGCCCGCCCGTCCCCTATACTGATGTTGTATTTGCTGAAAATGAAAAAAAAAAATTACAACGATAATGTAATGGTCTAGAACCATTTACTAGTGGTAGGACCACACTGTTGACAGTTCTCTGTCTACAGGCGCGGGCCGTTCTGTCCAGGGTAGTACCACACTCTCGCAGAAAATCGACGTGCGAATAGTAGCAATTTGTTACTGCGCTTCGTTCGGTGAGCGAGAGAGTTAGAAGCCCAATTTACTGAAAGCGTTTGTATGTGGTGGGTTTTGCTGATGCCTTTAGTTTCACCGAACCTCATTGCATGCATTCACACTCCCTTCACTTTCTTCGCGGTAGGCAGCGGCCTTGCAAAAGTCCATGAGCAGCATCAACACCAGGTGTACTGTTTGCTCGTTTGCCACCGCTAGCAATAAAAACAAAACCTAGGTCCTATGTTAAAGCATTCGATTTCCATGCAAGCTAATTAGTCGACTATGCCAAGATTAGCTATAATTGATTAATAAATGGTTATTAATTGTATTTTATATTTCTTTTTATATTGTATAATTGTCTTAAATTTTATTTACTACAAGAGAGTGACAGAGCCTTAAAAGTGGAGGAGCCGTTGATTGCAAGCGGCATAGAACCGTTATGATTGCCATACTCGTGTGAAAGTGTATGTCCAGCATTAATAATCTCGGGACTCATGAATGAATGTATATTTTAAATATTTCATGACAGAATTACTCGGTGTACCGAGTACACTGTAGTGTAGTGTAGTGTAGACTTAATGCAGTAGTGTAGTGTAGTAGTCTACACTGTAGTGTAGACTTAATGCAGAGGTTTGTCTTAAAAATATAGTTACACATGTATCTTATTCGTACGGTGATTAAAGACACAATTGTGCATATCACATTCTCACTACTTTCTTAAGAGACAACTGCGAGACCTAAAAAGATAATTTAACAGCAAAAAAAAAACATTGGACTCGTAAATCTATTTTATTCTAATTCTTATACGCATTTGAGAAATTAAAAGCACGCTACTTTAGAGCTTTATTGAACAACAATAAAAACGTGCCGACCACTGGTGCAGGGGGACTTGTCGGCAGTGTTCTGTCCGACGGAATACCCCTTGAGGAGTACCCTCTCCTCGACCGACGTGCCCCCCTCGGGGAGGGCGTCGGTCTTCGTCGCGCGGTCGGCCTCTCGGCGGGTGACGGACTAGCTCCCCGGTCTAGTCACCAGCGGCCACGGCTATGGCGGCATCAGGCGCAGGTAATCGCACCTACGCCGCCCCAAAAAACGTGACCCCTAAGGCCACGTTTCAACGCCGCAATTCATCACTAGACTACCAATGATGATTGTGTGAATCTAGATGATAAGATCAATGTATACAGAAAACGCGGCATGTTAAAAGACATTGTATATTTCGTAAAATGTTAAGTCGTGCTAAGTGCTTCAACATCATCATCATCATCACAGCTCATATACGTCCCACTCGAGCCTCCTCCATATTGGAAGAGAAATTGACCTACTATGCTACGATGATCAGGCGGGTTGGTTTAGGATTCAATTTCGAGATTTCCTTCCTCCTTCCTCTTGCATAGTTGTTGTTAGATATTGGGAATACAACTGAAACGATCGCTTGCTAGTTATGCACTGTTTAATGATGCATTATAATTTATATCGCATGTACCTTGAGGGGCGCGGGGAAGGGTGCGCCACTACACATATATAACAGTTGTTATATAGCAAGGATATCCCTTAGTCGCCTTTTACGTCACCCACGGGCAAGAGAGGGGGTGGGGAATTGTATTCTTATTCCGTCACCACACGGATTATTGTACTCTTACTCCGTCCTCACGCGGATTAAGTCAATTAAGCCACACCACACGGATGAAGTTCTAAATGCTTGACCCGAAAAAAAACGCTGTTTCACTAAAATGTTTCAGAGGGCATGCGAGTCCAATTATAACCAGAAGACACAAGAGTTGAAAATCGATAATAACAATAAGTCTAATAACTTAAGTTTCTGATAATAGCAAACAACTTTGCTATTTGACCGTCTAAGTTCTTCGAAAATTGTGGAACGAAATCGCGTCGTAAATCTTATCGCGCTACCGAGCCAAGAAATTACTTATAAAATGCGCAATCTTGGTACGGTACTTATTCTAAATTCCAATAAGAACCACATTAACTTGGAATTCCAAATACATAGATAACATCTGTTTATATTATTTCTCTAGGGTGTTTTCCTGTTATTATATTATGTAATACTTGCCACTATACTGGACTCATTTCAATATTTAATACGACAGTTTGAAGATCCTCTTCTCTTTTTTAATGACGAAAATTAATTAAATATTTTAAGGTTAACGTTTTTATTCCAAAAATAACAATGTTTATCAAAGTGTAAATGTGCCGTATGATGACGGAGTAGGTAAGAATACAATTCACCACTCCGCATTCCATCTCACCCGTGGATGGCGTAAAAGACGCCTAAGAGATATAATATGCGTATAAAATCTATGCAAGAGAAGGCAAACTCGAAATAAAACCCTGTACCAACCTGTCTGACCAGCATGGTATAGTAGGCCAGTTTCCCAAGCCTAGCAATGAGACATGTATGAGCTGAGATGCGACGATGAATTCTAAACTATAAATGTAAAAACGAACTGAATTGAAAAGACGGAGCACAATTATATAACAATAGAATAATAAGAAAAATTCTTATACAAATAAACAAAATATATTGAATAAAAAATAAACTACTTAATCATAGCGGATACAAAAAGATGACAAACAAAAAAAAAGACGAAAGCGGCGCTTCATAACGACCCATCCCGACTCGACAGACGCTCAATTTGCCAAAGTTATTATAATACTTCCTGAATGCTAAGAGGTTACAATTTCTTACTATATTAACTTTATTACTCGCCAAGACGAGATGCTAGTCATAAGCAAAAAGGAATAGAGTAATATCCAATCAAGAAAGAAAAGCAGATAATCAACATTGTGTATTTTGTGTATTAGATTTCCGGAACAAACTCGTTGATGTAAATTCGCTACAGTGACAAATATGAGGTGATGAGGTGCGAGAGCGATCTGATGATGTACTGTTGCTCCAACGTGTGAAGATGACTTTAAAAAAATATAAGACAACACCCTGCACTTTACAAACATATAATTAACGGACACAAATTACATCCAGATTCAGAACAACAATTTGTGGATCGCACAAAGTGTTGTCCTACGTGCGATTCAAACCCGCGACACTGACATAGTAGGTCGGTACCTTAACCACTACGCCATCAATGCAGTGTATTCTTACTCTATCATTCATAGAAGCTAATATTTAATCTTCATTGCCGCAGAAATACTTCTCATTGAGCTCGAGTGAATGTGTGGGCAATTAGCCTATCCTACACTGGATTATTGGATATCTTACTTTATATAATTATTCTGCACGTGCATGTATAACTCAACTCCTAAACGATTGCCCTGATTGTGATAAAATGTTTGTATGTTCAGATGAATTCACGAATATTTCAGACTAACAATTGAACCCGTTGTATGATGCGCTCGATTTCAAGAAATTTTAAGTTTATTTTTTTTGTATTTATACAGAAGAGGATATGTTAAGCTGTGTGGTGTGGTAGCGGCTTCGAATACTACCAACCCTTGCTTTGCTCGTGGGTGTCGTAAAAGACGACTAAGAGCCCTAGATTGACCCGGACCAACTCCATCTGGTACCATTTGGGTCAAGGATTACATTCCCAAGGAGGGTTGACGTCAGGCAAGCGGCCGGTCATAAAAGTCATTGCCGAAACTTTTTGCAATATGTCAAAACAGATGACATATTGCGTCGACCCCAAGTAATTGGGATAAGAGCAAGATGATAATGATACAGAAGAGGATATGTTGGTCAGCTAATATTATGTTAAATATTCTACATACGTCACTCAGTAATTAATAACTAATGATGCCCGTGAAAAAAAAATAGCAACATGACTAACACGTAGCTACTAGGCTCGAGTAAACCAAATAGGTCGTCTTTGCTGCTCTACAATAGCAGGTATAGGGTGAGAGTTGGCCAATCTTACACAAAGTGTTTCATACCTTCATCCATCCATCAACCTTTCAACATCCAACTACCACGAGGGGAAACAGTGCCATACACACTACGCTTAATGAACGCTTTGATGTTCGCAATGAGTGTTAAAGTTTCCCAGTATAATATTACTGTCCTATCTCCTAGTAGGCCCTCAATCAGGTTTTACGATACCCACGGGATAACAAGGCAAGGGTGTGTAAACATTATATTTTAGACGTCACTATAAGAGGGCCTTATAAAGTAATTGCGCGGAATTGAAAATCGCGGGCGTATTGTATACTAACTAGAAGCAAACGAAAGGTTATCGAGAGATGTGCTATGTTGCAAAGCATCAAGCCGCTCTAAATTTACGTGCTAAACCTTTGATATATTGTTATATTTTAAACACACAAAATTAGATAAAGTTTTGGTTTCAATCATGAAACTTAAGAATCCTATGATCGAACCCTGTACTCTTCATTATTCAGATCCTCGCTATCAATATTGATTTGTTATCAGCAGTAAGTAGGAGTCCTGTGCTTTTGTATAATAGTTTTCGGAACTGATCTTCGAAAAATACTACGCATGGTCAAAGTTGGGTCTTATCTGCATGCTACAAATAGGAGGAGGAGATTAATGATTCACGTAGTATGGGTATGTTACCCTTATATAAAACACCTTCTGCACACCATCATGACAATCAGTTCACAGTTGCGAAATAATAAATGTACCACAGCTTCTAACAAAATTAACCTATTGCACCTACTGGATGAAGTGGATTGGCATAGGGATTTGTTGCATTTTTCCTACAGTGATATTTAATAACACACAGTAATTTTAATAACCCATTTAAGAAACCACATTTCTTCGATATGATAGTTATGTCATATCGGATAAACTATTATAATAATCACTACTTTCCGTGTGGGGACGGAGTAAGAATTAAATTCACCATTATAAAGCATATAATACCTATGCAAGAGAAGGAAAACTAGAAACTAAATTCTATACCTCTCTGACCAGCATGTATATCCTGTATATACATGCTGGTAGGACCACACTGGAGTCCCAAGGAGGTGACCAAGAGTAGAGAGTGGTAGGACCACACTGTCGACAGTTATCTGTCTACAGCCGCGGGCCGGTCCGTCCGGGGCAGTACCACACTCTCGCAGAAAATCAACGTCTGAGTAGAAGCGATTTGTTACTGCGTTTCGTTCGGTGAGCGAGAAAGCCGGAAGGCCAACTTTCTGAGGGTGTTTGCGTGTGGAGGGTTTTGGTGGTGCCCTTGGTATCACCGAGCCTCAATGCACGCATTCACACTCCCTTCACTTTCTTCGCGGTAGACAGCGGCCTTGTAAAGGTCCATGTGCGGCAGCAATACTTACCATCAGATGTACTGTTTGCTCGTTTATACGCTTCTACTAATCTCTTTAATTCAATACCCTAGTTCACATTCATATTAATAACATTTCCTTTAACAATATATTTTAAATGTTATGATTTGTAGACTCTATCTTCAGCATTGCATTAACTTTTACTGATAAAATTGCCGACATAAGCCGCATCCTACTCAGCCTAGTGCTATCCGCCACTGAATCACTATACCTATAAAACTTAAAGTACTAAAATAAATCCTAGATTTACATTACAATGTAAATTAGAAATTGAAACCGCCTACCAGTCACTTTTCCAATAAGAAAACTTTCTTAGTTTTAGAAAATTCGCGAAAACGCCGTTTGAACCGAGTACAGAGAAAATTAAATCAGTTGCGCCTGTCGAATAAAAAAAAGAAACGGTCACAAACTTCTCCCAGATTAATTTATGCAATGGTCTAAGATCCCGCTATACAACGACCTTCACCGAGATGCTTATTTGATGAAACTTATTTTTTATGTAATTTAATATGTCAATAAATATATTGCATATGGGTTGCCTAACAAATTTTAGTCCAGAGTATGATTCATTTTTTTTTATGTAGGTACATTGCACCGCTTTGATTATTAGACAAATTCTATACCAATCGATGAATGGTATGAAGCCCATAGAAAATGCAAACGTCAATCAGACCGGTGCAAAATGCTAGTATCGATTTATCTGTTTATACCTGGCTACCCGAGAATTGTGATTAGAGAAGAATAGGCAATCTAACGTTTGCATATTCTATGGGCTTCATACTTTCGATTGGTATAGAATTTGTCTAATAATCAAACCGGTGCAATGTTCAAAAAAAAATTTTTTTTTTTAATTATTAATTAATCATACTCTGGACTAAAATTTGTTAGGCAACCCATATGCAATATATTTATTGACATATTAAATTACATAAAAAGTAAGTTTCATCAAATAAGCATCTCGGTGAAGGTCGTTGTATAGCGGGATCCTATACTACAATGAAATGTTTAAAAAAATACCGTAAGTATAATACTGTGTAGTTACGAATACTACCAACTCTTTATTGCTCGTAGGTGTCATAAAATTACGCCTGATGCTGCCCTAGCAGAGGCTGCGGGTGACTTAGTCCGGGGATTTAGTCCGTTACCCACGGAGAGGATGATCTCGCGACGGCGATCGACGTCCCGGAAAGGGGACGTCGATGCGAGAAGGTACTCCCTCGGGGTATTCCGTCGGGCCGACCAATGAAGTCAAGGAACTCTGTACCGGTGGTCAGCCCAACGACGAAGGCGACGTGCTATCGGGTGGGTTACGGGGTCACGCGCGGCCCCTCTTTCGCCCCGGACTCAGCCGGGCGAAGGGTGCGCTGTAGCCATCCCCAAAAAAAAAGTGTCATAATATACTACTAAGAGCTTATACACAGACATGAGCCAACTCCATCTGATGCCGTCTGGTCAACAATAACATTCCCAAGGAGGATTGATATCAGGCAGGCGGCGGGTCATAAAACTATTGCCCAATAACTTTTATAATATGTACTATGAAAAAAGAAGACATGTTGAGTCGACCCCTAGTAATTGGGATTAGAACAGGGTGATGATGATGTTGAAATGAGTATAGCTTAACGTGATCATACGTCCCGTTTTTAACGGGACAGTCGTGTTTTCAAGCTGTCTGTACCGTTATCCCCAGAACCGTAACTAAAATGTCCCGTTTTTGCAGTAAATTGGTTATTTTATTTATACATATAGGTTAATAAGTAATTCATATTTTATGTATTTTTGTAAACTTTTCATGTGTCGTTGATCCCTTTTTTTTTTTTGCCTTTCAATTCATATGTCTGCGTGTTTCTGCAAGTGTGCCGTTTTAACACAAATAAAATAATTATGTTATGTAAGCGTCCCGTTTCTGTTTATTTCATATTTTGTTCCGTCCGCAAGTGTGCTATTCTGATCCGAAAAATAATGGGACGTTATGCAAGTGTCCTGTTTGGACATAAAAATATAGTTCACATTAGTATAGCTTCACAAAGATGTACGACTATTAAGCGCTGAATGAATATAAAACAAACAAATAAGCCCCCAACAAAGTTTACAATTCAAACAAAAAGTAGGCAATACAACGACCGTGACCCAAAAACCTATAAAGAGAGACTACCATTAAAATAAATGACTATTTTTGTACCTTTAAACAATTACTAAGGTATTGCCAATTGCCGTATGGTGGCGGCTACGAACACTATCAACCCTTACATTAGCGTGGGTGTTAGGGATGTGACTTGGAGGGAAAATAATCGATTTTTTGTTCTTTAAAATAAATCGATTATAAAATAATCGATTAATTAAAAATAAATAATCGATTATAAAACAATCGATTAATTAAAAATAAATAATCGATTATAAAATAATCGATTTCCGATCTTCCAACAGGATTATGATGACCTTTTTTTTTAGGAAATGTGAGCTTTATTTCCTAATATAGTATGAAACAATCGCGATGACCTTTTTGAAAATCTGGCAGTGAATAATCGATTAATTTCGATCGAATTTCAAATAATAAAAAATCGATTAATAATCGATCTTTATTATTTTGATAATCGATTGTAAACATCGATTATAAATCGATTTTTTTTTTGTAAAAATCGATTATTTTTCACATCCCTAGTGGGTGTCATAAAAACAGACTAAAAGCTTTACATAAACTTTTTTTTTTGGTCGGGCTATGGTCAGCGCACACGCCGTCCGTTCCATCCGGGGAGACGAAAGGGCGGCCGCGCGGCCTCATAACCCACCGTATTTCCTCCCCTTCACCATTTGGCCGACCACCGGTACCGAGTTCCTTGTCGTCCGTGGCCAGCCCAGCGGAATATCCTTTCCGGTAGCGTGCCTCCCTAACCGGAACCGTTGGATGCAAGTGGCACAGGGCCGTTCCGCGTAGCATTTTCGTGGGAAGGCCTAAGTCGAAGAATGGACGTCTACCGGCTCATGGATGGACGAATAATAATGGAAAATACGAGTAGAGGAAATCCACAGGTTTTGTGTGTGAAGCGTGCAATCGAAGTAAAGGTAATTAGTGCCATGCATGTGGTGACAGATTAAGAATATAATGGGCACCACACGTTCTTTGCCCGTAGGTGATCATAAAAGTTTTCTAAGATATGTAACACCACTGCAAGTGAAAGAAAAGTTAGTAAAATCTATGCAAACCCCTCTCCCCAGTGTTGTATAATAGGCTAATTTTTCACCCACCGTGGAGCCTCAGGCCCAGCCGTGGGGCCTGTACGAGCTGAAATGATGAGGAAGAGTAATGCGTCGCTTTTCCCAAACGATATCAACTTAAAAATATTTTTTCTAAAGAATATCCTATCATGCCGTTCTTAACGTCCTATGCGTCAGAAAAGCAAAACCAAGTCTTTATCATCCTACCCACTTGGCTCGAACCTCCACCATTGTGCGAGGAAATTTGACCTACTATACCACGCTAGTCAGACGTGTTGGTATAGGGTTTCATTTTGAGTTTTCCTTCTCATACGTCGATGTTATCTGCATATATATATTCCTAAATCGTCTGTTACAACACCTCCGAACAAGTTAGGATTTGTATTCTTATTTCTTCACCACACGGAAAACTAAACCTTACAAAATCATAATCCAAAAAATAAACAACGAAATGAATTGTCATTTGTTTTATTATATAATTAAAAATGATGTTTTCGGAGAAACACACAATCGTAAAAGAGATAGATAACAACAGAAAACCATTACTATCATAATCTAATCCTGCCAACCTATTAAAGACAGAATACTTGGATGATTACAGGCCGTTAACCCCATGAGTTTATCCAATTTTTTTATGGAAGCCTTACTACGGGTAACGGAACTGGGCCACCTGAGAAAATTGCATCTTTACTATGTATGCGACACTATTGACACTTAAGTTTGCGAGGTGAAAAACATATTCTTCAAAACTAGCGATCCGCCCTCGCGTCGCTTCTCTTTAGTAGCCTCAGCATTAGCAAAGGAAGGACCCAATAATAGATAAATCTCTGCTAAACATTACTTTTGCCAAATATAATACGAAATATACCTAAATAAATAAATTATCCGGCAAATATTATCCCGCAGAAATTATCCAACAGTGAAAACCAAATCAAAATGAGTTGTGTAGTTTAGAAGGTACGAGCATACCTACACACTAACAAGCTACAGGAAGTGATTTTTTACATAGGCTGTAAAGACGACGAAGTACTCGATCTTAAAGGAAATGGCTATTTTACGCCAGTTACCAGAAAAGGCAAAAATATAAATGTAGCAATACAGTAGTCAACTTAACTATTCTACATCTTTGCTCCGACTTTGTTGTCGACAAGCGTGCTGGCATACTTCCAATATAAAATGGAACTCTCCTCTTTGCTAAAGCATTTGTTGCGGAGGTCATTAATAATAGGTTGTTGAAAGCGTCATTAGATAGGTTTTTGTATAAAGATTTTCATAGAACCTCGTAAAGCATTCTCACTGTATTTTCAATGACAAAACGTGATTGAATAGAAATAAAGTAACGATTCATCGTCATCATTACAAAAATACTTAAGACCTGAAAAGAAATGAAGGTCTAATGACAAAAAAGGTGAATTGAAAATTTATCATTGTATTAACTTACTTGTACAGTCCTCCAATAGTAATAAAATGATAATCCTTATATTCGAAAGTTGATTCTAAACTATTCATATAATATTAATAAGAAAATAGAAATAAAGTGCTAAATGAAATATTATATTACATTCGAAATAAATAACAAAAACTGTAATCAATTAATGATCAAAACCATCTAGATATAGGTAGGTATGAATCATTATTAAAATCTATGAGGTTGAGATTCCAAAAATAATCATTTTAAGTAGGGCTGTTAGGGAACTCCATAACTGTAACCAAAATTATCGGCTAACCAGAATGAAAATAAAGGCGATATATTAGGTTTGGATATTTTCGAATAGAGACGGTGTTTCTATAAGACAGGTTATTCTATCTACCAGCCGACCTGATAGGCTAAACATAAGCCTCTCTAAAGGGAATACTATCACTACTATTAGCTAAGTCCTTTTATAATTTCCTAAAAAATCAATATCCGTAAGCGGAACTATCCGAAACTGTCGGATAATCCAAAATACATACATATTACATATACTACTTAATTTTAAGCATTGTTAAGTACCTAGATCTTTGTGTCTGTACTTGAATGAGTTAATAATTCTAAACAATTTCAATGATTTTATATATTTTTTGTTATGGTTGGAAGATAGATGTTTGATACCAAACTCCTTTATTATTTATTTGGATTTCTTAGTAACAAGGCTGTACAGAACCATCATATCACATTGTCATAAGAGGCAGTAAGTTGAAAGATGTTAAAAACACCAACTGGAGATATATTAAAAAAATATTCGTAAAAAATCGTAAAAATTATTCAAAATCTACGATTCTAAATCAATCCGTTCAAACATGATATTCAATCATATTTGACTAAGTACATCCTAATAATACTAATTGCTGTGTGGTGGCAGCAAGGAGGACTACCAGCCCTTATGTTGCTCGAGGGTGTCGTAAAAGACGACTAATTAAATCTATGCATCAAGCGAGCAGATGGGTCATAAAACTATTGCTAATATTTTGCAGTCTATACATATACTCGTATTGCATCGACGTCTAATAATTAGGATAAGAGCAAGCGAAAATTTTACTACATCTTAATATTATATAGGTACGTACTAGCAACCCGCCCTCGCTTTGCTTCAGTTTCAGTCGCCTTACGCATAGTTCCCGTGGCAATACCAGGGTATAATATAGCCTATGATGTTACTCCCTGATATTATAGCTTTCCATTGGTGAAAGACTTTTTGAAATTGGTTCGGTGAATTAAGCGTGAAAGCGTAATAAACAAACTTACTTTCGCATTTATAATATTAGTAAGGATATTGACATATAAACCAAATATCAACAATAGGTCTGACTCTCGATTGTAATTAACTCCCAACGCAATAACGACATAATGTTAAGTTTGATGTCTGTGTGTCTGTTTATGGCATTGTATCTTACGAACGGATTAACCGACTTTTTTGAAAGATGAACTACGAATTTAATAACGGGGTGTTCTTAGGTATGTTTGATGAAAATCGGTCCAAGGTGGCCGCCGCTACATGATGACGAATTATATATTTCTTCACAACTTCCTCAATTTGGGTATCAACTGAAAGGGCTTGACTAGTAGAATACCATACACTATGACAAATTATATTTTTTTTAAAACACCCTCAATATGGCTATGGAGTGAAGGGGCTTGGACTGTTGTAGGCGACAATGTAACTTACTGATGGGCAATGGCTAATTAAAAGAAACTGAAAATTATAACTCGCCACTGGCAAAAATAGCTCATATTAGAAAATTTATGGAATATGTCAAGAATGTTTTTTTTTTTTTTTGTGGGTGATCCAGTAGTGAAGACCAGGAATATCAGTAGTATGTTATTCTATACCATCACAAATTTTACTCCCGACACAAAAAGGCTGGTGTTATAAGTTTCTCGCCGACATTTATCGGCGGGTGTCGGAGACGCGCGCCCGCGGCGGCATGGTCTCCATCAAAGAGATCACCGCCTGGCGGGTCAACGTCCGCCGAGAAGTCATTGCCCGTTGGGCAGTCCGGCTGGAGAGTCCTCGGTACGGTGTCAGGACCGTCGAGACCCTCCGGCCGGTGCTGATGGAGTGGTTGGAGCGGACGCACGGGGTGCTTTCCTTCCGACTGGTGCAGGTGCTTTCCTTCCGACTGGTGCAGGTGCTTTCCTTCCGACTGGTGCAGGTGCTGACGGGGCACGGTTGCTTCGGGAAGTACCTGCACAAGATTGTCAGGAGGAAGAGCACACCGTCCTGCCACCACTGCAGTTGCGACGAGGACACAGCGCAGCACACGCTCGAGGAGTGTGCTGCATGGGAGGAGGATCGCCGTGAACTCGTCGCAATTATCGGTGCCGACCTGGCGCTGCCGACCATCGCCAGGGAGATGCTCGTCAGTGTCAGGAACTGGGACGCGGTCGCCGCCTTCTGTGAGGCCGTAATCTCACGGAAGGAGGCAGCGGATCGTGTGCGAGTAGAGCTCCTAGTCGGCGACACGTTCCGCCGCCGGCGACTCGGGCGGCGCAGGCGCGAGTATCTGCACCTAATGCCGCCCTAGCCGAGGCCGCGGGTGATCAGACCGGGTAATTGTCCGTCACCCGCGGAGAGGCTGACCGCGCGACGGCGACCGACGTCCCAGTACGTCGAGAGGTGAGGATACCCGAAAGGGTATTCCGTCGGGCCGACCACTGACGACAAGTCACATCTGCTCCGGTGGTCGGCCCAACAACGAGGTGACGTGGGTACGGGTGGGTTATGGTCCCGCGCGCCGTCCTTTCATCGCCCCGGACGGATTGGACCGCGCGTGCGCTTACCATAGCCCACCCATAAAAAAAAAAGGTGTTATAAGTTTGACGTCAATGCCTGTCTGTCTGCAGCCACATAGTTTTTCAATGGATGCACCAATTTTGATCCTTATTTTCCATGTGAACGCAACTTTACTTGCAATGTTTCTTACCTGTTTGGTAAAAATTGATCCAGAATTTTTGGGAGTATCAGCTTTTTGTTCAAAAAAGATGTAAGGAATTTTAGGCATAAAATGGGATTATTTTTTTCATTTATGTTTTTTATCAAAAATTATAATCTCACTTATTAACATATGTGTACAGCCAAACAATATAATGATAATCATAAAAGATCTTATTAGTATTATCATTAATAGTATTGTTCTACAAAAATGAATCAGACATAAAGAACTTTGACAAATTATCAAATGCATTGCATCAGATGATACTGTGTCGGATGGCTCTCAAAAGGTGGAACGACAATCTGGTAAAATCTTTTGGGAATACCTGGATGCGGAGGACATATGATCACACTTTGTGGCAAAATAGGAGGGGTATTTACACCCAGCAGTGGACAGCAATAGGTTGACTAAACGTTACCATCCATCCATCAGCCTATTTACATCCACTGTTAGACATATGCCACCACCTTTGGCAAATAATTTCGTGGAAAACTTATAATACAAATTGTGATAATTTGTATTATAAGTTTTCCACTTATAATACAAATTATCACAATTTACAATATCAAAACTTATAATACAAATTGTGATAATTTGTATTATAAGTTTTCCAGCCCAGTGCTGTTTCCATTATTCTAGTGATCAATGGCAAGCACTTTTTAACTCTAACAGAAAAGAATGGGCTGTTGACATATTATATTCTTTACCTGTCACCATATGTACCCTGTATATTTATATTAAAACCCTTGTAATGTAAATAAAATGTCCCCAATTTATTGGTGTTAGACTAAACTAATACATTTCATTATTTACATTTCGGCTCATATACATCCCACTACTGGGCTCAAGCCTCCTCTATATACGAAGGCAAATTGACCTACTGTACCACGTTGGTCAGACGGGTCGGTATAAGGTTTTATTTCGAGTTTTCCTTCTCTTGCATAGATATTATATGCATATTATATCTTTTAATCGTCTTTTACGACATCCACGGGTAAGAAAGAGAGTGGTGAATTGTATTCTTACTCTGTCATCACACGGAAAACCACAAATACTGTCCTAAAATTATCCATTTCTTTCTAATAACTAATGACATATTAATGATTGTGGTGTATTTGGCCATAGCGAAATGTGTGATTATAAGTACTATATAAAATATTAGTGTAAATGTGGGTAATTGGAAGAGATCTGTTCCATCAACCTTCAGGCAGTCTTGATTAACCTAGTAAGTACTTAACAGTGGCGACTGCGGAAAAATCGTTATTAAAGTGTAATTTACAGTGAAATTGTGTAAAGAAAGTGTGTTACATGATGGCTGATATTAGATTCGAAACATTTAATATAAAGAATGGTGATTGGGAGTCTTATTCGGAAAGATTCGGATTTTTTTTAGAAGCTCATGGTGTGAGTGAATTAACCAAACAAAAAGCCATATTTTTTTGCATCTTGTGGGGACGATTTGTATCAGTTTGTGAAAACATTAATTTTCCCTAAGTCTCTTAGCCAGGTTACTCTAGTTGATGTTGTTGAACAATTAAAAAAACATTTTAGATCGCGACCAAATGAAATAGTAGAATCATATAAATTCCATGAGAAATCAGGGTAAGGAAGAATCTATGCAGGATTATATTGCGACTCTGCGAAGAATGACCAGGTATTGTAATTTTGTGGATTTAGAAAGAACACTACGGGACAGATTAGTATGTGGTGTAAATTACCCTAAATTACAAGAACATTTATTAAAAAAGCAAATCTTACATATGAATCTGCAGTGGTGATGGCACTACAAGCGGAAAAGAGGGAAGAAGACATGAAAGTTATAAAAATACCCCCTATTGAAATATGTACTGAACAACTTGCTTGCTCAAGCAGATCAGAAGAGGAACCAATGGAAGTTAATGCTCTAGGAGAGAATAAACAAAGAAAATAATATTGCTATAGATGCGGAGGAAGTCACTTGTATCACAAATGTAAGTTTATTAAATCTAAATGTAATGCGTGCAAGAAAATTGGCCACATAGCAATAATGTGTAGTAAAACAAAAAAGTTGTCACAGGAACATGTTCAAGAGATGACAGAAGAATTTATGAATGGTTTATATTGTATGGGAGGAGCATACCGTGAACCACCAGTGTATACAATGTTACATTTAAATAAAAAGCCTGTGTTTTTTGAAGTTGACTCTGGATGCTCATACTCGATAATGTCCATTGAACAGGCGCATATAATTTGGCCCAAACGGTTACCTAAAATTGAGAAAAATGAGCTGAACTTGCAGACCTGGACTCACAATAAGGTACATCTACATGGCAGTATCCAAGTTTTTGTAGAATACAAAAACTTTAAAGGATATCTACCTCTGCTTATCAGCAGCTATCGGACAAGGGAAAGGAAATCTGCTAGGTAGAAACTGGTTTAAGCCATTAGGGATATCAGTAGCAGGAATAAATTCAATTAAAGAAAATAATAAAGTCTCTTATGGATGTGATGAGCAAATATGAAGAAGTATTTAAAGAAGGACTAGGTGAATACAAAGGACCTGAGGTTGTTATAAATTGCAAGCTTGGGACACAACCAAAGTTTATGAGAAGTCGTCCTGTCCCATTTGCTATACGGGACAAAGTGTGTGATGAGATAGATAGGTTGGTGTGTACAGGTGTATTAGAGCCAGTACCATATTCAAACTGGGCTACACCAGTGGTGCCAGTAAAAAAGCCAAACGGTACCATAAGGTTATGCGGTGACTATCGATTGATTGTAAACCTAGCAACCGATATGGACACTTATCCTCAACCGACAATCAATAAATCATTGTCAGAGATTGCGGGAGGTCGTATGTTTTCGAAATTAGATCTCAAAGATAGGGTACATACAAGTGAAGGTATCTACTGAGACTGCAAGGTTATTGACCATAAATACTCAAAGGGAGTGTATAAAATGAACAGATTACCGTATGGTTTGAAAGCATGTCCTGGTATATTTCAAAGGTTAATGTCCACAACACTGGCAGGAATAAAGGGTGTAACAGTACTATTAGATGATATTTTGATTAGCGGTAGAGATAGCAAGAAACATAATGAAAAACTTGAGAAGGTTCTGAAATCCCTAAAGGATGTGGGTTTGCGATTAAATAAAAAGAAATGTGAGATTGCCACAAACAAAATAGAATTTCTTGGATATGTAGTGGATGAACATGGCATACATCCTAGTCAAAAGAAAGTGAATTTAATAAGCACTGCAAAGAAGCCCAAGAATGTTAAAGAGCTTCAGGCATTCTTGGGTCTTTTGAATTTCTATGAACGCTTTATTAAAGATACACACAGATTGCTAGACATCCACAGTATTGGAGCCACTACACAGATTGCTAGACAAGGATGCGAAATACGTGTGGAAGGAAGATGAAGAAAAAGCATTCAGTAAGGCAAAAATGATGTTGTTAAGTGAGCAAACCCTAACACACTTCGATAATAGTTGGAAGATAACGTTAACATGTGATGCAAGTGAGTATGGAGTTGGTGCAGTATTAGCTCACATAATGGATGATGGCTCTGAAAAACCTATAGCTATGGGTTCCAGAACATTATCAAGAACAGAACGCAATTATGCTCAGATTGATAAAGAAGCAGCAGCAATTATGTTTGGCCTAGATAAATTTAGTCAATATGTAGACATATCATAATATACACAGATTATAAACCTCTCCTAGGCATACTTAGTCCAAATAAGGCAATACCCAAAGTGTTGTCACCAAGAATGATGCGATGGGCCTTAAAGATAAATTCTCATGATTATAAATTAATTTATAAGTGCGGTTCCAGCATTGGAAATGCTGATGCCCTCAGTAGATGGCCTATAGAATCGGAGGAAGGGCAGCCAATAACTGAAGATATAGAAGATATTCTATTATTGTCAGAGACACCGAGTGCAATGCAATACTCACCAAAAGATATTGCAGAAAAGGCAAGAGATGATGAAGTGTTGTCCAAGGTCAAGTACTGGATATTGCATGGATGGCCTGACAGGGTGGATGAAGCTAATCTAAAAATCTACTGGGTGAAGAGAAAGGAGCTATCTATTAGTAATGACTGTATTATTTGGGGAAGTAGAGTGGTAATACCTCCTCCAATGCGTGAATATATGCTAGAAGCATTGCATGAGACACATGATGGTGTAGTAATATCTAAAGCAATAGCAAGAAACTATTTTTGGTGGCCAGGCTTGGATCATGAGATAGAAGCTCAGATAGCAAATTGTGAGAATTGTCAAGTAAATAGAAGTATGCCAGCAACTACAGCGCACTCATGGATTACTCCATCAAATCCATGGCAACGCTTACATGTTGATTTTGCAGGGCCATTCCGGCAGAAGATATTTTTTATTGTGATCCATATTCTAAATGGCCAGTGTGCTATTCAGGCTCTTAGAGAGATTTTTGCAGAACAAGGCTTGCCAGAAGTACTTGTCTCAGACAATGGTACTGCTTTCACATCCAAAGAATTTGGAGATTATATGAAGTGTAATGGCATTCGGCACATTTTTACACCACCATATAGTCCATCTACAAATGGACAGGCCGAGAGGACAGTTCAAACTGTGAAAAATAAATTAAGAAGCCTACCTGGAGATGATATTAATGTTAAGCTGCAGAGGCTCTTATTTGCATTAAGGATTGCACCTAGTACCGTTACAGGGATATCACCAGCAGAGATGTTAAACAGAAGAAAATTTCGAACACGGTTTGATATGCTTCATCCATTTTCAGTCAATCCGAAGGCAGTGACTCAAATAGAGATTAATAGAGAAGTACCAGTTAGGACCTTCAGTGTGCAAGACAGGGTATGGTTACGGAACTACTCTAGACGGGAGAAATGGGTTAAAGGTTCACCTTAGAATTAGAATTATAGGTTCATAACTAGAATTAAAGGCCCAGTACGCTTCTTAGTGAAAATGGAAAATGGCCCAATAGTGACTAGACACGTAAACCAGTTACGCCGAAGAGAGTCAGATGAATCTCCATGTCCAAGTGGAAACAGTCGTGATCTTCTCGGAATACCACAAGAGGCGATGGTAACACATGAAGGGAAAAGATTATAAAGTGAATAAGAAGTGTAATATAACTAAAGACAATTATTATATGGATAGTTAGTATGTTAGGGACTTGTATATAATTAGCAATTAATAATAGTAGTGTGAATTGTTAACAATAAATAAACTATAGGGGAAGGTATGTGGTGTATTTGGCCATAGTGAAATGTGTGATTATAAGTACTATATAAAATATTAGTGTAAATGTGGGTAATTGGAAGAGATCTGTTCCATCAACCTTCAGGCAGTCTTGATTAACCTAGTAAGTACTTAACAATGATATTTGTCAATCGCACATACATGTTAAGAAATGGAGCTTTCTGATAAAGTATAATAGCAGAAAACTAATAGGCATGAGGAAATAGCAAGAAACTGAAAATTCTAAGCATTTTATCATAATATATTTTAAATAAAATACTTTAATAGCATATGAATTTCTTTAAAAGACAAAATCCTTCCCCTGGAAATCAATACCTGTCTTAGTTGTAGTTCAATACTTTGAGGATAATAATTAAGACATAAAAATTACACACACACCTTAAACAATTATTTATAAATCCATAATAAATATTTTACTGGCAGATTAAAAGTATGTGACCCTTAATTTCCATTTGGGGAAATATTATTTTAAGGATTATAATTTTAATTTTATTATTTACTCAGATTTCACAATAATTTAACTCATAATGTAAAATGGATAGCAATAATATCACAATCCTCTTGGCCTTATTTTAGGCCAAAATCAAGACAGTGTGGGACATAATTGAGGACTGTCACAAAATATTTTATGGGGCATTATTTGAAAACACCAAGTATAAGAAATTATACTAACAAATATATTACAAAGAAGTCTGCCAATAATTTAGAGCTGTAATTTATGGTCAAAATATCAAATTTTTACTTAAAAATAGTTAACATCCAAAAATATGATATTTCACAAATAAATATAACCAGCACCAGAGAGCCTATCATGTAAGGCAGCAATAAACTTCAGATTAAACTGCCAACCTACTTGTATAACCCGCTTTAATTATTTAAATTGTATTGTTGTACAGGTAAAAATACACATACAAATACAACAATGACTTAATAAATACACATACCAAATTAAGTGTCATTTTTGCACAAATATTTTCCGCATACACCCAGCCAACAGAAAAGTAGATGTTGGTTTTTCTTTATACAGTTGGATATTTTCGATTTTTATTCCATTAACGGTTTTGTTGTGTAGTCATTAAGCCAAATAAATGTTGGCCTAGGTTTGGTACATAATTGGTAATATTTGCTCCCAGGTAACGAAAGTGTATCAAGGGCTGGGAGTTGATATCTTTTCAGATGTGCTAGTCATGCCTTTGAATAATTTCATATATGGAATTGAGTGACTTTACATATATTTACACAATTTAATTAAATATTTCAGACTAGCAGCGGCCTGCGGTTTCACCCGCAGTTCCTCTTCCTGTGGGAATATCGGGTTAAATTATAGCCTATGTGTTATTCTGATATGTAGTAGTATATATATTAGTAATATAGCTATATTATTGTGATTTTTGTATTGTTTCATCAAAATCCATTCAGTAATTTTTGTGTGAAAGAATAACAAACATCTTCACATACAAACTTTCGCGTTTATAATATTAGTAGGATGTATATTAAAGATAGTGTGGCTACTTACATTTTCTAGTGAATTGAAACCCCTGTCCCAACTGCTGACAGGAGTTCCGCCAAACAAATATCCAGGATATCTCTCACACATTTATTACACTTAATTAAATCACTTGATCAAAAAAAAATAACACTAATTACTACTTTAATATTGAGCAATTTTACTTCTATAACATCATTTTTATTTTTTGACATATATAAGAAACAATGACTTGGTCAACAGTACCTGAAAGTTACAATTAAAAATAATTATTATATAACCAAGAGGTCAATCTGCTTTAAAAGGTGTCAATGACTTAATTAGAGCGGCAAAATGTAAAGCTTTTTTGATTTTCCTCGATCATTAGTAGATTATTTTAATTATTCTAATATGATGTAGTTCACTTGTATGAATGTTGTTTCGAATTTTAAAATATCAGTTTGCAAGTCATAATTGTTGTAGAAAATAGAATAGTCTACTTTATTATGAAAATAATTGATAATTTGACGAATATATGACGAACTTATAAAATTTCAATTATACCTATTAATTGTTTTGTATCCAACCCTCTATAGAATACGTATTATGTTGGATAACATTTGTACTTTACAATTAACCGTTCATACATACTGAATGTAAAAATTAAAATGCCTTAGTAAATATTACTGTATTTCTGATAATTCCCTGATCAGAATATTTACTTCATTAAATTTGACAAAAGCGAGCATGCTAAATTTAAAACGACTTATTTCAACTAGTATATGTACATAGTAAGTTTAATATAAACTTACATTTGCTTTGCACTTTTATGAAATTATTTTCTGCGTCCTAAGAATATCAATAATTCTTGTAAAAGATTTCTCTCAACAAGAAATTTAATGCCGTGACAAGACAACACAGCCAAACCGACCACAGAGTTTTTTTTTTTGGTTCTGTTCGTCCATCTGGACAGGCAAAGGGGTCAAAAGCCCATACAGCCAAGTCTTCATTTTTATTTTTCTATTCTTCACGTTACACAGCTTGTTCAAAGTCAAGCTAAGTCTTTATATCATCTTCATCTTCAAACATAAATAGTACAATATCACATAAAAGTAGTATTTCGTGTTCTTCATGTTTCATTTCCTTCATATATAGGTTCGCATGAAAGGCCGAAGTCAAGTCTTTTATTGATAATATCATTCTTGTTCCAATGAAGATTAAGCTTAGCCCGGGGTTTAATAATAAACTGTTATGATATAATACTAAAATATAAATCTCATATACGTTATAAGAAATATATTATACATGAATTATAAGTAATAATGATGAATATTAGTTGAATATAATTATAAGATAATATGAAACTAATTTAAGGTATATATCAACTACAAATATAATATTTACATTTATACATTAAAATTTACATTATAAACATAAGTCCAATAATAATTTATGGACGAATATGTTTTAAGTCTGTGTAAGGGATTGTGTCAAAAGCCAAGCCGTATTTTCAAATTTCACCTATATAATGCAGATAAAATTCTGAAATGTAGTGAAAATGATATAATAGTGAATTACGTGCATTTTGACATTCTGCCCAAACAGACTTGTATCAGCACCAAGTCATGCTAACGACTGACTGAAAGACTAAGACTAAAGACGTGAATAATAATCAATATACTCGACACTGGCACTAATAGCTCATATTATTGTAGCTCATTGCCATTAACTAAGATGAAGAAGAAATTTCACCTACCGTTGAAACTATAAATTTGTAAAGCAACACGAAGCGAAGCAGTCATAAGTTTTCAATAACTGCTGAAGTGAGCGCAGGATGTCTTCAGCTTTCTTATAAATATCCAAGAGGCAGTAAGTATTTTTCTTTTTAACAAACCAGGGAGGAGAGATTTCGTTTTTAATGTCGGCTAACCATTTGCCCTTTGTTTGAACAACTTGTTGCCAATAATTCTGAAAGTCTTGCAAAAATGTACCTTTAAAATGAGACAGTGCATCTGTGTGTGGTATGGGAATGTTCAAAGCAGTATGTATCTGATTACTATTCACAATAGATTTAGCAAGATAATCAGCTTGTTCATTTCCTTCCACGCCTATGTGTGAAGGAGTCCAGAATAAAACAATATCTTTTGTTAGGAATAAGCATTGATATTTGTCTCTAATATTGTAAATGATGAAATTAGTTGTAACATTACATTTAGGATATTGTAAAGCTTTTAAAACACTCATACTATCTGTTATAACAATCCAATTATTATATGACTGTTCTCCAATATATTCTAGAGCAGCATATATGGCAGCACATTCTGCTGTGTATATACTAGCCAAGGTATTTAACCTATGACCAAACCCACTCCGCAGTTGTATGTCATAAACTGCCATAGAGACCGCAGTATTACTTTTAGATCCATCAGTATAAAGTTGGTTATAATTTTGCCACTCTGACAGCATACTATATACATCTTCCTCATATTTTAATGATTCATTAATAATTATTTTAATAGGTGTATATTTTGAATTATAAGAATTTAAATAACATGGCTAAAGAATACTAGAAAATAGATTATGATCACAAGAAAAATGTAACAAATCAGAGATGCCTTCTACTTGATAGTAGGAATTATTGTCAGTTCGGTTAATATAGTCCTGTATCTTTAATAGGAGTGGATGATTATTAATAGAAGTTAATTTGAGAAAGAATTTTGTTTGTAGATATTTGAATCTAAGAGCTAGTGGGGGAATATTACATTCTACTTGTAATGATATAATAGGAGTAGACCTAAAAGCGCCTGTTATGATCCTTAACCCTAGAAAGATAACCATACTGAATATTACGTAAAGGATAACCATACGCTTCAGAGGCGCACACTTTTCAAATGCGTGTTTTTATTCCAATTATTTATATTTATTTACACTAATTTAAAAATATGAAAAGTTAGTGTGTGGTTTTTAAAAATAAAACATTTATTTTAATACATTTTATATTATAGTCATTTTTAACTTATAATTACGAAACCTCTATGAAAAATAACAAAAATTAGCAGTCTTCTGTTTATAGGAACAAATTATTATGAAATATCACAAATCAACATTTTTTTTTCTTATTAACTAATAGACTAGAGTATTAACTCCAAAAAAACATTAAACTTTGGTATGATTGGCTTTAGAGGCAATCAGAGCAAACGTCTTTCTTGTGTTCGCCACAAATAGGTTTTTTTACATTTCGCGCAGTTCATTTCTGACATTCTCTTCTTTTTGGATGTGTAGTAGCTGCAATATTGCCTTTTTTGCCTGGAGGCTCCCCTTCGTCACCTGCAGAAGCTAGTGCAGGAGATTTTGGAAGAATATTATCAATATTACTTCGCACAAAGCGTCTTGACAAAGTAGGAGCTCCAAGTCTTTGGGTCATCCACTGTTGGGTCAACTGGGTACTAAGCTTTTTCATTGTATTGGTAGTAGACCAGCAGTAACGATTTCTACCTCTAATCACTCTTCCAGTAGGTACAATAATACGCTGATCACGTTCTGAACTTTCAGTAGGCTCATGTACCCAGGCTGTAGTAAATCTTCATTCAATACATCGTCTGCCTCTTCAATCGCTACGCTATCGATGTACTCATCTTCGACATCACTCTGAACATCATCTTCGTTCTCATGATCTTCTATCTCGCTATCACTTTCTTGAGTATCACCATTCTCATCTTCTTGTTCCAATAATAGGCCTATTTCGTCTTCTGAAAGTGCCCTTCTACTTGTCATGGTCTACGCTAATAATGTTTGCTGTAAACAAAAATAAAACATGTGTAAATAAATTTTCATATCCATAAATTAAAAGTACCAAACAACACTAAAAATTATATAAAAGATAACCATACGCCTCGCGAGCCCATAAAAACTCATAACTTCAAAAATATAGTACTCACCGCTTAGAACCAGCCGTCCCGCGATAGGCCTGGCCGATGACTGAGTTGGCTGAGAAGGACAAGTTAATTAATACACGCGCAGAATGAGAAGAGACAACAATATTATTGTGGCACAGGCGCCTCTGCGGCGTAGGTTATCTTTCTAGGGTTAAGCATTTATTTTGTATTTTTTCTAATTTATTCACTAATGTAATTACTTACTCCACCATAACAAAAGAAGGCATACTCAAAATGGCTACGGGCTAATGACTTATATAGTGTTAGCAAGATGTGTGGGTCTGCACCCCAATATGTACCAGCTAATGATTTCAGAATATTACAGGCCTTAATGCTCGATTTTCTAATATTTCGACATATTTGTGCCATCTAAAATTACTTAAAAATGTAACTCCTAAAAACTTGAATATATTTTTGCATCTCTTATTCTTATAGAATGCTTTGAAAATACTACTACTTTGCTTTTGTCAATACTGACCTCAAGACTAAGATATTGAAAATAAAGCTCCAATTTTTTAAGTGCTACATTAAGATCTAACACAACATTTGATAAATTAAGTCCTGAACTATACACTACTAGATCATCAGCAAATTGGAGGTTAGAAACTCTATTACCCAAGACAATATTTATTTGATTTATGTAGATTATAAAGAGCAATGGACTCAAAATACCGCCCTGCGATACGCCTCTATATGAATATCGAGGACCTATTAATTGGTTATTGACTCTAACATAAAGTTTTCGACCATGCAAGAAATTGAATTTCCAACTAACTATTTTTCAGGGACATTTAAGGATAGAAGAATGGATGATAATTGTTCTAAATCAACATTATTAAATGCTCCTACAACATCCAAAAAAACACCAGCCAATATCTTATTGTCAATCTGTGCACTATGGATGTCAAGACATAAATGCCGTAGCAAAACGATAGCATCGAAATCCAAATTGATTATTAGGTAAGAGGTTGTTACTTTCAATATAAAATATTAATCTCTGTTTTATTAATTGTTCAAAAATTTTACCATCACACGTGCTTAGTGTTATAGGACGATATGAATCAGCTAAACTAGAATCTTTCCCATGCTTTAAAATTGGAATTAGACAGTCTGTTTTCCATTCTTCTGGAATAGTGGAGTTGTTCCATAGGAGATTTAATATTTTTAGAAACTTATTTAAGTTAGAAGAGTTTAGGAGTTTAAACATTTTATAGGAGAGCCAATCCAAACCGCATGCAGAGTCCTTTCTTGATGATAGACCAGCTTTTAATTCTTCAATAGTAAAAGGGGCAATCATAAAAGAGTTGGTGCTATTTAAAGGATGATTATTGTGAATATTTGTCAAATTTGGTACTGTATCTGGAGTATATTTATGTAAAAAGTTGGATATCCAATTATTGCTAGAGAATCAATTATTATTAGAATATAAGTTCTTAAATTTCCTAATTTTTGTCCAAATCTGTTTCATTGGCGTTAACCTATTTATGGTGGAGCAAAAATCTGTCCAGGATTTACGATGTTCAAGTCTTAATATACGTTTTTTCTTTGCTTGAGCTTGCTTAAAATGAATGTAGTTTTGGATATTGCAATTTGATTTGAATAACAGATAAGCCTGCTTGCAATCTTCTACTACTTTAGTACATTGCCCATTCCACCAGGGAAGTTGTCGCTTTCTTTTAGGTAGATGAGTAATATTATTACAGTGGTAGTTGGTTTTAGGTACTGATTTTTCTACCGCTCTACGAATTATGAAACAGAAGTTATTGTAAGACTTCTGTAGATTACAATTATTTATTTCAAATTGTTTTAACAAGTCATTTACTAAGTTCTCATATTGGTCCCAATTTACTATTTTTAGATTACTGTGTGGAGGAATGTTGGATGGAATTGAAGAAGATTCAGTTTCTGACACTACCACGGAAAATTTTGTGATTGTAGGCAAGTGATAGCTGCCCAAAGAGTCCTGATGAACTTGCCATTCACAGCACAGGAATAATGAAGATGATACTATTGTTAGATCTAGTCCATTTGGTCTCCAAGAATTAGCACCCACTGTAGTTGGTTGATCATTATTTAAGAGCATTAAGTCATTATCGTCCATTACATCCATGATGTCTCTACCTTTAGAATTGGTTCTATTACAACCCCAAATGGTATGTTGAGCATTAAAATCACCAGCAATTATTAGTGATTTTGGAATACAACAGTCTATTAAATTTAGATTTGTCAAAGTTAGGTACACTGTTGCCAGGACTATAAAAGCTAACAATTGAGATGTCTTTTTGTTTGTATTTAATTTTGATTGCTACATTTTGCAAGGTGTTATCAGAAAATGTTTCTAATTTTTGAAAATAAATGCCATTTCTAACAAAAATTGCTACACCATTGTGATCATTACCGCAATCATTTCTTATTATTGTATAACCTCTGATAGAAAACTGTATATTTGGTTTAAGCCAAGTTTCTGATATAAGTGCTATGTGTATGTCCTGCTCATAAAGTAGGTTTTGAAGCTCAAGTCTGTTACTCAACAGACTTTGAGCATTCCACTGTACTATGTTAAGTTTGTGACAGTTGAATGTGACGTTTTATTTTTAATTTGTATGGTATCTTTAATAGCTGAACTAATTGCGTGTGAGCTAATGCTTTGATTCTGTGTTTTATTTAGTGTAATGACTTTGATTATTGATTCTGTGATTAGGTTCATTGCTGCTGGATTGGATAAAATTAAATTAATGATGTCTTGTGTGTTCTCTGTCTTATTGAGTGATGGAAAGTTTGTTGGATGTTTAAATAAATCTGATAATGGTGTTTTACTTTTATTTTTACTATCCAATATCTTTTTTGTTTTATAGGGCATTGACCTGATACTGCAAGATGGTTACCTTTACAGTGTACACATACTGCTTTGTCAATAGGTATACTACATTCTTTATATGAATGATTTTCAGTGCAGATTGAGCAACGCTGAGCATTCTTACAGAATTTAGCCAAGTGGTCAAACCTAAGGCATCGGAAACACTGCTAAACTGGCGGCACATAGGTCGCACTGGTAGACGCCACATCTTTAAGTGAACGTAATCTGGGAGTGAAGTAGATGACGCAAAGGTAATAATGACTGCCTGTGTAGGTTGTAATATAAATCCACTATCGGATTTGTTTTTTTTTCATTATACGCCGAACAGAAATATTTTTTTTTGTACTTAACCAAGATTTGAAAATTTTTTTGTTGGACGAATCAATAGGTACGGAGGAAATCATTCCAGACAATTCAGTGGCACCAGCTGGGATGGACGCCTTTATATTTTGTTTCCTTAAAAATGTGTTGTCTAGGAATATATTAGCCAAATTGGGTCGTTCAAACACTACTCCTATCTTATATTTGTTAAGTTTCTTAAGATTATTTAATGCCTTTAATGAAGCGCGATAAGCAGCTACTAAGAGTTAGCATGTCACGACTACCAAGTGGCTGTTCAGTGACACTATGAAGACTATAAATTCATGGCCGGCACCTGCGTCTTCAGGATATCGGCGACAATAGTCGGCCACCCTATATGGCAAATAAAAGTCCTCGTGGTCTTCCAACACTACGCGAATCTGAGTATTCGCTACTTTCAGAGGTGGAATCTAGAATAGACTCGCCTTTATCTCGTTCCGGCTTGGTTTTTTTCCGCTTTTTCGACATCTCTTAGCACAAACCTAAATCACTAAATATATAGACTTTTACTTATACTAAACAAATTAAATGATAAACATATACTTAGATACTTTTCAAAAATATGAGGATTATATACAATATAATAGAAATATTTAATTTTATAGTTAAAAAGACCGCCCTAAGCATTCAAGAGTTCTCGCGCTATTTTTCCCGCAAGCATAGACAATAAGGTCAATAAGCATAGATAAAAAAGGAGCTTATTTTATGCCCAAATCTTGGTTAATTATCCAGTTGGAACATTACACCGATTGTCACCGATAACAGTGACATCGGTCCAGTTAGGCAGTTACTATGAAAGCCTTTTGCTCTAGTTTGAAATAATCTGTCAATGTCCGTGTGGTGACAGAGTAAGTATACAATTCACCACTCCCTATCTTGCCCGTGAATGTCGTAAAAGACGAATAAGAGATATAATACGCATATAACATCTATGCAAGAGAAGGAAAACTCGAAATAAACACCTATACCAACCTGTCTGACTAGCATGGTATAGTAAGGTCAAGTTCCCTCCTATTAGCCTCCGCCAGGCTCGAGCCCAATAGTGGGACGTATATAAGCTGAAATGATGAATCTGTCAAATTACCAATAAAAGCGATAATCTTTGAAAGAATATTATAAGTAATACATGCATACACTTTTATTAGGTATTTATATTTCTCCAATACAACGATATAATTTGACAATGATATAATAAATCGAATTTTGCAGGTTGCCTGAGAGCTCTAAAGATTATTAACCATATAAAAAGAATAAAACTACTTTTACGGATTATATCGCGTTTGTATTTGATTTATGATTGCCCGACGTTTCGAACACTTTGCAGCATTCATGGTCACGGGCGGACTAAGGTGTCTCACGTCCAACAAGTAATCGTTATTACAGACATTTATAATTATCTACCCGACACAGAAAATTAGTTATAAATTTATTAAATTTTGACCCACATTTTAGTACAAATTTATTGCCAGTCTAAGAAGAAAATGATTCTATATGAAAAAATTATATTCTTTATGGTTAGTAATTATTAATTATTAAATTTATAGCAATTATTGTTACAATTTGTTAATATAAAACTAACAAAACTAATATACTACCACCGGATCGGAACGCGGCCACACTGAGAAAGATCCGGCAAGAAAACTCAGGGGACATGATGCTAAATTAATATTGATTTTTAATTTTAGATGCGGCTTACTTTGTCTTACTAAAAGATTTTTGATTTATAAAATTATCTTTAACTATTATTATTGTGGATCAAATCTATACAATAAGTGCTCACAGTATCATGCAGTCTTGTGGTGGTCTCTTTGGATTTATTATTAATTATGTTTATAACAGGATCCCAGCTTGATGGTAATACCCAGCCATCCTCTCTATTGAAATTTTTGTGTTTTTTGATTTCAATAGCCTCGCGTACCATTCTAGACAGGTATCGGTGTTCTTTTGCGAGGACTTGAGGTTTATCAAACCTAATGTTAGGTTCAAACCTAAGGCGGGCGCGGTCCTGACTATGTTCACAGACTGCAGACTTAGTGTGACGGCGGTGCTTCACATCAGCTATGTGTTCTTTGACCCGAGTTCTTATGGATCTCTTTGTTTGCGCAATATAAGAGAGACCACAGTCAAGTTTATAAACTCCTGCATCTTGTAGAGGGATCTGGCACTTGACAGGTGGTAAGAACTGACTGATCCTTTTGAGTGGCTTAAAATAAGTTTTTATGGAAGCCCGTTTCAGGATATAGCCAATCTTGTCAGTGACTCCTTTTACATAAGGTAGTACTGCAGGGAGGTGCTCAACTGTGGGTGGTTTCACACGGTCTCTGCGACGGGGGCGTGGAACTTGCAGCTTGTTTGCACGCAGAACCTGCTTAACATGCTGCAGCTCCCCAGCCAGGTGCTCCTTGTCACAGATTCCTCGTGCTCTCTGCAACAAAGATTTAGACACGGTAGCTAACTGTGAAGGGGGATGATGAGAATCTCCGTTCAGATATCTGTCTGTATGTGTTGCCTTACGATACACTGTATGACTCAAGGTGTTATTGGGTTTACGGATAACCAAAATACCTAAGAAAGCTAATGAGTTATTTGACTCCAGTTCCATAGTAAATTGAATTTTTGGATTGATGGAGTTAAGATGGTTTAGGAATATGGTTATTATGGTTATGACCATGAATGCTGCAAAGTGTTCGAAGCGTCGGGCAATCATAAATCAAATACAAACGCGATATAATCTGTAAAAGTAGTTTTATTTACAACATATAAAAAGAAGTTTCCATAATTGTTTCTGATACTTACGCGCGAGTATTAATACTACATTAATATTTGAATACTAATAGCAATAAAGTTATTAATTAATACTAAGGTTTAATTAACTAATTAACAACTTTATTGTTATTAATATTCCAATGATTTGCTTTATTTAATAAAATTTTGTATCTCATCATTTCTGCCCTATTTTGAACACGAGAGTTTTGACAACATCGTAAAAATAACCGTCCCGTTAAAGGGACGTCGAGCGGAGAGGGTACCCTGCAGGGTATTCCGCCGGGCTGACCATAGAAGACAAAGAACTCGGTACTGGTGGTCGGCATGACGAGGAAGGCAACAAGCTACGGTGGGTTATGGGGCCGCGCGCCACCCATCTGTCGCCCAGGACTGAGTCGGGTGATGGGTGCGCTGACCATAGCCCACCCACAAAAAAAAATATCATCTACTATTTTATGATACTATTTGTTTGTTTACGTTTAAAGACACTGCTCCGCTCCTATTCGCAGCAGTGTTTATGTTAAAACATTTTTAGTTATGAAAGAAATTCTTTGGTTTGCCCCCAATAATTCCTAATAATATCACGTTTAAAGAACCAGCAGCTTTATACTATGTTGTCAGTTTTATACCTGTGTATATGATGACTCCCTAAAACGAGATGAATTTCACCAGAAGAATAGCTAAGCAAACATTCTTTTGGGCAATTTTAATTGCAAATGCGATCATTTCTCGCCTGCCAAACGTGGTGAGAGTTTTAATATCTTTCATTCGGCAGACATGTTCAACATTGGGTAATATTGAATATCAACTGTGGACTGTCAATGGCGTTAAATAAATAATTTTGATTAATGATGAAAATCATTCCCATACTTAATGAAAAGTATTGACCAAAGAGTAAAGTTTATTAACTGAAAGTATTGACTGACATATTAATAGACATTGACTGAATTAACTATATAAACAATATGGTGAAACAAAAATATCTATGAGGTTCCCTTTGCCTCTCTGAATAGACGCGGCTAACTAAAAAAGATCGCTACTTGCTGGTCTGAAGTTTCGGCGCGAATATGGAAATGTCATATTAAGCTCTTGTATTATATTCACTTTTTTAGTGTTTTATAGTGTTATATTGAATAATTTTGCTGATATTTTATGTAACATAATACAGTTAAGGCGCTGAAGTGTGGTGAATGTGATATAAGAGTGGTTTACGTGTATTTTCATATTCTACCGAAATTCTCAGAGAAATTATTAAATAGGTTTTCAGCACCTAATTAATGGTAACGACTTGACTTACTGACGAACAAATAACAATGACTATAAATAAACTATTCTATGTAAAGAAATGTTATGCGCCGTCCACATGTTAGTCGAGTGTAGGCGAGCGATGGCCAACGCCAACGTGTGTACACCTGATTTGCCTTGGTTGGCCAACGCTTGCCTAGTTGGCCGAGTGAATACAAGCGCCAACGTGTGGACAGCTGAATTGTCTTCACTCGCAGTCACTCGCCGTCGCTCGTGATCACTTGCCTCACTTCGCCTCCGTGTCAGTTTTTGTGCACAAATCAAAGGCGCTCGTCTGCACTCGGCCAATGCCGTCCACACGTTGGCCTGCTCGCCATTATACGGTTGACATCTTTCGCTGTTAGACGCGTTTAATGTGATAATGTCGCTCAACACAAATGATTATATTTTCAAATTTGCACCACTACTAGATATGCGACGTAAATAATTAGATCCAGGTCACCCTATATGTTACCTATAGTATCAAAAAGTATCTTCATGATTCATCATCATTTCAGCTCATATACACGTCCTACTGTTGGGCTCATGCCTCCTCTAAAATAGGAGGGAAACTGACCTTACTATTCCATGCTAGTCAGACAGGTTGGTATAAGACTTTATTTCGAGTTTTCCTTCTCTTGCATAAATGTTATATGCGTATCATGTATTATATTCCTTAGTCGTCTTTTATGACATCTACAGGCAAGATAGAGAGTGGTGAATTGTATTCTTACTCCGTCACCACACGGACATACCTTACATTGTTCTATTCCTGTGAATATTCAGTATCAACCACCTTCTTTTTTACCACTTTACTGCGGTATACACTGAGATAATAGTTGTATATAACTATTATCATAACTTGCTCATTAAATAAATAGCCGAAGCTGCAGCAACGTCAATGTCAACGTCCATAGTGTTTCAGCGCACAATGAATACTGACCGAGGCCAACGTGTGGACAGCTCTACAAATACTCGTCTACATTGGTACTCACGTTGGCATTCGAAGCACTTGGCCAACGTGTGGACGCTAGCACTTGCTTTGTTTATTGTCGACGCTCGCATTGGCCTATTTGCCGACGTTCGCGTTGTCCTAGGCTCGGCCAATATGTGGAGGGGGCTTTAAATAATATGAAGAAAATTGTATCAGACTTGGCTGTATGGGCTTTGATCCCTTTGCCTATACGTTTGGACAAACAGAACTAAAAAAAAAGCATGGTCGCCATCTTGATTCTTAATAATTTCGTGATATTGTTGTAGCAGTGTGCTCGTGTCTGTTTTATTATTCTTTTCAATTTAGCAATAATTTGATAATATTATTAGATTTCTTAAAAAATCGCATTGTGGACGCTTTGTGTTTTTTTCAAAATGTCTATGTATTAAAACGAAGTAAGAAAGGTTTTAGATTTTGTAGGTAAGTTTATGAAAGATAAGATGGTGGCGTAGGTACTTGTGGAAATCATTCACACTTCTCTATTTGGTTTACTACGTACAGATTATTTGGAATAGATATTTAGATTTTGCGGTAAATGAGCATTATATTATATATTCTAGTAAAAATATTAATCCGCAATTTCAAAACATAATCTAACGCGTTTAAAAAACAGCAACATTTTTATAGCCATAAAATACATTATTAGTCATACCTACGAGATTACTATTCCAAATATCCACACTTTGCCGCCGAGATCAAAAGCCTTGTTGCGGTAAGTTATAAACTTAGGCTATTTTACGTTCGCGAAGCTTGTCGAGAGATCTCAGTATGCGGTATACTGAGATCTCTATATAGGATATAAGGGTGCCCTCAAAATATGACGCTAAACTTTCGAGAACCCTCAGAGCTTAGGCATCTTTCAGACTGCGTTATGTTGTCATCAATTTGTGGCTATCGACTGCCATGATCATAGAAAATAGCTGTTGGATAGGATCAATTGATATTGAATAATTGACACTTTTTACAAACATGTATGTGGCCCTTTCAATAGGTGGAAAGGGAAAATACGGCTGGATAAGGGCACCACGTTGCTCTTCTGGGCGGCCTGAACGGTTTTGGCTGGTTTGGTTTGGCATCATATTTAATCTAGCTAGTTTGTTCATTACACTTCTTTCGCTTAATAGTGAAATATTCGAGACAGTTTTTTTTACGTATTTTGTGAGTGAGCAGCATTTAACTATCAATTGCGTCCAAAATAGTACTTGGAAGTAATTACATTCTAAATCAGTGGTGGGCAAATTTTTTTAATGGCGGGCCACAAAGTTTAAGAAATTCTAGAGGAGGGGCCAGCTATAGAAAAAATGCATTTTATATTAAAGCTTTTTATAAACAAAATACCTTTTACTTTTACGCTTTGTTAGGCTTGTGAGACATTGGAATTGTTTATGATTTTCCATAATAGTTTAGCTTCACTGATAGGTGAATAGAATAGAATTTTCCAATAAATAAACTAATATCTGATACAGAGTGCCGAGATAATTATAATTATGGCGAGTTAATTATGAGAGAATGATCAGATTTAATTTTTCGCGCCAAAATGCTGACTAGAACATTTAGGATGGATGGACTCTCGGGGGGCCGGAGTTGAGCCCCGGGCCGTACTTTGCCCATCACTGTTTTAAATGAATGTCTCGCCCTTAATTCATTGCTAGTATGTTTTTATCCACATTTAATATTGTTTTACATTTTATGTTAGGGGAAGGTCCGGGCACTAACCATAGTGTGACCATGTAGTGTTATACATATAACATATTTCAAAGTCTGTCTGTCAATAAGTCAAGCTATTGCATTTAATTGGATGTTGGCCATCCAATTAAGATTTTCCCTAGACATTTTGCAGAAAATGAAAACACATGAAGGATTATTAAATTCTTGCATTATTTTACATATAATGTCAACAAAAATTTTTAATGTAGCAATATTAAACACTGAAATATTAAATATTCTACATTCCTCCTCTCACGCTCACACTCCTATAATGAGTAATTTAGGCTACAGTATTTCAGAAACAACATGCTATGAAAAAAAAAATTCTAAGTCGAATTATCTATTGAAATATTTAAACAATCGAATTATCTATTGATGTCAAATTATCTATTTATATATGCCCTCTCATTGTGGAGGAGGTTCGTGCCCAGCAGTGGGATGTATATGGGCTGTGATGATGTGACATTCAATAATATCCAGCTTGCTTAGTTTTTATGGCTGGTTCTATTATGCTAAATAAATAGGATCTAAATACAAACAGTAACATTTACTGCATTATGTTACAAGTATAGGCACGGTCAAACCACTAATATAAAATAAAACAATTTAAGCTGATTTTAATTTAATTTTATTTGCCCAAGGATGTAGATAATTAACAGCATTCATGATTATGGGCAGAAAAAAAATAAAATCTGTAAAATAGCTTTATGTAATATTCATATAAATATCAGAATTAATTACCTAACTAAATGTGAGACCAATATTTGTATTTTTTTAACCATTTTTATTTCATTTAAATATGCATAAGTTCCTATATGTGAAGTTTGAGTTCTTTCAAGGGTATTTCTTTGGTTACCTTGATAATAATACATAATGAAATGTCATAAAGTGTGATTAAATTTTGCTCATGTGGAGTTGCAATCTTATGTCAATGGTATATCAAAAATAGACTGGCTTTATTCTTTTTATAGGTACTTACAACGTGATCTACCATGAGTGTCATCATTAGACTACAGAACCTACCATGGTCTGCTAACGCCCTGGACATTAGGAATTTCTTTCGGGGACTCTCCATTCCAGAGGGAGGTGTTCACATAGTAGGCGGTGAACTTGGAGATGCGTTCATTGCCTTCAGGTAGCTATACGTAACATTCAAATTTACACTGTAATTAATTTTTTTTTCAAACATGATTGGAAATCTCTTTTTAATGATAGTGGTTAAGTTTAAGAGTTGTTATAATTATTTCAATAAAAATACCACAAAATACAAGCGTTTATGCCCCATATCAGCATGGAAAATATGTGCAGAATGAAAAAATTCTCAAGAGACAAGCTGCGTATCACAAGATTAAATACCTATGGTTTAACAAAAGGTCAGAGAGTATTCTAAACACCAATGACTAAAGAACGTATAGATATTTAAGAGAATGACTAAAGAAAAATATTGTATTAATAATGTTTTTGTTGATATTTGGTGAAGAATTTTAAACTCTGAAGGGATGCATTTTTCAAAACACCGTTTTTATCATTATCTTGATCTGGTCGTGGTATTAAATGATATAGAAAAAAAAACCTTTATCAGCAAACGCACAATAAGTAGTGTAATGATATTGTGCCATTACCATTTCAAATAGGTCACATGGCATGTTCACTTAGAACATTTCTGAACATTATTGTTTGAAACATTACGAATTTGAAATAATAGTTTTCGTTAAAAAAATTATGCTAAATCACATTATAGGCATTTTTAATCAACTGTATATAAAGTCAATTTTCAAATAGGTTTGAGAGTGCTCAGGGCTCACTCAACAGTCTGGGTAACTCCACAGCCATCTGCAGTGAACAACTATAGTCATACACGAAAAAGACTTTTCAAATATTTTATAGATTTAATAAAACCATCAAGCCCCCTTTTTATTTTTACCAAAACTGTATTTGCCATCTGCGAGCATTTCAAATACTTTGATAGTCTTGGAGGGACTAAGGTGTTTAATATAATTTTAGCTTACTTTCTAAAGCTTAACTCCATGTGGTCACTGGTTAAGAGTACATTGTGTCGCTACCACTTACTTTCGCGTGGGAATCATAAAACCTGACTAACTGATTAGCAGGAGAAAGTGAAGCCTCGCTCTTCTATAGATATAGTATAGTGTTTGCCAAATAGCATGGCAAAAGAGGTCATTTGGCGACCTTCACCACGATATCATGAAATCCAAGGAATTTATCGCTAATTCTATCGCTTTCCATACAAACCGTCTTATAGTTGTAATATCGTGGTGAAGGTGGCTAGACAGTACAGAGGTTACAAACATTTATGAACAATTAAGAAATTATTAAACACCTACACGTGCAATAATAAAGCATACGTACACGTTACCTACCTTACCACTGCCCTAGCATGAAACTGATAGCTAACCTATCTTAAGGCTAACTTTTTGTTAAATACGTAAGCTGAGGTAAAATAATATACTAAAATAATTTATTTATGACTTTACAAAAATCTATAGTTCTGAACTGTGACTTTCACTACTATTACTATCACTGCTGTCCTGATACATGAATTATGAATGCATCAATCTTTCGGTATATACTGTCATCGAGGTCCATCATTTTTTTTTCAATATCTTTTACGTGCTCGACACGGAATGTCAAACAAAATGGCGACTGGGCCACACGACGCCACTGATCTCGTACACCTGACGCTAAAATCAGTTGAGAAAAGATTTTATGTTTGATACACATAACCTAAAATCTTGCATCTACTTGTGTGATCCTTTAGGTTTATTACACCTGACAGTAAAATGAGTTGAATGAAATGTGTCATAACTTAAAACTTGGCATTTTCTGTGCGTTACATAATTCTTCGAAGCTAATTACGTATTTAATTATAGGATCTAAATTATATTGAATTTATATATTCTCGGTACTTTAATTCTAATGTTACTTAAAAACTTTGATTTTCAGACATTTGAAAGTAATTTGGCATTGTTATCAATGATATTATTTATAAAATAATGAAATGTCACCAGTTACAGGTTAATCTGGTATTTTAAAACAATGAAATACATGATTATAGGATATTAAAAACATATATTTCCTATGGTAATTTTACTAGATTTCGTAACATTTTGAGTTGTGCTGTTTGTAATGTTGCTTCCTTGTAGGCCTCTACCAAGAGAACTTTGCGATACAACTTTTCGATAGATTTGTATAGTAAGCGATAGAGTTTTTTGCATTTTAACATATCGTGGTGAAGGTCGTCTTTTGCCACGTTATCTGGCACTGAGTATAGGGCGGAATTGCATTGCTTATTGCATCCGCGCGTCTAGGGACACGAAAAAAGTATCGAGTACTTGTCTTTCGATACCGATACTTTTGTACTTGATACTTACTACTTTCTATTCGATACTTTTACTCAATGAGTACTTTTAGGCAGGTATCGTATCGAAGAAATTGTAGATAGTATCCATGTTAAACTTGACCTTACGGCTCACGCTTATGGTAACGCCATCTAGGTAAATATACCGAATACAGATTGACAAATTCCTAAAAAAAAGCCCCTCACGACCCAGATTCTAGGAAAAGTACTCAGTACTCGATACTTTGGAGTATCGTTACTTTTTTGAGTACTCATGAGTACAGTATCGCTACTTTCGTTTCGATATCGTGTCCCTACGCACGTCTGCAATCAAGTTCTATTTATACTTACGACCAATTTTAGTTATTATTAATTTCCTTATCCTACCATCGGTAAAAATTATATTTAATTTCGTGAAACTATGCTACTATTAATGCTTTTGGTAAGTATTAAGAAAACTTTAAATACGTCTCGTGATATTTTTGTAATTTCCTTAGTTAGGCTATGTCAAGAAATCTAGATATTGGTGACTCCTTTTATATTAGGTATTAATAATAATACAGTTTATATAGATGCCGCACCTTCGCAACTTATTTTTTTTTTGCATATGTAAGAATCTGAAATTAGAGAGCTAAGTACGTATAAAACGCAAAAAGTTTACCAAAGCATCAAGGGGATGGATCTTCTACAAAGACTTGAAATTTGCATTTTCGCCCAACTACTACTTTACTGTACTACTTTTAACTACGTGGGAGGATATTGGCTTTTCAAATTCTTTTCCAAGTTCATTTCTATTATGGAAGTTCAGTTATTCGTTTGCTTTTTTTTGTTCTTTTGTTTGGCCTTGTACATTTATAATCAATATATTCATGCTAGCTGTTCTTACTTCACTGCACTGAGTAGCAATTTTGCAAATTGAATATTGTGGTAGAGTGAAAAAAAGGTATTTTTTTTTAAGTGAAACGTTTTTATTGTAAACAGAGTAATGTTGCAGATAAATGTACTAAAAGCTAAAAAATAATTAATAGAGCCATCGCCTGGCGATGGTCGGCAGCGTCAGGTCGGCGCCGATGATTGCGACGAGTTCACGGCGCTGCTCTGCCCAGGTGGCACAAACCTCGAGCGTATGCTGCGCCGTGTCCTCGTCGCAATCGCAGTGGTGGCAGGACGGTGTACTCGCCCTCCTAACGACCGTGTACAAGTATTTGGCGAAGGATCCATGCCGTGTCAAAACCTGCATCAGTCGGAGGGAGAGCATGCCGTGCCGCCGGTTTTAACCACTACATCAGCACCGGCCGGAAGGCTTCCACGGTCCACACACCGTACCGAGGCCTCTCCAGCCGGATTCCCCAACGGGCAATGACGTCTCGGCGGGCGTCGACGCGCCAGGCGGTGAGTTCCCTTAAAGAGACTACACCACCCTCCACTCGCAGCCCTGACACCCGCTGATACAAACCGGCGAGCATTTCTGCCTCCAGGTCCCACGGAGGAGTCCCGGCAAACAGGCACGCTACCTCCGTCGATACCGTGCGGTATTCGCATATGGCCCTGACCGCCATGGCCATCTGTGGTCGCCACAGTAGAACCCTGAGTCGGACGGTCAGGGACCCCGCCCACACCGGTGCGCCGTACAGGGCCGTCGACCGGATGACCCCCGCGTAAAGCCGTCGATACGTAGCGCTCTGTCTGCCCACGTTCGGCATAAGCCACGATAAGGCGGACGCCGCGCCGACGAGCCGTGGAGCGAGCCTGCGGCAATGCTCCCGGAACCATCAATGCCTGATGCTGATATCAACCGAATTGACGGTGGTCGAGACGCCGATGGGAGGGCCCATGCGAAGCCCATGGAACAAGAGGGCCTCCGTCTTATCCAGGACCACCCTCAACCCCAGCGCCCCGATCCGCCTGACGATCTCTTCGGTGCCTAAAGTCGCCAGGCTTGCCGCCTCCTGTAGCGTCCCACCGCGAGCTGTGACGAGCGTGTCGTCGGCGTAACAAATCACGCCCAGCCCGGGCGAGAGGCTCCTCCTCAACGCCCAGTCGTAGCCGGTGAGTACGAGGACCGAATAAATGATTTCACTGCGGGTATGTCGCGAAATGTACAATTTTAGACTGTTTAGACTTTATTAAACATTAATTTTATAGTGTAAATTATTAATATTTTAACACAGTCATGTTACTTACACATACATATACATGGTTTTGAAAAAGTATTTTTCACTCAATTCTTTCATTTTGTTACCTTTTTTTTACCACACCAACAATTATTATTTTTACCACAGCAAAAGGGCGGCACATTATGACTCCGCCCCGGGCGACAGTGACTCGCGCTACGCCACTGAACCTATATAATTAATACAAAGCTGTTGTAAGTAATCTGTAATGTTCAAACGTGCCTAATATGATTAAAGACGTCACGAAAGGTGCTACCCATATATGTACCTAACGCAGAACTATAAACATTTAAACCCCGTAGTGGTTTGATGTGAGCTATTTACCTACATCAACATAACAATAAGTATTGCCGTTAACGACCAAATAACCTAAACAGGACATAGCTACAGTCACAGGGCTATTTTAAGCCAATTGTGACCCAAATACACTTTACCACTGCTGGATTGCATCGGAATCTCTTTTTTCTTCATATTATTTAATTATGTTCTCCCAACATTCAAATGCTGAAAGATATTGTACGTTGTGATTTGAACTACTTTTAGCGAAACCAAAATGGAGAAGGCATGATATTTAAATATTAAATTAATACTTGTTTTCAATAATGGCATCTAAATTTTAGGTAACACTAATCAATGCATCAATAATTGACAAATGTGTCATTCAACAACATTCATGTAATTGTCATTAGTGAAAACGTGCATTATTTTCCCAGAAACTTTAAACTCTAATAATTGTATAAATATCGACTTAATGCTTGGTGCAATTCTTGCTGGTTGGTCTTGAGTAGTATGGAAATAGCATAGATATTTATAGGTTTATTGAAATTGGCGTAACTTATTCCTCCAGTGGTTATCCCGATATAGGGCTTGGGCACGGGATTACAGATTTACAGCCGGCCTTCTGTCTGACATAAAATATGGGATGTTTGTTCTTCACTGTTACAATATATCTTTATCATCATGAGTTGAGAATTTTCACTTAGCATGGAAGTCGAATGAACTGAAATATAAATAGGAATTACAAATTTTGGACCGAATTTATTTAATTTGTACTACAAATTTAGCATCTGTGAGGATCTAGATTAATTTTAGGTCATTCGAACATAGCTTTAAATTTCTTGATTAGAAGGTTAACATATGACTAAATATAGTTAAAATTCCACATAGAAGTTTCATCTTTTACGTTACGTAATTCTATATATAGAATAGGGTTATACGCTTAGCTAATGGTGCTTATTAGGAGATTGTGAAGTAAAATGAAAAATGGTCTAATTTTCTAGCTATTAAAAAATCGGCGTAAAATAAGTCTTAAATATTTAAAAACAAACTGCATTCTGGAAATGATGAAATGGTTTGAATATAACGTCTATATAATACATATATATATATATATATGTATATATAATTCATTGTCTACATACCTATATTCTCGCCGTATGGTGGCATAAGTATACCAGCCGCCACATTTGTTTGTGGGAATCGTAAAAATCGGTTAAGGGTTTCATCAAGTGAGTGGACAGCGTGGGATCTCCTGGGAAGCGTGACGGCAGCACTAATCTCTCGAGTATATAATGGCGATGACACAAACCTTCCATTTCTGGACCAGGCTTACCTCCAACAGTGGACATCGAAATGCTATAATGATGAACGATTTTATTTGTATTTACCTAACTACAAGGCACCTATTGATTATTAGAAATAATTTTGCGCCAACATGTATATCGTTCTATTCTCAAGTTGTCTACCCAGAGCTGCAAACCTAATCCAGCTGACTGCGATGTAGCAAAATGTTCAATGTATGAGTATTGTTGTATTATAAGTACATCCATGGGTTTAAGAAAATATGTAACCAACCCTTATCCACGCGGTTCGTCAAAGACACGAAAATTAGCAGATAGCGACGAAGGAAAAATAAAATGTCATGCCTACCAGGCAGCGAGGTGTAGTAGGCTAGTTTTCCATCCCATTATGGAGGAGCATACACTATAGTAGAGCGTATCTAGAACTTAGAAAGAAGTGTTTTAAGTGATTTCATATCTTTCTGTAGTTCGTATTTCTCAAACGCTAGTGGTGGAGTAAGTATATATGTACAAGGATATCTGTGTAGTATGGTTGAAGGTAGAGCGTAATTGTATGTATATCATCTGAACCATACAGATAAAATATATATGATACATTATTGCTTACTTGGACTATGAATCGTACAAAAAAGGGAGGCGTTAATCGGTGGGCAATGATGACTACAGTGTATTTAGCGTCTACACGACTGCTGACGGCCTATGGTTGACTTGACCACGACCTGTCGTCCAGGCTGGCGGCATTGGGCTTCATAATCAGCTGTACCCGCTCTCCGTTTTAGACGCACTACCATCACTGGTAATTGACATTACTGCACCATCAGGCGACTACAGATCTTCTTTAAAAAAATGGTTCGGGAGTATGTCTTGTAATGAAATTGGGTATTTATAATAGCATAATTTTAATAAAATGGTTTCATCAATATCGGCAAATAGGTTTATTTTCAAATGCAAACTATTTCTATTAGTCAAATCTGTTAGAAGATAATAATGAACAAGTGCTGGTTCATTGCAAAGTGATTGCCGGGAATTATAGAATTTATTTACAAATTATACCTGAACAAATCCTGCACGTTTTGGAATCTATAACAAATTTAATTAGAAAAAGATGCAGAACTATACAACTTATTCTCTCCACAACATGAGTTGGCCTATTATACCGTTATGGCCATATTATTTGATGATTGCATTTATTTCGAGATTTTCTTATAGTGTCGTTATCTGCATCACAATGTAGTTACCTCTTTCAATACCTCCAGGAAAAAGAAATTATGACATTTTGCATCCTTATTCGGCCTTTACACTGGAGTAAGAGAGAAGAAATTGACCTATTGCAGCACGCTGATCCGACAGTTTGGTATAGGGTTTTATTTCAAATTTTACTCGTCTTGCATAGATGTTATATGCATATTATTTCCGTTGGTCATGTTTTGTGACACCTAAGGGCAAGATAGGGGGGGTGGTGAGTGAGAAAAAAACAAGACTCAATATTTTAATCATTCATTTCAAGATTAGTTGAGACTAACTTCGTTACACGTGAACTTGGGGGTTTACCGTGAAGGCAATGAACTTCAAAATGATATATCAAGTTAAATGAAATCTATTTTAAATCATACCTACTATTCTATGTAAAAGTATAAATACAGTGACGATATTCACCATTATAATCTTGCTCTTATCCTAATTACCTGTGAGTCGACTTCTCTTCTGCTGTAAATAAGTCAATTATGTTACGATTTTTAAAATGTTTTTTTGGTATGATGACGGAGTAATAATACAATTCACCATTCTATCTTGCCTTTGGGTGTCGTAATAAAAAGACAGAAAGACGACTAAGGGATAAAATATGCGCCTGATGCCGCCCTAGCAGAGGCTGCGGGTGACCGGACCGGGGATTTAGTCCGGCACCCGCGCAGAGGATAGCTTCGCGACGGCGATCGGCGTCCCGGAGGGACGTCAATGGGAGAGGGTACTCCCTCGGGGTATTCCGTCGGGTCAACCACTGCAGTCAAGGAACTCTGCACCGGTGGTCGGCCCAACGACGAAGGCGGCGTGCTACATGGGTGGGTTACGGGGCCGCGCGCCGCCCCTCTGTCGCCCCGGAAGGAGCCGGGCGGCGAGTGCACTGGCCGTAGCCCACCCCCAAAAAAACAGGCATAGAATATCCATTTAACATCTACAAAAGCGAAGGTAAATTTTGAAATAAAACCAACCACTGCACGTGTTATGGTAGGTTAATTTCTCTTATTGTAGAGAAGTGAAAAACAATAGCTAGACTAATAAGAATCGATGGCATTAACGAGATTAGCTTGGCGACATTTCTATTGCGTTTCGAGTGGGCTGTGCTTCTTCATTCGATCATATTCATTGTAGGTATGTATAGGTGCCGATTATAGATGAAATACAACGGATTAAAAATATTCCATAATTTAGTTCAATAGCAGTTCCAAAATATCAAGAATTGTTTAATGTTATGTATCATTCAGCTTCAATTACTTTAGGTGTTACCTAAAATTTTGTTGGTGAAAACAGTAATTAATCTGTCGTCACATACATAGTACGCTTATTTTAATGATACGAACTAATCTGAAGTCATGATGGATGTACAATCCATTTATGTTTATTTAAATTGAAATTTTCCTTATAACTAAAGATTCTGAAGTTTGGGCTATGAATTATGATAGACTAGCTAAGTTCCTAATATACTTATATTTAATCAATTTAGCCAGCTATTATTGTTAACATTACCTACTCGTTTAGATTAACTCGACAATATCTGCAATGGGGAATTTTGATTTGTATGTTGGACAAGTGAAGTCATATGAAGTCCTTGGCTTTAAAAATTAAGTAGGTTTTTAATGATTGAGAAACACTGAATGGAATGGAAGCCGATGAGATTTATTTTAATGCTCTTTCATAATTATGTTGATATCACCTCTAACACTTTTGGCCTACATTCAATGTAATATAAAGTTAGATCAGAACGAACAGTAAGAATTACGACACGAAAACAGTGATGTTAAAATAACGTTAATATAAGAATCAAATTTCTAATATTTTAAACATCAGTTTCCACTTATCTTTAAAGAAAACCACCCACAAGCGCTAAATACAACATTTTGCCATAATGACGTGGGGACTTTAACATTTAGTTCACTGGTTTCCATCGTATGCATTTGACAATAAACTTCACTGCTTTTAAATTATAATAAAGATTATTTATTTATTTGGTTGTTACTGGTGATAAAAACAATGATTATGTAAAGGAGACAGCTCATTAACTGGTTCATATTAATAGTGAGCCCTGTTGCCGGCTTGGTCCAAGATCCCAAATCCAAGCTAACTCTGCAATACACCGAAGAAATCCCGGACGTCAGCTTGTACGAGATCAGAATGGCTCTGAAACAAAGAACGGGAAGGCACCGGGAGATGACTGAATTACCACAGAACTCCTGAGGGCAGGCGGCAAGCTAGTTCTAAAAGCCCTACAGAAGTTGTTTAATTCTGTCATTCTCAGGGGCGACGTTCCGGGGTCGCGGACCAGGAGTGTGGTGATGCTGTTTTTCAAGAAGGGCGATAAAACGCTCTTAAGGAATTACAGACCCATCTCACTCTTGAGCCACGTCTACAAATTGTTCTCATGAGTCATTACGAACCGACTCACGTGCAAGCTCGACGACTTCCAGCCGCCCGAACAAGCCGGCTTCCGAAGAGGTTACAGTACCATAGACCACATCCACACGATACGCCAGATTATACAGAAGACCGAGGAGTATAATCGGCCTCTGTGTCTAGCGTTTGTGGACTATGAGAAAGCCTTTGATTCTGTCGAAACTTGGGCAGTGCTGCAGTCCCTTCAGCGGTGCCAAATTGACTATTGATACATCGAAGTGTTGAAGTGTTTGTATAGAAACGCCACTACGTCAGTCCGCATCCAGAATAAGAGTACAAAACCGATCCAGTTGCAGAGAGGTGTGAGACAGGGAGACGTCATCTCTCCGAAACTGTTCACCGCTGCGCTGGAAGATGTCTTCAAGCTCTTAGACTGGACCGGACTCGGCATCAACATCAACAGCGAATACATCAGTCACCTTCGATTTGCTGACGATATCGTAATCATGGCAGAATCCATGGAGGACCTTGGCACTATGCTCAATGACCTCAGCAGGGTATCTCAACTAATGGGTCTACAAATGAACATGGACAAGACGAAAGTCATGTCTAATGCCCATGTCATTCCTGTACCGGTCCTAGTTCGGAATGCAATTCTCGAAGTTGTGGATCATTATGTTTACCTAGGACAAGCAGTCCAGTTAGGTAGATCCAATTTCTAGAGAGGTCAGCCGACGAATCCAACTCGGTTGGGCAGCGTTCGGGAAACTTAGATGATCTTCTCGTCCAATATTCCGCAGTGTCTGAAAACAAAAGTTTATAGCCAGTGTGTGTTACCAGCGATGACTTACGCCACTGAAACGTGGTCTCTAAATGTCAGCCTCATAAAAAAGCTTAAAGTCGTTCAGCGTGCTATGGATAGAGCTATGCTCGGTATTTCTCAACGTGATAAAATCCGGAACACGGAAATCCGTAGAAGAACGGGTGTAACCGACATAGCCTGCAGAATTCGCACGTTGAAATGGCAATGGGCAGGCCACATCGCTCGACGAACCGACGACCGTTGGGAAGAAAGGTTCTTGAGTGGCGACCACGAATCGGTCGGCGCAGCGTAGGACGACCCCCGCTAGGTGGACTGACGACATTCTCAAAAGTCGCAGGGAACCGTTGGATGCAAGTGGCGCTGGACCGTTCCGAGTGGCATTCTCGTGGGGAGGCCTATTTCCAGCAGTGGACGTTTGTAGGCTCATGGATGGATGGATTAATAGTGATAGTCTAATTGAAAGACCAGATTGTTAGGCAGATAATTATAATTAAACTACAACATGTGTTCAGTCCTATTGCTTGCTGATCGTAAAGAAAGAAATTAGAAGAAAATCTACTGTGTAAATCTACAGAAATTAAGGAAATATAATTTTCTAAGCATGTGAAGTTGGGCAACTTGTACTATGTGGTGGCGTACTGCGATCAAACTGGGACTATAGAAAAAGATTGACGATGATGAAAGAAGGCCACGATATAACTAATAGTTATACAGGGTGTAAGGGGACCGCTCCCGAAAACAAAGACAGGTGATAGTACTAGTCCTACTTGTGATGATAGGCTAGAAAAAAAAATCGGTTTGGACGAAAGAATTTTTTTTTTGTCACAAAGGTTTTTTAGTTTTTTTTTCACACTACATCGTATTAGGATACTCCCATGTAACGATAATTTCATAAAAAATACGTCGCTTTACTCAGATGAGAAAAAACGCAATGTATACATAACATAATATCATATGATCTAGAGGTCAGTCACCGTGCGCCCTAGCCCCTACGTCACTAAATAGGCATCGCCCGCGATTTTGTGACACTTAATAAAGTTTACCAAACTTTTTTTTTACAAAGCTTTCTTATGAGCATAAATCCTTGCAACATCAAGTTCTTATGAATTTTAAAAACCAATATCAAGAATGAATTTGTGTACCTTTTTTTTATAGGGGTGGGTTGCGGTCGGCGCGCTCCTCGCACCACTCCGTCCGGGGCGACAGGGGCGTAAGCACGCACAACTCACCCACGATGCACGTCGCCTTCGTCGTTGGGCCGACCACCGGAGCAGGGTTACTTGTCATCAGTGGTCGGCCCGACGAAATACACCTTATTTGGGGTACCCTCCCATCGACCGACGTCACCGTCAGTGTTCGAAACGTCGGGTAATCAAAAATCAAATACAAACGCGATAAAATCCGTAAAGTAGTTTTATTTAAAATGTATAATACTCGCGTAAACATCAGAAATCATTATGGAGGAAGTTGCTTGAATGGCTAAATGCAGGTGGATATGTGTTAACATAGGATAGTTTTCATCATGGTAATCTGTTCCCTTAGGATGTGTAAATTTTAGAAAAGTTATTTTTTACGTGGACAGAAATTCTAGTAAATGATAAAAATAGTTTTAAATCATTTTTTACAATAATAGATAAGAGCGTTTATGGAGTCTTAGGTCCCGTAAATTTCGATTTGTGATCATAAACGCTGAAGTGTTTGAAATGTCGAGCAAGTAAAAATCTAACTTGAGCCATAATTAGATCTCGACTACACAATGAAAACCTAAGGCACCTATGACAACGCATGTTATATTTGTATACCCTCTCCTAAATGGGTAACGTAATTTAGGTACGTTTCCTTATGTAAATTATTGTCCATCTCAAAGTGAGAAATATCAGTACGAAATCGTTGGTCCTGTCGGTGAGCGATGGCGTAAACACCCTACCCTGTATTATAAAACTCGAACAGAAATTCATTTATTCATGATTTTATTATGAGTATTTGTTTTTCCGTGTGGCGATGGGATCAGAATACAATTATTGTCATCCCTTACTTACCCGTGGGAGTCGTAAGAATGGCTTCACTAGAAAAGTGGTAGCAGCTATCTCCGGGGATACTTATAACAGCTATTGCGATTGCCAAGCGCGGCGATTATGGCGCTGTTCTACTATCGATATTTTGAAGTGCGGAAGTGTTGGTATAGAAACGCTACCATATCGATCCGTACCTGGGATAAAAAAAGAAAAATAAAGGTAGGTATATGACGGAGATTTCATCTCTTAAACTATTCACCACTGCGTTAGATGTCTACAAACTCTTAGACTGAACTGGACTCTGCATCAACATTCAATTTGTAGATGATATTATAGTCATGACCACTCAACGACCTCAGCAGGTTTCTCCGCTAGTAGATCTACGAACGAACTTATGTCTAACGCCCGTGCGATTCTGAAAGTTGTTGATCGCTACGTTTACCTAGTACAAAGAGTCCAGTTAGGTAGATCCAATCTCGAAAAAAGAGGTTAGTCGACCAGGGACGGATCGTGCATTTATGGGGCCTTGGGCTGAAACTACTTAGGGGCCTACCTAAGTAGGTTTAGTATTTAATGTTAGATTTTTTTTTTTTCAATTATTGCCTATTATTTTCAGCGGGGTCTGGGGGCCCCTTGTAACCTCGGGGCCCTGGGCTGCAGCCCAAACAGCCCTTAGGTAGATCCGGCCCTGTAGTCTATCTTCTCGTCTAATATTCAGCATATCTGAAACTAGTGTGTATTACCTATGTGTGTTCACATATGGCACTGAAACATGGTCTCTAAATGTTGACCAAAAGGCTTCAAGTGCTATGGAGAGGGCTATGCTATGCCGACCACAGTTCAGACGACGTAGTGTAGAACGACCCTCTAAATGGACTGACGACATTTTGCAAGTCGCAGGGAATCGTTGAATGCAAGTGGTACAGGACCGCTCTGATCTGAGTGGCATTCTCGTGGGAAGTTCTATGTTCAGCCGTGGACGTTTACGCGCTGATGAGTAGATAGAGTATCTGTATTGAACTAAGTTTTTTAGTCTTTGGTTTTTATTTTAATTTAGTATCTAGTAAATATGATTGGTATTGGCATTACTTTATATAGGATGATTGGTATGGTTTACTAATATTACTCACTTCAGTTACCTGCAGCTGAAGACATCTTTATTTAGATAAAATGGAGGTGTTTTACATCTACTGCCTGATAATATCGTTTTAAGTTGAATACATTTCACATGAAAATATCAATAGCAAGCAGAGATTGAGATAGTTTCCAATTAGCGCCATTATTATGTCATTATTAATACATTTTGTGGCAAAATATTCTTGTCCTTGCCTCAATAAATTTTTTCGGAGAAAATTAAGCAGCACCTATGCTGATTGCAAGCCTGGTATAGGTTGTGTGAAAGGACTGAAATTTCATATCACATTGTTTCCGCTAATTTCTTAGAAGCTATGTGGTTGTCACTTCTGATTAAATTGCAATAATTTGAACCTGAAAAGATAGCTAATGACTATAGCTATCACTTCGACGCCTTCGAAATATCTTCTGCAATTTAGAAAAAAGGTACGAATTGTGAACTAAGTGAGTGTGTGTGAGTTAGAGTATGAGGTACCTAGAAATTTTGCCTTTGTCTACTATACTTTTGACATGGGTTACTATTTCCTTATGCTAGAAAAGTGTATGTGGCTTTTTGATCTGGAATTAGAAACTGCACATTTTTAGTTCTATAAAAAAATGATGATAAGATAGAGGAAGTTTGTTTTCACTTATGATGTCTGACATAACGCACAAAAGTTGGGTTTGTGGGTGAGAAATCTACATAGACTGCAAAATTGCTATGTCTAAACAAATTTGCTCTACTCTGTAAGGTAGAGCACCAGTAGTTGACCATTTAAGGACATAGAATTTCCTTTGTTATTGCTCTATTTTTATTTTCACCCGAATCAATTTTTCATTTCATTTTTCAACGACATTAAACTTGCAGTTTTGCTTGTACAATAATGGAATAAAATAAAACCTACAATTTGAGAGTCAGTAGTTGACCACCCCACACATTGAATATCAAAAAAATGATTTTTCATATTTCACATACAAATACAACGCTACCTTAATTAATCTCAAACAAATAAAAAAAATAAACATTTACTATTAACAAAATCACTATTATTATTTCACTTCAAAATTTTGCAATTCTTAAAAAATGTTAAGAAAAAGGGACTTAGATGTTTCGAGTGCGTCACTTGAAAAACTGAAGTGATGGAATATTAAAAAAATAGAGGATGCTTAGTTTGCACTAATCAATGTAGAGAACAGCATCGACTGTTTAATATGGAATTCGTTTAAAAATACGCCGTAAATTCTTATTCTATCGATTTATGTGCGTTAGTGGTTAACTACAGGTTACAGGTACATGGTCAATTACTAGTGCCCTTACCTTATTTGATTATTTTTTGTCACAATAAGGTTAAAAGATATAATTTTCCTGAGTTAGTAATAGGAATCGCGAAAGCTTATGATTGGTTAAGATAGAGATGCTGTTCTTTGACTTTTTTCTAGCTTCCAATTTCTAGATTATAGTAAAAATATCACACCAGAATACTGCCAATGGGTGTGCCTTATTCTGTGGATAGTAACAAATATACAGTAGAAATACTAAGGACACATATACACATAACATTCCATCACTCGCGGTAATGTTTAGATACTGCGAAGATGCATTATGCAAGATGCGTCTGGGAGTGCACCGGAACGTGGTTTTCTTGGCTAAGTAAATGAAATTGTAAGTAGCCAGGTGACAGGCTACTGAAATTATATGATATCAGTAGTACCTACGCTTAAAAGACAGAGACTGGGTTTATACTACTGTCACATCCAAGTGGTGTTTCTGACGTTAGTGTCTACAGTAGTTAGTACTATGCAAATGGATATGCCAAGTGCTCGTTGCCTTAACAGGTTTATACATACTCGTAGGCAATTGTGGTGATAAATTTTATTCTTAGTCTCTAAGTGTAGGACGATTTTATTCTTAGGTGGAAATCCTTACCTCATTAGGGTCTACAATCTATCTACAGTGTATTATACTATCGAACATTTATGAAATTAGGACATACATTTATAGGCATAGATTTTATGAAAATCTTTGTTTCTGTTTGGGTTCTTGGGTAGTTTTAAATTCACTATTGGATGCATCCAATGATGAATGTAACTATAAACTAGATGGCGATAGACATCAATAATTTACGTTAAAAATTATAATAATCATAACATTTCACTATTGTTTAAAAATATCCATCAACCCAAATAGACGCCGTCATCGAATATCCCAGGCTCAGTCCACAAATGGCAGTTTATTCCATCTTTTCACTACGAAATGGCGTAAGTAGCATGTAGTGAGCCTACATTATTTACAGATTAAGTAGGATTTCTAAATGATTAAGTGAAAAGTTTTTTTTGATGTAACAGTAGTTATTGAACTGAAAAATTTGCTTGCATATTATGTCTTCGTGCGTTACTGGTCAATAAACACGTGTCTAGTGTCAGCTATCATAAACATTTTAGCTCTAGGCCATACCAATCGTGAATGCACATCGACTGCTCATGATGGAATGGTCCAATTTTTTTCAGTCGCGAATATATCTGTTAGACCTCAATAACTGAGCAAACCCATCAATATTCTAAATGTGAAGGGCACTGTAAATTCGTAAATGCGCCCGTAGGCTGAAGTTTTGAAAAAAGGACGCAGTATGCTCTAAATTAATGTATTGTTGTTGAGTGAGAGAGAGATGAGAACATCGACCTGACTTACTGTCAACATCGTTATCCTGTCAGTGGGTGGATGTGAACTGGTTATATACTGGTAAGCGGTAGCGCAAACTAGAATTAAGGCAAAGTGGAGGTTTCGACTGATGCTGAATATTTACTACTCGTACCATGCTTAATGTGACAATATTTTTTGACGTTCGAAAGGGACACTTCCAGAAAGAGTTAAAAAGAAAATTAAAAGCTAAAGAAAACTAGAACGCGTGAAAAGACTTGTAAATGTAGATGATACTAGGATTGAGCCTTAAAAGTTGTCTGCCTTTTTGTCAAAACGAGACAACGGAACAAACAACCTAAAAACTGGACGTATGGTCACCTTAGTCATGCTATCATATTTGTGATATTGGTTATCCAATCATATAACTTCGCAAACATTTCGAAAGTGGTGATTTATTTTCTCATAACGAACACGAGACCTAAAATAAATAGCAAAAATAAGCATAGTTTATTATTTTTGTATCAATCCACAATTAGGCATTCATTTATGTAATTACATTACAGTATAATTTTTGTTTTTTTTTATATTGGCTAGGCGTAGGATGATCAGGTATCAATTTTAAAACGAATCTAGGCTTTATATTAGCTAGGTTGGATTTTATTTTCAAATTCATCGAACACAACGCTACGGGGGTGCGCTCAAAAGTTGGAGAGAAATGAGAGAGAGAAAGTAGCGAGCTAAGGGCCCCCCCACACCCATCGTTTATCTATTGGGGCTGAATTACGGTGCAGAAACTGAAGATAAAAGAGTAAAACTATTTGCACTTTGTAAGGCAAGCTGTTAGCTATACCAACACGTCTGACCAGCCTGGTATAGTAGGTCAGTTACCCTTCCATTATGGAGGAGGCCCGAGCCCAACAGTGGGACGTATATGGGCTGAGATGATGAAGGCAAGCTGTTTGCTATCAACCAAAGGGTAAGCAGTTCACCTATGTATTTAATAGATACCTAAAATTCGTTTCGAAATGAACGATTGTAAGTTATTCATTGTATCCTATGTTTCTTTAAGATTCATTTTGTTTCTGGCATTTTATAGACCGAAAGCCTCCTTAGTTAAAGCTTAGAATGTTCCACTTATGTACCGATAAGCCATCAGGCAAGTGCGAGTCTGCTAGACGCCATGTGGAAGGGGCATAATCAAGCTGCGTGTCGGAAGGGTCACGAAAATGGTACCAATGATTGTTGGGATAAAATTTGAGGTCCGAGTTGAATTCAAGGCGGTCAAGGACTTTGATTTTTTATATTTAGGTACTTATCCCTCCGAATTGACTGCAAAACTGCATGGGTTCCTAGCTGTATAGGAACCCATGCAGTTTTCTGGTACTGGTTCTCTGAAAGAGTAATGATAGTTTGCACCTGTGTGCGAACTATCATTACTCTTTCAGCGAACCAGTACCTAACATCGAAATTTTGCGGGTATTTACATTCTGTATCCTGTTCGTTAAGTTAATCTTTCACTATCTGTCTGACGTCCGGTCACACTGCGGACTCGCACGTACGATATTATCTGTTCCTCGCTACCGGACAAGTCAGTAAATTTGAAAATACAGTGCAACCTTAATATAACAAATCCGACGGGAACTCGTAAATATTCGTTATATCAAGAAATTCGTTAAACTGAGGTTTGTTATATTGAGGTAAGGTTGGTCAAAAATTTTTTATAAAGAGGCCAAGAAATAGTTTTGATCACCTCAACATTTTTGCATTCAGCAACTAGAATCTTCAACAATAGTGATGAGCACTATTTACATTATTTCCCATCAAACGACTTCAATTGTTTTACGAAAAAAACGTGTCGGAACCTGTCGCGACTGAATCACATACTGGGACTAAGGGTCATATAGAGGTATTTACACTTTTTTTTTGATAGTTGAAAATTCGTTATAAAGAGGATGTTCGTAAAAAAAATTTGTAATGTAAAGGTATTATTTACACTGACTCTTATGGACAATTCAAGGGGGATTAGAAAAACTTTGTTAAATCGAGGAAGTCGTTAAATTGAGGTTCGTAATATTAAGGTTGCACTGTACATAGAACCGCACACACCAGCCAGCCCCAGCCGAATGCAGTGAAACAACCGGTTAACAAGTTCTAGTTCATCTGATTACTAAGAAAATATTATTTCTTGTGGCACTTATTCGCAAAATCTTGAAGTTGATTAGTTATTTGTAGTTCTTAACGATATCTAGTATGGCGAGAATATCATTGATCTTCAGAGCGACCTATGGCAATCCTGAAGGCGATGCGACCCAAAACCATATCGATAAGCCTTATCAGTGAGACTTACCGTGCAAACAATAAACTGTCAACGCTTGACAGTTCATTGCTGGCACGGTAAGCCTTTCAGTTGTGAAATCTGCTTTAAGTAGCGAAATGGTCTTGGTAAAATCATTCATAGGTCATTTGACAGATCGTTAAGAGGACCATTTGCTTTCACATTAGAGGATCGATCGCCGTCAGCGTAGACGCGATTATCTTCACCATGTATTAATTTAGCTCAAGCCACCACTGAATGAACCATCACCATAACATAGGTTAATTGTATTTTGCGCAGCGTGAAAAAGAGAAGTTGGCGGGACCATAGAACTCGTTATCTGCAATAAGGCTTAGCCCACAGCGGCAATGTTTCGAGGCACGCTAGGTTATCGCTCAAATGGTTACGTCATCGCAGGGGCCAATATGAATTTTAGTAATTAATATAAATTAGTTATTTTTAACCTTTCGCGTGTTTGACATTTTGCGACCTTGACTTTTGAGCATCTATGATTCTTCTTTATATATAAATTTCTTGTGTACGTGTGTATGTCACTGAACTCCTCCTAAACGACCGGACCGATGTTGATGAAATTTTTTGCGTGTCTTTGAGGGGATTCGAGAATGATTTAGATTCACAATTGGACCCGGTAGGTGGCGCTGCTTTTATAATGCGAGTGACGCTTGCGTCTTTACCTTGTGATAATTATTGGGTGTCTTGTGACCAACCCGCCGTATCTATGATATAAGAATAAAGTTAAGAGACTAAACTCTTGAGTACTTTAGAAATATTCTTGTAACTAGCAAGAGCAGCATTTCACCTCATAGAAAGTGATTAGGATTAAAACGTTCTGGTCTTCTACTGTAACTATGATTCGATCATTCTTCTCACGTACGTGCAGGCTCTGGAATGATCTACCTTTTTTTGGTAGGGTATGGTGTGTCCACCCTGCCCAATCTGTTCGAGGCGACGAATGAGTGGCGTGCGGCCCCATAATCTACCGTATTCCCTCCTTATCACCATTGGGCCGACCACTGGTACCGATTCCTTTATTACGTGGCCGGCCCGGCGAGTTATCCTTACGGGTAGTTACCATCCCCTTCGACGCCCCGACATGGAAGACCATGTCGCCGGAGCGTCGTCCTCATACGGCTGGCCTGTGGTATCAGACGCAGGTACTCGCGCCTGCGTCGTCCAACGCGCCGGCAGCTTAGAGTGTCGTGGTAAAAGAATTACTCCCAAACCCGTTCCGCCGCTTCCTTCTTGAGAAACAACTGCCTCGCAGAAGGCGACGACCGCGTGCCCCAATTCCTGACGCTGTCGAGCATTATTCTAGCGATGGTCGACAGCGATGATTGCGACGAGTTCACGGCGCTGCTCTGCCTAGGCCATGCAGATCTCGAGGATGTGCTGCGCCGTGTCCTTGTCGCAATCGCAGTGATGGCAGGACGGCATCCTCTTCCTCACGAACTTGTGCAAGTACTTGCCGAAACAACCATGGCCTGACATGACCTGCATCGGAAGGAGAGGACCCCGTGCAGCCGACCTAACCACTCCATCAGTACCGGCCGAAAGGCTTCGACGGTCCGAACACCGAATTGAAGCCTTTCTAGCCGGACAGCCCAACGGGCAATGACGTCTTGGCAGGCGTGGCCCCGCCATGCGGCCTACTGGCGCAGCGAGACAGCCACCACCTGCCGGCTGAAATGAACTACCTACTACTCGTTGGCCCCCATCATTGTCAACAAATAAAAATATATATCAACTACAAAAGGAATATGTAAGTGGACATATATTTAAATAACATTAATTATCAGCTTAATATTCATTATAGGGCAAAATATTATTTAAAACTTCACTAGCTTGTACATGGGTTTATTAAATACCTATGGCGATTACTGAACTAACAGATTTGCACGGTAAGGATACCTGTCGGTCGTGATTGATCGAATCAAACAGCGATCGGTCACCGTTCACGAGCATCGAGGCGGGTCTTGTCAGTCGCTTGCGATCGATTGATCACGAAAGATCCGGGTCTCAAGCGATTGGTGAAAGAATCGGTTACGCAGACAACGCGATTCGATCAATCACGACGGACACAGGTATAAGGCCTCATTTACGGAGACGCGACGCGTCGCGCGTCGCGATAGGCTGCGCGGCCCGCACTAAATTCAAATGTAGGGCGTTGGATGAGTGCGTTTACGGAGAAGCGATTTTACACGCGTTTGCTTGAAATAGTGCGTGTTCTACGGCCGAGCCCGCGGATGGCATCGTCACGTCTCACGCGGCGTTTATCGCGGCGGCGTACGCAGCGGCGATTCTCGATGAAGCGATGCCTGTGGCGGAACCTTCTGCCAGTTTCATTTGCTAATCGTGCAACATAGACGTAGTTACCGTCTCAACGGAGTATGATATGATAGACTTTTTAGAAGAAAATTGTATTTTAAAAAGTGAGTTATTTAATATAAAGTGTGGCCCAGTGTTTATAATAGCGGAACATGAGAAGTTTGGGTCGGATTAACTGAGAACCCCGCGTGCGCCGCAGCGATGCTCGCCGCGTGCTCCGCTACACGCTTGAGAATACGACGCGGGCGCAGCGGCGGGCATCGCCACTCTTGCCGCCTCGCCTCTCTATAAACAACATCGCATATTGCTATAAGTCTGTTTTTATGCGTGCGATGAAACGTGCCGCTTCACGCGCCGCCGCTACGTAAACAATAAAAACGTCCGACGCGCCGCGAGACGCCACGCCACACGCGACGTGCGACGCCCCGCCACACGCGACGTGCGACGCCCCGCGTCTCCGTAAATGAGGCCTAATGGTAAGTTATAATTGCCGCTCATGTATTCCAGTAACACTACAGCCAAGGTGTTGCTAACCGTGAAAAAGTGCTTTTTAAGCGTGTTTCTAGGGGGCTAGCATTTCATTCCAGGCACGTAGTAGATTCATACGTAGGAGAAATTTTCGTTGAAACGTGCTCTTAAGGACGATACCATTTCAATGTGTTATTCTACTTCGGCGTCGAGTCATGTGACGCTGGCACTAAGCCAAACAGGTCCTCATAGTAGTACTCCCCATGAAAGAGTTAATATTCATACAAAATGATCCGAACCCTCAATCTTTTTGTTTATAGATATTTTTGTTATATAGGGAATATTTACGTCATTTTTGCTCGAGTGGTCATAATTTTTTGACTTAAACAGATTGCTTTTGACCGCGAGCACTGGAAGTATTAGCATGCACTGATGCTTCGACAATTTGCGGTCTGATACGATTAACCTCGTTTTCGTTACAACAGAATAAGCTCTCACAACCCTCATATCAGCACAAAGATTGAGGAAAACTCTCCCTTAATTTATTATACACCAATCAAATTCCATTAAAATTACCATCTGATGAAAAAAGAATCTCTGTAGTGTTCTGACAAGAGAATCTGTAAATTTAATATTTCAAGTACCTATAATTAAGCTCCTTGTTTATTTTAAACCTCTATAGTCCATAAAATATAGGATGGTCTCTGTGACAGCTGTCCCTAGTGCTGTTACGCTTACGATAAAGTCCGTAGTTTTTTATCGATGAAACTCTTTATTTTTGTAATTGTGATTTTCTATTATAATTAAAATAAAATTAATGAAAATCTTTTTGAATTTATTTCAAACAAAACTGCCTTTTGACTGTTTTAATTATTCAAAAGGTCAAGACAATTAAGCTCTAGGTCACTATTGTCGTAATCACTGGAGCGTTCCTGCTAGAACATTTTTTATTTTTTGCCAAAACAGGAACAGTCGTTAGATCAATTGATCAATTACGACTGTTTTATAAATAAATATGTCTAGTTTATTAACAATAATGCGTACATAATATTATCATTTACTCTGAAACAAAAAGTAGTTTTTTAATGTTTAATTAATTCAATTTGTGTATTTTATTAAGTAACTGTCTGTCTAAATTTAATAAAGATCGGGTATCGATTTACGTATATCGACTGTGCCATCTCTTTTTTATTTTCAGTCCAGTATGACCTTGTACGTGCGTAAGCGTCATTTATGTATAAAATGTTTACTAGGTATTTCAGCACTTACGAAGGACATTTTAGGCATGAATATTAATATTTTTATATTTATAATATATTGCAATTCAGTTGCAATAAAACTGGCACGAAAAGAATGAAAATATATTGATACAAAATGAAATTGTAAACATGTCGCTCGTTCAAACTTACTTCGTTGGTGTCGTTGACATCTGTCACAGAGATCAAGCTATATTTTATAGACTATAGTATTAGAATGTTCGACCATGCCTTCATCCATCAGGCTGTCAACGTCTACTATGGACCAAGGTCTCCTAACAAGAGGGAGTAATAATTCTATCGCCACGCCTGGCGAGTTGGTTGGCGATCGCAATTGATGTTATACGCATTTCACAAACAGGTCCACCTATTTCCCTGATGCTCTCTAAGCCGATGTTTACATTAACATATGCAAAATAGTTGAATGAAGTAGGTAGTAAAGGTGACACTGTATTCTTATTCCGTCACTCCTTTCAGAATTACAATATATAAGTATGTGGTGTAAACTATATTTAAAATCTAGACCTTATCTAGTACCTATAAATCTATACCTCACCAGGCCCTCAATCCGTATAGGTCCCACTGTTGGGCTCGGGCCTAAATTGAACGACTATACCACGTTAGTCAGACGTGTTGGTATAGAACCTTCTTTCGAGTATTCCTTCTCTTGCATAGATGTTATCTGCATATCATATCCCTTAGTCGTCTTTTAAGACACCCACGGCGAATAAGTGCTAAAATAAAAAAAAATCCAATGAAATGATCCAATAAACAGGGAAAGGTGTGGTTGTTGAATCTTTATTTCTTTTACTGCGACTAATCATTTAATGAAATGATAATTACATAACAAGAGTTCTATAGGAATTCAAAGTACCTAGATGCGATGAATCTTGAGGAGTCAAGCCAATAAAAGGTTAGTAGGTATATGCATTATTCGGTCGACTTTTCATGTAGAATATTTTCATATAGGCAATGTCTTACATATCTACTTATGGCATTTATACATATTATGTCTGACATAGGAATCATTAAGAATTTTTAAGTTTTATAACTATATCGCCATTAGCAATAAGGACTAGAAATCCGCGAAACGTGGGTCTATGAACTTGATTAAAGCAAATCATATTGATACCAACTTATTTTATTTGCATTTATAGTAATATACTACCCTAAACCAGGTATTTTTTTAACATAAAAGCAATCACGTCTGTAGCTCATGAATATTAACAGAATGTCGTTCTTATATATTAAAACAACGCGTCCAAAATTGCTTGAACTTTATCATTACAAACAAGATCAATACGATAGGTACGTCATACCATTGTATGACGTACCACTGAGAGCAAGGAATCGGTATCAGTGGCCAGTCCAATGGCCATGGGGAGGGGGTACAGTAGATTATGACGCCGCACGCAGCGCTTCCATAGCCCCGGACAGATGTTGTGGGGTGTGTTTAGACTATACTCTGTCATAAATGAAAATACCCCAAATACGATTTCAACAGACCGACGTACATACTAAGAGGGACGTCATTTTTCACTACGTCACTCCACTCCCACCTTCTCATCTGTCTTTAGATAGAACCGGAATCGATATGGTAAAGTGGCACACAGCAATGCTATTATTTATTTGTCGCTAACATTTTGCAAAACTATTATAAGGATAAAACAATACTTTCTCTTGTAACAAGCTAACTAGACCATAGCAGTATGGCTTTAGGTTTGTCGTCTTTCGATATACATCAAATTTAATAAAAGCAGCGATATTGCTCTGTGTAGCAGGAACTACGAATACTAGGAACACTTAAATTGCTTGTAAATGTCGTAAGAGATGACTAAAAGCTTTATATAGACCTTTTTTTTCGCGTGGGCATATGTAATTGTTACGCATGGCCACACCTTAGATGGGGTATGCCGGGCTCAACGTCGATTTATTATCAGCGCCACTACCAGCTAAAAACCACACACTGTTCCTGTCCCTCGGCTACAACGAAGTTATGGGACCGTTTTCACATTCACCATAACGCCGCCGGACCGACACATCGCTGCTCGCGGACTCACCTCGAGACGGTACTGCTCCCAATCCTTACCACCTCTGATAAGCTTTATATGGACCTGGGCCAACTCTACCTGATGCTGCCCGCTTAACAATTAAGTACATTTTCAAAGAGGGTTGACATCTGGCAGGCGGCTGGTCATAAAACTATTTACTTCTATGAAGATTTACTCTATTGCGTCAAACCCAAGTAATTGGGCTAAGAGTAGTGTTGCCCAAATGCAAGACTAAGACGAGACTTGGACCAGTCTTGATCTTGCAACATCACACCTGATCTCGTCTTGGTCTTGGTCTTGCGCACCCGAGTCTTGGTATTGCAGCAAGACTCGCAAAGTCTTACAAGTCTTGCAGTTGGAATAACGTAACAGTAATTTATCATGGCAATGAAAAATCCAACTAAATTAATCAAATAGCATCCTATCCTATCTATCCATCTGCTAGCCTATAGTTCACTATTGAATACAATACTTACCACTGGGGAAAATTACTCTTCTATTCCCCTGGTGTTCCATTAGACAGCGTTACTACTCTTATGACAGGACTTTCGACCCTATTTTCTTAAGACGTCACCACACGAGGCAGTTGATACATTAAATTTTATGTCATTTTATAATCAATGCGATATTTTTACAATTAATGCGATTGTTTATATTCCCCTTCAAGTTAAGTGGTATGTATCTATTGTATTTCCACTTTAGTTACTGATACTCTGGATACTTGAAAAAACTTATTGCTCTATTGCCTATATAAATACTTTGGCCGCTGGATCCATGTAGCTCTTAATATATTATTTGTTCAAGAACATATAAAACTGATTTAAAATTTTATGGTTTTAATACTTGTAAAATGTATGATATTCGTCGTCATCGTCACAGCTCATAAAAGTGCCACTGCTGGGCTTAAGCTTCCTTCCAGTAAGAGGAAAATTGATCTACTATACCACGCTGGTCAGACATGTTGTTATAGGGTTTTATTTCTAGTTTCACTTCTCTTGCACATATGTTATATACACAGGGTGTATCAGGTTATGGGGCAACTGTTCGTGTATGTTGTAGTTCAACGGTCATAGATCATAATTGGAATGTATATTACACAAAAACAATATAACGTAAAAGTTATAGTGATTACGAAAATGTGTGTCTAAGAGTTTATGCTTTAAATTTTATGCATTATGTAGGTACGTACAGACAGGATATATGTAAGCATGTAAAATTTCGACAGTATAAATAGGTATTAGATTTGCGCGAACCTTTCAATGGTTACGTAGGTACAAAGGCGACTCATCAACGGTCATCGGCCGATCAGCTGATTTATGTTAAAGCGAATTTTGTCTTGCTTATGCAAATGTAATCATTGATTTATTCAAATTCTAATGAACATTTAACAAAATACGAATATGTTGTAGATTAAGTATCATTGCTTTATACATTTTAATCAAATTTACACGAAAAAACGATGACAAAATTGAGAACTTACATGTCTCTCAATTCATTAACGAATCGATATTTTTATTTCAATTTTTTTTCGTGGGTTCCTAACTCCATTGCCCGATCCGAATTGATACGACATCCACGGGTAAGAGAGTGGTGAATTATATTCGTACTCTGTCCCTACATGGACATTTATGTAGATTAATTGTAGGCATATTTCTTTGTACAAGAGTGAACGTCGTTGGGCTAATAAATAAATGGATATATAAATATGTATAACGGGCAAGAGCACTCTCGTGATTACGGTATTTTTGTCCTTAAGCCTTTCCCAAGAGTAATTCTGAAAAGCAACACCAACATTGGGAATCGATTGGCCAATAGATGGATATCTCAAGACTGATTTGACTTGCCGTGTAGTGGCGGAGTAAGAATATAATTCATCACCCCGACTGCGAACGATCTATTTTACCCCCGACTGCGAACCCACGACTAAGGGCTATAATATATAACATCGGTGTCAGAGAAGGAAAACTTGACATGTATGACCTGTAACAACACGGCCGATCACCGTGGTGATTCCCCTCCGGCCACAGCCGATTTCCCTCATGTAGAAGACACGAGCTCAACCGTATATAAGCTGAAATGGTGACTTGAATTAAATGCAAGACCGCGAGACTCTTGCAGGCCCAGTCTTGGTCTTGCTCAAGTCTTGCAGGGCCAGTCTTGGTCTTGCAAAAATTAAGCGGTCTTGGTCTTGGTCTCAGTCTCACATTTCTCGCAAGACCAAGACTTTTTTGGGCAACACTAGCTAAGAGCATGATGATTTCTGGAATGGTTTATATTGCATAAGGTGGCAGACTACTCGGCAATCCTTCAGACTGGCTACTTCAGCTCATGAATAAGAGGCAGCTATGCTCTCACTGTCCACTGTTGATCTATCAATACGATCGGGAATGCGTTAGAGATGAAATAAGCTAATTGAAACACCAAGTGCAAATTTTATCCTTTCAATCTAACGTAAACATATCCTTACTAATATTATAAATGCGAAAGTAAGTTTGTTTGTAACAAACAAACTTACTTTTCTTTCACGCTTTCACGCTTAAACCACCGAAACGATTTCAAAAATTCTTTCACGAATGGTAAGCTATAACATCGGGGAGTAACATATGCTATATTTCTACCCGGTATTCCCATGGGAACGGCCACTACGCGGGTAAGATGACTGAAACGAAAGCGAAGCGAGGGCGGGTTGCTAATATGATATATTTCATTATCACGCTTACGATAGAATAACAAGTACAAAATTGCAATCGGGATTTTTGACGCGAATGTCAAAATGTCACGTAGCGCTTTTATATTTTTTCATTATTTTCTTGTTCGTTATGTTTTGAAGTCTTATCTATACCAATAAATAAAATTTGAGTGTCTGTTTGTAATGTCAAAATAATAGGATTTTTTCATGCTCACACGGTTATTTGCACGACACCTATGCCTAAAATAGCAATTAAAAAAATTTTGTCTATCTGTCTGTTTGTTCCGGGTAATCTTCAAAACGTCTGGACCGATTTCAAAAATTCTTTCACCGATGGAAAGCTATAATATCAGGGAGTAAACTAGGCTATATTTTATTCCGGTATTCCCACGGGAACGGGAACTACGCGGGTAAAACGACTAAAAGCGAAGCGAGGGCGGGTTGCTAGTATTGAATAATTTTGCTGATATTTTATGTAATATAATACAGATAAAATTCTGAAATGTAATGAATATGATATAACAGTGAATTGCGTGCATTTTGCCATTCTTGCAAAATTTCCAGAGAAGGCATGACTTGAATATCAGCACCAAATTATGCTTACGACTGACTGAAAGACTAAGACTAAAGACCTGAATAATTAATATAATAACTCGACACTGGCACCAATAGCTCCTATTATTGTAGCTCATTGCCATTAAATAAGAAGAAGAAGAAAATTGCAATCTTGTTTACGTGTTCGTGGCTGACAATGAAACAAAACTCACTCATTATTAAGGTTGCCACCCGTACTTTATTATAAAGTTTTGTACGTTCATTGAACTCTATACTTTATGTGAATAATAAAGTACGCGAAAATACGTTATTTCGCGTGAATTGATATGTCTCGGATTAATTTTAAAATTAAAATCATTGAATCTGATAAAAAAATATATTTATCTATTTACTTTAAATATACATACATACATACCTATAAGGTACAACGATGCTGTTTAGCAGTGATAATTATTATTTATTGAAATTCTCTAAATGCATGTATTCAAAAATATCTTTTAAAGTAAAACCATGTAGCAAATCGTGCTTTATTTGAACGCAAAGTAATTTTTTTCTTCATTTTATTCACACTAGTCATAATTTACCTTAAACATGAACACTCTAAATTGAATCCATACCAACCCGTTTCAGCTGCGTGATATAATTGGTAAATTTTCCTCACATTGCGCAGGAGGCTCGGGGCCCAGTAATGGAACGGGACGTAAGTAGATACTTAAACTAAAATGATGATTATCATAAAGTGCCAAATGATAGGCGGTAACAGCAACGTCATCATCAAACCAAGGGCGTCGCCAGCTTTTGATTAAGGGGGGTGGCAATGGGGCAATATTATGGAGGATAAAAAAAAAGTCAAAATGCGACGCCCTTACATCAACCCTAATATTGTTACATCGTGGAAGCCGATTAAGAATTGTAAAATGTCGTTTTTTATCAATTAGTCCTAAAACATATATATACTTATACATATATATAATTTTGAGTTCACCAAATGTGTTGTTGTAGGGCATATGTTTGTAGAAATACATTGTGACGATCGAAGGAGCATATACCGTTCCTCCATCCTCGCTCAACAAAAGAACAAACTGCATCGATTTGCTTTTGTTAAGAAATCGTACAATTATTGAAGTTATACATGAAATATTCTATAATCATCATCTCAGGCCATATAAGTCCCACAGTTGGGCTCGGGCCTCCTCCACAATAGAAGGGCAATTAACATACTATACAGCGCTAGTCAGACGTGCTGGCATATGGTTTTACGTTAAGTTTTTCGTCTTCTTATTTTGTAAAACGTACCTAGCGCAAATCATTTACAATATCTGGTATATTTATTTTAATAAAAAATGAAATAATGAAAAAATATATCAAAAATTACAAAAGCAATAATAATAACACCGAGATTCGATCCCACGCTATTTGAATGCCAAAACAAAAAGAAAACTGGATAACTGCCCAACTGAGCTATTGTCACTCTTGACAACGACGACGAAATTCGAATTCCTATTCAGATAATGTCAATAACATTTTATGTCATTGTATTGATTAGCTAAAACACCGACAAAACAACATTATCTATAAATAAAACCTAGCTAGATCGATTTTTTGGCCCCGAAACCTCTAGTATGGCAAATTTCATCAAAATCGTTGGAGCCGTTTCCGAGATCCTGAATATATATAGCGTAGCGAATAAATGGTGCAGAATACGCTCAAAGTAGGAGCACCCTGAACTTCTTGCAATCATTAAATCGACTTGAACCGTAGCTGGTTTTGTGATCACGCTTAATAAAGAAAAACAAATGCTGAGCAGACCATATAGAAGATAGCATCCACGCTGACCTGCCCCACCACCGACGTTAGCGGACAGAGGCTTATCATCGCAGTCGTGAATGATAATTATATAGGAGTGCCTGTAGGATGGAAACAAAAAAAAAATGGAAGGAGGTTTTTCGTTTTTTATATCAGCAGCTTCAAATACGTGCCATTTTTAAGTGCCGAGTTTTCTTCAGAAATTATCAGCTTCTTCACATCTTTAGTTTCTTTATATTAGTCACTATCTGTAAGTAAGTCAAATCGTTGGCCATACGGCATGATGGTATCTTCTGGAAATTTGGGTAAAATGTAAACATTTGCAAAGCACGTTTACCTATATCATATTTACTAAACTACAGCACTTCCTCCGCATGAAAAAGAAAATAACATCAACATTAGTAATTGGAATAATAGCAAGGTGATGATGATGTCGATGGCCCTGTACGACGCACCGGTGTGGGCTGACCGTCCGACTCAGGGCTCTTCTGTGGCGACCACAGAGGGCCATGGCGATCGGTGTGCCTACTCTGGAAATCCATTCTAATTTCGAATCCGATTCAATTCCAATCTCACCAAAGTTATATTTGGTAGTCCTGAACAAAATCGAGAATGAATTCTTCGCGTTTGGCGTTGTTATTTTCACCAAATGTGTCGTATTTTCTTATTTTAAATTAATAACGTTATCGAAATCGATCACTACAAAGACGCTTTCTTGCAATTGTGCAACATTAACGATTTTAAACTACGTCAAAATCGCGTCGGGAGTAGCAAATATTTGATTTAATCGACGAGAGTCGAATTCATTTAGTTCAAAAATATTCTACCAAATTTGATTCCAATCGTGCGCTAGTGTCGCTTTCAAGAGTACCAAATTTGCTGAAAATCGAGTTGCGATTGGATTTAGGATTGGAATCGAGATTCAAGAGTAGGCACCCAGGGCCATACGGCGGATAGCGCACGGTGGCGACGGACGTACCTGTTGGCGTGCGTGCCTGTTGGCCGGGACTCCCCCGTGGAACCTGGAGGCGAAAATGCTCGCCGATTTGTGTCGGGGGTGCGAGCGGAGGGTGGTGTGGTCTCTTTGAGGGAGCTCACCGCCTGGCATGTCGACGTCCGCCGAGACGTTTTTGTCATTGCCCGTTGGGCAGTACAGCTGGAGGGGCCTCGGTTCGGGGTGCGGTGTCGGGGATAGAATGTCATCAGACGATCTCTCCGGTACCCCGTAAAAGCGCGGAAGGAGCCACTGTACACACTTACGTCGTCGCATAATTATTAATCCATGTAATAAGGACGAACCTCTTCCTGCTAACCGTGCACTATTTCAAACTAGTAAATAACTGCTGTAAATTTCCTGAGAAAATCTTCGAGGAGAAAGCGAGGAAATCTGCAGAAGACATCAATTATCATTCAACGTTTCGCCGGTCCACTGCTGGACGTAGCCTGCCTCCCCTATGTTTTGCAACAAAGTGCGGTCTTGTGCCGTCTGCAACCAACGACGTCTAGTAACTGTCCTACACTGCGTCTTTCGATACATGGTCAGTTACACCCATTTTTGTCCGTATTTCGGTAAAGCACCGATAGCACATTATTTCTTATTTTTCGTAATAAAAAAAATTGGATTCAGGACCCCATGATCGCAATAGTAATATTTACGTTATTGGACCAATTAAATGTACTGAAACCTACATATTTTAAGGTATTACAAAGACCTACTAGTAATTCTAATAAGTTCATACGTGAGTTCGGTTATTGAAAACTTCAAAGTATTCAATGTTTTGTTAGGTCTACACTAAATGTTTGCATTAAGTTCTCATCTTTCCTAGTGATAGTAGATTGAATGAATCATCATATTGGCCTCTAAATATGACTATGAGAGATAAATCCATGTAGCAGGAATGCGTGGATATGCGTTGTAGTTACAAGAAATAACAAAATCGGAAATACATGTCATCATCACAGCTCACATACGTCCCATTGTCGGGTTCGAGCCTCCTCCGTAATGGGAGGGAAATTATCTTACTATACCACGATGGTCAGACGTTTTGGTATAGGCTTTCATCTCAAATTTTCCTTCTCTTGCAGAGATATTATATGCATATTTAATCCCTTAGTCGTCTTTTACGACACCCACAGGTATGAGAGGGGGTGGTTAATTGTATTCTTACTCCGTCACACACGGAATGTGTGTGACAAAGTAAGAGTAATATAATAAGTACCTATATATCTAATATAAAGAAAGGCGTGTCAGTAACTGAGAATTGATTAAGTGTCGGGGTATATGGGTACATATAATAAGACGAGTTGAAATATATACCTATTATTGGGGGCGTACTAGATACGAAAGCTTTAGGGGTAAATACCCCGAGAACCTATGGATGATCTCTGTTAAGAATAATATAGGCAAAAATAACGTAAGGACAAATTGCAGACAGGAGCTTAAAATGCAAAAGTTTGGAAAACATCTGTTGGTTAATCTCAAATATCCTTACTAATATTATAAATGCGAAAGTAAGTTTGTTTGTTATGCTTTCACGCTTAAACCACTGTTCCGATTTCAAAAATTCTTTCACCAATGGAAAGCTATAATATCAGGGAGTAACATAGGGTAAATTTTAGCCCGCTATTCTCACGGGAACGGGAACTGAGCGGGTAAGGTGACTGAAAGCGAAGCGAAGGCGGGTTGCTAGTTTAAGTATAAAGGCAGTAGAATAATGAATTTAATAGGGTAATAATCTGATTTTTTACCTTAATAACATGTTATATTGTTCCTATGGTGAAGGTTTATTCACGAAAGTTTTATTGCTTCGTACCTATAGATATATTAAAAGTAATCTATAGTAATAAACCCATACTACTCCATGGCAAGTGATTAGTGAATTTAAAGCCAAATCGCGATGCTCCGTTTTGATACTAAGGGTTTGTACTCAGAATAATAACGTATAGAAGGAGTGTCGGTACTTAAGCTATCAAAAACTATGAGATATCAAAAACAATTCTGAGTTATTATTCTAAGGATTTGTATTACTTTTTTGTGTGATAATGGAATAAGTGGGTATACAATTGTCATCACCTCTCCCGTTGTTATCGTCATCATCGTGCACCCACTATTACTATTAGATAGGCCACCCCATGAGAATATCATTCGGAACAGTCCTGTGCTACTTGCATGTGACCATGTAACTTGCTGTGCATCCAACATTTCCCTACAACCGTCAAGACGTTAGTCCACCTAATAGGGGTCGTTCTACGCTGTGTCGCCACACGAGGCCCTTTCTCCCCCGTTGTCGATTTAACGAGCGATGTGACCCTGGTCATTTAAATGTAATTGAAACTAATTCTTCGGGCTTGTAAAAAATGATATCCGCCATCTAATGACAGAGTACATCATTAGGTACATATTTGTAATTGAATCGTTTCTATGTTAAATATAAGTAGTTTATATTAGTACTTAAATTGGAAATTTAAAACTGCAAAATAACTTTAAATATTTTTTAAAACATTTATTGATGCTAGGTGTATAAAGATAGTTTAGTTCCTGTCAAATACGTCAGGTTGAGAGCCCTCAGCACCTAACAGTCAGGGTAAAGTTCTCAAAGGCATCTGAGGCTAGTTATTTACTATAGACACGGAAAAAAACTTTCAAGTACATTATAAGAGGCGCTATAATCTAACCTTACTCTCGGATGGCAGACCACATTACTTTTATGATATATATAAAGTTGTAGCTGTAGTAGTGCTTTGACTTTTACTAAAAACCGAAAATGAGTATGTATAGCAAGTTCCACATTTGACTGCCAGTATGAACAATCAGCAGACCACATTCTCTGGGAGTGTGATCTTTGGCATAACGAGCTTGACTATATATTAAACAATTTGCAAATGACCTCTGGAGTAGTAGTATATACATGGACCTTGTAGCAACGCGAGAAAATTTCCGTGCGTTCACCCTCGCAGTTAGGGAGCCACAGTGGAACCACGGTGGATCAAATGTGCTTTTTAAGCCATTTTGTCACTATGAATCCACCGTGGTTCAGTAGTGGTTTCTTAAGAGCGGCCGCAGACATACAATTGTAAGTTGGCCGACTAAATCGTAAGTAGGTGTATTAGGCGTAGTTACTTATGCTAGCCCGCACATCGTCTCGCAACTAAATCGTCCAACTAATTAACTGGACACCGATCGTATCAGAATCACGATTCCCTTCCGATTAAAAAGTTGTCCAACTATTGGCCAACTGCTAGTTAGCATGGTTATCCTATGCAAGTTCGCACACTATCCAACTTAGTTGGACAGTTGTACGGCAAGATGCAAGGTGACCACACGCGTCCGCGTGATTTCCCCACGCTCGCATCTTCGTCAACGGGTACGATGTCTGTCTCCCGATCATTTGTTGCAAACGAAAAAGTAGAAGAGCTCATAGAGGAAGTTCACAAAAGGCCAGCGTTGTACAAAAAAGACTTGAAACAATTTATCAGGGCAATATCTGAGTTTATAATGCAATGTATGATGCTTCCCATATTGTAATCTGATACTTAATACGGGATGCACCCAAAATGTTCTCTTTTGTTTTCGTCTTCTTTTTATTAATAGAGCAATTAATAGGTTTTTCCCCGCATTTTCACGCACACGCGCCGCGCTGGCAATACTGGCACCGACTAAATCGGTAAGTCTGCGGCGTGTAACCAATTAAATAAAGTTGGCCAACTAAATTGTAAGAGCACGCAATTTAGTTGTACGATAGTCGTCCTTGCAATTGTATGTGTGCGGGCTCTAATGGATCTACTGTGGAGCCATTGCGGCTCCACCGTGGTTGGATTGTGCTTTATAGGTATATGTATATGGGATTCGGTGTAGTTTTATTGTGGTTCTACTGTGGATCTGTCATGGATCTACCGTGGTTAATTTATAGTTTTACTTATGGTGATATGGTGGTTTTTTGGTGGATCCCCTGTGGTTCTTCAATGGTTCTTTTGCAATTAACTAATGGATTTTTGAACTAATGAATTGAAAAAAGGGGTTAGATTTTTGAAGTATATTGAATAATTATTATAATACCTATAATAAAAAAAAATCTCATTGTTTATTATAATAATAAAAAAAAATCTCATTGTTTACCACGGTTAAACCACAATAAACCCATAGTGGAACCCTTTCTAAACCACGATGGAACCACTGTTAAACTAGTATTGAACCACAGTTTAATCACTAAATTACCACTGTGTAACCACAATGCAATCAGTGTGGACCCACGATGGCTAAATGGCCGAAAATCCACAGTGGTTCCTTTCTGGATCCTCTGTGAATCTTCCATGATTCCATTGTGGATACACTGTGGCCGATAAACTGCGAGGGTCACGCATTTGTGCCATAACTACTATAGCAATCAATCTCAAGGCTCACATATAGGCCCCGTCAAGCTCTCCCATATCCCTGGTCAAGGGCGTCGTCAAGGTGTGATCTATGGAGACCGTTGTGTATCCTGGCTTACAGGAGTTACAATGGTGGAAATATGTGGTGGGATTAGTACCAAAAAAATAGCAAGCACGAGGCGATAGGAAAAATATAAGTGAAGGCGAAAGTTCCTTGATTGCATCACCAGAATATTGTATTAAAATTAAATTAAGTATATTTATCATATCAAGTATTATATCATATCAAGTATTATATCAAGTATATTTGTATGAAAGATGATGTACTTAGAATACAATGCGTTCTTATTTCTGTCATTTCCGTGGGTTTTTATGACAGAATAACGAATATGAGTCTGTGATAAGCAGCTCACCATGTGTGTATAGTGCTTTATTAACATTGTCATGACTGGCAACGTTTCTTTTACATATATTGTACAATAGCGTAGCTTATTATTGCAGAATCGTATGGTAGAATAACGCGAGTCGACAATAATATATTTTACTACTAAAAGACTTGACATTGCAAAATATGAATAATATATCTAGATATATTATTCATATTTTCTAAGTGGTTATGGTGTAAGAATACAATCACCAAGCCCTTTCTTGCCCGTGAGTGTTGTAAAAGACGACTGAGAAATAAATATGCAGATAGCAACAATACAAAAGAAGGCCAACTCAAAATCTAAACCTATAGGAATCCGCCTGGGCAGCGTAATATAGTAAACCAATTTTCTTCCTACTGTATAGAGCCCTGAGGCCCCAGCATTAAGACGTACCTCTTATTCATCATATTTCATCAAAAGTCATAATAATCGTGTGATTGAACCCAATGAGGGTCCGGAACGCTTTAGCGCCCTGAGGTGTTGGCTTTGTGTAGCTACTATTATTTATAACACATGACATAGCCACTTCTTAAATAAGGTGCTGGGTAAAGACAGCAAACTTAAAATTAACGGGATCTGTCCCTGCACTGGATATCCCGGCAAACTACTTTTTAGAAGCTGTATATTTTCTAACTTCTTCTTTTTAGTTCAAATAAGGTTTGCTGCTGTACATATGTATAGTGCTTTTATAATAAAAGAGACGTTGGTCCATGCTAGCCATACAGAGCTTACTGCGAGTTATTTTTCTTTTGCAGTTATCTCTTTACTTAGATATTTCTTACGATACCTGCCTGGTGAAAACGGTGTAAAAATGTATTTTATTCATATTCTCTCACCACACGCCAAGTAATGGTTCATCAGAAATATCAATTACTGAAGTTAATAATCGCATATCTATATTCTATATACATATATAAAAATTGGATTGCTGTTCGTTAGGCCTCATTTACGGAGACGCGGCGCGTCGCGCGTCGCGATAGGCTGCGCGGCCCGCACTAAATTCAAATGTAGGGCGTTGGAGGAGTGCGTTTACGGAGAAGCGATTTTACACGCGTTTGCTTGAAATGGAGCGTGTTCTACGGCCGAGCCCGCGGAAGGCATCGTCACGTCTCACGCGGCGTTTATCGTGGCGGCGCACGCAGCGGCGATTCTCGATGAAGCGATGTCTGTGGCGGAACCTTCTGCCAGTCTCATTTGCTAATCGTGCAACACAGACGTAGTTACCGTCGCAACGGGGTATGATATGATAGACTTTTTAGAAGAAAATTGTATTTTAAAAAGTGAGTTATTTAATATAAAGAGTGGCCCAGTCTTTATAATAGCGGAACATGAGAAGTTTGGGTCGGATTAACTGAGAACCCCGCGTGCGCCGCAGCGATGCTCGCCGCGTGCTCCGCTACACGCTTAAGAATACGACGCGGGCGCAGCGGCGGGCATCGCCACTCTTCCTGCCTCGCGTCTCTATAAACAACATCGCATATTGCTATAAGTTTGTGTTTACGCGTGCGATGATACGTGCCGCTTCACGCGCCGCTGCTACGTAAACAATAAAAACGTCCGACGCACCGCGAGACGCCACGCCACACGCGACGCGCGACGCTCCGCGTCTCCATAAATGAGGCCTTAGTCTCGCTAAAACTCGAGAACGGCTAGACCGATTTGTCTAATTTTAGTCTTGAATTATTTGTGGAAGTCCAGGGAAGGTTCATACGCTGAGAAAATATGAAAAATTACGAGTAAAATACTAATATAATTTTATTTTCCCATACAAACCGTTCTTACCTGTCAAACATTTGACGTTCGTCCCGTTGGTTCGACATTTTAGCATAATTACATATAGATCTAGATTAAAAAGGTTTTGGAATCGATAAGAAAAGGCAGTATATCCCTTAGTCGTCTTTTACGATACTCATGGGTGGTGAATTGTATTTTTACTCCGTCACCGCACGAATAATACCAAAACCAAACTGATAAATACTAAAACAAAATAATTATGAAAAAGGCGGTGCGAAGTTCACCGGGTCAGCTAGTCCTTTATAAAAATGACTAGATACCTGATATATATACCTGATGTCTGATTGTTTGTTACAGTACGGACGAAGATGCACGGCAGGCGATGATGTTAGACTGTGGCAAGATCAAGGAGGTCCAAGTAAAGCTTCTACTGAGCTCACGCTCTGAGATGCACAAGGTTATCGAAGCAGCTCGACAAAACGTACCACTGTTAAGTCTTGCTGCGCCTGCTCATTCGCCTATTGTCACCGCTGCGGCTACACCCGCCCCAACTCCTGCAACAATTACTGTCCAGCAAACGCTCGTCCCGCCTATTACACCATTTTCCGCCGCACTTGGCAATAATCCTCTATCTACCTTTGGCATTCCAGGTATTGGTAACCCCCAAGAGATACCACAACCTGCAGTTATAGAACCTCCCGCGCCACTTCTCAGCCCTTCTGCTCTTAATATTTGTAATCTCGACGACGAAAAAGATGAAGAAAAGATAGAAATAAAACGTGGCAAAGATAGACGTCGAACCAGGTCGCGTTCTAGGTCACGAGATCGAGACAGGAAAGACAGAAAGAGGGACCGTCGCGATAGATCGCGTTCTAGAGACAGACGTCGCCGTGACCGCAGTCGAAGCAGAGAACGACGGGAACGTAAACGAGACCGAAAAGAACGTAGTCGCTCCCGCGAAAGATCACCCTCCAGACGTTCTCGTGATCGAAGAAATGAACGCAGCCAGACTGGATCTCAAGAGAAAATTATGGAACCGGGTCAAGAGATGCCTAATTCATTGGTGACGCCCAATTTCCCCTTAATGAATCAAAATTTGCCTAATCAAATTCCTCAATTATTACAGAACAATGCTCTACAAAACGGACCGGCGAACCGTAGTGACTCACCGATGAACCGTTTTAATGATCCTTCTATGGCCGAAGCGTTTAATAAGTTACAGGAGCTTGGAAAAAAACGCAATCCTAATGCGTTTCAGGGAGAACAAAATGGTAATGGGGGCAGGATACAAAGTCCACGGGGTGGTATGACTCGTGGTGGTGGCAATTTCCGTCGTGATGGACGAACTACAAGGTTTGATAATAACGATCAACAACGAGAGTGTTGCGTTGCTATTAGAAATGCACCGAACCATACGAGCTATGGTGATGTTCGTCGTTTCTTCCCATTCCTAATTGACAAACACGGTATCAAAATGATTAATGATAACATGGGACGTCGAACAGGTAACATTTACGTAAGATTCTGCGATCCTCGCTCGAAGCAACTTGCATTACAACGTAAGGGTAACGAATTAAAAGGTGCTGAAGTACTAGTCGAAGCACTTGATGATGGTGTGTACGATATAGCGGTAGATTCGTTCCTTCCATACCGCGACGACAATGACGAGGAAGAACCTAACCTCCCTAATGAGCCTGAACCCAAATCTCAAGAACCTTTAAGCGTTCTTAAAATAACAGATTTGCCAAATTACGTTCAAGAACATGACATCATCAAATCTTTCAGTGATTTTTCTCTGTTGTCTATTATGATTAATGATTGTCGACATACAAGAACGAAAATGGCTTATGTCCAATTTGTTAAACCTGAGGACGCAAGACTTGCGTTGGAAAGGAAAGACAGATATGTTTTTGGTCGGAGAACGGCAACTGTGATTGCTATATCTGTAAAAGAATATGAAAAAGATAAGTCGCAGAATGACAAATCACAAGATACACCGCAACAACTATTGCCTCCAAATGAACCGCCGCAGGAGATCTCTGCACCGCGCGACCCACGACAGCGCCGACAGCAATTTGACAACGAAGCTACGTCAAACGTCGGTCCTATCTCGATGCAAAATCCAGTGCAAGGCGCTGCGCCGTTCTTTTCACCACCATTCCCTCAGCCACAAGGATTCCCGGGTCAATTCCCTGGACCGCAATATGGTGGCTTTCCAGCAACTGGCGGCGCTCCTGTAGATCCGCGTATGACCTCAACGAACTGGGGCAATCGACCGCAATTCCCCAATCAGTTAAACCAAATGCCAGGGTCAAAAACTAACGTAATCTCCACTGATGTGGATGATGAACCTCTCGACTGCGTGTTGATGAAAGGTCTACCGCGTGATGCAACAGACAGAACAATTGTTAACTTTTTATCGGACACAGGTGCAGTCCCTGCTCGGATACATTTGATGCTAGATACGCACGGTATGCCCTCAGGCGATTGTTTCTGTGAGTTTCGTTCAGCACAAGAAGCCAGAATGGCGATCACTAAACATGGAAAAAATCTCGAAGGTTGTCGTATTACTATTGACCTGGTGCCGCATAGTGTGGTCGACGAAGCTCTAGAGGGCCCAAAGCAACAGGAGGGTATCCTTGGAAACGCTCCTATGCCTCCGCAACAAGTACAGCAACAATTTTACGAGCCGCCTATGCATGGAGGATTCCGCGGGGGCTATCGAGGTCGCGGTGGATTTGATAGGGGCTTCGATCGGGGTGATCGTGGCGGATTTGGACGGGGAGGTTTCGAGGGACGAAATAACTACAGAGGTCGACCTGGATTCAACGATAGGGGCGGTCGCGGGTTCGAACGAAGTCGGGGTCGAGGTGGTCGCGGCTTCGGTCGCGGTGGCGGAGCAGGTTTTAATGATTCCAGCCGCAACGAGGATGAACACGATCCCGCACTCGATGACTTCGGTGCTCCAGGATGTGTGGTATCCATGGAGAACGTACCATTCCGTGCGTCTATCGACGATATAATGAACTTCTTCTCAGAGTTTGAGTTAACGCAGGACGATATAATACGTCGTTATAATGAACGCGGCCAGCCCACAGGTGATGCGCGCGTCGCATTTCGGACACCCTTCGACGCGCAACGAGCCGTTAAAACACGCCATATGGACATGATTTACGACCGACGAATCAGTTTATGTGTGCTGTAGCGTCAGGTCAACTAACATACGTCTCATACCAGATGTTTGTTAGCTCATATATATTAGTGTAAATACTTTATACGTTTTCTGAACTTAGTGCAAGAACACTACCCACCGTGTGAACGGAATATGATATTCATAGTATCGTAAAACAGGGTGAATAGCAATAAAACTAATAACCATTTTTGTTTTGATAGGGTTAGAGCAAACTTTATTGGCGTTATTTTCATTAAATTTGCTGTTTGCAGGTTATTTTACCCTGGTACATGTTTTTTTGTTATATTTGCTTCTATTCACCGATTTTTTCGATACAGTATTGCAATGATTGCATAATGTAGTGAATGAAAGAAAAATTGTACTAGTTTTAGGACTCTGCATAAGTGAAATAAAACATGGATTAAATTTATATAAATTAGAAGTTTTATTTTAAAAATACCCTTTAACTAAATCTTACATTAATTATTATCCTTGATTAGTATGTTATACTGTCGGTATGGTGACGGAGTAAGAATACAATTCACCTCCTCTCTTGCTTCTGGGTGCCGTAAGAGACGACTAAATATACAATATAGGTACATATTATATTTATGCAAAAGATGGAAAAGTCGAAATAAAACCGTATCTACCAGTCAGTAAGATCATTTTTCCTCCTATTGTGGAGGCGGCTTGAGCCCAGCAGTGGGACGTATATGAGCAGACTTGAAGATGATGAGTAGGAAGGTATACACAAAGAAAGTAGCTATAAAATGAATGTTGTGTGTAAATGGAGCAATACGTTATTTTTAATGTAGCTTCTGCCCACTCGGCCTTTGCCGAATTTTCACTCTTTATTTTTATTAATACCTGTAGCTTTCAGCCAGTCGCCCTTAGTCGATTTTTAGGACACCCACTGACAAGCAAGTGATGGCGACTGTCGCCACGCGGGGATAAAAAAGGCCTAATTTTACTGTTAACGTAACGATATTAAATGCAGTTGAGGTGGGAATATGTGGATTCTGAATAATTAAGATGCCACTGATAATGAAAATTATACAAATATTAAACAGCTATCAAATTTATTCATTTAAATTGGTTAATATAGATAAACATAGTTGCTTTTTGTTGTACTACAGAAATAATTTAAACTGTATTTAAATAGTTTTATTAATAACAAATACTTTACACATGCATAATAAACGACAATTGCAAATATTCATCATAAAGGTAAATTTTTTAAGAAATATTTGAATATTTTGACACTCGTGTCATAACTACAAAGTATAAAAATAATATTGCTATTGGATGTAGCAACGAGTTTTGCTATTTATAAATAAATAGAAATTAAAAAAGTACACACAACATATTTCTTTATTAAATAGGTACAGATATCGGAATGCCGTTATAAATAAGTTACAATACATATAAAAATTACCTTTTACAGTTATATAAAAATAATTATTTGGTTTACCTGCGAGAAATATAACAAAGCGGAAAATTATTTTTTCATAAAACTGTGATGGAAGTAATGTGGAGCAAGTTTTAAAGCTGTAGGGGGTTTGGAATTTGAAGGTTCTAGGGGTATGGGAAGTCCAAAGAAGTGATAGAAGCATGACATGGATAGACGGAGTGCTCACAGAGATGATGTCCGATAGGATTATATGGTAGAAGAAATATTGCCTCTACAACAAGTCATCGTTATTAGAGAGATTTATATCTACCCGCTACAGAATTAGTTATTAAATTTTAACCCACATTTATAAATAATTTAAAAAAATAAGGTAATTTTACTAACAGGAAACTACACTATCCCTGATTGTTATAGATTTTATATGGTAACACAATCTCAAAGCCTCAAATGCCTTCCATCCATCTTTGGCGTTTTACTTTAACGCTTCTGTGGAACTAATTTTAATTTAGCACTTCTATGAAGGAGTGTACGAAGTCTTTTATACCTTTATATTAAAAAATCAATTAGTTAATATGGAATAAATAAACCTCAAAGATTTTATTGTTTTACAATAGTAGTGCTCAAGAAAGTTCACGGTCTTACGAAGCTAAAAAGATTATACAGGAAAATAATTTTCCGCTCATATTCTAACTGCTTCAGATCGCTGCTTTATATGAATAATAACACAATTTAAATGATAAGAATCTTCAGTCGCTGGTAAAATTAAACATTGGAACTTGACATCAGATGAAATATTTAGGTGTTTTAGATCCATTTCTGTTAAAAAAAAAGTGGTTTTGTTGAAATAAAAAATATACCTGTATATATTATTTTCGATGTTCACAATACATTATAGTTTGTCATCGAATTTTTTTTTATAAATAAAGGACGAAGTCCTGTTATGTTAATGACACAGGCCTTCAAAAAAAAAAAGAAAATTTTTACTTTTTAAATTTTCTTGTTCAGCTTCTACAAAGAGGTAAAAATAAAAACAATATTATAGAAATCTACAAAAACAACTTTAGTTAGCTGTTGCCGTTATTCATGTAAAGCCGCGAAATTTGTATTCTAATAGCTAGTACACAATATATATTGGCCCACAACAAATACTTTGCCCTATATTATAACCATCTTTTGGCTATACAACGAACTTAACATTCAAGTTTGGTCCTTAAATCTAGAAATAGAAACAATACTTACACTACACATTGAGCTTATTCTATACCTCGTCCGCCAAGTAAAATGTTTTTAATAAATGTTACGTTGAACTTCACAAATATACAATTTCATAAAAGATGCAGATTACATTCAAAACAACTATTCTCGTACAAATTGTTAAAGTGGGAATGGCAACCAAACCCACACATATAATTATAGGGTAATGATTACTTAGACGGCCATCTGTACGATCACAGTTGACCCATAACAAAATAATTAAAACCAGTGTGCTTTAGACCACACAACTGAAGTAAAACTTCTTTAGCTCCATCTATATTATGTATGTATATATATTCGCATTGCTCTCTTGCTTCTACAGTGTGATACAGACAATAGGTTTTTTTTGTGTGTGTATGTGTAGCTGTTGGTCGCAGATGACCTTGACAGCTTAACACGGTCAATGGGTGAGCGCAGATGGCTCTCAACCCGGTATTCAGACAATAGGCCTGCACTGTGTCTTTGATATACGAAACGTAACTATCTATGAAAGAAAGAGAGAAAGAAAATGTGTGCTCACACTTCTCTCCTGGCCCGACAGTAATATACGAAAGATAACTCGGATATAGTGTTTGACAAATAGCATGGCAAAAGAGGTCATTTGGCGACCTTCACCACGATATCATCAAATCCAAGTAATTTATCGCTAATTATATCGCTTTCCATATAAACCGTCTTATCGTTGTAATATCGTGGTACCAGTCGGCTAGACAGTACAGGGGTTACGAACATTTGTCTGCGTGTAATTTGCGTAGAATTTTAATTAAGAAATTATGAAACATCTACACGTGCAATAATAAAGCATACATACACGTTACCTACCTTACCACTACCCTAGCATGAAACTGATAGCTAACCTATATTAAGCCTAACTTTTTGTTAAATACGTAAGGTGAGGTAAAATAATATACTAAAATAATTTATTTATGACTTTACAAAAATCTATACTTCTGAACTGTCACTGCTGTCTGATACATGAATTATGAATGCATCAATCTTTCGGTATACAATGTCATCGAGGCCCCTCATTTTTTTTCAATATCTTTTACGTGCTCCACACGGAATGTCAAACAAAATGGCGACTGGACCACACCACGCCACTGATCTTGTACACCTGACGCTAAAATCAGTTAAGAAAAGATATAAAAGGTTTTGACATGCATAACCTAAAATTTTGCATCTACTTGTACGATCCTTTAGGTTTATTACACCTGACGGTAAAATGAGTTGAAAGAAATGTCATAACTTAATATTTGGCATTTTTTGGGGGTTCCATATTTCGTTGACGCTAATTACGTATTTAATTATAGGATCTATATTATATTGAATTTAATTAAATGTTCTCGGTACTGTAATTTTAATGTTACTTAACCTTTTGTTTTTCAAACATTTGAAAGTAATTTGGCATTCTTATCAATGATATTATTTATAAATTGATGAAATATCACCAGTTACAGGTTAATTTGGTATTTTAAAACAATCAAATACATGAATATAGGATATTAAAAACATAAATTTCCTATGGTAATTTTACTAGATTTGGTAAAATTTTGAGTTGCGCTGTTTGTAATTTTGCTCCCTTGTAGGCCTGTACCAAGAGAATTTTGCGATACAACTTTTTGATAGATTTGTATGGTAAGCGATAGATATTTTTGCATTTTAAGATATCATGGTGAAAGTAGGTGAAGGTCGCCTTTTGCCACGTTATCTGGCACTGAGTATAGTTATTTATTAACTCTCTAATATTTACATTAACTCGCCCTCTCGACTGCCGTTCGCCTCGCTCGATCACCTTTTTTGTAACACTCTCGTCACGCCTGCACCAGCTTACTAAGTCAAGGGTGCGTAAAGAAGTTTTACTTAAAAAACCTTTTGAGTATTCTTATAGACAGAAAAAAATTCAGCAAAATTTTTGGTCTCTGCATGGTGGACAAGATATAAATATTATATACGGACATTCAAATTAGACCATTTTACTAATAGAGATCATATTTTTTTAGAAATCCCTTCAGAAAATTATAACATTTCAGATTAATATCAACCATTATTAAAAATATAAACTTATTTTTAAAACTGGAAACATTTGTGATCATCGTATGTTTAGTAAATGTCAATTCCATTGGCGAATTGAATTAGCATTTTACTCTATCAAAAATACGACCTAATAATACACACACTTATATTTTTTAATACACAATACACTAAAACTTCATTGCACAAATACAAAATAAATATTGAAAAAAAAAGTTAAATATAAAAAATATACACAGCGAAACTTATTTAGAATACTTTAAATGTGTTTCAACAGTTAGTCTTTCTTGGAGTGTGCAAGAATTTATATACATTTATATACTCGTACAATGCAAGAAGTTATAAAAAAAATATTATAAAAGTTTTTATAAATAATAGTAGCATGCTAAATGCTAAATCTCCGTAATTCAATGTCATTGTTTAATACAATTTTAACTGAAAAGTTAGAATATTAAATCGAAAAAATGTGTATAGATTTTTCGATAGATGGCGCACATCTCCCGTAACGATGAATATGAGTGAGAAATTGGTTATCGTACTGCCCACACTGCTCCAGTTGGTAGGACGATTGGATTGCAAATAGGTATAGGTTCGAGTTCCACGTGTTACAATAATTTTTCTCGTAAATCAGTGTTTTTATAAACAACTGATACATTTATATCCGAGTAATTTAGAATGCAAGAATTCATTCTGAATTTCCTATATTCAAACAAGACTATGTTATATAATAATTTCGTAATTAAATATTTATTGGAGACGCATTCTTTATCAAGTATCTGAATTAAATTCGTACATAGAATAGGTTAAGTTCTTACTAAGAATACGAAAGAAATATATGTATATGTACATATTTTAAAAATGTTGATTGTATAATCATTAATAAAATATATCCTTTGGATTGTATAGAAAAAACATCGCACTTATTGCACTTCTGCGGAATGCTATCAATTTGCGTGGTTAGTCCGTTCGTGCCTGTGTCTGGGCGTTCGCGTTATATTTTGGCAGAGGCAACAAAACTCCCGAACGGATTGGAGGTCAAGTGATTATTGTTTGTCACAAGTCTGAAGATGGTTCTTACCCACCTCCGGATGACTTAACTGACTGACCTGTTGAAGCGGGTTTAAGTTGTACAAAAAGTCTTAAGATTACATATTTTTGATAAAGTTGCTGAAGCGAAAATTTTTTCTCGTCACAAAGTGTTTAACAAAGTGTTTTAGGATATGACCGCTGGTTGACATAGATGACTGGAAATGAGATTTGGTTCATTTAAATAATTAAGGTAAGTTTTGGGTAAAAGTGACAAGAACTTTTAATTTCGTTTTAGGTACAATTTAGTTCTTGTTTATTACTATTAGTCAATTAGTTGAAGTCAAGTTAATATAGAAATAATACTCTACAAATAGTGATTGGAATATAAAGATATTTAATATATTTTTTAATGATTTCTAATGTTTAAGCGAGTATTAAATAAAACTACGGATTTCATCGCGTTTGTATTTGATTTTTGATTGCCCGACGTTTCGAGCACTTAGCAGAGTTCATGGTCGGTGAACTATTAAAACGGATGGACTAATAAAATTCGTAAAGGTGTTATATTTTTTTAACTATAGTAATTAAGTTTATAAATAATAATAGTAAATATACTTATATTTAAGGTGAACGCACACTTATCCGAGCCGAACGCGTCGAACGAATGGAACGAAACGAATTTTAGGGCTCTGTATATGAAATCTCATGAAACCTTCCCCGCGTCGAATCGTCCGAATCTGGAAGACGATTTCTATACAAAATTCTAAAATTCGTTTCGTTCGACTCGTTCGGCTCGGATAAGTGTGCGTTCACCTTTACTAAGCTATCATGGCGATTACGAAAAGGCTTGGTAAAACTCCATCTGATGCCGCCTGATCAACAATAACGTTTCCAAGGAAGGTCAAGGTCGGACAGGTGGTCAGTCAGTTCAGTTATAAAACTATTACCAAAGCTTTTAAAATATGTACGAATGAAAAAGAGTGCATATTGCACTAATTCCAAGTAACTGGAATACGAGCGAGGATGATGACAATTTATCTATACCAATAAATAAAATTGGAGTGTCTGTTTGTAATGTCAAAATAATAGGCTTTTTTCATGCTCACACGGTTATTTGCACGACACCTATGCCTAAAATAGCAATTAAAAAATTTTTGTCTGTCTGTTTGTTCCGGGTAATCTTCAAAACAACTGGACCGATTTCAAAAATTCTTTCACCAATGGAAAGCTATAATATCAGGGCGTAAAGTAAGCTATATTTTATCCCGGTATTCCCACGGGAACGGGAACTACGCGGGTAAAACGACTATAACCTATAACCGAAGCGAAGAGAGGGCGGGTTGCTAGTTAGATATAAAAATAATACTCTCTAAAACTATAATTAATTATAATGAAAATGTATTAGTTGTGAGTTAAAAATAAAGCCTCTTCTATGTTGATTGGCGATAGATTACCAATAAGACCATTTATTTTCCGTGTGGTGATGGAGTAAGAATACAATTTTCCACACCTTATCATGCCCGTGGGTGTCGTAAAAGACGACTAAAGGATATATTACGCAGATAACATCTATGCCCTACCAATGTGTGAGGAAGACTACCTCTAATCATACCTTCACCACACCTTTTCCATGTGAATTGTTCAACCCGGGTAAGGGATCACCAGAAGAATAGCAGCAGCACTCTAGTTTTAAGATAAATTACGGTCGTCAATACGCTGTAAGGCGTGACAATTATGAACTAGGCTCATAAAGATATTGATTTTGTGTTAAACATTTCGAAAGATAACATCTACATTTTATTCAATTCAATTGCTGTGCTCGACTTTTTCATAGACGAGTCTAATTGAAACTCTACAAACTGTTTTTATAATAATAGAATTAAATTTTAATCAGTGCGCTGATGACTTAAGTTATTAATTGGATTGTGACGTCGTAGTGCCAAGTCGAAAAAAATATAATTTTAATGCATAAAGTCTATTTAGATAATGGGGGTTACGAACATTGCTTAGTAGAGAAATGGTGTTCTCTGGCGAAATTAATTAAGACTAGAAAGCCGACCACAATACGATTATGAATAATAAAATCGCAGAATAGCTAGCTGACCCAATGGACGTTCTGTTCAAACAAAATAGAAAGGATTTGTTGTTGAAAGCATGTATATACAGTCTCGTTTACAATTTGTGAGTTTACTGAAAACGATGCATGCTATTTTCATGCAGCTGGGTATTAGACGACTCCGAAAACGTCTTTACAATTTTGTGTAGTATCTAGTATAAATATACAAAACTCATTTTAACATAATATGCAAAAATAAAATATTATTTTTTTAAGACGCAAATGTGGTGCGGTGCGTATTTCATAATAATGAATGATAAGAATAGGTAGTTCTATTTTGCAAACAATATTATAATATGAACTAAAATGTCAGTACACATTTAAAAATTGTACCCATGGTTCCGATCTTTAACCATTTGATAAAATGCTTTCAATAATAAAAAATGTAATACATAAAAACAATTGGATGTTGGCTTGTTTTTTTTTTCATGGAATATTAAGTAGAGAAACGGTTTTTATAGTCAGAGACAGCTATACAAAAAAATGACGTCAATTTCGCAATTTTCATACCAATCTACTTCTATCCCAAACGAATCATCGTTTTGCGAGAAAGGGATAGAATATGCGTTATTTGATAACTTCAAACTAATTTTCTCTTTGGTGATTGAGTAAGAAAACAATTAGCTACCACCAATCCTGCACGTGGGTGTCGTAAAAGACGACTAAGGGATATAATATTTATGAAAGAGAAGGAAAACTCGAAACAAAGTCCTATACCAACCCGCCTAGCCAGCATGGTATAGGTCAAATTCCCTACTGTTATGGAGGAGGCTCGAGCCCAACAGTGGGACATATACGAACTGGGATAATGATGATAATTGATTTGTATTTACTTTTCATTAATTATTACAGTTACTTTAAATTAAAATCAGCCTGAATACAGTTTATTTAAAGTTTATTTTTCTATGATGACTGAGAAATCGATCCTTAATTATAGTAACGGGGAATGACATATTTTACTTACAGTTATTCTACAAATAAAATTCATAATACATATAGTATGTTATATGTAGATAACAAGAAGCTTGACGGGTTATATTGATCAAAATTCAAAATTACTCATTCATATCATTAAAATAATCGTGAGGCAAAAATACTAAAAAGTTGTCACGTTTTAAATTTGTACCATAGTGATATATACACAAGCTTCTTTATTCTTTTTTTCTTGTATTAATACGGGTCACTGTTGCCAGTATCGAATTATAATATTCTTTACAAATTCTCTTTTCTTCAAATTAGTCATTGTCCGTCAGTAAGTCAAATTGTCGTCTTCAACAGTGTTATGGCCACTGTTAATTGTATCTTCTGAGAATTATGGTGAAAACGATATAAACATTCATTTTTAAAGTTCAGTGATGTTTCATTGGACTAATAAACTTAAAAGTTCTTACAATGCTATTAATTTCATAGTCTGGTACCGCAGTTGATTCCCGTAAAAATTAAATACATATACTTCCAGTAGCCCGAATAAAGGCGGGGGGCGTTTGCATGATGGGTGTAAAAGAAATTTGCCGGGTAATTCGCAAAAAATGCTGGTTAACTGTAGAATTTCCACAATAGACAAGTGGAATAGGTGTCCTTCTCTTTGATGTATCACAGTTGTGTAAAATACCTGGCGGTTGTTGTGACATCGATGTTACACTTAACTAATTTAATCCTATGTATTCCTGAAAATAACAAGTTAATGGTTAGCAACATGTGAGAAAAATATCTTTAAGTGTAGCATTATTAAATGTATAAATATCCATCTTTTGACTATGCGGATTCGTGGATAAGTACGAATTGCTTGCATTGCATGCTTGCATTAAATAATATAATAGTGATAAGTACTTACTTTTTATTCTTCAACCGAGTGGGTGAACTGTGGTTGGAGTTTTGTGGACTGTCGCTAAGCTCTGAACTTGAGCTTCTTATATCACCGTCCATCTGTGGATTGAAGATTTATAATATAAATATATATTAAACAAAATTTGGTTAATCATTCTAGATTATGATTTCTTGTATTTACGCGAGTATTGCATAAAAAAGAACTATTTTTACGGATATTATCGCGTTTGTCTTTTATTTTCGGATTGAGTCCAACCGTGACCATGAGCGTTATAAGGGGTTCGAAACGTCGCGTAATCAAATACAAATGCTATAAAATCAGTAAAAATAGTTTTATTTATAACATTCTATATTATAAAAAATTAAAATAAATGATTAATTATTATATTTTTTATTGAAAATTGAACAGGTTTCTTTGAATACATTTATATATTTATATTATATAGTTAGAAAGTGAATATCCCAATTCAGTAAGGCTAAGTACTCAATTGTTAAAAGAAAAAGCAAATATGTAAGTATATCATTGAAATACTTTTTTGTAACAGATTCAAGGGTAAGGGTTACCGTGCTGACTGCAGTGGGTTCGATTCCCATGCAGCAAAACAATTTGTGCAATTTATTAAATTTTACTCTGTCACAACACAGAAACCATTGGAATAAATGGAGATTAATGTATTTTGCAAAAGAAAATCTTTGCAACCCCATTGGTAACAATTATATGAAGTTATTTTAAATCATTTTAGAATTTATTTAGTAAATATATAAAATACTTGCATGATCGGCTACGTGCTAGAAAAAATATTGAACAACCCATGAATATATAAAAGTTAGAAACAACATTCAATAATTTTGACTCACAAATTAAAAGTTTAACATTCAATATATTTTATTACTAGCAACCTGCCCTCGCTTCGCTTATAGGTTATAGTCGTTTTACCCGCGTAGTTCCCGTTCCCGTGGGAATACCGGGATAAAATATAGCCTAGTTTACGCCCTGATATTATAGCTTTCCATTGGTGAAAGAATTTTTGAAATCGGTCCAGCCGTTTTGAAGATTACCCGGAACAAACAGACAGACAAAATTTTTTTTATTGCTATTTTAGGCATAGGTGTCGTGCAAATAACCGTGTGAGCATGAAAAAAACCTATTATTTTGACATTACAAACAGACACTCCAATTTCATTTATTGGTATAGATTATCTATATCATAGCGGCCTATATACGTTCCACTACTGGGCTGGAGCCTCTTCCACAATAGGAGATAAATTGACCTACTATGCCACGCTGATCAGACGTGTTGGCATAGGATTTTATTCTGAGTTTTCCTTCTCTCGCATAGATGTTTTATGCATATTATTCGTAGTAGTCGTCTTTTACGACACCCACGAGCAAGAAAGTAGGTGGTGAATTGTATTCTTACTCCGTTACCACACGGACATCCTATATAATACTTACTAAAACAGCAATAGTAAGGAATCTGATATCGTTATCTACTTATGGCTCCCTATATATAAAAATCAAAATTTATTCATAGACAAAACTGTCATTAAGAACGGAACCTCACAAATTCATGATAAATTTTAACCATAATTAAGTTATAAATAAGAGACAGTGGTTTATTAGACAAATCTCTATATTAAGTGCTCGATTTTATATTTTGTCAAATTAGTTTGTTAATTAAATAAATGCATGTCAATGTGTTTTGTACAAGTTTATAAGTATGTATGGTGACAATGTGGATTGCGGAGTGACAGGGCCAGTTTCTTTCACTTGTTTCGAAAATCAGGGCATACAGCACTTAAGCATTTGACATAAATCATCACAGCCTACATAAACTCCACTATTGGGCTTGGGTCTCCTCCAAAATGGGAGCAAAATTGATATGCTATACCGCACTGATCAGATGTGTTGCCATAGGGTTTTATGACGATTTTGCCTTCTCTTGCATAAATGTAATCTGCTTATCATATTCCCTTAGTCGTCTTTTACGACACCCATGGACAAGAGTGGGGTGAGGAATTCCATTCTGATTTCGTCACCAGAGAGAAATTGACATTACAGCAAAATATAAGAACGTCGAAATGGAATCGCCCCTGTTTTAATTAAGAGGAGCGCCAAAAGGGAAAAGGTATACGTATTAAAAAAAAGTTTTAAAAGCTTACCTGTCCAGCTTGCAGTGCAGTGTAAGCGATTTGCAGTATCAGCCATGTCCATACAATATGCAGTACAAGCAGTAGACATAGTAGCGAGTTGAATATATAATAGGCGGGGAACATTGGCAACAACATTGGAGCACGGATCGACGTACTGGAAATAGAAACATAATAATTAACCCTTAACCACTGACGTATGATATAATAATGATGAATGAGACATGTGATAATAAACTAACTAGTAACTACTACTACTAATCCGAAAAAAAAATCAAAATATTATATTTAAGGTTGCGTTTAATAAAAAAAAAACCGGCTAACTGCAAGGCGGAGCCACGCACGAAGGGTTCCGTACCATTATCTATAAAAATGTTATATGAGAGCCCCCCTTAAATATTTCTTTTATTTTGTTTTTAGTATTTGTTGTTATAGCGGCAACAGAAATACATAATTTGTAAAAATTTCAACTATCTAGCTATCGTGGTTCTTGAGATACAGCCTGGCGACAGACAGCGAAGTCTTAGTAGTAATAGGATCCCGTTTTTACCCTTTGGTACGGCACCCTAAAAAACTAAGTGCATGTGGCACACAAGAATGTATTTAATTCAATTTCTTTTATAACTAAGATAAATGTTATATTTTTGAAGTAAAAACTTCTATAGACACGACGAACCGAAAACCGCTGACCGGTTGCTGGGTTGTCTTTGGATGCCGGCGGCACAGGAGCGCACTTTGTGGCGAAATATGAAAGATCTTTACACCGTTGTGGACGGGAAAAGACTGAATGATAATGCAAATCATCTTGATATGTCACAATTACCTCCATATAAGATAGAATGGGTATATGCCTACGCGTGTTCCAATCCACACCACAATTAACATCAAGAATAGTGTATCGCACAATCTTTGGTACTTGGCGTACTTCGCTGCCTTCACCGCCTGAAACATACAAATTAGAGGCGACTGTCATTGTGATGACGGAGTAAGAATACAATTTACCACCCCTTCTCTTGTCCGTGGGTATCGTACGAGACGACTAAGGGATATAATACGCAGATAACATCGATGGAAGAGAAGGGGAAACTCGAAATGAAACACCTACGTCATACTGTATCGGTCAAATGTAGCTTTCCATTGGTGAAGGATTTTATAAAATCAGTGGTGGTTTAGGTGTGAAAGTCTAACAAACAGACAAACTCACATTCGCGTTTACTAACTTAATATTATAATTAGTCTGAAAGAAATGAGACCCACCAGTTGCCGACGGTTAATCAATATTCCACACACCTCAAGAAAAGAAGGAATACAGTTTCAAGCTGGAATAGGACGTACGGCAGTCATCTTACTCCTATGTTATGTGCCGTCTTCAGAAAATCAACTGTCAATTTGCCGCCAAACTTCGAATACAAGTTTGACACTTGTTATCAACGACACACCCTTAGGACGCTTTGGCTTCAAAATCAAATATTAGTTAGTATGTTGTAGGTGCGGGTGAACGAACCGGCGATTAGTCCCTCACCCGCAGGAGGCTGACCACGTGAGGGCGACGCCCCGGGCATCGGGAAGGGAGGGTACCGAAAAGGGTATTCCGCCGAGCTGGTCACGGCATCAAGAATTCGGTACCATGGGTCGGCCCAATGGCGAAGCGGAGGGATTACGGCGGGTTAGAGGAATGCGCGCCGCCCTCTAGCCATCCCGGACGGGACGGACAGCGTGCGCTCGCACCATAGCCTGCCAAAGATAAAAATTATATTATAGGTTCTTGATGACATTACCTCTACGAATATATCAGCACAATCATGCAGCAGTAACACAAGTGTACCAATCCTGTGCAGATTGCACACCCAACTGAACGAAAGCAGTGCAATTGTGGCTATGTGGTGAACGAACATCTGCCAGAAGTCCTTACGCCGCACGTCCGTGAACTGAGATATGGTTAATGACCAGTAGAAAGCAGCGGAAATCATATAATACCACCACACGTCGTTAGTGAGACCCTGAAATAAAAATTTTCGTATATGACTAAACATGCAAGGTTATATGGGCTATCTTTTTCTAAGGTCGATGGTAAGCTTAAGATCTTTAACGAAGTCCGGTCAAGTTTGGGTTTGCGGCCTCAAATCTAATAAATAGTAAAAGCAATGGTAGGAACACACTGTTGAGAGTCGTCTGTCTACAGCCGCGGGCCGGTCCGTCCGAAGTAGTACCACACTTTCGCAGAAAATCGACGTCTGAGTAGTAGCAATTTGTTACTGCGCTCCGTTCAGTGAGCTAGAGAGTTGGAAGCCTAACTTTCTGAGATTGTTTGCGTGTAGTAGGTTTTGGTGATGCCGTTAGTATCACTAAAGCTCATTGTACGCATTTACACTCCCTCACTTTCTTCACGATGGGCAGCGACCGGGCAAAAATCCATGAGCAGCAATATCACTCACATCAGGTGTACTGTTTGCTCGTTTGCTTACAATAAAAAAAGTTCGAATTATCAACTATTTATTTGATAATCGTAACAATGCTTAATGTCGCTGAAGAACCTCAGTCTCTCTCCACTATGTGACTGTATTACCACTCCACGATGGATATTGTCATCAGCTTAGCTCAAGAATTAATATAATGGGCATTTTCAATAACGTTATGAAAAATATTTAGTTTGGTTGCCGTTATAAAATTACAAATAATTTAAACTTCTCTATCTACGATTGTTGACAGTTATAATAAATACTTCAATAGATAACAGACATAAGAATAGTGCACAAATATTGGGTATAGTGAAAGTTACAAATATGTTACTTAAAGGCGAACTATCCGTTTCTCAAAAAAGAAGATTACAGATGAAATTACGCGGCTCGTGTAGATTTTATTGTGGATGCATTTTCAATGAAACTGGTGCAATGCCATGATGGCTTACCTATATTTAATTGGCATTTATCTTACAAAATATATTGTTACTTATCGCAATGTCTTATCGACATATTTTTGTGGAACCATCGAACATTTTTTTTGCCACGAAACAATTTGTATATGAGCATGAATTGGAGAAATACTTCAAAAACGAATTAATTGTAAACGGCAAAACATCGATCATGAGTATTGGGTGCATGAAATATGAACACAGGAAAATCAATAGAGAATATTTGGCCTTTTTTCCTACCCGCCAATTTGTATGACGTAGGTACGTGTGACTGCTCTAGATCAATTAAATTATGAGACATGAATTATATTTTTTTTTGAAAGTCTGAACAAGAATCACTTCAGTATATTATAATACATACATAAATCCGACAAATTAAAGATTTTTGTTTTCATACATTCGTATTTATATCGAAAGGAATAATTACTTGCAGTTACATTTCGATAATGAAATGCTTATGTATTTCAAAGCGAACGTATTATTAGTTTACAATTGCAGAACCCATTCCTCTACCCCAGGAATAAAACTCGGCGTTTTACTATACACCATTTACATGGTACACCACCACAATGCAAGGTTTTAGACCAATAGTTTTGTATAAAATTAATATTTTCATTTAAAAAATATTACACGTCAATTAACATCTCAATATTGTATCCAATTACAAATTAAACAAGATATTTGAACACTGACGAATTCAATTTAGTAACAATTAGATCAATTCACATCTTACATTATTTTGTTACACATGTTATACTAATTATACAATGTTCATATTGTTTAACGTCCTATCGTTTAAGTATGAGTACATACTTCAGATGTTTCTCTAGTTTTTATTCTATTTAGTTTTTTGCTACAATTCTAAATATAAAACTAATCATCATTTCAGCTCATACACGTCCCACTGTTGGGCTCGAGCCTCCAGCCCAATACAAGGAAAAATTTACACACGATACCATGCTGATCACTCGTTGGTTTCATTTTAAATTGTTCTTCTGTTGCATAGATATTATATGCATATATAATCCCTTAGTCGTCTTTTATGACATCCACGGGTAAGATAGAGGGTGGTGAATTGTATTCTTACTCCGTCACCACACGGAAGAGCTAATAGATCTGTGTAATCTATCTCACTTGCCAAGTACTATTATCACACAGGACATTCTTTCTGTGGATAGGATTTAAATTTGCATGTAATTTGTGTCTGTTATTCCAGCATGTAATTTTCATGTTTAACCGAATTATTTTATTAAAAGACAAGGCACTAATTAATTAATCAGCAGGTGTCTTCAGAAATATAAACTTACGGGACACAAATTACACACAGACTCCATATCCACAACTCTAATGAAGAGAGGCCGGTACTTTCATTCCATTCAATTAAATGTTTTTTATTTTGGAAAATTCTGGTATGGCAACATTTCAAATGTAAAGCACACATCACGTCAGACGTGCTAGTAATGTTTTGTATTATTCACTACAATAATAAAACGTGCAGAAATATACAAGTATAGAAGTTATTTCCATTACCCAATTTGCACTGTGTGAACTAAGTATATTGTGAATTGCAATTGTAAATGGCATGACAAATCACATAACGGTAGTTTGTATTTCAATTATGTGCAATCAATTTGTGTCCGTGTATATGTGTTATTATGATACAATTTTAAAATTTACTAAATAAATTTCTTTAAAACATTTCTTTTATATATATATTTGTCTTTTATATATTTTTGTCTTTTACATGTATTTTTGTAATTTGGAATGTATTTTACTGACTTCTGCTGAGGTGTATTCAGAAATATAAAAAACCCACATTTCGGCAAGTTATTTTTAGTCCCACATAAATCAAGACCAAAACACTTAAAAATAATACACACTATTTGTAAAAATAAATATTCGAGTCCGGAACTGCACGATATTAGAATTGTACGGCAAAGAAATGTAACCAAATTTAGATTTGCTATGATACCCTCACAAATTTTATAGAGAATTTTTATATTAAAAACCCAGATGTCAGAATAGGTTAACTAATACTGTTTACCTATTTCATTGTTCAATTCTATGTCACCAGTACATCTTATTATTGATGTGTACCATTTGTGAGCATTGTTACACCCAATACGCTTGGCATTGGATAAATTATAATCTTTAAATAAAAGTGACCTTTCAAAATACATAGTTAAATTTATTATTAAATGCTCTAATTTTTTTAAATTTCGTACGAAGTAACTTTAATCCTGTGTCAATACCTGTACCACGTCAAACGTTCACTCTAACATTGCCGTCACAAACGAAACTTTCAAACTTTCTCTACATACAACGCCTGAAACGAGATATTTCGCGTCTATTTTTTATTATATCGATGTTTTTATTAGTACGTTTTTACCCGTGGCGTCCATGAGTATTCTGTTAATGTAAATCTCGGAATAGTAAAATTGAATAAACAAAACATTCTCATTGCTATACTCGTATAAACATCAGGAATCATTCATGTTATGTATTGACTATACTTATCTATAGATAGCAAGTATGCGAGAAAAAGATTTTTCTTTATTGCAAAATAGTACACCTGTGGTAAGTGTTGCTGCCGCTCATGGACCTTTGCTATGCCGCTGCTTACCGTGAAGAAAATGAAGACAGTGTAAATGCGTGCAATGAGGTTTGATGAAATTAAAAGCATCACCAACACCCACCACACGCATCAACAAGTTGGGCTTCCGGCTCTCTCACTCACCGAACGAAGCGCAGAAACAAATTGCTATTACTCAGACGTCAATATTCTGCGAGTGTGGTTCTACCCCGAACGGACCGGCCCGCGGCTGTAGACAGGCAACTATCAAGAGTGTGATCCTAACACTATCAAAAAAGAGATAGAAGATATTTACCTGATGAGGGTATCCGATGTAGCACTGATCAATGTCCCACAGCCAATCCTTATCCCAAAGCGTGTAAAGGCCGAAAGAGAAGTTGCAAACGTAGAAGCAAACCTTCCAGGCATTCTCACAGAACTTGACTAGAGTTGAGGGTTTGTCCTGCGCACGCCTCAATCGGAACCAGCGCTCTATCTCGCGTTCACTCAAGTCTAATTTCTTGGCTAATAGTTGTGGCTGAAAATAAAATATTTCAAAGAATAATTTTATCTATCATGTTCTAATTTTTTCTAAGAGAGAATATTGTGAGATAAATCTTAAAATCCTCGATGATAATAGTATTGCCAAGTGTATGAGCAGATGATTTTATGTGCTTGTGTCTTTTTTAAGAGATATGGTCTAATTGCACCCAGCCCATCCAATCCAGATGAGAACAGGTTATAATGAAGATCGATAACCCGCCATACACCTACTCTACCTTTACAGCGGACTACTGACGCCGTTCTCATTCACTGTCAGTGGTTTTTATAGATTTCCCAAAAATGTTGTTATAGGCATGTATGTGTAGCGTGTATTATAAATTTATTCTTTTTATATTAAATGTTTTCCGTGTGGTGACAGAGTAAGAGTGCAATTCGCAACCCGCTATCTTGCCAATTGGTGTTGTAAAAGACAACAAAGGGATTAAATACGCACATAGACGTTCTATGCAAGAAAAGAACACTCGAAAGAAAAGAATGGTTTGGTATAGCCCGTCGAACTAGCATGGTGTAGCAGGTCTAATTATTCTCCTGTTGTAGAGGAGGCTCAAGTCAAGTGGGACGTGGACCCCTAACCCCAGTGGGGTAGGTAGGGTAATATAATAACGTAATTGATGCTCTCATTATGGAGACGACTTGTGCTCATCCGTCGTCCACTGTTGGACATAGACTTCCCAGCGACGGATATATGATTACATAATAACATGAAAATGATCGCGATTATACATCTACATAATTTATACTGCTTTGGTTTGGTTAAGAGTAGAATAACTATAACCGCTACTTTCTACATTTTACTGCAGAATCATTAAAAGACTGTTTCCGTGATAACCAATTAAAAGATAGATACAACTTGACAGATTTTATTGTATGCACAGATAAGAAAAAGGTATCAAATCAAAATTAACAACTTGATAAGACGAGAGTACAAATCTAGAGTGACGTATTTCATTTAACTAGTGAAAATTATATTTACTTAACCTAAATATCAATCAGGTGTATTTAATTTTATGAGAGCAATCTTAGCGTTTAAAGTGTTGCCTTTGTTTAAATATTATATTTTTAATATTAACATCTAACCTTTAATAGAAAAGACGGTGCACTACTGTCGTAAAAAAATTGTAACTCCTCTATATTTATAAAAAAAAAAAACAAACAAACAATACTTGTAATTAACGCAATAACGCAAGACGCTCATCGTAAAAGACCACTAAGGAATATGAAATGTTAATAATATTAACGCAATTGAAGGAAATTTGGAAAGTATCAATGACCTTACAGTCGGCGTCAATTACCAAAACCTTTTTGCGTGTGAACTTAATTCTAGTTGTAATACCACCCCATCTAACCAATACATACAGTAGGGTAATTTACCTCCCATTATGAAGGCATTGACCAATAGTAGGACGCTTTAGGCTGAAGAAGTTTTACTAATAATAATAATTAACATGTCGACCTTTGGGATACAGCAATTTCGTACCGACAGTCATTTCGAACTACGTGTAGTAGCCAAGAAAGAGCCTTAGTCGAGATCTTAAAAGGCTTGCGTTAGGTATTTGGATTGGGGGGTCTGATGCAGAAAGCAGTGTTACAGCGGCGGCACTGAGAAAGTTACTTTCTTTGAAGCCCTAACCATCGGAAGTTTTGTCCTTGTATTCGCTGCCGGTGAATCATTTCACTTTTATTAAGTATTTTACTGTTGTATTATATTTAAAAATATACTTATTAGATAGAATTTAATTTAAAGGTAATAAATAACAACATTTAAATTATTTATTTGAATTATGTTTGAGGAATTTATTTACCTGTTTTATTTTAGGGGCTGCTTTATAAATTTTTTCAAGTTTAGGATTGTTTGGTGCTTTCCGTGGTTTTGTGCTCTTTATGCCTAACGACGAGCCAAATGGGGCAAGCACGAATCTGTAAATAAAAGTATTAATTACAGTTAAAAATAACATTAGTTCATCTCATCTACCTACAAGATGCGTTAATTCTATTGTCCTTTTAAAACTATTGTACATCTTATTTACTTAATGACTTCCAGATGTTTACGCGAGTATCACACATTATAAATAAAACTATTTTTACGGATTTAATCGTGTTTGTATTTGATTGTTGATTGCCCAACGTTTCGAACACTTTTGAGCGTTCATGGTCACGGATCGACTAAGATGTCTCACGTCCAACAAATTATCGTCATTACAGAGCAATGAAGAATACAAACGCGATAAAATCCATATAAACAGTTTTATTTATACATAATCATCATCCAAAACAATTTAAACGCTTCCTTCCAAGTTGTTTATAGGTCAACTGTCAAGACTAACCATAGGTATTCAGCAGAATTTTCTACCAAGCGACTACCGTATGGCCTATACCAGGGGTGGCCAACTTCATTAGACCCAAGATCTACTGTTTACTCAAAAAACCCTGCGCGATTTATACATTATTACATACTTCTTGAAATATTGACGATTGGAATTGATGCGTGCAGCAGTTGGTGATTATGATTCGCCGTCTTTTTTACGTATTTACATTTTTTGCCTTACTACGATTGACTGGACTAATAGTCGCGATCGACCGGTTGGCCACCCCCGGCCTATACGGTCTAAAGAATTAACGATATTCAAAGACACTGACCGCACAGATGACGGCCGAGACTAGTGGTCTCGATAGCGATCTCCCATGTAGTGGGTTCGTTCCCTCTATGCCACAAAATTTTGTGCGTATCGCACAAATGATTGTTTTGAGTCTGGCTCTTATGTGTTACTAGCAACCCGCCCTCGCTTCGCTTCGGTTATAGGTTATAGTCGTTTTACCCGCGTAGTACCCATTCCCGTAGGAATACCGGGATAAAATATAGCCTAGTTTACGCCCTGATATTATAGCTTTCCATTGGTGAAAGAATTTTTGAAATCAATCCAGCCGTTTTGAAGATTATCCGGAACAAACAGACAGACAAAAATTTTTTAATTGCTATTTTAGGCATAGGTGTTGTGCAAATAACCGTGTGAGCATGAAAAAAGCCTATTATTTTGACATTACAAACAGACACTCCAATTTTATTTATTGGTATAGATGTACACAGTCTTATTTTAAGTAAAGTCCGCGACACAAGGATTTGTTACTTAGTACAGGTTGATAATAAGGAAAACGAAAATGCATGAAACATGTTTTCTTGCCTCACTACGTCTTCATTCTCCATTTAGAGCACGATATTTCAAAATTTAACATTCACACTAGTAAAGTCAGGGTTCAATAACGTCATCCACGCATCGATTCAAGTTGCGCGACCTCTACAAAGTATTATATTCATCCACCCACCTCACTCTCCCACGATTATAGCTATTTTTATGTTAAACAATATCTAATATTGTTTAACATAAAAATAATTGTTTAACTTGTAAACTTGAACCTCTTGCAAGATTTTAAGTCTTAGACTTGAGAAACAAAAGAAGTGAGTAGCGGTTGTATTATAATATCGCAAACAAAAAATGCTATCGTTCGTTAGCATGATGCATAATCATTTTTTTTTGTATAAACTGGTCTGGACACAATTCCCTCAATCCTCCATTGGACTGGCCAACCAGGACCGACTTCTTGACCCTGATTGGCCAGCAGACATTGCATAGGGCCTACTTTTTATAGTAAACCAGCTGACCCAACAGACGTTGTTCTGTTCAAAAAAAAGAAAATCTCAGCAGCGTCACCTAACGGGTCCAATTGAGAATCTAAACCATTTTCGAATTCCCTTGCACACACACAAAAAATTTCATCAACATCGGTCCAGCCGTTTAGGAGGAGTTCAGTGACACACACGTACACAAAAAATATATATATATATATAAAGACTAGCTGACCCAACAGACGTTGTTCTGTTCAAATACAGTCTACAGCAGCGCCACCTACCGGGTCCAATTGTAAATTTAAACCATTCTCGAATCCCTTTGAATACGCACAAAAAATTTCGTCAACATCGGTCCAGCCGTTTAGGAGGAGTTCAGTGACATACGTACACAAGAAATTTATATATAAAGATAATACTAACGGATATGAGTAGTTAATACTATCGTAAGAATACCGGGGATGCGTATACATGTAGATTATGAAAGTAATGATCCATCATCATCATCTTGCTCTTATCCCAATTACTTGGGGTCGACGCAATATGTCATCTGTTTTGACATATTGCAAAAGTTTCGGCAATGACTTTTATGACCGGCCGCCTGCCTGACGTCAACCCTCCTTGGGAATGTAATCGTTGACCCAAATGGTACCAGATGGAGTTGGTCCGGGTCAATCTAGGGCTCTTAGTCGTCTTTTACGACACCCACGAGCAAAGCAAGGGTTGGTAGTATTCGAAGTAATGATTGAATATCGATAATGATCGAAGTAATGAATAATGAATGAAGTATGAAAGTAATGATCCCCTGTGTTAAATTCAAACAAATTTCCTTGCCTAATTTGTCATCTTCCTGAATCGCACACAAGATTAATGACGTCAGTAGTGTCTGTAGCCAGGCGGTATCACTTCATACACCGCCTACTACTGAGGTCAACCGTAGTCCACGATAAGACAGAAATTGTTCTATACCACGCTGGTCAGACGGGTTGGCATAGTTAAATCTGAAATAATTTTTTATTAAGTCTCTCCTTTTTCACGGGATCTTCCTAGGGAAGAAACCCGGTACTTTGAAAGGCTTACATGGGGCTATCCAGCACGCTGAGGCCTTTGGAGAAATTTAATGTTAAAATGGGGTGAGACATCTACCGATGACACTCCACGTTTGCACATAACACTCGTGGACTGCCAACGGTAGGTGTAAAACTATTGTGCAATTATGATATCTAAAACCAGATTATGGGGTTGTAAGGTTTGATGGATTGGATTAAATGAAACTATTGATTGAAAAACTGTCGTCTGCCTTCAATTCAAATTCAGTAGATGTAAAACTATTGACCGACGAATTATTATTATTATAGTGTTTAATTTTGAGTTTCACCTTGACAGATAGATATTATCTGTATATTATATCCCTTAGTCGTCTTTTACGACACCCACAGGTAACAGAGAGGGTAGTGAAATGTATTGTTACTCCACAGCCAAGCAGTAAATTTGGAGGAAGCTGTAGTCCACAGATCTGACTTAAGTCAGCCTCCATAAACATTTATTAAAATGCCTAATATACCAAGAATCGAATTACGCCGAATTGATAGCAATAGCTCCACATCCAGGCCTATATTCGATAGTGGGTTAGGTTGAAGGATGAATGGATGTTTTTCAAGTTAAATATGTTACAAAGTTAAATATTGATGAGCTTTTTGAATATTTATTAATATATACATGGCTAACTTAAATATTTTTTATCTTATAACCTGTTTTGGTCATAAACGTGAATACATAAGATTGCATATCAAACTGACATTATGATACAAAGATATCAATTGGAATTTAACCGGTATTTTTTTTCTCACTTATTGATATACTATATAAATCTGTAACCTCGCCCGAGTGGACTACTAGAGTACCTAAACTATTTTATATAATGAAATCGTCAGCTTTTCACATAATAAAAGGCAAATAATATTTTGAAATTAGACAAAATATTAAAGGTAACTTACGCTCCATGTGAACTGTCATAGATGTTCATGAAGGCCACGACCGATAACTAATGAGATGAATTCACATATCTTCGAGATTATCTTTATAAAACTCTTAGACATGCGGGTTTCCTTATAAGATTTTCCTTCACTATGAAAGCATAGTTTGCTTTTATCAACTTAAGATTTAATTCACCAAAAACTTCGAAAAGACTGGAGTGCGTCCCATAAATTTGAAACTAGGGACCCCTTTCTTTTTGGAAACACATCATGATCTGATTTATGGCCGACGGAGATGGTGGCGTGCAGCACATTAACCTGTCGTATTACACCTCTTTGCCCTCAATTAGACGGACCACCAGTGCCATGTCCATTTCTTTGGTTGCATCAGATTCGCCTGGGTCCAGGTCCGTTAGTTTCACACTCGACTATTGCTAGTTCTGATCCTTACTAATATTATAAATGTGAAAGTAAGTTTGTTTGTTTGTTACGCTTTCACGCTTAAACAACCGAACCGATTTCAAAAATTCTTTCACCAATGGAGAGTTAAAATATCAGGAAGTAACATAGGCTATATTTTATAGCGGTATTCCTACGGGAACTGCAACTACGCGGGTAGGGCGACGGAAACCGAAGCGAGGGCAGGTTGCTCGTTGTACATAAAATTATAAATAGTAGAGCCACACTGTCGACATTCGTCTGTCGGGCTGGTCTACACGAGGTAGTACCACACTCTCGCAGAAACTGGACGTCTGATTATAGCAATTCGTTACTGCACTTGGTTCGGTGATCAAGAGAGCTGAAAGCCCAACTTTCTGAAGGTGTTCACGTGTGGTGGGACTTGGTGATGCCTTTAGTATCACCGAACCTCATTACACTCCCTTTACTTTCTTCACGGTAGGCATCGGTGTAGCGAAGGAATGCCCTAGCAAAAGACCATAAGCGGCAGTAACACTTACCCATCAAGTGTGTTGCTCGTTTGCCACCAAAAGCAATAAAAAAAAAATATGATATGTATCGTTAAATGAATTATTTAGCAGTACCAGTGTGACTGGTATCGAGTTTTCGTTTTTAGATAATATTATCTTGTTGTTACACGACCAGATTTAGTTACTTAACATAATATGTAATTATTATCTCATTTATGAAACAGAGCGATATTTATAATATAAATGACCTCAAAATCTTTGGATTAAAACTTGTAGTGATAGTGGTATGGTTTAGTACTTTTTATCTCAATTTACGTCAGCCTAGGTTTATCTTAAAGAAACAATTACGTCCATGGCGTATTCGTTATTGAGAATAATCATTAATAGAGAAGATATAGAGATATTTATAACTTGCCGGCCTGTGATAGTTAAGAGACGAACCATGGCATAGATATTTATTGATGGTTATTGACGGTTAATGGTTAATAATAGATTTTTACCCGACTAAAGAAGATTATGATTTTGACAGGCTATGTATGTGTGGGACGGCGCAGGCGCGATTACCTGCGCCTGATGCTGTCCTAGCTGAGGCCACGGATGACCGGGGAATTAGTCCGTCACCCGCCGAGAGGCCGACCGCATGAGGAAAGAGCGACATCCTCCCCGAGGGAGGGACGTCGGTCGAGGAGAGGGTACTCCTCAGGGGTATTCCGTCGGGCCGACCACTGACGTCAAATCACCCTGGTCCGGTGGTTGGCCCAACGACGACGGCGACGTGTCACGGGTGGGTTACGGGTGTGCGTGCTTACGCCCCTCTGTCGCCCCGGACGGAGCCGTGCGAGGAGTGCGTCGACCGTAACCCACCCCAAAATAAAAAAAATAGGCTATGTATGTATGTTCATCTGTTCCCTCATAGCTCCTCAACTACTATTAGAACCAGACAAATGAGGTATCGTTAGAAGCGTCTTAATCGTTTGCTGGTTATAGGCTACATGATGCGCGAGTGAATCTAATATGGCGCCCTCTAGAGGTCTTAAAGTGTTAAAAAATATATTTGAGATAAATATGTCGTGTTTCGTATCATTGGAAAGGGCGTTACTTGTACATTCCAAAAATTTATATTAGCATTTGCTCGTGATTTTATCCATATTTATTCGATAACTCGTTTTTTTTCGTAGTTGGGTTTTACCTTTTTTACTTTTATCTTGTAAATAAAATTATTTTTACAGATGTTATCGCGTTTGAATTTGACTATTGATTTCCCTTCTCTCTCTCTTCTCCCTGTTGAAAGTCCATCCCATTGAAATTATTATCTTTACCCCCATTAAGTCTTTATTTTCAAAAGGACAAGCAATGGTGTAAAATAAACATATCGATGTGTAATTTCTTTTTTTTTTTCACGAAATACAATCAACGCATATTGCCTAGTGCAATTCCAAGTGTTAGGATTCGATTCTTAGAAAATCTATAGGGAAGCCAAAACCGATTTTTAGACGACTTACTTGGAATGATAGGATAGTTGCTGTAAGAAACAACATTGATTTCTGTATTTATCGAAATACTAGCGACCCACCCTCGCTTCGCTTCGGTATCACTCGCCTTACTCGTGGCGTAGTTCCCATTCCCGTGGGAATACCGGAATAAAATATAGCCTATGTTACTCCCTGATATTATAGCTTTCCATTGGTGAAAGAATTTTTGAAATCGGTTTGGTGGTTTAAGCGTGAAAGCGTAACAAACAAACAAACATACTTACTTTCGTATTTATAATATTAGTAAGGAAGATATCCTTACTAATATTATAAATGTGTGAAATATTACATTAAATTTTAAAAAAAATATCTCGACGTAACGTTACATACGTTACGCCAAAAAGCAAAGTACGTTATAATACGTTATATATTATAATTAAGTTTATGAAACATTTATATGCATAATTATAATAGATTTAAATGAAAATATTCCGCATGGACGAATAAGTCCTTGTGTCGTGGGACCTTTGTAAACACAATTAAAAGCACAAATAACAAACGAACTCTGAACAATCGCTTGTACGATACGAAGACTTATCCTGCGCGGGAAACCAACCCATAGTTTGTCTCGTTAATAAAATCGAAGATGATAGGCGGAAGCGCAACTCATCTACGATTTGTCCTAACATTTTCATTAACATCATTATGACAGTTCCTTTATTTCCCTCTGCTGGGCTTGATTCCACAGTAGGAGCAAAATAGACTTTCTATACCACCCTGATTAGACGTGTTGGTAAAGGGTTTCATTTCGAGTTTTCCATCTCTTGCATAGATGTTACATGCATATTATAATCCTTAGTCGTCTTTTACGACACCCACGGGTAAGATGAATTGTATACTTACTCCGTCACCACACGGAATTTTTAGTTGTTAATAATACATGACCAATCTAATTTGGAAGCAAGACAGGGTTGGGCTGATTAAAATCAAGTGATTAAAATCACGATTAAAATCACGATTAAAATCATGATTTAAATCGCTTGATTTTGAAAAATCATGATTTAAATCAATTTTTTTTTTTCCTTTTTATTCAGAACCAGATAACAACATAAAAGTTTTCTCAAAAATCAAAAGAAGTATCTGCTTTTAGCAAAAACAACAAAAAAGAAGTACATAATTCCAAATTCTTAAACTAAGCGTAACACCTAAATTTTATTACCGTATATTTTCAGTCTATTCATTTTCGTTATACAATTTAAACAAAAACACGAGTTTTCCTCCTTTTTCTATGCCTAATCTGTTTCTAATATCCGAGTGTATAAGACCAAAAGAGCTAAATACGCGTTCTACTGAAGCTGAAGAAGCAATTGCACACAGGAACTGTTTTATTATTGGCAACTGTTTCAAGATTTCCGGCTCATCATTTTGTGATAACCACCATTGTAGTCCGTTTACATTTTTTATTACTTCGTCCGAAAACATAACTTGCTTAAATGGAGCACTACGGGCATTTAACTTTATTACTAAAGGTAACAGTCCATTGTTTTCATGTAACTCTTTAATTGTTTCTAAAGCTATATTCTTTTCTTCTGGTGTTAACTGGTATTTTGTTTTTTGTGGATGCAACATATACGCTATAAAATGATATGGCGTTAGTGCTTGCTTATATCGATTATTAAATTGTTGTGTTTTTTGTAATGGTAATTCCACAGATTCATCAAAGATATATTGTAAATGTTTCCACTGCTCTACAGTATCTGCAATAGTAGCATTTTTCATCTGCACAGTATCAAGAGCAACTGATATAGGTTTTAAAATGTTTAAATAATCTTGCGCTGCATGTTTAATCGCAATATTTGAAACTTTTCGGTAAATAGTGGAATCAATCTCGTTTTTATTTTCTTCGCAGATTTTTAATATGATGTCCCACTGAGTGACATACATCTCTAAGCAGTTGCCAAGGCTATTCCATCTCACATCGCTTGGAAGGACTAAAGCGCTGCCTCCTGCTTGACTGAATTTAGCTCTAGCCAAATGGTTATTTCGAAAATATTTAACAATTTGGACCACATGTTCTATAACGTCTTTAACTTGAAAGTCCTTGCACAGTAAATTAAAAATATGTGCAGAGCAGCCATAAGTTATAACTTTTGCGTTCGTTTTTTCTTCTAATGTTTTTCTCATAAGTGTCATATTTGCGGCATTGTCTGTCACAAAAGATTTTACGGTACACTTGTATTTTAATTCACATGAAGAAATCAGGTCACAAACTATTTGAATTAAATATTCTGAAGTATGTGGATTTCCTGATGTGTCTATAGTTTCGTATAGGAGGGCTTGTCCATCTTCAGTGGTTATCGTTGCGCATATTACTGGTTCGTTGTGCACGTTTGACCACCCATCAATTGACATATTTACGGACTGTCCTGAAAGGGAGGAGAAATATTTTTCTTTTTCCTCTTCATAGATTTCGTCCAAAAGACTTGTTGCTACCGTTTTTCTCGAGGGCGGTGTATAACCAGGCCTTAATAACTGAATGGCTTTTTTCACCTCTAAATTCTCAATACATCTGAAGCTCGAATTAGTAGCAAAAATAGCCTTTGCTATTTGTTTGTCAATTTTATGTTTTTCAGCAGTTGAAGTCCGCATTACAAAACTACTCATGGTAGGCTGAGTTTCGATTACTTTCTTTTTTTGGACTGGCTCAAAAGTTGTTGGACTTGTTGGTGTTGGTACTTTCGTCATGAGTGAACTACAACTGGAGGCAGATGATGTGCTAGCAAAACTGTCAAGCGACATTCGACTCTCTGGAAAGAGAAAAAACATAACTGAAAATTGAAATTGATTAATTATAATTGATGATATATTGATATAGTATTGAATTATTGATTTTAAAATAAAGTTAAAATGTTCAATAGAGATGTAAAGGCAAATTTATTTTTTTAAGTTGAAAAAATTAAAAATTAAGTAAGTATAGAAGAGTAAAGATAATCTTTAGTAATTAACCTGGGAAAGGTCGCGTTAAAAAAGTTACATTAAAGGCCACGCCACGTGTTAGATTTCACCTAACATTTAAAAACAAAAAACAATCATATATGCCTAAAATATAAATAAAATAAAATTAATAATTTAATTACCTGTATTCCTCTCTTGATAATTACAAACATCGTGGTGTGCTTTAAGTCTTTGGACTAACCCTTGAATATCTTTCTTGCACTTTCTACAAATAGCCCTACACCCCAATTTATTTGGATTTGTTGTCTTAATATAGAACTGCCTTATTGGGTCCTCTTTTCTTCCACTCATTTTACTTTATTTATATGTTTTCACTTCACTTAATTACTTAACTAAACTAGCGAAATGCGCGAACGTCAATTTATAGGTTGAAAAGGAAAACAAGCCTCGACACGACACGACAGGAATATTCTTGCAAAAAGCACAACAAACGCGTTCGTCTCACTCGGCACTGTATAGTGAGTGAGTGTATAGGACAGAAGGAAAACAAATCGCGACAAAAATTTTCTTGCAAGAAGCAAGAAGCGCGACAAATGCGTTGTCACAAGTTTTTGAGGCGCAAACTGTATTATAATTTTTAGACTTATACATTAAAATAATTAACAATAATTTCAAAGAATCAAAATGTTAAAATTTTATGTTCAAATTTAAAAAATCAAATAAATCATGATTTTTTTTAAAAAATCATTGGTTTTTGATTTTTTTAATAAAAATCAGATTTTGCCCAACCCTGAAGCAAGATCAAATACACTGTCCAATATTAACAGCAAAATCATAAAAATAGTTAAACTTGCTTGATTGAGAAATCATTTCATCACAGCATCCGTTGAATTGTGTAATATGATACCTATGAGTATGTTACTAATTTATGTATATACTAGCAACCCGCCCTCGCTTCGCTTTTAGTCGTTTTACTCGCGTAGTTCCCGTTCCCGTGGGAATACCGGGATAAAATATAGCCTAGGTTACTCCCTGATATTATAGCTTTCCATTGGTGAAAGAATTTTGATGTGAAACATCTATAGGCGAGGGTGATCCCGATTGTCACGTGGCGTTAACGCCACGCTTCGAGATACCATTTTAATTAACTACAAATAAAAATCCGGTTACATATGTGTACATTTTTGTAACGAAACCATAGTGCGATTTAAAATTTGTACAACGCCATCTAGTGCGCTTAAAGTAAATTGTTACCTATAATGAAAATAAATGTTTATTGAATAAAAATCATCATTTTCTTGGAAAAAAGATCGTAATATTATTTTTATTAATGTGCTATTTTAGTTCCTGTCGTAATCTGTTCTTTTATGCATATATACTTCTATAAAATAATGTATGTTCTATAAAATAATGTATGATTGTCTTACTTTCCAACATAAGTATACCATACCTACTTACAGTACTTTCACGTACGAAAACTGGACAATCGCTTTTTATAGGTGTTTTATTAGTTTCAGATGTATATTTATTTGTTTGTGTTACAGACTCCTAGGAATTGGATTTTGATCCACTTTCAACAGTCAGCTTTCATTTAAAATTTGTTAATTTAACAAGGACCAATGACGATAAAATAATTTAAATAGCTTGTCTCATTATCATCATCATTACAGGATTAGATTTCTTTATAAAATATATTTTGTAGCTGAGATTTAGTCTTAGGTCGATAGATGTCGTTATTTCTGTTTGCTAGATCATACTTTCTTAACCGATCCTTTTGATTTGAACTACGTAGAAGTGTGTGAGGGAGACGTAGCGACGCTATGTTAGGTCGTAAGCGACTGAGCGGTGAACTAATATCATTTCTTTGTAATATTTTAAATAATAGTAGAAATCGTATTATTTTATTCAATATTTTACATATTAGTTCCTGTCGTAATCTATTTTCTACAAGTATATACTTGTAGAAAATAATTTCGAAGTTTCACATCTGCCAGGCGTCCTGAGCGACGGCTTACTTTTTTTGAAATCGGTCCAGCCGTTTTGAAGATTACCCGGAACAAACAGACAGACAGACAAATTTTTTTTAATCTATATTTTAGGCATAGGTGTCGTGCAAATAACCGTGTGAGCATGAATAAAGCCTATTATTATTTTGACATTACAAACAGACACTCCAATTTTATTTATTGGTATAGATGTGTAAATAATTAAGCCATTTAAAGTTTAAAAGTATAGTTAAATTTGTCAAGAGTTTAGTTTCCTTATACCCTATTAGTTTAATAATAAATTATTGCTGGTTACATCTCCAATAATCACTACAAGACAAAGAAAATTTGAAAAAATCCTAACCCCTCTGACCAATGTGCTATCGTAGGTCAATTTTTTTCTCATTATGGAGGAATTTTATTACTAACAACATCGGTACTAATAAAGCAATTAGAGAAAAAACCAATAGTGTTGTATATAAATAACATTGGAAGATGAGTAATTTCATAAAAGTAGATAATCTATATAAATTTCTTATAGTATAGATAGGCTATGATGCGAAAAGATAATCTGGATATGATTCATATACAATGATTTTGTTAATGTATCTAATTCCATCACACATTTCCATATAGTCCATTCCATAATTGACAGCAAGACACTTGCCCCTTGGGCAGTCCCAAAAATAACTCCAACTGTCTTAGGACTCACAATTTTGAAAGATTCCCCTCCCCTTCTATTTAAAGCGGGGGATTCGAAGCAAAATTGATTAATAAGCCAAAAAAGAGGAGGATGCACAGCTACCGAATACAGGCAGCGGCTGCGTGTCATGCATGTGCTACCTGCATCCGCAGCCTGCAGCCGAGGTTGGAATGGCACCTTTAACATTGGTTGTAATAGTAGGTATTGCAGAAACGAAAGCTGTGGGTACAAACGTTTAATACGCTGGCTGGTCAACTACGTTCGGTAAGTGGATGTTAGGGCGATGATAATAATATAGTGAGCCATTAAATATTGTAGAAATGGCACGACTATTTAAATAACCACTGAAGTCGAAGACAAATCTATTTGTTTGACGCACAAGTGCGATTCAACGTCCACGAAATTTTATCAACACAATTGATAACGACATTATCATTATGCACGCTCATTGTCAATTAAAACTTAAATATCTTCAGTTCCGTCCTTACTAGTGAGTACGCAAAATCAAGCCGTGAAAGTTTTTAATCCATACATGGGAACATGCACATTGTCAAAAGCTTAAAACCTAAATCTAAACCTAAATCCGTACCAAAAAGAAGATGCCCTTGTTTAATTTACTGTTATGGGATAAAAACCCCATAGTCCAGGCCAAGTTGTAATAGCTATCTGCGCACAAAATAAAAAAGACGTATAAGTATTTATTATTTATTAATTACGTGGTCACTGTAAAGAATACAATGTGTAAAATTTGGTTAAATAGGCCACAGGGAAAACGTTTTGCAAGAAAACTCACAAAACCAATTTCGCTCGTCAATGCGTCTGCCGATTGTGATGTATATGATATTACCCTACATCGTGGAGAAGGCTATGTCCAATAGTGGACGTCGATAGACTGATGGAAGAATACATATTCCATGTATTAAATAAACTACGTTGGTTTTCGTAGTATAAATCGATTACGCGCTCCTGAGTTTGAATCTTGGGAAGCGAACACGGGTTGAGAGCCCTCAGCGCTCACCCACCAGTCCGGGTAAAGTTGTCACAGCCATCTGAGGCTAACAACTAAGTCACACACACATTAAAAAAAAAGGGAAGCGAAGACTATTAATTATTAGGTAAAAAATTTTATTTAGCACACAGGCATAGGAAGTGAGAAGCCTGGAACTGGAATATGCAAACGCCAGCAGACTTGTACCTGTTCCATGGGAATAAAAGTTGTGGGTATGCTTAAATGTAGATGTTACGTTTATACTACCTTTGCAGATAAAGACGCCTTTAAAAAATAGACCTCGTGTGAGGTAGATGTCAAACTAAGCCGCTCGATACAAAAAAAGAAAAGTTAAGAGGCTTTTCTGTCTTACTCTTTTGCAGGCCAAATCCTATAGTCATGTTTGTATACAATTAACTCGTTCTACAGTATGATTGTAGCTTTTTCGTTTCAAAACATAACGGCGCTAAAGAAATTTTTCATTTATAAAAATAATCACACGCTCCGGTTATGTATTCAAATAAAAAATGGTTTATAATTTTCTTTTAATCTTTCTTTACGACTTGCGTGACGTGATATACAGTCGATACCCTCAATGTTTATCCTTATTGTAAATGCGAAAGTAAGGATGTTTGTTTGTTACGCTTTCACGCTTAAACCACCGAACCAATTTCAAAAATTCTTTCACCAATGGAAAGCTATAATATCAGGGAGTAACATAGGCTATATCTTATCCCGGTATTCCCACGGGAACGGGAACTACGCTGCGGGTAAGGCGACTGAAACCAAAGCGAAGCGAGGGCGGGTTGCTAGTATTTTTGTAAATTTAACATGAAAAAATATACATTGACGAACTCGCGTTTGCGTTTTGTCAAATATAAGGTTGCCACTAGTATTGACGTAGTTTCTGATAATTATTCAAGGTCTTGCTATATAGAATAGAATTGTATAGAAAGGATTACAGAAAAGATCAAGTCAGATATGTAATAAGGAGCACATCTTGAGTATACAATTTACCGCAATAGCGGTGATTAAATTCATTCGACAGGCGTTTCACAGGCTTTTTTTTTCACATACTGGTGACTGGTGCATGATGACTTACAAATATTCATAATGGCAGATTATTATTTATCAATTCATCCATCCATCCATCAGCCCATAGAAGTCCACTATTAGACATAGGCCACTCGAAAGGCCACTAGGAATTCTCCTAGTGGCATTCGCCACTCGGAACGGTCCAGTGTCACTTGCATCTAACGGTTCCCATTCCCGGTGACTTTCAAGATGTCGCCATTACTAGGTGGCTAGTAGGGGGTCGTCCTACGCAGCGTCGTCAGGCTCGTGGTCGCCACTCGACAACCTTTCTTTCTTATTAGCCCAGTCGGGTAAGCTCAAAAATAGGGGTAACCTGGAATTAATTATAGTCAGAATTTTTTTTACGCCAATGTTTAGGGGGGTTATAAATAGCTTAAAACCAAAAACACGACCAAATCCGACCGGTGCGTTAGCCGCCATATTGGTTTGAAGGTCAAACATTTATTTAACTATATCTCCTTTATTTTTTATTTTTTTACAAAAATGATAAGAACCAAAGTTGTTGCAAATTTGATTCTCTACAACTTTGGTTCTCATAATTTTCATCGTACAATCAATATTTACGGAAATAACTGCAAATAATTGCAAAAATTAGGTCAATGTATAATTCGCCTGTTTTTTTTTTGTGGGTGGGTCGCGGTCGGCGCGCCTCCGCACCACTCCGTCCGAGGCGACATAGGGGCTTAAGCACGCAACTCCCGCGACCCACCCGAAAACCACGTCGCCTTCGTCGTTGGGCCGACCACTGGAGCAGCGTTAACTTGTCGTCAGTGGTCGGTCCGACGGAATACCCCTAATTGGGGTACCCTCCCATCGACCGACGTCCCCCCCTCGGGGAGGGCGTCGGTCTTTCCTCACGCGGCGGATCTCCTCATCGAGGCTGCGCTCCTCGCGCAGGCGATCCGCCGCCTCCTTCCGCCAGATCATTGTCTCGCAGAAGGCTGCGACCGCGTCCCAATTCCCGACGCTGTCGACCATCGCCCTAGCGATAGCCGGCAGCGTCAGGTCCGTACCGATGATTGCGACGAGTTCACAGCGCTGCACTGCCCAAGCCCCGCAGGCCTCGAGCGTATGGCGCACCGTGTCCTCGTCGCAATTGCAGTGGTGGCAGGACGGTGTACTCTCCCTCCTAACGACCTTGTGCAGGTATTTGGCGAAGCACCCATGCCCCGTCAAAACCTGCACCAGTCGGAAGGAGAGCACCCCGTGCCGCTTTTCCAACCACTGCATCAGCACCGGCCGGAAGGCCTCCACGGTTCGCACCCCGAACCGAGGCCTCTCCAGCCGGACTGCCCAACGGGCAATGACGTCTCGGCGGGCGTCGACGCGCCAGGCGGTGAGACCCCTTAACGAGACCACACCGCCTCCCGCTCGCACCCCCGTCACCCGCCGATATAGTCCAGCGAGCATCTCCGCCTCCAGGTCCCACGTGGGAGTCCCGGCCAATAGGCACGCTGCCTCCGTCGCCACCGTGCCGTATCCGCGGATGGCTCTGACCGCCATGACCCTCCGTGGTCGCCACAGAAGGGCCCTAAGTCGGACGGTCATGGACCCCGCCCACACCGGTGCGCCGTACAGGGCCATCGACCGGATGACCCCTGCGTACAGCCGTCGGCACGCAGCGCTCGGTCCGCCCACATTCGGCATAAGCCACGATAGGGCGGACGCCGCGCCGACGAGCCGTGGAGCGAGCCTGCGGAAATGCTCCCGGAACCACCATCGCCCGTCGAGCACCAGGCCCAAGTACCTCATATGGGCCCGGATGCTGATGTCGACCGAGTGGACGGTGATCGATCGATCGATCCGCCGATGGGAGGGCTCATATGGCGCCCATGGAACAAGAGGGCCTCCGTCTTGTCCAGGGCGACCCTCAACCCCAGCGCCTCGATCCGCCTGACGACCTCCTCGGTACCAGAGGTCGCCAGGCTTACCGCCTCTTCTAGCGTCCCACCGCGGGCTGTGACGAGCGTGTCGTCGGCGTAACAAATCACGCCCAACCCGGGCGGGAGGCTCCCCCTCAACGCCCAGTCGTAGCCGATGTTCCACAGGGTGGGTCCGAGAACCGACCCCTGTGGGACACCGCACGTCATGGGCGTTCGCACCACGTCCCTTGCTCGGTCGGTGCAGAGGACGCTGCGCCCCTCCAAATAGTCTGCCACTAGCCGCCTCAATAATTCGCCTGTATCTCGATTATTATCGAATATAGCAAACAAAAATTATAGAATCAAAGTTAGATCATTAAATTTCCTACAACTTTGATCCTTATGAATTTTTTCAAAAAGAGATATAGCTAAAAAAAAGGTTTGACCTTCAAACCAATATGGCGGCTAACGCACCGGTCGGATTTGGTCGAGTTTTTGGTTTTAAGCTATTTATGATCCCCCCTAAACATTGGCACCAAAAAAAATCTGAGTATAATTAATTCCAGGTTAAAGTCTAACCCGACTGGGCTATATGGTTTATTATGATAAAATACGGTTTTCTTAATAATATAAGTAATAATATTCTTTTTTTTTTAATATTCAAAAGATTTCTTTAAACAATGTTAAATAAATAAAATACTTAGTTTATCTTTCTAGCCGGCTATGGGCCAGTCGCAACCCGTCCTGCCGTTCCAGGCAACGAAGAGTGTTAGTGCATTTAGCGCTTGGAGACACCTTGAATATAAACCATGTAAATGAGCCATGCAGCAAAACTACGACAGAAACCACCATCGATGGTGATCGATTTAAAAGTGACCGAGGCGCCGACGGGTGGACCGTTGCACCTTTACCTTTGCTCAGTCTTGCAAACATACACGTGATTTTTATCATGATAATGTATAATCATATATTTGGCCCAATATATGTAAATTTATAGATTATTTTTTGCTACATGACGAGGCTTTCCTATCGGGGCTATCTGTTCTGTGCTATCAAGTCGAATGATGATTCATGTTAGAAACACATTTTTTTTCTGACGCTCAATCATCTTACTAGCTTTTTTCTTCACAATCGTATTGAGGTTAGTTTTTTCAAATCTGCAGCCGTGAGTCTCACCCAAAGTGTAACCCGTGTTGAAGTGTTGAAAATCTCAATATTGATCTCAAGTCGCAAATAACAAATATTAACTAATATTATAAATGCGAATGTAAGTTTTTAAATCGACTTCTAAAAAGGAGTAGGTTCTCCATTCGACTTTTTTTATGTGTGTTACCTCAGAACTTTCGACTGGGTAAACTGATTTTGATGATTCTTTTTTTATTTCAAAGCTGGTGCTGCCCGTGTGGTCCCGCTTCAATTTGGTTCAGTTCTGACCAATTTGGTTCAGTTCTGACCAATTTGGTTCAGCTCTGACCAAGGCGTCCGTGAGAAAACGGTTGAAGTCAGTTTTTTTTTGTTTGTTACGCTTTCATGCCTAAACCGTTAAACAGATTTTAATCATGCTTTCACCATTACAAAGCTTAATGATCAGCGAATTATAGGTTATATTTTATCTCCATATTTCTACAGGAACGGGAACTACGCGGATAAAATCGCGGAAATTTGTTAGAGAAAGGGACCTGAGCGGTGTTCTTTTCATTTAATTATATCTAATAATTTAGCAATGAATAAACAGTGTACTTTATTCGTAGTACTTCTACAAACTACGAACAGCTATCAGTCCGTACTATCAGACTATGACCGTAAGGGAATCGAGGATGACCACCTAAGTTTAGTACTACAATAATATCCCATGGCTACAAAGAGGACGACAGCGAGGCTGCCATTAATTAATATTTAATAAGAATTTCATCATACTCATATGAGCTCATATACATCCCACTCGAGCCTCCTCCGCAATGGGATGGAAATTGACCTTACTATACCATGCTAGTCCGACGGTGTATTGGTATAGTGTTTTATTTCGAGTTTTGCTTCTCTTGAATAGATATAATATGCATGCTTTGATTATATTCACGTCTAGATGGAGTAATGCAGAACAAACGATACACAAAAAGTGTCCTCGGTTTTTCGCTATGTGTGAGTGCGCTTTGTGTTCTTACTGTAATTAAACTGTCAATGTGTTAGTGTTGCCCAAATGCAAGACCAAGACGAGACTTGGACCGGTCTTGGTCTTGCAACATCACACCTGGTCTCGTCTTGGTCTTGGTCTTGCGCACCCGGGTCTTGGTCTTGGTCTTGCGCACCCGAGTCTTGGTATTGCAGCAAGAGTCTCGCAAAGTTTTGCAGTTAGAATAACGTAACAGTAATTTATCATGGCAATGAAAAATCCAACTAAATTAATCAAATATCCTATCCTATCTATCCATCTGTTAGCCTATAGTTCACTATTGAATACAATACTTACCACTAGAGAAAATTACTCTTCTATTCCCCTGGTGTTCCATTAGACAGCGTTACTACTCTTATGACAGGACTTTCGACCCTATTTTCTTAAGACCACACGAGGCAGTTGATACAATAAATTTTATGTCATTTTATAATCAATGCGATATTTTACAATTAATGCGATTGTTTATATTCCCCTTCAAGTTAAGTGGTATGTATCTATTGTATTTCCAGTTTAGTTACTGATACTCTGGATACTTGAAAAAACCTGTTGCTCTATTGCCTATATAAATACTTTGGCTGCTGGATCCATGTAGCTCTTAATATACTATTTATTCAAGAACATATAAAACTAATTTAAAATTTTATGGTTTTAATACTTGTAAAATGTATGATATTCGTCGTCATCGTCACAGCTCATAAAAGTGCCACTGCTGGGCTTAAGCTTCCTTCCAGTAAGAGGAAAATTGATATACTATACCACGCTGGTCAGACATGTTGGTACAGGGTTTTCTTTCTAGTTTCACTTCTCTTGCACATATTATATATACACAGGGTGTATCAGGTTATGGGACAACTGTTCATGTATGTTGTAGTTCAACAGTCATAGATCATAATTAGAATGTATATTACACAAAAACAATATAACGTAAAAGTTATAGTGATTACAAAAATGTGTGTCAAGAGTTTATGCCTTAAATTTTATGCATTATGTAGGTATGTACAGACAGGATATATGTAAGCATGTAAAATTTCGACAGTATAAATAGGTATTAGATTTGCGCGAACCTTTCAATGGTTACGTAGGTACAAAGGCGACTCATCAACGGTCATCGGCCGATCAGCTGATTTATGTTAAAGCGAAGTTTGTCTTGCTTATGCAAACGTAATCATTGATTTATTCAAATTCTAATGAACATTTAACAAAATACGAATATGTTGTAGATTAAGTATCATTCCTTTATACATTTTAATCAATTTACACGAAAAAACGATGACAAAATTGAGAACTTACATGTCTCTCAATTCATTAACGAATCGATATTTTTATTTCAATTTTTTTTCATGGGTTCCTAACACCATTGCCCGATCCGATTTGATACGACATCCACGGGTAAGAGAGTGGTGAATTATATTCGTACTCTGTCTTTTTTTTTGTGTGTGTGTAGCTGTTGGTCGCAGATGACCTTGACAGCTTAACGCGGTCAATGGGTGAGCGCTGATGGCTCTCAACCCGGTAAGTAAGTTAAGCGAACATCGCCCGAGGGCTCCCCCCTGTGGGAAACGGACCTCGGCTCGGGGTGTCGCTGAGTCCAAAGTGGGCGTGGCCAAGTTTAGGTTAATGACTTTTACGCGGCGCGGTTTTCGACCTCGACGGCGAGGCCGATACCGCGGAGTTTTATCTGTTATCGCTGCGCGAGCTGTGTAGGTCCTTTCTTGGGCGATCATAATAGCGTCATCTTCTTCTTCAAGAAGATGACGAGGACGTCGGACCGCGGATATTTTTGAGGGGACGTAGTTTACCGCCCCAACCACTAGTGGATTGGGGTGAGTCGTGGCAGAGGCAAAATAGCGCTGGGAGCAACGCTTCATGTACTGCCTGATGGTGATCGTACTCTGTCCCTACATGGACATTTATATAGATTAATTGTAGGCATATTTCTATGTCCAACAGTGAACGTCGTTGGGCTAATGAATAAACGGATATATAAATATGTATAATGGGCAAGAGCACTCTCGTGATTACGGTATTTTTGTCCTTAAGCCTTTCCGAAGAGTAATTCTGAAAAGCCAACACCAACATTGGGAATCAAGTATCTCGAAATCAAGTAAATCGAGTAAGAATATAATTCATCACCCCCTATTTTACCCGTGACTGCGAACCCACGACTAAGGGCTATAATATATAACATCGGTGTAAGAGAAGGAAAACTTGACATGTATGACCTGTAACAACACGGCCGATCACCGTGGCGATTCCCCTCCGGCCACGGCCGATTCTCCTCCTGTTATGTAGAAGACACGAGCTCAACCGTATATAAGCTGAAATGGTGATTTGAATTAAATGCAAGACCGCGAGACTCTTGCAGGCCCAGTCTTGGTCTTGCTCAAGTCTTGCAGGGACAATCTTGGTCTTGGTCTTGCAAAAATTAAGCGGTCTTGGTCTTGGTCTCGGTCTCGCATTTCTCGCAAGACCAAGACCAAGACTTTTTTGGGCAACACTACAATGTGTGCGTGTTTAAGGATACCCACTGTTAAATTATTTTCCCTATTTTTTCAAATATTTAATAAGATGGAGGTTAAAAATAATAATAATATAATTAATAGAATAGTGTGTTATTTAAATATTGCAAATACAAAAACAAAGGATTTTCACATTTTTTCGTTACGCGCCATCTTTTTCTCGTCCCCACCACGGTCGATTCGAATAAAGAGTACTTTCTCCAGTGGAGTAGGGATAGCATGTCGTTTAAGCGGACATAAAGGGATAAAGGCCTAAAGGGATAAGGTGATACTGGGATAAGGGGATAAAGGGATAAGGTGATAAGGGAATAAGGGGATAAAGGGATAAAGGGACAAAGGGATAAAGGGTTAAAGGGATAAAGGGTAAAAGGGATAAAGAGATAAAGGGATAAAGGGACAAAGGATAAAGAAGTTTCACTTCTGCTATGCGTACTTTGTACACACGTTGTCTTTATCCCTTTATTCCTTTATCCCTTTATACCTTTATCCCTTTATACCTTTATCCCTTTATGTCCGCTTAAACTACATGCTATCCCTACTCCACTGGAGAAAGTACTCTTTATTCGAATCGACCGTGGTGGGGACGAGAAAAAGATGGCGCGTAACGAAAAAATGTGACGTGTAACCGAAAAATGTGACGGTAAATTTTTTTCCAACGCCGATAAAGAAGTTTCACTTCAAAAACTTTATCAATTTTTTTTTTGTTTAGAACACTCAAGATTCATGATTTGCATATCAAAATTATAAGATCAAACACAATCAGAATGCAAATATGGCATGGCTATGGTCAGTACTGATTTTCCTTTATCTCCCATTATTACGACAAATCTCCCGAGAATAAACTGGCAACACTGTTGAATTTCATTAATTTAAAAATATCGAAATAAAAAATCATGATATCTTGAAAGAATGTATTTAAATAATAAAACTTACCGATGAAAAGTGATTTTGATATTGTTATAAGGTTTTTCCCACATAATTGCGACACAGTTTGACAGTGCAAACCGGCATATTATTACTTTTTTCACGAGCACGTTACCGCGTTGTAGTTCAAATGACACTGATGTAAGGAACAAGCGAGTCTACTTAATATAGTAGACATCATTTGGGCCGTTTTGTACGGCAAATGAGCCATCTAGACGTGTATATAATCAAAGTATGCATGTTATATCCCTTAGTCGCATTTACGACACCCTCAGGCAGGGAGGGAGTGTTGAATATTCTTACTCCGTCACCACACGGGCCATCTCGTAGTTTTTAGTCCCCATTGTGACCAAACTTGCGTAGATATATTGCATATAGATTTATGTAAAAAATTCAAAAATCAAACGAATAAAATTTCTTCATATAACATCTATATGTTATCTACATATTCAATCCTTTTTTTTTTATGGGTGGGTTATGGTAAGCGCACGCGCCGTCCATTCCGTCTGGGGCGACGGAAGGACGGCACGCGGGCCCATAACCCACCCGTACCCACGTCGCCTCGTTGTTGGGCCGACCACCGGAGCAGGGTGACTTGTCGTCAGTGGTCGGCCCGACGGAATACCCTTTCGGGTACCCTCACCTCTCGACGTCCCAGTCTCGGGACGTCAGTCGCTGTCGCGCGTTCAGCCTTTCTGCGGATGACGGACTAAATTCCCCGGTCCAGTCACCCGCGGCCTCGGCTAGGGCGGCATCGGGCGCAGGTACTCGCGCCTGCGCCACCCGAGTCGCCGGCGGCGGAACGTGTAGCCAAAGAGGAGCTCCTCTCGCACACGATCCACCGCCTCCTTCCGTGAGATTACGGCCTCACAGAAGTCGGCGACCGCGTCCCAGTTCCTGACGCTGTCGAGCATCTCCCTAGCGATGGTCGACAGCGTCAGGTCGGCAGCGATAATTGCGACGAGTTCACGGCGCTCTCCCGCCCACGCGACACACACCTCGAGCGTGTGCTGCGCCGTGTCCTCGTCGCAGTTGCAGCGGTGGCAGGACGGTGTGCTCTCCCTCCTGACAATCTTGTGCAGGTAGTTCGCGAAGCAACCGTGCCCCGTCAGCACCTGCACTAGTCGGAAAGAAAGCATCCCGTGCGTCTGCTACAACCACTCCATCAGCACTGGCCGGAAGGCCTCGACGGTCCTGACACCGTACCGAGGCCTCTCCAGCCGGACTGCCTAACGGGCAATGACTTCTCGGCGGGCGTCAACCGACCAGGCGGTGATCTCCTTGACTGAGACCAAGCCGCCGCGGGCGCGCGTCTTCGACACCCGCCGGTAAACTCCGGCGAGCATCTCTGCCTCCAGGTCCCGCAGGGGAGTTCCGGCCAGGAGACACGCTGCCTCCGTCGCCACTGTGCGGTAGCCGCGTATGGTCATGACATGACCCTCTGTGGCCGCCACAAGAAGGCCCTCAGACGGACGGTCAGGGACCCCGCCCACACATATTCAATCTTTAGGCAACTCTTTGGACAACCATGGACAAAAAAGGTGATTATACATTTCATCACCTTTCTCTTCCTCCGTCACTACACAGAAAACTTGGTTGGTTTCAGTAATGTATTTAAAATTCGACAAATTTTGATAGTGATCGTTACCTATTCAAAAATAAGAATTTGCTCTATAAAATTTATCGCTGTGTAGGTATATCGTGAATATGTACATATACGTAATAAAATACACATACAGTATTCCTGATAAAAATAATACGTTTGTTTATTTCAGGAACATTTATGATCGAAATGCAAGCGATTTGATTCTCAATATAAATTCAATACATTCTTACAGTTTTATATTAGTGTTTAAATTAAGTTTAATATTTTTTTTTATTGCAAATGGTGGCAAACTAGCAAACAGTACACCTGATGGTAAGTGTTGCTGCCGCTCATACACCTTTGTAAGGCCTACTGCCTACCGCGAAAGTGAGGGGAGTGTGAATGCGTGCAATGAGGTTCGGTGATACTAATAGCATCACTAAAACACACCACACCCAAACACCCTCAGAAAGTTGGGCTTTCGGCTCTCTCGCTCACCGAACGAAGCGCAGTAACAAATTGCTATTACCTGGACATCGATTTTCTGCGAGGGTGTGGTACTACCCTGGACGAACCGGCCCTCGGCAGTAGACAGACAACTGTCAACAGTGTAGTCCTACTACGACGTAAATACAATCAAAACTATCAAGGTAGTATTGGTAGATTGTATTCAAAGGGAAATTACCACTACCAATACAAAAAGGACAGGCGCTTGTGAATATTACCAAGTCTTACATTACGTAGAACGTAGTATTTGTTTAATATTTTTCTAAGGTATTGATATTGCTGGCACCCAACCCATTATTATTATTATCAATTCGTATTTTCTTTACAAAAACACCACGCGCGGCACGATAGAATCTCTATATAGCTGATGACATAACAAACATACATTGAACTGACACATAACATCTAGAAATCTAGAATCATAATAACAAGCCGTCTTGGATCATAAAAAGGACTATCCTGCATGAAGACAACTTCACGAAACTCAGCATGGAAAATCGCATCTCAAACTTAGAACAACAATTTGTGGATAGTATTGTCTTTCGTGTGGTGACGGAGTAAGAATACAAGTCACCACTCCCTATGTTGCCCGTGGATGTCGTTAAAGATAACTAAGGGATATAATATGCATATAACATATATGCAAGAGAAGGAAAACTTGAAATACAACCCTATACCAACCTGTTTGACCAGCGTGGTATAGTAAGGTCAATTTCCCTCCTATTCTGGAGGAGGCTCGAGACTAACAGTGGGACGTTTATGAGCTGAAATGATGATGATTGTCTTTCGAGGGAATCGAACCCATAACAGGAATAAGGCTCTCGAACTTTTAACTTCATATTTGTGTAACAGAATTCAGAGGGTTGATGTAAATGGTGTGCAATCATCTGGTTCTGTTATAGAAATGGGCGTGCCGCAAGGATCCATTTTGGGGCCATTTCTGTTCCTTGTATATCATCATCATCATCATCTCAGCCCATATACGTCCCACTATTGGGCTCGGGCCTCCTCCATAATGGAAGGGTAATTGACCCACTATACCACGCTGGTCAGACGTGTTGGTATAGGGTTTTATTTCGAGTTTTCCTTCTCTCGCATAGATGTTATATGCGTTTTATATCCCTTAGTCGTCTCGTACGATCACCCACGGGTAAGTTAGGGGGTGGTGAATTGTATTCTTACTCCGTCACCACACGGAAGTATATATTAATGACTTACCTTGTATATATTAATGACTTACCCTATTATGTAGGGGACAATCAAGACATTGTGTTGTTCGCGGATGATACCTCGTTATTATTTAAAGTCAAAAGACAAATGCTTAGTTATGACGATGTGAACAACGCACTGTCTAACGTTGTTCATTGGTTCAATATAAACAATCTTGTTCTTAATGAGAAGAAAACTAAATGTATTAAATTCACCACACCCAATGTGAGACAAGTGGAAACCAATATTCAAATGAATGGTGTGACCCCGGATCTTGTGCAGTCCACGGCCTTTTTTAGGTATCATCATTGATGCAAAACTACAATGGGGTCCTCATATTGAAAAATTATCTAATAGGCTTAGCTCAGCGGCTTATGCTGTTAAAAAAATTCGAATGTTGACTGACATTGAGACGGCTAGGATAGTTTATTTCGCATATTTTCACAGTCTTATGTCTTATGGCATACTACTTTGGGGATGCTCCGCGGATTTGAATAGCATCTTTGTTCTCCAAAAACGGGCTGTCCGCGCTATTTATAATCTGGGCCCAAGAGTTTCACTTCGGGAGAAATTCAGAGAAATAAGCATTTTGACTGTTGTGTCTCAGTTCATATTCGAAAACCTAATACATGCGAAAAAAAATTTTGAAAAATTTGAAAAATACAGTGATATTCATCATTTAAACACTAGGAATAAAGATAATCTTGTTATCCATACTACTCCCCTTCAGAAAATTAGTAGGTCTTTCATGGGGCAATGTATACGATTTTATAATAAACTACCTAGAGATATCCAAGATATGCCAATTAATAAGTTTAAAAAGGCTATCAAGAGTAGACTTTGTAGAAAAGCCTACTATAAAATTTCAGATTATTTAGAGGATAATACTGAATGGCTATGAGCAGCTCCTCTTTCAGCAAATTTTGTTTTTGTAATGATCACAGCTTTATGGCCCGTTTCTTGTAAGAATTCGCTGTTTTGAATTTTTTTTTTATTGTGCTGTTAGTCTTGGGTTTGTACAGCGTAGCGTGTTTTGCCTGACGAATTTAGGTTTTGGTCTTTTTAGCATACCAATCATAATTCGCAATTTATGGTTTGGTCATGCTCACTGAATAAGGCTCTGCTTGCGGTAGCTATGTGGGGTGGGTCACTCCCTTCCCTCCAATGTGGTTGAGGGGAGTGATAGCTGCTCTAGTAGTTAACTCGTGATCGGGTGCTGCTTGTGGGATCGGGTCCAACCATGTTTTCCGTTCCTTTTTTATTTGAACTAAATTAAAAAAAAATTGTTATATCCTATCTCGAAGGGCATCACAGCTAAGACTATATGTTGTATACGTAACTGTATTCAAAAGATGATAAAAAAAATGACAGCCTGCTGAGTTTCTTGCGGGATCTTCTCAGCTTGTGGCCGCGTTCCGATTCGGTGGTAGATATTGTATTATATTCAAACGATGTATAAATTTGACAATACGTAAGTGCCCCCAAGGGGCCTATGCAGAATAAATGATTTGATTTGATAACATTGGCAAGGTAAGCCTTATCTTAACCACTACAACATCTGTGCAGTAATTGGTAATTATGAGTCCGCACGCCGAGTTTCCGTTTCCTCGGACGAAAAGAAAAAATGTGATACGTTTTGATGATTATTATTATTAGCCAGCAATACGTCTAAGTTTATCGTGATAATACTTGGCCATATGTTAGTTCTAGATAACCTATCTCAATTGCGAATTCCACTCGAATCATTTCCGCCGTTAGACTATTAAATAAATAATAATAAACGTGTTGTCCGTTCTACTAATCTTTAGTAAAAACTATCTTATATAATACTTTAAGTACTTAACGCTTAAATTATGGCTATGATGTATTTCATTTAATTCCAATGCGTACTTAGTTTTTACGCGACAAATGGATATTCCGTCACGTATAAACGCATCTGTTATTGGTAACAGTCATAATTTCATTGCATGATAGGATACTATTAGTCAGGTCAGGAAAATCAAAGAAAACCGTTTGCACTGATACAGCCACAAAAAAGACAACAATATGGTGAAGCTTGCCCTAGATTTGTCTACGATGAAACGTACGCATGGAAGACCACTCGTCACATGGCAGACAACGGCCTAAATAGACCTGAACGACTCTAGATTAAACGCAGATGAAGCATAAGATCGTGCTAAATGGAAGATAAAGACAAAGAAGGCCGATCCCAAATAATAGCATAAGGTCTAGCTAGAAGAAGAAGATAGGATATTGTTGGTCAGATCTTATCATATCCTTTCTCTGACAACCACACCACTTCGCGGTTGAGAGTGATAATAGGTCCGGATGGGGTACTACAGCCTTATATGGAGACCCTGCCTTTTGTACGGCTCATTAGCACCGGAAATGCTCGACTTCAGGTACAAGATCGACAAATTACTCTTTTGGCTGCATACGCGTAGTCTCGATGTAAGAGTTTATTAAAAACCAAACAATAATAGAAATGAATACAGATATCAAATTCTTTCTAGGTGCACTGCAAATTGAAAAAAAAAAGAGATTTGAGGATAATGTGGCTTACGGCATCAATCTCAATTCCGTTATTTTTACAAATTTATTATGATCGCTAGTAATGGATGAAATAATACTGCAAAGAGCAGAGACGCAAATGTTAATATGCATATATGGTATGACGAAAGTGCACCAAATAGTGGTCATAAAGTAGCATAAGTGACTATACTCGTTCCAACCATTTATTTTACTTTTGGCAGGTCGAATTCTGATCAATTAGTGTTGTGCCAATGTATTACGGATACTATATTTTGTAATAATCGATTTTAGTCAGGAAGAACTTTTAATCGATTTAACAAGGATATTTTGTTTTTGCTTAAATACATATTTCATATTATTTAAAAACTTCACTTCTGTAAATATATTTGTTATTTGGGCACATTAATTTTTGCATACCCACTAATTCAGTCCTCCCAAAATATTTTACTTTGTACTTCGCAAAATAAAAAATAACTACTTTATGAAGCATTTTTCCATTAAGCGGGGTCCGCTGCTCCAAACTTTACTTAGAGACAATGGCGCCCTCGTCTGCGGTAGTAAATCACTAATTTTCTCATCCAGCCTACCCCTTTTTTTTTAAGCCGAATTGGTAACACTGAACGGCGCGCCGGCGACGCCATTTTGTTGTGTTGTCTGTCACTCGCAACAAGACTCCCGTGCTAGTCACATTTCTGTTCGCTGAGTGCTCTTTCATATTTTTCATACGCGTGTTGAGTATTTATATTCCACCGTATTGATTTTATTGTTCTTACTTTGATTGAGTTGAGCGTATCGTTCCTCCCAGTAAGATTCTACTTGCAAAATGCCGAAAGGTATGGTGCTTAAAGGACAATCCAGAGAGTTAGTGCTGCGGCTTCGTGAATTTTTTGAAAAGGAAAGCCGCAATGGAGGATTCCTTATACCAGTAACCCAAGTTAGAGACCGTGTTGCAGCAGCATTAGGTATTAGTGCTCCAACGGTGGCGAAAATCACTAAAGAAGTCTATGGTAGTAGTGGTATTGAACAGAACAAGCTATCTACGCCTAAGAAAAAACGTCAGCCCCGTAAAGTGACAGCAATTGACAGTTTTGATACTGATGCTATTCGTCGTCATATATACAATTATTACACAAGCAAAGAGATTCCTACTTTGAAAAAATTAGTAGCGTCTCTACGAAATTGTGGCTTGTTTCGTGGTCAAAAATCTTCTTTGTCAAAGGTGCTGCACCAAATCGGGTTCTTGTATAAGAAATCCGACAAAAGAAAAATTTTAATGGAACGTCGTGATATAGACTTGTCTCGCTGTGAATTTTTAAGACAAGCGAAGAAAATAGAAGACTGGTCGAATGTCGTTTTCACAGATGAAACTTGGCTCAATGCCAATCATTCCGTACCAAAAGGTTGGACTGACGATACTGCTGCTTCTACTTCTGCAGTGCCAATGGGGAAAGGTGAACGCCTCATCATTTGCCATGCGGGAACTACAAAGGGATTTGTACCAGACGCTCTGTTAGCGTTCAAATAAAAAAAAACAGGAGACTATCATGAGGAGATGAATGCGGACGTGTATGAAAAGTGGTTCAGAGAAATGCTTACATCACTTGAAGAGCCATCAACAATATTTATTGATAATGCACCCTATCACTCTCGCCAAATTAATAAAATGCCAACACAGGCCAACAAAAAACACGAGATTATAAACTGGCTTCGTGATAATGGGGAAGATGTGGACGAATCCCTACTAAAAGTAGAATTACTTAAAATATTAAAAAGTAAAAAACAGCCAAAACGATATGTCATTGACGAAATGGCAGCAGAATATGGGCATGTTGTAATCAGAATTCCTCCGTACCACTGTCAATATAATCCAATTGAAATGATCTGGGCACAAGTCAAAGGACACGCCGCAAGAAACAATACAACTCAACAATACAACTTTCACAGCAAATAAAATGCTTGAACTTTTAAAAAACGCATGTGCTAGTGTGACACCTGAAAACTGGGCGAGTGTCGTCAACAAGACAAAAAATATAATATTCTCTGATTGGGATCGGGAAATTGAATTTGACAACATACCTACACAAGAGTTAATAATAAACACTGCAGATGATTCAAGCGACGATTCGAGTTCGTATGAAGAATCCGACGATTCGTTATAATAAAATAATATTAAAATATTTTGGTTGTTTTATTTCATGTTATAGGTATGATGAGAAGATTTTTATATCTCCCTGATACAATTTTAACGTGTTGTCTATTACAACAATTCAAAACTCAGTTGTCAGCTGACTTAACTGCAAATAAGTGTAATCGATTATTTGCGATTCATTAGTTTGCACCGAATACTTTTGATCCTGTCACTAGATGCGATAGAACGTAACTTTTTTTATAACGGAAATGAATTATCACTTAAATTTTATGAATAGAGCTATTTACGGCATATTAATGTATTTAGTGTAATAATTAAGGTGTATTTAGTGGGTAATAATTAAGATATATAAATATTATTGGGCAGTTTATATATTTCTCTGTTCACTCGTTTCAAAGTTAATAATTGCTTATAATGAAACAGTTACGTCCTAAAGCATGTGTCAAAAGTAAAATAAATGGTTGGAACGAGTATAGTGATGCAAACGACACATCGATGTTTCTGTAAAAAAACATCAATGTTTGCCATTGATGTTCATTATTACGAAACATCGATGTATCGATGTTATTTTCTACGATGTTTTGCCTGACATCTGTTTGAAATGTATCGTTATTTTCGCAAAATCTGCGTAACAGTTTAGTTACCAGAGTAAGTGACATACGTATGTAAGTTTTCGTCAGAACTATTACTTTTAAATTCAGTTTCTAAATAAATTACTGCAGTTAAGCTTGTAATAACTTTACTAAATAGAGAAGTATCTGTATAACATCTGTTAAATATAACTTTATTTTCTCAAATCTACATCTTCCTTGTTCTAAAGACTCGCCTATTCAATGATAATATTGTCACAGATAATAAATATATGTAGCTTGCATTTTAAATTTAAAGTTGTTAGCACGATCGTTAAAAAACCATCGATGTTTCGATACATCGATGTTTTTAGGCCAATGTTTTTTGTACATCGATATTTGTTCTGACACCTATGTTCTTAGTTTCAATATTTGTATCCCTACAAGTGATCGACAAATTGAGAGAGGAGTGTCTATCGTGATATGGATACTTGATGAGACGAAATGAACGCAATATTGCCAAAAGAGTCATCATCATTTCAGCCTATTGCCGTCCACTGCTGGACGTAGGCCTTCCTCATGTTGCGCCACAATGTGCGGTCCTGTGCCGCCTGCAGCCAACGACGCCTAGCAACTTTCACTAGGTCATCGATCCACCTAGTGGGGGGGCGTCCTACACTGCGTGGTCGCCACTCGAGAACCTTTCTTCCCCAGCGGTTGTCGGTTCGTCGAGCGATGTAGCCTGCCCATTGCCACTTCAGCGTGCTAATTGTTCATGCTATGTCGGTTACACCCGTTCTTCTGCGGATTGCCGTATTGCGGATTATATCTAGCAGAGAAATCCCGAGCATAGCCCGCTCAATAGCACGCTGAGCGACTTTGAACCTTAATATGAGGCCTACATTTAGGGACCACGTTTCCGTGTCGTAAGTCATCACTGGTAACACATACTGGTCGTAGACCTGTGTTTTCAGACCCTGAGGTATGTTGCACGAGAAGATCCTCTTAAGTTTCCCGAACGCTGCCCAACCGAGTTGGATTCGTCAAAGAGAGGAGTGTCTATCGTGATATGGATACTTGATGAGACGAAATGAACGCAATATTGCCAAAAGAGTATTAGATGTGAATGAGTAATGTAATAGGAATAAATACCAAAGAAAAATGGATTGTGTGAAGGATGATATGGACAGAAAGAGCATGATTGCGACAATTATGGCTGACAGTAATTTCTAGAACAGAACATATGTTGCGCCAATCACAAATAAATAGGATAAGAGCAAGAAAGATGTCAGTCAGAGATGCGTGCCATGGGCTATAAATTAGTTCTACCTACCAAGCTATGAGTGTTCTATAAAATGAAGTTCAATTAAAAATACATAATTAATATATAGAAATACTGTTGTACGTAACGCATATAGATTGATCTATTGTAACCAATAATTATTCTAGTCACAGAGCAATGAGAAGAATCACCACAGGTTATAAGTCAACTCAATTTGATAGAGCCAATGAGCATACATCCATTACTCTTAGTAGGTATTACATTAAACGATTTAAAAGTTTAAAGGTGCTATAGTATAATGAATGTTATCGTTAAATAATCTTATAAGTAGTTATAGTACTTAAATAGGAGTCGTATATACGTATTTTAATCGTTAATTCATAGAGAAATCGCGTGATATAGGTAAATTGAGACCGCGAGTTTATAGAGTCCATATCTTAATATAAACGTTCGAATAAAATGGGGCCCTACTAATATTTTAAATCCGTATGCCAGTTTTTTTTTTAATAACTCCCTGTATTAAAGAATTAATCCTTGCATTGCGAGGGAATTTACGAACATACATTTAAGGAACACAAACTATACCCAGACTCAGAACAACAATTTGTAGCCCGCACAAAGTATTATTCTGCGTGGCAAGTGAATCCGCGACATTCGGCATCTTGACTACTACGACAATGGTGCATTCAAGTTTGTTTGCTAGTTACGCATTATTCAACTATCGCCTTGAAATTACGTACACATTGTGTCCAGGGATACAGAAAATCCACTGGCGACAAGTCACCCTGCTCCGGTGGTCGGTCCAACGACGAAGGCGACGTGTCACGGGTGGGTTACGGGTGTGCGTGCTTACACCCCCTGTCGCCCCGGACGGAGTGGTGCGAGGAGCGCACCGACCGTAACCCAACGCCAAAAAAAAATGGATACAGAAAATGGGATAAGGCTTTTTTCATCCAGGCAAAAAGTAATGTTTTCTAAATATAAAAATGATGAGTGAAAAATCTACCTACTAGTGATGTAACGAATGTTAGGATTGAGACTTTCGCGAATGCGAATGTGAGTGCGAATATTTATCTCCAACATTCGCGAATGCGAATATGCGAATATAATAAATATATATGAATGTTGACTTTCAAATAAAGCGCGTGCAAAATATCATACGGGTTTAACATTTCGTACCAGCCATGTTTAAGCCAAATATAGCAAAGATTAACCGTTACAAGTTGAACGAATGAAATTCGAGAGATTCGTTCGAAAATATTCGTTGTAATTTGAGATTAGTTTATTATTATTATTGTATTTGTCAAATTTACAAACATGAGTAAAGCACATGTTACTGAAGTGTGGAGTTATTTCACAATTTGTGACGCTGAGAGTGTTAAATGCATGGTATGTCAAAAAGTTTAATGATTACTAAACAAAAATAATGTAATTTTTTCATATAGAATCATGTTCTTTTTTTATTGGCAAAATTCATTATTCATTCACACAAAAAATCGGTTGTCTGTAAAGTCGGTTTACTGACGATAGTTGAACGTGACAACGTCATAAGAAAATACTGATGAAATGGTTTCATTTTTCAAAAGAAAATTTTAATTTTATTTGTTTGATAGATATTTTGTATGGCAAGCCTTAAATGGAACTGGAGGCGGAAGTGCTCGCCGAATTGTATCAGTGGGTGTCGGGGGTGCGAAGGGAGGGCGGTGTTGTTTCCTTAAGGGAGCTCACCGCCTGGCGCGTCGACGCCCGCCGAGATGTCATCGCCCGTTGGGCAGACCGGCTGGAAAGGCCTCGATACGGTGTCTGGACCGCGGAGGCCTTCCGGCCGGTGCTGATGTAGTGGTTGGAACGGCGGCACGGTGTGCTCTCCTTCCGACTCGTGCAGGTCTTGACGGGCATGGATGCTTCGGCAAGTACCTGTACAGGGTCGCTAGGAGGGAGAGAACACCGTCCTGCCACCACTGCGATTGCGACGAGGACACGGCGCAGCATACGCTCGAGGTCTGTTCCGCTTGGGCAGAGCAGCGCCGTGAACTCGTCGCAATCATCGGTGCCGACCTGACGCTGCCAACCATCGCTAGGGAGATGCTCGGCAGCATCAGGAACTGGGATGCGGTTGCATCCTTCTGAGAGGCAGTTATCTCGCAGAAGGAGGCAGCGGGTCGCGAACGCGAGGAGCACAGCCTCGACGAAGCGACCCGCCGCCAGCGACTGGGGCGGCGCAGGCACGACTACCTGCGTCCCATGCCGCCCTAGCCGACGCCGCGTGTGACGTGACCGGGGACTTAGTCCGTCACCCGCCGAGAGGCCGACCGCGTGAGGAAAGACCGACGTCCTCCCCGAACGGGGGACGTCGGTCGATGGGAGGGTACCCCGGGTAGGGGGTATTCCGTCGGGCCGACCACTGATGACAAGTAACCCTGCTGCGGCGGTCGGTCCAACGACGAAGGCGACGTGGTGTTCGGGTGGGTTCCGGGTGTTGCGTGCTTAAGCCCCTCTGTCACCCTGGACAGAGTGGTGCGGAAGCGCACCGACCGCAGTCCACCCCTAAAAAAAAAGCCTTAAATGGAACGCCTCAGAGCGAGGTAACGCCGCATACGTCATATTTTTTCGTGTGTGCAGCCGGCTCCATCGAATAATAAGACGAGACGTTGTCACGTCAAAAACAAATTAAAGTTCCGGATAAGTATTCACCAACATATGGGGGCGTTCATAAAATACGTGAGATGTTTAAGGGGGGGGAGCGGGTCGAGTCAAATCTCATCTAATCTTACGTTGGAGAGAGGGGAGGTCTCAGCAAATATCACGCAATTTTTTTTCTGATTGAAACAAAAAAAATTGTTAAATTTTTATTACACTTATAATTAAACTCTCAGCAATATTGATTACTAGTCTTAACTAGTCGTAAATAAAAGCACGAAGCAATTCTTTTTTCTTTTTACAATAACAATCCAACGCGTTTACGTAAGAAACCCACATTTTGAAAAATCTCACGTGAGATTGATGCATGGGGGAGGGGGTAGAATAAATCTCACGACATCTCACCAGGGCGGGAGGGAGGTACAGAAAATTTAAAAAAACACCTCACGTAATTTATGGACACCCCCCTATCATACACTAAATCTTTCTCCGAAACATGCTGCATCTTATGGTATAAATATTATTCTGATCGTTCAGTGGTTTTCGCAGTATAACCAAAAAAAAAACCGGCTCCCCATTCATTAGTGAGACAGTATTTGTAATTTAGTTGCCGACTAATATTGTTTTATTCAAATATTATGCGTAAATAAAAATAATAAATATTATCATATCATTACACAAATACATATATAATTTGCTTTTAGTTTGTCAAATATATTCGCCAAACATTCGCATCGTTCCTTGCGAATGCGATTGCGAATGTCAGAAACATATGCGAATGCGATTGCGAATGTCAGAAACATATGCGAATGCGATTGCGAATGTCAGAAACATATGCGAATGCGATTGCGAATGTCAGAAACATATGCGAATATTCGCATTGCGAATGCGAATATTCGTTACATCACTACTACCTACATTAACGCGAGCGAAATCGCGAACATATAAATACAAAAAACAGAAATCTAAAAAAACCTATCACGGTCCAGGGACGTACACATTGTGTCTGTAATCACTGGTTGGGAAGCCCTGCAGTCTAAACCTGATTTGGGCAAAGTATGCTATTAGGGGTTATCAAGGATTAAATGCAGATTAATGGTTTTAAATTTATTTTTTACAGTTCGACCGTGACCATGAACATTGTAAAATATTAAAGGTCAGGAATTAAAAACCAGTGATAAAATTCCTAAAAAAATGTTTATTCATATACTTGTATTACAATATATGTGATGGAAGAGGAGTACATAGAGCATCTATGTAATTGGAATGGGAGCAGGATAATGATGGCAAAGAACTGTCCTGCATGGGGTTTGAGCCTACAACACTGTGTGCAGTTGTTAGTAAAATCATTCATCTTCTAACCCTTTAATTATAAAAGTATTAAGGTCAGTTTTATATTTTCAATCTAATAAGGCAAACTTGCTGCCAACCAACCTCAGCATCAAAGACAATAATGATATTCTAAGATTAAACTTTATTAGCTTCTGACTCATATAAGACAGTTGTCATGAAAATTATCATGAGCATATTACTGTCATGTTATCTATATTACAGTCATAATTCTGAAGACGTTGTTATTACAAGGTAATCTCAGCAAATGAGTTTATTTTTGTGTAATCTCAGGGACTACCTTCTTGGCTGTCTTCTATCTTCTCAATCCATAGCCCATTATTGGGTGTGGGTTTCCTCTAGGTGATGGTAATGTCTTATACACCACAATGGCTAAATGGGTTGCCTTAGGTTTTATTAAACTTTTGTTCTCTTGCAGTCATGTTAATGGCTTATGTATCCTAAATTGACTCTAGTTGATGTGTATATTAAAAAAAAATCTTTAAAAATTTCTTGCAAGTAGAATTAGTTATTGAACATATGTTAATCAATCATTAAAATGCAAAACTTTATACTGTGTGTTACTTTAGTGTGACTTTACATGACTTTAGTGTACTGCTGTACTCTTTTCATGATATCATTTAACAGAAATATTTAAAATAAATGAACTAAATTTATATTTTTCTCAGTGACTAGATGAGGAATATTCAATAAAAAATTGGCAGTATTTTCTGGCTATAGTTAAACTGCAGAAGGTCCTACAAATCATAAAGAAAAATTGAAGCTACGATGGTCGTCGTTAATAATAAGAGGCACATATTAAATGTCTATCTATACATTATGAACAATTGACATAGTCGCAATTTTCGTATTTTTTATCAAGATACGAATTTTGAAATTCCTCAGGTGTGTGACAACTATTTTTTAATCTTCTATTTTATGACAATTTGGATCATACGATTACATATGATGATAAATTTGATAAGGAAAATATCAATACATTTTATGGTTTTTGGCAAGTGATGGCGATGTCGGCAATTCTGCCAAAGATAAATAAATTATTGATAGACACGTGTGCATATATAGAAAAATATATAAGAAAATAATATTTAATTATAATATGACTCTGTATATATCTAGTCTTGCAAATATAATATACACTCACAGCCTACCACTTGCTCTATGTCCAACAAGTGCTATAAATTGATTTTCTATACATGATTTAATGAGATATATTCTATTCATTAGACATAATTTTTGAGATTTATTCATGACCAGAGAAATCGAGTAAAATTAAAAAAAATATATTTACATTCATCAAACATCATACATCGATAAACGCGATGCATGACTAGGTTAAGGCAATGACTCAATTTCACTCATCATTATTAATAATAGTAAATTAACAGTGGACTTACTTTTCTAACGCGTAGCGTAGTAATATAAACACCAATGCTAACGGTATAGGATAGAAGACGTGCCTATGATCCGTGTAAACCACCGCCTTATCGGGACCAGGAGCGATATCTGCCCATGTAGTGTTCGGTGGCAACCACACCTCTTCATTCCAGAATTTATTCAAGAAATATTGTAACATTATTAATATTAAAAGTTTAACCAGATTACTATTTTAAAAATAACCCAAATAACGCGTCCGCAACCACAACCTCACTGCACTAAAACACCAAAAAAATGCCGATACCGTACGGCGGCCGTGCGTGCAGAAATGAATGAGGATCACAGAGTAATATAAGATTAGAGCTCTATTTTTAAGGCATTTGTGACATGGTTACAAAGACCTTTATGTACAAAGTTTTTATTGATCACAAAATCACTTCGTTTAAAGCTGACAATTGTAATTTTCAGTAGTGGGATGTCTGCATTTTTAATGGTTTATTCTAGGAGTAGCAAAGAAGACATAAAACACTGTTAAATAATATTGACTACACTTCAGCACCCGTTCTGCATTAAATAAAATGTTATATCCATTGACAGTGACAGGCAAGTGAGTATGTGGGCCTTGCTAATCACCGCGCAAACAAAATACCCACTAAGGCCACAGGAGCCTTTGCCGCGCTTTTGCATTGACATTACGCTCTGATATTCAATCTCCGATACCCCAACGTCTAGCCACGTCTTGTCCTCCTCCTGTCGTCATTCAAGACACTAATCAGGAATATCTCTGATTGCCGCCAGCGTAGTGAATCAACGGATTCAAGCGCCTCGAGTTCTCGCTCCGCCACCTCCTTTCTTGTGATGACGACCTCACAAAACGTCAATAAATTTCTTATTATTCAAAAGTGATCAACTTATAATTCTTTTCCTGCGTTTACGATATAGTTATATTTTGTACGTTTGCGTCTGCGTTTGCGGTGCATAGTTGTGTTATGAAAGGGTCAAAAGTAACGCGAAATGGTTTGTATACATATACACAACGGTGCGAGTCACTATTTTTCCCTTTTTTTGGCAAGCTATAGTATACGCGCATACTGTACGTTCCGTCCGAGGCGGCGATAGGACGGCGCGTGACCCCATAACTTGCCGTATTCCCTCCCCATCGCCATTGGGCTGACCACTGGTACCGAATCCTTGATGTTGGTCGCCGGCCCGGTAGGTTACTTCCCGTGTTTATTCACTGGCAGCCTGAGCTAAGGCGGCATCAAGTTCAGGTATTCCGGGTCTACGCTGCTCCAGGTGCCGGTGGCGGAACGTGCCCTCGTAGAAGAGTTCCTCTCGCGCAGGCGGCAACAGGTATGCAGGCACTTGAAGATACTGGAGCGGCTCCCTGATGCAACTGAATGGCAGATTATTGAATGCGTTGGTGATGTCTACACCGTCAACAGCACTCCTCTGTCAATGATCGTTTCTCCGACCACAGCCCTCAGGCGCAAAAAGGCCGCGATCATCAAACGCCTCTTCCGAAAACCGAAATGGGCGTCTGACAGATCGTCGTGGTTTCGGCAATAACACCAGCGTTCCCTCCTTCCAACACCCTGATCGAACGAACCAGACGCTAGACACGCATTGTACAATCACCTGACACTTGGTCCCAGGTGCTCGAGGATCAGGGCCAGCACCTGATCGGATACACCATTTGGCCTGCATTCGCACCGAAGAATTCGAAGAATAATCACTAAGTACGAATAGCATTTCCTTTTTACAATTCCCTAAAAATTCAATATGTGTAACGAAAATTATCGGATAGTAAGAAATAATTTCATTACAATTACCTACCGTATCCGGTACCTAGACTAGATATGCTACATAATATATGATAAATCACAACGATTCTAACGAAGTTTCACTTCAAGAAAGTGAAACTTCGTTAGAATCGTTGTGATTTCAAACTCGATGCAACAAAAAAGCGAGTCCACAGAGACACAAACACGTAAATGTATAGGATTCAGCCGGCTAGAGAATGAGATAAAGAATAGAGGCTAAAGGATGAACTATAAAGGAGTTTCACTGCTGATATGCGTACTTTGTACTCACACTGTTTTTTTTTTTATTGCAAATGTTGGCAAACGAGTAAACAGTACACCTGATGGCTTACCATCAGGTGTACTGTTGCTGCCACTTATGGACCTTTGCAAGGCCGCTGCCTACCGCGAAGAAAGTGATGAGTGTGTGAATGTGTACAATAAGGTTCAGTGATACTAAAAGTAACACTAAAACCCACCACACGCAACCAGAAACCAATCAGAAAGTTGAGCTTTCGGCCCTCCCGCTTACCGAACGAAGCGTAGTAACAAATTGCAACTACTCGGACGTCGATTTTCTGCGAGAGTGTGGTAATACCCCGGACGGACCGGGCCACGGCTGTAGACAGTTGTCTGTCTACAGCGTGGTCCTACCAGTATCAAAAATAATACTCATATCTGTATCCAGATCCGAAGCCTTGATAAGTTATTTTAATATTCGCATCCATTTGAGTACTTATAAAACCTTGAATGTTTTGCAATCTTGAGATTCAAAAATTATTAACATTGTAATCGTGTATCTTTTTAAACATTCTTAGTATCTAAGTAATTAAAAAAGAAAGGATTAGAGGATAAATAAATTGCATTTGTTTTTGGAACACATTTTGGCATTCGTAACACAACAGGCATCTGGTGTCCATTGGCATTCATATCTGCAATTGTAAAGCTTCTACTGTAATTTGAACATCCCTATCTGCATCTATATTAGCATTTATTAATTAGGATGCAGGCGTACTGTTAGATCAAGTAACGACAAAAAATAAATTAGGTTAGCCGGCAAATAGAGCGGCGCGCCGCGCCGATATTACATGCCGATTGACCAATATTAACACAGATTAACACCGATATTACGCAGATTTCATGGTCACCTCACCACGAGCTAGCGTTCCAGGTGAGTAGTTTAGTAACGCAAAATTATTCCATAAATACCAGAATAACAAACCTTACTCTGAAATAGCGACGATATTGTTCAGCTTCTAAATATTTCATTATTTATTAGAAAATTAAAATACGTGTTTTTAATTATATTTCTACATTCATATAATTGCATTGAATATGAAACAAACTACACTCTCAGTCTTAGAATAATAACGTATAGAAGGATAGTGTTCATACTTCGAATTTTCAAAATTTGAAGCTAAAAATACTAATGGCGCGCAGATGTTTACACACGTACACACGCAAACCACTATACAAATTACGAAATCAAATTTTGTTTTTATTAACATAAATCGTCGAAATACTTTTAAAAGTAATGTTAAAAACCTTTTTAAGTTTTTCAAATGTGTTGTGACACTATTTGAATGCACAAACCGTCATAATTACCTATTTATTTTTAAGAGTTGCGTACGTTCATGCAGTATAATGACTTGTACATTACGGAACGGTTCCGGCGTAAGCTCCAATTGAAATACCTCACTTTTTGTGCGTGAACTTACCTTCTAAGCTCTCAGTATTACTAAGCCGTAAAAGCCTAAATGGAGTTAAGGCGAAAGAGTGCTATTTCACCACAAGATTTTCAGGCTCAAATGCAAAAGATTTTTCGGAGGAACTCAGCACCATGAATTAGGGGTTTGCTGAATTTAGATGAGGGCGCGTTATATTAAATGAAAATAGTCCTAAAAGATATCCTTCATCTATGAATATGGACAAATATGTGGTCAGCGTTAAGGGAAGTTTAGTTCAGTTAATAAACTTTACTCTTTGGTTTAGATTTACAAAAGTACCATCGCAAAAGTGATTATCATGGCAGTATTTGCATTGTTTTGAGCCTTATATCAAAAATGTTTTCGTGTGTTTTTCTTGGTGAGATAAAATCGGGTAGAATGCAATTTCCAAATCACGAAAGTAATTTGAAAATAATACGAAATTGCTGTCGCGACAATAGTTTCGTGGCAGTACTTTCTTAAATATAGTCACTCTTAAGCGGTAAATTGAAGAAAATATACGCATTACCTATGAAATCTATCCAGGAACATTTGATTAATAACCAGTCAAATGAAAAAAAATATATATATATAAATACAATGATTTAAAAGTTAATAATTAGTTTTTGCTGAATCCCCCCGACGTCAGAATAGAAATGGGCTTGTATCCATTGATGAACAAAAATGAGCATTGGAAATTCCAATGCTCTTTTAAGTTTATAACATCCTCAATGGACACGGACCGTGGATTTATTATTTTAACCCACAGAAAAAAGTAGTAGTCCTGTGAACCGATGCTCAAAAACAATTTTCATGCTCCACGATTGCATCGAATCAAATCAACCACGCACCGTCTGTTGCGCCCAACCTTATCATTTTGGCAGTCGATTCGACTATATTTTAATTCTGCAATAATTCACACTCGATCAAATTAATGAAATGGAAAAAAAATATCAACTACATTATATTAATATGCATATAATATCTATGGAAGAAAAGAAAACTCGAAACAATACCCTATACCAACATGTCTGACCAGTGTGGTACAATAGCTCAATTTCCCTCCCTTAGTGAAGGCAGCCCGAGCCCAACAGTGGGACGTGTATGGACTGAGATGATGATACCATATTTAACCTATACCTATATTGAACACCAAAGCTCTTGACCGCGTCTTTTTCAGAATTACTTAACAACGCGTCTTTTTAACCTCCGATGGCAAAAGAAGGGTGTTATAAGTTTGACGTCGATGTCTGTCTGTGTGTGACTGTGGCATCGTAGCTCTCAAACGGATGGATGGATTTCGATGCGATTTTTTCATTTTCCTGGCGGTGGTTCTTAGCTATGTTTGGTTAATATCGGTCCACCAGTGTATGAGTACAAATTTCTTTTCCCAAATTATGTAATGGCATATGATTACTCAATTACGTGCTTCACGCATGTCAATATGCTTAATTGTTAAATGACAATTGATAACTTCAACATGATGCTGCAACCAGAATGGTCTCCAGAGTACCCAACTCTTCGAAAACTCACAACAGACATGTCGTATTTCCATAGATTAGTTTCAAGGACTAGGTACCTTGCATGATGTTGCATTACGGTCACGTTGATCTAGTACCATCACTGCATGGTCTACAAAGAACCCAACTCCTCAAAAACTTGCAGCAGTCATATCGTGTTTGGTTTCAATATATTAGTTTTAATAACTAAATTTCTTGCATATTATGATTGACATCGATGTCTGATTGTGTGTGCGCGTGTGTGTCCAACTATGGCATCATAGCTCTCAAACGGATAGATCGAATTCGATGCGGTTTTTTCTTTTGAAAGCCGGTTTCCTTACGGTGGTTCTTAAGTTTGGTTAATATCTTTTCAGCAGTGTTATGGACGCCATACACGTTAGGTTTTGCATGATGGTTTTGCCTGTGCATGCATAACCGACAGGCAAGCCCTATAGTGTGTATGGGATTAAACTGTACAGTTATCGATGCATGCACATGCAACCGAGCGAATATGAAAATTGATATTTTATGCCGCTCGGTTATGCTCGCGCGCGAGCTTAACCTAGCGTGTATGGCGTCCGACGAGCTTGCCTGCCCAGTTTTCATACATTAGTAAATAATTGTTGTAATCTGTTGGTGTAAATCTCAATTCATTTATCAAATTTACGTGGAGAATTGCTTTCTTTTCCACCACCAGCGTTTAGAGCATTCAGTGTCATCTCTTTTTCTTGTTCTGTTCTGCAGAACAAATGTTAAGCCAAATACAGCTATTACATCGTCGTCATTCATTGTAGTTTGTTATTGGTGTCCTACAACATCGTCATGTACTACGTAGACGTAGCTCCACTAAGAGAGGTAGACGTCCTACACAAGCCGTCATGTAGCTCAACTGAGAGTTAATGGCAAAACTGTGCATGCAAACTCTAACGTGTATGTGCAATAAGAAACTCGGTTATGCCTGTCGGTTATGCATGCACAGGCAAAACCATCATGCAAAACCTAACGTGTATGGCGTCCATTAGAGTATCAGCTCTTTGTCAAAGTAATGTCATGGCGTATGATTACTCGATTAGACGCTTCACGTGTGCCAATACAGTCGTTAAAAGAAAATTAATGAATAATGCTTGCTAAAGAGAACGTGATACTTTTTTGTATTGTTTTAGTATGTGTCAGGGGTTATTCAAAATTTTCAATTTTACTTATAAATTATTCGGACTTAGTTGACGTATATCATCTTAGCTTAATGTGATTTACAAATATCTATTGTAAATTTTCTTGTTTTTAGTGGTAATCAAGATTTGCTTTTAATGGCTCGGGGGTTAGCTCGGCTTACCTCCTGACGAATAGAGATTACCCCAACATACACACAAGTTTCTCTCTACAAACAATTCAAGACAAAGTAGAATGTTAAAATTATTATATTCTTAACTATCACGATTAAGAATACAACATGTTTCCATTCCTGATGTTAATGCGAGTATTACACATTGTAAATAAATCTATTCTATTATGGTCACGGGTGAACAGTGATCTCTGTACTGTTCGAAACGTCGGTCAATCAAAAATCAAATACAAACGCGATAGAATCCGTAAAATAGTTTTATAATTTTACCATCTCTTTTCTCTGGCAATCGTAAAAACTGACTAAAGGATCTCTTGGAGAATGTGCAGCATTATACTTCGGTAACAGCATTTGCAGTCGCCAACTCATCTGCCAAGCCTTTTTTGAGAGATTAGTGACCAACAATGGACGTCAATGGTTTAATTATTGGTAGTAGTTTAAGGTAAAATGTAAAAAAGGCAATATGGAAGTGACCCCGCGGGGTTTATACATAATAAAGGATTTGAATTTATAAGATAGAGAACTTACTTATACTACGCAATGAATTTTTCAAGATTTTTTACACCTTTCCCCAACTGAGACATCTCTTCATCCTTTCAACTCATATACGTCCCACTGCTTCCTCGAGCCTCCTCCTGGATGGGAGAGTGAAATTTACCTACCACGCTGGCCAGAAGGGTTGGTATAGGGTTTCATTTCGAGGTTTCCTTTTCTTGCATAGATATTATATTCATATTATATCTCTTAGTCGTCTTTTACGACACCCTCGGACAAGATAGGGAGTGTTGAATATTCTTACTCCGTCACCAAATGGACTATCTCGTAGTATTTAGAAGCAATTGTGACCAAACTTGCGTAGATATATTACTTATAGATTTATCCTTATGTTAAAAATTCAAAAATCAAACGAAAAAAATTTCTTCATATTATTTTATTGTTATCGCAATACAAAAGAGACTATTATGCAAATTAACTAACATTATTGTAACATTTATCTCACATACGTCGCAATAGTCATTCATGTACATACCCATACATCAATATACATATGACATCATTAGTGGCGTAGCGTGCCCTGTATCATAATTATTTGGGGCCAAACTGAAGGCAAAGATTTCTCAGAATAGGAACAGAAATACTTGCATGAAACTGATTATAAGTTATCACATCCTCTTAGAAATAGAGTTAAAAAAAGATCATTGCGGGCATCCCGTACGAGATTAAATGACATTGTGGATAACATTTTACTAATTTTTGCACATTGGGGACCAATGTAGTCCGGGATGTAGTCCGGGAGCCCCGTGTCATTAATATGGCTACTAGCTACGCCCTTGGACATCATCCAAAACAATATTATTTTAAGTTATAATATAAAATTAAGATACACCAAGACGACGTTTGTAAGCGCATAGAGACTCGACAATGAATTTCTAAATCGTAATGTGCTCTGTAGGTTTCGGTAACTGTGTCAAAATTGATAAACATTATTCATAAATCACTAATGTAACGCAATGAAATTGAAGACGAGCCTTCCTTTTCATTATTTTCTTAATCTTAGAAATTGAGAGTATTCAATGGGCCTACCACCAACTAACAAGAATATTTAATATTGTAATAACAATAACATTGTTAATGAGAGAACGTAATAAAAGCATAATTGAATATACTTTATATCTCTGTCTCGTTCTGTAAAAAATGAACGATAATAAGTACTAAAACTGCATAACCGTTTCGATAATAAAATACTTTTACAGTTAATTAACTTATTTTGGTTACGCCATGTTTTGCAATATAAACGTGAAATAAGATTGCCTTTTGACAGTGGTAGTCCTTCTGAATATGTTGTTTCTTAAATGTTCTTCTTTATAAATACAGGAAATAAAAATCAATACTTCCTCGAAAGCATAAATATTATAAAAAAACAGATACTTTTAAGCAAGCATGCTCGAAGGTACACGTACCTAAGTGCAAAAATCAATGTCATAATTAGGCTAGTAATTTAAAAATATATGCTACCATTTTGTTACACCCGAAGATAGTATGTATATCAACACCTATCAAATAGCACAATTTATAGTTCTATGTCTCTATTCAAATCATAAATAAGTTTTAAACTGTGATGATTATAATAGCTTACAATAACTCTGATAATAAAACATAACACGTAACACTTACACTAAAACGAATCAAATTGTTAAACTTTGTTGAAAAATGCAAATAAAACAGAGATCAACACATACGTATAATTTTATAACAATTTCATTTGCCACATGCGTCTTCACACACATACCTAAATGTCTATTAACATTATTAAAATATACTGAAAGGCACCAAAATATTTTGATACGTTATTTATTAGATAGAATCCTTTGAAATTTAATTACATTAGCTTAGACCATTATGTATTCTTAAGATATTAGGTAACTAATGGGATAGTAATTCCCTATTTCCCGCGCTCTCTTCAAAAGACAATATTTTTAATTGCTGTATTAATTTCTTAGCTATTACTGGTTAAATAATTAAAAATGATAAACAAATATAAATATTTGATATGTATAACTACTAACAGGTATTTTAGATACTCAATTCACCTATTGTGAAATATTAAGGTCTACTTAAAGAAGCCTAATAAATTAGATCGGTGGTTCCCTTGGACTCGGACCCATCTAACAGAAACTGTCAAATTCAGGACCCACGTCTTGGCCGTCTTAAAAAAGGAGCCTAAAATATTGGTAAAGCTGAGATTCCCTTGTCAGAGGGAACAAAATATTCGCCAGCGCGAAGCCTGCAACGTGGACCGACTGCGGCTTTGTTTTAAAATACCTTTTTTTTATTTCAAGTCTGGTCAGCTTATGTTTTTCGAGGCTCTCTTAATATACATACTTAGGGAACTCCAGAATTAGATAATACTTGTGGTTCAGTAAGTATTCCTCGTTTCAAATTAAAATCAATGTCAGCCTAATTAATTTTATATTCACTATATATACTTATGTGTTAAATATACGGGTACATTTATTTTAGCACAAACCTTCATTTGGAACGGAGTATTCAATTGTTAACAATACATATTTAATTGAATACTTATTATTATTCAAAATCTAAGCTTTATAAAGCATCTTTGGGTGTATTTTATAGTACCGTTTTTTTTATATTTCTAGACGTTAAGAGTAACGGATATGAAACTTAAGTTTATGTAAATAGAGCTAAAAATTTATGCAAAATGTTGCCGCATTTTAAATGCATTCTTATATTTGTACAAGCTTGAAATGTAATTATCATTATAAAAAAGCCTTTCGACCTGGGTTTAAGAAAATATCTTCAATTTTTTTGCATGGCAACTTCGTTTGCATAATTGCTATTAATATATAATTTTTTAAACATCTCGAGGGAGCCTACCACCACTTACGACTAAATAATAATGTCTGAAATAAGTTTTGTTAAAACCTTAAAACAATATTACTTAGTTTCGTACCATAACCTCTAAAAATGTATTATTGTATATAGTAATATCATAGAACGAACCATGCCATATTGATTCTTTATGAGTGAACGAGATAAAACTATATTTTAAAATGCATTTATATCTTTGTCTCCTTCCCTAAAGAAAGAACAATTGCAAGTGGCAAAATAATTTAGCCAGTGCGTATTATCTATTCCGTGTGGTGACGAAGTAAGAATACAATTCACCACTGCCGCCTACCCTGCCCAAAGGACAACTAGAAGATATAATATACAGATAATATCTATGCAATAGAAAGAAAAAATAAAACCCTATATCAACCCGTCTGGTTAGCATGATATGTCAATTTTCCTCCCATTGTGGAGTAGGCTCAAGCGCAGCACTGGACACGTATGTGAGCTGACATGATTATGTAAAAGCAATTTTGAAATTATTTATTCCCAAACAGGTCGATTTATTGCACCCCAAATTTCATTCTATATAGCTGTGATGATTCAAGTTATTCTCGTGTTAATTGATTGTAATGAAAAATCAATGGCTTTCCGTTGTGGTCCATCAGATATGAGTCCGATACTCTTATGAGAAATATATATAAATATAGAAATATTATATAAGAAATAATAATATTTTAGAAATGGCATGGCTCTTTTCATGACATAGGCCAACACAATTTTTATATGTTTTCATGAAAAATGTCACCTAATTTATATATTTTTTGTTTGCCCTTCAGACATTACGAAATCACCATTATTATGTAAGTATAAAAATCTATTTACTACTATCTTAAAGCCCTCGTAGCAAAAATTATTTTTATCACAATATTAAAGTGATTTTTCGAGGCCCATAATTAGAAACTTTAATGTCATATAATGCACGCATGTAACGAGGCACTAATTATTATTATAAATATATCCTATCTAAAATTCCAATTAAATTAATCTCAGTAAATACTGCAAGCTGAATTTATTTTATATTTCTTTTACAGAAAAAAATCTCTTACATCCGTATTCACTGGCAACACTAAAAATTTTAGTTACATTAATGATTGACTGATTTTAGTTGTCTTTCAACGTGTAAAACTGATGCTTAAACCTTAGGAGTTATGTAAAAATTAGGTGTCGTTAATGAAAACAGTCATTACTCTCATAGACAATAATAAACACGATAATTTGGTACTAATCTCATACTATAATATGCACGAACTAAAATGAAATTTATAAAGTTGTATTTTTAATTGTAAATGAAAGCCCTGGTTTTTGTAGTCAATATATGCTTTGTATGTTTCCTTACAAAAACTATTTGATGATATTTTATGATTTCAACTAATGATAAGATATATTTTAAGTCAAAAGTTATTTTGCGAGCGAAAAATGATCGCCATGCTTAGAATTTGGACACCTGTTGGCAATTTGTTCCAATCGTCTTACCAATTAGACTAGCGTGGGCTTACGCATGACACCCAAATTACCGCACGTATTGTCGTTTTTCAGGAGTGTTCCACACACCATCTATCGGCAAACATTTACACATTTTTCACATTGTTCCAGATGGCAATCATTTTTGGCGGGAAAAGAGGCTTAAAAATAGCCTAGCATGCTAATCTCGGTAATTTACATGTTTTATGTCATTTACCTTAAATACAATTTTCTTATCAGCCAGTATTATAAATATAGTAAAAAGAAAGAAGATGCTATTTTTTTGTATACAAGTAATGGACTAGGAGGTATATATAAATAATTGTTAAAAAAACAAATAATACTTTAAATTTGATACATTTATGTTTTAGCCGTTGAATTAATCATTAATTATATGAGAGTATTTTAGATTAAGGAGCATCGCTAAATAACATCAATTTTGTAAAAAAATGTCCGATAAATTATTTTTATAATCCCTCCGCATGGTCCCTGAAAAATATTTAACTAATTAAACCTTATTTTTTGAATTTCACACCATCACATATTTCGAATAAATAAATTTGGTTAGTATAATACTTTTACAAAGTTTCGAAAATGGTCATTTAAATTTCCTTACCTAACATATATATATATATTTACTAAGAATAAAATTTTAATAAAAGGAACGTATCAGACTCGGCAACCACAAGGAACAAATATTCGTTAATTATAGAGTATTTGACTGTTTTTTCTAAAACTTTCAGAAAATGTCATATGCCAAATAATTTAAATTCAAATTACTAAAACCTCAGCACAGTGCTACAATGTAAGTACGTCTCAGTAGCGAGGCATGCCTTGGAGGGGCCCTGTATCAAAATTAGTTAGGAGCCCAAATGAAGGGTAAAGATTTCTCACAATAGAAACAAAGATAAATATTTATTGATTATAAGTTATCACCTCCTCCTAGAGCTTGAGCTAGCTAATTAAGGAATACCCCCATTTAAGTGAATTACTTAAACGGGAGCATCCCACAATAACCGATATAGGATATTGCCAACTTTTGGGCCAACGCTTAACTCAGGAAAAAAAGAGATTGCTTTTATTGATTTTTGTCATTTCTGAAGAGATAACTCTATAGGTACGTATAACAGTTTTTTTGTTGGAAAGCATGAGATTAAGTGACATTGTGGATAATATTTTACAAAGTTTTGCTTACACAGATAAGGGTCCCTGTAGTTCGGGGACCCCGTATCATTGTTACCCCTGATACGGTGGTAGCTACGCCCCTGGTAAATATATAAAAAATCTAAAAAATATACAAAAAAGTCTAATTAATTTATATCCTAAGTGTTGCATCGCATATTGCGACATATTTACGTTTCGGCTCACATAAGCTATAGTGTATTTCTTTCTACTTAATGTTTTATTTAAAAAAAAAATATTGCGTATTTTATTTAAAATTGCTTGCCTTGCATTTTAGTTAAAAAGAATTAAAAATTCCGAAATGATACCTAAAATGGCTTGAAAATTATTAGAATTAATTTTATAATAAAACTAGTCAAATACCCTATAGCAGTAATAGCGCCATATTACTCATAAAACGTTATCATAAATTGTATACAATATATATTTTATTATATTAATTAAGATACAGTTGCAGTGCTTTTTAAGCACCATTAACAATCAATATGTGAAATAAATTAAGATCACTAGAAGTGGCACCATCATTAAACCGTCACTACGTTGTTAGCAGTAACCCATCCCTATTCATTCGGTACGTTTTTGCGACTCAATTTTAGAGTAAACTCAAAAACTATAAAATTATATCGTAACTTTGTGTGAATCGTTTCCTAATGCAAATAATTACAAAAAATAGTAGTATATATAATATTAAATTTAAAAAAATCACAATAATTATCAAGAGCGCGATTACAACAGGCACTTAAAATGTAACTCAACTCATAAGTTTTTTTTTGTTCATAAGAAAATAAATGCTTGGTAACACGAAATAAACTAAAATATAAAAGCCAACTTAACCTAAACACAACATTTCTCTTATCTGTTTAACAAAATGAGAATATAAATAAATTTGATCTTAAGTGGAAATATGGCTTAGATATTCGAGTATCTTCCATAAAACTGTCGATATTTCATTTCTTGTGAGTTTTGAACATATTAAACTGTGTTTCTCTTTAATAATGTCACATAAAAAGTCTTTATAGTGTACTTTTAAATAACATTAGGTATAATGATACGTGGTTAGGTATAATTTCCGTGTGGTGACGGAGTAGGAATACAATTCACCACTCCCTATCTTGACCATGGATGTCGTAAAAGACGACTAAGGGATACAATATAAGCACATAAAATCTGGACAAGAGAAGGAAAACTCGAAATAAAACCCTATACCAACATGGTATAGTAGGTCAAATGCCCTCCCGTTGTGGAGGAGGCCCGAGCCCAACAGCGGAACGTATGTGGGCTGCGATGATGATAATGATACGACGGACGGAGTAAGAATATAATTCTCCACTCCCTTTTTGTCGTGTAAAAGACGACTATGGGATATAATATGCATATAACATCTATGCAAGCGAAGGAATACTCGAAATAAAACGAATACAACTTAACTGATCAGCGTGGTATAGTAGGTCAATTTTCTCTCGAAACAGTGGGACGTATATGGGTCAAAATGAAATTTAAAGTTCGATAAGGATATTTGTATGCTAGCCTAAGTTAGCATATTAACTTGTCTGTCTTCGCCATAGTATAAATGGTAGTTACCGCCACATATACTCTTTCTCAAAGCACACGTGAAATTAGATTACAAAATACATTGCATATATTTTACGAACGATTGATTGCCATACTTCAAGCCTCATCGGAATTGGAACATTCTAGATCAACAAGAATGACGTCACTTTATGACAAAATCAAAAGGACAGCAATTGCTCAATGGTATATTTAAAATTTTGACCCGAACGAAATACTATAGAGTACATATTATTATATCATATACGTCCTACTATTGAATTCGAGCCTCCTTCACAATGGGAAGGAAAATTACCTATTATACCATGCTGGTTAGACATGTTGGTATAGCCGTAGGGACACGATATCGAACAGAAAGTATCGATACTGTACTCATGAGTAGTATCGAAGAAAAAATGTTTGTGAATATTTCGAGCCACGTTTTAGAAAGTTCATTACGTTTGAACTAGATGGCGTTACCATAAAAACGAGTCGCAAGTTAAGTTTAACATAAATCATTTCTACAATTTATTCGATACGATACCTGGCATAAAGTACTCATTGAGTAAAAGTATCGAATCCAAAGTATCGAGTACAAAAGTATCGGCATCGAAAGAAAAGTACTCGATACCTAAAAGTATCGATACTTTTTTCGTGTGCCTATCGTGTCCCTGGGTATAGAGTCTTATTTAAAAATTTCCTTTTTTAGCACAGATGTTATATGCATATTTTACTTTTGTAGTGTTTTACTACAACTACGGGCCAGATAGGGGGTAGTGAATTGTATTCTTACTCCGTCACCACACGGATATACAGAGTACTGCTGCTACTAAACATCGCGACAAACACAGTTTATTATGTTTTACAAAGTTATTAATTGTACCTACACAAAAAATTTTCACCAAATGCATCTTATAGAGATATATCGTAAAGAAATAATATTAATCTCTTAATGCTATCTTAAAATTAATTAAATCAAAAATGGAATAAAATAGGTCAATTCTTGTTCATAACTAAACTGAGTTTCTAATTCTAATATTTCGAATTGTCACAGGTTTTTTTTTTTGGAAATAATAAAAGAGTTGTGATTAATAAAATGTATAAATAATGAACACCTTAGGGTTATGCAAACGTAAATAGAATTTTAAATTAAAAAAGTATTAGGCTTGGACCCATACTATGTGACCTGTTTTAGTGGGCTCTTTAAAATATTACGTTTGAACAAAATTGGGTCTAATTTTGTATTATGGTTGAACACCAAATGTCCTCTATTTGGGGAAATTGAATATTGTAAAAAATGGGTTACATAGTATGGGTGCGTTACCTTATATATGCCGTTGTGCAAATCAGCAAAACATTATTAATTATTTGATACCGATCTCTTCAAAATCACGTTGAATACTATTTTTTACTTATACATAGAAATTGAAATGTGTGAATTATCCGGTTATGCACAACGACGATATGCAAAAGATATAAACATATTTACGAAGTCATCACATAAATAAGGCTGGAATTCCATTAAACCGGAGTTATAATACGCCTATAAATATCAAACAATCATTAAAATAAAAGATTAAAGTATACATCCTTTATTTTAAATCTTCATCTAATCGATACTTAAAGGTTCAGTTCAAAATAATTTGAACAAAAAAAAACCCGACTTCGAATTGGACCAAATTAAAATGGAACACGAGAAGCACCAACTTTCAAACAAAAAAAGAATAATTAAAACCCAGTCGAAAGTGCCGAGGTTAAAACCTCCTCCTTTTTTGAAGTCCGTTAATAAGCGGCATTTCTAAGTACTTTTTAAAATTTGAATATATCAAATTATTATACATAATCTTATAGATGTAAAGCATATATTAATTTTTTAATTATATTTTCCATGGCTACTAGTTTTAATCGAATCATCTCCGATTCAATAGAATAACAGTCTGCATACATCAGTAACAAGCACACCACAAGATATTAACGACTTACAGAATCTTAACTACTTATCTAATAATATGTAACATTAATCACTGCATATTTAAATATTAATAATATTAAAATAGTACAACCCTTCACGTATAACTCCGATACAAGAATTACTCGAATTCAATATTTTCATAACGTACTATGTGCAACATTGAAAGGCTCGGAAATATATTTATTTGCCAACTGGTTTGGCGCTAAGTAATAGTTTAATCAGTATAAAAAATAAATATTTGAAAATAATTTTCTTTATTAATGAAAGTAAAACGTCCAAGTTTAATAACTTTGTGCACGTGCAATTTGATTTATAAACTTTAAAACAAAACCTATCCGCTATCAGTAATCGTAATTGTTTTTCATGTGTATTTAAATTTTGAAAATAATTAATACATATAAACATAATAACCGTAAAATTAAAAATACTAGTACCACTAAGACATATGTTATTTTAGCCATCTCCTAGGTAATCATTCATTCATTAAAGGTGAACAGTTCATTAATTTATTCATTCATTAACGTTTCCTTGCCCCTGAAGATATTTTGAAAAATAATCTGGAAGATATTTGCCCATTATTTTTATTAAAAGCTGTTAAAGCTATTAAAAATTTAAAAATCTCTACTTAATAATCTCTACAATCCAAACCGGTACCGAAATATAAATAAGACTAGACGTAATCAACTAAACTGCCGGTTCATACACGACTTTGATCGGTATTATAGAGCGATTGTTATCACCAAAACAATAATTAGTATTCATTCATTATCATTCAGAAACCGCATGTAGCTGGTAATATGAAATATTTATTTTCCAATTATGTAAAACAACAGCACTGTCTCTTTTATCATTTTTGCTTTTGAGAACTATTCAGGCAGCTATATATACGCTAGAAACCGACAAAAATATCTCGTTAATAACCGGTATAATTAAATACGATTCCGAAATCAAAGTAATATTTATTGTAATGAAGTTAAAGTATAGGATTGTACCCGAAATTGAACAACGTCCTAAATCAATCCTTGTAATCAAAATAAAAATTAAACTATCACTAGGAACAGCTTGTGGAAATAAAGCTTTATGGTGTTCTCAATAGAGCTTATAATTACGTTAAATTGAAATATTAACGAGTTACTTTATCTGTAGGCTGTACATATTTATTGGTGCTCTATATTTGATAACTTTGTATGAAAGCACGAAGCCAATTTTTTCAAATAACTTCTAGTTCTTTAAATCACGTCACCCTTTTTACTGTTCTCTGCATGTACTGTAAATGTTCACAAATTAGGTGGTAATTAATCATATTTTTTCGTGTGGTGACGGAGTAAGAATACAATTCAACATCCCCTCTCTTACCTGACGTACGTAAGACTAAGGGATATGATAAGTTGATAACATCGATACAATACTTCGAAAACATAGAAGGCAACCCTCAAATCGAAATACAATATTTATAAACATTGAGGTATTTGAAATTATTATATATTTTTTTCTTTTTTTTATTGCCAACGGTGGCAAACGAGCAAACAGTACACCTGATGGTAAGTGTTGCTGCCGCTCATGGACCTTTACAAGGCCGCTGCCTACCGCGAAAAAGTGAAGGGAATGTGAATGTGTGAATTGAGGCTCGGTGATACCAAGGGCACCACCAAAACCCACCACATGCAAACACCCTCAGAAAGTTGGGCTTCCGGCTCTCTCGCTCACCGAACGAAACGCAGTAACTAATTGCTACTACTCAGACGTCGATTTTCTGCGAGAGAGTGGTGCTACCCCAGACGGACCGGCCCGCGGCTGTAGACAGATAACTGTCGACAGTGTGGTCCTACCACTCCAATTTTTTCTGTTATAAATTGTCGATTTCCGCAATAGGCAACTTGGCGCTTGGCTTTTGGAAACGAAATTAACTCGAAAGAAAATTCCTACGTAAATTCTTGGAACGTATAAAGAGATAATCTGTGGTATATTTCAGCACATTATGGTATTTTAATATTTTATTATTATACATTAACTTTAAATATAATGTGCAATAAAAAAACAATCATATTATACATTGTTTCAGTGTTCATTATATTATAGTGAAATCCTACTTCATGCTCACTAGATAGCACCAAAATTTTAAAGTCGCTAAGCAATGCTATTACGTTAAACTAGTTATCAATAATTGTGATATGTACATACAAGTTTAAGTACCTATTCCTTGATGTATATTTAACGTTTTAAAATGCGGTTATTTGATAACAATATATAAATTATTAGGGATGTTACGGAGATCCGTAATCGTAACCGAAACTATCGCATAAATATATTTGAAACCGTAACCCAAAACGATATAAGTTTCGAATAATTTCGGGGTTAGTTTAAGACACGTTACGACATAATTTTTTTTATCGATAACCTAAATATAATGTTCGACGGAGGGGAATAATACAATAATCACCACACTTAGCATTTGCCTTTAACAATTTTCAAAAAATCCATCCATTGAAACACTCGGAAACTCTCGGATAATTTCGTAACCATATCTGAAACCGGAATAATGTTATTCTAAAATCCGTATCGATATCCAATAGGTCATAATCGCAACATCCCTAATAATCATGGAAATTTAAATTACAGTTAGTTTGAGAGCATATAATATATATGAAATAATTTGAGATAGGTATATCTTTTACTAGTATCAGCCGTGCTAAGCCCGACCTCTATTAGACGAATATTTCTTAAAATATCAGATATATCTTGACTTAATTAAGCCAATTATTATTAACCACAATAGATTTGCAAAAGTGACTTGTTGTAAATATTATAGTTACTTAAACTTAGCTGAATGTGATATTTGTGCATTTGTGTAGTCACCAAAAGGCTTTCGAAGGCTCAGGTGAGTCGGTCGGATGGCCCGACCCTATATCTCTCTGAAAATTAAAAAAAAAAAGAATAATAAGTATGCTTGCAAATTTAAAATATCAAAGACGCCATTTTATGTTAAACTTATGTACCAGATACCGAAGATTTATAAAAGAAAATGTTGAATAAAACCTTTATCCTTGGTTGAAGCTAAGCTTCTTTAATTTTTATTATTCGATTGGTAATAATATTTAACATATTTACATACATTGTATACTTCGTGGAATCTAATTGGCTGTTTTCCCGAAACGTACATACTCAGTTAATGATATAGAACCATACTATAGCATTAATACAATAAAATTTAAAAAAAATCTTGTCCTTTGCAATCCCGGACGTTTCCTTAAAATATAAATTTTGCATAACTGTAACATGTGGTTAAGGGCATCGACCGTAGGTACGGTAGCATGCTAATTGACCTATTAAAACATAGACCAAGGTCGCGCTACTCGGGCGCATCACAAAAGAAGAAAGGGGTGCGGGACGCGGGCGGGTGAGATGCGACACCGAGCTCCGAGGTGTTATGCTTAAAATTATTTTGTTTTTACCTATTATTGCGATTTAATACGGATACTGTCGTAGGCATGTTGGGAACCGTTGCATGTCAGACCAACTTAAGAATGTCTAATTAACAGACGTTTCTTCTAAATGTATTATGTTTTAGTTATGTGGGGATATTAAGAATGTTTAATTGAGTACATACGTTTCAGGAAAACAGCCAATTAGATTCAACTGTGTATATAAACATGGTATACTTAGAATAATTACACATAGAAGAACCTTCAACAGTGCTATAGCCATACGGCACGCTGGTATCTACTGGAAATCTTGGTAAAAACCGAACATCGATGTTCGGCTATCTTGCCTGTGGGTATCGTAAAACATGACTAAGGAGTATGATATGCCAAAAACAAGAGAAGGAAAGGCAAGCGAGAGGCAAGAGGCAAGCAAGAAAAGGCAAACTCGAAATAAAATCCTATACCAACATGTCTGACCAGCATGGTATAAGTAAGGCCATTTTCCCTCCTACTGTGGAGGAGGCTCGAGCCCAATAGTGGGACGTATATGCGCTGATATGATGATGATGAATGATGAAATCATGTTTATAAAGTGCCCTAAAATACAAAGATTAATTTCTTAATGCAGTGTTGTCTTTAAAAAAATACCATTAACTTACTTTTTATGGTTTATATGTTTGGGCGTGCTGTGATTGGACTGATGCGAGCTGTCGCTTATTTCTGAACTAGAACTTCTTATATCGCCCTCCATCTAGTTAAGAGAAAATTAAAATAGGTATTACTTATAAAGTAATATACATATATACCAAAAACGATAAAATCTGCAAAATTTTTTAGATATATTCATGAACTTTTGAAAGATTATATGTTTGTAATACCAGCCACAATACAACGATTAATTCTTTAGTGCGTGGTGCAGTCTTGAAACAAATATGTATATATGAATTTAGCATGATAGGTAATACGTACCCGGGAGAGACAACGTTTGCACTCAATATTATTTCGAAAATGTTGCCGATTTAGTTGTTATCGTAAGATATAACGGATTTTGGGCACTTGTATAAAAAACCTCTGCAAATTATGTTATTCTGACTTACAATTAAATAATGCTATGGTTACGAAGTAAGAACACAATTCATCATCCTTTATCATGGTCGTGGATATCGTAAAAGACTACTAAACGATATATTGAGCCAAAAATATTCTGCAAGAGAAGGAGAACTCGAAATAAAATCCTATACTAACCCGTTTGACTAACGTGGTATAGTACTCTTTCAATATGGAGGAGGCCGGAGCGCAGCTGTGGGACTTACATATATGAGCTATGAAGATCATTTGTCAGCCCTCTCGACTCTTTGAGCAATCACACCTACTGCCCTGAACATTGATTCTACCGAGCACGGTCTATTTTTCACATATATGAATATGTTTTAATTAGGGTTCAATTTCATTCCAACATATGTCAGTGTTGGAAAACACAGGTCTACGACCAGTGTGTATTATCAGTGATGAATTACGGAACGGAAAGGTGGTCCCAAATGTAGGCCTCATAACCAAGCTCAAAGTCGCTCAGCGTGCTACGGAGCGGGTTATGATCGGGATTTCTCTGCGAGATAGAATCCGAAATACGGAATTCCGTAGAAGAATGGGTATAATCGACATAGCACGAAGAATAAGCACGCTGAAGTGGCAAAAGGCTGGTCACATCCCTAGGCGAAGAGATAACCGCTGAGGAAGAACGTTTCTCGAGTGGCGACCACGTATTGGACGACGCAGTGTAGGACACTCTCCACTTGATGGCCCAAGGACCTGATGAATGTTACTGGGCGTCATTAACATTCATCAGGTTACTGGGCGTCGACAGCGATAGACTGAATGCTGATAATGAAACTAAAGGTTTATTATTTCGTTATCCGACCTGCCGGATATTATTCGGCGTACATATGCAGAATAACAGTTTGTGCAATCCATAAATGTTGATCTAAAAATATTGGCGTATATTTTGTATTTAAAAATAGTCTTACCCTTCCGGCACTGATAGTTTTGCATACCACTTGAAGTATGAGCCACGTCCACACTAAATGCAGTCCCAGTAACAAACACAGCAACGAGTTGAATATATAGTAGGCAGGGAACATCGGTAACAACATTGGAGCTCGGATCGACGTACTGGAAATAGAAAAGTTATAACGCAATTAATTTTATATCCTACTGAAACATTTTTTTCTTTGGCAGGATGAGCTAGACACACTCCGCCCCTTTCATCTGCGTTCTCTGCGTTTTCCCTTCCCATCGCCATTGGGCCGACCACAGGTACCAATTTCTTGACATCCGTGGCCGGATTGAAATACTTAAGACAAGTAGTTTCAATTAGAAAATGGAAAAAAAATTACGGTCCCGATAGGACTACTTCTTATGTTGATCAATTCTCAGATATATTGCGTTTATCATTCATTTCTATATACAAAATTAAAACCTTTGAAAAGCGTATTGCGTATTGATTTGTTAAATCTTTATGCTCGTTCCAAGACGATTAAAATCATGTCTTAAGATCCAAACCTCACAGTAGCACATACACAGCATAACAAATTATAATCGAAAAATAATATAGATAGATAATTAAAATGAAGTAAAATTTTATTAGGTGCTTACCTCCAAATAATATAGAACGGATATATCCCAAGTCTTGATATAATCCATAAAATAGTGAATAAAGTAAACACTACATCACAGAAACGTTGGTAATTTGCGTACTTGGCTGCTTTGGCTCCATCTAGTAATATATCAGCACAGTCATGTAACAGTAATACAAGTGTACCAATCCTGTGCAGATTGCACACCCAACTGAATGAGAGCAGCGCGATTGTGGCGATGTGGTGAATGAACATCTGCCAGAAGTCCTTACGTCGCACATCCGTGAACTGAGACATGGTTAACGCCCAGTAGAACGCTGCTGAAATCATGTAGTACCACCAAATATCGCTGCTAAGACCCTGAAATATATAAATATTGCATCACAACATATTTCTAGCTCACCCCTGCAACTTGATCTGGGTCATGAGACGGTTAGAGAGAGTGCGTCACAGGCATCTATGATGCACCGTGCATAGAAAGAAAATATGTATATATACTATAAAGTTTCACGTTTCTAAGTTCTATGGTTCCCGAGATTTCATGATAAGTAACTATATAGATTGGAATCCTTCGATTAACATCGAATTTTTTTACTTTTTAGCAAACCTATTTAAAATTTTTTTACATACAAACCTTCTCCTGACAATTCTGAAGAAAACAAAAAAAAATTAGCCCAATCGGTCCAGCCGTTTTCAAATGACATTTTACATGGCATTTTATTTTTATCAAAAACGGGAGTGGGTGTGCAGGGGTGCGTGGGAGTGAGTGAGTGAGTGAGTGAGTGAGTGAGTGAGTGAGTGAGTGAGTGAGTGAGTGAGTGAGTGAGTGAGTGAGTGAGTGAGTGAGTGAGTGAGTGAGTGAGTGAGTGAGTGAGTGAGTGAGTGAGTGAGTGAGTGAGTGATGAGTGAGTGATGAGTGAGTGATGAGTGAGTGATGAGTGAGTGATGAGTGAGTGATGAGTGAGTGATGAGTGAGTGATGAGTGAGTGAGTGATGAGTGAGTGAGTGAGTGAGTGAGTGAGTGAGTGAGTGAGTGAGTGAGTGAGTGAGTGTGAGTGAGTGAGTGAGTGTGTGTGAGTGAGTGAGTGTGAGTGAGTGAGTGAGTGAGTGAGTGAGTGAGTGGGTCTGTGAGTGAGTGAGTTACGTGGGAGTGTGTGAGTAGATTCTTAGCTGAATGTAAAAGAACATAATACATTTAATACACTCTGTTGAAATGCATGAAAACAAAAGAATCAAAATAAAATGATTGTCTTTTGTTTTTATTAGCGGGAAAAATGTTCATAAAAGTAAAACAGCATTACAAAAAATGAAGGAACGTTGGAATTCGAAAAATTAATAGCCATAAACCATCTAGGATAAATTTCGCATCGAATGGTGGTAGTTTCATGTCGATACGATCAGTGGTTTAGGCGTGATTGAGCCTCAAACAAAGACCATTCTCATTATGTATATAGAAGTATAAAGAGTATAGATTTCTTTCCTGTAAGCGGGAAACAACCACAAACAATAAAGAGGAGGTCATGGTCACTAATTAAGGGGAGTGAAATACGAAAAGGAAGGTTGATTAATTAATTCATTGATCTTTCAAAGCTCATTTCTTTTAGTAGATATATTTTTAGACAATAAATGGCTACTTGCTTCGCATGATACAAGTATACAAATAACGTCCACATACTACACTTGGAGTATGAAAATTATACTTAATACGCTCAATTATTTGTCCCACATGACAAATATTGATGCGATTCACGTATAATTTAGAAAAAATAGTATATGTCACAAGCAATCTAATTGTATTCCAAAGCATAACTATGGGTTATCATCTTCGTCATTATCTTCATGATCATCTCAGCTCATATACACCACCCCAATGCTGGCTCGCCTCCTTCACTCTTCAGGAGGGCAATTGACCTACTATACCACGCAGCTCACACGTGTTAGCAAAGGACTTTATTCCAAGTTTTCCTACCTTAGACAGATGTTGTATCTCTTAGTCGTCTTTTACGACAATCACTGGCAATATACCACACGCAACAGACCCCGTGTCTATGGGTAATCGAGATCGAAACGAAAAAGGCACATAAATAAGTCCCATATTACTAAGATTTAAAATACCACATCACCGTGTAATCATACTTTGTCGTAAATCGTTACTCCTAAGTCCTAAAACCTTGTCCCAAAAACGATAAGCGGCATACAATCTAGCTTTGTATTGGTTTTGTAAATATGTACCATCTACTCATTGAATCTTGCATAATTGAAATTCGTCATCCATTAGAGCTATTTACACAATGCTATTTTAAACGACCCTCACTTATGAGGCGTTGGAACGATAATGGCCGACTGTAAAAGCGCAAGTGTTTGACCCAGAATGGAAACTTTATGGTTTTAAAAAGATTCTGTTTTATAATCTCATGCATTTATCTCTAATGGGCGCAGGTTTTAAAGGAGACTTAACAAATACGTATTATTTTCCGTGTGGCAACCATTGAGCACGTTCTATGGTTCTAAAATGTACTTCTATTTCTTCTTCAGTTCAAATACGTTCACATCAATATCGATCCACCATCGAACTCTACTTTGGACATAATTATACCATTAGGTGTGCATAATGCCACAATCACCGCGCTTGGCTAACGAGTGGGAAATCGCAGGTGGCTTTATAAATTTGGCAGAAGAGTGCTGTCTTCTATTTTCCTGAAAATTTTTGTTCCAGTTTTTACAACTTCCACGGAAAAGTGATGATGGGGAATATATTGCATTCCTAAGCGACACATGTAAAGTCATAATATATAATCAGTAACTAACCTGATGAGGATATCCGATATAACACTGATCAATATCCCAGAGCCACTCCTTGTCCCATAAGATGAAGAGTCCATAGGAGAAATTGTATAGATAGAAAGTAAACCTCCACATATTTTCACAAAACTTGACAAGTGTTGATGGCTTATCCTGGCTGCGACGTAGACGCCACCAACGTTCTACCTGTCGTTCCGTCATATCCAGCTGCTTCGCTAGAGCACATATCTGGAAAAACCGAATGAGAACTTGATGAAACAAATTTAAATATTTAACGAGGAGATTAAGCGTGATGAAATTTGAAGATAGTGACGGTTTTACTAAATTTAATTCGAATTATAATGAAACGACATTCTCATAAAGCATTTAACGATATAAAAACTGAAAAAGCATTGCGCTATATATTTTCTACTGAAGCAGCACCTTTTACAACCTTTAAGAATAATAAATTAATATGCATATCGAAAAAGTAATAACTTTAAACAGGCAATTATAGTACATAAGTGCTTTTCTTTTTAAATATAATCGTGATTTCTGGTATCTAAAATCGTGTTTTGTATGTCTCAAAACACAATCTATTACCTTTAAATGACCAATTCTTGTATATATGTATACATATATACATATTGTATATCTATATACATATTCAGGATTTCGGAAACGGCTCAAATGATTGTCTTGAAATTTAGTATGCAGGAGCTTTCGGGGGCGATAAATCGATCTAGTTAAGTTTCATTTATAGAAAATCTCGTTTTATCATTTTTTTTTCAAGGAATGAAAGAAATATTAGAATACTAGCAATCCGCCCTCGCTTCGCTTCGGCTGTAGTCGTTTTACCCGCGTAGTTCCCGTTCCCGTGGGAATACCGGGATAAAATATAGCCTAGTTTACGCCCTGATATTGTAGCTTTCCATTGGTGAAAGAATTTTTGAAATCGGTCTAGCCGTTTTGAAGATTACCCGGAACAAACAGACAGACAGACAGACAGACAAAAATTTTTTAATTGCTATTTTAGGCATAGGTGTCGTGCAAATAACCGTGTGAGCATGAAAAAAGCCTATTATTTTGACATTACAAACAGACACTCCAATTTTATTTATTGGTATAGATGAAGGTAAATTTAACCACTGCCATAAAGAATAAAAATTACTCAGTTGGGGTATCAGGCAGTCCCCTTAAGCCAGACAGCCCCAATCCAATTCTTCATTTTCCCTTTTTTTTATTTTGACGTTTTCATTACGTGACTCATCTTTAACCCCTCCCACTCTCTTTGTGACCATCCGTAGTATACGGATAGGACCTAATGTTGACGAAGCGCCGTCTTTTTGTAGACTGTCTCCACCTCTCCCTCACACATAACAGGTCACGTAGTATAGGTACGTCTTCTTAGGCCATTTATTTGAGGATGAGTAACAATTGAAATGACGTAAAAGTAAATTATTTGCCGAGAAGATAATTAATAAATTACTCCTATTTTATATTATCTTAAATAGAATAATCACAGAGATCAGAAAAATGTTTATCGATATGAGTCAGAAGTTCACTTTTGAGGTCAGTTAGTTTATCATAAAAACGATTAAAGATAACACTTTTAACAATTTTTAGTGATTAAATTTAATAAACTCATCATCATTATCATCATCCTGTTCTTATCTTAATTACTTGGTCGACTTCAATATCTAATCTTCTTGCACAGTAAATATTGCAAATTCATTGGCCATAGGTTTATGACCAGCCGGCTGCCTGATGTCAACCCTCCTTGGGAATGACCAGACGGCATCAGATAAAATTATTCCAGGTCGATGATAATCTTAGTCGTCTTTTATGACACCTACGAGCAATGTAAGGAATTGGGACAAATTGAGAATGATATTATTGGAATGTTATTATCCGTATGGTGACAGAGTAAGAATACAATTCACCACTCCCTATCTTGCCTATGAATGTCGTGAAAGATGTAAAATAGTGGATCAATTCCCCTTATAGAGGAGGCCTCAGCCCATCAGTGGGACATATATAGGCTGAGATGATGATGATGATTATTGATCAGACGACATCAGATCGAGTTGGCCTAGGTCGATGTAAAGCTCTTAGTCGCCTTTTCCGACACCCACGAGCAATGGTTGACAGTATTTTATATTATCTTAAATAGAATAATTACAAAGATAAGTACAATATTTATGGATACGGGTCAGAATAACACCTTTGAAGTCAATTAGCTTATAATTACACAAAAAAAAACGTTTATGACCAATGTTTTTAACCGTCGTCTTACGGACGGATTGGAGTCGCTGGAGCAGCGGAGAGACTTTGGGTCACTCTGTGTACTCTACCGACTCTTTCACGGGGAGTGCTCCGAGGAACTGTTTGACTCGACATCGTAGTAGGTTTCATCCATTTCACCTGGAAACGTTATAGTCTTCAACTGTACGTTTCCAGCGATCATTTCTCCCACGTACGTGCAAGCTCTAGAATGAACTACCTGCTGCTGTGTTTTCCGAGCGCTATGACATGTCCTTCTTTAAACGAGGTTTAAGAAGAGTATTTTCTTCACGGTTGGCAACGACCTGGCTGTGTCCCTGGTATTGCAAAAGTCCATGTGCAGCAGTATCAATTAGGTACAATAAGGCGTGCTGCTTGCTCGTTTGCCACCGTTTGCAATAAAAAAAATACAGCAAATTGCCCGCATATCATATTATGTCGTATCAGAATCTTGTCACTGTGTAATATCAATTACGCTCAATCACGCGCCTAGTCTCATCTAGTACCCGATTCAATTTTATCGCAATGTGCTATAATGGTTTCTTTAATGAAAGACAATGTAGATAGCCTTGAATAATAAAAAATATAACTGTTTATATGTTTAAACATGACACGGACTGTATCAGCGATTACTATTTACATTCTTATATTAACTACCGGTTTGTATTTAAACCTTTGAACGTAATTTTAACCCCTTTCTAACCATCGAATTAATATGAAACTTTGCTGCACACTTATTAAGGACCGATAACAATGCAATAATTTAAATAATAAGTAGTAACAAACAATGCAATAATTTAAATAATAAGTTTAAATAATAATAAGTCTCGCTATCCTTTCAGGATTAGCGATATTTTCTTTCTGTGGCTGAGATTTTGGCGCGACGGAGATGTTGCTATGCCTATTTTCTGCATCGCGCAATTTAGTTTGGTTATACATAAAAGCAAGTACCTACCGGTCTAAGAGCCCTCGGCGGTTACCGGATTGAGAGCCCTCAGCGCTCACCATAGTCTGGGCTAAGCCGTGAAAGCCATCTGCGACTAACAGCTAGACACAAAAAGTGAGCCTTCAGCACTCTCCCTGTAGTCCGGGCAAAGCTATGAAAGAGTATACATCATCATCTATTGATATCCGCGTCTATGGACTCTGTCGGTTCCTCTGAAAACTCGACTTTAACTTAAAATATCTTAATATGTATAATCCATTCTTTTACTTCTATCCCAAGATAAAAAGCGAGTTCGTGAAGGATGTCTTCGTTTAAAGGTATAGTTAAAATAACAATAGAATACTCGCGAATAGTTTTGACTAAGGCCTCATTTACGGAGACGCGTCGCGTGTGGCGTGTGGCGTGGCGACTCGCGGCGCGTCGGACGTTTTTATTGTTTACGTAACGGCGGCGCGTGAAGCGGCACGTATCATCGCACGCGTAAACACAAACTTATAGCAATATGCGATGTTGTTTATAGAGACGCGAGGCGGGAACAGTGGCGATGCCCGCCGCTGCGCCCGCGTCGTATTCTCAAGCGTGTAGCCGAGCACGCGGCGGGCACCGCTGCGGCGCACGCGGGGTTCTCAGCAGTGTGACCATTTGTGGCAGATTTCTGCCATTTGGGCAGATTTTGCACCAAAATTTTAGTTGTGGCAGATTAAGCTAACGAATTAAAAAAAGTGGCAGAATTTGGCAGATTTCTCGAAAATCATTATTATTTTTGATACGCATATATTATTATTTCAATTTAGAATACTTATATTTTTGTATGTCTTATACATAAATATTTTTTTGCATTTAAATGATAGACAATGGGCAGGCCACTATGAACAAGCTTAGATATGACTTTATTGTGTTTAACTAAAAATATCTGGTTGACCGAGCTTCGCTCGGAATATTTTTGTCGAATTTATTTAGATATATATTAATAAAAAATAAAAAATAAATAATGAAAATTATATAAAAAACTACAAAAAGAGAATACTAATAACACCGAGATTCGAACCGACGCTGTTTAAATGTCACATAATCCAAAATTAAAACCGCCCGTCTCCCCACCTGAGCTATCGGAACTCACGACGTTGACAACGAAATTTAAATTCATATTCTTTTACAATTTAATGTCATTGTTTGTTTTGCTAAAAACACGGACAAAACAACATTTTCTATAAATAAAACCTAGCTAGATCGATTTTTTGGACCCGAAACCTCTAGTATGCCAAGTTTCAACAAAATCGTTGGAGCCGTTTCCGAGATCCTGAATATATATACAAGAATTGCTCGTTTAAAGATATAAGATCATGTTACAATTAAATTAATTTCTTTCATTGGCTATTTGTTATGAAGTCATTATTCTTAGAATTGGATGCGGTGTTGTATTTTGTTTACTATGTAATCAAAAGTTGTACTAGACATCCGTGTATAACCATGAAATACATCATAACCTCTTTCTCTTATTGACTTATAAAGAGTTGCATATTCCCCAAACTTCTCATGTTCTGCTGCTGTAAATACTGGGCCACTCACTCCTTATAATAAATAATTCACTTTTTAATATACAATTTTCTTCTAAAAAAAAAGTCGATCATATCATACTCCATTGCGACGGTGACTACGTCTGTTGTTGCACGATTACCAAATGAGACTGGCAGAAGGTTCCGCCACAGGCATCGCTTCATCGAGAATCGCCGCTGCGTGCGCCGCCGCGATAAACGCCGCGTGAGACGTGACGGTGCCATCCGCGGGCTCGGCCGTAAAAAACGCTCCATTTCAAGCAAACGCGTGTAAAATCGCTTCTCCGTAAACACACTCATCCAACGCCCTACATTTGAATTTAGTGCGGGCCGCGCAGCCCATCGCGACGCGCAACGCGCCGCGTGTGGCGTGGCGTCTCGCGGCGCGTCCGCCGTTTTTATTGTTTACGTAGCGGCGGCGCGTGAAGCGGCACGTTTCATCGCACGCATAAACACAAACTTATAGCAATATGCGATGTTGTTTATAGAGACGCGAGGCGGGAAGAGTGGCGATGCCCGCCGCTGCGCCCGCGTCGTATTCTTAAGCGTGTAGCGCAGCACGCGGCGAGCATCGCTGCGGCGCACGCGGGGTTCTCAGTTAATCCGACCCAAACTTCTCATGTTCCGCTATTATAAACACTGGGCCATTCTTTATATTAAATAACTCACTTTTTAAAATACAATTTTCTTCTAAAAAGTCTATCATATCATACTCCGTTGCGACGGTAACTACGTCTGTGTTGCACGATTAGCAAATGAGACTGGCAGAAGGTTCCACCACAGGCATCGCTTCATCGAGAATCGCCGCTGCGTGCGCCGCCGCAATAAACGCCGCGTGAGACGTGACGATGCCATCCGCGGGCTCGGCCGTAGAACACGCTCCATTTCAAGCAAACGCGTGTAAAATCGCTTCTCCGTAAACGCACTCATCCAACGCCCTACATTTGAATTTAGTGCGGGCCGCGCAGCCTATCGCGACGCGCGACGCGCCGCGTCTCCGTAAATGAGGCCTAAGTTTTACGAACAGCCGTTTGCCTGACGTCTCCTGATGTAGATAAACATATCATATTCCGTGGTTTTTTAAAACACCTACGGGTAAAATGGTGAATTAAATTCTCGCTACAGATTTACTTGAACAAAATACAAATGTTTGTAATGTGTGTATAAATGAAAAATGAATAAAACTTGTTTTGATATACATATTATTTGTTCCAATAAATGGATATCGAAAGGCGCTAGATTTTAAATCCACATAACAATCGCATGCCGTTTCCCATACATAATGCCTTTATACAACGTAGCCAAGTCACCTTCGCTGCGCGAATTTTATTACTTTTTAATGTCAAGACAACAAATTCAGGTTAGTTTATCTACAAGCATAGCTATTTTATATATCATCATCGGGCATTACATCAGCATCATATCAGCCCATATCCCACTCCTGGGCTTGGGCCTCCTCCACTATGAAAGGAAAATTGACCTGCGATACCACGCTGGGCAAATGTATTTGTATATAGTTTTATTTCGAGTTTTCCATCCCTTGCATGTATGTTCTATGCATATTTTATCCCTTAGTCGTCTTTTATAACACTCGCGAGCAAGATAGGGGGTGGTGAATTGTATTCTTATTCCGTCACCATACGGGGAATAGTGCGTTATACTTCATATTTTTTTTAGACTTTCAATGACAAGCACGGCTTTATAACACAAACACGCGCATTTATGGCGATATGATAATAAAAATCGATTCAATTTAAATTAAAAGTGTCCTTATAAAGTATGGTTGGTTCATTAAAAATGCATATGTTGACGTAGGAAAATGCATTTGCAATGAATGTTTGAAATATAAATAGTTAACCAAAAGGTGATTCTCTTTGACTACAATGAGGACGAGAATATGAGCGCTAATTTTTCTCTAATATTATAGAAACGTTCTTCATGTGGTGACGGAGTAAAAATACAATTCACCACTCCTAATCTTGCCCGTGGATATCGTAAAAAAAGACTAAGGGATACAATATGCATATAACATTTGTACAAGAGAAGGAAAACTAGAAATAGAACCCTGTACCAACATGTCTGACCAGCATAGTATAGTAAGTCAAGTTTCCTCTTATCAGGGAGGAGGCTCGAGCCCAACAGTGGGTCGTGTATGAGCTGAAACAACGATTATAAAAACGCCTAATGATCTAGAAGCAAGAGTGGATTACCGACCGTCGCATGCTCCACTCGAAACCAAAGTTAGATCAAAAAAAATTGTATGTTTGCTTTGACGGGAACTACTCAATTGCAGGGCGAAGGGTGTTAATCATCTCAACCCCACATACATCCCATTGTTGGGCTTGAGCTTCCTTCATTGTAGGAGAGAATTTGACCTACTATACCACGCTGGTCAGACATGTTGGCATAGGGTTTCTTCTCGAGGTTTCTTTGTCTTGCATAGAAAGTACATATCTGTATATCATATCCATTAGTCGTCTTTTACGACACCCACGGGCAAGAGAGGGGGGTGGTGAATTGTATTCTTACTCCGTCACCATACCTGTGTTTATATAACAGTTATACGAAAAGTGGGTTAATATTACAGTTATATTATCCTCAATTAAATAGCCCTTTTTTTTGGGGTGGTGGGTTACGGTCGGCGCACTCCTCGCACCACTCCGTCCAGGGCGACAGAGGGGCGTAAGCACGCACACCCGTAACCCACCCACGACACGTCGCCTTCGTCGTTAGGCCGACCACCGGAGCAGGGTGACTTGACGTCAGTGGAATTAAATAGTACTAACGCTATGTCGCGAAATGTGTGTGTCTCAATTCTACCAACTTTTGTCATAAAGAAGCAATTCTATAAATTAAATACTCATCATCATCACAACTCATATATGTCCCACTATTGGCCTCAAGCCTCCTCCACAATTGGAGGCAAATTGACCTACAACGCTGGTCAGACATGATGATATAGGGTTTTGTTTTGAGTTTTCCTTAGACTTTCACGACACGCACGGGTAAGAAAGAGGTGGTGAATTGTATTCTTGCTCTGTCACCACACGGAATAAAAATATAATTATTATAAATTGCAATGATAAATATTAATATCTGGTTGACCGACCTTCGCTCAGTATATTTTTGTCGTATTTATTTAGATATATATTAATACAAAATAAAAATTAAATAATGAAAAAAATATCAAAAATTGCAAGAAGAGAATAATGATAACACCGAGATTTGATCCCACGCTGTTTGAATGCTAAAACAAAACAAAAAGAAAACTGGACAACTTCCCAACCGAGCTATTGACACTGCTGACAATGACGACGAAATTCGAATTCATATTCAATAACATTTTATGTCATTATATTGATTAGCTAAAAACACCGACAAAACAACATTTTCTATAAATAAAACCTAACTAGATCGATTTTTTGGCCCTGAAACTTAGCATACTAGATATGCCAAATTTCATCAAAATCGTTGGAGCCGTTGCGGAGTTCCTGAATATATATATACGAGCAACCCACTTTTTTTTCTTTCCATACAGACTTTACCGTTGCGTTACACCCCCTTAGGGGTGGAATTTCAAAAAATCTTTTCTTAGTGGATGCCTACGTCACGAAATGAAACTACGGTCCAAATTTTATTTTTCTAGCTTCAGTAGCTTCGGCTCACCCTATTCCTTTATATGTATATTATTGTTAAAGCCCCCGCAACACCCCTTGCAGGTGAATTTCGTAAAATCCGTTCTTAGCTGACCTCTACTCGACGAAAGGAATATTTCTGCCAAATTTCAAGTCTGTACGCCTTATGGTTCCAGAGATATGGTGATGAGTCAAAATATCGCTCGCAAAACCCGCCTCTCCTATATAAGTATTTTTTATTTGTATTAATCGAAGTAATCACCCATGCAATCAATGCGTCTTTGCCAACGCAGCGGCAGTTTATAGATGCCCTTCCTAAAGAAATCAGCTGGACGGGAGGCAACAAATTCTTTAAAGGCATTTTGTACTGCCTCTCGGGTATTGAATTTTTTTACCGCCAAAAAGTTATCCAAATTCTGGAAAAAGAAGTAGTCTGTAGGCGCAAGGTCTGGTGAGTATGGCGGATGACGGCGGGCTTCCAACTCCAGTTCTTGCAACTTGGAGACCGTCTGCTGTGCAGTATGAGGTCGCGCATTGTCGTGCAGGAGCAGAGGAGACGAGCGATTGACCAATGCTGGTTGGAGATGTGCCAGCTTCTCCATCACTGTGTTCAGTTCTTCACAGTACACATCTGCAGTAATGCTCACCCCGTTTGGTAAGAAGCTGTGATGAATCACACCGGCGCTAGACCACTAAACAGTGACCATCACTTTTCTAGGGGTAAGTTTTCGTTTAGGGCATTGTTTAGGTGCTGAACCAGGATCCAACCAACTTGCTGAGTGCTTGCGGTTATTAGTTGACATTTGTGATGGTGTGCACAGGTCATAAAATAAAATGTTATAAAAATAAAAAATGAATATAAAAAAATATAAAATGTTGATTAGCTAACTTCAGGGTGTGGGTTTTTCGTGACGATATGCGCGCGCATCGTACAAATTCTCAACTCTCATCATTGTTCCCTTACGTAGATGAAAAAAAGAACTTAAAATTAGAACTTAAAAGACATGAAAGATTCTCGCGCATGCATAACCATTTATTCTTTACTCTTGTTTCGTGAACAAAATAAACATACGTACCAACTTAAATAAAAACGAACAATCAAACGTCCTTTAACTATTCAACGTAATGAAGACGTTATTAAACGACCTACGTGTCCAATAAACCAGTTGATTTATATAGACGTGTTGTAATTTATGTAACTTTCAAATGTCAGCTCTTAGATGCTTTATAACTGCAAGAATGAAATATAAAAGAGCCATTTACGCTATGTATATGAGAGTTTTCGGAATACAGATTAAGAACTGGTGTTCTCACCAATATTAATCGAATTATATTCACTTCCGTGTTAAAGGGTTCTGTCACATTTTCAGAGATGTTTACAAAATATGTATAGCACGAAAAAACTGCATAGCAGTTAGATTTTTGATGAATACGTAATTCCGTCGATTTATGGAACAGTCACGTCATCAGTCTATAGATGTCTATCCCAAACGGCAATAATGCATTAATAGCCACGATTAACAGGCAGGTTGGCATTGCCACTGAGGTCAAGATATCCGCGGCCTACCGTATGACGTCCTCATCGCTGGTGGCCAGCCCAATAGGCGTCATACGGAAGGTTATGCGGCCCTTTCGTCGCCCTGGACGGATCTAACGGGATGCGTCCAGAACATAATCTGCCCAAAAAAGCAGGTATGCGATCGCAGTTAATGGTTTAAGTTCTCAAAAGAACCAGAAGCAACCAGGAGTGCTGTTGGTCATTCTCCTGGTGGTCGTCGTTTCAGTCGGTTTTACGATATGGTAAGGAGTAATGACACATTGTATTCATAAACAGTCACGTATGGAGAACAGGTATTTCATCATCATCATCTCAGCCCACATAAGTCCCACTGTTGGGCTCGGGCCTCCTCCACAAAGCAAAGGAAATTGACCTACTATACCGCTCTGGTCGAACGTGTTGGTATAGGGTTTTATGTTGAGTTTTCTTTCTCTTGCATAGATATAATCTGCATAGCATATGCCTTAGTCGTCTTTTACGACACCCACGGGTAAGAGAGGGGGTGGCGAACTGTACTCTTAGTCCGTCGTCACACGTAAATATATAAACGATTTTCAAGCTGCAAATATAATTATGATTTAACGTCCCTATCGAACCTTCCGCACCTTCCAAGACTACGTCATCTAGCCTTGTAAATGGGTTTATAAAGATTGTTATCCGACATTTAAGGCAGCACACATATGTAATAAAAGTAATATTACGAATTTGCTCGTGTTTGATTTTTGTTTTCTTACCCAGACATTTCCAATACACCCCGTATCTGCCGACATCCCGGACGCTTTGGGCGGGGAGTGACCAGCCCACAGTATATAAAAAAAACAATTATAGACACATAAATAAAATTATTTTTACGTATTTGGTCACGGGCCATGAACGCTGTAACATGTTCGAAACGTCAGGCAATCAAAAATCAAATACAAACGTGATAAAATCCGTAAAAAGAGTTTCGATGTGTGATTCTTGCGTAAACATCAGAAATCATTATAATTTTGGACACTTTTCAGGACCCATAGAAATATTTCTCCCGTGATCGCGTATTTGGACATGGACGATAGGATCCTTAAAAATATTTTTATATCATAAATCACACACGTACAATCTATGTAGCTTAGAGTAATAACTCATAGAAGCTCAATTCGCGCACAAAATTTGAGGTATATAAATTGGATCCAGAAATGGCTCCCTACGCTGGATCGTGACGTAGTATACAAGGTCACTACGTACAAGGCAACTCTATTGTATAGTGGTGTACGTGTGTGATCGTTTGCCCGCATGTAGTATTTTTGGCTTCACGTTTTTGATCACATAAGTACCGACACTAACCTTCTATACGTTATTATTCTAAGCTATGTAGATACATTACTGGTATTATCCTTTGATGTGAAATATAGAAATCATTAATATCATTGAATAATATATCAGTAATTAACTGAAATTATCGGCCATAAACAATATTTCCAAGGACAGATCAGTAAAACGTAATTAGAATTTATTACGGTTATGTTTACCTACTACTATTGTACAAGGAAGACGTGTTAGAATAACATCATATAATCACCAATAGGGATAAGGTGAAGAGAAATATATTAGATAACTTCATTATAAATAGAAACATAGCTATGTGAACTATTTCCTCTCGGCTCATATATGCGCTGTCTGGACGCAGCTACGAATACTACCAGCCGTTATATTGATCGTGGGTGTCGTAAAAGATGACTAAGAGCTTTACATCGACCTGGTCCGACTACGTCTTATGGTGTCTGGTTAACAATTACGTTTCCAAAACAGTCGACTTCAAGCAGGCGTAGGCCTGCTCATACAACTATTGCCAATAACTTTTGCAATATGTACAATGAAAAAAATTAAGAAAATAACCTTTTTTAAAAAGAAGCTTTTATTGTTTGTTAAAAAAAACTAAAAAGTAAAAAATGCAGGTCAATCATCAGACCCTGGTTACCACATAGTATCAAAGTACTTGTCAACACGAATCAAATGAGCCCAAAGTCGATGAAGTTGCGTCGTTTAATTACGGAGTTCCTATGGTCAGCTTCCAGGTCCAAGATGAGATCAGCTTTATGTCACAATAATACTGCATTGTCATCCGATTTATACAAGCATGCAAAATTTGAGCTCAAACAGACCGGGAAGTGGATCAAATTTAACTTGCAAGATTTGATTACAGACAACGGGACAGGTGAAACTAAATAAAAGCTTGTAAAAGGAGTACATATTGAGTCGACCCCGAGTACCTAATTAGGATATATAAGAGCAGGAGGATGATGATGATGATCTCAGCTCATTTTCGTCCTACTGCTGAACTTGACCATATATCATGCAGACAGTTTGGTAGAGGGTTCTATTTCTAGGTTAATCTCTTTTATATAAATGTTATCTGCATAAAATACCACTTATTCGTCTTTTACGATACAAGGCAGGAGTGATGAATTTTATTCTTACTCCGTAATCATATGGAAAACGCCGCTACCAGACGGAATACTTCTATAAGTCACACCGATCTTATTTATTCTTCTATATATACGCATATTCATCCTTCTATTTTTAGGCTGTCTATGGGCTTTCATGGACGGAAGGGCACAGTGGGGCCTATCTAACCGTTTATGGAGATTATAATAGGTTTGATTCCCACTAAAGACAACACAGCGCAATCCAAAAAATATTGTTTCCTGTTTGGAGATAAGTTTAATCCGTTAATTATATATTTATTTAGTATAAATTTCCTCATGGCAAGAGGATTTCTGCGCGAGATATTAGTCATAAAAATAGTGCGAGATATGAACCATAAAAATAAAAAGAAATAATTTTTATCATTAGTCTTTTTTTTTACGGGGGTGGGTTACGGTCGGCGCGCTCCTCGCACCACTCCGTCCGGGGCGACAGCCGGGGCAATAGTCTTACTATGCCTCTATGTGTCTATCTATAGAATTATATACTTATTCTAATCGAGTTTGACGGAACAATGGTCTTGTGACACATGAGCGATAAAACATTTTTAACCTTATCCAGTTTAAATCAGATAACTAATCGATATATTGACGACTAGAATAATATTAGAAATAGAATGTTCATGTTGACTTGTGATAGATAACTAATCCATTTTTTTTTCTAACAGAAATGAAGCGTGATTCATAAAAATATATTTCAATCGTATGAATGATATTAATAACTTCGCCAATAAATTTGAGATTCTTCGGACTCATCCGTAAGTAGTAAACAATGTTAGCTAGTACACGACACTGGCAAAAAATATACATAATTTTGGAGCATGAATTAGGAATCGCCGCCGAACACGCCTACATACTCTAATAACAAACACTAGATGAAACAAACGAATACTTCGCACCGTTAATAGAGCATCTATTACGTATAAAATTGAAACATAGTGTATGTTTATAACCTTTGACAGACATACGATCTTAATAATAAAGATTAAAAATTGGTAAATAATAAAACTATAAAGATGATCGATTTTATACACGTGAGAATAAACAGACTTTTTGATTGAATTGAATGAAAACTATTTTAAAATATTTATTTATTTCTCGTCATTAGACGGGTAAACAATATTTCGCATGAGGCATTCCTTTTTTAGAGGAGTTTAAAGACCCAGTTGGAGCCCTATATGAAATCTAAAGAATTAAATTGAAATATAAAATTTCTGAACAGATTTCACCCTAAATAAAACTAACTAAAAACTAAATAGTAATAAAAATAAAACATAAAATTTTGTAGTTGTTCAATAAATTTCAAGCCTTCTGTTTACAATTACATTTAGTACATAAATATTTCGAACACAAAAACAAAAGCCCGTACTACAATAAAACTAGATAATAACTTTTTACACAGCCTTGGACCATTGATCGAAATCGATGAAGCGTTTCTGAAAATAAGTGAAAACGCCATAAAAAAAACGTGACGGTCAGATAAAGGAAACTAGGTCGTGTGGCTAGCTCAAGGCCTACATTACACCCAGAGGCGTTAATTGTATACTCAATGAAACCTTTATTGTCTCATCAGTACGCTGATTGCAGTGTGGTTAGTGCTCGCCAACGTATGCCGTAGGGTTGACAAAAATTGCACGTCTTATCCTATCTCCTCGGAGGATTTTTCCCGGAATTTCGAACTATACAGTCTGAATGTATCCCATTAGAGTTTAGATTTGGGCGTTCTCTCTTCATCATTTTGGCTCATATACGTCCCACTGCTGGACTCGAACCTCCTCTATAGTAGGAGGGAAATTGACCTAGTAGTAAGGTGGTCAGACAGGTTGATATAGGGTTTTGTTTCGAGTTTTCCATCTGTTGCATAGATATCATTTGAGTAATATATCCCTTAGTCGTCTTTTACGACACCCATTAGTATGTGAGGGGGTGGTGAATTGTATTCTTACTCCGTCACCACACATCTCTTACGTGGGAATATTGCATTATTATTGTCATATAACGTATTCTATGGCATCTTTGTATGAAATGATTTTTATAATGAGGTCTGCAGTAGTATAAATTTAACTTATATAACTATGCCCTATGGTTTTAAAATAAAAAAATACAATAAGTTAATTGAGGACATAACCATTATTCCCAATCTCTCTCAGAACCCTTTCGTATATATTTTTACATAGATTTATAATAGAAAAACAAGTTAAATCTATCGTTACGGTACTAAAACTAATTATCGACAAATTCCAGCTTCAATCGAGTCCATTTCACGACCTCGATTTCCATACTAAAGCACCTCAAGGATTCAACCATGCAAATTAGGCATACGACCTCATTGAGCCCTCCACTGGTTTACGCGTATTGTAGAAATACGACAACAGTTGAGCATAAAAAGTGAAATTAATCGACAAAAATTATCAATGATTAAGATTTTTGGTCCAAGTCATCTTTTAGTACAACTCTAAATGAAACATTAGAGTACTAAATTCGAACAGTGTGCCCAAGGAGCATAGTAAAACATGTAGATGGAAAATCATTACACGTGTCTGCCACATTAGCTTAATTGGTAATGCAACTGAATCGTATTGCCAACATATAGGGTTAAAGTCAATGTAGTAATAATATTTATGTTCTCAAATGAGTTCTTCTAAAAAGAACGAAAGTTCAAGTATAATAATATCAGTCGATTCTATTTATTCCCTGTAATCATTAAGTTCAGTTGAGTGGTCTTCTTCTTCTCAGCCCAAATATAACCCACTGTTAGGCCTCCTCGACGCAATAGCGGAGAAATTGACTGACATGCTGATCTGATCTGACACGGACTGACATCAAATTTTATTCCAAGTTTTGCTTCTCTTGCATCAATGTTATCAAATCGATTCAGCGTCTTTTACAACATCCACGAGCAAGTAGTGGATTCTGAATTATATTCTACTCAGACACCACCCAAAAACGTTGAGTCATCATTCATGAATCATCAAAAGAATTAATATTAACGAATATATATATATATATATAACATATAGATAACTTAATACATTAGGGCAGCATGATTCATTCAGATAGGAACCCCTTATCTTAATCTATAGAGTTATTTATAGATATAAACACAGAATATCTTCCGCCTATATATATATATATATATATATATATATATATATATATATGATCGCCTGCCTGATGTCAAATTCCTTGATAATGTAATTTTCATCAGGTGCTACTAGATGGATAAAGCCAGATAGAGCTTTCAATTGACCTTTACGTATGTTTTTCCTAAGAATATGAAGAATGATCTTGCACGCGGACATCTAAGGTACGGTATCTTTAAAATCAAAACTAAAACTAGATTTAAAATGAATACCGATAGTATCTCTAATACCGTCCTAATGCTTAATACATATCGATTATGTGGTACAAAATCAAAACTAACATAAATATTGTGAACACGCAATATCAACATTATGTCTACAGCAGTGTCATCGACATTTCTATAAAAGCTTACCATTTCCATGACAACGTTTAAGCGTGCAACGGAAGACAACATTACTAAGATTCTATATTATTATAGAACATAGACATAGTGGAATTACGATTTTTTGGTGTTGTTACAGATAAGTCGTAAAAGACGGTTAAGGGATACAATATGCATATAACATCTATGCAAGAGAAAGCAAACTCGAAACCCAACTTGCCTGATCAGTATGGTATCATCATCATCGCAGCCCACATACGTCCCACTGTTGGGCTTGGGCCTCCTCCATAATGGGAGTGAATTTGACCTACTATATCATGCTGGTCAGACATGTTGGTTTAGGGTTTCAGAGTTACCCTTGTCTTACACAGATGTTGTGTGCATTTTATACCCATAGTCGTCTTTTACGGCATCCACGGGCAAGATAGAGAGTGGTGAATTGTGTTCTTACTCCGTCACCACAGAAAATTGTATAGAAAGGTCACTTTCCTTTCTAGGGGAGGAGGCTCGAGCTCAGCAATGGAACATCATCATTCATCATCATTTCAGCCCATATACGTCCCACTGTTGGGCACAAGCCTCCTCCACAACAGGAGGGAAATTGAGCTTACTATACCATGCTGGTCAGACAGGTTGATATAGGGTTTCATTTCGAGTTTTCCTTCTCTTACATAGATGTTACATGCGTATTATATCCCTTAGTCGTCTTTTACTACATCCACGGGTAAGATAGGGATTGGTTAATCTTAATTGTATTCTTAATCCGTCACCACACGGAGAACGGAATGGGCGGAATAATGAAGTGCTGGTGTAGCACACACAAATATCTAGATTCATAAATTTTAGTTACGTGAAAAAAGGAGATGAAGCTTAATGCTCCTGAACCGTAGGTACTGTTCCAATGAGCTGATTTGTACAATTGTAATCAATGGGCTTAGTACGAATATTCGCGTCAAAGTTTTCGTAACGTTATCGAGACCCCCTAGCCGAGGCCGCGGGTGAATAGACCGGTGAATAATTCGTCACCGCAGAGAAGGTGGCAGATTGAGGGCGATGCCTTAGGGGGCGTTGGGGCGGAAAGGTATCCGAAAAGGTCTTCCGGCGGGCTGGTTACGGACATCAAGGATTTGGGAGTGATGGTCGGCCCAATGGCGAAGGGGAGGGAATACGACGGGTAGTGGGGTCGCGCCGTCTTCTTGTTACCCAAGACGAGACAGACAGCGTGCGTTCGCACCATAGCTTGCCAAAAAAAACGTTATTCAGACCTATTATTATAGATTTGGAGCAGTGCCCCTATCGTCCGATAGAGGCGCTGCTCTAAATCCTATACAAATTGGTCTTGTTAACGATACCAATACTTTGACGTAAATATTCGTACTGAGCCTACAGATCGTAATCGGTAGTGTGTCATTGAAGTATCGAGTCAGTCCGCTACCTATAACTATTATTAAATAGATTACGCATTAGATAAAACAGCACAATAGATAATAGGTGATAACGACTAGTCATGGACTCAAAATACTATAGATACACTCAAGCCGGTGTAAGTTACATATGTTGATAACTATCAAATTCCAGCAGTTATACCTGCATAGTTCCCGTAGGAATAATAATCCCGTGAGAATTTCCTTGAGGCCTCGAGTTCAATTTCCAGTCCGAGTAAAAATTTATAGGGTATTCTGAGATGAAAAATGACCTAAATTAATCCTTATACAGACAGCTACTTGGCAGTAAAATATTAACAGAATCTGTGAAGCCGTTTTGAAGGTTACCCGAAACTAACAGACGGACAAGAATATTGTAACTGGTTTTAATCATAGGTATTGTGTACATAACCACGTAAGCATGAAAAACAATATTATTTTGACACTATAAACAGATACTTCAATTTTATTTGTATGTATAGATAGATACACTGGAAAGTCTATCTGCCCTACTCACCGAAACATATCAAACGCCAGATCGCCAGAAACAAACACATTGCCTTTTTCTTTATATTTATTCCGGTTGACAATGGCCTAGTCAGACCCTGTTTAGCTGTCCAGTACAAAGGAAGGTCCGGCCTATGAGTCCATAACCTGCCGTATTTCCTTCTTAACTTATCGAGTGATATTGCAATCATTTCTGGACTTCAGTGGGAATAAACAGATTCCCTAGTAGGTATTTCTTTTTTGTCATCGTATCTTTCAGTATCGTCCGTATGGTGCCGATAAGAATACAATTCTTCTTCTTTTAACCAGACGAACTGACAACCTAAACATAAGATAATAACCACACTTAGCATTTCCCTTTTAGAATTCCCTTTAAATCCAACATTCATACCCGAAACTATCCGAGAGTGACGGATAATCATCATTATCTCGGCTCATGTACGCCTCACTGCTTGTTTCGAGCCTCCTCCACAATATAAGGGAAGTTGACCTTACTATACCATGCTGGTAGGTTGATATAGGATTTTGTTACGAGTTTTCCTTCTCTTGCATTGATTTTAAATGCGTATTGTATCTCGCAATCGTCTTTTACGACATCCACAGGCAAGATAGGGAGTGATGAATTGTATTCTTATTCCATCACCATATGGAAAGCGACGGATATTGTAATATTCGTATCTGTATGGAGAACTGATACTTCATATCGGTAATATCCCTAATTCTTTATAAAACACTAGCAACTCGCCCTCGCTTCACTTCTGTTTCAGTCGCCTTTCCCGTTCCCGTGGGAATACCGGGATAAAATATAGCCTATGTTACTCCCTGATATTATAGCTTTCCATTGGTGAAAGAATTTTTGAAATCGGTCCCGTAGTTTCGGAGCCTATTCGTTACAAACATACATACAAACCTTTCCTCTTTATAATATTAGTATAGATTTAAACCAATTTTATGTAAATGAACTAGTGTCATCCCTAGATATTTATAACGATGTTTATATGCCGGCCAGGTCAAAGGCTTGGCTTAGCTTCAAAGAGACTCATTCACACAAACTTCAAGTGCTCAACTACTGTAACGATACATGCAGACAGTCCGCTCTGATTGAGGAAAATTATCCGGCTTACTCACGCATTACATTATTAATAATTGAAATATTTTCTTAGACAAGGAAACATTGTAAATTATCATTTTTATTATTACAAATGATTAAGCGATTTCCGTCTTATAACGCCAAGAAATAAATCACCTTACATATTTTTATTATATTTTTAGTGACGTAGTCCACTGTTTTGGGTAGATAAGTGACGCGAGACTAAGATAACCGAAACTCTCTAATCTAAGAACAGTATATAGATTAAATGAAATAAGGGCGAAAGGATTGATAATCATCATTTCAACCCATATTTCTCCCACTGCTGAGTTCCAGCCTCCTGCACAATAGGAGAAAAAAATGACTTACTACACGACGATAGAGTTTTATTTCAAGTTTATCTTCTCTTGCATATGTGTTATATGTTGTCACATCCCTTAGTCCCCTAGATTGACCCGGACCAACTCCATCTGGTACCATTTGGGTCAACGATTACATTCCCAAGGAGGGTTGACGTCAGGCAGGCGGCCGGTCATAAAAGTCATTGCCGAAACTTTTTGCAATATGTCAAAACAGATGACATATTGCGTCGACCCCAAGTAATTGGGATAAGAGCAAGATGATGATGATGATGATGTTGTCACATTCCTTAGTCGTCTTTTACGACACACATGGGTAAGATAGAGGTATTCATACCCCGTCACCATGCGGAACATGGCGCTCGCATGTACGACAAATAATAACCGTAATTGCAATCATATAGCAACTATGCGCTCTCAAACTAGCCACTGAAAAACCATTCTTTTTTAGGGTTCCGTACTCAAAGGGTAAAAATGGGACCCCATTACTAAGACTTCGCTGTCTGTTCGTCCGTCTGTCTGTCACCAAGCTGTAACTCAAGAACCGCGATAGCTAGAGAGTTGAAATTTTTAGAAATTATGTATTTCTGTTGCCGCTACGCGCTATAACAACAAATACTAAAATTAAAATAAAATAAATATTTAAGGGGGGCTCCCATACAACGAACGCGATTTTTTGTCTTTTTTTGCTCGATATCGAAAATGGCAACAGGTAGGCACTTGTTTATCTAGTCAATGGCGCAGGACCCTTCGTGGGCGAGTCTGATTCGCACTTGGCCGATTTTTATAAAAGATGACACTCTGCACTTATACCAATATACAATAAAATTGAAGTCCCTGTAATGTCAAAATAGAAAGATGTTTTCATGCTCACATGGTTATTTACTACACCTATGCCTAAAAACCAGTTTAAATATTTATTGTCTAATTGTCTGTTTGTTTCGGGTAATCTTCAAAACGGTTGGACTGATTTTGGTATTTTACTACCAGGTAGCTGCTTGTAAAAAGAGTAACCTAGATCGTATTTTATCTCCGTATTCCCACAGGAACGCGGTTTGTATAAATAAATGGATACAAATTATAGGCACACACGCAATTATCTTAGATCTATTCCATCTGTACAATCTTATCGCACCAGTGCCTTTCTCGCGCGTTTTGTATAAAACGACTATAGCACTTAAACCGATAATATAACTAGGAAAAAATGTGTCGCAGGCAAGGGTGAGTACCCTTATGCAGAGAATGATCGCTTGAAAAGGACACCCCGGTATTATCCACAGGGAACGGTATCCGAAAATGAAACTCATCAGATAGGCCACTGATGTCAAGGAATCGTTAACACAGTGCTCCGTTTAAATGACAATGGGTTATATGGCAAATTATGGGACGGTACGCCGTCCTACCCTCGCCACGGATAGTTTGTTCGGACCAGACCAGTCAAAAAATGGTAGACAAAGTTCATGCCCAGGCAGACAACAGCAGGATGTACATTTGTTCCAAAAAGTAGAAAAAGCGATTCTGTTATACCTATACAGATTCATCTCCAGAACATATACATCCCACTATTCGACAAGAGGATTCTCCACAATCGAATGAAAATTAACACAATGATGTATGTTTAAAATATTACCAGATGTATGATACATCTGGTAATATTTTAAACTAGCAACCCGCCCTCGCTTTACTTCGGTTTCAGTCTTTCCTGCGTAGTTCCCGTTCCCGTGGGAAGACAGGGATAAAATATAGCTTAGGTTACTCCCTGATATTATATCTTTCCATTGGTAAAAGAATTTTCGAAATCGGTCCAGCCGTTTTAAAGATTACCCGGAACAAACAGACAGACAGACAAAAATATAAAGTGAATTTTAGGCATATGTATAGTGCAAATAACCGTGTGAGCATGAAAAAAGCCTATTATTTTGACAATACAAACAGACACTCCAATTTTATTTATTGGTATAGATGTGAAGGTTAATTTGTTACTAGCAACCCGCCCTCGCTTCGCTTCGGTTATAGTCGTTTTACCCGCGTAGTGCCCGTTCCCGTGGGAATACCAGGATAAAATATAGCCTAGTTTACGCCCTGATATTATAGCTTTCCATTGGTGAAAGAATTTTTGAAATCGGTCCAGCTGTTTTGAAGATTACCCGGAACAAACAGACAGACAGACAAAATTTTTTTAATCGCTATTTTAGGCATAGGTGTCGTGCAAATAACCGTGTGAGCATGATAAAAGCCTATTATTTTGACATTACAAACAGACACTCCAATTTTATTTATTGGTATAGATGATTTCACGCCTAAGCCCACTACCCGTTTTAAAACAAGATTTGCCATAGAAATCTACATTATCAGCTATTATAAGCTGATAGAAGGATGGATGGACAAGGAAAATTGACCTACCATACGACATTGGCCAGACGAAATGTGGAATATTATCCCCGTATTCCCACGAGAACGGGCACTACATGAGTGAAACAATGGGAATTTGCTACTTCTATTTATAAAGCTCCTTCGATCATATACTATACTAGCAACCTGCCCTCGCTTCGCTTCGGTTTCTGTCTTATCCCCGTAGTTCCCGTGGGAATACCGGGATAAAATATAGCCTAGTTTACTCCCTGATATTATAGCTTTCCATTGGTGAAAGAATTTTCGAAATCGGTCCAGCCGTTTTGAAGATTACCCGGAACAAACAGACAGACAGACAAAAATTTTTTAATCTGTATTTTAGGCATAGGTGTCGTGCAAATAACCGTGTGAGCATGAAAAAAGCCTATTATTTTGACATTACAAACAGACAATCCAATTTTATTTATTGGTATAGATCAGCTATACTCTGTGTTCCGCGGAACCCTAGGGTTCCGTGATACCTCTGTCGGGGTTCCGCAAGAATTTAGAAATAAAAAAATCAAAACACCTCTCTCTGGTCGCTCCGCGGCTGTGCGGACTCCGCGGCCGCGCGGAGACAAAACGCTATGAATGTTATTTATTTATTTATTTGTATTTGTATAAGCTTGTGTTACATTAGCTGGTACAATATCTCATAAGTTTGGTCTCAACAATTTTATACTTGTACAACGCGTTCGCTCTAAGTTTGCCGGTCTGTGGAATGCGCGTACCCTCCCCCACGTGACAACAAAACTTATAATGTGTCATAGTTTTACCCAAATATCTAACGTACACAATTTTTATTGTTACAATTAAATAAAAAATTTCGAACGTCATACACTCATACCTATCGCCAGCGGCAAACTTAAAACGAGCGGGTAGTATACTTGTAAGCGCTCAGTCTCTTTGATAAAAGCCGCCTCTGAATTAGACGCTATAGTTGTCAACTAGCGACTTTCGTCTCTAACTTCAAAGGATAAAGTCGATATTGTTTACAACGCTATTTTTAAATTTCTGTTTTTATTTTTGCTTTTTGTTTATCAAAGGTGCCGACTCGAGTATTTTCGAGAATATTTGAGATCGAGTCTAGGACTAAGTATAAAAGCGGCGATCGCGCGTTGGCGTCGTCAAAGTCCGACTTTACACCACCTGCATACGGCCTATCATGACCTATGCCAGCGTGGTGTTCGCGCATGTTAAGCCACACAGGATCCACAGGCTACAGACACTACAAAATCGTTTCTTGCGCCGAGCTACGGGAGCACCGTGGTTCATACGAAACGTCGATCTCCACATCGACCTCGAACTGCCGACCATCAAGCAGTTTATGAAACGGTGCTCTCAGAGCTACTTTGACTCTGCCATGACACACCCCAACCAACTAGTGGTTGGGGCGGCTTCCTATAGACCCTCCAAAATCTCCTCCATCCGACGTCCTCGTCACGTCCTCGACGAAGAGGACGACATTATCACACTCGCTCAACAAAGAGCCTACACAGCCCGCGAGGCCTTGACAAATAAATATCCGCGGTTCCGCCCTCGCCGTCGAGGTGCGAAACCGCGCCGCGCAAAAGTCACTACCAAAAACGTGGGCACGCCCACTTTGCCTCCAGCGACGCCCCAAGCCGAGGTCCGTTCCCCACAGGGGGAGCCCTTGGGCGATGTCGCTTAGCATACTTTTCTCCGGGTTGAGAGCCCTCAGCGCTCACCCATAGTCCGCGTCAAGCTGTCAAGGCCATCTGCGGCCAACAGCTGTATACACACAAAAAAAAAAAAAAAAAAAAAAATAAGTTGGCGTCGTCAGTTGATGATTAGCGTTCGGAGCGATAAGTTACTACCTACTTACAAGCTCGCTAGCGAGAAACTAGTGTTCATTGTTTTACTGCCTGCTGTATTCTGTTGTCTCAGTTTTATACATTTCTTCCCTGTAGGTTCTAAATTTAGTCTCTTATACGCAGTAACGATTGTGCATTATTTGAACCCCACTATCCTGACTTGTAACATTATAAATAAAGAAGAATGGAACGTTGGCTTAAAGGTGTTAAACATGTTCCAACAACATCTTCTAATAACGCTGAATGTTCAAAAGCAATGCGCGCGGAGAATTTAGCAATCACCGATCCAGAAGATGATGCCACGAGTGCCACGACGTCAAGCTCGACGGTTTCAAAGACGAAAAAAAGGAAGTATGATGAATCTTATATCAGTTTCGGATTTGTTGATTCCAACGGCTCACCTCTCTGCATGCTCTGTAGTAAACTGCTTCCTAATAGTTCCATGGCACCTGCCAAATTGCGTCGACATTTAGAAACCGTACACCCCGAGACTAAAGACAAGAATAAAGAATTTTTTGTTCGCAAAAAAGATCAGTTATTAGAAAGTCAAAAAAATATGATGCATGTAACACAAACTACCAACGAAAAGGCCACGGAGGCATCATACTTAGTTAGCTATCGCATTGCACAAGCAGGTGAAGCGCACACTATCGCTGAGAAATTAATAAAACCATGTGTATTAGACATAACAAAATGTATGCTTGATGAAAAATCTGCAAAGCATCTTTCTACTGTTCCGCTATCAAACGATACTGTTTCACGACGAATCCATGATCTGGCAAGCTACGTCAAACAAGAACTAGTTACACGTCTACAAAATACACGATTCGCTTTGCAAATGGACGAGTCGACTGATGTCGCTGGTTTGGCTATCCTGCTGGTTATTGTGAGATATCCATATAAAAGTTCTTTTGAAGAAGACATGCTTATGTGTTCATCGCTGCTTACAAACACTACCGGGGAAGAAATTTTTAATAAAATAAATATATTTTTTGAAGAACATAATCTCAGTTGGAGCAATTGCATTGACATTTGTACAGATGGGGCCAAGGCGATGACAGGTAAAACAGCAGGAGCAGTGTCACGAATGAAAAATAAAGCGCCTAATTGTAGTTCCAGTCATTGTATTCTGCATAGACAAGCACTTGCGATGAAGCAAATGCCGTCTAATCTAAAATTAGTTATGGATGAAGCGGTAAAAATAATTAATTTTATCAAATCACGACCACTACAATCCCGATTGTTCTCATTATTGTGTGAAGATTATGGCAGCAAACATAAAACACTGCTGCTCCATACAGAAGTGCGATGGCTGTCTCGGGGAAAAACTTTAACAAGGCTATTTGAACTTAGAGCCGAGTTACAAATGTTTCTTTCAGCAGATACTTCTTTTAATTTGAAGGACCGTTTGTATGATAAAACTTGGTTGTTCCGATTGTCTTTTATGGCGGATATCTTTCAAAAACTTAACGAATTAAATTTATCGTTGCAAGGTAAACAGACAACAGTGTTTCAGGCCTATAATAAAATAACTGCTTTTAAAAGAAAATTAGATTTTTGGATCATTTGCATTGGTAAGAAAGAAATAGAAAGTTTTACGTTACTCAGTGAGTTTGTTAGCGAAAACGACTCAGAAATGTTTGAAGATAATGTGTTTGAAGAATTGGTCCAATATCTCAGTTCGATGCGCGCATCTTTTGAAAAGTATTTTCCCGAAGAACACAATACAAAAATTAAAGTGAACTCCTGGATTCATAATCCTTTTTTACCCAACTTGGAAAAGCCTGAAAACATGTCAAATGAGATATATGAATCTCTTTTAGAAATGTCATCAGACACAAGTATGGAGTCATTGTTCAAAACGACGCCTCTTAATGATTTTTGGTGCAGAATCCAAGATGAATATGGAATGCTTGGCCAAATGGCTCTGGATATTCTTCTCCCGTTCCCAACTACATATTTGTGCGAAACAGGATTCTCTACCTACGCAGCCACGAAAACAAAATATCGCAATAGACTGGACGCCGAAGCTGATATGAGACTCCAACTTTCTTCCATCAAACCTGATATCAAGCAATTGATGAAAAATAAAAAACAGTTTCATACCTCCCACTAGTTAGATTTTTTCTTTTTTAATGTTTTCTATTATTGTCCTTACCAAGTGGTGAAGTAAATAATAATTAGTAACTGATACATTGTACTTTTATTATGCTGATTAATATAGAATACACTTATAAAAATAATTGTTTTATTGTAGGGTTCCATCAAGTATTTTGCTTCCCAAAAGGGTTCCGTCATTTAAAAAGTTTGAGAACCACTGGTATAGATATTAATTGTCGCATAAAATGATAGTACCTACTGGGTTTGTATTCCATCAGATCCAATATTCAATTAGTGGCAAATAGGTCGGTAGGATAAATGTAGGGAGGGCGGGGTGCGGTCAAGGAACGCGTCACAATATAACATCAATTTAGGGAGTAATCATGGGATTGCGTTACAGTAATTTCTGCGTATATATAAATAAAGCTAATTGATTAAAAAGTTTAACTTTATTCAGGGGTGTATAGATAATTAGATAATCATCATCATCATCATTTCAACTCATATGTCTCACTGTTCGTGCTCGAGCTTCCTGCACTCCATAGGAAGAAAATTGAGCTACTATATAACGCTGAACAAACGCGTTGGTGTAAGGGATTTCGAGTTCCCTTGCATGTGTTATATGAATATTTAATCACCTTTTTTTTTGTGGGTGGGTCGCGGTCGGCGCGCCTCCGCACCACTCCGTCCGGGGCGACAGAGAGGCTTAAGCACGCAACTCCCGCGACCTACCCAAAAACCACGTCGCCTTCGTCGTTGGGCCGACCACTGAAGCAGCGTTAACTTGTCGTCAGTGGTAGGCCCGAATATTTAATCACTTAGTTGTATTTTACGACACTACACGGTCAAAAGAGGGTGTTGTATTCTTACTCCGTCACCGCACGGAAATAATTGAAGCTAGATGATAATGGTCAATTCTTTTTATAGGAAACTAACAAAAACCGTTTCACCTGCGTAGTTCCCGTTCACATGGATTACGGGATAACATACATACAGCCTATGTTACTCACCGATAACGTAGCTTTCTATTGGTGAAAGAATTTTGAAGATTGGTTTTGTAGTTTAGGTGTGAAGGCATAAATTGCTCCGGTTTTTACCCGCGCAGTTCCCGTTATATTGGGAATACGGGGATAAAATATAGCCTGTGTTACACCCTCGATAATGTAGTCCATTATTGAAAGAAATTTTAAGATTGATTTAGTGATTTAGGTGTGAAAGCGTAACATACAAACACATTGAGATTGATGATGATGAGAGAAGGTGAACGGTGAGTGGTGAATTGCATTCTTACTGTCACCACACGAAATTTTTATCACAATAATATTATCTATACCAATAAATAAAATTGGAGTGTCTGTTTGTAATGTCAAAATAATAGACTTTTTCATGCTCACACGGTTATTTGCACGATACCTATGCCTAAAATACAGATTAAAAAATTTTTGTCTGTCTGTTTGTTCCGGGTAATCTTCAAAACGGCTGGACCGATTTCAAAAATTCTTTCACCAATAGAAAGCTATAATATCAGGGCGTAAACTAGGCTATATTTTATCCCGGTATTCCCACGGGAACGGGAACTACGCGGGTAAAACGACTATAACCTATAACCGAAGCGAAGCGAGGGCGGGTTGCTAGTATTATAATAACTATAATGGCAAAACACTCACGTACTAAGATCGATTACGTCGACCCGAGTTTCGAGCATATCCGATGCTCATCATCAGGGGGAGTGCGCGCAGGGCGTGTTCACAATAATACTAATTTATTTCGATCGTTGTTTTATTTCCAAACTAGCAACCCGCCCTCGCTTCGCTTCGGTTATAGGTTATAGTCGTTTTACCCGCGTAGTTCCCGTTCCCGTGGGAATTCCAGGATAAAATATAGCCTAGTTTACGCCCAGATATTATAGCTTTCCATTGGTGAAAGAATTTTTGAAATCGGTCCAGCCGTTTTGAAGATTACCCGGAACAAACAGACAGACAGACAGACAAAAATTTTTTAATTGCTATTTTAGGCATAGGTGTCGTGCAAATAACCGTGTGAGCATGAAAAAAGCCTATTATTTTGACATTACAAACAGACACTCCAATTTTATTTATTGGTATAGACTAGCAACCCGTCCTCACTTCGCTTCGGTTATAGTCGTTTTACCCGCGTAGTTCCCGTTCCCGTGGGAATACCGGGATAAAATATAGCCTAGTTAACGCCCTGATATTATAGCTTTCCATTGGTGAAAGAATTTTTGAAATCGGTCCAGCCGTTTTGAAGATTACGCGGAACAAACAGACAGACAGACAGACAAAAAATTTTTAATCGCTATTTTAGGCATAGGTGTCGTGCAAATAACCGCGTGAGCATGAAAAAAGCCTATTATTTTGACATTACAAACAGACACTCCAATTTTATTTATTGGTATAGATAGATTAAGAATTATTTTCATTTTTAATTTAATATATCATTAAAACGTGTCTTTTAGTTTTTAACTATTATTTTTGGTGTCGTAACATTATAATATATCCTTTGAACATAAGATAGATAGAGATTTTGTCTCTTGATTTACTAATCATCATCATCTCAGCCCATACACGTCCCCCTGTTGGGCTCGGGCCTCCTTTACTATGGGGGACCAATTGACCTATACCACGCTTGTCAGACGTGTTGGTACAGGGTTTTGTTTCGAGTTTTCCTTCTCTTGTATAGATATTATATGCAATTCTTACTCTGTCCCACTTTCATACGAGTAAATAGATTATGAGATGAACGAATGATCTCGCCTATTATTTTAGGTCATTACTCCTTAGAGACTTAACGAATATAGTTAACTTTTGATTCTTTTTAAATGAAGTATGCCAATGCTCCTACACATTCCTTACTGTTTATTAGTATGGCCCGGTTTCTGGTATTGAGCAATCATTCTGATATTTCACGTTGAATTTCATTGGAATAAGGAGGCGAAAAATCTGTAGCTTTATGTGGCTATCTCTTACACATTAAGTGAGGCTATTGAAAAAAGTGAAATAGTAAAACATTTTTATTACACGCTTTTATCTGTTGTCTGCTGTCGCGATGTCTACCTTATCACTATCAATATGACCACTGACGTCAAGTCACCTGCTCCGGTGGTCGGCCCAACGACGAAGGCGACGTGTCGCGGGTGGGTTACGGTCCCTCTGTCGCCCCGGACGGAGCGGGCGAAGGGTGCGCCGACCGTAACCCACCCCAAAAAAAAAATCCCTGTCACTATCCTGCTTGTATCCCAATTACTTGGGAGTCGATTCAATATGTATTTCTCTTTCATCTATACCAATAAATAAAATTGGAGTGTCTGTTTGTAATGTCAAAATAATAGACCCTTTTCATGCTCACGTGGTTATTTGCACTATACATATGCCTAAAAATCACTTTATATTTTTTTGTCTGTCTGTCTGTTAGTTCCGGGTAATCTTCAAAACGGCTGGACCGATTTCAAAAATTCTTTCACCAATGGAAAGCTATAATATCAGGTAGTAAACTAGGCTATATTTTATCCCGGTATTCCCACGGGAACTACGGGGATAAGGCGAAAGAAACCGAAGCGAAGCGAGGGCGGGTTGCTAGTAATACATATAGTAAAAGTTATTGGAAATAGTTTTGTGAAATGTAATTATAGACCAGACGGCATCAGATGGAGCTGACGCTGATCTACGCAATGTTCGTGGTCATCTTTTACAACACCCACGAGCAATATAACGATTGGCAGTATTCGTAAATACTACCACACAGCACGCCCCAAAGTTGGTCTATGCAATCAAATTTCACACGTTTTCCGGTCTTCGATTGAGTTGAATTTTTATTATAAGTATACCTGTAAAATCCAATATGACCGCTGTTACAAGAGGGCCAATTACCTTTAATTGGCCAATGAGAGGGCCAATTACCTTACAATTCTTTTCGATCCCATGAATATGGGTGTCAAATGAAAAGGTTTAGAGAGTAAAAAACGATAAAGTTCGAGGAATCACTCTAAGTTCAATATTTTCGCTGCTCCAAGATGGCGGATTATTTTTTTTTTAATTAGCGTAATATGTATGTGCATTAAACGAAAGGAGGCGAAGCCATGAAACAATACAGTTAGTGATATCACTAATTATTCATCTCGCTCGCGTACGTCCTACTACCTACTGAGCTTGAGTCTTCTCCACAATATGAGGGAATTTGACCTTGTAATCTAAATAAAACTACTTTTACGGATTATATCGCGTTTGTATTTCATTTATGATTGCCCGACGTTTCGAATACTTTATTGCATTCATGGTCACAGGCGGACCAAGATATCTGACGTCCAAACAAGTCAACGTTATTACAGATTTTTATAATGATCTACCCGCTACAGAAAATTAGTTATTAAGTTATGACCCACACTTTTGGCACAAATTTATTGCCAGTACAAGAAGAAAACGATTCTATATGAAAAAATTATATTGTATATGATTAGTAATTATTCAACATTAAAATTTGTAGTAATTATTATTACAATTTGAATTTAACCTAACAAAACTAATATACTACCACCGGATCGGAACTTGGCCACACTGAGAAAGATCCGGCAAGAAAACTCAGAGGGCATAATGCTAAATTAATATTGATTTTTATTTTTTAATGCCGCTTACTTTGTTTTACTAAAAGGTTTTTTGATTTATAAAATTATCTCTAACTTTTATGGATGCTTTTTTTTTGGGGTGGGCTGCGGTCGGCGCACTCCTTGCACCACTCCGTCCGGGGCGACAGAGGGGCGTAAGCAGGCACACCCGCAACCCACCCGAACACCACGTCGCCTTCGTCGTTGGGCCGACCACCGGAGCAGGGTTACTTGTCATCAGTGGTCGGCCCGACGCAATACCCCCTATTTGGGGTATCTTCCCATCGACCGATGTCCCCTCCTCGGGGAGGACGTCGGTCTTTCCTCACGCGGTCGGCCTCTCAGCAGGTGACGGACTAACTCCCCGGTCACGTCACCCGCGGCCTCGGCTAGGGCGGCATGGCGCGCAGGTAGTCGCGCCTGCGCCGCCGCCGCCCCAGTCGCCGGCGGCGGGTCGCTTCGTCGAGGCTGCGCTCCTCGCGCGCGCGATCCGCCGCCTCCTTCTGCGAGTTCACTGCCTCACAGAAGGCTGCGACCGCATCCCAGTTCCTGACGCTGTTGAGCATCGCCCTAGCAATGGTCGGCAGCTTCAGGTCGGCACCGATGATTGCGACGAGTTCACGAAGGTGCTCCGACCAAGCGGCACAGACTTCGAGCGTATGCTGCGCCGTGTCCTCGTCGCAATCGCAGTGGTGGCAGGACGGTGTACTCTCCTTCCTAGCGACCGTGTACAGGTACTTGCCGAAGCATCCATGCCCCATCAAGACCTGCACCAGTCGGAAGGAAAGCACCCCGTGTCGCCGTTTTAGCCACTGTATCAGCACCGGCCGGAAGGTCTCCACGGTCCAGACACCGTATCGAGGCCTCTCCAGCCGGACTGCCCAATGGGCAATGACGTCTCGGCGGGCGTCGACGCGCCAGGCGGTGAGCTCCCTTAAAGAGACCACACCGCCCACCGCTCGCACCCCCGACACCCGCCGAATCACTATATCACTATACCAATCAGACAGGTTGGTATAGTGATTTATTTCGAATTTCCTTCTCTTGTATAGATGTTATATGCGTATTATACCCCTTAGTTGTCTTTTAAGATATCCACGGGCAAAAAAGGGAGTGGTGAATTGCATTCTTATTCCGTTACCTCACGGTAGTTCCGCATTATTACATAATGCTAAAAAGTTAAAAATAAAGTAAAAACGAGTTCTCATTCACTATTATTTTGTAACACACTATTTAACAGCATAAAGCAGCGTTTCTTTTCAATAAAATAAAAAATATTATATTAGTAATATACTTTACTAAAGCATTGTTTTTGTAATGTTGAAAAATTATGCATTTTGGTATAGAATTCAATGATGACCTTTCCTGATTTTGCACCGAACTAACTAATTATTACGCTAAACTGCAAAATGCACAAAAACAAGCACAAGGTTGCATTTCAATCAAGATTAGAAACAAAAAGTTAACAATTAAGTTTACTTGTATAGGTAATGTGGGATATATTTGAACAGACTGCGCAGATGGCGTAGTGATCTAAGTCACACCCAAGCCAAGTTCCAACTTCGATCTGGGCGCAGGACAGTTTTTTGTTCAATCCACAACTGACTATTCTGATTCTAGATATTATTTGCGTTCATAGTCGCCCGGCACTCAAATATTTCCTTAGTGTAGGATATTGTCTTAAAAATTCCTAAGTTTCTGAAAGTTAGGGAGGGTACCCGAAAGGGTAACCTGCCGAGTTGGCCACGGACTACAAGGCACTCGGTACCGGTGGTCGACCCAATGGCGAAGGGGAGGGAAGGCGATGGGTTATCGGGCCGCGCGAAGCCCTTTCGTCACCCTGGACGGAGCGAACGGCGTGTGACACTATTGTCAAACCTAAAAACCTAAAAGTTAGATAACATAGACAGAGTCTACTTTGAAGCACTTGAAAATATCCTATTCTGTGTGGAATGGAAATTCCACATTACTTTGCGATGTTGTAAACTTACCTTTATTCCCATCATCATCATCATCATCATCATTCACTTATCTCATTTACTTGGGAATTCCAAAATTCGAGCTAAGATGCGTATGTACACGTAAAAAGAATTAAAAATAGGATATATCAACCTTTTTCTTGCCCGTGGATCCGAAAGAGACTACTAAAGGACGTTAACGGATTGAATAACTTCTTGAGGAAGAAATTGTATACAAATTCGTTTAGCTTGCTTGTTTAAAACTTTATCAACAAAAAAGGGATATTGGACTATAATAGTCCAATATCCCTTTTTTGTTGATAAAGTTTGTTCTAAGTACTTGAAACACAATAGTTTGAAACATAATGAATGACTAGAGAAGATAAAACGATTATTAGATCATCTTATTCATTAACGATCTAAGAGCCTTGTTATAAGATTTTACAGGCCACGGCATTAATCCTATAGATAAGATAAACACAATTCGTGTAGTAATTTCAAACAATACATAAACCGTACATACTAATTAGCTGTCAATGTCATTTAAACGATATGGTTTTCATGTGGATTTTCCAAATGACAGGCAAAAATTCATTTCCTCTATAAAATGCGATTCACTCGTAGCGTTTAAGTGGTTCCCATTATGAATATAAATATTGGAATACCAATAAAGTATCATTACCTTCCTCTGTCTTCTCTGTCTAAACATCATCATCTCGGCTCAGATACATACATCCCATTGCTGTGGTCGAGCCTCCTGCACAATGGGAGGGTAATTGTCCTACTATACTATAGCACGCCGGTCAGACGTGGTGGTATTTTTTTTTTATGGGTGCGCTATGGTAAGCGCACAGGCGGTCTATTTCGTCCGGGGCGACGAAAGAACGGCGCGCGGACCCATAACCCACCCGTACCCGTGGGTACGGGTGGGTTATGGGTCGCCTCGTTGTTGGGCCGACCACCGGCGCAGGGTGACTTGACGTCAGTGGTCGGCCCGACGGAATACCCTTTCGGGTACCCCCTTACCTCTCGACGTCCCTGTCCCGGGATTGAAGCGATAAGTAGGTGCTTATAAAATTAATGAAAATAAATAACAAAATGCTAAAAATAAACAAATTTACATTTAATTGATACTTTAATTAAACGAATCTATCAAATAATTTTGTTATGTATTTGTAATTTTTTTATGATTTTAATATGACAAATAATTACCTACCCTCTATATAATTTTTCCTTATTAACAGTACCTATCCTTGTAAATTATAATAACAAAATCTGTTGTTGTTGTATTGCTAAGAATATTGATATATAGATATATTTAACGTGACCATACCTTCCGTTTTGAATGGGACAGTCCCGTTATCAGTTAGTCTGTCTCGTTGTACCAGCCATGCAGAAATGTCCCGTTTTTGCAAACAGAGCACAAATGATCATTTGTTATACTAATAGGGTTCATGATTTTTTTAATGTTTTAAGTGTTTAGTTTTACCTATCCTTAAAAAACTTTAACGTGTCCGTGTTCATTTTTTAGCCTTTAATTTCGTATATTTATATATTTCTGCGTGTGGTTAAGGAAAAAGAAGACAATTAACCACCCCCTCTCTTGCCTGTGAGTGTCCTAAAACACGACTAAGGGATATATGCAGAAAACATCGATGCAAGAGAGGGAAAACTCGATATAAAACGTTATTCCAACACGGCTGACCTGCGTGGAATAGTAGGTCAATTTTACTCTCATTGTAGAGGAGTCCTGAGCCCAAAAGTGCCACTTAAATAGGCTGAGATGATGATGAAAATTTATTTCTGCAAGTGATGCCTTCTAACACAAAAATAACGTACGCGTTATGCAAGCCACCGGTTTTTATGTAAAACAAAATATGGTCACGTTAGATATATTGTATCTCAACGAAATTCATATTCATAAATAAGTACTTCAGGGACAGATTGCCAAATATGTATACGTTTTAAAACTTGTCTACACTAATATACATACCATTACATCTATTGTTAAAAATAGGCGTCTTTAGTACCAAAAATATTTAATTTTAGGCCAACTATTGTGTGGCCGTATACCGTCCAACTGCTTGGAACGACGAAGTCCGCGGCGTGGGAATACTTAACTAGGAATGTTATGGCGCTCCGTATGTGTAACCGAAGCTAACGGATACCCGAAATGAACATATATCCGAAAGTGAAGCTGTCATAAAAGCTTTGAATAATTTAAATAGGGTCGGTATTAGACACGTTGTAGTTTTAGTCCACCAGCGGAACTGGTAAACTAAACGTAAGTTTTCAAAGAAGAATAATACTATAATAGCAAGCCTTAGCAATTCCCTTTTGCGGTTCCCTAAAAGCCCAATAACTGTAACTAAAACGTCGGAATAATGACATAACCGTCATCCAGGGCGATCACAGTTCATGTCATAAGTTTTTTAAGAGAAAGCTGCTGTCTGATCTTTTGGTAAAAGCCGGGTAAGAGAGTTCTTACCCGGTTTTTACGACTACCTTGGGAAAGGAAATTCTGGCAATTTATTACCTGAAAGGCTTATCACACGGATTGTATATTACAGAAGTGAAAATATGTGCGCAATCGTAACTGAATCCGATATAAAAGTTTCGGATAGGGTCCGGGTCTGAGACACGTTACGATTAGGTTCCTTTCAATCAATCGAACCAACCAACTGAACCAACAGGCTAAACGGAAGCGTTTCCAAAGGGGGATAATATGGGTATCAGCATTTACCTTTTACAATTCTTTAGAAATACTATATTCCATAACTGTAACGATATATATATATACTACGGAAATTGTCGAATAAGCCGAAATAAATACATAGTCGAAAACGTATATGTAACAGATATAAATGCTATTCGAATATGCGTATCCAGTTCCGGAACCTCATACCCGTGACATCCCTAGTGTATATACAAGTCCGTAGTGGTTCATATAAAATTCAATTCATTATTTATTTAATGACTTGCAAAAGGATCGCATGCCAAGCAACGTGTGATCTACAATCTACATAACTATGTAACATCTACGTAAAAGTACTAATCATACCTACATGAAATTAATAATATGCAACATTTACCTCATCCTTGTTCAAAAAGAACTGAAAAGAAAGGAAGCACGATTATAAGGATTAACAAGCTTTACTATTAGTTTACTGTTATGTATTCTAAAATTCTCTAGATATGATAATTGCAGCTATAAACTATATCAAATATATATTTAAAACGTACTAATTGTAATTTATTAGCTATATTTAAAACGTATGGACAACTTTACAGATAAAAACAGTTTTTATAGATTTACTGAAATAAATATGATCAACCTATACCCGTTTTCACTGATGTCCCTACATTTTAATACTTGAAATTGCCTCGTTGCCTAAAAATTTGGTGTTGGGGATAGCGGGCATGAAATTCTTCCAAGACAAATTGAGGGGAAGTAATTAAATATGAAATTTATAATTAATATAAATAAAATAAAAAGAAATGAATACTTTACGTCTTCAGATAGATGACGTAATGGCCTAGTAACTTCCCATGGCAAGAGTCGTGGGTGCAATTTCTATGTAGGACAATTCCTCGTGCGACAAATGCTTATTCTAGATCCGAGTTTAATTTGTGCCCGTTAATTGTGTTTGTAAAATCATCTGCGAGACATTTATTTCTTAGTGCAGTGTTATTTTTATAATAAAAATTTAATTCAAAAATCGTATATACAAAAATATGATATCGTAATACCTCAGATTACTCTAGGCATATTGTGTGTTTGGCCTTCACATTCGATCGGCAATGACCGTTCGCTACTTGTAATTATTATAATCCGCAGTGACCGCAACTAAATCGAACTTGGAAATTTTGTTACGACTGCCATATTAGTAGTAAAGCTATAACGTTATAAAATACTAAGTAAATCTCAACTTTCTTCCATTAAATATCTATTTAAAATTTACCACCCTGGATTTTTTTTTTTTATTGCAAACGGTGGCAAACGAGCAAACAGTACACCTGATGGGTAAGTGTTGCTGCCGCTCATGGACCTTTACAAGGCCGCTGCCTACCGCGAAGAAAGTGAAGGGAGTGTGAATGCGTGCATTGAGGCTTGGTGATACCAAGGGCACCACCAAAACCCTCCACACTCAAACACCCTCCGAAAGTTGGGCTTCCGGATCTCTCGCTCACCGAACGAAGCGCAGTAACAAATCGCTACTACTCAGACGTCGATTTTCTGCGAGAGTGTGGTACTGCCCCGGACGGACCGGCCCGCGGCTGTAGACAGATAACTGTCGACAGTGTGGTCCTACCACTCTTCATGTTATTATTAAATGTTTTACAGCAAAATACGAAATTAGATACTAAACTAATATTAAGATATTGTCATTTTTTAAAATCTATCCTATCACGAATTGGTGTTATAATAAAGTCAACCTTGAACATCCAAGGTTGAGGTGAAGGTCGATTTTAGTTTATTGCAAAACATCAAACTAACAATAATTTATATTCTCACATTAAGCACACCACACTAAACGGCACAAGCATGCAATTATACACACCGATTCCAATAATTTAATATAATAAAGTTAAAATATATCCTAAACTATATATTTGACATAACTACTCTATTGACTTTTACGTAATTACCTATGTTTAAGATGTATCCCTTATTTTTGGACCTACAAAACATATTTTACGCTTAATATTTCTAATACCATATTATAAATAGTTGTGTATATATTCTAAACAATTTTTATTTAATAAGAAAATTCATGCAAAATTATAAATGTAGTAAAAATGAAATTGAAATGCCTTTCTTGTTTACGTATTTGTTTTAACGTTACTTGACGATGTTCAATAGAATAGAATTCAAGTTTTATCACCTTATGGGTAACTTGCTTCATAAAGTATCATATATCTACCCTTAGCTATTTTTATTTTAAAATGTAAGTAAGATACCTACCTATCTTAGTAGACCGCACTTCTAGTGTAGATATCCATATTTCTAATAATATAGCCATTGACAAAAATTCAATAAATTACCATAAATATTTCATTAGCACACCTAGTAACTGACGTAATAAAAACCATTTTTCGAGGCTTATCTTGGAGGTGTATTAATATTACTAAAGACGAGCAAATCTTAGACTTTACGTCTTTCTTTACGATGTACTAGCACAATAAGATGGACAAATCAACAATACATGTTTTCAAACCCAGAAAATATAAAGCCAATTAAAAATATGTAAGTTAGTATGTTCGTTAACCCATAGAAATGTTAAGTTGATTACTTGTCAAAGAACAGCAACATTCGTTTTAAGATTGAATTTTATCAGTACACGTTTCCTTACCTGCCTATGCTTAATTTTTGATGACGTCTGGTACGCTATCTCTAATTTAGGATTGCTTGGAGCTTTCTTTGATCTTGTGTTCTTAATACCTAATGACTTGCCGAAGGGCGCGAACCAGTATCTGTAACAATCATAAATAATTTCATATGTAAACATGACCTTCTTTCATTGCACTACACATCCATATAACCCAGGAAGAAATCAGGACAAATATGTCACCTCAATCCCTGGATGACGGAGTAATAATACAATTCACCACCGCCTATCTTGCCCGCGGGTATCATAGAAGACAACTAAACGATGTAATGTCCATATAACATAATAGAAGAGAAGCAATAAAACTCAAAGCAATAGATAAATTTACCTCCTATTGTGGAGAAGGCTCGAGGTCCATGAACATATGAGCCGAAATGATGATGATGACGATGATACCTTCAAAATGACACGAAATTCGAGGGTCTTATTATTAGTAATATTAATAGATATATTATCTTAGCACTGCCTAATTTATATGGAGACAGTGCAGTGGGTGAAAAAATATGCTGATTAAGATTTTGGCTAACTTTTATGATCTTAACTTCATTAAACGAGGTTTAAGAACAGTATTTTCTTCACGGTAGGCCGTTGCCTTACGTGAAGTAATTACTTCTAACTGTGCCCCTAGTGTTGCAAAGGTCCATATGCGGCATTATCACTTACCATCAGGTGTGCTGCTTGCTCGTTTACCATCAGCGATAAAAAAAAGACAGTCGCCTCCGGGCCCAAGTTTATTAGTTTTCATACTTATATAGATTACATCATGTAATTCATCCATCTTTTTCTTTCGACTTTAAAACTTATCAAATTCATATCTATCATGTCCAGTCCTATCAATATTTTACACTCCAAGAGACTCAAAAACAATGGCGAATTTCAGCAGTTCGAAAGACGCGCCATGTATTATTTTTAATACTATATTAATACATTGCGCGTCTTTCGAAGTGCCTCATTTGAAAGATTTTTAACATCCTGTTAGTTTCACCTGTATGTTTGTAACGGACTCGAATGAATTCGATTTTAACCCATTTTAAACGGTCAGCTTTCAGACTTATAGATCCTTGGACCTATGACAACATAATATAATAATAAATTCGATAAGATTATCTCATTATCCTGATTAAAACACCCAGGATTAATCATTTTCTCACAAATCCTTTGCACGATAGCAAGAGAGAGAAAGCAGGCGATCTGCGTACCTACCCATCGTATGTTTTCGAGCACCCACGCTTTTTTCACAGTTATCATCTTATCACCTCAGCTCATATACATACGTACCACGGTTTGCCCTCGAGCCTACTCCATAAAAAGAGCGTAATTGACGTACCATACTACGCTGATCAGGCTACCATGCTGGGTTGGTATAGGGTTTTATTATTTTTTGTTTTTATTGCAAACGATGGCAAACGAGCAAACAGTTCACCTGATGGTATGGACCTTTGCTAGGCCGCTGGCTACCATAAAGAAAGTGAAGGGAGAGTAAATGCGTACAATGGTGTTCGGTTATACTAAAGGCATCACCAAAACCCATCACACGCAAACACCCTCAGAAAGTTGGGCCACCGGTGCTCTCGCTCACCGAACGAAGCGCAGTAACAAATTGCTACTACTCAGACGTCGATTTTTTGCGAGTGTGTCTCTACCCCGGATGGACCGGCCCGCGGCTGTAGACAGACAACTGTCAAACAGTGTGGTACTACCATTTTAAACTTTTATTTTGAGTTTTGCTTCTCTAGCACAGATGTTATATACATACATATCATCTAGCTTAGTCGTCTTTTACGACACCCACGGACAAGACAGGATGTGGTGAATTGTATTCTTACTCCATCACCACGTGGGTTTTTTTTCACAATAATATTAATATTTTATGTTCATAGTTTTATTGTCATATAAAGAATAATTTTTCACTTTTTAATTTTATTTATCATTAAGGCGCGTTTTTTAGTTTTCAACTATATTTTTTGGTATAGTAACATGATAATATATCCTTTGAACATAAGATACCGAAGAGACGTAGCGATTTCGTCTCTTTATCAATACCTATTGTAAAGTTTTCTCCGATATGCTCTGTATAATCGTGGTATTGCAATAGCGCATTTTAGCAACTGCACTTTCGCGACCTACATATACGTATCGAGCGCCCAAAAAGCGATTTGATCGTTGCGGACTGGCGATGGTGTTAGCATGTGTGTTATACTCGTCCTATATTATTAAGACCATGTATCACCTATGTTCAGCAAATAAATTTATTATTATTATTATTATCTTGTATCTCCTTTTGGTTTACGGATATTTTCCTTAGGGAAGATACCCGGTCCTTTGAAAGGCTTACATGAGGATATGGATCCAACACGCAGAGGCCTTTGGAGAAATTTAATCTAAAAATAGGATGGGACATCTACCGATGACACTCCACGTCTGCACATAACACTCGTGGACTGCCAACGGTAGGTGTAAAACTATTGTGTGATGACGGTATCTAATAACTGTTTATGCGGTTGGAGGTTATTATTATTATGACATTTATTTAACTTACGAACTACCTTATACATTTTTAAATATGATATAAAAAAATAAAATATTAAAAAAATAAAAAGCGTATTGACCCACCGGCAGCGAATACAAGGACCAAGCCGCCGGTGGTTAGGGCTACAAAGAATGGAACTTTCTCACGATGCACGCCGTGTCCAGTAACACCGCCTTCGGCATCAGGCCTGCAATCCAACTACCAAACGCGAGCCTCTTTAGGTGTTGATCGAGGCTATTAGCCCATTAGTCGAAATGACTATCGGTACAACGATTGCCGAGTCCACATCCCACATGTCGACAATCTCGTGAGCTAAGTCTTGATATTTTATTTATTTTTCTCAGCCTTCACGAGATTCCCGTCATGCGGAATAGTGACATCAACAATCATTGCAGGGCGCTCTAGCCGATCTATCACCACGATGTCTGGCTTATTGGCCACAATAGTCCTATCAGTGATAATAGATCGGTTCCAGTACAATGTGACACGGCCTTTTTCGAGAACCGGCTCTGGTACATACTTGTAGTACGGCACCTCTACGCTCGCAAGTTTGTACCGCAGAACAAGTTGCTGGTGGATGATCCTGGCTACCTGGTTATGTCTATGCAAGTACTCGCCGTTAGCAGGACGTAAACAGCCGGAAACGATATGTCTGAGGGACTCGCCTGGTCGGTGGCACGCCCGACAAATATCAGCCGTGCCATCTCTCAGGATATATTTCTGGTAGTTATTCATCTTAATAACTTCGTCAGCAATTGGACAGACAAAACCTTCGGTTTCTCCGAAAAGATTACCGAATGGTAACCAGGTCACAGAGGCTGAAAGGTCTACTTCCAGGGCATGTAGGGCTCCGTAGAACCTGCCATACAGCTCCTTGCTCTGCCATACATTCTCACGATCTATGGTACTTAGTACTACTGGTCTACGCTAGTTCTCTTTCGCCAACCCAAGCGGGGTGAGCCCGCTATCCACTTTCATCACATCAAGATGCACACCACTCGTCATCTTGAGGAAATAATCCCTGAGGTTGCATACTTCGCGGTTATGGAGGGTTTTAGCATCTAAAAAGCCTCGTCCCCGACATTTTCGCGGAATATGCAACCTCATTATTGATGAACGAGGATGATGCATTCTGTGCGATGTTAACAACGTGCGGACCTTTCTGTCCAGGGTGTCCAATTCGGTTTGAATTGAGTCCACTTGAGTATGCCAAAGGAGTACATCAGAATCGGCATGACCCAAGCATTGTAGGCACGCACTTTGTTACCGCCCGACAGAAGGCTATTTAAAACCTTCTTCAGGCGGCTAAAGAAGCGTTCTCGCAACGCTTGTTTCATGTCCGCTTCATTAATGTTTAAAGCCTGTGACATACCCAAGTACTTATAGGTATCAGTCACGCGAAGCGGGCTAAATTGTGGAGTATCGACGAGTTGACCTCTATCAACCTCCACTACCTCTCCCTGCTTTACATACATGATAGCACACTTATCTACACCAAACACCATGTTGAAAATACATAACAGAATAATGACATTTGACATACATTTCAAAATGAAAATATCACCAACAATAAACCAGGAAAAATTCGCAATATCAAAATGTTGACAAGATAGCAGACCAAAGCAGCACGATCACCACCCCCGGGCTCGTCACAAAGCTCCGCTTCTCAACCAGCGACATCTATCACGATAGAGGCGTCGAGCTCTAGTTCCAGTGACGAGTATTTCTCCCCACCGACGTCACCTACACCTGCGCCGCGACGAGGGAGAGGCGGCCACCGACTAGCTTAGGACCTAGAGGCCCACCGACCTCACGCAAGGTCCCCGCTGTCGGTGGTAATGTGCAGCGCATGAGATGGATCCAAACCATGAAGGAAAACGTCATGCGCGCATATTTTGGGGCAACAGAGGGGGGAATCAAACTCACCCACTTATTATTATTATATTATTATTATAGCAGCATGCATATTTTGCAGGGCTATTAGTGTAAAAGGGCAGAGAGTTGCGACGAGTAAAAAAATGTCACATTTACTTCTAGTCCGTCCAACTTTAATTCGTTAAAAACTCGAAATTAAATACTGTAACAACCTGTATGACCAACCAATAGTCATAAATTTCCTTACCATTATAAAATATTTTCTTGGCTAACAATGGATGGAATGAAAATGAACAGGAAAACTAGATTTCTTAGTAAAATTATACTTATATCTGTGCCAGGACACCAGAATGGTGTTGCAGTATTAATGGTTGCAACAGCAATCTGAACATCTATTCGAAATATAGCTGTGTGTCAATATGAAAACCTGTGACTTGCCATAAATAAAGAGTGAGCCTTTTGATCCCCAAACCATTACAAACCTAAACAGCTCAATTCGTAACTACCCACAAAGTTATCATAATCAGTTGCGATAATGCAAGGGTATTGGAGAAATAAGTATGCCATAACAAAACCCTGTCAATTTATCAACATGTTAAAAACATAATAATTGTAATATCTTGTCATTTCACATAGCAAACCAATTTGCATGGGATACCGGAGGCAAAAACAGAATGGACAATGTTATTAAAAGAGGCACTGCAGTATTTGCCTATTTATATTTACTTGGCTCTACAATAGCTCTATTCAGTTTTGTCATAGTGACGAAGATAGATCAATAAAAAAATATAAATAAATTACAATAAGGAAAATTATATGCTTATGGTCAGTGATGGGAGTTTCCCGTACCAAATACAAATACCAAATTATCGCTCTCATACAGTCAGCAATGCTGCAGCTGGACCAATAATATATTAGTAAGTTAATCTTTTATGATGCCCATTTCAACTGGACAGTATTGATGTAAGTAGTAGTATTATATAAGTATTCAGTACTTCAGTAAGTATTCCATACTCAATAATAATTAATCAGTACTTGGGAGTTGTTTCCATGTGGTAACGGAATAGGAATACTATTCACCACTCCCTATCTTGCCTGTGCATGTCATAAAAGATGACTAAGGGATATAATATTTATATATTTTATTTATTTGTTCAATATTACAATACCTTAAAATTACATTAGCAATAACAAAAGAAAGGTTTTTTACTTACATGCTACATTGCGTGATACAAACAAAAATGAAAAAGATTAGGTAGTTGCACTAGCTTCACACTGTCCTCTGTGCTAATCAAGACTTAGCATGGTTATATGCATACATGATCAAAAGAAGATAAACTTGAAGCAAAACCCTATACCAACCTGTCTGACCATCATGGTATATTAAGGTCATTATTTTCCTATTGTGGAGGAGGCTTGAGCCCAGCAGTGGTATATATGCCGAGATGATGATGATTACTTGGAGTTATATCATCATCATTTCAGCTCATATACATCCCACTGTTGGGCTCGAACCTCCTCCACAATAGGAGGGAAACTGACCTTACTATACTACGCTAGTCAGACAGGTTGGTATTTGGTTTTATTTCGAGCTTTCCTTCTCTTGCATAGATGTAATATGTGCAATACGTGTATATCCCTTAGTCATCTTTTACGACATCCACAGGCAAGATAGGGAGTGGTGAATTGTATTCTTACCCCATCACCATACGGAAAGCTGAGTTACAAACAACTACTTAATTCACGGATTCTGTACACTGAGGTTAAAAATATGGGTATGCTTATGTTACTTTTCAAACACTAAACTCATCTATGCAAACTTATAAAGATTAAAAACCGTTTACCTCATTATTAATATAATTTAAAATTTGAAAAAATATTTATTAATTTTGCAAAGATGAACCATATGTATATCAGACTCATAAATTTTATCTATGAAGTATTTATGTGTCTTTGAGACCTAAGGACACCCAAGGAGGCAAAATGAGTAATGCAGTACATGAAGGTTAAAAATATACAATGAAGGTATATTTAATATTAATGATAACTTATATACATACTTATTTATATCATAGCTACATTACATTATATATTTTTAATTTGATTATGATTATTGTACATAGCATATATTCGTTACGAAAAATACATAAAAATATGATAACAGCTTTAACCAAGTTTAAAATCAACCGTCTGAATATTTAAAAAAATATTTAGACCAAGCAGTGAAAATTTGATATAGAATCTTTATAATTTACTAGGGAAAAAATTAAGCTTTTTTTAATTATTTTTATTAAAAAGAGCTTAATTTTTTACCAACACTTGCATTCCCCAATTCATAATTATATACGAGTCACTACGAAAACCTTCAATTTTACTTATTTTAAAGAGGTCTGATACACTTTTTTATAGTACAGTAACAGTATGTTGAACTTACGTCTCTAGTAAACGTCGCAGAACAATAAGCACCAGTGCCAAAGGTATGGGATAAAGCAAATGTCTATAATCATTATAAACTACAGCTTTATCAGAACCTGGAGCAATATCTTCCCATGATGTGTTGGGCGGCAACCACACATCTTCATTCCAAAATATGTCTAGTAAAGACCGCCACATTATTAACACTGTTTATAAAGAAATAATATTGCATTCAAAAACCAACACTATTTATTGTAAAATAATAATATAATAACTCTAATAATAATACGCCAAATACTTAAATTAAAATTAGAGAACACAACCAACCAACACAAGATTTGACACAACTACTGGTAGATTAGTTTTTTTCTTTTTTTTAATATTTTTATTCATGACCATAGATACAAAGTCTTTCATTCGTATACATTTAAAGACAATTCAGTATTACAAAATTCGGCTAAAATAAACTTACTATAACTAAATAAATATCATACAAATAAGCTAAGATAAATTTCATTAAGACTAAATATTAAACATTATTGAACTAAATCTAACTTATATACAATAATGAGACTAAGATAGATATGTACATATTTTAAATTTTGCCTACTGTGTTACAAATATATTTGTATAATGCGCTAAAATAGTTCTTATTCGATAATAATTCCTGGACACTGCGGGGTACACTTTGGTGTCGTTCACTGTCATTATTATCAGAAATTAGTGATGCCAATTTAGCATATTTTATGCTAAATTTAGCATATTTTCATGTTGTTTAGCAAATTTATTTGTTTTTTAGCATATAGCATATTTTTTAGCATATAGAAAAAATATAAAATAGAAAATTAACCATGAAAATTACATTAATGCGTACGTAATTATTTCCATTTAGAATAAAGCCCTTTGTTTTATTCTTGGCGCCCCTGGTGCCAACATAATGGAAACGGTCTTGACGTTTAATATTCTCTACCATATTGCGGGGATTCCCCACCAAATTTCATTCAATATACCATAGATTAGCAACACTTTTTCACTTTCTCCTTCTTGTATGAAAGAAATGAGATAGAAATAGGATATACTTTACCGCGTACTTGTTGTCATTCTAACGTAAACGAATTAAAGTTCTTACAGTGTATACGTGTTTATTAGTTGTTAGACAGTTATTAATATGCCACCTAAATACAGTCAACATTACCGGTCAGAGTGGGAGCAAATGGCGAATTTCAAGGATTGGTTACAGTCTGAGCAATGAGGCCTCCTCATCTTCAAGCACATTAGATGTCGATGAAGACCAAGATATTAATATTTTATTTGATAACATAGTCAAATAAAACATATATTTTATTATTTAATAAATATTTTAAAATTATATTACGTTTTATTTGACATTGAAAAATGTTAGCAAACTTTTTAGCATTTTTATAAAGCACTTGGCATAATTTTGGCATAATTTTAACACCATTTTAGCATATTCTTTATTGATCTTGTTGGCAACACTATCAGAAATATCACTTATTTCACTCACTAAAATTAACCGCTGCAGTTTGAATGTTGAGCATCGTAAAATAATGTGATCTAAATCAGCATTGTCAACTTCGCAATGAGAGCATCGACTATTATTATAAACGTGAATTCTATTCAGGTGAGCTGGTGTTAAACAGTGTCCTAATCGCATGCGTGATATTATAGTAATGTAACTTCTAGAAACGTTTTGGAGGTTATTATACCAAAGTTTTGAAGGTAATTCTTTCTGTATCTCAGCATACCACTTGCCTTTAATTTCCAGGGTAATTTTCCAGTAATCTTTCCATAACTGCCTGGTAAACTCTTTGAAAAGCCTGTAGTAACCAGTAAATGGAACCTTAAGTATCTGAGATTGATCTTCATATTGGTGTAAGCGAGCTGCAATATCAACAATTTCATTGCCAGAGATGCCACTGTGTGAAGGTACCCATACAAATTCTATATTAATATGCTTGTTATATAGTTCTCTTATAATTTCTATAATATCATACACTATGTAATTTAGTTTAAAGGATATATGTACAGTTTTTAGAGTAGATAGAACACTTTTAGAGTCTGAAACTATTAGAATATTATGTACATTATTTACAAAAGAAGTAACATAACAGGGCACAATAAATAGCATAGCATTCTGCAGTAAAAATACTGCATACTTTATTTAATTTTATGCATTTAGTAAAATCCAATTGAGGATCATAATATGCTGCCTTAACATTGTGATTTGTTTTGGAACCATCTGTGTATATAACATAAAAATGTGGTTTATTGCAAGACAATAAACCACATTTTTTGTAGAAATTCTAATTTATCATGTACTGTGTCTAAATGAATATGTGTGTTACTATTAATAAGACCTGTGTAAGAAGTTTTATATGCAGGCCAAATATTACTTCTAATAATGTCTATTGATTTATTATTTACATAATTAAATTTTACTGGAATTTCAGGTAATACTCCGCTTATTAGTGAAGAAGCTGATATAGCACAATTAGGTAAACTAATTGACTGTGAGATTTGAAGGTGCATTGTCATTTTCTTGATTAATGGATTGTCATTTGATGCAAGGACTTTCAGTAGAAATCTCTCTACCAACATTAACCTACGTATTATCAAAGGAGGTACACATGTTTCAATTTCTAATGAATTAATAGGAGTAGTGCGCATAGCTCCACAAATAAGTCTTAGGCCTGTATTTTGAATTACATCTATTTTTTTTAATAAGGTGCTATTGGCATTCATATATGCTAAACTGCTGTAATCAAAATGACTTCTTACTATACTTTTATATAGCATACTCATTGTTTTTGGGTCAGAGCCCCAAAAAGTTCCAGCTAGGTGTCTTAATATATTAAGGCCCCTTAATGCTTTTTTGCTTATATATTTGATATGCTCATCAAATTTTAGTTTGCTATCAATGATAACTCCAAGAAATTTTTGATGTTGAACTATTGGAATTTCTAAATTGTTATAAAAAAATTTTAAATCCTTATAAGTATTAAGATTTTTACTCACAATTAAAACTGAACTTTTTTCTGGGCTTATTTCTAATTTTAATTTATTGTGGTAATAATTGTACAATTGATTTAAAGCATTATTAACATTACTCACTGCTATTTCCATATTTTGATTTATGCTATACAAAAGTAAATCATCTGCAAATTGTAAAATATTCACATCTGGTATGTCTACATATTTTAAAATTTCAGATACATATATATTATAGAGCAAAGGAGATAAAGTCGCGCCCTGCATTGTGCCTTTATTCACAATTTTAGGACCATATAACTTATTATTATATCTGACATAAACAGTTCTATTGTTGAGAAAGCGATAGAGCCATGTTAAAATGTGTCCTGGTATACCAATATCGTGAGAGACTTGAATTAGTTCTTCTATATTTACATTGTCAAAAGCACCTTTTACATCTAAGAAGACACATATTGCATTAGAGTGACTTAATCTAACCTGTCTGATATCTGTTAATAACGATACAAAGCTTTCAGAGCAACTTTTGCCTTTTCTGAAGCCAAACTGTATAGCAGGTAATAAACTATGGGTTTCAATGAAATAGTCTAATCTCAACTTTAACATATTTTCAAATAGTTTACCCAGACAAGATGACAAAGAAATAGGCCTGTATGAAGATGCATTATTTACTTGCTTATTTGGTTTTAATATTGGAATGACACATTGTGTTTTCCATGAGTCGGGTACTATTAATTTTTTCCATAGATTATTATATATATTAAGCAATACAGTTTGTGCATTTAAATGTAAATTTTTGATTAACATGTAAGGTATATCATCCAATCCTGGTGTGGTGTCTTTCCTACTTTTCAAAGATATTTGTAATTCCCCCATACTGAATATGTCCATGAGATAAATATTTGATGTGTCTACTGCGGCGTTTTTAAACAAATATTCGAGTCTGTCATTATTTACTTGAGTATTATCTGCTAAATTATTTAAAAAACTTGGTACCCACTCATCATTATAGTGCCTATTTCGATTAATCCCAATTTTTTTAAATTTTTTTATATATCCCCATATCTGTGAAATTGGTGTTAGCCTATTGAAACCGCTACATAAATTTTGCCAAGAAATATGTTTTTCTTCTCTCAGAATTTGCTTCTTATTAGCATCTAATTTTTTGTACCTAATCCAGTTGTCTATCGAAGGGTTGGAAAAATAATATTTTAGTGCTTTCTTTGATTTTATGACAGCATCTCTACAGTGTTCATTCCACCATGGTACAGGTTTTCTTATAAGTGTGTTTGAACTTAATTTACGTTTGGGAATTGTTATATCTTTTAAACTATATAATGTATCTACAAAGTTATTATATGCTAAGATAGGAGAATCATTCATAGTATTTATATGAGTAAAGTAAGTTTCTGACAGACTATAATATTTGTCCCAATCTGCTTTATTATAAATATATTTCATTTGGTCAACAGGAGGCGATGTGTCATATATGGAGGGTTGAATGTTTACTTCAAGTAAGGTGGGAAGATGATAGCTGCCCATGGGATCATCATGAACATACCAGTTGCATAAATGGGCGATTGAAGGGCTGACAAGGGCAAGATTTATAGCTGAAGCATGTCTATTGGGATAAGGAACAGTTGTTGGTGAACCATCATTCATAATACATAAGTCAAATTCATCAATGATATTATATAAACATCTACCTCTATTGTTATCACTATGGCATCCAAAGGCTAGGCTATGAGCATTAAAATCTCCCATGATTATACAAGGTTTGGGTATATTATTGATTAAGTCTTTTAGTTTAGTTGAATCAAATCTGTTATTTGGTGGGCTGTAAATACAAAGTATTGTTAATTGTCCAAATTGTGTTTCTATAGAGATACCTATATTTTGTATAGATTCTGAGAATGTTGTGTCAATTACTTTGTACTTTAAATGATGGTTCACCAAAATGGCAACACCATTATGAGAATTTTGCGAATTTTTGTGAATGAAATTATAAGTAGGAAAGTGAGGTATTATTGACTTTGATTTTAACCACGTCTCATTAAGAAGACAAATATGTATACTTTTCTCTATCAATAAATTTTGTAGTAGGCTCTTTTTACTATGTAAGCTTTGTATATTGTATTGTAATATATTTAAATAATTATCCATTATAACAAATTAGACAAAAATATTTCTTTTATTTTCTTATTTGTTAGTGGACCATCTATATTAGTTTTATTGCCAAGTGCTACAAGTGACTTAACAATTGCATTAATAACAATATCATTATTGGCAATTTGTTTTATATCAAGCATATTATCATTGTTATTTTTTTCTGGAACTTTGGGTAAAGAAGGGAAAATTTTTGTTGTAAATGTGGGTATGGTATTCACAACAGCGGCATATGACATTTTTAAAGACTTGGCTTTCTTTTCTTCCATTTTTTGTTTTTTTATAGGTCAGTCTCGTGATATGGCTAAGTGGTTACCTGAACAATTTATGCAGACAATTTCTTCAACATCGCATTCCTTATATGAGTGGCGACCAGCACAAGAAGAGCAGTGTTGTTCACCTCTGCAACTCTTGGCAGAATGATTGAATTTGAGACATTTATAGCATTGCAAAAGAGGTGGTATATACGGCTTCACTTCATATCTAAAAAGGTTAATATATGCATACTGTGGGAGAGATGTAGAGGCAAATGTAACAGCAATAGTATTGAGGGGTACAAGCTTTCCTTCAACTTTTTTCATAAATCTTTTGATGGATATTACTTCACTATCACTGACTATATCTTTATAAATTTCTTCATTAGACAAATCTTTTGGTACATATCTTAAAACGCCAATTTTTTCTGTGAGATATGATGGAATAAATGCTTTCATTTTATTCATCTATAAAAAGTCTTCCATTTTGAGAAAGTTGTTAGCGGCAGCCGATTTTCTAAAAGTGACACCTATTTTGTGAGCATTAACTCGATATACTCCTAAAACTTCCTTTACATGTCCTGCTATCAGTTTTGTGAGTGTAATTGGATTTTTGTTACCAATTTTTTCCTGTTCAGTTGATTCTAAGTAAACAGTAAGTTCAGCGTGACCATTTTCTAGAAACAGTCGTTTATAATTTGGTTTAGTAAACACTTTATACTTAGCCAAATCTGTATCTTCGCCCGAGTTACTGCTGCCATTGTCGCGTTTTCGCTTTCTTTTTTCGCCCGGTTCCTCACCGCCACTATTGGTCCCCATGATATTGATGTAAATATCGATTCGTCAAACTAATATTTATAGTCGTAGCGTGGTTTAAAATAAGAAAAATAATTTATTAACTTTTCTTACAAATTAAAATTACCGCCTTGTTTGACTTCCCGCCAAAAAGTCTAATACCCTGGTAGAGTAGAGGTGAGCAGTGTTGCCAAGTTTATTTTTTAGAAGATCGTACCACGGACTAAAAAAGATAGTATTTTGCCAAGAATTCAAGAAATATAATAGTACGCAATGGAATTTCATTAAAATTACCGCAAATCAATTAAAAATAGGATGCAACATCGCTCATAAAAAACATCGATGTTAGGATATCGATGTTTTCCAAAGTAAGGCATCGATGTTAAACATATCGATGTTTATGAACGATATATCGATGTTTATGAATGATGTTCGATGTTCATCGAAAACCATGCATCGGTGTTACAACTAAGAAATAAAATTCTGCGGACAAATTTTGATGAGCTTTTTTTTTTTAGGAAATTTGTTGAGACTTAGGTACATTATACCCCTTAAACATCGTTCTTCAACAACGATGTATCATTGATGTTTTGGTTATGAACAAAAATTATGAGGAGCTTTTTTTTTTTTGGAAGTTTGTCTGATATTTTAACAACAGCGGGATGACATCGATGTTACGACGAAGTTTTATGAGCTTCTTTTTTTTTTAGAAAGTTTGTCTGATATTTTAACAACAGCGGGATGACATCGATGTTACGACGAAGAAATAAAATCCTCCGGGTAAATTTTAATAAGCTTATAATAAAATAACGTTCATAACACATAAGATTCCATTCAAAAGGTCGTATATTTTGTGTACGATTTCGATTACTCGATCGTACATCGTACAAGAACCAGAAAGGTCGTATAAATACGATTTAAATAGTATGGTTGGCAACACTGGGGGTGTGGCGTATATACTGGTACAGGTCTATAAACCCGGTACGAGCTTAGCAGTACGCGCACCCGGTATGTGCGGCAGAAACCCGGTCGCACTCGAAAGGTTTTGCGGGTTTGGACCTGCTACGCGCCGAATGAAATCGTCTAACGATATGGACTGTACGTACCCTTATCTGGTCATATCTCCAACTTGGCCATGTAGTACAAAATTACCAACTTATTTACGACATACCGATTGTGACCACATTGAAAGTTACATGTATCTTTCAAGAGTACGTTGAGACAAAATTCTTATTAGATTTTAAAGTAGATAGTTTCTGTGTGGTGACGGATTAAGAATACAATTCACCACCTAAAAGACGACTAAGGGATATAATATGTACATAAGATCTGTGCAAGAGAAGGAAAACTCGAAATAAAACCCTATACCAACATGTCTGACCAGCATGGTATAGTAGGTCAAATTCTCTCCCATTGTGGAGGAGGCCCGAGCCCAACAGTGGGATGTATGTGGGCTGCCATGATGATGATGATGATTGTTATAATTACAAACTCCATACTAATTTCATAGACATTTTATTATTAAGTCATCTTACATACATGTCATATTATTCAATTATTAAATTATTATCATACGAAAACGATGTATTATTTGTATTTATTTTATTGGCGACGAGGATTAAGTTAATAATGGACAGTGAACAATTTGCACAATTTTTATAGGCCCAACAGGCACAACAAGAACAAATTACACAAATATTAAAATTGTTAATACCAAGACTTCGTTCTGAAGATGAACCTGGATCTACATCCAAATGCGTGACGAGCGCATCTTCTTCAAAAAAGTCTTTGGATAAAATGCACATTTTAAAAAATTTTAACATGGACAAATTCAACCCAGATTCATGCAGAATTGAGGACTATATGGATTTTATTGAAATAAAATGCAAATTACTCGACATAACGGACGAAAATTTACAAAAAGATTTACTCTTAAGTTCTCTCACACCAGAAATTTTTCGTGAAGTAAAAGTAGCGATGACGCCAAATTTTGACAGAAGTACTTTTAATGAGATAAGTAGTAAACTATCAGATTTATATCGAATAAAACGTACTAGATATCGTGCATTAGCAGAATTCTGGAACTGTATACGTGAATCATCTGAGACAATGGAACAATACGCAAACAGGTTAAAAGGCTTGAGCACAGACTGCGGATATAAAGGTGAACATCTAGAACGTCAACTACGTGATCACTTTGCTACAGGTCTAAGTCATATAGAACTGGAAACATATTTAAAACAGAAATGGCCTGATTTACTTCGAGAAACGGAAAAAGGAGTAACCAGAGAAGTAAAATTTGCCGAAATATTTGCCATAGCACAATCACGAGAACAAGCAGAACACGATACACCAAACACATCTTTGAATGTGAACAAAATTAAACAACCCAACATTAAGAAACCTAAACCCAACGAACACAAGCTAGCACGTAAGTTATACACTCATCAATGTCTACGTTGTGGCAATAATGAAAAACATGCATTAACTAGGTGTTTAGCCAAAACCCACATTTGCGCTGAATGTACGACTAAAGGACACTTTGAAAATTGCTGCATTAAATCCGGACGCGCATACATCACTCAATCAAACCATCAGAGGATCAACACTAAGAACAAATTGCAGAGAATTAGTGACATACCTAGTACATCTCAAGACTCCGTGGACAGCAGTGATGAGGAAGATTTTGTCTGCAAGATTGGACATACTCACAACAAAGGCTGTAAGCAAATTGATGTAATAATAAACGGTATCAGTTGTACAACGGATTGGGATCCTGGTTCAACATACTCAATTATCAACACTGATTTCTGGAGACAAATTGGAGCACCAGCATTAACCAAGGCACCGAAGCTCAAGGCTTATGGTAACAATAAATTAAATCCTAAAGGTCTTGCTGAAGTTATTGTCGAAGTTGAAGGACAACATAAAATGTTACCAGTTGTTGTTATGAAAGATGCTAACCCAATGCTCTTTGGTCTACGCTGGAGTGAAGTGTTTGAAATGGAATTTCCAAGACCAGTCTATTCAATAAAAACTAAGACACCGACAACACTCAAACAAGTCCTAGACAAACACGTGCAGCTTTTTGATGGTAAACTAGGCAAGGTCGTAAATTATCAAGTTAACATCTACATCAAACCCGGAGCAGAACCAGTACATTTGCCAGCACGACCAATTAAATTCAGCATAAAGAAGAACGTGGAAAGGGAATTAGATCGTCTTGTTGACCAAGGCATAATACAAAGAATTAATCCAAACACAGCTCCAATAGAGTGGGCTACTCCTACAGTAAATATCTTGAAAAATACTGGGGAAATCAGAATTTGTGGTGATTACAGTACTACAATAAACCCAGTTCTGATTAAACACCTACACCCAATACCAATTTTTGATCAATTACGACAAAATTTAGCAAATGGTGCGATATTCTCAAAAATAGATCTGAAGGATGCATATTTACAATTTGAAATAGCCCCTGAGTCAAAAAAATATTTAACATTATCTACACACAAGGGATATTTTCAATATAACCGAATGCCATTTGGAATTTCAACAGCACCTTCAATATTTCAACATTTTCTTGATAAGCTATTGGGAGACATCCCTAATGTGGCTGTGAACTTTGATGATATCGCAATTACAGGCAAAAATTTAAACGACCACCTAGATACGCTTGCTATTGTACTAGAACGGTTACATGAAACAGGGTTGAAAGTAAATTTACGGAAATGCACTTTCCTACAAAAAGAGATTGAATACCTAGGACATACAATAGATAAAAATGGAATACGCCCAACAAAAACAAAAATAGAAGCAATTACGAAATCTTCACATCCAAGCAATTCCAAAGAATTAAGATCTTTTCTAGGTTTAGTTAATTTTTATGAACGCTTTATTCCACATCTTCATGGTATATGTGCAGATTTGCATGAATTAACTAGCGGCAGACAAAAATGGCACTGGACAGAGCACGAAAAACAAATCTTTGAAGCAACCAAAGCATGCATTGCTACCTCAAAGCCTTTAATAGCATTTGACGACAAACGGACTCTCTTCTTAGCTTGTGATGCATCTGAAAAGGGAGTTGGAGCAGTCTTATATCACAAAGATAAAAATATTGAACAACCTATTGCTTTTGCATCCAGGAAACTCCGCCCAGCAGAAAGCAAATACTCAGTTATAGATCGCGAAGCGCTGGCTATTGTATTTGCAATTAAAAAATTTGATCAGTACTTACGTGGCAGCAAGTTTACCCTAGTAACAGATCACAAGCCACTTATACATATTTTAGGTGCTCGGCGTAATCTACCAAAGCTAGTTAACAATAGATTAGTAAGGTGGGCACTATTAATTGGAAGCTACAATTACGACATTTGCTATCAAAAAGGAGAAAATAACATTTTAGCTGATTGCCTGTCCAGATTGCCCAATCCAGAAACGAAACCATCACAATCTGAGAGGGCTGTTTACAAAATAAGCTTACAATTACTAGGAAATAGAATGGCTGATCTCCAACTATCAGAGAAAAACATAAGTGAAAAAACACACAAAGATCCAATTCTTTCACAAGTTTGCCAATTTTTGAAGACAGGTTGGCGAGAATTGGAATTTAAACCAGACATGAAACATTATTATAGAAAACATTTTGAGCTCTCCATTGAAAACAACATCTTAATGTGGCAGGGCAGGATGGTAATACCTGAAACACTTCGAAGAACAATCCTGATATACCTACACCGAGGTCATCCTGGTATATCTGCTATGAAAGCTCTTTCACGCTTCTACGTTTGGTGGCCTTCGATCGATGAAGACATAGACACCTTTGTAAAAACGTGCATGAGATGTCAATAAAATCGACCTAACAATACAGAGCTTCCAATCTTTTCTTGGTCTATACCAGATCAAATTTGGGAACGAATTCACATTGATTTTGCCGGACCGTTTGAAGGTACCTACTGGTTAATTTTATGTGATGCCTTGTCAAAATGGATCGAAGTACGGCCTATGAATAACATTTCTACAAGAAAATTATGTGCAATTCTGGATGACATATTTTGTACATTTGGCCTTCCACGCATGATAGTTTCGGACAATGGCCCACAACTGACATCGAATGATTTTAAATATTATTGTAAAAGTCAAGGTATTGTACACATCACATCTTCACCGTATCACCCTCGTACGAACGGACTGGCTGAACGACTTGTGAGAACTTTTAAGTCAAGAATGGCAACAAACGATGGTAATCAAATGAACCATCGCTTGCGGGAATTTCTATTTACTTATCGAAATACACCTCATACTACAACAGGCAAATCACCAGCTCAAATGATGTTTGGCCGACAGTTGAACTGTCTACTAAGTAACGTTCGGCCTGATAAGAGAAGATCATTGCAATATAAACAAGTGAAAGCCAATATCATGGCTTCAACTCCTAATTATCATCCAGGTGAAGAAGTTTACATTAAGACAAAAAATGAAAAGAAATGGCAACCCGCAACAGTTACAACTCGTAATCATAAATATTCCTATATCGTCACAACATCTGATGGGGGAGTAAAACGGAGGCATGCTGATCATATCAGACCACCAGTTACCATTTCTAATACCGCACCACCAACACTAACATCCATTGCCACGCCACCCACATTCATGGGTACAACTTCAGCGCCTATTCCATGCACGTCATCCACGCCTACACATGTATCATCTTCAATTCCATCACCGACATCACCATTAGCATCCGCATCAACTAAGTCCAGCCCTAATGAAATCACACCTGCGATGACGGTTGCGACTACACCATCTACAGCTGCTTCGCCACCTTTCGTCACGCCTACGGCTACTGTTGTAGCACTTACACTTCGTCGCAGCCAGCGCACAGTACGTCCACCGCGTCGGTTAATCGACGAAATGTGAATGGGGAGGAATGTTATAATTACAAACTCCATACTAATTTCATAGACATTTTATTATTAAGTCATCTTACATACATGTCATATTATTCAATTATTAAATTATTATCATACGAAAACGATGTATTATTTGTATTTATTTTAATGATGAAAGATATATATTATTATTATATATTTTGAACCACTTTTTTCAGGAAAAAATATTCTATAACTTTATTTGTGTTACTTGTGTACGTGTGTGTTACTGAACTCCTCCTAAGCGGTTGGATCAATGTTGATGAAATTTTTTGTGTGTTCAAGGGGATTCGAGAATGGTTAAGATTCACAATTGAACCCGGTAGGTGGCACTGTTATTGATTTTAAAGAGAATTTCTTTTATTTTATTTGAACAGAACAACGTCTGTTGGGTCAGCTAGTCTTTATATATATATATATATATATATACTAGCAACCCGCCCTCGCTTCACTTCGGTTTTAGTCGTTTTACCCGCGTAGTTCCCGTTCCCGTTCCCGTGGGAATACCAGGATAAAATATAGCCTAGTTTACGCGCTGATATTATAGCTTTCCATTGGTAAAAGAATTTTTGAAATCGGTCCAGCCGTTTTGAAGAGTACCCGGAACAAACAGACAGACAGACACAAAAATTTTTTAATCTGTATTTTAGGCGTAGGTGTCGTGCAAATAACCGTGTGAGCATGAAAAAAGCCTATTATTTTGACATTACAAAGTTTACAAACAGACACTGCAATTTTATTTATTGGTATAGATATATAAATATAAATATATATATATATCACTATTTCTTGTGTACGTTTGTATTACTTAACTTCTAAACGGCTCGACCTATATTGATGAAATTTTTTGTGTTTGTTCAAGGGGATTAGAAAAATAGTTTAAATTCACAATTAGACCCGGTAGGTGGCGCTGCGATCGATTTGAAGAAGAATTACTTTTACTATTTTTTAGACTTGAACAGAACAACGTCTTTCTATTGGGCCACCTAGTAAGTGTACAGAGTGTATCACGTTATGGAGCAACTGTTCGAGTATGTTGTAGTTTAACGATCACAGATCGTAATTAGAATGTATATTTCACAAAAAACTATAAAACAAAATAATTACAGTGATTTCAAAAATTTGTGTCAAAAAGACTACGCTTTAAATGTGAGGTGTTGATGTTACGTAGGCGTCTAGGTCATCGCCCGCCTTCATACCTATATAATATCGGTGTGTGTTAGGTTTGTTTGGTTTATAATAAACTCTTGTAGGTAAAAAGTAAAATAAGTACTATTGAATTTGACTGCACAGATGACGTAGTGTTTAAGATACCGTCCTACCGTGCCAGTGTCACGGGTTCGAATCTCACGCAGGACAACATGTGCGATCAATAAATTGTTGTACTGAGTTTGGATGTAATTTCTGTCCGTTAATTCTATTTGTGAAGTCTCCTACAATACAAAGATTATTAACTTAAAAATAAAATAGAAGCTAGATATCTACCTATTTTTAATAAAAAGATTTTTTTAATAAAACCTTTTTCGTGAAAGTTGCTATAAAGGTAAATATCCCATATCGATAAACGGAGTAATCCAGATAGGTAATAGGTATTAACATTTCGAAATTAACAATTGCTTCACTGCAATTCACACATTTTTAATACCGCACATCGCACCAACACACCGAACTGGGAAATAACCATATTTCAATCGCTTTAAATCGCGGACTTTTAATACGCGAAAAAGTCGTAAGGAGATAATAACGCCAACCGAGCACCTAGACTGGATAGACATCCGAGTCGAACTAAAATAATTAAATAAAAACGAATAATTCAATTTTACAAACCTATATCTTTTATAGGCAATAAGGGCCTGTCCACACATATTTCACCATTTTTTTTTTTTGGAGGTGGGTTGTAGTCAAATTCAAATTCAAATTATTTTATTATGCATAAACCCTGAGAGGGCACTTACATATTGTCAGGTTTACAATTTCCAAAAAAAATATACTACCACCGGATCGGAACGCGACCGCTACTGAGAAGATCCGGCAAGAAACTCAGCGGGCTTGTCATTATTTTTAATTTTTTTTTTTCTTCTTACTAGTTATACAATTGTGTACATGTTTTGTAAGAACAAGCTCCAGTGTGATGCCCTTCGAACCGCAAGACACTTAATATAATTTAAACGATTATGGCTGGACCAGATCCCACAAGCGGCACCCGATCACGAGTTAACTACTAGAGCAGCCATCACTCCCCTCAACCACTATGGAGGGAAGGGAGAGACCCGCTCCATGCAGCTACCGCAAGTAGATCCTTATGTGAGCATGACCAACACCACAATATGTTACAAACGCTGAAAATACAAAAATTCGTTAGGCAAAACACGCTACACTTTACAATAAAAGTTAAAAGTACATTTACAAACAGTATATTTAAAATAACAAGGAAATTGCTGAATGAGGAGCTGCTCACAACCAATCTGTATTATCATCTACATAATCCGAGATTTTATAATAAGCTTTTTTACAAAGTCTATTCTTGATGGCTTTTTTAAACTTTTTCATAGGCAGGTCTCGGATATCTTTAGGTAATCTATTGTAAAAGCGCATACATTGCCCCATGAATGATTTGTTAACTTTTTGGAGACAAGTAGTGTGTACAACTAATCTGTCCTTATTACGAGTATTCATTTCATGAATGTCACAATATCTCTTAAAGTTAGCGATATTTTTTTGACATATAATATATTTTCGTATATATATATATTTAGTCGGCGCGCTCCTCGCACCACTCCGTCCGAGGCAACAAAGGGGCGTAAGCACGCACACCCACAACCCACCCACGATGCACGTCGCCCTCGTCGTTAGGCCGACCACCGGAGCAGGGTGACTTGACGTCAGTGGTCGGGCCGACAGAATATCCTCTATTTGGGGTATCCTCCCATCAACCGACATCCCCCCCCTCGGGGAGAACGTCGGTCATTCCTCACGCGGTCGGCCTCTCAGCAGGTGACGTACTATCCCCGGTCAGGTTACCTGCGGCCTCGGCTAGGGCAGCATGAGGCGCAGGTATTCGCGTCTACGCCACCCCAGTCGCCGGAAGCGGATCGCCTCATCGAGGCTGCGCGCCTCGCGCAGGCGATCCGCGCCTCCGCACCAATCCCTATCTTGTCTGTGGATGTCGTAAAAGACGACTATGGGATTTAATATGCACATAACATCAGTGCAAGAGAAGGAAAACTCGAAATGAAACCCTATACCAACATGTCTGACCAGCATGGTATAGTAGGTCAAATTCCCTCCCAGTATGGAGGAGGGGCGAGACCAACAGTGAGATGTATATGGGCTGCGATGATGATGATGATCGTCCATCTTGCGTCTCAGCTGAGAACCGAATTAAACTATCAAAAATCGTACGAAATTTATTCACAGTGCGTACTAAGTGCAATTTCGATCGCGGAATATGAAACGCGAGAACAAAAAAAAATACCTCATTGTGAAGTGTCGCAGTGCGGACAGGCCCTAAGCGAGCGAGCGTCGTCGGGCGGCTCTTTTGACCTTGTTCGTGGGCTTGCCCACATGCCTACATGTATACAGAGACGAAATTCATTTTCGTTAAAAAATTACAGTTTCGGTTTTATTATTTTATTTTGCCTACAAGATATAGGTAATTATTTCATTTATTTCCCTTTTTCTTAATACACCTCTGTGTCGGTATTTCTTTCAATAGCTATGGCCACGCCTCTTCGTTCCAGCTGATTTTAAGGCGAAGTTTGTCTTGCTTATGCAAACGTAATCATTGATTTATTCAATTTCTAATGAACATTTAACAAAGTACGAATATGTTACACATTAATTATCGCTGACTTTATACATTTCAATCAGATTTACACGAAAAAGCGATGATAAAATTAAAAACTTTACATGTCTCTAATTCATTAACGAATCGTTATTTTTCCTTTAAATTTTTTTATGGGGTCCTACCACCATTGCCTAACTCCCATTTGACCAGTTGCCCCATAACCTGATACATCCTGTATTTATAAAAATGAATGTTTGTCTGATGTCCTTTATAGAATCGTAAACTATGCATTTGATCATGTGATGATCTTCAACAAAGTGTTGTGTATGAGCTCACAAAGGTTTCCGAGTTCGTACAACCCGGCCTGGTGGAAACGGTAGGTGGCGTGGTGATCGATTTCTGGCATTACTTTTACTGTTTTTTAGATTTGAACAGAACAATGTCTAGTAGTTAAGCTAGTAAAACTACCGAGTTAATGTCGTAGGCACGATTTCCACGCAGGACAACACTTAGAGGACTATTGTGCGATCAACAAATAATTTGTGTCCGCGTTTGTGTAAAAAAAAAGATCGCCAAAACACAGCCCTAACCATACTAGGGATGTGAAAAAATAATCGATTTTTATAATAATCGATTATTACAAAAAAATAATCGATTAATAATCGATTTTTCAATCGATTATTACATAAAATTAATCGATTAATAATCAATTTTTACAATCGATTATTACAAAAAAATAATCGATTAATAATCAATTTTTACAATCGTTTATTAATCGATTTTTACAATCGATAATGAATCGATTTTTACAATCGATAATTAATCAATTTTTACAATCGATTATCAAAACAATAATCGATTTTTTATTATTCGAAATTCGATCGAAACTAATCGATTATTCACTGCCAGATTTCCTAAAAAAAAGGTCATCACGATTGTTTCATACTATATAAGAAAATAAAGCACATTGCCTAAAAAAAAAATATTTCATCATAATCCTGTTGGGAGAGAAATCGATAATTTTCCCTCCAAGTCTCATCCCTAAACCATACCCAAAGGTTTTTAGAAACCCGGTTTTTGCACCGGGTTTTTTGCCGCACCCGTACCTCTAAGACCGGGTTTGAAATTATGCGGGTATGTCTCATGCCTATGGTAGAGGTGAGCCGTTGTCACGGTACATTTAAACTGTGAATGAGACTATTCTATTCGAAGAGTTCAACTCTATTAATAATTCGACTTAATAATTTTAAAAAATTAATAACTAACTTAAACTTTGTAGGCAAACTGAAGCAAAAGCATGGCATGCATGCTTAATTTACAAATTATGTATTTTAAAAGTGGAAATTATGGTTATAGAGATTATAGTATCGTGTATAAGAAAATGTGATCTTCTATAAATACGGATCCGATGTCTATAAATAATTGATTTTCCGTGTAGTGATGAAGTAGAGATACAATTCAACATCTTTTTTCTTACCTGTGGGTGTCGTAAATGACGATTCATTTTTTTTTGTGTGTACAGCTGTTGGCAGCAGATGGCCTTGATAGTTTGACGCGGGCTATGGGATAGCGCTGAGGGCTCTCAACCCGGAGAAAAGTATACTAAGCGACATCGCCCAAGTGCTCCCCCTGTGGGGAACGGACCTTGGCTTGGGGCGTCGCTGGAGGCAAAGTGGGCGTGCCCACGTTTTGGTTCGTGACTTTTGCGCGGCGCGGTTTTGCACCTCGGCGGCGAGGGCGGAACCGCGGATATTTATGTGTTAAGACCTCGCTGGCCGTGTAGGCTCTATGTTGAGCGAGTGTGATATTGTCGTCCTCTTCGTCGAGGTCGTGTCGAGGACGTCGGCTGGAGGGGACGATTCCTTAATAAGTAATCATAAGTAAGTCATAAGTAATACTATTAATACTTATTTATTTATTAGGGACAAAAAACAGTTATATATTACAGTAATAAACTTATTATACTGATATAATTAAAATAACGTATATATAACCAGCACCTCTGTCCACGGCTTAACAAAAAATAGTGGTACAAAAAAAAAAAAAACTACACGGAGCAACACGGACTATTTGCTCCGAAAATGAAACAAAGAAACAAAACTTAAAAAAACCTTAAAGCTAAGATAAAAAAGGAACAATAAAGAAATATTTAGAAAAAATAATAAGTTAATTAAAGTAAAAAAATATTGGTTGCCTGTAAAGTCGGTATACGGGCGAAAGTTTTACGTGACAACGACTTTGAGTGGTAAAATAATTTTAATGTGAATATTCATTCGTATAGTAGGAAGAAGGATGAAATAATAGTAACAATTTAAAACATTTATTTATACAAAGAATTATATTTAAAACATTAATTTATACAAAGAATCTCGCACTGAATTTCATATTAACAAAATTTTATTTTTACCTTTACACATACATACGTATTTATATACAAATATACAATTTTTATGTCTGTCTCTCTCGCTCTTAGGCGGGCTAACCATGCCCGAGTGGAAGGGACGCGTGCCTCTCACTCGCTCTCATTGTGAGCGCATAACGTGAGCGGAGCGTAACGCAGTTTCTTGAAGTGTCACCCGGCAAACCAATTTATAAGACGTTGTCACGTCAAAAAAAAAGATAAATAAGGAAACGAAATTTAATAATTATCCCTCAGTGCAAGATTAACTTTTTTTTTTAATTGTAGATGGGATTCAGCAAAAATATCAATAGCTGAGAAGTTTGTGTTATAAGTTTCGATAAGACGGCGTAGAGGCGCCCGCACACCGGCATTGGTTCTGCACTTAACGGTATGAAACAAACGCGGTGCTCGCGCAGCCCTACGCACTGTTCTAGGTACTATATAACAAAGTTTGCCTGTAAGGTCAATACAATCATAATTATTGTTGCAGAGGCCATGCAATACCATAATGCTCAACAATGTGTGCCTGGATTCTAAGCTTAGAATATCATACTTTCTTAAGAGTTCTGCATACGGTAGTCTATTCTGAAAACATTTATAATGTAATGTGCGTAAAAATTTCTTCTGTACCATTTCTATGTGGTGTGCATATTTAGCATAGAAAGGATTCCAAATTGAAACAGCATATTCAAGTTGTGAGCGTATTAATGTTTTATATAAAAATAATAGAGTAGAAGGTTTTTTAAAATCGATAGAGGATCGCATTACGAAACCATACATCCGGAAGGCTTTACTAAAAATATTATTTATGTGTATGTCAAGATGTAGTTCAGAATCTAGCGTAATACCAAGATCGCGTACAAAGCTAACTGATTCTAAAATAACGCCATTTAGGCAATAATTAAAGTTCTGTCGGGTCTTATTTTTAGTAAAAGAGATTGAATTGCATTTGGAAATATTGAGTTGAAGCTTATTGTGCAGGCATTATTCCGAAAATCTATTCAGATCCTCTTGAAGTAAAAAGCAATCCTGTATACTTTGGCAGGATCTGAAAATTTTAATATCGTCTGCGTACATTAAGAATTTTGAATTAAGAAAACAAGATTTGACACTATTGATAAAGATAATAAACAAAAGAGGGCCTAAAACCGAGCCTTGAGGTACACCAGACTCGACAAAAAAGCAGTCAGACTCAAAACCATTGACCACAATGACTTGAGTTCTCTTGTGGATATAGGATGCAAACCATCTCAGCAAACTGCCTCTAATGCCGTTGAACGCTATCCTGTCCAAAAGTAATTTATGATCTACCCTGTCAAAAGCCTTACGAAGGTCGGTGTATACTACATCTACTTGGATTCTATCGTCCATACTTTGAAATAAATAATTAGTGAAAACCATAAGATTCGTAGTAGTGGATCGGGATTTAAAAAACCCGTGTTGTTCGGGTATAATTAGTCTACGCATAGATGGAAATATTAAGTTGTGTACGAGTCCCTCGAATATTTTGGATAAAACTGAGAGAATGGTAATTGGCCGATAATTTTCAATATTGGCTTTATCACCGCTTTTATGAATGGGAGTGATGAAAGCTTGTTTCCAAGTTCTTGGAAAAATGCCATCGCTTAGACATTTGTTAAATAAAACATATAGCGGTGAGCAAATACTTTTAGCTGTTTGTCTAAAAAAGTTTGGGGGTAAGCTATCGGGCCCAGCACCTTTGGTCACATCCAGAGTTATTAGAGCCTTATATATGCTGTCTTTAGAAATATATAGATTAGATATATAATCCGAGTTAGATGCAGTCTGGTCAGGTGCTTGCCAAGTTAATGGATCGAAAGTAGAAGGAGCATAAATAGATTTGAAATAATTTGAGAACAAGTTGCAAACATCCTTAGAGTTGTTCACCGAAATGTCTTTGTAATACATAGAGGCTGGAAAGCTCGATTTGCCTTTACGGCCAGAAATATAACGCCAAAAATGCTTAATATTGGTAGGGATATTAGTCTCTAAAGTGTTCATATATTTTTTAAAACATTTGTCAGATAATACTTTAAAACGCCTGCGATAATTAGAAAATATCTCATAATCTGATACATTACAGAACTTTTTCCATCTAATCCAGGCACGATCTTTCTTTTCAAATAAATTAATAAGTCTATTATTAGTAACAAGAATATCGTTCTACCGTTATTGAAAGAATTGTTCAAATTGCTCACCATTTTTTTGTATATGCATAAATAAACGACCATTTGGGCACTACTTGTACTACGTACTGGTATGATATTCGAGTATTGATAATGTCTATTAGACATTTCGTAACAACACAAACACACAACGATATCGCGAAATAGGTAATTAAGTACGGAAATTGTAAGTTCATGCGCTTGACCTTTCCCTTTCACGCCCCGTTGGATACTAAAACAATTAGCGGCCAATCGGGGATCGCCAAAGATACCTGAGTAGGTAAGGATTACGCTTTGTAATAGCTGTCCACGTGGACTTCGTAGCTATGATTGGCTATCGAAATGCCGCATGATTTGTTTGTTTAATATGTAAACATGATAAACAGGCTGTTACAAAATATTAACTTTAATTTATTTTATTTTATTATTTTTTTATAACTACCACTATTGAACATTAAAATATGTTAGATATGTTTCTTTTGGTCGGATACTTTTATGGTTTTTTTTTGTAAGACTATAAAAAAGCCACCGTGTATAGCGGCAGAACTGCTGAGGTGTAGTGAATATGATATAAAACTGCTAAACATACCTTTTTGTTACCTTCAAAATTCTCAGAAGATACCCTTAACAGCGGCCATTACACTGAAGGCGTCAATTTGACTTACGGACGGATCATTTTCATTACTGACATGAAGAAACTGATAATTTAAAAAGAAAATCTCGATACTGGCAAAATGGCTCGTATTAATAGCCGATTGCCAAGATAAAAAAAGAAGAAGAGGAAGAAAAAATGTGCACATAACATCTATGGAAGAGAAGGAAAACTCGAAACAAAATCTTATATCAACACGTCAGACCAAATTCATTTTCCCTCCTATCATGGAGGAGATTCAAGTCCGAGTATATATGAGCTGAAATGATGATGATGAATGAAGGACCTCAATGAAATATGATTTTTACTTCATAATGGTGCAAAATTTAATTAAACTTCTTTAATAATAATGTCGTTGACTTACTACGTAACTTCAGACAACAATACTATCGAAAATGCCCTGGATCGATAGGTTTTAATAAAACGAATGATATTTTCAAGACTATTGATAATTTATTAGATATAGCCCCAAAATATTGATAATATCGCTGTTATCATTAATATTGCCCTTGGAGTGATATCGATACTTTTAACGCATAACGATAAAATCAATAAAATATCGATACTGTTGCATACACGATCTATCGATATTCAACAATGTGTCGACTGTGGCACACTAAAGCTGCTTTCAAATAAATAAGGAGTTTCGGCGCGAATTTGGAGATGTCATGTTAAGCTCTTGTATTATATTCATTTCTTTAGTGTTTTATAGTGTTATATTGAATAATTTTGCTGATATTTTATGTAATATAATATAATTAAGGTGCTGAAGTGTGGTGAATGTGATATAAGAGTGGTTTATATGTATTTTCATATTCAACCGGAATTCCCAGAGAAATCATCTAATTAGGTTTTCAGCGCCTAATTAATGATAACGACTTGACTTACTGACGGACAATGACTATAAATAAGTTATACAATATGAAGAAGTAAATAATATGTAAAGAAAAATTGTATCAGACTTGGCTGTATGGGCTTTGATCCCTTTGCCTGTCCGTATGGACAAACAGAACCAAAAAAAAAAATCAAATAAATAACCTCTAAAATATATATTATCATATGGAAATACTCCATAAATTATTAGCCTGTGAATTTTAATTAATTTTCTAGCAGTAATTAAGTAATACAAAATCTAAATGCAAATATGGTTACAGAATAAAAATAAGTTGCAATGATATCTAAAAATGTTGTTTTGTCCGACTTGTGCCAATGTTCTTATGGTTGAGGAAGGCCCAGAATCTGGATTGCGGTATGCATGCAATACTTGCCCTTATGTCTATAATATTAAAAAGAAAATATCTTCACGTACGTTTCCGAAATTGAAGGTAAGTTATTGCATCATCCTATCACTTCATTAAAGAACCAGAAACAATATTATTATATTAGTCAATCTGAATTTATATCAATGCACTTTATTTTTCAGGAACTTGACTATATTATGGGAGGTGCTGCTGCCTGGGAAAATGTAGATTCCACTGATGCTGTATGTCCTAAATGTGGTCATGGCAAAGCATTTTTTATGCAACTTCAAACTCGTTCAGCTGATGAACCTATGACGATATTTTATAGATGTTGTAACCACAAGTGTGCACATAACTGGCGTGACTAGTATCGCTGACATAAAAACTTTGAAAGTGTTAATTTCATTATGAATTTCTTCCAAAAAGTGATTATATTTAGTAGATTTTCAACTAGACATTGTGTATCACTAAAAATGAAAATAAAAAATAAAATGACTCCAGTAATATCAACACGTGAAGAGTCTGCACCTGCTAAAGCTGCAGATTTCTTAACCAAAGGTCAAGTTATAGCAGTACCAACAGATACAATATACGGTCTTGCATGCAGCGCTAACTGTCCTGGTGCTATTAAAAAACTTTATGCAATCAAAGGTAGAGATTCTCTGAAACCTGTTGCAGTATGTGTAACATGCATATCGGACATCAGAAAATGGGGTGAGGCTGGTCATATATCTGATGATCTACTACATAGTCTACTACCAGGCCCGGTCACAGTCGTTTTAGAAAAAACAAAGTTTCTTAACAATCCATTTCTTAATCCTAGTACTACTAAAATAGGTATTAGAATACCTCAACACAAATTTGTAAATGACTTGACTAAAATTTTTGATATGCCTGTCGCATTAACTAGTGCAAATTTCAGTAATGAACCTTCTACTTTGTCAATTAAGGAATTTGAACATCTCTTTGGACAGCTAGGGGCAGTTTTTGATGGAGGAATATTAAGTCAAGGTTTGGATGAAAACCGAACAGGATCTACTGTTATTGATTTGTCCCAGGCTGGAGTTTACACTATTATAAGAAGAGGCATTTCGTATGACCGAGTCGTTGCTATTGTACAAAAACATGGTCTTAAAAATATAAGTTAGATAATTTATTATGTTTAATAGTACAGTATTTTAATAATAATGTTAATTATTTGATTTTTTTTTTGTTTTCTTCTCTCTCTCTCTCCTTTGATTATTTATGATCAATTATGTCAAAGCTGTGAACACTAATTCAACACAATTTTTTGTAAATATAAAAGTATATTTGCTAATCCTTACTAATATTATAAATGTGAAAGTTTGTTTGTTAAACTTAAACCACCAAACTGATTATATAATAATTTACAATATATATTTATATAATTTTTCACCAATGGAAAGCTATAATATTAGGGAGTAACATAGTCTATATCCTATCTCGGTATTCCCACGGGAACGGGCCCTATGCGGGTAAGGCAACTGAAACCAAAGTGAAGCGAGGGCGGGTTGCTATTATATGGGTCCAGGTGGTTCATTTACAATTGACCACGAATATGTATTCTAAGTGTTCACTCCTGATTCTTGAACTGTAATAATTATTGACAATTGAAACTACAATTTATTGATGATATTGAACTTTATAAATGACAACAAGAAAAAGCATTTCCTACTTAAAAATAGAAAAATTGGCAAAATTAAATCTTCAGATACATGTCTGTATAGAGTAGCACTGTACAATTTAGTCTGATTAGCTAGCTTACCAATAGGCTTAACTAATTTAACCGGTTAATTAAATTAGCTAATGGCTTATGTAGCTTAGCTCTGTTAATTAGCTAATGGCTAAGCAGCTAAACCATTAAAATTGTACAGCCAAATATAGAGTAATTCTCATTATTTGTAGCATTGATATCACTGGTATAATAAATATGAATTTAAACACTATCACAAATAGCAGAGGTGACAGGCACAAACATAAATATTATAATAATTGAGATACATATTTTCAATTGTGTGGAAAAACAATCTTGAGCTTACAGTCTTACATTTAGTAATAAAATGTTGCTAAGTAATTAAAATTCATCTGTATATGAATTCATTTTTGTTAAACTCAATAAAGGCTATATTTAACTGATTACTACAGATGAGCTAATAGGTTTTCTATTATTTGGCAATTTAGCCTCTAATCTTTGCCATCGATTTGGTGGCCATACTATATAAGCTGCCTTGGCATTGACTAAGCCTAAAGAAACAGGCCCAAATATATTGCTATCCAGCGTGTGACCTGTGTGATCGCCTTCAACCCAGCAGTGTCCCTCAGGGACTTTGACATATTGAGACTTATATCCTAGAGTATTTACAATATCGCCTTGCAGCGCAACAATACGCTTGATTATTTTCTGGTTTGGATCTTTTGGTGACACCAGTGATATCACGTCACCTCTTTTTACGTTATAGTCTCTAACTGCCCATCTCGATAGAAATACATAATCATTATTCTTGCTCTTGGAATCTGGATTGAGCACAGGCTGCATCGAAATGCCTTCCACCCTGGCCACATATCCCACCGTATCAAGGAAGGTGATACCGATTGGTACACCTAGAATGATGGACTTGCATAAACTTCTGAACCACATGAATACACAGTAACTGATTTATTTCTTTATGTGTTCTACATAATCGATTAGCACGTAGATTATACTTTTCTCATTTTAACATTTTTTTGTGATATTACTTAACTAAACGTTCACATAAATAAGCTTATGAATTTGTCCGCTTTCAAATTTTGTGACACTGGCGGATGACTGACATATTTGACAAACCAAACCATTTTTTTTTATTATTTTATTCGCCTTCATGAGCAGGCTATGGTCAGTCGACCATACTGCCTTACAAACCAAACCACTCGGTCAATCCGTAGTTTTTTTTGTCTTTATAGTTGAGCCTCATAGTTTTTACGATTGAACAGACTGTGTGTGAGGTGTGTAGATATAATTTATAGTCAATTTGCCATCTAGGTGCAAGAAACATTAAACAAAATCTTGAGTATAATGCCGTTATATACATATATTCTCAATATGTGCATTAAATAAAATTAAATTTGTTTATAACATTTTTTACAAGCTGGCGTTAGTAAATTAAAGAAAGTCTTTCCAAGGATAAGTTATTTCTTTCAGATTAAACTTTATGATAGCACCTATAAGCTTAGGCATACAAAATGAGTTTTAGTTAAGATGTAGTAGATCTCTTCCGTGTGGTGACGGAGTAAGAATACAATTCACCACCCCCTAACTTACCCGTGGGTGATCGTACAAGACGACTAAGGGATATAAAACGCATATAACATCTATGCGAGAGAAGGAAAACTCGAAATAAAACCCTATACCAACACGTCTGACCAGCGTGGTATAGTAGGTCAATGACCCTTCCATTATGGAGGAGGCCCGAGCCCAACAGTGGGACTTATATGGGCTGAGATGATGATGATGTAGTAGATCTTTACTCGTTACCCAACATATCTATCTATATGGCTCATTACATGCAGCTGTTTATTCATTACGCGTGGTCATTATCAGTGATTTATAAATACAAACTGATAATACGCCAAGAACGGTAACCGCAGTTTATTACAAAAAACTGCGTTCTGCAATTATTTTGTCTTACCTCTCTATATACATAAGTTTCTATAACTGCACCCTTTTTTTGAATCAACAGTGATCCAGTGCGATAGTTTAACAATTTATGAGGCTCTGAGGCCATAAAACGTAAGTTAAATGTCATAATTTTTTACATATATTGAAGTTATACTTCTTTAGGCGCGTTATGAAAAAATGATGAGAGTGAAATTTTAAGATGCGCGCGCATCTGTGACACAAAATTAACAGTATGAAGCTGTCTGCTTAACCGCTCATTGAGTGAAATTTTAAGATGCGCGCGCATCTGTGACACAAAATTAACAGTATGAAGCTGTCTGCTTAACCTTAAATTCAATTTTTGAATTTATTATTAAATTTATTTTTAAAATATTAAATAATCAATAATAAACATTTAAAATTAAGAATCTTATAATATTTAGTACAAATTATGTCTTATATATTTATTATTCTCTAAATTTTGTTTTTAATAATTATATATATATATATAATTATTAAAAAAATTATATATATATATATAATTATTAATAATTATATATATATATATAATTATTAAAAACATATTATAAACTCATTTGCAAAAAAAACGGGCACCTAAGCAATGAACCATTTCAAATGTTAATATTTCTTTGTTTGATAATTATAGGTAGTTTTATCCACACAATTTGCTAAATTAATAAGAAAATAATCGTTTTCATCAGTATTTCATAAAATTTAGATACAATTTATGGGAAATAATGCTAAACCTCGCTAGTAGTGTATATTCGCTAGTAGTGCATATGCTCATGAAGTAAAAATAAAAAAGTTTTTTTGTTTGTTTTTCTTTAATAAAGTAAAAGCAGATAAATGTTTAGTATCGAGTGTGACCCCCTCTAGCTAAAATCACAGCTTGAATTCGTCTGGGCATGCTAGCGAGTATATCCCGGATACTTGTTTGCGGAATACGTTCCCACTCCGCAGTAATCACATTCTTCAGCTCTCTGATGGTCTGCGGAGCCGGGTGTACTGATCTCACACGCCGTTTCAGAACGTCCCAGACATGCTCTATGGGATTGAGGTCGGGACTTCGAGCTGGCCAATCCAAACGACGAATGCCGACCTCTTGCACATACGCATTAACATCGCGGGATCGGTGGGCGCGAGCATTGTCGTCCATAAAAATCGAGTCTTCACCTAGAGCGGCCAATGCGGGTTGTGCATGAGAAATTAGAACTTCCGTTATGTATCGATGCCCAGTCAGTGAGCCGTTTTCAATGAAGACTAACTCTGTACGATCCATTGAATTTATTCCTGCCCAAAACATAACAGAGCCCCCACCATAAGGTGTGATTTCTTCGAAACATGCCTCTGCAAAGCGTTCTCCTTGTCTTCTTAGCACTCGCCGACGTCGATCTTCACCGAACAGAGATATCCTGGCTTCATCAGAGAACAAAACCCTATTCCAATCGTCTTGAGTCCATGATTCACAATTTCTAGCGAACCTAAGCCTGTGAACTCTGTGCTCACGGAGTAATTTGGGGCCGCGGGCCGGGCGGTGACTGCGTATATTGGCAGCGAGAAGCCTCCTCCTGACCGTCCATAGACTAATATGCACATTTCTTACTTCTTGGAGGTTGTTCTTAAGATCCACATACGAAGATTTGCGATTTCTCAATGCGCGACTCACAAGAAAACGATCATCCCGTGGTTGGGTACATGGTTTTCTTCCAGAACCAGGCCTTCTCTCGACGGAACCAGTCTCCTGATATCGCTGCCAGGTCCTTTGGACTGTCGAGCGACTAACATTTAGCCTCCTAGCCACGAAACATTGGCTGCAACCCTCTTCAAGCAGCGCGATAATTTTGGTAGCTTTTACCACTTTATCTACCATTTTTGATACAGCCAAACAGCATTAAATAAAGCTTTGACAGTCAAGGATATGAAATTAATCGATAAAAATTGAATAAAAGTTATGAAAGTCGATGTTAACTTCTGGAATTTCGCGCCAAAAATGTAGGATAAAAAGGGGTTTTCTGTAAAAATGAACATCAAATGAAAAATTGAATTTAGAACGTACTTTTTTAAATACCACAGCATTTTTAAAACCGGCCAGTAACGTGTACAAACGATTGAAACCTTTTTGGTATTGTATCTTTTTAAATATGAATGAAAATCAAAACCGCCCGTTTTTTTTGCAAATGAGTTTATATTAAAAACATATTAATTATATATTATATAAATTTATATTAAATATATATATTTGAAATATATATATTAAATATATTATTATATAAATATATTAATTATCAATTTTTAATATTAATTATTGATATCTAAGATCAATCTAAGATTCTTTTAGTTTCAATTTGATGACTATTAAACTGAACTTTGTTGATTATCCTTTTCCAATCCTTCTATTATTTTATTGTAATTAATTATTTGCATGCAATTAAAAACTATTTTTTAATGATGCCAAAGAAGTATAACTTCTCACGCGCGTACATAAGTACATGCACCCATTTTTTTATTGAAACGTCAGATGGAGGAGTATTTATCATTTCCATCACAAAGAGGTTTGGGTGCATTGTGGCAGAGTCAAATAATTAGTTGGGCTGGAGGCCTTACTCCATACATTTCTCTAAAGTCGGTATCACCACGAGGTCTATGTGTAGGTTGTCAATCCGAATGAAACGCTATGCTTTCGTACCCTAACACATTAAACTATTTTGTAATGTTCGTTGCAGGTGGCGGTCCTGTAAAGCTTAATGTGACCAAATGGATTTAACACCAGTGGAAGGCTATTATAGGCTGCATACATGTAGCATATAGTCTGAACTAATTGTTCAGGACGTTTTTTAAATTTTGGTGTCAGTAGTCAAAGTAGATATCCCATTATAAGTAGCAGTCGTCATTCTTGTGAATTTGCAGATATTGCTAGAGTATACTATATGCCTATAGTCAGAATTGAAATAAAAATAGGACTGAGTTCTAGGAAGCACAAGCCTGTAAAATTTGAAAGTTCGTCAACGTCTATCACTCCGTAGCAAAAGCGGTGATTTTGTTATTGAGCTATACTATTCTATATCAAGGTAAAGAGATATATTTAATTACATCACATGAAGCTGGTATATAATTTAAAGTTTCTTCTTCCTTAACTCTAGTAATTTTTAATCATTTACTAAAACATTTAATAACTTTGTATTAAAACTGCTTTGTTTAGGCATGTCCAACTTTTGACGAGTCTAGGACGAAGTCGTGTTGACGATGATTGTCGAGTTTGTTTGGCTCGTCTATCCACCACCTTTCACCATGTGCCATCAGGATATTTTTATTGTCTGTGTTTTTGAGGAAAATATCTACGTCCTTAGAGAGAAATCTGCGGTACGCACGTCACCCTCAATCACTACTGACCGAATGACCATAGACAAAGTTTTCTGTCTTTACAATTACTCAAAAAAGTGTTGATGCTTTCTATAGTAAATTACAACCAACCAAACAGAAATTTTAGACATTTTATTTGTGTGTAACGAGTTTATCAATTGAAGTTAAGCTGAATTAATACATGTTTCTCGTAATAAGGAGCAGATTAATGATTTGAATATTACTCTGAATAAATGGAAGTGATCCGTGATCGAGAAAAACTTACAATCTGCATAATCAGCTGTCAGTGAGATAGATCATCTGTCCCTGTAAATATAAAAGCTAAAACAATCACAACACGTTTCACTGTGATATATGTTTATAATGAAGTAAACAACCAAGTTACAATGTGACCCTGATTGCGCTCGCTACAAACGGCGATCTTGGAGTAGATATGGGGTAATAACCTATGTGTGGACTGAGGCTGCCTTACGGTATGGCTGGACTTCCGTAAGACAATAGCAAATATTTCACAATCAAATCATCGGTAAACGTGGAAAATATGTCCGGTGAATATCCGTTCGCGCCGAAAATCGTGAACCCTGTGAAATGCATTGAGAAACCTTGGGACCTCTGGGTCAGTGAAATAGGGCACCTCTCTCCGCGACCCGACGACGATGTCACGTTCACGACGCCGGCGGCCGTGGACGCGAAGGGCGGAGCATCCGTCCGTCGCGTCCACGATTTGCACCCTTATAAGCAAGTGGAGACGAGACAAGTGCGATACCGTCGTGCAGGTGTCAATCGCCTCAAATATGAGACTATGAGTCTCCATGGACTGTTCCCTCAAATGGACACGTTGAATGCTGCCGTGTGCCATATGTGTGGAGTGATAGTGAAGTGTAGTGCGGCTTACAGACATTTGATGGAGTCCCATTCATCCTCCGAACCTCTACTGCCGCCACCGCCCCACGCCCCCACACTTAAAAATCGTAGTAGGCATAAAAAGGAAGCACCTCCTCCCATTCCCATAGATATACACCCAGTGAAAATGGACCCTATCCCGGTGCACACTACAGCACCACCTCTGTCTAGGATAGTGATACCACAACCTGAGTTGCAGTATTTGGATGAGGCCAGCACATCTGCATCAGTGACCCCAGAAGTGAAAGTATGTATGGAGAGTGGTGAGTTACCAGTTGTCAGTATACAGGACACAGAGGATCTGCCCCTTGGTGAGAATATAACTGATGACATATTTGCTATTATGAACTCTGAAGGGATTCAGACTGCCGATGATATAACAAATGCAGCTGATTGGAAAAATATTATTAGAGATATTGGCAACATGCAAGATATTAATTTTTCTCAACCGAATGACAATGTTCAGACTCAAGATTTATATGCACCTATACATCCACCATCTTTATCGGCATATACATTAACAGATTCAGATCTGTCTAGCCTACAGTTTGCACCGAATGTTGCGTCCACCCCTTTGGTACCTACAGTGATAGATACAAATGTGCTCAATACCACCAATTTAAAAGCAGTGACAACACCGAGTACACCATCCACTAAATCATCACGACCAAAAACAAGTAAAACGAAGTTTACCCAAAGAGAATACGACCCAAATAAACATTGTGGAGTTGTGTGTGCAACGACAGAAGGCCCGAAGCCTTGTACGAGGTCACTTACGTGCAAAACCCATGCTCTTTCACTGAGACGGACAGTTGATGGACGCTCCAAGCCTTTCGACACGCTTTTAGCGGAGCACCGTGCATCGAAGGACGCCGGTGCTGCGGCGGCAGCGGCTGCAGCAGCGGCAGCGGCTGCTGCAGCGGCTGCCTCAGCTGCGCCACCCGTCGTTGCCGTACCTTCTGCTCTTCCTGCCGCCGTCCCAATTAATCTCCCACCGCTCCTAGTCAATAATTCGATAGACCTGAGCGCCTTTAATGGTCTCACTGCAGAACAGCAGGTGAATGATATATATGCGAGTCTGCTTAGCGTCGAGGATCCCAATTCGGTGCTACCTGACACATCGAGCATAACATCGCTCTTAAGTCAGCCACTTACTACGGAACCGTTTCTAATGCCGGATGACGCAGAACTGCCGTCAGATGTACCTCTTCTTACCATTGCGTCGCCCGCTGATCGGATACCGGTACGAACGGAGGAAAAACCCGACGATGGCCCAGCACCTGTAGTACCTGCGGATGTGTGCTGGTATTCCTCATGCCCACGGCCGCTAGCGTTGTGTACATTCAATGCATCACACGCCGGTGGTGCTATAACTTTAGGTAAAAAATTTGCAACTGTACGAAGTAATATAAAGTCATCGTTGTCGCGATCGCAGTGCAAATCATCGGGTGCAGTGAACAATTACTATTATAATCAAAATGCAATGTCGTTGACAAAAAGTGTGCATATGAACGCTAGTAAGTGTAATAAGCCTGAAGTGCGTAAACTTATAGTGACGTGTAGCGGAGCGGGTGTGAGTGGTATTAGTACCAGTGGGAAAGAGTTGCAGCAGACGCTCAGCGAGCTATTTGGCGGCGCGGAGGTGCGACACGCGCTCAATGGGCACGTGGAGCGACGGAATCGTAAGCTTGCGCCTCCCAAGCGCCCGCCGCCTAACGTACTAGACCTGGGCTTCGGCCTCGATCCGCTCCTTGCCGACGAAAAGTGCTGAGTACTCATAAGCAATCACTGGTTGTGTAGTCACATAATAATGTATATTTATTTTTCTGTTAAGAATCGAATCGGGTTCACAATATGTAAAATAATCACGAATTTTCTCAAATGGAATTAATGTTACGATAATGTTAAATCTCAATTTTTTTCGTCAACAAGCGAAGTAATGTTTGTATTATTTTGTATATTATTTTATAAGATTTTTTAAACCCTCCGACACAAGAGTCGGAATGTGTCAATGAAGAATTAAAAATAGATTATTACAGAACGGTTGTATTTTTTCGAATGACATATTACTCTTTGTTAAATACTGCATTGAATATTAAATGGCCTAGGATAAATAATGGTTTAATGTGATCAAAAATATATAAATACTATTTAAAATAAGTATATCCGTAATAGTAAATCGCCTCCTTTGAAAATAAAGGCAAATACCTCAATAACTAATATAACTTGTTTTAATTAACCAGTTTGCACCTAAGTGTTTTAATATTGGACTCTCTCAAGAACAAGTTTCCCATTGGTGCTAAAATATGCTTGTGAAATGTACTACATATAAGTATTTCTTATACATAATTTTATTTATTGCTATAACTGCCGTAGCGTGCCAGCAGGTGGTCTCCTATGTGATGTACCTTCTTATTATATAAGCAAATGGACTTACAGATTAATCTGTCAAACGACTTGTGAAATTGTTTTAATCTGTGAGACTGTATAATAATATTATAAAGCTGTAGAGTTTGTTTGGTTGAACACGCTAATATCGGAAAGAACTGTTTCGTATTGAACATTTTTTTCAATGATAGATAGCCCATTTATCAAGGAAGGTTTTATAACATCAAGCTGGAGCATCAATGAAAAATGTTGTAAGTACTTGTTAAATTCAAAGAGCTTCCACTGCGTGCATTGCGCATTATAGGTGTATATTTTTTTTTTGACAAGCTCTGGTAGGCACGCGTGCTGTCCATTTCGTCGCGTGCAGCCCAAAACGTGCCGTATTGCCTCCCCGTCACCATTCAGTCGGCCCGGCGGGTTATCCCTTCGGGTACCATTTTCGGTCGATGGGCCGGCGACAACCAACAGTTCTCTCTGCGGGTGACGGACTAATCTTTAGTCATCCACCGCCTCAGCAAGGGTGACATCAAGCACAGGCGTTCCCGCCTGTGCAGATGCGGCAACAGTGCGTGTCAAGCTGGCCCGTCTTGGCCCTGAACCGTTTCGCCTCCACCGCGAAGCTGCTTCGCACAAGGCGGCGACCGGATCCCAATTCTCATGAGAGTCGAGCATCGTCCTAAAGATGGTCGGCAGCATCGGTACGTCAACGATGGTTGCGACGAGCACACGGCGCTGCACACTTTCAAGATGTGTGCCATCTGGGCAGTGCGGCGCTAGCTTAATGGTGACAGGACGGCGTACACCGCTTCTGTACAGACGACGGCAGGTACGTGACATACGCATGAGTTGTGCAGGTCGGCGAAGCCGCCGTGCCCCGTCAAGACCTGCACCAGTCGGAAGAAAGGACACCGAGCTGCTGATCCAACACTCCATCGGTACCGGTCGGTAGGCTTCGACGGTCCGAAGATCGCACTGAAGCCGGATTGCCCAACGGGCAGCATTGTAGGTCCCCACGAAACACTCTTTTTCTCTCTCTTATGTGACGTGGGTGAAGTGACGCGAGACAGCTACTATTATATTAAACTAGCAACCCGCCCTCGCTTCGCTTCGGTTTCAGTCGCCTTACTCGCGTAGTTCCCGTTCCCGTGGGTATACTGGGATAAAATATAGCCTATGTTACTCAGGGATACTGTAACATTCTAATGGTGAAAGAATTATCGAAATTCGTCCAGGAGTTTTTGAGTTTATTCGTAAGGAACGTTTCTTCTTTATAATATTAGTGTAGATTACACCCTTAGAGGGTGAAAATTAAAAAATGCTAAAACACGTCTTTATTTTTACTAAAGAGTATTTTTGGAGAATTTGAAGAATATCGTTGTAGATTTTTTCTCCTTATACAAACTTTGTTACTGCGGTTAGGGGTTGAATTTCAAAAAACACTTTCTTAGTGAGTTTCTACGTCACGCAAAGAAACTAATGTCAAAATTTCATGTTTCTGGCTTCAGTAGTTTCGGCTCTATGATTTTTTTTTTATTGCAAGCAGTGGCAAACGAGCAAACAGTACACCTGATGGTAAGTGTTGCTGCCGCTCATGGACCTTTATAAGGCCGCTGCCTACCGCGAAGAAGGTGAAGGGAGTGTGAATGCGTGCAATGAGGCTCGGTGATACCAAAGGCACCACCAAAACCCTCCACACTCAAACACCCTCAGAAAGTTGGGCTTCCGGCTCTCTCGCTCACCGAACGAAGCGCAGTAACAAATTGCTACTACTCTGACGTCGATTTTCTGCGAGAGCGTGGTACTGCCCCGGACGGACCGGCCCGCGGCTGTAAACAGATAACTGTCGACAGTGTAGTCCTACCACTATTAAAGATAAGTCAGTAAACTGACATCTTTCTACCTATTTTACACCCTTAGAGGATGAAAATGGATAAACGTTGAAATGTGTTTATTTATTTTTATTAAAGAGTATTTGTGCTTAATTTGAAGACACAGTAGCTAAAGATTTTTTTTTACTTTCCATACAAACTTTACCGTTGTGTTTCACCCCCTTAGGGATGGAATTTCAAAAAATCTTTTCTTAGTGGATGCCTACGTCACAAAATGAAACTGCGGTCCAAATTTCATTTTTCTAGCTTCAGTAGCTTCGGCTCACCTTGTTCCTTTATATGTATACTAGCAATCCGCCCTCGCTTCGCTTCGGTTATAGGTTGTAATTGTTTTACCCGCGTAGTTCCCGTTCCCGTGGGAATACCGGGATAAAATATAGCCTAGATTACGCCCTGATATTATAGCTTTCCATTGGTGAAAGAATTTTTGAAATCGGTCCAGCCGTTTTGAAGATTACCCGGAACAAACAGACAGAGACAAAAAATTTTTAATTGCTATTTTAGGCATAGGTATCGTGCAAATAACTGTGTGAGCATGAAAAAAGCCTATTATTTTGACATTACAAACAGACACTCCAATTTTATTTATTGGTATAGATAACGAATAACCCCTAATAATAAAGTCCTGATATTTATAGAGTAATAGGTATCCGCAGGGGACACATAGTCTAGGACTGGCCACTAATGTCATGGATCCGGTACCAGTTGTCCGCCCAAAGGTGATAGCGAAGAAATACTGTGGTTTATGGGGTCGCACATCGTACTGTCATCGCCCCGGACGGACTGAACGCCACGCGTCCAGACCATTGCCTACCAAAAAAGAAAAAGAGACAAAGTTGTTAGAAAGTTCAAGAACGCATTAACTTTAAGTGCCAGAAGGAGAACAGTGTCAGTCGATATGCATGAGTGGGTATCACATCCATCATAACTGGTAGCTTAAACAGGAAAATCTTAGGCTGAAATTGGCTCGAGATTGGTGCTAAAAAACCCCAATCAGTGTTTGTGTGTGTTTTATGACATGCACGGGTAAGAATGGTGAATTTGTACTGTTATTTCGTCACCACACGGTAATGCCGTTCATATACGTTCAAATGCTAGGCCCGAGCCTCCTGGATAGGAGTAAAATTGACATATTATACCACGCTGGTCAGACGGATTGGTATAGGGTTTTATTTCGAGTTTTTTTTTTCTCTTGAATAGATAATTATATGCACGATATATTCCTTAGTCATCACCACACCTACGGGCAATATAGAGGATGGTGAATGGTATGCTTACGCCGTAAGCATACGGAGAAAGAAAAATAGGGTTACACCGAAATGAATTTTTTAAGCAGTAGGTATATCTACATATAATCAAGAATACAAAATATCGATATCGCCACATCAGCTTTTGGATATAGTTCAAATTGATAAAGCAATTTTTATTTTTGACTAGGAGTGTTAGCCTCGGATGGCTGTTGAGGTGAGGGTACTCGATGAGGTGAGGGTACCTGATGAGGTGAGGGTACCCGATGAGGTGAGGGTACCCGATGAGGTGAGTGTACCCGAAAGGGTATTCCGTCGAGCCGACCACTGATGACAAGTCACCTCTGCTCTGGTGGTCGGCCCAACAACGAGGTGACGTGGGTACGGGTGGGTTATGGGCCCGCGCGCCGTCCTTTCATTACCCCGGACGGAATGGACCGCGCGTGCGCTTACCATAGCCCACCCAAAAATAATAATAAAAAATAAGCCTCAGATGGCTGTTACATCCTTACGTGGATTAGTGGTGAGCGCTGAGGGCAATGTGTGAGGTCCCACGTTAGATTGATTTATTTTTACGCGGCACGGTTTCGCACCTCGACGGCGGGGACGAAACCGTGGTCTTTTCTTTGTTGCGGCTTCGCGGGCCGTGTATGCTGTTTTCTGAGCTACCGTGATCTCGTCGTCGGGCTTGTCGAGAGCGAGTCTCGGCCGAGGGACCTTCGAGATGCGGGACGGAGTATAGCTGGTCGCAGCGACCACTAAGGGGTTGGGGTGTGTTGTGGCAGAATCAAAATATCTACGGGCACACTGTTACATAGATTGCCTGATGGTCGGCAAGTGCAAGTCGATGTGGAGACCGACATTGCGTATGAACCACGGTGCGCCCGTAGACTTACGCATGAACCTATTTTGAAGTGTTTGAAGCAGTGGCGTAGCAAGGGGGGGGGGGGGGGGGTCGGAGGGGCGGACCGCCCCGGGCGCCACTATTAGAAGGGCGGCAAAATTGGAAGAAAAATATTTTGTGCGGACACTTTTTTATTTATTTTGAGTTACGGTCGGCGCACTCCTCGCACCACTCCGTCCAGGGCGCCATAGGGGCATAAGCACGCACACCCGTAACCCATGACCGTGACGGACTAAATCCCCGGTCCAGTCACCCGCGGCCTCGACTGGGGCGACATGAGGCGCAGGTAGTCGCGCCTACGCCGCCCCAATCACCGGCGGCGGTTCGCGTCGTCGAGGAGACGCTCCTCGCGCACGCGCTCCGCCGCCCCCTTCCGCGAGACTACTGCCTCGTAAAGGCTGATACCGCGTCTCAGTTCACCCAGCACCGAACACTAACTCACAAACCTCGAGCGTATGCTGCGCCGTGTCCTCGTCGCAATCACAGTGGTGGCAGAACGGTGTACTCTCCCTCCTAACGACCGTGTACAGATATTTGGCGATGCATCCCTGCCCCGTCAAAACCTGCACCAGTCGGAAAGAGAGCACCCCGTGCCGCCGTTTTAATCACTGCAGCAACACCGGCTGGAAGGCCTCCATGGTCCGCACACCGAACCGAGGCCTCTCCAGCAGGACTGCCCAACGGGTAATGACGTCTCAGCGGGTGTCGACGCCCCAGGCGCTGAGCTCCCTCAAAGAGATCACACCGCCCTCCACTCGCACCCCCGACACCCGCCGATACAAACCGGCGAGCATTTCCGCCTCCAGGTCCCACAGGCCAACAGGCACGCTGCCTCCGTCGACACCGTGCGGTATCCACGTAAGGCCCTGGCCGCCATGGCCCTTTGTGATCGCCACAGTAGAGCCCTGAGTCGGACGATCAGCTACCCCGCCCACACCGGCGCGCCATACAGGGCCATCGACCAGATGACCCTCGCGTACTGCCATCGACAAGTAGTGCTCGGTCCGCTCACGTTCGGCATATGCCACGATAGGGCGGACACCGCGCTGATGAGCCGTAGAGCAAGCCTGCGGAAATGCTCTCGGAACCACCAATGCCCGTCGAACACCAAGCCCAAATACTTCATATGCGCCGGGATGCTGATATCAACCGAATTGGCGGTGATCGAGACGTCGATGGGAGGGCCCATATGGGGCCTTTGGAACAGGATGGCCTCCATCTTGTTCCAGCGGCTTCCAGCGCCGCCTAAGTTGCCGGCGGCGGATCGTGTCGCGCCTGCGCCGCCTAAATCGTCGCCTCACAGAAGCCGGCGACCGCATCCCAGTTTCTGACGCTGTCCAGCATCTTCCTAGCAATGGTCAGTAGCGTCAGTTGGACACCGATAATTGCGACGAGTTCAGGATGCTGCTCTGCTCACGCTACACACACCTCGAAGGCGTGTTTCGCCGTGTCCTCGTCGCAATTGCAGTGGGAACAGGACGGTATGCTCTTCCTCTTTACGACCACGTGCACTTGGTGAAGCACATAGTCATTGCTTACCCTTTCCTCTACACAAAGTAATTTCATTCGTTTTTTTTAATATTCCCACGTTTTTATCTCCATAGGAGTAGGAAAAGTGGTGTAAATGAACTTACATTTTGCCAATTTTCAACCTCGTACATAATGCTCATGTTTTCGCAAATATAGAAATTGTCCATGTTTATGGATATCCATTTCTGTTTCCGCAAATTATAACGGACGTTTAGGATATTTTTTTTTTAATTAAAAGCAACCCTGCGTTAAGGAAATAATCCTTGCATTGCGGGGATTTTACAAACATATAATTAACGGACACAAATTTTACCTAGACTCAGTATAACAATTTGTGAATCGCACAAATTGTTGCCCATTTTTTTTTTGGGGTGCGTCTCCGTCCGGGGCGACAGAGGGGCGTAAGCACGCACGTCTTTCCTCACGCGGTGGGCCTCTCGACGTGTGACGGACCAACTCCTCGGTCCAGTCACCCGCGGCCTCTGCTAGGGCGGCATCAACAAATTGTTGGCCTACACGGGAATCGAACCCAAGACACTGGCATTGTAGGTCGCTATCTTAACCATTACGCCATCAGGTTTGAGAGTAAAATACGCGAGCACGATCGGCAAACATACTCGTATAAATCTTGATTTTACACCAACATCAATAAGGATCACATCGACTCTCAAATATTAGACATAATTATCAGCAAAACAAGAGCACTGCTAATAACATTTATCTTCGAGGGTCTATTTGTGATGACGGTATTCGTGGCCTAAAATGGTAGGTCCCAATTTGAAATTGGAAATTAAGTCCTACGTCATCGTCAATGATGAATGCATCATTACAATTATTGAAATCCATGTGAAATACGAATGAAGATTAGGTACCAAGACTCAATTCCTAATATTAGAGATCACCTTCAGGCTAGGTAAAATTATCCTACTACACGAGTTGATATTGGGTTTTACTTCAAGTTTTGGCTTTCCTTTTTTAGGGTTCCGTACCCAAAGGGTAAAAACGGGATCCTATTACTAAGACTTCGCTGTCTGTCCGTCCGTCTGTCTGTCACCAGGCTGTATCTCAAGAACTGCGATAGTTAGACAGTTGAAATTTTTACAAATTATATATTTCTGTTGCTGGTATAACAACAAATACTAAAAACAAAATAAAATCTATATTTAAGGGGGGTTCCCATACAAAAAACGCGTTTTTTATAGCTAATGGTACGGAACCCTTCGTGCGGGACTCCGACTCGAAGTTAGCCAGTTTTTTGACACTGATGGAAGATGCTTTCACGCATGCGCCCCGTTGATGGTATCGAGGGGTATGTGGGACTCACCGGGCAGCTCTTAACCTCCCGGAATATCCACTAAAAACCATCAGTGGCTCCACTCTCCCGTCATTAGTGGGACGTCAGTGGATCGCCTTTCGGCATTCGACTCGGACTCCCCGAAATTTAGCCTCTTCTGCCGATGTTATCTCTTATAGATATTTACGATATCCACGCGAAAGCAACCGGACTGACTAAAAATAATTCATTTGCCAAAGTACACCAATATTAGCTCCTTTCACCAATGTCGCTTATGTGCAATTATTTAGCGAAGATGGTTTTATATTTGACGAACACTGGAATCGGATTAACAGTGTGGTGACGGTTATGATTACTACCAACCCTTACACTCGGGGGTGTCATAAAATTCGATTAAGACTTTTTACATCCATTTTACCTGGAAACGTTATGGTCTTCAACTGTACGTTTCCAGCGATCATTTCTCCCACGTACGTGCAGGCTCTGGAATGAACTACCTGCTGCTGTGTTTCCCAAGTGCTATAACATATCCTTCTCTAAACGAGGTTTAAGAAGAGTATTTTCTTCATGGTAGGCAACGGCCTGACTGTGCCCCTGGTATTGCAAAGGTCCATGTGTGACAGAATCACTTACCATCAGGTGTGCTGCCTGCTCGTTTGCCATCAACGGCAATAAAAAAAAAAACATCGACCTGGATCAACGGCATTTGAGGTCAACCATTATATTTCCAAGGAGGGTTGACGCCTGGCAGCCCGATCAAAAATTTTTGCAATATATATCATCATCACTATTTCAGCCCATACACGTCCCACTGTTGGGGTCGGGCCTCCTCGGCTATGGGAAGGAAATGAACCTACTATACCACGCTGGTCAGACGTGTTGGAATACGTTTTTGTTTAGTTTTCCTTCCTTGCATAGATATTATATCCCTTAGTTGTCTTTAACGACACCCACGGGCAAGAGGGGCATGGTGAATTGTTTACTTATTCCGTCACCACACGAATAATAATATTATGCAATATACAGGCTGTATCAGGTTATGGGGTAACTGTTCAGGTATGTTGTAGTTTAGCGGTCATAGATCGTAATTAGAATGTATATAAGATACACGAAAAAACAATGTACCTAACATAAAAGTTATAGTGATTCAAAAATGTGTGTCTAAGAGTCTATGCCTTAAATGTTATGTATTATGTAGACATGTGCAGACAGGATACATGTAGGCATGTAAAGCTTCGACAGTATTAATAGGTATGAATTGCGCATACGCTTCAATGGTAACGTAGACGTAGGCGCGTAAAGGCACCTCGTCAACGGCCGATCAGCTGATTTAAAGCGAAGTTTGTCTTGCTAATGGGAACGTAATCATTGATTTATTCAATTTCTAATGAACATTTAAAAAAGTACGAATATGTTGCATATTAAGTATCACTGACTTTATACATTTCAATCAGATTTACACGAAAAAGCGATGACAAAATTGAAAACGACATGTCTCTAATTCATTAACAAATCGATATTTTTACTTCAATTTTATTTCGTGGATTCCTATCACCATTGCCTAACTCCCGTTTGAACAGTTGCCCCATAACCTGATATAACCTGTATATTATGAGTATATGTATAGTGAGTCGACCCCAAATAATTGGAAGAGCAGGATGATAATGATAATAGAACACTGGAACGGAATAATTAAAACAAATAAATATAAGTAATCATTTATTGTAATCTTTGAAGTTTTAACACTTTACAAATTAATTTACAAGCCTATTTATTAACAGTCTTCAAAAAAGGAGGGTTGTTCTCAATTCTGCTGACAACTTTCGACTGGATCATTTTGGTGATTCTTTTGTATTTGAAAGCAGTTTTGATAATCATATCAATGAAAACGGTTAAAGACGTTTTCATTAAAAAAAAATGCTTCTTTAATAAGTCAAGGATTATGTTATTTCCCAGATGAAATGCGCATATCTCAAAGTTTAATAAAACAAAATTTATGCGCATTCAATTCGGTGTTGTAATCGTACTGAACTGTTTTGTTAACTGAAAAAGTATTGATTGTTATGCATAATATATGACCGAATATGATTTCAAGCCTTGATAATAATGTACTGACGACATTGAATTTCAAAAGATATTTCTGTATCTGTTAAACATATTTTTTATGAAATACGCAGAATAGGCAATAAGGAATAAATAAATCCTACGTACAAACATTCAATTACACACACAGAAGAATCATGTCGCAATTATTGAAGTGAAACTTCTGTGGAATCGAATGATTTCAAATTCGATGAAACGAAAAAGCGAGTCCATAGAGACACAAACACGTAAATGTATAGGATTCAGCCGACGAGAGAATGAGATAAAGGAGTTTCACTTCTGATATGCGTACTTTGTACACACACTCTTTTTGAAGTGAAACTTCTTTATCGTCGTTGGAAAAAAAATTACCGTCACATTTTTCGGTTACGCGTCACATTTTTTCGTTACGCGCCATCTTTTTCTCACCCCCACCACGGTCGATTCGAATAAAGAGTACTTTCTCCGGTGGAGTAGGGATAGCATGTCGTTTAAGCGGTCGTAAAGGAATAAGGGGATAAAGGGATAAGGGACAAAGAGACAAAGGAACAACGGGACAAAGGATAAAGAAGTTTCACTTCTGCTAGGCGTACTTTGTACACGTTCATTTTTTTTATTTCAAGCATTACCCAGCAAATGGTAGATGCAGTTATAAACACTATTAGAAGTGCTATCTTTAAATATGGCAAAGTGAAAGGAGAGACGATATTTCTTTTGTATTTAGATATCTTCATCATCGCAGCCCGCGTACGTCCCACTGTTGGGCTCGGGCCTCCTCCACAATGGGAGGGAATTTGACTTACCATGCTGGTTATGACATGTTGGTATAGGGTTTCATTTCGAGATTTCCTTCTCTTGCACCGATGTTATATCCCATAGTCGTCTTTTAGAACATCCACGGGCAAGATGGGGAGTGGTGAATTGTATTCTTACTCTTTCACCCAACGGACAAAAAGGATATATTAGAACGATATAGCAATAATACCGCAATTCCGTGAATGACCACTTACCTTGGGCATAACAGCTACGAATTAAAAAGAAAATTCGAGCAATTCAAAGAAAAAATAAATTCGCATTCGTAGAGGTAAAATATTTGACTGAGAGAAAATGAGACGAATCCAGTATTCCGTTATAGCGTAATTATCACATAAAAAAGTATTAATATTTTTGTGGTAATTATAGTATTTAGGAATGGGACATAATAATTTGATAAAAAACTTTACAATAACTACGACTTATTGGGCGTCAAATAATTTAGTCCTATCAAGATCTTGAATGTTGAAAAGAAATCAAAACGATGGTATTATAATTCCCAACTAGACGTAGGCCTCCCACACCCCCAGCTACTTTCACCAGCTCGTCGGTCCACCTAGTTCGGAGGGCGTCCTACACTGTTGTTCGATACGTGGTCGCTTCCTAAAAACCTTTCTTTCTCAAAAGTTGTCGGTTCGTAGCAATAAATTAATGAATTTTAATAAATATGAATCAAATTGCCGCGTGGTGACAGAATAAGAATACAATTCACCACTCCCTATCTTGCCCGTGGATGTCGTAAAAGATGACCGAGGGATGAAATACGTAAGCAAATAAGACAAGAAAAACTCGAAACAAAACCCTATACTAACCTGTCTGACCAGCATAGTAAGGTCCATTTCCCTCCTATTGTGGAGGAGGCTCGAGTCCACAACAGTTGGGACGTATATGAGCTGTGATGATGATGATTTATTTATTAGTACCTGAGCACACTATCGTCGTGTTAGTATCGAAGTAAGAATACAAATCAGAATGTTTTTTGCCCGTGAGTGCCCTAAATAATTGAGGAATATACATAACATTACTATAAGAAAAGGAAAACACGAAATAAAAGCCCATGCTAAGGCAACTAACCAGCATGAAGTAGTGAATCAAATTGCAATAGGCTCCTAGGCAATGCGATTCTCGGGTCCATCATGGTCCAAGGTCTATGAGTAGTATGACTTACCATCAGTGTTTTTTCTTTTGCCACCAACAAGAATAAAAAAAAAGGAATAATATTAAGGAAGTATACAAATTTAAAAAAAAATCGTTTGTTGAAATGTTTTCTTTTTCTTTGTGCATGCTCGAGGCCCCTAGGCAGTTGCCTAATCCGCCTTATGGATAATCCGGCCCTGTTCATCTCTTTTGGGGTTAGAGGAGGAATGAATACTGCGTCCTAACATCGAGGAGATAAAGCGTAGTAAAAGCGAAATAAATAAAATCACATTTATAATATTAAATACGATTATTCTACTAAGTACTATGTAGCTAATATATAAAAGTAAATAATTTTAATAACATTTCGAGTTTCATTTTTAATTAAACATAAATAAATCAATACCAAAACACTCTTATTATAAAACAATTCAAATGTCTATCGTTTCTTCTTACTTTTGCCAAGTTTAGTTTTTGATTTGACGATTCCTTTGAATTGTTTAGTGTTGACAGCCTTTTTCCTGTAACAAACGATTCATCATTACAATCATTATTTTTTCAGTATATTTATATATAAATTTCGTGTGAACGCGTGTATGTCACTGAACTCCTAAACGGCTGGACCGATGTTGATGAAATTTTTTGTGTGTTCATGTTTATTCGAGAATGGTTTAGATTCACAATTGGAAGAGGTAGGTGGTGCTGCTGTCAATTTCAAGGAGAATTTTATTTTATTTGATCACAACGTCTGTTGGGTCAGTTAGTTACATATAAATTACATACGATGGAAGAGGAGTACATAGGGGGTCGACCCCAAGTCATTGAGATAAGAGCAGGGTGATGATGATAATTATTGCTTTCGTTTGCCACATAAGAAATAGGTTAGTTAAGAATAGTTAGGTTGGTTGTAGGCACCTATAACACGCAGTACCTACACAGGAGCTTCCAAAAAGAATATATTTGTACATTTTTTGAGCTTTTTTGAATAAATGGTTCGAACCAATCTATTCTCTATTTTTTGCAGTGAAATTTCTTTAGAATCGTTGTGATTTCAAACTCATTGAAACTAAAAAGCGAGTCCATAGAGACACAAACACGTAAATGTATAGGATTCAGCCGACGAATGAGTGAGATAAAGGATAGAGAATTTTCACTTCTGACATGCGTACTTTGTACGGACGCCTTTTTTTTAAGACAATGCCATGCACTAATGAAATAATCTTTGTATTACAGGGGACTATATAAGCATGCCACTAACAGACACAAATTACATCCAGATTCAGATCAACAATATGCGAATCACACAAGGAGCTATCTTGCGTGGGATTCGAAGCCGGATTCGAGCGACACTGGCACTGTAGGTCGGTATCTTAACCACTAGGCCATCTATACGTAGTATTAATAGGGCCACACTTTTTTAGGGTAGGCTATATAACCTGTACTGACCGTCTCATCTATCGGAAAAGAGAAAGAGCGTCATGAGGTCCCATAACCTACTTTATTTCCCCCTATCACTATTGGACCGAACACTGGTACCGATTCCTTAGCCTCGGTGGCCAGTCCGGCTTGTTACTCTTTCAGGTACGAAAGGGCGGACGGAGCTGGCCATATTGTCACCCCGATAACAACTAGCTGTTGCCCAGGCATCGACGGGGACGGTACAATTTGTAGATCAGATGCACAATATATGATCTACAAATTGTACCGTCCCCGTCCGCATGGGAATCAAACCTAAGACACTCGGCACAGTATGTCAGTATCTAATACCTACTAATACTACTACGCTTTCTCTGCAGTCGAATACAATTGTGTTCTCTTTTACCTTTTATTGAGATTAGTCCTAGATAAAGGTAGATACGCGTAGGGATCGTGTTTGCCCTTCTTCTTGACGTCACCCTTCGCCTTCTTAGATTTGAACTCCATACCCGCACCCGATGCCACTGACGCCGCTGAACCAACAGGCCTGAAAAATATATAAATATACATTTTAATTTTTTTTCTTAAAAGATAATAACACTTAAATAATAATAATAAAAATGCCCTATATAATTTTGGAAAAGAGCCGAAACTCTTAAAACTTATGAATTGCATTTTATCAAAAATAGCTAAAGAATCATTGTAAGGAAACTCGCTTGCACGTAAAAAAATCGTATCGCTCCACCTGCTAGAGAGTTACGATGCAAGATCGACATAAGTATCAAACTTAAAACACCCCTCTTATTGCGTCGGGGATGGAAAACCTTGAGTCGCGGGTGACTAAAAAAAATTCAATTAACTCTTATCGGTCGTAAGTCGCCATTGACGTGACAATAATCGAGTTCTGCAGCGGTTTTATGGCACGTGTGAAGTGACAAGGCACAGACAAACACTATCTATTAAATGAGCAAATGTCTTTTGAGTTTATCGTTACTAACAAACTGAGCATTTAACTTGGACAATGAGATTTCAATACAATTTATTTTAACGTTTGAATTTATTTTTCATATTCATCATTTCAGCTCATATACGTTCCACTGTTGGGCTCGAGCCTCCTACACAATAGGAAGGAAATTGATCTTACTATACCATGCTGGTCAGACAGATTGATATTTTTTTTTGAAGTGAAACTTCTTTGCGCGCATGAGGGTAATTTTTTTACGGATGAAACGCAATTTAGCATCACGAAGATGTGCAGCGTTTTTGTCGAAGAAGAGGGAGAGAACGATTGAGACCGATTGAGAGAGAGCGAGAAAGGGCGAACATAGCACGAAGCACAGCCATAGGGCGGGAGTAGGGAGCAAGCGAGTGAGAAAGATCGGGATTTTTTTTTTGTAATACTGATAAAAAACACATGGAACCAAAGAAGTGTCACTTCTGACATGCGTACTTAGTACTCACGCTATTTTTTTTATGGGTAGGCTATGGGTGGCCTCACCTCTCGACGTCCCTGTCCTGGGACGTCGGTCGCCGTCGCACGGTCAGCCTCTCTGCGGGTGACGGACTAAAATCCCCAGTCCGGTCACCCGCGGCCTCGGCTAGGACGGCATCAGGCGCAGGTACTCGCGCCTGCGCCGCCCGAGTCACCGGCGATGGAACGTGTCACTGAAGAGGAGTTCCTCTTGCGCACGATCCGCCGCCTCCTTCCGTGAGATAAAGGCTTCACAGAAGGCGGCGACCGCATCCAGAGACAGGTTGGTATAGGGTTTTATTTCCAGTTTCCCTTCTCTTCCATGGATGTTATATGCGTATTATATACCTTAGTCGTCCTTTACGACATCCACGGGCAAGATAGAGGAGAGGATGGTGAATTGTATTCTTACTCCGTCACCACACGGATTTTTCTTCATATTTATTAAAAATAATTAATTTATTGCTGTATGGTAGCGGCTACGAATATTACCCCTTACATTGCTCGCGGGTGTCGTAAAAGGCTACTAAGAGATAACACTTCACCAATGTATTGGCTAAAGGTCTCGTTTAAAATCTAGGATACAAAAATAACAATAAATCTGAAAACTTTCAATATCTAAGTACATCATCATCATCATCTTGCTCTTATCCCAATTACTTGGGGTCGACGCAATATATCATCTGTTTTGACATATTGCAAAAAGTTTCGGCAATGACTTTTATGACCGGCCGCCTGCCTGACGTCAACCCTCCTTGGGAATGTAATCGTAATCAATATCTAAGTACATAATTTACTCAAATGCCGTGTGGTACCAGAGTAAGAATACATTTCACTACCCCATTTCTTGCCGGTGGGTGTCGTAAAAGACAACTAAGGGATATAATATATGCATATAACATCTATACAAGAGAAGGAAAACTCGTAATAAAACCCACCAACACATCTGACCAGCGTGGTATAGTAGAGGCTCGAGCCCAACAGTGGGGCGTATAGGAGTTTAAATGATGATCAGGTTATTTACTCAAGTAAAGCAAGAGATACAGCAAGTTAGTTTAATTAAACATACCTGTGTATACCCTTCCCACCAGCCTTATATTTAGACCCAACAGTGACTGTTGACGCGCGACTTCTACTTGATTTGCCGCTCTTTACACTCAGGATGTCGTCATATCGACGTTTGGTGCCCGGTTTGAGCAATTTAGATGGTTTGCTACCCTCCTCTTCGGCATCTGTAAATTTAAATATGTATTGAATAATCAGAAAATGGGACATGTGTATATCTTAATTATTTTTAGCAGCAAAACATGAAAATTCTATCATCTTTTTTCTTAACAGAAATTGCTGTACGTTTATTGCATTATCACAGGACATAACAGTAACGACAGGATGTAATAACAAACATCGTCATCGTTTCAGCCTATCGCAGTCCACTGCTGGACATAGGCCTCCCTCATGAGCGCTGTCCTGTGCCGCCTGCATCCAATGACGCCCAGCAAAATTCAGCAGGTCGTTTGTCATTTTTGAATGCATTATCCGTGATGATTAGACGTCCATCGGGTGCTGTCTTGAAACCGCCATGTAATAATACCACATTTTATATTTAACAACTTTAACTTAAGTATAGTTGCAAGTTTATGAGAGCCAATACAATTCCAACAGCTAAAAATTTAAACTATAAATTATTACAGAGCACAGGTAAAATGTGTGAGCAAGGCATAATCTAAAATAAAATTTAGTTTGTATTTTGTGCAAGCGTGGATTACCAACACTAGAGAGTGCCTATATCCAATGGAGGATGTCAATAGGCTGATGGATGGAAATAACAACACTTACCAGTATCATCTGTATCAGTATCTATGTCTCCAGAAGGTCTAGGTTCGTCATCATCCTCATCACCTTCGAATGCATCATCAGTGATGATTAGACGCCCATCGGGTGCTGTCTTGAAACCGCCATCTTTCTTCTTCTGTGCTTTAACTTCTATCGCCTTCTTGCGCGATGGATCAGTAGCTAAAAAAAATACGATATTTAATTAAATTTCAAATAGATAATTAGATTTTCGAGTATATATTATACTAACTTTCCATATGGTGACGGAGTAAGAATACAATTCACCACTCCCCGTCTTACCTATGGGTATCGTAAAAGACGACTAAGGGATCGAATACATATAACATCTATGTAAGGTCAATTTCCCTCTCATGGCGGAGGAGGCCCGACCTCAATAGTGGAACGCGTCTGGGTTGAGATGACGATGACGATCATACTAACGACTCGACCTCGTTTCCTATCAGTTTATTGATGGTTTTTAAACAAATTTCTTATTTTATTTTCACTTATTTTCTTTGATCTCTATGTTCCGACAAACGCGTACCATCATTAACAATCATATATTATTTTAAATAAAACTACTTTACGGATTTTATCGCGTTTGTATTTGATTTTTGATTGCCCGACGTGTCGAACACTTTCCAACGTTCATGGTCACAGGCGGACTAAGATCAAATACAAACGCGATAAAATCCGTAAAGTAGTTTTATCTAAAATGTGTATGTAATACATGCGTAAAAATCAGAAATCATATATTACTTTGATCTATCTCACACAGGGTATATCGAGCGTTTACAATGCACAATGTAAGCAAGTAAAAAGATTTTCTTTTTTATCTAACAGCGGAGGTAGACAGGTTGGATAAAGAAATATTTTGACTATAATTACCTGTGATCTTCCTAGATGCAGACACATCAGCCAAGTCAACAATATTCTCCGGGTCATCTTGAATCCACGCTTGGGTCTTCGCTTTTTTGTTACCCTTGGCCTTGGCTTTCGGTCTCTCGTCTTCGTCGTCGAGGAACTCCATATCTGAGTCAGAATCCCTCAAGATATCTTCTAATGTCTTTGATGTGCCCTTGATTGGCATATCGTCGTCAGAAGCTTGGTCTGACTGATCTCTGTGACAAATATTAATATAATTATAAAGAGGAAATGTATTTCTATATGTTTATACAAATAAACTCAAAAACTACTTAACGGATTTCGATAATTTTTTCACCATTAGAATGCTATTAGTATTAATATTTATTGATTTGAAAATAAATAAAAATCAACTCATCAGTGTGATTAAATTATTTATAATATATACTATCTTATACTTAAGCAAGTAATAATTATAGAACAAAGACTAGACAAGGTATGTAGTAAAGTGAGTGAAATTTTGTATTACAGGGAAACATTTTAATTAATCATCAATAACTTTCCGTGTGGTGACGGAGTAAGAATACAATTCACGACCCCCTTTCATGCCCGGGGGTGTCGTAAAAGATGACTAAGGGATTATAAAATGTACCAACTCGTCTGAACAGCGCGGTATAATAGGTTAGGCTTGCTCAGCATGCTATAGAGCGGGCTATGCTCGGAATTTCTCTGCAAGATAGAATCCGAAATACGGATATCTGTAGAAGAACGGATGATAACGACATAGCACGCTGAAGTAGCAACGAGCAGGCCACATCGCTCGACGAACCGACAACCGCTGGGGAAGAAAGGTTCTCGAGTGGCGACCACGTATCGAACGTCCTAGTGGGGACTAGGTGGACCGACGACCTTGTGAAAGTTGCTGTGCGTCGTTGGATGCAGGCGGCACAAGACCGTACTCTGTGGCGTAACATGAGGGAGGCCTTCGTCCAGCAGTGGGATGTATATGAACTGTGATGATGATGAACTTTTAAATACCGTATATTATGTTTATCATTCATTAATTCACATAAAATTATAGAAGCGAAGACAACAAGTCTTACTCTTCTCAACTAGCGAAACGACTGCTATATACCGGTACTTATGCGTATTCGGAACACTTCAAAGTTAAATTTCGTCACTCAAAAAGTTTGCGGATGAGCATTTCAAAGCCCTTAAAGAGATTTACTTCTATAAAACTACCACGACAAAAGACAGACGATATATGAAGCATTTCACGTCAAGGGGACAACCAAAAAATTGAGGTTGTGAATTTTGTTTATATTCTGGTCAGTTATACTTCTAGTAGACGTGGATGTCCATACACATTTTTTTATCGTATATTGCTTTATTGCTTAGTTATAAGCTTGACTAAGAATTAAGTCATGAATTTTTAGATGCTTATTATCTGCATTAATCTATACCAATAAATAAAATTGGAGTGTCTGTTTGTAATGTCAAAATAATAGGCTTTTTTCATGCTCACACGGTTATTTGCACGACACCTATGCCTAAAATAGCAATTAAAAAATTTTTGTCTGTCTGTCTGTTTGTTCCGGGTAATCTTCAAAACGGCTGGACCGATTTCAAAAATTCTTTCACCAATGGAAAGCTATAATATCAGGGCGTAAACTAGGCTATATTTTATCCCGGTATTCCCACGGGAACGGGAACTACGCGTTTAAAACGACTATAACTTATACCCGTAGCGAAGCGAGGGCGAGTTGCTAGTTTGTAAATAAAACAACTAAAAAATACTGATTCTTGTAATTAAAAAGTCGACGTTTTCAATTTTTTGTCCAATTCTAAATTTGAATGTTTTTACGTATAGTAAACCAGAAGTGAAAAAAATGTGTGTATAGAAGAACACATCCACGTCCACTTGAAGTATAACTGACCAGAGTATAAACAAAATTCACGACCTCACTTTTTTCGGTTGTCCGTTTGACGTGAAATGCCCCATATATTATTAAACATTTAAGAGTTTCATGTGTTTATTAATCGCATAAATTATCAGAAACCATTATGAAAACCTTATGTAAATAAAAAGCAAAAAATTCCTGGTCCATTAAGGTTGCTAATTTGGATGTGGACCAATATTTCAAATCGTCGTCTCAGTTTATACATGGATATTCATACGTCACCATGCGGAAAGGATTTTAATATAAATTTATTACCTCTGGCCATCCTTTTGCCTCTTCTTCCTGTTATCCATCTTCCTTATATTCCTTAATCTTTTAAGCATGACCTCGTCACTTTGTGGTATAAGTTTCTCTATTGTGTCTGCGCCAAACTTCCTCATCATTCTAGTTAAGAAATATCCAATCTCCAGTCGCGAGTGACGCTTGCAATCTTCGTCCATTGAAGACAGAGTTTTGAATATCAAAGGTAAACTACCCGCTAACACATCCGTCGGCAGGACTTTTGTGTACACCTGTAAAATTCTTCACTGTAATATTACGTCTGCTTTCTTAGGTCAAAAAGCACAGATACTTTAAAAAAAATATATTAAAGATTTCTGATGCTTACGCGAGTATTACACATTTATACCAATAAATAAAATTGGAGTGTCTGTTTGTAATGTCAAAATAATAGACTTTTTCCATGCTCACACGGTTATTGGCACGACACCTATGCCTAAAATATAGATTAAAAAATTTTTGTCTGTCTGTCTGTTTGTTCTGGGTAATCTTCAAAACGGCTGGACCGATTTCAAAAATTCTTTCACCAATGGAAAGCTATGATATCAGGGAGTAAACTAGGCTATATTTTATCGCGGTATTCCCATGGGAACTAAGCGGGTAAAACGACTAAAACCGAAGCGAAGCGAGGGCGGGTTGCTAGTTGTAACTAAAATTATTTTACGTATTTCATCAGTCCGCTCGTTACCATGAACGCTGTAAAGTGTTCAAAGCATCGGGCAGTCCAAAATCAAACACGCGATAAAAGCCGTAAAATAGTTTTATTTAAATTAAAGGTTTATGAATGCATTTTCGGCACAATATGTAAACGGTCTCTGATAGAATGCGTGTGTAACTACTTCCGTAAAGGCATACATACGTTGTCATACGTAAACCCACGCTTTTTTAGTTGGTAAGGCGATTGGAACAGATTAAGTAAGATATAATAAATGTAAGTTTATCTATGGCAATCATTTTCTCCTCGTAACCAAGTTTTTATAAATAAACTGGCATGTTAAATGCTAAATTTCAGTAATACACTGGGTTATTGGCAATACAATTATAAACAACTGTCAATGAAATCTTATGGAATAATTCATTCATTAGTTTATTTATTAGTTGGTGATCCAAAGGCAGTAGAAAAGTAATAAATAAATTCTTCCATGAAATTTTATCTTTTGCTTTTAATTTAATTACACTCACCATCAAGTTGGTTACCTGCTAATCTTGCCAAGTCACCCAGTTGATGGTAAGTGCTAACTGCCCTTCATAGTCGTATGCAGTACTATGAGTACAGCCAAGTCGCTGTCTACAGTAAAAGTTTGGACCTCATGCTAACTCACTCGAAGAACTCAAATGATAATTTGCCGTAAAAGTGTGATATTATCCCGGACGCGCCAGCTATTTATATGCGTAAAGAGAAAACTGTAAACAGCATGGTTCTGCCACTAAAATTTACCTTCAAGAAACTCATTGCTGCTGCTACAATTTCTCTGTTGTTTTTCATCATCTCCTGCGCTACGGTTTCAAGTAAACTCTGAACAGTCTCCAAGCCCATGTCCTCGGAGAAGTTGTATAGTGCCGAGGCCACCGCCCTGAGGGTGGCGCTCACGATGCGAGGTAATGGCGCAGTCAGACCAGACGTCAACATCGCTACAAAGGCTTGCATACCTAGAAAAGTATTGGTATCTAATATTGACTATGGTATTATTTCTAGCTTATGCAAGACACTATACAGATTAAAAAAACTAGAATTCATTAAAATCCATCGACACGTCACCCCTTTTTTTGGGCGGGCTATAGTCAGCGCACACTATCCATTCCGTACGGAGCGAGGCAAGGCCGGTGCGCGAACCCATAAACTTCGCCATTGGGCCGAACACTGGTACAGAGATTCTTGTCGTCCGTGGGCAGCCTAGTGCGATACCTTTTCGGGTACCTTCTCTCTCCGACACTCCTTCCGGGGCGTCGTCCTCACGCGGTCAGATCGAAACGACATCTACCAGATCTTAATGCACTGTTTTAGTGGTTTAAACCCATTTATGCCTTGCTAAAAAAATCAGTTTAGGGCACATCGGTTGGATGGTTTCAGTCTATAAGCGACATAGAAACATTTTTGTATTTAATCTGATTCAGACAGGTTTGTATAATATTTTTTTAACAATAATAATCGGCACTAAGGAATATATTTCCGTGTCTATTCTATATTGACGTAAACATCAGATTTATGATCATCCTATTTTTGTCAATCGCCATAATGCGTCCTACTACTGAACATAGGCTATTGTTGCAATAGAGAACAATAGCTTGCTGTTTCACGCTGGCCAGATGGGTCATCATAAGACATTTTTGAAGTTAATATTTCTATATGCAGCTTTGGATGGGGAATCAATTCATATACGTCGTCACCGACATACTCACGTGAAGTGTCATTGCTAACTCTATCTTTGTAGCTATGTCAATTATATCTGTGCCGGTAGATATTATAAAGATAAATATAAAAAACTAATTTATCAATTTTAATTCACGATCAAACAATTGATTTGAATATCCATAAATAACAACTGTTTGTTCATAGTTTTACGTTTTCACTTCTGTCGGCTGTCCTCATGACTGTTTTGTATTCCTTTTTTTTTCCGATTTTTTATTCTTACAATGATGTTATCTTATCAGATGTTTTTAAAATTTGCTCTTAGTTTTAAAAACTGTCACCAAGTCAAGTTATCTTGTCTTTAATGGTTGGTCGCCTAACTATAGGTTCCACGGGGAACTTTAGCGGTACGGCTGTTATATCATACACACTTTAGCACGTTCTCTGTATTACATTAAATATTGCTAACAACTTACCACCCTCATGGTTCTTGAGCACATTACCAACACTGTTGATAACATTAAATGCGCACTGTCGACATTTTGAGTTGATATCCTTCGTACATATCACTGACTCGGCTACAGCGCTCTTTAACAGCTTACTCTCAGCGTTCAGGAAGGGTGTTGTGTTGATCAAATATTCTATACATCTGTGGAGATAGAATTTTATATCTTAACAAGCACTTTGCTCACTCTATATGTTTTATTGTATAATATACATTCTAATTACGATCTATGACCCTTAAACTACAACATACTCGAACAGTTGTTCCATAACCTGACCCTGTATATATTTTATTTATACATAAAACAGTTCAATTACATACACTTCTGTTACATACCGATTGTAAATATGAGCCTTTTCTAGAATAACACCAAACCAAATGAAAGTCATACACATCTTTATTGCTTAGTTAAATATAAGCCTTTTTTTATCTTTATTTATTTAGGAGCTTTTAGTCTCAAGGCCATGCCAGCTCCATCATAACCTAACCTTACATTAGCTGCCTTATATCATCTTAGATTAATCCTATTTACTAACTTATAAACTAAAATGGCTGCATCAGAGAGAGGTTTTGATAAGATAGTTAAGAATACTCCCAACATTTTTCACACTTATCTCAAAATTTTGTACCAAAGATTCCCTTAAACTTTTGGTTTGGACACATTCCACCAACAGGTGATGGACATCTTCAGGAGTGCTGCACTCTGAACAATTGGGAGTAGCACTTTTCCCCATCATCAACAAGTTTGTATTGGCAAACCACGGAATTCGAGGTGGTTCACTTTGTAATGTTCTATACCAAATACCTTTTGTTAACGATCTTTCATTAAAATATTCCTTCCATTCTTTGTAAATATTGTGTTTGTATTTAGTAATCAGCTCAAAATAGTTTGACACAACTTTAATGTTAGTTCCATCCGTCAGAGCTTTCTCTGCTAACCAGTCCTCCTTCTCATTCCCTGGTAGGCCAACATGTGATGGCATCCATTGCAATATCAGTTCAATATTACTATTTATAAGGTCGAGAATTTGTTTTATTATAACAAAAGCTATCGATGCACCTCTGTAGCCAGAGGCGCATCGAGCTATGTGCTGTAGAGCACTTCTACTATCAACAAAAATAACAACTCTATCAATCGATATTGTTTGAAGGTATTTTAATGCTTCCGATATTGCAATGAGCTCCACTGTCATTACACATATATCATTATTCAGAATTATAAACATGCGATCTAATTTATGCTTGGGATCACAAAAGGCTGCTCCACAAGTCTTCTTTTTGGATCCATCTGTGTATATTTTCAACCAGTTATTATAGTTGGTATTGATTTCTTCCAATACTATAGTCCTAAGAAGATGGGAATCATAGGCATCTTTATTTAAGTTAATATTGTCTAACCGAACTCTTATTAACTTTTCTATATTTACATTTGAGATCCCTATATAAGCCTTTCTAAGGGCAATATAAACATTACACTTGGCAGACCGTTTGGAGACTGCAGTTAGTGTCAGTCGGGTGCTGCTTTCTTTTTATTAGTTATAAGTGGTTTTATCAACTCTTATGGGAAACTAAGAAGGAAACAAACGAACTAAGAACACATCATATCATAAGCCTTCACTACAAGGGGTAATGACATTAGCTGGGCACATCATTATGACACAAGTCATCATCATTATGACAGCTTATATGTCCCACGTCTGGGTTCGAGCTTCCTTCACAATAGGAGGGTAACTAACGTAACTGACCTACTGCACCAGGCTTATCAAACAGGTTGGTATGGGATTTTACTTAGAGTTTTTTCCCTCTTGATGTTCTATACATATTATATTCCTTAGAAGTCTTTTATTACACTAGCAAGACGGGGGTCGGGAATTATATTCCTACAGCCACTAAGTATGTATTACAAAATATTCTCTCACCTTAACCTAGCTGCTTTACTGCTATCTGCTACTTTATTCAAAGAAGACATCAGTAACTTCTTAATCTTCTTATAATTATCCTTCAAGAACTGCTTACAACTAGGGTTATCACTCTTAAAAATCTCTTCTAATATTCTATAAGCCTTTTTGTGTTCCATTTCAAGGAGTTTAGCCTTCTCTTTATATTTTAATTCAACCTTCTTTTCTCCATCTTCTTCTTGTATCTCCTTTTTAGCTTTTTTAAACTTTTTAGGGTCTTCTAGAACAGTTTCGCATAACGGATACACCCATTCATCGAAAAGTTTAGCTATTCTGTCGCTGTCTTGATATAATACTAATGTTCTAATGATATCTAATATAGATTCTCGTTGAAAGTGATTATCTTTCGATGTTTCTAGCTGTTGTAGGGCGTTTGTGAATAGCTCCTCTCGTAAAGTCTGATCGCTTATTGTAAGGTATACCTGAACACAATTACATTAAAATAAATAAATTTGGTATTAAGCTTTTTGCTGTGTGGTAGCGGTTACGAATACTACCAACTCTTACATTAGTAAAAGACGGCTGAGTTTTATATCAACCTGAACTAAGTCAATGGTCGTAAACTATTTACAAAATTGCTAGTGGGTGTTGTAAAAGACAACTAAGACCATTATCTGCCTACGCCAACTACATCTGATGACATCTGGTCAACAATTACATTACCAAGGATAGTTGACATTAGGCAGGCGGCCGGACAAAAGTTACATATAATGAAATTGTGAGCCACATTTTTCTACACTTTCTTATGTCTTTCCAGTGTGTTATATTTGAATACTTTCTACAGTAAAACCCCTTTTAAAAGAATTAGTCCTGCTATCGGATTATGAGTTACAATTAACAGAAATATATTACACAGTAATTTTAAACAATTATTATATTTGACGGCATAGATAGTGTAGTGACTAAGATAATGGTGCATTCTGCCAGTGTTATGGGTTCAATGCCCATATAATATCAATGCTTTGTGTAAACTCACACATTGTTTTGAGTCTAGGCGTAATTTGTATCCGTTATTTATGTTTGTTAAGTCCCCGCAATACAAGGATTATTCTCATAGTGCAGGGCCTTTATAGTAAAAAAAACCTTTATATAAGATACTATTTTGCGGAAAAATCGAATGCACGTCACTTGGTATGGGATGACGCTGATTAACCTGTTGCCCCATTTATGGAATTGGAATAATTGTAATTTCACATCTCGCTCTTGGGAATGAGCCTACTCCAGATGAGGAACTAGCCTAATACACTAGGCTTTTTTTTTTCTGCAGTCGGCGCACTCCTCGCACCACTCCGTCCGGGGCGACAGAGGGGCGTAAGCACGCACACCCGCAACCCACCCGAACACCACGTCGCCTTCGTCGTTGGGCCGACCACCGGAGCAGGGTTACTTGTCATCAGTGGTCGGCCCGACGGAATACCCCCCTATTTGGGGTACCCTCTCATTGATCGATGTCCCCCCCTCGGGGAGGCCGTCGGTCTTTCCTCACGCGGTCGGCCTCTCGGCGGGTGATGGACTAACTCCCCGGTCACGTCACCCGCGGCCTCGGCTACGGCGGCATGACGCGCATAAGACGCTAGGCTGGATAGATATTGGCATAGAAATTTATTTTGAATTTTCCTTCTTTTGCAGTGATGCATAGTTCGATTTTTAAAATACATATCTGAAAAAAAGGAAGTGCATCCAGCACGAGTAAGCAATAGCCAATATACCTGTATTGTCTCCAATGCCGCCAACCTTTGTCCTTCGGCAGTACTGCCTTTAGCAGGGGACATATAAATATTGAACAAAATCGGCAAATAATTTTTTGCAAATCTTCCCAATTCCATTTTATCTTCGTCATTATCCGCGGAACAAGTGATTAATTTCCTCAGCGCTTGCATCACAGATAATCTGAATTCCGGATTATCCTTCAAAACATTACCCAATACTCGAGCTAAGGATTTAAAATTGTCTTTAATATCCTTAGGGCTATTACAAAAGCTTGGCAGTAAAGCCCAGAATTGATTGCAAAGTAAGTCATAGGTGTGTGATAACGGTGTGTTCTTTTCTTGAGATAATTCTCTTGATTTCTTTCGACAAAAAGTCGCCATTTCCAAAATTTCTGTTGCAAAATATTTTAAATTGGAATTTTGGACTTTTTCCTTTAATATAGGTAGAAGCCATGTTCGTTCGATATTGATTGTTTCTGTTCCGTCTCTTAGTGGTATTGTCTTTAGCACGAAGTCTGGTCCTAACGATTTGATGGCGCATCCAGTGGCGTACTCGACCTCTTTGTTGTGATCAAAGTTATGGCTCTCTCGGCGATCGTTCAACTTTTTGAGTAGCGCTCCCAGAACGTTCGCCACTTTTTCGTTCCCAATCTGCGAAAAGTAGCGATATGTAAAGAACCTCAAAACTACTATTAAATTAAAAGATTTTCCTGTAAATCACATAATTTTAAGAAATTAAAAAATAATTTATAAATATCTAATATATAAAATTCTCGTGTCACGGTGTTTGTAATTAAATTCCTTCGAAATGGCTCGACTGATTCTCATGAAATTTCGTGTGTATATTGGGTAGGTTTGCGAATCGGTCAACATCTATTTTTCATCTCCCTAAATGTTAAGGTTGGTCCACCACTTATTTTTTTTTTTGTTTTTATTTTATTTGTGATACGTCATTCAAAAATACATACAACCCTAAATTTTCACTCTTCTACGATCAACCCCTATTTTTCATTTGTTAATTATAAACTTTAATTTTTTTATTTGAACACAGCAACGTCTGTTGGGTCAGCTAGTAAGTTAATAAATCCTCATGTCACGGGAAACACAAAACTTATTATCGAATTCAAAATATACAAATTCAGAGCAATAATTTACGAATGGCACAAATTGTCCTACTTGAAAATCGAATACATTACATTTTTCCACCATTTATATTAAGACAATAGAGACTATTACTTAAACTCCATCTCTGCATCTCAGCGATACCCTAGAGTAAGACTACTTACAAATCTTTTTTGGCTCAGATTCTTATACAATATTGTTTACAAGTAGAAATATGAATATGTGGGTGACTCACATCTCACCCACCACCTACACTTACACTTAATACACATTCACATTCATACACAACACCTACAAAACATTCACACTCTTAACATCAATAACACGGCAATAAAACATCAGCTTATACATACGACGCGGCGCGAACATAACGGGACTACCAGTCACGATGCGCCCGCGTCTGCAACAGTCGGTGACTACACGCTGTTAAGGCAACCCGCGTTCGCTTGCATAAAAATCTCGTTTGCTATCGCTAGTGCGTAATTGTATATTATTGCTTATTTATTCAATTTTTTATTTATAGTCTAAAGATATTATTTTGGATGAGGTAAGTAGACATTGTAACACTGTACTACTATATTTGGTATTGAATATTTCCTGAAAAAATCCCGAGTCCCTTAAGGAAACCCTTAAATCAATTTTTTGCAAATCGTCCAATCCAGGATTGGGGTCGGTTCCAACCCTAAGATTGGTAATGGACTAACGACAAATAGCATAAATAAAATTCTAAATATATTCACCTCAAAACATACAGCTATTGTAAGAATAATATGTCGTATCGCCTGATTAAACGGGTTATCTAAACCGGCGGCAATACACTTGAATATAGTATCGATATGCCCTTTGTGTTTGAGAAAAGATTCTTCAGAATCCACAGCTAACTTCACACAGTCTAGTAAGATGGCCTGTAAAAATAAATATATAATTCATCATCATCTCGACTTCTTACTGCTGGGCTGGAGCCACCTGCATAACAGGAGAGATGGTGACCTAGTATACCATGCTGATCAGACAGGTTGGTATAGAGTTTTTATTCTGCTTTTAAATAAAACTACTTTACGGCTTTTATCGCGTTTGTATTTGATTTTTGATTACCCGACGTTTCGAACATTTTGCAGCGTTCATGGTCACGGGCGGACTAAGATGTCTCACGTCCAACAAGTCATTGTTACTGCAGAAAATTTATAATTATCTACCCGATACAGAAATTTGTTATTAAATATTGACCCACATTTTGATAGTATTGCCAGTGTAAGAAGAAAATGATTCTATATGAAAAAATTATATTGTTTATGGTTAGTAATTATTTAACATTAAAATTAATAGTAATTATATTAAAAGAAACCTAACAATCTAGTATACTACCACCGGATCGGAACACGGCCACACTGAGAAAGATCCGGCAAGAAAACTCAGATGATATGATGCTAAATTAGTTTTCCTCCTCGTGCATAGATGTTATTTTGACAAAATATTTGTTCCACATATAGAAAAAATGAACGCGTGTACAAAGTACGCATAGCAGAAGTGAAACTTCTTTATCCTTTGTTCCTTTGTCCCGTTGTTCCTTTGTCCCTTATCCCTTTATTCCTTTACGTCTGCTTAAATGACATGCTATCCCTACTCCACCGGAGAAAGTACTTTTTATTCGAATCGACCGTGGTGGGGGCGAGAAGATGACGCGTAACGAAAAAATGTGACGCGTAACCGAAAAATGTGACGGTATATTTTTTCCAACGCCGATAATGAAGTTTCACTTCAAAAAAAACAAATACTAATTACGATGACGGTGATTTATGACTCTGACTACAGTGTCGTGTTAGAGTAAGAATACAATTAACCACCCCTTCTCTAGCCCGTGTGTGTCGTAAAAGAGGGCTATAGAATTAAATATACACAAAACATCTATGCAAGAGAAGGAGAACGAGGATAAAACCCTTAAGCAACACTTCTGACCAATGTGGTATAATAGGTCAAGGTCACTCCTATTATAGAGTAGGCTCGAGACCAGCAGTGGGAAGTAAAAAAGCTGTGATAATGATGGGTCGTTACTTGGGTCACTGAGTCATCTATTCAGTGGTCAATTTGTTAACAATATAGTAAAATATGGGTCACAGGATAGTCATACATAAAGCACTATTTTATTTGTATATATACGGGGGAGACATAGTCACTGAGTGACTAAGCTCCTTATCAATAATAAAGATTAAAAAAAAAAACACTCCTTGGCAAACACTTAATCATTTTAGCTCACTGTTGAGTTCGAGCCTCCTCCACAATAGAAGGGAAATTGGCCTTACTATAACATGCTGGTCAGCCAGGTTGGTATAGGGTTTTGTTTCGAGTTTGCCTTCTGGTTTCTTCGAGTTGTCCTTCTCTTCAGGAGAACACATAAAACATCGGTATTCAATATATTTAGAAATTAATGAAACTCAGAATTAAAACAATAATACCAGTTACCTTCAAAGCGTTAGTCGAAGCCGAGTTGATATCGGCAACGTCAGAGAGCCACAGTTCCGTAACGCAGATGTTCACAAAAGCTGGCAAATTCGGCATACAAAGGTTCAAATCCAATCTGTTGTGAAAGCATTCGGAATTTAGAACCGATATATTAAAATTAGTAAGATGCGCGAGAGATCAATTTATTATATTTTATAAGTATGTATTTTTTTATCCGTCCCGCTAACGCTGTCACGTTAAGCGTGAAGGATCTATTCCGGTTCACTGTTGAACGGAAGTCGTATAAGGTGGTGTAATGACTTTAGATGGCGGATAACTAGTTGCGTATTAGGGAACATAGCTATACCACGTAACCCGTTTTTTGACGTGACACATCCATAGGTGATGGTAAACCTGATCGTTGGCGTGGCGTAAACAGACCGCGGCGACGCAACGCCACGCTATATGATGGAGTATATGTACTATACGTAGTCTATATGTAGTGTGTGAGTGAGACGGAGCGACGCCATGTTGTGAGTAAGCGACTGTGCGGTGAATTAATTATGATTGTTGTATATTATTTTAAACTAGCAACCCGCTCTCGCTTCGCTTCGGTTTCAGTCTTTCCTGCGTAGTTCCCGTTCCCGTGGGAATACTGGTATAAAATATACCCTAGTTTACTCCCTGATATTATAGCTTTCCATTGGTGAAAGAATTTTTTAAATCGATCCAGCCGTTTTGAAGATTACCCGGAACAAACAGATAGACATAGACAGACAAAAAAAAAATTAAGTGATTTTTAGGCATATGCATAGTGCAAATAACCATGTGAGCATGGAAAAGGCCTATTATTTTGCCATTACAAACAGGCACTTCAATTTTATTTATTGGTATAGAAGATAATAATATAAATCGTAATACTTTATTTATACAATTTATAATCTGTTCTTTTATGCATACTTAGTACAAATTAATTTCGATGTTTTACATCTGCCAGGCGTCCTGAGCGACGGGTCGCTTTATTTTCTTAAATGTGAAGTCTCCCCTGGATGAACTCAGTAGTATACCGCAAGATAGAGCCCCCCTTCCTCTCGCTTTCACGTAGCAATTCAGTAATAATATGGTTTCAATTATTTTTTTGGCAACCAGGTTTATATTATAACGCGTGACGCCATTGTGTGGGTATACCTATCTAAACCAGTTTAAAAAGCACTAACGCTGCGTGCCGTAATTGAATTTAGTTTGCGTAAGAATACAATTTACTATACCTTTTCTTGCCCGTGGGTGTCGTAAAAGACGACTAAGAATACTATACAGATAACATCTATGCAATAGAAGGAAAAATGGTGGTGATGGAAAACCAACACGTCTGACCAGTGTAATATAGTAGGTCAATTTCCCTCTCATTGTGGAGTAGGCGTGCTGTGTGGTAGCGGCTTCGAATATTACCAACCCTTGCTTTGCTCGTGGGTGTCGTAAAAGACGACTAAGAGCACTAGATTGACCCGGACCAACTCCATCTGGTACCATTTGGGTCAACGATTACATTCCCTAGGAGGGTTGACGTCAGACAGGCGGCCGGTCATAAAAGTCATTGCCGAAACTTTTTGCAATATGTCAAAACAGATGACATATTGCGTCGACCCCAAGTAATTGGGATAAGAGCAAGATGATGATGATTGTGGAATAGGCTTGAACCCATAAGATAACATTGTATAGGTAAGTTCTTTAACGACACGGGAAATTTTGTTCTCTAAATTGAATGCGGGCGGCACAGAACCGCGGCATGTGAAATAGTATTTAGAAGATAAAATAAAATGACTTATAATCTCAGGCCCGTTCGAAAACCAACTGAAAAAATAAAACCTCGAATAAAAGGAGCCGTATTTAACTTACTTCGCTAAACAGCAATATGCTTGTTGTAATACAGCCGCCCATGCTAGAACCTGTCCTGTATCATTCGCCGGAGGTCTGGCCGCCATCAGCGCCCGTGTCAACTGTACCGCTAAAGCCGCGGTCATGTTGTTACATTCTAGCGGGGAGGAGAATAGAGCGTGCAGCGTGTGTAGACAACATGTCTTTATATAAACGTTATTGTGAGTCATTAGAGATAGAATCGCTTCGCACACCGCCTGTGTAAAAACGAATGAATAATATAACATTAGTAAATAACCTTCTCCGTGTGGTGACGGAGTAAGAATACAATTCACCATCCACTGTCTTACCTGTGGGTGATCGTACAAGACGACTAAGGAATATAAAACGCATATAACATCTATGCGAGAGAAGGAAAACTCGAAATAAAACCTTATACCAACACATCTGACCAGCGTGGTATAGTAGGTCAATTACCCTTCCATTATGGAGGAGGCCCGAGCCCAACAGTGGGACGTATATGGGCTGAGATAATGATGATGAAATAACCTATAGATGTGTAATATGTTGCCGGGCTGGCCACGGGGCCGCACGCTGCCCCACCACGGACGGCGTACGCGCTGACCATAGCTTACCCAAAAAAAAGATATATTCGTAATTACCGGTATTATTATCATCATTACAGCTCATATACATTCCACTGTTTGGCCCAAATCTCCTTCATAATAGAAGGGAAAATTGACAGACAGATTGCTATAGGGTTTTATTTCGAATTTTTCTTCTCTTGCATAAATGTTACATGTATATTATATCCCTTAGTCGTCTTTTACAACATCCAAGGGCAGGATAGAGAGTGATGATTTGTACTTTTACTCCGTCACCAAAGGGACAATCAAACCAAACATTAGTCAAATAATATTTCCTTTCCTTGGGAATGTAATTCTTAGTAACGGCTATAGATGGAGTGGATGTGACTCTAAGTGGACAAAAACCTGTTAGTTGTCTTTTTCAACACTTACAAGCAATGTAAGAGTTGGTGGTATTCGTAACCGCCACAACATAGTTATCCAGGTATCAGCTTATATAGTAAGAATTAATCATCTCAGTTCATATAGGTACTACTATTGGGCTCGGGTCTCCTCCACAATAGGAGAGAAATGACCTACTGGTCTGACAGACTGGTATTTTTTTTTATGGGTGGGCTATGGTAAGCGCGCACGCGGTTCATTCCGTCCGGGGCGATGATGGGACGGCGCGCGGGCCCATAACCCACCCGTACCCACGTCGCACTCGTCGTTGGGCCGACTACCGGAGCAGGGTGACTTACCGTCAGTGGTCGGCCCGACGGAATACCCTTTCGGGTACCCTCACCTCTCGAGGTCCCTGTCCCGGGACGTCGGTCGCCATTGCGCGGTCAGCCTCTCCGCGGGTGACGGACTAAAATCCCTGGTCCAGTCACCCGCGGTCTCAGCTAGGGCGGCATTAGGCGCAGGTACTCGCGCCTGCGCCGCCTGAGTCGCCGGCGGCGGAACGTGTCACCGAAGAGGAGCTCCTCTCGCGTACGATCCGCCGCCTCTTTCCGTGAGATGACGGCCTCACAGAGGGCGGCCACCGCGTTGACAGACTGGTATAGGGTTTTATTTCGGGTTTATTATCTTTATTCTTATTCGTCTTTTACGACACCCACGGGCAAGATGTGGAAGGTGTGGTGGTGGTGAATTGTATTCTTATTCCCATCACCCTTCACCAAGAAAAGGACTTTACAAACATATAATTAATGGACACAAATCAGTATAACCATTTGTGGATCGCACAAAATGCATGGGGTTCGAACCCGTGACACTGAGCAGTCTTATGAATAATTACTAAGGGTCGACGTAATATATCGCTTCCATCATATATATTGCAAAAGTTCTGACAATAGTTTTATGTCTGTCAGGCATGCGGCCGCCTGAAGTCAACCCCCTTTGGAAAAAACAAATAACATCTACTCAGAACAACGATTTGTGGATCACACAAACTGTTGTCCTGCATGAGATTCGAACCCACAACACTGGCCTGATAGGTCGGTATCTAATCACTACGCCACCTCTGCATTAATCATAACAAATTGAGATGAGCAACATAGTTATTTAACAACATGTTTTTGACCATATCAACCGTAATAAATGTTTTTATTATTTTTTTTACAAGCCCCCAAGTTTAGAAGTACCTATCCAAGAACCCCGGTTTAACCTGAAGGGGCTCTGCCTATGACATTGTTTTCTTGACAATCGTAACACATATATTCAAATCAATTCAATCTGTATATCTTACACTTACCTTTATATAATCTTTACTAAAAACAGGCAATAAATCTCTGAGCATAGTGAGTGTATGAAGCACAGTCCGGTGACCTGAGAGAAGTGCTTCTGCCTTGATCTGTGACAAGCAGTAGTCGGCTACACGGTTCGATGCTGGATGTAATTTTGGTACCTATAATAAAATGAATAAGCAATATACAGTGGCTTTCGGTTATAACGACGGCGGAGGGATGCACTTTAATTTCGGCGCTATATCCGGCAATCTCTATATCTGAAATAATTATATGAACCTTTTTTTCTTTAACAGTAAATGTACATCTAGGAACCATGTTCATAATTAACTTAGTAACACTGTTTACTCACTGGAAATTGGCTACGTAACTTACTCATAATTTTAACTTCGTGCACATGCTAAGTAACCCTACACAAAAACAAAGCAGCATTCGCAGATGGTCAAATACTATCTGCGAATGTAAACAAAGGATAACCCTACACACAAACAAGGCATTTGACCATCTGCGAATGTGATTTAGGATAAGAAAGCTTAATAGTTAAAGCTCATTCATAATGAGTTTTTGTGTCTTTGCCGACTCAGTCGCAATATCCGCAAGCAATTTCTAGGAATCTGTCCCAATTAGTAGGGACTATTCTATTTGCGCTGTAGCATGGTGCGGGTGACACATGTCAATACCAGGTGACGATTCGCAATTAAATTTTTATCACTAATTATACTCGTAGCATAAATAAATGTTGATCTGTTTATTATTGTCACGAAAATTATGTATAGGAAAAAATATATTCATACAAATATTCAATTAATTTAATAGTTCAAAAATTTTAAAAAGTTTCGTAAACGCATTCAAAACAACTGGTATTTCATATTTTTTCGTGGCATATTTTTATTCTGTGGCGCATCGCCGAGTCGGCCATTTTGTTTACCCGTGCGATGCTGTCAGTACGAGTGCTACTGCCTTGTATGTGACACGTATTATCCATTTTTCATCAGTTTGTTTTCGTTAAATTGTTATTTGTTATAGTTTGTTGTTTTATTTGTTAAAGTTTGTTGTTATATTTGTTGGTTATAACCATGCCTAAGCATACGAAAAAAACTTGTTTTGGGTAGTCAAGCTAGAGAGTTTGTTGTTCGCCTCCGAAACTACTTTGAAAGAGAACAACAAAATAATGGACCGTTGTTACCACTGAATCGAATTGTAGAACGAGTAGCCGAAGCTCTTGATATTGGCCGCAATACTGTTTCGCGTATAACACGCGAGAAAATTGGTCAAGAAGGGACGTCTGAAAATAAATTATCTACACCGAACAAAAAGCGGACCAAGGTGAAGCCAATCACAGATTTGGATGAATTTGCTAAGGACGCTATTAGAAATCACATTTATGATTATTATAGAAGAATGGAGCTACCCACGTTGCTTAAGCTTCTAAAATCATTGAAAGAAGCTGAACTGTTCAAAGGAGGTATTACTTCGTTGCGGAATGTTATAAAGGATATTGGCTTTGTTTACAAAAAAGTTAACAAAAGAAAAATTATTATGGAAAGGACTGATATTGCCCTTGCAAGGTGTACTTTTTTAAGGAAGGCTAAAAACATAGTTGATTGGAGTAAAGTTGTGTTTTTGGATGAAACGTGGCTAAACGCTAACCACACAGTGGGTAAAAGTTGGACCGACGATACGGCACAGTCATGTACCAAAGTCCCGGAGGGCAAAGGCGAACGCCTCATTATTTGCCATGCAGGTACAGCAAGTGGATTTGTCCCTAATTGTTTACTGGCTTTTAAATCGAAAAAAACTACGGAGTATCATGAGGAGATGAACTACGAAAAATTTAAAGTTTGGTTCATAGGCCTCTTAGAAAACTTAAAAGAGCCTATGACCATAATAATGGATAACGCACCCTACCATTCGGTACAACTTAATAAACCTCCAACACAATCAAACCGCAAAAGCGAGTTGGTGAAGTGGCTGAGTGAAAACGGAGTTACAGCAGATATGAGTATGCTAAAGACGGAGCTTATTACTCTAGTACGGCGTCATAAGCCACCAACTCCTACCTACGCTCTGGACGAGATGGCAAAAGAAAAAGGTCACCAGGACCTGCGACTACCACCCTACCATTGTCAATATAACGCTATTGAGCTAATTTGGGCCCAAATAAAAGGTATGTTTTTAATTTCAATTCTCGTTTTGATACTTTGAAAAAGTAACAGCTTTCTGAACGAAGCATGTAATTTAAAAACATTACCAGGTATCAAATTAGACATATTCAAGAGTAAATTTTGCATTAGATATTTGAAATTAATTTATTGATTAAAAACTAAATATTTTTTTTCATAAGTCTATTTATGTTTATGTAGGTCACGCCGCAAGAAATAATACTACATCGCCATTTACGGCAAATAAGATGTTGACCCTGTTACAAGAGGCAATCAGTAACGTTCAACCTAAGGACTGGTCGAAGGTGGTGAATAAAACGAAAAGGGACATTATGTCTGATTGGGATCGTGACGTCCGTATTGATAACATAATTGAGACATCTTTAATAATATCCGTCACAGATACGGATGATGAAAGTGACAATTCCGATGTTCCTGACTCTGATATGAGTTTAGAAGAGGATTAAAATTGAATGAAAAATTGAAGTAAATATGTAATAATTGTATACTTTTTAACAATAAAAAATTGAGCGCACAAATTGTTTTTTATTTATTTTTTAATCGACAATTCTTCGTAGTAGTACATCCCATCACTAAATACGTCTTTGGTGTTACGTTATACGCATACCACTTTGATTATTTTTTCTTTCAATTTCATTTGATTTGTAGGCTAGAACATTCTAGTTGGGTTTAATTTGGAAGGTATACCTTTATTACTACAGTTATTAGTGATTTAATATATTACCGATGTGGTACAGCTGAATTAATAGATCATAATTATAAATCGCGGCAACTTTCAAGAGTGAAACGAAACTCGCCATAACTGTCACCCGCACCATGCTACAGCGCAAATAGTATAAGTAGTAGAGACTAATTAGGGACGTAAGTTCGGCGTCGCTATAACCGAAAAGACGTTACAACCGAGGTTGTTATAAATGAAATCCATTGTATTATTATCATCACAATTTTTATTAAAGACATCACTTTGCTCTAAGCAAATAATCCTTGTATTGTAAATAAAACTATGGATTTTAACGCGCTTGTATTTGATTTTTGATTGCCCGACATTTCGGGCACTTTTCACTGTTCATGTTCACGGGCGGACTAAGATGTCTCACGTCCAACAAGGCATCAACAAGCATTATTACAGATATTTATAATTTATCTACCCGCTACAGGAATTAGTTATTAAATATTGACCAACATTTTGGTCTTTATATTGTGGGGAACTTTACAAACATAATTAACGGACACAAATCAATATAACCATTTGTGGATCGCACAAAATGCATGGGATTCGAACCCGTAACACTGAGCAGTCTTATGAATAATTACTTAGGGTCGACGTAATATATCGCTTTCACCATACATATTGCAAAAGTATTGGCAATAGTTTTATTTCCATTAGGCAGGTGGCCGCCTGGCGTCAACGGTCCTTAGGAATGTAAATATTGACCACATGGCATCAAATGGAGATGGCCCAGGTTGATATAAAGTCGTAAGTCGCCTTTTACGACACCCAGGATCAAGGCGGTGGTGAATTGTATTCTTATCCCGTTACCACACGGAAATAATCACATCTTGTAAGGACTGGACCAATTTTAATGCAACTTTCATTGGTAGAAGGTGATTTCGGTGTATAAGGCGGAACTTAGGATTAGTTTATTAACCGACTTCAAAAAAAGGAGGAGGTTCTCAATACGTCGGAATATTTTTTTTTTATGTATGTTCACCGATTACTCAAAGATGCCTGGACTGATTTGCAAATTCTTTTTTTGTTTGATAAGGTATACTTCCTAGCTGGTCCCATAGTTATCAGGTCAGGTCTGATGATGGTATCCTTGAGAAATTGGTGGAATTCTTAAAATTATATAGGCAATTTGAATGTTTTTCTTATACTTCGTAAAGTTTTTTGCTTTTTAGTTTACTGTTTGAAGTCGGTTTTTTTTTTGTTAAAAATTAGTTATTTCAGAAAAAACAATTCTATTATTTATTATATTTCATGTACATTCATGTGTGAATGGAAGTGTTGGAAGGGGAAGACCAAGGCGGACGTTCCACATCCAAATTGGGGCCATTCTTAAGGAAGACCAAGATATAAATACTCTAAATCAAAGAAAATACATGAGGAAATAAATGAATGTGGAGAAGGCGAAAGTGGTATGTTAAGATCGTAGCAAATGGAGGGAAATGGTGGTGGTATGGGAAACAGGCGTGAATATATGTACATCCATTGTAATTAATGCCTACTTTTATGCTGGATTGCAATGAATTAGTCTTTTTATAGCATACCTTGGCTTTCTGATCTTCTGAAGGTATCATAAAACAGCTGCCTCGTAGCACAGATGTAACTGCATGTTGAGCTGCTTTTCGCACCTACAAAAAATTAAAAATATGATAACAACAACAGAATAATAATATGAAGAAAATATTTGAATGTCAATGCAGCTTTTTGTTAAATATGTATAACAACAGGTTTTAACAATTCTCATAATATAAAACTAATTTAAAAATATATTTTTGAATGCCTGTTTGTTGCAGGTAATCTGAGAAGTGGCAGGTTCGATTTTTAGGCAGTGCTTTCATTGCCTAATAGAGAATGTTATGAAGGAGAATTTAGAATATTTCTATTTCAGAGTTAAGGATCAATAAAAAAAACTTAAACAATTTCTATTCAAATAGTGATCATCCATAATTCTCACTTGGCAAAGCCCAAAAGCAGGGCTGTTTGCTATGTAAGCATTCACATTCTAAAAAATAAGAAATAAGTAAACATCAACAGCACAGATGGCGTGGTGGTTAAGATCGACCGACGTGCCAGTGCCGCGGGTTCAAATCCCATGCAGAACAACACTGTGTGATCAACAATTTGTTGTTCCGAGTCTGGATGTAACTTGTGTCTGTTAATTATATGTTTGTTTAGTCCCCCGCAATACAAAGATTATTTCTTTATGGCAGGACATAGTATTTAAAAAAAAAATTACTCTGCTGTACCTATCTTAGCGTGGCATTTTGCCCTAAGAGCCGCATATTGTTATTTAGTAATACTATAAAATATTTACTGTGTAAATAAAGCATCATTGTTTCAAAATTGTTTGCAATTTAGTTTGTTTCATGAATGTTACATTGAAATAATTTTGTTGTTTTATTTTAACATCAGTCATTATTAAGGACAAGCACATGCTATTCCGTGTGGTGACGGAGTAAGAATACAATTCACCACTCCCTATCTTGCCCGTGGATGTCGTATAAGACGACAATGGGATATAATGTGCACATAACATCTGTGCAAGAGAAGGAAAACTCGAAATGAAATCCTATACCAACATGTCTGACCAGCATGGTATAGTAGGTCAAATTCCCTCCCATTGTAGAGGAGGCCCGAGCCCAACAGTGGGACGTATGTGGGCTGCGATGATGATGATGATGATGACATGCTATTCCTATAATTTTAAAATTACAGGGTGATTTATATTGAATTTCCTTGTGGTGAGAATACAATTCACCACCCCTCTCTTGCCCGTGGGTGTCGTAAAAGACGGCAAAGTGATATTTTGTGCATATAACAGCAATGCAAGAGAAGGACAACTCGAAATAAAACTCTATACTAACCCGCTTGAGCCATTTCCTCAGTTTCCTCCAGTTGGTGAATTTCTCTCCCAATATGAAGGAGTCTCAGTAGTAGGATGTATATGAGCTGTGATGAATGAATAAATGAATATTGAATTTAGTTGATGTAATAGCTTTTTTTTTTGGGGTGGGCTGCGGTCGGCGCGCTCCTCGCACCACTCCGTCCGGTTGATGTAATAGCTTATAACTAATAGATAATCACACACTTTCAAGGATACCTCAATTGTCAAATTAAAATAGTTCATTAGATTTGGTAGGAATAATCATGCAAAGTTATGATTTCAGCATTTAGCTAAAATCATCACTCTTCCTTTAGCTTTGTTGTAATCAAGTAAAAATAAATGATCTATTAACAAATTCACACACCTTAGGCTTAGAATGTAGAGAAAATGCAAGGACAGATTCAAACACTCTTAGTGTGGATGAGTCAGCCCACAAGGCATACTCTTGGACTCTTAGCAAAACAGACAAACATCCAATAGCACTTCTTAATAATGCACCATTCTCTGAACCCTCATTCTTCTCCAAAATATCTGTGAAGATTGCTGCAGAGTCAGAAAACTGTTTTCTTAAGACAGCTTGAGGCACAGACTTGATTCCCATTGACAAAAGAGTCAATGTTGCTACCAAATTTTCATCTGTTTCTGATGATTTGAGTGTTTCCATCTGTAAGTATAAAAATACTTTATTGTAATGATATAAAAAAGTTTATTTTGTTATATCATGAGAAGTTTTTCTTTTAAGGAGCTATGGTGCTTGTAGAATATGATAAAAGAGGGGATATTTAATACATGATTTCATCTTAACTCATATATATCCCATTGCTGGGCTTAAGCCTTGTCCTCAGTGAGACGAAAATTAAACAAAACTATACCATGCTGGTCAGCTGTGTTTATATGGAATTATTTAGGAATGTGGTTTTTCATTAGTGGTTAATTTGGTACTATTGTTTCAATAATTATCATCATCTTGTTTTGGCCTGAAAATAAAACCACAGTTCCTATACTGACCTTTTCTAAGAATAGTGGTGAACTTAAGAATAATGGTAATAAAAGGCAGACGTTTTTTTTAAGGGTGGGCCATGGTCGGCGCACCTGCTGCCCTGATCCGTCCAGGGCGACAGAAGGGCGGCGAGCGGCCGTATGACCCACCCGTGACACGTAGCCTTTGTTGTTGGGCCGACCACCGGTGCAGGGTAATTTGTCTTCAGTGGTCAGCCCGACGGAATACCCCGGTCGTGCGGTAACGGTGCGGAACGTCGGTCGCCGTCGCGCGGTAAGCCTCTCTGCGTGTGACAGACTAAATCCCCGGTCCAGTCACCCGCGACCTCGGCTAGGGCGGCATTAGGAAGCCTAGCATAAACATTTGTAACAATTTAAAATTCTAAGTTTAGAGGCAATAATCAATGCTTTTACTTCAACCTGTTTTGAATGGAACAATCCCATTTTCAGTTTGTCTGTCCTATTGTCCCCAGCCATACAAAAAATTACACATTTTTGCGAGCAGAGCATAAATGATGATTTATAATATTGATATGACACCAAAAAAATTACTTATGGTACTAAATTGTAATATAAGACTGAAATAAGATCTATATTTTACTAGATATCAATTATACAGTACAGAAACTTAAGTTATGAAAATCATTTCAATTCAAATTTAGTTATTAATTAGCATATATTGGGTAGGTTAGTCAGGTTTCAACAGGAGATATATATTAAGGTAAATATGACAAGTTACAAAACTCACCAATGCAGCAAAATATTCAGTAGTGGACTCCTTACCACCTTCCTCCTTAATAACTTCAGTAACAGCAGCCAACACAGCTAACATCTCCTTATGAAGAGCATTATTGGAATCAAATCTATTCAGCAATCTGGTGAATATTATCAATATTATTACAGTATGATCTCACTAATCAGGCACTATTAAAAAACAGAGGGGTGCCGGATTATTGGAATGTTCGGATTACTGGATTATAGAGAAAATAAAGCATTTCATAGAGAGAATACATCTAATGTATTAACATACATATTATTATGTAATTTCATAGCTTTAAAATATGTAATCCTTAATTGAGGTCTGTTTTTGTGCAACTTGAAGTCCTTGCTTAAAAACGTTTTCTCGTATGTTACGAAGAATAATTGAATATAATATTGTAATCGGGCGAGGGAGGCATGAGCGGAGGGTGCCGGATTATTGGACGTGTCAGACTATTGAAGTGCCAGATTAGTGAGATTATACAGTATATGTAAATACAATCATAACTAAGTGACATACATTCATTTTACATTATGCGTATATACAGAATATACTGGACAGATGAGTATTCTGTATTCATTTTACTTTTAAAAGTCTCATTTTAGACACAAGACAATTCAATCTGCTTAACTAGTACAAAAAAGAAATACAATTTTAAAACAAATTTTACTAGATACATTTTTGTGATGTAATGATTTTTATGCGTGTTCAAGGGGATTCCAGAATGGTTTAGAATCACAATAGGACTCGGTAGGTGGCACTGTGGAGATCGATTTCAAGGAGAATTCCTTTTACTATTTTTTTTAGATTTGAACAGAACAATGTCTTTTGGGTAAGCTAGTTAATTTTAAAACATAACTAGGAGGGAAAGCCTTACATCTTTTGGGAGCTTAATTTTATAACAAAAAATAAGATTAAATTGTAGTTCCTTTAGCCATTTTCTATAACAGCTGTCTTATAAAGCACCATGATATCACATTGTATTGTTAAACAATTCTATGTTGACTGACTTAATTGACCTACTGTACCATGCTGGTCAGACAGATAAGTGCAGGGCAGCGGCCAACCCTTATGTATCAACTTGTCATTTCATATAAAGAAAGGTCATGCTTAGGTATAGGCATGCCGCAAATAATTTCAATTTCATAAGGAAAAATTATCTTATCTGTGATGACAGGATAAGAATATAATTCACCACTTCCTTTCTTGCCTATAGATGTCGTAAACGACGACTAAGAGGTATAATATGCATACAACATCTGTGCAAAAGAAAGAAAACTTGAAGCAAATCCCTATACCAAGCTGTCTGACCAGCATGGTATAGTAAGGTCAATTTCACTTATATGGGTAATTTTAAATTAATGTGACCTTAATGAGCATTCTGTTATTGAAGATTTGATGAGATTCCAAATTGAAGTTCTTTTTTCTTAAGACACAATAAACATCTGGTTGGAGACGTGCCTATAGCAGAAAATACATAGTCATTTTAAGGAGTATGAGATACCGATTTATGATTATTTCTATTTAGTTTTCGCTTTGGAGATCTTTCAGGTAAAATTCTTATATAAGTACATAACTTACTTGCTAAAACTAATGTTTGAACATTGACTCCAATCAGATGCAAAAGTTTGGAAAGTCTTATAAGTGCCAGATCTCATTGATGAGGTATATTCACTCTCTGAACCCTCATCGCCACTCTTCATAGACATATTCTCCAACTCTTTAGCGATAGTCAGCTCATTGTCCGCTACTGATTTGTCTTTTTCTGAAGAATGTCCGTACGTCATAATAGCATCATGTTTTAGGACAGCTTGCTGTGTCAAACCCGTATTTCCTGAAAGTAACAACAAAAATAATTAATTAAATAAAATTTTAATAAGCAAAGGAGGATTCAATGGTGTTTTTAGATTAAAATATTGTTTTGTTATTGTTTGTAGGTTATAATGTTAAAACAAAATATTTTGTCCATAGAACACTATGGATGATATTTGAGATCTATTAGCAGTAATAATTATTAAGGAAATAAATAAAAATACCTAAATTTTCTTGGAAAAACCTGGACTTCGCCATCTCCCGGTACTTTTGTATTTTTGGGTTGGAGTTCGACGATTGTCCTTTCTGCCATCGTTTTCCTTTCGATTTTCCTTTAAGTTTTGATCTAAATTTACCCATTTTGTTTGTAGCTGAGAAAACTCCTAAGTTCTACAGAAAATACTAGACCGCACGTGGTACTAAAAAGTCAAGAATCGTGCATGTTTGTATTGAAAAGAGTAAACGTCAAAATTAAATATGTCAGAATACTTTCTGACGTTAAACCTCAGAGTAATGTATTGCACAGAGAACGGAACAAGGACAAAGAAGAACAACAAAAAGAACAGTGTGCCTACTCTTGAAATCAATTCTAACTTCGAATCGGATTTAATTCCAATCTCACCAAACTTATATTTGGTACTCTTGAACAAAATGGAGAATGAATTCTTCGTATTTGCCGTTGTTATTTTCACCAAATGTGTCGTATTTTCTTACTTTAAATTAATAACGTTATGGGTCTCGATCACCACAAAGACGCTTTTTTGAAATTGTGCAACCTTAACGATTTTAAACTACGTCAAAATCACGTCGGGAGTAACAAATATTTGATTTAATCGAGGAGAGTCGAATTCATTTAGTTCAAAAACTTTCCACCGAATTTGATTCCAATCGTGCGCTAGTACCGCTTTCAAGAGTACCTTTGCTCAAATTCGAGCTGTGATTGGATTTAAGATTGGAATCGAGATTCAAGAGTAGGCACACAGAAAGGTAAATCGAGACTAGTAGCAATAGGTTCATATTAATAGATGTGGACTTTTTATAAGCATGAATATTTGCTTCAAAGAATTCGTATCGTTATCAAAACCTTACAAATACTTTGACGCAATTAATCATACTAAGCCTAATCAGTCGCGGTAGGCGGGTTGTTTTTGAAATATTTTAGATAGCTGGACTATAATAAGAATTGTATATTATATGAGAATATTGTTTGTCATTAGCTGATTAGCAATTAATTTTTTTTAAATAACTTGGACGTGATCAATTAAATTATACTGTTTTGCATTTATAACGCCATCAAATAAATAAAATAAATCTGTAGACAGAGAATATTTACAGAAATTTTATGAAGAAATTTCTCTGAAAATACTTTTTCATTTATGTACTTTCATAAATTATGTTCCTTTTCAGACTTTGAAATTATTACATAAATGATTTAACAGGAAGAATCTTACGTACATACGTATAACGAAACGTAGTTACAATTATTTTTCATTCGCCTTCGCTTTACTTGTTTCATTGACGTTTTTCTTGTTTGTAAATAATAATTGCTGGAAATAGTACGCAATGTGAAATTATACACATTCCTCGATACATTATACATTACGTAAACGTTAAAGATCATTTCGTAATTGAATTAGTTGCATTAAAAATATCCATAACCTAACGTGTGTTGTTACCTGATGAATGTTTAAGTTATGATAAAGGATAATGCCTCAATTTAGGAGAAAAAAAGCTTCAAAATCGTTTCCAGTTAAAGTATGTACATTAGACGCTGAACTGGAATTTAACCTTGAGGTAAGGATTTGTCAAATATTGTAATACATTGTTATTGTTTATTTGTGAGTAATTTGGTATGTTACCATAGTATGAATCTCACTCGGTGTCTATTATGAGTCACCATCACTCACAAGACTCGTAAATTACCCTAATAATAGACAGCTGTGATAATTGAGGCCTTGTTTAGTCATAACTTTGTAGTTAGGTTAGTTTAGTAGTAGGTAGGTAGTTTATTGTTGTAATCTAGTAATGTTAAATATATTGTTTTGGTATGTTACTATAATTATCTATTATTTAATTAATAAGTATTTATATCAGTATTGCTCAAAGATAAGTGTTATTTTGTGAGCTCTGTAAATATGATTAATATTTATTTAAAAATTGAAGGTACTTTTAAAATATATTTATTTCATAACTTTTGAATGAAATAAAATCCATAGCAGCTTGAAAGTGATTATTTCGGAGTATTATACGTGTGAATGTTTTAAATAAAAAAAATTGAAAGATTTTGTAATATATTTTTCTATTTTGAAATATATTTATGCCTGTCCCGAGCTGCCATCTTATCATTCAACATAGCCATACTACGTGATCGGTTTAGGGAAGGGAGAGGGGTAATTCTGGTGGTGTAGGTATCTTTTAAGGTGAACAAACACATATCTGAGCCGAACGAGTCAGACGAAATGAAGAATTCTGTATAGAAATTGTCTTCCAGATTCGGACGATTCGACGCGGGGAAGTGTGTGAGGTTTCATGAGATTGCATATACAGAATTCTAAAATTCGTTTAGTTCGACGAGTTCGGCTCGGATAAGTGTGCGTTCACCTTAAAAGTATTATACCTGCAAAAAATTGGGTCTAATTTTGTTATACTGATGGTCACCGAGGGGATAAGGATTGAAAAGTGTAAAAATTGGGTTACATGGTATACATACATTCCCTTATTTACATTCATTTTATAGATAAAGTAAAGGAATCTATCTATAAACATATGTTGTATGTGTGCAGTTCACAGAATGGTCAGTAAATTAGATGTTTGACTTTTGTTATCTAGTGAACCCTTGACGATAACAGTGTTTGCAGTATTATATCTTTTTACTTTGTATTTGATGTGATAGTCAATAGCATAAGCTTAGTTGCTTAGTTGGATAGTTACATTGCATTAATTGAACTTTAAATTAAAATAAATTATACTAATTATTCATATCATAGATTTTAAGTTTCAATCATAATAATAACTTTTCTGATGTATCAAAAGCAGTTAAAAAATATCAGCCATCGCCTAGGATGCCTGGCAGATGTGAAACATTGTAATTATTTTATACAAGCAATATCCATAAAAGAACAGATAAAAAAATATTAAGATATTTTTCCAGAAAATGATGATTTTTATTCAGTAAACATATATTTTCATTAAATACAATAATTATAAATTCAGAAATGTATCAAATTGTAACAACTCAATTCTTTTAATCAATGATAATATAATATAATTCGGTAATAGTATGACAGTGATGCCTCTAACAGTATTACTGTGACAATTGGTTGGAACAATACTTACTATCAGAAAGTGTCATCACAGCATGCGTTGACACACCAGCGGTCGCTTTAACGTGCCACTATAGATATTTCACATCAAAAAATGTAATATAAATTTACAGCTATGGGAAAAAGAAAATTGGATTGGAATTAAATGACTTTGTGTGTTTTATTACTACTAATTACATTTCACCACGCTTTGCGCCCCGTATGTCCTAACACATGAACTACGCAGCTAGTTTAGCTTCACCGATAGGATTTTTCTAATAAATAAACGCATACCTTTTTTTTTTTACGGTCGGCGCGCTCCTCGCACGACTACGTCCGGGGCGACAGAGGGGCGTAAGCACGCACATCCGTAACTCACCCGTGACACGTCGCCTTCGTCGTTGGGCCGACCACCGGAGCAGGGTGACTTGACGCCAGTGGTCGGCCCGACGGAATACCCCTTGGGAGTACCATCCCATCGACCGACGTCCCTCGGGGAGGACGTCAGTCTTTCCTCACGTGGTCGGCCTCTCGGCGGGTGACGGACTAACTCCCCGGTCCAGTCACCTCGGCTAGGGCGGCATCAGGCGCAGGTAACCACGTCTGCGCCGCCCCAGTCGCCGGCGTCGCCGATTCGCGTCGTCGAGGAGACCCCTCGCGCACGCGCTCCGCCGCCTCAAATAAACTAATACCTGTGACTGACTGCCGATATAATTATAATTATGGCAAGTTAATTATGAGATAATGAAAGCTCAAAACACCCCTGACTAATTGGAGCTTTCATTAAAAATTCGGTGCTTTTCAATTCTAAACGTCAGATTTTATTTTACGCGCCAAAATGCTGACTAAAATATTTAGGATGGATGGACCCTCGGCGGGCCGGATTAGATACTTTTTTTTACGCGGGCCACCTCCGGCCCGCGAGCCGTACTTTGCCCATCACTGGTTTAGACACAGTCCGCCCATACTGTGCAAGGCCTCATAAGTGGCGTGCAGCCTCATAACCAATTGTGTTCCCTTCTGGTCGCTATTGGACCAACCACCGGTACCGATGGTCTGACTTCCATGGCCTGCTAAGCAGGTTAACCTTCAGGTTCCATCCCTATTGACACCCTAATAAAACAACTGTGTTGTTGGAGTTTCCTCCTCAACAGTGTGGTGGCCTAATTCCCAGCTCACAAACTGTAACTGTCTTAACTAGAAGTAAGTTTAATTAATAACTAGTGTGCATGGGGTTAGCTGCAAATTGGTATTTGGAAAATTGTCATAATTACATTTATATTCCATATAATAGAAATACAATTCACACCCCACCTATGCCCAATAGGTGTTGCAAAAGAAAATTACACTCGGTCAAAGAACACTGGCATTAAAATTTTACCCCAATATCTGTGACTAGTAATTTTACACCAATATCTATGACTAGTAATTTTACACCAATATCTGTGACTAGTAATTTTACACCAATATCTGTGACTAGTAATTTTACACCAATATCTATGACTAGTAATTTTACACCAATACTACACTCATTTGCAAAAAAAACGGGCACCTAAGCAATGAACCATTTCAAATGTTAATATTTCTTTGTTTGATAATTATAGGTAGTTTTATCCACACAATTTGCTAAATTAATAAGAAAATAATCGTTTTCATCAGTATTTCATAAAATTTAGATACAATTTATGGGAAATAATGCTAAACCTTGCTAGTAGTGTATATTCGCTAGTAGTGCATATGCTCATGAAGTAAAAATAAAAAAGTTTTTTTGTTTGTTTTTCTTTAATAAAGTAAAAGCAGATAAATGTTTAGTATCGAGTGTGACCCCCTCTAGCTAAAATCACAGCTTGAATTCGTCTGGGCATGCTAGCGAGTATATCCCGGATACTTGCTTACGGAATACGTTCCCACTCCGCAGTAATCACATTCTTCAGCTCTCTGATGGTCTGCGGAGCCGGGTGTACTGATCTCACACGCCGTTTCAGAACGTCCCAGACATGCTCTATGGGATTGAGGTCGGGACTTCGAGCTGGCCAATCCAAACGACGAATGCCGACCTCTTGCACATACGCATTAACATCGCGGGATCGGTGGGCGCGAGCATTGTCGTCCATAAAAATCGAGTCTTCACCTAGAGCGGCCAATGCGGGTTGTGCATGAGAAATTAGAACTTCCGTTATGTATCGATGCCCAGTCAGTGAGCCGTTTTCAATGAAGACTAACTCTGTACGATCCATTGAATTTATTCCTGCCCAAAACATAACAGAGCCCCCACCATAAGGTGTGATTTCTTCGAAACATGCCTCTGCAAAGCGTTCTCCTTGTCTTCTTAGCACTCGCCGACGTCGATCTTCACCGAACAGAGATATCCTGGCTTCATCAGAGAACAAAACCCTATTCCAATCGTCTTGAGTCCATGATTCACAATTTCTAGCGAACCTAAGCCTGTGAACTCTGTGCTCACGGAGTAATTTGGGGCCGCGGGCCGGGCGGTGACTGCGTATATTGGCAGCGAGAAGCCTCCTCCTGACCGTCCATAGACTAATATGCACATTTCTTACTTCTTGGAGGTTGTTCTTAAGATCCACATACGAAGATTTGCGATTTCTCAATGCGCGACTCACAAGAAAACGATCATCCCGTGGTTGGGTACATGGTTTTCTTCCAGAACCAGGCCTTCTCTCGACGGAACCAGTCTCCTGATATCGCTGCCAGGTCCTTTGGACTGTCGAGCGACTAACATTTAGCCTCCTAGCCACGAAACATTGGCTGCAACCCTCTTCAAGCAGCGCGATAATTTTGGTAGCTTTTACCACTTTATCTACCATTTTTGATACAGCCAAACAGCATTAAATAAAGCTTTGACAGTCAAGGATATGAAATTAATCGATAAAAATTGAATAAAAGTTATGAAAGTCGATGTTAACTTCTGGAACTTCGCGCCAAAAATGTAGGATAAAAAGGGGTTTTCTGTAAAAATGAACATCAAATGAAAAATTGAATTTAGAACGTACTTTTTTAAATACCACAGCATTTTTAAAACCGGCCAGTAACGTGTACAAACGATTGAAACCTTTTTGGTATTGTATCTTTTTAAATATGAATGAAAATCAAAACCGCCCGTTTTTTTTGCAAATGAGTTTATTATAATAAAGCTTATTATCCCTACTCCTGTACAGCATTGACAACAAGAAGAAACTCAACTACAAATTAAATTAGGATTCGAACCTGAAAAATCACACCAGTGCAACTAGTTGCAAGTTTATGCTACTAGACTAATTTCATAATGCAGTACAGCAAAAATTATTTAATAATTTAATGCAAGGAATGTAAGAAAAACTAACAGGATATGTTGCATAGAATTCATAATGTAATTATTGATTAATGTACTTTGATTTATTGTACTTCGATTGCATTTAATTTATCTAACTTGTGTTTTTTTTATTGAATACTATTTTATATTTTTTTTTATATGTGGATGAGAGTGACATATCCATATAATCCGTACAATCGTATATACAGAGGCGGCTCTAGAATATAGCGCCCGTGTGCACTTAATAACCCGGCGGCCCTTTTATCAAAATGCGCGAATAAAATGGCATATATGCTCTGTGTTGCTAGCGACTCTCGGCGCCCCCTAACACCCGGCGCGCGGGTGTACCGCACCCTCTGCACTATAGGTAAAGCCGCCCCTGCCTATGTATCAGTTAATTGGACGAGAATCAAATTATCACAAAGGAATAAGCAAAGGTCACCCTGCCCTTATCCCGATTACTTGGGATAAGAGCAGGTTGATGATGAATATGTAGGTATCTTTCATAATACATATTCCAAATTTTATTGGCAATAGTTTTATGACTAGCCACCTGTTTGACATCAATCTTCCTTGTCAATGTAATTGTTACCCAGAGGGCACCGGGAACAATTGATGTTGGTCCATGTAAAGCTTTTAGTCACTTTTACAACACCCGCAAGGAATGTGAGGGTTATTAGTATTAGTAGCCAATAGCATAAATGATTTTTTTTTTTCATTGAAATACTGAACACAATATTCATACCCAGAGCACTTAAAAGACTATGTAATCAGTTATATTCCTAGTTTGGATAGTTAATTATAAGAATGGTAAGTGTATTAATAAATGCACAGTTAGTATAAACTACCATTACATGTCATCATCTCATGATCTGTGGTTATGCCAACAATGGGTGTGGAAAGCTAATGGTCAGATTTTGATGAATAATTTGAATTACTTCAATATTAACATTTATTACCATGCATCTACCAGCCTTTCGATGCTGACTGTTGGACATAAATTTAACTGAAGGATAATAATACCACAATCACCATTTTTGCCAGGGGCGTTAGGCATTTGCAGTGGTTGTTGTATTTTATTCCCTTAATAATACCTCAGCCAGACTTTACGGGACTCCCACAGGAAACCAAATGATCGTGGCATTTTATATTCTAAACCGGTCATGACATAGTTTGACAGTCATATATCTGCTCTATCACATGTGGCTAAAAGTTATATAGTCAAAAATAAGTGTACATATCTCTACCTTACTCTACCTAGCTCACCATGGCGTCAGTAAATCCTATAATCGGCCGTGCGTCCTCTGCGATTGTTTATCACTCATACCACGGCTAGTGATGCATCAAACGTCACACTGGTGCCATACTTCTTGCTACGGCATTTTATGTAAGCGTGGACGCTGTCCTTCCTGGCTTCCTGAGAGAATACCGCCTCATAGTAGGAGGCGACTTTATTGCAATTCTATCGGTCGGGCCATTGATTTAACGTTGGCCGGAATGATGGTTCGGTTCCAGTGATGAAATGTTCATGTCCATGTTCTATACACCGATCTTGAGTGTTCGTTGCCCAGTTTTACGATTACAATAGTGTCAATACTGATTCGATATTGGCCAAAGCAATCACGCTCAACAAAACTTACATTAGTCGGAAGGGAAGGACTTTAGCCTGCCGCTACACTGGCCAAGAGCAATAACGTCTTATCGGACATCGTCCAGTCACCCATTCAGTGATAAAATATTAATATTACACCATAACAGTATTTGTGTTTATTGTTACAGTGGAGAGCGACAGGAAGAGATTTATTCGATTTAGTATGCAGAACTATCGGACTGAGGGAGACATGGTTCTTTGGGTTACAATTCGAAGACACAAAACACTTTATAAGCTGGCTGAAGTTGGATAAAAGAGGTGAGTGTTTTAATTGCTACACTAGTGGTTTTGTCTCTTTAATTTTCGGAGCGGGTGGCTGATGCCTCGGTACCTTGTTGATGGGTCGTCAACCAAGAATGGTATCCAAAAAACGTAACCCGCCTGACAGCATATCGAAATCAAGGTGTGGATACTGGTAGCCCGATCAATTGGCGGTACGGTAAGTTATAGGACCGCATATCGCTATTCGTTCCGAAAGATTCAGGTGGGGTTTGACCACACTATAACCTGTTACTAAAAGTCATCATATGATCCCGCATAATAATAAGATTCAGTGCTTTCCATTTAGTATTTAGTAATGGCCGTGCCCAAGAATATAATTCGACTGCACAGATGGCACACGCAGTGGTTAAGACTCCGACCTACAGTGCCAGTATTCTGGGTTCGAATCTATAAATTGTTGTTCTGAGTCTGGATGTAATTTGTGTCCGTTAATTATGTTTGTTAAGTCTCCTTACAAGGATTATTTCCTTAGTGCAGGGTGTTGTCTTTAAAAAATAACAAGAACATATCTGGATTCAAATACTTTTTCTGTTTATTATAACTTCATTGTGGTGACGATGTCATTGCGGTTAGACATAGTTCTATTATTAGTAATCACAAACTTACATATACAATGACTTATTATTATGTAACTATTTGAAGAATGCTTTACATTCTTGAAGTGTCAATAGGTTATTATTTCAATATTATTTATTTTCGTTAGTAACCTACTCCTCTTCGTTAGTAAGTACTTTCATAGTTAACTGCTGTGTGGTGGCAATTACGAATACTAACAACTTTCAAATTGCTTTTAGATGTCGTAAAAGACGACTAAGAATTTTATATCAACCTGGGCTATCTAATGCTGTAGGATCAAAAATTACATTTCCAAGAAAGGCTGACGTCAGACAGCATCATCATGCTGTACTTTCGGTAGTAAATGTAACTACTACGGCAAGAGTATTTGCATTCCACATATAAAAGTAATGGTTCATTATTGCACGGCAATAAGTTTTTATTTATGACTAAACTGGTTAAATCAATCTACAAGGTAGACTTAGGTACTGATGCGAACAGACTACGATTGCGATAGTTTTAATGAATTTTTTAAATCAATCACGCCAGAATGGCACCTACTGGAAGAAATATCGTGCAGAGAGATATAAGTCCCTTAATATTAGTTCCGCAAGTTCCCCCAAAATTTGACTGAAAAAAAAAATGGTTGTCTGTAAAATCGGTTTACGGACGATAATTTTACGTGATAACATCACAAGAAAACATTTTACATACATTTATGAATTGAATTATTATCATTGAATTATCATTATTGTGTATAATACAAAGAAGGAGTTAATTTAAAATTATAATTTTTTAGATAAATTAACATTTATTTGCACTCGTTAATTCAAATATTATTTTACTTAACCCTTTCCACTCCAATGTCGAGTGTCACTCGACACTGATTTTGTTCCATTAGCTCCACTGTCGAGTGATTCTCGACATGGTGTAATACCTCTTTTTGCGGAAAATTTTAAAACAGGAGGGATTTTTGTTACTAAAATGTTTGAATCACGAATGAATGAAACATATTCTAGAATCGTAAGATACTATAATTCAATTAAATTTTATCGATGCTACATAATAAAACTAGTTGTTGTCGCACCGTTATATGTTCGCGTCGTAAACAACTTATCTCTGTGCATCATCGTGTTTGTTTTCATGCAAAGACCTGTAATGTCATGTATGGTGTGAATTTTCCTGGCGGATACGACTGTGACTGAATCAATTCACTGTGGCGCACGGACACGGATTGATGGTGCAACAAGTAACGCGTTTTGAAAGTAGTGATGAAAAATTCGTTTTATTTTACAAAATACACAAAAAACACTAAAAGTAAAAAAACGTAATTTTAGCGTGGAGCTGGTGGAATAAAAACAAAAGCGAAACGTGACTATGAGTCATACTTTTTCGTGCGTGCAGGCGACGTTCTTCAATCATGACGTTATCACATCAAAAATTTACATTGATGCGAGTTAAGCTATGAGTATTACTAGTGATGGTATAAGTTTATTGTTATATTTTTTTCTACAGTACAAGACCAATGCGTGTCCCAAATGCCGGGTACTCCATTCATGTTACTCTGTAAACTATACCCTGAAGATGTAGCAGAAGAGCTGATTCAGGAAGTGACCCAGCATCTATTGTTTTTACAAGTGAAGCAGGCGATATTAAGTATGGATATTTATTGTCCACCCGAAGCGTCAGTACTGTTGGCAAGTTATGCTGTTCAGGCTAAGGTCAGTAAAAATCATCATCTCGGCTCATATACGTCCCCCCACTGCTAGCTTGAGCCTTCTCCACAATAGGAGAGAAATTACCCTTACTATACCATGCTGGTCTGACAGGTTGATATAGGATTTCGTTTCGAGTTTTTCTTCCCTTACATAGATCCTATATGCGTATTATATCCCTCAGTTGTCTTTTAAGACATCCAAGTGCAAGATAAGGGATTAGTGAATTGTGTTCTTATTCTGTCACCACATGGAGTAAAAATAAGTTCTTACTACCTGCCTATTTATGCACTTCTGGGCACGGCGTCCTCCACAAAAGTACCATCATAATCAAGTATCACCATAAAAGTACCATGTTAGTTACAAGTATTAATTTTATTAATTAGACGAGTTTTAACAATAAAAGAAAAGACAAACAAACACCGTGACGTCAACGTAACAATCTCTATACTAATCTGCTTCTGCCTTAAATCGCTTAATATCGCTGTGCAAGAAATGGTTAGAATATGGCCCCCCCTAATATCTTTAAAAACTTGTAACTTCATTGTGTATATTTTTTAATTACTATTGCACATTTTTTCTAAAATGTATATTCATTATAAAAATATGAGTAATAATATTTTGATATTTATACTATTACCGTGTATACAGTGTGGTGACGGAGTAAGAATACAATTCACCACTCCCTATCTTACCCGTGAATGTCGTAAAAGACGACTTAGGGATATAATACGCATATAACATCTATGCAAGAGAAAGAAAACTCAAAACACTAAACCAGGGTTGGGCTGATTAAAATCAAGTGATTAAAATCACGATTAAAATCATGATTTAAATCAATTTTTTTTCCTTTTTATTCAGAACCAGATAACAACATAACATAAAAGTTTTCTCAAAAATCAAAAGAAGTATCTGCTTTTAGCAAAAACAACAAAAAAGAAGTACATAATTCCAAATTCTTAAACTAAACGTAACACCTAAATTTTATTACCGTATATTTTCAGTCTATTCATTTTCGTTATACAATTTAAACAAAAACACGAGTTTTCCTCCTTTTTCTATGCCTAATCTGTTTCTAATATCCGAGTGTACAACACCAAAAGAGCTAAATACGCGTTCTACTGAAGCTGAAGAAGCAGTTGCACACAGGAACTGTTTTATTATTGGCAACTGTGTCAAGATTTCCGGCTCATCATTTTGTGATAACCACCATTGTAGTCCGTTTACATTTTTTATTACTTCGTCCGAAAACATAAATTGCTTAAATGGAGCACTGCGGGCATTTAACTTTATTACTAAAGGTAACAGTCCATTGTTTTCATGTAACTCTTTAATTGTTTCTAAAGCTATATTCTTTTCTTCTGGTGTTAACTGGTATTTTGTTTTTTGTGGATTCAACATATACGCTATAAAATGATATGGCGTTAGTGCTTGCTTATATCGATTATTAAATTGTTGTGTTTTTTGTAATGGTAATTCCACAGATTCATCAAAGATATATTGCAAATGTTTCCACTGCTCTACAGTATCTGCGATAGTAGCATTTTTCCTCTGCACAGTATCAAGAGCAACTGATATGGGTTTTCAAATGTTTAAATAATCTTGCGCTGCATGTTTAATCACAATATTTGAAACTTTTCGGTAAATAGTGGAATCAATCTCGTTTTTATTTTCTTCGCAGATTTTTAATATGATGTCCCACTGAGTGACATACATCTCTAAGCAGTTGCCAAGGCTATTCCATCTCACATCGCTTGGAAGGACTAAAGCGCTGCCTCCTGCTTGACTGAATTTAGCTCTAGCCAAATGCTTATTTCGAAAATATTTAACAATTTGGACCACATGTTCTATAACGTCTTTAACTTAAAAGTCCTTGCACAGTAAATTAAAAATATGTGCAGAGCAGCCATAAGTTATAACTTTTGCGTTCGTTTTTTCTTCTAATGTTTTTCTCATAAGTGTCATATTTGCGGCATTGTCTGTCACAAAAGATTTTACGGTACACTTGTATTTTAATTCACATGAAGAAATCAGGTCACAAACTATTTGAGTTAAATATTCTGAAGTATGCGGATTTCCTGATGTGTCTATAGTTTCGTATAGGAGGGCTTGTCCATCTTCAGTGGTTATCGTTGCGCATATCACTGGTTCGTTGTGCACGTTTGACCACCCATCAATTGACATATTTACGGACTGTCCTGAAAGGGAGGTGAAATATTTTTCTTTTTCCTCTTCATAGATTTCGTCCAAAAGACTTGTTGCTACCGTTTTTCTCGAGGGCGGTGTATAACCAGGCCTTAATAACTGAATGGCTTTTTTCACCTCTAAATTCTCAATACATCTGAAGCTCGAATTAGTAGCAAAAATAGCCTTTGCTATTTGTTTGTCAATTTTATGTTTTTCAGCAGTTGAAGTCCGCATTACAAAACTACTCATGGTACTCATGGTAGGCCGAGTTTCGATTGCTTTCTTTTTTTGGACTGGCTCAAAAGTTTTTGGACTTGTTGGTGTTGGTACTTTCGTCATGAGTGAACTACAACTTGAGGCAGATGATGTGCTAGCAAAACTGTCAAGCGACATTCGACTCTCTGGAAAGAGAAAAAACATAACTGAAAATTGAAATTGATTAATTATAATTGATGATATATTGATATAGTATTGAATTATTGATTTTATTAAAGTTAAAATGTTCAATATAGATGTAAAAGCAAATTTATTTTTTTAAGTTGAAAAAAATTAAAAATTAAGTAAGTATAGAAGAGTAAAGATAATCTTTAATAATTAACCTGGGCAAGGTCGCGTTAAAAAAGTTACATTAAAGGCCACGCCACGTGTTAGATTTCATCTAACATTTAAAAACAAAAAACAATCATATATGCCTAAAATATAAATAAAATAAAATAAATAATTTAATTACCTGTATTCCTCTCTTGATAATTACATACATCGTGGTGTGCTTTAAGTCTTTGGACTAACCCTTGAATATCTTTCTTGCACTTTCTACAAATAGCCCTACACCCCAATTTATTTGGATTTGTTGTCTTAATATAGAACTGCCATATTGGGTCCTCTTTTCTTCCACTCATTTTACTTTATTTATATGTTTTCACTTAACTAACTTAACTAAACTGGCAAAATGCGCGAACGTCAATTTATAGGTTGAAAAGGAAAACAAGCCTCGACACGACAGGAATATTCTTGCAAAAAGCACAACAAACGCGTTCGTGCCTCACTCGGCACTGTATAGTGAGTGAGTGTATAGGACAGAAGGAAAACAAATCGCGACAAGAATTTTCTTGCAAGAAGCAAGAAGCGCGACAAATGCGTTGTCACAAGTTTTTGAGGCGCAAATTGTATTATAATTTTTAGACTTATTAAAATAATTAACAATAATTTCAAAGAATCAAAATGTTCAAATTTAAAAAATCAAAAAAATCAAATAAATCATGATTTTTTTTAAAAAATCAATAGTTTTTGATTTTTTAATAAAAATCAGATTTTGCCCAAACCTGCACTATACCAACCAACTAACGTCTGAGTAGTAGCAATTTGTTACTGCGCTTCGTTCGGTGAGCGAGAGAGCCGCAATCCCCACTTTCTGAGGGTGTTTGCGTGTAGTGAGTTTTGGTGATACCATTATTTTCGTCGAATTTCATTGCATACATTCACACTCCCTTCACTTTCTTCACGGTAGGCAGCGGCCTTGCAAAGGTCCATGAGCGGCAGCAACACTTACCATCAGATGTACTGTTTGCTCGTTTGCCACCGTTTGCAATAAAAAAATAAAACAACCTGTCTGACCAGCATGGTATAGTAATGTCTATTTCCCTTCTATCGTGGAGGAGGCTCGAGCGCAACAGTGGGACGTGTATGAGCTGAAATGATTTATTCTATTATTATTACTATTAGTAGATTTATACTATTAGTTTTTACGAAAAGGTACTCCCTTTTCGTAAAAACCAAAACCACCAAAAATACCACCTTATCGTAAAAATCGACGACACTTCGAAACAAAACCTTATATATCGCGTCGAATTAGTGTCGATAGTAGACCATGTTTCCTCTTATTGTGAAAAAGGATATGACTAAAGCGAGCTGAAGAAGAAACAAACAATAGGTAATGAAATACATTTTTTTATTATTTATAGTATGGTGATTACGACGAAAGTGCTTACAAGCCGGGTATGCTGGCAAGTGAAGACCTGCTGCCGCAGCGCGTCATAGATCAGTATCAGATGACACCCGAGATGTGGGAAGACCGCATTAAGATATGGTAAATTACTTATAGTTTAACTTATCTCAGCTCTTGTACGACCCACTGCTGGACCTTGAGTTTTTCTCTATAATGTGTGATATGGAACCTTATGTACCACGCAGTGCCGATGAGTTGGTATAAGTATAGTGTTTGTTTGGTTATTGCTGTTGGTGGCAAACTAACAAACATTACACCTGGTGGTAAGTGATATTGCCACCCGTTGAGCTTTGCCTTGCTCTTCCGTGTGGTGACGGAGTAAGAATACAATTCATCACTCCCTATCCTGCCCGTGGATGTCGTAAAAGACGACTAAGGGATTTAATATGTACATTAGATCTGTGCAAGAGAAGGAATACTCGAAATGTAACCCTACACCCACATGTCTGACCAGCATGGTATAGTAGGTCAAATTTCCTCCCACTGTGGAGGCCCGAGCCCACCAGTGGGACGTATGTGGGCTGTGATGATGATGAGCTTTGCTAGGCCGCTGCCTACCGTGAAGAAAGTGAAGGGAGAATGAATGCGTGCAATGAAGTTCAGTGATACTAAAGGCAACCCCAAAACCACACACGCAAACACTCGGAAAGTTGGACTGCTGGTTCTCTCGCTCAGCGAACGAAATGCAATATTTGACTGCACAAATGGCGTAGTAGTTAAGATACCAACCTACCGTGCCAGTGTCGTGGATTCTAATCCAACGCCGGACAACATTTTGTGCGATCCGCAAATTGTTGTTCTGAGTCTGGATGTAATTTGTGTTCGTTACTTATATGTTTGTAAAGGCCGCGATACAAGGATTATTACCTTAATGCAGAGTGTTGTCTTAAAAAAAAAAAAAACAAATTACCTCTACTCGGGCGTCGATTTTCGGCGAGCGTGTTGTACTACCCTGGATAGATCGGCCCGCAGCTGTAGACGGACGACTCTCGACAAAGTGATCCTACCACATAAAATCTTTATATGTTATCCGTTTGCGTATCTTGGTCGTCACCTTCGGAAAAGGAAAGGGTGATGACGCAATTGAACTATTAACTTATAAGAAATACCATTCACACGTACACATATTGCCTGTTTTCACCAACGCTACCGAAATTAATTTAAACCTTTTTTTTTTGGGGATTGTTACGGTCGGCGCACTCCTCGCACAACTCTGGCAGGGGCGTAAGCACGCACACCCGCAACCCACCCGTGACACGTCGCCTTCGTCGTTGGGCCGACCACCGGAGCAGGGTGACTTGACGTCAGTGGTCGGCCTGACAGAATGCCCCTTGAGGAGTACCCTCCCATCGACCGACGTCCCCCATCGGGGAGGACGTCGATCTTTCCTTACACGGTCGGCCTCTCGGCAGGTGACGGACTAACTCCCCGGTCCAAAATTAATTTAAACCCAAGACAATTTTTAAACATCAATATTAAATGTTGAATTATTAGATATATGAATTGTCACAGGTGTTACCCTAAGATTTAGGTATCGTATATATAAACGCTTTCCACGTGGTGCCGGAGTAAGAATACAATTCACCACCCCTTCTATTCCCGTGGGTGTCGTAAAAGAAGACTAAGGGGTATCATATGCAGATAACATCTATAAAAGAGAAGGAAAACTCCGACATAAAACCCTATTCCAACACATCTGACCAGCGTTGTATAGCAGGTTGATTTCCCTCCTATTATGGAGGAGGCCCGAGCCCAACGGTAGGACTTATATGCACAGCCTAAACTACTGAGGCTCAGACTTCTAGATTCTGTTATACTGTAGTTGATTAATAAGAAAAGATTATTGAAAATTCAAGCAATAATGTGATATCAAAGTTTGTATGAAAATGCTTAGTTCAATGCCTGGGGGATAAAACTTGTAGGGTATAAAATTGTTTAATAAGACAAGTAGGATGCGACCAACTCTGCGCGTAAAGGATGTTCTTATATATAAGTTCTTTTTAAATATGTAATACAAATATTTAGTGTACATACAATAAAAATAATATAAAATATTTGTATTAAGGTACGCCGATCATAAGGGTATGTCTAGGGACGAAGCTGAGATGGAATACTTGAAGATAGCACAGGATCTGGACATGTATGGCGTCAACTACTTCGCTATTAAAGTAAGTTTAATTTTGTAATTTATATGACAACTAGCTGAGCCAAGAGACGTTATTCTGTTCAAATTCAAAAAATAGGATTTCTTTTATTTTATAAGAAATTCTTCTTAAAATCGATAGCGCCACCTACCGGGTCCAATTATCAATCTAAACCATTCTCGAATCCCCTTGAACACATACAAAAAATTTCATTAACAATAAAAATTAATAGTGTATTTGATATTATTTAGAATAAAAAAGATACAGACTTGTATCTTGGTGTGACAGCATTAGGATTGAACATTTACGAGAAGGACAACAAGCTGACGCCGAAGACTACGTTCCCTTGGTCCGAAATCAAGCACATCAGTTTCGACGACAAGAAGTTTGTTATCAAGTTCGTTGAGAAGACCACAAATAATTTTATATTTTTCTCGCCTAAAGGAATGAATAAGTTGGTATGTTACTGTTTTCTATAATATTACTATTTATTACGCCTCATTATCCAGGGCAAGGTGAAAGGTACTAGGCCGCGTGGGAGGGCACCCATGCGATGGACCGACCAGATTAGATCTGCTGTGGGTGGTCCTTTAAATGAGTGTACTAGGATGCCCTCAAACAGAGAAACATGGCGAAATAACGTGAAGCAAATAACATCTGCCTCATCCCATGCTACATGATGATGACGATCGTTCTGCCAAGAACAAACCAACAACAAACAAACCAAGAAGAAGAATTACTATTTACTATATCCGTGTGGTGATGGAGTAAGATCTGTAATTCACCACTCCCTATCTTGCCCATGGATGTCGTAAAAGACGTCTAAGGGATATAATATCGCATATAGCATCTATGCAAAAGAAGGAAAACTCAAAACAAAACCCTATGCCAACACGTCTGACCAAGGTGTAGTAGGTCAATTTACCTCCCATAATAGAGGAGGCCTGAGCCCAACAGTGGGATGTATATGTGTTGAGACGATGATGATGATATTTTCTTTAGAATTTGAAACCATTCAACTGACATGCCCCAAACCGGTTGCATTAGAAAACCAATGCAATTGTTTTAAACCATATAAACAATGGTTATCGACTTTAAGAAATTTTATTTTCTTTAATCTTTGTGATGGTAGTCTATTTGTGGTAGGACCACACTGTTGACAGTTGTCTGTCTACAGCCGCGGGCCGGTCCGTCTGTGCTAGTACTACACTCTCATAGAAAATCGACGTCTGAGTAGTAGCAATTTGTTACTGCGCTTCGTTCGGTGAGTGAGAGAGCCGGAAGCCCAACTTTCTGAGGGTGTCTGCGTGTGGTGGGTTTTAGTGATGCCTTTAGAACAATGAACCTCATTGCACGCATTTACACTCCCTTTACTTTCTTCGCAGTAGGCAGTGGCCTTGCAAAGGCCATGAGCGGCAGCAACTCTAACCATCACAACCATTTGCTCGTTTGCCACCGCTTGCAATAAAGAAAAAAAACTTGTATTATTTTTCAGATTTTGGATTTATGCATTGGCAATCACGACTTGTACATGAGACGACGAAAACCAGACACTATGGAAGTGCAACAGATGAAGGCGCAGGCAAAAGAAGAAAAGCAGGTACAATGTAAATATTTTGTCATATATCATGACAAGACCAACTTTCTGAGGGTGTTTGCGTGTGGTGGGTTTTAGTGATGTTTTTAGCATCATCAAACCTTATTGCACGCATTGACACTCCCTTCACTTCCTTCACGGTAGGCAGCACCTTTGCAAAGGTCCATGAGCGGCAGCAACACTTACCATCAGCTGTACTGTCAGCTCTTTGCCACGGTTTGTAATAAAAAAAAAAGACTGGAATGACGATTTGGTGAAAGTCGCAGGAAATTTTTGAATGCAAGCGACAGATGCGCAAAACGTGGCATTCTATCAAGGCTAGTAATGGAGTCGCGATAGGGTGATGGATAGGTGATGAAAGTAAATGCATGCCTCTGAGATATGGTCAGACCGTACTCCGCTGGGCAGACGCTGGAATCCATCAACACTCAGCACTTCATGCGACGAATTGTATCTTTTCCGGCTTTTTTTTTTGAACCAAGTGTATTTCGCTTCAGTTGTCCAAAATCCTTCAATAAAATGATAAAGATTTTAGTATGATATTTTAATGTGGTGACGGAGTAAGAATACAGTTCACCACACCTTCTCTTACCCATAAGTGTCGTAAAAGATGATTAAAGGATTACAATATGCAGATAACGTCTATTCAAAAGAAGGCTAACTCAAAATAAAACTCTATGCCAACCCTCCTGACCAACAGGGTGTAGTAGGCCAATTTCCTTCCCATTGTGGATAAGAGTCCAATAGCGGGACGTATATGAGTTGCGAGGAAAGGTCTTGAAAAAGCATAAAATTTAATTAAAAAATTGTGTTGTTAGTATAATTAGAATAAGTTATAATGTTTGCACAGCGTCGTCAAATAGAACGCAACAAGTTGGCTCGCGAGAAACAATTGCGTGAGGCGGCGGAGCGCGAACGACAAGCGATGGAGCAAAGGCTGCGTCAATACCAAGAGGAGATACGGCTCGCTAACGAAGCACTCGTGAGTGCACACACTACAACTACAGTATTACAAACGCATACATGTACGTAAGAATACGTACATGCACTAACATCGATGAACACACACGCACGTACGCACAGACTCACAGGGGACACGAATAAAGTATCGATACTTTTAGGTAGCGCATACTTTTTTTTTGATACCTATACTTTTGTACTCGATACTTTAGATTCGATACTTTTACTCAATGAGTACTTTATAGCAGGTATCGTATCGAATAAATTGTAGAAATTATTCATGTTAAACTTGACCTTACGACTCATGTTTATGGTAACACCATCTAGTTTAAACGTAATGAAGCTTCTAAAACGTGCCTCGAAATATTCACAGACGGTCAAATTTCTAAAAAAACACATGGTTGTCTGTAAAGTCGGCTTACGGACGATAGTTTAACGTGACAACGTCATAATAAAACATTGATAAAATGACTGCATACTTTTATGAATAAAATTGAATCAGCGTAACCAGTATCCATTGTTATAAGCTATTGAAATTAAATCAGGTTGCCAATTACCGTAAGTCTCGATAGATGGCGCTGTTCAGTTTAGCTGAATCGCCTTGTACTAAATGAATATATTTGAAATCCTTTCGCATCGATAGATGGCGCGCTTTAGTACAGCTGAATCGCATACTTCTTAATAATAAAACAATGAGCGTAACGGGACACTTTTGCGTGCATGCAGCCAGCGTTCATCGATTTATTAGACGTTGTCACGTCAAAAGCTCATTACGCCATAGATTCTAGGTAAAATACTCATAACTCGATACTTTGAAGTATCGATACTTTTGTTTGGATACTTTATTCAGTACGATACTTTTTCTTCGATACTACTCATGAGTATCGATACTTTCTGTTCGATATCGTGACCCTACCCACACATGGGCACGCACATACACAGCCAGATGCACAGATACATAAATAGATTCAATTATGTGGTGACGGAGTAAGAATACAAATCACCACCCCATATCTTACCCGTGGGTATCATAAGTACTAAGGGATTAAATGTATATATAACATCTATGCAGTTTGAAAGTTGCGCCAGTGACGAAAAAGTTAAGGAGTGAATGGCTGACATGGTATGGACATTTGATGAGGCGGAATGAAAGTAATGTTGTAAGAAAAGTTTTAGGTATGAATGTTGAAGATTTTAGGGGTAGAGGAAGACTAAAGAAAAGATGGATGGACTGCGTGAGGCATGACATGGATAGTGTAGGAGTGACTGCAGAGATGACGTTTGATAGGATCGTATGGAAGAAGATGACATATTGCGTCGACCCCAAGTATTTGGGATAGGAGCAAGTTGACGATGATGATAACATCTATGCAAGAGATTGAAAACTCAAAAGAAACCTTTATACCAAAACGTATTACCAGCGTGGTATAGTATGTCAATTTCCCTCCTATCGTGGAGGAGGATCAAGCCCAGCAATGGGACGTATATGAGCTGAAATGATGATGCTGCCATTATAACACAGAACACTGATTTGTCAATTCAGATATAAAGCAATACCCACTTTGCAATTGCAGTAAAGTCCTGAAGTGCCAAGTTATGGGTTGCCTTTGCACCCCGTTGCTTGGCTTTAAGAGTATAAAAACTATTTTTACGGCTTTTATCGCAGTTGTATATGGATTTTAATTTCCCAATGTCTCGAACACTTTTTAGCGTTCATAGTCACGGGCGGGCATACGCACGGCTTCGACAGCTTTCTGTCTACAGGGATTACAGTCTTTATATAAAACATTAAAGTATTGAACCCATTTAAAACCCGACACTTAACAACATTTTCAAGTTTCCGTCAAAACTCCTTTGTAAATATACATTGTGTGGCCAGTATCAAGTATGTTTAAATATATGTAATATTTTGACAGCGTCGTTCGGAAGAAACGGCGGAGCTGTTGGCGGAGAAAGGTCGAGTTGCTGAAGAAGAAGCATCGTTGCTCGCCCAGAAGGCGGCTGAGGCCGAACGAGAAAATGCGCGACTGCGACTATCTGCAATCAAAACTGAGGAGGAAAAAGTGCGTCACTATTTTCAACCTCTTTAAGTCCCACTATTGGGCACTAAGCCTCTGCCCCCCAATACGACTGCACATATGACGTAGTGGTTTGAGTAATGACGTCTTATACTAATTGTTGTGGGTTCGACCCCCATCAGCATAAATGAGCTTTCTAAATCTTGGGTACACCCAGAGTCTGATTTATAATTGAGTCTGTTAATTTTGTGTTTGTAAAATTCTAAGCGACATAAGGATTTATTTATTAATGTGAAGAGTTCCTGGTAATGTATTAAAAAAAAGAAGCCGTATTAAAAAAAATAAATGTAATTTCGACAGCCCTTAATAAAATTCAATTGTAGTTAGTGCAACTTTGTATTTTCAGGTACATTTAGAAAGGAAGACCCGTGAAGCTGAATATCTCACAGCTCGTTTAGTGGAGGAGTCAGAGAAACGAGCGACTGAAGCTGAACGGTTGAAGGCGGAGCTGGTGGCCGCTAAGGTTGCAGAGAAGCAGGCTAAAGAGAAACTACTCAACTTCTTAAGTAGAACATCAACAGGCTCGTTACCACCGGTAATAGATTAATTTTTTTTTTTTATATATATATATAAATTTTGCCGTGTGGTTAAACGGAGTAATTCAACACCCCCAATCTTGCCCGTGGTGTCGTAAAAGACGACTAAGGGATTAAATATGCATATATAGGGACACGAAAAAAGTATCGATACTTTTAGGTATCGAATGCTTTTCTTTCGATACCGATAACTTTTGTACTCGATACTTTGGATTCGATACTTTTACTCAATAAGTACAGTAGAACCCGTTTAATACGATCACGTTTAATATGATTTCCCGCATAATACGCCATTTTGCGTCAGTCCCAGCAACTTGAGACATGTTTTCATACATTTCTTAACGCTTAATACGATCGTCATCCCGTTTAAAACGCCAACACGTGCCACTCAAATACACAAATTACTCCTTTGCGGCAGCGGCCAGGGGCTGACGAAGTGACGACTGTCGAGCGACCCTAAGTGATAATGACCAAGAAGAAGCTGATTCAACTCCGATTTTGTCATACGCCCAGGCATTATCAGCAGTTAATGATTTATGACGCTATGTAACTTCTTTGAATAAAGCGACGACGTGCTGCGAAAATTAAATTACGTTGAAAATCTTGTAATTGCTAATGCCTTAAAATCTTTTTGTCAAACTAAAATAATTGATTACTTTAAGTAACGTAATAATAATAAACAACATTGTTTTATATTTTTAAATATTTTTTAATATTTAAAAATGTATCTAGGTAGTATATTAAATAAAGAAAATAAACAACATTTTATTTAGGTAATTTTTAAATGTTAAATTCAATACGTAGATATTCAAAATAATAATAGAATATAATAAATAATGATGGCACGTTTTTCCCCTTTCCCGCATAATACGCTTGCCCGCCTAAGACGCGTATTTGGTCGGGTCCCTGCGAAATCGTCTTAAACTTACTGTACTTTATGGCAGGTATCGTATCGAATAAATTGTAGAAATTATTCACGTTAAACTTGACCCTACGGCTCATGTTTGTGGTAGCGCCATCTAGTTCAAACGTATTGAAGCTTCTGAAACGTGGCTCGAAATATTTTAATCCGTTCTCAGGCGGTAATTTCTAGGGGGTATTCCGTCGGGCCGACCACTGACGTCAAGTCACCCTGCTCCGGTGGTCGGCCCAACGACGTGCGTGCTTACGCCCCTCTGTCGCCCCAGAGGGAATGGTGCGAGGAGCGCGCCGACCGCAACCCACCCCCAAAAAAAAAAGACGGTAATTTCTAAAAAAGAAGCTCATCGCGACATGGATTATAGGAAAAGTACTCAGTACTCGATTCTTTACAGTATCGATACTTCGATACTCTTCTTTCGATACTACTCATGAGCACGCTATCAATACTTTTTATTCGATATCGTGTCCTTATGCATATAGCATCCATGAAACCATCTGACCAGCATAGTGCCATAATGCTTATGCCTAACAATGGAACGTATATAAGGGGCAATGGTAGTACTGGTTCTGAGTCAAGGTGTTGTTTGTTATAGATTTACTCTGGGTGTTGTTTGTAAAATTCTATCAATCATTTCAGTCTTCTACAGTTCCATCAAGCCTGTTCCCGTCTACGTGTTCATTGCCCGCTGAACTTGGCGGTGAGGTGCTACAAAACGGGAATACAACGATCATAGATTCGGATTTGAACTCGTATCAGCTCGTGCCTGATGACTCCGACCCACACATACATAGATTATCGCTGGAAATTGAGAAAGAGAGGTGAGAACTTTGTTAATAATTTAAGCGTTCAATATATTTATTGCATGGTACACAAGACCAAGTCTTGTAAATGATCAAATTATTTGTCAAATAATTTGGCTGTAAAGTTTCAGATCTGGTTAGGTATACGGATATTCGAATAACACTATCGTTTTGGATACAGTAATGGATAGATCTGATCATCTGACTTATTATTCCTGATTAACCGACAATTTGCATAGTTTCAGCTATAGATATTGGCCTTTTAGGAATTGTAAAATGCTAAATGTGGTTAATATCGTATCGTATCCTTAATCCTATCCTCTCTGGATTATATTCCTATCCCCTTTGAAATGGCTTGCGTTTTATACCTAATATATTTGATTATCGGTTTGAATGTTTGAGTTATTGTTTTAAGAAAATGTAAAATTATACTCCTTGCGATCAGATTTCTCAAACAAATTTGATCGTTTACAAGGTCTTTTATTGGTGAAAAAAAGCAGTATATACTCCTTACTATAAATATCACTCACCTCTTTTCAGAGTGGAATACTTGGCTAAATCAAAACACTTACAACAACAACTCGATGAGCTACGTTGCGAGTTCTCCGTGCTTCGAGTGGACCAATCTACGGCAACGTTGGATAGACTACATGAAGAGCAGACGAGGGCTGGAGACACTAAGTATTCTACCTTGAGGAGACTCAAGCAAGGCTCCGCGAAAACTAGGGTTGCCTTCTATGAAGAACTTTGAGTAAGTATTATTTAGTTAAGTTAAAATATCTATTACCTCTGTCATTTTTTAATATTTAAAAACATGTCTATCGTGTGGTGTTAAGAATACAATGCTCCACTGACGATGACAACCACAGGCAAGAAAGGATTCTTGCCTGTGATTGTCGTAAAAGACAATTAAAGATAAGATCTTTGCTAGAGAATGAAAACTCGTAATCAAACCTCATATCAGCCCATTTGTCCAGCATGGTGTAGTAAGGTCAATTTTTACTTCAATTGTGGACAAGGTTTGGGATAAAGCAGTGGGACATAATATATGAGCTATGATGGTAAAACAAAAATCGAAATATGTCGGTCATGTAATATTCTTATTACCTCATCATCAGCTCAACCCATATAAGGCCCACTATTGGGCTTAGGGCTCATCTGCAATGAGAGGGAAATTGACCCACTTATAGTAGTCAGACGTATTGGCAAATGGTTTTACATCGATTTCAAGATTTCCTTCCCTCGTATTTTTATGCCATTTAATCATTTTCCGTATTTTGACGGAGTAATATTAGATTTCATCACTTTTTCTTGCCCGTGGGTGTCGTGAAAGACTTCTTAGGGATATTATATGCATAAAACATCTATACAAGAGAAGGAAAACTCGAAATCAATCCCTATACCAACACGACTGACCTGCGTGGTATAGTAGGTCAATTTACCTCCCATTGTGGAGGAAACTCAAGCCCAGCAGTTGGACGTATATGAGCTGTGATAATGATGTTGAATCGGTTTTTACGACACCCACAAACAAGAAAGAAGGTGCTGAATTGTATTCTTCCCCCAGTCTCCACGCGACATTATTTGTACATTCTTTAATTATTATATCCTTAATGGCAATGGTAATATTTCTTTCAGGTAGTAAGACGATTCGATGTTAATCTCAATAGCACAACGTAATGAAATGACAATAATAATTTTAGTTGTTATTTATTGAGTACCATAGAGTTATTTTAAAACTATGTTAATGTCTATGGGAAGTACAAGGAAACTTATAAATGAATTGACTAAGAGACTATCCATCTGACTTATTAGATGGGTTATAAAAACACAATTTATATAATTAATAAATGAAAAAATCTCTTATATTTTTGTGAAGTTAGCTATGTAATAGCTTTTCAGGATGTGTCATGTGGAAAAGTTATGTGAGGTGCCAATAATAATGAATAAGTTATTAGTATAAAATATATTGTTTGTTTTGGTGTAATTCTAATTTATTGTATATTTTAAAAACGTTTTGGGAAAGAAAATTTAAGAGTACTATTTTCAGTAAAATATCAAAAGGATTTTATATTTTGTGACGTCAAAATACTTAAATGAATGCGTAAATTGAAATCCATTTGACGTAAACGGACTTGCTTATAAACATCACTCAATTGTTAGGACTAAATTTCAAAAAAATATTTTACGTATCGACTATTTAGAGTTTGTCACATAATTGAGAGGCGTTTATAAGTTCAATATAAATGGTAATTAATATGTATGACTTGCGTATTGGATTGTGGCCTCACAGAAAGATGTCGAAGCGATTACGCGGCACTTTTATTTGAATATTTGTATTTTTTTTTTAAATATATTAGTAATCTTAAAAGAAAACCTATACCTACTATTATAGCATTGCTTATTATTTAAGCCAAAAGCCTTATTATAGGATATATGCATAATCTATGAATTATCCACGCCTACGTGGAACCCTGATCATCAAGACCTATCATAGGGATAATAATTATTAAGCTCAATGCCTATTACCTCCATGGTAATTATATTTATCGAGCTTACCGTGTGTTCCCTTCTAAATTTACCGTTTCTGGATCAAAAACAATTTTGGTGCTATTCCTGTACTTTGTCTGTCCGTTAAAATATATTCAGTAGGTATATCTTAAAAATATAGAAAGAAGAAAAATCTATTTTGTATAACTATATAACAAAAATTTATATTTGTTTTGCATATCAAATACGATAATTAATATTATGTATTTGAATCTAGTTTTTTTTTTAAACTAAGTTACAGTTATGACCTCATAAGCTTGACGTCTGGCCAATTGCTTTACTGTAGATACAGACTCAACTCTGTATATATATTTGGATGTACGTGTTCAATATTTTTATATCTCACTAGTGATGCCAAACTATTCGATAGTCCTATCGATAGACTATAGTTATTCTATCGATAGTAGCCTATTGATCGGCATCTCTATATCTCACGTAGTTCGTAAGAAACTGTAAATAACTATGCATCTTTAATATTTTCAGAGGTATAACATCGCCACACACAATTTGAATTTAAAAATTTCCTCTATATTTTTTTGACGATTTTCTTTTGTCGCGTATTCAAAATGGCGGATCAAAATATCTATTTATTTAGTGCTTTAGTATATATGCGAGTTATAGCCAGCCATGTAGGTTCCATGCTATTATTGAAAATTTCTTGTCGAAAATCAATAACAATACAACTAATCCCTAATAGATTCGAACCTAAGTTTTAAAGATAGCCGTGGCATACTTATGACATGACGACAATAACGGCCAATGAGGCGGTCCTAAATTGTATATTGTAAGTACTTTAATATTATAGTGATAATTATTAATGTTAAAGAACAAAATATTTAGTGGATATAGACTAGCTTTTTGTTACATTTTCTTTATTAGTAAAAAGTGTCGTAATACAATGTTAATTATTAAAGATATTAGGCAACATACTCATATTACGTGACCCATTTTTACAGCTTTTATAGTATATAGCTTATTCGTATACGTCTAGGACTCCCCTCTCCCTCTAATCTTCACGTAATAAATCGTGAGTATAATTTTAAATAGTTTTTTTGCAAACAAGAAGTTAAAAAATTAATAGCGTTCATGGATGACGTCTTAGGTCCCGCTAGTCCTCCCGTGACAATGAACGCTGAAAAGTGTTTAAAATGTCGGGAAAGTAAAAATCAAAAACGACTATATGACGAAAACCAAAGGTTAGTTAGGTCGCTCTTGTTACCAGGCGTGGTATTTTTGAAGACCAAGAATGCATATATTTAGATCAGTAAATGTTCAATATATTTATATCTTTCTTAGTTCATCACTACACACAGTGTTGATTTATACGAATGGGTCACATAATTTAGGGACGTTCCCTTAACAAATAGAGTATGTGCCTTGCTTTTAATTATAATGTATAATATCAGACGTTTAAATTGGCCAATTTTGCGCTACAATCTTGGAACGTAAAACATATTTTTGTTTGTGCTCAAATATCTTAAAATATATTTTATTTTTAGATTGAATGAGAAGCTGAAGTGATTGCAAACTTGAATATATGATTTGCAAATTACAATTAACTAGCTGACCCAACAGTCGTTATTCTGTTCAAATAAAAGCCATTCTCATGGAAATCGACAGCAGCGCCACCTATCGCGGTCCAATTGTGAATTTAAACCATTTTCGAATCCCCTTGAACACACACAAAAAATTTCATCAATATCGGTCCAGCCGTTGATGAGGAGTTCAGTACACAAGAAATATATAAAGATTTAATTCAACACTGGAAGTTAAAAATTGACTGCATTAATGGTGTAGTGGTTAAGATACCGACCTACCGTGCTATAGTTGTCACAAAATAAAAGACACGTTTTGACAGTTCACGCCCAAGAAGTTTTCTATTTTTTACCAATCGAAATGTTTTGAAAGTAATTACATTTTTCATTGATGGGTACCGCCCACTGGGCTAAGTGCTGTAGCATAAAGATTTTTTCATATTGTCCACAGACTATTAATAATCGGTTGAGGAAAAATAAATCGATCAAGATATATTTTTTAAGTCGGACTCGTACTTGGCCGGTGTTATTAGTTTTAATACCAGTATTTAGACCAACTAATTATAGAATTGCACAAGCTGTGTAGTGATTTTTAATGAAAATTCGAGATGTCAATATTGACAATATGAAAATGAAATTCAAATTCAAATTATTTTATTATGCATAAACCCTGAGAGGGCACTTACAGATTGTCAGGTTTACAATTTCCAAAAAAAATATACTACCACCGGATCGGAACGCGACCGCTACTGAGAAGATCCGGCAAGAAACTCAGCGGGCTTGTCATTACTTTTAATTTTTTTTTTTCTTCTTACTAGTTATACAATTGTGTACATGTTTTGTAAGAACTAGCTCCAGTGTGATGCCCTTCGAACCGCAAGACACTTAATATAATTTAAACGATTATGGCTGGACCAGATCCCACAAGCGGCACCCGATCACGAGTTAACGAGAGCGGCCATCACTCCCCTCAACCACTATGGAGCGAAGGGAGACACCTGCTCCACGCAGCTACCGCAAGTAGATCCTTATGTGAGCATGACCAACACCACAATATGTTACAAACGCTGAAAATACAAAAATTCGTTAGGCAAAACACGCTACACTTTACAATAAAAGTTAAAAGTACATTTACAAATAGTATATTTAAAATAACAAGGAAATTGCTGAATGAGGAGCTGCTCACAACCAATCTGTATTATCATCTACATAATCCGAGATTTTATAATAAGCTTTTTTACAAAGTCTATTCTTGATGGCTTTTTTAAACTTTTTCATAGGCAGGTCTCGGATATCTTTAGGTAATCTATTGTAAAAGCGTATACATTGCCCCATGAATGATTTGTTAACTTTTTGGAGACGAGTAGTGTGTACAACTAATCTGTCCTTATTACGAGTATTCATTTCATGAATGTCACAATATCTCTTAATGTTAGCGATATTTTTTTTGACATATAATATATTTTCGTATATATATTGTGATACAGCAGTTAGAATATTTATTTCTTTGAATTTCTCCCGAAGTGAGATTCTTGGGCCTAGATTATAAATTGCACGGACAGCCCTTTTTTGGAGAACAAAGATTCTATTAAAGTCCGCGGAGCATCCCCACAGTAATATGCCGTAAGACATAAGACTATGGAAATAAGCGAAATAAACCATTCTAGCTGTTTCAGTATCTGTTAACATTCTTATTTTTTTTACTGCATAAGCCGCTGAGCTAAGCCTATTCGACAACTTTTCAATATGAGGTCCCCACTGAAGTTTAGCATCTATGGTGATACCTAAAAAATAATATATATATATGGGTGACGATAGCTCAACTGACAATTTTGGCTCATCATCTTAAGAAAATGATTGACTGAAGATGCACTTTTTCTCGATAGTTTTGTGATTGAGTGAATGTTATTGTAACAAAAATATTAAATGATAGAAAAATGACCATTCGTAACATTGTATCATTTCAAAATACCTACAATATCATAGTTTAAGTAAAATTTTCAAATCAGAACTTTAATCCAATGCACTTTATAATACATATTCAAATCGATTATATACTTATGCAAACTTGAATCGATTTATCGTGAGTATCGAGTCGTATGGTTCATCACTAATTACATCGGTAAGACCAAATGTCAAAACGGGCCTCTTATTTTGTGACAACTATAATGTCAAAGGTTTGAAGCCCACCTAGGATTACACTTTGGGCGATCCACAAATAGTTGTTCTGAGTTTGGAAGTAATTTGTGTCCGTTGATTATATGTTTTTAAAGTCCTCTAAAATACAAGGATTATTTCCTTAGTGCAGGGTCTTTATAAACCATAAATCAAACTCATTTTATAGAATTTCTTGAATATATACTATTCGGCTTTCATTTTGAATAGAGATGTTGCGAATATGAAGTTTCGGTTCGGGATACTGTTATTAGAATCACGTTATGCCAGTTTCGGATTGTCCGACAGCTTCGGTTATTGGATTTTTAGAGCATTTGAAAAGGTAATGCTAAGTTATCTTATTATTCCCCTTTAGAGAGCCTTACGTTTAGGCTGTCAGTTCGACTGGTTGAAAGAAAAGCTGTCATAACGTATCTCAGACAGACGTCGACCATATTCGAAATGATATTTATTTCCTTTATTTCGGTTACGGTGTTGGATATATCTTCATTTCGAATTGCCGATATTTTCGGTTACGGAATTTCATAACATCCCTAATTTTGAATGCGTGAATGCATGTCAATATTTTCCTTGTTAACCATGTCAAAGCTATTACGCATAGCAAAGTTAAGGTTTGTTTAAGGATAGATCCCGTTTAGGCTTCTTGGAAGGTCTGATCTGCAGGCCACATGACAGTCACGAAGATGCCAAGTTAAAAATCTATATTAGAACCTGTTTAAAATATTTCCTTCATGATCTACTCTAGTTCTCTGCATTTGTTAAATATTTTTATTGAAATATAAAACAGTTTATGTCACTTCAGCTCTCCTTTATTATATGAAATAAGCGCATTAAAAACCTTTTAAACGTCAATAATTGCACAAAATTTCTATTTGTTGCATATACGGGGGAGTGACTATCTGAGCGTTTCGATCTCCACGTAAAACGATTATTTGTGCGATTCGTAAATGATATTATATTGCTGAATGTAATTTCTGTTTGTAAAGTAACCTCGATTAGGAATGAATCGACACCACCTAGGTATCGATACTTTTAATCGATACTCAATCAGTATCGAATGAAAACTATCGATATTTACTGGTATCGGTAAATCCTTTCCATTCGATACTAGTACTCAGTATCGAATGGACTAACGATCGATACTGAGTATTAGTATCGATACCATATGAGTACTCATTAGTATCGATTCCTCCCTAACCTCGATACAAGGTTTATTTTTTTTAGTGAGGACTATTATCTTAAAAAATATAGTAAGTATTGTGTAATATTTAAAACCATCATTATCATCATCATCCTGCTCTTATCCCAATTGCTCGAAGTCGACGTAAACATAGATATATTATAGATATTTAACGGTAAAATACTCACCTACTGAGGTCGGTTACGTCGACTTGGGTTTTGAGCATATTCGAACCCGGGTCGACGTAATCGATCTCGGTACGAGTGTTTTGCCGTTATAGATATTATAATATGTATCAATCTCACGATAATTTCAATACTAAAGTCGACGTAATCGTCTTCCATCGTACATATTGTAAAAGTTATTGGCAATAGTGTTATGACCGGCTGCCTGACGTCAACACTCTTTGGGATTGTAATTATTGACATCAGGTGCAGTTGGCCCAGGTCGATGTTAAGCCCTTAGTCGTCTTTTACGACAACCTGTAAGGGTTGGTAGTATTCGTAGCCGCCAAAACACGGCAATGTATAAATGTTTAAAATATATATTAAATATAAATGAAAACTGTACATCACGTTTATATATATATGTAATTTCGTTTATTTTTAAACCAAAAATGTATTTGATCTGTTGTATACAGTCATCGAAAATTGTTCATGTATTTTTATACATTTTGTAATTTTTACGCTTTTTATATTAAAATTATTATAAGTTAATGTTAATAAGATCTGTATAAATTTTGTACGGTATTTTATGTCATTGTCTCTTAAGAAAACCTGTAGGTGTTAAAAGCTACAATGTCACTGTCCTTTTACTAGACAATAATAATGTAATGACACATTCCTAACTAGAAAAAGGAAATTTTATTTTACAGGAGAGCTTATCGAATATTTATTAAAATATTTATATTGCTCGATATTACAAATAAAATATTTGTATTGATTTATATTACAAATTAAATTATCGATATTACAAAGTAAATATTTGTATTGCTCGATATTATAAATAAAATATTTGTATTGCTCGATATTACAAATATAACAATCTATAGTAATATTATAAAGCTGACGAGTTTATTATTTAAACGCGCTTACTCAGAAACTACTTAAAAAAAAACAATCTGAATTGTTTTTTTTTTTTTAATATTGCGTAACTCATTAGACTACATAAAATCACGCAACGGCCAATAGGAGGGGAACAATGAGAAATGGTATAAAAATGGAGAGTATTCATTCCTCTTAAAGAACTTACCGGGTTGAGAGCCATCAGCGCTCACCCATTGCCCGCGTTAAGCTGTCAAGGTCATCTGCGACCAACAGCTACACAAAAAAAAAACTACTAAAAAAACTACACACACAAAAAAAATCCCCTTGAAAGCTTCCGTTGTGTGCGCTACACTTTCTAAGGTCTATAAGCCATTTTCTCTAAACCCTTTCTCTCACGTATATGCCGTAGCATAGGGCTTCCAATCCCGCAGCCTGAATACAATCTCGGTATTTGCGGGACTACGAATTTTCAATCCCGCGGGATCTCGGTATTTGCGGGAGCCCGCATAATGAAAATATTCACATTTATATAAGGCAAATAATCCAAAAAATTAATCAACTCCAAATTTATTTACTTACATATTACTATTAATATGAGATAATCAAATTACACAGTTTATTTATCACCTAAAAAGAGTGATTTAATCATCTAACTACACATTTATTTATATATTACTATTAGTATGAGGTCAATCAAATTACACCGTTTTTTTTTTCTTCACAAAAATCAGTAACAAATACTGAATAAAAAACAAATCTTCAAAAAATACACAAAGAAAAATAAAATATCAACCAAAAGAAAACACATTTTTTAACTGTAAATTTATACAGAATATGTTACTGTTTGAGTTTAAGAGTTTATTAAGTTTGAGGTTCCATAAACGCTTTTTTTCACTCCCGCAAATCCCGTGGATCCCGCGCCAGTAATCCCGCTTTATGCGGGATTGGAAAATGGCGCGGGATCCCGCCGATTGGAAGCCCTACCATAGCAGTATACAGCCAAAATTCAATCAGTAGCTTACGATCCTGTTTTTTTTGTTTCAACTAGTAGTGCTCGCCTCAAATGGTTGTTACACCCTTACGAGAACTAGTACAATGTAATCATGATAATATACATATGTGTCAAAGGGCTGCTGTTAACTGTCACTTTAAAAGTACAGTTTTGTAATGAAAAATATTTATGTAACATATTTTTTTTTAATAACTACTAAGTATAAGAACGAATGCATTTTTATCTGGTTCTAAACATTTTTTTTGGGTACTAATGTTAGCTAGTTTCGTCAGTATCCTGCAAGATGATCATTCATGATCATTTTGCTTTAGGGTTTTAAGTCATGGCCTACTAGTAATGATTTTATCTTTTTTTAGTAGAGCAATGATTATACCTAAAGCTATATCTAAGCGTAAGTATTTATAGCTCTTTACGTGTATTTATTGGCATAAAATACGTAAAAAGCTATATATCCATTATTTTAGTACTTTTGCTGCATTATTTTACACAAAACGTGATTAAATTTTTCGACATTCTCATACTAAAATATATTTAATATTTTAGTATTACAATTTCGAAAAATCAATGTAAGAACGCCGAAAATATTACATTTACCAACAAAATAACAAATAAAAGACTATATTAACATGGTACACGACACAAGATTTTTTAATTCTTGTACTATTATAAAATAATAAAGCAATTCGTCATAATAGTGATCCTTTTTTTTTTTGGGCTATGATCAGCGCACCCGTTGCCCTGCTCCGTCCGGGGCGACAGAGGGGCGGCGCGCGCCCCGTAACCCAGCCGTGACTCGTCGCCTTGCTCGTTGGGCCGACCACCGGTGCGGGTGACTTGTCGTCAGTGGTCGGCCCGACGGAATACCCCTTGAGGAATACCCTCTCCTCGATCGACGTCGCCCCGCTGTTCGGGAACGTCGGTCGTCGTCGCGTGGTCGACCTCTCGGCGGATGACGGACTAACTCCCCGGTCCAGTCACCCGCAGCCTCGCCTTGGACGGCATCATGCGCATAATAGACTCTGACCATTATTTCAAAAATTTCTAGGTAAATTATATTTTTATTGTAAACAGAATTTGAGTCCGATAATCTAGTTATGTTCGTGATATAACGTTCGTATAGATACATATAATTGGTAGCAATAAATTAGGAAGCGTAGAGGGTCATTATTTTTATAGGCCACGCGTTATATTGTTGCATAATTGAAGTACTAATGACCTAGTAATCCTTAACTCTCTTCTAGTGTTTTCTAAAAATGTTTGTATATCGTTTACGTAGGTATGACAACGAATACAGTTCAAATATTGTACCAGACCATTCTGTAACGTACCTTTATTTTAGCTTTTAATTTATGTATGTAATGTCTTTTTAATTTATAAACATGCTTAACTATATTCTTGCGATTTGTGGGTCATATGAAAATCTTTCAAATCATCTTATCAGAACATAGTAGAACCCTATTTACGTTGACAAATGTGGGCACCAACAAATGAAAACTGTATAGATATTTTTGTCAAAATCTGATTAATATAAATATATAGTTTTGCACATTAAATTTCGATATACCGTCATTTAATTTTAGAAGAATAAGGAGACTCATAAACGCTTGCATTGGTTTTCGACGAAATTACATAACATGTCATATATCGACTTATATATAAAACTATTTTTACGAATTTAATCGCGTTTGTATTTGATTGTTGATTGCCCGACGTTTCGAACGCGTTTCAGCGGATAAAATGCATACAAATAGTTTTATATATAATACTTGTGTAAACACCAGAAAGCATTATATATTGCTTTATTATGAGAACACACTTCTATTTTAAAATTAACAAAATAAAAAATGTAAAATTGTATTTATTTAAAATTAATACGCTTTTTATGTAATGGAGTAAATAAAAGTAACGATATCATAATATCAGTGCAGTACGGTAATTAAGAATTTTTATGGCGAAATCACGCGCTTACCATTGATCGTAATCATTTCAGCCAAATGACTGTATCCATGTCCTTGTGAATGCGCTTGCATGCATGGACAGTCGTTTACATATGTACCGCGAAAGATAATAAGCCTATTACACTAATAGGCCTATTGAAAAGACTCTTAATCGGGACCAGCCCAGCTTGTATCTGAAGATACAGCTGTAACACTTTTTATAACTTTATTTTACGACGGCAAACGAGAAACTAAGAAATCGAGCACTGCTGTAGATAACATTACAAACTTATATCTAATATTGGCACTATCGTTTCAGTATTAATTTAAGATAGAAAATTTAAAGATCATAGCAAGTGTTCAAGAGATTGTTCATTTTATTTCCTTAAAAATAAATTAAGCTTGGCATTATACAATAGCTTCATCACTTGATCAGATCAAAAATATGCCAGGAGAGGCTACATATTTTAGGGAAGTGTGTGGTTTTGTTGTTACAATCAAAAGGAATCTGAAATTATGCATATTATTATATAGGAAAACAATCACATATATTTTTATATTCTCTCTATTAAAGGTTATGTTTTGTAATTTACACGTATACCAATATTTCATTGTTTATTATTGATATACTTATAGTGCTAGATGTATTCCCTTATAAAATTCAACATAGAAATATGTATTCCCAAAAATTCTGTGTCTACTACTTAAAATTGTATTGCCAAAATATATGTTCAAAATTTTATCATAAGTTCTAGATCCCATTTGCTAGTGCGTTATTAAATGCATGTTGCAAAAAGCATAAAAACACCCAACCTAGGAATATATTCATACTGAGATTTTGTTATTTTTTTACATCGCAGTGTTTAATTGTTGAAGATTAGGTATTTATTATACTTCAATCGAATTGAACATGGTTTACGTAACTTTTTGTGAATCCTTTCGCGCGCTTTTTTTGACGCGCATTGGAAATCGTTACTGCGAATGGGATCGTAAAAATATGCTGATTTTATAATGTAATTTTTCGTGTTCCTTGGCCTTTTTAAAGATCATTAACGTTTACAAATCAAAAAATGAACTTTTATTTATTCGTCGTGCTTTAACAGTATCGTTGTTACATTTAATGGAATGTGTGAGTGAAGAAAGAAATATGTCTGTGTGCTATAGTTAAATTGTTAACTGTAAAAACTATAAAATAATAAATATATGTAACATTGTATATGACTTGTAGTTTTCAATCGACTACCTAACCCATTTTATTAATGTAATTTTAATAGAGACTTGCATTCACTACTTCTTTTTCTGCAATCGTTAATAGACCATCCATAGAGTACGTCACACGTTGAGGTGGAGGTAAGAGATCGATTAAATGTGACAAGAAATCGACTAAGTGTGACAAGGGTTAGAAGGGGTCCTAAGTAGGGTTGTAACGGAGGCGGATGCGGAGGCGACGGGTTTCACCTCTGCGGATGCGGAGGTTAACGGAGGCGGAGGCGGAAGTGAAAGTGGATGTAGAAAAAATAGTAGTTTATGGTTTATTAAAACTATCAATAGTACGAAATATTTATTTTAAATCAAATATGTATGTACATTCAAAGACTCATAGTAAGTTAACATATAAATAAACATTTCCTTCTCATCATCATCATTTCAGCCTATCGCCATCCACTGCCTGACGTAGGCCCTCCCTCATGTTACGCCACAAAGTGCGGTCCTGTGCCGTCTGCATCCAGCGACGCCAAGCAACTTTCACCAGGTCGTCGGTCCAACTAATGGGGGAGTGTCCTACTCTGCGTCGTCCGATATGTGGTCGTAGCCGAGTCGTCGCGAGCGTCGCTGCTTGCGTATGATTAGTAAATAAACCTCCGTTATAACTCCGCAAAAATTACACGGATGCGGAGGCGGAGACGGAGGAACGATTTCTTGCGGAACTTCCGCAGTAACGGAGGCGGAGGCGAAGTTCCGTTACAACCCTAGTCCTAAGTTAGACGTCAATTTTTAAAATCTTATATATATCTACGATTTAAAATGAATGTAACCAACTGTAACAAGGACGAGGAGGGGTCAAAAATCACAAAATTTGTGTGCTTTATGGATGAACCCTTAAGACGATTATTTTGATTATATAAATTGACTCGCTTCTGCTCGCGACTTCGTCCGCGTGGTATAGAAACTTTGGGCTAACGCTAACTGTAACCCAAGTCTTTGTTTACATAAAAGGTGAAAATATTTTTTAATAATACGACTGTCACACATGATTTTTGCGAAAATTTAGTCGTTACGCAGCGGAAGCTCAAAAAAACCCCGATTTTGAAACATTCTTCATTGGTGCACATTTGACGTTGACTGCTTTGCGGGCGCCCGGGCGCATATGTTCATGTTAGAACGTGTCGGGCCCGGACCGTGCCGGAGCCGAGAAGCAATACCTACCGACATTTTAACGCCGTGCCTCGGCCGAGTCCCGGCAGCGCACGGCTGAGCCACGGTCAGGCATGAATCACTTCATACAAAAAGTATACCATAATGTTTGACCGTGCCCCGGCCGGGGCATTCTCCGGTCGCGACACGGCGTGTAGCGTGAATCTTTCTTAACCTTGCTCCGGTGGTCGGTCCAACGACGAAGGCGCCGTGGTATTCGGGTGGGATGCGGGTGTGCGTGCTTACGCCCTTCTGTCACCCCGGACGGAGTGGTGCGAGGAGGGCGCCGACCGCGACCCACCTCAAAAAAAAAGTGTGGTACTACCCCGGACGGACCGGCCCTCGGCTGTAGACAGACAACTGTCAACAGGGTGGTTCTACCACTTTATACGTTTTTTCAATAAATAATTGTAAGAATAGTCTACAGAACTTGGCACCCATTTATATCCCGTCTTTTGTCGGTGAAGTCGATGAATACTATATCATAATATTGAACTTGGCTGCCTTATTTACATTACTTTTTTTACCAGTATTGTTCTTACATGAATTATAATTTTTGGGGTGACAAATGACTTTTCAACGTACAACTTGGCATTTAATTTCAAAAATATACAGCATAATCTTATAACAATATATAAACATACACCTCATATTATGTACAGTCTAACATTGTTATAGGGAACATTAAATAAATATATTGCTTAGTGTAAGCAAACAGCTATATTAATTAACAATGACTAAGAAAAATTATTACAGCAAACTTACTTATGATAAATAATATAATGGAATAACACTGATTTTCAATTCGACTGAAAACATCCATAAATGTCATTGCAATATGTTCCAAATTCACATTCAAATTTCTAAAGTAATTTCTATATGAAAATGCTGATCAATACAAAACAAATTTTTATAAAGTTAATACTGCCAAAAATAAGCCTAATTTTGTTTAATTTTACTAAGTACAGCTTACATTTTTATAAATTCATATCCACAAAATGACAGGCAGCAGTGTAACGCTCACAAGATAGTGAGTATGGGCTCACATAAATGGTCATGTCTACAGGAAGACAGATTTCGTGATTGAAATATGAGAATGATCTCTTGAATAACGACATTAGTGCTGACCATGATCAGCAATCACAGAAAGTGTCCATACTATATGACCCATTTTTAACCCCTTTAAAGAACCAATGACTACTCGAGTTTCCCGTAGTAATTAATAAATACTGTACGTGTGGAGACGGAGTAAGAATACATGCCCGTGGGTAGTGTAAAAGACAAGTGAGGGATATAATATGCATATAAGAGCCGTGCAAGAGAAGGAAAACTTGAAAAAAAATCCCTATACCATAGTATTTCACCAACGAGGTATAGTAGATCTATTTCCGGCCCAGTATGGGACTTATATGAGCTGAAATAATAAAATGAATCAATAATTCCGTGTGGTGAGGGACTAAGAATCACTCACCATAACCCCCCCCCCCCCCCTTTTGCACGTGGTTGTCGTAAAAGACGACTAAGGGATATCACGTCGATGCAAGTGAAGGAAATCTTGAAGTAATGCCAACACGTCTGACCAGCATGGTACATTGGGTTATATTCCCTCCCACAATGAAAGAGATCCGAGTCCGACAATAGGACGAATATGGGCGTAAAGAAATTTTTTTTTGCAAACAATCTATACCAATAAATAAAATTGGAGTGTCTGTTTGTAATGTCAAAATAATGGGCTTTTTTCATGCTCACACGGTTATTTGCACGACACCTATGCCTAAAATAGCAATTAAAAAATTTTTGTCTGTCTGTCTGTTTGTTCCGGGTAATCTTCAAAACGGCTGGACCGATTTCAAAAATTCTTTCACCAATGGAAAGCTATAATATCAGGGCGTAAACTAGGCTATATTTTATCCCGGTATTCCCACGGGAACGACACGGGTAAAACGACTATAACCTATAACCGAAGCGAAGCGAGGGCGGGTTGCTAGTATTTAATATTCTCTGGTTCGTATTTGCCTTCAATAGTTAAGTTATACAATTATAAATTAGCATGCCACTCAGTGTTGCGTCATCTATGAATACAAAAAGCGCTAACGCCGTGTACGCTATTTCAATATAGGTTTTAGTATGTGACGAAACTAAAGGACCTTTCACGATCCTGTTACCGAGCGGGTAGTCTTTTAACAACCCCTCTCCCTCTAAACGGATTACGTAGCATGGCTACCTTTTCTTACACGCTATTGCTATTAAATCAATAAGGTAGCTTTTCACATTTTACAAATATTAACCATTAATAATGAAATAGCCCGTATATTAACATAATTATAATAAGACACTTAACAAATCAGTTTTAGTACTTATAAGTATATAGCGACAAATTGCTCACTTGTTTTAGCATGATTACCCCGCTTTCATCCTGATTACTTGGGGTTAACACAATATGTATTCTTCTATTATATGTATTGCAAATGTTTCGATAAGTTTTGACTACCTGCCTGCCTGACGGCAATGTAATTTTTAATCAGACTGAGTTGGCCCAGTTTGATGTAATGTTATTGCATAGCTTTTATCGCGGGCTGCGCGGCGACCGAATCAAGAAATTCCGTAACGAAAATAAAACCCCACACCCCCGTACCATGTAGCTCGGGACGAGTGACATGGCAGGCGGGTGGCGGCAGCTCGGCCGAGCGTACGGTCGTCGACATTCTGCGTTCGTCCGTCTCGGTGCGCACACATGCCATCGCTTTACGTAGCTTACGTCAAAAAGTGTTTTCACGCGTTTTCTAACGGTCCCAACGATCGTCAGCGGACGACAGTGGTAATCCAAATCGCCTTTATCGTTATACATATAGTACATTTGTTTTCTTATCGGTCACCACGTTCAAAAAGTGTAACTTGAATTAATATCAAAGAAAAAAATACTGCAAAAATAAGTAAATAATTATAATTGCATAAGATAATAAAAAATGCTATGCAATAGCTTTACCGCGGCAGTCCCTGAGTGCCACACGTTTTTTTTTAATCATCTTTTATGACGACCATGATCAATGTGTGTTGGTAGTATTTATAGCCGCCATACAGCCTTTACATAATTATACATAATTTCATTTTGCTATAATTGAATAAAATAATATAAGAACTGTCATATTTTAGAATTATTTGGGGACACAAATTTCAAAAACAATAAATTTGATACACAAATTATGTAGTGATCCAAGCAGAAACTGGATTTTAAAGAAAATTACTAAAAATACTTTGTTTGTGCAAATACTGTGAGCACTTAAAAATACTTTTTTAAATTGACAAGCAACTCAATTATTTATGAAATCCGTCACATTATTTTGATCTATATTAATGTTAAAATTATATAATTTAATATAATTGGTTTATAGTCTTTTTAGTTTGCCATTAAATGAGTTCACTCTGTATAAATTTTTTGGCGTGATTAGTTATAAATCGATGATCGCCAGCTGCACGCACGAAAAATTTTCACGTTCCGCCTCAGCCGAGCGTGCAAGCGAGGGCGCGGAACAAGCGATAGAGACGCACGATCGGCCTAAGCGTACGGATTGTGACATATCTATCTCTCTTCAAAAAGATAATGAGTGCAAATAAATGTTAATTTATCAAAATAATTGTAATTTTTATTACGTCATAATTGGTATTGTACAGAATAATTCAGTGATAATATTTCAATTCATAAAAGCATGCAGTTTTTTATCAATGCTTAATTATGAAATTATTACATAAAATTATCGCCCATAAACTGAATTTATACACAACAATTTTTTTTCTCTCAACAAATTTCTTTTTCTGGACTATTTGTATTTATAGAAAGTCAGCTGCTCAGCATAACTAAATATTGCATTTGCAAAAAAATTGTATAGTTATAACATTGCATTTTGGTATACATTTTCTACCATACGACCATCTCAATGAGAAAATCAACTTAACTTTTTTATATGTAAATGCAGAGATGGTAAACCACTATAGTAATATTGAACTTTGGTTGATTATGCAAAAAAATAGAACACTCAGTCATCCAATGGACGAGATGGTGGCAACCATCTATCTAAGGCATCCCTACGGCTTATTGTAAAGCCTTCTGTAACTAACACCATTATCACAAAATTCATTCATGATTATTCTACATAAGAATAAATGGAAGACAACAATTAATACTATTATTGAGATCCAGAATAAGGGATTGAGACCTCCTAAACTGTGTCCGTGTTTATGTAATGCAATAACATGACTCTCATGAGCAGGAGCTTCAACCACTTCTTTAAGATGTATTGCATGTCTGAGGTCCTCCATATGTTGCTTATCGGCAGTTATATACAATATAGCCGTGAGTGGCTCTGTTAATTTAACAGGGAAGTATTTCCTGTAAGGACCTAGCTGCACCGGAGAATCTAGACATCCTGCATCACAAGCATAGTAAGTTTTGTCTGATCGATCTAGAGCTACAAAGATTGCTGCTTTGTTATCTTCCTGTAATATAACACTAATATTAACATGAGTCATATTGCCATAATTGACTCGCCTGAAAAGGAAATCTCTGTGTAGCTTCGAAGGATGGATATTGTATTCTAGATGTTGTATACTGAAACGCAAACTTCCGAAGCTTAAAATCATGGCCTGATTAACTCCACTCGCACCAGCTTTTAAAAGTTTATGGCATCCTTGCTTTTCTAAAGTTAGTAACCATACACTAGCTACATTATTAAGGTTTGCCAATGAGTTCAAGGGTTTCCATAAGTTTACAGCATCTAATGTTGAATGGCCTTCATAACAACCTTCGGAATAAGTCAAGCTTCTCAAAATATCAGACTTTATATTTGGTTTAATGTTTTCCTCATGTTCATAACTTCGGACTTGAGAAAGTATCGCATATATGGTAGCATTGATTCTGTCCCCATTTATAATTCCTTCAGCTTTTGAATCGGAGATATAGAATCCTGTATACCACAATCCTTGCCAAACTCTTGCATGATTATCCCTAAGCTTCCTCACAGCCGTCCAATCTCCTGTTAGTGCTATAATCTTTTCCATTTCTTCAATTGCCTTTTTCTCAACAATATCTTTTTGTTTTTCATATTCAGCCTTTGTTATGGGTTTACTATATTGGACAGTAGTTAAGATTAACATATCAAGTCCATTTTTTGCTTCTACTTGTATTGTATTACTCATTTTCCGACAGACTACTGAAGCAGCTATTACCATCTCACTATCAGGTATTGCTATCATGCCAGTCACTACTTCATACTCTTTGGTGTCAACACCTTGATGCAAATTTATTATCTGCTTAACAGATGTCGGCCAGTCAGATACTCTAGGACTAGATAGTTTTAAAGTTTTAACTGTATTAGTAGGGTTGTTAATCCAAATCTCTTGTACAAATAATGATGGAATGGTTCTATGAGCATAATAATGATAAGATACATGTAAGCCTGAATTTGAACATTGAAATCTGTGTACGATGCCCTTAATGTATTCAGTCACTGTAAACTCTTTCATGTCATAATCATCAACTATATATAACGGATGATAATACATTGGTAAAGATAAGGACCTCGTATGTTTGATATTTAAATGAGAATCGTGTTCTAATGCCATGCCCAATAAGCCATTACCAACATAAGGCACATAATTGTGACTGGGAGAAATGAGCGATGCCGATAATTCTTGCCTAACATAGGCATCGTATTCTTTTACGGAAGTTTCGAAAGGATTCAAAAAGTTATTTTGACATACGTTCTGGTGACCGCTAGCGCTCTCAGTGCCAAATAGCCAATTCACAAAACTGGGTCCAACATAGAGAATTAAAAATGTAACAACCAAGATTATTATCACCAACTTTTTTCGAGTCATAGGCCCATCGGCGAATCTGTTGATACGTCTCAAAACATCTCCGGCGCGTCGACTCATATCTGTGACGTTGCCACCAAGTCTTTCCATTACAATTTGGACTATATATAATTCGATTAGATAATAATGATCAAGTAAGACCAGTTATTTTCATTGTAAATTCACTGAATACAATGGTTTATTATTTTTTAATAAATACACAAAATACATCACATTACTCGCAATCTGTCTGAAGCTGTCTTTTTCATAGAATAATTTTTATTGAAGACCATGGATACAAAGTCTTTCAGTCGACAATGTTGTTCACAAGCTGCCAATAGGTAACCAAGTCCTACAAAAGTTTCATAACATTATTTCAGTTTCTTCATAGCGAGATAGCGTGTTTAAAATTAGTTTCCCCATATTAGTAGTTAGCGTTCAGCTATCTAAATTTGATAGTCATCATCATTATCATTTCAGCCTATCGCCGTCCACTGCTGGACGTAGGCCTCTCTCATATTACGCCACAAAGTGCGAACCTGTGCCGCCTGCATCCAACGACGCCCAGCAACTTTCACCAGGTCGTCGGTCCACCTAGTGGGGCGTCCTACACTGCGTCGTCCAATACGTGGTAGCCACTCAGAACCTTTCTTTCCCCAGCGGTTGTCGGTTCGTCGAGCGATGTAGCTTGCCCATTGCCACTTCAGCGTGCTAATTCTTCGTGCTATGTCGGTTACACCCGTTCTTCTGCGGATTTCTGTATTTCGGATTCTATCTCGCAGAGAAATCCCGAGCATAGCCCGTTCCATAGCACGCTGAGCGACTTTGAGCCTTGAAATTAATAAAGTTATCGAACTCGATCACTACAAGACGCTTTCTTGTAATTGTGCAACATTAACAATTTTAAACTGCGTCAAAATCGCGTCGGGAGTAGCAAATATTTGATTTAATCGACGAGAGTCAAATTCATTTAGTTCAAAAATTTCCCACCAAATTTGATTCCAATCGTGCGCTAGTTTCACTTTCAAGAGTACCAATTTTGCTCAATTTTGAGCTGCGATTGGATTTAGGATTGGAATCGAGATTCAAGAGTAGGCACACTGGTTACCAGAGTTTTCTGTTTTTGTAACGAAAAATGAACGATCAAACCCTAAATATTAAATTTGTGCAGGAGGTGGAAAAGTATCCATGTTTATATAATTATAAACTGTCCGATTACTCGAAACTTAATGATATTAAAATTCTTTCTTCTGCGCTCACGCACTCCCGCATATTAGTATCTTTTTTACAAATAGCAGGCGATATCAACTGCATCAAATTTAAATAGCTATCTTTGGACATTCTATAGAATCCCACAAATTTATTATCTGTTTCACGCAGCTCTCGTGCTGCAACTGACAATCTGCAGTTCATATTATTTTGAATATACTGGTGAATCTAAAACCTGCGAAGATTCCTTCGGCGTCTACTAAGGTACGTAAGTAATATAACACAACGTCGTCGTCATCCTCGCTCGACCCACTCGACATGTTTGATTTTTTTCCTAACATTTCGTCGTTATCTAATCGTGTGCTTGTGTGAGCAGAAATTACAGAAGTGACTGAAACCCTTAGAATAATAACCTATAGAAGGTAAGTTCACGCACAAAAAGTGAGGCATTTCAATTGGAGCCTAATGGAGCTTACGCCGTAATCGTTCCGTAATCTACAAGTCAATTTACTGCACGAACGTACGCAACTCTTAAAAAATAAATAGGTAATTATGACGGTTTGTGCATTCAAATAGTGTCACAACACATTTGAAAAACTTAAAAAGGTTTTAACATTACTTTTAAAAGTATTTCGACGATTTATGTTAATAAAAACAAAATTTGATTTCATAATTTGTATAGTGGTTTGCGTGTGTACGTGTGTAATCGTCTGCGCGCCATTAGTATTTTTAGATACAAATTCTGAAAATTCGAAGTATGGACACTATCCTTCTATACGTTATTATTCTAAGCTGAAACCTTGCAATTTAAGTAGCGTCGTGTGCGAGGTACAGTTTCTAACCAGTTTGTAATTGTAGTTACTGATCAGTTCCGTCATTTTTGGGTAGCTCCATGTGCGGAGGGCCTTAATATTATTACCCGTTGCACCGATACTGCTACTGGTTCTGTACTGTAGACGAACAAGCAATGAAACTAGAATAAGTTTGTTAGTAATTGTATTTTCATGGGGCTTTACATCGAAAGAAACTATAGATAGAACAACCAATTTAAAATGTTTTAAACCAAAAGCTGTGATTTATAAACCCCAAATCAATCGTTTTAAATGGTTGAAAACCCAACCGCTGAGAGAGTAGTGGTTGAGCATCCATCACAACATTCGTATTTCCGCTACATATCCGCCTCCCATCCATTGCTGTTATAGCTCAATATGTAGATCCATACAGCACAACAGTCTTGTTTAGTTTTTGTAAATTTTACTCTTTGAGATATATTGTGAGTCGCTTGTTATACGTACCAGTGACCTGCCGCCAACAAAGCTAAATATTTATTTCAATATTGTTTAGTATAATAATATTTGAAGTAAGGATTCTATGCATGAAACTATACTATATTCCTCTGAAAAAGTTAACAAGTTATTATTAATACGTAGGTAGTTAAGTGATTACGAATAGGAGAATAAGGAAATAAGGCACGGAATAAAATTTTCGACAATTACCGGGGCGTCGACTTCAGAACTGGGTACTGATGACAATGACGAATACCGGTGAACCACCCGCATGGCAAGAGGTAAATATGAGTGTCGCTGAAATCGCGTCGAAAGGTAAGCTGGCCCCTCCTCTCAGAATCTTGTATAACTGGTTTTGTAACCGATCCTTAAAAAGATCGGCGAGATTTTAGTGCCGATAAATGAAAATAGGTTTGGTCTATTTATATCATCCAATCCTCATGTTGGAGGAAATCTGGCACAGGATGAAAAATTAAAGTGTAATTTCTTCACAAACTTATTTAAAACTCAAAGATCGAAATTGAATGTGCATGGATACATCGCTTTTAGGGCGAAACCATATTGAAAGGATGTCGAACCGATCCCAACCTGGAGGTCAATGGTTCAGGATCCCAACAACTCTTTATGATGAGCGTTAAAGTCGCCAAGAACCACCACCTCCACCCATGGACACGGCTCCAATATTTGTACATTCTTAAATAATCAAATTGACCTCGGATCACTGCCGTGGCACCTGATGGGGCACACGTACATGCAGGTAAGCCGTCCATAGTATACGCACAACCATAAGATTGATCACCATACTCGAGTGCCCCAAGGTGGCGATAACAAACATCACCCGTGAAAATTTAATAATGCGATTATGCGACAGTTAAAAGGAAGAAGTCAGTAAGTTACCGCGGCCTAGTCTTATAAAAAAATTCGCGTTCATCGAAATATTAAAATATAGGAGAATATTTTTTTTGTTTGGATCGCCCTTACGGGTAGGCTAAACTCTTTTCGATCATACTGCCTTGTCTTACGTAGCTTACAAATAGTTTTCTTTACATATTATTTACTTCTTCATATTGTATAACTTATTATTAGTCATTGTCCGTCAGTAAGTCAAGTCGTTATCATTAATTAGGCGCTGAAAACCTAATTAAATGATTTCTCTGGGAATTCCGGTAGAATATGCAAATACACGTAAACCACTCTTATATCACATTCACCACACTTCAGCACCTTGTATTATATTACATAAAACTTCAGCAAAATTATTCAATACTAGCAACCCGCCCTCGCTTCGCTTCGGATTTAGTTGTTTTACCCGCGCAGTTCCCGTTCCCGTGGGAATACCGGCATAAAATATAGCCTAGTTTACTCCCTGCTATTATAGCTTTCCATTGGTGAAAGAATTTTCGAAATCGGTCCAGCGGTTTTGAAGCTTTCCCGGAACAAACAGATAGACAGATAGACAGACAAAAATTTTATAATCTCCATTTTAGGCATAGGTGTCGTGCAAATAACCGTGTGAGCATGAAAAATGCCTATTATTTTGACATTACAAACAGACACACTAATTTAATTACTAGTGGTAGGACCACACTGTCGACAGTTGTCTACAGCTGCGGGCCGGTCCGTCCGGGGTAGTACCACGCTCTCGCAGAAAATCGACGTCTGAGTAGTAGCAATTTGTTACTACGCTTCGTTCGGTGAGCGAGAGAGCCGGAAGCCCAACTTTCTGAGGGTGTTTGCGTGTGGAGGGCTTTGGTGGTGCCTTTGGTATCACCAAGCCTCAATGCACGCATTCACACTCCCTTCACTCTCTTCGCGGTAGGCAGCGGCCTTGGAAGGTCCATGAGCGGCAGCAACACTTACCATCAGGTGTACTGTATGCTCGTTTGCCACTGTTTGCAATAAAAAAAATATTTATTGATATAGATAACACTATAAAACACAAAAAAAAATAATATAATACAAGAGCTTCAACATGACATTTCCATATTCGCGCCGAAACTCCTATAGGAGAATAAGCGAAGGGATTTTTTATGCCCTTACTAGAACATCAACCTGCAGCTGGGACCTTCGTTTTAAGGAGCTTGGAATTATATATTCAGCCATATCGTTTGGGGTGTACCTATATGTATATGTTATGGTGCTCTAGCCTGGGCTGACCAAATTAATATAGTTGCGGCACGTCATAAGTTATTACAGAGTCAACGATTAGAGCTAACATTACTGTAAGGCGTACAGAACAGTTAGCTCCGAAGCCTTAGTAGGCATACTTTTTTTTTTTTATTGCAAGCAGTGGCAAACGAGCAAACAGTACACCTGATGGTAAGTGTTGCTGCCGCTCATGGACCTTTACAAGGCCGCTGCCTACCGCGAAGAAAGTGAAGGGAGTGTGAATGCGTGCATTGAGGCTCGCTGATACCAAAGGCACCACCAAAATCCTCCACACGCAAACACCCTCAGAAAATTGGGCTTCCGGCTCTCTCGCTCACCGAACGAAGCGCAGTAACAAATTGCTACTACTTCCGGTCGACCTGGAGATACAAAGCAATTTGCTACTAACCTCACCAATTCCTCACTGGCTATGAGAATTTTAGAAGTAAATTATTCTATTTTAAATTAGTAGCTTCCCCGCTTAGTCAATGTTGTAACTCTTTTCCTTTTTTTTTGGGTGGCGTATGGTCAGCGCACACGCCGTCCGTTACGTCCGGGGTGACGAAAGGGTGGAGCGCGGCCCGATAACCCACCGTATTTCCTCTCCTTTGCCATTAGGCCGACCACTAGTTCCTTGTCGTCCGTAGTCAGCCCGGCGGGATACCCTTTCGGCTTTCGGGTATGCTCCCTTCCGGACATCGGTCATCCTCTCTGCGGGTGATAGATTATTCCCCGGTCCAATGTTCTAACTGCGATTTTAAATAAACAGCTCACATCATCCTCTGGGAGTGCAGTTTCTGGCGTAACGAGTGCAACCTCATGTTAGATAGTCTGCAAGTCAGGTATGGGGTAGTATACTATATGGACCTTGTAGCAACTTAAGAAAATTTCCCTGCGTTCAGGTGTTTCAGCCATACCTACTATTGCAATCAATCTTAAGGCTCACAAATTTTACTTCATGTCGCCCGCTTTGTATAGGAGGTAAGTGGAATTTTTCAAACTTCTACTGTCTTTTTCTTTTCTATTTAAATTAGTTGCGAGTCCCAAGACAATTATAATCATTTTCCGGGACGTCAAACCCGAGTGGCTTTTAAGGAGACCTTTATGGATCCCGGTTTACAGGAGTTACAGTAGTGGGATCAATCCCAATAACAAAAATAAAACTCCTTATATTGCAAAAAGCCATATCAAATGTGGATAAAGGGATCGCCATACGGCAAGAGAGAGAGAAGAAGAGAAGCTTCTCTTCTTAATTTTACATTTCATAAATGTATTAAATAAAAGTCATTATTTTCAGCTAAAATTTATTATTTACCATAAGGATTGAATACTAGCATATCACATATATGTAAAAATAATGTATAACTATTTTTATAAATTATGACAATTTTATCTCTAGATATTTCTGTAAATTCATATTATTATTGCAATTTAGAGATTCATATTTTTTTAGAACAATGGTCTATTAGCCTTGGATCTTCCCCCAAAAAATTGTAATGTTTAGGCCACATCGTTCGACTAACAATCGAACAATGTGACTAACTATTAAACGTTTTTGAACGCAAAACCTTTCAGGCTTTGAAGTTCATGATGAAGTCAATATTAACCATACATTTATGCCTTTCTGTTTCAAAAGTCACCCCTGTTAAAATAAACTAGTAATTGTTGTAAAAACAATTGGTGATCCAATCCAAGGTTATCCTTGGATTGGATCACCGCACACAATATTTTTTAGAAAATATTTGAATATATATTAAGGTTTACAGTACAATACTGTTATTAACGAGAAGAAATGATACATTAAACAATGATGCATTTGTAGTAATTATCACGATAGTTGTCTTTAGATTATTAAAACATCTATGAGTTATGCAAAACACCAAAAAATTATATGTTTATTTAAAACTTTCAAAAGTTAATAATACAGTTATAATTATACAGCACAAACACAAATTTAAAGCTACAGACAGAAATAGCAATTTAGCACCATACATTTAAAATATACATTTTAGTCTTAATTCAGTTCACAATTGTAATTATAAAACACCCTATTTTAATTATATAAAGACACATTTTGTATTTTAATTCAAGTATTGGTCCTTCATTTAAATATTTGTCATATGAAATATATACAAAAATCTAAGCAACATGTTATCCCTTATTATATTCAATTATAAAAATACAATTTTTTTGTTTTTCTAAACACTAGCTAAATAGTCCAACTTAAAAATAGTGAAACTTATTATCGTTGCCTTTTTTTAATAAAAAATATAACAGTCTCTTAAGACTGTTATATTTATCTATTATTGTTATATTTATATTTAAAAAATATAAATGTCTTTTAGACTGTTATATTTTATAAATTAAACTATTTTTACGAATTTTATCACGTTTGTATTTGATTTCCTATATTTTAAACAGTGTTCATGGTCACAGGAGGGCGGCGGACGGGAAGAGTCTGATAGCTGCAGGAAACCTTTCGGTATAAAAATCAATCTAAAACGTGTCGTGCAATAAATATTAGTCCGATTTGTGCTATAATTGATGTGACCAAATTGTTTTTTACATAAAAACGGGACACTTGGATAACGGTCCTGTTACTTTTATGTCAAATAATCATTTATGCTGTTTGCTAAAACGGAACATTTTGTAGGGCAACGGGCGTTACGACAACGGGCAGACAACCTGCAAATACAACTGTCTCGTTCAGAACGGGACATATGATCACGTTAGGTATTATATGCAAGTCAGTTCATATACCTATAGATTATAGAAGGATTATCTACAATATTTCATGAAATCGTTTTACTGCTGGCAAGACACCAGCCAAAACTGACTTGACACATGTTGCTTAGACTTTTTGATCTGTATATCATTCTTATTCATTTCCTTATTTTTTTTAGTTTATAATTTACATAAGCAAATATCAGTGTGCCTACTCTTGAATCTCGATTCCAATCCTAAATCCAATCGCAGTTCGAATTTGAGCAAATTTGGTATTTGAAAGCGACACTAGCCCACGATTGGAATAAAATTTGATGGCATATTTTTGAACTAAATGAATTCGACTCTCTTCGATTAAATCAAATATTTGCTACGCCCGATGTGATTTTGACGTAGTTTAAAATCGTTAATGTTGCACAATTTCAAGAAAGTGTCTTTGTGGTGATCGAGTTCGATAACGTTATTAATTTAAAGTAAGAAAATACGACACATTTGGTGAAAATAACAACGACAAACGTGAAGAATTCAATCTCGATTTTGTTTAAGAGTACCAAATATAAGTTTGGTGAGATTGGAATTGAATCGGATTCGAAATTAGAATTGATTTCAAGAGTAGGCCCACTGTTTTTACGTAATATTCAGAAGAGTATGTAGAATAAAATAAAGCAATAGAAATGGTTAGCTGACTAATTGTAAGAGAATAACAGGAATCATAGTATAAATGCAACATTTTCTATAATGCAAACACTGTCTAGGAATAACAGAAGTAAAAACTTCAGCCGGTATAAAATTGAATAGAGGCGGAATGTGCAAATATAAAATAAATAGGAAGTATTTACGTACAACATAGGTTGTCGAAAAATCTGACACTCTTATATTAAAAAAAAAGAAAATATTTACTGGTTTGTATATCTATATATATAAATTTCTTGTGTACGTGTGTATGTCACTGAACTCCTCCTAAACGGCTGGACCGATGTTGATGAAATTCTTTATGTATGTTTAAGGGGATTCTAGAATGGTGTAGATTCACAATTTGACCCGGTAGGTGGCGCTGCTGTTGATTTCAAGGGGAGAGAGAGAGTTCCTTTTATTTTATTTGAACAGAACGTCTTTAGCTGACCCAGCTAGTATAATAGAAATTTATAATAACTGTAACATACGCCTTATAATGATTTATTTTTTAGTTATAACCTTTAAAGGCTAAATTCATACATATATGCATTTAATTAAATAACTTTAGGACTTATTTAGTTGAAAAATATTAATCAATTAGAAAGCTGTTGAAAAAAATATAATTTTAATACTGATTATAGAATGGAAATTTAAAAAGAGATCTCAATTTAGATTTACTTCTATAATATTATTTGAGATAATCAAGAGCCAATATAGACTATAGAATTTTATTTATTACGGTCCACATTAAAATGATGTAATAATTATTAGGTGCATGTGGAGTATAAAATTAATATTCTTTGCGGCCATTGATGACAAGGTCGCGTACCAGGGGTCTGCCCACTTGGCGCTAGAGAGAGGCAGGAACCCGACAGGTTATGCACGCACCTGCCGCTCCCTTTCGTTTGGATATTTGTATATATTGGATAGCGTGTATGCACCAAACCCCGATTGCGTGCTTTTTTATGACAGCAATCAGCAGGCATAAGATCAGTAAATTGTGATCGACTGTATGGCTGAGTATTAAGCCAGAGCTTTTCTTTTGAGTACTGTTTTGCTTTTATTGGTGCACAGTTAAACAGCTCTGCTGCGCTGACCTTTATGTTAATTGGGAAAATATTATTATTATCTCCGATTCACGGCTATCTCTCAAGGGAAGATACCCGGTCCTTTGAAAGGCTTACATGGGGATATGGATCCAACACGCAGAGGCCTTTGGAGAAATTTAATGTAAAAATGGGATGGGACATCTACCGATGACACTCCATGTCTGCACATAACACACGTGGACTGCCAACGGTAGGTGTAAAACTATTGTGTGATGATGGTATCTAATAACTGTTTATGGGGTAGGAGGTTTGATGGACTGGTTAAACTAAAAACTATTGATTTAAAACTGTCGTCTGCCTTCAATACCTTAATCGTCTTGAACTTTGGCAGACGGTTTATTATTATTATTATTGTTGGAAATGTATTTTTCGAGTTTGTTTTTTTATTTATTCAAGACACAGTATAATTAGCAGTAGATTTTATAAACTTACAATTGATGAATACATATACACTCAGAATAATAGTGTTAATATTATCCTGGTAATTGTAGTAGCATAGATTAAAAATAAAATAATAATCCTTACTCTATGTTAGCTCCATATTTAAAATATTTTTATCCAATCAATATAATTCACTACACATTCTCAATTACAATTAACAATAAAATTAACAACCAATTTACTTAATTTAAAATTATTTGCTTTGATAATATCATTATTAATATAGTGTAAAATCAATAATATAATTATTGCTCGAAAAATATCATTTTTTACTTATTCTAAGTGCTGTATATATAGAAGCTCAATATACACATTTATCTATCTTAGATATAAGAATAATGTATAAATAATCTGTTAGATGCCGCGTGGTGACATAGTAAGAATACAGTTCACCGCTCTGTCTCTTAGCCGAGGGTAGTAATGGGTCGTCGACGATTTTACAGTCGACGCAACGAGACCGTTTATCGTCGATGGTAAACTAGTTGAATAAACAGTCTAATTTTCGACTGGTTTACGTCGTAGACGCTTAGACAAGACGAGACGTTTAGTTTATATTATGACGTACGTTAATCGTCCATTGGTAAAGGACAACGAAACTTCAACGAATTTTATTAGACAACAGTTTCATTGTACAATATACATTGACGCTTCAATATGTAATGATAGTCCCATCACACGATAGCAGAGTTCAATGAATTGCAATCAATCTATCTATGCGTTATGATTTCGGCTCAACTCACGCCTACGGGCGGTGAGGTTTGCGGGGCGGGTAAAAAGCGTAGCGAGCCGTGCGAGCGCGCGCGCATCTCGTCTTCCAAGTTCGGGCCGATTCGGGCGCTTTCGAATAGTCGCAAGTCGTCGTGTTCGTGTCATTCGTTGATACGACGACCGTTTCGCGAAGCCGTTCATACGTAAACATGTTTATCAGTCAACTATAAACTGGTTTATTAGTTCACGGCAAAGAAACAGTCGAAAAAAACTGTTCGTTTATTCAACGACCACCACTAGCCGAGGGTGTCGTAAAAGACGACTAAGGGATATGGTATGCATATAATATCGTTGCAAGACAAGGAAAACTCAAGTGCGGTATAGTAGGTCAATTTCTCTTCCGTTGTGGAGAAGAGCCGAGCCCAACAGTGGGACTATGGGCTGAGTTGTATCTGTTGGATATAAATAGGATGTATAAAGTTGCGAAATTAGTTTTAATTAAATTAATATTAATTCGTTTTGAAGAATTTTTTACCTACAGATTTTTTATACGTAGTTCTTAAACTTAAAGTCTGCCAAATGTTTTACAACTATAGATATACATATTTCTGTCAATCGTAATTCATAATAAAATAAAATTTAATAAAATTGTACGCGTTGTAAAATGAAAGTTCGTACAATACAATGGTATATTGATATAAAAAAAAAAGTAAAGGACGGTACACTGTACAAACAAGTACTTTGGAAGACATGAAGCAACTTCAATTGTTGATGATTGGTAGCAAAATTACTCCTAAATTTTATATGTATAAATATCTCTTAGAAAAATGAAACATATTGAATATAGTATAATTGGAATGTATGAATAATGGGTCAAAAACAAAATTAATAATATTGCAGAGGCGATTTTTCATCATCAAATAAAAATTGGATTAAAATATATCTTAATAAAAAATGGCATATATAAGAGCCTAAATATTTACCCCTAAATAGATATATTCAAATTGCAGTTAATTTTTATCCATTGATTAACTGACTTCAAAAATAGAGGAGGTTCTGTATTCCATTGTATGTATTTTTTTTAATCTAAATATAATAGTGCATAGATCAACTTCAATTTTAAATATGAAATTGGTTTCGGCATCATGCTTATTTGTAATTGTAATGCTGCGAAAGTGATAAGAACTTAATAGATAGTAAAATAAGAATTAATTAATAAAGTAATTTTCTCTATTCCTCACCTATTTGGTGGCGCTAGATCGATACTTTTCTACTTCGATATATTCGACTAGGTGTGGAATTATTTCAAGACCGTGATTTAATTTATATCACTTAAAACTAATTATTGCTTGTTGCCGTGTGGTGACGAAGTAAAAATACAAACCCGTTTGTTGTCCGTAGGTGTTGTAAAAGATGACTAAAGGATTATTTGCAGATAACATCTATGTAAGGGACGGAAAATTCGAAATGAAAACCTGTACCAACCCGTCTGACCAGCGTGGTCAATTTGTCTCCCATTGTGGAAGAGATTCCAGTCCAACAATGGGACGTATATGAGTTGTGATGATGATGATTATTGCTTGATTAACCGTTGCATGTTAACATACACAATTAGATAAATAATGAAAGATTTAAAATTATTATTATAAATTAAGGAATATTGTCAATCACACAGTGTAATATAACAGAAGAAGAATATAATTCATTATCCCCTTTTGTGAAAAACAACTACAGGATAGAATTAGAGCTGTTGAGAAAATATAGAAATATCGATATTATTATTTAAAAACATCGATACTTATCATTGATATATTTTTTAACAATATATCGATAGTTCGATACTAAAAAGTTAGTATCGAGCGTCCATATATATTTGAATAAATTTGTTGTTTTATCGTTTTTTGTAAAGTATGTATTCTACAAAATCACCGTAAACTTAATCTACTGTAAAATGACGGAATGAAATTGATAAGTTCTTACTTACGCCTAGAATTTAGGTGAAAAAAAATCTCATCACGGCAAAATATCGATATATCGAATTTGGATTTCTTTTCAAAATATCGAACTGCGATATTCGTATGTTTAAAAATATCGATATCGATATATCGAAAAAACGATATTTTTAAAAATATCAACAGCCCTATATAGAATATGCATATAAAAAAGCAAAAGGAGGAAATATTGAAATAAGACTGTACTAAGAGGCTGTTCATTAATCACGTAAGGCCCAAAACAAGGCCCCCTTTCCCCTAAAAGTGGGCCTTGTTTTAAGCCTTACGTCCTCCCTAGGAAAGGCGAGTTGATTTGACAAAAAGTCACGAAATATCACCAGGGGAGTGTTAGTTTGGTATAGTAAGATATCACGTGCACTTATTTATTTTTCGTATTTATTCGCGGCTTTTAAATGTTTAAAAAACAAAACGTAATTAATGGACCTCAACCTTTCCGACCAGTGTGTTTAATTATCCTCGTATTGTAGAGAATGTTCTAGCCCAGCATTGGGAAGTATATGAACTGAACGATGCACGTTAGTTATAAACTATACTTATCTACACCAAATAAAAAAAAAGTAAACGGCCAATGTCCGTGCATTATAGATATTAAAAAAAAAAATAATATGGAGGGACTTTATTAGAGCAACAGAAGCAAAAACTACAATTTTTGGAATTAATGCTCGTCTGTATGTTTGTACACGCATTACACAAAAACTACTGGATGGATTTCATTCAATTGAATGTAGTTTTTACCGATGTATTGCTAAAGTTCTAAATTAAAACGCGGTATTATTTAAAAAAAAAAAACAGTAAATCTTAAAATAACAAATGTTTAAGTAATATATAATTGCATTACAAAAATTATTAATGTTGAAATTATCACCGCGCATAACTCGAATAGTTACGAGTATTTATGAGTGAGCAAGCAATTTATTTTTTTTAAATAACATCCCGCAATAAGGAAGAAATACTTGTGTTGCTGGGCACTTTTTAAACAACATAATTAATGGACGCAAATTACATTCAGACTCTGAAGAATCATTTGTAGATCACAGAAAGAATTGCGGGGGATTGAACCGCCCGGTATAATGCATACCGCTGCCTAAACCTAAAACTGTATCCCCACATGATGTTAGAGATATAATCGATTGGTGACTTAGTTAAATATAAACATTTTTGTTTGGCCTACTGTACAATACAGTAATGAGCTCTTAGAATAATAACGTATAGAAGGTAAGTCCGCGCACAAATAATGAAGCGTTTCAATTGGAGCCTAATGGAGCTTACGCCGGAACCGTTCCGTAATGTCAGTGACAAGGTCACTGTACTGCACGTACGCAACTCTTAAAAAATAACTAGGTAATTATGACAATTTGTGCATTCAAATGGTGTCACAATGCATTTGAAAAACATACCAGTTAACATTACTTTTAAAAGTATTTCGACGATTTATGTTATTAAAAACAAAATTTGATTTCATAATTTGTATAGTGGTGTGCGTGTATCATCGCCTGCGCGCATATAGTATTTTTAGCTTCATGTTTTCGTTCGCTCGAAGTACCGACACTATCCTTCTATACGTTATTATTCTAAGAATGGGCGATAAATATTGTACATCGGCTTTGGAAAGAGACAATCGACAAATTTCGATTTCGTAGAGCATTATCTCTGTCGATTACTAGTGTTTGACGTCGCATGGAGCACTAACAGTTGTTATATCTTAGGGACTGTTAAACAATTATGAACAACACAATTTTGTTATTAAATCAAATATGTACATGTATTGTACAAGCTCTCACACACTCGTTAATTTGAATCTCTTTATTTTGAAAAGTTGCCCGCTTTTGGTAATTTGAAAATCGAACTCTAATTCAAATATCGAACTCTTGGTGGTCTACAATATGTATATAAATTTGACTGGATGCCACTGTATCCTTTCACTATTGTACGACTGACAAATGTCACACAGGTAGTGTGTGACAAAGACAACGCTCCACTAAGCCGAAACTAACCGATTGCCTCTTCCAAAGAACGATGTTCAATATTTATTGTGATACTGTAATCGAATTGAGCGAATAATGTCCTCTGTATTACCTCACACAAAACTCGAATACTGGGGTCTATGATTAGGCTTGCACTATGCACCCACTTTTAAGAAGACTACAAATTTAAATTCGTAAAACATTATAAAATTTCCCTGTAAATATTTAAAATGTTGATTAAATAAGTTATTAGTCGCGTCTAATTCTTAATGATAACAATTCATTTAGTTATTTCGCTTGCCTACTGTATTCAGTCTCGTCCTGTTCTCAATAATACGATGTCCTCTTCAGAATCAGTTTCCGTTGGTGGTAGATCTTCTTCGTCATAGTATGGTTTACGTATAATATCTGAAAGTTATTATAATGTGATGGATATATATATATATATATATATATATATATATATATATATATTTTATTATAATGTGATGGAGTTCCAAAACTTGTCCAATTTAATCAACTGTGAAAAACCTCTATCTGTGATATCTAAATGGAAGACCTTTTTTTTGTGGTAGGCTATGGTCTTATCCATATGGTGAGGGAGTAAGAATATAATTTGCCACCCCCTTTCTTGCCCGTGGATGTCGTAAAAGACGTCTAAGGGATATAATGTACACATAACACTCATGCAAGAGAAGGAAAGTGTTGGTAGTGGTAGGACCACACTGTCGACAGTTATCTGTCTACAGCCGCGGGCCGGTCCGTCCGGGGTGGTACCACGCTCTCGCAGAAAATCGACGTCTGAGTAGTAGCATTTTGTTACTGCGCTTCGTTCGGTGAGCGAGAGCCGGAAGCCCAACTTTCTGAGGGTGTTCGCGTGTGGAGGGTGTTGGTGGTGCCTTTGGTATCACCGAGCCTCAATGCACGCATTCACACTCCCTTCATTCCCTTCACGGTAGGCAGCGGCCTTGTAAAGGTCTATGAGCGGCAATACTTACCATCAGGTGTACTGTTTGCTCGTTTGCCACTGCTTGCAATAAAAAAAAAAGGAAAACTCACAATAAAACCCTATATCAAAACATCTGACCAGCGTGATATAATAGGTCAATTTACCTCCCATTGTGGCGGAGACTCAAGCCCAACAGTGAGACTTCTATAAGCTGTAATGATGATGAGGCTATGGTCTAGATACATCCCGCCCAATCTATCCGGTGCGACGGATGAACGGCGTGCAACCCTATAACCTAACGTATACCCTCACATCTCCATTGGGCCGACCACTGGTACACATTCCTTCACATCCGTGGCCGGCCCGGTAGATGGAAGATCTTGGGAACCATCCATAAAGTATGTCACACAGTGAGGAAGAGTGTCACCGAAGTATAACGATGGGCGGAAGAAGTCCTAAGTTTCGTAACGTCACTTCTCAAAATCTTATACATCTACGTATTATATCCTATCTTTTAGTAACGTCAGCTCTTTGGCAAATACTGTAGCAAGCACCGTGTTTCGTTGTAATTTCATTATATATATTTTGTTTTCATTATATTATTTGCCGTGTGGTGACGGAGTAAGAATACAATTCACCACTCCCTATCTTACCCGTGGATGTCATTAAAGACGAATAAGGGATATAATATGTACTTAACATCTATGCAAGAGAAAGCAAACTCGAAATGAAACCCAATACCAACATGTCTAACCAGTATACCAGTAGACCAGTGGTATAGTAAGTCAAATTCTCTCTCATTGTGGAGAAGGCCTGAGCCCAACAGTGGGACGTATGTTGGCTGCGATGATAATGATGATATATTTTGTATTATTTTTCTTTTTAATGCGGTTGATGACAAACGAGCAAGCAGCACACCTTATAGTAAGTTATACTGCCACTCATAAAGCTTGTTAGGCCTACTGCCTACAATGAAGAAAGTGAAGGGAGTGTGAATGCGTGCAATGAGGTTCGGTGATTTCATTAATGCATCACAACTACTTGTGGTAAGGCGATGTTATATAGCTTACAGCCATCCTCGATGGGCTATTCAACACTAAAAGAATTTTTCAATTCGTACGAATAATTCCTGATATTATAGTTGTCACAAAATAAAAGGCCCGTTTTGACAGTTCACGCCCAAGAAGTTTTCTATTTTTTACCGATCGAAATGTTTTGAAGGTAATTACATTTTTCATTGACGGGTACCGCCCACTGGGCTAAGTGCTGTGGCATAACGATTTTTTCATATTGTCCACAGACTATTAATAATCGGTTAAGGAAAAATAAAGTGAATAATGTCAAAATAATAGGCTTTTTTCATGCTCACACGGTTATTTGCACGACACCTATGCCTAAAATACAGATTAAAAATTTTTTGTCTGTCTGTCTGTTTGTTCCGGTTAATCTTCAAAATGGCAGGACCGATTTCAAAAATTCTTTCACCAATGGAAAGCTATAATATCAGGACGTAAACTTATCCCGGTATTCCCACGGGAACGGGAACTACGTGGGTAAAACGACTAAAACCGAAGCGAAGCGAGGGCGGGTTGCTAGTATGAGTATATAATTATTGATTTTCCGTGTGGTGATGGAGTAAGAATATAATACAGCACTCCTTTATCTTACCCGTGGGTGTCGTAAAAAACGACTAAGGGATATAATAAACATATAAAATCTGTGCAAGAGAAGGAAAACTCAAAACGTCTGAGCAGTGTGGAATAGTAGGTAATGCCTACCATCCTCTCCTATTATGAAGGAGGCCTGAGCTCAACAATGGGACGTATACAGGCCGAGATGATGATGCTTACGGTAAGCAGCTAAGTTCGTACAGCTTACATATACGCACTCGCTCATTTAGTGTAATCTTGTACAAGAGTAAATGTGGTTTAATGATGAAAGGAGTATTACCTGGGGCTTCCTCGCACAAAGGCCTCTTGTCCTCAGAGGGTAACTGTGTAAACATGTACTGTCGACGTGCGTCTTTTGCTCTACCGCGACAACTGAAGCACCAGGCAGATATTGTAACCAGCGCCACTCCCACTACACCTATAAATTAACATACAATATTTTTAAAATAAAGGAGTCACTAGTTATTAAATTATGACCCACATTTTGGTACAAATAAATTGGGTAGTTATAAATCTCTGTAATAACGATGACTTGTTGGACGTGAGATATCTTAGTCCACTCGTGACCATGAACGCTGTAAAATGTTCGAAACGTCGGGCAATCATAAATCAAATACAAACGCGATAAAATCCGTAAGTTTTATTTAGAATATGTAATATTCGCGTAAACATCAGAAATCAGTATAAGAGTCAACCAATGCCATGGTGATAAAGTGATGGACCATTATGCTGTTGCTCGTGTAATTCTGCATTACCAGGAGGTGCAGGAGCAAAGTCATTGGCTGACAAACTTAGTGTTTAAGATACCTATGCCATGCCAGTGAAGTGTGTTCAATTCCTACGTAAAGGTCACATGAACTTTGTGCGATCCACGAATTTTTGTTCCGAGTCTGGATGTAATTTATGGCCATTAAATTTTATGTTTATAAAGTTCCCCGCAATACAAGTATTATTTCCAGACTGGCTACTGATCCCGAGCCGAGGCCACGGGTGACCGGGCGGGGGAATTTAGTCCGTCACTCGCAGAGAGGCTGACCACGCGACGGCGACCGACGTCCCGGGACAGGGACGTTGAGAGGCGAGGGTACCCGAAAGGGTATTCCGTCGGGCCGACCACTAACGACAAGTCACCCTGCTCCGGTGATCGGCCCAATGACGAAGCTGACGTGGGTACGGGTGGGTTATGGGCCCGCGCGCCGTCCTTTCGTCGCCCCGGACGGAATGGACCGCGTGCGCGCTTACCATAGCCCACCCATGAAAAAAAAAAAAGAAAAAAAAAAGACTGGCTACTGATGTCAAAGAATCGCTATTAGATACTACTACATGACAATGTGGAGGAAATATGGTGTGTTATGGGGTCGCACACCGCTCTATCATCGCCTCGCGGTCCAAACCATAGCCTGCCAAAAAAAGGTCTTTGGAAAAAGAATTACTAGAGTTTTCGTAGCAGTAAAAATGCATTATCAGTTATCGATTTTCTGGGAAATTATAGTACTATTCCGTGGAGGAGGCAATGGAGGAGTCTTGAATCCAGCAGTAGCATATGTAAAAACTGAGATCATAATGACGATGACGAACAAATATTTTGTACATATAGCTTTCAATTTCATAATACTGATATTTTAAGTATATTATAAGAACTTTCCGTGTAGTGACCGAATAAGAATACAATTCATCACTATCACCTATATTGCCTGTGGATGTCATAAAAGACGACTAAGGGATATAATATGCACATAAGATATATGCAAGAGAAAGCGGAAAACTTGAAAGGAAACTGTATACCAACATGTCTGACCAGCATGGTATAGTAGGTCAAATTTCCTTTAATTGTGGAGGAGGCTTGAGCCCAACAGTGGGACATATGTGGGCTGCGATAATGATGATGAAGATTATGATGATTATAATAAATATACAAACCTGCAAGCATGACAAATACGAGCCTCGGCATACCCAGTACGTAGTCATCATCATCCAATTTGAACAGCACATTCGGTGTTAATTTGTCTTTGCCGTTTATCTGAAAATAAAACAATTAACAATCAAATCAAATCATTTGTTCTGCATAGGCCCCTTGAGGGCACTTACATATTGTCAAATATTAATTAACAATAATATTAAAATTAATAATTGCGGTTTCGATGCACAAGGCGGTGTTACTAGATACGGCGCGTATCGCGAGGCAGTTCCTATATTTGGAGCCTTAACCGCCGACAGTTTAGTCCTTGTATTCACTGCCAGTGGGTTATGTTACTTTTTATAGTTTTAAATATTGTATTTTTATATTATATTTAAAAATGTATTTAGTAGGTATAAGTTTAAATAAAAAAAAAACAATAATAATAATGCATATTATAATAAATTACATAATAAAAGTAATCAAACACCCAATTGACAATAATGCTAATTATATATTAATTCTATTCATTAATCAATCATTTTTAAGGACACTTTGGTTTTTAAGACAAATATGCGATACCTTAACTTTCGACATCCATTCAGCCATTTGACAGAAAACAAAACGCCTACCAAGGGCTGGGATTATGGTATTATTTTCGCTTGGGGCGACCTATTCCCAAGATCAGATGTTTATAGGCTGATAATTGGACAATGAAAAGTAGATCATCCTGCTCTTAACCCAATTTCTTGGGGTCGACGCAATATCTTGATTACATATTCGAAATCTTTTTAACCGGCCACCGGCCTAACGCCAACCCTTTGGGAATGTAATTATTGAACAGACGGCATCTGATTATATTTTCAGTTAGCCTAGGTCGATTTAAACGTTGGTTATATTCGTGTAACTGACATAGCACGAACAATTAGCACGCTGAAGTGGCAATGGGCAGGCCGCATCGCTCGACGAACCGACAACCGCTGGCGAAGGTTCTCGAGTGGCGACCACGTATCGGACGACACAGTGTAGGACGCCCCCCCACTAGGTGGACCGACGACCTGGTGAAAGTTGCTGGGCGTCGTTGGATGCAGGCGGCAGAGAACCGCACTTTGTGGCGTAACATGAGAGAGGACTACGTCCAGTAGTAGACGGCGATAGTCTGAAATGATGATGATGATTATTTGTAATTTACTACATTGCGAAATAATAGGTACTTACCACGATACGTTTAGTTTTAGAAACATATCCTCCTGCCGCAGCAACAGCGATCACTTCTTTCGCTTTGTATTCTAACGGTAAAGCCAATATGAAACGACCATTGGCATCACTCTCGTTTTTAGCGACCACAGCCTTGGCACCTACAGGATGGATGTATACTTCCACTGATGGAAGCGGATTGCTGTTATGATCCAGAGTTAAACCTGTAAAATATCATAAATTAAAATTCAATATCATTTATTATGTGCCCTCGAGGACTATTACAAATTGTAAATTTTAATATTTTAAATTAAATTAATCCAATAAGCTGATGATTGGTACGAAGAAGATCTAATTAGAAACTCAAGAGGGTTTTTCTATTATTTTTATAAATTTTCTGTTTCTAACTCTTTCTATAAAATTGTATATATATAGTAAGTATTCCATCCAATGTGAAATTATCCAAGAGACGATCGTAGAGTGATCATATAAAACTACAAAGGGAAGCTAAATAAACTAATTAAAATCTTATGTTAACCTGTATGAACAACATGCTATAGCGGGTTCGACCGTGACCATAAACGCTGTAAAGTGTTCGAAACGTCTGGCAATCGAAACTCAAATATCAAGGCGATAAAATCCTTAAATAGTTCCTTAATAGTTCTATCCTTAATAGTTTTATTTACCATGTGTAATAATAGCGTATTTATTTTTCGAATTTTGTATTTCATTTTAACTTTCTCTTACGATGTTTTAAACACCATTTAGTAAGCCAGGTCACGGGAGGACTGTCCTCCCTATGCTCGCTAAAAATAGGTTTATATTAGATAGTTTTTATTCATAAGTTTCTAATCGATATAATTAGTTACCTGTAACGTACACCATTTGAGGATTGTCATCTACGACTATCTCCGCAAACTGACCACCAGAGATACTGTCGGCGTTCACTCGTCGCATCACAATGTCCTTACTCTTCAGTACTCCTTCAACGATGTTCCACACTAGCATCTGGGAACAGTTCACAATATTAATTTATTGATAGTTAATGATCATTTGTTCAGACCAATTAAGTTTTAATGGAATTTATTTTTAATATTAAAGCGAAATATTTCTAACTAGCAGCATCCTGCGGTTTCACCCGCACTTCCTCTTCCCGTGGCAATATCGGGGTAAATTATAGCCTATGTGTTATTCTGATATGTAAGCTATATTATTGTGAAGTTTCATCAAAATCCATTCTGTAGTTTTTGCGTGAAAGAACAACAAACATCTTCACATACTCACAAACTTTCGCGTTTATAATATTACTAAGGAACACGGAGCATATACTAAGAGGAGACGGCCTAAGCAACTGTGCACCGTGACTCAACTAGGTCCTGACGTCATCACGTCAACATCAGGTAGTGGGCGTGGCCTATTAGTCTGCTGTCGACTCTGCCCGTGTTCGTACTGTGGACACAGTTAGATTTTTGGTGTATTTTTGCTTTCTTACGCAGAAAATCATTAAGTTTTGTGTTTTATCATATAAATAGTACTCCGATAAACGTTCAGATGCTATAAAAGGAATCACGTTTCATTTGTAAGTATGTATAATTCATACTTTATTAAAATAATTTCTAGAAAAATCATTTGACGATTTCATGTTCAAATATAATTCTACTCAACGTTAGATGGTACTACTTTTCGAAATGGGACCTAGAACTATAAAAGTAGATAAAGCTCAGACTATTAAGATTATCGTAATAACTAATGAACATAAGTATTTAAATTAATATCTAAATACTTTTACCTGGACAAAAATGATTTTTACACGCAGTTTCACAAATATTTTGTAAATAATGCGCCATCTGTCGTCAACTATGAAGAGCCATAAAAGTGTCAAAATGCCAGGGTCGTAGTTAGAACACAATTATTATATTCGGCTTTTTCATCAAAGAACATAACTTCTATACTACTTTAAATAAACCTATTATAGTTAAACTGTAAATTTTTTATGTTCTAGAATGATGATAATAAGATTAGAAGCAATGGATTTCAAAAATCAATAGAAAAACTGGAAACCTACGAAATATACAAATATTTGTTCTTCCTATTTTAACGATGAAGATGTTTATAATAACTAGCAAAGGCTTTAGAAAACTAAAGGAAGTTGCACGTTTTTTTGCAACGATTGAAGTTCGGCAAAGTGATCATAGTTAGATTGATGCCCGTAAATTAACCATTTTCTATGAATTTTTAATTTCAATCTAAAATATTAATGCTTCCGTGTGGTAACGGATTAAGAATACAATTCACCACTCCCTATCTTGCCTGTGGATGTCGTAAAAGACGATTAAGGAATATAATAACTATATAATATTAGTATAATTCGTGCTAATGAAGAAACGTATTTAAAATGGCTGGCTACTTGTAATGACAGGTTGGACCATCAGTAAAACAGTATTGACAAATAGGTGATATTTTTTTATATCTTTTTCATAATATATAGACGTCCACGGAAAAGAAAAAAAAAGGGGGGGGGGGGGGTTGTGTGTGAATTGTAGTCTTACTCTGTCACCAAACGGTAAACTAACAGTTATAAATGAACTGTAATCGCCAATCCACTTGTCAAGTATGACGATTATGGGAGAAGTGTATCAGTAGTAGACTTTAAAAGGTCTTTTGTACCTGATCTTGATAATTGTGACATCTGACAATAACGTGGTAGACTCCAGGAGGCAGCATCACTTTATAATGAGCTTGATTACTTGAAACGCGGTATTGGCGTTCGATACCCGTGACGGCTACTACAGCTTCACGCATTGGCAAACCTTCTTCATTCTTCACAAAACCAACGACACCTATAATGTAAATAGATATATTTATATGAAAAATTTGAAGTTCAACCTTATCGTCAAAGATAGAAGTAATGGGTTATATTTTTTAAAGATTACTAGCACTAAATGAAAATCTTTTGTGTTGTGGGGGATAGCTTATATACATCCCATTGTTGGGCTCGAAGCTCCTCCACAATGGGAGATAAATTGATCTACTACACCACGCTGGTCAGACGGGTTGGCATAGGATTTTATTTCATGGTTGCCTTCTCTTATCTTAGGAACTTCACAAACACAAATTATACCCATACACAGTATAATCATTTGTAGAGCCCACAACGAGTTGTTCTGTAGGGGCACCCCATGAAACTCAGCATGAGAGGTCGGTACTAGACCATTTTCTCACATTTGTTTCTTCCAGTAATCGAACTTAGAACTTGGGAGGCAATTTTCAACCTACGAAATAAATCACGAATAGAAAAAATTGTAGCTTATGCAACTCTCGAAATATAAAGGCATCATCATCACAGCTGGGTTCGAGCCTCCTCCACAGTAGAAGGAAATTAACCTACTATAACCACACTGGTCAGACGGGAACCCTATACCAGGGTTATATTTCGAATTTTCATTCTCATGCCCAGATGTTATCTGCATAATCGCTTGGTCGTCTGTTACGACACCCACGGGCAAGAAAGGGGGATGGTTAACTGTTTACTTACTCCTTCACCACACGGAAGAAGCTATACATTTCTCAAAAACTGGCAAATCGAATTACAAATTGCCTCTTGGAACACTACTTTTTTCGAATCACATCCCGCAAAATGTGCAGAGTACAGCCACACAATCTGCTATATGCACCAGATCATAAGCTAAAATGGGCATCATATTTTGGCTTCGCGCATTTTTATTGAAAAATCATTATCTAAAAGATTTTTCTACGATCTCAATCATTGCGTGGAGTTGACAAACCAAAATATTTTTCTTTCTTTTCTGCCTATTGAAGGATCCACCGTATCTGATTTCTTCGGTGGCCCACCACTATCCTAGTACTAATACTTTATCATCTTCATAATTACAAAAAGTGTTAAAACAGTTAAAGGTTTACATTTATGGTTATCCTTGAAAATGGTTTCTTATTAATCATTCATATAAATTATATTAAGAATACAATAATAAACATACCCGTGTTAGCTAATTCAACGAAATTCATAATGCCCCTCAGATTATGCCTCCACACCCATGCTATTCCAGATTCCAAAGGCATTTTACAGCAGCTAAGTCCAGCGGAAATTACAGGTGTATTAAATCTTTCATACAACACATCTATAAGGTCCCCACGTATATTACTGCGATCATTACATTTGTATTCATCATTCGAAGTACGACTCTCTTGATACTCTACAGCGTATTGCTCGTATATATTTTTAGTAAGTTCTGGCAAAGCCAAATCTTCACTGCCAGAAGAAAGTTCGAGAACGACGTCGTATTTATCAGCTTCTAACATATTAATAAAAGACTTTTCTCTAGTATAATTAGATAGGGGATTCAAGTCTTTTTTAGTTAAGTAACTGTATAAGCTATCACCAAATTCTTCTTCTAGCGCTTCTAGATTGCATTTATCTGAACCGTCGTATTGTTTGATCATTTTGTCGGCTAATGGATCAATGTTTGGAATGAAATGTAGTACAGCGTTCTTAAGTAGGCGTCTGTGGACTGGTTCACCAATGGAGTAAGCGGTGGCGATGTGCCGAGCGAAATTGAGGAGCATTTCTTGTCCTAAGGGTTGTGACGCATAGAAGCTGCTTGTGATGGCGATACGGAATTTAGTTTCTTCTGGGGAGCCTACCTGTGAAATATAAATCAATATATTAATAGGTGAAGGAAAATCTTTGTATTGTAACACTTTTAAAGACAATTGTACGAACAGATGTATAATGTGTAAAACTTGGACAGTTTATATAGGGTGTATCAGGTTATGGGGCAACTGTTCGAGTATGTTGTAGTTTAACGGTCATAGATCGTAATTAGAATGCACATTACACAAAAAACAATGTAACATTAAAGTTATAGTGATTTCAAAAATGTGTGTCTAAGAGTCAATGCCTTAAATGTTACGTATTATGCAGGCATGTACAGACAGGATACATTTTATATTGTATGAATTATTTCAAATTTTTTTCAGGGGTTCCTCCACCATTGTCGATCTCCCGGTTGACCATTAGCACCATAACCTGATACAACCTGTATAAGATTCACGTGCAAAATCTGGAATGAACTACTTGCCACGGTGTTAACCGAACCCTATGTCACGTTCTTCTTTAAACAAGGTTCAAGAAGAGTAGTTTCTTCTCGGTAGTCAGCGGTCTCGGCTACACGTATTGGTCACACGCATGCGAAAAGGCACACACACACACACACACACACACACACACACGCGCACACACACACACACACACACAAATATTAATCAGTGCAAGAGAAGAAAAACTCGAAATAAAACCCTACATCAACCCGTCTGACCAGCGTGGTATAGCAGGTCTGTTTCCCTCGTATTATAGAGGCGGCCGTAGGACGTATATGAACTAACATAATGATGATGATGAAAATATATGTGAGATAATAACTAACCTCGTTAGTCATCTTGAGTTGATTGAAAATTGCCGTGCGTAGACTGTCGCCAGATTTGAATTCAGCTATGTCGGGGTACTTGTTCTCGAGTTCGGCGAGCATCGAATATATCTCCAGTCGAGTATGATAGCGTGTGTTAATTATGTTCTCTAAAACACTGAAGAGAATTATAATCATAAATAGCGCATCGATAAGAGTCAATATTATTTTCACTGTAGAATTTGCAATTATTATTATTCATAAACGCTCAATAAGCAAAGCTAAAAAAACTTACAATTAGTATAAATTTTTTAAAACTCATGTTTTCATACGTAAAGGCTTAAGCAAAGATGCAGTGAAATCTTCGCAATGATGCATCATATCGAATCCTGTTTTGACCATGCACATTCACATTGCCCCTAAGTGACCTTGAAATGAAATAATGTCGCAAGTCCAAAATGAATAATGATGATGATTGAAAGTCCAAAAAAATGCCGAAAACCGAATTTTAAGTCGACAATCTACTGAAGCAATAAGTGTAACCAATCAGAAGTGGCGAGGGAGACCTGCTGAGGTTCGAGAAATTAATACGTTGAACACAACCCTCACTAGCAGTAATAAATTTATTCATTCATTGCAGCCTATCGCCGTCCACTGCTGAACGTAGACCTCCCTCATGTTACGCAATAAAGTAGTAGCGCGCAGTAATAAATAAATGAAAGAAATTCCACAGCATTTTAATGAACGTTTACTTGGTGACATCCGCTTACTCCTGCTGCGTTTTATCTCTTTTACACACATTGTAATTTTATTATCTATGGATTTCATTTCAAAAGTGGTAGGACCACGCTGTCGACAGTTATCTGTCTACAGCCGCGGGCCGGCCCGTCCGGGGTAGTACCACACTCTCGCAGAAAATCGACGTCCGAGTAGTAGCAATTTGTTACTGGGCTTCGTTCGGTGAGCGAGAGAGCCGGAAGCCCAACTTTCTGAGGGTGTTTGTGTGTGGAGGGTTTTGGTGGTGCCCTTGGTATCACCAAACCTCAATGCATGCATTCATACTCCCGTCACTTTCATCGCGGTAGGCAGCGACCCTGTAAAGGTCCATGAGCGGCAGCAGCACTTACCATCAGGTGTACTGTTTGCTCGTTTGCCACCGTTTGCAATAAAAAAATAATCTGGATAAAAATGCGATTCTATATCTGTGATTAAAAACCGATATTATAAAACATATTATTTCTCAGGCTATGGTCCTATGGTCTGACTGCGCTTTAACGCCGGCTGCGGAGCAGGTCAGCGTGTACTTTATCTCCCCCTAAATAGCTTCTTGACATTCTTCTCTGAGACAACTGCCTCGCAGAATTGGCTTTCAGCAAACTTATATAATGAATAATATTCAAGAAGCTCACGTTCTCAAAGAAGGCAAGTCAAAGAAAGAATTAACAAAAATGGTTAAACATTGACGGCATCCACTTAAAAATAGTTGTAAATATCCATAAATGACACTTTTAATGGTTGTAATATTAATGTGAATCAAAGTGCAATAAAGAACTCAACTTTATGCATAAACAGTTTATTAAAATAAAATCTTAGAAGAGACTTTAATATAAGAAGAGCATATAGGTAAAAATATTTACTAAGCACATTTAATAGTAAGTACAAAGTTATAGAAAGTAGTAATAATTATAAAATATATACTTAAAAAACAAATTAATCTCAAATATTTGGTTAGAATCATATTATAATCTTCAAAATGTATGTAAATCAATTAAAAAGGGGTTAATTTTATTAGCAAAGGTAAGGTGCCTATTGTATAGTGAAAACATTTTCAAATTATGGTCACACTCTTTAAAATTAGGAAAAACAATTTATTTAATAAGATTTCGGGGTCTCAGAAATATAATACGTTTATATACACACTATAAATACAAACTATACCCACTGTTAGATAGCAGTTTATTTAGCCCTTAAATTTGAAGACCATATAAATACATGCAAAGTTTGGGTACGATGCTCTTGCATAATAGTAAAACGCATCGCCTATTATACTATGCTGGTCAAACGAGATAACAAGTAGACTTTTTCCTCTTTTACCTTAGACGTCTCTGGCGATTAGCGTGTCAAAATAAAGGATGGCAACATTTATCCTTCATCCGTTACTAAGTAAATAAAAATATGTCAAACTTTGTCATGGAAAATTTGTGATGTTTTTTTTTTTCTATTTTGTAATTGGTTGTTGCATGCTATGCATCTGTAGTTAAGTTACTCTTTTTAATTATAAATATTAAGTATATAATAAAATGATGTCCAAATTGTTAATAACAAATAATGCCATTATTCAATTTCGGCTTTAAGACATGTAAAGTACAAAGCATTAAATGGTACTGCAAAAAAAAAAAAGAAATTCGTTGCTAACTTTTATAACAAGTCGTCAGGTCGGATGTAGAGTACTTTATATAGTCCTATTTGAATATTCTTAATTGCATTAAAGAGTATGACCCAAAATATTTATTTAATCACCATACAAATAACTAATATAAAATAAAAATACTACAACTTTAATAAAACTAAAATTAAAAACATTTAAATCACATCAAGCAAATAATAGTAAAATAGATTTTTTGACTGAACAATGTTTGATTAAAATTCATTTGAGAAAACGCATGCGAGTTTTTATTGTGCATAGAGGCAATAGACAAAACAAAGTTTCTTGAGTACAAACATCTATTACTTTTATAGACTACTAAATCAGGCAACTACTAATTGAATGGTCAATAAGAAACTTACAGATCATTAGTTGTTTGTATGTAAACACGTTTTTAATTTTAAGTTATAGATCATAGTAGTCTATATCAGTAATAGAAAGGACAAAAAAAAAATACATGATTTAGATAAACACACTTTTAAAAATAATGTTAATATAGAATATAAGAAGCCTTTAAAACTAGGATTGCCCTGTTTTATTTAAGTTACAAAATATTTATATTAAACGTTTACATTTTTACAATAATTATAATAATGAAGAGAATAAACATATAAATTACATTATTAATATACAAATAAGAATGTTAATATTTTGCAATAAAAATAGTATAATTAACATTTTAATAATAGTGATATATTGTTTCAGATGAGTAAATGTTAAGATTTTATAAATAACTAATCCTTGCGGTGTTGTCCCTATAAAAAAGATTCAGTCAGTTCATGTCATTAAAAATATTAATTTAAGTAATCAAAGCAACTATAGTTCTATCCGACCCTTGTTAATATTAAATGAAAATAAATTATTATTTATTTTGCGTGCCGTTAGAATTATTATTAATTAATATCAGATCTACCACTATTTAAAATATTTCAAGGTTACATGATTTGGATACTATCTCGTCAAGGTTGCTTATATACTTGACTAATGAATATGAAGGTACCGAAAGAGAGCGTGGGGTAGCTTACTACTATATCTTAAACTAATGGCAATCCTAGCGAGCCTCAACCGTTTAAAAATCTAGTGTAATAAAATCCTATCAAAGTGTCAATTTTATTTTAAATCAAGTACTTTTAAAGCAGTTAAAAGGATTGTCATAAACAATACAGTTTATACAGTAAAGTAGTAATATAGTATATTAAATTAATAACATGTTGTGTCAAGTTGCTATTGCACATGAATCATTTTCAATCAGCGTCCAAAGGGCAGCACAACATTAGAGTGAAGTGTGTTTCTCAAAGCGCGATGGTCTAGGGCTGATGTTACTAATATGATATACAGGGTGACTGGTAAAAGATTGTACATATTGAAGAAGGCTATTCAGTACTCGGTTCTGATACCGAATATATTAAAAAAATTGGTATTTAAATTTTGAACTAATTATCTTATAAAAATATTTAGGCACTTGTAGGTACTAAAAAGTTCGCGTGGCATTGAACTAGTAATTAGGTAAATATTCTACTATGCGACTCGACCCAGTAGGCATTGTATTCATCGCGGGACGCAGACAGAGGTCAACATACGCTGGCAAACCTATTGTTTTGATAAGAAACAAATCACTTTATCTCGGGATTAGTAAGAGCTATGAGTCTGTAACTAATTTTAATGTTTTTTTATGACATTATTGCTAGCTTTAGTAATTCTAGTAATGAATATCCAAATCTTGACAACAGTGCTAACAAAACTGTAACTCGATAGCGCTGTCGGTATCGGCGTATCGCCAGTAGGGTGACAATATTTTTGGGAGTCTTGCAACACTAATACCTATTTTTGATATTTACTATGTAGTTAATTAATATTATCTTCTTGTTTATATTTTTATTGGTTACATGTAACCATTATCTATCGTTTGTTTCAATATGTACAATCTTTTAGCAGTCGTACTGTATAATGATAGTTGTACACACTAGCTATTTGCATCAGTTACGAGATTTATTCGACAAGATCTATTGTACTGAGAATAGATTTAAATTATTTCATCTTATAGTACATATGACAATCCTTGTTGTAAAGCATTATTAGTACATATAAAACATTAAAAAATCATGCAAGTAAACCATGTTCACAAGCAGTTTGTGCACATGTAATGAAGCCAAAGCAAGCATTGTGACTCTTTCGTTAAGGTCGTTTATTGCATGACTCACCGGAAATCATAGGCAGATGACCAGTGCTGTGGGTCGTCGGGCATCAGAGTGAAATTGACGCTAATGGAACCTTCTGTAGGGACGGTTACTTCTTCTGTGATACTTTCGTAACTGTGAATGTTGTAAAAGCAAGTAAAAAAAAAGAATTCAGCCGTCGCGAGATACCTAGCAAATGTGAAACATAGAAATTATATTGTTTAGGAATCATATATACCACTATTGTTCATCGATCATCAGGCTAACATTTCATCAGGACCTAAATACTAATGGGGACCGAATTGGTGTGATTCATGAAAAAATAGAGCCTTCTTAATCCAGAGCCAGCCAAAAGTCCAGAGCTTCAATCTGGCGGCTCGAATTGCTCGATATCAAATGTGTATCAGTCAGAGTGTAATATATGTATAGCGGTGGTGTGTTTTTTCCGTGTGTTGTTGGAGTAAGAATACAATTCACCACTTCCTTTCGTGCCGTGGGTGTCGTACATGGCACCTAAGGGATATAATATGCAGAAAACACAAGAGAAGAAAACTCGAAATTAAAGTCTGTACGTCTGACTACCGTGCTATAGTAGGTTAAATTCCTTCCCACAATGGAGGAGGCTCGAACCAAACATTGGGCCACCTATATGACCTGAAATGAAAATAAGAATTATATGTTTGTCTTTTTAAAAAAATTCGTTCTACTCTGGACTGTGACCTTGCAGACAATATTGTCTTCTGGATCAAATTATGTTAATTATAAATCACACAACCTACTCACCCCTCCTTACTAGCCGTTATGTTGTAAGTGCCGGGTACCAATAAACGCCAATAGTCGCCGTCTTTGGCTGTGGTGACTGTGTGATGGATACCGTGCACTTTGATTGTGGCGTTGGCGAGATGATGACCAATGTGACTGTTCACGAAACCGTGTACGCCCTTGTGGACCTGTAAGTGATAAAGTGTTAAGAAACTCTACTGAAAAGTATTAGGTTCAACGTTCAGGCTAAACACTCGAGTTGTCGTCGGGGTTTTTTGAAGTGAAACTTCTTTAGAATCGTTGTGATTTCAACCTCGATGAAACGAAAAAGCGAGTCCACAGAGACAAAAATACGTAAATGTATAGGATATATGGTCTGGACGAAAGTCGTCCGACCGCCTAGAAACAGCCCCGTGGGATACCATAACTTTTTTCACACCCGGACAATCACCAAACCCTGGGGATTTACATATGGTGCTTCGTTTACGATTATCATATCATTCAGCATGTTTCACATCAAAATGCGGTGCCGCCTGCATCTAACGAAGCGCAACAATTTCACCAGGTCATCGGTCCACCTAGTGGGTCGCCCTACACTGCGTCATCCGATACGTGATCGCGGAATGGCTGACCAGTTGAGTCGGATTTTAAGACACCCATAAGCAAGTTTATTCGCCAAGTCCACATAGAACCTAGAATTTTTTTTTTGTGATTTTTATAATATAATATACCTCTTCAATATACTGCAGTAACGCTTCTTTGTTATCATCCCAGTATGTAGGCAGGTCTGATGCCGGAGGGAACTTGAAGCAACCAAGTTCTAAAGTGAGCTCCATATCGTTGGTATTCACATAGTTCCAGTCTTGCATGCCACCGGCTAGCACGTACCTGTGAAAAAGTGTATTTTTTTTTTCTAATGGTCCAGGGGTCTTACCGTATAAGTGCCGAGTGCCAGAACGAACTGTAAAACTACTTGTGAAATCTGTGTTATTCATTCAATTGTGCTATCGTATAAGTAAAATTTCCGAGTGGTGTCGGAGTAAGTATACAATCCCCTCTCCTTTGCATGGGAGTCGTAAAAGACGATTAAAGGATATAATATGCATATAATATCCATGCAAGAAAAGGACAATTCGAAACAGAACCCCTTTACCGACATGTCTGATCAGCGTAGTCTAGTAGGCCAATTTCTTTCTCATAGTGGAGGAGGCCCGAGCCCAACAGGGGGATGTGTATGGGCTGAGATGATGATGAGATATTAAGTAAAATTTTAATACTAAGATAACATCTCAGTAATATTAATAATAGCCCAGCCGCAACGTGGGTAACTTTACGAACCATTTTATGGCACTTTTGAACTTAAAAACTATTTAACGTGAACATATGAAATTAGGTTTATAACAAACAACAGTGTTGCCGGAGCGTCGGCCTTTAGTGGTGGCGGGCCAATTCCCAGTCCGACCACCTACGGCGTTAGTTGTAGCGGCGTCAGAAGCAGGTACTCAATGTACGAGTACTGAATGTTGAGGTTCAATAGGTCATAAGTTATTTGCTTTAAGTAAGTAATTCGACTAATGGAAATTTAAAAAGTCATATTTATAAATAACAAACATTTTAGTAGTAGTAGAAAAACAAGATGTTGAGTTTCAAATTTACCTAAGAATATTATACTTGCTTCTAATAAATACATTTTAGAATTGTCTACAGAACTTGGCAATCATTTATACCCCAAGTATTGTCGGTGAAGTCGACAATCACGTCGTAATTATCATTATATTGATTTTAGCTGCCATTTTTACGTTTATGTTTCTAGTAGGATAATATATACAAATATTTATTTCATTAATACTACAGATCAAAGAAATTTTGTAGGTAGGCTGCGGATCTCATTTGCTTACACGGGAAGCCTAGCGAAAATATTCATGCGAGTTAGGATGAGTTGGCATAGAAAATAATATCACCCCAGTATGAACAAGGAATAATATGCAATTATTCCTTGTTCATACTAAAGCTTCATTCTCAAATTTAGCATTCATACATGTAGTGCCCAAATCACCCAGAAAATAAAACAAAATTTACCATTTAGCACCATTCGTAATTCCACCAGGAAATTTTTCGCTGGGAAGTTGTCTGCATGGCTGTCCCAAGTGCATTTTATGATGGGCCTGGAATTTATATAGTAATATAATGATAATAATAATAGCTTTTGAAAATTAAAACTACAGACAAGAAATCATTCATCATCATCATCTCTGCCCATACGCGTTCCCCTGTTGAGCTCGAGCCTTCTCCACTATGGGAGGGAAATTGACCTACTATACCACGTTGGTCAGACGTGTTGCCATAGGGTTTTGTTTCGAGTTTTCCTTCTCGTACATAGTTTTGCTGTCTGTAAATACACCGCTGTTTTTCAGTCATTACATTATATAAAATTATTTAATATAAAACGATTAGACCACCACATGACGCTTTCATGTGCCCGCCAAATCTCAAACAATATTTCACCATTACTTACATCAGAGTACAAGTGTGCGAGATGTATGAATACAGGGTTGTCAGGTGTGAGAAACTCGTGTCCACTCCTCATGTTAGGGTTGCTATCGTAAGGGTAATTGGCGACTAGGGCGCCTCCGTGGAGATTGGCAGAGAGGACAAACGGCTCCGACAAAGACCAATTCATCACAGCTTTCGTTTCTGGCTCCGGCGTCTTATTGTCCTAGAAAAGAGAAATTATGAGTTGTGAAATAAAAATTTATGGACGTGAAATTTTCTTATGCCTGACATTTTCTTTACCAGTAAAGTTTCGTTTAATTATCTTTTCCTTGTCGTGGGTATCTTATGGGTGCCGTAAAATACTACTAAGCGGTAATGTATGCATATAACACCTGTGCAAAGAAAGGAAAACTTGAAATGAAACCGCATACCAACAATAGAAGAGTCTTGAGCCCAGCAGTGGGACGTGTATGAGGTGAAATTATGTCGCTGAACTTTTTCTATACCGATAAAAAACAGCTGTATTTAATGATATCTGATGTTTACGCGAGCACTACACATTGTAAATAAAACTACTTTTACGGATTATATCGCGTTTGTATTTGATTTATGATTGCCCGACGTTTCGAACACTTTGCAGCATTCATGGTCACGGGCGGACTAAGGTGTCTCACGTCCAACAAGTAATCGTTATTACAGACATTTATAATTATCTACCCGATACAGAAAATTAATTATAAATTTATAAAATTTTGACCCACATTTTAGTACAAATTTATTGCCAGTGTAATCAATGCCAATGCCAATAAATCAAATACAAACGCGATATAATCCGTAAAAGTAGTTTTATTTACAAGCTGTATTTAATCTGATATCAGTGTTGCCAGAATACCTTCACTGTTGTCGTTGGTTTATGAAGAAAATCTGCAAAGAATATGAAGCAATCATATGGGTAGTAGTAATACAGTTTATTACATAGCTTGACAACTTATGACACATAAAACTACACTATAGTATATTATACAGACTTTAATGGCAATGAATTTTTCGTGTGGTGACGGAGTAAGCATACAATTCACCACTCCCTATCTTGCCCGTGGATGCCGTAAAAGACAATTATGGCATATAATATGCACATAACATCTGTACAAGAGAGGGAAAACTTGAAATGAAACCCTATACAAACATGTCTGACCAGCATGCTATAGTAGATCAAAATCCCTCCCATTGTGGAGGAGGCCCGAGCCCAACAGGGGGACGTATGTGGGCTGCGTTGATGATGTCCCCGATTTGATTGTGGATCGTCCGCCTGAGTCTTCCCCTTCCAACACTTCCGTTCACATTCTCCCTATAAGTTCTCCTTGTCAATCTTCTTTAATCCATTCTCTCTGCATGACCAAACCAATTTAACATACTTTTTTCAATCTTTGTCACTATATCTATTTTCATACCATAACGTTCCCTAATCACTCTGTTCTTAATTCTATCACTCAATTTCACATCAGTCATGCTCTTTAGCGCTCTTATTGCCACAGCAATAATTCTACTTTCATGCTTCTTCTGCCATACCCAGCTTTCACTAACATTAGGGCTGGTACAAGCACGCCTCTACGCACAGCCAGGCGAACCTGCTTAGACACTCTGGTTGCCCACAAAGGTGCGCAAAGCACCATTCACCGTATTTCTCTTACACACTCTTCTTTCAATAATATAATAATTTACATATATTTTCTATGTATGAATCTTATTTTCATATAAAAAAAAAGTAAACCTAAAAAGTAAAGAGTACAAATTATAACTATACGAAATAACTGAAGCTCCTTCTTTCCCCTCATCAATGACGAGGAGATAGTTCTATAAAATGAACTTACCTCCGTTTCACCAAACTGATCTGGGAAGTTTCGGTTTAGATCGACATCATGAGCATTGGGCCTCCCTTTCACACTACTGTAATCGCCTGCAAAATAAGAAAAGTTTTTATTTAAAGAATAAAATGCACCGAATATTACATATTAAAATCTTAAAGAAATGACTTTAAAAGTAATTTTTTTTTGACAACACCCTGCTCTTAGGAAATAATCCCTGTATTACAGAAAAATTTATGAAGATGCAATTTGCAAACAACGGACACAAATTATCACTGAGACAGAATCAGAACAACAATTTGTAGATCGTACAAAGTATTGTCCTGAATAAGAATCGAACGCACGACATTTGACCAGGTCGTTAACCACTGCGCCATGTGTGCAGTCATATCGACATTTGATTATCCAATTACTCTTCATTTAAGCCACGCAATAGGTAAAACAAAATACTAGAATTAGGCAGAAAGTATTAAATTTTAATTGTTAGCGCACTTACCAACTACTGCTTTTTCATAGCCATCAGGGTTCATACTCGGCATCAGATGTATCCTGGTAGTGTTCAACATATTCTGTATGCGTTCATCTCCACTGTAGTACTGGCTACACAGGTATTTGGCCAGTTGCAAGAGGAGTTCTCGACCCACTACCTCATTGCCATGCATATTAGCCACATACTTGAACTCTGGTTTGCCTGTTTTATTTAAAATTAAAAATCAGCTATAGTAAGAGAAGGAAAACTGGAAGTCAAATCAAATCATTTATCCCGTATAAGCTTCTTAAGAGCTTACATATTATCAAATTGACATGTCGTTTCAAATGAATCTAATAATCTACTACCGGATCGGGATAGACACAAGCTGAGAAGATCCGGCAAGAAATTCAGCGGACTGTCATTTTATAAATTATTTATTTTAAATGAAATTGTATGTTTACAACATATAGTGTTAGCTCCAGCGTAATGCCTTTCGAAACAGTTCTTTTTTTTTTCAAAAACTAATACACATAATAATAATAATAAAACCCTCTGAGCCAGTCGTTATCTCACCATGAGACTAACGCAAACCTCGGAGGAACATTATATGGCTCTCTAAGTTCTTTTGATATAAAAGAAAAATGTATCACAGGATTTATAGAAAAGCCAATAAACCGCAGGGCAGCTTGTGGCGTGCTGAATGTGAGTGGCGACACTGCGGTACTGAGTGCCCCAGAGAGTCGGTCAGGGCCTCGTATTCAGCTCGCCTTTATTGGTTGGCTGGAGTGGAGACCGAAGAGTGCCTGCAGGATTCTCAACTCTGGCTTACCTTAAACGGCTGGTCAGAGAGGGGTCGCCAGAGCTATATGCTCGGGGGTGGAAGTGTCATTTTCAAGGGCATAACTACGGGGAAACCACTGCGATGGTGAAACCGGCGCCGCACCGCTCGACACCCCAAGCCACTTGCACCAATGTTGCCCCCCTGTTGCCCTTATGGCCTGCGTGTCTGTGGCGACCGTTTGGGGAACCCATTCAGTGAGTTGGCGAGTCACCGTCTGCCAAAGTTCAAGACGATAAAGGTATTGAAGGCAGACGACAGTTTTAAATCAATAGTTTACCATTAATCCAGTCCATCTAACCTTCAACCCCATAATCATGTATTAGATAACATCAACACACAATAGTTTTACACCTACCGTTGGCAGTCCACGTGTGTTATGTGCAGACATGGAGTGTCATCGGTAGATGTCCCATCCCATTTTTACATTAAATTTCTCCAAAGGCCTCTGCGTGTTGGATCCATATCCCCATGTAAGCCTTTCAAAGGACCGGGTATCTTCCCTTGGAAGATAGCCGTGAAATTGAGAGATACAATATAATAATATATATATATATATATATATATATATATATGTCTGAGCAGATCCAGCACTCGATCACGAGTTAACTTCTAGTGAGTAAAACCTTACATCAGCCAATCTGGCCAGTGTATTACAGTAGGTTATTTCTCTTCACCTGGAAGGTACACGCGGAGGACGTGAAGAAGGACGCGAAGAATGAAATTGTTCTGGACACACTATACATGGTAGAACCACGCTATCGACAGCCTTCTATCTACAGCCGCGGGCCGGTCTGTCCAGAATAATATTACACTCTCGTAGAAAATCGATGTCTGAGTAGCAGCAATTTCTTACTGTACTTCGTTCGGTGAGCGAGAGAGTCGGCAGCTCTATTTTTTGAGGGTTTTGGTGACGCCTTTAGAATCATCGTACTTCATTGCACGTATTTACAATCCCTTCAATTTCTTTACGGTAGGCAGCAGCCTAGCAAAGATCTACGAACGGAAGTATCATTTACCATCAGATTTGCTGTTTTGCCATCAACAGCAATACTAACACCAATTAGTGAAAATAGAAGAACTCTTTTACTTTTTACCCAACTGTATACATGTATCTGTTTCTGTTCTTTTCCCGTCCGGCTTTCTAAGGCGACGGAGTAAGAATACAATTAATCGCTACTTTTTTTGCCACAGATTTCATGAACTATGGATAAAGGTATGTAGATAGGCCAATGAATACATGGGACCAATCCCGGTAGTCCACTCAAATAGCGGTGCCGGGTAATACGAAAATAAAAGTATGTAATCTGATAACATTAAAGCAAATGAGAGACTCGAAAGGAAACCCGTTGACCAGTCTGGCCAATGCGAGATAGCAGGCTTATTTGCCCTCTCACTATGTAGAAGGCACCTGTCCAAAATAACGACGTATATGGACTGATGATGACAGATGAACTCACCAGGTAAATGCTTGCCAGGATCTTTAGTCACCTCCAATACATACAAATCTCTCCCTTCCACCGACTTGCCGATGCTAGTTAATCTTGTAATATCTGGGTACTGCTGATGAAGGTCTTTGAGGAAGCTTTCCATCTTCAGAAAATCATGGTGAACGAAGTCGGCTGCGGAAATATCGTCTCTGTCGTGACGCGCGCGCCTTATATGCTCTGGAGATTTGCCCGTTGCATATTTAAAATTTGCAACGCCATTATGGGCGCTATGTTGTTTTTTGTATTAAGTGCAATGTTTATATATTTTTGTTATATTGTTACATGATTGAAGAAAAATTATAATGTTTTAGTAGTTAACCAAAACACAAACTAAAAAAAATCTAAAAACACAGAAACATGTTTTAGTATAAAATATCATATTTCTGAATAATAACTTCGTCAGTTTAGTGATGAATTTCTATAAAAAAAGTAACACTTGACTAATCGGCTATGGTCATCAAGATTAAGGAAGAGTGGAAGATAGGGTTTTCTAAATGTGTTCTATTAAAAAGCTTTTGAGAAAAGAATTGGGCAAATCAACAGTGCATTAAAGTTATGAAAGTATCGAAAAACCCACAACCAAGAAAAATAAATAAACCAATAACCACAAACACAAAAAATATGTAGCAAGATTCATTTAGAAACTAATATACAGTCCTGACAAAAAGTATATAGGTGCCTAAATTGAAGTGTTACTTCGGGAATATTAGATAATATTAACGAATGAGCGGGATCTTCTGGTTCATGCATTTTTAGAATAAATATTATTACATATATTTTTTTGTAACATAAAAGTAGCTACAATAGAAACACACCAAAAACGTTGGTCTATATTTAAACAGGCGTTTAGTTAAGTATGCCATAAGATGCAATTTGAGGCTTCTAATGTACAAACTTGACTACGTGATGAGGCCAAACCGCAGCCAAACGTGGCGATTATGACATTATCCCCATTTTGAGGAGGATTGTTGCTTGTTTGGATGGATTGTATGAACTTCGTTGAAATGGGGAAATAGGGCTCTTTTTGAAATAGAAATTTGTGCAAAATAATGTAGGTATATCTGTTTTTGTGTGGTAACAGAGTAAGAATACAATTCACCACTATCTATATTGCCCGTAGATGTCGTAAAAAAAAATTATTAAGGGATATGATATGCATATTATATCTATGCAAGAGAAAGAAGAAAACTCGAAATAAAATCCTAACAAAATAAAAGAAAATTCGTTTCACAAAATGAATCCAACTACGTGGAAGGTGTTAATTGAAAAGCAACACATACTGTATACCTTCTGTGTTTATTTCGTTCGTTCAATAACGCCAAGGTTGATCTATGTACACACAATAAACTTAAATAATTTATTATATAAATATATGGCTCACAGCATATAAATAATCCAAAAGAGACATAAATTATTGCCAAAATTTTAATTAAATATCACAGCTCCTAATAAGTTAAAAGTAGAGATGCCACGCATAGTAATTTGGTCGAATAACGAATATTCGGCTAGACTCTCGGTTGACGCGTAGAATATTCGGCAACCGAATATTCAGCTACACTTAGTAACTTTTGTGGGTGAAAGGTTTAAACCGGCATCAACTAAGGGCGCGCGATGACGACACCGTCATGGGCTCTTGTTTCATTTGTGAGAGGCAGGATAATTTCATGAATTCTTTTGAGGAAGTTGCTACAGAAAATGGAAACCCAGATGGTGTGAAACACCACAGTGCAGTTGCAAATGAAATTGATTTTTTACATGAAAACATTTGTTGGTAAAATAATTCTTTGTGAGTTATGTTTATTTACATGATTTGCTTCGATATTTGGCCGAACAGTTCGCAATATACGGCCGAACTCTGAAAAATGAAATAAATTGCCGAATAGCTGAATACCGAAAAGTTGCCGAATATTCGCGGCATATCTGTTTAAAAATTTACATAATTTTTTTAATAAATAAATTACAATGGAGATCATGTCCAATTTTTTTAAGGATTAAATTGGCACTTTAATACTTTCTAGCAGACTTTTGCGTATCTAAATTCAGCTAATCTCTAATCGGACACAATAATAAAATGTCTATAAAAATAATATTGTCTAAAATCATCACATTTTTTTTTCTAATAATACCAATACCATTAAAATGCTTTTAAAAATTTCAACGCCAATACAAATGCCAAATCTTCAGTCAATAATCCTCAATAACGATAGTTTCAAAAGTGTAATATTAAAAAAAGAGATATTGTTAATTTGTATGTACATTATTATGATTATTACTTATCATTTAAGTAGTTGAGTATATGTGAACTTAAATAAGTGATTAATTAGTATGAAAAGATTATAAATGACCAAAGTCGATAAAACTTAATGTAATAAAATTGAGCTAACATTGTAAGTCCATCTAGCCCCTTGCCTAAATGAGTACGGCAAAGACTACAGCTTTTCACTTGCCACCACTACCTTTTTACCAACACATTTGTTACTAAACTTTCCTAAAACCTTTCCAAATTCCTCTTTATATCACCTGAACTTCACACAAAAAGCCCACAACGCAATCTGCCTCTCATTATTCTTCTATAATCTCAAGACATCTCGTATTTTTTTCCAAACTCCTCTCACAACCTAATCATTTTTAGTCTTATTCACAGACATGTTCACAGACGCATAGCTCCTAGTCAAATTAAAAAAACTTAGTCGTACTAAGATATGGATCGTACATAAACTTATTTTCTTACCAATTATAAAATTTAAATCTAGATTATACTGCTTATTTTTATATGACCTTATTGCTATCATGAGCATATAAAGCTTATATTAAGTAGAATGTTAGTATTTAAATATAAAATATAATAAAACACACCAGATAAAAAACAATTTGAGACCGCAGTCATCAATATCGAAATATCGATAGTAAATTAAACAACAACGGCATTTTTAACGGCAAGATACTTTTAAAATTAGTATGCATTACTACTTTGCTATATTACTTTACTTTACTATATTTCATATTCTTTTTCTCTGTAATACAGATTTACTGTGTAATAGACATTAAAATTAGCTCTGATGACTGTTGTTATGGGTTGTAACGGCTTATTTACATATATGCCTTTCATTTTATGCCTGTCCCTCTATAAATAACACCAGGATACATTTTATAAAGTTAGGTCTCTACTATGTCTTGTTCAATTAATTGATCATCGGTTCCAATTGACATTATCGTAACTAAGTTATTGGATAACAACAATACTGCCAATTGCAACATTTATAAAAATAAGTATCATGAAAAATAAATATGAAGAACTATTTAAAATTGTGAGAAGGACACCTGACGGACACACCCTTATTAATGTCAACCTTTTTAAATCAGCAAATTAAATTTAAAAGTAAATAAAATCACAAAAAGAATCTACCATTTTGTTTAAAAGACACCGGCGAAATTATCGGATAATTCGGGCTTCAACTCATTTTCGATTTTAAGTATTATTATAATATTTTGATATACCTAACAAAAGATATATTGTACGTGTAATGCGATTTACAAGCATTTACATTACAAAATGTATTAAAAATTCAGTTTGAGATGAATTATTCCCTATTGTTAGAGTCCCGCTTTATGATTCCTTACCAATGGGGTCATATGATGTAATATTATAGAAAACGAGAGCTTTAATGACATTTTTATAGTTCAAAGAAAAATAGAGCATGGAGATTTCTTATAGTGCGATGTTATTAGTAGGAATCTGTACAAGATTTGTATAAGATGAAAGGCTAGTCTCGAAATTGATAACGATCGTTAAATAACGACAAACATCGTACAGATCGATATTCAAAATTTGTCTACACTTTTACATCCATTAGTAATTGATACTTTTTTGACAATTTTGCCAACTATACTCGTGTTAGTAAATTAATTTAAAGGCACATCAAATTTTCATAGTTCGTTATCAATGTCGAGACTGTTAATTTTGCCATTAAGTATTTAAATGTTAGTTATCAACGAGTGCTATAAACAGTAAGTTGAACATAATTACTGAACAGTGTGCCAGTGCTACGGCTGAGTTATCTTGATACGTTTGCCACTTACCAGCGCTTAGATGACGTGACTGACGGTGTAAAGTGAAATTTAATATCACTGGCGATGTTTGGTTCTCACCAACCGTTACTTCAGTGGGTGGTGAGATTGAGTACCTAAAATAATAATATATTGTATTATCTATACAAATAAATATTAAAAATTGAAGCCTCTATTAACATTCTCAACATAATAGGTTTCTTCATGCTCACATGGCTATTTGCACGATGTCTATAAACCAGTTTAATTTTTTCCGTCCGTTTGTTCCGGGTAATCTTAAAAACATTGGACCGATTTTGTTAATATATTACTACCAGGTAGCTCTCTCTAGCTACTAAGGCTATTTTTCTTCTCACAAAAAATCTATAAGATTTTACCCAGTCTTGGACTAGAACCCGAAGCCTAAGATATAAGCCAGATATTGCTGCGGGGACAAAGCGGCTGGAACCGAAACGAGGGCGGGTTGCTAGTATCTAATATGTATAATAAGAAATAACCTTTTTCTTACTGGAACTTCATATAACAGTAATAACTTTAAACCACTCCAAAAATCATCACCTCAACCCACATAAGTCCTACTGTTGAGCTCAGGGCTTCTCCATTCCAATGAGAAGGAAATTAAACTACTATACCACGCTAGTCAGACTGAGATGATGATGATGAGATAATAATGAGTAAATAAACTTTTTTTTTGGGACTAATCCCACCACACATTCCCACCACTGTAACTCCTGTAAGCCAGGATCCACAATGGTCTCCGTATAAGACACCGAGGTTTGACCCTCAGGAAATCCCGGGAAACGCTTTTAAGTGTCGTGGGACCCGCAACAAATTTAATTAGAAAAGAAAAAGAGGAAGAGTTGGAAAGATTCCACTTACCTCCTATGCAAAGCGGGAGACATGAAGCAAAGTTGGCTAGTAAGCCAGTAAATAAGAATTTGTATAACTACGTGAAACGAAGCGGTACAGCACTACGGAATAAATAAACTATAAAATTTAATGTATGTAAGCACTTTACCCAGGTGCAACAATGGTAAAGTTGTACTGTCCGGGCAGCAACAGCCGCCAGAAATAACCACGTTCAGCACTGCGAACTGGATGATCGATACCTTCAACTTTGATTTGAGCATTCTGTAACAATATCCAGAATTATATTTCAACCTGTTCTTGAGTTTAAAATAGGGATGTTATGGATATGAAGTTTCAGATCTGGATACGGTTACAGATATAAGGATCACATTATATCGTTTACAGAAACGAATATGTAATTATTTTGGATTATCCGACAGTTTCGGGTACGAATATTGATCTTTTAGGCAATTGTAATGCTTAGGCTTATGTTTAGGCTGTTAGGTTGGCTGGTAGATATGAAACCTGTCATAGCCTGTCTCATACAAACACCGAACCTATCCGAAAACATTCAAAACTTTAATAACGGTTTCGTTTATACTATCATTTCGGATATCCGATAATTACGACTACGGTTACGGTGCTTCATAATCTCCCTAGTTTAAAGCGGCTTGTTTCCTTGCAACGAATTAAATATTACGTTAAGGGAACGGGCAGTCTAAACCTTCTTGGTTGACAGTGACCTATGAGCGCCTCTGGTACTAAAACGTTCATGAGTTCAATTATCATTTACCTCAGGTGGGCTTCTTGATCTTTTACCATCAAAAGCAAAGTATTTCAGTTAAAAGCTTATGTAAATGTATTTAAATTTGTCAAAGGATTTACTAAGCTATTCAAACTGATTATAAATTACAAGCATTTTTAAAAGCTCTAATTTAACCTGGACTTTTTCTTTAAATATTTTGCATATTGCGCATTTGAGCCGAACCGTACTGAGGATACCTCTATCAGAGAGGAAATAAGTGTTGAATCCGTATTCGAAGTTCTGCGGTAAATTGCAAGTTGCATTGCTGGAGGCAGCTATCACATAGAAGTAGGAAGGTTTCCTTGTATACTAATCCAGATTGAACCTATCCTATATTCTGTACTTTGCTTTTTATATACTTTTATACATACCTCAATCGGTATCCCATCTTCATCTTGCACGATACCCTGTACACCTAAATTAGTCTGCTCCATGAATGCCAAAAGCGAATCCTTATTCTCATGCCAATATTTGGGCAAGTCTTTAGCCGGCGGATATTTGCAGCAGGACAATTCGAAGGTTACTTCAAAGCAGTTCGAATGGACGTAATTGAAATCTTGCATGCCTCCTGAGAAGAATACATGGGAAATTTTATAGAATGATATATAAACATTGACAACCTTTGAAGGAGTTGACCGCAAGGTTAAAAATCTATGCACAATTCAAGGAGACTGACCGCAGACTTGTCCATCACCTCGGAGAATCGGGAATTATTCGGAGTCGATATATACCACTCATATGCGCAACTCCTCTCCCATCGTTCTTATTGTAAAATATAGTGGCAATACTTTTATGACCACCCGCCTGCCTTCCCAAGAATACCATCATCCTTGGGAACGTAATTGTTGATCAGACAATATCAGATGGAGCCTACCTATGTCGATGCAAAGCTCTTACAAGTATTTTATGACACCCACGGACAATATAATGGTTGGTAGTATTCGTAGCTGCTACCACACAGCACATTAACCTAACAAATATTGATGAAATTCATAGCAGCCTATATATGTCCCACTGTTGAGCTCGGGCTTCTTCCACAATAATAGGGCATTTGGCCAACTATACCATGCTGGTCAGACATGTTGGTATATGGTTTCATTTCGAGTTTTCCTTCTCTTGCACACATGTTATGTGCATATTATAACCCTTAGTCATCTTTTACGACATCCACGGGCAAGATAGTGGTAAATTGTATTCTTAATCCGTCACCACACGGAAATGATGTAGTTATTACCTTTATAACGTGATAATAAAGTTACTTGGTCAAATATGTTTAAGTTTACACAACTGCATACACACATATATATATATATATATATATATATTTTATTATGGCAAATGAATTTACGAATTCTCTTACGTTCTAGATCATAAATCAGCGGCGTATCTACTAAAAATTAACAGTGATCTCACATTTGTGGGGCTTTTTAGGTCACCTTTAAAGCATAGGAAATTTTACAACTCAAATTACCTCATAAAATTTTTTTGACTCTCAAGACATCCATACTAATATTATAAATGCGAAAGTAAGGATGTTTGTTTGTAACGCTTTCACGCTTAAACCACCGAACCGATTTCAAAAATTCTTTCACCAATGGAAAGCTATAATATCAGGGAGTAACATAGGCTATATTTTATCCCGGTATTCCCACAGGAACGGGCACTACGCCGCGGGTAAAGCGTCTGAAACCGAAGCGAAGCGAGGGCGGGTTGCTAGTAGGCTATATATAAGCGACGGTCCAGCTCAAAATCAGTATGCTTACTCTTGAATCTCGATTCCAACCCTAAATCCAATCGCAGCGCGAATTTGAGCAATATGGTAGTCTTGAAAGCGACACTAGCGCACGATTGGAATCAAATTCAGTGGAATTTTTTTAAACTAAGTGAATTCGACTCTAGTCAATTAAGTCAAATAATTGCTACTCCCGACGTGATTTTGACGTATACATTCGAGTTTAAAATCGTGAATGTTCCACGATTTCAAGAAAGCGTCTTTGTGGTGATCGAGTTCGGTAACCTAAGTTAATAATTTAAAGTAAGAAAATAAGGCACATTTGGTGAAAATAACAACGGCAAACGCGAAGAATTCATTCTCGATTTTGTTTAAGAGTGCCACATATAAGTTTGGTGAGATTAGAATTGAATCGGATTCGAAATTAGAATTGATTTCAAGAGTAAGCCCACAGATCCGCTATTAAGATTAGGTAAGTAACTTATATGTTCAACGTTATCACTATATGAAGGTTATCACTAAAACCTAAAGATGCCCGTCAAAACTCAAGAGATTTGCGATGCAATACATTGATCTCTCTGTTAGCCACAAACATAAAATGATAATTCATTTGGAAAATAACAAGCGTAAATAAGTTCATAACAGATTTATCTAAATAATTATTCCTGATTTATTGAGTATAACGACACGATTGTGATATTATTTAAAGGTCATTTCATAACACAATGTACTAGTTATCGAAAAATGTGAAGCAGGACTTTTAATTGTATTAAGTGGCAACACTTATCTGACGATTTTGGCTTTTTAGCATAATAGTCATTTCGGATTTTAATAGTAGTCGCAATATAAATTGAATGAAGGTGAAATGCGATCAAGTTAAAGTGGGCCGTGGCTATTTTTCATTCCGTATGGTGACTGAGTATAAGCTCATCATCATCGTGACTCATATACGTCCCACTGCTGGGCTCGAGCCTCCTCTACAAGAGAAGGGAAATTGACCTTACTATACCATACTGGTCAGACAGGCTGGTATAGCGTTTTGTTTCCAGTCTACCTTGCATAGATGTTATATGCGTATTATATTATAGAGAGGTGAATTGTATTTTCAGCACTTCGATATAGCGATGGTCGATTTGGCACCGCTGAAGGGACTGCAGCACCGCCCAAGTTTCGACTGAATCAAAGGCTTTCTCATAGTCCACAAACGCTAAGCACAGGGGCCGATTATACTCCTCGGTCTTTTGTATAATCTGCCGAAGCGTGAGGATATGGTCTATGGTGCTATAGCCTTTTCGGAAGCCGGCTTGTTCGGGCGGCTGAAAGTCATCGAGCTTGCGCGTGAGTCGATTGGTAATGACCCTCGAAAACAACTTATAAACATGGCTCAGGAGTGAGATGGGTCTGTAGTTCTTTAAAAGAGCTTTGTCACCCTTCTTGAAGAACAGCACCACCACACTCCTGGTCCACGACTCTGGAACGTCGCCCCCGAGGATAACGGAATTAAATAGCTTCTGAAGGGCTATTAATACCGGTTTGCCGCCCGCCTTCAAAAGCTCTGCCGTAATTCTGTCATCTCCCGGTGCCTTACCGTTACGTAGTTGTTTGAGAGCCATTCTGATCTCGTACAAGCTGATGTCCGGGATTTCTTCGGTATAGTGCCGAGTTAGCTTGGATCTGGGATCTTGGACCAAGTCGACAACAGGATTTCGGGATGATTTGTATAACTGTCCATAGAACCTTTCGACCTCTCCCAAGATCTCACTTTGGGATGAAATGACAGTGCCGTCATCGGTCTTCAGCTTAGTCATTTGGCTTTTCCCAATAGACAGATCTTGTGCGAACACTTTCGAGCCACGATTCCGCCCTATCGCTTCTTTAATACGGAACGTATTAAATCGGCGAATATCGCGACGCACAGACCTGGAGATCTGTCTATTTAGCTGCCTATGTTTGGACCAATCGGCTGCAGACTGCACCGTCATCTCTTTTCTCCGCTCCATGAGCTCGAGAGTCTGGTCAGAAAGTTTTTTAGGTCTATTAACGCGGTGAGCCTTGAAAAATTTCGACCCAACCGTGTGGACAGTTTCCACGAACCTGATGTTCATATCGTTCGGAGATTCGCACTCGTCCAGACATTGGAAGCGATTATGTAGTTCGAGTTGAAAGTTTTCGAGGTTCTGGTATTGGACAGATGTAGGTCGGAGTGTAGACTTCATCAAGCGTGACCGCTCGACTTTTGTATGGATATTTAATATGCCTCGTACCATCCGGTGATCGCTCCCAGTTTTAATTCTGCTGATCACTGAGACATCATTGAATATCTGTCGTTTGTCTGACAAAATGAAGTCTATCTCGTTTTTTGTTGAACCATCGGGGCTAATCCAGGTCCATTTCCTTTGTGGCTGCTTCCTGAAGAAGGAATTCATCATAAAGAGGCTTTCCCTCTCCAGAAAATCAGCCAGTTTCTGGCCCCTCTGGTTTCTCTGTCCATATCCATGTTTCCCCACTCTCAACTCATCATCACTCCCTTTGCCTAGTTTCGCGTTAAAGTCTCCCATAACCACCGTGAAGTGGGTTTTGGACGCGTGTATGGCTTTCGAGATGTCCTCGTAAAATGCCTCCACCTCGTCGTAGGAGTATGTCGAGGTCGGTGCGTATACCTGTATAACCTTCAGCGAATACCTCTTGGTAATTCTGAGTATAAGGTACGCTACCCTTGTCGACACACTCTCGATCCTCTCCACGTTGTCTATGAGAGACTTACGAACGATAAACCCTATACCACCTTGGGACGGGTGATCGCCCTCCCGGTATTTGTATAGGAACGCCACAATGTCAGTCCGTATCCGGGATAAGAGTACGAAACCGATCCAGTTGCAGAAAGGCGTGAGACAGGGAGATGTCATCTCTCCGAAACTGTTCACCACTGCACTGGAAGATGTCTTCAAGCTCTTAGACTGGACTGGACTCGGCATCAACATTAACGGCGAATACATCACTCACCTTCTATTCGCAGACGATATCGTCGTTATGGCAGAATCCATGGAGGACCTTGACACTATGCTCAATGATCTCAGCAGGGTATCCCAACTAGTGGGTCTACGAATGAACATGGACAAGACGAAAGTCATGTCAAATACCCATGTCATTCCTGTACCGGTCCTAGTTGGCAATGCGATTCTCGAAGTTGTCAATCACTATGTTTACCTAGGACAAACAGTCCAGTTAGGTAGATCCAATTTCGAGAAAGAGATCAGCCGACGAATCCAACTCGGTTGGGCAGCGTTCGGGAAACTTAAGAGGATCTTCTCGTCCAACATACCTCAGTGTCTGAAAACACAGGTCTACGACCAGTGTGTGTTACCAGTGATGACTTACGGCACGGAAACGTGGTCCCTAAATGTAGGCCTCATATCAAGGCTCAAAGTCGCTCAGCGTGCTATGGAACGGGCTATGCTCGGCATTTCTCTGCGAGATAGAATCCGGAATACAGAAATCCGCAGAAGAACGGGTGTAACCGACATAGCACGAAGAATTAGCACGCTGAAGTGGCAATGGGCAGGCCACATCGCTCGACGAACCGACAACCGCTGGGGAAGAAAGGTTCTCGAGTGGCGACCACGCATCGGACGACGCAGTGTAGGACGCCCCCCCACTAGGTGGACCGACGACCTAGTGAAAGTTGCTGGGCGTCGTTGGATGCAGGCGGCACAGGACCGCACATTGTGGCGCAATACGAGGGAGGCCTACGTCCAGCAGTGGACGGCAATGGGCTGAAATGATGATGATGATGATGAATTGTATTTTTATTTCGTCACCACAAGAATAACTCACCCTTTTTTACCTGTGGGTGTCTTAAAATATCATTAAGGGGTTTCAACCCAATATTACAAGATACAGGTAACATATATTCAAGAGAAGGAAAATTCGAAATAAAACTACACCAACCCATCTGACCAGCATGGTATAGGTTAATATCCCTACTGTTACGGAGAAGGCCCGAGACCAGCTGAATCGTCGGCCACGCGTGTTCAGTGACTCGAATCCATGACTTCACTTTTGTTTATGGCATTCGATCAACGAGTCATAATTAAGAATAAAAAGGGAACTGTACAAACCTTTGACCCCATACCAATCTGCGCCGTTAGTGATTCCACCTTTAAAATTCTCAGGTGGACAGGTGTTACCCGCTGCCATTTCAGCATTTCGTGACGCATATATCTTAGCTAGATACTTAAACAGCTTATCATCTGGAGTACGAGATTCTTCGCAACAGTCTCGACCAGTACTATAAAAATCATGAAAAGATAACGATTTCTGATGAGCAAGTATTACATATTTGAAATACAACTATTTACGAATTTTATGAGGGAGGAAAGGTCAATCCTACATTGACCATGAACTTTAAAAAGTGTACAAAACGTCATGAATTTAAAAATCAAATGCAAATGCGATATAAGGCGTAAAAATAAAACAATTCAAAATTATTTACATATTTTTGTGCGAGCTCGAGCAAAAATCGAGAAAGAAAGAACAGTTCTTAAATGATAATTGAAATTTTCATCATTAAACTTTAACAGTAGAGTTACAATTTAACAGTATAAAATCCTTGAAATTAGTTATATCTCTAGAGGAGATACAAAAGTCTCTGTGGTGTGTGTCAGGATATGACGCTAACATAAACTAAACTTATAATGTCACGAATTAATGAAGACTACACACCTGGAATCATCATAAGGATAACTGGCGACGACGGCGCCACCGTGTAAATTCCCTGACAGAACGAATTGTTTGTTCATTACCCATTTCATCAAGGCAATGGTCTCGGGTTGTCGGCCTCCGTATAAGTACTCTTCATTATCAGACTTGTGGAGATCGAATTGATCCGGGAAGTCTCTATTCAAGTCGACCCCTTTGGCATTGTTCCGGCCTCGATATTCGCTTAGGGATTCACAGTTGCCCTCCTGTAAAATAAAATAATATTTATAAGCGTGCGATAAGCGATTGTTAATTACTAAAACTATTACATAAATGATGCTAAGTGCCTTGATCTATGACGTTTCTTTGTGCGACTTGTGCGAGTTTACACCGACACCGCCTAAATTTTAGGTGACACCCAAGGAAGTATAAATGACGCATAACATTGATGGATGATTAATGTGTATTTTTTGTGTTTAATAAAATTTAAAGGTAACACTTAAAGCGACATATTTGACACAAAATATTTATTATCAGTTATTTATATTACATTAGGTGTTACTTAATTATATTAAGTGGTCTTTGGTGAAGAAGGCCATTACAGACATATAGATGAGATTGTTTTAGCAAATGTTATTGTATTACTAGATTTAATAACAAAAATTTCCTTCTCTTACAGTAATGTTAATTGCTGTCAATCTTTAATCGAATTTTATGATAACAATAAAAATGGCCGGCCACCAATATATTTTTCCTCTGTCCTTACATGAACGTCTATGTGAAATTACTCAAGAAACGTTTTTACTCAAGAAACGTTTGTTTTTGTTTATTATTTAAAAATATGTATTGTTATTATATCAGTTTGCGATAATGTGATAAGATGTTCTCGATTCAAAGGGAAAACTTATGAAAAGATGGATAGAGTGAAGCAAATACGCATAGGAAGGGAAATGACACAGAGATCACATCTAATAAAATAAATCAGTCATCATCATCGCAGCCCACATACGTCCCACTGTTTGGCTCAGGCCTCCTCCACAATGGGAGGGAATTTGACCAACTATACCATGCTGGTCAGACATGTTGGTATACAGTTTCCTTTCAAGTTTTCCTTCTCTTGCACAGATGTTATGTGCATATTAAATCCCATAGTCGTTTATTGCGACATCTACGGGCAAGACAGGGAGTGGTGAATTGTATTCTTACTCCGCCACCACACGGAAAAGAGACTAGAATTGGTCGACTCATAAGTAATTTATTTCGCGTATTTAGAAAGCGCCTCTAATGATTTAGACCAAAATTTGTATGTAGAGAGACTTATGATTCTTAAATTAATCTATAGAGGTGATATGCTTTAAAGAACACGATTTAACACAAAGTAAAACATTGCTTTACAATATCATCTTGTAACTTGTGATATACTTACAATTCTTGTTTTGTATATTAACATAGGTGTTTTATACTTAGACAATCACCCAGTTATTTATAAAAAGTAGTAACGAAGAAGCAATTTTGTAATAATATGTAAATGAATTCATTTAAAGTAATGTAGCTACGAGAATATGATTAATGAAATAATATATTTAAATTTATATTTATTATATATAATACATATTACTGTCTCTATAATGAATTTAAGGCATCTAGAATATAAAATTATTGACGTCAAAATAACATTATTTATTTTCGGTTACAAAAAATACGGCATATTTAAAAAGCACATAATGATTTACCGTTGTTAGTTTTATACTGAGGTTCTATACATTTGGTGTGAAAATTCACAAGTCTACGTATAGCTAATAAGGTCAAATACGCATCAATTTACGTTAGTACCTCCAGCGCTTTCTTTTGAATCTTTTTAAATATATCGATAGCCTTAAGATGAATTTTATATGGAATGCATGTACGGAAGACTTATCTCAATTAAAAAGCTTTTCGTGCAAATAAATTAAATCTTTAATTGGTGACTCCCGGTCTATTCAAACCATTGGGCAATGATAAAACGTCAGTCCTGTTTCAAAAAAACGAGCGGTGATCATTTCCGTGGTCTGTGATCGTGCGAATGAAACGAACAAACATTTCAATCTTAGAATATTATTGCTTTTTTATTGATCAGACCTATCCTGTTGAATATTTACTTATTTTATACGTGGCATGCATGTACATAAAACTACTTTTCTTTGAAGAATATATTTGTAAGGCTTTTCTTTTCTTGCAGAAGTCGTAAGAGGCCACCATATTTCATACTAGCTGACCCGGCGAACTTCGCACCGCCTTTTTCATATTTATCAGTTTGGTTTTAGTATTATCCGTGCGGTGACGGAGTAAGAATACAATTCACCACCCGCGAGTGTCGTAAGACGACTAAGGGATATACCACTTTTTCTTATCGATTCCGAAACCTTTTTAATCTAGATCTACATGTAATTCTGCTGAAAATGTCGAACCGACGCGACGGGACGAACGTCAAATGTTTGACAGGTAAGAACAGTTTCTATGGGAAAATAAAATTATATTATTAGTATTTCGCTCGCAATTTTCCATATTTTCTCACCGTATAAACCTTCCCTGGACATCCACAAATAATTCAAGACCAAAATTAGACAAATCGGTCCAGCCGCTCTCGAGTTTTAGCGAGACTAACGAACAGCAATTCATTTTTATTTATATAGATTAGATGAAGAAATTAAAGGCTTAATTACACTACACGATATTCAGGGCCCTAACTTAGTAGGGGTGCTCTAAAACAGCTAAATTGTGAAACCTGTTTCAGTTTTAGCGAAATAACAGTTTCAGAAAACTGTTCCAAAATAACAGCCTGTTATGCTGTAACACGAGAAAAAAGGAGAAATAACCATTCCTTAGGAATAATGTTTAGAAATGGTTTCAGTGTTTGTTCCTAAAATGAAAACGATCATTCATGCTTTACATGCTTAGGACTGATTTATATGTATATATGTATATATATATATATATATATATATATATATATATATATATATATATATAAATAAAATTGGAGTGTCTGTTTGTAATGTCAAAATAATAGGCTTTTTTCATACTCACACGATTATTTGCACGACACCTATGCCTAAAATAGCGATTAAAAATTTTTGTCTGTCTGTCTGTTTGTTCCGGGTAATCTTCAAAACGGCTGGACCGATTTCAAAAATTCTTTCACCAATGGAAAGCTATAATATCAGGGCGTAAACTAGGCTATATTTTAACCCGGTATTCCCACGGGAACGGGAACTACGCGGGTAAAACGACTATAACCTATAACTGAAGCGAAGCGAGGGCGGATTGCTAGTATATATATATATATTTCGAGGGGATGTCTCGTACTGCATCACCATCGGATGAGTTAGACATCGCGATGGAATCGAAATAATACTTTGGATGGCTTTTAAACTGTATTCAACAATTAGCGTTAACAATGTTCTATTATAACCAGTAATTACGCGGATGCCGGCGGATAAACCACAAGTTAAGGAAACGTGGCGATTTCGATGCAACATGGCAACAACTACAACGGATCGTCCTTGAGTCTTATGCCCATCTGAATATTCATAGGACCGCCCTAAAACAAACTCTCATAATAACATTCCAAATGTAAACGGTCATGTCAAGTGGTCATAAATTATTGCCAATCGCTGTATCGACTCCACCAAAGTGTAGCACTTTTCGTTTCCATAATCAAGTGTTTCTTAAGTGTTACGAATGACGCTGCGACATATATATATATATATATATATACTAGCAATCCGCCCTCGCTTCGCTTCGGTTATAGGTTATAGTCGTTTTACCCGCGTAGTTCCCGTTCCCGTGGGAATACCGGGATAAAATATAGCCTAGTTTACGCCCTGATATTATAGCTTTCCATTGGTGAAAGAATTTTTGATATCGGTCCAGCCATTTTGAAGATTACCCGGAACAAACAGACAGACAGACAAAAATTTTTTAATTGCTATTTTAGGCATAGGTGTCGTGCAAATAACCGTGTGAGCATGAAAAAAGCCTATTATTTTGACATTACAAACAGACACTCCAATTTTATTTATTGGTATATATATATATATATATATATATATATATATATATATATATATATATATATATACACATATTTATACCCAGTAAACGTTGTTTTGACGTGTATTTAATCATAAAAAACGCCAACCATTCATTTTTAATACATTGTTCTTTATTAATTTAACTACGTCCTTTCCACTATGGACGGTAGAAGTAAGCAGAACCATCTCAGTGTATTAAAAAGTATCCGTTGAAAGGGAGCAAATTATTAAAGTGGCGCTATAGCATCAAGTGGGAGAATTTTAAAAAGAGCGCCACAAATTATTAGAGTAGGATACTAAATTAAAAAAGGAAAAAGAATCAGCTTTGTTACAGCGCATTTTTTAAAATTATCATAATATAAAATAGTTAATTAAATTTAGTCCATTAAATATAGCTTGATCTCTGTGACAGATGTCAATGAAATCAAACGAAGTAAGTTTGAACGAGCGACATGTTTACAATTTCATTTTGTATCGAATATATTTTCATTCTTTTCGTGCCAGTTTTATTACAACTGAATTGCAATATATTATAAATATAAAAATATTAATATTCATGCCTAAAATGTACCTCGTAAGTACTGAAATAGCTAGTAAACATTTTATACATAAATGACGCTTACACACGTACAAGGTCATACTGGACTGAAAATAAAAAAGAGATGGGACAGTCGATATACGTAAATCGATAACCGATCTTTATTAAATTATTCATAAAAGAAATAAACCCAATACAGTACCTATATAAAACTTCCAAAATATTTTTTACTTCGGTAAAATGAAACTTCGGCTTGCTTTTTTTACCTTCGGTATCGTATGTTTGTGGCAATAGATCAAATAGGCTGTCTAATAAAATAATATAACAGAACTGATATTGTAACAACTATAAAACTTGTTTATATACACAGCCACATTGTTCAGAGCAACATTATCAGCATTTACGTCAACGTCCCGAAACAGATGCTGTTAGTCATAATGCAATTTCTCAGCCAATAAAACAGATCACGCTCTCAAAACAACCGGGTGAAGATAACTTACGATAACAATAATCGAAATAAACAAACAATAAACGCTATTATCGGCTGGACACTTAAAATTCATTGAAAGTAGGTATAGTACCTAATTTCAATGAATACCTTAGAATATAATAACTCATAGTAGCTCTAACTATAGTCCATAAAATATAGGATGATCTCTGTGACAGTTGTCCCTAGTGCAGTCAAACTTACGGTAAAGTCCGTAGTTTTTTTTATCGATAAAACTCTTTATTTTTATAATTGTGATTTTCTATTATAATTAAAATACAATCAATGAAAATCTTTTTGAATTTATTTCAAATAAAAACTGTTTTTTGACTGTTATAATTATTCAAAAGGAGTACAATCAAGGTCTAGGTCACTATTATTGTCATCCCTGCTGCGTACCTGCTAGAACATTTATAATTTTTTGCCAAATGGGGACAGTCGTTAGATCAATCGATCAATTACGACTGTTTTATAAATAAATATGTCTAGTTTATTGACAATAATGTGTACATAATATTATCATTTACTCCGAGACGAAAAGTAGTTTTTTAATGTTTAATTAATTCAATTTATGTATTATATAATGTAACTGTCTGCTTTAATTGTAAAAAATGTATTGAAAGTTTTATTTAGGTACTGTATTGGGTTTATTTCTTTTATGAATAATTTAATAAAGATCGGTTATCGAGTCACGTATATCGACTGTCCCATCTCTTTTTTATTTTGCGTCCAGTATCACCTTGTACGTTCGTAAGCGTCATTTATGTATAAAATGTTTACTAGGTATTTCAGTACTTACGAAGTACATTTTAGGCATGAATAATAATATTTTTATATTTATAATATATTGCAATTCAGTTGCAATAAAACTGGCACGGAAAGAATGAAAATATATTTGATACAAAATGAAATTGTAAACATGTCGCCCGTTCAAACTTACTTCGTTGGTTTCGTTGACATCTGTCACAGACATCAAGCTATATTTTATGGACTATAGGCGCATAACATTTGAAGCATTTAAATTAGAGCCAGAAATGGCTCCCTACGCCGGACCGTTCCGTAGTGTACAAGGCCTCCGCGTACAAGGCAACTCTATTATATAGTGATGTACGTGTGAAATCGCTTGCATTTTTAGCTTCACGGTTTTGATTAGAGATGAAACGGATAGGTGTTGTGCCGGATACCGAATACCGAATATTCGGCCTACCTTGAAGCCGGATAGCCGAATAACTGGCCGAACATAGTCGAGTGACGACTTGTTACAAGAGTGAATCACTAAGCAATCGAGTGGACTCGGATCTGATCTCTTATCTGAATTCAGTCCGCATTAATTGCGATCGTGATCCTTGTATTTAGTGGTCAGCTAATGCTGTACAATACCCAAACATAACGAAGTTTACTAGAGTTTATCTTTCCGCGCCCTGCAGCAATGTATATAGCGAAAGACTTTTTTCGGAAGCTGGCCTTGTATACGAAAACAAACGAAACCGTCTGTTGCCTTTTAACGCAGAAAAATTGGTATTTATTCAACATAATTTGCCCTTAGACTGCAGTTTAAACTGCAGTTTGGGTATTATTTTTTTGTTTTGTTATTAAAAATTCACGAGTCTTTATGTTAAAGCCGGATACTGGTTTCTTATCCGGTATTCGGTCGGCTTTAAAATTTGAGCCGGATAGGCTGGTTACCGGATAGTTACCGAATATCCGTTTCATCTCTAGTTTTGATGGCTTAAGTGCCGACACTATCTTTCTATACTATACGCTATTATTCTAAGGTTCTAGTTCTATCGTTATCCTGCTAGCTTTAACATCATCAGCCTCTCGCCGTCTACTGCTGGACGTAAGCCTCTCCATAAAATGCCATTTGGCGCAGTCATTCTTTGAAAGATCCATTTTCATAATTTTCACACTCGGCAAGTAGGTTGACGATCGTAGTAGCATTATTTATTTCCAAGGAGTGGCTTGCTGCCCAATCTTCAATTGGTCTCTCCAGTGAGCCTCTGACTCTTAGCTGATATTTATGACTCCCATGAGCAAAATATAAATATGGAGAAATAATAAGGAGATTGTTTTTTTTCTTGGGGTGGGCCACGGTCAGCCCACCCACCCTCCGGCTCCGTCCAGGCGACAGAGGGGCGGCGCGCACCCCTGTAACCCACCCAATAACGCGTCGCCTTCGTCGTTAGGCCGACCACCGGTGCAGGGTTCCTTGACTTCAGTGGTGGGTCCGACGGAATACCCCGAAGGAGTACCCTCTCCCATCGACGTCCCCCCCGAGACGTCGATATAATAATGAGTGGCGACAGCTGCATTCTTATTACGTCGCTTCACTAGTAACTTTATTCTCTATTTTACTAACTATAGCAACCCGCCCTCGCTTCGCTTCGGTTATAGGTTATAGTCGTTTTACCCACGTAGTTCCCGTTCCCGTGAGAATACCGGGATAAAATATAGCCTAGTTTACGCCCTGATATTATAGCTTTCCATTGGTGAAAAATTTTGAAATCGGTCCAGCCGATTTAAAGATTACCCGGAACAAACAGACAGACAGACAAAAATTTTTTAATTGCTATTTTAGGCATAGATGTCGTGCAAATAACCGCGTGAGCATGAAAAAAGCCTATTATTTTGACATTACAAACAGACACTCCAATTTTATTTATTGGTATAGATTGTATCAATCAAAATTTCAAACCGTATCTGTATCAATAATTATAACAAAAAGCATCAAATAATCCTCCTAATTTTTAAAGTTTTTATAATATAAATATTGATTGTGTCCCTTTTCACTAGCGACAACCAAATTTTAGTCTATGCCTTAATTTAAACAGCAATGTCATATTTTGTAGGAAACAAAATCAATCATTGATGTTACATGTACATATAATTTTGGATTAGGTTTCATAATCACATGTTACATGAAACCTAATCCAAAATTAAGACGATAAGATGTCGTTGGTGAAAACAGTCAATACTGATCCAAATGTGTGTATTTTTAATATTTGTCTGTTGTCTGCATGTTTACTTCAGTAACTCCACAAAGAACGGCTTCACCAATCTTCATAAAATTTAGTGTGAACGTGATTGCGCATGCGATAAGCTAATTATATTTATTATAACAAAACATTCGTTATAATTATTAAATTTAATTTTTCTTTATAGGATATACCAGCAGATAACAGAGTTAGTTTTCTAGTCCAATCAGATTTAATTGAATTCAAGACCTGTCGAACTGTCCCTTAAGGCATTGCGTTAAGTGAGTAAAACATAGACGCCCCTATCTTCATTTTCGTAAGAGAAAACTCTTTTTCGGCTATCTGGTGCCTGACAGAGCGATAATCGTGTGCTTCTTCTATCCACCGCGAGAAAAGACCCGGAAAACGAAATAGATAACAAAAAAATGCAGCAATAACCTTGAAGTCGTCAAGTCATACTGTAACTTAAATAGTTAAATTCGATTGATTACTTCGTAATTTAAATGAGAGCAATGTTTGTAATTTATTTTTCATTACGAAATTTAAGAACGTGTGTATCAAAAATTTTAAATACGTAGTGTATGTCACAATCCATTTCTTTCGCACGAATGTCGTAAGAAGCGATTAATAATGGATCGAGTAGTACACAGCGTACATTTGATATGCACTACAGTCAGCCCACTATGAATGAGATGAATCAATCGCGGATTTGTTAGTACACTACACACCTAGTAAACGAGTCTGTCAAGTATCAAGTTCAAAAAGTAGTTTGGTATTGTTAATATGATTTATGAACATGTATTTGTTACGACAAAATTAGACGCTGTTGCCATAAAGTGTCCATTATTTTTTATATCAGAACGGGATTTGAAGAAATAGGTAACATGGACATAATATGAAAAATGTATCGAAAACGTCTGTAAGTATATTGATTTTCGCTAAGATATTCTTGCATAATAGGTAGAGAAGTAAGTAGGTATAAGAAATGATAATTTGGTCTGTCTAAAAAAAAAACATTTTGTTTTGGCTAACGACAACAGCCAGTCGGAAAACGAGACTGTCCCGTCAAGCGACGCATGTTAGGTACAGTTCATGTGACCATATTTGAAGTCAAAAGGGTAATATTTATTAAAGGTCATAATTGACCAGTTATTTTTTGTGTGAAACTATGGACTATAGATGAAGCTAAAAAAAATCAAGAACACATCCCTTTCAGTATAACAAATAATCATATTATGTACTCTGCTTGCAGAAACAGAACTTTTTGTTTTGGTTGGGGTCAACAGGACAGTCAGTCTAGAAACGTGATTGTCTCATTTAGTAAGGGATGTATAGTATATTAAGTATAGTAAAGTTAAAACCGAAACTAAAAGCTAGAATACTTTATTATTTAAATCCGTATTGTCACTTGAAATTAGGCGCAATTTTGATCAACATTAACTATATAAATAAAACATTGGCCTCGAAAATGATACCTACTTAGTACGTTAGTACCTACGTACAATCTCCATGACGCTGACATAAAACAATTTTTACTATTACTAAATGAATGGGTCAGTAGTATCATTAAACATGGTTTACAAAACATAACGTAACATATGTACCTACGTAGATTAATAACACAATTTTAATAAACCTGTTTTGCTCTCAATTAATAATGACTGAATTGATAATTTAATTTACAAGTTTTATTTTTAATAATTTCATTATGACCTACTAAAGCCTGCGTTATGGTCAACAGATAACTGGGACTCCCTGTGATAGCTTTATCAGTTATATAATTAGATACCTATATACTAAATTATGTCAAAAACAAGTAGGTTTTTGTTTATTTTACGCCTCTAAAGAGGAGGATAAATGGACAGGTTAAAACTCCTATTTTTTAACACACAAGCTTTATTCCTACAGACTGAATAACGGGCAAGCCTATTGCTGCTAATCGGATGCAGATCAAAACTTCAATTTTGCTTTTAAGACTGACCCGAGAAAAGCCGCGAAGAACGTGGCAATTTAAGATTAGGCTGCAGACTCTCGCTCACGCAATGAAGTGCAATTACAGATTGCTATTGCTCAGACGTCGATTTTCTGCGAGTCTGGTACTACCCCGGACGGACCAGCCCGCGGCTGTAGAGAAATGACTGTCGACAGTATGGTCCTACCACATAATAATTAATTCACTTCTGAATGCGCTTTAATACTGAACTAAGAATTATATGGCGAAATGTGAATCGATAACTCTGAACAAAAAAGAGGACTAAAACAGCTTGGTATAATCAAAAATAAAAAAATATATTCAATTTTATAACGTAAAATCTGTGTTAGGTGTAATGTTCAGTTTCTATTTGAAAATCTGTGTCAGTTTGTAACCAACAAACCCAACAATAGAGTACTTAACAATGGACATAGGTAACATTCATGTCAATAATCACTGTCACTTTCCTGCATTACAACACGTTAAGCTTTTATGCTATTTTCATAACAACTAAATGTAACGTGACCATACGCACCATTTTTAAGGGGGGTTTTCAGGTTCCCAATTCCATGTTCCCCATCTGTACAGAAATATCCCGTTTATTCAAACAGCCTAAATCATTAATTGTTACAATGACAGAGAACTGTTCTTGTTTTCGTTTTTTTTATTAGGTTTTAAGTTCTGCAAGACTGCCCATTTAATTTTATATTTTGAACTATTTCTACAAGTATTCCGTTACGACGTACGAAATAACGGCACTGTTATTTAAGTGTTCCGTTGTGGTGTAAAAATATGGTTACATAGCTATGTAATGCCGCCTGGCGGGGCGACGCCCGCCGGGACCTCATTGGCCGTTGGGTAGTTCGGCTGGAAAAGTCTCGGTTCAGTGTTCGGACCGTCGAAGCCTTCCGGCCGGTGCTGATGGAATGGTTGGGTCGGCAGCACGGGGTGCTTTCCTGCCGACTAGTGTAGATCTGGATGGAGCATAGTTGCTTCGCCCATCGCCGTACCCGCACAATGTCGTAAAGAGGCGAGTACACCGTCGTGCCACCACTGCGATTGCGACAAGGATACGGAGCAACACACATTCGAGGTGTGTGCCGCCTGGACAGAGCAGCGCCGTGATCTAATCATCACTGCCTACCTGACACTACCCACCAACACCAAGGCGATGCTCGACCGCGTCAGGAACTGGGATGCGATCGCTGCCTTTTGTGAGGTAGTTATCTCACGGAAGGAGACGGTGAATCGTGCGCAGGAGAAATTCCTCTATGGCGACACGGTCCGCCACTAGCGCCCTGAGCGGCGCAGCCTCGAATACCTGCGCCTGATGCCGCCCTAGCCGAGACTGCGGGTGTCTGGACTAGGGAATAGTCCGTCACCCGCAGAGAGGCCGACCCGAGAAGAATCCGATATCATTATACTAATAATAAAAATCTAAAATTTGTTAAATTCACTACACTTCAACTACTAATTCAATTAGGAAGTAGTGGTTCAAATTGAAATATTCTCCTGTTTGATAGCCCACTGATTGAGGAAGACTAGTCTACATAATATCACGCTACGGCCAATAGGGGCGGCAGAAGTGATAATGAAAAACATACAAACGGAAAATTTATTCTAAAGCTTCCTTTGCGTACACTGCACATTATGTGACTAAAATACGCTTGCTAACTCTTTCTTTCGCTTATGTGATGCAGATGAAATTACCCTGATCAGCTAGCATTACAATACACAGGGCTTTTAAGCAATAACGTTGTCTGTTATGGTTAAATAGGTAGTGGTTGTGTTCTTCTTCTTACGGTGACGTTATCTGCTTACAATTAATCATCTTTTAAAACACCAGTGAAACAATAAGGTGTGGTGAAATGTATTTTTTTCCATTCCCAATTTGAAATATCACCTATTTTCAAATAATATTTCTCCTTTTATTAAGAACAGTTAGAATTGTTGAGTCAAAAAGTGAATGGTGCAATGATAGGAAATACTGTTATGCAACTATGAAAGTGTCACATGACTTTAAATCTGAAATTGCTAAACCAATTACAGAAACTTGTTCATTATAAATATTTTATTTATGTAATTTAATAAGTTTGTATAATTATTGTACCACAGATTCACTAGTTTTGAATAAATATTTATACTTCTAACAAGAATAAATAATAGCATAAAGACTAGTCAAGCTTGAAATAATCTAGATAGCAAATAGAATTTGCAATTATCCATGTGGTGATGGAGTAATAATACACTTCACCAACCCCTGTGCTCTCAACCCTCTTACTTGTAGGTGTCATAAGAGATGACTAAGGAATATTATATGCAGAAAATTGTATAGCAAGAGAAGGCAAACTCAACATAAAACTCTATATCAACCCACCTGACCAACATGGTACAGTAGGTCAATTTCTCTTCCTTTGGTTAGGGTGGATTATAGATATTTGTACCTATATTTTATGTGTTACCTCAGAACATAAAACAAAACTTGACTGCCAGTCAGTATACAATCTTAGAAATAATTGTGTAAATGTTTGAACATACTCAAAAAGTAGAATTAAAAAAATATTGCTTCTGTGATCGCACACAAATTACTTCCTAATTTGTTGAAAAAAACCCTGTGACCCTCAGAGGATAATTTATAAATGGAGAAATAAGTGCATTGATATTTTACAATATACTATAGGTAGAAATAGCACTAGTTAAGTTATTAAGTAATGCATATTACTAATTATAAGAAGCTAAATTTATAATGAATATTTCAAACATTGATGAGAAGGCACTTCCTAATTTATTTTTTGGAAATAGAGTGTAAAATAACATTATAATAGCAAGTGATTTTATGCTATACTAGCAAATCACCCTCGCTTTGCTTAGGTTTCAGTCGTCTTATCTGCATGATGCCCGTTTCCGTGGGAATATCAGGATAAAAATATAGCCTAAGTTGCTCTTTATATAGACAGCTATCTGGTAGTAAAATATTATCAAAATCCATTCAGCTGTTTTGAAGGTTACCCAAAATAAACGGAATGGACAGACGGAAATTTTTTAAGCCGGTTTCCTGGAATAGGTATCTTGCAAATGACTATATCAGTATCAAAAAACTACTTTATTTTGATATGGCAAACAGACACTTCAATTTTATTTATTTGTATAGGGTATAGATAATTGAATGAACAATTTGGCGAATAAGAAATTTAAAAAGAATAATCTCGTTTTCACATTTTGTTATATTTACTGATGCTATACTCTATCTCTTCACAAGTACAACCAATTGGCTGAGATCAATATATAGAGACAAACCCATAAATTTTACCATAATATTATTAGTACTCCTAATAAAAACTGTATAACTTTATTATAATATCATTGAAATTTCCATGTGGTGACAGAGTAGAAATACAATTCACCACCCTATTTTTTGCCCGTGGATCAGCATAAGAGATTACTATGGGACATTAGTATTTAACATCTCTGCAAGAAGAAATAAAACTCGAAATAAAACACTATACCAACCAGTCCGAACAGCATGGTCACTTCTCTCCATTGTATGGAAGATGTTTGAGTCCAGAAGTGGAACATATATGAGCCGAGATGATGATTTAGACTCCTTACTTTTCCCACAGACATAGCAGACTTTCTTGTAGTTTCAGATTCACTTCACTAAATCACTACAAAGAATATCCTGACAACATTATTTTCAACTTTAATCTTTTCTCTGATATGTTTTAACTATTATCATATGAAAACTTGCAGATTCTATAGAGAAAAAATATTGCCAATAGAGATTGAGAGAATCAATCTAAATAGAATGAACAAGCTTAGGAATAGAACTTGGGCTGTTGTAAATTGCATATTTGTTTTCTGATCAATGAAGCAATAAATAACAACAAACATATCTTGCTATTGTTGTTATTATGTTTCACCTTTATGTATAGGACCAGACCTTTGCAAGGCTTACAAATATTTATAGGTCCAATGCACAGAGAGCCTTTGAGAATTTTAAAATGTGGAATACCTACTAAAACTAAGACAAGTCACAGCTGAAATCATATTACTATACACTTTGCTAGACATTCTTTATGATATGGATTAAGAGTATGTCACCACCCCCTACTTTCCCACGAGAGTTGTAAAGATCAATTGAGCAGGCACTAAAAGAAAGGTCAGCATTGTTTGCTGTAAATTCATAACACCAACAAATGTAATGATTGTGGCATTATTTGCCCTTGGTGGGGTGACTTACATTCCATACTTCTACATTTAATCGTTAAGTGGATAGATGGGTATTATGCTGTAAGAGTCAAATATCTGTAGTGAAAATAAGGTAAAAATAAAATTATGAATAAATATAGAAGCTAATATTAGATTATGTAGTTGAGTGTTTTATCCAATAATGTTTTTGTAAGTGCTATTCACATAAAATCTAGTATTTCCAGTCTTCTCTCCTCTCATCTCATTTAATGAAATTGAATTTTATTAGATTAGATTTTGAATTTTCATTTGTTTTGGCACTCTTTTTTAACTATATCAAATTGATTTCCAGTGTTATAAAAAATAGTTATAGACATTAATTAAATATTCTATTTAAATTTTACTGCATCTGTGCATATACTTTTAGTTTATAAATATCATTATAGTTTATAAATAAGTAAATAAAATGGTAATATAAGTCACAAATCTATATATTATACAACTCAAAAAGGTTTACTTCTTTCTACTAATACTAGTTGACACATGTTAAAATTGTAATAAAATTTCTTACCTCGCTACTTGCAAATCCATCAGGATTTAATGATGGCATTAGATGTATATCTGTAGTAGATAGGAGCTTTGTAACTCTCTCATCTTTACCATAGTTTGCTAGTAAATATTCGGCCAAATATATCATCAATTCTCTGCCTATCGCCTCATCTCCATGCATACTGGCCACATACTTAAAGGATGGTCGTTCATAATGTGGATCTGTCACATCCTCGGTGATCTGAAGAACAAGCAGCTTTCGTCCTTCAACAGATTCGCCTATAGAGTAGGACTTTATTAAATGAGGATAAGTCTTCTCAAATTTAGTCGTCAACTTTAGCAATTCCGTATAATTGGTGTACTTAGGTGATACAAGGAACTCCTCGCCATTCTCTTCAATAGACCGTGTCACACAATTTTCAATAAGAACCGAAATTATGACGAATACACACGTGTGGAAGAATAACATATTTATTACTTTACCAGGAACTATATAGTCATCCACAAGAGGTATTTACATAGTACAGATTATAGATACGTAAACACTACTTCACCACCATGAATATGAAAACGATATGACCAATAAATGAATGAACATATGACTATGAACAAAGAGGCGAGAACAACACAAACGCAGCACTAATGTTGCTGTCGCCCAGTGGTCTCGAAAGTCAAAACGCAAAATCGGTAGAGCTGCTCTCACAAATCGGTATATTTGTAACTAAAATCGGTAAATAAAAATAACAATGTAGAATCAAATTTGTCTATTTATTTTTACCTTAGGTTTAGGGATGAGCGATAATATGAATCAAAGAAAATTCTCCGGACAAATTTTGAAGAGCTTTTTTTTTTAGGACGTAGGTTGCGATGTATTATTAAGATACGGTGGGGACTTACGCTGAAATTAAATCCCTTTTGCCTGTTTAAAAGCATTAAATCGCCATTCGGTAGAAAATCGGACGATATGCCGCGTATTCTTGGAAATAGTTGAAAAATCGTTGCATTTCGGTATTTCGGTAGAGCGCGGTCCATATCCGTAGACATACCGAAAAATCAGTAGGTTCGAAAACACTGCTGTCTCCTGTCACTGCCATGCCATAGAGTCATAGAGTAAAATCAAATACTAGGCTAGGACTAGGATATCTTGTAAGTAGGTAGTAATTTACTGCGACTTCCATTTTTTTATTCCATATATTTTCACAAGTTGAGAAGATTTGATTAAAGATATGAATATATAAAAATTTACTCAAATTTTAAACAGTAAAAAGTTCAAAACGTGGCTGGAATGGTATCCCACTTTGCCTTAAGAGACATATACTGCTGTTTCTTTAAGTTGTAATGTGATATCTATTGATGGCTAAATGGTTAAAAAGGCATATCACCAGAGCCATACTTTAAGACTTTAAGCCTTTCTAATTAAATAAAAACTAACTTAAAAAGTATTTTCAGAATTATTAGTATATTTAAACGATTGACCACAATGTTTGAATTGTTTAAGTGAAACAATACTCGAATATGTCGAATGTCGAAAAAGACTGGATTAGACTTTTCATGAATGAAATCTCATAATTTTCATTGCATGTTCCGAGAAATAGAATTTGTATTAGGATGATATTGAATACATCGTCATCATCATCATCTCACATGTGTATACTGTCCAATATTAAGCTCGATTCTCCTGTGCAATGGGTGGAAATTTGACCGTGCTTGTGAAATGTTATAAGATCTTTCAAGTTTATTTTATCGTGCATGGATGGTATCTATATATTATTTACTAGCAACCCGCCCTTACTTCGCTTCGATTTCAGTCGCCTTACACGCCTAGTCCCAGTTCACGAGGGAATATCGAGATAGAATATAGCCTAAGTTACTCCTCATATAGACAGCTACCTGGTAGTAAAATATTATCAAAATCAGTCCGGTCCTTTTTAAGATTACCCAAAACAAAGAGACGGGCAGAGAGACAAAAAAAAATATGTCAGTATTTAGGCATAGGTATCATCCTCAGGCGGCTGGTGGCAGACTACTTGGAGGGGCGCAGCGTCCTCTACGTTGACCGAGTAGGGGACGTTACGCGAACGCCCATGACGTGCGGTGTCCCACAGGGGTCGGTTCTAGTCACCATCAGCATCCAGGCCCACATGAAGTACTTGGGCCTGGTGACGGGCATTGGTGGTTCCGGGAGCATCTCCATCGATTTGTTCCCTGGCGTGTCGGCGCGGCGTCCGCCCTTTCGTGGTTGATACCGAATGTGGGCGGACCCAGTGCTACGTGCCGACAGTGATCCGGTCAATGGCCCTGTATGGCGCCCCGGTGTAGGCAGGGTCCCTGACCGTCCGTCTTAGGGCCCTCTTGTGGCGACCACAGAGGGTCATGGCGATCAGGGCCATACGGGGTTACCGCACGGTGGCGACGGAGGCAGCGTGCCTCCTGGCCGCAAATTCCTCGTGGGACCTGGAGGAGGAGATGCTCGCCGACATTTATCGGCGGGCGTCGGAGACGCGCGCCCGCGGCGGTATGGTCGCCATCAAAGAGATCACCGCCTGGCAGGTCGACGCCCGCCGAGAAGTCATTGCTCGTTGGGCAGTCCGGCTGGAGAATCCTCGGTACAGTGTCAGGACCGTCGAGGCCCTCCGGCCGGTGCTGATGGAGTGGTTGGAGCGGACGCACAGGGTGCTTTCCTTCCGACTGGTGCAGGTGCTGACGGGGCACGGATGTTTTGGGAAGTACCTGCACAAGATTGTCAGGAGGGAGGGCACACCGCCCTGCGACCACTGCAGTTGCGACGAGGACACGGCGGGGAGGGGGATCGCCGTGAACTCGTCGCAATTATCGGTGCCGACCTGGCGCTGCCGATCATCGCGAGGGAGATGCTCGTCAGCGTCAGGAACTGGGACGCGGTCGCCGCCTTCTGTGAGGCCGTAATCTCACGGAAGGAGGCGGCGGATCGTGTGCGAGTAGAGCTCCTATTCGGCAACACGTTCCGCCACCGGCGACTCAGGCGGCGCAGGCGCGAGTATCTGCGCCTAATGCCGCCCTAGCCGAGGCCGCGGGTGATCGGACCGGGTAATTGTCCGTCACCCGCAGGGAGGCTAACCGCACGACGTCCCAGGACGTCGAGAGGTGAGGTTACCCGAAAGGGTATTCCGTCAGGCCGACCACTGAAGACAAGTCACATCTGCTCCGGTGGTCGGCACAACAACGAGGTGACGTGGGTACGGGTGGGTTATGGGCCCGCGCGCCGTATTTTCATCGCCCCAGACGGACTGGACCACGCGTGGGCTTACCATAGCCCTCCCATAAAAAAAAAGGTATAGGTATTATGTAAATAACGGAGTTTCGGCGCGAATTTGGAAATGTCATGTTAAGCTCTTGTATTATATTAATTTTTTTAGTATTTTATAGTGTTATATTGAATAATTTTGCTGATATTTTATGTAATATAATATAATGAAGGTGCTGAAATGTGGTGAATGTGATATAAGAGTGGTTTACGTGTATTTTCATATTCAACCGGAATTCCCAGAGAAATCATCTAATTAGGTTTTCAGCGCCTAATTAATGATAACGACTTAACATACTGACGGACCATGACAATAAATAAGTTATACAATATGAAGAAGTAAATAATATGTAAAGAAGTAAGCTACGTAAGACAAGGCAGTATGGTCGAAAAGACTTTAGCCTGCCCGTAAGGGAAGGGAAGGCATGAAACAACCGAATGAGCAACTAAATGCGCACCTAGGTATAACTCAATTTACCGTCGAGGCCCTCCAGCCGGTGCTGATGGAGTGGTTGGAGCGGACGCACGGGGTGCTTTCCTTCCGACTGGTGCAGGTGCTGACGGGGCACGGTTGCTTCGGGAAGTACCTGCACAAGATTGTCAGGAGGGAGAGCACACCGTCCTGCCACCACTGCAGTTGCGACGAGGACACGGCGCAGCACACGCTCGAGGAGTGTGCTGCATGGGAGGAGGATCGCCGTGAACTCGTCGCAATTATCGGTGCCGACCTGGCGCTGCCGACCATCGCCAGGGAGATGCTCGTCAGCGTCAGGAACTGGGACGCGGTCGCCGCCTTCTGTGAGGCCGTTATCTCACGGAAGGAGGCGGCGGATCGTGTGCGAGTAGAGCTTCTATTCGGCGACACGTTCCGCCGCCGGCGACTCGGGCGGCGCAGGCGCGAGTATCTGCGCCTAATGCCGCCCTAGCCGAGGCCGCGGGTGATCGGACCGGGGAATTGTCCATCACCCGCAGAGAGGCTAACCGCGCGACGGCGACCGACGTCCCAGGTCGAGAGGTTACCCGAAAGGGTATTCCGTCGGGCCGACCACTGACGACAAGTGACATCTGCTCCGGTGGTCGGCCCTACAACGAGGTGACGTGGGTACGGGTGGGTTATGGGCCCGCGCGCCGCCCTTTCATCGCCCCGGACGGACAGGACCGCGCGTGCGCTTACCATAGCCCACCCAAAAAAAAAAAAAAAAAAAAAAAAAAAAAAAAAAAAAAAAAAAAAAAAGGTATAACTCAATTTTTAAAAGAGTTATTTACACTTCACAGAGTTGTTCGACCTTGAGTTTTTCGGCGGGAATATGGGAGTGTCATGTTACGCTCTTGAATGAATTATTGTTTTTAGTTTTATATTTTAAATAATTTTGCTGATATTTTATCTTTATTTACATTATTTTTTTTTTTAAATGGGACTAATCCCACCACCCATTCCCACCACTGTAACTCCTGTAAGCCAGGATCCACAATGGTCTCCGTATAAGACACTGAGGTTTGACCCTCAGGAAGTCCCGGGAATCGCTTTTAATTGTCTTGGGACCCGCAACAAATTTAATTAGAAAAGAAAACAGGAGGAGTTGGAAAGATTCCACTTCCCTCCTATGCAAAGCGGGAGACATGATGCAAAGTTGGCTGATAAGCCAGTAAATAAGAGTTTGTACAACTACGTGAAACGCAGCGGTACAGCACCACGGATTGGACAAAGCTTAATGGACCTATTTGTGAGCTTTAGGTTTGATTACAGTAATAGGTATGGCAAAAGCGCCTAAACGCACGGAAATTTTCTCGAGTTGCTACAAGATCCGAATAGTATACTACCCCAGACGTGACATGCATATTATCTAACATGACGTTCCGCTCGTTGCGCCAGAGAATGCACTCCCAAAGGATGTGATGAGCTGTTTGTTCAAAATTGGAGTTTGAGGTCGAACATTGACAAAATGGTGAATCTACTAGTGTAAAATAGAATAATTTACTTCTAAAATTCCCATGGCCTGTGAGGAATTGGGCTACATAGTGGTCAATTTCTAGCCAAGTTCTCTCCAAACGTTCACGAACAGATGGAAAGAATAGATATAGATGACGACCTTTTGTTGACGAATCCCATCTTGCCTGCCATTCGGTCAGGGGCTTATCGTTAACGACGGATTGCGGTGCAAAAAGTCTAGTAATTTTATTACGATCGCGTGGTAAAAGAAAATTGTTAGTCATGTTTTCCCTAGTGGAATAATACATGGACGCACGTTTTTGTATCTCTAAGTCGACCGGAAGTACACCTGCAAGTACTGGTAAAGCTTCGGTGCTAACTGTTCGGTATGCCTTACACAGAAATATTAGCGCTAATCGTTGACTCTGTAGTAACTTACGCCAAGCCGCGCCTATGGTATTACGATCAGCCCAGGCCGGTGCACCATAACAGATACAGCCCAGATATGTGGCTGTATATATAATTTTAAGTGTGTTAAAACGAAGGCCCCAGGTGGAAGTTGAAATTCTGGTAAGCGCATAGAAATTTCGTTTGGCTTTTTCACCTACAGTTTTAATATGTTCAATGAACGAAAATTTTTTCTCTAGGACCAGGCCGAGGTAACATACTGACTCCTTCTTTTTAACTACAGTGTTGTTAAATTTTATATGGGGGCTCGACTGTAAATTACCTTTCAGTAAAAGATGATACGTTTTGTGGGGGGCGAAAGTAAGTCGATTTTGTATGCCCCATTTTTGTATTGAGTTGAGACATATATCCGCCAATTTCTCTAGTCAGTCTCTAGTGTTTGACTGTATAAGTAGGAGACCGTCGTCAGCATAGCCAATCAATGAGCAATTTTGCGGTAGAGGTAGCTCAAGAAGGTCATCAAACCCTAGATTCCACAAGTATGGGCTTAACACTGATCCTTGAGGACAGCCTAACGTTAGTGATTTAGACACGGCATGGTGACCGAGTTTCAGTGTGGTTGAACCTTGTAGAAAGTATGACTGTACGAGTTGGTAGATGTTCCTAAAGCATCCACGAGCCTTCAGTTTAAGAAGTAGCATCGGCCACCATGCGTTATCAAAAGCACCTGAGATATCTAGAAAAATACCTAGTATATATTTAAAATCTGATAGGGAAACAATTTTTCTAACGGCAATGACCGCGTCGACAGTCGATTTCCCCGGGGTAAATCCAAACTGACTACGATTGAATGTGGGGCCACCCGGTAACAAACGGGGAACAATCAGACGTTCTAAGAGCTTTCCTAGTGACGGCAGTAGAGTAATTGGTCGATATGACTTCGGGTCGTCTGGTGGCTTATCACCGTGTTTCGGTATTATACGTATAAACCCGCGACGCCATAGCCGAGGAAAGATGCCTTTCGCTATACAACGATTGAAAACTAGTAACATTGAGTCGGCTGACGTTCGACAAGCTTCTTTAATCATTTTATTAGAGATTTTATCTTCACCGGCTGCTTTGTTTAGAGAAAGGGCTTTTACGGTATTTAAAAGTTCAGTTAGAGAGGGAAGGTCAGACATAGGAGATAGAGGTGGCAAAGTGGCCCACGCTCTTATTTGCGTATGATGTTCGCTATCAGCTGTTACGTTATCGTCCGGTATTAAAGTATTTATTAGAGCTTCTGTGGTCTCCTCTACACCCGTGGTGTGTTTATTATCTATTTTGATATTTTGTATATAAGCTAGGTCAACTGATCGATTGGCTTTAAATTCGTGATATAATGGAGACCACGGGCCTTCATTTTCCAGTTTTTCTACTACCCTATTTAATAACGCATCTTTAGACCTTTCCACCGCAATCCGGTAGTAAGACCTTGCAGTTCTGAGTGCAAGTGAGGACTCATCAAACGTTACTCCCGTTACACATGACTTTTTAAGTTTGTTAAATTTTCTACGTGCTCTTCGAAAGCGTCTGCGAAGTTCGGCCGGTTTATTGTTCCACCAGTCGCACCTTCTGGTGTTAGGGATAGATATGCGACCTAGGGCTATGTCAGCACAGTATATCATAGAGTGTGTGTGACATTATCTCAGCGCTTTCTTCCGCGTTTAATTCTTCGCGAGTGAAATGCCCGGCACACGAGGAAAATAACGAACTAAAGAATTCCCAGTTTGCTCCCTTACTTTTATATCTATAATTGTAACTCTGACTGGGAGGATCTTGTATCAGTCTCGGTTTAAATTCGTACACGATCAGGCGGTGATCACTACACGACGCGTCTGGGAGGACGCGCCACCTATCCAAGCGGACGTCCGTGCTTGATAGCGTGACGTCAATAGAAGATTCGCCCAAAGGGCTGCAAAAAGTTGGTGGTGCATCAGGTGTATTATGGATGGACAGGTTCATCTCGGCGATGAAATCTTCTATCGCACACCGACGATCAGTATCGGTGTATCTAATCTTGCCATACCACAGAGTAGATGACGCGTTTACGTCAGCACCTACTATCGTTTTACGGCCCGTAAGAGACCGCAAGACATGACGGAGATGGTTTAAGTGTGAGGTGACAGGGTCTGAGTATTGAAAATAGCAGCTCACAACGTAAACCCTACAGGATGGGGATGTAACCTTCGCGACAGCACAGTGTGATGTCATTAGATTTTGTAACGATGTGACTGTAAATTTAGAATTTGATACATATATTCCGGCGCGTGCTTTGTTATCTAATTGCACAACCCTACTGCGCAAGCGAGCATTCTGGTATTGCTCTTGAATAAGTACTATGTCCAAATTATTTTCCATAACAAGACGGTCTAATTCTGATGTAGCCACCCTATCATTGTGAAGATTTAGCTGTCCTATGTTTAAGCTATCCATTCTTAATAGTTAGTGTTTAAGACTAGTTGTTCCAGCTTAAATTTGTAGGTGGGACAGTCCGACGCGCTGCAGGGGTGATCGTAAGGTTTCTTAAAACGCTTACAAGAGGCACATTTTGGTTTAAAATCAGGTGTTTCTTTATTTGTGCAGGACTTTGTTATATGTCGTTCCGTACAGTGACCGCATGTGGGTGTTTTTTCATTGCAGTATTTAGCGACGTGACCATACTGTTGACAGTTCGCGCAACGTACAATTTCAAGGTCGTCATAAAAACGGCAGCTAGCCCAATCTATAAAAACTTTTTCTTTGGTGCTTAACAAATGGGTACGTACTTCTGGGTCGAGTTCTATGCCTATCCACTTGCGACCGTTCTGCAATTTTCGACTGCGAATAATTTTAGTGGCTTTAATAAAGTCGTCCTCTTTAATAGATATTTCGTCTTTAATATTTTGTCGATAGAGAGCGACTAGGAACGCATTGTCTTCCATAGAGATGGGGACGTCTTTAATTAGTAAGCGCGGTCGTCGACCTTTCGGTTTTTCTAGACGTAAACCCGCAGCCTTAATGGCGTCTACAGATTCCAATTTTTTAATCTGCTTTTCGTTAGTGACTCGCAGAACTACACCTGCTTTCGCGGCCTTTTGAACGCCTACTATTTGAAAGCCATCGTCAACTGGCTTAATCGCGCTCAATAACGCTTTCTTTGTGGCAGACGACGACGCGTAATCGGCTGAACGTTCAGCGGTCGGATAAGCGATAACGCAGGGAGCGCGTGATTATTTACATTATATATATATTTGTTGTTTATTTACATTATATATATTTGTTGTGTACGTCACTGAAACTCCTCTTAAACGGCTGGACCGATGTTGATGAAATGTTTTGTGTATGTTCAAAGGGATATGAGAATGGTTTAAATTCACAACTGGACTCGGTAGGTGGCGCTGCTGTCAATTTCAAAGAGCATTCCTTTATTTTATTTGAACAGAACAACATCTGTATTGAGTCAGCTAGTTTAATATGTAATACAGTTGAAATGTTGTGAATATCATATAATAGTGATTTACGTTAATATGTATAATAGTGTATTTGGTTTTCAGCACCCAATTAATGGTAACGACTTACTGACGGATGTTACTTATCTCTTACGCTAATAATAAATTATATGTAAAGAAAATTATGTGTAAGCTACGTAAGGCAAGGCAGTAAGGTCGACTATAGCCTGCCTTATAGGCGCATAAATAAAAAAATTGTTCAGATTCGCCGGCGCTGCGACGATTGCGCCGTGCGCTAACTCATTTTCTAGAAGTGAGTTGATACTTCCAGCGCAGTGAACTGAGTTGGCGCAATTGCGCGGTGCAGCGCAGTGTTACACATGTCTACTATACGGTATACTTGTGAAAATAAATGTTTATTGAATAAAAATCATTATTTTCTGGAAAAAGAAATCGTAATATTTAATTAATACTTTATGCCATATGCTTGTCGTAATCTGTTCTTTTATGCATATACTTATATTTTATGCGTATACTTGTACAAAATAATTTCGATGTTTGACATGTAGGTAGGTGTCTTGAGCGACGGACGACTCCCTTTTTTATCGCAATTTATGTGATATGGAGGAATTGTTGGGGTAATAAATATAATATAAAAGCGTTTTACAAAAGTTTTACAATAAAATGCCCAGATGTTGCAATAACAGTGTGACCATAGCATTATTGAAGCCGACGATTTAACTTTCAAACGGACAATGACTAATATGACGACACTAACGACGTAAAGAAACTGATAACCAATATCTAAAACAAATTGTTACTCGACACTAGTAACAATATAATAGTACTAGTAATATATACTATAATAGTACTAGTAATATACTACACTAGTAATATATAAGTAGCTGATTGCCAAACCTAAAACTCTGCGTATGACTGTCAAGTGTCACCTCTTATGTAGAGATGGACTGTTTAAATGATAACGTGTTTACGTAAGTACAAAGTAGACATGTGTAACACTGCGCTGCGCCGCGCAATTGCGCCAACTCAGTTCACTGCGCTGGAAGTATCAACTCGCTTCTAGAAAATGTGTTAGCGCACGGCGCAATCGTCGCAGCGCCGGCGAATCTGAACAATTTTTTTATTTATGCGCCTATAAGGCAGGCTATAATCGACCTTACTGCCTTGCCTTACGTAGCTTACACATAATTTTCTTTACATATAATTTATTATTAGCGTAAGAGATAAGTAACATCGGTCAGTAAGTCGTTACAATTAATTGGGTGCTGAAAACCAAATACACTATTATACATATTAACGTAAATCACTATTATATGATATTCACAACACTTCAACTGTATTACATATTAAACTAGCTGACTCAATACAGATGTTGTTCTGTTCAAATAAAATAAAGGAATGCTCTTTGAAATCGACAGCAGCGCCACCTACCGAGTCCAGTTGTGAATTTAAACCATTCTCGTATCCCTTTGAACATACACAAAACATTTCATCAACATCGGTGCAGCCGTTTAAGAGGAGTTTCAGTGACGTACACAACAAATATATATAATGTAAATAAAGATAAAATATCAGCAAAATTATTTAAAATATAAAACTAAAAACAATAATTCATTCAAGAGCGTAACATGACACTCCCATAATCTCGCCGAAAAATTCAAGGTCGAACAACTCTGTGAAGTGTAAATAACTCTTTTAAAAATTGAGTTTTACCTAGGTGCGCATTTAGTTGCTCATTCGGTTGTTTCATGTGTTGCGCCATGATGCAATGAGTTAGAAATGGAGTTATACCTGCAGTGGCGCAGATGGCGCACATTTCATTCGTAGCTCATTCGGTCGTGTTTACATTTTGTTGCGCCATGGCGCAATTTTGAGTTAGCACAATGAGCCGGCGCAGTCTACTACGCCTGAGTTATTGAGTTAACGCAAGGATTATCGTTGAGTTACCCATGCCTACGGTAGAGTAGTGATGTAACGAATGTTAGGATTAAGACATTCGCGAATGCGAATGTGAGTGCGAATATTTATCTCCAACATTCGCGAATGTGAATACGAATGTTGACTTTCAAATAAAGCGCGTGCAAAATATCATACGGGTTTAAAATTTAGTACCAGCCATGTTTAAGCCAAATATAGCCAAGGTTAACCGTTACAAGTTGAACGAATGAAACTAATCCGATTCGTTCGAAAATATTCGTTGTAATTTGAGATTAGTTTATTATTGTATTTGTCAAATTTACAAACATGAGTAAAGCACATATTACTGAAGTGTGGAGTTATTTCACAATTTGTGACACTGAGAGTGTTAAATGCATGGTATGTCACAAAGTTTAATAATTACTTAACAAAAACAATGTAATTTTTTCATATAGAATCATGTTCTTTTTTTATTGGCAAAATTCATTATTCATTCACATAAAAAATAAATATAAGTTCCGGATAAGTATTCACCAACATATCATACTCAATCTTTCTCCGAAACATGCTGCATTAAGATGCATAAGTGGTATAAATATTATTCTGATCGTTCAGTGGTTTTCGCAGTATAACCGAACAAAAAACCGGCTCCCCATTCATTAGTTTATATTAGACTGACAAAAATAAGAGAGACAGTATTTCTAATTTAGTTGCCGACCTGAATGTTCCATAATATTGTTTTATTCAAATATTATGAGTAGGTAAATAAAAATAATAAATATTATCATATCATTACACAATTACATATATAATTATCAATGTATATAATTTCCTTTTAGTTTGTCAAATATATTCGCCAAACATTCGCATCGTTCCTTGCGAATGCGAATGCGATTGCGAATGTCAAAAACATATGCGAATATTCGCGATGCGAATATTCGTTGCATCACTACCATATAGGTACCTATGTGTTTAGGCTAATAATTTATTTTGGGCTCACTAGATGGTGTTGTACAAAATTCTAAAACGTTATGGTTTCTTTACACGGGGCGGCGGCGCCGTAGGTGCGACTACCTGTGTTTCATGCCGCCCTAGCCGCGGCCGCAGGTGACGTGACGGGGAATTAGTCCGTCACCCGCCGAAAGGCCGACCACGCAAGGAAAGACCGACGTCTTCCCCGAGCAGGGGGGACGTCGATCGATGGGAGGGTACGCCACTAGGGGGTATCCTGTCAGGCCGGCCACTAATGACAAGTAACCCTGCTCCGGTGGTCGGCCCAACGGCGAAGGCGACGTGGTGTTCGGGTGAGTTGCGGGTGTGCGTGCTTACGCCCATCTGTCGCCCCGGACGGAGCGGTGCGAGGAGTGCGCCGAACGCAGCCCACCCCAAAAAAAAATGGTTTCTTTACACAAATGTACATATCCAAGCGTGGCGTTAACGCCCCGCCAACAATCATATTCACCCTCGCCTATAGATGTTTTGCATGAAAATATTAGATATGTATACGTGAAAATATAAGATATTGAATAGAATCCGTAGAAGAACTGGTATAACCGAATCAAGAAGAATTATCACGTTGAAGTGGCAATGGGTAGGCCACATTGCTTGACAAACGCACAACAACATGCTGATGATGAATAGAATAAGTTTTATATATAATAATTAGAAATACAATGTTATATTTATTTATTTATTTAAGACAACACCCTGCACTAAGGAAATAATCCTTGTATTGCGGGGGACTTTACAAACATATAATTAACGGACACAAATTATATATGGTTGGACATGTTCACAAATCCCGTTGAAAGTTTGGTATTTTGTGTAATATGATGTGAAAGTGTTGCTAGTGTGTAGTGAGAATAATATAACAGTATTTCACACAGTTTTTCGTTTTTATCTAAAACTATCAAAGCTAACTGCAGTTATAGCACTGTTGAAAGCCATAATTTAATTTGCTAACAGAGAAGTGATAATTTTTAAATAAGGACTCGCTGCAGAGATTTTGTAACCATGCCATAGATATCCTTAAGAAAAAACGAATACCGATACGGCGGGAAAGTAAGAATGTCGTATACATTCATATTTTTCAATTAATAATAAATTGTAACAATTTATCGTATTAGATTATTTTGATGTCATTTTATTAATATAGAAAGAAATTAAAAATACTAAAATATTGTTCCGTGTGTTGACGGAGTAAAAATACAATTCACCACCCCTCTCTTACCCGTGGGTATCGTAAAAGACGACTAAGGGATTAATTATGCATATAATATCTATGTAAGAGAAGAAAAACTCGAAATAAAACCCTACACCAACCCGTCTGATAAGCATGGTATAGTAGGTCAATTTCCCTCCTATCGTGGAGGAGGCTCGAGCCCAACAGTGGGACGTATTGTGAGTTGAAATGATGATGACTAAAATATTCCCGTGTGGTGACGGAGTAAGAATATAATGCACCACTCCCTATCTCACCTGTAGATGTCGTAAAAGACGACTAAGGGATATAATATGCATATAAGCTCTGAGCGAGAGAAGGCAAACTCAAAATAAAACCCTATACCAACATGTCTGACTAGCACGGTATAGGAGGTCAACTGCCTTCCTATTAGGGAGGAGACCCAAACTGAGACGACTAAAATATTGCCACTATGCAAGTGAGATGGTGGTTGGCCATTACAGTTGGTGACACTATAAGTTTCTATTGTAAGTTCACTACAAGTGTGTTGCTCGTTCGCCTGGTAATATAGGTTTAGAACTCCTACCGGTAGGTAAGGGCTAGTGGCGACAGCACGCACAAATGATTTAGAAAATATAATGCGAAATACATTTTGTTTTACTTATTCTAACACAGGTATTAATTGTACCTATATTAAAGAACCATTTTTTTATTTTGCCAAATATATATAAATTAATCTGTAAATAATGTTTGCTGAGAGAAGTAATCAAAAGAACATTTAAATGAAGTATACAAAGACTTACAGCTTTGGTTTAGGGTAAGGTCTCAAAATCATAATACCGATTTTATGAAAATAACATCTTTATTTTTCGCATTCCTGAATTATCTATAATTAAAAATAACAAGATTTTGTGCAAATAAACTTTTACATACAGCTAACACAGAAAATTATAGTTTAATTTTATTTAAAAACTGACATTTCTTATTGAATATTGAATCATATTGAATAATTAATTTTTGTTTAGAGATAAATATATAAACATCAACTTAAAAAACAAATTTTAATGGTGACAATATTCAGTATAAATTGCAATAAAATTAAGTAACTACTGTACACAAGGCATTTAATTAAAACATAGAATTTTGTCAGTAATACTAATAACTATACATATAGCCAATTTCACTCTTAAAATATATATATATAAAATAAAACTATCTGTTATGAACACAAAAAATCTTTGCTTTTAATAACAATTTACTTAAACAGAAGGCTAATTGAAAAAGTAGGTTAAAATTAAAAGAAATGACAGTTTTAAATAATTTAGTTCTGCTTACTTTTTAACTAATAATTAATTATATCTCTTACTAGCAACCGCCCTCGCTTCGTTTCGGTTTCAGTCGCCTTACCCGCGGCGTAGTTCCCGTTCCCGTGGTGATACCGGGATAAAATATAGCCTATGTTACTCCCTGATATTATAGCTTTCCATTGGTGAAAGAATTTTTGAAATCGGTTCAGTGGTTTAAACGTGAAAGCGTAACAAACAAACAAACGTCCTTACTTTCGCATTTATAATATTAGTAAGGATTACACAATTTATTACATTATCAAAATCACACACATGCACATCAATGTACCAAGCTATAAAGACACCAGAATAAAACCATAACATTGATAATAAATGCATAGAAATTAGGTACGTACATCAATATATGTACATTTATGTATAGGTGAAATAGGCACATTTAGATAATTGTTTTCAATTTATAACGATAATACGCTAGCACAATTAATGAATTTACAAGGCCAAGAAGGTGGCTATGATTTAAACTCTTGTTACATATGAAGATTCATGTCCCTTTTACGTAGTATTTTTCATGTAATCGGGATTAATTAACTGTGTACAATCAAAGCACAAGATGGCGAGATTTGTTAGGCATGTCGTATGAAATATTACATGTTATGCTATGCATTAAACACGCTACATCTCACAGCAACAGCTTTAATCTATTAACATAGAGGATAAGTATTCTTCAAATAGCAAATAATGTTATTTTAGTAAACTGGCGATATGTCTCAACAAACCGGCGGCATGCGGCGCGTTAACAAAATTCAATTTTTTTAGTGGGGAAGACAGCGAGCGAGTGAGCGAAATTACATAATTTTTAAAGGACAAAATGCTATGAAAATCTTGTATTTATTCCATTCCGATTAGTGCCCAACCAATTCGTGATCGACTTGGAGTTGACCCTGATTAATCTTCTAGATAAGCTCGCAGTAAGGCCTTGTATCACGGCATACTACAAATATGCTGACGCCCCTACTTAAAACAATCATTTGTGGATAGAGAGAAAAAGGATATGTATTTGCTAATCTATTCAATTAAGCGATTGAAGAGGAATCAATTTTGCATTTACCATCCCGATATCGAGCAGTTGTTGCAATTTGATATCTATTTCCAATTGATGCTTCCTCCTAAATTAACCAAATATTTACCAAAAATTTTCATTTTAGTACAAATACAAGTACCCTCAATTACTATTTTAAATTATTTATTTTCATGTATTGAACTATACCTTGTGGATTTAATCTTGTTTATTAGTCAATGAATCATTTGCTTCTGCTTCATAAGCTACTTGCTTTACGAAATATTTCACAATATTATTTTAAACATTAGTTAAGTCTCGATAAATAAATGCGCTGCACATTTTGTTATTGCAATTTAATAATAATAGATATGTTTTGTAAGCTTTAATATTAATTCAAGTATGAAAAATTATAAATCTCTAATGATAGAAAGAATATTATAGTGCAGATATTGAACCTAAACTTAGCTTAAATTTGAATTTAGTATATTAAAAAGAAACTAATAGAATAAATAATTTATTTTACAAACCACCAACCTGACGAAAGATTTTTTTTATTTATTAATGAATCGGCTAGCTTAATTACAATTAACGAGCTGATATAATTGTATTTTTACTATTAAAAGTGATATCAAGAAATACCTCCTACTTGAATACATCTGTGATGCATAATATAACTATATAGACCTTTCAAAAACACTCGGCCTATTATTTTTTAGTCTTAGAAATAAGTTCAAATGTAAATACAAATATTATATCGAATATTATTTATTATACTGTCTTAAGAATAACAAGGCATAACTTTTAAAAAATGTATTCTTAATGAATTTGTATTACATACAATCATAGACACGCGTGAAAATCTTAAAGCTAGTATCAGTTCTATGGCAACATTACGGACAACACATTAACAAATACTGTAAGCCAAAAATACTGTACATTTGAAAAATAATACATTCATATAAAAAATAAGTCTGTTTTGAAAATACAATTTGTATAATTTTACATTTTTATAATATGTTATTAATTCATTCTCTACTAATACTTATTCACACACAATGCTTTGAAGGCATTAACATTATCCAATATATTCATAATAACTATTATGAAATTTAAATTGTGCGAATATAATGGCTGAAATCTTAGAATAATAACTCATAGAAGGTTAGACCGCGTAAAGTGAAACATTTAAATTGGAGCCAGATGGCTCCTTACCATAGGACTGTTCCGTAGTGTACAAGGTCACTGCATACGCCTGGCAACTCTATTACATAGTGGTGTGCGTGCGTGTGTGTAATCGCTTGCACGTATGTAGTAATTTTGGCTTCACCTTTTTGATCACTTAAGTATCGACACTATCCTTCTATATGTTATTTTTCTAAGGGCTGATATATCAGTATATTAACAACCATTGTTGGGCGTAAGTTACCCAAAGGGTATTTAATGACATAATCGCCACGCTTCCCACGTGGCGACACGGCGATCGCACGCCGTATATTCCTTCTCCTCAAATTGATCAGGCGAGATGTCGTACCATAGCCTGCTGTTAATAATTATAATCGCCACGCTCAGGAGGTGGATTGGCAATCGCAGTTGCTGTTTTGGTACGTGGTAAAGACATTGTAATCCAATCATTTGAATATTTACAGTTTTATTGGATATAACAATATTCGCTATCTATATGTCAATGGGACAAGAATACAAAAGTCACCATTTCGATAATTTCACTGTGAGAGAGGGAATACTTAAAACTATTAAAATCTTAGGCTAACTCGTCTAACTATGTGTGGTAGGCCAATTTCTCCTCATTTATGGTTCTTATCGTTACAATAAGTCCTAATTTTTCTTAGTTACTAATGCCTAAAGAAGAGGCATCTGTTAACTTGTATTGTGATGGTGTTTGCTTTTGAGTATTGAATAATAAAAAAAACCCAAGGGCCGTAAACCAAAGATAAGCTTTTATTAGATATGTATGGTTAGCGATCCAGTGTTGTTACAACTGTTCAAGCCGCCCAAATGCCTCCTGGCTTAGACTTATGGCACTTACGTGTCCGTTAAAAATGTCTAGCAACAAATCACTAACAGTCACTTACACACTAACTCTGATTTCAACCACCTTTGCCAACCACTGCAAATAAAACGCTATCTTCGATTAATATTACGGTTAAGGTAGATAACTATAAAATGAAAGATAAAAGTTAGTCTATATTTAATAACTGCATATCATCACTCTGCTCTTACTCCAGGTCGAATTAATAATATGTACTCTTCTTTCATAGTACACATTGTTGGCAGTAGTTATGACTGATCGATCGACCGCTTGACTGACGTCAACCCTCCTTGGGAATGTAATTTTCGACCTGATGACATCAAATAGAGTTGGCCCAGGTCGAAAACTCTTAGTCATCGTTTACGATACTCACAAGCAAGGGGTATAAGGGTTGGTAGAATTCGTAACCACACAAGCTATAGTAACTGCAAAGGTATTATTAATAGCCAGTTCATTTAAAACGACTAATGCTGCAATCAATCTTCAGAAAAAGCACGCCAAGACTGTTTATCTTTACTATCCCATATGGATCCATGCGCGAATACAACTTACCACCCTCCAATCTTACTCAGGAGTGTCGTGAAAGACGGTAAATTGTTATAATATGCATATAACATCTATACAAGAAATTGAAAACTCGAAATGAAATCTGCCAACACGTCTGACCAGATAAACTTCAGCTAACCAGGGTAACTTCACTACTATTGTGGAGTGGGCTCGAACCCGGTTGTGGGATGTAAATGAGCTGTAATGATTTTTTTTTGTGTGTGTATAGCTGTTAGCCACAGCTTTGCCCGGACTAGGGATGATCGATGATCATCGATGTTGAAAGGAAAAACATCGATGTTTTAACGTCGATGTTGCTATAGGCAAAACATCGTAACATCGATGTTAACTGTTTTTAACATCGATGTTGAAAAGAAAACATCGATATTGAAGGAAAACATCGATATTCAAGGGAAACATCGATGTTGAAAGGAAAACACATCTATGTTGCTATAGGCAGAACGAAATTTCCCTAAAAAGAAAAGCTCATCAAAATTTGCCTGGAAGATTTTACTTCATGGTCATAACATCGATGTCAAAAATATTCGACAGATTTCCTAAAAAAAAAGCTCATCAAAATTTATATCGTAACATCGATGTTAAAAACATTCGACAGATTTCCTAAAAAAAAAAAAAGCTCATCAACATTTGCCACGAGAATTTTATATTGTAACATCGATATTCGACGATATCGATATTTCTGTAATATCGATGATTTCCTAACATCGAACATCGATGTTGGGCTTTCGATGTTGACATCAATGTTAACATCGATATTTTTCTAACATCGATCATCCCTACCCCGGACTATGGGTGAGCGCTGAGGGCTCACAACCCGGTGAGCTGTAATGATGAAGGTATTTCCTCAATATTGTTACGCTGATATCTGTTAGGCGAGTTTAAAACTTACAATCCATGGCCACAACTACTACTATGTAATAAATAAAAAAAAAATGTGCGTTATTATGATTATCTAGCTACCTACTTCAGTTTAAATATACATTTATTATAAATACTCATTTTAATGTTATAATCAATGTTTATAAAATATAGAAATACTGATAGCATTCAAGGTTCAAAATTTCAATATATTTTTAATTAAAGAAACTTTCAATATATTTCAAGGCATCGCGAAAAAGGCACTTTTTCACTTATAAATGACTCGGGCGTCACTAATAATAAGTATTCTATACGATTGACAAATGAAATTGTTAATATAGCCCGTTTATACATAAGAAGTTACAAGTGATTAAAAAAAAAGAGTGTGTGTACAAAGTACGTATATCAGAAGTGAATCTGCTTTATCCATTATTCTTTATCTCATTCTCTCGTCGGCTGAATCCTATACATTTTTTACCTGTTTGTGTCTCTATGGACTCGCTTTTTCGTTTCATCGAGTTTGAAATCGCAACGATTCTAAAGAAGTTTCACTTCAAAAATCATACCCGTAAACAGCTAGCATGCTTTTATTTTGAAAGTGAGCGTTTTTGTGGACTAATAAAATTAATTACAAACTATTTCTTTGTTTAACATCCGTCATTCCGGACCGTGTTTATTTTCTTTCTAGTAAGAAATATTATAGTAATAATATTTGACTTAACTAAATCGTTACATAATATATTAACGAACCAATACACTAGGCGAAACTAATTAAACTAAAATTTATTTAGACAACCTATAATAAAAAGCACACAAAGTCTCAAAGTACATACTTATGAAATAAACTGTCGATATTTAAATATTAAAGCAAAACCCACTGCCAAATTAAAATCTAGTTGTTTAAATATTTTATACATCTATACAAAACGGACAACAATGAGGCAAGAATAACTACAAAAAAAAAACAAATAAGTCATGAGGACTACCGACAGAAGTGAAAACTTAAAACTGGGAACAAACAATTGTTTGATCTCAAATAAAAATTTGTTGATTAGAACTGTTTTACATTTATCTATCGGCATAGACATACTGACATAGCTAAAAATATAGTGCTATCGTTAACACGTTACGTGACCATGTCGCTGACGACTTACATAAATTTACTCTCCATCCAAACTTGTTTATAGACAAAAATACTTCTTACTTTTAACTTTACTTCAAAAATGTTCCAAAAGTATCATTATATAAAAATGTGTAATGCAAACGTGTATATGCATACAAAACTATTATAAAAAGATTAGGTCCCTTATCAACCGAACACTTTAGTACTATAACAAAGCTTGCCGAAGCAATTATATCAGGTACCTCAGTTCGATCTAAGCGAACTTAGCTACTTAGAAAATTAGTTCCTTACCAAATTTAAACGAAGTCTGAACTAGGGTTACTACCGCCTTTAGTGTCAATAAAGTACATAGTTAATGAATGAAGGAAAAAGAAATACTCTGTGTCTATTTGGACACAGTGTTTTTCATTTAAAATACGATTTACTCGTATTATTGTTTTTGTACTACATACTTATTTTAAAGTACATAACAAATTAATTTTATCAGGTTGAAAGACATTTTGTTTCATTCACTCATACGAAAAAATATTTTCCCGTATATTATTATTCAAATAAAGTATAGAGTACAATTACCTGAAATAACGTATTTTATAATAAATAACTGATGGCAACCCTAGTCTGACCCGTCAAATTAATCAACTATATGGAAGAAGTACGTATTGTAAAAATATGTTGATATGGTAGGATTTTTTTCAATAATAACACTCAGGACAACAGCCAACCTTTCGTAAATTGTGCATGAACACCAAAGTGCCAAATTCACTTGAACTCTTAAAGAAAAACAAAATTACTATATAACAATTAAAGCTTTTATACAAATCGTTCAGTCCAGAATATGTTGGCGAGGATGCCGGCAATCATGAGCGAGAAGTAGAGCACTACCGCCGCCCACCATAGACGCTTCTCCCATTTTCTTTGCTCCAAGTTCCTTAGGACACCGATACCCACGAGAAGACCTGAAATGATAACAATAATGAGATTTAACGACGTAAAAAACCTAATGCCCGTTTTCATAAATAAGATATGCTTAAAGGACTTGTATCCATAGCCGTAATAAATAAAAAAAAATCCGCTTTTTCATTAATGAGACTTAATTTTTTATATGAAACATGCTCGTGAAACGGTTTGTTCGTGAAACAGTTATAAGTCTTAAATTATTTATGGAGTGCGTCTGTATATCAGCGGGTTGCATAACGGTAAAGTTTCACAGAGTGTGCATGCCTTATTGCCGCTATCATCTCAGCCCACATATATCCTACCGTTGGGCTCGATCCTTATCCGCAATGGAGCGAAATTGAGCTAGTATCGCGCTGGTCAGACGTGTTTGCATAGAGCTTTATTTCCAGTTTTCCTTCTCTTGCATAGATGTTATTTGCATATCCATTAGTGGTCTTTTAAAATACCCACCATAGAGTGTTGAATTGTGTTATTATACTTACTCCGTCACCACACGGAAAATTTATTATAAACCGCTATGGTAAAAAATAAGTTAAATAAATTATAAATTTTTCCGTATGGTGACGGAGTAAGAATACAATTCACCACTTCCTATCTTGTCCGTGGATGTCGTAAAAGACGACTAAGGGATGTAATAAGCATATAACATCTATGCAAGAGAAGGAAAACTCGAAACAAAACCCTATTCCAACACGTTTGACCAGCGTGGAATAGTAGATCAATTTCCCTCCCATATGGAGGAGGCTCGAGCCCAACAGTGGGACATATATAGGCTGAGATGATGATGATGATTACGTCGCGTTTTATTTAGAAATTTCCTTCTCTTGAAGTGATGTTATCCGATTACAACTCTTGTGTTTGAAATCTACAATTAAATGGTATTTTTACTCCGTCACACATGAAGTATTTAAAAATCGGCCAAGTGCGAGTCAGACTCGCGCACGAAGGGTTCCGTACCATTGACTAGGTAAACAAGTGCCCTATTGCCATTATTGATATTGACCACAAAAGGAAAAAAAATCGTGTTTTTTGAATGGGAGCCCCCCTTAAATATTTACTTTATTTTTTTTTAGTATTTGTTGTTATAGCGGCAATAGAAATACATAATTTGTAAAAATTTCGACTGTCTAGCTATCGCGGTTCTTGAGTGACAGCCTGGTGTCAGACAGACGGACGGATAGACAGCGAAGTCTTAGTAATAGGGTCCCGTTTTTACCCTTTGGGTACCAACCCTAAAAAAGAACAGAATATGATATCTTTTATGATAGTTCGCAAAGATTCATGAGCATGTCGTACTCAGTCGATTTTATTTCAGATATTATGATTCACTAATGGCGCATTGGTTTCTGTGGCCAACTTTATTTGCATGATGTTAGCCACTGAAACCGCGAAATAGTACATACAGCGGAGCAAGATTTTAATTATAACGATATTTGCATGCGGCGGTAAACCAGTAGTAACACAAATGATTACCAATATTAAGATAGTTTAAGATATTTCTTTTTGAAATTATTAGTGTATTGTATAATAAATATTTTGGGGCCTGTTGCCGAACTTGAGTGTAATCTGTCGCCAGTCTTTTTGAATACGGTTCCATTTCGCTATGAAAAGGCATAAAAGTTTTTCAGCACACAAACTTATTATATATCTCTAGTAGATGACTGTCGAAGTCAAGTACAGATAAAATAACATATAATAAGGAAAAGAGTTCACAGTAATCCTAGTATATTAATGTCTAAAGAAAGAAAACAAAATATTTTAGCCCATCGAAAAAATCTGAAGCGGTTTGGCACCGAAATTTGTCATCTCGTGTCATCTGAAAAGTAGAACAACTTCTCTTTTCGCTCTATCCCAATCTTACTGTAATTGCTAATACTATGAAAAAAATATATGTCTTACCAGCAATAGCACCGGCTAAATGAGCTACATATCCAATGTTCTGATCTAAATGCCGCCAATACCGATCATAAACAGCCGTGCCCGTATCCAAGGCAGCAAGCAATAGGAACACTACTAGTTGGATTATCGCGAATTCCATCTCTGCCCAGTTCTGGAATGATACAATTAATTTATTAACACGGTATTTGTTTCTTTTACAGCTTGAATAAATTGTACTGTAGTCCAATGGGTTTCTCCATAATGAGGCAATTTGGCCTATTATACCAAGTTGAAAGCATTGGAGTGTTTTGTTTAGAATTTGCCTTCACTTGTAAAGAAACTCCCAAATTCCTTTGGCCAGCTATGAGCCGGCCTCACCTAACCCAGTCGTTTGTAGCTCCCTCGTAGTTCCTTAAGGTCAGAGTCCCCTCGAGTAGAGCGCTCGTGACATTTAGTATACTCTGCCACCATATTGTTACCCTGCCGGCACATTACACCAATTCGACGCCAAACGAGCAAGTAATGCAAAAGCAAGACGTTCATCTCGAAAAAATAAAAAATCTACAATAATTATCTGATATTGGATCCATAAATAAATCACATAATTTTTGAATATATTCGCTAAGGATATTATAGACAGATACATTGGGTAGGTAATGAACATAGACTTTAATTAAAATCACTAATCGCTCTTACACTAAGGTCTTTTTTAAAGACGCTGTGCGATCCTACTTGCCTTATTATTTCTCTCGTCGCATTTGGCGTGACCACAAATACCAATTCCTTGACATCAGCGGTCTTATTATAGGACCTGTCTATACAATTAACTTCCACATACGTAGTTTTATGAACATCCAAGAAAAATGAACTGCTTACCATAATGATGGTCGCAACATGAGCTGCAATTAACGCATAGACCCCTCCAGAAGCACCAGCCAGGTACACCTTGGGATCAGCAAGACTAGTGGCAAGAGAGCCCGCTGCTACACCGGCTATGTAGACCAAAACTACACGCCACCACCGATGCACCATCTCTAAAGGAACTCCGAGGAAAAGTTGGACTAGAAGATTTACTACTAAATGCACCACTCTGAAAATGCATGTAAATAAGTGTTAATGAAGTAGTTGCCATATTAACCTAATTGCATAAAGATGCGGTTGTTGGCTATGAATACGTGTTATCAACCCAGAAACTACAAAAAAAGTTCTGCAGAGTTCCCTTAGGGAAACGTGGGCTTTCACCTTAGATATTTGGCAAATCGTTAACTAAAATGATTAATAATTTACTAAATATAACGTTCAGTAAAATGTTTCCAATATCAAAACCCTCTATGAATAATGCGTCATTAGAAATACTACGTATCAAGGCGAAATTCTTATTTCTTTCCTATGTCTAATTTGAACAAGTTGATATGATATAAATGGAGACGGATGCATTCAGCAGTGAATTTAAATAGCTTAATTGATAATTCATGAGTAGAGAACTTTAGTAATATTTATTTGTATTTTAAGATCATATTCGACTAGCATAGGATATATAGAGAGTGACCAATTGAATTGGGATTCATGATCTTTTATAAAACCGTTCCTCTGTTACACCATAAATGTTTTATTTTAAATAGGATTAATAAATAGACTAAATATTGATTCCTAGTTCCAGATATTTTACTATATGCCAGTGTCGATTAAAGTTTCACTCACCCAACATGTACAAGCATGTACGTAATAAACCGCCACGCTTCCTGTCTTTTGTGAGGGTTGTAGATGAATATCTTCGCGATAGCTCCATTTGCTTGCGTATATCCATTAGCAGCGTCGTAGCAGAAGAGAATGATCTCCACCAAAGAGATGATAATCATGCAGACAGCAGGAGGCCAACAGCTGTATTCCTCTTCATATGTGCCGTCTGAGTACGTGAAGATAGATTTGCTTTGGGCTGAACAACATAACAAACAAGAGGCGAAAAGGGAGAAAGGGATAAAGTAGGATTTGAAGAATATTATATTTTTTATTATTAATTAGATTTAATTGTTGCATTTTTTTAACAAATAAAACTTTATGCGACATTGTAACGTGTATTTTCGATAGTTTTCAGAGTAAATTCGTTGTCGCAACACATTTTTTTTAGTGTGAGCGTTATTTTAACAGATATAAACAGCATTTCAAATGATTCGTCAACAATAGAGCACGCAACGATCCAGTGATAGGCATTAGGCGGTTATGATGCGTATTAACCAATTAAGGAGATACGTTGCGTTAAAAAGACAAATTGTATTTAATTGAATGTCCGCCGGTTTATATATTCCATTATTTAGAAACCATGAATGAAAATTTCATAATATATTTGTTCGAGGAAGGTGGGGAGAGACAAACAAAAACAAAGGAGGAAAAAAAGATAAAAAAATGTTAGTAGTTGCATACTTTTTATTACTAATATTAGTCACCACGCCATATACACAATAAGCACCAGCATACCTTTAGAATAGATTGAATACTTTGTCTATACTTTTATATCAATCGTATTGATTATTAGTGCTAGTATTATTAATAGATATTAATAGCTAGTATTATTAATAGATATCTTTGATATTATTATATATTGACAAGAAGTATTACAATGCAAGTAACATAAAAAGGAATAATTTGTTGTACAGGTTGCCTTTTCGGATTATATTTAAGATTTGTGAAGTAATTACTTCATATCAATCCATAGACGTTCCACTGCTGGGCCCCGGCCTCCTCCACTATTGATCAGACGTGTTGGCGTAGGATTTTATTTCGATTTTTCTTCTCTTACACAGATATTATATCCCTTGGTCATCTTTTACGTCAGAGAAACGGGCAAAATAAGGGGTAGTGAATTGTATTCTTATTTCGTCCCCACATGGAGAATTTTGTTTTTTTTTACGTTATAAAAATAAAGATCTTTTCTGTCTTTCTACTTAGTTAATGTATCAATATGGCGATAACAGGCAATGAAGGGTAATGTTCATTTATTTCATTCATATCAGCTCATATACGTCCCGCTGTTGGGCTCAAGCCTCCTCCACAGTAGGAGGGATATTGACCTTACCATACCATGCTGGTCAGACAGGTTGATATAGGAATACATATATGAAGGGTAATGTGTTTATATTAAAAATAATCAATGATGTTGTTTGATATTTCATTTGTTATATCATATTTCAACGAATAAACTATACTTTCATTCATATTGTACAACAAATTATTTTGAACATATCAGAGGTATTACCTGCCAACACCATGAGCCCTTAACCTTGACTTTCCAAAACAAACATTCTACTAAAGCTTGCGTGATTCGGCACAAGGTCGCTACAACACCAAGTCCTTCTAAAGCAGCATGCGTGCATGAAAATATAAGCTAGTGAACTGATTATGAAATAATGATTAGTCAGTATGAGGATAAACATAGGAAATGTGTTTTTGTCTAATGAAAATAAAAAACGGTCAAGGCTTAGTTTCAGTAAATTATTGTAAGCGGTATAATAATCATTCGCGGGGTGATGAACTCGTTTTAAAAAGAACTTTCATTTTGGGTGCAATATTAGAAAATGGACATGCCGTTATTTTTCAAACATAGTACTTGTTCACATACTGAAATACGCAATGATATTTTTAATGCACGTCAAACTTTTAATCCTTGGTAATTTTATTACAATAAAATTGTAGGTCTTTCTACTAAAATGTTTATGTTTGCACATAGTAAGTTTACACTACAGTCCCATTTTTTCTATCACAACACTGTCACTTACTAAGTTTGAATCTTCAGGGTCATTAAACAAATTTGACAAAAGTATTATTATAACAATAGATATTGTATCATTTTTCATTTCAACATGTCCTTATTACCTCAAGTCGCTTCTAATGTACGCCATCTCACAAATATTTACATTGCATTTTAAAAGGTTACGATATAAACGTGCATTTGACTACGGCTTGTGGCACTGACTAATTGACTATAGAAAATCCTTTGAACAGTTCAACTGCTTGCGACTACGGTCCATGTTCTGCTCCAATGATTTGTGACGTCACATCTGAATGAACCACTAGTAGCTACATATGATATGTATAATTTTTATTATGCTAATACGAGAACATTCGTAATAATGATTGGGTAAATGTAAATAGGGTTAGAAAGGATATTTCATCGAATGTCTGAATATATGTCTACTATGCGAATTATACGTTTTTAAATATACGTAGAATTATACGTAGGTAATACCCACTGTATATATATATATATACAGCAAGTGGTATTACCCACGATTTAAATAAGCCGACCTTCCAAAATACCTTTAAAAAAAGCAACGCAAATACGTAATGCGAGCGACAATGATTCAACTAAAGACGAAAATACAATCATTTTCGTCTGTAGTTGAATCATTCAATTTCATTTTCCTGTTATGTTTTTTTTTTTTTGAGCCTTTATTGCCGAAAACTAAGCAGTACAAAAGTTTTGAAAATTAAACTAATAAAATAACTTTAAGCTAGCACATCAGGTTTCCGTTTTAGTGATCAGCGTGTCCTGTGACACATAGGCCTCTTCCAGCAGCTTCCATTCATTTCTGTCCCTTTTTTATTTTTTGTGGGTGGGCTGCGGTCGGCGCGCCTCCGCACCACTCCGTCCGGGGCGACAGAGGGGCTTAAGCACGCAACTCCCGCAACCCACCCGAAAACCACCTCGCCTTTGTCATTGGGCCGACCACCGGAGCAGGTTTACTTGTCGTCAGTGGTCGGCCCGACGGCATACCCCCTACGTGGGGTACCCTCCCATCGACCGACGTCCCCCCCTCGGGGAGGACGTCGGTCTTTCCTCACGCGGTCGGCCTCTCGGCGGGTGACGGACTAATCCCCGGTCACGTCACCCGCGGCCTCGGCTAGGACGGCATGAGGCGCAGATAGTTGCGCCTACGCCGCCCCAGTCGCCGGCGGCGATCTTCTCATCGAGGCTGCGCTCCACGCGCAGAGGATCCGCCGCCTCCTTCTGCGAGATCACTGTCTCGCAGAAGGCTGCGACCGCGTCCCAATTCCCAACGCTGACCATCGCCCTAGCGATGGCCGGCAGCGTCAGGTCGGCACCGATGATTGCGACGAGTTCACGGCGCTGCACTGCCCAAGCCGCGCAGGCCTCGAGCGTGTGGCGCGCCGTGTCCTCGTCGCAATCGCAGTGGTGGCAGGACGGTGTATTCTCCCTCCTCACGACCCTGTGCAGGTATTTGGCGAAGCTCCCGTGCCCCGTCAACACCTGCACTAGTCGGAAGGAGAGCACCCCGTGCCGCCTTTCCAACCACTGCATCAGCACCGGCCGGAGGGCCTCCACGGTTCGCACCCCGAACCGAGGCCTCTCCAGCCGGACTGCGCAACGGGCAATGACATCTCGGCGGGCGTCGACGCGCCAGGCGGTGAGCTCTCTTAACGAGATCTCACCGCCTTCCGCTCGCACCCCCGTCACCCGCCGATACAATCCGGCGAGCATCTCCGCCTCCAGGTCCCACGGGGGAGTCCCGGCCAATAGGCACGCTGCCTCCGTCGCCACCGTGCGGTATCCGCGGATGGCCCTGACCGCCATGACCCTCTGTGGTCGCCACAGAAGGGCCCTAAGTCGGACGGTCAAGGACCCCGCCCACACCGGTGCGCCGTACAGGGCCATCGACCGGATGACCCCCGTGTACAGCCGTCGGCACGTAGCGCTCGGTCCGCCCACGTTCGGCATAAGCTACGATAAGGCGGACGCCGCGCCGACGAGCCGCGGAGCGAGCCTGCGGAAATGCTCCCGGAACCACCATTGCCCGTCGAGCACCAGGCCCAAGAACCTCATATGGGCCCGGATGCTGATGTCAACCGATCGGACGGTGATCGAGACGCCGATGGGAGGGCTCATAAGGCGCCCATGGAACAAGAGGGCCTCCATCTTGTCCAGGGCGACCCTCAACCCCAGCGCCTCGATCCGCCTGACGACCTCTTCGGTGCCATAGGTCGCCAGGCTTACTGCCTCTTCTAGCGTCCCACCGCGGGCTGTGACGAGCGTGTCGTCGGCGTAACAAATCACGCCCAGCCCGGGCGGGAGGCTCCCCCGCAACGCCCAGTCGTAGCCGATGTTCCACAGGGTGGGTCCGAGGACCGACCCCTGTGGGACACCGCACGTCATGGGCGTTCGCACAGCGTCCACTGCTCGGTTGGTACAGAGGACGCTGCGCCCCACCAAATAGTCTGCCACTAGCCGCCTCAGGTAAGCTGGCACTCCGTGATACCGGAGCGCCTCCCTGATGCAGCTGAACGGCAGACTATTGAATGCGTTGGCGATGTCTAGGGACACCGCCAACAGCACTCCCCCACCGGTGACGGCCTCAGTCGCCACGGCCCTCAGGCGCAACAGAGCCGCGATCGTCGAACGACCCCTCCTAAACCCAAACTGGGCGTCCGACAGATCGGGCCCCGTGCCGACGAGGTGCCGCTCGATGCGGGCAGCTACCACCCTCTCCAGTAGCTTGCCCGTGTCATCGAGCAGCACGATAGGCCTGTAGGCCGAAGGCGACCCCGGAGACCGTCCCGGCTTCGGCAGGAGCACCAGCCTTCCCTCCTTCCAGCACCCAGGGAACCGTCCGGACGCTAAACACGCGTCGAACAGCTCCCTGAGGCGGGGACCTAGGTGGTCGAGGACCAGGCCCAACACGCGGTTAGGAACACCGTCGGGCCAGGGGGCGGTGGACTTTGCGCACATGCGCGCCATCGCCACTCCCATCTCGGGTTCCGTGATGGGCGGAACACTGTCGTCGTCGGCCTCCCGGTCAGTGTCTGGCGAAGCCATGACCGGGGGCGTGTGTTCCGCCCGCCGCGGGAACAGGTCCTCGACGACCCGGGTGAGAAGGCTGGGCTGGAGAGTCTCGGTGAGGGGAAGGCCCCACGCGCGGAGCTTATTCAGCGCCGCGCGATAGGGGCGTCCCCAGGGGTCACGGTCGAGACCGTCCAGCATCTCCTGCCGACTGACGTCCTTGGCGGAGCGGACGGCCAGCCTGAAGGCCGACCGCGCATTGCGGTAGCCCTCATACAGCAAGGCCTCCCGCTCCGCGTCGCGTTGGCGCCGCCGGCTGCGGGTGTAGGCCCTCCGGGCGCGAATGCACGCGGCCCGGAGATCCGCCAGCTCCCGGGACCACCAGTGGACCGCCCTCCTCGGGGGCGGACGCCGTACCCGGGGCATGGCCGCATCACAGATCTGCGTCAACACACTGCGGATGCGGCCAGCCTCGGCGTCCACCCCGTCCGACTGGTTGGCAGAGTACAGCCACGAGTAAACGATGGCTGTCTCCGCCAGCTTGTCCCGGTCTAAGCGACCCACAGCCCATCGCGGGAACGCAGGACGTCCATCCGCCCCGTGACCCCTGCTGGGCGTCGGGATTGCCGGGGAGACCTCCATCCAGATATACTGGTGGTCCGACAAGGTCTCCACCTCCTCCACGACGCGCCAGCTCCCCACGCGTGCGGCGACCTCGGGGCTAGCGAACGAAAGGTCCACTATCGACCCGCCCCGTTGTCGCACGCACGTATGCACCGAGCCCCTGTTCAGCAAACAGAGGCCCAGTGCCGCCGCCCACTCCTCGATCGCCCGTCCTCGGTCGTTCGTCCGGGGAGACCCCCACGCCACGGACTTGGCGTTGAAGTCCCCCAAAACGAAGACCTGGCGCGATGCCATTCGCCGTAACGAGGCCTCCATGATGGTGAGGGAGGCCTCGAAATCGGTCACACTCCAGTTAGGGGAGAGATAGACTCCGAGGAGGGTAATCTCCCCCCAGTCCACCGCGACGTATCCGACGCCCCTGTCCCTAAGGGTCAGAGGCGACGCAGGCCACGACGTGGAGGCGACGATTGCCACGGTGCCATCGGTGCTACCCAACCAGTTAGGCCGGTCGGGCACCACGTACGGCTCCGTGGCTACGGCTACTCCTATCAACCACTCCGCCATGGCTTGCAGGAACACGTCCTGTGCACCGGCGGTGTGGTTGAGGTTGGCCTGGAGGAGACGAATGGATACGGGGTCCATTAACGGTCCGTATCCATTGTCACCTCTTCCGCGCTGACGGGTGATCGGGCCGCGCTCGGAGCGGGGACTGGCCCGGTCGATGGGCCGTCCCGCCCCTTCGGGGCCGATGCCGGGGGTCTGCAGTCCCCAGAGCCCATGCGGTGTTTGGCAGGCCTAATGCCTGCCGCACACGCGGGGCAGTGGGGCACCGCAGAGCACGATGCTGCCTGGTGTCCGGTCTGACCGCAACGGAAACATAGCCCGCTGCAGTCAAAGCAGTTTTTGCATGTCGGTCGGGTATGCCCGACCGCCATGCATTTGTAACACCTCGCGGGCCGGGGCTCTAGCACGGTTACCTGCGCCGAGCTCCAGCCCACGAGGAGCCTGCCTGAGTCGGCCAATTGCTTGACCGACTCCACCGGACACTGCACCCAGGCAACACCGACGCCGCCCGGACCAGTGCGGATGGTGCCAATCCGGACGGTGTCCGAGGCACATCCGGTACGCGCCATAATGGCCTCCCGGACGTCCTCCACCGTCACGGAATCGTCCAAGCCCGTCAGGCGCATCTCTGCGCACTTGACAGGCCTGGCGATTCGGACACCCTCCTCCGGCCCGAACAGCCCCCTCAACATCGTGGCCAAACTATCGGCCGTCTTCGCGCCCTCGGCCCCAGGGAACTCGAGTATTCGAGCCCCTGTCCGGGCCTTGCGGGTCCTCGCCTCGACGCCCCCGATGTCGGAGACGTCCAGCTCCCGCCGGGCGCGTTTTAGGACGGCCTCATAGTTGAGGCCCCTCTCAGCCGCCTCAGGCAGCACGGTGATGACCACCGCGGCCGTCTTCGGCAACTTGAGGCGCCTGCGCGACCTTTTCCCCTTTCTGCCGGCGCCTGGGTAGCGGCGGCCACGGCGGCACTCTTGGCCGCCGCTCTCCGCTTCTGGCCGCGTGCCTTCCTGCTCCGCTCAGCCACCTGCCAGCCCTGTTCGAGCCTCGCAGCAGCGCTGAGCGCAGCAGGAGCGGTCGCGGGTGCGCTGGCCGGCGCCTGCGCATGGCCTTGGCGGGAGCCGGCACCTTGCCGGCCTTCTTGGCCCCCTTGGGCCTAGCCGTGGCCGCTGCGTAGCTCACCACGCGGCCACCCTGACAGGGCAGCGGGGTGGGAGCTGACGCTTGCGGCCGCTTCGCCCCGTCCGCGGCGAGCGGCGGTCGGAGGGGCGGCTCAGGCGGGAGCCTGGCCGCTACGGCGGCGATACGCGCATCCATCATCACCCCTACTCGGGCTAAGATGACGCATACCGCCGACTCCGACACGCCGTGCACCTCGTCGGGCGGCGGCTCCTCCCCCTTCCGCGGTCTCCCGCGGCCACGAGGCGGCGGAGGGACCACGACGAGGGGATTCATTTCTGTCCCTAGATTTCCTTGTCCAAGTCGCGTCTCCAATTTTCCTTATATCATCTGACCATCTTTTTGCTGGTCTGCCTCTCTTTCTTTTACCATCGCCTGGTTGCCATTCTTCATTTTGTTCTACTGTCCCTTGTCATGTGTCCTGTCCACCTCCATTTTAGCTGTCTCACTAAGCTTATTATATCTTCCACCTTGGTTATGGATCGTACATCGTCAGCTCTCATACGGTCTTTTAACGTAACGCCTATCATGCTTCTCTCCATACCCCTCTGGCATGTTCTCAATTTATTCAGATGTTTTTGATTCAAGGCCTGTTATAAGTTAATGAACCAATAATATTGTTTCACTGAGACACAATGATTTCATGAGTTTCCGTACTGGACGTCATAGGCCTATCGGCGACTTGCGTGTTGTACAAGAAATCATCTTGAATCATAAATATAAGACGTACTATAGTCACAATCTTTCAATTAAATATTTTATCAAAATTAATAAAAACCGTTAAAGTATTCGTTTCACTTATTCACAAAAGTTGCTGGGTACATATCTTTTTAACGTAACCTTTAATACTTTTAAATTTAAACTTTTAAAAATAGCGTTATAACTTGCACTTTTATGTATTTCTTTACTATTGTTCAGTTTTATATAAAACAAAATTAACTCATTATTTATTAATTTCTTAATGTACATTTATTAGAAACTTAGTTGGTGACAGTGTTATTAATTTTATTTGCCTTGTAAATAAGCTGATAATACTGTATGTTTCTTTGAACGCAATAAATAAAATACGTTACGATTTGTAAAGGTAATAATAAGTTTTAAGATCCAACTGCCTAAATTGACATTATTAAAATTGAACTGGAAAAACACGATTATTTTATAGAGTATTTTATTTTTAATTCAATAAACGTCTGTCTATTACGAACAAAAAGATATACCTAGCTTGCTAATAGGTTGGATTTGGTGTGGAGGCTTAGTCAACTGGATGGAGGCTAGCTAAAAATTTGAAAATTATATAAATTAAAACATTTAAAAAACCCAACAGAGTAAAATAGTTATTATATTAACAACTAGCAACCCGCCCTCGCTTCGCTTCGGTTATAGGTTATAGTCGTTTTACCCGCGTAGTTCCCGTTCCCGTGGGAATACCGGGATAAAATATAGCCTAGTTTACGCCCTGATATTATAGCTTTCCATTGGTGAAAGAATTTTTGAAATCGGTCCAGCCGTTTTGAAGATTACCCGGAACAAACAGACAGACAGACAGACAGACAAAAAATTTTTAATTGCTATTTTAGGCATAGGTGTCGTGCAAATAACGTGTGAGCATGAAAAAAGCCTATTATTTTGACATTACAAACAGACACTCCAATTTTATTTATTGGTATAGATAACTGTGCTCGCGGTGAATTAATTTACATTTTATGATTAAAATGATCCAATATGTTCCTGTAAATTATTCATTATTTTCGTATCATATTTCAAAATTCGGCACCGTGTATTATGCGTGATTTGTTAGCAAATTAACAGACAGACGTGAACATAGCCCGTTACAGATCTTTAGATAGTATAAAACAAAGTCGTTTCCCATCATTTAAATGTTTAGATCATTTAATCTTTGCAAATGCAATTTTAGTGCGGGATTCGCCTATAGAAAAAGTGATTCGAGAGAGACCTCTATACATATGTATAACTAGCAGCGCCCTGTGGTTTTACCCGCATAGTTCCCCTTCCCGTGGGAATATCGAAATAAATTATTGACATCGACAGCAGCGCCACCTACCGTGTCCAATTGTGAATCTAAACTATCCTCGAACCCACTTGAACACACACAAAAAATTTCATCAAAATCGGTCCAACCGTTTAGGAGGAGTTCAGTGACATACACATGTAAGAAAGAAAGAAAGAAATTTTATTTTGTAAACCTCACACAATATAGACACCAACGAAAGAAATAAGAACCACTAACTAAAAACAAGGAGTAGAATATGTGAGGCCAAAATATGGTGCCCATCTCAGCTTATGGTACAGTAAATATGATACTACACCGCTGATATTCTGATGGACCCGTACAATCAAGTCGCGGAAGCAACAATATATCCAAAACAAATATATTTAAAAAAAGTACATAAGATATTTATATATAAAGATAGTATTTGATATGTATTCTTCTCAGCCCATCACGCATACTTATGTCGATGGAAGGGAAATTGATCTACCCTGCTGGTAAGACTGGGTGACATAATTTTATTTCGAGTTTTCTTTATCTAGTACAAAATCTATATCAATAAATAAAATTGGAGTGTCTGTTTGTAGTGTCAAAATAATAGGCTTTTTTCATGCTCACATGGTTATTTGCACGACACCTATGCCTAAAATACATATTAAAAAATTTTTGTGTCTGTCTGTTTGTTCCGGGTATTCTTCAAAACGGCTGGACCGATTTGAAAAATTCTTTCACTAATGGAAAGCTATAATATCAGGAAGTAAACTAGGCTATATTTTATCCCGGTATTCCCACGGGAACGGGAACTACGCGGGTAAAACGACTAAAACCGAAGCGAAGCGAGGGCGGGTTGCTAGTGTATTAATAACTCTTAGGATTATTTCGGCAAATACACATAAATATTAGTTGTATGCAAAGTTACACTGACTTTATCTAGTGTTGACTCAATCTTAATATGAGCTAGTTTCAACCGGGGAGAGCAAAGAAGTAATTAATATTGGTCTAACTGTATTTACTTTAGGATATGCATTTTTATAGTACAATTTTAGTAAAATAGGGTAACGGAGTAAAATATTATCAACAGCCATTCTTTACGTTGGGGATCGTAAGAGACAACTATGACTTGTGCAGATAGGATCATTCATCATCATCATTTCAGCTCATACAATGTTGGGCTCGAGCGTCCACCTCAATAGGAGGGAAATTGACCTTACTATACCTTGCTGGTCCGACAGGTTGGTATAGGGTTTTATTTCGAGTTTTCCTTCTCTTGCATAGATGTTATATGCGTATTATATCCCCTTAGTCGTCTTTTACGACATCTCCGGGTAAGACAGGGAGTGGTGATTTGTATTCTTACTCCGTCACCACACGGACAATACGAAAGGATCATTGTAAAAGGAATATTCTAAACAAATTATGGTAATCTGTGTAGCCAGTGTGGGATTGTTGGTAAATGAGAGGGCCATTATCGATGACGCTCATGTCCAACCGTGGGACAAATACAAGCTCAGAAGAATCTATAGTTACTGACGCTTAAGGACTTTAGCAATTGCAGTAGACCTATCAAGTAAATTTAAACCATTTCATTCTTCCCTACATAACTTTTGTCTTTAGATTTTAAAGAGGACAAAACAAAGGCGTAAAATTTTATAATACGTGACCAATGATCACGTTAAATGATACCAAATGCTGATTATAATCTAAAAATTATATACTAAAGTTATTATTTACAATCGGCGAAGGAAAATATAGAGAATACCTAAACCTATATACATATGAAATAGTTCAGAATAGTATACAAAAATCTAATCTATTACCGCCAAGGGAGTTTAACATAACTTGTTGCCGATAAGAGAGCGAGAGTTGCCGATAAGTTAGTTCTACGCCTTGAGTCTTAGAAATTAGTTGAAAATTATCGAAGATTAAGAAAACTATTGATTTACTTTGGCTTAATTTTCAATCTGACACAGGATTAGTATCTAATATTACGAGTGGCAGTCGTAAGCTTATGCCACTAATCAACAAGTAGAAAAATATAAACATAATGATAGTATACATAATCTCAGCTCATATAATTTCTATTCTTGGACTCGGGCCTCCTTTCTATCATATTTTTATTCTCTTATATCGATGTTATCTCTATGTATACCTTAATCGCCTTTTACGATACCCACAGAAAAGAAACTGGCTGGTTTGGGTAACTGTATTCTTATCTATCTATCTATACCAATAAATAAAATTGGAGTGTCTGTTTGTAATGTCAAAATAATAGGCTTTTTTCATGCTCACACGGTTATTTGCACGACACCTATGCCTAAAATAGCAATTAAAAAATTTTTGTCTGTCTGTCTGTTTGTTCCGGGTAATCTTCAAAACGGCTGGACCGATTTAAAAAATTCTTTCACTAATGGAAAGCTATAATATCAGGGCGTAAACTAGGCTATATTTTATCCCGGTATTCCCACGGGAACGGGAACTACGCGGGTAAAACGACTATAACCTATAACCGAAGCGAGGGCGGGTTGCTAGTCTATAAATAAAATTGGAGTGTCTGTTTGGAATGTCAAAATAATAGGCTTTTTTCATGCTCACACGGTTATTTGCACGACACCTATGCCTAAAATAGCGATTAAAAAATTTTTGTCTGTCTGTCTGTTTGTTCCGGGTAATCTTCAAAACGTCTGGACCGATTTCAAAAATTCTTTCACCAATGGAAAGCTATAATATCAGGGTGTAAACTAGGCCATATTTTATTCCGGTATTCCCACGGGAACGGGCACTACGCGGGTAAAACGATTATAACCGAAGCGAAGCGAGTGCGGGTTGCTAGTACCTATATATAATAAATCAATAATATGGTTATAATTGAAATTTATTTTAATATGTGTAATACCCGTATAAACGTCAGAAATCGTACAATAACGAAGTAAGCTTTGACGTAAAACTTATTAAGTATGCAATATACCAACCGCATAGCTTTAAATGACGTATATTTCATTTAAATACTACGCAATCCAATCACACCTCAAAACTTAATAACATTTTCTTGACGACATAATATAATTTTAAACGAGATAAATATACCGGTTTATAATATACATGTAAAATTATTTATATATATTTAAAAATATTTGCAGCCTTCTATGGGACTTTTGTATGACGTCGTCGGCTGCGTGTAGGTGGGCGAACAATTCGGATTAATCTTATCGACTTATTTTCATGCCACATGCTAATTGAACCGTGGAGTATAAGTTATCGTATCACAGAAGCACTTTCCGTATGGTGACGGAGTAAGAATACAATTCACCACTCCCTATCTTGCCCGTGGACGTCGTACAAGACGACTATGGGATATAATATGCACATAACATCTGCAAGAGAAGGAGAACTCGAAATGAAACTCTATACCAACATGTCTGACCAGCATGGTATAGTAGGTCATATTCCCTCCCATTATGGAGGAGGCCCGTGCCCAATAGTGAGACGAGTGTGGACTGCGATGATGATGATGTGAAGCACATATTTTCTTTCGGAATAATAGCAGACGTGTTAATAGTAAAAGACTGGAGTTTTTGTTTTTGAAATGACAACTTCTATAGTGAGGGCAGTAAAATCATGTAAATCGTCATCGACATGGTCACGTGACGTGTTAACGCTTTTCTTTTTTTTTTAGGTGGGCGGCGGTCGGCGCATTCCTCGCACCGCTCCGTCCGGGGCGACAGAGGGGCGTAAGCACGTACACCCATAACCCACCCGAACACCACGTCGCCTTCGTCGTTGGGCCAACCACCGGAGCAGGGTTACTTGTCATCAGTGGCCGGCCCGACCGAATACCCCCTAGTGGGGTACCCTCCCATCGACCGACGTCCCCCCCTCGGGGAAGAAAGTCGGTCTTTCCTCACGCGGTCGGCCTCTCGGCGAGTGACGGACTAACGTGTTAACGCTAACACTATACCTGTAGCTATGTCAATGTCATTATATCTACACCGATAGATGCCAAAAAGCTTTAATTTACCAAATTGATTTTATATAAAAATCAAACAATAAATCTGAATAATCGAAAATAAGAACTGTTTGTTCATAATTTTAAGTTTTCACATCTATCGGCAGTTCTCAGGACTCCTTTATGTTCTTTTTGTTAGTTTATCGTTTGTTGTTAACGTTAATATCATGTACTACAACCTGGATTAAAAAATATATATTATGTAACATTAGCCCAGTCGAATTAGACGAAAAACGGACCAAACCCAGGAAAAATTAAAAGTAGAATTTTTCCTTCGGAATTCGTTAGGAGGGGTCAATGGGAGTCTACATTTCGGTTTTCGAATTCCCAGTGGTCTTGCGTTTTCCGCCATGTTGATTTTAAGGGTGGTTTTATGTTTTTTAAATAACTCGTTTATTTTCAATTTTACACGAAAAATGGTCATTACCAAAGTTGTTCAGAATTAAATTTCCTACAATTTTTGTTCTCATCATTTTTTCCGTAAGATCGATATTTCTCGATTCACACCCGAAAAGGGTGATTTTTTGTTTATTGAATAACTCTTTTGTTTTCAATTTTCTTTATTATTTATTTATTTATTCAATTTCATCATCTCAGCCCCTATATGTCCCACTGCTGGGCTCGGGCCTCCTCCATAATGGAAGGGTAATTGACCTACTATACCACGCTGGTCAGACGTGTTGGTATAGGGTTTTATTTCGAGTTTTCCTTCTCTCAATTTATTATTTATTTATTCAATTTTCTTTATTATATTTAGTTTATTGAATAACTCTTTTGTTTTCAACTTTCTTTTCGGGTGTGAATCGAGAAATATCCCAATAAATTTAATTCTGAACAACTTTGGTAATGACCATTTTTCGTGTAAAATTGAAAATAAACGAATTATTTAAAAAACATAAAACCACCCTTAAAATCAAGATGGCGGAAAACGCAAGACCACTGGGAATTTGAAAACCGAAATGTAGACTCCCAGTGACCCCCCCCCCCCCCCCCCTAACGAATTCCGAATGAAAAATTCTTCTTATAACTTTTCCTGGGTCCAATCAACAATTCGACTGGGCTACATAGTCAATTTACAGAAGAAGGTTTCAGACTATAATACATGACAATGGTGATCACGACAAATAGCAGCAGCTCAGTATCTACAAAGGTTAGTAAATCCGGCAAAACTTGGTAGCAATGGGACATTGAGCATCAAAGCGGTCTGCGTCTTACATGGTAGCTGCTGAGATAATGAAAATGGTGATGTATTGTGGATGTTATTAACGGCAGGGGACGATATAGATGTTCAAATAAAACAGTAACTTTATATACATAAGCACAGCCAGCTTTGTTTCTGGCGGGCTGAGTTCTGCACACGCCGTTAATTCCCTTCGGGACAATAGAAGGTTGGCGCCCGGCCCCATAACCCACGTTACCCCTTCGCTACTGGGCCGACCACTGGAACTCAAGCTCACTGGGACGTATATGAGCCGCGAGGATGAGGAGACAAACAATGCCTAGGTATATAATGTTATCTTTATATAGGTATATTTCTCGTGTACGTGTGTATGCCACTGAAATCCTCCTAAACAGCTGGACCAATGTTGATGAAATTTTTTGTGTATGTTTAAGGGGATTCTAGAATGGTTTAGATTCACAATTGGACCCGGTAGGTGGCGCTGCTGTCGATTTCAAGGAGTAATCCTTTCATTTTATTTGAACAGGACAACATCTGTTGGGTTAGCTGGTTTTATATAAAAAAATCGTATCCTGTTGAAATCTCGACGACTTTTAATGACAGCGTGAAGAACTAACATAACACTAACATGAGATGAATATAAAATACACATTACTATAATTTTTTTTGTCTATATGTAACCCATGCAGTGACTAGTTTAAGAAAACAATGTGTCATTACCCCTTACTTCTATACGCGAGTCGTAAAAACTGAATGCGATATCACCAGCAGAGTAGGCAATGGTAGTTACTGGGAAATTTATAATACCGACTGCGATCGCCAGCCCATCTGCCAAATGTGGCGATTATGACATTAACCTTATGGACTTCATTTTCATATATTCAATAGGGGATGTTAATAGACTGAAGATGTATGGATTATATATTATCTGAAGATATATGGATTATAATCGTATTCACTATTGACACGGTGCAGTCTTGCACCCCAGTTTAACCGGTAGGACACATATTCAGAGGATGCGGATTTCTCATTACTGGCCTGCCAAGGTCAGGGAAAATGCGACTGAATGTTGCGTCGACACTGCAATCATAGAGATGGCAGCAAGGAATGGGTTCTCTCCCTCTGATTGCGCGAAAAATATTTGGGGAGGTGATCATGAAAAATGTAACCCAGTCGGAATATAAAACCCCGTACTATCGCTCCATACACTAAAGCCTAGTGTTGCCCAAAAAAGTCTTGGTCTTGCGAGACCGAGACCAAGACCGCTTAATTTTTGCAAGACCAAGACCCTGCAAGACTTGAGCAAGACCAAGACTGAGCCTGCAAGAGTCTCGCGGTTTTGCATTTAATTCAAATCACCATTTTAGCTTATACGGCCAGCTGTTGAGCTCGTGTCTTCTACATAATAGGAGGAAAATCGGTCGTGGCCGGAGGAGAATCGCCACGGTGATCGGTCGTGTTGGTACAGGGTTTCATGTCAAGATTTCCTTCGCTTGCACCGACGTTATATATTACAGCTCTTAGTCGTCTTTTACGACACTCGCGGGTAAAATAGGGGGTGATGAATTGTATTCTTACTCCGCCACTACACGGCAAGTCAAATCAGTCTTGAGATATCCATCTATTGGCCAATCGATTCCCAATGTTGGTGTTGGCTTTTCAGAATTACACTTCGGAAAGGCTTAAGGAAAAAAATACCGTAATAGTCACCCTGTGAGTAAGTCTTGATAAGTTTCACACGAGAGTGCTCTTGCCCATTATACATATTTATATATCCATTTATTCATTAGCCCAACGACGTTCACTGTTGGACATAGAAATATACCTACAATTAATCTACATAAATAACACCCACGCTCGCAAAAAGAATTATTATGCGTAGATCAGTCATCATCATCATCATCTTGCTCTTATCCCAATTACTTGGGGTCGACGCAATATGTCATCTGTTTTAACATATTGCAAAAAGTTTCGGCAATGACTTTTATGACCGGCCGCCTGCCTGACGTCAACCCTCCTTGGGAATGTAATCGTTGACCCAAATGGTACCAGATGGAGTTGGTCCGGGTCAATCTAGAGCTCTTAGTCGTCTTTTACGACACCCACGAGCAAAGCAAGGGTTGGTAGTATTCGAAGCTGCTACCACACAGCTCAGATCGCACAGCAGCGTAGATCAGTATGCGTATATATTGATCGCAATGTAATAATTTTCTGTGTAGGGACAGAGTACGAATATAATTCCCCATTCTCTTACCCGTGGATGTCGTATCAAATCGGACCGAGGCGATTGTGTTAGGCACCCATGAAAATAAATTTAAATAAAAATATCGATTCGTGAATGAATTGAGAGATGTAAAGTTTTCAATTTTTTCATCGCTTTGTCGTCTAAATCTAATTGAAATGTATGAAGTCAATGATACTCAACTGCAACATATTCGTATTTTGTTAAATATTCATTAGACATTGAATAAATGTGGTCGGCCCAACGACGAAGGCGACGTGGTTTTCGGATGGGTTGCGGGTGTTGCGTGCTTACGCCCCTCTGTCACCCCGGACGGAGTGGTGCGAGGAGCGCGCCAACCGCAGCCCACACCAAAAAAAAAGACATTGAATAAATCAATGATTACGTTCGCATAAGCAAGACAAACTTCGCTTTAACATAAGTCAGCTGATCGCCCGACGACCGTTGACGAGTCGCCTTTGTACCTACGTAACCATTGAAAGGGTCGCGCAAATCTAATACCTATTTATACTGTCGAAGCTTTACATGCCTAGATATATCCTGTCTGTACATGCCTACATAATGCGTAAAATTTAAGGCATAAACTCTTAGACACACATTTTTGTAATCACTATAACTATTATGTTATATTGTTTTTGTGTAATATACATTCTAATTATGATCTATGACCGTTAAACTACAACATACTCGAACAGTTGCCCCATAACCTGATACACCCCTGTGCATATAACATATGTGCAAGAGAAGTGAAATTAAAAATAAAGCCCTGTATCAACATGTCTGACCAGCGTGGTATAGTAAGTAGATCAATTTCCCTCTTAATGGAAGGAAGCTTAAGCCCAGCAGTGGTACTTTTTTGAGCTGTGACGATGACGGCGAATATCATACATTTGGTGACCCTCTTCATAGGTATATTACCTATTAAAAACTATTATTATCCTATTAAAACTATTATTAATAGTGGACTATAGGCTAGCAGATGGATAGATAGGATAGGATGATATTTGATTAATTTAGTTGGATTTTTCATTGCCATGATAAATGACTGTTACGTTATTCCAACTGCAAGACTTTGCGAGACTCTTGCTGCCATACCAAGACCAAGACCAAGACTCGGATGCGCAATAAAAGACCAAGACGAGACCAGGTGTGCTGTTGCAAGACCAAGACTGGTCCAAGTCTCGTCTTGGTTTTGCATTTGGGCAACACTACTAAAGCCATCATATCCTGTAAACTCTGTGGTCCAAAGTGTGAACCGAAGTATCTTCAATTGTAGTGTACAATGGGGCAATAATATGCCGTGGTCATTGCCTCGTCAAGCATTTTTGTAAAGACAACGTCTTGTTCTAAATAAATAATGATTGTTTCGCGGGGGACTTTACCAACATATAATTAACGAACACAAATTACATACAAACCCAGAACAAATCAAATTCAATATGAAAAAACGGCTGCCCTTTGAATGATGACGCGTTTTCATCAGACTAGCACTTCCGTCTCCATACCTTAGATATAGTATCTATCTATACCAATAAATAAAATTGGAGTGTCTGTTTGTAATGTCAAAATAATGGGCTTTTTTCATGCTCACATGGTTATTTGCACGACACCTATGCCTAAAATAGCAATTAAAAAATTTTTGTCTGTCTGTCTGTTTGTTCCGGGTAATCTTCAAAACAGCTGGACCGATTTCAAAAATTTTTACACCAATGGAAAGCTATAATATCAGGGCGTAAACTAGGCTATATTTTATCCCGGTATTCCCAGGGGAACGGGAACTACGCGGGTAAAAACAACTATAACCTATAACCGAAGCGAAGCGAGGGCGGGTTGCTAGTTCTCAATAAAACAATTGTATTACCATAATTTAATGATAATACTACTTAAAATCAACCAATAGATAAACTGCTAACATGTGTTTAAAATTTATTTTCACTATTGTAGTAATTCATCACGTAATATTCATGACTTCATGACGTTATCATAATTATTCAATCAATTATTAAAAACGATTATCACGAAAGCGATTTATGCACATAAATTGAAGATGTATTTTATTTTCAGCCTATATCTATATAGGTAAGTTCTCCTTTTAATACGAGTGAATTAGAAGGTTAAGCCTACTTTAAATGTTGATTAGACGAGAGAATGTTAGTTGGACGAGTAATGTAGAGTTTTATTTGGAAATTTTCTCGTCATGCAAGTATGTTATATGCTTAAGTTTATACCTTAATTTTTTCTTCATACATTCTGCATTCTGAAGAAAGAAGGTATTGATGACATATTATATTCTTATCATACATAAAAATGCTGGAACATTCATTCTCATTAAATTATAGAGTATGAAAGTGCGAAGTGTTTGAAATATAAATAAATTCGGAATTTTGTTAATAATATAAAGAGATATTTTGGAAATGTATCTTGGATTTTTCTAAATCCAATGTTTTGAATATCTTGGATTTTTCAACATCACATTTTAAAACTAAAGTACTACTACGTAAATACACCGTTTACCCTTATCAAAGCCGAAACCGCCGAGTTATCTAATAAATCATTCAAAATATCAATAGTGACTCATAAGTATATAGAATACGGACAGATTGGAGTCGCTGGAGCAGCGGAGAGACTTTGGGTCACTCTGTGTACTTTACCGATTCTTTCACGGGGAGTGCTCCGAGGAACTGTTTGACTTGGTACCACCGTCACCATTCTACCAACGTACCACTCGACATCGTAGCAGGGTTCATCCATTTCACCTGGAAACGTTATGGTCTTCAACTGTACGTTTCCAGCGATCATTTCTCCCACGTACGTGCAAGCTCTGGAATGAACTACCTGCTGCTGTGTTTCCCGAGCGCTATGACATGTCCTTCTTTAAACGAGGTTTAAGAAGAGTATTTCCTTCACGGTAGGCAGCGGCCTAGCTATGCCCCTGGTATTGCAAAGGTCCGTGCAGCAGTTTCACTTACCATCAGGTGTGCTGCTTGCTCGTTTGCCACCGTTGGAAATAAAAAAAAAATGTAGTCTTGTACACATACTACAAATGTAAACGTGTTTCATGCCAACTGTATGCTCCCTATGTAATATAACATCTATCTGATATTATCAATTTAGTTTTATGACTTTTAGATTAATAAATAACGGGCATTATAGGGTTATCAAAGGTACCATGTACTACTTACTATAAGAAATGTTTTGAATAAAGTGTATAAGCCTTGAAAATAATGGATTTTTGATGAGTGGATAGGATATTCATGTGTATAGCTAAATCAGAAAAATTTATACGAAAACGATTCATGTTTAACGGAGCTCCTAGCCTAATATCGAAAATGTGAATGTATATTTTTTTTAATAGATTTACGATTTTAATCAAATGATCGGAAGTAATTGAGCCCTGAGTAGCTAATTATGGTGTAATTATGTGTATATCTAGATCGTCAAATTATGTTTGAATCAATCCGTTTTATTTCTAAAATAATATAATAACTATGGATAAAAAGACGTAGGCTTCTATTTTACATTATACTGTGCTACAGCTGCGGTTGCTGTTCTAGGTCATACATTTCCCATTTAAAATTCTAAGAAAGAATATATCTCTTATATCTTTATCATCCCTCCAAATTTTATAATTTATGTAGCAAAATATACTAGCGGCCAATCATTAGGCAACTGTTTTAACAACGTCTGTAGTTTATGTAAGTAGGTAGGTATATAAAAAAGGTTGATTGACCAACGATAATAAAATAAACTTCCTTTCTCGTTCATCATAAATATCACAAAATTACAGTTACATTTTTGTATTACGTGATATATTTCTGTGAATAAGTTGACTAAAAGATTACAAGGTCATCTTTGTGTAGATAACAACATGGTATAGGTATTATCAGATTAGATATCGATTTCAACGTTAATTTTATCGCTTGATAAAATCTTTGAGTTGCATTTATATATTTTCACATTGCCAGGTATTAATGAAGAGAAGGAATTAGTTTAAGACATTTCAGTTAAATACATAGTACATAGTACTGCTAGATCAGCTGACCGCGTTCTGTAATAACTCCAAGCTCAATCGCTTTCTAAAACTAGCGAAGGTAACGTCACAATTTAAAACTAAGTATGTAATGGATATGAAATTTTGGATCTGGACACGGAAACGGAACGTGTCTGTCAGTGTAGCAAAAATCATTTATGCTGTTGCAAAAACGGGACATTTTTGTAGGGCTGGGGACAATCGGACAGACAACCTAACAATGGGACTATCTCGTTGTGGTCACATTGTGCATGTCTAACACGGCTTCATATTTTTGACGTGACAACGTCTTATAATTCGATGGAGCCGGCTGCACACACGAAAAAACATGCCGCATGCGGCGTTACCTCGCTCTGAGGCGTTCCATTTAAGGCTTGATCCATACAAAATATCTATCAAACAAATAAAATTAAAATTTTCTTTTGAAAAATGAAACCATTCCATCAGTATTTTCTTATGACGTTGTCACGTTCAACTATCGTCGGTAAACCGACTTTACAGACAACCGATTTTATTTAGCGATAAATACTTTAGCAACGTCGCGTCGTGATTTGCAGCACAATGAAATGGAAAAACCACAATAAAAAAAGGCGAGCATATATAAATAGTATTAGAAACGATGTATTTGTATGTTTATTTGTATTACTCATTTTTCGTATTTTAGTTTGGTAGTTTTCTGAAGATAAGATTAAAATTGACAGATTAATGACCGTTTCGAAAGACAAGCATTCCAAAAACTTTGTATTACTCAGCTGTTGATTTTTTTAAATACAGAGCGACTGTTCATTATGTTTGATGAATACTACATTCATGATCATCGTAAGCATGCTCTTATCCCAACTATTTGAGGTCAATGCCATATGTACCTACTCTTCTTCCATTGTACACATTGCAAAAGTATTGGCATTAATTTTATGACCGGCTGCCTACCAGAGGTCAAACCCGCTTGCGAATGTAAATACTGACTCGACAGCATCAGATGGAGTTGGCCCAGTTTGAAGCAAGGCTCTTAGTCATCTTTTACGACACACACGAAGAATGTAAGGGTTTGCTACCGTATCGATCTTTGATAGAGCACAACATACTCGACAAATCTAAATCCACGATACTGAGTTTTAAGGTACCAAAAGCGAGATTACCTGAGATTAACCTTTAGCGCTATAAAGACCAGCCATTACGTCTACTTGTTTATTGACTAGATAGAATTGTTGAGTATACAGGCAAGACGACCTGAATATATTTTTAAAATAATAATGCTACGATGATTATAATTTACGATTGTTATTGGTTTCATCGCAGCCCACATACGTCCTACTGTTGGGCTCGGGCCTCCTCCACAATGGGAGGGAATTTAACCTACTATACCATGCTGGTCAGACATGTTGGTATAGGGTTTCATTTCGAGTTTTCCTTCTCTTGCACAGATGTTATGTGCACATTATATCCCATAGTCGTCTTATACGACATCCACGGGCAAGATAGGGAGTGGTGAATTGTATTCTTACTCCGTCACCACACGGACATTGTTATTGGTTTACACTAAACAATAAACGCTTTCTGTGTTATTCATAGATATTATTTTGCAATGCATTAAGAATGTAAAATATTGACTCTGAATACTGAATAAACGTATGGGTTTTCATCCCGCCTGAAGGCTACTCAACAAAGTTAAGTCTTTGGTTTCGGTTGCACGTTCAATAGCAGAGCATTCGTAGAGTAAATTATCGTGACATGGCCGGACTAAAGCTGTATAAAAATGTGTCTTAAATTCTAAAAATTTTCAATATGCGTATACTTTAAAGTCAATATGCAACTACGAACAGCAAGTTTTGCTACAAGTGCTCATGTGGATAACTTAGATATTAACATGAGACAGTACCCGAAAGGGTAACCTGGTCAATGGGCCATTGAAATCAAGGAATTAGTACCAGTGGTCAGACCAATGGGCAATTGGAGGATGATACGGAAAGTTATAGGACCGCACACACATCCGTTATCCCTGATAGTTAGGGCGGGGTGCAGTGTATGTCCTCTCAAAAAATGACTAACATTGTTTTATCAAACAATTGCATGCCCATAAAATTAAACTGTACAGGTACATACATACTTCACTGGGTGTAGGAAGTAATAATAAATACTTATTAACAAAACATATATCGAACTATTTCTAAACGAATAACAATCTCTAAACAAATAGAATCGTAACTGAAGATGACGTTAGGACGTTACGATACAAGAGAGTAATTTCGTAAAGAATTTTAGAGTAGCATACCGCTTTATGGTATAGACTATTCTCGGTAATACATTTTGGTATAAAATTAGCAAAATGGACATCCATAGAAACACTGCTGTAATGCATTCAGCGGGCCACATGGGTCGAAGAAAAAAATCTTGAATATATTACGTCTAATTCGTATGCAAAAAAAAAAATACATTTATAACCAAATTAAACGCACGAGTTCAGAGTGCTACGGAAAGGGCTATGGTATTGTCTGCGATTTCTCTACATGATAAAATCTAGAATACAAAAATTCTTAAAAAATGGGTATAATTAATATAGACCAAACAATTTAGCGGTAAAGTGGCGATAGACCACAATGCTCGGCGTAGCGACAACCGTTGGCAAAGAAAAGCTCTAGAGTGGAGATCATGAATCTCACGACGCCATCAGGTGGACTTATGACATTCTTAAAGTTGTAAGGAACTGTTGGATGTAGGTCTATGTCCAATAATGGACGTATACAGGTCGATGGATGGTTGACTGTTAATTAGCAAATTGGGCTTTAAATTTATCAGCGAAATGCCTAGATACGACCAGTATGAAAATATCAATATCATCAATCAGCTTCAGTGAACCGGTGACCGTCTTCACCTTCTTCAGAGCGACCTCCTTACATCTTATTCTCACTTATATCTTACATCTATGCAAGTGAAGGAAAACTCAAAATAAAACCCTATACCAATATTTCTAAGCAGCACATTATAGTAGGTCAAATTCCCTTCTATTAGGGAGAAGGCTCGAGCCTAGTAATGGGCGGTGTATGGGCTGAGATGAACGAAAGAGCGACGTGCCCTAAGAGTAAAACTGGCAAATTAATTAAATTTAAACGACATTATTATTTTTGTATTACACGTAATTAGTTATTCGTGATCTTTAGAATTTCATCAAGATATTGATATGATGTCATTGAAACAAGGAAAATATTATAGAACTTTTTATTTATTTTAAGGGTATCAGTAGCGGCATCTGGTCAAGGCTCAAAATAATTGTGTCTACGTCAACATAATACATTTGTCACGTATTGTGATAACGGTAATAAATAATAATGAAGCATTCGGTATTGTTCTGCTTAAACAACAAGAAACTCTTGCCCTTCAGTAAAATAACCGTGAAGAGAAACAAATGAACAATTTTAACCGCAAAAACTGGCTACATAATTTAATAAATTGAAGATAGAATAAGAACCCACATTTGTGGGTCTTTTATTGCTCACTGTTAAATAGGTATAGACTTCCATGCCAATCAATAGAACGTAATTATCTGCACAGATGGCGGAGTGTTCTAAGAACCAATTGCCCGTGCTGAGTGTAGTGAGTTTGACCCTCATGCAGGATAATTATTTGTGCAATCCATATTTTTTTTTGTTTTATACGTAATAATTATTGTTCTTACGTTAATTTTATGTTTATGAAGCCGCTTGCGACATAAAGATTCCTAAAATCTCTTAATATTTTGACAAAGAATGAAATCAATTATTTTACCTTCGTATTATTAATAAAATATGACACATTCTGTGTGGTGACAGAGTAAGAATACAATTCACCACTCCCTATTTTGCCCGTGGATGTCGTAAAAGACAACTAAGGGACTAAAAGGCGACCAAAATATGCATATAATATCTATGCGAGAGAAGGAAAACTCGAAATGAAACCCTATACCAATTTATCTGACCAGCATGGTATAGTAAGGTAAATTTTCCTCCAATTGTGGAGGAGGCTCGAGCCCAATAGTGGGACTTAAATGAACTAAAATAATGATGATGATGACAGGATGAATTAATGATGAATGAAAGCCGGTAATAAACAGAAGACCCCTTTACCCTTAAGAGTTTGAACATATGTATATTCATAATACATATTTAAAAATATATGACTTGATAAGTTTAGTTTTAATTCAATATAATAATAATATCACACAGAATGTATATATTTCTGCGGTAATAATGCACGTATGTTCAACCAGCGGAATGAGACTGAAAATGATATGGCAACAGCGACATAGATTTGACAAAAAAAAGAAAATATACCGCCATCGCTTGTAGATACAGCTCGAAAGCCTGTCCACCTGTCTGTAGTGAAAAAATTAGTTGTTATCATAAAACTAAACATAATATAATGTTACTATGTTAATAATGTTAGACAAATTATATTGCAAATAACACATAGCCGTATAGCATTTTTACAGCATAGCGTTTTACGTTTTCCACACGAATTTCTAAATTAATATTTAAGTACGCAAGTATTGCTTTTGTACTGCAAAAATAAATTGATTAGCCTATCTTTCGTATAGACACTCGTAAATTATAGTGAAGGTTGAAAAGAAATTCAACGTAAAAATCTTGTCTGATACATTGTCATTTAAAAATAAACGATTTTACTTTATTATTAGTCTTGATGGCGAGTGTAATTTAGTTTTCTTTCTAGTGAAATTTATTTTTTACTGTGTAATCTTAGTGGCATACATTTTTGAATTCCCGTTAAAAAAATATAACTCAAAGATACCTCATTAACATAATATTAAGATTAAACAATTAAAAATGCAGATGTTGCCAATATTTTCGTACAACCCTTGCAAATACTACATTAGGATGCATCTAATTTAAAATCATTGCAAACATGCAATATCACTATTAAACGTGCTATTTTAGTGCAATATGTATCTTATTTTTAAAATGGCGATATATAACGTAGGTGTAATGAACTTATGTTGCGTATATACTAAGTATATAATGTGCTAACAAGTGAAAACTAGGGTGTATTTACTTGCCTGAGTGCACTTGCCTGAGGGGTTTACTTGAAACTGGTGTTAAAATAACAAAATATTACGAATCACGATTTCCCCATTTGTGAAATCCAATAAATTATTCAATAAATAAATTGTTTAGGAAGATTACGAGTCATATTTATAAACTAAATCATTCTTCTACTCGTAAAACCTCAAGAATCTTAACGAGATAGTCATGCTTTTTAACTCCGTTTTATCATAAAAATATAGTATGGAATTTGTAGAGTGATATTAAAACAGACCATTTTGACATATAATACAATTTTGATAATATAAATCACAAGTTTTAAAGTCTCTATATTCTCTTCTATATCATGTCACGTAACATGTGCATTCAAAAGATAAGTTATTACGTAAGGTATCAGAAATTTAATAGCAGATGATATCATGCTGCAATCGATTAAAATGTCGGCCAAAATCCATATCAATAATAATAATTTAAGTTTAATTTGAGATAAAATCCATTATCAAAAATATAAAGACTTAAAGTATAATTTGAGATTTTACCAGTTGAAAAATAGTTCTAAGTTAATGCGGTGTATTTATTGAATAATTTTATATAATCTAAAAATGCAATTCTAACTTTTGCAGATTATGGTGTGACCCCTTAACCCACCGTGCAATCTCTTTTCGCCTTTGAGAGGACCACAGGCACTATGACATGACAAGGAGGATTGTCCCATGCTGATCTATTGCGCCGGTCACATCGATAAAACCATAGCTCGCAAAACACCAACGTTATTTACAGAGCAATGGAATTATTTAACGCGTGTAAAAATTACTAATGCAAATAACACGTTTACCTATACATATAACGTTAACTATGTAAATATATTAAGCTTTATCGTAAAAAAACTTTATTTACCCCTACGTTACATTATTCGCATAACGTATTTAATAATTACTTTGTAAATTTAGATTCTATAGTAAAGGGCTCATGATCCAATTTTAATTTTAATATAAATATATTATACATTATTGTTACCTGTAGTATCAACAGGATGGCGTTGGGGTATAATGGAATGTACATATCTGGCGACGTAGTGACCGAATACTGCCTTCAGATCGGGATTGTGCATCATATCTACAAACTCTCTGAAGTCCAGGTATCCTGAATTGTCTCTGTCTGCGAGTTTCATTATTTTGTCCACTAGGTTATCTGGTAGATCGTGGTCGTATTCTCTTGATTCGATGATGTCTTTAAGTTCAACGTAAGAAATGCGGCCATCTTTGTCTCTATCGTACTGAAACGAAGAAAGTTACACAATATGTTAATATGTATGTACTCTTGTGATTTTTATCATCAACATGGCGATGTAATATGGCGACGAGCTAATATGGTGATATTAGCTCCTATATGTCCCACTGCTGGGCTCGAGCCTTCTCAATAGGAGAAATTGACCTAAAATACCAAGCTGGTCAGATAGGTTACTGCAGCGTTTTATTTCGAGATTTCTTTCTCTTGCGTAGATGTTTTCTGCGTATTATATTTCTTAGTTATCTTTTACAGCACCCACAGATAAAAAATGCGTTGGAGATTAGTATTTCTATTCCAGTACCACGCGAAACATCTTAATTATGATTAAGCGAACTTAAAAAATAAGTTTGCAACTCAACTTGTATGTTAATATGAATCTTATTGATATTGAAAGTTGAAATTTTTAAGGCATTCTATTTATCATTTTGGACTCGTTTGATCCTCTGGGAGTGTAAAAATTGTTTATCTATTATGCCTTGGTTAAGAGTGTAAGCATAGGAGTTCTTTTAGAATTTTCTTTCTTTCTTAAGAGTTCTGTACCGCAGTCGCGGCAATAGTACCTACTACAGCAACTTTTTAAAGATAAACTATACAAACTAATTGCTTACAATAACATAAGGAATGTACCTACGTGAACCATTTTCTACAATTTCAACCCTTCTCCAATTCGTAGTACAAAATTAGAATTTTGTATAAGCGTGGTGTTTTTAAGGACCCCCCTCCTCCTTAAACAGGTCACGTATGGGTACATTCCCTAAGCAATTACTTTGTAATTGCTGATTTCAGAACATACTTAATTAGAACTATGGTTCAATAGTATACTTGAGTCAATACGAACATCTATTTAAAGAACTAACTGGATTAAGTACAATGTATTACGAGCATTAGAAGCAAACAGGCAAATGTTTGATAACTATTGAGGTCACGTGGTAATTGAATACTGGTTCCTTTGCATTAAACGGACTAATCGTTTTCTTTTAACACGTTTTTTTTTGATTTCATAAAGTAAATGATTCAGACATCCTTACTAATATTATAAATGCGAAAGTAACTCTGTCTGTCTGTCTGTCTGTTACGCTTTCACGTCTAAACCACTGAACCGATTTGGATGAAATTTGGTACAGAGATGGACTAAAGCTTGGGAAAGGACATAGGCTACTTTTTATCGCGAAAAAATGGGTATAAGGGGTTGAAATAGGGGATGACATTTTGTATGGAAATTCGTCATTTTCACCAATATTTATTGATTTATTTAAGGAAACATAAAAGCTTACAGTTTAAACCAAAACGCTTATATGCTATACTACACAATCTAAATACCTAAAATTATATAATTATACAATAACAAATAAAATAACTTAATAAAAATGAATTAAAATAAAATGAACTAAAATAAAATAACATGAATAATATACAAAGCCAACCTTAATGTAGTATACAATTTAAATATTTATTTATTTGGATTTTAATTGCACATGTTCTATCCGTAAATATATCTACCTCTGGGATCATTTTAATCAATATATTCATTTGAGTGATAGCCCTCCCAGTAGGACTATTACTGGCTTGACAAATCCGCCACGTTGGCGGGCAGGCAAATAGTCGATGCTGTCTTCGACCAATACCACGCATGTAATTATCCGGTACATACAGGTTTATGCACTCCCGCACTGAAGGATTGTCGATCTTCTCACCCAGTAGCAGATAATAATGCATAATATGTGCGAACTTACGCCTCAGCTCTAGTGTATCAAAACCGACCATAGATGATAGAATCATGAATCTTTGTGTTAAGGCACTTGATAATATATACATAAATATTTGTTCTAGCGTTTTGGAAATTTCATTTATATGGGGATGAAATTCAACCCCTAAAAGACAAAAAAGCATAAAGCCGAAACCACTGGGCCTAGAAACATATTTTTTTTTACATCGTAGTATTTCTTAGGGTACACGAGCTCTAGCAAAGAAATCGCAAAAAAATGAGTATAAGGGGTTGAAATAGGGGATGACATTTTGTATGGAAATTCGTCATTTTCGATGATAGAATCATGAATCTTTGTGTTAAGGCACTTGATAATATATACATAAATATTTGTTCTAGCGTTTTGGAAATTTCATTTATATGGGGATGAAATTCAACCCCTAAAAGACAAAAAAGCATAAAGCCGAAACCACTGGGCCTAGAAACGTATTTTTTTTTACACCGTAGTATTTCTTAGGGTACACGAGCTCTAGCAAAGAAATCGCGAAAAAATGAGTATAAGGGGTTGAAATAGGGGATGCCATTTAGTATGCAAATTTATCATTTCGATGATAGAACCATGAATCTTTGTATTAAGGCACTTCATAATATATAAATAAATATTTATTCTAGCGTTTTGGAAATTACATTTATATGGGGATGAAATTCAACCCTAAAAGACAAAAAAGCATAAAGCCGAAACCACTGGGCCTAGAAACGTAATTTTTTTTTTACCGTTGTTTCTTGAGCTCTAGCGAAGGATTTTTGGAAAATCACCCCTTAAGGGAGTGAAAATCGTATAGCCGAAACTATTGGGGCTAGGAACGTGAAACTATGTATTTCTGTGTATTGTGCGATTCTCCTTCTTTTGTTGTAAATGAGCTCTAAATAATTAGTTTTTGAAATTCAATCTCTAAGGGGGTGAAAAATGTATATCCGAAATCATTAGGCCTAGAAACTGGGGATGTGAAAAATAATCGATTTTTATAATAATCGATTATTAATCGATTTTTTTTTGTAAAAATCGATTTTTACAATCAATTATCAAAATAATAGAAAATCGATTATTTTATAATAAAATTAATCGATTATTTCACAGCTAGATATCCTAAAAAAACAAGGTCATCATAATACTGCGTGCAGTATTTCATACTATATTAGAAGATGAAGCTCACATTTCCTAAAAAAAAATTCATCATAATCCTGTTGGGAAAAATCGATTATTTTATAATCGATTATTTATTTTCAATTAATCAATTATTTTATAATCGATTTATTTTGAAGAACAAAAAATCGATTATTTAAAAAATCGTTTATTTTCCCTCCAAGTCACATCCTTACTAAAAACATGAAATTTTGTACAAAGTTGTCTTTCATGGGGAAAGTTCTCACTAAAAAGAGTTTTTGCAATTTTACCCCTAAGGAGGTGAAAAGCGTATAACCGATATCACTGAGCCTAGGAACGATCATTTTAGTACACGGTCGGCTTTCTTGGGTTACCCCATTATTTTTTCATAATGCTCGCTTATCAAGATTACTTTGGATCGACGCAATATGTAGGCGGTCCTCTGCCATCGTAGATATATTGCAAAGGTTCTTCTAGCAATATTTTATGACCAGCTGCCTGCCAGACGGCATAGCTAGCTAGATGGCATCACCAATTGGTCCAGGTCAATGTAAATCTTTGTCTTAGTAGTATTTTGCGACATCCACAAACAATGAAAGTGTTATAATATTCCTAGCCGCTACCAGACAGTAAGTTAAAATCAAGATATTAATCCAATTTTCTATCTCTAGAAATAACCAAATTTGAAGCGTCTATTTGTTGTCAAAGTAATAGGTTTTATTTATGCTCACACAATTATTTGCACGACACCTATGTCTAAAAAACCGGCCAAGTGCGAGTCGGGGTCACGCACGAAAGGTTCCATACCATTATCTATAAAAAGGGGGAAAATTGCGTTTGTTGTATAGGAGCCCCCTTAAATATTTATTTTATTTTTAATATTTATTGTTATAGCGGCAACAGAAATGCATAATTTGTAAAAAATCAACTGTCTAGCTATCGCGGCCCTTCAGATACAGCTTGGTGACAGACAGACGGACGGACAGACAGCAAAATTTTAGTAATAGCGTCCCGTATTTACCCTTTGGGTACGAAACCCTAAAAACGGCTCATTTTTTTTTGTCTGTCTATTCGATACAGGTAATCTTCAAAACGGCTGGACCGATACTGATAATACTTTACTACTAGGTCTACCAAGCCTTACATAAGGAATAACTTAGGTTATATTTTATCCAAGGCTATATTTTATCCCGGTGTGGCTGGAGCACCTGTAAGAATTTAATCGATTTTAAAATTATTTCACTAACGGAAAACTGATTTTAAGCGAGTAACATATTTAGGTTTTATTGCCGTGTGGTGACGGAGTAAGAATACAATTCACCACCCCCTCTCTTACCCGTGGGTGTCGTAAAAGACGACTGAGCGATATATTACGCATATGACATCTATGCAAGAGATGGAAAACTTTAAACAAAACCCTATACCAACCTGTCTGACCAGCATGGTATAGTAAGGTTAATTTCACTCCTACTATGGAGGAGGCTCGAGCCCAGCAGTGGGACGTATATGAGCCGAAATGATGATGAACATATTTAGGCTATTTTTTTATCCCAATATTCCTACGGGCCCGGGCACAATGCCGGTGAAATCGCGGGCGTTTAATGGATATAAAAATTAATTTACGAATGAAAACCTAAATTATCAGTGAATAACAAATAAAGGCTATTTTTATCCTGGTGTTTGCCCGGGAACGAGAACTCTGCGAGTGAAACCGGTGGATGTTGACCAATTTTTAAAATTCTTTCAACAATAGGAAGCTACGTTATTAGCGAGTAACATAGGCAATTTTTATCTCGGATATTTGTATGGGATTTGATTAGTACAATTTTTTTACACCCATGTAAACTTATGATATCAGCGAGTAACATAAGCAACTTTTATCTTGGCATTCGCATGGGAATGGGGTCTACGTGGGTGAAACTACTGGAGTTTGATCAATATTTTTTTTTCACCAATGGAAACCTCTCCTGGATAATGTATTATCAGCGACTAAGGATGGCCATATTTATCATCGTCTTTCCACGTGAATTTGAACTACAAGGGTGGAAGTAATATTCAAATATAAAAATTTGTGAAGATATTTGGACGTTTGTTACTCGATCACGCGTAAACTGTTGACCAGATTTGGATGAAAATTGACACATAGATAGAGTATTTCTTAAATTAAGAAATATCATCTTCATCATCACCGCAGCCCACATAGTTCCCACTCTTGGGCTCGGGCCTCCTCCATAGTGGGAGGGATTTTGACCTATTATACCATGCTGGTCAGATATGTTGGTATAGGGTTACATTTTTCGAGTTTTCCTTCTCTTGCATAGATGTTATGTGTATATATCCCACAGTCGTCTTATACGACATCCACGGGCAAGATAGGTGGTGAATTGTATTCTTACTTCGTCACCTCAATAACACAATAAAAAGAAATATGCAAGCCAACTTTTACGCGGGCGAAGCCGCGGGCAAAAGCTAGTTATCTATAAGGCTAAGGCCGCACTACGGTTTTTATCCGCAAGCGGTTAACCGCAAAACCGCTCGAGACGCACGCACTGCGATTTTAAACCGCAAAACCGCCCCCGATTTGCACAGTTTAAAGATGGATCTCAAACGAGCAGTATGTATTGTCACTCGTCGGGTACCTACTACGAAATAGAAAAAAAAAACGTCTACAAAAAATTTGCAAATATTGTGTTCATTCATTCAATAGCCGTTGATCTCAGAAAGGTTTCATTTTCAGAAAAATATAAAATTTTAAAAGAATATCTAGAGATTCTTTTTCTAAACTACTATCGAATTCAGTCAGTAGCCAGCTTCCATAAAAAATTGCATAATGTGCGTTCAGACATCACCTTCATAGATACAAAATATAATTAATTCAATTGCAACGAAACGACAATACGACTATTCTTTGCGGCGGTTAGGGATGTGAAAAAATAATCGATAAAAAAATCGATTATTAATCGATAATTTTATCGATTATTTTATAATCGATTTATTTTAAAGAACAAATAATCGACTATTGAAAAATCGATTATTTCCCTCCAAGTCACATCCCTAGCGGGGGATAGGTCGAATACTAGCCAAAAAACAGTGTTACCAACTCCCTAAAATATTTATCTCTAAATCCTAGTTTTAAATTGTCACAATTACATGAAAATAAAAATGATTCCATTAAAATAAGAATAAATCATAAATTAATACCTGTACTGAAAATAAATATATATCCGGGCCAAAAAGAAATATGCTTCATATATGTGACATTTATGAGACATAGTTACTTAATAAACAATAATAATTATGTAAGCTCCAAGCTCTACTGGGACCGGTCTATCACCATGGACAGGACTATTCTTGCGAATAAGCCTGATATCTTGCTGATAGATACTAGATGTCGCTACGCTGGTAATTTTATTTTTTTTATTCAAAAAAATCCCTAAAAATGTCCCTAAAAACCCCATCCCACTTATTTACCCCCTAAATTTGGGGAAAAACCCCTAAGTTGGCAACACTGCCAAAAAACCGCCCGCGGTTAACTCATAATGCGTGTGCGCCCATGTAGTTCTATAGATTACAAAATTTGCTGCGGTTTTTTACCGCAACAATTTTGTAACATTTTGCGGTTTTTAAATCAGTCGCGGATAAAAACCGCAAGTGCGGCCGCTTGCATTCATTTGCCTGTTCCACAAACTTAAGCGGTTAAAAACCGCCGCGGTTTCACCGTAGTGCGGTCTAGCTCTAAGGCGGTGACTTGCGATGACTGAATGAGTGAAAGGAAAAAAATAAATATGCTGTGGTTATAATGTTGCAGACATTATATCTAATGGTGGATAAAAAAAAGGTTTTTTTTTATTTTTTCCTAACGATTACAAAAAAAAGTAAGTACGATACGATGGTATTGGGTTGTTTGTAGTGGGGAATGCAGGTGCACATCTGCATTTCTTTGATTGACATTTCATCTGATTTTCTGCCCATTTCAAATAAGCATCTAATTACATTGGATGGTTACATTTACGACACTCGAATAATGCTGTGGCTTGCTATATGGTGATAACTAACTAACTAGCTACAAAAACTACAAACTTTTACTTTGCCGGTGGGTATCGTAAAAGACGGCTAAGAGTTTTACATAGACCTGGGCCAACTCCATCTCTGATTAACAAGCGGGTGGTCATAAAAACATTACCAAAACATTTCTGTTTTACGTAACACAGTATACTTTGTGACAACTTGGGAAAATCGTTGTTAAGGCTATATAGCAATAATTGTATTTTAAGCATTTTCCTTTTTTAATCCTGGAATTAGCAGTGATAGCTAATGGAGCTAGTGATAACAAACTTAAAATCTCTACAAGTTATGATTTTAAGTTCGTTTTCATAGCACGTTACACCGTAATACTGGCTTTTAAGTTATATTTGTGTTAATTTTAAAATAATGTAAACATGTATAAAAATGAGTTTAAATGCAAGTTACAACTACCATGTAACAAAACTTAAACATGTACTGGGTGCATGGGTTGGTTACGGTCGGCGGACTCCTCGCTTCACTCCGTCCAGGGCGACAGAGGGACGTAAGCACGAGCATCCGTAACCCGCCCGTGACACGTCGCCTTCGTCGTTGGGCCGACCACCGGAGCAGGGTGACTTGTCGTCAGTGGTCGGCCCGACGGAATATCCCCTGAGGAGTACCCTTTCCTCGACCGATGTCCCCCCCTCGGGGAGGACGTCGGTCTTTCCTCGCGCTGTTGAAATTTGTTACGTTAGCATCGACAGTAATCACTTAATTAAAGTAGAAAAATGTTAACTTTATCTTTTGATGATCAAAATTTGACTGCGAATAAGATTCATCTATACTAGTATTTATTTTATGGAAATAAAATATGTATTTGCATAGCTCGCGTAAGTATATTATAAAAAAGATTTTTTCTGTGTTATTTAATTGCGAAAACCTATGATATACCTTTTTTGGACATATCCTACAATGTGTAACACCCAAATGTTATGGTTTAATAAAATATATATTTTTTTTTTTGCTCACAACTTTGAAGCAAACAGTACCTAAATGAAGTGATTAAGATAGGGGTAGATACAAGACTCCAAAAATATGATATTTTTTATGATAAAACTACATCATATTGTTCCATCATTTGAAAATTGTTACAAAACCAGGTATAAACAATTGTTATTGTTGCTTTCAGAACGCGTTGATCAGATTATTTCCAACGTTATTGACCGAGCTCATGGCCTCGTTTGCGTAACAAGGTTTTTAATTTTGTATAGCTAAGAGAATCTTCTTAACTTAATGATTTATGAGTATTACACATTATAAATAAAACTATTTTGACAAATTTAATCGCGTTTGAATCGATTTTTAATGCTCTAAGTTTTGAGCACTTTTTAGCATTCATAGTAACGGACGGGCTAAGATGTCTCACGTTCAACAAATCATCGTTATTATAGAGCTACTATAGCAGATCTACCCGCTACAGAATTAGTTATTATTTTTTTATAAAATTTCAATGAAATTTCCATAAGGAGGTTCGGTGCGTTTTACACCGTTAATATAGTCAACCTTAATGATGAATGAGTCAACCTTATCGCGTTATACTGATTACCTTCTGGACACATTCCATGCAAAAAAGTTTGAATATCTGATGGATAGAGCTAGTTCATCCTTACTAATATTATAAATGCGAAAGTAAGTGTTTGTTTGTTACGCTTTCACGCTTAAACCACGGAACCGATTTCAAAAATTCTTTCACCAATGGAAAGCTATAATATCAGGAAGTAACATAGACTATATTTTATCCCGGTATTCCCACGGGAATGGGAATTGCGCGAGTAAGCCGACCCAAACCGAAGCGAGGACGGGTTGCTAGTCAATAATACGAGTATGTATCGAGCACAGAAATATTAATACTTATTAATTTTTCTGTGGTCTTCTTATTAATTTTTCTGTGGTATCGAGAATGGTATGCAAAGAGTTAAACTAAGATACAAAGTTTATAAAAACAAGCTCAAAGCTGATTGGAATACACATAATATACACACAAATTACGCCTAAATTCAACAATAATTAATGGTGCATGCAAAAAATAGTCTGCGTGGGAAACGAAACGATACATTCGGTACATACACTACAAGATGACCGACGTCGTTTCCTAGACAACATACTACATAATTTGTGTACTCAATATCATTCATCATTTATAACTAGGAAAATAATATTAACCCAGATTTTAAATAATCTGAAGACTTGAGTTACATCATCATCTCAGCTGATTTATATCTCACTGTTGGGCCTCCTCATGTGGGAGGGAATTTGACCTACTATACCACGCTGATCAGACAGGTTGGTATAGGGTTTTCTTTCGACTTTTCCTTCTCTTGCTCAAATGTTCTATGCATACTTAATCCCCTAGTCGTTTTTACGACACCCACGGGCAAGATATATAGTTTTGGTGAATTGTGTTCTTACTCCCGTCACCACATACATATAAATAGTTAATGCATTTGCTACTAAGCAAATCCCAATATTATTGTTGGTTCTACTACCTACTTTTATGCCGCCACGTGACAATTTTGTGATGCCACACAAACAGTAGCTTTCTTTATTATGTTTTGTGAAATGAAGCCCGAAGAAACTAGCTAATTACATGTTTTCTTAGAAATAACTAAAAATCAAAAGACGCAACAAGTAAACTGTGTAACCTAGTTCATTGCCTTAATTTTTCTGTTTCAAAATATGGCGTCTCGTTGTTGCTATATAGAAATTTAATTACTTAAGTGTACTTTGTATCTCAAAAGATCAACGAAAGTATGTTACAATCCAGTAAAGTTGTATGACGTAAGAATCATCAACTTTTCCTCGCGCGTTAAGTCCCTAGGGTCCGAGCCGCCCAATGACGTTAAGGATTTGGCCCAGTGGTCGAGGATCTCAAGGTTTTGGACCAGTGGTCGGCCCAGTGGCTATGTGAAGAGAATACGGCGGATTATGAGACGGCGCGGCGCATTTTCTTCGTCCCGAAAGGACGGTCTATGTCCACAACATAATCTGCCAAAAAGGTCTCTGAGGTGCTTCAAATAAAGAAACACATAGATAAACATTTTGTCCTCTATTCTTAGCCACAGTTGAAAGAAAATAGTCCATATTCCTAAATTAATACAACTATTTTAATGTACTAAATATAGGCGCTGACTGACTAGATGATATTGTTCACAGCTAAATATGCAAGTACTATTAAATTGGATGGAATCAATTTGACCCTATTATAGACGCAATCTTGACTGCACGTGATATTAAGACTTTATTTAAAAGTGACACATTTTTGTTCACGCTGAAATGAGATATGTAACTGATATGTCATCATATTAGTTATCGTGAAAATCAACAAGATATAGAAAGACATTATTGCAAAACAACGAAAATTGGAACGAAAACCATATACCAAACTGTACCAGAAACGTGATTTATTACGCTTAATTTCGTTCTCCGTTTGGTGGAGTATATAGTGCCCAAAAGTGAATTGCATATGGCCTATCATCATCATCATTTCAGCTCCTATACGTCCCACCGTTGGGCTCGAGCCTCCTCCACAACAGGAGAGAAATTGACCTGACTATACCATGCTGTCCAGACAGGTTATAGGGTTTTATTTCGAGTTTTCCCTATCTTGTATAGATGTTATATTCGTATTATTTCCCTTAGTCGTCTTTTGCGATATCGAAGGACAGGTTAGAGTGTGGTGAATTGTATACTTACTCCGTCACCACACGGAAAATGTGTGGCCTCTACATACATGTAAAAGGTGGAATAGTAGATTATTATATTATTTTTAGTTTCACTAATTATAAATGCTCATATGGTTATTATAAGGCCCAGGCTTACATACTTCTTGAATATCGAATTACTTCTTATATTTTGTTAATTCGACAAAATCAAACCGACGATTATTTATAAGATGATTATAGGATTCGTGTTTTCTATCTCCTGCAGTAATATTGACAAATACGGGAGAAGAAATGATGGTGAATTGTATTTTTCAAACGGAAAAATACAGTGAAAGTATCTAAAATAATAAATTTTCTGACTCAGTATTCTATAATGATTATCTAAACCATTAAAAGCTTGTTGCGCTTATCTTGAGAGTCATGTCATGTGTCACACATTAAACTAAAAATTCATTGGTGACTTATAGAGTAATATTAAAGAATGAGTCACCAAATTCAAAATTCCTAGATGTCAGGATATGAACAGAGTCGATCTATATTCTTTGGGTGTAATTGGCGACAATACAAAAATAGGACGTGACTAACGCATCGAGACATCTTTATACTATGAAGAGGAACAAGATCGTGTAGCTGGCGTTCCCAATTTTAAATACACGGTATTGTCCTTTAGATTAGGCTACGGTCTGGCCACACCTCGCCCAAATGGTCTGGAGCGATGGAATTACGACGTGAAGTCACATTTTTGTAAAAGGATTCGATTTAGTCATACGCTGCCTGCACCATCCCGGGCGACAAAACACCCGATTGAGTGGGCCATCAGTACCAATTAATTCAAATTGCTATACCGCCCGTCCCAGCAGGCCATTAAAATACACAAAGTAATAACAGTTCAATATAAAGTGAGTTGTCGGGCCCCGCGCACCTTTTCCATCGCTTCGGAGGATTAGGCTTTACGCAGTCTAAATATAGTGGTTCCTTTCCGTTAAGACTGCGAACTGGGTACGTTCGCAGTGTAGTACTACGTGACCCGTTCAGAGAGGAAGAGCGATCTCCTAAGTTATTCATCATCATCATCATCTCAGCCCATACAGGTTCCATTATTGGGATTGGACCTCCTCCACTATGGGAAGGAAATTGACATATTATACCACGCTGGTCAGACGTGTTGGTATAGGGTTTTGTTTCGAGTTTTCCCTTCTCTTGCATAGATATTAAATGCATATAATATCCCTTAGTCGTCTTTTACTACACCCACGGGCAAGAGAGGGGTTGGTGGATTGTATTCGTACTCCGTCCGTCACACGGATGTCAAAGTTGTTACTCTTGAACAAAATTGGAGCTTTGCCATCTACTAAGAGTGGTAAAGTAAGAGGTGTTAAAAAGTTATAAAAAAGGGTCACGTAGTATGATAACTGTCCTAAGCCGGTCCATAAAAAAGGTCCTATCAAAGTCCCCTTTGTATTTCACGCAGCAGTAGTGCTAATAACATTTGCTATAAGCATATGTTAACACATAATTATAGCAAATAGCGATAGATCCTGTTTAGAATAAATATCTGTTGCTTAGGCAGTGAAATAGTAACCAGTGTTTGCTTTTATCACAATACAGCAGTCGCTAAAGTCAAACTAAAAACCCTTTATCAATCTATCGTGCAATGCTCACAAAGATAATAAAGCGGCTGAAACTAAACTTTTCCAAAACTACATTGCCCTTAAACACCAAAGGGGCATGTTAGTATTAGCCCCAGAGGTGCTCAAGAAAATGGTTACAATGAAAAAAATATATGTATCTTATAAATGTATGTATATGTTCTTCCTTCTATTTATTATTTTATACAAGTCGGTAATATTTTTCCAAAATTATTAAACAAACAAGATGTCCGTGTGGTGAAGGAGTAAGAATACAATTCACCACTATGTATCGTGCCCGAGGGTGTCGTAAAAGACGACTAAGGGATATAATACGCATTTAACATTTATGCAAGAGAAGAAAACTTGAAATAAAACCCTATACCAACCTGTCTGACCAGCATGGTATAGTAAGGTCAATTTCCCTCCTATTGTGGAAGAGGTTCGAACCCAACAGTGGGACGTATATGAGCTGAAATGATGATGATGATTTAACAAGAAAACGACTAAACTATGTAAAGGAACTTGGAAAAAAGTATATTAATGTAAAAGGCAGCATGCCTTTACAGAAAAACACGTTGATAGGGTAAATAAATTGACAATAATTTACTACTGTTATACTACTACTGTTATATTTAATTTTTAATTCGTTCATACTATTTTTACCAAATATAAATAACTAGCAACCCGCCCTCGCTTCGCTTCAGTTTTAGTCGTTTTACCCGCGTAGTTCCCGTTCCCGTGGAAATACCGGGATAAAATATAGCCTAGTTTACGCCCTGATATTAAAGCTTTCCATTGGTGAAAGAATTTTTGAAATAGGTCCAGCCATTTTGAAGATTACCCGGAACAAACAGACAGACAAAAATTTTTTAATCGCTATTTTAGGCATAGGTGTCGTGCAAATAACCGTGTGAGCATGAAAAAAGCTTATTATTTTGACATTACAAACAGACACTCCGATTTTATTTATTGGTATAGATATGTATCGATTTTTGTGTTTTCGTGATTGGCAGCCCCATATCTTACTCATCAGATGCGGGCAAACGTCAATTTAACCAATATCCACATCATTGCTTGTTTTGCAACTCCATTGTGAGTATTGTGACGGTGTTCATTTATTGTGGTTAAAAACAACGATTATCAGTAAAACTAATAACATATTTTGTTGTATTTCAATCCTAATATGATGACTAAGATTGTACTTATAAATAAAGTAACGTTTAAAATGATAAAGGGCATCTATACCAATAAATAAAATTGGAGTGTCTGTTTGTAATGTCAAAATAATAGGTTTTTTCATGCTCACACGGTTATTTGCACGACACCTATGCCTAAAATACAGATTAAAAAAAATTTGTCTGTCTGTTTGTTCCGGGTAATCTTCAAAACAGCTGGACCGATTTCAAAAATTCTTTCACCAATGGAAAGCTATAATATCAGCGCGTAAACTAGGCTATAGTTTATCCCGGTATTCCCATGGGAACGGGAACTACGCGGGTAAAACGACTAAAACCGAAGCGAAGCCAGGGCAGATTGCTAGTATTTAATATATCTAAGTTATATAATATACTAGCAACCCACCCTCGCTTCGCTTCGGTTTCTGTCGCCTTATGCCCGTAGTTTCCGTTCACGTGGGTATACCGGGATAAAATATAGCCTAGATTACTCCCTCATATTATAGCTTTCCATTGGTGAAAGAATTTTTTAAAACGGTCCAACCGTTTTGAAGATTACCTGGTACAAACAGACAGACAGATAGACGAAAAAAATATAAAGTGAATTTTAGGCATATGTATAGTGAAAATAACTATGTGAGCATGAAAAAGGCCTATTATTGTGACATTACAAACAGACACTCCAATTTTATTTATAGGTATAGACTAGCAACCCGCCCTCGCTTCGGTTCCAGACGCCTTACCCGCGTAGTTCCCAATGCCGAGGGAATACCGGGATAAAATATAGTTCCGTGGTTTAAGCGTGAAAGCGTAACAAATCGACAGCAGCATCACCTACCGGGTCCAATTGTGAATCTAAACCATTCTCGATTCCCCTTGAACACACACAAAAATTTCATCAACATCGGTTCGGCCCTTTAGAAGTTCGGTGATATACACGTACACAAGGAATATATAAAGAAGATATAAAGTAAGTAGTATTGATGAGATATAAGAAAATTTAATTAATTTAAAATGCCATGTTTTTTTGTAAATCACTTTTTTATTAATTAATTGCTATCGCCTACTATTATTGTCTTAGCTTTACATGCGTTCACTATGGCCTCGAATTACTATAGCGTATAGCGACTATACTCAGTGCCAGATAACGTGGCAAAAGACGACCTTCACATACCTTCACCACGATATCTTAAAATGCAAAAAAAATCTATCGCTTACCATACAAATCTATCGAAAAGTTGTATCGCAAAATTCTCTTGGTAGATGCCTACCAGGAAGCAACATTACAAACAGCACAACCCAAAATTTTACGAAATCTAGTAAAATTACCATAGAAAATATATGTTTTTAATATCCTATAATCATGTATTTCATTGTTTTAAAATACCAGATTAACCTGTAATTGGTGACATTTCATTATTTTATAAATAATATCATTGATAACAATGCCAAATTACTTTCAAATGTCTGAAAATCAAAAGTTTTTAAGTAACATTAAAATTAAAGTACCGAGAATATTTATATAAATTCAATATAATATAGATCCTATAATTAAATACGTAATAGCTTCGAAGAATTATTTAACGCCCAAAAAATGCCAAGTTTTAAGTTATGACACATTTCTTTCAACTCATTTTACCGTCAGGTGTAATAAACCTAAAGGATCGCACAAGTAGATGCAAGATTTTAGGTTATGTGTATCAAAAATAAAATCTTTTCTTAACTGATTTTAGCGTCAGGTGTACGAGATCAGTGGCGTCGTGTGGCCCAGTCGCCATTTTGTTTGACATTCCGAGTGGAGCACGTAAAAGATATTGAAAAAAAAATGATGGGCCTCGATGACAGTATATACCGAAAGGTTGATGCATTCATAATTCATGTATCAGACAGCAGTGATAGTAACAGTAGTGGAAGTGACAGTCCAGAACTATAGATTTTTGTAAAGTCATAAATAAATTATTTTAGTATATTATTTTACCTCACCTTACGTATTTAACAAAAAGTTAGCCTTAAGATAGGTTAGCTATCAGTTTCATGCTAGGGCAGTGGTAAGGTAGGTAACGTGTACGTATGCTTTATTATTGCACGTGTAGGTGTTTAATAATTTCTTAATTAAAATTCTAAACAAATTACACGCAGACAAATGTTTGTAACCTCTGCATGGTCTAGACATCTTCACCACGATATTACAACGATAAGACGGTTTGTATGGAAAGCGATAGAATTAGCGATAAATTACTTGGATTTGATGATATCGTGGTGAAGGTCACCAAATGACCTCTTTTGCCATGCTATTTGGCAAACACTATAGACATGCCACTTTACTACGGGACTCTAAATACGACAAAAGATAGGGTTTTCAAGTCATTATAATTCAGTGAAACATGTGTTTTTATTCGGCCTTTCATGTCTAAAGTGTTCTGATTTTACCACTTACTAGAGCAAATGTTTGCCGTAATAGGTAAGTGATAAGTCATCCTTGTTTGCTGAATGATGTAACACATTCCAATGTATTTAATATCCTAGTTATCGGATTAGTAGCTATAGCAGATGTAGACGCCTCATCACCAGGAATTTAAATGGGATCGAAGCAGCAAATCTCTATCTATACACAGGTGAAAGAAGACTCCTGAAAATGTAATAATTACGCGACAATTGGAGCCGCCTGTTTTAATTTGCGTCCGAGTGGTGACGGATTAAGAATACAATTCACTACTCCCTATCTTGCTCGTGGATGTCGTAAAAGATGACTAAGGGATATAATATGCACATAAGATCTGTGCAAGAGAATAAAAACTCGAAATGAAATCCTATACCAATATGTCTGACCAGCACGGTATAGTAGGTTAAATTCCCTCCGATTGTGGAGGAGGCCCGGGCCCGAGTCCAAAGTGGGACGTATGTGGGCTGCGATGAAATGATGAAGTTTTAATTTTCACGGTTTGTTATTTTCTTTTTCGATTTTTACCTACGAATAGTTTCTGATAATCTTCATTATCGACATCATTTTAGCTCATACTCATCCCACTACTTAGCTTGCCATAAATGAAAAGGACATTGATCGACTATATCACGCTGTCAGTCGTGATGACATAGAGTTTTATTCCCAGTTTTCCTTCTCTTTGTATAGATATTATTTGCATATAATATTTCTTAGTCGTTTTTATGACACTCATGGTTAAGATATGGAACTGTGAATTAAATTCTTACTTCGTCACCACATGGACAATTTCTAGTAATTGATACAATAAATTGTATTCTTCTCCGTGTGGTGACAATAATATACATTTCAACACCCCCTATCTTACCCGTGGGTGTCGTAAAAGACGATTAAGGGATTAAATATGCATATAACATCTATGCAAGTGAAGGAAAACTCCAAACAAAACCCTATACCAACCTGTCTGACCAGCATGGTATCTTCATCGTCCTCATTTCAGCGTATCACCGTCCTCTGCTGGACGTAGGCCTCCTTCATGTTGCGCCACAGAGTGCGGTCCTGTGCCGTCTGCAACCAACGACGCCCAGGGCCCAGCCTTCACCAGGTCGTCAATAAGGTCAATTTCCCTATCATTCAGCAGTAGGACGTATATGAACCGAAATGAATGAATAATGAATGATTTATAAACATTGTTATTTAGGTTAAGTCCCGATTCCGAGAAAACGTATGTATAATGTAAAATGTAAATGTATTCAATTCAGTTTTATGTCCAATAGTGATATTTTACCAGTGAAGCAAATAAGTTGAGGCGATGCTTGATAATTGAAATCACGACTCTACCATCGAAAAATATCATTCCCTCTCTTACCCGTGGATGTCGTAAAAGACGACTAAGGTTAAGGGATTAATATGCATATAACATCTATGTAAGAGAAGCAAAACTTGAACTTAAACTCTATAACACACACGTCTGACCAGCGTGGTGTAGTAGGTCAATTTCCCTCCTTTTATCTATATATGAGCTGAAATGTTGAATATTGGCTATATTTTATTTGCGTATTCCCACGGGAACAGAAAGAACGCAGGTGAAACCGAGGTTATTAGACTGATTTTAAAAATTCTTTCACCAATGGAAAGATACATAATCAGAGAGTAACATAAGCTGTATTTTATCCCCGTATTCGCTGGGAATGGGGACTGCGCTAGTGTGAGAATTTGCTAGTAAATTACAAATACGTTATTCTTATAGCAATAACGTTCAGTATTATATCAACAAATATTTTATTGCCCGTAATCCACATTCCACTGAAGGAACGCAAGAGGAAAATTAATTTTTTTTTCAATGTACAAATTTTAATTCCAATGAATCGCTTTCGCGCCAAAGCGAAGCGTTCATTAGTTAGGGACAGTGGTGAATTTACACATTCGCCGCCAATCAGCTATTTACTTTTTGCTGCCTTTACTAAACCCTGTACCTCAATACCCTATATCACAATCATATTGTTAACATTTTTTTTATCAATAACATTTAAATGTTATAATTTGTAGACTATCTGCACTATTACATCAACTTTTTGAGATAAATTTGCTGCCTTCCCAAATTTACCGCCATTGTGGTAAATCCATCACTGGCTATGGATATAAAATATGACACTATATTACAGCAGTTTGATCAGGAGAATGGTCTACCATTCTGCTGACAGCATCCGATCGTAATTTGCCGACTCGTCCGGAATACAGTAGTATTCCGGACGAGTCGGCAGAGTGTAGTAACACTATCGCAGAAAATCCTCTTCCAGATAGTAGCAATTTGCTGCTAATACGCTACGTTTATTGAGAGAGATATTTTCCTTACGGTGAGTGACACAGTAGGAATACAAATGACCACCCCGTATCTTGCCCGTGGGTGTCATTAAAGATTACTAAATTATATCCCATATTTATGCAATAAAAGAAAAACTCGAAATAAAATCTCCTATCCCGCCTTATCGTGGGGCTAGAGCCTAACAGTGGGAGGTATATGAGCCGAGATGAATGACGATTAAATAAGTGATATTTACCATCATGTGGGGTACTTGTTTGACTTATGGATTGGAATGAATCAGTCGAGGAAAGTGTATTAAAATAATGTGTATTTAGTCATGACTTATCTAGTAAGAAATCAAACCGTCATAATTTCATTGTCAACCGCTGTCATAGCAAGCGACTGCTAGAAGTAAGCAGATAAACACTTCAAAGGAAGGGAACACTCAAAAGAAAACTACGCGACCTGACCCCAGGCCCGCCGTAAGCGGGCGTGCAAGGCGTGCACCGCACGCGGGCGGCACGTTCAGGGGGACGGCAAATCAAGCGATCGGGGTGATCGCGAGTACCCCACCATAAGTATAAGAAATTTCACCGCATGGAAAAAAAACCGACCGATAGGCGTTAACACCGGCACCGCCATCAATTGACATCCGTTAAATCTAATATGCAATACCAAACATTTGTCTGAGTGTGAGTTTCGGCAAAATTATTGATATTTAAACTTGTGTGATTATATTTCAATCATCCATCAGTGTAAAACAGAAACGCTCGGTTTGGTAGGACGACCAGTTCAGTTTTCGGATTAGAGGGATGCTGTTGGCGGTCTCTTTGGATGTCGGCAACGCATTTAATAGTTTGCCATTCAGCTACGTCGCGGAGGTGTTCCGGTATTACGGAGTGTTTTGTCGGGGTATCGTTGTTTCGCCAAATACCCGTACAAGGTCGCGAGGAGGGAGAGGACGCCGTCCTGCCGGACGAGGAGACGGCGCAGCACATGCTCGAGGTCTGCGTGGCCTGGGCAGAGCAGCACCGTGAAGTCGTCGCAGTCATCGGTGTCGACCTGACGCTGCCGACATCGATAGAACGATGCTCGACAGCGTCAGAAACTGGAACGCGTCGTCGTTTTCTGCAAAGCAGTTGTCTCGCAGAGGGAGACGGCGGGGCGGGTCCAGGAGGAATTCCTTTACCACGACACGCTCCGCCACTGGCTAATTGGACGGCGCAGGTGCGAGTATCTGCGCCAGATGCCGCTCTAGCTGAGGCCGCGCGTGCACGAACTGGGGATAAGTCCGCCACCCGCAGAGAGGCCGACCTTGTGAGGGCGACGTCCCGGCTGGCAACACTGCAAGTTGCCGAAGCGTCAAAGGGACGGTACCCGAAAAGGTAACCCAGCGAGCCGGCCACGGATATCAAGGAATTATTACCTGGGGCTGGCCCAATAGCCACGGGGAGGGGGTAGGTTATGAGCTCGCACGACGCTCATCCCCCGGACGGATTGGGTCCAGTGCCCAGACCATAGGCTACCAAAAAAAAGGGGCGGCATAATCGGTATTGCATGCGGGCGATGAAACAGCTAGCGGCGGGCCTGCCTAACCCTCTGGTCACTGTTTGGACTGCCACGTTCGCTGCTAACAGGTTTTTTGATATCTTACTTACATATCAGAAAAGGAGGAAAGGAAAGGGAAATTGACGTATAGTTCTATGCAGGTCAGACGGGCTGGTATAGAATTTTATTTCGTGTCTTCCTTCTCGTGCACAGATGTTATAATCGTCTTACGTCTTGGGTGTCGTACACCCACGGGTAAGATATGGCGTATTGCATTGTATTCTTACTTCGTCACCGCACGGAAAGAAGGATAAGAATCTAGATATATTGTATGTATAATATATATCTTCATTAGCATAAACTTGTTGTCAAACTTGTTACGTGCGTTTGCATAAAATACACCAGTGAAATAATTATCCTTACTAATATTATAAATGTGAAAGTAAGTTTGTAAGTTTGTTTGTTTGTTTGTTACGTTTTCACGCTTAAACCACTGAACCGATTTCAAAAATTCTTTCACCAATGGAAAGCTATAATATCAGGGAGTAACATAGGCTATATTTTATCCCAGTATTCTCACGGGAACGGAAACTACGCGGGTAAGAAACCGAAGCGAAGCGAGGACGGGTTGCTAGTCATTTATAAATTCCTATGGTTATTGCAGCCGAATTTGTTACAATAAAACACTTATTTTTCATTTTAATTAATGGCATCAGTTATTTCGCTATTTTTCTCTTTAATAGATGTTACCTGCATATCATATCCTTTAGTTGTCTTTTACGATATCCATGAGCAAGAAAGTCCCCCCTCCCCTCTTTTTCTGCCGTGTGGTGACGGAGTACAGGTCACCAACCTCTTTCTTGTTCGTGGGTGTCAAAGATGACTAAAGGCTCACAATATGCATATAATAGTTAAGAGAAGGAAAACTCGAAATAAAACGCTATACCAATCCATTGAATCGGCATGGTATAGCTGGATCAATTTCCCTCCCATTGTGGGGGAGGCTCGACCCCAGCAATGGGACGTATATGAGCTGTGATGATGATGTCATATGTCGCTTAGATTCTTATGAACATCTATGACAATCGACGTGGAACGTCAAAATTCACATACATCCTAACATTTTTCTAATCCCAACGTATTATTTACTTTTGAGGAGCGAAGACCAATTGACATTTAACACACGGTTCGCAGAAATCAAACATTCTGTCGAATCCGGTTAGACCAGAAAAAATCAATAAGGATATAATAGAGGCTAGAAAGATGATCTTTTAAAAACATAGTACAGTTTTGTTTAAGTCATAAACTGTATATTTATGGGGTTATGTATGTTAAAAAAGTCATCTCGTCATCTCATTACACGTTTCACTGCTGGGCTTCGAGCCGCCTCGAATAAAAGATTTGACCTACTATACAGGTTGAGAATAAGGTTTTACTTCGTGCTTTCCTTCTCTTGCATAAATTGTATCTGCTCAATATATCCCTAATCGTCTTTTACGACACCCACGTGCAAAATAGGAAATGGTGAATTATATTCTTACTCCGTCACCATAGGGGGAAAACGTTAAAAAATAGAAGTAACAAACCATGACGTCGTTAAGAATCATTATCACCATTACTATCCTGATTAGGAAGTATGAACTCATAGATAAATACGCGCGTCACCGTCTTATTAGTTTAAAATTATGAACGTAACACACCTTTCTTTTACAGGCTATGTCTGGTTCCAGGCTGGCCGGGTACGTCAAGGGTTCGTTACCAGTGGCCCCATGGCGATAAGGAATACGGCGGGTTATTGGATCGCACGCGGTCCTTTTCTTCGCCCCGGACGGAATCGGTGAATGTATCTAAACTATAGCTTGTCAAAAAGAAAGGTTATGTCTGGTCGCAACTAACCCAAATTAACTAAAGCGATATTAGGGCGGCGCGGGACTTTATAAAATTACGTATATGTTCTCTTTGCCAATTGAAGAGGCCATCGGAATTGATTTCTTGTCCTCCGTGGCGTGAACATAACACGACAACAAGTCTGTGTTTGCATTCTCATTTTTAGATCTTTCCAAAAATGTTAGAATACCATTTGTGGTGACGAGAATATCAATTCTCCACGTCCTTATCATAAAAGCTATGCAATTTGTCTGCCGATTGCATATTCGCACTGCTAAATTCTTAGTATCATGTGGAAAATGCTATTGGCTACATATTTGTATCATATCTATTTAGCTTACACTGGATTGTAAAATTTAATATGTAACCGTTTGTTTTCCTAATTAAATAAAATAAAAAAAAAATACTGCAAGAGAAGTAAAAGTTAAAATTAAATTCTTTAACACAACCCGTCTGATCAACGTGATATACTAAGTCAATTATCCTTCTAATGTAGATGAGACTAGACCCTAGTGGTATACAAGCCGTGATGAGATAATAATTAGAATAACTAAACTTTCAAATATGACGTGAATAATACGATTTTAGTCTCCAGGAAAAGTCCGCCCATACGAGTTTATAGGATACATTTTACGTAGACACGTCGTTGACCGCTTGTAACACGTGAAATTGGCCTAGGTGGAATCCGAAGCGATGATAATTAGAATTATAAATAAAACTATTTTTCGGTTTTTATCGCGTATGTAACGAGAGGATAGTCCGCCCGTGACCATGAGTGTTGAAACATTGAGTGAGCAATCAAAAATCCAAAATAAACGCGATAAAATCCGTAATAATAGTTTTATTTATAACTAGCAATCCACCCTCGCTTCGCTTCGGATTCGGATTCAGTCGCATTACGCGCGTAGTTCCCGTTCCCGTGGGAATACCGGGATAAAATATAGCCTATGTTACTCCCTGATATTATAGTTTTCCAATGGTGAAAGAATTTTTAAAATCGGTCCAGTACTTTTTGAGTTTATTCGTTACATACAAAAATACAAATCTTTCCTCTTTATAATATTAGTGTAGACTAGCAACCCGCCCTCGCTTCGCTTCGGTTTTAGTCGCCTTACCCGCCTAGTGCCCGTTCCCGTAGGAATACCGGGATAAAATATAGCCTATGTTACTCCCGGATATTATTGCTTTCCATCGGTGAAAGACTTTTTGAAATCGGTTCGGTGGTTTAAGCACGAAAGCGTAACAAACAAACTTACTTTCGCATTCTAATATTAGTAAGGAAGTATTATAATCACGTAAACATCAGAAAACACTTCACACAATCTTAGATTGATAGTCAATTACACCACTATATATTCGGTCAATTTTTGTATACGCAAATGACAATTAAGTTGCAATATAAAGAAACTAACAGTATCACAATCCTCACAAGATAAGCAGCTGCCTTGTCATTAACCTTGACTTAATATTCTTTAAAATGCTGGTGCTATTTTCAAATAACTAAAAAAAAATTACATCATTATTACAATGAATGTATGATCATCAGCCTACAATCCTACATATTACGTGCTTTGAATCAGTGCCAATAATACTAGTGAACAAAAATAGAATAATGCAAAGAATGTAGTGTTAACAAAATTTAAGGTACTACTTACTACTAGTAATAAAAATAGTGCTGTGAATTTTCTACACTATATAATTGATGTGTAATATATGTGTTAAAGTGACAAATCCAGTTTTAATTATTATGTAACCATATAGCAATGGTTTTCATGAGTGAGGAGAGGTCTTTAAAATTATCATTATCTATAGAAATAAATAAAATTGAAGTATGTATTTGTAATGTCAAAATAGTTGAGTGATTTTTTTATGCTTTTTTTAATACTGTGAAATGTACATTTTTTTTTGACGTGACGTCTAATAAATCGATGAACGCTGGCTGCATGCACGAAAAAGTGTCCCGTTACGTCCATTGTCCCGTTACGCTGATTCAATTTTATTCATAAAAGTATGCAGTCATTTCATCAATGTTTTGTTATGACGTTCTCACGTTCAACTATCGTCCGTAAACCGACTTTACAGACAACCATGTTTAATTGGGTTTTTTTTTCTTATTTATCTTAAGGCAGATCATTTAACTTTAACCACATAAAATAATGACTGAATCTTAGAATAATATGATTGATTGATTTCATAATTTGTATAGTGGTGTGTATGTATGTAATCGCCTGCGCGCATGTAGTATTTTTGGCGTCATGTTTTTATTGCTCGAAGTACCGACACTATCCTTCTATACCAGTGATGTGCAATGTACGGCCCGCGGAACTCCGGCCCGCGAAAGTATTTAATCCGGCCCGCCGAGAGTCCATCCATCCTAAATATTCTAGTTAGCATTATGACGCGAAAAATAAAATCCGACATTTTATGACATTTATAATTAAAAATTTTCGAATTTTTAATGAAAGCTCCATTTCGTCAGGGGTGTTTTGAGCTTTCATTATCTCATAATTAACTTGCCATAATTATAATTATCTCGGAAGTCTGTCTCAGATGGAACCTGCTTTCGAAAATATTATGGAAAATCAAAAACAATTCCATATGACTCACACGCCTAACAAGGCGTAAAACGTATTTTGTTTATTAAAAATCTTTAATACGAAATGCATTTTTCTATAATTCTGGCCCTCCTCTAGGATTTCTTAAACTTTGTGGCCCGCCATTAAAAAAGTTTGCCCACCCCTGTTCTATACGTTATTATTCTAAGGACTGAATATAAAGGTCTTGGTTAAGGTTTACAACTTGCTATTTGCCTGACATCAGCTCTTGTTGTATCAAAATAAATACTTTTTCTGAATATGTGTTTCTATTATATATAGACGAAAAATTATATTGTAAATTGCTTGTATGCATGGGTGCCATTTTTTTTAGTTAATATCTGAAAAGCCTGGATTAATTTTGTCGGAAGAATATATGAAAATCACAGTGAGCTGCTAGATGAAAGTGGGCATACATGGGCATTCTGAGTGGCATTTTTATGAAGAAGCTATGTCCACCAATGGACATCTATGCTCAGATGGATGAATGGTTTTCATATAATGATATTAATAATTTTATAAAAATAACACTATAATTATTGTGATGGGATTTTCAATGGTGGGTATTTAATATACAGTATACAAATAAGTAAAATTAAAGTGTCTGTTTGTAATGTGAAAATAATGGGCTTTTTTCATGCTTACATGGTTATTTGAACGACATCTATGTTTAAAATACAATATAAACGTTTTTTGTCTGTCTAATGGTAGGTAGTAGGTAGGTAGGTAGTAATGGTAGGTAATCTTCAAAACGGCTTGACCAATATTTTACTACAAGGTAGCTATATATATAAGGAGTAACTTAGGCTATAATTTATCCCGATATGCCCACGGGAATTATACCTCTAAGGCGAGTGGAACTGCAGCAAGGGCAGGTTGCTAGTTAAAAATAATAAGTATTAAGGTGTACAATGGTGGACAACAATTGTCTTCCTATTCTCATTTTGATTTAAATTTGTAATTAGATTGCCCAGAATTTTAGAGTTGCTCATGGGCCTTTGCTAGGATGTTGCCTACCGTGAACAAAGTTAAAGGAGTGTGAAATAAGGTTTGGTGATACTAAAGGCATCAACAAAACCCACCTCAGAAAGTCGAGATTCTGGCTCTCTCAAAAATTGTCTATGCACAGGTGGAAGAGGAGCGAAGCATAATTTAATATTTAACTAAAGTGTAACAACCATCAGAGCCTCTGACCTATTCTTTGTCAATATATTAACTAATAGACTAAAATAGTGTCAAGCTTGATCAAGTTTAATATCTATAAGTTAATAGCGGTATTCATGTCTATTATTATATGATAAATATACTAATTTTTGTTTATGACTAATATAAATAATGTGCAATTACTTTTATTTTAACAAATTGCTAAATCAAATATTATTCTTATAACTTATGCAGTCAGTAGTATGTAATAATATAAGATAAATGTATTAAAATTAAATATAACTATTTCTAACTGTTTAATGACAGAACCAGGGCTTGTTATAGAAAGAATGGGGTTATGTTTTGACGACCAAATTGATCCTAAACCGGATATTTTTCAAACGAATCTACAAGTAATAAAAATACTTACACTCATGCTCTGACTGTGAATGTATTATAAAGTTTTTACATAAAAATATTTATTGTAATAATATAACGTAATTATTAATGGATTTCCACTTGAAAAAAGTAGATAGCTTCAGTTAGGACACTATGAATAGCAAAAATTTCACTAACAAATGTAATAAATTTTATGTACCTTATCAAAAATTCTTCGCCAATACAAATCAGATCTTGATGGAGTCATTGGAATTGAAACAGTTGTATCTCTCTGTCCTGAAGGCATTTTCACTCAAAAATATCACACACGTTAATTACAGGATCACAACACAACAGTAATTACGCCAGTAACGACTGAGCATGATTGATTTCATTTAAAAGATAAGATTAAGTGTCTTAGAAGACTCATAAACGGTAAGGTATATTAAATAATCGTGTTTATTTTGTTTTAAAACGAGACAATTACAACCACACTCTCACAAATAGCAACTGACAATAGTGGACGTATTATCAGTGCTACCAACTCCCTAAAATATTTATCCCTAAATCATAGTTAAAAACCCCTAAAATTGCCACAATTACATGAAAATCCCCCTAAATAAGATTTCATTAAAATAAGAATAAATAATAAATTAGTACCTGTACTGAAAATAAATATATATCCGGGCAAAAAAGAAATATGCCTCATATATGTGATATTTATGAGACATAGTTACTTAATAAACAATAATAATAATAATTCGGTAAGCTCCAAGCTCTACTGGGACCGGTCTATCCCCACGGACAGGACTGTTCTTGCGAATAAGCCTGATATCGTGCTGATGGATACTAGATGTCGCTACGCTAGTATTTTTATTTTTTTAATTCAAAAAGTCCCTAAAAATGCCCCTAAAAATAGAACGCCCCCTAAAAAAACCCATTCCACTTATTTACCCCCTAAATTTGGGGGAAAACCCCTAAGTTGGCAACACTGCGTATTATGTACTGTGATATACCTACGTATCGTTGGATATACTAACAGTATTTACTTACGTAAGTACGTAAAAGTCAAAGTGACAGTGACAGTCTTGGATTGCAAACACTGACAAATGACACTAGAGATGAACGTTATATACCGTAAGTAGTTTTCATTAAACCGAAAACATGTTATTCGGTTTTATAATAACTATTTAATCTGTATGGTGACGGAATACGATTCACCATTTGCTATCTTGCCCATGTGTATTGTAAAAAAATCACAAGATCCACCCAAGAGAAAGCAGACTCAAAATAAAGCTCTATATATGAATCCATCTCACCAGCGTGGTACAGTAGGCCAATTTCCCTTCTATTTTGAAGGAGGATCGTATCCAACACTGGTACATATATAAGCTGAGAATGATTCTGCAACACTCGCTATTTCTAAATAGCGGGATCCAAACGCTAAATTCAATACCTCAATAACAACCTATGTGAAACTATTAGTACTTGCATTCTAAATATTAAAGGATGCTAAAATTATAAAAAGTAATAAAAAACATAAGATAACTTTTAAAAATATTTGAAAAACAACGTACCGTTCTACCTCTAGAATAGGTGAACCTCGTGAATACATAAATTACTCTAGTATGCCGTCACGGGACGGCTATTTTATAGTTACAAGAATTTATTAAAATGTATAATGTTGCATGTCATAATCAACACCAAAGCTTTAATTTCGACCATATGCTGTATCTTTAAGATATATCTTATGTTTCTAATTAAAGTTCCTAAATACTATCTTATAAAAATCAATGAGCGAAAAATTACAAATAGAGCTTACAATATCTTTAACTTGCCAATAACATTCAGTTATGCCTAATTCTTGATAAACTTGCATTCCTACTTCCTAGTACGTGAAATACCATTTCTCAGATTAAAGACAGGCTATGAGGCGATGTTGTGTTCATACCCTGTCTGAAACGTCCAAGACAACAGACGTGTGGTCTCTTTATCCCTCGCTAAAGGGTGGTTAATTGAATTGGCAACTGGGATCATAATTTGATTTCGGTAACAAACTGTAAATAGCAACTATCTGTTAATATTTAAATTCTCCATCCGACGTCCTCGTCACGTCCTCGACGAAGAGGACGACAACATCACACTCGCTCAACGTAGAGCCTACACGGCCCGCGAGGCCTTAACACATAAATATCCGCAGTTCCGCCCTCGCCGTCGAGGTGCGAAACTGCGCCGCGCAAAAATCATTAATCAAAACATGGGCACGCCCACTTTGTCTCCAGTGACACCCCAAGCCGAGGTCCGTTCCCCACAGGGGAAGCCCTTGGGCGATTTCGCTTAGCATACTTTTCTCCGGGTTGAGAGCCCTCAGTGCTCACCCATAGTCCGCGTCAAGCTGTCAAGGCCATCTGCGGCCAACAGCTGTACACACAAAAAAAAATTAAATTCACTATTTATTATAGCAACTATATGCTTTTTTTTTGTGTGTGACTTAGTTGTTAGCCTCAGATGGCTGTGACAACTTTACCCGGACTGGTGGGTGAGCGCTGAGGGCTCTCAACCCGTAGCAACTATATCACCAAGTTCTTGTAGATAGTACAGTGAGATAGGTACCCACAAACTGCCGAATTTCTGACAGCAAAAGAACTTCCTGTTTAACCATAGACAAAACAGTCTTGAGTTCAGTGTTGCCAACTTAGAGGTTTTCCCCCCAAATTTAGGGGGTAAATAAATGGAATGGGGTTTTTTTAGGGGCGTTCTATTTTTAGAGGCATTTTTTGAATATATTTTCAGTACAGGTACTAATTTCGTAGGCGCGAGTACTCGCCTCATGCCTCGGCTAGGGCGCCTCATGCCGTCCTAGCCGAGGCCGCGGGTGACGTGAACGGAGAATGAAACTCTAACTTTTTATTAGCTGCAGTAAAATGAAGTTTCTAAATGTCATTCCGTAAAATAATGTTGACGGCCTAATCTCAATAGGGATGTGATTCAGTTCACAAAAGTTTACAGAATATCTAATCGTTCCATAGCTGACTCATAATGATCATACTAAATTCTATTTAATATTAATGTAAATAAAAGGCTGTATAAACGTTGATCCTTTTAGACATATACAAGGTAACACTCAAGAAAACGCTCTCTCAAGTTGGTAGTACTGGTTTTTGGTTACGGTGCTACGATGACGCTTGACCGCCATTTTGTTTCGGTTGTCATTCGCTCATTCGGCTTCATACTTCTGTTTTGAGTGCCTGAATAACTTTGATTTGCCCACTGCGCGTTGTTTTTGTTATCATTATTGTTAAACTTATGTTACGTTGTGTTTGTTTTTCATTACCTGTTTTCGTTAATCGTGTTAGTTTTTTTTTGTTTGATACATTGAAGACATGGATGCTCTGCCGAGCACATCGCAAGATGGAGACACATTTTTATCTCCTAAGAAAAAAAGGCCACGTGTAGCTCTAAGTGCAACTGAAAAACTTTGGGTCCAAAACGTTTACAAATATGTGTTTGAAGTGAAATCTTCAGAATCAAACATTGAAGTTCCAAAAACAAGTGAATGCGTTAACAAGGTGGCTGAAGTCTTGGGAATATCCGTCCGCACAGTTTATTCCGTTTTAAAGGAGCACAAGGAGAACGACAGCGAATCACCAAAACCTCCCGAAAAAACGGACCCAAAACTTACATTTAAAGATAAACTTGATGATTTTACATTCACTGCTGTTAGACGAATTGTACATCAGTTCTTTCATAGAAATGAAATACCCACCATCGCAAAAGTTAGTCTACACATGTCGTCACTCATCTTTTTATTATACGTTATGTATGTTTTCTCCCATCCCATGTGTAATCTTAACCAATTAGGTAATAACTTTAATCATTTTTAGGTGCTGCAAGTTGTAAATGATGACCCAGGATTGCCCAACTTCTCGAAAGCGACATTGAGAAAAATTATGAAGCATCTTAATTTCGATTTCGCTACTCGATCACGCAAGAGTGTGCTTATTGATAGACAAGATATCATATTATGGCGCCAGCGCTACCTGCGTTTAATTAAACAATATCGTAGGGAGGGAAAATACATATATTATCAAGACGAGACCTGGGTCAACGCTGGTACGTGTCAACTCTTAGTTTCTTCTATTTGTTCCCTTTTTGTTTTGATGTTGAAACTTATGATTCTTTTTTGTTCTTTTCAGGTCATACTACAAAAAAAAACCTGGATTGACGGAAGTATTAAATCTTCTCGACAGGCATTTTTAGACGGCCTGACTACGGGATTAAAAAATCCCACAGGAAAGGGCAAACGACTCATAATTAGTCACATAGGCGGAGAAGAAGGCTTCCTGGTCGACGGACTTCTTATGTTTGAAGCAAAGAAAGGTACAGAAGACTACCATGATGAAATGAACGCGGAGTGTTTCGAGGATTGGTTCGGCGGTATTCTACATAAACTCAAGGCGAATGCAGTAGTCGTAATGGACAATGCGCCCTATCACTCTCGGAAGATCGAAACAATCCCGAAGATGTCGTGGACGAAAGCACGAATTCAAGAGTGGCTGACTACTAAAAATATTGCGTTTGAACCAAATATGGTCAAGGCCACTCTCATAGATATTGTGAAACAACAAAATCATACTGAGAAATATGTCGTAGACGAGATGGCTGCACAAAAAGGTATCACATTTTAAGACTGCCCCCTTATCACTGTGAATTGAACCCCATTGAGTTGGTATGGGCGCAGGTAAAGAGTTACGTCGCAAACAATAATAAGACGTATAAAATGCAAGAAGTGAAAACTTTATTCCAAGAAGGAATCAAGAAAGTGACACCGGCTAAGTGGAGTGACTGTGTGTCTCACACTATTAAAGAGTAAGATAAAATGTGCCACCTCGATCATATTATAGATGAAGTGACAGATAGATTTGTTATTAGTGTGACCGAAAGCGACAGCGACAGTGATTTCGAAAAAGATTAATTAAATAACATTATTATGATGTTTTTGTTTCATTTTGAATGTACCTCCCTATACTTCCACTAAAAAAGATCAATCCTCTAGTATAGTAATAATAATAGGTTAAAAAAATACATTACAACTTAATATTAAATCTCAAAAAAAAAAACCAAACTGATTATTCATTTATGATTCACTCATTTAGCTACATCCCTATTTATTTTTCTTCAAAAACCGGCAACCCACAAAACGTCATTTTACTGCAGCTAATAAAAAGTTAGACTATAGACCGTCACCCGCCGAGAGGACGACCGCGTGAGGAACGACCGACGTCCTCCCCAAGGGGGGGGGACGTCGGTCGATGGGAGGGAGGAGGAATGGGAGGGTACCCCAAATACGGGGTATTCCGTCGGGCCGACCACTGTTGACAAGTAACCCTGCTCCGGTGGTTGGCCCAACGACGAAGGCGACGTGCATCGTGGGTGGGTTGCAGGTGTGCGTGCTTACGGCCCTCTGTCACCCCGGACAGAGTGGTGCGAGGAGCGCGCCGACCGCAACCCAACCCCCCAAAAAAAATACTAATTTATTATTTATTCTTATTTTAATGAAATAATTTTTAGGGGAATTTTCATGTAATTGTGGTACTTCTAGGGGTTTTAACTAAGATTTAGGGATAAATATTTTAGGGAGTTGGTAACACTGCCTGAGTTCAATGTATACGGAAATCAATTTCTAGGCTTGCGGAATTATAAATAATAACATAAAACATTACTTTAAAAAATAAAGATAATGAATGATTTCATTCGTTATAATAAGATATCTGGTACATATTGGCTAAAAAGAGCATTAAGTGCTCAGAAAATAAAGTAAGTTGTACTATTGATTTATTTATTTATATGCACTTAAGTATTTATAATTAGCATATTTTTGCATTTATGTGTCCACTAATGGATCTTTTTATCAAATTTGCTCAACTTATTTAAACTTAGTGCCTCATATAAATTGGATGATAAACAGCTTTAACCAAGTCGGCCTTTCACAATCTAGTTAGGAAGAAACTTTTATTAATCTTAATCTGTATGTAGATTTAATCATCACTATCATCATGCCGCTGTTCTTATCCCATTTACTTGGGGTCGACTCAATCTTTCATAGTAGATGCATAAGTTATTGGCAATAGTTTTGTGACTGAACGCTTGCCTGACATCAACTATCCATTGTAATGTAATTTTTGACTTGACGGCATCAGATAGAGTTGCCCTAGGTCGATGAAAAACTCTTAACCGTCTTTTACAACACTGCGGGTGCAGCAATGTAAGTGTTGTTAGTATTCATAGCTGCCATCACACCGCTTATATTTAAAAGACTACTCAAAATTTTATATTAAATTAGTCTAATATTTACTAATGTACATCATCTCGGCTTATATACGTCCCACTGTTGTGCTTCCGCCTCATCCACTATGGGATGAAAATTTATTTACTACTAGCTGACGCAACAGATTTGTTGTGTTCAAATAAAATAATGCCACCTACGGCGTCCAATTGTGAATCTAAACCATTCTCGAATCCCCTTAAACACACACAAAAAATTTCATCAACATCGGTCCAGCCGTTTAGGAGGAATTCAGTGACATATACACATACATAGAAATATTCATATATATATAAAGATATGACACTGATCAGACATGTTGGCAATGGGTTTTATTTCTAGTTTCCATCTCTCGCACAGATGTTATATGCATATTATATCCCTTAGTTCTCTTTTACAACACCCACAGGCAAGAGAGAGGGTGGTGAATTGTATTCTTATCCTGTTACCACACGGGATGCTACTAATGTACATATTGTTACAATAAAATCACATATTGCACATATCCATATTCCATTTACAGAGTGAAGTTAAAGTCTCAAAATCCAATTATATCCTTGCCAAAATTTGAAGCTTATGCAAGTCGATCAAATCTTATTAATTTAGAGAATTCAATAGAAGAATATATTTTTAAATGGCAAGAAAAAGTGTTTAGTCTTTCTGAAGTACAGCGGTATGCAGATCATCACAATTGTGTCACAGATAACGAGTTGAATTATCATGAAATTTTAAAAAATTCAGATAAAACGTCTTGTAAAGTATTTACATATGTTCATGAAGATTGTTATGTACCAATACCATTAGATGGTAGCAATAAAAAAAATAGTATTTTGAAATTGGAACAGTATCTAACAAAACTGAGCTTAAATGGTAGTACAGGGAAGATACTCGGGAGGGGTAAAAGTACATCTTCAATAGCTCATTTATATAAAAGTGAAGAAAATGTTGATACAGACCAGGAGGAATGGATGGCTATGCACATTGTGTTTGATAATTCTGATTATAATGAGTAAGTTATTAAAAATATGTGATTGTCTTCTGCTAGCTGGGTGGAAATTCAGCAGTGTCATCATCTGAGCTCATATATGTCCCACTGTTGGGCTCGAGCCTCCTCCACAATAGGAAGGAAATTGACTTACTATACCATGCTGGTCAGACAGGTTGGTATAGGGTTTTATTTCGAGTTTTCCTTCTTATTATGTCCATTAAAACAATGATTAGGTAATATTGTTTATTAATTGAACTTGTACTAGGTAGCACACATCTCGTAGTGATAATGACAAGACATGACAAACACATATCAAATAAGTGGGTACTTCATAATAATCTTATTTAACAAAAAGATATTAAAGTACCTGCAATGTTTATACACAACATTTCTGCTGCATAGATGTTACATGCGTATTATATGCCTTAGTCGTCTTTTACGACATCCATGCGCATGATAGGAAGTGGTGATTTGTATTTTTACCCAAAATGTCACCACATATAATCTGTGGTGATGGAGTTAACAATTTGGAGTAGTGGTTAATATACTGACTTACAGTGCCAGTGTTGGGGGTTCGAATACCACTCGGGATAACACTTTGTGCACTCCACAAATTGTTGTTCTGAGTCTGAATGTAATTTGTGTCCTTTAATTATATGTTTATGTTGGGGTTTATTCAGTGTTTCTGTAAATTTTTATGAAGATATGCCAATAACATGTAATTTGAAGAAATCTACAAACTATTTTCCGAGTTTGGATATTTTTGAATTTATTGATAAAAATATATCTTTTTTAAATGCTGTTTCAGAGATTCTCAACTTGTCTACAAACAGGAAGTCACTTTGGTATCGTTATATTACAATACAGTACAAAATTATCTGATTGTCACACCAGATGTGAACAATTTAGAACTTAATCCATACATTGTAGAAACAACATCTGGAATGCAGTTGGGTTATCAATATTCTATAGAAATTGAATTTGATGACAGTGCAGAGTGTGGAGATGAATTAGTAATGTTGGTATGACTTTGTTTCTTATTTATAATGGTATATTCACTAGTTAGTAACCCTATTTTTCAGATTATATCACAGAGATTTTTACTTTTTTTTATACTTTACAGGGTTCATGATCATGGGCAGACTAAAACGTCTCATGTCATTGTTATTATAGAGATTTATATCTACCCACTACGGATTTTATTATTCAATTTTAACCTACATTTTGATATAAATGTAATGCAAAAACTATTCAAAAATCAAATACGGAAATCCATAAAAATTGTTTTTTTTTTGTTGCTAACGGTGGCAAATGAGCAAGCAGCGCACCTGATGGTAAGTGAAACTGCTGCACATGGACCTTTGCAATACCAGGGGCACAGCCAGGCCGCTGCCTACCGTGAAGGAAATACTCTTCTTAAACCTCGTTTAAAGAAGGACATGTCATAGCGCTCGGGAAACACAGCAGCAGGTAGTTCATTCCAGAGCTTGCACGTACGTGGGAGAAATGATCGCTGGAAACGATTTTAATTACTATGTATAATATTCACTTAAACATCAGAAATGTTTAAATTTTATGTGGTCTAATCATTTAATATAATGTATCACCATTCCTTCTTACATAAAGTTGTAAAAACTGGATGAGAGATCTCTAGAAAATCAGGTGCAATACTCTTCTGGGAAACTTATAGCTGGTGTAACTATGAATATCAACACAATTGCCAAACATGGCTCTTATGCCATTATGATTCCACTTTGTCTGGAGGCTTATGTACTAATATGCTGTTGGTTGCATGGAATAATACTAACATTTATTTGAATATAATTTCTTTCTTGTGTGGTGACGGATAGAATACAATTGTCGTCACCCCTTCCTTGCCCGTGGGAGTCGTAAAAATCGGTTAAGGGCCTCATCAGGAGAATGGGCAGCAGCTATCTTCTGTGAAAACTTATGACACCTACTGCGATCGCCAACCCGTCTCCCAAGTGTAGCGATTTTGGCATTGTACCCAAAAATAAAATGGATGCAAGTGGCAGACAACCTTTCTGAGTGGCGTTCTCGTGGGGAGGCCTATCTTCAGCACTGGTCTACGTCTGTAGGCAAATGGATGGATGGAATATATATTCGTCATCATTATCCTTTTCTTATATCAATTACTTGGGATTGACATAATTATGTACACTGCTTCTATTGCAAGTTTTGGCACTAGTTTTAAGTTTGGTTAAATTTAGTGGTATACATTTTGCAAAAATTACCAATCTAAATTTTGGATTTCAGCTGAGAAAACTACACAAAAGATGGGAAAGAAAACAGAAGCATTTGTTAAACTTTCAGATGCCTCCTATAGGCACGAGACAGTATTATGTTACACTTGAAATATTAAGAGCTAGTGAGTTTGACACGCAGAACTTATATCTCGAATTTGATATTAAGGTAAACGTTTATTATTTTTATTGCCGGAGTTTAAATTTTATTTATGTCTAAATAAAGCTTTGGGATTTTTAGATACCTAAAGAACTTGAGCGTAAAGATGGTCTCCACGGACGCACGCACTCAAGTGAACTTATCAAAACTGAAAACGGTGACGAGTGGAATTTTGGACATATTGTGGAATTTGCTGTAGAGGCGGACCGGAGAATAGGTATAATAATCGGAATTATATTTTAGAATTAATTGTTTAACAGATAGTTTGCAGTGACCGGGTAAGAATACAATTTACCACTTCCTATCCCGTGGGTGTCGTAAAAGACGACTAAGGGATATAACACGCAGATACCATCCATTCAAGAGAAGGAAAACTTGACATAAATCCTATGCCAATCCGTCCGATCCGCGTAGCATACATACTAGGTGAACCTCCTATTCCAGGTCTACAACATACTCGAACAGTTGCCCCATAACCTGATATACTCTGTATAATAGTATTACTTTCGAATTATTGGGAATAATTAAAGAAAGACGTAATTGCGTTTCTCTAAAATATCAAAGAAACAACATTTAAAGCCTTTATTCGAGTCTTTCTAATAATTTATTAATATTTCTTGGAAAACAATCTATCGCATTTCGTTTATTATTATAGATGTTAATCGTGAGCGCTCGTCGATTATGTGATAAAGACAAATTGTAGTAAAGCGTTCGTGATGAAATGATTTTCTTTACATATATACGAAAAAAAAAGAGTGTGTACAAAGTACGCATTTTAGAAGTGAAACTCCTTTATCTTTCATCCTCTGTCCTTTATCTCATTCTCTCGTACGTGTTTGTGTCTATATGGACTTACTTTCGTTTCATCAAGTTTGAAATCACAACGTCTTTAGAATTAAAGAAAAGGAAAAGACAAACGCCACTTTCTGATCATAACATTGCCTAGTTTTTATGATTAGGCGCTAGCGTAGTCGTAATGTCGACATTGTCCGTTTGATTGGTGTGTTAAGAATATATTACACCTTCATGTCTATAATATACTCATCGTAAAACCCCACTAAGTAGTGTAACAATATAACATTAATGCATGTGAGAAAATCTCGAAATTAAATCTTACCAACCCATTTTACAAGCATCTCCAATACGCAAATAACGACGTAACTTGCCTCCATATGGTTTGAAAGAAAAAGAGAAGTTTAATAATTATATACAATTCACGTCTAAGTAAAACTATCCTATTTTCATCATCATCATCTCGGCCCACGTTTCACTATTGGATTCGAGCCTCCTCCATTATGGGAGGAAAATTGACTTCCTTCACCAAGTTGATCATATGTGATGACATAGGGTTTTGTTTGAAATTTTCCTCTTCTTGCATAGATGTTATTTGCATATTATACCCCTTAGTCGTGATTTACAATACCCATGGACTAGAGTGCGGTGGTTAATTGTATCCTTACGTCCCATACAGAATTTTTCTTTTAACTTAGGTCTCTTCTATTCATTTATTGTAATTTACATTATTAAAGTCTTAAGGTGTTGGTTCTATCGCTCGTCTTTTCATATACGTTGCGAGCTGGAATACGATAATTAAGAAATCTAGTATCAAAGAAAGTATTATTAAATTAATAAAATTTATTGTAGAAAATTGTCCGTGTGGTGACGGAGTAAGAATACAATTCACCACTCCCTATCTTGCCCGTGGATGTCGTATGAGACGACTATGGGATATAATGTGCACATAACATCTGTGCAAGAGAAGGAAAACTCGAAATGAAACCCTATACCAACATGTCTGACCAGCATGGTATAGTAGGTCAAATTCCCTCCCATTGTGGAGGAGGCCCGAGCCCAACAGTGGGACGTATGTGGGCTGCGATGATGCGATGATGATTGTAGAAAATTGTTTAGAAATAAAGTGAATAGTATAGCAGACAAAAATGCTGTTTTCAGAACCAGCTCCTATTAAGTTGTTCTTCGAAGCGATATCATCTGACTGGTGGGGTCGTCATCGCACAGAAGGCTATGCTTACCTTTCGTTACCTCTAAAACCTGGTTGTGACACCAAAGAGCTGAGATGCACAAGACCGGAGGAGTTAAACACGGTGGACGCTAATAGTAGACGGTTCTTTTTGGGAGGATGTCACTTAATCAAGGACTTGAATGTACTGGTTGAACCACAATTAAAGGTAATCGAAATAATATTGTATTTCATTACGTATCGTGACAAAGTATGATTGCAGTTTTTACTATTTCTTTTTATTTTTTTTAAATGCACTAAGGAAATAATGCTTGTGTTATAATTAAGGGACACAATTACATTCAGACTCGAGAATAACTATTTGTGGATCGCACAAAGTATTGTCTTGTGTGGGATTCGAACCCACGACACTAGCACTGTAGGTAGGGGTTAAAATACCGATTTTAATCCCTACTCCATATGTGCCTGGGTGGAATAGAAAGTCAATTTATCTTACACTTTCGAGGAGCTTTGAGCTCAGCCGTGAGTATATGAGCTGAGAAACATGTGATGGTATTTTTATTAAGTAATACAATCCTTTTTGCTTAAAAAGCTGGTATGTCATCACCATTACCATTTCACCTCATTCACTTCCTATTGCTCGAATCTCCTCTACAATAAGAGGGAAATAATATATAATCTATTATGGCATGCTGGTTAGATGGGTTGATATAGGGTTTTATTTCAACTTTTAGCATGTTGAAGTGCCAATGGGCAGGCCACATCGCTCGACGAACCGACAACCGCTGGGGAAGAAAGGCTCTCGAGTTGTGACCACGTATCGGACGACTCCCTCACTAGGTGGACCAACGACCTGGTGAAAGTTGCTGGGCGTCGGCATGCGTGGATGCAGGCGGCACAAGACCGCACTCTGTGGTGTAACATGAGAGAGGTCTACGTCCAGCAGTGGACGGCGATAGGCTGAAGTGATAATGATGATAATTTATGGTATTTACGCGAGTATTACACATTTTAAATAAAACTACTTTACGGATTTTATCGCGTTTGTATTTGATTTTTGGCTGGCAAAAAATTTGTATCAAAATGTGGGTCAATATTTAATAAGTAATTTCTGTATCGGGTAGATAATTATAAATTTTCTGCAATAATGATGACTTGTTGGATATGAGACATTTTAGTCCGCCCGTGACCATGAACGCTGCAAAGTGTTCGAAACGTCGGGCAATCAAAAATAAAATACAAACGCGATAAAATCCGTAAAGTAATTTTATTTAAAATGATGATGATACGATACTGTATTTATGAATACTCTCCGCTCAAACCATACGGATCGAGGGAAGAAAGAAGGAAAGCGATGTGCGAGTCTCAAAACCTGTCATTTTATCTCCCCATCACTATTTAGGCTGCCAGTATCGACATATCGTATACTTGATATCGGTGGTCCACCCGTCGGGTTACCTTTTCGGGTACCATCCTCTGTCAACAAGGGAAAAATGCTAGCTGTTAATTCCCGGACATTCACCCGATGGCATTATTTCCTTTGATCTATGTGGAGTTCGCTAGGCTAATGGAATGCTATCAAATTTTTCAGGATGCAAATTTCTCATACACAACAACTGGCTTACTTACCATACGATGGAATATCATCGCCCAATGTCAAGTGGGTGCTATCAGTAACACAATGTCAGAACCAATTTACGGAACTGGTACAGCATCAGCGTTATTGAGGGGTGCTGAGACTGCTCTACAAAAGTATCGGCGAGCGAGAGCCAGACTAGCTGCGGCGACTGGGCAGCCGGACGATGAGCAAGCTTCTGCGAGTCATCAACCAAGTCCTCCACTGTAAGGTCCAGAAGCAACTTAGCTGCTGAGTATCCTGATCATAATGGGCATTATGGTGCTATTGTGTTATTCTGAGCTCGTTCTGAGATGCATTGAGAAGATATTGGAAGTACTAAATGATAATGTTTTACTCTTGATGTAAGGGGGAGATTGAGCTTCCTTCTGCCATTACTCACCGCAACCTCCTAATGGTTGGGGCGGTAAACTGTATCACTTCAAAATGGCCGCGGTCCGACGTCCCAAACATGTATTTGACGAAACAGACGATGACATTACGGTCGCACAGCAAAGAGTAAATTCGGCCCGCGCGGCCGTTACACGTTAATAATCACGGTAACCCAGCCGTAATAGTTAATGATTCAAATGTGGGCACGCTTACTTTGCCACTAGCGACGCCCTAAACTGAGGTCCGCTCCCCACAGGCCTTGGGCGATGTGGCTTAAAACTTTACCGGGTTGGGAGCTCCCAGCCCCATCTTTAATCTCGGCTAAACTGTTAAATGTGCGGCTAACAGCTGAACAAAAAAAAAATGAGCTCCCCAAAGGAGTCGCAGGACATGTGAAACGGTCCCGTGACTTCACTCGCGTATCGGGACAACAAGCATTCTGATCGACCCACTCGTGTAAGGATTAGGTCTTATCCTGTATATTGAAGATAAACGCCAAGCTTCAGGTCTTGTTTGATGGTACGCTAAAGAGTCCTAGTGAGAATCTTAATTAATCGCTATTAATTTCTTTGTTGTCTCATAGGATTTCAATGAATTCTGACATATAAAGTATTTTCGCCCTTTTTATGGTTCCGTATCCAAAGAGTAAAAACGGGACCCTATTACTAAGACTTCGCTGTCTGACCGTACGTCTGTCTGTCACCAGGCTGTCATTCAAGAACCCCGTTAGCTAGACAGTTGAAATTTTCTCAAATTATGTATTTCTGTTGCTGCTATAACAAAAAATACTAAAAACAAAATAAAATAAATATTTAAGGGGGGTTCCCATACAACAAACGCGATTTTTTTTTGCTCTTTTTATAGATAATGATACGGAACCCTTCGTGCGCGACTCTGACTCGCACTTAGCCGGTTTATTAGTTCTAACAGCACGCGGCGGTCCCGATCACGCTGAATCAATATTACGATACAAGAACATATGGCTGATATCTAGATTTTGAAGTGTCTTGATTTCCTTCAACACCCCATTATTCAACCCCCATTAATCATCATCGTCGTTACAGCTCATATACGTCCCAATTGCTGGGCTCGAGCCTCCACTATAAAAGGAGAGTGTCCGTTAATTATATGCTTGTAAAGTACCTCGCAATACAAGCATTATTTCTTTAGTGCAGGGTGTAGACTTTAAAATGCTTTTTTAATTTGTAATAAAATTTACATCCAGTACTTATTAGAATGTACCTACAATGCTAGAATTTATTTAAGTACCTACTAATGATGAGTTCGATATATCAAAACGTAACTTATATCGGATATGTGTTAGATATCATACCATATCGATATCTATATCAATGTAGCCGATATCCCAAAAACCGTATCGAGTCAAAACTTAAAACTATAACGATATGAACGCGTACGAACAAAACGTAAACTTCACAAACGATATTGAGATATGAACCATATTCGTTCCTCTCGTTCTAAGTATATATTCTTTTATTAGTATAAAAGAGATGAAGAGAATATGAAATAACTTTAGCCATGTTTGCGTGGTTAATATAACTTACTGTATTAGCAATAAGATTTAGTTTCCATTGTGTAGTTATAGTTATGATAACGTTTCTGGCGGCTACGGCTACTCGATATTAATGAGATACTTATTCTACAAAGTGGAACTAAATTTCGAAGTTATAAGGTTGAATTTGAGTTGATCCAATATGGACACAGGTCTGTAAGTAATAATAATAATTGTTGTTGTTTCGTGACATATTTTGATTTGAAAAACAAATATGTGTTTGAAAAACAAATATTTGATTTGAAAAACAAATCTATTATTTGTGATAGTTTTTAATTGCACTATATTTAATCATTGTAAATATGTCAATTTTTAAATGCGTCAGAGAAGTAATTAATATTTTTTTTTTTTTGGGACTAATCCCACCACACATTCCCACCACTGTAACTCCTGTAAGCCAGGATCCACAATGGTCTCCGTATAAGACACTGAGGTTTGACCCTCAGGAAGTCCCGGGAATCGCTTTTAATTGTCTGTCAGAGAAGTAATACCAGTTCACAAAAAAAAAAAATTAACATTTACTAGTCAAAAACTTTTCTGCTAGTCCTAAGCCTAGTAAAGCATGAAGGGAAATCGCCGTAGTTACAGTTAGCTAATTGTTAAATAACTTTAGGTAAATACCTATACCTAAGACCTGCATCAATGTACCGCTGATAGCTTAACTGTAAATGTGAGAGTTTGTGTTAGTTCGCATTCGTAGTTAGTTTGCTCATTTTAATATCAATGTTAACGTTTGAAAACTGTACTACTGATATCGATATGAGAAAACCGTTTTCGATATCGATATGCAAACTGTATATCGGATACCGTTATAACCGTTTGTGGCACAAACAGAAAACGCCCATATCTAGTACCTACAGTGGAATTAACCCATTCTAATGGATATTCTAATCCTACTTTCATATTGTGTCTAGGTTAATGTACGATATGGAAGATTAAAATAGTTTTATTCAATCGAAGAGCTATTTTCAGTTCTTGGTGGAACCAAACATTTACAATTACAGCGCGTTTCAATAGGCGTCATTTACAGTTGAAAAGTTCAGTCCTTTTTCAATTATGAACTGTGGTTTGATCGCGGTTAATACAATAATATAATTTTATCACCCTCCTTCTTGTCCGTGGATGTCGTAAAAGACGACTAAGGGATATAATAAGTATATAACATCTATGCAAAGAAGTAAAACTAGAAACAAAACCCTTTGCTAACGTGTCTGAACCGCATGGTATAGTAAGGTCAATATTCCTTCTATTGCGGAGGAGGCTCGAGGCCAGAAGTATGACGTATATGAGCCGAGATGACGATCATTTCATAAATTCTTTAATTTGACCACTGAAGTCAAGAGACTGCACCCGTGGTCGGCCCAACGACGAAGGCGACGTGCTATACGGGTGGGTTGCGGGTGTGCGTGTTTACGCCTCTCTGTCGCCCCGGACAGAGTACAGCGAGGAGTGCGCCGACCGCAGCCCACCCAAAAAAAAATGCATTCTTTAATTTGAAAATAAAACACGACAAAAAGTAAATTCTGCAGACAAAATTGTTATAATCCGGCGAATCATGATGACGTCACCATGCAAACGCTGCTGTATTTAATATATTATTATTTATTATTCATAACTATGTTATTGTATTAATCATCACTTGTTTACACCCTTAGCTTATAAGTATTTGATGATTAATTTACAAATGAGTGATGGACAGTAGCTTTATCAGGAGTATTATCTGTATAAATATATATTTACTTGACTATTTACATAAATGTATATGTATGTAAGGAAGCTGGTTGACTGATCGAAGTTGAGTTTCAACTACTAAGACTAACAAGAAGTTTTGGCTATACTTTCATTTTGTTATTTAGAGACGATAAGAAAGGATTTTACGAAAATCATATGCCAAAGATGATCAAACGCAGTGGCAACGCTTGTATGAAAAATATAACTAGCCATTGTCTTCAAATTAAGGACAATAACTCTTCAGTAAAAATAATTAACAGTGTTCCAGTATTTGTACATTTTCATCGTCTACGGGTGTAAACTAGGGGGTTAATTTTGCTTTGATATTTTTCACTCAACCACATAGTGAAAATCATATTTAACGAGACCGTTACATATGATTTCTATGGGAAGTTGCTAGCCAAATTCAGTTATTATTTATGCAGCTGAAGTTGTGTGTTTGTTTGAGTGCGCGAATCTCAAGAACGTTGGAGTCCAAAAGATCTTAATGTATTAGATATTCTGTGTTTATGAAGAAAGGTTAATAAGCTATAATACATAACGTTGTAATAAATAGAATTGTAATAATGGCCGTCAAGCGTTTTGCAGAGACACCGTTGTCATCACAACGGCTCTAATAACAAAAATTGTCAATGATGTATTATGGATATAATTAATATTGATAATATGTCGCCGAACGTGTGTTTTTAAATAAAATAATAACAAACGTATAAGTAAAAGACGTGTATGTAAGTAATCTATGGAAGCGAAGCTCTGTCTGGTCTAGTAATGTCCTCGATGCCAAGGACTCTGTACCGATGCTTAGTTCAAATGACAATAAAGGGGTAATAATGCAGGTTATGGGATTGCGCGTTTCTCCTAACGTCTCCTTGGACAGTAGGGGCGAGATGTGTCTAGACCAGTGGTTCTCAAACTTTTTAAATGACGGAACCCTTTTGGGAAGCAAAATACTTGATGGAACCCTACAATAAAACAATTATTTTTATAAGTGTATTCTATATTAATCAGCATAATAAAAGTACAATGTATCAGTTACTAATTATTATTTACTTCACCACTTGGTAAGGACAATAATAGAAAACATTAAAAAAGAAAAAATCTAACTAGTGGGAGGTATGAAACTGTTTTTTATTTTTCATCAATTGCTTGATATCAGGTTTGATGGAAGAAAGTTGGAGTCTCATATCAGCTTCGGCGTCCAGTCTATTGCGATATTTTGTTTTCGTGGCTGCGTAGGTAGAGAATCCTGTTTCGCACAAATATGTAGTTGGGAACGGGAGAAGAATATCCAGAGCCATTTGGCCAAGCATTGCATATTCATCTTGGATTCTGCACCAAAAATCATTAAGAGGCGTCGTTTTGAACAATGACTCCATACTTGTGTCTGATGACATTTCTAAAAGAGATTCATATATCTCATTTGACATGTTTTCAGGCTTTTCCAAGTTGGGTAAAAAAGGATTATGAATCCAGGAGTTCACTTTAATTTTTGTATTGTGTTCTTCGGGAAAATACTTTTCAAAAGATGCGCGCATCGAACTGAGATATTGGACCAATTCTTCAAACACATTATCTTCAAACATTTCTGAGTCGTTTTCGCTAACAAACTCACTGAGTAACGTAAAACTTTCTATTTCTTTCTTACCAATGCAAATGATCCAAAAATCTAATTTTCTTTTAAAAGCAGTTATTTTATTATAGGCCTGAAACACTGTTGTCTGTTTACCTTGCAACGATAAATTTAATTCGTTAAGTTTTTGAAAGATATCCGCCATAAAAGACAATCGGAACAACCAAGTTTTATCATACAAACGGTCCTTCAAATTAAAAGAAGTATCTGCTGAAAGAAACATTTGTAACTCGGCTCTAAGTTCAAATAGCCTTGTTAAAGTTTTTCCCCGAGACAGCCATCGCACTTCTGTATGGAGCAGCAGTGTTTTATGTTTGCTGCCATAATCTTCACACAATAATGAGAACAATCGGGATTGTAGTGGTCGTGATTTGATAAAATTAATTATTTTTACCGCTTCATCCATAACTAATTTTAGATTAGACGGCATTTGCTTCATCGCGAGTGCTTGTCTATGCAGAATACAATGACTGGAACTACAATTAGGCGCTTTATTTTTCATTCGTGACACTGCTCCTGCTGTTTTACCTGTCATCGCCTTGGCCCCATCTGTACAAATGTCAATGCAATTGTTCCAACTGAGATTATGTTCTTCAAAAAATATATTTATTTTATTAAAAATTTCTTCCCCGGTAGTGTTTGTAAGCAGCGATGAACACATAAGCATGTCTTCTTCAAAAGAACTTTTATATGGATATCTCACAATAACCAGCAGGATAGCCAAACCAGCGACATCAGTCGACTCGTCCATTTGCAAAGCGAATCGTGTATTTTGTAGACGTGTAACTAGTTCTTGTTTGACGTAGCTTGCCAGATCATGGATTCGTCGTGAAACAGTATCGTTTGATAGCGGAACAGTAGAAAGATGCTTTGCAGATTTTTCATCAAGCATACATTTTGTTATGTCTAATACACATGGTTTTATTAATTTCTCAGCGATAGTGTGCGCTTCACCTGCTTGTGCAATGCGATAGCTAACTAAGTATGATGCCTCCGTGGCCTTTTCGTTGGTAGTTTGTGTTACATGCATCATATTTTTTTGACTTTCTAATAACTGATCTTTTTTGCGAACAAAAAATTCTTTATTCTTGTCTTTAGTCTCGGGGTGTACGGTTTCTAAATGTCGACGCAATTTGGCAGGTGCCATGGAACTATTAGGAAGCAGTTTACTACAGAGCATGCAGAGAGGTGAGCCGTTGGAATCAACAAATCCGAAACTGATATAAGATTCATCATACTTCCTTTTTTTCGTCTTTGAAACCGTCGAGCTTGACGTCGTGGCACTCGTGGCATCATCTTCTGGATCGGTGATTGCTAAATTCTCCGCGCGCATTGCTTTTGAACATTCAGCGTCATTAGAAGATGTTGTTGGAACACGTTTAACACCTTTAAGCCAACGTTCCATTCTTCTTTATTTATAATGTTACAAGTCAGGGTAGTGGGGTTTAAATAATGCACAATCGTTACTGCGTATAAGAGACTAAATTTAGAACCTACAGGGAAGAAATGTATAAAACTGAGACAACAGAATACAGCAGGCAGTAAAACAATGAACACTAGTTTCTCGCTAGCGAGCTTGTAAGTAGGTAGTAACTTATCGCTCCGAACGCTAATCATCAACTGACGACGCCAACTTTTTTTTTTTTTTTTTTTTGTGTGTATTTAGCTGTTGGTCGCAGATGACCTTGACAGCTTAACGCGGGCAATGGGCGAGCGGAAGGCTCTCAACCCGGTAAGTAAGTTAAGCGAACATCGCCCGAGGGCTCCCCCTGTGGGGAACGGACCTCGGCTCGGGGCGTCGCTGAAAGCAAAGTGGGCGTGGCCACGTTTAGGTTAATGATTTTTACGCGGCGCGGTTTTCGACCTCGTCGGCGAGGCCGATACCGCGCAGTTTTATGTGTTATCGCTGCGCGAGCTGTGTAGGCCCTTTCTTGGGCGATCGTGATGGCATCATCCCCTTCTTCAAGGAGATGACGGGGTCGTCGGACCGCGGATATTTTTGATGGGACGTAGATTACCGCCCCAACCACTAGTGGATTGGGGTGAGTCGTGGCAGAGTCAAAATAGCGCTGGGAGCAACGCTTCATATACTGCCTGATGGTCGGCAATTCGAGGTCGATGTGTAGATCGACATTACGAACGAACCACGGTGCTCCCGTTGCCCGTCGCATGAATCTATTTTGTAGTGTTTGTAACCTGTGGATCCTGTTTGGCCTAACGTGCGCGAACACTACACTGGCATACGTCATGATCGGGCGTATGCAGGTAGTGTATAATCGGACTTTATTTTTGAGTGATAGTTTGGACTTTGCGTTTAATAAGCAGTGAAGGCGTCCCATCACGAAGGCGGCGCGCGCGCGGACCCGCTTCAGGTGGGACAGGAAAGTGAGTCGGCTATCAAGGGTCACACCTAAGTACTTGGCCTCTCTGCTCCATGAGACAGGTCGGCCGAAGAGAGTGAGAGGAGGGATGCTGTCCGGAGAGCACAGACGGGCAGTTCGTTTAGTGAACATGACCGCTTGGCTCTTCTCGGGATTAATTTCTATTCTCCATTTCCTATACCAATTGGCAAGGGCGGTAACCGCTTTTTGGAGTGTATTGACTACGGTTGTCGGGGACATACCTGCACAATAGAGTGCGGTATCGTCGGCGTAAAGCGCCGGGACGACGCCAACGCGCGATCGCCACTTTTATACTTAGTCCTAGACTCGATCTCAAATATTCTCGAAAATACTCGAGTCGGCACCTTTGATAAACAAAAAGCAAAAATAAAAACAGAAATTTAAAAATAGCGTTGTAAACAATATCGACTTTATCCTTTGAAGTTAGAGACGAAAGTCGCTAGTTGACAACTATAGCGTCTAATTCAGAGGCGGCTTTTATCAAAGAGACTGAGCGCTTACAAGTATACTACCCGCTCGTTTTAAGTTTGCCGCTGGCGATAGGTATGAGTGTATGACGTTCGAAATTTTTTATTTAAGGGTGTAGATTGTTGGCCTGAGATCTCGATTTCGAGCGACCGCAGCGCCAAAGTTTAATGTAACATCCGACGGGGCGGATGAATGACCTAGAGAGCGCGATTTTCAAAATGTTTTGCAACAAACGTTCCACGTTGAGAAATTGTTATTGAACTTGAATATTTACAGCATAACAATAACGTTGAATTTTTGGAAACTAGCTGTTGATTCTTTTTAATAGATTAATAAGAGTAGTTGAGACACAATTTTTATGTTTTTCTATTATTACATTACATAGTATAAAACAAAGTCGCTATCCGCCGTCTGTCTGTCCCTATGTATGCTTAGATCTTTAAAACTACGCAACGGATTTTGATGCAGTTTTTTTAATAAATAGAATGATTCTTAAGGAAGGTTTATATGTATAATACATGCATAATATAGTAGAGAAACGCTGATTAATTTAGAGGTTTCTAATGTGATGTCGTAAATAAGCACGTTTTTTTGCGCTTATATTGCAAACGTTGGCTGAACCCTACGAGATAGACCAAAATAATGTACTACAGTATTATCCATCTTAAAAAGTTCAACAAAAAAGTCCACGATGGCATATGTCTATCTCTTAGGGATAACCCACCATAACCATTTTTTATCATCTACTAAAAAATGATTATTTACTAAGTGATTTTATACAATACAGCATTAATCCTTATCCAATTAAGTACCTTAAATAAATTGTGCATTTATTATAGATCAATATGCTTTTTATAGTATGTAATTTAAGTGAATATTGCCGAAGATAGCGAGGGCGGGTTACTAGTTTATAATATAATATACATTTTTGTATTCTACTTACCTAAAATTCCAACTATGTATTTATTTGTAATTTCACTACCAAAATTTATTCTAATTCGTAAAATATTCATTCAATAAAATAATTGCAAATTCAGTAGGAAGTGTGTTTATCTCTACGCAAGGAAATGTGCCTATTGCGTAAACTCAAATACTTACTTTTTGTTTACGATCACCTCGTCGATATCTAAAAAAAATCCTAGGGTTTTAAAAAAAATGTCAATAAATGAAACACAAGTATAAAAATGATTTATTTACTACACAATAACAAATATGAGTCGCCATTACTCGCTATCTTAAAAGCGTGCTAGGGTTGTACAAAAATTAGTAAATAATTCATTTATTTACTAATTTTAACAGAAGTTTGTAAATTATTAATATACTAATTAAAAGTATGTAATTAAACAATAACGAAATATGAGTTCAAAATTCTAATGTTTTTTCATTCGATTACGGATCAAGTTCTGATTTCTGCTAATTTGATGATAAAATCAATGGCTATCACAAAACCTATCAGAATGAAAACGTTACCAGCTGCCCGATTCACGTAAGTAATAAAAACCGTAGCGCAGTGACGTCACTTCGTTTTTTGCAAATTTAGCCCTTTTAACCGACTTAAAAAAAGGAGAATTCTCAATTCGCTGTATTTTTGAACCAATTTTTATGATTCTTTACACCAGGTAACTCAGAAATTGTATAGTAATTGAGCTATTGGAAGATTTATGACAATCCAAGACTAGATAAGTAAATGCGTTTAAAACAGAAAACCAAAAGGCGATTTAAGTTCCTAAGTTAAAACGACTTTTGGACTGGCGTGTTTACGTGAATCGACTGGCTGGGTAGTTAAGTTACCTGTATCTTTCAAAATCATTAGGCGTTCTTCTCTTTCATAACACGTAAAGCTCTTTCTTTCCTCTCTTTCATAGCCTCTATGATACTGGGCGCGTCACGAATGGGCATGCTTCGTGACTGCCGACGATCAACTAATTCTGGAAGTAGGCAATCGTAATAAAACCTAACTAATTTCATCTCCATTTTCTCCTCCCAAAATTTGTCGTCCTTTTCTATAATATAAACTTTCATAGGTACAGTAGCACCAAACCAGATGCCAAGCATGCAAACGTTTCTTTTAGTAATATGTACCTGTCCCTGAATTTGGAAATACCACTTATGATTTTTATTTATGACATAACCCTTGGAAGCCTTGTCCTTAACCCAAAAGGTATGTTTGGCCATAGCTTCATCAAGAGTCATGCCAGCTAAAGAATGTGGGCACTTAATTTCAATTAAACCGTTTGCATAAATGCCATCTGGTGTAGTACCAAGAAATTCATATTGATCGTCGACGAACAAACCGCAACCTTGTATACTAATATTCTCTTGAATTTCTAACTGTTTAATTGCGGTTTCTTCGTTTTCGATACCGTACCGTACAGCAGGCAAACTGGAGATATTACTACCATAAACGATTTTACGAACAAGAACAGCACAACTTGTGCTCTCTCGTTTTTTACAAACTTCCCCGAACGATGATGAGGTTAGTAATTTTCTCCTTGTACTCATCCACTCAGAACTACTTCTTTGCAAATGGGTCGATGGTCGCCTACCTACTTCCACAATTTGATATTTAGACAATACTAGCCGACCCGGAGAAATCAGTATCGCCTTTTTTTTTTTAAAAAATCCTATTATTTTGATATTACATACAGATACTTCAATTTTATTAATCAGTATAGATATAGATAATACAAACCAATATTTACATGTTATTGTAGGTATATGTCTGAATCGGGCGATCTAAATCATATGACATATTGTATTAGCTTTGTAATGTACCCTGTTCAAATGCGATAATAAATAAGTAGGGAGGAACTTACATTTTATTCCGAGATCTTTTAGCTTTCATATTTTTATAATGCGTACAAAACTTTCTTTTCCCTGGCATGACACTCAAATTCAATCAGTCCTGCGAAAAAAATAGCCTATGTTACTCAGTGATAATGTAGCTTTCGAATGATAAAAGAATTATTAAAATCGGTCCAGTACTTTTTGAGTTTATTCGTTACATACAAAAATCCAAATCTTTCCTCTTTATAATACCTATTAGTGTAGATATTGTATTTTTTACAATTTATATCTAGTTCCATCATGGTTTTCTTTCAGACATTCATTATATCGATACTTTCTACTAACTGAAAATAAATTAATTATAAAAATGTTATACTTACAGTTTTTACAAAAAACACAAATTCACAATACGTAATTCTGCTGTCTGCAGCCGACAAGCGTGGTGTCGCGTTCACTTACAGAAAGGAACTGCCGTAGTGACCACCGAGATTGCACGAATGAAACGAACGATTTATCCCATACATTTGTGTATGAAAAATTTACATTAAAATATATCTAGATTTTAGGGCTTTAAAAGAGGAAGTCTTTGTTTGTAAAGGTATAAAAAGAAGTATACAGCTATACTTATTGGTTTCTTCAGTGTTCAAAAAGTGTTTCTTTTTATCAATTTGTGTTGATTTATGGGGTTAAATCTGAAAAATAGGAAGTCATGTTTTTGCATTTTTACTCAATTTTGTGCGTTTGTTGACGTTTATTATATAACAACTATTAGGTTTAAGAGTTTAATATAAGCATGAACATACTTATTGGTCTTTGATTGTAATATATACAAATTATCATTGATATCAATCATATGTAAATAGGTTAAATATGAAAAATCGTAACACTCTTTTCAGTGATTTTCACGATCTACACCCTTAATTGTAACAATAAAAATTGTGTACGTTAGATATTTGGGTAAAACTATGACACATTATAAGTTTTGTTGTCACGTGGGGGAGGGTACGCGCATTCCACAGACCGGCAAACTTAGAGCGAACGCGTTGTAGAAGTATAAAATTGTTGAGACCAAACTTATGAGATATTGTACCAGCTAATGTAACACAAGCTTATACAAATACAAATAAATAAATAAATAACATTCATAGCGTTTTGTCTCCGCGCGGCCGCGGAGTCCGCACAGCCGCGGAGCGACCAGAGAGAGGTGTTTTGATTTTTTTATTTCTAAATTCTTGCGGAACCCCGACAGAGGTATCACGGAACCCTAGGGTTCCGCGGAACACACTTAGAGTATAGCTGGTCTAGACCATAGCTTGACGAAAAAATGCTAGTCATATATTGATAATAATGATGTATATTTTGCATATAATGGAAAATAAATTAAGAGTTTGACTAAATGTTTCTCTTGTCTTATTTCATACATATCCCTGTGTTGGGCTCAAGCCTCCTTCCAAATGGCATGGGAATTGACCTACTATGCCATGCTGGTCAGAGGGTGTGGCAGTGATATTGCTTGCGTTCTTTAGTGGTGTCGTACAATCACCCACGGGTAAGAAAGGTGATGTTTAATAAATTCTACTGATCGAAAGATGTCCATGGAATTAAAAAGTTGGTCTAGTTAAATTAGTATTTTCGCTTTATTTACAGCTGGTTTTAATGTATAATAATTATCACTAAATACGACAGAACATATGCTGTGTGTTAGCGGTTACGAATACTACCAACTCTTACATTACTCATGGGTGTCATGAAAGATAATTAAGACTTTTTTGGGGGTGGGCTACGGTCAGCGCACCCACCGCCCGATTCCGTCCGGGGCGGCGCGCGGTCCCATAACCCACCCGTGGCACGTCGCCTTCGTCGTTAGGCCGACCACCGGAGCAGGTGACTTGTCGTCAGTGGTCGGCCCGAAAGATAAGAGACCTGGCCAACTTCATTTTGATGCCGTTTGGTTCACAAGGTTCCCGAGGAGGATTGATGTTACGCAGGCGGCCGATCATAAAACTATTGCAATATGTACTATCAAAGAAGAGTATATATTGCGACCTCAAGGAATTGGGATAAAAGCAATTTGATGATGATGATGATGATGTACATATTTTTATAATAGATACATACTTGTGATTATTTCAAACTAGTAAACCGCCCTCCCTTCACTTCGGTTACAGTCGCCTTACCCGCGGAGTTCCTGTTCTCGTGGGAATACTGGGATAAAATATAGCCTTTTTTTTTGGGGAGTGAGTTGCGGTCGGCGCACTCCTTGCACCACTTCGTCCGGGGCGACAGAGAGGCGTAAGCACGCAACTCCCACAACCCACCCACGATGCACGTCGCCTTCGTCGTTGGGCCGACCACCGGAGCAGGGTTACTTGTCATCAGTGGCCGGCCCGACGGAATACCCCCTACTTGGGGTACCCTCCCATCAACCGACGTCCCCCCCTCGGGGAGGACGTCGGGATAAAATATAGCCTAATTTACTCCTTATATATACAGCTACTTGGTAGTAAAATATCAAAATCGGTCCAACCGTTTTCAAGATTATCTCAAACTGTTTGTTGGCACAGGCAGACAAAAAATTTTTAAACTGGTTTTTAGGCATAGGTGTCCTGCAAATAACCGTGTGCGTATGAAATAAGACCAGTATTTTGATATTACAAATAGACACTTCAATTTTATTTATTTGTATAGATGAAACAAATGTAAATGTAGAAATGTAACAAATGTTGGGGACGCACTCTAGAATAGAAGCAAGAAACTAGATATCGGTATCAATAGAGGATATCTTGTGGTTTTCTTGATGTAAGGTACGCAGAACTTTTTGGGTTTATTCTATGATGCTTCAATAGTTCATTCAGACGTATGTCTGAATGAATTATATCTACCGCCGTCCGGAACGAATAGCTTCTCTAAGTTGTGCAGTAATTGCTGCAAGTTTTCTTCCCCGTCTGGTCCGCGCTTCCTTCGCACGATTAACAGAAGCGCTTCGTGCAGCCGTCAGAGCAGCGCGTGCCGCGTGACTGGCACGCCGAGCGGCGTCGAAAGCTGATACCTCTTGTCGTAGGAGAGCTGATTCCCATGAAGATAGGGCGTTAGTGATGGCCACACGCTATAAAAAAAATTCACATTGTTTTAGCAAATTAAAGGTCTCTTATTGCAGACTGCAACAGAGCGTTTTTTTTTTGGGACTAATCCCACCACACATTCTTATCATTGTAACTCCTGTAAACTAGGTTCCACAGTGGTCTCTGTGGGTGACATCGAGGTTAGACCATCAGACAGTCCTGGGAAATGCTTTTAATTGTCTTGGAACCCGTAACAAATTTAACTAAATAAGTTAAAAAGGAGGAGTTGGAAAATAATGATTCCACTTTAGACAGTGGCGTAGCGTGGCTTTTCGTCGCCCCCTATTTTAATTATAAGTCATTTAAAGTTTAAGCATTATGTAAATTATATTCAATGAACCCAATGGAATAGGAATATATAGCTTTAAGAGATAAGAAAATATAATATTTTTTTATTATTATTCTCATTTCATCATCATTTCAGTTCATATACATTCCCACTCTCACTGCTAGGCTCGAGCCGCCTCCATAATAGGAGGGAAATTGATCTTACTATACCATGCTGGTCAGACAGGTTGCTATATGATTTTGTATTGAGCTTTCCATCTCTTGCATAGATGTTATATGCGTAATATATCCCTTAGTCGACCTTTACGACACCCACAGGTATGATTTGGGTTGCGGTGAATGCTTACTCCGTCTCCACACGTGAAATTATTATTTACTGTTCCTAAAATAACTGACGATGAGGAACGCGGTACCGGTGGTCGGCCCAATGGCGATGGGGAAGGAGTACAGTGGATTATGGGACCGCGCGCTGCCCTTTCGTCACCACCACCATAACCCATCCAAAAAAGATAACCATGGTAACCTAAGAAAAGTAAGTAACAAACACAGAGAAACTTACTTCCACCTTATTTTTTAATTATTTATCTACTAGCAATCCGCCCTCGCTTCGCTTCGGTTATAGGTTATAGTCGTTTTACCCGCATAGTTCCCGTTCCCGTGGGCATACCGGGATAAAATATAGCCTAGTTTACGCCCTGATATTATAGCTTTCCATTGGTGAAAGAATTTTTGAAATCGGTCCAGCCGTTTTGAAGATTACCCGGAACAAACAGACAGACAGACAAAATTTTTTTTTATCGCTATTTTAGGCATAGGTGTCGTGCAAATAACCGTGTGGGCATGAAAAAAGTCTATTATTTTGACATTACAAACAGACACTCCAATTTTATTTATTGGTATAGATAAAGATACTACATAGAACGTTTGTATGGCACGCCATTTATAAATTAGGCGCATTGAATTATAAAACAACAATCAATTTCAATATCTTGTAGATACCTGCGAAGCATCCTTTAATATTGCTTTTCGCCTTTTTCCTGCATCAGTTGCCCTCTTCTGCGTGTCTATGAACTGCACCAGCCTTCGGAAATGCTCTGCTTCGCCAATTCTAACACGACGAGCAGCCGCTAGCTGTGCTCTAGCCTCCTCTTCTAATGCTTTATCTATTAGAACTGTATTCTGGAATGTTTGAGTTATAGATAACAAAGAGAAAATGGTTCCTTTATTAACTTGAAGCCTTCAAGTTAATAACGGAACCATTTTCCTTCAAGTTGAAGTCAAATAATTCCGTTAACATCTCTCACTTAAAATTATAGAAAAATGGAGCCTAAAATAGTTTTAACACCCACTATGTGAATATGCAATTGTTTGTAAAAATAAAAATGAAATAAAATACTACTTAATCATTACCATCGAAAAAATTACTGCGTTTTTTCAATGGTGGCAGATGAGCAAGCAGTACCAGCACTGCTTGTTAAGTGGTAACTGTGCTCCGTTTAATAAAACCATAGGTGCATCCTATGATACTGGATACCATTAGAATAATGCTCTTTACATCGTGTTTGAAGAAGCACATAGCCCAATGTTCAGCAAGCACTGCAGCAAAAAGTTTATTCTGAATCTGTATATACGAAGATCTTAAGATTTAAAAGCTACAGTCGAGGATGGACATTTTTTCTGGGTCGCATAAGTGGAAGCGACGTCCAGTGGGAAGATGGTACAAATTAAAAAAATCTATAAAGTATTCCTAACTAAACTAAATCCAAGATCGTTTTATGTCTATAAATCTGAAATTATTCGACTCTTTACGATAGCTCTTTACGATTTATAACATTGAAAATAGTTAATTTCTTGACGTTTTAATTGTTGCGTACACCAAGAAGGAAACCTTTTATACTTCTTTGTATTTACAGTAAAAAAATAAGTCTGTTTTTGTATTAGAACTTGTTTCTCCTATATTAAAAACGAATGGTATTTCTTTGCCATTTTTGAAATATTCTATGGCTATGGTGAACAATTAATAAAAATTAAGTAACTATATACGTCCCACTGTTAATTTCAAGTTAAGCCACAATGGGAGGACAATTGATTAATTTGTTGAAGTGCATTTTCAAAAAGTTATCCCCATCCTTAAACTATTTTTAGAAGAAACTAAGGGTCTGGACAGACTGCCATATATCTTCCTCACCTTTTTCTCTTAACCCATAGTCAAAAATTTATTACGTTATGAAACCTTACTTTATTATCATCGACCTCTGCGAGGAGTTCAGCACTTCTCTGCTCCTTGTCTTTAATACAATCGAGCAGTTGTGTTCGTTTTAATTGAAGTTCTAAAGATTTCTGGTATTGTTTGTATTCATGCCATGACTGCTCTTCGCGACGCTTTCTTGTTATGTAACGTTTATACTCCTCTTTTGTTTCTGCTTCCATCTAAAACACTTAGTAAAATTTAGGATATATAATGGTACATATAATGTGTTCTATTACACGTAAGTTATCTAATAAATACATAGTAGAAGTGATGAAGTATGTATGAAGTGAGATATAGAGTTGATACATAATATACCTATTATTTAAGAATAAAACGTGTTATCAGCCTCTTTCATTGCCGTGGAAGAAGAAAAAAGCGGCAGACAAATTACCAGAAAAATAGGCGGTAGCTCTATTCTCGAAAACTTTTAGTGGATAAAAATATCATTTCATCATTATTTCTACTATTTTTAATTATTCCAGTGCATTACATTAGATGTAGTCAAAAAATAGGTCGCTACACCTGTTTGTTATTATCAAATAAGACAAGAGCATGATTTGGAGAAGAAAAAGATCAAAGAAAAGACAAAACTCTGCATGAATGAACTAATCACTCACCATTTCCCTTTCCTCCTTCTCCTTCTGCCACATCCGTCTGAATTCATCAGCCAATTTTTCTCTCTCATCCTCCTCTTCTCTTTTTTTAGCCAAAGCTGCAAGCAGTCGCCATTCTCTTTCCGGAATAGAGTCGAGAATATCCGTACTATTGGAATTGTAGTCCATAGAATATAGCAAATGCGATATTGAACTAGGCACTGAAATTAAAAAAATAGTATTTGAGATAGATAGTATATTTTTATCATCGTTATCATAGCCCATATATGTCCCACTGCTGGGCTTAGGCCTCATCAACTATGGGAAGGAAATTGCCTTACTCTACCATGCTGGTCAGACGAGTTGGTATAGGGTTTTATTTCGATTTTCCATTTCTTGCATGGATGTTATATGCCTTCTTCCATCCCTTAGTTGTCTTTTACGACACCCACGGGCAAGAGAGGGCATGATGAATTATATTCTTACTCCGTCACCTCACGGAAAAATTACATATAGAGTCGATACATTGTAGCTTGTAGCTTTGACAGCGGCCTACCTGGGGCTCTGGTGTTGCTAAGTTTTATGTACGGTAGTATCACTTAACATCAGGTGTACTTAGGGTTGCCCACGATACTTTATAATAAAGTATTCTACTTTATTTTTGATCATTATAATTTATACTTTTGCATACCAATAAAGTATTTGAAAATACTTTATATTTTAACCTTTACTGTGATGCAGAAAACAAAACACTCATTATGGGTAATTAGTAGGCTTGCAACGAATACTATATTCGGCAGTATACCAAATATTCGGCGAGACCCCTAACTGAATAGCCGAATATTATACAAAAGTATTCGGCCGAATTTTAGCGCCAAAACTTGTACAGACGTGATTGTTTCGCGCTCGTTTGTTCTCTACTCACGCTCTACTCGCCGCCCGCATGCCCGCAGTCGCTCTTTTAATCTTTTTTTAAGTATTAGTAATATCATCATATCACTTCATGACAATCCGTATACGTGGTGGCAAGCAAGGAAATTTAAATTTCCGTGTTTGATAGATTGCAGCAAAATATTTGTCGGCGCCAGGAAGTAGTGTTTAATTAGAGCGCCTTTTCTCTGAAGCTGGGATGGTCTACGAGAAAAAAGAAGTAAACTACTTCCTAAAAATGCAGAAAAAAATGTCTTCCTGCACCATAACCTTCCCTTTCTAAATTTTGATTATGAAAATAATTCAAATGCATAGAAAAATTATTAACTTTTCTAATACAGAAGATGATTATGTACCTATTTTATGTACCAATGATTACCTAGATGATTATAAAAGGAATGAAAACCTTACCCATCTAAATTTTAATTACGACAATAATTCAAATACATAGAATCTTCAACTTTCCTAATACAGAAGATGATTATGTACCTGTGTTATGTACCAATGACTACTTAAATGATTATAAGAAAAAAGGAAAATATGAATATATACGTAATGAAACGAATTCCTTTTTCATTTTACCAATTATCTCCCTGTAACAAAATATATTACTTAAGTATTCGGTATACGGCCGAATAATATGTATATATGTAGATATGAATACCAAAGTATTCAGCCGAATATATTAAAAGCAGCCGAATAGGCCGAATATAGAATAGTAACCGAATATTCGTTGCAAGCTTAATAATTAGCTATTTGACGGTGCACATAACTGAAAACGGACGTTGGAAACTATAGTTACTAAATGAAATATAAATATTAAATGTCAGATGCGGTGTGAATCAGACTTTCTATGTGCTAAAAGCATACCTACAAAAATACGTTTTTAAGGCAATAAAAACGCATAATGATTTCTTATGTTTACGCGAGTATTATACATTTTAAATAAAACTACTTTACGGAATTTATCGCGTTTGTATTTGATTTTTGATTACCCGACGTTTCGAACACTTTACAGCGTTCATGATCACGGGTGGACTAAGATGTCTCACGTCCAACAAGTCATTGTTACTGCAGAAAATTTTATAATTATCTACCCGATACAGAAATTAGTTATTAAATATTGACCCACATTTTGATACAAAATTTATTGCCAGTGTAAGAAGAAAATGATTCTATATGAAAAAATTATATTGTTTATGGTTAGTAATAATTAAACATTAAAATTAATAGTAATTATATTTAAAAACTAACTAATAATCTAGTATACTACCACCGGATCGGAACACGGTTACACTGAGAAAGATCCGGCAAGAAAACTCAGGTAACATGATGCTAAATTAAAGTTAATTTTGAAGGCGGCTTACTTTATGTTACTAAAAAGGTTTTAATTTATAAAATTATCTTTAGTTATTATTATTGTGGGTCAAATCTATACAATATGAGCTTACGGTGTCTTGCAGTCTTGTGGTGGTCTTTTTGGATTTCTTTTTAATAATGTTTATAACAGGATCCCAGCTTGATGGTAACACCCAGCCATCCTCTCTATTGAAATTTTTGTGCTTTTTAATCTCAATAGCCTCGCGTACCATTCTAGGTAGGTATCGGTGTTCTTTTGCGAGGATTTGTGGTTTATCAAACCTGATGTTATGGTGGGCGCGGTCCTGACTATGTTCACAGACTGCAGACCTAGTGTCCCGGCGGTGCTTCACATCGGCTATGTGTTCTTTGATCCGAGTTCTTATGGATCTCTTTGTTTGTCCAATGTAAGAGAGACCACAGTCACAGTCAAGTTTATATACTCCTGCATCTTGTAAAGGGATCTGGCACTTGACAGGTGGTAAGAATTGGCTAATCCTCTTCAGTGGCTTAAAATAAGTTTTAATGGAAGAGCGTTTCAGGATGTAGCCAATCTTGTCAGTGACTCCTTTGACATAAGGTAGTATTGCAGGAAGGCGCTCAACTGTGGGTGGTTTCACTCGGTCTCTGCGACGGGGGCGAGGAACTGGCAGCTTGTTTGCACGTAGCACCTGCTTGACATGCTGCAGCTCCCCAGCCAGGTGTTCATCGTCACAGATTCCTCGTGCTCTCTGCAACAAAGATTTACACACGGTAGCTAACTGTGAAGGGGGATGATGAGAATCACCGTTCAAGTATCTGTCTGTATGTGTTGCTTTACGATACACTGTATGACTCAAGGTGTTATTAGGGTTACGTATAACCAAAATGTCTAAGAAGGCTAAAGAGTTATTTGACTCCAGTTCCATAGTGAATTGAATTTTTGGATTAATGGAGTTAAGGTGGTTTAGGAATATGGTTATTTTGTCCGTGGGTAATATTGTGAAAGTGTCAAAAATTGTATCAAAATGTGGGTCAATATTTAATAACTAATTTCTGTATCGGGTAGATAATTATAAAATTTTCTGCAGTAACGATGACTTGTTGGACGTGAGACATCTTAGTCCACCCGTGATCATGAACGCTGTAAAGTGTTCGAAACGTCGGGTAATCAAAAATCAAATACAAACGCGATAAAATCCGTAAAGTAGTTTTATTTAAAATAAAAACGCAATTTGAATCATACTTTTTTTTACAAATACTTAATTTTTACCTGTCCAAATAATTTTATACTTATTTTGTCAAAAAAAGTAGGCAACCCTAGGTGTGCTGCTTACTCGTTTACCATTAAAAGCTATAGTATACGAGACTTTTGTATAATAATATGCCAATATAGAATAGTAATGAAGTAAATGGATACCAACATACCATTATGAATAGTTGTCGATGGTGATATTTTTCTTGGCGACACACAGGCTGAGCGTCGTGGTGATTCTGTTATTATTTTATAACAAAACACCATTGTCAGTACTTCCTCTTAGAACCAATAAAAAAAATATTTTGGGCCAGTTTTTTTCCTGAACCTTTGCTGTCTCCTTACACTTTACCGTCTTCCTAGACTATCGCAGACAAGGATAGCTCTAACAGCAATTAAAATGAACACATTACAGAGTATATAGCAGATCGTGTCAGTCGTTTTTCCTACATGAGGAATCTTACATTAAGCCGACAGTTTCTAGGTCTAAATACATCATCATCATCATCGCAGCCCACATACATCCCACTGTTGGGCTCGGGCCTCCTCCATAATGGGAGGGAATCTGACCTACTATACCATGCTGGTCAGACATGTTGGTATAGGGTGTTGTTTCGAGTCATCCTCTCTTGCACAGATGTTATGTGCATATTATATCCCTTAATGGTCTCTTACGACATCCACGGGCAAGATAGGGAGTGGTGAATTGTATTCTTACTGCGTCACCACACGGAAAATACATATAATATAAGAAAATTATTTTTATTATTGCAAACGGTGGCAAACGAGCAGACAGTACACCTGATGGTAAGTGTTGCTGCCGCTCATGGACCTTTACTAGGCCGCTGCCTACCGCGAAGAAAGTGAAGGGAGTGAATGCGTGTAATGAGGTTCGGTGATACTAAAGGCATCACTAAAACTCACTACACGAAAACACTCTCAGAAAGTTGGGTTGGCGGTTCTCTCGCTCACCGAACGAAGCGCAGTAACAAATTGCTACTACTCTGCTGTGGGAGTCGTAGAAACTGGTGAGAGATTAAGAGAATGGGCAACATCTGTTCTGGGAAACGACCAGCGTTGTGGTGATTGCAATAGACTCATGGGAAGACGCAACACTGCGTAAAAATACCCCCGACCGTTGCTTGTAGATGTTGTAAAAGACAGATAACAGCTATATACTGACCTGTCCGTGTGGTGTCGAAGTAAGAATACAATTCACCACCCGTTCATACCCGTGGGTGTCGTAAAATACGACTAAGTCTATTACGTATATGACATCTATGCAAGACATGGAAAACTCGAAACAAAACCCTATACCAACCTGTCTGGCCAGCATGGTATAGTAAGGTCAATTTCCCTCTTATTATGGAGGAGGCTTGAGCCCAGCAGTGGGACGTATATAAGCCGAAATGATGAATGATGATTAACCTGTATCAGCTCCGTCTGATGCTGTCCGGTCAACAATTACATACCCAAAGAGTATTTGAAAGGGCGGTCATAAAACTTGGCAATAACTTCTGTAATATATTATGAAAGAAGAGTATTGATTCGACCCCAAATAATTGGTATAAGAACAGTGTTCACTCTTGGGGAGACCTATCTTCAAAAGCGAACATTGATAAACTTGTAGATGGTTATATCCATATAGTAACTATAAACAGTCATTCAAGATGAGTGCCGACTGATAAGTTTAAATAAATATTATTATCAATACAAAATATTAGTTATATCTTTGAAATAATAGAACTTGATAAAGTAAACTATACACAGCACAATCACTTTCCAACAAAAGTATCACTGTCCCAATAAAACATGATATTGAAGGTAAATGAACGCGTGAAGAATATAGTAGCACAGTATAAAAACTAAAGAAATACGGAATGAGTGGTCGCCAAGCACATTTATTGATTTAACGTGTCTCCGTTCTCAAGGTTAGATTGAGAGTTAAAGCTGATGAGTTCCATGTAATTATGTGGTGACATATTCATGTTTGTAAGTAATATCATCACCCTTTCTGTAGCTATATTTATTGCACTGCAAATTTCAGAAAAAAGAATTGGTTGTCTGTAAAATCTGTTTGGGGACGATAATTTTACGTGAAAACCTCATTTTTTTGGGGTGGGCTATGGTCAGCGCACCCGCCGTCTGGCTTCATCTGGGATGACGAAGGGGCAGCGTGCGGCCCCAATAACCCACCATAGCACGTCGCCTTCGTCGTTGGGTCGACCAACGGTATCGAGTTCCTTGTCCTCCGTGGTCAGCCCGACGAAATACCTTGCAAGGTACCCTCTCCTCTTGACGTCCCTATCACAGGATAGCAGTCGCCGTCACGCAGTCAGCCTCTCTGCGGGTGACGGACTAATCCCCGGTCTGGTCACCTGCACGTAATAACTTCAAGTTAATTGAAAATTACAATTTTTCTGATAAATTAACATTTATTTGCGCTCGCTAATTCAAATATTCTTTTACTTAAATTGGAGATAGATGCGTCACAAGTCTTACGCGCTCTCTCTTGCACGCACGGCTCAGGCGGAACGTGACAATGAGTCATGCTTTTTCGTGCGTGCAGCCGGCGTTAATCGATTTATAAGACGTTATTATGAACGTCTTGGTGTACGAAATTCATGACGAACGTTTAGCTGCTAACAGTTCATTGTATTACGTTTAAACACGGTGATTAGCAAGCTGTGACGCTGCCTGTTATGATACACAATAACAATCTAGGTGCCTATACGCATTTCTAAAATAATCAAGTAGACACTTTTGTTATCAAGTATAAATGTCATTTGATAAGATATTATATCGTATTCTCAATTTTAAATATCATTGAATAATATAGTTTATAGAATAACGTAAATACTGTAAAATATAACGTGCAAATTTCTTAACTCGCCAATAATAATACAATAATTTTAAAAACATATCAAACTGCAATAAATTAAAGTCGCCATTTTGATTGTACACTGTTTCAAGAACAAACACAAACAAAAACATAAGGAAGACAAACAGAACTGGCGAGAATACATTTCTTATCAGTTTTATAGATATCAGCCGTGATAAGCGTTAGTCGAAAATAAACCGCAGGCCGGTGATGACGTCTCGACATGGACAACGAAAAGAAATCTATTGTAAGACGACCAGTTTTGAGAAAGCTCAATGCAGACAGTTTGTTTATGATAGAACGTGGACTGCTGGGCGATCTACCTAATAAGCTTAAGCCCCCGCCTCTGGTACCAACAAGAGCACAAGGTGCAAGTTTGGAAGTAGCCAAATCCTCAGGTATCCTATCATCATGTCTGCCCGTTATCCCCGATTCACCCGTCTCCGAAAAGACACCATCATCTGACGAGGAGAGTGGTTCGCCATTGAAAAAGTCTTTCAGTTTTCGAGATAGGCTATCCAGAATGAGTTTTTTTGGCAAAGACAAAGAAAAGCCTAAATGGAAGGGAACAGTGACTGACGAAACAATTCAAGAAATACCTGTGAAAAATGACGCAAATAATTTATCAAGGATCAATAGCAAAGCTGAGGAGGATTTTAAAAGTAATAAACGCTTTTGGTTTTTTAGATCTAAAGAGCTCGAAAAACGTGAAAAAGGACATTCACCAATATATAAAAGGAGCAAAAGTTTCGAATTTTTACCAAGAGCTATAGAAGAAGAAGATGAGCAGCTGTCATCTCTAAAGAAAAATATTCATTCATTTGGTGGTAGCAGCGATACAATGGGTGACGCATGGACATCGAATGAGAGTCTCGAATATATAGCCAATGTTTATCACGACAGTGACGATGGTGTATGCCTCAAGAGTTTCAAAGAAATACCTTGTGATATTTCATACAACTCGTCTCAAAATTCGACTGGATCGACATGGACAACTGGCTCAAGTGGAAACGCTGAAAACATTCTCAAGACAGCATCAGTTGAAAACGTATTTGATGAATTTAAAAAAGCAGTGGAATTGTTCAGTGAGAATTATCTAAGCGACTGTGAGCCGTATACAAAATCAAAAGAGTTGACCATTAAGCAACGCAAGAGGAAAAGTTCTTCATTTTCGAATTTGCCGTCTCCAAAAGTGATTCAAGTGAATAAAGTTGGTGAACTTAGTGAAGATTTTAGGAAAGAGTTATCAAAAGTTTTAAGTGTGAAACGTGATGTGAGAACTTATAGGCGAGGTTCTGTGACTGATTGGTTTGTTCTCGAGGATAAGAATATTGACGAGGCGAACCGTTACAAGAGAGGTCAGAAGAAGGCTGTCAACAGAGTCCGGCGAATCAGCTCTACCAAATATGTGAGTCGACATTTATTATCTTATAGATAATAAGCACGTTGCATGTATTGATAACGATTATACCTTGATTATGTAGGTATATTTTCTTTGAGCAAAATAGAGTTATTTATGTCATGATAGCTAAATCAAATATATGTAGATTCTGGATACTTTAATGACAGGTTTATATTATTGTCCAACCACATTTCACCCCAAACGTCCTGGGTGATGAAAGGTTAGCACTGTACCTTTACTTTTGGTACCATTATTATTAGCCCTTTTGATTTGGAAGGTGACTTTCAAAGACGGAGGATATCGGTATATTATCGTCTCGTGTTTATTTATCAGACAGTGGCGATATTATTAATTTTTGAATTTTTGCGAAAGTGTGGTTCTAGACCGCCCCGCGACTATAGACGGACGATTTGTTGACAGTGTCCTATTACAAATTGATGGTAATAACAGCCATCTACGATATCACTATATTCCAGAGAAAAATTGTTTTTGGCATTATCTCCTTACATATTTTAGTTTTATATGAGATCAATAAAAATGAAATATTTTCAATCAAATTAACTGCAATTATATCATCGATTTCTAATTTACACGCTCAAGATCTAATAACTTATTATTTTTGTTTATATCTTGTATAAAATAACCACTAGGAAACTTTCCACGAGTAAATATAATAATTAACGAAGATAAATGAGGTTAACCTAACTTCATTTCCGTGTTCTAATTACGCAAACATGGTTAATTGAAGTGGGGGCTGGGGCCTATTTCATCAATATATCTTATCGGTGTAAATAGATAAAGAGGCGCGGGGAAAGCTACTTCCATCATTCACCTGTAAGACTAACATATGTATAGGGTCAGTCCAAAATGATTTGCGATAAGCTTGAGTGAATGAGTAGCGAAACAGTGTCCATTAACAAATTAATTGGACCTTTCTTTATCACTTACCATCAGCAAATAGTACAGCTGATGGTAAGTGATACTGCTGCTAATGGACCTTTGCAAGGCCGTTTTCTATCGAGAAGAAAGTGAAAGAAGTGTGAATGCGTGCAATGATGTTTGGTGATACTCAAGGCATCACCAAAATCCACCATACGCAAACATCCTCAGAGAGTTGGGCTTCCGGCTTTCTCGCTCAACGAACGAAGCGCAGTAACAAATTGCTACTACTCAGATATCGATTTTTTACGAGTGTGGTACTAACCTGGACGAACGGACCCGTCGGTGTAGACAGACAACTGTCAACAGCGTGGTCCTACCACACTAACCATTCGCACTTATGAAATAAGGCTATTTTTACGGATTTCATCACGTTTCTATTTGATTTTTAATTCCCGACGTTTAGATCACTTGGCCGTATTCATGGTCAGGGAGGACCTGACCTGTGATTGTTGAGATAATTTCAATTTATCTATTTATTTCTTTAAAGTAGATGTCACAATTTTTTTATCTCATTTTAGGTAACCTTAAGAAGACCTACTATATCACGTTTATGATATCCCCGGGCAAAATACGGGGTGCTGAAATTGAATTTTACTACATGAACGCATGGATAATATTAGTCTACTTATTTTTAGTATTATTCATTTATTCAGTCACTGACGGAACTCTAAAATAACGGGAGCAGAATATGATGTTCAATATTTTTTATTAGCAAGATTGGCATGTGGTAATTTACATGAAGTGTGGACTAAAATATATGCTTATTTTCGGCTTCTTTGTCAGTCGAGCGGCAAATTATGTGGTTGTCGATCAAGCGGCTGGATCAAGCGAAATATGTTATCGTATTTTTCATTAAACATTTTAAATACAAGGAGAAAATCTGGGAATGCACCCAGCTTTATAACTACTGTCTGTGGATACCATCTACTTACTATAGAAGTGACATTAGTCACATAAATATTGATGCCATAATACAACTTTTCCTCGTCTACTGCTGGACGTAGGCTTATCTCAATTGGCCTAACCTATAGAGTCGTAATTGGCATAGCCTGGCAGTCGGGTTGGCCAACTCAGTGCAGTTATACCTTTCACAAAAGAGAGTTCCTGTCCATTCTCTCAACGAAACTCTTAGTCAATTTTCCCTAATTTCACAGACCCTTAGGGGCAAGAACTGTACCTATTCAATAATATTATAAATTCTCCTTATTGTATTAAAGTAATATCTATGATTAAAGTTTCTGAGACTATGTCTACAAAATTACATTCTTTTCTTCAACAAAACACAAATGTGCAATGCACTTACTAATACGTGTTCGCGCTTAATTATTATTCTAATTAAATTGTTTACCTAATAAGATAAAGTGGTGATATTTACTTAACGTTATTTGTCAATTCACTTTAAAAATAAATAATTATATCGTGTAGAGCACGCCCAAACCTATGCTCCTAGTTATTGTAAGAGCCAACGATGAGCTCTATGTGAATTTAGTCGTTTTCACTCGATGACTCTTGCATGTTTTAGTAGGATTGATTTCATGTTCTACTTTTTTTCTAACTATATTGGAAATAGTAGATATACTGTGCCATGGGATCGGTTAACTAATATAAGGCCCACAAGGACATAATTTTCCACATTGATAAAATTTGTAATAATTTCGTTTAAAGATGTAATCGTCAATGTTTTCATTGGTATTATCTATGTCCTTACTCCAGTTTTAAAAAATCATAGTGTAATAATTGATTGAGAAAATCATCATCATTGTACTATCCTATATTAATTACAATCATTTTATATAAGTTAAAATAATGCCCCATGAAGAACAAGCCGAAAAGATATGAAATGAATAAGTCCATAAAAGAAAATAGTGGTGTGTGCTGGGTGTTACAATTATTAGGCATATTTTTTGCAGTGTTCAACTGGTTAACTAATTATAGCTATTATTGAAACAATTTTTATATCACAACACTAGTTTCAGGGTTTATGCCGTACATTCAAATTTACAACTCTTTAAAATATTAACTTAGATAATATACCGGCTTATTACGTGACTAATAAAGCAGATTTCTATTTGTCAATATCAATGTCATGTCGTCTAGCCCATGGTTAATTAAATACCGGATTATAAATTTGTACTAACCAGTTTCAATGTTATTATCAAACAAATCGATTACAGCACCGGGGAAGGGGGCAGCAAAGGGTATTCTGTATATCTATTTACTAAAGGAGTGCTTTATGTAATATTAATCAGTTATTATCATCTCAGCTCGTTATGTCCCACTGCTGCTAGTTAGGTTCATAAATCGCTAATTTAAAAGGGAATATATCGAATTTTCTTATATTTTTATCGCCTTAAAGTCTTACTGAGATCTACTTGACGATCTCTTGCTTTTACTTACAGTTGGAATAGATTAAATAAAATGCAACCATAATCAATAAACCACAATAATTATCTAATAACCTAAGTTATTATTAATTATTATGGTTAGCGAGTATCACACATATGTAGATATGAAATAAAACTATTTTCGTGGATTTTATCGCATTTGTATTTAGGAAAACTTTAAATGAAACCCTATACTTCTACTACTACTAGCGTGGTATAGGTCATTTGCCGTCCTATTGCGGAGGAGGCTCGAGCCTCGGCCGACGTGTATGAACTAGGGTTGTAAAAAAACAATCGATTTTATATTAATCGATTATTTTTATATTAAAATTAATCGATTATTTTAGTATTTGCTTTTTTGTAAGTTTTCTGTTATATAGAGAATAAATATCACTGTCAGGTTTCCTAAAAAAAAGGCCATCACAATTCTGCCAGGAAAAGTGCTTGATCGAATATCAGTGTATAGATCACTCTCAGATTTCCTAAAAAACAATATTAGATCACTCTCAGATAAGAGAAACTATATTAGATCACTCTCAGATTTCCTAAAAAACAATCTTGTCTGTAGAAAAACTTTAATAAAGAACTATGAATAGTAAAAAAAATCGATTATTAAATAATCGATTAATTAAAAATAATCAATCAATTTTTGTTGCAAATCAATTTATTTTAAAGAAAGAAAAATGGATTATTTATTAATCGATTTTTCCCCTCCAAGTCACATGCCTAGTATGAACTGAAATGACGAATGAATTTAACAGTGGTAAGACCACACCGGTCCGTCCGGGGTAGTACCACACTGAGCAGAAAATCGACGTCCGAGTAGTAGCAATTTGTTACTGCGCTTCGTTCGGTGAGTGACAGAGCCGAAAGCCCAACTTTGTGAAGAGGTTTACATGTGGTGGGTTTTAGTGATGCTTTTAGTATCATCATCATCATCACAGCCCACATAGTCCCACTGTTGGGCACGGGCCTCCTCCACGATGGGAGGGTATTTGACTTACTATACCATGCTGGTCAGACATGTTGGTATAGGGTTTCATTTCGAGTTTTCCTTCTCTTGCACAGATGTTATGTGCATATTATATCCCATAGTCGTCTTTTATGCCATCCACGGGCAAGATAGGGAGTGGTTAGTTGTATTCTTACTTCGTCACCACACGGAAAGGCCTTTAGTATCACCGACCATCATTGCACGCATTTACACTCCCTTCCTTTTCTTCGCGGTAGCCAGTGGCCTTGCAAAGGTCCATGGGCGGCAGCAACACTTACCATCAGGTGTACTGTTTGCTCGTTTATCACCGATTGCAATTAAAAAAAAATCGAAAATGCTGACGATACAATTATGAATATTCTTTGACTTTCCCCGTGCCACATTCCATGAAATGTAGACTTATGTCTAGGTTTTTTTTATTTTAGCACATAATTATTATGTGTAATTAATAATTATGTACACAATTAAACTTGCTTAATATATTAATTAAGCGTATTGTGAACAAATCATATTAATGTTGCATAAATAAATGATGCCATCTTGGTTTTATTAAGATATCAAATATTATTTAGAAATAGTTAATTTTTTTAATTAATTAATTAATTTAATTAAAAAAATAAACGGGACAGCAATTTTATTAATAATTAATAGCGATGTCATTTAAAAAGAGCCTGTTTTTAAATATTGCATACTAGCGACCCGCCCTCGCTTCGCTTCGGTTTCAGTCCTTACCCGTAGTAACCTTACCCGTGTAATTCCCGTTCCCGTGAGAATACCGGGATAAAATATAGTCTATGTTACTCCCTGATATTATAGCTTTCCATTGGTGTATAAATTTTTCAAATTGTTTCGGTGGTTTAAGCCTGAATGCGTAACAAATATTTAAAATCAAATATTATTTGACGAATTAATCAGTACTAGTGGTCGCCGAATGGTCGAAATTCGGCCATAATTCATTTAAATTAATTTTTCTGCTACAATTTTCTTTTAAATTAATTTATGTATAATTGTATATTGAGCTAGCTGTATTTCACTAATAAATAATAATATCTGGTTGACCGAGCTTCGCTCGGAATATTTTTGTCGAATTTATTTAGATATAGAAAATATATATAAATATATAAAAAATTACAAAAAGAGAATAATAATAACACCGAGATTCGAACCGACGCTGTTTGAATGTCAACAAAATCAAAATTAGAACCTGTCAACTTCCCATCTGAGCTATCGTAACTTATGACGTTGACAACGAAATTTGAATTCATATTCTTTTAAAATTTAATGTCATTGCTTGTTTTGCTAAAAACACGGACAAAACAACATTTTCTATAAATAAAACCTAACTAGATCGATTTTTTGGACCCGAAACCTCTAGTATGCCAAGTTTCAACAAAATCGTTGGAGCCGTTTCCGAGATCCTGAATATATATATATTCTTGATATATAAATTATATAACTAATTTTTAACAAAAAAAAAACCGACTTCAAACAGTAAACTAAAAGCGTTAAAATTGCCTATAAAATTTTAAGAATTCCACCAATTTCTCAAAGATACCATCATCAGATCCTGACCTGATGACTATGGGACTACCTGGGCAGTATATCCTATCAAACAAAAAAAGAATTTTGCAAATCGGTCCAGGCGTCTTTGAGTAATCGGTGAACATACATAAAAAAAAATATTCCGTCGAATTGAGAACCTCCTCTTTTTGAAATCGGTTAACAAAAGAGTATAAGCGCGCTCCGCGTCTGTGTGTAGCGATTGCATGATAGTGTGCGTAATGACTTTTTTAATAAATTTTATGTATTTCTAATCCATTATTATAGAAAATTTAAATTTTATGCACTACTCCTCATTATATACTTTAACTGTGCCCAATTTCATACTTGTCCATCCACATAATTTTCAAAAAAAGGGGTACAAAGTTTTTGCTTCACGTATTAATATATAGATGAATGCATATTAATATTGGTTACATTAATAATATCATTTATCTTTTAATAATACGAATATAATAATGCCTAAAGTAGTCATCAATACAATCTAATAAACAAAGTGTGAAACTTATTTATTATTACTAATTATACCTGCAAAAGAAAATATTATTTCTTTTAAAACCAGCAAGCAATAATTAAATAAATATCTCTTGTTTGTTTGTTACGCTTTTACGCTTAAACCACTGAACTTGTTCGGTCTCTGCAAGCTATGTGGAGGGTATTTGGAAAAACTTCACAACTTGAATTCTACAAACGTCGTTAAGACAGTCTAGTAGAAGATTCGAAACAACTCGGTCCGCCAAGCGGTTGTGCCATCGGTGTATTCGTAATCGCCGCACCTGCTTAATCCTTGGAAGGACATTATTATACGGAACATTTGGACCCACCATAACAGTGTTTTGTGGTGCTGTGAACTGCCTAGTTATAAATATAACTAAGAATATAGTGAAGCTGACCGCGCGGTTTGGCGAGCTTACTGCGACGACGCTACTGCCCTCGGCGGGAGTGGATGAAAGGTTGGTGGAGTATTCCATATTTACTTCTTCGCGGCTTGCAGAGATAGGGTAAGATCAGTTCCTCACCTAACTCCGTAAAATCACCTCATACAGTCCACTGCAGGCTGTGCATACCGTACAGAACTGATTTCAAAAATTCTTTCACCAACGGAAAGCTATAATATCAGGAAGTAACATAGGCTATATTTTATCCCGGTATTCCCACGGGAACAAGGAACTACGCGGATAAGACGACTGATATTTAAATAAATATACGCAATTGAAATTATAAATTCACATATCTAAATATATTCATATTGAAATGTTTTGTTGGATTTTTCTTCGAAAGTCGATATAAATACAGGACATTGACAAGTTATCAGATAAGTCATTACGTATCATATATTTATCTCAGTATAAGATATAATCAATTGGTGAGCTTCAACTGAGATGAATGATTAATCATTCATTTCTTCTTGCTCTGAAATATATTTATAAATTATTTCTTTGTTGTTTATCTGGCAAGTAATAGTGATAACCATCGTCTGTGGGCGAGCTCGTACTCGGCAAATAATTTTTTTCTGAAAATCTACAACGTGAAATCTGTCTCTAAAAGGGTAACAACTATTATTTGTATGCGAGGATATATCCTTACTAATATCTATTATAAATGCGAAAGTAAGTTTGTTTGTTTATTACGCTTTCACGCTTAAACCACTGAACCGATTTCGAAAGCTATAACAGCAGGGTGTAACATAGGCTATATCTTATCCCAGGATTCCCACGTGAACAGGAACTGCACGGGTAAGACGACTGAAACCGAAGCGAAGCAAGGGCGGGTTACTAGTATTACATCTTTTTTATCGGCCTCAACAGGCTGTTGTATTGTAAAAACAATTATGACTTAAAAATAATAGAAATATGTTCATATTATGTTTTTTTTTAAGTGAAACTTCTTTGCGCGCATGAGGGTAAATTTTTTACGGGTGAAACACAATTTACGTCACGAAGATGTGCAGCGTTTTTGTCGAAAAAGAGGGAGAGAGCGATTGAGACCGATTGAGAGAGAGTGAGAAAGGGCGAACATAGCACAGCCATGGGGCGAGAGTAGGGAGAGCAAGTGAGTGAGATAGATCGAGAGATTTTTTTTTAATACTGATAAAAACACACGGAACCAAAGAAGTTTCACTTCTGACATGCGTACTTACGTACTCACGCTATTTTTTTTTGACGTAATAGGGTATCATACGATCTATCGGGTGACTACTCAGATGGCGTAGTGGTTAAGATACCCACAGTGCCAGTGTCACGGGCTCGAATCTCACGTAAGACAACACTTTGTGCGATCCACAAATTGTTGTTCTGAGTCTGGATGTAATTTGTGTCCGTTAATTATATGTTTGTAAAGTCCCCCGTAACAAAGATTACTTGAATTGACTGCACAGATGGCGTAGTGGTTAAGATAGCGACCTACAGCGCCAGTGTCGGGGGTTCGAATCCCACGCGGGACAACACTTTGTGCGATCCACAAATTGTTGTTCTGAGTCTGGATGTAATTTGTGTCCGTTAATTATATATTTGTAAAGTCCCCCGCAATACAAGGATTATTTCCTTAGTGCAGGGTGTTGTCTTAAATAAATAAAAAAAAAAAAAAATCTTTGTTACGGGGGACTTTACAAACATATAATGTTGTCTTTAAAAAAAATATTCTCATGACACCCTTGGACCCACACAAATATGCACACATAATTTCATCCAAATACACATACAAATTTTCGTGTGGTGACGGAATTAAAATACAATTCACCACTCCTTATCTTGCCCGTAGATGTCGTACAAGACGACTAAGGGACATAATACGCATATAAAGTCTATGCAAGAGAAGGAAAACTCATAATAAAACCCTATACCAACCTGCCTGACCAGTATGGCATAGTAAGGTCAATTGCCTTCCTATTGTTGAGGAGGCTCGAGCAGTTGGGACGTATATGAGCTGTGACGATGATGACGACACATACAAAAGAATTAAGGATAAAAAGAATTTAAAGATATCATCATCATTCAGCCTATCGCCCTTCACTGGTGAACGTAGGCCTGCATTTTTTTTTTGTGTTGGGTTGCGGTCGTCGCCCTCCTCACACCACTCCGTCCGGGGCGACAGAGGGGCGTAAGCACGCACACCTGCAACCCACCCGAACACCACGTCGCCTTCGTCGTTGGACCGATCACCGGTGCAGGGTTACTTGTCGTCAGTGGTCGGCCCGACGGAATACCCCCTGAAGAGTACCCTCCCATCGACGGACCTCCCGTCGGGGAGGACGTTGGTCGTAGGCGTGGCTAATGTTCACCACAAAGATATGCATAATAGATATACTTTTACGCATTTCTCTGCTCGTAAACATAGCTCACCGTCTGATGACACTAAACATAAGATCATAAATTAACTGAACTAATTAACACTTGTGTCTTCGTGGCTTGCGCCATATGGTCCGAAGTTAGTTAAGTATTAACATCGTAGTTTTTAACCCTCGACGCATAAAGAGGGGTGTTATAAGTTTAAAGTCGATGTCTGTCTGTCTGTGGCATCGTAGCTCTAAAACGGATGCACCAATTTCGATGCAGTTTTTTTCATTAGAAAGCCAGTTTTCTTGCGGCGTCCTGCGGTGTAGGAGTATCAGCTTCAAAATGTGTGTATTCGTACTCGATTAAGTGCTTCACGCGTGCCAGTATAATCGTTAAATGACAATTAATTGATAAATCCTGTTGAAGAGAACGTAATACTTTTTTGTTTATTATTAGGGTTTATTCAAAATTTTCAATTTTACTTATACATTAATCATTCTAGATCTTTTAGCTATAGAGTAATTACGTTCAAATGAATTTTAGTAAGCTAAAAAAGAAATCAGCTATTGAGAGACTAAGCTGAAATCTCAAATAAATTTACATATGTAAATTAAAGATTAAAACTTAAATACATTTTTACAGGAAATAGGTGCGTTTAACATACATTCATAATAAGTATTACGCTTATTATGTTAAAATTGTATATACAATCACTTGCTAATAAGCCACTCCATTATTACGGTAGATTTGTGAGAACCGGAAGGGACGTGAAAGGATCCGTTTTAATTTTTCTTTTTAATATTTATTGTGCACATTTGTCGTATCCTTCATCGAAATTCTCTAAGATTTGATTAAATAACTGAACGACAAACATTGTTTTGTTGAAATTTTGATATTATAATGATCTCTTTATTATATCTTTATTATTTCAAGAAAAGATAATGAAATATTTCTCTTGCATAGATGATATATTATGTGTATTATATCCCTTAGTCTTTTACGACATCCACGGCAAAAATTGTATTCTTACTCCTTCACCACACGAAAATTGCATAGATGTAAAGAAGAAGAGAAAAAGAGAATCGCATCTTGATCTTCTATGCCAGTGTCAGATTATTATGGTTGCAAAATTTAAAGAGAATCCATTTTACAGATTTTGCGAGATGCTCGATTATAGGTTATAATTATATTAAAATTATCTTTTTTGTCTTCGCAGTTCTACATAGATCATGCAATAGTTATGGTATTTCATAACTTCAATGTATTTTTTAAATTTCAACTGAATTATACATATGTATCCATAAAGGTTAATATAAGTTGACATACATTTTAACAACTAAGAAATATAAATTATAAGACTAATGAATCAGAATAATGAATACCCTGTGGGATCGGAAGAAGAGTTGTCATGATCCAACCTATGACACCTGTATAGCTGTTTGCTACGAAGACAACTGCACCACATTCGCATTAAACAACTATGAATGCCTAATGTCAGAGGCAAAAGATAATATCTAATAAATATTTTTTTCAAATAACTTCTACACGAGCAATAGATACAACAAAAACATCTATTAAAACTTTCACAAAATCTAACGGTCTTCAAATCTATGCCAATAATGATCACCCATTTAGAGTGACATTTACATTGGCACCGTCAGAAGTGGCAATTGTGTTAGGTCGTGGGATCAAACGGTGGCATTTGACTCTACAATGCGGTTATATCAGGGCTGTCTTGAATAATCTTAGAATTAGAAAATTATTATAATATTTATGTAACCATTTCCGTGAATGTATGTGTGGGGTTGCAAAGTTAGCGAATATAAAATATGAGTAATTTAGGGAACCACCATTTTTCCGTGTGGTGACGGAGTAAGAATACAATTCATCACTCTCTATCTTGCCCGTGGATGTTGTAAAAAACGATTAAGGGATATAATATGAACGTAACATCTGTGCAAGAGAAGGAAAACTCAAAATGATACCCTATACCAACATGTCTGACCACTGACGACAAGTCACATCTGCTCCGGTGGTCGGCCCAACAACGAGGTGACGTGGGTACGGGTGGGTTATGGGCCCGCGCGCCGTCCTTTCATCGCCCCGGACGGACAGGACCGCACGTGTGCTTACCATAGCCCACCCATAAAAAAAAATACCAACATGTCTGACCAGCATGGTATAGTAGGTCCAATTCCCTCCCATTGTGGAGGAGGACCGAGCTCAACCGTGGGACGTATGAGGGCTGAGATGATGATTTTAGGGGAAGCCTGAAAGTGGTACCAGTGATAGAGAAGATTACAAGCGTAAGTATGGACATGTGATTGTGAATAGACGTAAGAATCGCGAGAGAACCATGAAATAGATGGATGGTATGAATTGGGATATGCGTATGAAAGCAGTGAGTGTATTTATGACGGCTGATAGGAGTCTATGGAAGGTAAGAACATGCTGTGCCGACTCCACTTAGCGTAGGATAGTGGCCCAACGACGAAGGCGACGTATCACGGGTGGGTTACGGGTGTGCGTGCTTACGCCCCTCTGTCGACCGGGACGGAATGGTGCGAGGAGTGCGCCGACCGTAAAACCAAAAAAAGGGGTCGACTAATACAAGAGATTTTACAGACAGATTTATTGGAGGTGGAGCGAACAATTTCTGCAGTGTTATATAAATGGTCCGTAGTTTCTGAAGTGAATCGCAGTAGTGATCAACTCGCTACTCACGAAATTAAATTATAGTAGGTATATTATGATTTTTTTTTTATTATTTTTTTTTATTATTGCAAAGGTTGGTAATCGAGCAGACAGTACACCTGATAATAAGTGTTGCTGCCGCTCATGGACCTTTGCTAGGCCACTGCCTACCGTGAAGAAAGTGAAGGGAATGTGAATGCGTGCAACGAGGTTCGGTGAAACTAAAGGTATCACCAAAACCCACCACACGCAAACACCCTCAGAAAGTTGGGCTTCCGGCTCGCTCGCTCACCGAATGAAGCGCAGTAACAAATTACTACTACCCAGACGTCGATATTCTGTGTGTGTGGTACTACTCCGGACGAACTGGCCCGCGGCTGTAGACAGACTGTCAACAGTGTAGTCCAACCACTAATAAAATAATGAAATAATTTAAAATTACTAAATGGTACTTTCACTCAGGATATATTTTTATGTTACGCTATTTGAGAATATAGGATATATTACTTTTCAATTTGAAACTTTGATTTAAGTAGCCGATCTAGCATTGTTCCGGTTACATTAACCGGAGCCGGATACACTGAATTAAAATTAATTCAAATGGTTTTCGGTGTGTTGTATTCTTAATTGAAGTATTGTAAAAAATCATCGTGTGATAACCAGTTAATCTTATGTATAAATTTCTTGTGTACGTGTGTATGTCACTGAACTCCTCTTAAATGGCTGGACCGATGTTGACGAAATTTTTTTTTGTGTTTTCAAGGGGGTTCGATGATGGTTTAGATTCAAAATTGTAGTAGAGTATGGTTTAGATTCACAATTGTGTAGGTGACGATTTTATTTTATTTGAACAGAACAACGTCCGTTGGGTCAGCCAGTAATTATATATATTCTCATCCCTTAAGTGCCCACGAGACTCATAAAAACTGACTAAGTTAATAACAAAGTAGTGGTCAGCAGCCCTCTGCTGGAAAATTCACAGCATCGACTTCTATCGCTAATTCTTTTGCTAAGCGTAGTGATTATGGAATTTTCACCATTTCATGGAGAGGTTTATGGCAAGCAGTGAATATTGACAGGCTTATGGATGGATGGATCCTATCTATCCATCATGTTTACAGACGTAATTAGCCGTTTCGTGGTCGGCGCAACGACGAAGGCGAGCTACCGCGCGCCACCCCTCTGTCGCCCCGGATGCAGCCGGGCGCCGGGGGCGCTGACCATAGACCACCCAAAAAAAAAGAAAAAAGAAGGGGCGTTCCGTGTTGAGATAATTGTTGCCACAGTTTAGGAATGCAAACGATCGTGTTGTCAACATGGATTGATTTGTATTGATGAGTAGCTTGTTCCTAAATTAGGCTTTTACGAAAATATAATAAAAATAATGCTGTTATCTACAAATAATGTTGTATATGGATATCAACAGGCATTTGGACTAGAGAAAGAGATCTAAGAAAATAATAATCCATTATTTTCTTAGATCTCTTTCTCTAAAACGCCAAAAACACGTGCTGAGATCGATTATGTCGACCCGGGTTTCGAGCATGTCCGATGCTCATCATCAGGGCGAGTGCGCAGCGGCGTCTGCGAGGCCCCGGCGTGCACTGCAGTGCAGGGTCGACGTAATCGATCTCAGCACGTGAGTGTTTTTGCCGTTTTAGATATTATAATATGGATCAGTCTCACGATAATTTCAATACTAAAATAATGGATTATGTGATCAAAATGAAAACATATTAACTCTATCCAAAGTAATTGGAATAAGAATACAATGATGAAAAATTTCTTTATTTTTGAGAAAGGTGGACCTGGGGTGTGTTTTATTTTTATTTTTCTCAGCTTATTTATGTCCCACTGATGAGTTTAAACCTTCTTCATTTTAGGTGAGAGTTTCTTATTTTATCTCACTTTGACCAGACGTAGCTATCTTACTTTGTGTGGTGACAAAAAATGTATACAATTCACCACTCCTTATTTTGCCCGTGGATGTCGTAAAAGACGACTAAAGGTTTTAATATGCAATAACATCTATGCAAGAGAAGGCAAACTCGAAACAAAACCCTATACCAACCTGCCTGACCAGCATGATATAGTAAGGTCAATTTGGCTCGAACTCGAGGCTCGAACTCCGCAGTGGGACGTAAATGAGCTGAGATGATGATGATAACTAGAATAATCAGTATTTGTTAATTACTTTAGCCAAAGTGTCAAGATTTATGGTAGTATTCATTTTATTACAGACTAGCAACCCGCCCTCGCTTCGCTTCGGTTTCAGTCTTGCCTGCGTAATTTCCGTTCCCGTGGGAATACCGGGATAAAATATAGCCTAGGTTACTCCCTGATATTATAGATTTCCATTAGTGAAAGAATTTTTGAAATCGGTCCAGCCGTTTTGAAGAATACCCGGAACAAACAGACAGACAGATAGACAGACAGACGGACAAAAAAAATATAAAGTGTATTTTAGGCGTATGTATAGTGCAAATAAACCTTACAAACAGACACTCCAATTTTATTTATTGGTATAGATGTTTATACTATCAACCTTTTTTCTTTTAACTAATACAGGCATTTTTATTGTACCATGATTCTGACAAATCTGCAATATGCTGCAAAGTATAGTGAAAGGCGATAATGCGTTCCGCCCTGAATATCCCCACTTTACCTCTGTACGCAGTTTCGCTTTTACTGTCAATCATGGTTTGTTCGACGCACAATTAAGAAATATTTTCGTTGTAAATCGATGATTTTTTAAACTATAGCAAACTATGGAATACATATACTGATAAATACAGTACGCATGTGACCATGAACGCTGTAAAGTGTTCGTAACACCGGAATTCAATATAGAACCGCCTTGTGCTCACTACAACGAACGGGCGTCTCTCTGTGACTTAAAAAATTTCGTCAGCTTATTTGGTCACTCGAGCATCTTTCCTCTCCAAAGACTCGGTTCGACGAGCAATTGTAGTAGGTTCAAACGTAGGTAAACCACCCTCTTTTTGAATGTACACATTTGAGAACAAAACTAAATATGTCTTATATCACAAAATATTTCGATGAAGTAAGTTCCGAGAAGTGTGATCCGAGTACAATCCATCCAACAAGTAATTTAGAGCGAGTAGCGCAACAATTTATGCAAAGCAATACGATTCTGCCGCGTACTTGTAAATTCATATCAAAGTGTTTAATAAAGTTTAACTTGATTTTTATACATTTATTGATCTTAATTCATTCATTTTATGTATTAATATAAAATTACTTTTTAAAATTTGCACTTAATGTCACCCAAATCGAGCTAACGTGTGATCGAACCGAAGCCATGGTGCAGAGAGGTAATACAACATGTTTTGGGACACTTTAGGTGGAAAAATAAAAGTCAAATGAGCTTACTCGGAATGGAATTTAAAAAAAAAATGTAAGTTTAACTTACTCATTAGTACCTACTACTTTTTATATTGGATTACATCTAAAATTAAATCCTCATCTCAGCCCATATAAGTCCCGCTGTTGGGTTCGGGCCTCCTCCATAATGGGAAGAAAATTGACCCACGCTGGTCAGACGTGTTTGTATAGGGTTTTATGTCGAGTTTTCCTTCTCTTTTACAGATACGAGTATTATCTGCATATTATGTCCCTTACTCGTCTTTTAAGACTCCCACGAATATGAGGTGGGGTGTTGAATTATATTTTCACTCCATCACCACATGGAGAAACATTAAATATTTTTGAAAAATCTTATTGAGGTAGATGCACATAAAATAAATCTCTATGAAGTAGATTGTGCTGAATAGTTAAGAAACTGTTTCTGTACGACACTTTATCACTTGCAGACAAAACTCGGACTAAACAATGCATTTTTCTATACTGTACTCTCAGATAACGTGAAATATTAGCCTCATTATGCACTGAGACAATAAAAGGAGTCAAACAATAGCTTTCTAGCCTACATACGTTGAACACTAAGTGCCCTGTTACGGTGCTGGCACGTGAAGGCCTGTATGTCGTATTAATTGGTACTTTTCTATTAAATTAACGCTACAGTGACATATAATAAGTACTGTGACGTAGCGTGGAATAATTAGTCAAACGGAAACCTTTAATTTTGCATTTATGCGAGCACGTAATTTTTTTTCAAAGATTGCATCACGCGCCAACTAATAAATCCTTATGAATAGCGGCAATAAATCGCGGGTGCCGTTACAAATACGAAATTAACTGACATAATTTATATTTCTACTCTTGGGTGAAAAGTGAACCACGACTTACAATATTAGGTTATTCATCTTTAAGTATTTTGTCATTGTGAAATGGAGAAAAGTTTTTCTTATGCTGCTTTTAGTCGACGGAGACAGCGTGCCTATTGGCCGGGACTCCCCCGTGGGCCCTGGAGGCGGAGATGCTCGCCAGATTGTCTCGGCGGGTGACGGGGGTGCGAGCGGAGGGCGGTGTGGTCTCGTTAAGGGAGCTCATCAGCTCATCGCCTGGCGCGTCGGCGCCCGCCGAGACGTCATTGCCTGTTGGGCAGTCCGGCTGGAGAGGCTTCGGTTCGGGGTGCGAACCGTGGAGGCCTTCCGGCCGGTGCCGATGCAGTGGTTAGAAAGGCGGTACGGGGTGCTCCTTCCGACTAGTGCGGGTTTTGACGGGGCATGGGTGCTTTGCCAAATACCTGCACAAGGTCGTAAGGAGGGAGAATACACCGTCCTGCCACCACTGCGATTGCGACGAGGACACGGCGCGGCATACGCTCGAGGCCTGCGCCGCTTGGGATGTGCAGCGCTGTGAACTCGTCGCAATCATCGGTGCTGACCTGACGCTGCCGGCTATCGCTAGGGCGATGGTCGACAGCGTCGGGAATTGGGACGCGGTCGCAGCCTTCTGCGAGACAGTGATCTCGCGGAGGGAGGCGGAGGATCGCCTGCGGGAGGAGCGCAGCCTCGAAGAGGCGATCCGCCGCCGGCGACTGGGGCGGCATAGGCGCGAGTACCTGCGCCTCATGCCGCCCTAGTCGAGGCCGCGGGTGACGTGACCGGGGATTAGTCCGTCACCCGCCAAGAGACCGACCGCGTGAGGAAAGACCGACGTCCTCCCTGAGGGGGGGACGTCGGTCAATGGGAGGGTACCCCACGTAGGGAGTATTCCGTCGGGCCGACCACTGATGACAAGTAACCCTGCTCCGGTGGTCGGCCCAACGACGAAGTCGACGTGCATCGTGGGTGGGTTGCGGGAGTTGCGTGCTTACGCCCCTCTGTCGCCCCAGACGGAGTGGTGCGAGGAGCGCGCCGACCGCAACCCACCCCAAAAAAAAAGAAAAATGCTTGCTTTTCGTTGACGTTATGTAGTAATGAAAATAGTAGCAGTATTTTAATTTACGCGATAAATTAATCAGTGAAATTACTAGTGTATTATAAGATTAATAAATATATAAATAAGTACATATTATAAATCATTGATACATAGAAATTTTGCATATATGCGCGACAAAGACAAGATAGCGGATTTTGCTGGGCTAAATAATAACTGGTTTAATTTTTAAAATATATATGTTAAGTCATGCGCAAAAAAAAATATAGGCTTGAATAATATCATCTCACTTCATCCCATATACATTCCATTGCATAGAAGTTATATGCTTATCCTTTAGTCGTTTTTTTACGACAACCACGGGCAAGTTAGATGATGAATTGTATTTTTAATTAGTCACCACACAAATAACCTAGGCTTGAATCACATTGTAGGTAGATATTCCATTCATAATCCTGATGGACTGACTGACGTCTATCAAAGGTCACTATTGGCCAAAGTTCTTCATATGGGGATAATGCTGTTATGCTTGGCAGACAGATACAGATCGTATTTAGTGTTATAGGTGTCCAAACATATGTGATAGTCTCCCTTCTCCTAGCAAATTACTCCACAGCTAGATTTTGTATAGTTATTACTCTTAATCACATTGACATGCTGTGTGGCAGGAGCTACGAATACTATCAACCCTTACATTGCTCGTGAGTGTTGTAAAGGACGACTAAGAGCTCTAAATCGACTTTTTTTTTTGGTCAGCGGCCCCGCCGCACGGTTCCGTCCGGAGCGCCAGAGGGGCGGCGCGCAGCCCCATAACCCACCATAGAACGTCGCCTTCGTCGTTGGGCCTACCACCGGTACCGAGTTCCTTATCCTCCGTAGTCGGCCCGAACTCTAAATCGACCATTTTTTTTGTTATGGCAGAAGAAATGTACTGAAACGCACACTCCGCTGTCCGGAGCAACAAGGAAGTAAGTGTGGGACCCTCACCCACTAAATAACCTGCCGTGCTCGCTCCCTCTGTCTTGATAGACAGACTGTCGGTACCATGGTCTCACTGTCTTCGATGGTCCGTCAGCGGCTTGCCTCGGTGGGCACCTACACTAGAGCGACGACACCGTGCACATGGGTCGTCAGTCCTCACGAGGGGCTGACTTGCGAGTGGCGACATTCCCTGGTCGTTCACCCGCAGCCTTGGCTAGAGCGGCATCAAGCGCATGTAAGCACGTCCATGCCGCCCCGCATGCTGGCGGCGAATTGGGTCAGAAAGAAGGCTATCCTCCCTGACTCTAAATCGACCTAGGCCAACTTCTAATCAACAATTCATAGAACAAAAATGTTGTTGGAATTATATTCCTCAGGCAGGCGGCCGTGCGGCTGGTCTTAAAACCTTTGCAATATTTGCTAAGAAAGTAGCCCAAATTTCTGAGGGTTGGTTGGTTTTGATGATGCCTTTAGTATCACATCATCATTACTCACATTCATACTTCCTTCACTCTCTTCAAAGCTAGGCAGCGGCCTAGTATAGCATCATGAGCGGCAGTATCATTCAACATCAGGTGTGCCGTTTGCTCGTTTGTTAGTAAGAGTAATAAAAAATATAGTACACATGGAGTCGACCCAAAGAAGTTGGGGCAACAGTAGGTTGGTGATGATATGTTGTTGATATATGTTGCCTTACGACATGTTTTCATTCTCATCAGAAACAAAGAACACTTTCTTTAAAACATTCATCTGTTATTACAAAGTACCTATGCGAGTGTGTTTATAATGAAAGAGAAAGCTATAATCAATGCGGATGAGAGATGAGTTTAAGATGTAGATAACTCGACGATTATGTAAAACTAAGATATTCGTGAAGCCCTTGACTTTTCCGTTGGAATACCAGCAGTGGCATAGCTTACCTTAGACAGGCCTGGTATAAAAATTTCTTGGAGGACCTAATGTAAAGGTTAAGTATATTAAAAAATAAGAAGAAAACAAATGATAATGGGCTTTTCAATAAAATGCTTGTCTTAGAAGTTAATCTCAAAAATGTAGTTAATCATTATAACTTTTTATGAATATTTGCTTGCACAGAGATGATTCGGAGCTCCTACAGTCTACGGGCCCGGTATCATTGATACTGCTGACATGGCGGTAGCTACGCCCCTAAATACCAGTAACCAGGAAAATACACGCAATTAATTGATTTGATTAACGCATTAGTTGAATACTGTGGTTGAACTGTAATAGAATAACGGCTTTTGAAGAATTACCCACATAAGTCATTATATACGTTTTTTGGCTGGTTGTGTTTCAATGACACCTCGTCCAGTATTTGAGGCAACAGAAGGACGTTATGGGGCAACGTGACTGCGGCAATATTGGCCATTCGGTTCGGCTTAGGAATCCCTGTCCTTGTCCCTGCTTAGGTATCCCAGTCATTCCAGATTTTTCGATATTTAATTTATATGTAACCTTGCTCCATACATAGGTTCATCATTCTCAACCTGCAGTTATCCCAATTGCTTGGGATGGACGAGGTATGTTCTGTCCTTTCATAAGCTCTATCATCTCTGTGATCATTTCCTTGTCTATCCCTGTCATGCTTCAAGCATTTAATCTATCTCTTCTTTGATTTTCTCTTGCTCCATAAGTAGTCTATCTAAGGCAAATGATATACCCTTTTTTATGGAAGGCAGTAGTCTAGATACATCTAGCCCAATTCGGGGTGACGTTCTACATGTACCTTTCCAAGGCTTTGGAAGAGGACCACCGATATCATTACTTTGTCTTCGTTGGCCTGTTTGGCAGCTTATTCCTTCAGGTACCATCTCCTATTGAAGCCCTGGCACTATCGTTCGTTGTCGGGGCATAGGCTAAGTACCGTTGGCCACTTCGCGGGTGATGGACTAATTTCCAGTCCAATCACCCGCAGCCTTATATATACTTAGAAGAAAATGGAATTTGCAGCTTAAATTATCATCCCCATCCTGACATTGTCCACTGTCCTGAGATATTCTTGTAATTGCCACGATTGGCACGCGGGTTGGTGATAACAGTGAGGTGTGATACGTTTCCAAGGAGAGAGCTGCTTCCCACGTACCTGGTGATACCATTAGCCCATTTTTATGACTCCCACGGGTAAGTACAGGATGGAGATAATTGTGCTTTTACACCGTCACCACACGGGGAAATGAATGTGTTTTGAAAATTTGCAATCGCCATACTGAAAGTGTGATAGTTAATACGTATGTAAATTTTAAACTTTGGTTTGTTATTCAAATTTTTTGACTGAGATCTTAATTAGTTTGAAAGGTCAGCAGTACATTGATCAATTTTAAATTTAGGTTAGCTATTTCCATTCAAGGTTATATTTCATTTTTTAACACATGTAACCAAAAATTTTTAAATGTCAGACAAAATTGGATTATCTGCAAAATGTATTCAAGTATCGGAGCCTTCTTTTTACAAGTTTTTATTTAACTTGGAATATATGTTCAGAGCAAACCTTGCAACTGAATTTTAAAATAGTTATTTACAGCCGACTGGGTTGAAATTTTGTGTACATTTATTATCTTATTCACTCTGTATGGTGATGGAATAAGAATACAATTCACCACACTCTGCCTTACCCGCGGATGTCGTAAATTACTACTAAGGGATATTATACGCATATAACATCTGCAATAGAAGGAAAGCTCGAAACAAAAGCCTATAACAATCTGTCTGATCAGCATGTTATAATGAGTCAATTTTCTTCCTATTGTGGTGCGAGCCCAACAGTGAGACGTATATGAGCCAAGATGATGATGAATATGATCATATGAATATTTGACTAGCAAGCAGGAGCCATGCAAAATGGTAGGATAAGTAATTGGCGTATATCACTTGTATCAGACGTATTCGATGTTGACGCCGATCAATTAGAGTTTTTTGAGTGATTCATAATTGAGTATATTTGAAATAAAACCGTGTTTACGTATTTTCCGTGTGGTGACGGAGTAAGAATACAATTCACCACCCCCTCTCTTACCCGTGGGTGTCGTAAGAGACGACTCAGGGATATATTACGCATATGACATCTATGCAAGAGATGGAAAACTCGAAACAAAACCCTATACCAACCTGCCTGACCAGCATGGTATAGTAAGGTTAGTTTCCCTCCTACTATGGAGGAGGCTCGGGCCCAGCAGTGGGACGTATATGGGCCGAAATGATGATGATGATGATTACGTATTTTCATCATTCATCATCATTTCAGCTCATATATGTCCCACTGTTGGGCTCGAGTCTCCTCCACAATAGGAGGGAAATTGACCTTACTATACCATTCTGGTCAGACAGGTTAGTATAGGGTTTTATTTCGAGTTTTCTTTCTCTTGCATAGATTTTATATGCGTATTATAATCCTTAGTAGTCTTGTACGACATCCACGGGCAAGATAGGGAGTGGTGATTTGTATTCTTACTCTGTCACCACACGGAAGCGTGCGTATTTTAACGGGTTTGTATTTGACTTTTAATTGCACGACGTTTTGAACACTTTATAGCGTTCATAGTCACGGGAGGACTCCGGGAGGAACACGTCCAACAAGCCATTATTATAGCAGTGATTTATATATATCTATCTAGCTATGGTATTAATTTATTAAATTCACAAAAGTCCTCCCGTGGAAACGCAAAAACGCCGTAAAATACTCTAATTTTATATATATATATATATATATATATTATACATAGCGACGTAAATATAGTAGATTATTAAGTTATCAATAATTCAGATAATACAGATAATAAAACTATATCGCAAAGTTAACGACATTCCTAATTGGTGGCTAATGAGACTAGAAAGGCGCAAAATGTTGCCTAGAACATACGTGTCGAAAGCGATAGTGGCAGACCAAATATTATGACATGTCGGTCATAATTCTATTATCACGTACAAGTGAGCATTCACAAGTTGTAGAGCACATTTTTAACATATACTTATTAGTACTCATAGCTTAGATTAACTAGTAACACAATACTTTTTTCTGTGTGAGTTCGGAGTAAGAATACAAATCATGACCACTTTTTTTGCCTGTGGGTATCGTAAAAGGCGACTAAGGGATTCAAGATGCGTGTAACATTCATGCAAAAGAAGGTGAACTCGAAATAAAACCTTAGTCGTTTAACCAGTTCCCGAGGGGGGGACGTCGGTCGATGGGAGGGTACCCCAAGTAGGGGGGATTCCGTCGGGCCGACCACTGATGACAAGTAACCCTGCTCCGGTGGTCGGTCCAACGACGAAGGCGACGTGGTGTTCGGGTGGGTTGCGGGTGTTGCGTGCTTACGCCCCTCTGTCGCCTCGGACGGAGTGGTGCGAGGAGCGCGCCGACCGCAGCCCACCCCAAAAAAAAAAGTCGTTTAACCAGCGGGGTATAGTGGGTCAATTACCCTCTTATTATGGGGGAGGAGCGAGTCCAACCTTGAGAAATTTCATCATCATCTTTTCGGCTGGTATCGTTCCACTGTTGGGCCCAGGTCTCTTCCACTATGAGAGGCAAATTGACCTACCATGCCACGTTTGTTAGACGTGTTGGTATAGGATTTTGTTTTGCTTCTTGGTGTGAGTTTTTTTTCTCTTACATGGATATTATATAATATATCCCTTAGTCGTCTTTTACGACACCTACGGGCAGGAGAGGGAGAGGTGAATTGTGTTATTACGCCGTCACTACACTGCCGCGTGGTGAGAAATTTATTTTATATTAAAAACGAAACTTTATCCATGATATGAAAAACTTCGACGATGGGGTTGTATTATTATAGTGTTCAGAGAAGGTGTTTCTTTCAGTGCCCACAGCTGTCGCTAAGGTTAAATTTGGCAATGAATTGAGTAGTTACAAATTGTAATAGGTGCTAATAAATATTAAACGGCTTATTTTTACATCCAAAAAAGATATCCTACATTTGCCAATTGTTTTCCATTTCACAATAATGAGAGCGAGAAAATACGCGTGCGGACAAAATCTTATCACTCATAATGGCTATATTTACGTTCTCGACTCAGCGATACAATGTTCAAACTGCCATCATTATAGACGAATGTAATTTTTGTTACGCAATTATGAGAGATTAAGAGCATATTGCACGTTTATATACTGTTATAAAATTTTAAACTGCTGCAACGTAACTATCGTGGCCAATACGTGACCTATTACTGGACACCATATTGAGAAGATGTTAAGAAATTCATGAAAATTATGAGAAAAGAAAAATTATAAAGAACTCATGAAATTATAAATATCTGCAATAACGATGACTTTTTGGACGTCAGACATCTTAGTCCGCCCGTGATCATGAACGCTGTAAAGTGTTGGAAACGTCGGGCAATCAAAACTTAAATACAAACGCGATAGAATCTATAAGGTAGTTTTATTTACAATGGAATACTCGCGTAAGCATCAGTCATCATTAATTCATGAAAAATCATGAATCTCAATCCTTCCGTGAGCATGAACGCGGGAGACTTGAAACTTGAGGGAAGTTAAAAATCAAATACAAACGCTATTAAATCTGTAAAGGTAGTTTTATAATGACTTCTGATGTTTACACGAGTACACATTATAAATAAAGCTATTCTTACACATTTTATCGAGTTTGTATTTAACTTTTGAATATCCAACGTTTCGGATACGGATTTTGATGTCTTTAGTATCATCAAACCTCATTGATTGCATTCATACTTCCTTCAATTTCTTCATGGTATATAGCGGCCTAGCAAAAGTCCATGAGTGACAGTATCACTTACCATCATGTGAGCTGTTTGCTCGTTTGCCATCAACAGAAATAAAAAAGAAAAACAAAATGTATAAAATGAATGATTTTATGTGTTTAACGCGTTCCTTCATTATCTCCCATGCTGTATAATAATCCTTTAGGATTATTTTAAGTATTTTAAAACATCGGGATAAAAAAAACCATTAAATTTCATTAAAATTCGTAAAAAAATGGTTATATAATGGTTATATACACATATATAGAATAGTGTAATTGAGTTTAATGTATTTTTATATTGACATGCGTATTTTGATAATTTTGTATTATGACAGAGTAAGAATATCACGGGCTCCACTTATTCATTTGTCACAGGTGATTGTAAAAGACTATTAAGGGACGCAAGTAGATGGTCAAACTATGCTAACTCATTTGATAAGCGTGGTCAGGTCAATTTCTCTCCCATTGTGGAGGGGATATGAACCCTTTAGTGGGACGTATATGAGCTTAGATGATGACTTTAACGTTACTGTACTAATATATTTTAGTAATTTTAATTTTTGTACAATACTCATGGTTTTGATTGATTGATTTTGTGATTATGGAGCAAAAATACCACCCTCTTTTTCCCCGTGGGTGTGTCGTAAAGGATGATTTAGGCATATGATATGCAAATAACATCTATGCTAGAGAAAGAAAACCTTTAGGCAACCGCGGGTGACCGGACCGGGGACTTTAGTCCAGCACCCGCAGAAAGGCTGACCGCGCGACGGCGCCCGACGTCCCAGGACAGGGACGTCGAGAGGTGAGGGTACCCGAAACGGTGTTCCATTGGGCCGACCACTGAGGACACGGAACTCGGCACTGGTGGTCGGCCCAACAACGAGAGCGACGTGGGTACGGGTGTGTTATGGGTCCGCGCGCTGTCCTTTTGTCACCCCGGACGGAATGAACCGCGTGTGCGCTTACCATAGCCCACCCATTAAAAAAGAAACTTGTCCAAGTCGTCAAACTGCAGTCAAACGTCCAACTTACCTGACTGTAGAATTTTGCCGTGTTTAAAACAAAGTCATAACAATATTTTGATTCAAATACATTTCAATAATCATAGGTCTATCATATCGGTATTGTGCGTCAAACTGCAGTGAAAGTGGCCGACACGAGTCGTGTGAACTAGTCACGAACATAATGGAACAATATCACGAACAGTTCAATACTTGTCACTAGTATTGTACTGTACTTTGTACAATAATAATACGTAATATCTAATTGCAACTTTGATTGGTGGATTATTGTACGATTTCGTATCGTCAGGTCTTGGTTTTGACGACTGGTTATATTAATTTTCTGCAATTTTCTTTGATGTTCGATTTATCAATAATAATTATTATCCTTCTTCAATCTTACATATTGTAAAAATTTTGGCATTAGTAGACTGGTCGTATGGAATATATTTGTTGACCAGATTATATCAAATGCATTAACCAGGCCTCTGTGAAGCTCTTAGTTGTCACCTGACACTAGTTTGGAAATTGTTAATAGTGAACTTAAAGTTTGGAATCGTGCCCTGTTACGTGGATACATTATGGATGTTTTACGTTTCTCTTCGCTTAAATTCTTTGGAGATATAGTGAAATAAAAAAGAATACATCTTTGTAAGGTAGTAACCTAAGAAATGTGTTAAGTTGACCACGAACGTGAGTGCAATACAAATGAGAAACCTCTTTTATTAGAAGCACAGTGCGTCACAATAAACAGCGCTAGCGTTTTCAGTAGGTACTCTGCTATTTAAGGCTCGATCCACACTACGATGCCGTTCACGGTTAGATCTCGCTCCGGTCTCTGTCCGATCAAATCTCGCTGTGGCCACACTATTAGTTCCACAATCAGTCTGTCTCGATCCATGGTCGACCGAATCCCATGTGTGACGATCACTTTTTGCTCGTAATCAAGTTTTATTAAGTCAACTATTCTTTTAAAATGTTCGCGAATTTCACCATATACATTTTTTATCGGAAAAACCCTTACAGAAAAGCTGGCGAAAATAATTATAGTGTGATTATTTATTATTCATAATCAAATGAAAGAAATAATCAAATCAAAAGAAATAAATCACACGCATAAATTACATTATTTATCCTTTTCAGAATTCCACGATTTATTACTAGCCATGGCTAGAACTAGTCATGACTAGAAGAAAAATGTAGGTAACGTCTCCCTGCAGGACCGAAGAAATACTGGAGTTGAAACAAAAACGTATTCAGACTGTCGGTACAAGTCATGACAAGTCCGATCTCGCTCCAATCAAATATTCTTTTCGACGAACTGGAACCGGCGCGATATCGAATCGGAACTAGAGCGATACGATAGTGTAAATTCTCTGATTCTTTCTTATGTAAGAATATTTTACCAGACCGGGAACGGACCGAGACCGGAGCGAGATCGAACCGTGAACGGCATCATAGTGTGAATCGACACTAACTCATTCAAGTTAGGATTTTTACAATTAGCAGAAATGCCATTAATCTATCGGCCTCTATACGTTGATTATTGGACATTGGCAGATAGGTTACCGAAAATAATTAATGTTATATGATTCCTAGTAGTGCTCATATTCTTCAAATGATTATCACGTTGATTTTTAAGAGTCCCGTGGGTGTATAAAATTGTATTCTTAACCCGTCATGCTTTACGCTTGTCATGATGTAATTCAGTAACAACTTCATAACTATTTAGTTTAATTTAAACACAAAGTTACGAATCCACGGTACGGATTAATTACATTACTTATAAGGTTTCTTTTCAATTTAGTTGAAGGTTGCTTTAAGGTTTCCTTTATATAACGTGATTAATAAATTAGGTATGGTAAGATTCCGTTACTATATTATATTGTTTATTAAATCAAATTTAATGTCGTTTGTTCAACTATGTTCAGTCTGGTAAATTTATATAAGTTTTCCGTATGGTGACGGAGTAAGAATACAATTCACCACCCCATTTCTTCGGCGCAGCATACGCTCGAAGTCTGTGCCGCTTGGGCAGAGCAGCCTCGTGAACTCGTCGCAATCATCAGTATCGACCTGACCAGGAACTGGAACGCGGTCGCAGCCTTCTGCGAGGTAGTAGTCTCGCGGAAGGAGGCGGCGGATCGCGCGCGCTGGGAGCGCAGACTCAATGAAGCGATCCGCCGCCGGCGACTAGGGCGGCGTATAACCTGCGCCTCATGCCGCCCTAGCCGAGGTCGCGAGTGACGTGACCAGGGAATTAGTCCATCACCCGCCGAGAGGCTGACCGCGTGAGGAAAGACCGACGTCCTCCCCGAGAGGGGGACGTCGGTCGATGGGAGGGTACCCCAAATAGAGGGTGTTCCGTCGGGCCGACCACTGACGTCAAGTCACCCTGCTCCGGTGGTCGGCCCAACGACGAAGGCGACGTGCCGCGCGGGTGGGTTGCGGGTGTGCGTGCTTCCGCCCCTCTGTCGCCCCGGATGGTGTGGTGCGAAAAGTGCGCCGACCGCAAACCACCCAAAAAAAAAAAAACTACCCCATTTCTTGCTCAGGGATGTTTTAGAAGATGACTAAGGAATTATAATATGAAAATGAAAATAACGCATTATTTATTAATTTCTTAATGTATATTAGAAACTTATCGATGATAGCGTTATTAATTTTATTTTTCTTGTAAATTAGCTCATAACACTGTTTGTTTCTTTAAACACAATAAAAAAGAGCGTGCGTATCGTACATACATATTGCAAATTATCAGCAATAGTTTTGTGAGAAACCTTCTGCCTGACGTCAGCCTTCCTTGGGATTGTAATTCCTAACCAAAAGGCATCAGATGGAGTTGGCCCAGATCAATTTAAAACTCTAAGTCGTATTTTACGACACCCACGTGCAATGTAAGGGTTGGTAGTATTCGTAGCCACACATTTTTATCATCACAGCTCATTAATTATGTCCCATTGCTGGACTCGGACCTCCTACGTAATGGGAGGGAATTTTACCTACTATACTAGGCTGGTGAGGCGGATTGGCATAGGGTTTTATTTCTCTTGCATAGATGTTATCTCCGTAATCCTTTAGTCGTCTTTTACGACACCCACGGGGAAGAAAGAGGGTAGTGAATTGTATTCTTACTCCGTCACCATACGGAAAGTCATCGTTGTCACTATACATCGCAATAAAATTGGAAATCATTATAAAAAAAAAAGAAAATCAGTGATGCAAATATGTCACGGTGCATAGTGTAACAGTGACCTTCTTAGGTAATGAGATGGTAATGGGTAGGCACAAATGGTTGTGTTTTTGCAGTATATGTTTGTGAAAGGATGCATTTCGTAATGATTCTCTACAATTATATGCTCAAGTGAAGATATAAGATACATTTTCTAAAGAATTCTTCTGTCATAGGGGACTCTACAAATATGCAGTTAATATACACACATTATATCAACACTCATTTCTAGATGTAACATCTCAACTCATATGTAACCTAGCTGGGCCCGATACTTCTTCACAGTAGGAGGTAGATTGACCTGACATGCAGGATTTTATTTCAAGTTTACCGTTTCTTGAATAGATACTATACACAATACACATATCATAACCAGTGGTCGTCTTTTACGGCATCGAGAAAGGGATGGTGTATTGTATTCTTATTCTGTCACTACATGAAATTCTTAACTCTGCTATCATAATCATCATCGTAGCCCACATACGTCCCACTGTTGGGCTCGGGCCTCCTCCACAATGAGAAGGAATTTGACCTACTATACAATGCTGGTCAGACATGTTGATATAGGGTTTTATTTTGAGTTTTCCTTCTCTTGTACAGATGTTATGTGCATATTATATCCCATAGTCGTCTTTTACGACATCCACGGGCAAGGTAGGGAGTGGTGAATAGTATTCTTACTCCGTCACCACACGGAAAGTCTCTCTCTAACTCTGCTATATGTGCCGTCAAATATGATCACTATAAGTACTGATACTAAAGTGGTATCGGCTCATTTTATGATTTTTCGTTTTATTTTTTTTTTTGTGGCAATCGGCTTTTAAAGTGAGGGTAATCTTAAAGTCATGCCTGACAGACTAATGATGAATTTGACGATCGTTGTCACTGTTACAATTTTCTTACCCATTCTCTTAGATCCCTCAGCCGGTTACGGTTTCGACAATCATGAAAATGTAAGGCATTTTAATATATTGTATTTGTAACATGGAATGTAAGATTCACTACACAAGGAATGTAAGATATTGGATTGTACGATGTTATCCATTACAGAAATGAAGATTGAAGAAATATAACATGCAATGAATATATGAAAAATCATTCGTTTATATGTCAAGTTTGAAGCCTGCCTAACTAAAAAGCAAGTGGATGAGAATTTGTCCTCTAAATTTTTATTTATAGTTTCACGTCTTTATCTACGTAAAAACACACCCCACATTTTGTCACGTATTTTTTGTTATGTCACGTAATAGGCTGCTCACCATAGGGTATTACCATTAAACGAGCAGATTTAGAAATTACAGTTTGGAATTTCTTTATAAAATTATGATAAAATTGAAGCGGCAAAAAATGTATTTTAACCGATTCAATAGTCAGTTTCAAGCCACTCGAGATCCACTTCACGACAGGCAGTTGCGTTGTTAAGCTGCTCGATTTTAATATCGGTTCTACATAGGAATAAAAAGAAATGCTATATAGAAGCGTAAAGAATGCAGTTGTTCTCGGTAGGAGGCAGTAGAGTTATTGCCGATACTATTCATTCATTCTATCATTGGCTACTTTTGAATAGAGGGCTAATGCGATAGTCGCCATGCTTGGCAGGCGAGCTCACGATCACAGTCAGTTCCCCAAGAGAGTGCCGCTGCTCTTTACTTTGTTAATTTTTCTATCGGCTTTTATAACTTTCACTTGTAAGGTATGGTGACATGTTAAATTCTTAATCAAAGAAAATTATTTCATATATATTTAAGTTTTTTACGTACGTTTTAGTCTTTTTAAGAGGTATGAATATTTGTATGTATGTATCATCATCATTTCAGCCTATCGCCGTCCACTGCTGGACGTAGGCATGTTAAGCCACAGGCGGTCTTGTGCCGCCTGCATCCAACGACGCCCAACAACTTTCACCAGGTCGTCGGTACACCTACTGGTAGGGGCGTTCTCCACAGCGTCATCCGATACGTGGTCGTCTCTCGAAAACCTTTCTTCCGCAGCAGTTGTCGGTTCGTCGAGCGATGTGACCTGCCCATTGCCACTTCAGTGTGCTAATTGTGCGGATTGCCGTATTTCTGATTCTATCTCGTTGAGCGACATGTATGTATTGTAATGCTCGCAATAATATCAGAAATCATATACAGTGAAATTAAGAACCTACTTTGTTTGAAGTCTGTTAAATAATACCTTATTGCACTTATTAGCCTTGTAACATAATTGAGCGTTAGTTTAGCAGTTAAATATATCTGGTCAAAATATCTTATCTTATCGTCACATTATCGCATTATGATAAAGTAGCCCACTTAGTCATGGTAAGATTATTGCGATATAGCACGCGACATTGATACTAATGAATGTTAAAATTAACTTTTACAAAAATTCGTTATTTTTTATTGACGTTGGTGGCAAACGAGCAAGCAACACACCTGATGGTAAGTGACACTGCCGTTCATGGATCTTTTCTGGGCCGCTGCTTACTGTGAAGAAAGAGAAGAGACTATGAATGCATGTAATGAGGTTAGGTGATATTAAGGCTTAAGGCATATTTAAACGTCCAAACGCAAACAACCTCAGAAAGTTGGGCTTTCAGCTTTCTCGCTCACCGAATGAAGTTTCTGAGGGTGTTTGCGTGTGGTGTGTTTTAGTGATGCCTTTAATATCACCGACCCTCATTGCACGCATTCATACTCCCTTCACTTTCTTCGCGGTAGGCAACGGCCTTGCAAAGGTCCACGAGTGGTAGCAACACTTACCATCAGGTGTATCGTTTGCTCGTTTGCAATATTAAAAAAAAAGATAGGTCTATCTATACCAATAAATAAAATTGGAGTGTCTGTTTGTAATGTCCAAATAATAGGCTTTTTTCATGCTCACACGGTTATTTGAACGACACCTATGCCTAAAATAGCAATCAAAAAATTTTTGTCTGTCTGTCTGTTTGTTCCGGGTAATCTTCAAAACGGCTGGACCGATTTTAAAAATTCTTTCACCAATGGAAAGCTATAATATCAGGGCGTAAACTAGGCTATATTTTATCCCGATATTCCCACGGGAACGGGAACTACGCGGGTAAAACGACTATAACCTAAAACCGAAGCGAAGCGAGGGCTGGTTGCTAGTCTGAACTAAAAAGCAATATCTACGTGTTAATAGGATTTTAATTAATTTTTTTTTCATCATTTCGGTTCAAGTACATGCCGCTACTGGGCTCGAATCTTTTTCATAATTTCGGGGGATATTGATTTACTATACACCGCGCTGGTATAGATGAGTTGGTATAGGATTTGCTGTTATTTACATACCATATCCTTTAGTCGTATTTTTGTCACCCATAGGCAAAAAACTTAAAAAAAACCGGTTAAATGCGAGTCAGAGTCGCGCACGAAGGGTTCCGTACCATTATCTATAAAAAGGGCAAAAACATCGAGTTTTTTGTATGGGAGCCCCCCTTAAATTTTTTTTTTGTTTTTAGTATTTGCTGTAGCGGTAACAGAAATAAATAATAATAAATCTTTATTAACGTAAAAAGTACATTTACATTGACTGGAGTCCCTAACACCTGCACTAGTAAGGACTGTGTTGCAGGTGTTAGTGTTTTCCCTTTTATACATATGACCTTAATAACATCAATTTCGGTTTAAAAATGAGTACAAAATCCAAACAATATAAAAATAAAAAAAATATAATAAAAAAAAATAGTAAGATTCTATGTTTATGTATGTGTTAGGTGTATGTGGACATGGATGTGGGCGCGTGTATTTGGGTTTGTGTGTGTGAACGTGTATGCACGCGCCCGCGTGAAAAGCGTGTGTGTGTGTGTACCTATGTAATTGCGATACTACGGTACTTTTAGGAGATTTTCTACAGCGTCAAAGTCTATTGATTTTAGCCAAGTAGTTATAACCAATTTAAACTTGTGGGTACATAATTTGTAAAAATTTCAACTGTCTAGCTATTGCGGTTCTCGAGATACAGCCTGGTGACAGATAGACGGACGTACAGACGGACGGACAGACAGTGAAGTCTTAGTAATAGGGTCCCGTTTTTACCCTTTGGGTACGGAACCCTAATAAGTGGATGATAAAATGTATTCGATCTATCCGTGTGGTAAAGAGGTAAGAGTACAATTCGCCACTATCTGGCGCTATCTATCTTGCCTGTGGAAGTCGTAAAAGTCGTTTAAGCGATATCTATACCAATAAATAAAATTGGAGTGTCTGTTTGTAATGTCAAAATAATAGGCTTTTTTCATGCTCACACGGTTATTTGCACGACACCTATACCTAAAATAGCAATTAAAAAATTTTTGTCTGTCTGTCTGTCTGTTTGTTCCGGGTAATCTTCAAAACGGCTGGACCGATTTTAAAAATTCTTTCACCAATGGAAAGCTATAATATCAGGGCGTAAACTAGGTTATATTTTATCCCGGTATTCCCACGGGAACGGTAACTACGCGGGTAAAACGACTATAACCTATAACCGAAGCGAAGCGAGGGCGGGTTGCTAGTTGTAAATAAAACTACTTCGTGGATTTGATCGCGTTTATATTTGATTTTTGATTGTTCAACGTTTCAAACTTTTATAAATATCTGTAAACCGCGTTTAGACATCTTAGTGTCTGGTCAGACATCTCAGTCCGCCCGTGACCATGAACGTTGTGAAGTGTTCGAAACAGTCGGGAATTCAAAAATCAAATACAAACGCGATCAAATCCATGAATTAGTTTTATTTACAAAGGAAACCTTGAAAAATACTGCATCTGTCTGGTATAACAGATCAATTTTCCTTTTAATATTAAGGACGTTCGAGCCCAGGGGGATGTATATTACCACTGACGACAAGTAAACCTGCTCCGGTGGTCGGCCCAACGACGAAGGCGAGGTGGTTTTCGGGTGGGTTGCGGGAGTTGCGTGCTTAAGCCCCTCTGTCGCCCCGGACGGAGTGGTGCGGAGGCGCGCCGACCACAGCAAACCCACAAAAAAAAAAAAAAGGTGGATGTATATTAACTGAGGTGATGATGAGTTAGATTCTCACTAAGTTATCATACGAAAATTACTAAACATATAACACAATGTCATAATAGTTCGCCATTATTGTTATTATGTTTATACAATAGAAGTCGTCCTCAAATCCACAGATTACATTTAACTTTCAAACTTGTTTGTAAATTATCTTGTAACGAACACGTCTGCGGTCACTTGGATAGCGCCGCGGTTACATTACACTAGTCTATTTATCTACTTACATGAATTATAAAACTATGTTATTTTTTTATTCGTCGCTATATATTATTTTAAACTTGCATTATTTGTATGCAATTGTAATAGAGTAATAATACAGTGTAACGGAGTAAGAATACTATTGACCACCCACCTTTCTTACCCGTGGGTGTTATAAACGATGACTAAGGGATTATAATCTGCATATAACGATGAAGAAGTCACAAAGGAGGTCGGTAGAATTACATTCCACACCCCGGAACACGACCCCATTGTAGTCACCGCAAAATTCACCGAGACCTGGCTCACAGAGAAAATCCTAAAACGAGCCAGAGATCTGGAAGCGAGTACATGGGAACTACCGGACAAGATCACCCTGGTAAATAGAGTCCCGGGATGCGGCAAATCAACCTGCATTGTGAACAATTTCAACCCCGCACACGACGTCGTTTTAACATCACTGCTCAAAGCAAAAGAAGATCTTAAAAATAGAATTACCCAACGCATGGGAGAAAAGGCGGCCAAGAACGTCTATACAGTAGCATCAGCCTTGATAAACGGAGTCAGAACGAGCAAAAAGCAAGCGCTCCATCGATTAATAATAGATGAAGCGCTTATAAACAACTTCGGCTCCATAGTCCTACTAATGCGAACTGTTAAGGCTAAAGAACTCCTCCTCATTGGCGACACCAACCAAATTCTTTTTATAGATCGGGATAACCTATTTGAATTGAGACACGATAAGCCTCTAACTACACCATCGGCGACGTAAGAACTGTTGTGCACGCATCGGTGCCCCATGGACGTAGCATTTGCCCTACAGAGCAATTACAACGGCATATACTCGTCAAACAAGATCATAAAATCCCTGAACATATACGCATACACCGACGCTGTCATACCACCGGACCTTCGTGAGACGCTATACCTGTCGTACACCCAGGCAGAGAAAGAAAGCCTCAGGGAAAAGGGATACGGCACCGGTGAGGGCTCCGAACTGCGAACCATCCACGAGGCACAGGGACTCGGCGCACCTAATGTCATCATCATCCAGACAAAGGATTCAGTGCAAAACTTACACAACAGTATAGAACACGCCGTGGTTCCCATCTCCAGACATACTGGATCCTGCATCTACTACACAGACACCCGTGAAGACGCCATTTGGAAACTCATGAGGAAGTCCATGGATCAGGACTCTGGTACCATACTCGAATATATCAAGAAGATGGCAATAAAACATAGAGATGAAAAGGTAATGAAAGAGCTCAGACTATCATTATCTCAGTAAAGGACAAAAAAATGTATGCACATGGAGTTAACCACCATTAAAGTAACAAAAATATCTTAATCATTCAGCATCCATAAATCATGAGCCAACATCAATTATAGACACAAAATAAATCAAATCAAGAGGACAGACGAAGACTAACAATATCCCTATATTGTTTTCACCATTAACATCAATTACTAGTACAGAGTAGAAAATCCTGGAAGACATGAAGTCACACATCATCAAGGACACATGAGAAAGCGCACCAAATTACATAAACCATCATATATTATTATATAAAATCAAAATAAAATATACTTACGATAAAAAAGGCACGGACAAAGGTCTGTGGAAGAACATTAAATTAAAAAAAAAATCTGCATATAACAGCTATGCAAGAGTAGAAAAGCTCGAAATAATACACTGTACTAACCCATCTGACCAGCGTGGTATAGTAGGTCAATAGGTCAATAACCCTCCTATTACGGAGGAGGCTCGAGCCTAGCAGCTACTAGCTGACCCAACAGACGTTGTTCTATTTAAATAAGCGCTAACTACCGGGTCCAATTGTGAATCTAAACCATTCTCGAATCCCGTTGAACATACACAAAAAATTTCATCAACATCGGATCAGCCGTATAGGAGGAGTTCAGTGACATACACACGTACACAAGAAATCTATACCAATAAATAAAATTGGAGTGTCTGTTTGTAATGTCAAAATAATAGACTTTTTTCATGCTCACACGGTTATTTGCACGACACCTATGCCTAAAATAGCAATTAAAAAATTTTTGTCTGTCTGTCTGTCTGTTTGTTCCGGGTAATCTTCAAAACGGTTGGACCGATTTCAAAAATTCTTTCAGCAATGGAAAGCTATAATATCAAGGCGTAAACTAGGCTATATTTTATCCCGCTATTCCCACGGGAACGGGAACTACGCGGGTAAAACGACTATAACCTATAACCGAAGCGAAGCGAGGGCGGGTTGCTAGTTTATATATAAAGATGTAGGGTAATGATAAGGGGATAATATGCATATAATGTCTACGCAAGAGAAGTTAAACCTTAAATGAAATCCCACATCAACATGTCTGACCAACGTCGTAGGTCAATTTGCCGCCTATCGTGAAGGAGGCCCGAGCCCAACCGGTACATAAATGATGATTGATGAAGTTTTCTTTGGGCATTTTTGGGCAACTTTTCAACTTTTGCAATTTGTGTTCTGAAAGAAGCATACGTACTGAGTCGACTCTAACAAATTGGGATAAGAGCAGTATGATATTGATGAACCATTTTCTTTTTTGCCCGGCAATTAATTTGAATGAAACATGTGAGTCAAACAAACTAATACTGCAGCGTTAATTTACATAAAAAATCTATGTAATAATGGTTACTTGTTCGATGTGAAAACAACAACCTTAAGTCTTCCTATGACTATGAACGTTCAAAGATTTTTGAAACTTCTATTCCTATATACTACAGTGTGAGCTTATAGACATTTCCTAGGCATGATATAGATTTCTTTAGTCTTTTGTTGACAGAAAAATCAATGTATAAAATTAATTTTATGGCTTTTTCAGCGTTCTTGCTTACGGGCGGACAGGGTTAGAAACGTCGGGCAATCGAAAATTAAACACAAACGCGACAAAAGCCATAAAAATAGTTTTATTTATAATGTGTAATATTCGCGTAAACACCAAAACTCATTAAAATAATTTATCAAATTTAAAAATACTTTAAAACAGTAAATAGATGCATTTATTGGCCTATTTAACGTTTGATTCATAACTATAATCTATATACTCGTATATAAAAGAAAGTCGTGTTAGTTATACTATTTATAACTCAAGAACAGCTGTACCGATTTGGCTGAAAATTGGTGGGGAGTTAGCTCAGATCCAGGAGACGAACATAGGATACTTTTTATCTCGTTCGATCGTGTGACGTAACATAAAACGTTACAGACAATACAAGTCACTATGAAATGCGGTATAACAAAAACGTATCTGACATGTAATAACCAAACGCAAATGACAGATAGTCTGTCTATAGCTGCCATTTTTGGAAATTTAGCAATTATATATACGAAAAATATTATGGCAGTACGAAGTTCGCTGGGTCAGTTAGTAATAAAATAAAGCTGATGAGCTTGTTTGGTTTAAATTTCTAGTCTGAGGAACTGCGGTGCCGAATTAAAAAAAAAACTTATAATATTGGATAATTTATTCATCAAATAAGGCTATATATATATAACATTACAGTAAGATCAATTGGAGTCCAATATCAATGAAAAAGTTTCAAAAATGGAGAATACTTTGTTTTGTGAGCTGGGCATTATGGGTGCCTTCGACCCACACTCTCTCTCTCTCTCTCTCTCTCTAACGTGACATAGATAAATAAGCGTGGGTCAGCTGTACTAGTGATCTTATAATAATATTATCTTAGAATAATAACGTAAAGAAGGATAGTGTCGCTACTTAAGCGATCAAAAACATGAAGCCACAAATACTACATGCGGGCAAGCGATTACACACGCACACCATTATAAAATTGAGTTGCCTTGCGTACGCCGTGACCTTATACACTACGAAACGGTCCGACGTAAGGCTCCAATGGGCTCCAATTTAAATGCTTCATTTTTTGTGCGCGGAGTTACCTTCTATGAGTTATTATTCTAAGAATATTATACAGAACAATGTAGAGAAAAATATTTTAATCCATTGTGTAAAGAAAATATACCTATTGTACAAATCAAATAAAAACAATCATAAAATTTTGGACTACACAATTTATTACGGTAAATAATTACATCCTCAAGTTGAATGCACTTGTCAATCTTAATGTTAGTTACCGTTAGGCAAATACGCCATTTCCCAAAGTACAACGATGGGTCGAATAACCGGGTTACATTATTTTAAGCGACAGATAACTGAGATAATTTTTGTGTACCTGTGACAAATTTCTTTGGCTAATTTTAGTTTCTCGATGTTTAGTGACGTAGAAATCTAGGCTATGAAAAAAAGATCAACTCAGCCCACGTATATTGCACTGTTGCGCTTCTCATTTATGAGAGGGAATTTGATCTACTAAACCACGTTGGTCAGACGTGTTGGCATTATTTTCAGTTTGCCTTCTCTTGCATTGATATTATCTGCATATTGTATCGCTTAGTAGTCTTTTAGGACACCCACATACAAGATAGAGGTTATAATTTATATTCTTACTCCGTCACCACAGGGATAAAGAAAAATTGAAGATAAAAATACTTTATAATCCTAAATATCTTATAATTCTTATTCTTTTTCTATAATTCTAATTATAACGAAATTTTAAATGTAATAATCATTTTATGCCTCAACATTATTATTTTTCTAATTACTGTAGATACTTTTATTTTTGTTTATTTTTTATTTTAATTAATTGGATTTGTATTTATTTATTTTTATTTAATTGGATATGATTAGATTGTTGTGTATAATTATTCTTTACAAATAAATTACTATAATTTTAATGTATATGTAATACCAATTTGCATGCCTTATGGTAGAATATGGAAGAGCTGGACAATTTATTATAAGATCATATTTGTACCAATATTTGCAAATAAATTATTGATTGATTGATTCATTCAATGAAAAAATCGTAAAAGCGTTTAGAAAATAAATTTCAAATATAACCATATTATTTTTTTATTATATATAGGTATAATCATTGCCTCCTAAGCAAAACGCGTTTTTTTTTATATTTGGTATTTTAATCCGAACTATGATGAAGAAAGTAAAAAATTCTGATAGCAAATCAAATCCTGTAATTCGCAAAGAGAATGTCTGCGGTCAAAACGTGTACATTTTATTTTTGTCTACTACGAATGAGTTAACTGTATGATATAACTCGAGTAGGTAGTAATCTAGTTAGTATCGGTGACTATATCCCGAATTCTACCGATTTCTACGTCTTTTAATCGGCGCCATGATTTTGTGGCCTACCCAGCATTCATCCGGGTTGAGAGCCGACGTTGAGCTCGAGCTTTTTCTACAATCATCATTATCATTAAGTGCCACTGCTGGACTCGGGTCTCCTCCAATAGGAGGGCAATTGATCTTACTATACCATGCTGGTCAGACAGATTGGTAGGTATAGTGTTTTATTTCGAGTTTTCCTTCTCTTGCATATATGGTGTATGCGTACATCCACAAGCAAGAGTGGTGAATTGTATTCTTATTCCGTCACCACACGGACATCCTCTACAATAGGAGGGCAAATTTTAACAATTTTGTTTTATATATAGACAATATCCTGCACTAAGGCAATAATCCTTGTATTGGGACTTTAAAAACATGTAATTAACGGTCACAAATTACATTCAGACTCAGAACAAATATTTGTGGATCTCACGAAGTGTTGTATTGCGTGAGATTCGAACTTGCGACACTGGCACTGCAGTGCAGCCACCACCACATTGTTACCCAGTTACACCACGCTGACCAGATGTGTTGGTATAGGGCTTTATTTTGAGTTTTCCTTTTCTTCCATAGATGTTATATGCATATTTAACACGTTGAACGCCAAGGAGGTCAAAATACTATAACTATAAATGTCGCCCAACATGTGTCCCCTGTGGCGTTCAATGTGTTAACCTCTTAATCGTCTTTTACGATACCCGCAGGTAATAGAGAGAAGCGAAAATGGCAATTACCACTTTTGATTAGGGGGAGGAAATCCTGAGCGAACGGCCTCTAAAAAAAATTCTTACTAATATTATAAATGCGAAAGTAAGTTTATTTGTTGGTTTGTTTGTTACGTTTTCACGCTTAAACCACCGAACCGTTTTCAAAAATTTTTCACCTTTGGAAAGCTATAATATCAGGGAGTAACATAGGCTATATTTTATCCCGGTAATCCCACGGGAACAGGAACTACGCGGGTAAGGCGACTGAAACCGGAGCGAAGCGAGGGCAGGTTGCTAGTAAATAATAAGAGAACAAAAGTAAAAACAAATCATAGAATTTAATATTTAGAGTTCTTGAATCGTAAGCAGTGTGATTATGACGCCTACACCTTTAAGTTAGCTGAACTCATTTTCGTATATATGGAAAGACGATCCAAATTCAATTATGATTCACTACATATTCGTTCTATTTGATTTCATTATTAACGGTAAAGTCAACCAACCAGAAAGCCGGCTACGGTCAAGTTCATCCGATACAATCAAAATGGACCTATGATTCATATGTGTATAATGAAACGTAATGCACAATAGTCAATATCTGTAAATTGTACTTTGTAATTGGATCTACGTGTGGTGACGGAGTAAGGAAAAAATTCTCCACTCCCTATCTTGCCTGTGGATGTTATAAAAAATCGGCACCCTCGGTCGGATTCACGCACGATAGGTTCCGTACTATTATTATCTATAAAAAATAGGCAAAAATGGCGTTTTTTGTATGGGAGCCCCCCCCCTTAAATATTTATTTTATTTTGTTTTTAGTATTTGTTGTTATAGCGGCAACAGAAACAACATAAATTGTAAAAATTTTAACTGTCTAGCTATCGCGGTTCTTGAGGTACCTGGTGACAGACAGACGGACGGACAGACAGCGAAGTCTTAGTTATAAGGTCCTGTTTTCACCCTTTGGTACGGAACCCTAAAAACGACTAAGGGATTAAATATGTATAAAACATCTATGTAAAAGAAGGAAAATTCGAAAAAAAACCCTATATCAGCTCATCTGGCCAGCGTGGTATAGTAGGTCAATTTCTGTTAATGGGTAAGCCTAGCCAAAGGGACGAACAGTGGAACGTATATGAGCTAAGAGGAGTTGGATCGTTCTGTTTGATCGGTAAAGGAGCAATTTTTTTTGAAAGCGTCTCCCTAACAAGCGTTGCCTGAAATAATGCTCGGTAGATGTCAATATAGAACATCTAAAGTCAAATGAATGTGAGGCATTAACATGTTGCTTTGGGTTTTACTCCTGGTTATAAAGAAGTTATCAGTTGTAACACTTGAAAATTAAGGAAAAAATTCCCTAAATTTTGAGTATTTTCTGAAGAAATTGTTAATATTGAGCTGAAATTTTAGAACCGAGTCCAGTTGACAATGCCAGGCTCGCCTTCTATTATGTGGGACTAAAAGGTACCGAATTGTATGTTCTAGCTTTGAATACTCTAGTTTTAAATACAATTTGGAGATACGTAAATATGTGTATGTACTTATTCTACCTTTGTTTAACCCCTTATAGATAGGATAATCAAAAATAATAAATTTGTGATTTATTATTTTTGATTGATTTATTAGATTTGATTTTTGTACAAAATATCCCAACTCATGATGATTCAACATGGATACTTCCGTTTACCCTTTCTTTACGCCGTTTAATACAACCTTTTTAAATAATCTCAAGTAAAAAATTTTTTTTTGTTAAACAATTTCCGACTTAAATGTGTAAAAGATAAGTTTGAACTACTGTTTGGAGGGTTTTTCATAGATAAATTAACTAAGCAACGGATGTGGTTAATGAACTTATGGGATTACCTGATATTCCAGTTTTGGGTAAATTGCTCGTAGTCATCCGTTATGAAGGAACAATATATTATTATTACTAGCAACCCGCCCTCGCTTCGCTTCGGATTCAGTCGCCTTACTCGCGTAGTTCCCGTGGGTATACTGGGATGAAATATAGCCTATGTTACTCTGGGATACTGTAACATTCTAATGGTGAAAGAATTATTGAAATTCGTTCAGGAGTTTTTGAGTATATTCGTAAGGAACGTTTCCTCTTTATAACATTAGTGTAGATTACACCCTTAGACGGTGAAAATTAAAAAATGCTGAAACACGTATTGATTTATTTTTACTAAAGAGTATTTTTGGAGAATTTGAAGAAAATCGAGGTACACGTGTTTATAGAACGCGCTAAAGATTTTTTTTTCTTTCCATACAGACTTTACCGTTGCATGTCACCCCCTTACGGGTGGATTTTCAAAAAATCCTTTCTTAGTGAGTGCCTACGTCACGAAATAAAACTACGGTCCAAATTTCATTTCTCTAGCTTCAGTAGCTTCGGCTCACCCTGTTCCTTTATATGTATATTATTGTTAAAGCCCACAACACCCCTTGCAGGTGGAATTTCGTAAAATCTACTTTAGCTGACCTCTACTCGACGAAAGGAATATTTCTACCAAATTTCAAGTCTGTACGCTTTATGGTTCCAGAGATAGGGTGATGAGTCAATATATCGCTCGCAAAACCCGCCTCTCCTATATATATATAGATATACTAGCTAATAATACAATTCCCCACCCCCCTCTCTTACCCGTGGCTGTCGTAGGAGACGACTAAGGGATTATAATATGCATACAACATCTATGCAAGAGAAGAAAAATTCTAAACTAAAACACGTTTGACAAGCGTGGTATAGTAGGTCAACTTTGCCTCTCATATATGGGATTTATAAGGGCTGAATTGATGAAAAAAATGATGAATGAAGAGTATTTATGCAAAATTTAAAGAAAATCGATGAAGATTTTTTTTCTCTTCATACAAAATTTTGCTACTGCGGTGCACCCCTTAGGGGTTGAATTCCAAAAAATCCTTTCTTAATGGGTCCCTACGTCACAAAATAAAATTACAGTCAAAATTGCATGTTTCTAGCTTCAGTAGTTTCAGTTTGGCGTTGATGAGTTAGTCGACCAACTTCTCATATCTATTTACACCCTTAGAGGGTGAAAATTAAAAAAATGCGGAAATACGTGTTTATTTATTTTTGCTAAAGAGTATTTTTGGAGAATTTGAAGAAAATCGATGTAGATTTATTTTTCTCTTATACAAACTTTGTTATTGCGGTTTACCCCCTAGGGGTTGAATTTCAAAAAATCTTTTCTTAGTGGGTTTCTAGGTCACGCAAAGAAACTAATGTCAAAAGTTCATGTATCTCGCTTCAGTAGCTTCGGCTCTATGATAAGTCAGTAAACTGAGATCTTTCTGCCTATTTTATACCCTTAGAGGATGAAAATGGACAAACGCTGAAACACGTGTTTATTTATTTTTATTAAAGGGTATTTGTGCTTAATTTGAAGACAGCAGCTAAAGATTTTTTTTCTTTCCATACAGACTTTACTGTTGCGTTTCACCCCCTTAGGGGTGGAGTTTCAAAAAATCTTTTCTTAGTGAGTGCCTACGTCACGAAATGAAACTACAGACCAAATTTCACTTTTCTAGCTTCAGTAGCTTCGGCTCACCCTGTTCCTTTATATGTATATTATTGTTAACGCAACACCCCTTGTAGGTGGAATTTCGTAAAATCCATTCTTAGCTGACCTCTACTCGACGAAAGGAATATTTTTGCCAAATTTCAAGTCTGTACGCCTTATGGTTCCAGAGATATGGTGATGAGTCAATATATTGCTCGCAAAACCCGCCTCTCCTATATATGTATATGTAGATAGATAATGATTAAAGTAATAATAATATTCATTCATTCATTTCAACTCTTGTCCCACTGATGGGCTTAAACCTCCTCCATAATTGGAGGGAAATGAACTTACCACACTATTCACATATGTTGGTATAGGTTTTTTTTTTGAGTTTTCCTTCTCTTAACTTTCTTTCGAGTTCTTCTACCCGTTTGTTTGTAATATCTAAATAAAAGGGTCTTTTTATGCTCACGCAGTTATTTACACGATAATTATGCCTAAAAATCGTTTATTTTTTTTTTGTCCGTCCGTTTCTGCCGAGTAGTCTTCAAAACGGGTGGACCGATTTTGATAATATTTTATTACTAGGTATATAAGCCTATATAAGAAGTAACTTAGGCTATATTTTATCCCGGTATTCCTACGGGATCGGGAACTATGCATTTGAAATCACGGGAATTTGCTATTACCAAATATAGAAATAAGGCTTTTTTGATTCGATCGATTCTGTCAATTTATTTTAGTCACGAATATTCAGCACTCAAATTCGATAGTGGTTCATCATCATCATCTCAGCTCATCTCATATACATCCCACCGCTAGGCTCGAGCCTTCTTCACGATAGAGAGGAAATTAACCTTACCATGCTGGTCAGACAGGTAAGAATATTTTTATTTCGAATTTTCCTTATCTTGCATAGACTTGTATGCATATTATAATCCCTCGGTCGTCTTTTACGATAGCCACGGGCAAGAAGAGGGGCACTGAATTGTATTCTTACTCTGTCACCATTTAAATTACGTCAACGAACACCGGATTTCTTTTGTACAGAATTGTTCAATAATGTCAATTTATTTAAGTTCTGTGTGGTGACGGAGTAAGAATACAATTCACCACCCCCTATCTTACCCGTGAGTGATCGTACGAGACGACTAAGAGATATAAAACGCATATAACATCTATGCGAGAGAAGGAAAACTCGAAATAAAACCCTATATCAACACGTCTGATCAGCGTGGTATAGCAGATCAATTACCCTTCCATTATGGAGGAGGCCCGAGCCCAACAGTGGGACGTATATGAGCTGAGATGATGATGATTTAAGTTGTGAATATTCAGTACTCAAATCCGATAGTGATTGATCACTTCTAATATTTAACCTCCTTTCCAATACGTCCTAATCCATATTTTTATAATTATTTGCATATTATAATACAGAATACTGTTTCATAAACTATTGATATACGATATTGTTATGCAATCGGGTTTTATGCACATTGTATGTCCGATTTTTGAATGTACGGTCATTATAAAATTATCATAGTTACTTAATCATTACAAAACATATTGGTGGAATGATACGATTTACTCTGAATATAAACATTATCTGTGTGGTGACGGATTAAGAATACAATTCACCACTCCCTATCTTGTACGTGGATGTCGTAAAAGACGACTAAGGGATACAATATGCACATAAGATTTGTGCAAGAGATGGAAAACTCGAAATAAATCCCTATGCCAACATGTCTTGACGAGGACACGGCGCAGCACACGTTCGAGGAGTGTGCTGCGTGGGAGGGGGAGCACCGTGAACTCGTCGCGATTATCGGTGCCGACCTGGCGCTGCCGACCATCGCCAGGGAGATGCTCGTCAGCGTCAGGAACTGAGACGCGGTCGCCGCCTTCTGTGAGGCCGTTATCTCACGGAAGGAGGCGGCGGATCGTATGCGAGTAGAAATCCTATTCGGCGACACGTTCCGTCGCCGGCGACTCGGGCGGCGCAGGCGCGAGTATCTGCGCCTAATGCCGCCCTAGCCGAGGCCGCGGGTGATCGGATCGGGGAATTGTCCGTCACTCGCAGTGTGGCTAACTGCGCGACGGCGACCGACGTCTCAGGATGTCGAGAGGTGAGAGTACCCGAAAGGGTATTCCGTCGGGCCGACCACTGACGACAAGTCACATCTGCTCCGGTGGTCGGCCCGACAACGAGGTGACGTGGGTACGGGTGGGTTATGGGCCCGCGCGACGTCCTTTCATCGCCCCGGACGGACTGGACCGCGCGTGCGCTTACCATAGCCCACCCATAAAAAAAAAAAAAAAAAAAAAAATGCCAACATGTCTTTCTTACCAGCACGGTATAGTAGGTTAAATTCCCTCCTATTGTGGAGGAGGCCCGAGCCCAACAGTGAGACGTATGTGGGCTCCGATGATGATAAACATTATCCCGGTCCTTTCATCATGTATTCTAGATGGAAGGACCTTCGTCAAAAAATATTGTTTGAAAAAATAAACAATTTATTATTAATAAAAATATTTTTATTGGTGCGTTTATTAAACTAACTATTAAGTTAATGAGAAGGGTGCTGCTGTTTGGCCTCAATGAGAATGATAAATTGTGGGATGTCTTTGACAAGGCAAGCCACATTTCGTCGGTGACATTTAAGCGATTGGGATCCTAACAATTTATGTTCACAAACTAACTTACTACCCCGGTCCCCCTATACACATGCTATGGACCCCTAAGGGATCCGTTGATGCCATTTTAAAAAAATCTGCTGTAAAATAAAATAACCTCAAAATAAAATCCTTAAAATGAGCATGATAAAGCTAAAATATGAAAAACTTGATTGCCCTGTATTATTGTGATGCCATCATTAAAAATGGCGTAATAATGTATTGCAAAATTGATGTGCACTGAATTAATGTAATACTGTTAAAATGAGTAATCAACTTTATTTACAAATATTTGGGATAGGCGCATTACGTTTGGAGCGTGTTTGTTAAGAGAATAATTACATTAATATACAACGTAATTATATTACTAGATAACTTTCATTTACATTTGAAAGATCTACTTGCGTTTCATGTTCAAATTTTCAATTTGTGTCAAATAAGTATGCTGATCGTTGAACTGCGAGGCATACAAAAGGCAATCCAGTTCTCCGACAATAAAATGTCCTAAATAAGAGATTTCGTAGGAAGTAATCCGTGAAATTGTCTTTTTTATGTTATGTATTTTAGCGTGATGAATGTGAAGGACGTTTTTTTTAATCGATTTGTGAGTGATGGTTATACTTTTTAAGCGTATGTTTATATGTTTAATTATTTGGAATCATCTGCGGCTTACATTTTTAGATAGACTTCAACATATCACACGTTTAATTCAATACCGTCACTAAACGAACGAACGAAGGAATTATTCGGAAAACTGTTTTTAATGTCATCCATTTGCTGAGCATTGAATTTAGATATTGATTCAATGCCTCTATCTTAATTCTACTTAACTATTTCAATTTTTCTGCGAAAATGTGTATGTCACTAACATTTTAAATTATTTATATCTACTAATTAATCTATACCAATAAATAAAATTGGAGTGTCTGTTTGTAATGTCAAAATAATAGGCCTTTTTCATGCTCACACGGTTATTTGCACTATACATGCCTAAAAACCACATTATATTTTTTTGTCTGTCTGTAATCTTCAAAACGGCTGGACCGATTTAAAAAAATCTTTCACCAATTGAAAGCTATAATATCAGGGAGTAAACTAGGCTATATTTTATCCCAGTATTCCCACGGGAACGGGAACTACGGGGATAAGGCGACAGAAACCGAAGCGAAGCGAGGGCGGGTTGCTAGTAATAATTAAAATAAAAAAAAAATGTGTTTTAATAGCAATCATCATCATCGCAGCCCACATACGTCCCACTGTTGGGCTCGGGCCTCCTCCACAATGGGAGGGAATTTGACCTACTATACCATGCTGGTCAGACATGTTGGTATAGGGTTTCATTTCGAGTTTTCCTTCTCTTGCACAGATCTTATGTGCATAATAGCAATAATAGTTATTAATAAAATGAAAAAAATATTATTCCTGAAACGCTAATATGGCCTTATTTATATTAGTTAATGTTTGTCATAAATCTTTAAATAGCTCTTCTGTATAATTTGCTTATTTTATGACAGTGATTGGAATAAAAGTGGCGGTATTGGAATAAAGGTGCAATACGGGTATTTATTTTTAAGATAACAGGCCGTATATATACCAATAAATAAAATTGGAGTGTCTGTTTGTAATGTCAAAATAATAGGCTTTTTTTATGCTCACACGGTTATTTGCACGACACCTATGCCTAAAATAGCAATTATTCAAAAATTCTATCACCAATGGAAAGCTATAATATCAGGGCGTAAACTAGGCTACATTTTATCCCGGTATTCACACGGGAACGGGAACTACGCGGGTAAAACGACTATAACCTATAACCGAAGCGAAGCGAGGGCGGGTTGCTAGTTAAGGAATAAAACCTTGTGTCGTGTGGAATGTTACAAACTTCCCATTAACGCATAATAGAAACTAAGAAAAATCATTTGATCGATCGCAAAAAGTTATTGTCTTGTGTGGGGATGGAAGCCTACTTGGCACAAAAGCTATGTATTTCGCCACTACTCCGCCATCTATGCAGTTATAGAATTAGATATGGTTAGTTTTGGAAGTAACTGAATCATAGAACAAAATGTTCTGAAATCGAATCATGATACACATGTGGATAATTAAACTGCTAAATCATTCATGCAGTAAATCACTAATATAACACTATTCATATGTTCTTCTTTGTCTTATGAATTTAATAGGCTGGCCATAGATAACAAGGAACTTGGTATGGTGGTCGGCCCGATGGCGAAGGGAAGGCAAGGCAATACGGTGGGTTATGGGACAGCGCGCCGTCCTTTCGTCACCCCGAATGGAATGGACGACATCTGTGCTAAGCATGCTCAGCATCCATTAATAATCTATACCAATAAATAAAATTGGAGTCAGTTTCGCGCGAGTGGTCACAGCGGACGCGCGTGTCTCACCCCGTTCGATCCGCTATCGCGTTATTTACGTGACGAGTGATTACCCTCATATTATTGCGGTATAGAAATATAAATAGGGTATCTCCTGGTAACAGGAGGCCCTCAATTAATAATGTACCACACCTTAACGTCTCATAATCCCCAAGTGTCACAACCATTGAAAATGTCTCAACCAGCACCCAACGCTTCAAGTTATGCCAATGTTACTTCGTCTACATATTTCCCCAAGAAAGATCAAGCCATCATACTGGATTCTATTGACGGAATAACACTCAGGGAGTACCTTGTTTCTCTATCATCACCAGCAGCATCTATTCGATTCATTTCTCGAATATCGAACGCACGAATATGTATTTATATGGACTCAAAAAAAACAGCAGACAACTTGATTGAAGATAAAAAAACTATAACTATAAAAAACAATGTTTTAGAAATTAAACCACTAATAACAAGAAATAAAAGAATTGTATTATCAAATGTCTGCCCTGTCATACCAAATTACATTATAGAACAAAAATTTGAAGAATTAAATATAAAAATAATGTCTCCAATGACATTTATGAAAATAGGAGTCATAGATCCTGCTTTTTCACACATATTAAGTTTTCGAAGACAGCTATATATTAGCCCGGAAGATAACTTACGTCTACCAGAATCATTCCAAATAACATTTGAAGGTACAAACTACTGGATCTATACCTCCACAGATGCACTCAAATGTTTTACTTGCAATACGTTAGGTCATCTAGCAAAAAATTGCCCTCAAAATAATATTGAAAATCAAGAATACCCTCAACAAATAGATATGCAAACAAGTAAAGAAATAAATGAAATATTTGATAGAAATGACGACTTAAACGTCAGTAACACCATATTAAATTCACACGAATTTTCAAGACCAACACAGACAAACATAAAAGGAATAAAACGAACTCATTCGCCCACTACCACAGAATCGTCAAACTTAGAAATTAATAAACAGCATTTACAAGAAGAAGACTCTGATAAAATGGAGTTTGAAACTGATGACACGGGCAGCATTATTTCACTGGAAGAAGAAATAAATACAAAAACAAAGAAAAAATAAAGAAGATCGATCCTAGAACTGAAGAAGAAATATGGAAAAATATTCAAGAAGATATTGTAGAATTAAATAATGATAATGTATTCCCTATTAACTTAGACCAATTTATTAGTTTATTAGATAACTCACGAGGAAAACAAAATATAAAAGAATTAGTATACTCATATACACACAATATTAAAGATCTAATTAAAATGTCTAACAAATTACATTGCAAAATGAATAAAAGTTTGAAAAATAGATGCTCACGTTTATCCAGAAAATTACATGAAACCCTGATGTCCCTGATCCAAATTGTAACAGAGAAACATAAGTATACATACATATAATCAGTTTCATATAAACATATACATAATTGTAGTACAAATTATATTCAATCACTGTAATACATATATATTTACAATTTTTTTTTATACCACTTACTTTTTATTTTTCATTATTAATTAATATTGTAATTATATTATTGTTAGTATGGATATATTGCAATGGAATGTAAATGGTTACTACAAAAGATTAGAAAATATCAAATTATTAATAAGTCGTATATGTCCAACTTGCATTTGTTTACAGGAAACGAATTTCACTTCTAACAATTGCGCTTCTATAGTAGGCTACGAACATTTCTTTAAAAATCGATCACAGAGTATTAGGGCTAGTGGAGGAGTGGCAACTTTTATTAAATCAAGTACGATTCCGGAGGAGATTACGTTAAACACCAATTTAGAAGTAGTAGCAATAAAGATTAAATTTCCGTTAGCCATTACAATATGCAACATTTATCTACCAAATAGTAATCCTCTCAACAAACATGATTTTAATGACCTCATTAATCAGCTTCTAACTCCCTTTATTATCTTAGGCGATTTTAATAGTCATCACTTTTATTGGGGCTCAAATAAATGCGATACCAGAGGCAAAACCATAGTAGAATGGCTCGACGAACATGACAGTGTTATTTTACTAAATAATGGACAACCTACTCATTTTGATAGCAACACTGGTCGCACAAGTAATATAGACCTAACTTTAGCTTCACAAAATATAAGATCATATTTTGAATGGAATGCTTTAGATGAACTATATGACAGTGACCACTTCCCAATATCAATTAGATCTCTATTTACTAATAATAATTCATCGATCAACATTAGGTTACCAAAGAAATGGAAATTCGACACAGCAAATTGGGATATGTTCGTTGAAGAAGTGGAATTAAATGTTAATGAACTAACGCCCATTAGTAATATCTCTAATTATGATATCAACGATATTGTCGATAAATTTACAGAGACCATTCTTAAAGCAGCTGAAAAGGCAATACCTAAAACATCGGGAAAATTTAGAAAATATATCTTACCGTGGTGGAATAATGACTGTAGAAAAGCGATTAAAGAAGCAAAAAAGGCTTTAAAACTTTTTAAGCGTTATGCTAGAAATTACCCTAACTCGATATATAAAATTGAATATAAGAAGAAAAGAGCGTTTTACAGAAGACTTATCAAAGAAAATAGAAAGAAATATTGGGAGAATTGGGTATCATCTATTAGTAATAAAACACCAGTTAGTGATATGTGGAAAAAAAATACAAAAACTAAACCATTGCAAGTCTAGATTTAATAATATTGTACTCGAAAAACTTGACAGAACATATACATCTAATCCTGAAGAAATCTCAAATATATTAGCCGATACTTTTGCATCTAACTCTAGCTCAGATAACTACGATAACCATTTTAAAGAATATAAAAATAGTCAAGAGAATATAACTAATTTTGATATATTCGACAATTGCAATCAAATTAATAACGAAATAACAATGCATGAATTACTATTAGTACTTTCTCAGATTAATAACTCTAGTCCAGGACCAGACAATATACCTAACATTATAATTAAATACTTGCCCCCTAATGTGCTTGAGTATTTACTCCAAATATACAATTATATTTTCAAAAAACAGGTATTTCCAAACAGCTGGAAAGAAGCCCTAGTTGTACCGATTTTAAAACCAGGAAAAATTTCAAATTTACCAACTAGCTATAGGCCAATATCACTAACATGTAATTTATGTAAAATAGTTGAAAAATAATAAGTAAAAGGATCAGGTGGTATGCAGAAACTAATAATTATCTATCACCATTCCAATACGGATTCCGCCAATTTCGATCAACATTAGACCATTTAATGAATATTGAAAGCGAAGTACTTGACAGTTTTGCTAACAATAATTTCATTGTAATTGTAGCATTAGACATAGAAAAAGCTTATGAAATGGTTTGGCAGCACAGAGTTTTAAAATTACTACAAAATATTAATATTAAAGGAAATACTCTCGCATTTATTAAAATTTTTTTATCCCACAGAAAAATAAGGGTTAGAGTTAATGACACACTATCAAAAGCTACTCCTATTGAGAATGGCCTACCTCAAGGATCAGTACTTAGTGTAATTCTATTTTTAATGGTTATTGTTCGCGACAAGTGTAAAATACCGTGATAGTGCTTAAAAAATGAACTGTAATATAATAGTGAATTTTTGAGAAAAGTATAGTGATAAGAATACCGTGAAAATTAAATAACTCAAAGTGTATCGCCCGATAGGAGTGCGTAACGAATATCGACCAATCAGGGCGCTCCAAATACATAGCGAAATTCGTAAGATGTAAACATTACGAATTAATGTGTACAGTGCTAAATAAACAATGTAAGTAATGAACATTAAAGTAGATTAATTATACGTTATATTGTAGTAAAAATAGTATTAAAATAGCCTATAACTGTTTGTTTTTCTTAACTTATGTAAAAGCATAATTGTACTTAGTTACGTTGTAATTTTTGTTGTTTATAGTGTCAAATTTGCAATAAACATAAATATTCTTGGTGTTTTATTGAAATATACGCTAGGACCTATCGAATGCAGTAAGAACCAACACCCTAGGTATTATAACTTGCGAGATATAGCGTAATAAAGATAGAAAAACAATGCTGATAGTATAAAATAATAGTTTTTAGTGCTTGTATAAAGCCTATTTTACTACCTAGGGTCGCGGCCTCTACTGAAACAGATAGATGTGTCTTAGATAAATAGAATAGTATATAGAATGTAAGCATATCTGTAATAGTCTTAGCGTTATAGTTAATTATTCAATAAAATCATAGCACAAATCGGACGAATGCGACAACCGTTTACATTAACAGCCTCGCGGCTGTCGTTACGGTAACACCTCGAGGTGCCTAAGCCCCTCGTTTTAATGAACACATCGTAGCATAGACTACCGAAGACACCTAGCGGCGCGCGATGGAAGCTTGAAACCACAGTATGAAGAAATAGCGAACTTCAAGCATTAACATTCAGGGGCTAGGCAGCAACGGCAATATTCGTCCGATGTGCAAGTTACTTCAAAATTGATCGTTTTATTTCTTCACTGAAACCCGCCAGTAGGGAACCGAACCCGAAGATACAGTCCACACATACAGTCCACATAAACCACCGAACCAGCGACCAACCGGGACGTCAGCCGACTACAACACATTTGTCTGGAGGCCCGTCCCGCACAGTTATAAACGACGTTTTTGCATATATTGAAAAACCAGTGAAAGGGCTTCTGTTTGCCGATGATCTAACTATTATTTGTAGTGGTAGAACTTTAAAACCGACATTAAAACTAATTCAAAATACGCTATTTAGTCTTCAAGAGTGGTCTAATAAAACTGGGTTTAAGTTTTCAAAAACTAAAACAGAATTCATGATTTTATCCAATAAAAAAAATAAAAATAAAAACATTAAATTAACATTAAATGGTCATAATATAAAAGAGGTAAATAATTTAAAAATTTTGGGACGAGTATTTGATAAGAAAATGTCTTGACATTCACATATAAATAATCTAAAATCTGAGTGCTACAAAAGGCTAAATATAATAAAAAATTTGTCATCAACAACATGGGGGGCTGATAGAAGATGTCTGATGAACACATATCGTGCTCTTATAAGACAAAAAATAGATTATGGCTCTGTAATTTATGTTTCAGCCAAGCAACGTACTCTTCATGCATTAGAAAGTATACAAAATACAGCTCTTCGTCTTAGTATAGGTGCGTTCAAAACAAGCCCAATTAAAAGTATCTTAGCTGAAGCTAATGAAATGCCCCTGGAATTTAGGAGAAAAGAGCTTGTTATTACATATGCTTTAAATATTTTATCTCAACCTGTAAATCCCATTTACTACAATTATACTAAAACAACAACGGTAGACACAGAATATGAATTTCAACCTAATTTATCCCAACCATTACGAATCAGAGCAAAAACATATCTAAATGAACTTAATACTAAAATACCAGAAATGTTCCCAAAGAAACTACTCTCCTCTGGCCCTTGGGAAGTTCCTAACTTACCTATAAATCTTGAGATAGCTAAAAATCTAAAAGCTGATACTCCCTCATACATTTATAAAAACTTCTTCAATGAGATAAATAGTAGATACCCCGATTGTAAGACCTTATATACGGATGGCTCAGTCGTAAATGGTAAATCAGGATGTGCAATAGTGTCTGGTAATATTTGTTATCGTTATAGGCTAGGAGATTTCAACACCATCTTCAGTTGTGAAGCAATAGCTATTCTTAAAACACTAGAATTAATACACAATGAAACACATATCAATAATTACATAATATATTCAGATTCCAAATCATGTTTAACAGCTCTACAAAATAAAAACAGTAAAAATACTCTTATTATAGAAATCAAACAAAAAAATTATAAATCTCATTAATAATGGCTACAAATTTGAAATCATATGGATCCCTAGCCATCAGGGTATTAAAGGCAATAAAAAAGCAGATAGAGAAGCAAAACAAGCAGTAAAGGAAAATGAAAATTACAATTACTTTAAATCAACCCCATGTGAGTTACAAAAATACTTTAAATCTAAGATTAAAACCTATTGTGATTCTCATTGGAAGTTGGGAAATACAACAACCTTATTTAATATTAGAAAATCCATTTTTGACGAATTTCCTACGTCTTTCGACTGTAGAAAAGATGCAGTTACTATCACCAGGCTTCGCATTGGACACACAAATATGACACACATCCATCTTATTACTAAAAATGATCATAATAAATGCAAATGTGGACTAAAAATGACTGTAAACCATTTATTAGTTGAATGTTCAATTTTTGATGAAGAAAAAAGGTTATGTAAAGTACCTAATAATCTTAAGGAATGTTTGAATAAGAACGGGTATGTTCAAACCTTAATGTTTTTGAAAAAGATTAATGTTTATAAATTAGTTTAATCACCTCTGTTTATGTAATATACCTATTGTGGTCGTTAATGACCTTAGATGTTAAAAAGCGACCCAAAATAAATAAATTAAAAAAAAAAAAATTGGAGTGTCTGTTTGTAATGTCAAAATAATAGGCTTTTTTCATGCTCACACGGTTATTTGCACGACACCTATGCCTAAAATATAGATTAAAAATTTTTGTCTGTCTGTCTGTTTGTTCCGGGTAATCTTCAAAACGGCTGGACCGATTTCAAAAATTCTTTCATAAATGGCAAGCTATAATATCAGGGCGTAAACTAGGCTATATTTTGTACCAGTATTCCCACGGGAACAGGAACTACGCGGGCAAAACGACTAAAACCGAAGCGAAGCGAGGGCGGGTTGCTAGTAATAAGTAAAATTGAAAATTTTGAATAACCTCCGACACAAACTAAAGTTATACAAAAAGAAGTATCACGTTCTCTTCAACAGGAGTTATTATTTGTCATTTAACGGCTGTACTGGCACATGTGAAGCACCTAATCGAGTAATCATCATACGCCATTACATCAGTTTGGAAAAGAGCTGATACCCTTACACTGCGGGACTGATATTAATCAAAAATATCTAAGAACCACCGCCAGGAAACTGGATTTCAAATAAATAAAACCGAATCGAAATCCGTCCATCCGTTTGAGAGCTACGATGCCACAGACACACACACACACACGCACGCACGCACCCGCAAGCACACACACACACACACACACACACACCTCTTTTGCGTCGTGAGTTAAAAAAATATAATATTTATACAAAAACACATAACTAAATTTATTAAAATATTTTCAATGTTGATAACGATTTTATATACTTAATAGTAATGACTAATATCTTTACGAGCTTTTGTTATTATTATAAAACATACAAAATTGAATTATTATTAATGGTGATGTATTTTTATTTATCTACACAATATTAGTATTATAGAATTAATGAAAATAACCCAAGAATTAGTGAATGGAAGGTCCAGAATTTTGCACGTGTATAGCCGTAGAAAAAATCTAGTAGTTATAAATTGAATACTAGCCGTGTTCGCAAGTCATAACGTTAAATGAGCAAGTAAGTTTCCACGCTGACGTCAGAGGAAGAAAATGATAACGTTTCGCTTAATGATATGTGATGTTTATGCGAGCACTACACATTGTAAATAAAACTACTTTTACGGGTTATATCGCGTTGTAAAAATCGATTATTAAAAATGATGCATCGTCGCAAGCTGCATTTGGCGTGTTTGCTTTTTGGAGTCATAAAGAATCAAACCCCTTTATATCTTTATGGCAAACTATCGTGGTTATCGAGTCGTAAGTCAAGAAATGCCCGACAATGTTCGTTGCAACTGGCCACTGAGCGACATTTCTCAGCTGCTTTCCGAGGTAGTTTTCGTTATGCTGCGTCTAAATACCGATAAGGAACCTGCCAAATTTGCACATTTTCAAAAAAAAAATAACTGATTTTATTTACGCACATCAAAAAAACGAGGAACTACTCATACATGACAGCAGTGCTTTTTAGTTGTATTTTTAGTTGTATTTTATTTATATGTTCATTAATTATCAGGCACCCATAAATTTATTGGCCTTTTTTTGTTATTATATTTACTTATTTCAGGCATGACAATTATAATTTTTATTTTATTTTTTATTTATAATCAAAATTAGGAAAATATGTATTTAAAAATTGCAATTAAGCAGGTATAGTCAAACAGAATTTATTATCAGATGTGAAAATGTACACTTTTGTTAATCATGTTAATATTATTAGTTCGAACTTAAACTGAGAGCATGTGCGTGATGTCTCCTCTCGGTACCAACGGAAGATCAGCGCTGGTCATCTATGGCCAGCATTATGCTGAGTTGGGACCGGATTGTGGCACACACTTCTCGAAATTTTCATTATTTAAATTTGTTTTTCTTATGCTTTGTGTCTGTCATAATAATAAATCATTTCATTTCATTATTTGATTTATGATTGCTCGACGTTTCGAACACTTTGCAGCATTCATGGTCACGGGCGGACTAAGGTGTCTCACGTCCAACAAGTCATCGTTATTACAGACATTTATAATTATCTACCCGATACAGAAAATTAGTTATAAATTTATTAAATTTTGACCCACATTTTAGTACAAATTTATTGCCAGTGTAAGAAGAGAATGATTCTATATGAAAAAATTATATTGTTTATGGTTAGTAATTATTAATTATTAAATTTGTAGCAATTATTGTTGCAATTTGTTGATTTAAAACTAACAATACTAATATACTACCACCGGATCGGAACGCGGCCACACTGAGAAAGATCCGGCAAGAAAACTAAGGGGACATGATGCTAAATTAATATTGATTTTTATTTACAACGTTTTGCTTTGTCGTCATATTCTGATTTGCTTGAACCGCCGAATTTATGAATAAATATAAATATGAGCTGTTGTCTAAACAGCGACAACAAGGCGACAAAGTATTTTTTTTTATACTTTATATGTGGAGTTAATATATTCTATAACTATCCTTAAGTTCTTCGTGTGCATTATAAAAACCAAACCTAAAAATCAACAGGATAATGGAAAGAATGGTGGAATTATACTGATTCATTTTTAAAATCAATTGTGATCGCATACCGGTTGTCAAGTGGGCCGATTATGATCCTTTTTCTTCATTGCACAAGGCAGTCCATCATTCATATCGATTACTTGATCAACATAATGTTGTACATAAATTAGTCATTTCGGGTATTTAATATGTTTTTATATTCTGTCTAGTAAATCCCAAGTGCTTCTCTCGCTCACAATTGGAGTGTGCCATAAAACTGATAAGAAGGGTTCGGGATAAGCCTTTAAATTTTATTCTACTCAAAATTACCTTACCATTAATTAGATATTACATTGTAATAGGACTTCCAATCCCGCAGCTTGAATTCAATCTCGGTATTTGCGGGATTACGAATTCTCAATCCCGCGGGATCTCGGTATTTGCGGGATCCCGCATATCGAAAATATTCACATTTATTTAAGGCAAATAAGACAATGAATTAATCAACTCCACATTTATTTACGTACATATTACTATTAATATGAGATCAATCAAATTATGCCGTTTATTTGTAACAAGAAAGAATGAATTAATGAACTAACTTCACATTTATTAAAGTACTAGCAATCCGCCCTCGCTTCGCTTCGGTTATAGGTTAGGTTATAGTCGTTTTACCCGCGTAGTTCCGTTAGTTTAGTTAGACAGACAGACAAAAATTTTTTAGTTGCTATTTTAGGCATAGGTGTCGTGCAAATAACCGTGTGAGCATGAAAAAAGCCTATTATTTTGACATAACAAACAGACACTCCAATTTTATTTATTAGTATAGATTACTATTAATATGAGATCAATGAAATTACTCCGTTTATTTATCACAAAAACCCTATGAATAATCAACTTACTCCATATTTATTTAAGTAAGTTACTACTAGTATGAGATTTATCAAATTACATCGTTTTTTTTCTTCACCACAAACAGTAACAAATACTGAATAAAAACAAATCAAAACAAAACAAATCTTCAAAAATACACAAAAAAATTAAAAAATCAACCAAACAATTAACCACACATAAAAACTGTAAATTTATATAAGATATGTTATTGTTTGAGTTTGAGAGTTTATTAAGTTTGAGGTTGCATGCACGCTTTTTTCAGTCCCGCAAATCCCGCGGATCCCGCACCCGTAATCCCGCATCATGCGGGATTGGAAAATGGCGCGTGATTCCGCAATACCGAGATCTCGGTATTGCGGGATTGGCAGCCCTACATTGTAATTAGTATGTTAATATGTTTATTCATAAAAAGCCGTGTAAACAACTATTGGTAATTATATAGAACTATCATTACGGCATATCGGGCAATCAAAAATCAAATACAAACGCGATAAAATTGATAAAATGGTTTTATTTAGAATGTGAAATACTCGTGTATACATCAGAATTAATTATAGCTAAATCAAATAAGTATTTCATTATTAATAAAAACCGCATATTTGTACCAATGTCACCGGTTTTTTAATCCTATACTTATTAATGGTGTACAAAAATAGTTATTGTATAAGAATGAAATTCAACATCCTCTTTTTCTGTGTCGCAAAAGAAGATTAAATGACGTAAGTAGATAAATAAAACGAAATTTATTTCTTGACCAATATTGCGTAGTATAACCATTTGTCACCTATTGTGGAGCAGGTCCCAATTATTTTTACCTATATGGGCGGCACAAGAATGTGTCTAGTGTTTCACCATATAGAGAAATAAATGAAATGACGATACCTTTTCTTTTGTCAGGGCGACGTTCCAGCAACAAAGACGTCGAAACTTTGCCCTCCCGCGCTCAGGCTTTCGCTTTTTGCGAGTGATATATTAATTCCCAATCCTACAATTCAAATTTCTCTAACAATGTTTTTTTAAACAACACTGTCGGCCACCCGTGACACTACGTCGCCTTCGTCGTTGGATGGACCACCGGAGCAGGGTTACTTGTCGTCAGTGGTCGGCTCGACGGAATACCCCCTGAGGAGTACCCTCCCATCGACCGACGTCCCCTCCTCGGGCTTCTCTAACATATTATCTACACATCTATACTCTAGTAAAAGACTAAAGGAATTTAATATTCGAGTTCCGTGTGATGACGGAGTAGGACTATATTACACTGCCCCCTCTTGCCCATGGGTGTAGTAAAAGACGACTAAGAGATTAAATATGCATATAACATCTATGCAAGAGAAGGAAATCTGCAACTATAACCTTATAACAATACGTCTGACCAGCTTGATGTACTCGTATGATATGATGTATGTCCATTTCCCTCTTATTGTGGAGAAGGCTCTAGTCCAGTAGTGGGACGAATATGAGCCGAGATGAAGAGATGATGAATGTTCTAGACTCTGATTATTTAATTAGATGTAGATTTGTTATATAATAAAGTCATTCAACCTAGTAATGGCTAACGTAGGACATAGATCTCACTAAAGGTGACAATACCATAATCGCTACGATCGTAATCGAGATGGCGTTCGCAGTTAGCGTTATGAGTACCTATACAACTTCCTTCTTCCAGCTTACGATATACAACTTCCTTCTTCCAACTCCTCCTGTTCAACTTTTTCTAATTAAATTTGTTGCGGGACAATTAAAATCATTTCCCGGGACAGCCTGAGGATCAAACCTCGGTGTGATCTATGGCGACCATTGCGGATCCTGGCTTACAGGAGTTACAATGGTGGGAATGTGTGGTGGGATTAGTCCCAATTTAAAATAAAAATCGGCCAAGTGCGAGTCGGACTCACGCACGAAGGGTTCCGTACCATTGACTAGGTAAACAAGTGCCTCCCTATTGCCATTATCGATATTGAGCAAAAAAATCAAGTTTGTTGTATGGGAGCCCTCCTTAAATATTTATGTTATTTTTAGTATTTGTTTTGTTATAGCAGCAATAGAAATACATAATCTGTGAAAATTTCAACTGTCTAACTACCACCGTTTTTAAGATACAGCCTGGTGACAGATGGACGAACGGATGGACGGACAGCGAAGTCTCAGTAATAGGGTCCCGTTTTTACCCTTGGGTACGGTACCTTAAAAAAGACATGATATATGTAAACATTTATCATATTGAAAATATAATGAAACTGTAATTCTAATATAAAAATTGTGTAATGCAAAATATATATGTTCAAGATGTAATTTAACAAGCAAACAAAATAACTTATCATTCTAACGCTGTTGTAGCATGTAATGCTCGAAAGGCTGTCAATCAAAGACTTACGTCGTATTTGTTATCTTATACTTTCATCTCATTATCTCAGCCCATACAAGTCCCACTGTTGGACTCGAGTTTCTTGTACAAGGAAAGGGAAATTGACCTACTATACCATTATGGTCAGAGGTGTTGGCATAGGGTTTATGTCAAGATTTTCTTCCCATGCATAAATGTTATCTGAATATCAATTCCCAGACATCCACGGGTAAGAGACGGGATTGTGAACTTTATTCTTACTCCGTCACCACACAAAAATATATACTTTAGTGCAGAATAAAATTTATGCTAGCTAAAAACGAAACGAAGCGAGATAGGAGCAACAAAGCGAATAAAAAGTCTATTTAATTCTATGTGCTAAGCCAATAGGAAAGGATCTAAGAAGACAGATACCTTATATCAATCCGGACATATAGATTTGCAGTTTCTACGATGACATAATAAAGTCATATTCGTAACACGTATCACGTTTAATTATTGTACGCCATCGGCGCAGGCGCAGTGAAAGCAAGCGGAAACACACAACAAATATGGCCGCCGGAATAAACAATGGCGTATTAGAATCTTGCGTTATGATTATGAAAGATTAATATGTCGACAAATGATTATTGCTTAATCATTTGTCTTGTGTACATAATTATCTACTATGTCAATAACTCTTGTAGATACAGACGTTACATTATTTTTGTATTTATATTATTAGATGTGCCTTCCGTGTAGTGACAGAGTAAAAATATACTTAATGTAGCATCCCCTATCTTTAGGGATATAAATTAATCGATTTTTCACCCAACAGGATTATGATGACCTTTTTTTTTTAGGAAATGTGAGTTTTATTTTCTAATATAGTATGAAACACTGAACGCAGTATCGTGATATGACCTTTTTTTTTAGGAAAGCTGCCAGTGTTTTTTTTTTAAACAAAAAGGAAATACTAAAATAATCGATTAATTCTAATATAAAAAATCGATTTCTTATTATTTAAATAACCGATTATTAAAATCGATTATTATAAGAAAATAATCGATTAATAATCGATTATTTTTGGACTTCCCTACCTATCTTACCCTTGTGCGTCGTAAAAGACGAATAAGAGATATAATATGCATATAACATTTTTGTAAGAGAAGAAAAATTCGATAATAACGTCCTACACCCCGTCCGACTAGTGTGCTATAATAGGTCCAATTACCCTCCTATCGTGGAGGAGGCTCGGGCCCAGTAGTGGGACATCCATGAGGCGAGATGATGAATTGTCTGTAAAATCTGTTTGTTGGTACAAGTATGCCTTAAATGATTGAAATGTCCCGATTCCGATCCCGTGAATGAATTTAGGTTTCCTTGTGTGATACCAGCCGTCGTTATTTTTTGAAACCATTATTAAAAAAACACGATCTGTCTGTCACTTAGAATTAAAGTAAATAGACATGCTAAAATTAACCTTATCATAAAGATTTGAAATCACTTATTTGCTTATACTACACTCTAGTTGGGGTGCTACGCCAGAAACCTCCGCGTGGTGTACCCTGGGCACGAGCGACAATTCCTTGGACTGCTCTCTGGAATTGTCGCTCGTGGCAAATATCTGGCCCGAGGGGGGGCCCAGTTTGTGGGATGCCCCAAATTCGCTCCATGCCCTCTAAATGTAGAGGGTATTGGACGCGAAAATTCGACGGGCCCAGTCACTCATTAGTTTGAGGACTGGGCAGGCATTTGCCAACCGCGACAAATCGTAGACCTGATTCTTGCTTCGGGACATTTGTCTTGAGGCCTAGATTCAGGAGCGAGGGTCTTGGCTTAACCGCCTGGACCGCGAGGAAGAAAACCTCTATAAAACAATCACCCAGAATCCTAAGTTCTGGCGCGCGGCGAGAGGATGCATGGCTGATGGGTTGTTCAGTCGTTAGCGCGCCCCCAGCCAGGGTACCGGCGGACCCCCTGTGTTGGGAAACAAATGTACGCTTGCCCGGGTATCGGGATCTCTGCCCGGGTCGACATTTATTTCTCCCATACTCGTGGGAACTCGATGGATTATTGTTCACACACACCTGATGTAGATAGGAGGGGTGAGACGCCCAAAATTACCACCACAGAGGATCTAATTAGTTCCCACCCAAAAGCCCTGCCAAGCTACAGGAAAACTGGCACAGAGGAAGGAGAAGCCTCGTCCGACTGCAGCTCTGCTGCTAGTCTGACACTTGAGGCCCCAAGGTCAGCCGAGGGCCCGGCAAAAATAGTGGCCCCTAAGAAGAGAAAAAAGAGAAAGCACATGGGGACGGGGAAGGCCACGAGCGTCAAAAGGCGCGAGTTGGCCAAGCAGGAGCGGCTGGCTAGAGAGGCCGCGGCAGCCGCTCCGACTGCTGACGAGGGAGGCAGTACTGCCGCAGAGCCGTCGGACACCGACATGTCGGCAGTGGAGACCGTCGGTGGGTCATCCCGGTCGCCGGCATCGGCCTTGGCGGCAGCACTAGAGGTTGGGGAGGAGGCCCTCCCCTCGATGGTGCGGAAGCGCCCCCTAAATATGGGTGGCAGCTCAGAGTCCGCCTCCGAGGGGAGTGGCGCTATCATGCCTCCTCCCAAGGTTCCAGCCTCTCGTAGAGGACGAGGGGCTGCAGTGGTGGCGGCGAGGTCGACGGCTCCAGCGTCGATTGGTCATGTGCGGGGGACCGATGCCCAAAAGCGGGCGAATAAGGCGGCTGCCGCGAGGATGATGAGGGTGTTAGCGGACATCCCTCCCACCAGCGCGGCAGCTGCAGAGCCCGCTGTAGGTGTCGACCCCCCACCTACCGATGTGGCAACCCTGCAGGCCGAAAATGCCCGCCTTAGTGGTGAGGTCTCAGGCCTGCAGGAGAAGAATAAGGCCCTACAAAAGGAGTTGTCGGCAGTGCAGAAGGCGAACCGCGAGTTGGCCAAGCAAATGGCCGACTTGCGGCGCCAGGTCGCGCAACTGGCGAGGACCGCGCTGCCGACAAGCGCCGGCCCTACCGCCGCCCCCGCCGTTCCCATTGCGCCAACTCGCGCTGCGGCGAGTCCCCAGCCGGCCGAAGCGGTCCCGCTGCCCGCAGTGGACGGCGTGCCGGACCAGACCATGCGCGCCATGGTGGACGTCTTCGGCAAAATGCTAGACGCGCGCATGGCGGCTCTGGAGTCAAGACTGCCTCCGGAGCCCCGTCTTCGGCCGCCGCTGGCTGCGAACAGGCCCAAGGCCGCGGTGTCAGCCCCTGATGCGCTACCCTGTCAGGGCGGGCGCGTAGGGAGCTACGCTGCGGCCGTTGCTGGACCGAAGTCCAAAGGACCCGTTGCGAGGAAGAAGGTGGCACCGGCTCCTGCTCAGGCCGCACCTCAGCCGCTGCCGGCAAATGCTCCGCCGGTAGCAGCCAACGCAGCCGCGGCCGTGACTGCTGTGCCCGGCCCCTCCGCTGCACCTGAAGAAGGTTGGCAGACAGCCGAGCGCAGCCGAAAAAGTCGCGGCCAGAAGAGGAGAGCGGAGGCCAAAAGTGCCGCCAAAGCCTCCGCTCCCAAAACAGGAGCCGCAAATAAGAGGTCGCGCAGGAGGCTCCGGCCGCCAAAGTCAGCCGCGGTGGTGATCACCGTGCTGCCTGAGGCGGCCGAAAACGGCCTCAGCTATGAGGCCGTCTTACGTCGCGCCCGGCGGGAGCTTGACGTCTCCGATTTAGGAGGCGTCGAAGCCAGGACCCGCAAGTCCCGGACAGGGGCACGGATTCTAGAGTTCCCTGGGGCCGAGGGCGCCAAGACGGCCGATAACATGGCGGCTAAGTTGAGGGGTCTGTTCGCAGAGGAGGGTGGCGTCAAAATCGCCAGACCCGTAAAGTGCGCAGAATTACGCGTCGTGGGTCTGGACGACTCCGTGACGGTGGATGACATCCGGGAGGCCATCGTCTCGAAAACCGGGTGTCCCGTGGACACCGTCCGAATTGGCGCCATCCGCCCTGGTCCGGGCGGCGTCGGTGCTGCCTGGGTGCAGTGCCCGGTGGAGTCGGCCAAGCAATTGGCCGACTCAGGCAGGCTCCTCGTGGGCTGGAGCTCGGCACGGGTGACCGTGCTGGAGTCCCGGCCTGCGAGGTGCTACAAGTGCATGGCGGTCGGACACACTCGGCCGACATGCACCAATTGCTTTGACTGCAGCGATCTCTGCTTCCGCTGTGGTCAACCCGGGCACAAGGCGGCATCCTGCGCCGCCACTCCCCACTGCCCCGCGTGTGCGGCGGGCAATAGGCCCGCCAAGCACCGCATGGGGGGCAGGGAGTGCAGACCCCCGGCTTCGGCTCCAAAGGGGCGGAGCGGCCCGACGACCCCGGCCGCTCCCGCCCCTAGCGCGACCCGATCGCCCGCCAGCGTGGAGGAGGTGATGGATACGGCCCAGTAATGGCGACCGAATCCTACCACCTCCTGCAGGCCAACCTCAACCACGCCGCCGAGGCACAGGACGTTTTCCTGCAAGCCATGGCGGAGTGGTTGATCGGTGCAGCCGTAGCCGCGGAGCCGTACGTGGTGCCTGACCGGCCCAATTGGCTGGGCAGCAGTGACGGCTCTGTGGCAATCGTCGCCTCCATGTCGTGGCATTCCCCGCCTTTGTTGCTCAAGGACAGGGGCGACGGGTATGTCGCGGCGGAATGGGGAGAGGTTACGCTATTTGGTGTTTACTTCTCCCCTAACAGGAGTGCGACGGATTTCGGGGCCTTCCTCACCATCCTGGGGGCCTCGATACGGCGACTGGCACCGCGCCAAATCTTCGTTCTGGGGGACTACAACGCCAAGTCCACGGCGTGGGGGTCCCCCAGGACGAATGACCGTGGGCGGGCGGTCGAAGAGTGGGCGGCGGCACTGGGCCTCTGTTTGCTGAACAGGGGCTCGGTGCAAACGTGCGTGCGGCAGCAGGGCGGGTCGATAGTGGACTTGTCGTTTGCTAGCCCTAATGTCGCAGCACGTGTGAGGAGCTGGTGCGTCCAGGAGGAGGTTGAGACCCTATCCGACCATCGATACATCCGGATAGAGGTCTCCCGGACCCTCCTGCAGCCCAGCAGGGGTCACATGGCGGACGGAGCTCCCGCGTTTCCGCGGTGGGCTGTGGGTCGATTGGATCGGGACCTGTTGGCGGAGGCAGCCATCGTTCAGTCGTGGCTGTCCTCACCGCCCCAGGCGGACGGGGTGGATGCCGAGGCTGGCCGCATCCGCTGTGCATTAACGCAAATCTGCGATGCGGCCATGCCCCGTGTGCGGCGTCTGCCCCCGAAGAGTGCGGTCCCCTGGTGGTCCCGAGAATTGGCGGACCTTCGGGCCGCGTGCATACGTGCCCGGAGGGCCTACACCCGCAGCCGAGCGCGTCACCGCGACGCTGAGCGGGAGGGCCAGCTGTACGAGGCTTACCGCAGTGCGCGGTCTGCCTTCAGGCTGGCCGTCCGTACCGCCAAGGACGTTAGTCGGCGGGAGATGCTGGACAGTCTCGAGCGTGACCCCTGGGGTCGCCCCTACCTCACGGCGCTGAACAAGCTCCGCGGGCGGGGCCCCCCCCTCACCGAGACTCTCCAGCCCAGCCTCCTCACCAGAGTTGTCGGGGACCTCTTTCCACGGCGGGCGGAGCACACGCCCCCGATCATGGCTTCGCCGGACAGCGACCGGGAGGCCGAAGATGAAAGTGCTCCGCCCATCACGGAGCCGGAAATGGGAGCGGCGGTGGCGCGTATGCGAGTCAAATCCACCGCCCCCGGGCCCGACGGTATTCCGAACCGTGTGCTGGCCCTGGTCCTCGAGCACCTGGGACCACGCCTCAGGGGACTGTTCGACGCTTGTTTGACGTCCGGGCAGTTCCCTGGGTGCTGGAAAGAGGGGAGGCTGGTTCTCCTGCCGAAGCCGGGACGGTCTCCCGAGTCGGCCTCGGCCTACAGGCCCATCGTGCTGCTCGATGATGCGGGTAAGCTGCTAGAGAGGGTGTTGGCTGCCCGCATCGAGCGGCACCTCGTCGGGGTCGGGCCCGATCTGTCGGACGCCCAGTTTGGTTTTCGGAGAGGGCGTTCGACGATCGCGGCCCTGCTGCGCCTGAAGGCCGTGGTAGCGGAGGCCGTCACCGGCAGAGGAGTCCTGTTGGCGGTGTCCCTGGACATCGCCAATGCCTTCAATAGTCTGCCATTCAGCTGCATCAGGGAGGGACTGAAGTATCACGGGGTGCCCGTGTACCTCAGGCGGCTGGTGGCAGACTACTTGGAGGGGCGCAGCGTCCTCTACGTTAACCGAGTAGGGGACGTTGTGCGAACGCCCATGACGTGCGGTGTCCCACAGGGGTCGGTTCTGGGTCCGACCCTGTGGAACATCGGCTACGACTGGGCGTTGAGAGGAAGTCTCCCACCCGGGCTGGGCGTAATTTGCTACGCCGACGATACACTCGTCACAGCCCGGGGTGGGACACTAGAGGAGGCGGCACGCCTGGCAACTCTCGGCACCGAGGAGATTGTCAGGCGGATCGAAGCGCTGGGGTTGAGTGTAGCCCTGGAAAAGACGGAGGCCCTTTTGTTCCATGGCCTCCGTACCGCCGGGCCTCCCGCCGGCGCTTCGATCACCGTGAAGTCGGTCACCATCAGCATCCAGGCCCACATGAAGTACTTGGGCCTGGTGCTCGACGGGCATTTTTGGTTCCGGGAGCATCTCCATCGACTTGTTCCCCGGCTTGTCGGCGCGGCGTCCGCCCTTTCGCGGCTGATGCCGAATGTGGGTGGACCCAGTGCTACGTGCCGACAGCTGTACACGGGGGTGATCCGGTCGATGGCCCTGTATGGCGCACCGGTGTGGGCGGGGTCCCTGACCGTCCGTCTTAGGGCCCTCCTGTGGCGACCACAGAGGGTCATGGCGATCAGGGCCATACGGGGTTACCGCACCGTGGCGACGGAGGCAGCGTGCCTCCTGGCCGGAACTCCCCCGTGGGACCTGGAGGCGGAGCTGCTCGCCGACATTTATCGGCGGGTGTCGGAGACGCGCGCCCGCGGCGGTATGGTCTCCTTGCAGGAGATCACCGCCTGGCGGGTCGACGCCCGCCGAGGAGTCATTGCCCGTTGGGCAGTCCGGCTGGAGAGTCCTCGGTACGGTGTCAGGACCGTCGAGGCCTTCCGGCCGGTGCTGATGGAGTGGTTGGAGCGGACGCACGGGGTGCTTTCCTTCCGACTTGTGCAGGTGCTGACGGGGCATGGGTGTTTTGGGAAGTACCTGCACAAGATTGTCAGGAGGGAGAGCACACCGTCCTGCCACTACTGCAGTTGCGACGAGGACACGGCGCAGCACACGCTCGAGGAGTGTACTGCGTGGGAAAGGGAGCGCCGTGAACTCGTCGCGATTATCGGTGCCGACCTGGCGCTGCCGACCATCGCCAGGGAGATGCTCGACAGCGTCAGGAACTGGGACGCGGTCGCCGCCTTCTGTGAGACCGTAATCTCACGGAAAGAGGCGGCGGATCGTGTGCGAGTAGAGCTACTATTCGGCGACACGTTCCGCCGCCGGCGACTGGGGCGGCGCAGGCGCGAGTATCTGCGCCTAATGCCGCCCTAGCCGAGGCCGCGGGTGATCGGACCGGGGAATTGTCCATCACCCGCAGAGAGGCTGACCGCGCGATGGCGACCGACGTCCCAGTACGTCGAGACGTGAGGTTACCCGAAAGGGTATTCCGTCGGGCCGACCACTGATGACAAGTCACATCTGCTCCGGTGGTCGGCCCAACAAATAACGAGGTGACGTGGGTACGGGTGGGTTATGGGCCCGCGCGCCGTCCTTTCATCACCCCGGACGGACAGGACCGCGCGTGCGCTTACCATAGCCCACCCAAAAAAAAAAAAAAAAAAAAAAAAAAATACTACACTCTAGTTATGTCATTGCGTAACTGAAGTGGTCCATACTTTGCTTTTTGACAAGCGCTAATGACTATAGTCCATAAAATATAGCTTTTTTTTTGTGGGTGGGCTGCGGTCGGCGCGCCTCCGCACCACTCCGTCCGGGGCGACAGAGGGGCTTAAGCACGCAACTCCCGCAACCCACCCGAAAACCACCTCGCCTTCGTCATTGGGCCGACCACCGGAGCAGGTTTACTTGTCGTCAGTGGTCGGCCCGACGGAATACCCCCTACGTGGGGTACCCTCCCATCGACCGACGTCCCCCCAACCGACGTCCCCCCCACGATAATAGTGACCTAGACTTTGATTGTACTCCTTTTGAATAATTAAAACAGTCAAAAAACAGTTTTTGTTTGAAATAAATTTAAAAAGATTTTCATTGATTGTATTTTAATTATAATATAAAATCACAATTTTAAAAATAAAGAGTTTTATCGATAAAAAACTACGGACTTTATCGTAAGCGTGACAGCACTAGGGACAACTGTCACAGAGATCATCCTATATTTTATGGACTATAATTTACGATTAATCTATACCAACAAATAAAATTGGAGTGTCGGCTGGACCGATTTAAAACATTCTTTCACCAATGAAAAGCTATAATATCAGGGAGTAAACTAGGCTATATTTTATCCCGGTATTCCCACGGGAACGTGTACTACGGGGATAAGGCGACTGAAGCCGAAGCGAAGCGAGGGCGGATTGCTAGTCTATACCAATAAATAAAATTGGAGTGTCTGTTTGTAATGTCAAAATAATAGGGTTTTTTCATGCTCACACGGTTATTTGCACGACACCTATGCCTAAAATAGCAATTAAAAAATGTTTGTCTGTCTGTCTGTCTGTCTGTTCCGGGTAATCTTCAAAACGGCTGGACCGATTTCAAAAATTCTTTCACCAATGGAAAGCTATAATATCAGGGCGTAAACTAGGCTATATTTTATCCCGGTATTCCCACGGGAACGGGAACTACGCGGGTAAAACGACTATAACCTATAACCGAAGAGAAGCGAGGGCGGGTTGCTAGTTGTTTAATAAAATCATTGCAGTATTATGAAGCAGTAAGAAGATGCTTTGTTATTATATTTTGATTATATTTTATTTTGTTATTATAATTATTTATGAACTAATCTGAATAATTGCATAATATCATAAAAATGTGGTCGGCCTCGAAATAGTAATATTCCGTTACTGCAAGTTTTTTAAAACACCTACGAGCAACTGCGCTAATTAATAAGTAGCATATACTATAATTATAGGATGCATGTCAATTATTTTCTGATAGCAATCTGAACTAGCAATAATAAAAAAGCGGCCAAGCGAGAGTCGGAGACGCTCATGAAGGGTTCCGTACAATCGTGCAATATCTGTAATATGTAATTTTTAAACTAACCTTAATCTATACCAATAAATAAAATTGGAGTGTCTGTTTGTAATGTCAAAATAATAGGCTTTTTTCATGCTCACACGGTTATTTGCACTATATACATGCCTAAAAATCACTTTAAATTTTTTTGTCTGTCTGTCTGTCTGTTTGTTCCGGGTAATCTTCAAAACGGCTGGACCGTTTTCTAAAATTCTTTCACCAATGGAAAGCTATAATATCAGGGAGTAAACTAGGCTATATTTTATCCCGGTATGCCCACGGGAACGGGAACTACGGGGATAATGCGACAGAAACCGAAGCGAAGTGAGGGCGGCTTGCTAGTAATCTATACATATAACGAATTTTTAAAAATGTAGATAATATCCAACGTGATTACTGTTTACGTTTTCAATTATCATTATCGTTTAGTATTGTTTTTTTTTTCAAATTTAAATTGCTAAATTGCAATGATATTTATTAAATAGTGACAGGTAAGAAACCTTGAGAATATATAAGTTATGATTTAAAAAGACACATAAATACACATTCCTTGTATGCATTATTAACTCTATTGATATCCACTCTACAAGAAGGTATAACGCCACAGTTTCCACGCTTGACCTCCGGGTTGGCGAAACAGTTGATGTTTTAAGTTTGTCAGGATAGTCAGTGCCTTTGACCATTCTCCTTGTTATCTCTTAGCTAGTTTTTACGGGAACGTAAGTGGGTGACGACAAATAGTACTTTATTCGTCACCTAGGGATACATTTAATTTAATTTTTTACTGCCACATGTCGCGGTTTCGGACATACGGACATAAAATATAGTCTAGGTTACTCCTTATAAAGACAGCTACCTGATAGTAACACATTATCAAAATCGCTCCAGTCATTTTGAAGATTACTTGGAACAAACAGATAGGTAGATATATAGGTAGACAGGTAGTTAGACAGGTAGTTAGACAGAAAGACAAACAGACAAATATCATTTAAACCGAATGACGACATGAATTTATTAATCTAGAGACTTACCGTGTAGCCTGCGAAATCTGCTGTTTTTTTTTAAAGACTACACTCTGCACTGGGAAAAAAGGCCTTCTGCTGCGGGGGATTTTACAAACATATAGTTAACGGATGAAAAATACATCCAGACTCAGAACAACAATTTCTGGATCGCACAAAGGAACAAATAAAGGGCTACAAATAATAATAATAAATTTTTAATTTAATACATAAACACAAATTTATTTGATTAATAATGCCATTTCACTGAATCAATCATTTCACAGATCGTAATCAAGCCCATTTGCTTACACGGTAATAGGGTTAGTCCCGTTGCTGCCCTTTAGGTTCGGAACTCTAAAAATAATGTATCAGAATGGGGCTAGTGAAACAGCGATACAATTTCTTCTTAGAAATTCAACGAGATTTGTTTTTACTTTCACACCTTTATGAAATGGGATTAACAGTAGTGTAACATCTCAACATTGCTATATATTTTTTTGTTCCACACAATAGAAATATTCTGAAACAATTTCTTCTCATTTATTTCAGTCCAGATAAGTCCCACTGTTGGGCTTGGGCCTCCTCCACAATGGGAGGGAAATTGACCTACTTATACCGCGTTGGTTAAGTCTTGATATAGGGTTATTTTGAGTATTCTTTCTCTTTCATACATGTTAGTGTATGCATATTATATTCCATAGTCGTCTTTTACGACATCCATAAGCAATGTAAGGGTTAGTACACAACAAATCAGATTTGAAAGGTGGTTATTAAGAAGACTGGAATCAGGCAAAATCTAAACATATTTCTGCTGCCATTTGGCTACTTTATAGATAAGCATCTAAAAGCTAGATTCCTAAGCTAGATCTTAGTTTACACTATTATGCAATGGATACTTTGTGGTTTAAGTTTAACTGGGGAGAGAGTGCGATTTAGATAAAAATAGAAATTATTACATCGAATTGGTTATTCCTGCTGTGTTATTCTTAGTAATTCATTATACAATGGGGAATTGTAAAATTGAATTAATGTTTTCGTTTAATCTTTTATCACGTATGCCAATTTATAATAGAATTCTTAGCGGACTTTGTTCATTGAATAATTTAGTGGTAAGAATTGTGAAAATATGAAATACCGATTTTAGCATTTCGTGACGTTTGCAAGTATATAATGCTTGATTTTTTTTGTATATAAAAATAATACAGGACCTAGTTTTTACTTCATAATTTCATCATCGTTATCATCTCAGCCCTTTTTTTATTTAGGGTGGGTTGCGGTCGGCGCGCTCCTCGCACCACTCCGTCCGGGACGATAGAGGGGCGTAAGCACGCACACCCGCAACCCACTCGAACACCACGTCGCCTTCGTCCGGCCGACCATCGGAGCAGGGTTACTTGTCATCAGTGGTCGGCCCGACGGAATACCCGCTATTTGGGGTACCCTCCCATCGACCGATGTCCTCCCCTCGGGGAGGACGTCTGTCTTTCCTCACGCGGTCGGCCTCTCAGCGGATCATCTCAGCCCTACACGTCCCATTGCTGGACTCAAGCCTCCTCGAGAGTATGGATATGGGAATATGAATAGGGCAATTAAACTAGTTATACCTCACAAGTTAGACGAGACCTTAAGACGAGATCTTAATGACGCTGTTTTCTTAGCCTCGCTTATGAAACAATATTGCAGAGCATATTATTTCTAAATTTTTCTACTATGTCATAGTATACGTAACAATTTACCGAACTATGAAATAGACGCCAAGATAAATACAGCCGAAAGCGTAAATGTTCCGAAGAGATATAGGAACTAAGGCAATTTCAAACAGTATCTCATTCTATTGCGGTAAACTGTGTTCTAGTTTATTTTTTTATTATTAGGTTTCATTATATAATGTTGGTAAAGGCAATATATTATTTGGGACAGTTTTGTATTATTATTTTACCCTTTAAATGAACTCATTATTATCATCATCATCACAGTTCAAATAAGTCCCAATGTTGGGCCCGAGTCTCCTACACAATGTGAGGCTTTAGTGGGAGGGATTAGTCGTGTCGTTGCGTATTCTTACTCTGTCACCACACGGAAATAATGTAATATTTACGATCAATTTTAAATACTGCATTTGTCAACAAAGTTGAAGTTCAAAGAACATGTTTAAAACAATATTTGGTGATATATTTGTAAACTTCTTACAATAATAATTTATTTGTCTATTAATAACACCGGCAAAAAAATTTTGGAATGTACTTTGGACTGGACCTACCTACCGACACGTATTTCGACCCGCTGAATCTGAATTTCAAGTCCGTTTGGCCCGGTCACCCTCCAGTTTTGAGTAAAATGCAAAAAATCTCAAAAAAAAAAATTGCAGAATATTGCAGTCGCAGTAATGAAAAACTTTTTGTGGACCCGGATCACGTATGATTTTTGTGTATTTCAAATAACTGAATTTAAATCTAAAAGTTAATTAGCCCGGTGAGCCGTCCAAATTTGAAAAAAAAATGAAAACCCCAAAAAATGGCAATATATCATGAAAAATTGAAGTCTTCGAAATAAAAATTTTTTTGGACTCGGATTGAGTATGATTTTCATGTATTTTGTTCCGCTGAAGTTTTCTTTCCCCGTTAAAGTTTTAAAATTAAAAAAAAAATCTCAAAAACCAAATAAATCGGGAAAATTGCAATTAAAAATATGAAAATAAAAATCTGTAAAACATGATTAAATACTTTTCCTGTATTTTTTCACGCATAAAATATTCATTTCTTAACTTGTATTTACGTAATCCGGTTCCACAAAAATTTTTTCATTGCTGTGACTGCAATTTTTTTTACAATTTTTAGCCTTTTTTGAGGTATTTTTGCATTTTACTCAAAACTGGAGGGTGACCGGGCCAAACGGACTTGAAATTTAGATTCAGGGGGTCGAAATACATGTCCGTAGGTAGGTCCGGTCCAAAGTACATTCCACTTTTTTTTTTGTGTGCCATAATTGACTTTTGATGTTTACGTGAGTATTACGCACATGTATTTTAGACCGCCAGTGACTGCTGTAAAGTTTTCGTAACGCCGGGCTATCAAAATCGAGAGAAACGATATAAAATACATAAAAATAGTTTTATTTACAATAGAAATAATTGATTTATCAAATAATGCAGTTAGAATTATAAAGAATTATGGAGGAATTTTTTTTTTGCACGGAGTAAGAATACAATTCACCACCTCCAGTCTTGCCCGTGATTGTCGTAAAAAGCGACTAAAGGATATCTTGGGCATATAACAACTATGCAAGAGTGAAGTGAGCTTCGGTGATACTAAAGGCATCACTAAAACCCACCACATGCAAACACCCTCAAAAAGTTGGGCTTCCGGCTCTCTCGCTTACCGAACGAAGCGTAGTAACAAAGTGCTACTACTCGAACGTCGATTTTCTACAGAAGAGTGATCCCAGACGGATCGGCCCGCGGCTTAAAGGGTTTAACACAATTTTTTGGAATATTGATTGCAATGATACTTTATAGTAGTCAACATCTTTTGTTATTTTTTTAACCGTTTTTGTTCTCACAGAGGACGTCTTTTTTGTTGTTTAACAACAACAAAAAAAAAAAAGACGCCCTTTGTGAGAACTTTTAATATTTTAAATCCATCACCAGTTCGTGTTGGGATAGGGGATTCAAGGTGTTTCTTTTCCAGAGCACATGTCTTTTCCAAAATGATAATAAAATGTCTACTACACTGTACGAATTAGTTTTCTTACTTAATTACTTAGGTATCTTAGATTTTTTTTTAACATTGTGTTATTAATCTATGAATGCATAAAATTTGCATGTACAATTAATAAATATAAATTAAAAGTTGTAATTTATTTATGAATGATTTCATAATTCATTTATAAATAGCGTAGCAATTACGATATATTTAACTCTCTCAAAAGGAGACGTGTCTATACAATGTTTACGTAACTCTTACACATAGGAAATAGAGCAGCGGCAAAGTGTCAACGACGGAATGGTCGCAAGAAATGGATCACAATGCAATTACAGTCAAAGACTAAGAAATATATTTACTATTTCACTTGTTTCAGGAAGCTTAAATAAAATTATTTTTACAGATTTTATTGGCAATTCATTGAAATAAAACTGTTTTACGGCTTTTATTGCATTTGTATCTCCTTTTTTCACGACGTTTTGGACACTTTCCTGCGACGTCACGGGAGAAATGTCTTCAAATAACAATAAACGTTATTCAGTGTGATGACGCAGTAAGAATACAATTCACTACACCTTTTCTTGCCTGTGGGTGTTATAAAAGACAACTAAGGGATATAATATGCATAAAACATCTATGCAAGAGAAGGAAAACTCGAAATAAAGTCCTATATCAACACGGCTGACCAGCGTGGTATAGTAGGTCAATTCCCCTCCCATTTTTGATTCCCAAGATGTAATTTTATTTAAAAGAAATTAGAAAAATAAATAAAAAATAGACAATCCCGCTGAGTTTCTTGCCGGATCTTCTTAGTGCTGTCGCGTTCCGATCCGGCGGTAATTATAACTTTAAGAAAATTGTAAAAAAAATGACAATATGTAAGTGCTCCCGCGAGGTTTATACATAATAAATGATTTAAATTGAATTGCGGAGGCGGCTCGAGCAGGCAGTGAGCTGTAATGATGATGACGGTGATGATGATGATAATGAACGCTAAAAAGTATATTTCATATGTATATACTCACGTAAACATCAGAAATCAGTATTTCCCATTTAAATTAAATTTTGCGGTCGAGGTTAAATTGGTATCTAGTTTCCAAACTGTCTCTAATGATGAAAGGACACACAATAAAGTTTAGTATTTTTTATAATAGTTTAACCCTGTCTAATATTTGCCCTGAATAGTCCTACACCCGCAGAGAGGCTAGCAGCGTGACGCCTGGGGAGGGTTATCTGGGAAGGCCGGTACCCGAAGGGATACACCTGTTTATTAGACGGTATCCTTTCGGGTACTGTACTGGCGGGATACCTATGGGCTGGCCACGGACGACAAGGTACCAAGGGTGAGAAAGCGGTGGGTTATGGGGCTGCGCTACCCTTGCATCGTCGAGGTTCTAAAGCGCTATCAGGTATCATCAGGTGGGTGCATGCCCATTTTTTAAGTAGCTACTTTAAATTCTAAAACATTACCTTATGAATATATAATTTACAGTAATAAAATATCTGCAACTACTAGAGTCTGAATTTCGTGTATAAAAAGTAATCTTAAAATTTTTCAATATGTTTAATTGCTGTCATTAAAAATCTTGTAGGTTTCTATAGGCAAAGGAAATGAACTCCTAAGGGTTTTAACAGCCAAGTCTTTTAATTTTTCTTATACATATGTAATGAACTATGAAAATAGTTTAAAGATTCGGGTTTATGTTCGAGAAATTCAAAAATACAATACATTTGTTGAGCCCATTACTCGAACACGGGACTTCATACGGCGGCAATCTTAAGTTTATTACATTACTAGCAACCCGCCCTCACTTCGCTTCGGTTTCTGTTACCTTGTCCCCGTAGTTTCCGTTCCCGTGGGAATACCGGGATAAAATATAGCCTAGTTTACTCCCTGATATTATAGCTTGCCATTGGTGAAAGAATTTTTTAAATCGGTCCAGCCGTTTTGAAGATTACCCGGCACAAACAGACAGACAGACAAAAAAAATATAAAGTGATTTTTAGGCATATGTATAGTGCAAATAACCACGTGAGCATGAAAAAGGCCTATTATTTTGAGATTACAAACAGACACACCAATTTTATTTATTAGTATAGATATACCATAACAATCAGCACGTATTTTGACGAGATTTTTTGTTAGTCTACAAATTTAATTAATAAGTCTATTTCTGACCTGATATTTTAGCCCACCCATAAAGAAAAAGTCTATTTCTGACAATTTTACACCTGATTTTAAGCTCAAATTAACAAGTTTTATGCTGGATCCACATATAACATCAAAACATACGTTACGTTTGGGTAAAATATACAAAGATTATCAGAGATACCCCAATCTAGATAACATACTTCAAGGTAATCATAGATCCAACATACGTCAGTGTCTGAAAACACATGTCTACGACCAGCGTGTGTTACCAGTGATGACTTACGGAACGGAAGCGTGGTCATTAAATGTTGGCCTCAAAACAAAACTCAAAGCAGGTTATGTTTGGCATTTCTCTGCAAGATAGAATCCGAAATATGGAAATCTGTAGAAGAATGAGTAAGATCGACATGGCAGGAAGAATTAGGATTAGGACCTAAAGTGGCAATGGACAGGCCACATCGCTCGACGGATCGACAACCGCTGGGGAAGAAAGGTTCTTGAGTGGCAATCACGTATTGGATAACGCAGTATAAGGAGCCTTTCCACTATGTAGACTGACGACCTGGTGACAGTTGCTGGGCGTCATTTGATGCAAGCGGCATAGGAATTCACTGTTTGGTGAAACATGAGGCCTACGTCCAGCAATAATAATAATAAATAATAATAAATTCTTTATTTTTTCACCACAACTTACGTTAATACAATTAATTATGGTATGAAATACATATTGACAAAAAACCAAGTTGTGGATCGCTGGTGCCTGTAGTGGGCATTAAAAATACCTGTGTTACAGGTCACCAGGTCTCCACGCAGATTATTCAGATACCATTAAGAAACTTAATTACGATAGAGAAACGTGAGATGTTCGAGCGTGATTTATTAACTTATTCGAGCTCGTATATGGAATGTGTGTGTGTGTTGTGTGTGTGTGTTGTGTGTGTGTGTGTGTGTGTGTGTGTGTGTGTGTGTGTGCGTGCGTGCGTGCGCGTGCCTGCATGCGTGTGCATATGTTCGTGCCTGCGTGTACCTGTGAATGTTTTGTGTATATGCATGTGTGTATGCGGGTGTTTGCGTATATGGGTGTGTATGTGTGTATGTATGTATGGATGTGTATGTGTGTGTGTGCTTAAGTATATAATATATATGTAACTTGTCTTCATGTGCAAACTAATGGTCACGTCAGAATATCCAACAAACCCTCCGTATTCTCGTAAGACTGCTTAAGTAGCCATTCCTGCAGTGTATATTTACATGTATATATGTTTATGGGGTACAGTGATAAAATTTTGTGTAGCTTATTATATAAAAATGGACCTAGAAAGAAGAAAAATTTACGACTAAAGCAAGTTCTTATTGTAGCCGAAGAAGCGACAAGATGATTGCGACGACAGCAATGAACGGTAATAGGATGAATGATGATGATGATTTAAGTTTATAATAACAATTTATTTATTGTTAATAGAACGCTTAATACGTAGCTCGTTTGTATGCGAGTAAATTAAAAATAAAAACTCTAGTCTATGTTAATTATGCATTATATTAAAAATAACATAGGTAGGTATATTTTGCAAGTAACCAGCGCAATGCGATTAAGCTTACAACCACGTTATTTTATTTTACAGTGCCGTAATTTTAAGTAATTAGTTATTTCATAAGGAGAACAAAGAATTCAATTGCGTAGAATTTTGTATCATTGGGGTTACGCTGCATAATAAACTCTACAATACTTTGCTTAAACAACTGTGTCTTTAACAGTGACTCACGAGTGACATTTTAATAATTTTATTATTATAGCAAAAATGTTCTTTGAGGCTTTGAAGTTAGTATTTTAATTCTAGAGCAGTCAGTATATGCAATGTATTTCACGTATCTATAAAAATATCCTTAACAATATCATAAACTGAGATCATATAGGTCTTTTTACTGAGAATGAGAGGAGTCCTCTACAATGGGAGGGAAATTCTTTACCATACTGGTCAGACGTGCTGGCATAGAGTTTTATTTCGAGGTTTCTTTCCTTGGTATATATATTATATGCATATTATATACATCCCTTAATCGTCTTTTATGACACGCACGAGAGAGTAAGAATACAATTTCCAAACCACCCGTTAGAGAATTGTAATCTTACTCCGTCACCATACGGAAAGTGATAATTTTCTAAAATGATAATATCTCGTATTATTTAGTCAATATTGTAGAGTAAATTAAGTCAATATTGTATTGTAGAGTAGAGAAATAGGTATTTCTACTCATAGATCCTCATTAATAAAAGACCTAGATCCTCATCTAGGTCTTCTATTTATGAAGTCTCTTAGGAGTTTTCTATTTATGAAGAAGCCGTTGGTGATAGTATCAAAATATTCGTTGTTTTTGTTGAGAATTATGTTGAGAGTTTAATTGATATTTTAGAAAAAAAAAAGTATGTTATGTGAAAATTAATTGCATCGTTGGTCCAGTAGCGTAAGCATAAAATTTGACAGCTAAAGAAAACATTTTATTAAATTATTCTGTAGATTTTAGAAGTCGAAATGTTCAATTGAAAATTTAAAGATAATATCTGACCTGAAGTTGTATACAATGTCACTTGTTCTTTCCCAGGTGTATACATATCTTTATATACAAATTTCTTGTGTACGTGTGTATGTCACTGAACTCCTTCTAAACGTCTGGACAGATTTTGATGAAATTTTTTGTGTGTTCAAGGGGATTCGATAATAGTTTAGATTCACAATTGGACCTGGTAGGTGATGCTGCTATCAGTTTCAAGGAGATTTCCTTTTATTTTATTAGAACAGAACAACGTCTGTTGGGTCAACTATTTGTGTGTGTTCAAGGGGATTCGAGAATGGTTTAGATTCACAATTGGACCCGGTAGGCGGCACTGCTGTTGATTTCAAAGGGAATTCCTTTTATTTTATTTGAACCGAACAACGTCTGTTGGTTCAACTAGCCATAAATAATATTACAGAAGAAAAACTCGAAATAAAAATCTATGCCAATAAGTTTCTAAGTACTGGGCTGGCAGGTTATCTGACTTGTGGAGGGAGCCCATGCTCACAGAAAATTTACGTTTCAGTAATAGCAATTTGTTATTGCACTTCGCTCGGTGAGCGAGATAGCTAGAAATAGCTAGAATAATAGTATCACCGACCCTCATTGCACGCATTCAAACTCTTTTCCCTTTTTTCACGGTAGGCAGCGGCCTAGTAAAGGTTCATGAGAGGCAGTGTCACTTACTATAAGGTGATCTGTTTGCTCGTTTGCCACTTACAACAATAAAATATGCTTAATCTAACGGCATGGACTAAATGTTATCTTAGAATCCTTCTTGTGTTTAAAAAATAAATTGCGAAATGTCAGTTATGCACAGCCTTGGTTTCGGTAAAGGTAAGAAATTAAAATTAAGCGTAACATCCAATACTCGGTCAATGCCGTAATTATACTAACTACCTATTAGTTCTAACTTCTAGACTTGAAAGAAAGAAGCTTGGGCCTAATAATCTTAAAGTCTCATTTTCAAATCTGGTAATTAGTTAGGAATCAGTAAATTCTCGGTAGCTGTTCGGAATTGGGAACTGCGAATTATAATTGATAAGTGGGAATATATTTTTTATACATCTCGTCATCATGATCTCGACTCATATACGTCCCACTTTTGGGCTCGGGTCTCTTCCACAATGGGAGGGAATTTGACCTATTATACCATGCTGGTCAGATATGTTGGTACAGGTTTTCATTTCGAGTGTTCTTTCACTTGCACAGATGTTATATGCATATTTTATCGCTTAGTCCTCTTTTACAACATCTATGGGCAGAAGAGGGGTTGGTGAATTGTACTCTTACTCCGTCACCTCATAGAAAAGTCAAGATTAAAAAAAAAAAAAAATGTACTGAAACCTTAACCTAGACAATTAGAGGCATATATTTAATATTGTAATTTAGATATGTTTACTTTAAATTTATATTAAGGTCGTAGGCGATTAACTTTCTACGAACGTTTACTCTATGACCGACGAAGAGCGCAAGCGGGCTTCGCAATTTAGTCTCGAGTATGCTATGACGCAGTCTGGACGTATAACGAACTGTGCGGTTTTGATGCAATCATTTACGTGAACAGTTCTATTGTTAACTACGACTATTCTAGTGTTTGTGACGGTAAATGATCAGTTTGCTGTGTGTTTGTGTTGTGTGAAAAAAAAAATGGCTAACTTAACGCTAAGGTACCTGGATGAGCTCTCATACGTTTTAAATAACAGGAGGCTTTTAGCGAATCAGGCGAAAGCATCCTCGGTTGGTGATCTTCTTAATGCCGATGAAGAGAGGTTTACACCGGTATGTTTTGACAATTCATATGTAAATTTTACGTATACTTAGAAAGGTTTTTAAATAGATGTATTTTCTGATTTATTCCTTGTCACTGAACAATTTAGATATATTTATTAATAATATTGACGGTAATATTAGTTGGCGCAAGACAGCAAAAATTTGAGATATCTATTTCTTTTTCGTTACGTATAAAAAGTTTGCAAATCTTGTAAGGTTTGCTGACCGAGTGAAGGTCAATTAGCGAAGGTGATTATAATATACTGCAGTATTGCGCTGTTGTATCGCGTTTTTGCATGTGAAAGATAAGTAAATGATATACTTATCTAAGTATAGATATAAAGTTATAAGTTATTTAATTTGAGTTCGAATAATTAAGTATGTAGATTAAAAAATGTAAATTTATTGTTTTTTTATAGTTAATAAACTTAAATATCTAATTATCTGATATTAAAAATAACAATATCAGTATATGATTTATAACGAGAATTAAAATTGTATATTAAAAAAATATGCAGCCTTTTTGTATTATTTTCCGAGGTTTCGAACGCTTTTCAGCGTTATGGTCCCTAAACAAATCTAATGCGCACGTGATAAAATGCGTAAAAATGGTTTTATTTACAATGTGTAATACTCGCGTAAACATTAGAGATCACAATATTGTCAATATTTAATTTTCAATAAAATTTATATTTGAGATTTATTAAAAGATACATAGTTGTATGTCCTGTCCGTGTGGTGACGGAGTAAGAATACAATTCACCACTCCCTATCTTGTCCGTGAATGTCGTAAAAGACGACTAAGGGATGTAATATGCACATAACATCTGTGCAAGAGAAGGAAAACTCGAAATGAAACCCTATACCAACATGTTTGACCAGCATGGTGTAGTAGGTCAAATTTGCTCCCATTTTGGAGGAGGCCTGAGCCCAACAGTGGGACGTATGTGGGCTGCGATGATGATGATGATGACATAGTTTTATATATGGTCATCATGGTGATCCTGTTCTTATATCAATTGCTTGGCATTGCAATATTTACCTACTCCTCTATCGTACATTACAAAAGTTATCAGCAATAGATATACTATAACCCATCCGCGTCAACCATCAACCCTCAGATGAACCCTCCTTGGGAATGTAATTCAGTAGATGAAATTGGCCCAGGTTGATGTAAAACTGCGGGTGACTGGACCGGGGAGTTGCGGGTGACTGAATCGAGGAATTGCGGGTGACTGGACCAGGGAATTAGTCCCTCACTCGCCCAGAGGCCGACCGCGTGAGGACCGATGTCCTCCCCATACGTCGGTCGATGGGAGGGTACGGAATACCCCTAACGTCAAGTCACCTTGATGCAGTGATCAGCCCAATGACTAAGGCGACGTGTCATACGTGGGTTACGGGTGTGCGTACTTACGCCCCTCTGTCGCCCCGGACGGAGTTGTGCGAGGAGTGCACCGACCTACACCCAAAAAAAAAGAAGTTGATGTAAAACTCTTACGACAATTACGGGCAATGTAAGGGTTGATAGTATTCGTAGTCGTCACTACACAGCATTTTAAGGTATTTTCGAATCAACTCATAGTAATATTGAGGGAGTTGTAAAAGCCGACTAAGAGCTAACATGAAAATAGCATATATATCATCGTCATCACAACTCATATACGTCGCACTATTGTGCTCGAGCCTCCTCCACAATAGGAGGGAAATTAACCTACTAAGCCACGCTAGTCAGATGTGTTGTTATAAGGTTTTATTTGGGGGTGACCGGACCGGGATTTAGTCCGGGTACCCGCGGAGAGGTTAGCCTCGCGACGGCGATCGGCGTCCCAGTAGGGGACGTCGACGGGAGAGAGTACTCCCTTGGGGTATTCCGTTGGGTCGACTACTGAAGTCAAGGAACTCTGCACTGGTGGTCGACTCAACGAGGAATGCGACGTGCTATGGTGCGTTACGGGTGTGCGTGCTTACGTCTCTCTGTCGTCCCAGACGGAGTGGTACGAGGAGCGCGCCGACGGTAACCCAACCCTCCAAAAAAAAAAACAATAGGGTTTTGTTTCGGGTTTTCCATCTCTTGGATGAAGTTATATGCATATTATATCCTTTAATCGTCTTTGACACTCACAGGCAATGTAAGAATTGGTGGTATTTGTAGCCGGCATCAGATGAAGTCAGAATAAATAAGCTATGCAAATTTGATGAACAAATATGTGGTCAACGATTACATTCCCAAGTTGATACCTAACAGACCGTCGGTTGTATAGTTCTTGTTACTCTTATTTTCTTCTACGATTCCAAATGAATTAGGATAAACCAGTGGCTCTACAGGGTGGCAAGTCGGTAAAATGCCACGGGCCTCCAGCCGAAAGGGGCCCCCGGTCAGAGGAGAATCCCAACTCCCAACATAAATGCTGTTATTGTTGGTTCAGCTTCCTTATAGATTTGGGGGGTGAACGGTAAACACACTACGGGTATTGAGGAGACCACGGAAGTTTTATTAAATACGTTAATCCCAGACGATGACATCTCAGTCGACAGCGAACATCATAAACAAATACGTGCATGGGCCGCCGAGCCACCTCTCTCGCCTATGTCTGACCTTCCATCTCTTGCCGAGTTTATGAATACCGTTAGAACTCTTCCCCTCAACAAGGCTGCTGGCGAAGATAAAATATCAAATAAAATGATCAAAGAAGCTAGTCGAGCATCGGGCGACTCAATGTTAATAATTTTTAATCGTTGCATAACTGAAGGCATTTTTCCTCGTATATGGCGTCGCGGTTATATACGTATAATTCCTAAAGGCGGTGATAAGCCACCAGACGACCCGAAGTCATATCGACCAATCACCTTACTGCCTTCATTAGGCAAGCTCTTAGAACGTCTCATTGTTCCTCGTTTATTGCCGGGTGGACCAACGTTCAATCATAAACAATTCGGCTTCACTCACGGCAAATCAACTATCGACGCGGCCGTTGCGGTAAGACGTGTCATTAGCGCATCCGTTTTTAAATACGTACTGGGTGTCTTCCTGGATATCTCAGGTGCTTTCGATAACGCCTGGTGGCCAATGCTACTTCTTAAATTAAAGGCTCGTGGTTGCTATAGAAATATCTACCAAATCATACAGTCGTACTTTTTAAATGGCTCGACTAAATTGAAACTTGGTCACCATGCTGTGTCGAAACCACTGACGATGGGCTGCCCTCAAGGTTCGGTATTAAGTCCATATCTATGGAATTTAGGTTTTGACGATTTTCTCGAGTTACCTCTACCGAAAAATTGTCTACTGATCGGCTATGCAGACGACGGACTTTTACTTATACAATCGAACACAAGGGATGGTTTAGAGAAATTAGCGGAAACATGCCTCAATGATATATTCGATTGGGGTACACGAAACCGGCTTGCCTTCGCACCACAAAAAACATATCATCTTTTATTAAAAGGACATTTACTATCAGCGCCGCGTATAAAATTCAATAATATGACTGTCAAAAAGAAAGAATCAGTTTGCTATCTCGGCCTAGTCTTAGAAAAAAATTTTTCATTTATTGAACATATTAAAATTGTAGGCGAAAAAGCGAAACGAAATTTCTACGCGCTTACTAGAATATCCACATCTACTTGGGGCCTTCGTTTTAATACACTTAAAACCATATACATGGCCACATATTTGGGGTGTATTTGTTACGCTGCACCTGTATGGGCCGATAGGGCCACCATAGGGGCGGCTCGCCTTAAATTACTACAGAGCCAACGATTGGCCCTAATATTCTTATGTAAAGCCTATAGAACGGTTAGTACCGAGGCCTTACCAGTACTCGCGGGTGTACTTCCGGTTGATTTGGAGATTCAGAGACGAGCGTCAATGTATTACACCACAAAGGAAACTATGAATACAGATTTCCTTCTACCGCGCGACCGAAATAAAATTGCTAGATTGTTTGCACCACAATCCATTGTTTATGAAGAACTTTTAACTGAATGGCAAGAAAGATGGGATTCATCATCGAAAAGTCGTCATCTTTATCTATTTTTTCCATGCATCCGGGAGCGCCTGGAGAAGGTGTGGTTGGAGGTTGACCACTTCGTGGCCCAATTTTTAACTGGCCATGGCAACTTTAAAAGTAAATTATTTTCTTTTAAACTCGTACCATCACCATTATGTCAATGTTCCACATTTGACCACGAGTATGAACAATCAGCACATCACATTCTCTGGGAGTGCGATCTCTGGCGAAACGAGCGTAACCTTATGTTAAACAGTTTGCAAGTCACCTGTGGGGTAGTATACTATACGGACCTTGTAGCAACTCGAGAAAATTTCCGTGCGTTCATGCGTTTCTGCCATACCTACTGTAGCAATCAATCTTAACGCTCACATATAGGCCCCGTTAAGCTCTTCCGTATCCGTGGTGCCGTACTGCTGCGCTATCGTAGCTGTACTCCTGTTTACTTATTGGCTGACTAGTCATTTTGTTTTCCTGTCTCCCGCTTTGCCTGGGAGGGAAGTGGAATCTCTCTTTCCAACTCCTCCTCTTTAATCTTTTCTAATTAAATTTGTTGCGGGTCCCAAGACAATTAAAATCATATCCCGGGACTGCCTGAGGGTCAAACCTCGGTGTCATTTATGGAGACCATTGTGGATCCTGGCTTACAGGAGTTACAATGGTGGGAATGTGTGGTGGGATTAGTCCCAAAAAAAAAAAAAAAAAGATTTGGGGGGTCCGATGAATTTGTCACGGTCTTCGAACGGTGTAGTTATGCCGCTGGGATAAACCTATGCAAATGAATCATGATTGAAAGTTTAATTAATTTATTGTAACAATATATTGTTATTTATTTTCATTTCCTACATAAATAAACAAATTAATCGACAAAGTAGATTTGCGTGAAAATTCAATTAAGTGTTAAATTTTATAAACGTTTGAATAAAACGTACGTAGATATAAAAAGTAAAACGTAAAAGATTTTAAAGGTCAGAGTGAAAATACTCTATGGTTTCTTATAGGTACTTATTTCTTGGGATGTTCTGTGTAGAGTAATTAATATAACCGACGAGTCTACATACTATAGTCCATAAAATATAGCTTGATCTCTGTGACACATGTCAACGAAACCAATGAAGTAAGTTTGAATGAGCGACATGTTTATTTTGTATCAAATATATTTTCATTCTTTTCGTGCCAGTTTTATTGCAACTGAATTGCAATATATTATAAACATAAAAATATTAATATTCATGCCTAAAATGTACCTCGTAAGTATTGAAATACCTATTAAACATCTTATACATAAATGACGCTTACGCACGTACTAGGTCATACTGGACTGAAAATAAAAAAGAGTTGGGACAGTCGATATACGTAAATCGATAACTGATCTTTATTAAATTATTCATAAAAGAAATAAACCCAATACAGTACCTATATAAAACTTTCAACATATTTTTTACAATTAAAACAGACAGTTACATTATAAAATACATAAATTGTCTTAAACATTAAAAAACTATTTTTCGTCTCAGAGTAAATGATAATATTATGTACGCATTATTGTCAATAAACTAGACATATTTATTTATAAAACAGTCGTAATTGATTGATTGATCTAGTGACTATCCCTATTTTGGCAAAAAATTATATATGTTCTAGCAGGAACACTCCAGTGATGACGATAATAGTGACCTAGACCTTGATTGTACTCCTTTTGAATAATTGAAACAGTCAAAAAAGTGTCTTTGTTTGCAATTAATTCAAAAAAATTTTCATTGATTGAATTTTAATCATAATAGAAAATCACAATTATAAAAATAAAGAGTTTTATCGATAAAAAACGACGGACTTTATCGTAAGCGTGACAGCACTAGGGGCAACTGTCACAGAGATCATCCTATATTTTATGGACTATAGGTATTTATTTATTCTTCAGGTGAAAATGCACATCATTTATCTATTAATATTGTCTATTAATATATTTACCTTCTTCCGTTCGGTGATGGAGTAAGAATACAATTCGCTACTCTCTTGCCCGTGGGTGGCGTAAAAGATGACTAAGGGATATAAATTGCAGATATTAATCAATACGCAGGTATTATCGATGCAAGAGAAGAAAACCACGAAATGAAACTCTATGCCAACACGTCGGTACTTGGGCTTGGTGCTCGACGGGCATTTTTGCTTCCGGGAACATCTCCATCGACTTGTTCCCCGGCTTGTCGGCGCGGCGTCCGCCCTTTCGCGGCTGATGCCGAATGTGGGCGGACCCAGCGCTACGTGTCGACAGCTGTACGTGGGGGTGATCCGGTCGATGGCCCTGTACGGCGCACCGGTGTGGGCGGGGTCCCTGACCGTCCGTCTTAGGGCCCTCCTGTGGCGACCACAGAGGGTCATGGCGATCAGGGCCATACGCGGTTACCGCACGGTGGCGACGGAGGCAGCGTGCCTCCTGGCCGGAACTCCCCCGTGGGACCTGGAGGCGGAGATGCTCGCTGAAATTTTCGGCGGGTGTCGGAGACGCGCGCCCGCGGCGGCATGGTCTCCATCAAAGAGATCACCGCCTGGCGGGTCGACGCCCGCCGAGAAGTCATTGCCCATTGGGCAGTCCGGCTGGAGAGTCCTCGGTACGGTGTCAGGACCGTCGAGGCCCTCCGGCCGGTGCTGATGGAGTGGTTGGAGCGGACGCGCGGGGTGCTTTCCTTCCGACTGGTGCAGGTGCTGACGGGGCACGGTTGCTTCGGGAAGTACCTGCACAAGATTGTAAGGAGGGAGAGCACACCGTCCTGCCACCACTGCAGTTGCGACGAGGACACGGCGCAGCACACGCTCGAGGAGTGTGCTGCATGGGAGGGGAATCGCCGTGAACTCGTCGCAATTATTGGTGCCGACCTGGCGCTGCCGACCATCGCCAGGGAGATGCTCGTCAGCGTCAGGAACTGGGACGCGGTCGCCGCCTTCTGTGAGGCCGTAATCTCACGGAAGGAGGCGGCGGATCGTGTGCGAGTAGAGCTCCTATTCGGTGACACGTTCCGCCGCCGGCGACTCGGGCGGCGCAGGCGCGAGTATCTGCGCCTAATACCGCCCTAGCCGAGGCCGCGGGTGATCGGACCGGGGAATTGTCCGTCACCCGCAGAGAGGCTGACCGCGCGACGGCGACCGACGTCCCAGGACGTCGAGAGATGAGGTTACCCGAAAGGATATTCCGTTGGGCCGACCACTGACGACAAGTCACATCTGCTCCGGTGGTCGGCCCAACAACGAGGTGACGTAGGTACGGGTGGGTTATGGGCCCGCGCGCCGTCCTTTCATCGCCCCGGACGCACTGGACCGTGCGTGCGCTTACCATAGCCCACCCAAAAAAAAAAAAATGCCAACACGTCGGACCAGAGTGGTATTATAGTTCATATTCGCTCCCATAATATTCCGAGGTGCGAGCCCAACAGTGGGATTCATATGGGCTGCGATGATGATTATAAAAGTGAGGTGTATTTGAGTTCAAGTCTCGAATCGAACCCGCGACACTTGTCACGTTTCAGGTCGGCATTTTAACTACTACTCCACCTGTGCAGTCATTTTGATTTCTTTTCCGATGTTTGTTTTCCTTACAATTATTATTATTATTTTTACCGGCAATAGTCTACAATCTTGTACTTTCTTTTAAGTATAAAAATGTGTACTAAAATAAAAAAAAAGGAACAAAATCAATTCAAAAATATTATGCTGTACATACCTCATAAGTTAGGTACCCCTGTTACCTACTTTTCAATTTCGCAATTAATTCAAATAAAAGTAGTCTAAATAGTAAAAAAAGAGATAAATAATTTGAACAAAGTCATTAGATTATGTAAATTATATTACACCACTAAAACATATTTTAATTTTCTAAATTCAAATAAATTTCGCAAAATTATTTACTTTTAAGATTTAATGATAAGAAATATGAGAGATACACGAGTGTTAATGAAAATTTTATTGCTGTTATATATAGCGAAATATTAATTTTAATACTTGTTAGATGATTTTATAAATATGATACATTAGAATTGTTTCAATAATTAATTATTTGCATTTAAAAATATTTTTTTAATTTTTAATTCTACACGTGTTTGCAATTGTTTTAAATTACCTTGAAGATATAATGAAGGATATTTTAAAATGTTAATTTAATGCAAATTTCTTTTATTTTTCTTTATTTTCTAGCAAGGTCAACTAATTGTTAACGGTGTATAAAATTTCTAGTTCTCTTTTAGTTTATTAAATAGTTTTTTAACCAAAGATAATCAATAAAACGAATGGACGTAAATCTTTGCTAAACAGGCACCGGCATTAGACCCTAGAGTTCATCTTTCTGGGTTTTTGTTAATGCCATATTTAAATTATTTATCGCTGTTCAAGCTAAATATAAAATTATTGATTGCCTTCATAGTTCAGAATTAAAGCATGCAAACTTGATCAAATTCATGATCAAGTTTGCATGCTTTAATTATCAAGAAAAATGTATGGGCTGGTAACTCATTAGTTATCAGCTGGATACGGTATATTACGCTCTATATTACAAAAAAAAAAATATATGGGAAATGGAAGTTCGCCATGTAATTGGAGATCTACATTTCAGCCAACATTTGGCAAAGGACTTAGAGAAAGAAGAAAAAATGTTTACCAATTTTTTTTGTGTTTAAAATTGTTTACTTAATCTATGCACATCATCAGGCAAAAAAAAACTTAATTAAACTTAATAATACTTGGCAACTAAATTGTTGCCAGCGTCGAGACGTTTGTTGTTCAGTTTTTAATCGATAGGAAATTATAGTAATTTTGTCTTAACTGTTTAATTTTTATTAAAACTTCCTATCAGACTTTTTGTGGCAGCAAAATTTATTATACCTATACCAATTTAACTGTATAGATAACATAGTTATATTTTTATTATAATATATAACTATGAATATATGATCGCATATATTTGTTTTACAATGGAGGGTATTGTCCGTAAAAAAGGTCATATTCGTAAAATTTTGACGAAAACATATTCGAATAATTTACACGTAACGAACCTCCTACATTCATTGTCAACTTTTAGCATAAACCGTACTGAATTTGTTAAAAATAATTAAAAAAACAAGGCATCAAAGATATTCAATACAATGGGAAACCGGTCACGTTGCGGTTCAACGCTTCAGCGGACCATTCATGAGAACCGTCTCGCTGTGGTTTTGTTACGTTTATTCATTACATTTACAGCAGTGCACGGGCGAAAATAGTTACCAACAGAAACAAAGATTTCTTATATTTTTTATTCTCTAAGTCTCGCGCGTTCACCTGCGTAGTTTCTGTACCTGTGAGAATGCAGTGATAAAATATAAGCCAAAGTTACTACTTATGCAGACAGTTACCCAGTAGTAAAATATTATCAAAATCGATTTTGAAGAATCCCCGGAACAAACAGACAGATAGACAAACAATATTTAAACTAGTTTTTAGGCATAGATATCATGTTAATAACCGTGTGAGCATGAAAAAATACCTATTATTTTGATATTACAAACAGACACTTCAATTTTATTTATTTACTAGCAATCCGCCCTCGCTTCGCTTCGGTTATAGGTTATAGTCGTTTTACCCGCGTAGTGCCCGTTTCCGTGGGAATACCGGAATAAAATATAGCCTAGTTTACGCCCTGATATTATAGCTTTCCATTGGTGAAAGAATTTTTGAAATCGGTCCAGCCGTTTTGAAGATTACCCGGAACAAACAGACAGACAGACAGACAAAAATTTTTTAATTGCTATTTTAGGCATAGGTGTCGTGCAAATAACCGCGTGAGCATGAAAAAAGTCTATTATTTTGACATTACAAACAGACACTCCAATTTTATTTATTGGTATAGATATGGTTACATCTAACAAGAGAACTTGACTAAATAAACAGAAGGGAAATCGCTAGTGTTTCATATATATATTCATCAACAAAATAAGGAAATATAGAGAAGGAAAACTAGAAACAAAATCCTATATCAATACGTCTGATCAGCGTGGTATAGCAGATCAATTTCACTCCTATTATGGCAGAGGCTCAAACCCAACAGTGGGACGTATATGAGCTTATCTTTATATGTAAATTTCTTGTGTACGTGTGTGTCACTGAACTGCTCCTAAACGGCTGGACCGATTTTGACGAAATTTTTTGTGTGTGTTTATGGGGATTCGAGGATAGTTTAGATTCACAATTGGACCCAGTAGGTGGCGCCGCTTTTATTTTATTTGAACAGAACAACGTCTGTTGGGTCAGCTAGTATATATATAAACCCTATCCTATTGATAAATTTGTAAAGTACGAGAAAAGTGGATTAATAATTAATGATATCTGATGTTTACGCGAGCACTATACATTGTAAATAAAACTACTTTTACATTTATAAATGTCTGTAATAACGATTACTTGTTGGACGTGAGACACCTTAGTCCTTCCGTGACCATGAATGCTGCAAAGTGTTCGAAACGTCAGGCAATCATAAATCAAATACAGACGCGATATAATCCGTAATAGTAGATTGATTTACAACTAGCAACCCGCTCTCACTTCGCTTCGGTTATAGTCGTTTTACCCGCGTAGTTCCCGTTCCCGTGGGAATACCGGGATAAAATATAGCCTAGTTTACGCCCTGATATTATAGCTTTCCATTGGTGAAAGAATTTTTGAAATCGGTCCAGTCGTTTTGAAGATTACCGGGAACAAACAGACAGACAGACAGACAGACAAAAATTTTTAATTGCTATTTTAGGCATAGGTGTCGTGCAAATAACCGTGTGAGCATGAAAAAAGCCTATTATTTTGACCTTACAAACACACACTCCAATTTTATTTATTGGTATAGATTTCGTTTCGAGTATCTTTATTTTGAAAGTTTGTTATCTGATTTTAGCCGCCTCAAACGATACTCCTGGCCCAGGAATGACGTATTACTACCCATTCTATTAATTGAATCTTACGTAATAATAATAATTTATCTATTGCCTTTTTCAAAACTAAAACAAGTATTTATAATAAAAGAAATAATAGTATAATATGAAGGAAGAGTACATATTAATTCGACCTCAAATATTTGGGATAAGAGCAGAGTTATAATGACCCCCCACATCGAACTTAATATTATATTTCTTAGAATAATAACGTATAGAAGGATAGTGTCAATACTTCGAACTTTCAAAATTTCAATCTAAAAATACTAATGGCGGGCAGACGATTACACATGTACCTACACATGGAAACCACTATACAAATTATGAAATCAAATTTTGTTTTTATTAACATAAATCGTCGAATTACCTTTAAAAGTAATGTTAATAATCTTTTTATATTTTTCAAATGTGTTGTGACACCATTTGAATGCACAAACCGTCATAATTACCTATTTATTTTTTAAGAGTTGCGTATGTTCGTGCAGTACAATGACTTGTACATTACGGAACGGTTCCGGCGTAAGCTCCATTAGGCTCCAATTGAAATGCCTCACTTTTTGTGCGTGAACTTACCTTCTATACGTTATTATTCTAACACTAGCAATCCGCCCTCGCTTCGCTTCGGTTATAGGTTATAGTCGTTTTACCAGCGTAGTTCCCGTTCCCGTGGGAATACCGGGATAAAATATAGCCTAGTTTACGCCCTGATATTATAGCTTACCATTGGTGAAAGAATTTTTGATATCGGTCCAGCCGTTTTGAAGATTACCCGGAACAAACAGACAGACAGACAGACAGACAAAAATTTTTTAATTACTATTTTAGGCATAGGTCTCGTGCAAATAACCGTGTGAGCATGAAAAAAGCCTATTATTTTGACATTACAAACAGACACTCCAATTTTATTTATTGGTATAGATTATATTTATCAAGTACTTAATTTTTTTTTAATGCTGTTGGTGGCAAACGAGGAAACAACACACATGATGGAAAGTGATATTGCCGCTCAGGGACCTTTGCTAGGTTGCTACCTATCGTGAAGAAATTGAATGAAGTATGAATGCGTGCGTTAAGGTTCGGTGATACTAATTGTATCACCAAAACCCATAACAGATGAAAAAAACGAAGTTAGCTGTGAAATAACATCCTATCCTATCCTACTATCCTTCCTATCCTACTAATATTATAAACGCGAAAGTTTGTAAGTATGTGAAGATGTGAAGATGTTTGTTGCTCTTTCACGCAAAAACTACAGAATGGATTTTGATGAAACTTCGCAATAATATAGCTTAAATATCAGAATAACACATAGGCTATAATTTATCCCAATATTCCCACGGAAAGAGGAACTGCGAGTGAAACCGCAGGGCGCAGCTAGTAGCCTATAAATCGAGAAATGAAAAATAAACGAGTGAAAGAGAAAGAGCATATCGTTAAATCGACTTACTAGACGAGGACATTAAAATCGATTATTATGAAAAATAAATGAAGACGTCTTATATTTAGTAACTAGCAACCCGCCCTCGCTTCGCTTCGGTTTCAGTCGTTTTACCCGCGTAGTTCCCGTTCCCGTGAGAATACCGGGATAAAATTTAACCTAGTTTACGTCCTGATATTATTATAGCTTTCCATTGGTGAAAGAATTTTTAAAATGGGTCCAGCCGTTTTGAAGATTACTCGGAACAAACAGACAGACAGACAAAAAAAATATAAAGTGATTTTTAGGCATGTGTATAGTGCAAATAACCGTGTGAGCATGAAAAAAGCCTATTATTTTGACATTACAAACAGACACTCCAATTTTATTTATTGGTATAGATAGACTAAATTCAATGACAAAGGTCTCATTGAAAGTGAGAAAATTTCAACATAGATATGTAAATATATCACTTTTGCAAAGCGATACAGATTTTAATGAATTTTCTACTCTGATTTTATAATATTACAGCATATTTTGCAATACAGATAGCTCTATATAAGTGAATCTTGTCGTGTCTAGAAAATGGAAATGAAACTTCCATTGTGTTCGTCTTCGCCTAAAGTGCTTTGTAATGAAGATATTCAGATAGTAATTTGCGCTTTGTTTGAAAGTGCTGATGGAATTGTCGGTTAAATTTATCATGAGGAATAAGTATCATTATCATAGTAAGGTCATCATTTCAGCTCATATACATTCCACTATTGGGTTCGGGCCTCCTCCTCATGGGAGAGAAATTGGCTCACTATACCACGCTTGTATTGTGTATTATATACCTTAGTCGTCTTTTACGACACCCACGGGCCAGAGTGGTGAATAGAATTCTTACCCCGGTCACCACTCGGATAATAATTAATTATTATTGAAGGCTAAATTCCTGAAATTCAGCGACTTTATTTGTAAAAAAATATTTACGAGCGTGTTTTTTCTTTCTTTTTTGTGGTGACGGAATACGCATACATTTTACCGCCACCTCCACAATAAAAGAGCGATTTTTTTTGGGGTGGATTGCGGTCGGCACGCTACCGATGCACGTCGCCTTCGTCGTTGGGCCGACCACCAGAGCAGGGTGACGGAATACCACCTATTTGGGGTACCCTCCTATCGACCGACGTCCCCCCTCGGGGAGGACGTCGGTCTTTCCTCACGCGGTCGGTCTCTCAGCGTGTGACGGACTAATTCCCCGGTCACGACACCCGCGATAAAAAAAAGAAGAGCGATTGACCTATAATACTACGCTCGTCAGACGGGTTTTATTTCGAGTTTGCCTTCTCATGCACAAATGTTTTATGAATATTATATGCCTTAGCCTTTTTTACAACAGCTACGGGAAATTTAAGGGTTAGTAGTATTAGTAGCCACCACACAGCATCTTCAACTAGAAGCATATTCGAAGATATATTTGGAGGTTGGAGGTTGGAGGTTTTATCTAACCACATTAGATTATTATTAATGTTTTTCATATATAGGCTCTTATCAAATTAAAAGTGTAGTCATCTGGTGCTCGTATCAGCAAGGCTTTTCTATAAACAAACATGATAGTGAAGCGTCATAGAAAGGATCAAGTTTAAACGAATAGCAGGGGTAACAATTGTATACAAAATTTATATACGTTTATTTTATACAACCTATATGTATATCAGACTGACTGTTATAATTGAATAGAATAAAAAACAAAATAAAAAGTTTTGAGTAACTTGCAACACAGTGGAAAAAATATATACTTAATTCCATTTTATGTCAAAAATGCCTTACATTATTTTGTAAATGAGCGATGATGTTCTTTAAACTGCTGGATTGCCGTAGATTTTTATCAAACATAGCTAAAACCTACCACAAGGAATCCCGTGTTGACGTAAAAAAAGCGTATTGTAATCATTCCATTGGTTTTAGAACTACGATACCACACACAGACAGGCAATGGCTTCAGACATATAACGCCTCTCTTTTTACGTCTAGATTTAAAATTTAAAAATCAGATGTGAATGACTTACAGTTATCGAAAATCTAAACATCGTTTTTGCAATAAGTATATTATATAAATATATACCTATAGCGAGCTACCGTTACTGGCAAGCGAATTTAATACCTCATCACGGATTCAGATATTGAGACATCAGACACGTATTTTTATTAAAGAACAGCTCTAGAAAAAAAAATCGTGTTTTTAGAACTTAATATATTTGAATTCTAAGAATTTCATAAATACAATATGTCTTCAATTTTATTTATGAATCTTATACATGTATCTCTGCCAAGATGTGAAATTGATCAATTACCAGAAGTATCTGGTGCAGTATCACAAATAAAATATATAGGTAATGCAGTAGCATTGGTTGGAAATGTGAACTATATCTTTTATTTGTGCTCCTATGCAATTTTTGTACATCGCTTAGTCGTCTTTTACGATACCAACGGAGAAGGAAGATGTGGTTATATTTTACCTATATTTCGTCAATTTGCCGTGTAGTGATTGAGTAGGAATACCATTCACCATCCATTCTCTTACTCGTGGGTGTCGTAAAAGACTACTAAGGAATATATTACGCATATGACTTCTATGTAAGAGATGGAAAACTCGTAACAAAACCCTATACTATGCTAACCTGTCTGACCAGAATGGTATAGTAAGGTCAATTTCCCTTCTATTTTGGAGGAGGCTCGAGCCCAGCAGTGGGACGTATATGAACCGAAATAATGAATGATGATTTCGTCTATTAATATATTCATAAAATAGAAATACTTTGATGTACCGATCTAACGGTATTGCAACTTTCGAAGGAGTTATTTATTTTGATGCGGTGATAATATTTAAAAAAATGTAGCTTTCTGTTCTGTGTTTGATTTTAAAACGAACGGATATATTAACGGTTCGACTATCAAACTCGACTTTTAATTTTGCAATTCACTTCCTTACTTTTTCTGTGTTTTAGATTAGAGAATGATAAGATATGATGAATGTTGCGTCCTTGTCGGCATTGCATCTATTTTTAATTAGTGATATCAACTTTATAATTTTTAGATTTGTTTTTTTTTCAATCAAAGTTACACCTCATCATCATCATGATCGCAGCCCACATACGTCCCACTGTTGGGCTCGGGCCTCCTCCACAATGGAAGGGCATTTGACCTATTATACCACGCTGGTCAGACATGTTGGTATAGGATTTTATTTCGAGTTTTCCTTCCCTTGGACATATGTTATGTGCATTTTATATCCCATAGTCGTCTCTTACGACATCCACGGGCAAGATAGGGAGTGGTGAACTGTATTCTTACTCGGCCACTACACGGAAAAAGTGACACCATTTTATTTCTTTTTTGAAAAAGTAACACCTAGCCCTAAGGAAATACGTATATTTCGGAGGACTACTGATTTATATTTTATTATAAACATAATTGCTTATAAAATTTACATTTGTGCAACTGCCAACTAATTAATAAAATCGGTCGCGTCATTATTAAGTTAGACAAGACGTGATTATATTTTATAGTTGTCACAAAATAAGAGGCCCGTTTTGACACTTGGTCTTACCGATGTACGTCATATCTATCATGGTCTATGATGAACCATACGATTCGGTACTCGATACTCACGATAAATCGATTCAAGTTTGCATGAGTAAATAATCGATTTGAATATGTATTGTAAAGTGCATTGGATTAAAGTTCTGAATTGAAAATTTTACTTAAACTGTGCTATTGTAGGTATTTTGAAATAATACAATTTTACGAATGGTCAATTTTCTATCATTTAATATTTTTGTTACAATAACATTCACTCAATCACAAAAATATCGAGAAAAGGTGAATCTTCAGTCAATCATTTTCTTAAGATGATGAGCCAAAATTGTTAGTTAAGCTTTCGTCACCCATATATATATTATTTCATTTTCATATTGTCAATATTGACGTCTCGAATTTTCAGTAAAAATCACTACACAGCTGGTGAAATTCTGTAATTAGTTGGTCTAAATACTAGTATTAAAATTAATAACACCGGCCGTACGAGTAACAAGTACGAGTCCGCCTTAAAAAAATTATCTTGATCGATTTATTTTTCCTTAACCGATTATTAATAGTCTGTGGACAATATGAAAAAATCGTTATGACACAGTACTTAGCCCAGTGGGCGGTACCCATCAATGAAAAATGTAATTACCTCAAAACATTTCGATCGGTAAAAAATAGAAAACTTCTTGGGCGTGAACTGTCAAAACGGGCCTTTTATAATAATATTTTTTTATTCGAATAGGACTTAACGCTAGCATATCATAAATATTCAAAAATGATTTTTAATAATTTTATACATATTTTTGTCAACTAATATTACACTAGCTTCTGCTCGCGACTTCGTCCGCGTAATATTGATACTATGAACATTTTTCATTGTTGCTCCGCTCTTGTTAGTCTTACCGTGATGATATATAATCTATAGCCTTCCTCGATAAATGGGCTATCTAACACTTAAAGAAATTTTCAAATCGTACAAGCAGTTCCTAAGATTAGCGCGTTCAAACAAACAAACGCTTCAGCTTTATATATTAATATCGATGAACTTTTTGTAAATACAAAATTCGAGATACAGAAAATATATATATACATACACACATACATATATAATATATTACAAGAATTCCTTATTTGCGTTCATTAGTAGATATTAACAAATTCCCGTGGTTTTACCCATGTAGTTTCTATTCCTGTCGGAATACCGGGTAAATTGCTCCCTACATAGGCATATAGGCAAACAATACTTAAACTGGCTTCTATATCGCATAGGTATAGAGTAAATAACCGTGTTAGCATTAAAAACTATTATTTTAACATTACAAACAGACACTTTAATTTTATCTTTATATATATAAATTATCCGTGTGGTGATTCACCACCCTCTCTATTATCCGTGGGTGTCGTAAGAGACGACTAAGGGATATATTATACATATGACATCTATGCAAGAGATGGAAAACTCGAAACAAAACCCTATACCAACCTGTCTGGCCAGCATGGTATAGTAAGGTCAATTTCCCTCCTATTATGGAGGAGGTTCGAGCCCAGCAGTGGGACGTATATCAGATGAAATGATGATATTTTAAACTTCTGTTCGTGTGTTTGTAATTGTACTCCTTCGAAAAAGCTGGAGCGATTTTGATATTTTTTTTTGTGGCTGTTCCGATAGATATGAGAATTTTTTACATTAATAATTGGAACCAGTGGGTGGTGCTGCGATCGGTTTAAAGGATAATTCTTTATACTATTTTTTTTAGAACTGAACAACGTCTGTTGGGTCAGCTAGTTTATTTGTATAAATTAAGTGACTTATGATTTCAAAAAGAGGATCCAAATTCAGGAATATTGCGTGATAATCCTTTTATTGTTTCCTAAGTTATCTATTAACTAACAATACAGTATTTGTTTTGTTTTATAGAACTAGTAAGTGGTAAATGAATGTTATTTATAAATAGATTGTGGTTAAATCGCAAAACCACAGCTTATAATAACATATTGAATAATGTAATACAGATTATCTACTGAAGTACGATTTCTTTTAATTAAAAAAATGTTTTAATACTTCTCATTCATTGCTATGTATTGGCAATGTATGAGAAGGTTTTTATTTAGTAGCTTAAATTTCGCTTTTAAAATATTAGTACTCTTAGAATAATAATCTATAGAACGTTAGTGTCGGTACTTAAGCGATCAAAAACATGAAGACAAAAATACTACATGCGTGCAAGCGATTACAGTCGTACCTACACACGCATATATATATATATATATATATATATATATATATATATATATACTACTACAATAGAGGTGTCTACTACTACATATAATAGAGTTGTCTTATGTACGCCGTAACCGTGTATAGTACGGAGTGGTCCGGCGTAGGCTCCAATAGGTTCCAATTTAAATGCTTCATTTTTTGTGTGCGGAGTTACCTTCTGAGTTATTATCATAACTATTCATTATTCGAGTCGAGTTGAGTCGGATCGACTCAATATTTACTCATAGTACATTTTGCAAAAGTTATTGACAATAGTTTTATGATAGACCCTTTGCCTTACGTTAATCCTTAGGAATTTAATGGTTGAATAGAGAGGATCAGATGAAGTTGATTCAGGTCTTTCTAAAGCTCTTAGTTAACTTATACGACAGCCAGAAGCCTCGGTTGTAATTGTGGCTGCCACCATAAGTCCAAAAAATTGTGCCAAATTAGGATTTCAAAACTCATAAAATTATGAAAGTTGTGTGTAATTGGTGTTCAAAGATACTTCAGATTATGTATTGAACGCGATACCTCAGTAATGCCAGTCCTTGATATAACTACGTTTACATAAATTTGATTCGAACACCATTCACGGTCGGTGTAACCAATGAACCGAACCACAATCAAACCAACAGGATGATCTTCAGGCAAGGGCATCATTCAATTGTACTCATCCTGTGTCTCCCCCCTGTTTCCTGCTATCAAATGATAACAACATGCACATGCAAGCCAATGCATATAGATTTAAAGTTTATTTTTGTATGGCAGTAAGTATGATGCGTAAATCCGTGACGCGGATGCTGTGGCATTAGTTTGACAGTGTTTGTTTATATTATTGTATAGATTTTTGTTAAGAATGTTAAGCGTGAAGGTTTATTTGCATTGATGGTGGAAGTATAGGTCTTGAAGTGGACTTTGATGTGGGTTTATTATAACTAGCATTTGATTGTACTAAAAGAATTTGAGATAATTTGAGAAATATTTATAAATATGTAGTAGGACCATATCGTCGACAGTCTTCTCTCTACAGTCGTTCGTCCACAATAGTACCATATTCTCGCAGAAAATCGACGTCTGAGTAGTAGCAATTGCGTTCGATGAGGGAGAGACCAGCTCTCTCCCACATGTACAATATTCCGAGAGTGTTTGTTTGTTGTAGCTTTTGGTGATGCTTTACTATCATCAAACCTCATTGTATGAATTTACGCTCTATTCATTTTCTTCACGGTAGGCAGTGGCCTAGCAAAGGTCCATGAGCGGCAGTATTATTTAGCATTAGGTGTGCTGTTTGCTCATTTACTACCAACAGCAATAATATAATTTCTGTACATCAATGACAATAACACATCAAGGGATTTGAGGACAATTTAAAATAGTTATAGCTTACATCTTAGTAGGTAATATCTTTGAAACATTTATTCTTCTTATTCTTATTGTATTGTGCTCAAACGTTGTGAAATTTGACAATATGTGAGTGCCCTTAAGGGGCCTACGCATAATAAATGATTTGATTTGATATCAGACTGAGATTTGACTGTACGTTTTCAGCGATCATTTCTCCTAAATAAGTAGTAGCAGATACTTTATGCCAGATCTTATATCTGGGATAAACTAAAAACAAACTACAACAAACAACTATGAACAAACAGTTGTTATTTTGTGAATATTCAAATTAATTGTGTGATCGTAAAATATTTTTTTTAACAACTGCATAGATGGCATAGTGGTTGAGATATAGACCTGCTGCGTGAGTGTCAGGGATTCGAATCCCACGCAGGACATCATTTTGCGCGATCCACAAATTGTTGTTCTAAGTCTGGATGTAATTTGTGTCCATTAATTTACATGTTTGTAAAGTCCCTAGCAATTTAAGGATATAACTTTGTGCGGGGATTCGTCTTTAAAAAAAAACAATACCTTTTACATTTCATCTCGTTTTGATCATCTATCGACACAGATATAACTCAACTCAAATCATTTATTATGCATAAACCCCGAGAGGACACTTACATATTGTCAAGTTTAAAAATCAAATTATTTAAAAAAAATAAACTACCACCGGATCGGAACGCGACCACTACTGAGAAGATCCGGCAAGAAACTCAGCAGGCTTGTCTATTATTTTTAATTGTTTTTTCTTCTTACCTATATATAAAATTGTGTACATGTGTTGTAAGAAATAGTTCCAGCGTGATGCCCTTCGAACCGCAAATTACTTAATATAATTCAAACGATTATGGCTGGACCAGATCCCACAAGCGGCACCCGATCACGAGTTAACTACTAGAGCAGCCATCAGTACAGTATAGTGACATTGACATAGCTACAGATACATTGTTAGCGTTACTACCAATTAAAGCCCGATTCCCCATTCAAGAAATTTTCACTACAAAAAAAAAAGATTAACATTTAATAACAACACTTAAAATACAGAAGCGCTATTAAGAACCGTTGGAAAGTGCTTGTAATCACTTAATGTAAGATATTAATGTCTTTACCGAACGAAGTGTGATGGACATAAATTCTTCTACATTCACTTTTATTTTGGTCGACCTTGGTCTGGACACGCTTCACCCAATCCGTCTGCGACGGAAGGGTGGCACGATTCCATAATCTACCGTTTTTGCTCCCCATCGCCACTGAATTGGTGATTTCTTGACCTCGTTGATCGGCCCTTTCGGATTCCTGTTAGGACTATTGATATTTCCCTAACCGAGGCAGCGGGTGACTGGAACGGGGAGTTAGTCCGTCATCCGCCGAGAGGCCGACCGCGTGAGGAAAGACCGACGTCCTCCCCAAGAGGAGGGACGTCGGTCGAGGAGAGGGTACTCCTCAAGGGGTATTCCGTCGGGCCGAGCACTGACGACAAGTCACCCTGCTCCGGTAATCGGCTCAACGACAAAGGCGACATGTCACGGATGGGTTGCGGGTGTGTGAGCTTACGCCCCTCTGTCGGCCCAGACGGAGTTGAACGAGGAGTGCGTCGACCGTAACCCACCCCACAAAAAAAAGGGCTATTTCTATTTTTTAAAATATCGTTTTTAGATATATCAATATTTTTTTTTTAATATATCAATATAGTAGTTGGATGGGGTTTTATTTTGACTTTCCTTCTCTTAAAAGTATTCTCTCATTCTCAAAAAGATTATGTGCTTGGTAAAAAACTCCATATCAATGAGGTTGATCAGCATGTCATACTTGGCCATTTCCCTCCTTGAGAAGAGAAGAGAATGGTATGTTTGTAAAGTTTCTGATTTAGTAATTAGTGAGGATTGCAGTTTTATAAAGAACCGAGTACTATATATACCATTTTGTAGTCAAAGCAATCATTTGTATTGGCTCCAAAAAATGGCGATATATATCTACCATTAATAAAATGCCACTAAGCATTAGCTATTTATCATAAAAGTGATGTTGGATTCCGCTAACCTTGAACAGAGAAATCGCTTTGTTTTGTTTGAAACTATGATATTTTATATATTTGTTTAGTAACTGACTGCGCAGTTATTCGCCTGCTTTTTAGATATGTTGGGATTTTATCTTCAGATGTTTCTCAGAAGTAATTTGGTCTTGCTGAGGTTGTATATAACTTACCTAGAATTACAGGTGATACTTCTATGTCTGTAGCTATTATTACCATTAATTCCGGAGTAGTTGTGACACACTTTTGTAGAAAATCAACGTCAGAGTAGCAATTCGCTACTTTGCTGCGTTCAGTGAATGAGGCTCGAAGGACAAATTATAACATTCGGTAGGCAGCAACCTCGCCGCTGCTCGTTAAGCGTCAAATAATTTTGTTGATGAAAATCGTAAGCGAGTTTGTACACTAATGACCCTAAATTGTAACCTTCTATACCATAACTTTTATACTTTTATAAAAAAAAAAATATGACGTAAGTGATACATTTCATTAGTTACATATAACTGTATGTAATTATTACGTAAACAGCAATAACTACTTCTCATATTAAATTTGATTTGCAAATAAAAATAATTCTGCCTAGTGGATAAGCATCGCTGGTTAATAAACTAATGTTGCATAAAGATTTCTATGATTTTTTTTTAATGGAGACTGCATAGATTTATTACATAACTGGAAATAACAGTTACAAACATGCTCAATAGTAATAAAATAAAATGGCTGCGTGCAAAATATGATAAATTATTTCCTTATTTATATGATTTTAGAAAATTAATATCGATTGAATCTTGTCTGAATTAAATTGTAATGATTGTATGATTTGTTAATTTATCCATTCGTTTCCGACGTGTTTCGAATATGCTGCCCAAATGTTGTTTTATCAACAGAAATTTATTAAGCTACGACTATTGTTGCATTTATTTTTTGTTAAAGATAAAACTTTTTACTAAGTATTTATTGAATGGTTGTTTTGTTTAGGATTTTACAATAAATGAATATTCAAATTTCGCACAAATAGATGCATAATAACTACTGATCACAGAAAAAATCAATCATTAATTACACTGAGAATTGTTATCTTTCGAGCGGCTTGCGTTCCCGATAATGAAGAAAAGACATCAAATGCACCACCAGGTTTCTCATAATCATATCATAATAGCTACACTATTTGCCAGAGATTTTAGTTTTACTTCCCGTGTGCTGGCGGAGTAAGAATATTATTCACCGCTCCCTATCTTGCCCGTGGATGTCGTAAAAGACGACTAAGGGATATAATACTCATAAAACATTTATGCAAGGGAAGGAAAACTTTTTTTTTTTATTGCAAACGGTGGCAAACGAGCAAACAGTACACCCGATGGTAAGTGTTGCTGCCGCTCATGGACCTCTACAAGGCCGCTGCCTCCCGCGAAGAAATTGAAGGGAGTGTGAATGCGTGCATTGAGGCTCGGTGATACCAAGGGCACCACCAAAACCCTCCACACGCAAACACCCTCAGAAAATTGGGCTTCCGCCTCTCTCGCTCACCGAACGAAGCGCAGTAACAAATGGTTACTACTCAGACGTCGATTTTCTGCGAGAGTGTGGTACTGCCCCGGACGGACCGGCCAGCGGCTGTAGACAGACAGAAACTCCAAATAAAACCCAATATCAACCTGTCTAACTAGCATGTTATAGTAAGGTCAATTTCCTTTCTATTGTAAAGGAGGCTCGAATCCAACAGTGGGATGTATATGAACTGAAATGATGATGTTTTTTTTTTGTCAATATTATGAAGATCAATCAACTAACAATACTTGATACAATTTTGTTGCAACAAGATTATGTGTCTCTTTAATAATGACAATAAGTATATCAAAATGAATGTTTTGTTTAAAAATATTATGGCTATTGATGGTTATAGATAAATTTTAACACGTTATCTGTGAAATTGATTCTCTTGCTACGTAATAAATTTTCCACTAATTTGCAAGGGTCTTATAGTATTGTGTTATTTGTAAGTAAATATATAATTATTAATATGAATACCACGTTTATAACACTGTATATCAGACAGGAACACTGCCGAATTTTAGCTTGCAGCAGAAGTCCAATATCATAAATCGTTTTCTCTAGTAAGAAAAAACATATATGTATTTATAATTGTTCCGTTCTTAGGAGTACCTACCACAGAAAGATATGGATTAAGAACACATTGTCTTCTCGCCATTTTGATTTTTTTTTAATGGGCTATGGTCAGCATACATGCCGTCTATTCTGTCTGGAACGACGAAAGGGCGGCCTGCTGTCCTATAACTTACCGTATTCCCTCACCATCGTCACTGGGCGGGTCACCGGTAATGAATTCCTTGTTGTCCGTAGCCAATCCGGAGGGATACTCTTTCTAATACCGTCTCTCCCTTACGCCCCGTCTGGGACGACGGTCGCCCTTACGTGGTCAGCCTTTCTGCGGGTGACGGACTATTCCCCGGTCCAGTCACCCGCGGACTCGGATAGGATTGTCTTCTTGCCTGGCCTTTGTCTTGCACGGGTGTCGTAAAGATGACTGAGGGACATTACCTTATTCAATAGGACTAGTCAACGTAGTTTTTAGTTGCCAAATTTTCTTCCTGTTAAGACGGTTTGTGACTAATAGTAATTAATACGAGCTGAGAAACGATAGATTCGTTCGTACTTTTTTTTAAATAATTATTTTTTTTATTTCATTGAATCACAATGCATTTAATGTTCGACAAAATATCCTCGATTAATTTTTTGCTTCTTTATAAACTGCAAAACAAAATGGGCATAAGCAAATTGGCTTCTAAACATTTTGTCAAATAACGAATAAAATTACTTTAATTTGTCAAAGTTAATATTATTTAAACGACTAAATGGTAGTGTTATTGTAACTAAATATCTAAGGGCGCCTTCAAATTTGCAGCAAAGTGCCGCGCGGTGGCAGCACGTGTGCAGCGCTGCGGCGGCGCTACTTTGTAAATCTATATATGTAAATAAACAACGCGCGGTTGCAGCGGTACACCCGCGCTGCAACCGCGCATCAATTCATCGATCGACTAGTGATGCGCGCACGTATTTTTTTGTACAAGTAGAGCAGAGTTTCTTCGTCAGAATCCATCGTGAAACTATGTACTACACTACGATTCTCAAACCTAGCGACAGCAGCGCTGCAGACGCGCTGCCGCCGCGCGGCACTTTGCGGCAAATTTGAAGGCGCCCTAATATAACCGCTGTATGTATATTCCCTCATTACTTCAGCTCATATACGTCCCACTGTTGCGCTCGAGCCTCTTCCACAATAGGAAGGAAATTGATCTGCTTGTAGCACTGGTTAGACATGTTGGTAAAGGGTTTTTTTTTCTCTTGTATAGATTTTATATGCATATGTTTTATGACAACCATGGACAAGATAGAGGTAGTGAATTGTACTCTCCCTCCGTCACCACACGGAAATATATGGGATTTATTACATGGTATAATGCCGACATTATATGGGATCTATTCGAAGCAGCAGACTTACTGGATGGTAATGAAACTTCAAAGTAAATTGGCGAGTGAAATCTACTTTAAACAGTTAAATTATGTTATTCTCCCTGTGTGGTGACGGAATTAAAATACAATTCACTACCCCCTCTCTTGCCCGTGGATATGGTAAAATACGACTAGAGGTATAATATATAAATAACATATGTGCAAGACAAGGCAAACTCGAAATAAAACCTTTTACCAAAACAACTAACCAGCGTGGTATATAGTAGGTAATTTCTATTCTATTGTGAAGGAGACTCGAGCCAGTAGTGGAACGTACTACTCTGTCAAGAAAGTACCGGGCAAAGATCAATAATACACAATTTTTTTGTTATTTATCCAAATTTATTTTATCATCTTTAAAGTATGCTCTTTCAGAAACGATAGACTTACGCCAACGAATAATTCAATCATCAAAACATTTTTTACACGCTGTTTCCGGAATTGAGTTCAGTTCTCGCCGCGAATTCTTCTTTATGTCTTCTACCGATTGAAAACGGGTGCCACGAAGTGGTAATTTGAGTATAGGAAAAAGAAAGAAGTCGGCTGGAGCTATATCTGGTGAATATGGTGGTTGCTCGATGGTACTTGTTGAGTGCTTGGACAAAGATTCGTTCACAATGATGGCCTTGTGCAAAGGCGCATTATTGTGGTGCAAAACCCAAGAATTTTCTTTCCACAAATCTGGCCTTTTTCGTCAATTTGCTCTCTTAAACGACGCATAACGCTCAAATATTATACTTTATTATTTTACCGTTTTTCTTCCTGGCAAGAATTCCGAGTGCACAACACCGCGATAGTCAAAGAAAACAGTCAACATGACTTTGAGTTTTGATTGACTTTGGCGTGGTTTTTCCGGTTTCGGTTCAGTTGGAAGTCGCCACTCCGAAGCTTGTCGACTAGTTTGCATATCAACTCGTAAACTCACGTCTCGTCACCAGTAACAATGCGTTTCATTAATGTTGGGTCGGAATTGACTCGTTCTAGCATGTCCTCAGCGACTCTCATGCGATAGAGTTTTTGGAGAAAATTCAGGTCTTTTGGGACTAGCCGAGCGGAAACATGTTTCATACCCAAGGATTATTTAAAATGGTACGGATCGACTCATGAGACACAGAAAGTTCGGCAGCTATCTTTCTCAAAGTTGAATAAGGATTTTCAGTTACTATTTCCTTCACTTTTGCAATGTTAACTTCAGTTGCAGACGTTGATGGCCTACCAGAGCGAGGCAATTCTTCCATCACATCTCGACCGCTTTTGAATGCTTTCTATCACTCATAAGCACGTGTTTTTGATAAAGTCGATTCACTGTAATCCTTCTGTAACATTTTCATTGACTCCGAACACGAAATTCCATTGGCGATGCAAAATTTAACACAAACGCTTTGTTCGATGTTTTTGTCCATTATGAACTTCGCAATACACACTAGATATGATATAACTAAAAACAGCACTGTATTTAATATAAATAACAGATGAAACTCAAACTCCGCACCAAAATGGAAAACAGTTGTGCCAATCTAACAACAACAAAAAAAAAACAAAAGTTTGAATTTGGAACCATACACAAATCATCAATTCCCAATACTTTCTTGACTGAAGGTATATGAGCTGTGAGGTTGATGACGATGATGAATGTTGTAAAACTATTGATTTTAAGAGTTTATTTCATGATATGGTCATTAATAGTCATTCTATGATTAAAACTGTTACAGAAATCATATAAATCAATATTAGCAAACGGTGTATAAACAAGTCTTTCATATTCTGCATAAGATCATTTTTATTCGAATAAAACTCGTGACCTTCAACTATTTCTAAATATGTTGCAGTCAGTCTTATTTATGACGACGTCATTCGTGTAGTATTATCGTTTACTCATATGAAAGTCTGTTTGTTTGTCTCGGTGTCTTACTGCCACTACCTAATAATGATTTATAATGTTTGCAAGTTGATACTCTATAGTATAAGTGTGTTTTATGCCTTGTCCTAGTTTTAGGTAGGCTCAAAGTTTCGGATTTTTTCAAAGTTGAGACGAATTATATCAGACTTGTCGCATATACGGGCCAGGGATTAGTTTATCACTCGCAGAGAGGCTGACCCCGTGAGGGCGATGCTTCGGCAGGGTAACATGAGCGAGAACGTCGAGAGGAGAGGCTACACCGCGACCAGGGTATTCCGTCAGGCCGACCACTGACAAGGACAACTTCTTCACAAGACAAGGAACCCTATACCGGTGGTCTGCCCAACCACGCCCAACGACGAAGGCGACCAAAACCAAGCCATAAGCATTCGTATTTCACAAGATACCGTGATAACTTATCAGCCGTAGCAAGAACACTCACTAAGTCAGAGAAGACAACTCATGTTATGGGCCCAGCGGTGTACAATAAACTGCCTACACCGATAACTTCCGCTCCTAGCCTCCAAACCTTCAAGGTCCAACTAAAGCGGTGGCTCGTCAGGCAGGCATTCTATACGTTTGACGAATTTTTGAAAATGTAGACAGTACTCAACGCGGATATTGTTTACGTTTCTTTATTACTATTATTGTTACTCTTTGACATTTCTTTGACATTGTTACTTATCCTATTATAATTGCTGGTAACCTAATATTGATAAAATGTAATCATCTTTACCATATTTATAATGACATGTAAGAAACCCTTACCAATAAATGAGTTATGAGTTATGACGTACCATGGGTGGGTTATGGGGCCGTGCGCCGCGCTTCCGTTGCCCCGGATGGAGCCGTGCGACTGGGGCGCTGCCTATCTCCTAAAAAAAAAGAGTAACACGCCGGGCCGACCACGGATGAGGAGTGAAGGTACGGTAGGTTACAGGGCCGCACCTCTCCTATCTGTCACAGTTTATAAAAAAAGGGCTAGTCGCTTATCAATTTAATGGTGTTAAACGCCCTGTTAAAAGCAAACGGTTTTAGGAATGATCTTTATTATTTTAGTTTGATTTTCAAACGCAGTAAAAAGTCTGAAACATAATTTCTTGATTTTATATGCCGAAAAGCCTTGAATTAAAACCACTCCTTTTTCAAGAACATTTTTTTTCTCGACAGAACGAAGTTGAATGCAAAATTAAGTCTTACAATAAAAAAGGTTATGACCACAAACATACTGGAGTTATGCGGAGAGAAACGTTGAGAGTAATAAAAATATTTTTGATGTAGAGAAAAATACGACTGGTAGTTTTATCGACTGTACGTACGAGTATGTTATGAAAATAACATTACCGCTGTGTATTTGCACATATTTCTTTTTAAAAATGCAACTCGACACTAAGGTACTAATCTTTGTGTTATGCGAATTTTACATGAAATTAAATTTTATATTCATACTTAGAAAATATTTTTTGTAACGTGCAAAATATAGTCCTGCATATGGAGCAAATCCGGGAGTCGGTGTTTTATTAAATACGTCATCTGTTCAGTCTTTTGATTTTAACTTATCTGGTCTATAGATAATTAATTATAGACCATAAATAACTCTGGTCTATAGATAAGTTTTCTACAATACATTTACGCGTAAGTCTGAGATAGTTTGAGATTTTACAAATACCTAATTGAAATATTTATCAATATAATAAGAAAACCATCTATTTAACAGATTGATTAATTACTATCGTTAATACTTATATACGAAATTACTTTCTATAATAAAAGATATAAGATAACACATATAATGCTATGAAAACAGATATGAATTTAATAAGTTTTAAAAGAAAGTTTATCAGAATTGTGGTTTTGAGCCACTATTAGGGATGGGCGATCTTTCTGAAAAAGATCGATTCTTGATTCGATGTGAATCATCGTCTAAAGAATCGATTCACAATAAAATCGAGGTCTGAAGGATCGACCCCCGATTAATCAATCAATCGTTCTTTTTTTTGAGTTTTCTTCCAATTCTATACGAAGTATTTTTTCTGGCGGGATTGTGATGACCTTTTTTTTTAGGAAATCTGGAGAGAGTAATGTCTTACAATAATATAGATATGAATCGATTGAAAACGGAACACTAGTATCGAAGAATCGCTTTTAAAGTATGGGGTACCTTTCTCCTAGTAGGATTGTGATGAGGTTTTTTTATAGGACATCTGAAAGTGTCTCATATCTTATCTTAGTATCGAATGGACAGAAAAAAAATCGAATGTCGATTTTCAAGGGAGAAAGATCGATTCACTGAATCGATTCAGTACAACCTATCGATTTAAAAATCGATCTTTTGGGTCTGAAAAATCGATTCTTCGATTAATCGATCTCAGATCGCCATCCCTAGCCACTATCATAATTAATGAGTTATGCATAGAATGATAATAAAAAAAATATACCAGCGTCTTATTCACCACGTTTGCATGTTGACAGTCTCTTCATCATAGTTCATAACATCTCACTCCTGGGCTCGAGACTATACCAAATGGGAGGGAAACTGACCTAATAAACTACGCTATTCGGACGGGGTTTTACTTCGAGGTTTTCTTCTCATGCATGATATTGTATGCATATTATAATCCCTTAGTCGTCTTTTACAACACCCACAGGCAAGGAAAGGGATGCTGAATTATATTCTTACTCCGTCACCACACGATATATTACGATTCCTAAGAGAGAGCAGCTGCCAGTATCATAGAGATCCTTACTCGAGTTTTACTACTCTCACGGGCAACGAGGTAAGGGGCCATACCTTAATCACGTGAGGCTTGGAATTTTGACAAAAATCACGAAATATCACAATTGGGGTAGGTGTAGTAAGATATCACGGGTATTTATTTTTTCCTCAAACGCGCGATTTTTAAACTGATAGACATGATGTCTAGACATTTTTATCATGGTTCTTAATTTCAGAAAAAAATAAGATTATCCTTTATACCTGTATTCAAAGATAACCTGTATCTAAAAATTTTAAGATTCATTGTAGGTACTAAAAATACACATGATGTTGGGTGGGAAGCGGTAGTTTTATATCTCACCACGTATCACCAAGAGGAAGGGTATCTTAAAATGCTTAAAAAAAGATCACGTGATTAATGGACGGCCCCTAATGTATTCTTAACTTGTCACTGCACGGGCTGCGCAGATTGCTCGTCAATTATTCTATGCACAAATAAAACTTTTTCAAATCTGTTTCGACTAGAAAGCCGACCGCAATACATAATGTTTGAAGGATGAATAGCGTACTATTGTTTCACGGCTATACAACACCTAATTTAATGTTACCGTTTAAAACTGTACCTGAAATTAAACAATGACAATGTCTTCACGTATAACTAGTGTATTGTCTTACTTTTGATTGTGATGCATTGTATTTGGTTCTCATGTTGCGTATCATTTGTCAATTAGTATATTAAATTCCTATAATACATAATTTGAAGAACTTTGTTGTGTGGTCGTCCTTGTGGTGACGGAGTAAGAATACAATTCACCACTCCCTCTCATGCCCGTGGATGTCGTAAAAGACGACTAAGGGATATAATAAGCATACAACATCTATGCAAGAGAAAAAAACTCGAAACAAAATCCTATATCAACCTGTCTGATCAGCATAGTATAGTAAGGTCAATTGCCCTCCTAGTGAGGGAGGCTTCGAGCCTAGCAATACGTATATGAGCCGAGATGATGATGCTGTGTGGTAGAGGCTTTTTTTTGGTTAATGTATATACACACTCCTCCGCTGTTGACAAACAGGGGGAATGTGTGGGACTCGACAGCCAGCATATCATGGAATACTCGCTAAAACCACAGCGTCCCCTTGCACGCTTTTACGGGTTGCCGGAGATATCGTCTAATAATATTCAACTAGTGGTTGCCGAATGGTCGAAATTCGGCCATAATTCATTTAAATAAATTTTTATTTATGTATAATTGTATATTGAGCAAGCAATATTTCACTATAGTCCATAAAATATAGGACGATCTTTGTGACAGTTGTCCCTAGTGCTGTCACGCTTACGATAAAGTCCGTAGATTTTTATCGATAAAACTTTATTTTTATAATTTTGATTTTCTACTATAATTAAAATGCAATCAATGAAAATCTTTTTGAATTTATTTGAAACAAAACTGTTTTTTGACTGTTTTAATTGTTCAAAAGGAGTACAATCAAGGTCTAGGTCACTATTATTGTCATCACTGGAGCGTTCCTGCTAGAACATTTATCACTTTTTACCAAATAGGGATAGTCGTTAGATCAATCAATCAATTACGACTGTTTTATAAATAAATATGTCTAGTTTATTGACAATAATACGTACATAATATTATCATTTACTCTGAGACGAAAAGTAGTTTTTTTAATATTTAATTAATTCAATTTATGTATTTTATAATGTCTGTTTTATAATGTCTGTTTTAATTGTAAAAAATATGTTCAAAGTTTTATATAGGTACTGTATTGGGTTTATTTCTTTTATGAATCATTTAATAAAGATCGGTTATCGATTTACGTATATCGACTGTCCCATCTCTTTTTTATTCTCAGTCCAGTATGACCTAGTACGTACGTAAGCGTCATTTATGTATAAAATGTTTACTAGGTATTTCAGTCCTTACGATGTACATTTTAGGCATAAATATTAATATTTTTATATTAATAATATATTGCGATTCAGTTGCAATATAACTGGCACGAAAAGAATAAAAATATATTTGATACAAAATGAAATTGTAAACACGTCGCTCGTTCAAACTTACTTCGTTAGTTTCGTTGACATCTGTCACAGAGATCAAGCTATATTTTATGGACTATAATAGCTAATAAGTATAAAGGTCTATTAGACATTGTCATCATAATTATGATTATTGACATTCGGTTTTACCAGATATTTTAACCGTAAACAAAAGAGTATAAGCGCGTGCATGTATGCGTGTGTGTGTAGCGATTGCATTGTAGTGTGCGTAATGCCTTTTAATGAATTTAATATATTTCTAATCCATTATTACATGAAATTTCAGTTTTATGCACTTCTCCTCATTATATACTTGAACTGTGCCAAATTTCATACTTGTCCATCCACGTAATTTTCGTAAAAAGGGGTACAAAGTTTTTGCTTCACGTATTAATATATAGATCCCCTAAATGTGTGGTAGCGGCTACGAATACTACCAATCCTTAGAATAATAACTCATAGAAGGTAACTCCGCGCACAAAAAAATGAGACATTTAAATTGGAGCCTATTGGAGCCTATAAGAGCACGGTGTTCGCAAGGCAATTCCATTGAATAGTGGTGTGCATGTGTAGGTACTTATATAATCGCTTGCACGCATGTGGTATTTTTGGCTTCACGCTTTTGATTGCGTAGGTACTAACACTATCCTTCTATACGTTATTATTCTAAGCACCGTCCTTATATTTCACGTAAATGTCATTAAAGACAATTAAGAGATTAAATTGACCCTTTTTTGGGTGGGCTATGTTCAGCACACCATCCATTCCGTTGGGGGCGACGAAAGAATGCGTCGACTACCGGTACCGAGTTCCTTGTCGTCCGTGGCCAGCCTGGCGGGAGATTACATCGACCCTGGACCAACTCCGTTTGATGCCGCCTAGTCAACGATTATATTTCCGATAGATTTTATAAATTACTGGAATTCATACTCGGAATTGTTCCGATTATGAATTCCGGTAATTATAGATTGTACAAAGAATTGTTTACCTGTAAATCAACACTGAAAGGTGTGGCCAGCATAAGCTGGTAAATTTCCTTCCTATTGTATAAAACACTCTCGATCAACAGTGAGGCGTATAAGAATAGAGAAGAGGATAGTCTATGGCAAATAATATTCAGATAAAAATGATTAGGTATCCTACTTTCTACTAAGAATTTGAACAAAATTGGCAACAGTCATAAATGACCTGGAGTAATCCATATTGTTATCCCGGTCTCAGACATTAATTAAATGGAAAAGGGGGAAGGAAAATTTTGTAAGTAACCCGGATTATTTGGATGATAAGTGACTTAAAGACTAGCTAGTGGTCTATGAAAAGTGACCATTGGACATTAGCCGAACACTATTGATGGAAAAATCTGACTAATAGTTGAAAAACCTTTATAAACTTAAACAATATCTACATATTACCTATGCATATTGATACTAAACAGAGATGCAAGCTACTTCTGAAATAAACAAGACTTGATAAATATATTTACCACGTTTATAATAAAATACATACCATATGTGTATATTAACCAAGAAAAGTAAACTATTAAAAATGTTTAGTGACGTGTCAGGTAATTTACGTCAAACAATGGCTGTCTGCTTCGTTGTCTGTGGCCTGTCGTTGTAAAAAATAACCGAGGTGTTTACTTTCCCGCCACAAACGACTTCCATAATATTTATTCAGCTGTTGATAGAATGTCCCGTCTCTTTCGTTCTTCTTTGTTTAAATTTGTATAATAGAGATAGAAATAAGGTAGTTTACATTCGTGATAAATGTTATTTTCTAGTTATGGTTTCGTTAGAGCATTTCTCATTCTTTATTTCCGTAAATAAAATGTTACTCTATAGGTCGAAATGTGTGGTTCAATGGCCGGCTATTAGTCGCTATTCATTTAAATAGATGGTTGACTAAATTTTTAGGGTCTACAAATATTCTATATGGAGTAATCTTAGAATAATAACGTATAGAAGGTAAGTTCACGCACAAAAAGTGAGGCATTTCAATTGGAGCCTAATGGAACTTACACCGGAACCGTTCCGTAATGTTCAAGTCATTGTACTGCACGAAAGTACGCAACTCTTAAAAAATAAATAGGTAATTATGACGGTTTGTGCATTCAAATGGTGTCACAACACATTTGAAAAATATAAAAAGATTATTAACATTACTTTTAAAGGTAAGTCGACGATTTATGTTAATAAAAACAAAATTTGATTTCATAATTTGTACAGTGGTGTGCGTGTGTACGTGTGTAATCGTCTGCGCGCCATTAGTATTTTTAGATTCAAATTTTGAAAGTTCGAATTGACACTATCCTTCTATACGTTATTATTCTAAGGGAGTAATATTGTTCTACTAAATCAGGCAATACTTTATTAAAGATTTGATGAGTATCCGTGTCGGCTACCACCACTCTATTTATAATAACCTTGTCTTAATCTTGTATAGAGGTAATAATAATTTGTTTCTTTGTGTAGGATGTAATATGTACGACGCTTGTACGAAGTTACTCAGTCAAGTGGCAAACAACAATTTCACCGAAGGACAAAGTACATATTTCCCAAAGCATACACATTACAGTAATGGCCTTGTATTGTCTTTCTCGTGTTATTACAAAAACTGTCTTTGCTTAGGCTAGTCTGAACTATAAAGTCTTTTTTATGGTACTAAGAAGTTTATTATATGATCTATTGAGACAGTAAGAATGTTTCGTAGATATTCTACTTAAAGATATCAGCGTTAATATTTTGATTCATACTGTAAGAAGGCGTTAAAAATATAAAATATAGGGCTTAGTTGAATCGAGATCTTAGAATAATAACGTATAGAAGGCAAGTTTGCGCACAAAAGGTGAATAGGCAAAATAAATAGGTAATTATGACGGTTTGTGCATTCAAATGGTGTCATAACACATTTGAAAAACTTAAAAAGGTTTTTAACATGACTTTTAAAAGTATTTCGACGATTTATATTAATAAAAACAAAATTTGATTTCATAATTTGTATAGTGCGTGTGTACGTGTGTAATCGTCTGCACGCATGTTGTATTTGTAGATTCAGATTTCGAACGTTTGAAGTACCGACACTATCCTTCTATACGTTAGTATTCTAAGATCGAAATGATAGTTTTAAAGGACAAAGGATATTTAGCTTATAGTTTTAAGTCTTTATCTTCAAATAAGCATATGTGTATTTAAAGTATCATTGTTGGAATTAGAACTCGAAAAAATACTATGACCGAAATAAAAGCCACCGAACACGAAGACATTCGGCTTGAAATTTCCGTGTGGTGGCGGAGTAAGTATTCACCACTCTCTATCTTGTCCGTGGATGTCGTAAAAGACGACTATGGGATATAATGCACACACAACACCTGTGCAAGAGAAGGAAAACTCGAAATGAAACCAACTATACGAACATGTCTGACCAGCATGGTATAGTAGATCAAATTTCTTCCCATTGTGGAGGAGGTCCGAGCCCAACAATGGGACGTATGTGTGCTGCGATGAAGACAAAGACTCGGGCATGTTGGCTTGTCTAAATGGCGAGAGTGGCAGCAGGTTATGGAGTTACATGCCATTTTTTGCCGCCTCGGGCATTTTGGGCGGGGACATGTGTTCAAAAAGAAAAGAACGTCTTGTAGTAGCCGCATTTTCCTTCCATTGTTTATTTTCATAGGGTGAATTAAGAAGCTTTCCGTGTGGTGACGGAGTAAGAATAGAATTCACCACTCCCTTTTTTGATCGTGGGAGTCGTACTGCTAAGGGATATAATGTGCGTATAATAATGGAAGAGAAGGAAATCTCGCAAAAAGACCCTGTACAAACCAGTCTGACCAGCGTATTAATTGCCCTCTTATTGTGGAGGAGGCTCGAGCCCAGAAGTGGGACTTATACAAGGTGTTTTTTATAGAGGTATAGAACTCTAAGTTGCCAAAACTTTTTTAACTGGTGGGCATTTTGGCAGCTGCCAAGTGATTTATGTTTACTTTGGATTGGCATTTCAACATGCATAGACTGACGCCTGAACAACGCTTCCACATTGTGCAAATTTATTTTGAAAATCATGGTTCTGTTCGAAATACGTATCTACACTACATCCATTTTACGGTCAACAGAATCGTCTATCAGAGCAATTAATTCGATTAACTATGGCACGTTTTCGCACCGCGTTTACTCTAAAACGTAATACGCATCCACAGAGACTTTATACAGTGCGTACAGAAGAAGTCATTGCTGCTGTAGAGCGTAGCGTAGAGGAACACCCGAATCAGTCCATCCGCCATCGTGCTCAGGAATTGGATTTCTGTCCATCCACTTTATGAAACATTTTATGGAAACATCTTGGATTGCGTGCTTACAAAATCCAACTGTGCAACAATTGAAGCAACACGATCACCTAGCAAGGCGTAGATTGGGGTACTACGCCAGAAACCTCCGCGTGGTGTACCCTGGGCACGAGCGACAATTTCTTGGACTGCTCTCTGGAATTGTCGCTCGTGGCAAATATCTGGCCCGAGGGGGGGCCCAGTTTGTGGGATGCCCCAAATTCGCTCCATGCCCTCTAATTGTAGAGGGTATTGGATGGGAAAATTCGACGGGTCCAGTCACTCATTCATTTGAGGACTGGGCAGGCATTTGCCAACCGCGACAAATCGTAGACCTGATTCTTGCTTCGGGACATTTGTCTTGAGGCCTAGATTCAGGAGCGAGGGTCTTGGCTTAACCGCCTGGACCGCGAGGAAGAAAACCTCTATAAAACAATCACCCAGAATCCTAAGTTCTGGCGCGCGGCGAGAGGATGCATGGCTGATGGGTTGTTCAGTCGTTAGCGCGCCCCCAGCCAGGGTACCTGCGGACCCCCTGTGTTGGGATACAAATGTACGCTTACCCGGGTATCGGGATCTCTGCCCGGGTGGACCGTTATTTCTCCCATACTCGTGGGAACCTTATGGATTTCTTGTACAATAAAGATGCAGATAGGAGGGGTGAGATGCCCAAAACCACCACTAACGGGGAGCCTAGTTCCCACGCTAAAGCCTTGCCAGGCTACTGCAACTCTGGCACAGACGGGAGAGATGCTTCCTCGGACTGCAGTTCCGCACTGGAGGCATCCAAATCAGCCGAGGGCCCAGCGAAAATTGAGGCTCGAAAGAAGAAGAGGGGGGGGAAACCCACCCCCGCAACGGAGCGCGCCAGGCGACGCGCTGCGAAACTGCGACGGGCGGAGCAGAGGGCACGGGGGGCTGCCGATGTTCCGCCCAGCGATGGTAGCGTATCTGACGCTGACAGCAACGCGACGGCGGAGACCGATGGGACTGCAGAGCAGTCAATGGACGAGGGCGGCAGTGCCGCAGGTCCTTCTGATGTGATGGAGAGTCCAGCCGCTCAGGCCGCCGGGGGGCCTGCGTCGTGTTCTGCGGCGTCATCCCTGGCGGCGGCCCTGACAGTGAGGGAGGAGGCCCTCCCCCCACAGGTGCGGAAGCGCCCCCTGCACAAGGGTGGCAGCACTGCATCTGACTCGGAAGGGAGTGGAGACATCATGCCTCCTCCCAAAGTGGCAACCTCACACAGGGGTCGCAGAGGGCGTGGGGCTGCGGTGGCGGCGAGGACTGGGGCTCCGTCTCCGGTAAGCCAGGCTGCAAGGATAGTGGGGGATCCTCCAACCACAGGAGTGGCGGCCCTGCAGGCTGAAAATGCCCGCCTCAGTGGCGAGGTATCAGGTCTGCAGGAGCACAATAAGAAGCTGGAGACGGAGCTGGCGGCGGTGAAAAAGGAGAACCGCAGGTTGGCCAAAGAAATGGCTGACCTACGGGCCCAAGTCGCGCGGCTGACGCCCGCCGCGCCGAATGCAGGGCCACCGAAGCCAACCCTGCCACCGACGCCGGCGACGAGGGCTGTCGCTGCCACCCCCCCTGCTCCGTCGACTCGCGCCACGGGACGTACCCCTGTCCCGGCTGCAGAGGTGCCACTTCCCGTAGTAGACGGCGTGTCGGATGAGGCGATGCGCGCCATTTTCACCAGAGTTGGTCGGATGGTCGAGGCGCGCATTGAGGCCGTGGAGGCGAGACTCCCTCCTGAGGCACCTCTCCGGCCGCCACTCGCTGCGGACAGGGCGAGGGCAGCGCGGGCGACGGTAGCATCGAGTCCCACCCCGTTACCATGCCAGGGTGGCCGCGTGGCCAGCTTTGCGGCGGCCGTGGCTGGGCCTAAGGGTCCCGCCACAACAAAAAAGGCGAGGGTGGCGCCAGCTCCCGCCATACCGCAGTCGGTGCCTGCAACGATACCGCAAGCACCGGCTAGCGGGCCCGTGACCGCGCCCGCTGCGCTCAGCGCTGCTGCCATGCTGGAACAGGGTTGGCAGGTGGCTGAGCGGAGCAGGAAGGCTCGCGGTCAGAAAAGGAGGGCGGCAGCCAAAAACGCCGCGGAAGCTGCTGCTCCCCAGGCGGGAGCCGGAAAAAAGAAGAGAGGCAAGAGGTCGCGCAAGGGGCTCCGGCCGCCAAAATCAGCCGCAGTTGTTATTACTGTGCTGCCTAAGGCGGCTGAGAGGGGCCTAAGCTACGAGGCCGTCCTGAGTCGCGCCCGGCGGGAGTTAGACGTCTCTGACATTGGAGGCGTCGAAGCTAGGACCCGCAAGGCCCAGACAGGGGCTCGGATCCTGGAGTTCTCTGGGGCCGAGGGCGCCAAGGCGGCCGACAGTTTGGCCACGAAGTTGCGGGGTCTGTTCGAGGAGGAGGGTGGCGTCCGAATCGCCAGGCCCGTAAAGTGCGCCGAAATGCGCATTACGGGTCTGGACGATTCCGTGACGGTGGAGGACGTCCGGGAGGCTATCGTGGCTAGAACCGGATGTGCCTCGGACACCGTCCGAATTGGCGCCATCCGCCCTGGTCCGGGCGGTGTCGGTGCCGCCTGGCTGCGGTGCCCGGTGGAGTCGGCCAAGAAACTGGCCGACTCAGGCAGGCTCCTCGTGGGCTGGAGCTCGGCGCGGGTGACCGTGCTGGAGTCCCGGCCTGCGAGGTGCTACAAGTGCATGGCGGTCGGACACACTCGGCCGACATGCACTAACTGCTTTGACTGCAGTGACCTTTGTTTCCGCTGCGGTCAACCCGGGCATAAGGCGGCATCCTGCGCCGCCACCCCCCACTGCCCCGCATGTGCGGCTGGCAATAGGCCCGCGACACACCGCATGGGGGGCAAGGATTGCAGACCCCCGGCTTCGGCCCCAAAGGGGCGGAGCGGCCCGACGACCCCGGCCGCTCCGGTCCTTAGCGCGACCCGAACGCCCGCCAGCGTGGAGGAGGTGATGGATACGGCCCACTAATGGCGACCGAATCCTACCACCTCCTGCAGGCCAACCTCAACCACGCCGCCGAGGCACAGGACGTTTTCCTGCAAGCCATGGCGGAGTGGTTGATCGGTGCAGCCGTAGCCGCGGAGCCGTACGTGGTGCCTGACCGGCCCAATTGGCTGGGCAGCAGTGACGGCTCTGTGGCAATCGTCGTCTCCACGTCGTGGCATTCCCCGCCTTTGTTGCTCAAGGACAGGGGCGATGGGTATGTCGCGGCGGGATGGGGAGAGGTTACGCTATTTGGTGTTTACTTCTCCCCTAACAGGAGCGCGATGGATTTCGGGGCCTTCCTCACCATCCTGGGGGCCTCGATACGGCGACTAGCACCGCGCCAAGTCTTCGTTCTGGGGGACTACAACGCCAAGTCCACGGCGTGGGGGTCCCCCAGGACGAATGCCCGCGGGCGGGCGGTCGAAGAGTGGGCGGCGGCACTGGGCCTCTGTTTGCTGAACAGGGGCTCGGTGCAAACGTGCGTGCGGCAGCAGGGCGGGTCGATAGTGGACTTGTCGTTCGCTAGCCCTAATGTCGCAGCACGTGTGAGGAGCTGGTGCGTCCAGGAGGAGGTTGAGACCCTATCCGACCACCGATACATCCGGATAGAGGTCTCCCGGACCCTCCTGCAGCCCAGCAGGGGTCACACGGTGGACGGAGCTCCCGCGTTTCCGCGGTGGGCTGTGGGTCGATTGGATCGGGACCTGTTGGCGGAGGCAGCCATCGTTCAGTCATGGCTGTCCTCACCGCCCCAGGCGGACGGGGTGGATGCCGAGGCTGGCCGCATCCGCTGTGCATTAACGCAGATCTGCGATGCGGCCATGCCCCGTGTGCGGCGCCTGCCCCCGAAGAGTGCGGTCCCCTGGTGGTCCCGAGAATTGGCGGACCTTCGGGCCGCGTGCATACGTGCCCGGAGGGCCTACACCCGCAGCCGAGCGCGTCACCGCGACGCTGAGCGGGAGGGCCAGCTGTACGAGGCTTACCGCAGTGCGCGGTCTGCCTTCAGGCTGGCCGTCCGTACCGCCAAGGACGTTAGTCGGCGGGAGATGCTGGACAGTCTCGAGCGTGACCCCTGGGGTCGCCCCTACCTCGCGGCGCTGAACAAGCTCCGCGGGCGGGCCCCCCCCCCTCACCGAGACTCTCCAGCCCAGCCTCCTCACCAGAGTTGTCGAGGACCTCTTTCCACGGCGGGTGGAGCACACGCCCCCGATCATGGCTTCACCGGACAGCGACCGGGAGGCCGACGATGAAAGTGCTCCGCCCATCACGGAGCCGGAAATGGGGGCGGCGGTGGCGCGTATGCGAGTCAAATCCACCGCCCCCGGGCCCGACGGTATTCCGAACCGTGTGCTGGCCCTCGTCCTTGAACACCTGGGACCACGCCTCAGGGGACTGTTCGACGCTTGTTTGTCGTCCGGACAGTTCCCTGGGTGCTGGAAAGAGGGGAGGTTGGTTCTCCTGCCGAAGCCGGGACGGTCTCCCGAGTCAGCCTCGGCCTACAGGCCCATCGTGCTGCTCGATGATGCGGGCAAGCTGCTGGAGAGGGTGTTGGCTGCCCGCATCGAGCGGCACCTCGTCGGGGACGGGCCCGATTTGTCGGACGCCCAGTTTGGTTTTCGGAGGGGGCGTTCGACGATCGCGGCCCTGCTGCGCCTGAAGGCCGTGGTAGCGGAGGCCGTCACCGGCGGAGGAGTCCTGTTGGCGGTGTCCCTGGACATCGCCAACGCCTTCAACAGTCTGCCATTCAGCTGCATCAGGGAGGGGCTGAGGTATCACGGGGTGCCCGTGTACCTCAGGCGGCTGGTGGCAGACTACTTGGAGGGGCGCAGCGTCCTCTACGTTGACCGAGTAGGGGACGTTGTGCGAACGCCCATGACGTGTGGTGTCCCACAGGGGTCGGTTCTGGGTCCGACCCTGTGGAACATCGGCTACGACTGGGCGTTGAGAGGAAGCCTCCCACCCGGGCTGGGTGTAATTTGCTACGCCGACGATACACTCGTCACAGCCCGGGGTGGGACGCTAGAGGAGGTGGCACGCCTGGCAACTCTCGGCACCGAGGAGATTGTCAGGCGGATCGAAGCGCTGGGGTTGAGGGTAGCCCTGGAAAAGACGGAGGCCCTTTTGTTCCATGGCCTCCGTACCGCCGGGCCTCCCGCCGGCGCTTCGATCATCGTGAAGTCGGTCACCATCAGCATCCAGGCTCACATGAAGTACTTGGGCCTGGTGCTCGACGGGCATTTTTGGTTCCGGGAGCATCTCCACCGACTTGTTCCCCGGCTTGTTGGCGCGGCGTCCGCCCTTTCGCGGCTGATGCCGAATGTGGGCGGACCCAGCGCTACGTGCCGACAGCTGTACGCGGGGGTGATCCGGTCAATGGCTCTGTACGGCGCACCGGTGTGGGCGGGGTCCCTGACCGTCCGGCTGAGGGCCCTCTTGAGGCGACCACAGAGGGTAATGGCGGTCAGGGCCATACGCGGTTACCGCACCATGTCGACGGAGGCAGCGTGCCTCTTGGCCGGAACTCCCCCGTGGGACCTGGAGGCGGAGATGCTCGCCGACATTTATCGGCGGGTGTCGGAGACGCGCGCCCGCGGCGGTATGGTCTCCCTGCAGGAGATCACCGCCTGGCGGGTCGACGCCCGCCGTGGAGTCATTGCCCGTTGGGCAGTCCGGCTGGAGAGTCCTCGGTACGGTGTCAGGACCGTCGAGGCCTTCCGGCCGGTGCTGATGGAGTGGTTGGAGCGGACGCACGGGGTGCTTTCCTTCCGACTGGTGCAGGTGCTGACGGGGCACGGATGCTTCGCAAAGTACCTGCACAAGATTGTCAGGAGGGAGAGCACACCGTCCTGCCACCACTGCAGTTGCGACGAGGACACGGCGCAGCACACGCTCGAGGAGTGTGCTGCGTGGGAGGGGGAGCGCCGTGAACTCGTCGCGATTATCGGTGCCGACCTGGCGCTGCCGACCATCGCCAGGGAGATGCTCGTCAGCGTCAGGAACTGGGACGCGGTCGCCGCCTTCTGTGAGGCCGTTATCTCACGGAAGGAGGCGGCGGATCGTGTGCGAGTAGAGATCCTATTCGGCGACACGTTCCGCCGCCGGCGACTCGGGCGGCGCAGGCGCGAGTATCTGCGCCTAATGCCGCCCTAGCCGAGGCCGCGGGTGATCGGACCGGGGAATTGTCCGTCACCCGCAGTGTGGCTAACCGCGCGATGGCGACCGACGTCCCAGGATGTCGAGAGGTGAGGGTACCTGAAAGGGTATTCCGTCGGGCCGACCACTGACGACAAGTCACATCTGCTCCGGTGGTCGGCCCAACAACGAGGTGACGTGGGTACGGGTGGGTTATGGGCCCGCGCGCCGTCCTTTCATCGCCCCGGACGGACTGGACCGCGCGTGCGCTTACCATAGCCCACCCATAAAAAAAAAAAAAAAAAAAAAAAAAAAAGCAAGGCGTAGATTCGGTGAATGAGCGCAAAACAAGATTGCCGTTGATCTTGATTTTCTTAAGCGAATTTTGTTTAGCGATGAAGCTCACTTTTGTTTGAAAAGGTACGTCAATATACAAATCTGCCGTACTTGGAGTGATGATAATCCTCAAGTGTATATTGAGACACCGTTACATCCAGAAAAACTGGTTGTCTGGTGTGCTTTATGGGCTGGTGGAATCATTATTCCGTACTTCTTTAAAAACGATGCTGGTCAGAACGTTATTGTGGATGGTGACCGCTGTAGAGCCATGATTACTGACTTTTTCGTTCATCAATTGGACAAGCGTGATGTTCAGGAGCTGTGGTTTCGACAAGACACACGCAACACGTCACACAGCTCGTGCCACAATTGATTTATTGTAGGAGACGTTTGGTAACCGCTTAGTTCCACGTTTCGGACCCGTGGATTGGCCTCCAAGATCGTATGATTTAAGGCCGCTAGACTATTTCCTGTGGAGATATGTGAAGTCACTAGTCTACGCCGATAAGTCTGAAATGATTGAACACTTGGAGAACAACATTCGCCGCATTATTGCCGATATACGGCCACAAATGTTGAAAAAAGTCATCGAAAATTGGACGTCCAGATTAGACTACGTCCGAGCCAGCCGTGACGGTCATATACTCGAAATCATATTTAAACTATAATGCCAGAAGATTATCTTTAGAATAAAGAAGATTTCATTTCTATTTAAAAAATAATCTTTGTTTTATTCTATTTCAAAGTTCTATACCTCTATAAAAACAGCCTATATAAGCTGAGGTGATAATGATGATAAATGAGGAAGTATCTCACAGTCTTATAGTCTGCCGAAAGGTAGAAAAACATATGGAATACTCGTAGGAGTACAACTCCGTAAGTAATACATATATTAAATTAAATACATATTAACATTTACCGTAGAATCAACCCAGTTTTGTCGAAGTACGCAAGTATATCCGACATTTAGAGGTCGTTCCATTCACTCGCTCTTTGAGATCCCCGTTCTATATTGCACCACGGAGAATTACTTGCAATACAGATATTATTTTTTTTATATATTAAAAATGCTATGCATATTAACGGCCTATATTATTTATTCAAGGACTAAAAAAACCTTTATCCGTTTCATAATGCATGTTTTATTGATATAGAAGGAATTCTTAAATTTGTTTTGCTTATAAATATGCTTATTTTACATTATACATATGTGTATGAACAAGAGGAAAATATGTACGTAATTATTGTTTTTTTTTATAAGCCATTGTGATATATATACCGTCTTTCGGGAGAAATATGTTGGTCACACTGAATTTATACATAGTCTACGACCTTACTTAATCTATACCAATAAATAAAATTGAAGTGTCTGTTTGTAATGTCAAAATAATAGGCTTTCTTCATGCTCACACGATTATTTGCACTATGCCTAAAATACACTATATATTTTTTTTGTCTGTCTGTCTGTCTGTCTGTTCCGGGTAATCTTCAAAACGGCTGGACCGATTTCAAAACTTCTTTCACCAATGGAAAGCTATAATATCAGGGAGTAAACTAGGCTATATTTTATCTCGGTATTCACACGGGAACGGGAACTACGGGGATAAGACGACTGAAACCGAGGGCGGGTTGCTAGTTACATCATAAATTTAATAAAATTTGCTTGATTAAGAATAAAATACTTAATTCATTACCTTTGCACGTACATATTCGCAATCAGCATTTATACAATACACAATTTCACAAGTGCTATTTTTCTCTTTAATTGTTGTCAGCTCCATTTTTAAATCAAACATGAAACAAATATGACATCTATTGCGTTATTGTAAGAGTGACAATCGGATGGTAGTCTTGATTCTTTATTTTTTTTTTGTTAATGCGTGTTGTGGCCAGTTACATCATTGCGATTAAGTTTCACAAAATATTTTATATCATGATGAGTGGCCAGTTCTGATAATGTATAAGCCAAAAGAGTGCTTAGTTTGTCGTTAAGTAAGTTCCTTTTGCATTGTATGTTAGATGACGTAGCTAAAATTAACTAATTGAGAATAAATTTAGGTCAGAACAAATTGCTAATTAGTGTTATATAGCCTATTTAGGCAAAATATCCCAGTTCTTCATTTAATTTTTTTTTATAATACCTTTTAATTCCATAAATTAGTTGTTATTAATTTCTTTTAATAACAGTAAGCATTTTTTGTTATGTTATCTGAACGTCCTAAAAGATATGTCACATAAAATTATCTATGAAATAAGCATATAATTGGGAATCAAAACTAGTTTCTAACAAATAATTTCAGAGCTCTTAAAATGGCAATGGCATTATTTAGTAAAAAAAATCTAAATAATAATTCAGTTGTTTAATAAATAATTATATATTACGCTGGAGTTTTAAAATCAAGTTTTTGCTGGTAATATCATCATCATCGTACCACTTTTATTATAGTTACTTCGGGTCAACGCAATATGTAAAGTACCCGTCTTCTGATGAATAGCAAAAATTATAGGCAATAAATAGTTTTACTAACGACCGTCGTCTTACAAATGTAATTGTTGACCAAACGGCATCAGATAGAGCTGGTCCGGGTGTAGATAAAGTTCTTAGTCGTCTTTTAAAACACCTACATGCCATTTAAGGGTTAGTTGTCATACAATCCATTTTTGTTAGAAATAGATTGAATGTTAGTTTTGTTAAAGATTTCATCTCATAAGTAACGTAATCCATACTAATATTATAAATGCGAAAGTAAGGATGTTTGTTTGTTTGTAACGCTTTCGCGCTTAAACCACCGAACCAATTTCAAAAATTCTTTCACCAATGGAAAGCTATAATATCAGGGAGTAACATAGGCTATATTTTATCCCGGTATTCCCACAGGAACGGGAACTACGCCGTGGGTAAAGCGACTAAAACCGAAGCGAAGCGAGGGCCGGTTGCTAGTGTAATATAAAGAACGTATTTTTTGAATATGCATTTCATCGATTAGCCTATAACCGATGATGTGTCCTCAATTTTTTTGGCATATTGTTAATATCACAGTCTACAGACCTTGTGCTTACACATTGATAGTAGCCATTTGGCTATGCATTCCCTGGTATTGTATAGATCCATTATTGACAGTTACCACTTGCCACGGTAGGCGGCTTGCCATGTAAGCTGCTAACACTGACCATTTTATTTTAAAGTATCATTATGACCTCATTGGTAAGATCTTTTTCTTCAGTCAGATTCTGAACTAGATAGCTTTATTTCGGTCTCAGTTGTTTGTTATCATCATTATCACCATTTCAGCTCATATACGATCCACTGCTGTGTTCGAACCTGATCAATTATGAGGTGGAAATTGACCTTCTACATCACTCTGGTCAGACGTGTTGCTATAGGTTTTATATCGAATATTCCTTCTCTTGTATAAAGCATCTATTTCTATCTCCTTATTATATAACTTAGTTACCTTTTACAGCACCCATAGAAAAGAAAGGGAGGTAGTGAAGCTGTTTGTATTAGAATTAAACCTTTGTAGCCAAAGATAATAAAAATTAGAGTAAATTATTAACGGTTGACTTAGAAGAAAAAATATAGCTATCGTATTTATCTGCGTAAAGTTTACGATTAACTATTAAGAGTATGAATAAATAAAAAGAAACGTTAGTTATTGAATATTGAAACCTTGGTGATAACTAGAGTCGAACGGACGGACGGGAGTACAGTATATAAGGCTATAGTAATCTTGATAACACACGGTTGTTATTATTACGATCAACGCTTTGTTCTTTTATAGTTGTTATTTGCATTATATTTTTACGATAGAATAGTTAAATTTATTCATGAATTTCTGAGGATATATAAAGAATATTTTTAGAGTGTTATAGTCCGGCCCTAGTCCGCTTTAGCAGGAAGATGGACGCTTGTACTTAGAAAGCAAATTTGATAAATCCATTTGATCCGATGATCAAACTAGTTTTGTTTTATTTTTTAAATATAATACAAAAGAAGTTTTACATACTTTCTTGATGTTTACGCCGATAACTTATATTGAAATGAAATAATATTTACGTATTTTATATAATTATGTATTTGATTTTTCTTCCAACGTTTGAAAAGTAGCTGAAAAAAGTATTCGGGTAAGATTTATCAGGCCCTTAGAATAATAACGTATAGAAGGATAGTGTCCCTACTTCGAATATTCGAAACATGAATCTAAAAATACTACATGCGCGCAGACGATTACACACGTACACACGCACACCACTATACAAATTATGAAATCAAATTTTGTTTTTATTAACATAAATCGTCAAAATAATTTTAAAAGTAATGTTAAAAACCTTTTTAAGTTTTTCAAATGTGTTGTGACACTATTACTATACTATTATTATTAGTAGGTATTGTATAAAATAAGGTGCAACGATGAGTAACGTGTTGATAATTAATCAACTAAATGAGTGTGATGACCTTACGGTTAGCTTCCTAGTGTGTCAATGACTGCGCCCGCATCGGCAATAAAACATTGCGTTTTTCGACCAATAACGGCCTTCTGATACGAATTTTATTATATTTAGACTATAAAATAACAAATATTTAGTTAGTATTTTAATTAATTTAGTTAACGGTTTATTAACAGTATTTACTAATACTTAACCGCAATATTTGAATACAATAAAGCTCAGACATTCATCGAGTGAATGCACAGATATTGACAGATTAATACCGTGAATAACCAGGTGAACAACAGCAAGGCCATAAGGTCGCAAAAAGAAAGATACGTAGCCTTCCATTTTGAATTTTATTTGAATTAAAAATAAATATTGTTTATGGTTAGTAAAGCTATAAACAATATATTTTTTCATATAGAATCATTTTCTTCTTATATTGGCCATAAATTTGTACCAAAATGTGGGTCAAAATTTAATAATTAATTTCTGTAGAGGGTAGATAATTATAAATGTCTGTAATAACGATGACTTGTTGGACGTGAGACATCATAGTCTGCTCGTGACCTGTTGCAAAGTGTTCGAAACGTCGGGCAATCTAAAATAAAATACAAACGCTATAATATCCGTTAATTTACAATATGTAATGTTCTCGTAAACATAAGAAATTAGTATAAAAATTGATCATTTGCTCTTAATTACTTTAGTTCGGCCCAATTACTGTGGTTCGCGGCATTATATACTCTCTTTTCATCGTGAATATTCATAGTTACGAGTATGACAACAGTTTTCAAGTTTTTTTAAATTATTGATCAGGCGGTATCGGATGGGGTTGGCCCAGGTCTATGTTAAGCTCCGGGCCGGCCATGGATGTCAAGGAATCAGTACTAGTGGTTGGCTCAGTGGCTATGATCACGGTAGATTATAGGGCCCCATTCCACCCATGCGTTGCCTCGGATAGATTGGGTGGTATCTGTTCAGACTTTAACCTACCATGAAAAATGGGCTATATAACGCTCTTAACGCTCTTCTTCTTCTTTTGCGACATTTACGTCATCTTATTCTTCTTCTTCTTCACAGCTCATATACGTTCCATTGCTGGGCTCGAGTCTCCTCCGCAAAGGGAAGGCAATTGACCTACCTATACCACCCGATTAGACGTGTAGGTATAGCGTATTATTTACCACTGATGTCAAGTAACCCTGCTTCGGTGGTCGGTCCAACGACGAAGGCGACGTGATTTTCGGGTGAGTTGCGGGAGTTGCGTGCTTAAGCCCCTCTGTCGCCCCGGACGGAGTGGTGCGGAGGCGCAACGACCGCAGCCCACCCACAAAAAAAAAATAGCGTATTATTTCAAGTTTTCCTTCTGTTGCATAGATGTTATACACATATTATATCCCTTAGTAGTATTTTATGGCACCCACAGGCAAGATAGGAGGTGATGAATTGTATTCTTACTCTGTCACCACACGGATACCATAGATAACCACGGATAGCAGTTTAAAAAATTATCATTTTAAATCAATATCGTAATAATCAAATACGTAAATTTTGTCCACGATGCGTGGCTTATCATTATTTTTTATTTGTTTCGTAACTATGAAAGTTACTTACGTAATAATGTGTAAATAAACATGAGCGTCTTTGATGTTGTGCATTAACTTAATTATTATAATTCACATTAAAATTAAAACCGTTTTACTTATCGTAATATGAATTGTATTTCTTGAAAAGTATCTCTTTAATTCGTAGGTGTTACAACCGATTGTTGCTCAAAATGAGTACCTATATTCATTTATTCAAAAAATGTTAATTATGTTATTTAAAGATGGGTCAACTTTACTGCTACTATGGAGGAGGCTTAAGATGATAAGGGATTATATTATGTTTCCAACATCAATGCAAAAGAAAGAAAACTCGAAATAAAACCTTGTACCAAACCGTCTCATCATCGTAGTATAGAAGGAATGCCCACAGGAAAATCAGGAGCAAAGTACTTTGTATATAATGATTTCTGATGTTTACGCGAGTATTACACATCCATACTAATATTATAAATGCGAAAATAAGGATGTTTGTTTGTTTGTAACGCTTTCACGCTTAAACCACCGAACCGATTTCAACAAATTCTTTCACCAATGGAAAGCTATAATATCAGGGAGTAACATAGGCTATATTTTATCCCGGTATTCCCACAGGAACGGGAACTACGCCGCGGGTAAAGCGACTGAAACCGAAGCGAAGCGAGGGCGGGTTCCTAGTTTTAAATAAAACTACTAAATATTAATTTAGCATTATGTCACCTGAGTTTTCTTGCCGGCTTTCTCATTGTGGCCGTGTTCCGATCCGGTGGTAGTATACTAGATTGTTAGGTTTTTGAATATAATTACTATTAATTTTAATATTAAATAATTACTAACCATAAACAATTTAATTTTTTCATACAGAATCATTTTCTTTTTACACTGGCAATAAATTTGTGTCAAAATGTGGGTCAATATTTAATATCTATATTCTGTATCAGGTAGATAATTATAAATTTTCTGCAATAACGATGACTTGTTGGACGAGAGACATCTTAGTCTGCTTGTGACCATGAACGCTGCAAAGTGTTCGAAACGTCGGGCAATCAAAAATCAAATACAAACGCTATAAAATCCGTAAAGTAGTTTTATTTAAAAAGTACTTTGTATACTTAACCCTTACGAAATGAGAGGATTTATCAGTATCATTATGCACTTATCCAAATTGACTCAGTGCGTATTCGTCATAGCACGTATACGTCAATCCCCTTTGGGAATGTAATTATTGACCAGACAGGAGGACCATGCAGGATAAATATACACACAAAATAAAATCTAGTTCAGGTTTTATATTTAAAACTAGCTATCCGCCCTCGCTTCGCTTTAAGTATCTTTACCCGTTACCGTAGGAATACCTGGATAAAATATAGGCTGATTTACTCCTTATATAGACAGCTACCTGATAGTAAAATATTATCAAAATTGATCCAACCATTTGGAAGATTACCCTAAACAAACAGCCAGATAGGCGAACAAAAAATTTTAAACTTATTTTGAGGCATAGGTGTCGTGCAAATAACCATGTGAGCATGAAAAAATACTATTATTTTGACATTACAAACAGACACTTCAATTTTATTTATTTGTATAGAAAATCCAAAAGATAATTTTTAGATAAAAATTTGATATCATGTAAATCAAAATCATGCTTGAGTTAATTAGTGGTATACAGAGTGTATCAGGTTATGGGGTAACCTGATACACCCTGTATATATGGGCTAAGATGATGAGATAATAGCCAGTCGTCATCATCATCATTACAACTCTATTATATAGTGTTTTATTTGAAGTTTTCCTTCTTTTGTATAGAGTTTGTATGCATATTTTAATCCCTTAACCCCTCACAGCCAAGAAAGACTGGTGAATTGTATTCTTACTCCGTCACCACACGAAATAGATTCAATCGAGTTTCTTAAAGAACTATACCGTATGATCCGTTTTACTAATGATGAAAAGACTAGTCGTCTCATCTAAAAACTTATTAATATACATAATTACGTAATTTTTGTAATTAATAAATCCTGACTAATTAATCAAGGTTAATTAACTGGTTTATTATGTTCTGTGAATGAATCTGTTTAATATAATAGTATTATATAATAGTATAATGTTTATAAAATTGTTTTGTTTAAATTTTATAAACTTTGCATTTGTTTATGACGCTATTTTTTTGGGACTAATCCCACCCACACATTCCCACCATTGTAACTCCTGTAAGCCAGGATCCACAATGGTCTCCATAAATGACACCGAGGTTTGACCCTCAGGCAGTCCCGGGATATGATTTTAAAGACCCGCAACAAATTTAATTAGAAAAGATCGAAGAGGAGGAGTTGGAACGGTACGGGAGAGCTTAACGGGGCCTATATGTGAGCGTTAAGATTGATTGCTACAGTAGGCATGGCAGAATTTATGACGGTATCTATATCATTTTTTTTTTCATATATTATATATGTCACACTTGTGGTGACAGAGTAACAATATAATTCACCACCCCCATGGGTGTCCTAAAATACCACGTTTTTATTTGTGGTGGGCTATGATCAGCGCACCTGCCGACCGGCTCCGTCCGGGGCGACTCCCTAACCCACCCGTCGTATAAAGCACGTCGCCTTCGTCGTTGGGCTGACTACCGGTGCAGAGTTCCTTAACTTCAGTGGTCGACCCAACAGAATACCCCGAGGGAGTAGCCTCTCCCATCGACGTCCGATCGCCGTCGCGAGGCTAATCTCTCCGCAGGTGACGGACTATATCCCCGGTCCGATCACCCGCAGCCTTTACTAGGGCGGTATCAGGCGCAAAAGGGCGGCATAAGGTGCAGTCTTAAAATACCGCTAAGGGAATGAATATGCATATAATAATTATGCAAGTGAAAGAAAACTTGAAATATAACCCTATATCAATCTTTCTGACTCGCATAGTAAAGAAGGTCAATATTCCTATTATAATGAAGGAGGCTCGAGCCCAACAGTGGGACATATATGAGCCGAAATGAATGTATGAATTAATATAGGCAACACTTTTTACAACACCTGGTACTTAGGATGTAATCCTTGTATTGCTTAGGACTTTAACATACAATTAACGTACACAAATCACATTAGAGCGTTATCGGTAATAAGCGGCCGTAAACCCAAAAATGTGGTTTTTTGAGGACTGGTTACTCGTTCATCATAATAGCTTACTAAAAATTTATATAACCACTACATTAAACACATCTTTATATTGTGCTTGTACAGAATTATAACTCAATATTGTAACTATTTTATTAAAAGGCAAGGGTATTTTGAACTTAAGTTAATGAGATTTTACGAAAACGCTGAGTTTTGAAGTTCAGGTACGAATAAACGATAAGTCGTGGCAGCTCGAAAAAAATTGTAGATGTTAGGAAAATTACTGTTCTTGGGTATGTATAAAATGAAATTCAAGATTTCTTCCTTTTAAAACTAAAAAAAAAAATATTTCCTTAAGATTAATTTGACGAAATTGGCTCCTGTAAAACATTTAATTTTGTGAATAATACTAACCTTGGAATATTTAAAAAAATATCCACTATTTGGTCGACTATTGTAGAAGCAGTAAAAAAAAAACCAAATTGAAATACGAATAGTCACCCTCGTAATTAAATTTTAAATATTACTATAAATTGAACGGCATAATTGTTCGTAAGCCAGTCGCGCCTTGGCGCTCACCGGAGCAGGGTCACGTCGCTCGAGCTCTCCGCTCACAGCGTAAAAGACGACAATACGAACTTGAGCGTATACTGCGACTAATCGGTTTTGATTCGTAAGTATTTATTACTACCTAATTCTTTTAATTACTTTCATGCGATCTCTATCTATACCAATAAATAAAATTGGAGTAACGGTTTGTAATGTCAAAATAATAGGCTTTTTTCATGCTCACACGGTTATTTGCATGACACCTATGCCTAAAATAGCAATTAAAAAATTTTTGTCTGTCTGTCTGTCTGTTTGTTCCGGGTGATCTTCAAAACGGCTGGACCGATTTCAAAAATTCTTTCACCAATGGAAAGCTATAATATCAGGGCGTAAACTAGGCTATATTTTATCCCGGTATTCCCACGGGAACGGGAACTACGCGGGTAAAACTACTATAACCTATAACCGAAGCGAAGCGAGGGCGGGTTGCTAGTAAAGAATAATATTGAATCTTTTTACGTTTTAGGTGATGGGTCGAAAAAGCAGATTGTATCTTGGGAACAAAATCGGTTACAAGGCAAGGAAAAAGAGAACACACGATTTTTTTTTTTTTTGTGTGTACAGCTGTTGGCCGCAGATGGCCTTGACAGCTTGACGCGGACTATGGGTGAGCGCTGAGGGCTCTCAACCCGGAGAAAAGTATGCTAAGCGACATAGCCCAAGGGCTCCCCCTGTGGGGAACGGACCTCGGCTTGGGGCGTCGCTGCAGGCAAAGTGGGCGTGCCCACGTTTTTAGTCGTGACTTTTGCGCGGCGCGGTTTCGCACCTTGACGGCGAGGGCGGAACCGCGGATATTTATTTGTTAAGGCCTCGCGGGCCGTGTAGGCTCTTTGTTGAGCGAGTGTGATATTGTCGTCCTCTTCGTCCAGGACGTCGGATGGATGAGATTTTGGAGGGTCTATAGGTAGCCGCCCCAACCACTAGTTGGTTGGGGTGTGTCATGGCAGAGTCAAAGTAGCTCTGAGAGCACCGTTTCATAAACTGCTTGATGGTCGGCAGTTCGAGGTCGATGTGGAGATCGACGTTTCGTATGAACCACGGTGCTCCCGTAGCTCGGCGCATGAAACGATTTTGTAGTGTCTGTAACCTGTGGATCCTGTGTGGCTTTACGTGCGCGAACACCACGCTGGCATAGGTCATGATAGGCCGTATGCAGGTGGTGTAAAGTCGGACTTTGAGAACACACGACAAAACTGTAAGGTACTTATAGTTTCAAAAGAGTAAACGAAAAGAGAAGTGAGCCGTCACTCAGGACGCCTGGTAGACGTGAAACATCAAAATTATTTTGAAGTCGTTACCGCAAAGCGTGGCGTTAACGCCGCTTTTAATGCCACGCGACGATCAGGTTCACCCCGCCTATAGATATTTCACATCAAAAATCCGAACGGAACATTTATGCAGCCTCATCTTCTGAAGATTATCAGCTAACTCAAATTTAATGTTTAATAATTACTAACCATACACAATATAATTTTTTCATAGAGAATCATTTTCTTCTTGTACTAGCAATAAATATGTAGCAAAATGTGGATCAAAATTTAATAACTAATTTCTGTAGTGGGTAGATTTAAATCTCTGACTGGACTTGTTAGACATCCATGGCCATGGCGACTAGGGCCATACTCGACTACTGCACGGCAGCCACGGAGGCAGCGTGCCTCTTGGCCGGAACTCTCCGGTGGGACCTGCAGGCGGAGGTACTCGCCGAGCTTTACCTGCGAGTATCAGAGACGCGAGCCACATATAGCCTCAATCAGGGTGATTGCCGCCTGGCGGGTCGACGCCCGCCGAGACGCCATTGCTCGTTGGGCAATCGGACTGGAGAAGCCTCAATACGGTATCAGGACCGTCGAGTCCTTTCAGCTGGTGCTGATGGGGTGGTTGGGTCGGCAGCACGGGGTACATTCCTTCCGACTAGTGCAGGTATTGATGGGTCACGATAGCCAAGTACCTGCGCAAGCTCGTGAGGAGGGAGAGCACACCATCCTGTCACCACTGCTATTGCGACGTGAGCACGGCGCAGCACAGGCTCGAGGTGTGTGCCTCGTGGGCAGAGCAGCGCCGTGAACTCGTTGCAATCACCGGTGCCGACCGGACCCTGCCGACCATCACTAGGGAGATGCTCAGCAGCGTCAGGAACTGGAACGCGGTCACCGCCTTCTGTGAGGATGTCATCTCACGAAAGGAGAAGCCGGCTCGTGTGTGATCAATCTTTGGTCACACGTTCCGCCACCGGCGACTCGGGCGGCGCAGATACGAGTATCCGCGCCTCACGCCGCCCTAGGCGAGTCCGCGGGTGACCGGACCGGGGACTTTAGTGTGTCACCCGCAGAGAGCCTGACCGTGTGACGGCGACCGACGTCCCGGGATAGGGACGTCGATTGGGGTTCTTTTATTTTTTTTAAATTATTACACAATAATGTGATAATTTAAAAAAATAAGTTGTCGAGTCTCGAACCCGAGACTAGAGTTCCCGCCGGCGAGTACGCTACCACGAGATTACCGCTTGTTGGCGATTCGACTTTGAATTTTCTAGTACATAAATTACCCATCCAACTTTGACCCTTAAAATCTTTTAACGAGGGCCCAGTTGACCCTAATATTTGGTAGTTGTGATACCCTCGTGCCCCCTCTACCACCCCACCAAAAATCATGGAAATCTCCGACCCACACGTCTGAGGGTCTCCTTGTAAGTTATACTCTGTGCCTATATTTTACTATTTCCTGTACTTTGCATATTAAAAATACAATTTTAACCGTTTTACTGTTATGAGATTTGGTTTTTAATTAAAAATTTTAAAATTTACATCATGTTGATTTTTGAAAATCTACTTCTCCGAAGAATATATTAGAGATTGATTATTATAAGCGCCAAGGCTCAAGACTGGTCATTCTATGAACTCGCGTGTGTGTAGTGCATTAGTGTGCGTCGATATCGGACCGTAGCAAAAATCCAAAAATGCGAGAAGTGCCGATTACCGAAAACGCTCTTAATATGTGGATCGTATGAAGTAATGTTCTCAATGGAAAACAAGCCCGCGACACTGACACGTTAAGTATTTTAATCATTTAACAATCTGTGCAGTTAAGTGAACAAGGGAATTGGAAAATAATTATTTAATCATCATCATCACAGCTCATATACGTCCCACTGCTGGGCTCGAGCCTCCTCCACAACAGGAGTGAAATTGACCTACTATACCCGCTGGTCAGACGGAAGGAAAACTCGAAACTTAGTCATCTTTTACGACATCCACAGGCAAGAGAGGGGGTGGAGGATTGTATTCTTACTCTGTCACTACAAGGAAAATTCAAAATATTAATTATTTAATACATGCCTTTTATTTGACGAGCATCATGGTAGTAATCGGGGAAGTGTCATCATCATAGCTCATATACGTCCCACTACTGGGCTGGAGCCTCCTCTACATTGAGAGGAAAATTGACCTACTATTGACGCTGGTCAAGCGGTTTAATAGATATAGGGTTTTATTTCGAGTGTCATAATATATTTTTAGAATCTTTTATTCAACTTCACTTGTATTTTGCAAGTATTTCACCCACTTCCAATAAAGTTATCGCGTTAAATCGACTGACATACGTCACACAAGTAATGTGGGACAGAGACAACGCTCTACGAAGCCGAAATTAACTGACTGACTGTTTACATAGATCGATGTGCAATATTTATTGTCGGTTACTGTAAAGTATTTGAAAACAAATAGTGTCTGAAAACAAAGGTTTATAATTAGTGTGTTACCAGCGATTACATACGGCACTGAAACATAGTTTCTAAATGTCAGCCTCATAAAAAGGCTCAATGTTGCTCAACGCGCCATGGAGAGTGCTATGCTCGGTATTTTTCTATGTGAGAACATCTGGAATACGGAAATCCGTAGAAGAATAGGTGTAAGCGACATAGCCGCAGAATTAGCACGTTGAAATGACAATGGGCAGGTCACATCGCTCGTCGAACCGACAACTGTTGGGGAAGAAAGGTTCTCGAATGGCTACCCCGACTCGGAAGACGCAGCGTAATATTAAGTGGACTGATGACATGTTGAAAGTCGCGGGGAACCATTGGATGCAAGTACCATAGAACCGTTCCGAGTGGGGAGGCCTATGTCCAACAGTGGACGTCTCTGAGCTGATGGATGGATGGACTGTAAAGTAGTTAGCTGTATGTGCTATTTATTATAATTGTAGTATTATATTCTGAACCTAGGATATGCCAATATCTTACATTACTTAAAGCGATCTAAATCATATCATAGCAGCGTATCTGTGGAGGTATTTCCTCCCTCGCAAAATGTCAAGGTCGAAGTAACCTTGCCGCACTCTGCAGCATCCACCCACTTGATTCGAGGGTAGGGGCGAATGAGGGAGCTCTTATACTTTCAGCGGATGGCTGTCAAAAATAGACGTTTATATTTTCTGAATAAGTCTCTTTGAACTCATAAGTTTAAATTATGGATGTTAATTAAATATTTTGACGACTACATAGTAGGGATGTTATAGCGCTCCGTAACCGTAACCGAAATTATCGCGTCTCCGAAATTATGATATAACCGAAATCGTAACCGAAACAGATATAAAAGTTTTGGATATTTTTGGATAAGTTCGGTGTCTGTATAAGACCGGTTATGACAGATTTTCAGACAATTTTAGTTATACCACAGGATATATGACATTAATTTTATACGTCATTTATATTGTCTACTAGCTGACCCGGCGAACATCGTACCGCCATAATTTTTTTCGTAAATATATTTTTTAAATTTCCGAAAATATAGTCGGTCTATAGGTGTCATTTGCGTTTGGTTATTACATGTCAGATGCGTTTTTGTTATACCACGTTTCATACTGACTTGTATTCTCTTTGACGTTTTATGTTACGTCACACGGGAACGCGATCAAACGGAATAAAAAATATCCTATGTCCGTCTCCTGGATCTAAGCTACCTCTCCACCAATTTTCAGGTAAATCGGTACAACAGTACTTGAGTCATAAATAGTGTAACTAACACGACTTTCTTTTATATATATAGATTAGGTATTATTAATATTTAGGGGTCGTTAGTGAATATGGTAATTAGTCTTCTGCTGTGATACACTCTGGTAAGGATGGAGTATGTACGTTATGTATTCTTATTTCTTTAACACATCAATATATATTGTAACCACCAATATATGATCTAAATATATGTTGTATTTACAGGTAACAGCCAATGCTTAAGAGCGTTTTCGGTAATAAGCGGCCGTAAACCCAAAAATGTGGGTTTTTGAGGACTGGTTACTCGTTCATGATAATAGTTTACTAAAAATTTATATAACAACTACATTAAACACATCTTTATATTGTGTTTGTATAGAATTATAACTCAATATTGTAACTATTTTATTAAAAGGCAAGGGTATTTTGAACTTAAGTTCATGAGATTTTACGAAAACGCCGAGTTTTGAAGTTCAGGTACGAATAAACCATAAGTCATGGCAGCTCGAAAAAAATTGTAGATGTTAGGAAAATTATTGTTCTTGTGTATGTACAAAATGCAATTCAAGATTGCTTCCTTTTAAAACTAAAAAAAAAATATTTCCTTAAGATTAATTTGACGAAAATGGCTCCTGTAAAACATTTAATTTTGTGAATAATACTAACCTTGGAACATTTAAAAAAATATCCACTATTTGTTCGACTATTGTAGAAGCAGTAAAAAAAAAACCAAATTGAAATACGAATAGTCACCCTCGTAATTAAATTTTAAATATTACTATAAATTGAACGGCATAATTGTTCATAAGCCAGTCGCGCATTGGCGCTGAACGGAGCAGGGTGATGTCGTTCTGGCTCTCGCCGGCCAGTGCAAAAACCGACAATACGAACTTGAGCGTATACTGCGACTGATCGGTTTTGATTCGTAAGTATTTATTACTACCTAATTCTGTTAATTACTTTCATGCGATCTCTATTAAGAATAATATAGAATCTTTTTACGTTTTAGGTGATGGGTCGAAAAAGCAGATTGTATCTTGAGAACAAAATCGGTTACAAGGCAAAAGAGAACACACGACAAAACTGTAAAGTACTTAAAGTTTCAAAAGAGTAAACGAAAAGAAAAGTGAGCCGTCACTCAGGACGCCTGGCAGATGTGAAACATCAAAATTATTTTGAAGACGTTACCGCAAAGCATGGCGTTAACGCCGCTTTTAATGCCACGCGACGATCAGGTTCACCCTCGCCTATAGATGTTTCACATCAAAAATCCGAACGGAACATTTATACAGCCTCATCTTCTGAAGATTATCAGCTAACTCAAATTTAATGTTTAATAATTACTAACCATACACAATATAATTTTTTCATAGAGAATCATTTTCTTCTTGTACTAGCGATAAATATGTAGTAAAATGTGGGTCAAAATTTAATAACTAATTTCTGTAATGGGTAGATTTAAATCTCTGACTGGACTTGTTAGACATCCATGGCCATGGCGACTAGGGCCATACTCGACTACTGCACGGCAGTCACGGAGGCAGCGTGCCTCTTGGCTGGAACTCCCTGGTTCCCACCAACCCAACGCTGTTAAGTGTTCGAAACGTCGGCCAATCAAAAATCAAATACAAACGCGATAAAATCCGTAAAATAGTTATATTTTTAATAATTAGAATTGTTTATTAATCGTTTTTATTTATTTACTAGCAATCCACTCTCGCTTCGCTTCGGTTTCAGTCGCTTTACCTGTGTAGTTTCCGTGGTAATATCGGGATAAAATATAGCCCATGTTACTCCCTGATAGCGTTCCATTGGTTAAAGAATTTTTGAAGTCGGTTCAGTGGTTTAAGCGTGAAAGCGTAACAAACAAACTTACTTTCGCATTTATAATATTAGTAAGGATAAAAGATTAAAAGATACGCTTAGAAATATAGTACGTAATAGTCTCAATTATTTTAAAGCTCATTCGTGCTATAATATCACCATTGTTTGCCTTCTTAGCGATATTTAATTTAATATAATTGTATTAACTGCTATACATATCTGGGCAGATTAAACACACAGAAAGGTATCATAAAATGTCTTAACAATATAACGAAAACTGTAAAAAGGAGTGTAATAACAGTTACATTTTGGATGACAAATGGCAACCAGTCTCTTAATATCTGAGACTATAGATGCTAAAATGTATCTGAAATAAAAAAAAAATTAAAAAGTGATTAAATAGTATTATTTTATAATTTTAACTTCGGTTTCAGTTGGCTTGTTCCCTGGATTTTAAATCTCCGATATCTAAACTATTACGATACGCGACTGTGGTACATAAGGCCTCGGGTTTGATTACCGGACCGGTCAAACTTTTATAGAGGTTTCTTGAGAGGAAATATAGCCTATGTTACTTTTATATAGAAAGATGGTAAAATATTATTAAAATCGGTAAGCTATTTGGAAAATTACCTGGAGTAAACAGACAGATAGACAGACAAAAAATGTTTAAAGATTTTTAGGCATATGTATCGTTTAAATAACCGTGTGAGCATGAAAAAAAGTATTATTTTGACATTAAGAACAGACGAAGTGTCTATTTGTAATTTTATTTATTTGTATAGATATATAATACTTACGTAAATGGCAAAAACCATCCACAGAAAGTTTTGCGACCGCTAGGTTTTGTGATGGGCTCACTGCCTCACCCCGTCTTATATTGCGAGGTGACTACTCCAGAGAGTACTAAGTGGAAACGGCCTGGGTCGCCATATAACAAGCCTAGAAGTTTTTGTAGAGATTCGCTGTAAAAAGTTCAGCGTGGCAGTGTTTTTGCTTTTATGTTTTGCTACATAAAATATTTTTGAATATAATTTTATTCGTGTGGTGACAGAGTAAGAATACAATTCACCACCCCCTCTCTTGCCTATGGGTGTCGTAAAAGACGACTAAGGGATATAATATCTGTGGAAGAAAAGCAAACTCGGAACAAAACCCTATACCAACATCTCTGACCAGCGTAGTATAATAGATCAATTTCCCTGCCATAGTCGAGGAGGCCCAAGCCCAACAGTGGGACTTGTATGGGCTGAGATGATGATGATAAATATTATATTAATTTTGACCAGTTTTATGTTAATGAAAGTGCCAATAAATAACATATGAAATAACTTAAATAAGTTTTCGTGTTCGGCCATAAGTCGATTGAAATCTTTAGTAGCATAGCTATCGCACTGTTGTGGACATTTATGACGTTTGTTGTCTTTTATGATTCATTCAAGAACAGCACAATCAGTGCTTCGTATTATTTGTGATATTTTAAATGGTAATCGATACTATTTAAAAGACAGCACCCGGCACTAAGGACTTTACAAACATAATTTTACAAACACAAATGACATCCAGACTTGGTACAACAATGGTGAACCCACGACACTGGTGCGGTGAGTCGCTATCTTAACTACTACGCCATCTGTGTAGACAATTATTGAAAGACCATGCGAATCAAGACCTTATCTTTCACAAGGAATATATATTACCTTATTATTTATGAGCATTCGCTTTTGTAAGACGACTAAGGGATGTAATATGCACATAACAGCTGTGCAACAGCAACTCGAAATAAACTCCTATACTAACATGTCTGACCAGCATGGTGTGGTAGGCCTATTTCCCGTCTAATGTGGAGGAGGCTCCCAATCTTACGGACAGATTGGAGTCGCTGGAGCAGCGGAGAGACTTTGGGTCACTCTGTGTACTCTACCGACTCTTTCAAGGGGAGTGCTCCGAGGAACTGTTTGACTTGGTACCACCGTCACCATTCTACCAACGTACCACTCGACATCGTAGCAGGATTCATCCATTTCACCTGGAAACGTTATGGTCTTCAACTGTACGTTTCCAGCGATAATTTCTCCCACGTACGTGCAAGCTCTGGAATGAACTACCTGCTGCTGTGTTTCCTGAGCGCTATGACATGTCCTTCTTTAAACGAGGTTTGAGAAGAGTATTTCCTTCACGGTAGGCAGCGGCCTGGCTGTGCCCCTGGTATTGCAAAGGTCCATGTGCAGCAGTTTCACTTACCATCAGGTGTGCTGCTTGCTCGTTTGCCACCGTTGGCAATAAAAAAAAAATGGCTCGAGCCTAGCAGTGGGACGTGTATGAGTTGAGACGAATCCTAGTCAGACAAACCACCTTAAGGTTTTATTTAAAATTTTCCTTCTTTTGTACTGATGCTTATCTCCTTACTTAGTTTCAGTATTACTTAAGAATAAAATTACTTTAAAAGTATTTATTTGCTTAGAATCGTTACAAAACAATAGGTTGTTAGCTGTATTTGTAAGTACTATCAATAGTGATTATAAAATTAGGTCACGATACTTAGCAATTTGCGTTCGATGGTTTCAAAGATGGCGGTATTACAAGACTATTTCGTCTGATTAGGTACTATTTTTTAGTTTGTTGATTGTTTCAATTATCTCGTTAGCTATTTATGACTACAGAGTATAAGAGTTCTAGTTTTAAATTATCTTGGTTAAAATAAATGTTTATGGATATATAATTAAAATAAATGTTTATGGTTTTTATAGCTTTTCATAATGTTCGATTTTGAATGTTATTGGACCTTTCTTCAGATTTTCTCTTCTATACCAACATGTCCATGTTATATACAACCAGAGTGGTATAGTAGATCAATTTCTCTTCTCTTATGAAGAAAGCTTGAGCCCAGCAATAGGACGTATATGAGCTGTGATGATTCAGATTTTCAGAAAATTTTCTTGTCGAAATGAATGTTGTATGTATGTGTTGTATTATGAGACGAAATTATTGAAAATGTCCTTCAGTGACACCCCAAACCGAAGTCCGTTCCCCACAGGGGGAGTCCCTGGGCGATATCGCTTTGCTTACTTTCATCGGGTTGAGAGCCCTTAGCGCTCACCTATAGTCCGGTTAAGCTGTTAAAGCCATCTGTGGCTAACAGCTATAGTCAAACAAAAAAAAATATTGAAAATGTTTATTATATTTTAAAATACGGTTACAACTTAGAGAGATTTTGGTTCAGTACCTACATCTGGCTGTATATAGCGTCATCATCTTGCTCTTATCTCAATTATTTGAGGTCGAATAAACATGTAATCTTTTTTCATAATACATATTGCAAGGTTTTACTAGCCGCTACTAGCCATCTTTCTTTAAGGATAAAAAATGGGAAACTGTTTATTACCATATTTCATTACCAATTTAAATTACAGAATACATTGAGTCACATTAATTGAAAGTGTATCGCTCTGTAATGGAATTACCATGATTCAATTATTAATTATTTATTATATTTTCTAAAAAAAAAAACTGGGTCGAGCCTCACAGTGAGGAAACTGGTATTTAAACAATAGAAAAATGCTACGTCCTATTCGATACTTTGTCAGTTCTTAATTTATACTCCTAGATTATATAGATCCCAAGAATAAGCACTATCTTTAATTATTTGCTAGTAGTACAATGGAATAATCCATGTGGTAACCTCTTATCTTACCAGTGGATGTTGTAAAGACGACTAAGGGATATATTATTATGCATATAATTCCGTGTGGTGACGGAGTAAGAATACAATTCACCACCCCCTATCTTACCCGTGGGTGATCGTACGAGACGACTAAGGGATATAAAACGCATATAACATCTATGCGAGAGAAGGAAAACTCGAAATAAAACCCTATACCAACACGTCTGACCAGCGTGGTATAGTAGGTCAATTACCCTTCCATTATGGAGGAGGCCCGAGCCCAACAGTGGGAGGTATGTGGGCTGAGATGATGATGATGATATAATAACTGTGCAAGAGAAGGAAAACGCGACATAAAACATTATACCTCCCCGCCTGACCAACGTAAGTCAATTTAAGTTTTGGGGAAGAGGAGCGGGCCAAGTAGTGGGATGTATATGAACTGTGATGATGATAATTTTAGTCTAATATTAGAGTATTATTTGCCTATTATTATAACTGTAAATCCTTTTAGATTCACGGGAGATAACCGGAATCCTTCACTATAGAAGATACCCGGTCCTTTGAAAGGCTGACATGGAGATATGGATCCAACACGCAGAGGTCTTTGGAGAAATTTAATGTTAAAATGGGATGGGACATCTACCGATGACACTCCACGTTTGCACATAACACTCGTGGACTGCCAACGGTAGGTGTAAAACTATTATGTAATTTTGATATGTAAAACCTGATTATAGAGTTGTGAGGTTTGATGGACTGGATTAACTGAAACTATTGATTTAAATCTGTCGTCTGCCTTATTGTAAAGATTTATTAGTAATTAAAAAAAAATCAAATCAAAATGGCAGGTGGGTGCATGTTCCATCGCGTATAAGTCATTGGGATAAGAATAGGGTGATTATGATTATTATATCCATGTGGTGACGGAGTAAGAATACAATTCACCACCCCCCTCTCTTGCCCGTAGATGTCGTAAAATACGACTAAGGGTTATAATATGCAAATAATATCTGTGCAAGAGAAGGAAAGGTCGAAAGAAAACCCTATTACCAACACGTCTGATCAACGTGGTATATTAAGGCAATTGCCCTCCCTTAGTGTAGGAAGCCCGAGCCCAACAGAGGGACGTGTATGGGATGATGATGATTATGATGTTTTTTAGTTGTCTTGTACAATACCCATGGACAAGATAGAATTTTATTCTTAATCTAATATTTCTATTAATTAATCTTTTCAGCCTCTTGACAGTATTCATCAGAAAGAATACTTCATTAACGTTGATGATACAAATATCATCATCATCATCATCGCAGCCCACATACGTGTTACTGTCGGGTTCGGGGCTCCTCCACAATGGGAGGTAACTTGATTTACTATACCATGCTGGTCAGACATGTTGATATAGGGTTGCATTTCTAGTTTGCCTTCTCTTACACAGATCTTACGTGCACATTATATCCCTCAGTCGTCTTTTACGACATCCACGGGCAAGATAGGGAGTGGTGAATTGTATTCTTACTCTGTTACCACACGATACAAATATAGATAGGAGATATTGTTAGTTACAAGTGCCGACTCTCAACTTGGCACCGAACCTGTTGCCCTAGCGATTCCACCGTTATCACGAACAAACCGTTATGAACATTGCACCAGACAGGTTTTAATTGATATGCGTATGCTGAGGACAACTTTCTCTTACATGTAGCATTAGCTTAGAAGGTTTTATTTATATATATTTTTGCCACGAAACAAATCAATGTCAGTCAATAGGATTATTTACTTAGGACTTAGTTTTACCAAGTATTAATAGTCATAGTATCGATAGAGTAAAGCTGGTAACCATTACGGTCTTCTTGATTTAAATCAGCCATAATGTATTTCAAAATATTTTAGTCATTAATGAAAGATGGATTGTTATTATCTTTTTCATTGGATAGCCGAAAAGTCGATAAAGAGAATAAGCTTATAATCGTGTAAATTCGTCTGCATATTAAGTCGTAGAAGACTTCGTTTGGGAACTTATTATCAATCGTTTAGTAAGCTATGCCTTTAAGACCTTTTTTGAGCGGGCTATGGTCTGGATAGACGCCGTCCGTTTCGTCTGGGGCGACAAAGGGTCTGCGCGCTACTCCATAATCCACCATACACCCTCTCGTTCGCCATTGACATCTTTGGCCAGCCCGGTGGGATACCCTTTCCAGTAAGTCCCTATGCTTCTGAGGCCAAATTCTTAGTAGGTACTTATGAAAAACTCCAAAGTGAAACCAAGCATGGTTCCATCCAACATCCTATATAAATAACATAACCATTTTTATGTCAGAATGGGACACTTGTAGAAATAGTTAAAAATAAGAACTTACATTTACAAAAAAAATAAAGGAAAATAAATTAGGTATATAATTTTAATTAACCAACATTAGACTGTAGTTTCTGATGACATTGTTTTTGTTTTATATTATGTATGTATTTGCGGACCATGTTAGTAGTAGAAATGAAGTTTATCATAATATTCGCTAATATTGGTTTTGGTAATCAAAGTTGTTTTCAATAGAATTTAGCGAAAATGCATTGAATATATCCATGTCTTTGCCACTGCTGAGGAATACATAGGTAGGCAGGAAGGTAAGTATACCAAATGATCGTCGTAGACAGACCAATGTGTGCAATAATGCGACTTTCTATTTTGTGGACAATGGGAAAGACGCCTTGAAAATCTTGATGGGGGGGGCTCCCATTTAGAATAGTTAGATAGAGACCCGCCATGTGGGGGAACAATGTCCCAATTTGTCATGAGGTCTGGCGATCACAGTAGATCCCAGGGAGTGCAACTGTCTATTCTTCTGGCGATGTAACAGCGACTTCGATTCCACTTTATTCGACTACCACAGAAAAATAATGGATTGTAATACTTCGCATTGATCCGTCATCATATAGAGAAGTATAATTTACGATCTATGATTTGCTAGATTTCCAATAACTAAGAGGTCAAATGTTTTCCAGAAGTAGTTTATTTTAATTGAACATGTACGCATATAACACGGACACGTGATTTAAAACTAGATTTAATCTCACAAGACCTATGTTTAGCAGTCATAGGTCTTCAACGGGCTATCAAAGCAATGATTTATTGATAAATTGATCTGTTTTTCAAGGAGAGTATGACACAAATCTGATAACGATAATAATAATTTAATCACGTGTGTGTTATCAACGACTAACTTGTCTAACGATAAATACTTCTTCAGCGATTCTGAAATACCGAGTTTCAATTTTTTGGACGGATAACACTTTATTATACTATAGATTAGGGTGTTTCAAAAAAATCGAATTTCTTTTTTTAAATGGTCGGCAAATTCTGTCAGAGAATGCTAAAATAAAGACCTCGTCAAAATTTGAGCTCTTAATTTAAAGATTTAGTGGTCGCGGTTCGCAACTTTCTATTTCCCATTTAAATAACATCTATATCTATACCAATAAATAAAATTGGAGTGTCTGTTTGTAATGTCAAAATAATAGGCTTTTTTCATGCTCACACGGTTATTTGCACGACACCTATGCCTAAAATAGCCATTAAAAATTTTGTTTGTCTGTCTGTCTGTCTGTCTGTCTGTTTGTTCCGGGTAATCTTCAAAACGGCTGGACCGATTTCAAAAATTCTTTCACCAATGGCAAGCTATAATATCAGGCCGTAAACTAGGCTATATTTTATTCCGGTATTCCCACGGGAACGGGAACTACGCGGGTAAAACGACTATAACCTATAACCGAAGCGAAGCGAGGGCGGGTTGCTAGTAAGAAATAAATGCTTTTAACTTTAGAATTTTATACCTCTGGATTGAATGAACTTATGGTAAATCATACGGTAAATTAAATTTTTTTAACAAAAACCAAGATTGCTCTGAGACAAAGTCACTTAAGTCACTTGTTAACAGTGACTTCACATTTCCTTTAATCACTAGTCGTTTAAAGTTTGTTGGATTACCTTTCAAAGTTTTCATATTTTCAACCATTTTTTTTTTCATATCTACTGAAACATTTACATCGAATAATGCCAAAGCAACTAGTTCCTCTGACAAATACCATAAGTGATCGGACATTTTGTCAGCAGCAATTTTAGCAAAAGAAGGGTTATTTTGGCTGTATAGTATACAGCCAAAATAAGCCTTCTTTTGCTGATATTTTTTTATTACATAATGATAAAAGTTGAAAAACCCAAAAAATCGGTTCAAATTAAACTTTAACCTTGAATAATTCTGGAAGGATTCAATTTATGGAAAAATTATAAGAGACCTTTTTTGTAGAGCATTAAATTTCCTATAAGAATCTGAGTTGGTCATTGCCATAAGTTCATTCAATCCAGAGGTATAAAATTCTGAAGTTAAAAGCATTTATTTCTTATGTTATTTAAATGGGAAATAGAAAGTTGCGAACCGCGACCACTAAATCTTTAAATTAAGAGCTCAAATTTTGACGAGGTCTTTATTTTAGCATTCTCTGACAGAATTTGCCGACCATTTGAAAAAAAAAATATTCGATTTTTTTGAAACAATCTATAGATTTTTCGGAATGAAATTTCAAATTTAAATGTCTTGGGTATAATAGTTCCTAGGGTCCTAATAGTTTCGTTGATCCTACACGGAAGAACAAAATTACTATATGAAACTAGTTGACTCAACAGACGTTGTTCTGTTCAAATAAAATAAAATAAATTCTCATTGAAATCGACAACAGCGCCACCTACCGGGTCCAACTGCGAATCTAAACTATTTTCGAATCCTCTTGAACACACACAAAAAATTTCATCAACATCGGTCCAGCCGTTTAGGCGGAGTTCAGTGATATACACACGTACACAAGAAATGTATATATGTATAAAGATTGGGTAAATTATGGCATAATATGTATTCCTAATAGGACTATTCATCTGTTTACCATTTTAGACGGGACAGCCCCGTTTTCAGGCTTTGTCCCGCTGTCCTCAAACTAAATGTTCTGTTTTTGTTACCAATATCAATAAATCTTGTTATATTTCCAGTTTGTATTTTAATACTAGACATGATATTTGAAAACTGGTAATGCTCCACCTACAAATATATAATACTAAACAAAAACGGATGCGACTGAATGTGCAGTCTAATCGTGATTAATATAAATTATACAATTACTAATTTACTACTATGAACACATTTTTCACGTCCTTATCTTTTTATAAATAATATTATTTCTTACTTTTGGTGATGGCTACGAATACTAACCTTTATATGGCTCGTGAATGTCGTAATAGAGGACTAAGAACTTTATATGGACTCGGATAAATTCCATCTGATGCTGTCTATACAATAATTGTTGACGTTAACGTAAGTAGGTTGACGTCAATCAGGCGGCCGGTCATAAAACTAATGCTAACACTTTTGCAATTAGTACGATAGTAGCGGATTACATATTGCGTCGACTCCAAATAATTGGAATAAGAGCAGTATGATGTGGAGGATGAATTATGTGCTTATTTTTACCCATTTCTTCAGGCGTCTTGTTCTCACATGAAAAATTAGTGCTCACGTTACGTTTTCTATCTATTGTTAGGCTTTTTTAAAACGGAATAATTCTATTACCGCCATTTCGTCTCAGTTTGGTGGGCAGTATTATAAGTTGCCGAGAAAAATCCCATTGTTCATTTGCCTGGTAATATCTCAACCGGATTTTATGACTCACCATGGATAAGTAGAGGGCGATAACAAATCTTCTACATTTCATTATCTCAGCCAATATTCATTCTACTATTGAATTCGTGGTCTCATCTGCTACGGGAAGGAAATTGACCTAACCAAATTAGTCCAACATGTTGGTATTTTTTTTGGCTAGCTATGGTCAGCACATATGCCGTCTCTTCCGTCCGGGGTGACGAAAGGGCAGTGCAAGATCCCATAACCCACCGTATTGCCTCAACTTCGCCATTGAGCTACCCACTGGTACCGTGCCATTGACGTACGTGACCAAGACGTGTTGGCATAGGTTTTTATGTCTAGTTTTCTATTGAAATATTATTTGATTGATTTTAGATTATTATTTTACACTATTGTTTGATTTTAGATTGCTCAACTTTTCGAACATTTGTCAACGTTCGTAGTTACAGCAACATTGAAATATAATAATACTCGCGTAAACATTAGAAATCGTTACGTTATCAAGAATTTCTTTCTCTTGCGCCGATATTATTCACATATTGTATTTCATCGTCGTTTTTTATGATACTTTTGGGAAAGAGAGGCGATATATTGTAGTCTTATTTCGCCCCCACACATGTAGTAGATTATACTTTGCTTATGTTTTCAGAGATAACAAAATATAGACAGTTAATGGTCTCGGTATCAATTGAATGGATTAAATGGCATCGCTAATCAATGCAATGTGATCTATGACCCAATTCACAGCGTTTGTGTTAGTTGCGTGGGCGTAGATAATGTCAGTATTAGTGATTATTTATCCGAAGCAATATTAATAAACGAATGAGACTTATTTGTTTCTTTGCTACGCTTTCATGGTATCACTAGTGCATCGAACGTCTTAATATTTTGCATGTACTTAAACAAATATGCAGAAAAGATTATATGGGAACCGGATGCCGCCTACTTTGAGGTAGTTGGATCGTGCGCCGGAGGAACTCCTCTATGACGACACGATCCGACGCCAGCAATTTAGGCGGCGCAGGCTCGAGTACCTGTGCTTGATGCTGTCCCAGCCGAGGCCGTGCGTGACTGGACTGGGGAATAGTCCATTACCCGCGGAGAGGCTGACTCCGTGAGGGCAACCAACGTCCCAGGAGGGACGGTATCCGAAAGTTTGACCCCCGTCTAGAACGGATACCATGTGACCATTGCCCACCCTAAAAAAAAATAAAAATTAAGGGGTACCGGGGTTTTAATTAATGCATAATTAATGGAAAAATGGCGATAAACATTTTTGAACTGCGGATTATTATCCATTTATTCATTCTCTATGGGCCTGAATCTTTTCCATTCTTAATTTTTATATTTAATACATATGTTTGAATATTATTTTTATGAAAGTTCGAAGTGCCGCAAGCCAGAGTTGTCGATCGTACTTTCAGCCCTCTGGGAAAATTATACATATTGATTCTATAGTGCCGAGAGTTAGTATTTTTAGGACGTTTCTTTCTCTTTCAGATTTTTTTTTAAATTCCTCTAGCACCCACAGTTGTTCAGTTATTTCCAAAAAACGTAGACAGCTTTTAATGGCATTTTTAATTGTATATAACTCTTAAAACTGTTTATGAGCCGATTTGAAATTTTTGCTCATTTTTCTAGACATCACGACGTATCAAGAATTAACACTTTTTTAATTTGTTGACTAGAGACTAGACCAGAGAAATAGATAAATTTAATACTATAGCACTGTAGATGGAATATTATTTGAACATCAACTAACATTCAATTCTTTGACGCGATTGGATACAATGGTCTCAGATATTGAGATAAAATGAATGATAAATTAATCTAAAAGGATTTTCAAGCAGATTGATTCAATCTTAACACAAGTTTGACAGAGATTATATCTCAGTAAACAAAGACGGATATGAATACTCATTCAAAAATTTCTTAAACTTTTTGCTTCAGGTTCCATTTTAAGGATATTTCGATGTTTTTATGAATAAAGCTTAACAAATTCTTTGATTTCATTACCTTTTATGGTTACTTATTTAATACTTTTTCCATTTTATTTATAGTCATAAAATATTTTAAAAGTCTTTATATATTTTTGTCTTTATTTAGGTTCAAGTCTCGATTGTAGTCATTTCTTTATTATTTTTCAAATTTAGTCTCATATATGCTTATAAATTTCATGTATTTGAATCAATGTACAGCGACTAATAACAGCGACTTAAAAGGTTCACTACCTTTTAAGTCGCTGTTTGTTTAATTTCAATTATGTCATCATCATCTTCAATCAAATCTAAAACGTGTTAAAAGTGTTATGTAGCGCTTTTATATTTCTTTTTCATTATTTTAGTGTTTTACTGTGTTATATTAAATAATTTTGCTGATATTTTATGTAATACTAGCAACGTGCCCTCGCTTCGCTTCGGTTATAGGTTATAGTCGTTTTACCCGCGTAGTTCCCGTTCCTGTGGGAATACCGGGATAAAATATAGCCTAGTTTACGCCCTGATATTATAGCTTTCCATTGGTGAAAGAATTTTTGAAATCAATCCAGCCGTTTTGAAGATTACCCGGAACAAACAGACGGACAGACAGACAGACAGACAGACAAAAATTTTTTAATTGCTATTTTAGGCATAGGTGTCGTGCAAATAATCGTATGAGCATGAAAAAAGCCTATTATTTTGACATTACAAACAGACACTCCAATTTTATTTATTGGTATAGATAATGCGGACAAAATAGTAGTGAATTGCGTGCTTTTATTCTGCTAAAATTGCTAGAGGAACTATGGATTGGTTGTCAGCACCTAATCAATGGTAACGACTAAGACTAAAATACGAACACTGAAGACGTGAAGAATATATATTATAACTCGACACTGACACCAATAGCTGATAATTGTAGCTTATTGCCATTACTCAAGAAGATAAAGAAGAAGAACTTTTATTGCATTCATTATCACCCTGCTCTTTCAGGGCGATTCAATATCTTCTTTCCTCTAATCTTCTTTTATGCGTATTGGAAGTTACTAAAAGGTTTTATGACTGGCCGCCTTTTTTTTTTTTTTTTTTTTATGGGTGGGCTATGGTAAGCGCACGCGCGGTCCAGTCCGTCCGGGGCGATGAAAGGACGGCGCGCGGGACCAAAACCCACCCGTACCCATGTCACCTCGTTGTTGGGCCGACCACCGGAGCAGATGTGACTTGTCGTCAGTGGTCGGCCTGACGGAATACCCTTTCGGGTAACCTCACCTCTCGACGTCCTGGGACGTCGGTCGCCGTCGCACGGTCAGCCTCTCTGCGGGTGAGGGACAATTCCCCGGTCCGATCACCCGCGGCCTCGGCTAGGGCGGTATTAGGCGCAGATACTTGCGCCTGCGCCGCCTGCCGAATAGGAGCTCTACTCGCACACGATCCGCCGATGATTGGCCGCCTGCCTGATATTAACCCTCCTTCCCTGTAATTGTTGCTCTGACGGCATCAGATGAGCTGACCCAGGTCACCTCTCTTGCCCATAACTATCAAAAACTCTTATTCGTCTTTTACGACACCCATGAGCATTGTATGGGTTGGTATTATTCGTAGCCGCTACCACAGAACTTAAGTATAACTGCATTATAGTGAATTTATTAGCGCGATTTCTCAACAATCAACTGGTATGGTTTTATTGTTGGTGTAATTGATTTAGAATGACATTTTGAGTAAAGGTCAAGATTTAATCTAATTTATTATTATTATTACTGGTTTTAGTTATAATATTCGCGTTCTGGTTATAATATATTATCTTCAAATCGATTCTCTTCAAGTGTTAGTGAACAACTCGATTACATAATAATATAGATTCATTAAATATAGACTTCTTTCCCTGACAGTTATGGATTCGATTCAGGACAATTATTTTTATTCATTATTTACGTTTATTGTCAGGATGGATGTCAGGACTAAGTAATTGTTCAGGGTCAAATAATTTGAGTCCTAGGGACACTCATATAAATAGTTCACGAAAACGAGAAAAATCAAATCGTTCGTCATTTTCTTCAGGATAATTTCTGGGGAGGAGGCTCGAGTCCTTCACAATAAGAGAAAATGACATAAATTGTTAGTATAAAGAGTTCAAGTTTTCTTTTTCATTCATTGATGTTATCTGCATATTCGTCGTCTTTTACGATATCTATGGTGAATGGTATTACTCAGTTATCACACGGAAAGGCCCTGCCATTATATACGGTATAAGGTATGTTATATCGTGATAAGTGGGAGATGCAGGAATAGGTCACTAACCTAAACATACATACGTTACTGGTATTGTACCAGGTAAAGAACCGCGATAACAGGTGAAAAAATGACGCTATTGTGCCCACTTCGGGTCCACTCCGTCGGGCCGATCACTGCGGCCAAGGAACTCGGCACTGGTGGTCGGCCCAATGACGAAGGCGACGTGGGTACGGGTGGGTTATGGGCCCGCGCGCCGTCCTTTCATCGCCCCGGACGGAATGGACCGCGCGTGTACTTACCATAGCCCACCCATAAAAAAAATGTGCCCACTTGTAAAAAGGTAGAATGAATCAAACACTAGGTATGCTTTAGAATATAAAAATAGTGATATAATTTTCCCTATATTTTAAAACAAAAAATAGTCGTTCATGCATAAAATTAGAACAGTTCTGAATCGTTCTCAATAAATCATATTACTTCTGTTATGCCAAGCAAATATGTTACCAACTTATCCCATTACCACAGATATTTTTCGTTGTGCAACACTGATTTTGAAATGTCAGAACTATTTTAACTCAATCCCATTTTCAAACCGAGTTCGAATCATATTTCACATCACATAAAGCTCATTTTAGCTTATTTTTGACTTTTAAACTCATTTTAAATGTGTGTAAAGAAATTTTAACTGTGTTACTTCGAGTTAAAGTCTAATTCATTTTACATTTAGCGAATATTGCAGGGAGAACTATTGTTCGAAAATTGTTAACGTTATTTTTAGGGCGGTAAGGTAACTTCTTACTTGTTTCTGTAATATTGTTAGGGTAGAAATAAAATATCAAGTATTTGGGACAGACGGCTTGGCGCCTTACCAAATAGATGTCCACATTCAAAATACAAATAAATTAATGGAATGTTGAACGAATTTTATTTTTGGAAATTTCATAACTCCGTGTTCTCAATTCCTCATCATGCTACTGTTCTTAATGCAGTTAATATGTAAGATATAATTATCATATACAAGTATTCAAGGTGACTGAATAGAATTAGAATTCATTACTCCTTCATTTCCCAAAGGTGTTATAAAATACGACTAAGGGCTATCATAACAAGAAAAGAGAACTAGAAAGAAACTGCCTAATCAGCGTAGCGTAGTACAATCATTTTCCTTCCTTTGAGGAGAAGATCCCTGTCTAATATTGAAATGAATATTTCTTCATCTCATATACTTGTTGTTAGCCCACTGTTGGGCTTAAGCCTCCTCTACAATAAGAGGAAAATTGTCTACTATACCACATAGTAGACAATTTTCCCCTGCCCAGCCCATCTGGGCTGGTATAGGGTTTTAGTTCGCGTTTTCCTTTCCATTGCACTGATGTTTTATGAATATCATATCCCTTAGTCATCTTTTACTACATCTACGGTCAAGATGGTGAATTGTGTTCTTATGCCGTCATCACACGGCCGTGACGTACATATATGGCTTTTAAAATAAGACCCTTGTTTTAATCATATGAATGGAAAGAGGAGGAAACAAAATATAACACTATAAAAAAAATAATTGTGGTCATGTATTTATTATACATATATTATATGAATACTAATTTATGAATACCAACTACACAAGAAACTAAAACTAGCAAGAACCTTAAATGTCACAAGGTTTTTAATATTCTTGCAAATGTTTTCTTAGAATAAAATTCGTAATTATAAACAAGGCGTCTTTGCCGAAGGTACTCTTCTCATAGAAATTTCTTATTTCGCTATTTTATGTTAAGGGTTTTTTTTAAAGGATTTACAATATTAATAGCCGACCAATCAAACGGGGTGCCAGTAATAGCATCCTGTTTAGACGTCGTCATAGAATGCGCTTTTAATAGCTTAAGCTTAAAATGCCTTTTAGAGCGATCCAATTTAAATTCTGGATTTATAAATAAATAACTAAACAAAGCTGCACATATTTTTTGTGAGATCTAATAGGAATCAAATACGATTTGCATAAGAGATGAATCACTACGATAATCAATCAATTCTCTACATTTCTTTTCTCATTTCGTTAAGAATTAAAAATACAATGCAAGAAAGTAACGTATGTACATAATATAAGATATATTGGTAAACGTCTGCAATATTAGTAGTTTAAAATGCAAAAGAAACAAAATTAAAACTGTTATCTACCTATAAATAAACTGTATGGCATGCAGCGAAAGTGCTATTGTGATAGTTTTCGACTAGTTCCGTATGTCTTTATAGTTTGTAAATTGATCGCTATTTTTATAATGAACTAGCAATCTCCCTCGTTTCCCTTCGGTTTCAGCCGTCTTACCCGCGTAGTTATCGTTCCAGTGTGAATACCGGGATCAAATGCAACCTAAGTTACTCTCTATAGCTACCTAGTAGTAAAATATTATCAAAATCGGTTCAGCCGTTTTGAAAAATACCCGAAACAAACACACAAAAAAATTAAACCGGATTTTAGGCATAGGTATCGTGCAATTAACCGTGTGAGCATAAGAAAAAAACCCCTTATTTTTAATTACAAACAGACAACTCAATTTTGTTTATTTGTATAGATATATTCGACCGAACTCACCTTCTAAGCCCGAGTCTGGGTAGCCTACTATTTTTTTTTATATTTGCAGTCTAAAGTATGCATACCGCCTGGCCGATGAGAGCACGTTTTACGTAACATCTAATTTATTAATGAAGATTTATCTGACTACACGCGACCATTGTGTCTTTGACCTAGCAAGGCCGATTTATCATTAAGAATATAAATTTTGAGGTCAGAGAAAGTATTAGAATAACACCAAATAAATAGTTTATTTGTATGAATGAATAAGATTTATTGGTGAGAGTGTAAAACGTCTCGAGCTTATAAAATAAAATGGTTTTTATGCTTTAAGATCTTGAGTTAAATGAAAGTTAATGTTTTTCTCTATTTATATGATTCTTTGGGTCGTAAAAAATAAGGATACAACATTTATAACATCTTTTACTTAGATATTTTAAGAATCGATAGCGGGATAGGTGCAGATAACAGCATTAGACAAAATGAAACCCTGTGACAATTTTTCTGACCTATGGGGTATAAAAATTGTATTTAATCATTTTCTACTTTCCGTGTGGTGACGAAGTAAGAACACAATTCATCACTTGCCTGTGGATGTCGTAAAAGACGACGAATATGCATTTAACATCTATGCAAGAGAACGAAAACTCGAAATAAAAGCCTATAGCAACCCGATTCTAAGAATGGATATCGCGAGAGATGCTGATAACAGTATTAGATAAGACAAAACCTATGTCAATTTATCTGACCAGCGGGAGTATAAAATTATGTTTAATTTTTCTATTGTCCGTGTGATGACAGCGTAAGAATACAATTCATCACTCCCTACCTTGCCCGTGAATGTCGTAAAAGACTACGAATATGCGATAACAGTATAAGATAAGACTAAACCTTTGTCAATCTGGCCAGCGGCGGGGTATAAAAATGATGTTTAATCATTAAAAGCCTATACCAACCTGTCTGACCAGCGTGGTCATCATCATTTGCCTGCCCTCATCCCACGCTAAGTGGGGTCAGCACAATATGTTATTACAGTACAATATGTTCTTACCTTCTTTAGCTTCCTATCAGCCATCATATCTGCACTTACTGCTTTCATACGCATATCCTCATTCACACAATCCATCCATATCTTTTTGGGTCTCCCACACTTTTTACATCCATCCACGGTCATATTGATAACACTCCTTGTCACATGCCCTTAGGTACATGTCTATATCAAGACAATCTCGCGCTCCTAATATTCTCTATCACTGGTGCCACTTTCAGGCTTCCGCCTGACTGACAGAGTATATTAGGTATATTATATTACTTAATATACTCTGTTTGACCAGCGTGGTATAGTAGGTTAATATTCTTTCTATTATGGAGGAAGCTCGAGCCCATAGTTGTCTTTTACGATACCCACGGGCGTTAGATGGGGTGATGATTCGTATTCTTACTCCGTTAACACACAGAAAATTGATTGAGTTAACCTAATCTATATATCATCGTCATCATCATTTAGCCTATCGCCATCCACTGCTGGACGTAGGCCTCGCTTAGGATTCGCTGCAGAGTGCGATCCTGTGCCGCATGCATCAATTGTGGTAGGACCACACTGTTCACAGGTGTGTCTACAGCCGCGGGCCGGTCCGTCCGCGGTAGTACCACACTCTCGCAGAAAATCAACGTCCGAGTAGTAGCAATTTGTTACTGCGCTTCGTTCGGTGAGCAAGAGAGCCGAAAGCCCAACTTTCTGAGGGTGTTTGCGTGTGGTGGGTTTTGGTGATGCCTTTAGTTTCACCGAACCTCATTGCACGCATTCACACTCCCTTCACTTTCTTCACGGTAGGCAACGGCCTTGCTAAGGTCCATGAGCGACAGCAACACTTACAATTAGGTGTACTGCTTGCTCGTTTGCCACTGTTCGCAATAAAAAATGCATCCAAACTGCGCCTAACAGTTATATGTATGTGTAAAAGAAAAAATATATACATTTTTAAATCAACCAACTGAAGTGCTACAAATAGATTTTATTAGAATGGCAATAATTCGAAAATAGTTATTTATAGACCGCTAATATAAATCATTAGCACCTGTTAAATGGTGCTGCCGAAAGGCAGATATATATTTTTATTTTATATTGTAAAGTAGAGACTAACATATGTTAGCTAAGTAATCGATAAGTGACAAGGACAAAGGAATGACATTTATAGAGTACCTATCTTAGTGTTTTATTGAGACTTTATTAAGTGCTTCCAACGTTACAGAGATCAAAGGACAAAGAAAATGTAAAAGATCCAATCGGTAACCTCAAGGGGGCTGGCTATATCTCTTACATAATACTCGAATCTGTTTTTGTCATAGACTATTCTTTAGCTTATTTGATCATTAATTCTTGTCTTTGGATTTTTTATTATTTATGGACATAATATTAATGGGAACAGTATTTGAGAAAATACTGTTTCATTTTATCTCATGTACGTCTTAATGCTGGGCTCTAGTCGCTGCTACAATAGGAGGGAAAATTTATCGACCTACTATACCTCACTGTTCAGTTGGGTAATATAGCTCATATTTCGAACTAGCTTCTGCTCGCGACTTCGTCCGCGTGGTATAACTTTGGGCTAACGATAACTTTGACCTAAGACTTTGTTTACGTAGAAGGTGAAAATATTTTTTAATAATACGCATTTACGCAGCGGAAGCTCTCAAAAGAAAAAACGACCTCGATTTGAAATTCTTCATTAGTGTTCCGCTCCTGTTGGTCTTAGCGTGATAATATATAGCCTATAGCCTTCCTCGATAAATGGGCTATTTAACACGGAAATAATTTTTCAAATCGGACCAGTAGTTCCTGAGATTAGCGCGTTCAAACAAACAAACTCTTCAGCTTTATATATTACTAGCAACCGACCCTCGCTTCGCTTCGGTTTCAGTCGCTTTATCCGCGCAGTTCCCGTTCCCGTGGGAATACCGTGATAAAATATATCCTATGTTACTCCCTGATATTATAACTTTCCATTGGTGAAAGAATTTTTCAAATCGATTCAGTGGTTTAAGCGTGAAAGCGAAACAAACAAATAAACAAACAAACTTTCGCATTTATAATATTAGTAAGGATTATAGATTTAGAATCTCTTCCATAGATGTTATATGCAAATTTTATCCTTTAGTCGTATTTTAAAAACACCATCGGCAAAATAATAAATTGTTTTCTTACTCCGTCACCACACAGAAATCTGAACAACATTTAAGTAAAAATGTTAAAATAAATTAACAGCGCGTAAACATCACAAATTATAAAAACATACTATTTGAATTAGCATAAGAAACTTTCTTGAACTCTTATCTTGATGTAAATTGTAATGTTTGAGGAATAACTCGTGAAGGGTTAAGAATAGATAGAATAGGCAATAAGGCAGCTCTTGGGAGACTTTGAATACTACGATGCTAGCCCACTTGCAAAGCGTGGCAATTATAGCATTATGCACCCCAAGCTGGATGGGACCTACGTCCAAAATAAATGTCTATAGACAGATAAATAGATGGGCGGTTTGGTGAATAGCTTCTAAACTTACATATTGTAAGCATTCAAAAAAATGCTAATGGCAATAAAATTCATGTTGCACCTTAGAAAAATAAATTAAAGATATAAATTATACGAGCCTTTATGTCTAATCGTATCGAGGTCAGCTTATAGGGTTAATTAGTTATTGCAGAAATTTTGTAGTCCAATTTATTTGAAGTGACCAACAGTGACAACGGTATTCTAGTACAAGATAGTAGATTTTTTTAGGGATACTGACTTTTCATATCAATTAGCGTAGATGGTCATGATAGCCATTACCGAATTGCTGCCATAAAGGAGATCTTTTTAAACCTAGATGCACGGATTTCTTCAAGATGTTTTCATTCCCTATTAAAGCAAGAGATAATTATCATATTATGGGTCAGTAGGTAAGGTACAAACATAATTCTAATAACTAATTTCTCAACGATAAAATAACCGAATGCAGGTCAAAAATCCTATATAAATTGTATACATTTTCATATTTTCCTTTCAAAGCCCTATATTTTCTCCAATCGGAACGATTTTTTTAGCTTGCATATTAAAGCGCGTAATGTAACTTATTATTTTAAAGAATTTCATGCCATTCGTGCCAACATGATAAATCTATTGATATAGATCCTGACTTGTAATGAGCCAATACCTATATAGACGAATATATATACATATTCAAGACAAACTTGTAACTTTCTTGGACTTCTTCGGATAAAAACTCAGGTTTACTACAACGATCGAATACGAGACCTCTACATAGCAGTATAGTAGTCTCGTTAAAAATCACCACTGCTCAAATTTAATCAAAGATGTTAACTAAATATCTCTGTATTGTAGTCGCGTATTGCATATTTCTAAAAATATGCAACTTGGTTATTGTATTGTAATATTTCTATAGCGATCCAAAAGCATTATCATTGAATTGCACAAGAGAATTAATTATCATACCGTTGTGTGGTCTTTAATAGAATGGACCACCGTGATCGAAATTTTTATCTACTCATATTTGTGTTGTTTCTATTTGTCTAAAAATAATTGTAATCAAAATATTTGTAAGAATAGCTACTGACATCTAGTCGAGTATGTTATAAACTAATAGCGTGTTTAGTATACTGAGCATCTAAGAGTGAGCGGCCAACGTAATGCTATATAACTTCGGTAGATGGCGCTGACAACTCAAAGTTGAACATCTGTTAATTTGCTTTTAATATTTTCATTCATCGATTTATGCTATATAGTCCTTATTATTATTTGATATTACTCTATTTCAATATAATTAATAAATCTAAAATCTGTATAGTAAATTGTTGCAGACATATTGTGGTCTCTTCTCAAATTAATCGGAATTTATAAAAAACCTAAGCTAACTGAATGAGATTAAATACATGATTGGAAGTATTTGACCACCCAAACAGTAAATAGGTACTGCCACATCCTCACCCGATCGATTTTAACATTGTATGGGGGATAAAAGCCATAAATTATATTAACACGTGCCAGAAAGCGGACGTGCGCTATGAATAGATATATTTCGAGAATACAAATAGATAGTTTGATAGATTCATTGGTTTTATTGACTAATGTTTTGACAGAATGACGGTAGAAGAGAAATACGTACCTTCTTCTAGTAACCTAACCAGTGTAGTAACTTGTATAATTTAGAAGAAAATTTATCATAAATTAGCAAAAAATAATTTTATTTATTTTATGTAAGTACATTTTTATGACAGCATATTTAAAATGATCATTATTCTGCTCGTATCCCAATTAATCGGGGTTGAGGCAATATGTAGTCTTCTTCCATCGTACATATTACAAAAGTTATTGGCAATAGTTTTATGCCCTTCTATCTGCCTGACGTCAACCCACCTTAAGAATGTAGGTATTGTTGACTGGACGGCATTAGAAGGAGTTAAGTCAGGTCAATGTAAGACACATATTGTTAGTTATCTTTTACGACACTCACGAGCCATGTAAAAGTTGGTAGTATTTGTAAAATACATTTTTAAGACTTTTAAACTACTTATTAACATAGTTGTATCTATTAATAAAAGCAAATACTAAAATCTCATTCCTTACCAGTTTGGTTTGGGCAGTTTCAGTTTTACGATAAAAAAATACCCAGTAGTTGATACGTAGAATTTAATTAACAATAATTTAAGTGATCTAATTGAGGTAACCTAAATCCAATCTTTTAGCGACATTTCTGTTCAAAATATGTATATATTTTACTACTAAGTAGTCATCGAAATTCTATACTTTTTATTATGTTCTTGTTTTATTTTTAACAAAATTATTTATTTATTTTTTTATTTTTCAGGTAAGTGTCCACTCCATCATTCAAAGCGTAACTTCTAAAATCATCTAGAAAACCGGTAAGATATTTATAGAAGTTCATACAATAATTATTTAATCAATTTAAGTCAAGGTTCTATGTATAAAACTAAGGATACGACAGGATTTGACTGAATTTTTTAAGATATCCATATGATTTTGTAATAGTAGAGCTATGCTACTGACATTTTTCTGCCTGTACCCACAAATGGACAACTTGCCCGGAGTAATACTACGTTCTCGCAGAAAATCGACATTTGATTAAACACAATTGGCTACCGCACTTCATTCGGTGAACGAGAGAGCTTGAGTCCAAACCTTTACGATAGGTAACGATCAGTGGCGTAGCGTGAGTCACTGTCGCCCGCGGCGGAGTTATAATTTGCCGCCCTTTTGACGTCGTAAAAATAATAATTGTTGTTGTTGGTAAGAAAAAACGTAACAAAATGAAATAATTAAGTGAAAAATAATTTTTCAAAACCATGTACATGTGTTACTTACACACGACTGTTAAAACATTAATAATTTACACTATAAAAATAATGTTTAATAAAGTCTAAGCAGTCTAAAACTCTACTTTTCGCGACTTACGCGCAGTGAAATCATTTATTCGGTCCTCGGACCCACTCTGTGGAATATCGGCTACGACTGGGCGTTGAGAGGGAGCCTCCCGCTCGGGCTGGGCGTGATTTGTTACGCCGACGACAGGCTCGTCACAGCCTGCGGTGAGCCGTCCCTGTGGGGGTTATCCGGTCGATGGCCCTGTACGGTGCACCCGTTGGGCAGTCCAGCTGGAGAGGCATCGGTACGGTGTGCGGACCGTGGAAGCCTTCCGGCCGGTGCTGATGCAGTGGTTAAAACGGCGGCACGGGGTGCTCTCCTTCCGACTGGTGCAGGTTTTGACGGGGGATGCTTCGCCAAATACTTGTACACGGTCGTTAGGAGGGAGAGTACACCGTCCTGCCACCACTGCGATTGCGACGAGGACACGGCGCAGCATACGTTCGAGATTTGTGCCGCCTGGGCAGAGCAGCGTCGTGAACTCGTCGCAATCATCGGCGCCGACCTGACGCTGCCAACTATCGCCAGGGCGATGCTCAACAGCGTCAGGCACTGGGACGCGGTCGCAGCCTTCTGCGAGGCAGTAGTCTCGCGGAAGGAGGCGGTGGAGCGCGTATCCGAGGAGCGTCTCCTCAACGACGCGAACCGCCGCCGGCGACTGGGGCGGCGTAGACGCGACTACCTGCACCTCATGCCGCCCTAGCCAAAGCTAACTTCTTGAAAAATTAATTGTCCGACTTACCGCCAGTGTCCGCACAAAATATTTTTCTTCCAATTTTGCCGCCCTTCTAATAGTGGCGCCCGGGGCGGTCCGCCCCTCCGCCCCTCCACCCCCCCCCCCCTTGCTACGCCACTGGTAACGATTATCTATCTATTATCTCAGCTCATATACATCCCTAGGCATAGGCCTGGGTCAATTGCTCACCTATGGATAGCCATAAGAGAGCAATTGACCTACTATACCACGGTGGTCGGACGACTTGGTATAGGGTTTTATTTAGAACTAGCAACCCGCCCTCGCTTCGCTTCGGTTTCTGTCGCCTTATCCCCATAGTTCCCGTTCCCGTAGGAATACCAGGATAAAATATAGCCTAGTTTACGCCCTGATATTATAGCTTTCCATTGGTGAAAGAATTTTTTAAATCGGTCCAGCTGTTTTGAAGATTACCCGGAACAAATAGACAGACAGACAAAAAAAATATAAAGTGATTTTTAGGCATATGTATAGTGCAAATAACCATGTGAGCATGAAAAAGGCCTATTATTTTGACATTACAAACAGACACTCCAATTCACAGAATTATTAATACTTATTATCTTATTAATTTTTCTGTGCTCCAATTTTATTTATTGGTATAGATATTTCCTCTTGCATAAATGTTATCTGCTTTTACTTTTTTTTTAAAATACCACCAAAGGGTATACCTTTGGTGGTATTTTACGACACCCAATGCATGAACAAAAAGGGGGGGGGGTTTATTGTATTTGTATTCCGTTATCACACGGATGAAAATAACTAATAGTTTTTTTCTGCATCCGTGAACTACTTGTTGTAAAAATAAGTGGTTTTACAAGTTTTAAATACCACGTTTTTATTGATACCGAAGTTACTTACTAATTATTATGACTTATATAGTAGAATAGATATTCTACTGCGGTTTGACTTTCTAAAATTCAATGTCAAATGCTTTTGGTTATTTTAGAACCAAGTATATAAACATAAATTATATCACAATATTGTTCTTGGAACATTATTGCTAGTGAAGGAACACTCGAAATAAAACCCCATACCAACTATTCCCAGCGTAATATAGTAGGTCATGTTCCCTCCTATCGTAGAGGATAATAGTAATAGACGAATGTGAGCTGGGATAACTATAAAAGGGTACCTAATCGTAACATTTTAAGACCTATTTATTTTTAACCGACTTCAAAAAAGGAGGAGGTTTCTCAATTCGACCGTATATGTATATGCTTTTTTTATGTTTGTTCGCGGATAACTTCGTCGTTTATGAACCGATTTTGATGATTCTTTTTATGTTGGAAAGAAGATATCTCAAAGGTGGTCCCATGATAAGGAAATCAAGGTTTGATGATGGCAGACCAGAGAAATCGAGGGAATCTTTCAAGAATCGTAGGGGCGACTAGTGCGTTTGTAAGTTTTGTCATTAAGTATTTTTTGCTTTTTAGTTTACTGTTTGAAGTCGCCTTTTTTTGTTAAAAATTATCGTAGACGATTATAATTAATTTTTAATAATAATATTAGAACTATACTTGATTCGTAGTTCATTATTTTATGGCGGTCCGTCATTTTAAGGAATTTTTCTCTCAGACTCAGAACAACAATCTGTGAATCGCACAAAGTATTATCCTGCGTAGGATTCGAATCTATGACACTGGCACGGTAGATCGATGCCTTAACCACTATGCTATTTGCAGGTGACTGGACCGGAGAATTAGTCCGTCACCCGCCGAGAGGCCGACCGCGTGAGGAAAGATCGACGTCCTCCGCGAGGGGGGGACGTCGGTCGAGGAGAGGGTACTCCCGTCGGGCCGACCACTGACGACAAGTCACCCTACTCCGGTGGTCGCCCCAACGACGAAGGCGACGTATCACGGGTGGGTTACGGGTGTGCGTGCTTACGCCCCTCTGTCGTCCCGTACGGAGTGGAGCTAGGAGTGCGCCGACCGGAACCCATTCCAAAAAAAAGAACCACTATGCTATTTGTCCAGCCAAAAGTGATTAAAAAGTTTGTTGTGTTATCAATCTGTCTACACTATCAATTATAAAGTGTACTATTATAAAAATAACTAATTTCTGTTCGCGGCGCTCGTTCACAAATTACACTTCGTAACTTGTGCAAGGCGAAATTTTATCTAAATCCGTTCAGCAGACTGCTTGATTCAATAAAATAAGTAAAGTTTATTATCTCAAGTAAACACATAACCGCGATAAAAATATTCTATATATTGATCCAGAGTATCAGTTACTTCCCTGCCATATTTTATTCAAATTGATTTAGCCATTGGAGCTTGAAAATGTAACAAATAAAAATATGTATATACAAACTTTCACCTTAATAATATTAGTGTGAAGAACACGAAAATTTTAAATCGACGATGTGATAGTAAATCATCATCTTATCATTATCGCAGCGCAAACACGTCCTACTGCTAAGCTTGGGGATCCATTGTGGGAGGGTATTTGTCCAACTATAGCATTCTGGTACGTGATGTCATAGGATTTGATTTCAAGTTTTCCTTCTCTTGCATCGCTGTTATTTGAGTATTTAATCCCTTAGTCGACTTTTACGACACCCACGAGCAACAGAGGGGGTGATGAATTGTATTCTTACTCCGTCACCACACGGAAAACAGTATGCACTATATAATTTGTTCTTTTTTCTATTATAAAATAGTTTCAAAAGAATTCAATTTAATTATTTACTACGTGGAAAAATAATCTTTGTTTAACGATTCACACGTCATTAAATCATTATGTACAGCAGCACCGAAGAATATACTTCCTTTTGATTATACAGCTTTTAAATTATGTATAATCATTATTCGTCTATCAAAAAACATAGTTGACCTTACTGCAATGTAATGAATTCTTTTAATTACATACATTATAAACGACTTGAATGTTGATAATTTAAAGAATGAATGGAAGTGTTATTTAAAGAATCGTATATATGTCTAATAAATGGTTTAGCTAAACAGTGCGGAATGGCTTGGGTATATTTCTTGAACAATTTATTTTTGTTCGATCCACAAATTATTCTTATACAAAGATATTCCATCACGAACGTTCTTAAAACCCTCGCTAATGTGTATTATGGTGTACAATAATCTATAAATGTACGCCGCGGAAGTGCCATAAAATCCATCTAAAACGACTTGATCGCGAAATCGAAATTTAATTATAATTAATAAAACTGAGAAGAATGTGTCAGCTCAGCTCGTATGTGTCTCTGGGTTCGAGTCTCCTTCGTGAGAGGAGAGAAATGCTAAATAAAAATGCTTATGTTGAGAGAGCTTTGACAATCATACAATAAACGGACACAAATAATCCACATTGGGAGTAATTATTTGGGGATGCTGTGAACAAAAGTTCTTGGTAATCGGGACCCAAGTTTGCTATCCATATAGAATTTAGGTTTGTATAAATAAGTATATTTACGTTTAAATACATTTATTCATCATTTCAGCTCATATCATCCCACTATTGCGCTCGAGCTTCCTCCACAATAGGAGGGAAATTGATCTACAATACCACCCTTTTTAGACCTGCTGGTATTTTTTTTTTTTTGGGTGGGCTATGGTAAGAGCACGCGCGGTCCATTCCGTCCGAGGCGACGAAAGGACGGCGTGCGGGCCCTTAACCCACCCGTACCCACGTCACCTCGTTGTTAGGCCGACCACCGCAGCAGGGTGACTTGTCGTCAGTGGTCGGCCCGACGGAATACCCATTCGGGTACCCTCACCTCCGACGTCCCTGTCCCGGGACGTCGATCGCCGTCGCGCGGTCAGCCTCTCTTCGGGTGACGGACTAAATTCCCCGGTCCGGTCACCCGCGGCCTCGGATATGACATGCTGGTATAGGGTTTATTTCGAGTTTTCCCTTTATTGCAGAGGTATTATTATATGCATATTATACCCGTTAGTCGTGTTTTACGATACTCACGAACAAGAGTGGGGTCTTTGTATTCTTATTCCGTCACCACACGGCAAATATAGATATTACTTGAATTATTTTACAGCAATATAATGTTTTTTATACCGTAACTATTTGATAATTTGTTTGTTTTACACCCGTATGACAATAATTGAAAAGTTGTACAATGTAACGGTGTTGTGACAATACCATGCGGGCGAAACGAAATTAATTGAAAGTATTCCCGCCAATAATTTATGTATTTGAAAATATTTTATAGAGCACAATATGTCATCAGCCTTATTTCAATAGCATCCTCATTATTTTTTATTTTTTTTTATTTTATGTTAAGAAAAACACACAACATGCTTTTAAAAATGTAGATAAAAAAACAAATGCACGTAACAATAGCTAAATAGTTTCCACTTATGTATAACACAATGTGAAGATAAATAAAAAAAAGCAAAACTATAGAAACTAAATTATAGATTATAGAGGAAGGAATTAAGAACAAAAACAGTAGACAAATGTTGCATATAGATATAGAGTCATTATAAATATGAATTAAGCATCAGTTCTTATCGTTTTTATTAATGAAATATATTGAGGAAGTTGCTTATGGAATATGTCAATTTCACCTATAGGTGGCATATGGCTTGTAGAACTTACATAGGCATTGTAAGTTCTACAAGCTCTTACCAAGAATCGGTTACATGAATAATTAGTTTTTCAGAAAATAATGAATTAGAGCAAGCCGTAAATCTTGGGCATCTGAGATCAATCTGACCACGAAGATACAGAGAGTCAACAATACTGTGCATAATTTTCTATAATATTATCCTGCTCTTAATTCAATTATTTGGGTTCGACTCAATGCATACTCGTACGTACGTACTCTTCTTTCATAGTACATTTTACAAAAGTTATTGCCAATAGTTTTAAGATCGGCTGCCGGCCTGACGTCAACCCGCCTTGGGAATGTAATTGTTGTCTTAACAGCATCAGCTGGAGTTGGTCCTTGGTCGTCTTATACGACACCCGCGATTGGTAGGGTTGGTAGTATTCATAGCCGCTATTATAAAGCAGGCCATCAATTTCGTTTATGTCGTAAATAAAGTCGGGCTGTCCACTGCGGACAAGGAACTCGGCACTGGTGGTCGGCCCAACGAGGAAGGCGACGTGGGTACGGGTGGGTCATGGGCCCGCGCACCGTCCTTTCATCGCCCCGGACAGAATGGACCGCATGGGCGCTTACCATAGCCCACCCATAAAAAAAATAAAAAAAAGAAATGTAAATAAAATACTATTTATTATACAGGGTGTATCAGGTTATGGGGCAACTGGTTAAAAGGGGGCTAGGCAATGGTGGTAGGAACCCATAAAAAAAATTTGAACGAAAAATATTGATTCGTTTAGAAATTAGAGACATGTAAAGTTTTCAATTTTGTCATCGTTTTTTCGTATAAATCTGATTGAAATGTATAAAGTCAATGATACTTAATACGCAACATATTCATACTTTGTTAAATATTCATTAGAAATTAAAGAGATCAATGATTACGTTCACATAAGCAAAACAAACTTCGCTTTAAAACAGCTGATCGGCCTATGAGCGTTGACCGCTTGCCGTTGTACCTACATGTCATTGAAGCGTTTGCGCAATTCCAGGTATTAATGAATGAAATTATACTGTCGAAGCTTTATATGCCTACATGTATTCTGTCTGTACACGCCTACATAATACGTAATATTTAAGGCATAGACTCTTAGACACATTTTTTTGAAATCACTATAACTTTTATGTTATATTGTTTTTTGTGTAATGTACATTCTAATTATGATCTATGACCGTTATACCACAACATACTCGAACAGTTGTCCCATAACCTGATACACCCTGTATAAAATAATATTTTACGGATTTCATCACATTTTTATTTGATTGCTTGACGTTTCGAACACTTTACAGCGTGCATGATTGGGGGCCGACCGGAACCAAGAACGTAAATTAGTTTTATTTGCAATGTGCACTCGCGCAAACATCAGAATTACTTTATGTCCCCTATTTATTTTGTATGACACTAGCGGGAATGTAAGGAGATGGGGACGTTTTATATGCCGAATCTCTCATTAAACGGTCATTCAATAATAACATAAATAAATTGAAGTCGATATGCTGAAGAATCGATGGATGGAACATTTATGGAAAACTAATACCTAAGGTATAAGACATTTAGCTATTTCTCATCATAAATCTTCAAAATGATGTATTTATACAGTACTAGCAACCTGCCCTCCCTTCGCTTCGGTCTCAGTCGCTTTACCCGCGGCGTAGTTCCCGTTCCTGTGGGAATACCGGGATAAAATAGCCTATGTTACTCCCTGATATTATAGCTTTCCATTGGTGAAAGAATTTTTGAAATTGATTCGGTGGTTTAAGCGTGAAAGCGTTACAAACAAACAAACATCCTTACTTTCGCATTTATAATATTAGTATGGATACATTTATTTCATTATTATTTTCATTATTATTATAACTAATATTACAAATATGACATTATTAATTTTGGATTTTAAATATGTAATATAATTGATAATATTCGCGAGAACTCGACAAGTTCTCGCGACATATTTGTTAACAACAACAACAGTCGGATAGAATTTAAGTAGGTTTATATTTGAACTTAATTTTTTAAAGAATCAAAGTCGAACGAACGATTTTGACATCAGAGAGAGCTTAATCTTTTAAAAATTCTTCTTATTAAAAGAAGGTATTTAATGACTGTACGAAACCTAATCGGGCAATAAGTACTACAACTTTCATATCCGCAAAGAAAATGCACGTGGTATTTCTTTTGCAGGAAATTAAAATATATTACTTTATGGCAAACTATTCTAATGCTACATTAGTTATTACTACAATAAAAATCACTTATCACCTCATCAGTTACATGTTGCCCGTAATGATGGTGTGTGGTAGATAAATTTATGTAATGACGGTAGAATGGTTTTCTAGGTACACTTGCATATTGATAGGTTTACTTACACATATGTTTAAGAACTATTTACAGCTATGTTCTATTTTACATAAAGGTAAATAGCGTGGTTGTTTTATAGATATAGCTTTATGGATGATTTATATTCATATAGAAAATAGTTCGTGAACACTACGTATGGAATATAGACACCTTTTTTATTCACGTATGAGACACGTATTCGTCTCCTATGTTCCGCCGATTCTGTAAATGCAGTCTTCTTCTTTGCCACCTTAAGGAACAGGTTGCTATTGGAATCTACCTCGCATTTTCATTCCAAGGGAGGAGTATAAACGAGTTTATTGAAGAAGACTGAACTCTATCAGCTCTCATTAGGCTAGTATCTAGGCTCCTATTATTTTAAAAACACTTTATTATCAGTACAGTAATTTATAACGCTTTCTAATTTTACTGTGAATAACGATTAGACATCGAAAAAAACAAATTTTACGCTTTTTATTGCTATGAATGCTGTTTTTATTATATCAAGGTCTCGACATTCTATTGAACTATTTGCCATTCATAAATATTGTTAGTTATTTTTAAAAAAATACAATACGTATATAACATCTATGCAAGAAAAGGAAAACTCTAAATAAAACCCTATACCAACCTATCTTACCAGTATGGTATAGTTAGGTTAATTTGCCCCTATCGTGGAGGAGGCTCGACCCCAATAATGGGACGTTTATGAGCTGAAATAATGAATGACGAAGCGAATATATTATTATCTTATCAAACTTCATATTTTTTAAAAGACATAAGAAAGATATACGTTCTTCACGAGATGGTAAACAGTGTATTTCTTGTGGTGACGGAGTAAGAGTACAATTCACCACTCCATCTCTTATACGTGGATATCGTAAAAGGCGACTAAAGGATATATTATAATATGGAAGTAACATCAATGTAAGAAAAGGTGAAACCTTTTGCCAACATTTATGTCAAGTGTAGTAGGAGTTTTATTGTGGAGGAGATTCCAGCAGCAGGAAAGCCCAGCTGTAGGAATTATATATGCTAAGATGTTGAAGTCGTATCTATATATTAATACGTAAAGCAAAAACTTTATACCCCTTTTTACGAAAATCATGCAGATGGACAAATACGAAATTTGGCACAGTTGAAGAATATATTGAGGGGAACTGCAGAAAACTAAAATTTCATATAATAATGGGTTATAAATACCTTAAAAGGCATTACGCTCACTATCATGCAATCGCTACACACACACACAGGCTTATACACTTTTGTTTACGGTTAAAATCTCTGGTCGAACTGAATGTCAAACAAACATAATTATGATGACAGTGTCTAATAGACATTTGTATTTATATATGAGTGAAATACAGCTTACTCAATATACAATTATACATAAATATAATTGAAAGAAGATTGTGTAGCAGAAAAATTAAATGAATTATGGCCGAATTCTGACCACTCGGCGATCACACTAGTTTTACTAAACCATCATATAGCTTTTAGTTCTACAGAAGACAGGATTAATATCGTTTCTTTTGGATTCTTCTGGATTTTTTATCCTTAATTCTTACCCCCTCACTACACGGAATACAAACCCGCATAAAACACAGTGCTTTAAGAAAGTACACATATTAAAAAAGAACTGACAGATACACTTTTGTCGTAACGCGTTTCCATTTAATTTTTTTTTGGTTCAAAGGATTCAGTTACCCCTTAGTTCCATCTAAAGAAATTTAATATCAATCTGTACAAATAAATAAAATTTAAGTGTTTGTAAAGTCAAGAGTTTTTTTCATGCTCACCATGCTTATTTGCATAATACTTAGCTTAAAAACTAGTTTACCCATTTTTTATCTGTCTTTTTGTTCCGGGTAATCTTCAAAGCCGCTTGACCGAATTCGATAATATTTTACGAGCAAGTAACTATTTGTATAGCAAGTAACTATTTGTATAGCAAGTAACTTAGCCTATTTTTACTCTCAGAGAAACCCTATAAAATTTTGCCCGTTTGAATCAAACCCAAACGCTCATGGACTGCAGTCGCGTACTGTAATATCTTAGGACTTATTCGAGATTCAAAAGCGAGGCGATTAGAAGCGAGGGCGGGTTCCTAATATTCAAAAATCCTTATCGTACCGTGTCATAATTAGCTGCTACGAGGGTCGTTCAATAAGTCTTTAGAAAAAGATAGAAAAACACTGTTTTTTGAAGAATTTATTTTTTATTTTTTAACATATCTCCTTTTAGCTCTACACACTTTCCCAATCGTTTTTCCAAAATTTTTATCCCGTCCAAAAAATAGGATTTTGGAAGTTCTGCAAAATATTCATTCGTTTGAGCAATGACGTCCTCGTTAAAAGCGAACCGTCGTCCGCCAAGCCATTTCTTCAGATTGGGGAAAAGAAAATAGTCACTAGGGGCCAAATCTGGTGAATAAGCGGGATGCTGCAACAATTCCATTTTCAATTCCACAATTTTGGCCAGGGAAACAGCCCAGGTATGCACACGCGCATTGTCTTGATGCAAGAGGATTTTTTTCTTCTTCAGATGGGGGCGTTTCTCTTTGATTTCCTCGCTCAACCGTTGCAATAACGACGCGTAATACGCTCCTGTTATTGTTTTTCCTTTTTCCAAGTAGTCGATGAAAATGATGCCCTGCGAATCCCAAAAGACCGTGGCCATCACCTTGCCGGCTGATGGCACAGTTTTGCCTTCTTCGGAGCCTGTTCACCCTTGAAAATCCACTGTGATGACTGTCTCTTCGTTTCTGGAGTGTAGTAGTGTATCCAGGTTACGTCCACAGTGACATATCGATAAAGGAATTCGGCCGGATTGCGATGATAGAGCGCCAACATAACCTCAGAGTCCAGTACACGATTGCGCTTATTCTCCTCTGAGAGCAAACGCGGCACCCATCACGCCGAAATTTTTTTCACAGACAAATTTTCATGCAAAATTGAATCGACTGTACCTTGTGATATGCCTGTGGCCTCAACTAATTCGCGCACTTTGATTCGTCGATCGCTCAAAATCAGATCGTGGATTTTGTCGATGATTTCAGGAGTAGACACCTCAACTGGGCGTCCTGAACGATGTTCATCTTTTCTGGATAAACGGCCACGTTTAAATTCATTCACCCAATTGTAAACCATCGCAAACACAGGTGCAGATGTGCCATAAACTGCATCCAACTCGGCTTTGATTTCTTTCGGGCTTAAGCCTTTTAAATGGAGATGTTCGATGACAGCCCTGAACTCACTTCTGTCCATTGCTATTAACAAATAAATGTTATTATCTTTAATCGACGATAAAAATTGACCTACACTATGGATTGAGCTGAAATTTTGACAGCTTTCCTGTCGATAGTGCTGCTTACAAAAAAAAATCTTTACCGACACTACGAGCGCCATCTCTCGGATTTTCTAAGGACTTATTGAACGACCCTCGTATTTAAAGCTACTCTTTTAAATCGAGTAACTAAAACCTATTATTACTCGGGTACATTAAATTCTGAATGTAAAAACTCATAAATGGAACCACAAAATCACATAATCCTTACACATAAAAACTAAAAAGCACTCAGCGTTTATTATATTTGTCTAAGTTTATGGCCCAAGTACTTACATATCTAATAAAAAAGTTACGATGTATCGAATTGATACTTTAGCGGCCAAAATAAACGGACATCCTTCTATGTACACAAATTACTAAACGATTGGTAAAATGTCTTTAGGGACGTGTCTAACATTCATTATTTCAATGCACATATGGCACAGTAATCAAAATATCCACTTCCCATGTCGAGTGTTTTACCAATTTCTCTCTATAATCGCACTGAAGATTAGTCTGCTTTCTGCTGGGAGATCAACTGCGTGCGGGGAATGTTATGGCCTTTGTTACTAGAACATTGATAGAAGTTGATTCGAAAAGATAACCTACGTCAATCAATCGCTTTTAGTCCACCAAGTGGACCGTGGATGTCAAGGAATTGGTACCAGTAGAAGGCCCAACGCCGAGGGAGAGGGAACACGGTAGATTATCACCCCGGATGAAAGGGACAGGGTGTATCCAGACCTGTTATTAACAAAAAAAGGAATTGCTTTTCGTGGTCCGATCAATAGATGGAGAGAGTAAATATGAAGCCACATACCATATATAGTATAAAAAAAGAAGTACAAGGTGAGGGATTCTTACCGCTAATTGTATAATGTTGGTACATTACAGCTCCATCTTTACGATTGTAAAGGCAACGCTATGAAGCGAATATCTCAATAAGAATATACTTATTATTTGTTGAATATATCAAACTTTTTAGTCGACCGTTATTTTCGACGTACGATTGTGTTATCGTCGTGTATTTAAATATAGGTATGTTCGCTGTGGTCAGGCGTCTGACCTCGTCGCTTCGTTGCCATTTTAGGCATTCGCCATATTTTAAAAGGCCACTAATAAATTGATAACAGCGGAACAAAGCGCTCAGTGTTTGCTTTCAAGAAGAGTAATGCGCAAGAGCGAAAGAAGAGTGATTTACGTTTATTAAGCATCTTATCAGCTGAGAATAAAATGTGTATCTAAACCTTAGAATAATAGTTAACGTATAGAAGGATAGTGTCGGTACCTAAGCGATCAAAAGATCTACCGACCGTACCGACACTACAGGTACCGACATCGTGGTATTATTCGCTTCACCCTTTTGCGTGAAGCCAATAATACCACATGCGCGCAAGCGATTACACACGTACACACGCACAGAATTATATAATAGAGTTGCCCTGTGCGCAGTGACCTTGTACACTACGTTATGATCCAGTGTAGGGACCCATTTATGGCTCCAATGTAAATGCCTCAAATTTTGTGCATGAATTGAGCTTCTATGAGTTATTATTCTAAGATCTAGAGTCCATGGATGCACAGACCGCGGCCCGCCGATAGCAAAAATAATACTCTCGTACATTCGAAAAATATTGAATTCTATGTCAGATTATCAATTCTTTATTGTCTTTAATTACCTATACTTCTGGCGGCCCGCCATCAGTTCATGATTTGCCCGAGTGGCCCCTAGTCTTAATAAGTCTGTGCATCCCTGACCAGACATTCCTTCTTTGCCTATGGGTATTATACAAAACGAAGACGCGATATCTACATGAGAAGGAACTATCGATTTATCAGTTTATCTAGGATCAAATAGGTGTATTAGCCGTCTATCCAGCATGAGATATTGCCCAGGTTCAGAGCCCTCAGCGCTCACCCATGCTGCGGGCAAAGCTGTGAACACCATCTGCGGCTAATAGCTATTACACACCCATAAAAAAATAGATATTGGATTAATTTCTCTACTCCATAATGGAGGGGGTCCAAAATAGGATATTAAACGCTGTAAAGTTTTCGTAACCGGATGAAAACCGTAAAAATAAATTTATTTAAAATGTTTATCGGTTTTCTTAACACACTCGTACATCAAGAAGATAATAAGGTTTTGCCTAAGTAGTATTATAGGTCTACTACCTTAACCCCTCAACTCTCTTTTGGAAGTCTTAAGACTTATATTAATGTCGAAATGGCAGTTTTCTTTCTGTTTCTACAATATCTACGAGCACTCTTAAGGTCAGCGTAAGCCTGCCTTAATAGTTTTGAATTTGAGTAGTTAAATAATCAAGATTCTTAATATTTCGGTATGCATATGTAAAGTTTTTGCTGTCAGTTGGTATGACTGGTATCAATGACATTAGTTGATTGTTCGTTGATGAGCTCCCGACAGCTGTGAGACTTAGTCACCCAGAGGCACCAATTCAGACAATTTAACTCCTACATTACTAATTGCGCTCAATATAGTCCATTAGTGTCCATTTTTGGAACCCCATCTGAAGCGTATACGAAAATATCGGCGATATATATATAAGGTCTATCGCAGTAACAAGGGCATCTGTCTATGACTTCGTGTAAAGACTTTTATTAGTTTTTTTAGGGCACCTTTTGAGCAGCCCTTCTGACGAAAATCAAACTAATATTTTTTACTAAATTGCCTTTGTTTTTAGAATATTTAATGCCTAATGATTTTTTTTTTTTTATGTGTGGGCTATGGTAAGCGCACGCGCGGTCCAGTTCCTCCGGGGCGATGATAGGACGGCGCGCGGGCCCATAACGCACCCGTACCCACGTCACCTCGTTGTTGGGCCGACCACCGGAGCAGATGTGACTTGTCATCAGTGGTCGGCCCGACGGAATACCCTTTCGGGTAACCTCACCTCTCGACGTCCTGGGACGTTGGTCGCCGTCACGCGGTCAGCCTCTCTGCGGGTGACGGATAATTCCCCGGTCCGATCACCCGCGGCCTCGGCTAGGGCGGCATTAGGCGCAGATACTCGCGCCTGCGCCGCCCGAGTCGCCGGCGGCGGAACGTGTCGCCGAATAGGAGCTCTACTCGTACACGATCCGCCGCCTCCTTCCGTGAGATAATGGCCTCACAGAAGGTGGCGACCGCGTCCCAGTTCCTGACGCTGACGAGCATCTCCCTGGCGATGGTCGGCAGCGCCAGGTCGGCACCGATAATTGCGACGAGTTCACGGCGATCCCCCTCCCATGCAGCACACTCCTCGAGCGTGTGCTGCACCGTGTCCTCGTCGCAACTGCAGGTGGCAGGACAGTGTGCTCTCCCTCCTGACAATCTTGTGCAGGTACTTCCCGAAGCAACCGTGCCCGTCAGCACCTGCACCAGTCGGAAGGAAAGCACCCTGTGCGTCCGCTCCAACCACTCCATCAGCACCGGCCGGAGGGCCTCGACGGTCCTGACACCATACCGAGGACACTTCTCGTATAGGATGCCAATATTTTTTGTAAGTATTTTTAATTGAAAGTTTTTATGTGGTGGTATTTTTATATTGTCGACAGTTGTCTGTCTACAGCCGCGGGCAAGTCCGTTCCGGGTAGTACCACGCTCTCGCAGAAAATTGACGTCTGAGTAGTAGCAATTTGTTACTCCACTTCGACCCGTGAGTGAGAGAGCCGTCATCTCAAATTTTTGGGAGTGTTTTCGTGTGATGGATTTTGGTGATGCCTTTAGTGTCACCGAACCTCATTGCACGCATTCACACTCCCATAACGGTAGGCAGCGGCCTCCCATAACGGTAGCAAAAGGTCCATGCGTGGCAGTATCACTTACCATCAGGTGTGCTGTTTGCTCGTTTGCCAATAACAGCATTAACAAAAAAAAAATTACTTTCATGCTATTTTTGTAGGCCTTGTAAATTAATATACTTAATACGAATATCTGTTTTTATTAATCAGTGGCAAAGGCTATTTAGGTTATATGGAATCATAACGAAGCGTTGAAATAAAATGTAACATGTTTATTATATTTCGATGCAGCGAAGTATAACCTCGACCTGCCTTTTGAAGATCAAATAAAATAATAGAAATAGGGGCACTCGAAACGTGGCATTCCTCTAAAATTTACAAATGATCACAATGTTATGCTTTAAGCGCATTATCGATCTTACGCTTTACACTGTAAAAAAGGCAATAAAAAAGATACGGACATGCAAATATATATATAGTGAAGAAGTTTGAATATACGAGTACTTCACCTTGCCTTTTTGTAAGGCTATCGTCACCTTCGATTTATTATAGCGACGTGGCATCATAATAACCGAAGGAAAGCTATAAAACTACTGCTAAACTTTTTGGGCAACATAGGGCTACACTGATCGAAGAGATCAGCATAGGACATTTTTTTAGTAAATCAATACTACCTACGGTAGCACAGTGGCCAAGAGTTGCCCATAACTGTATAATTACAATTTTACTGACGGACAATTACTAACGTGAAGAAACTGATAATTTGTAAAGAAAATTATAACTTGGCACAAGCAACAGGCTCATATTTAGGAATGCAAACGATACATCGATATTTCTGAAACATCGATGTTTCAGTAAAAAAACATCGATGTTTGCCATCGATGTTCATTATTGCGACACATGGATGTATCAATGTTATTTTCTACGATTTTTTAACATCGATGTTTTGCCTCACATCTGTTTGAAGTGTATGGTCATTTAAGCAAAACTTGCGTGATAGTCTGTTTACCAGTCAATGACTTAAGTGTGTACGTTTTCGTAAAAATTGTTATTTTAAACTGTTTCTAAATAGGTAAGATGCTGCAGTTAAGCTTGTAATAACTTTACTGAATAGAGAAATATATGTTAAATATAACTTTATTTCCTCAATTCTACATCTCCCTTGTTTTAAAGACGCACCTATTCAATGCTAATATTGTTATAGATAATAAACATAGCTTGCATTTTAAAATTAAAGTAGTTTGCGGGAGTGTTAAAAATATCGATGTTTTTAGCCCGATGTTTTTTGTACATCGATGTTTGATTTGAAACATCGATGTTTTTGGTTTCGATATTTGCATCCCTACTCATATTACTAGTTGATTGCCAAGACAAAAAAGGAAGAAAAAGTATTAGCCAGATTGTCATCAAGAACAGAGAAATGTGTCTAAGCGTTATGATTTAGGAGGACAATGGCCGTGAATATTTATGAAGGGTGATGCGTAACTATGTCTATATTTCAAACAAACACTAAAAATAGAAACCAAGACTTGTAACTCACTATACTTAAAATCCTTACGTCGTAAGTAAACTACGTTTATACAATAATTATAATCATCAGTATCAATCCTTCGTTGGGGTGAATGGATTTTTTTTCAAAGAGTATAGTAAACTTTTTTTATAGATAACTATGGTATCAAATTGTCACTTGCGTTTACAAACACACAATTAACGAAGACAAATAACACCCAGATTCAGAACAATACTTTATGAATCGCTCAAAGAACTGTCCTACTCTGAAATGAGCCCATGAAACTCCACGTGGAAGGTTGCTTCTTAGATCTATCTTTTTTCTCACTCTATCGACTGCGCAATCCTTACGGACATCTTTCTTCTAGTAATTTGAAATAATAAATGCGTAATTGTATTTATTGGTTTTCTAATCTAATCAAATTTGGTAGAATTTTATTTGCCCACGATGTTACTAACAGCTTAGACTATTACACTATTTTGACCAGAGAGATTAGTATAGGGCTTTATTTCGAGTATTCTCAAAGATTTTTAAGATACCCACGAGAAGGGAAGCGGAGGTAACTATCGTAGTTTTAAATCATCACCACGTAAATAAGTGTATGTATAATGCATAAATGTTCCGTGTGGCGACGGAGTAAGAATATCAATTCACCACCCCCTCGCTTGCCCAGGGGTATTATAAAAAACGAGTAACGGATATCATATGCAGATAATATCTGCACAAGAGGAGAAAACTCATAAAACTCTATGGGCTGGTATAGACCAACCCAACTGACCAGCGCGCTATTGTAAATTAATGGCTCTGAAAATTAGCAGCTGAAAATCAGCGGTGCAAGTTTATGTAGCATATGCTGAGCTGTTGCCTTTTGGACACTAACACTTTTATTTTTATATAGGTTATTTAATTTTTATATAGGTACTACGATTATTTTAATTATCAATATTTTTTTGTCTTCGTTTTTTATATCATTTTGTGTATGTCAAGTATGTAACTATAGTGTCCAATAAATGTTTTCTTTCTTTCTTTTTTTCCTTCCGTTGTAGAGGAGGCACCAACTGGTAATTGCACGTATTGGTTAAGATCGACTACCGACCTATCATGCCACTATCATAGGTTTGATTCCCAAGCAGAACAACACTTTTTACGATCCACAAATTGATATTCTATCTGGGTATTATTTGTCTTTGTTATTGTAGAATGTTTTGTATTTTACATCGAATATTTTATTGTACATAAAAATATTAAAAATACTTTGGTATAATGAATCGTGTGAACAAGCTTTAACTAAACGTAAAGAGAAAACCACATTCTATTTATAATGAAAAACAAACTGGCCGGTGTATCTACTGCTTAACGCGCATATGCGAACTTCAGTCTGAAACAGTGGCCATTTACACACGTAAACTAAACTACTGTATATAAAACCTTATCATTATGATATAAAGTTCATTTTGTATTGTAAAGATATAGAGATTAATATTCCACATGAATGGGCTTTGTAATCTGCAGTTAACTTTGTTCATTCAACTGTAGAGTTACCATAACTACGTAAGTATATTTTGGGTTAAATAGTTTTTTATAGTTTTATTTTGCCTTCGTTATTGAAAGATGCAGGCTTTAAATACAAGAGAGACAGTTAATTTAAATAGAAAAATATAGAGGGAATATTAATATTCCTTTATTTTAGACCAATCAGGTGCCATTCTAGGCCATAATGGTTTTACGCAAGGGAAGTTTGGTAGGGAAATTGATGGACTAAAATTGCTTGATAAGTTGACATGTAGGGCTTTTACATCCAGTTTCCTTTTTTTTTCATTGAATTTACCTGTTTTGGCCCGTTTAGTTGTCTTTTACAAGAGGAGGATATGGTGATAAATTATATTTTTAGTTTGTCATGATATAAACGTAAATTACCGTTGAGTGAAATCGTTTATTACAGCTTATTATCTGTACGGTTTCGAAATCAATGAGATGTTAAAATAGTATCGTGGTGAAAATATAAATGTGAAAAAGACAGCCAAATCCAATATTATAATAATTATGATTTGGTTTTCGACTTCACCAACAAAGGACTTGAGATATAAACAGGTGCCAAGTTGTGTGAATTATTCTGAAATTTATTTATTAGAAAAATGTATAATTTTCTTAAGTAAATCTAAACATGACCACTGAAGACAAGGAACTCTGTACCGGTGGTCGGCCCTACGATGAAAGTGACGTCCACGGGTGGGTCATGGGACTGCGCGTCGCCCCAATGTCGCCCCGGATGGAGCTGGGTGGCGAGCGGGCTGACCATGGCCCACCCCTAAATAAAAAAAAGGTGAATTTAAAACCAACAGTCCGGGTAAAGTTGTCACAGCCATCTGAGGCTAACAACTAAGACACACACAAAACAAAAAATAAAAAAAAACATATTGTCTTATTTTTGTTCTACTGCAAAAGTGTTCGCTATTTATAATTGTAATTGATCAAATTATTTATATAAAGTGAATAACTTATAATCTATTTAACCTCAACATTTGCTTTGATCAGTTTTCGGATGCTAGTTGTACTTATATTCAACTAATCTGCCTATATACTTTATGTTATATGAAAATTATTGTTTTTATTGTGTTCGTTTCTTTCCTTCTAAATCTTTGCTATGCAGGTAAACTAGTCAAAGATTTAGAAAAAACGTACCTCCTCTGCGGGTGGTTCGAATCCATGTTACTTGCTATGAAAGGTGGTAATTTAAATGTCAATTATGCAAAAGAGTGGAACGTGGATCATGGTTTATGTGAAATAAAACATTTTTTACGGATCTTTATCGCTGCTTTGTGCTTAATGGTGACAGGAAGACCGTGACAATGAACTCTGTAAACGTGTGAGAAATAAGGTGCTATAAAATTAAATTAAATCAATGTTCCGTGTGGTGACGGAGTAAGAATACAATTTACCACGACTAAGGAATTAAATACGCATATAACATCTATGCAAAAAAGGAAAAACTCGAAATAAAATCCTATACCAACCTGTCTGACCAGCCTGGAGCAGTAGGTCAATTTCCCTTCTAATATACAGGAGGCTTGAGTCCAGCAGTGGGACGTACATAAGCTGAAATGATGATGATAACATTAATAAAAATAGATGCTTTATTTTATCATGTGTAATACTCGCCTATACATTAGAAATTGTGATGTAGTTTTTCATCTGATAGGAATTGAAAACTAAATCAAGTAACCGTCGTCTCATCAGTATCATTATCTTGCTCTTATCTCAAAAATCGCTTGGGGTCGATGTAACTGCCCCTATTGGTACTAGTCCCCATTGTATAAATTCCATAATTTATTAGCAATAGTTTTACTACTGACCGCCTGCCCGCCTCCTTAGGAATGTAGTTGTTGATCAAACGGTAACAGGGGAAGATGTCTCTGGTCGTTGTCAGGCTCTTGGTCGTTCTTTACGGCACCTACGAGTATTGTAAGGATTGGTAGTATTTGCTCCCGCGACTACATTCATCCATCAGCCTACAGACGTGCACTGCTGGACATAGGCTTCCCCACAAGAATGCCATTTGGAACGGTCCTGCGTCATTTGCATCCAACTATTCCCTGCGACTTTAAAAATGTCGTCAGTCCACCTAGTGGGGGGTCGTCCTACGCTACATCATTCGATTCGTGGTCGCCACTCAAGAATCTTTCTTCCCCAACGGTTGTCCGTTCGACAAGCGATGTGGACTGCTCATTGCCTCCGACCACATAATAAAGAAAAATTAAAAGTAATCTTTATAGAATTCTTAATGTAATTTTTCTCATTTTGCTTGCTAGATCGTATTTTTTGTGTTAATAGTTTTTTTTTGTTATTTCAATAAATATTATAATAATTTCAAATGGAGAACAGATTCGTTATGTAATTAGAAATCGGTCAGTTGCAATCGACACTTTGCATGTCATGCAACAATTACTTCTGAATCGGTAGCTTAAGAGAATATTATACGGATTAGGTTGATAGAAATGTTATTCATTTTATGACATATAAAATTATTATGCTAAAATAGAGCAAAATATACATATTAATAAGGATTTGCCGTGTGCTGACAGAATAAGAATATAATTCACCACCCAATTTCTTGTTAATGGGTGTCGTAATTGACGACTGAAACATTACAATTTGCCTATAATATCTATGAAAGAGAAGAATACACGAAATAGAACCCTATTGCAACCCGTCTGACTAACAACGTGGTATAGTAGGTCAATTTCCTTCCCATTGTGGAGGAAGTTCGAGCCCAGGAGTGGAATGTATATGAGCTGTGATGATGACGCTAACAAAGGATTAGACAAAAATGTTACATCATTGACGAATCAGCTGGAATCAACGCTCAATGAAGCGACAATTGTTGAAGGAGAAATATTCCTAACTGAACCAATTTTCTAATCATGCCAATAAAAGAAAATTTTGCTAGCAAAAATGTTTCAAAATATATTTGATGGATGAAAGTGTTCTTTGCAAAAGGATGAATCGTGGCCACCCTTGTTGCTATCCGACCGCATTAAAACCATATAAATTTAAGAAAACTACTGTAGTTAATATTGTTTGATGTACACATTTTATTGTATAACCATATGCTTAAATGTGTGTACTTTAAGCTGGTTATATAGTTACTTATGCATTTATTTAAAACAATCCCTTTAAGAGCTGTACTTAAAAATATATTTTTGAAGGCATTTTATGAAATTTAAAATATTGCCAACTTTTGTTTAAATATTTTAAAGCATTTTATATTTAACATGTTATAATTACGATATTATTTTAGAACGCTCTATACGCTTAGGTTAGCAGAAAAACAAAAAATTAAAATTTAAATAAAGAATAATAATAATATAAAATATTAAATACCAGTGCATAATATTAACGTAAATTGAATGAACATTTTCGCTTTGGCTACTAGTGGAAGTGAAGGAACTAGTGTCAATATGAAGATATAACAATAAAGATGTACATCGTCTCGGCGCCTGATCTCTCTTATCTAATGCAATGTGCATTTAGTTTTAGTATGGTTGCGCCACATGCTAGCCGCCACAGAAATAACGTAGAATATCGGTCACACAGACTCAGGCGCAGAATGAACGCATCGAATTAATTGCCGGACGGCGCACCACTATCGGTGTGGACGTGCCGCGCGCGGACGCTTCCGTTACAACATTAAAAAAAAAATAAAATTAAAAAGCGCGCGAACACATTTTACGGTAAAGTGTTGACGTTAGTAAAATTTTTTGTTTATTTTTTTTTTATGGTGCCAGTATTATTTACAAAGATCTGAATGTCAATAAAAAAGTTTTCACATAAAACTTTTGTAGGACTTCAAAGCAAAAATCGTCATTTATCTTAAAGGTCAAATATGCTGTCGTCGAATATATATAGTAAAATAATGATAACGAATAGCGGTCGAGTGCAAATGTCGTCGTTATTATACCAGCGTTCCACAATAATGCTATGGAGACGTCAAAGTTTAGTTTCGCGGAACTCCGCGTGTTGATTCATACACCGGTTATCGAGAAGGGCGAGCAAAATGTGTGAAATAGCAAGTTGGATTCCGAACGCAGTCGCCGTCAAACTGCGCGCCGAGACAGCGCAGCCGGTAATTGAATGGCTTACGACAATTCGACAAGCGATCGAAGAATACGATCCTCTAATCACAGTTGCACCACCCGACGACGAACCCGAAACCCCTGACAATAAATTCGATGAAATACTATCGCAACTCGGCAAAGAGATTTACAAATTAGATGAATACCAGCGTAATTTGGCGCCATCGGAGAAAGAGGTGTCTCTCAGCATACTAAATATCTTCGACGAATGTTTAGACCGCATGGCGGAGGAGAAGTCTATTAAGAACAGTGAAAGTGATTGTGAATCAACCCTATCTGATGTATCATTCGTAACTAGTACACCAGCTGATAAAGTGAACAATATAAACAAAATTGTTGACTCGGGTGACGGTACTCCTGTACCAACGATACGGACACGGTTAAAATCGATTTGTAGCAATTCGATATCGGATATGGAATCAGACGTTCGTTGCGATGTGACAGATAGCGATTCAGTGAGCACGTGTTGGAGTTACAAGGAGTGCAGTACAGACGAAAACGATGGTAACCCTTATTCCGCTGTATGGGCACACTCGACCGGCTTTCATAACTCCGACGAAATATTACGTATAGTATTATCGCAACACCACGCTACGATATCGCGTCTTTCCTTCGACACGGCCGGCGAATTTATACCTGATTCGTATTCTGTGTATTCACTGCACGAAGTGGGAGAATGTAAGGACAGGTGTGTTGACAGTGGTTCAGTAGCAATGACGCCGGACAAGCCTACGGACGACGGCTACGAGCCCGTGCGTGACGCGATAACAGACGAGAATATCTACGAAGAAATCGAATATGGGTATAGTTATACAGATGAGGGTTGTTCTTGCGGTGGTAGTGTGGAAGTGGAAAGTTGTTCTATAAGTGCTAGTTCGGAAGGTGTTGGCCGGGAGAGTCCATTGTATGTTAACCTGAGGGATAACGATGCTTACGCGATACCACCAGACGTTGTATATTGGAAGAATTTGCTCCTGGATCCCTTTTACAATGACGACGAGGAAGATGAAGTAAGTAAAAAAATGAAAAAATATAAATATTTCTTATTATGGCGTTTTATCACGGTTCACACATGTACACCACTATTAGACTCGAACATCCTCCACAATAAGAGAGAAATTGACCTGCCATAACGACGGGTTGCTATAGAATTTTATTTGAATTTTTTCTCTTGCATAGAACTTATCTTCATATTATATCTCTCTTAGTCGTCTTTTACGACTCTTAAGGGCAAGAAAAGAGGTAGTGAATAGTATTCTTACCCCGTCACCACAATGAAAATCATTCATTCATCGGTTTATTTTATAGATTAAAAATAGTTTTAAAATGTATAACTCAAAAGTCGTCTCTCAGTCATCAGAAAGATTCATAAAACATTGTTTGTTGTTGATAACAGTAAAAGGAAAATCTACGTAAACATTGAGTCACATTCCAATTACTGTATTACATATTGTATATACAATTAATGAGTAACCATTATAATTAGGTATAATATAATACATAAAGTCGTTAGGTTAATGCCTCTACAATTTATTAAGTACGGTACAATTGCAAGTTTCTTAACGGCACTATATGAGAATAGGTTCCTTTTATTATAATATTACAGTAAATTGCTTCAAGATTTTGAAATATGTTATATATTCTTTGAAATAAAATATTTTACTCATTTCTTTATTAGCAAAATTAAAAAGAGTATAGAGTAAGTATGAGTAAAAAATCGCTTCGCTCATTTATTTGAAATGGCTATATTTTGTAAATGGCTTGCCTCTCGTCTCTTTTTTATTAAAATATCAACCCAAGTCAAGTATAACCCAACCCAAGCCATATCTTATGTTTGACTCGCGAGACTTGATTTGAAATAATGATGAACCCATTTAAATATTATTATCTTTATAATTAACTAGGTACTTTATACGACGTAATCTAATGTTGAGGATTCAAATAAAACTGTGATTGAAGTGCCTGTGTATATCTAGAAATCAGATAAACATTTGAATTGCTGATAATGAAGTTAAAAGAATAATATATCATAAAAATTGCATTTCTACAAAATAAGTAACAGGCAGTTATCTAAATGAACTAACAAAAGTAACACATCTCATTATAACCAATAAAATAATTTAAACAAGATAATAAGTATGATTGTGAATTATATTTATTAAACTCGACACGTATCAGTTCAGTGCCGCTTAGAAAATCGTTATTAAAATCTAACGAATTTAAAATTATGCAGTCATTATCTCCAACGATTAACTAACGACTTAATTTATATCAGAAAGTAATTATTATTTTTGTAGCAGAATCTTCATCCTAGACTATAAAATCATACTGTGAAAATAATTGCTTCAAGTGGCGCCAAAGTAATTATTTGTTTCGAAATATATCGACTTACTTATACACATATTATAAAAAAAAGATATTCGTTCTATGCAATTTGCTTTCCTTCGGACACCACTTACCTTAATATGTAAGAAGCCATTCTTTACGAAATCAGCTTTCGGGACTGTGGTATTGTTGACATTTTGATAGCTTATCTCTGTATGCGGGAGTCGCATATTTTAACCCATAAAAGGGTTAAGTAGGTACTTTACAAAAGTTCCAATGTATTCCTTTAGGCTGTCTCGAGTTTATAGTTCGTTATTCTTACTAATATTATAAATGCGAATGTAAGTTTTTTTATGTGTTTATTACGCTTTTACGATTAAAACGCCTAACCGATTTCATAAATTCGTTCACCAATGGAAAGCTACAATACCAGGGAGTAACATAGGCTATATTTTATCCCGGTATTCCCACGGGAACGGGAACTACACGGGTAAGGCGACTGATGCCGAAGCGAGAGCGTGATTGCTAGTAATGTATAAAGCAAGATAGAAATTGATAGAGCTTGCCTAACATTATTTTAATCGTCGTTCAAGAATGTCATTATCATCATTAACACAGCCCATACAAATTCTATGGTTAGTCTCGATACTCCTCCATAATGGGAGGACAATAGACATATTATAACATGGTCAGACGTATTGGCATAGGGTTTTCTGTCGAGTTTCCTTTCTCTTCTATAGATGTTATATACTTATTATATCTCATAGTTGTTTTATACTTATTATTATATCGTCTCGTACGTGGCCCTTGGCACATAGTACATCCAGATAGGAGGATGGTGAATTATATCCTTACTTCTTACGAAATTCAAGAATTTAGTTATTTTTAAAAATGTTATTTTTCCGTGCGGTGATGGAGTAATAATACAATTCATCATCACCTCTGTTGACCGTAGGTGTCGTAAAATCGATTAAGTGATTATAATATACAGATAACACCTATCTATCAAGAGTAGGAAAACTCGAAATAAAACCATATCTGACAGGTCTGATCAGCATGATGTACCATTTCCCTCCTATTGGCCCGCCGTGGGACGTATGTATATGAGTTGTGTTAATGAAGATAACGTCAATGATCAAAGTGGTATCTACATTCAATCTAAATTAAGATTTGATTTTCTTAAATCTGTAAAGCAATGTAAATAAAACTACTACATGGTCAGTGGTCATAAGATGTCTAGACATCTGTGACTATGAACGCTGCGAAGTGTTTGAAATGTCGGGCAATCATAAATCAAACACAAACGCGATGAAATCTGTAGTTTTATTTACAATGTATAATACTCTTGTAAACATTAGAAATCATTCTGTAAAGCAATTTAAAAGGATCGACAGCCAATATCCTACTTCTGGGAAAACACAATATATGTATTAAGAATGTATGCTGAATGCTTTAATTCCTACTGAAATCTTTTCAAAACACTTTTAATGATCATTTGACGAAGTGTTCTTTTTTAAAGAACCCTTAAACAAAAGGACTTTTTGAATGGCAAGTAACCATCAATGCAGGTAACTAGTAAATTATGTTCCTGGTATTACTTACCTGATATTCCTTGACCATTATTAAGTGCACATTTAGCGAGCTTTATAAGAAGTAACTGTTAATAGTGCGTTAATCTTATATCTTTAAACGAGCAATTCTTTGTACATATATATTCAGGGTCTCGGAAACAGCTCCAACGATTTTGATGAAATTTGGCATACTAGAGGTTTCGGGGCCAAAATATCGATCTAGCTGAGTTTTATTTATAAAAAATGTTGTTATGTAGGTGTTTTTAGCTAATCAATACAATGACATAGAATATGGATTCAAATTTCATCGTTGCAGTCAAGAGTGACAATAGCTCAGTAAGGAAGTTGTCCAGTCGCATTCAAACAGCGTGAGATCGAATTTCGGTGTTTTTATTATTCTCTTTTTGTAATTTTTGATATTTTTTTCATTATTTCAGCGTTTGTATTTTTTATTAATATACATATATCTAAATAAGTTCGTCAAAAATACAATTTACCCAAAAAAATAAATTATACCGAGCAAAGTTTGGTCAACCAGATATTCTATTTGTAATGTGCTAATAGTTAAGGCTGTATAAATGGCGCGGTGGGTCTAATCATTGACTGCCTATCTAGAGTGTCGCGGGTTCCAATCATTTATGGATAAAATCATTTATATAGCGCAAACATGTTCTGTTGATTATTCTGTGTGTGACGATGATTTAAGTTAATTAAATTGTATTTTTCAACGCCCTCTTTTAGTCCCGAATTTTTTATTAGTCTTAATAAAAATGTTTGTATTATTCTATACGTCTTTTTAAAATAATACGTACTGTGTACTTATTCTAGTATATAGTTATTTTAATCCTTTTGTATCAGCGAAAACGTCACAAAAAGTAGATACTTGTCTTAGGTAAAGATATACAAGCATTACATCTATAAGAAAATAAATAAGATATACTTACTGATAAGAATATTTTACATAACAATAGAATACTATACAATACAATTTACTTCGGCAAATCCTTCGTCTTTACTATTGTTAATGGTGGCTTGTTAACTTAGGCAGGTAGGTATATATAATATTTGAACCAATTGAAATCATTTCACTCACTTATTTTGAATTATGAATTATGAAAAAAAAATAGTCCATGTTTTCAAGAATAATTTTTTGTAACTCAAAAAGAAAATACTCTTTTTTAATCAAGTCCGTTAAACCATCAGCATATCAAGGCCTGTTCTTGGAAATATGACTTTCTATAGAGTAACGATGTCATAGTTGTCATGTTTTTTTTTTATTAGAAGACCCTGCACTAACGAAATAATCTTTGTGTTGAGGGAGGACTTTACAAACATATAATTAATGAACACAAATTACATCCAGACTCTAAACAACAATTTGTGGATCGTACATTGTATTGCGTGACATTCGAACCCATTGACACTGGCACGGTAGGTTGATACATATTTTAAGCACTACGCTATCTGTGCAGGCATCGTCATGTTTAGCATGTCAATTGATGTTGTAAGTTACCCAGTAGAATGCCGATCCAACTGTTTTTTTCTTTCAGTTTTACCCGATGATAGTAACGGTGATACTCACTCGTCAATTGATTTCATAAGAATCTAAATGAAAATAGGTTATGATAGTATTTACTGTACAGATTAGCAGCCAAAATTGATCATCATTATGATGCTTTTATTCTAATTATTGGGATCGATTCAATATGTAATCTATTTTCATACATATTGGAAAAGTTTTGCCAATAGTATAATAACTGGCCGTCTGAATGATATCTATTCCTTGCGAATATAACTATTGACCAGAAGGTAAGAGTAGTCGTAGTCACTGTCATCACAGCAACAAATATTGATAGAAATTTAAAATACACTCATTTGCAAAAAAAACGGGCACCTAAGCAATGAACCATTTCAAATGTTAATATTTCTTTGTTTGATAATTATAGGTAGTTTTATCCACACAATTTGCTAAATTAATAAGAAAATAATCGTTTTCATCAGTATTTCATAAAATTTAGATACAATTTATGGGAAATAATGCTAAACCTCGCTAGTAGTGTATATTCGCTAGTAGTGCATATGCTCATGAAGTAAAAATAAAAAAGTTTTTTTGTTTGTTTTTCTTTAATAAAGTAAAAGCAGATAAATGTTTAGTATCGAGTGTGACCCCCTCTAGCTAAAATCACAGCTTGAATTCGTCTGGGCATGCTAGCGAGTATATCCCGGATACTTGCTTGCGGAATACGTTCCCACTCCGCAGTAATCACATTCTTCAGCTCTCTGATGGTCTGCGGAGCCGGGTGTACTGATCTCACACGCCGTTTCAGAACGTCCCAGACATGCTCTATGGGATTGAGGTCGGGACTTCGAGCTGGCCAATCCAAACGACGAATGCCGACCTCTTGCACATACGCATTAACATCGCGGGATCGGTGGGCGCGAGCATTGTCGTCCATAAAAATCGAGTCTTCACCTAGAGCGGCCAATGCGGGTTGTGCATGAGAAATTAGAACTTCCGTTATGTATCGATGCCCAGTCAGTGAGCCGTTTTCAATGAAGACTAACTCTGTACGATCCATTGAATTTATTCCTGCCCAAAACATAACAGAGCCCCCACCATAAGGTGTGATTTCTTCGAAACATGCCTCTGCAAAGCGTTCTCCTTGTCTTCTTAGCACTCGCCGACGTCGATCTTCACCGAACAGAGATATCCTGGCTTCATCAGAGAACAAAACCCTATTCCAATCGTCTTGAGTCCATGATTCACAATTTCTAGCGAACCTAAGCCTGTGAACTCTGTGCTCACGGAGTAATTTGGGGCCGCGGGCCGGGCGGTGACTGCGTATATTGGCAGCGAGAAGCCTCCTCCTGACCGTCCATAGACTAATATGCACATTTCTTACTTCTTGGAGGTTGTTCTTAAGATCCACATACGAAGATTTGCGATTTCTCAATGCGCGACTCACAAGAAAACGATCATCCCGTGGTTGGGTACATGGTTTTCTTCCAGAACCAGGCCTTCTCTCGACGGAACCAGTCTCCTGATATCGCTGCCAGGTCCTTTGGACTGTCGAGCGACTAACATTTAGCCTCCTAGCCACGAAACATTGGCTGCAACCCTCTTCAAGCAGCGCGATAATTTTGGTAGCTTTTACCACTTTATCTACCATTTTTGATACAGCCAAACAGCATTAAATAAAGCTTTGACAGTCAAGGATATGAAATTAATCGATAAAAATTGAATAAAAGTTATGAAAGTCGATGTTAACTTCTGGAACTTCGCGCCAAAAATGTAGGATAAAAAGGGGTTTTCTGTAAAAATGAACATCAAATGAAAAATTGAATTTAGAACGTACTTTTTTAAATACCACAGCATTTTTAAAACCGGCCAGTAACGTATACAAACGATTGAAACCTTTTTGGTATTGTATCTTTTTAAATATGAATGAAAATCAAAACCGCCCGTTTTTTTTGCAAATGAGTTTATAAACGATAATAATGTACGCTAATTCACTATCTCTAGTTATTACGCTTCGCTTTATATCTGCATACATATTAATCTAAAGTACTCAACCATGAACCCCAATTAATGAAACGATAACCTGTTTGTTATAAAGTCGAACGAAAATGTTAATATTTACCCAATTAATTGCAATATACCTAACTGCACAGATGGCGCATCTTAAGCACTAGCTTAATATACCCAAACCACCGTGCAAGTGGATTCGATTGGCACGCAGAATAATACTTTGTGATATCTAAAAATTGTTGTGACGAGTCTGGGTGTAACTTGTGTTCAATAATTAGTATGTTTGTAGAATATCTCGCAATTTTATGCATTGTCTTTAAATAATCGATATTGTTATTTTAAGCATTTAATTGGAAGTGTGTGATTGTGGCAATATCTTCTTTCATATGGAGCTCTATTTTGAATAGTGAACGTTAAAAGCAGATGAATCCCATTGTGGATGGAGCCGGAGCTCAGCAGTGGAATGGAGCTGAGATGATGGGGATAATGCTGCATCATTATGATTAAAAGATAGATGTAAAAGATATTCAGTGGTAGGACCACACTATTGACAGTTGTCTGTCTACAGCCGCGGGCAAGTCCGTCTGCGGTAGTACCACGCTCTCGCAGAAAATCGACGTACGAGTAGAAGTAATTTGTTACTGCACTTCATTCGGTGAGCGAGAGAGCCGGCAGCCCAACTTTCTGAGGTTACGTGTTTTGGGTTTTAGTGATGCCTTTAGTATCACCGAACCTCATTGCATGCATTCACACTCCCTTCACTTTCTTCAGGGTAGGCAGCGGCCTTGCAGAGATCCATGAGCGGTAGCAACACTTACCATTAGGTGTATTGTTTGCTCGTTTGCAGTTAAAAAAAACAGAATCATTAATAAATATATAATCAAGGACGCGCCGAAAGATAAATAGCAATATTTGCAAGTGATTAGTACATAAATATACTTTGTTTTTAAAAGCAAAAAGTGAAACACAGATGTTAGATTTTATTATATGGCGTGGCACAAGACGCATATTATGATGTCATATTCCATAATGTCATACATTATTATTGTTGACTTGTACTGCTATTGTTTCGAACTAGTACAATTACGTATATGCCAATCAGGCGAAGTACGTTTTTAGTGCACAAAGTAATCGTGTCCAACCATTATCTAACTTATACATACATATAAGTAAAATCAATACATTATGTTCGATTAAAAATGCTATATTCACCTTTTCCGTGTGGTGACGGAGTAAGAACACAATTCACCACTACCTATCTTGCCCGTGGATGTCGTAAAAGACCACTAAGGGATGTAATATGCACATAACATCTGTGCAAGAGAAGGAAGACTCGAAATAAACCCCTATACCAACATGTCTGAACAGCATGGTATAGTAAGTCAAATTCCCTCTCATTGTGGAGGAGGCCCGAGCCCAACAGTGGAATGTATATGGGCTGCGATGATGATGATGAATCACCTTTCGTCATCCTACACGATTTTCGTATTATTTGATTTAAACATCAACATAGGTACACACATACAGCTCAAACGCGTCCCACTGCAAGGCTCGAGCCTCCACCATAAAACGATTAATCATAACAGGTTATTGACCTACCATACCACACTGGTCAAACGGGATGGTATAGGATTTTATTTCAAGTTTTTCCTCTCTTGCACAGATTTATTATGCATATTTTATTCTTTAATCGTCTTTTACGACACCCAAGGTTCTGAAAGGCGGTGGTGATTTCTCAAGGTCAATATTTCTCCCATTGTAGAGAAGATCCAAGCTGAATAATGGGACTTATGCGGTCTGAGATGACAGTAAAGACGTGATCTGTTTCATTCTGTCTACAGTGAATTGTAAATACGTATATAAACATGACAAGGGCAGGTTATAACTTTTAAATAACTCATAATAACTACAAATAGATAATTTATATTTACGTGTTTGAATATTATGTTATTGCTTAATGTTCGGCCACGAAAATAACATTCCCAGCAAGGTTAACTCGAACAATGTATTAGAAAAAGGAAGTTGGTTAAATTTATTAAGTTTTTATAAATGTAGTAATATTATAATATGATTAGGTAAGGAATATTATACTGTTACAGCAACTTAATTGATTTTATTAAAAACTAGCAACCCGCTTTCACTTCGCTACGGTTTCAGTTGCCTTACCCGCGCAGTTCCCGTTCCCATGGGAATACCGGGATAAAGTATAGCCTATGTTACTCCCTGATATTATAGCGTTCGATAGGTAAAAAAATTTTTAAAATCGTTTCGGTGGTTTAAGTGTGAAAGCGTAACAAAAAAAACAAACAAATAAACAAACAAACTTACTTTCGCATTTATAATATTAGTAAGGATTATCAACTCGCCCTCGCTTCGCTTCGGTTTTAGTTGCCTTACTCACGTAGTTCCCGCTCCCATGGGAATATTGGGATAAAATATAGCCTATGTTACTCCATGATATTATAGCTTTCCATTGGTGAGAGAATTTTTGAAATCGCCAGAGTAGTTTTTGAGTCTATTCATTACAAACATACATAGACACAAAAATACAAAGTTTTCCTCTTTATAATATTAGAGTAGATTGAATAAATGTTATTTGTAACTGGGTATTTGTATTGGTGACCTATAGCCTAAGAATACGATGGGTATCTTCATCACACCACACCTCATTCACATTTGAAATGGAACTGCTATACCCCGTTGGTCAGACGTTTGATATAAGATTTTCTGTCCAGTTTTCCTTCTCTTACGTCGATGTTTTCCACATATCATATCACTTGGTCATCTTTTACAACATCCACGGGTAAGAGAAGGGGTGATGAATTGTATTCTTACTCCGTTACCACAAGAAAAATAGTTATAAATATCAAATTGTTTTTTGACGTGACAACATCTTATAATTCTATGGAGCCGGCTGCACACACGAAAAAACATGACGTATGCGGCGTTACCTCGCTCGGAGGCGTTACATTTAAGGCTTGCCATACAAAATATCTATCAAACAAATAAAATTAAAATTTTCTTTTGAAAAATGAAACCATTCCATCAGTATCTTCTTATGACGTTGTCACGTTCAACTATTGTCAGTAAATCGACTTTACAGACAACCGATTTTTGTGTAAAGTTAACATTAGAATGCATTAAATGAAATATTTACATCATTGAAGTTCATTGTTATTTATTCCCAGAAACTCAACACATTAACTAAAATGGGAGAATAGGTCAGACAACTCGTGTAACTGCTAACTATCACTGTTCTCATTATGTGCATCGCTGTTATGTACACAGATAAACATACATTTTGTTGCACGTGGTGTTAATTTGTACAATACTTAACAAATTAAAATGATTTAATGATAAATAAACATACCCTTTTTTTAATGTAGGCATCATTATTATTAGCGAGACATCTATATCCCTCTTTTTACTGTCTCAATCTGATTATCCTATTGTGGCTTGTGTCTAAGCTCTATTATATCTAATAGGGATTAGATACAAGCCTTCCTCAGAAAGGGCATAAAGACGTGTACACTAGCCAGTTTTCTTTTAAAAGATAGCTTGCATTGAGGCAACTATCTCAGTTGTCCCTTTTGAATACATCTATGTCCATCTTTCTACTATCCTTATTGGACCTCTTTTGGATATAAGCCTCCCTCAGAAGAGGGATAGTGCCAATAATGATAATCTATACCAATAAATAAAATTGGAGTGTCTGTTTGTAATGTCAAAATAATAGGCTTTTTTCATGCTCGCACGGTTATTTGCACGACACCTATGCCTAGGCTATATTTTATCCCGGTATTCCCACGGGAACGGGAACTACGCGGGTAAAACGACTAAAACCGAAGCGAAGCGAGGGCTGGTTGCTAGTGGATAATAAATTCGCTACTCTTTTTTTTCCTTTAAAAGATAACCTGGAAACTAATTGTAGGCGACTTTACAGACAGAATTACCGAACACAAATTACACCGAGATTCAACAACAATTTGTCGTTCTGCATAGGAATCGTATCCGTAACATTTGTCAAGACCTCGGTATCTTAACTATTACACCGTTTTGTGCAGTCATTAGCTTGATAGGCGGTTAGGTAAAGGTCTCCAGACGAGTTGCCCATACACTTAATGCTTTTATGGCAAACAGGCAGATGCTTTTACGACTCCTACGGCAATGTAAGAGGCAGGCGATGATGATATTATATTCTTAAACCGTCACGATGAGGAAATTGTAAGCATATTCATCATCGTCATCGCAGCCCACATACGTCCCACTATTGGACTCGGGTCTCCTCCACAATGGGATGGAATTGGACCTACAATACCATGCTGGTCAGACATGTTAGTATAGGGTTTCATTCTCCTTCAACGTTCTAACGTTCAAAAAGTTTTTCTTCTCTTGCACAGATGTTATGTGCAAATTATATCCCTTATTCGTTTTTTACGACATCCACGGGCAAGGTAGGGAGTGGTGAATTGTATTCTTACTCCGTCACCATACAGAAAGTGTGTCAACATATTAATCAAAAATAAATTAGTAGGGAGACCAACGAGTCTCGACTACAAATTTATTTCGTGCTCTTCTGTCTTTTAAAAGCTATTCGCTGCCATTATCCCAGTGTCTGTGGGAATGCCACAATATAACATGGCGAAAGAAGAGTAACATATACTGCATCAAATATATATTTGGCTAAATAATAATAAATGCTAAATCATATGATAAAATGTACCATATAAACTTATTAGAAAGTTACGATAATATTTGAAAAGTAAAGGCTTCATCGAAACGGTCTACCGATAGAAGTCATTGTTTAAAGCCTCCGATTCTTTTCATTTAATACTGAGTATGTATTATGCACTATACATAATTATCAGACTATATACATTATGGAAATACCTAATCGTAGGCCGAATTTCATAAATAATAACCGTTCTTTCTTGTATAAGCCTAATACGGAACGTGCTGGAACATAATTTGAGGGGACTGTCAATATGGCCTTGTAATATACCTTTAGAGGGCATATCTGTTTATCTGCGTGGTTGAGCAATACGCGTGAGTGATCATCTAATGAGTTGAGATTGCTCAGATATCCGGTCTTGAATGTAACTAATGATCTATGACGGTCGTAATATATCTTGTATTTTTATGTAAGGACTGCGTAGGACTGTGATCATGTGTATGTTACATATCACAAACTAAGGATATACTATATTAAGAATCGACTAAGAACCGTAATTATATGATATTACAGCAAGAGAAGAAAAGGATTAAGGAATAAGCTCTACATTAACGAATAAATCCTTGTGTCACCTAGATTTTATAAAACAGAGGCAGAGGCTCTATTGTATAATAGAGCCTCTGCCGACCACAGACTTTCTATCAGCTAACAGTTTGGTCGATTTTATCATTAGTGTTAAGATATAGGCAAGTTATAATATGACTTGGTATTGGCCGAAAAAAAGATTGTTTGGTTACACAATTGCCTTCAAGTTCCTCTCTCCGTGAAAGCGAATCATCGTAAGTGCCAGGATAAAGTTATGGTGATACATATATATTGAATTCTTATCTTATCACCACATGAGGAACTATACAAAGTATTGATTATTACATAATTAATAATATTTTTTTTTTTTTTTTTATGGGTGGGCTATGGTAAGCGCACGCGCGGTCCAGTCCGTCCGGGGCGATGAAAGGACGGCGCGCGGGCCCATAACCCACCCGTACGTACCCACGTCACCTCGTTGTTGGGCCGACCACCGGAGCAGATGTGACTTGTCGTCAGTGGTCGGCCCGACGGAATACCCTTTCAGGTACCCTCACCTCCCGACATCCTGGGACGTCGGTCGCCATCGCGCGGTTAGCCACACTGCGGGTGACGGACAATTCCCCGGACATAATTAATAATATGCTTTACTTTCTTGTGACTTAATAACCTTTTATAAAGATTCTTATTAATAAAAAATAACTTAAACGTCTTTAAACAAATACTATATTGCAAGACTATACGTACTTGTTTAGTCTTCAAAATCTAATTACGATTTCCCGTTATAGAAACACAAAGAATTAAACAATAAAAGATATATTTGGGAATTGGAATTATATGATAATAGTACCCTAATTGCCGGAACTAATTTACCTGAAGCTTTCTTAGGAATTGCTTTCCTCGTTAACTTGTTTCCTTGAACACGTTAATGTACATTATCTGTGTATTATCGATGTTTTGGCCCCCATTATTTAGTCACCATTTTGTTATTGGGCTGAATAATGACTGTTTAAATAATCATTTAAGTATAGAATGTGTAAATAACACAGATAACTTGTTTCGATATATAAGGGAGGCCTACGTTCAGCAGTGGACAGCGATGGACTGGAATGATGATGATGATTTTTTTCCATGCGGGAGTCTGAATGTAATTTGTGTCTGTTAAATTATATGTATGTAAAGTCTTCCGAAATACAAGAATTATTTTCATAGTGCATTGTGTAGCCTTTAAAAAATATATACCAATGTGTACTGAATATATTTTATGTCGAGATCGAAAAATAATTCACAAAGGTTCTAGATGTTTAAAATCCTTAATGGTATGTCTCTATCTCTATGGTAGACTTTGGTAATAATTTCTCTCGATAGTGATAGGTAACGGGAGTAGAGAGAAAAAGCAAAGAGAAAGTTATTGCTGGCTCATTTCGCAGCATAAAAGATGCCGCGTATTCTATGCGTGCCTCTTTCCTTATACCCAATTCTATGGCCAATTACTGCGGTCACGCGTATGCCCGAAAAAGACAATTCCTTCAAAAATCAGGGAAACAAAATCGCTAATAATATTATTGGACTTGTACTAGAGCAAGTATTGTCTATATCAGCAAGTTTTACATACAAATTGTCAATTATTACATGCTCATAAAGGTTATAAAAATAAACATACTTACCTACATACTTTCTTCTAAAACACACTTCTAGTTTTCTTAAATAATGAGTATATCTGCAAAGCTAGGGCAAATAACTAGTTGATTATATAAGTAATAGCAGTTACATCAATACTAATATTATAAATGCGAAAGTAAGGATGTTTGTTTGTTTGTTTGTAACGCTTTCACGCTTAAACTACCGAACCGAATTAAAAAATTCTTTCACCAATGGAAAGCTATAATATCAGGGAGTAACATAGGCTATTTTTTATCCCGGTATTCCCACAGGAACGGGAACTACGCCGTGAAGAAAAGTAGAAAATGAACCAACCAGCGTGGTATAGTATGTCAATATCTCTCTTTCTGTAGCGTAGACTCCAGCTCAATAGTAGGACGTATATGAGTTGAAATGATGAGACAGCCCTGCCGTATCATGATCGAGAATGTGAGATGAGATCAGGCAGGACATGCTGTCATTAAAACATATTTAACTGTCTACATGTTTCTAGAAATATCGTAACAAATAGATAATTGAATTATCATAAGCCTTGATAACCACTAGAGCGGTTACATATTGCAATGCACGCGAACTATAATGCGTATTACTCAAGTAACATTAAAACAAGCAAATTTAATGCGTCGATGAAATTTTATACATTTTAACACACGTTGACCACGCAATTATATAGTTTAGTAGTTTTTATTATATTACAAAGCATTGTTGAACTATTGGTAATACCTACCAACATTAAATTAATGAGGCTTGATTCTAGTCTGATTTCTTTATTAGTCCGAAGTCATACATTTAATGGTATTACCCCATTCGGTAAAAAATAAAGAATAAAATGCATTTTTTTTTATTTTCCCTTAAAAATTGTAATAACCTGTTCATACTGCACAGATGCCGTAGTAGTTAAGATACCGACCTACCGTGCCAGTGTCACGTGTTCAAATTCCGCGCAGGACAACACTTAATATAAATTTGTGTCAATTTAATTTTATGTTTTTAAAGGCCCCCGCAATACAAGGATTATTTGCATAGTACACGGCGTTGTCTTTAAATATAAAAAAAAAAATAACCGGCTGGGGGAATATTAAGTGAATGGATAGAAACGTTCTCCTGTGAAATTCATAAGATCAACTGTGGTCACCAAAGTGCCTGTTAATCGTAGCGATTATGGCATCATTCCCATTTAGACAAGACTATGCCCATTAATGCATGTCGTTAAGCTTAATTGGGCTATGGGATAGGGTTTAAAAGATTCTACGGTTAAGGCTTGGTTTAGGCTCGGTAGCTCAGACACGTCCATATATAAATTATGTGACTAAATACATCTATGTTTATTCCTTAACAGAATGAAAGCGAGAGCCTAAAGAAATATATTTGCTAGACAAGCTAATAAAAACTATTAGTGGTCGACTGTCTGCATATTATTGTTAGCCTTCAATGTCAATTGCTTTCAATTTTTATTGCGTCAGTCTTCCATAGCGTGTAAGCTCATTCAAAATATTGTGATTTTTTAAAACTGCTATTAGTTTTTTAACTGTTGTTGGTTTTTCAAAGGAATGAATATTATTGTCTACTTTAGAATAATTACGAGACTAGAAAAATATTACTTGGGGGTACTTCTGAATTATAAAATGGAAATATCTAAAAGTATCTCTATCTCTGCTAAATACTTAAAGAATTAAAGTGTGTGTGTACTTATGTAAGTACGTAAGAAGTTATACTTCTTTCGCGTAACAAGGTAAAAATCTTTCTAAATAGTTTATCCTTCACGTTATCCCTACGTTTGTTTCTACAAATGTAGGGATAACACGAAGAATAAACTTAAGATAAGATAAACAAAAGGTTTTTTCTAAATGACACTAATAATAATAATAAAAGGTATTTAATATATTAAACGTTTTATTATAACGCATTATCTAGTTGTCATTTGTGGTGTGAACGCGTAAAAAATGTTGACTAGCTAACATCAGTTTGTCGGTTTTTCGAGACAATGTGCGCACGCATCATAAAAGTTTACTTCATAAAAGAAGAAAAACTTCAAAAATTGCCACAAACTGCAATAAAATTTTCCTTTAGTAAGCCATCTCTTGGTTCAACTCAGATTATAATTTTTTAATACTACTTCATGATATGATATTCCTTCTATATACTATAATAATCAAGTAAACAACACAGCAAAAATCTTTATCACCCAATAAAACTCGCGTAGAAATTACGCGCATTAATGTAATGGATCTTCATTGAGTGAACAATAAAATTATGTTGTTAATTAAAAATAATACCTTATCTCTTTGAATAGTAATGGCATAGAGCTCATAACATGCGGGCCTTATTAAAACACAATATTTATTCTATGGTAAAATAATACAATATTACCGCGTTCATCTGTTCTTTTGGATAGAGAAATACTTTCATGGAGATGTATTTATTACTTTTTGAAGCGAAAACTTCTTTAGCTGCATTGGGCACATTTTGGTAGAGAAAAATCTTATTGGTTCGCGTCACCGACATGCTCATGACAGGCGCGCGCGCAATGTGCTGTGCGCCTTAAACATTTTTTATATGGATGAAACCTCGCGCGTTCGGGTCACCGACATGCTTAAAGCAGTATATCTGTAGCTATACAACTGACGTACAGATAAATTGAAGGAATTTAGTGAAAAGTTCAAATGTTCAATATGTGTACACTGTGCATTGTTGAAATAGTGTTATATTTTATTTTTGATTATTATTTGAATCGTTTACTTGAAGAATCATTGTGTAGTCAATGAATATTACTTAATAAATATACTAGTATCCTACTAATATTATAAACGCGAAAGTTTGTGAGTATGTGAGGATGTGAAGATGTTTGTTGCTCTTTCACGCAAAAATTACTTAATGGATTTTGATGAAACTTCACAATAACATAGCTTATATGTTAGAATAACACATAGGCTATAATTTATCTCGATATTTCCACGGGAAGAGGATCTGCGGGTGAAACCGCAGGGTGCTGCTAGTTTTTAATAATATTTACTAATATTTTAAATTTTTCACTTTTATCGGCAGTTTCAATAACAGCCAATTTCTTTATTTTTTTTATTGCAAACGGTGGCAAACGAGCAAGCAGCACACCTGATGGTAAGTGAAACTGCTGCACATGGACCTTTGCAATACCAGGGGCACAGCCAGGCTGCTGCCTACCGTGAAGGAAATACTCTTCTTAAACCTCGTTTAAAGAAGGACATGTCATAGCGCTCGGGAAACACAGCAGCAGGTAGTTCATTCCAGAGCTTGCACGTACGTGGGAGAAATGATCGCTGGAAATGTACAGTTGAAGACCATAACGTTTCCAGGTGAAATGGATGAACCCTGCTACGATGTCGAGTGGTACGTTGGTAGAATGGTGACGGTGGTACCAAGTCAAACAGTTCCTCGGAGCACTCCCCGTGAAAGAGTCGGTAGAGTACACAGAGTGACCCAAAGTCTCTCCGCTGCTCCAGCGACTCCAATCTGTCCGTAAGATTGGGATCCCCGACGATTCGAACAGCCCGTCTTTGCAGGGAGTCAAGTGGGTCTAGCTGATATTTGAGCGCACCTGCCCAGAGATGTGAGCAGTACTCCACATGAGGACGAACTTGTGCTTTGTATAGCACAAGACGCTGTCTCGGTGTGAAGTATCGCCTGGCTCTGTTCAGGACGCCCAACTTTTTGCTTGCCAATTTGGCTTTGTTTGGGAGTCATTTACTCCCAAACTGGACTTTGCTCGATATTTTGACGCCGAGAATCCTAATACTCTCAGAAATTGGGTGAGTTACTCCTTGGAACTGTGGCGCCATGACAAACGGGTCCTTCTTTGCAGTGAACGCGCAAACTTGTGTCTTTGTGGGGTTGAACTGGACTAGATTCCGTTCACCCCATTCCGAGGCCCGCCCCAGAGAGCGCTCGACTTCAGACACAAGTTGAACCCTTCTTTCCTGAGTATTGGCAGGTTATGTTGCGGCCGCACATCTTTCGTCCCGTCCGGGGGACGAAGACGCGGCGCGCGACACCATAACCCGTCGTAATCCCTCCCCTTCGCCATTGGGCGGACCACTAGTCCTTGAATTTCGTGGGATTTATCACATTTCACATATTTATCCCTGATCCATACAATTTAAAGTATCTGTAATGTCAATATAAATGGATATTTTCATGCTTATTTTTTAGGGGTGGGCTGCGGTCGGCGCACTCCTCGCACCACTCCGTCCGAGGCGACAGAGGGGCGTAAGCACGCACACCCGCAACCCACCCGAACACCACGTCGCCTTCGTCGTTGGGCCAATCACCGGAGCAGGATTACTTGTCATCAGTGGTCGGCCGATTTTTTCATACTCCCAAGATTATTTGCACGATACCTGTCTAAAAACCTGTTTAAATATTTTTTGTCTGCTTATTTCGGGTAATCTTCAAGACGGCTTGACCGATATTAATAATATTTTACTAACAGGTAGCTGTCGATATAAGGAATAACTTAGGCTATATTGTTCTTGGTATTTCCAAGGAAACGGGAATTACGAAACTGGGGGAATTTGCTAATTTTGAATAAGCTATGTTGTCCTGGCTAACGAAAGCAGAAAACGTCACTGTAAAAAATGGATTTCTTTAGAATTTTTTTCGCCTCGTACTGTATAGTCTGATGTGCGTGATATAGTAGTAGTATAGTAGTAGTAGTATAGTAGTAGTAGTATAGTAGTAGTAGTATAGTAGTAGTAGAGTTCGATTCTCGAGCAAGATAATTGATAACGCTGCTTGCAGATTATCATATAGTTATGTTGCATGTGGGTGTAATTTATATCTATACCAATAAATAAAGTTGGAGTGTCTGTTTGTAATGTCAAAATAACAGGCTTTTTTCATGCTCACACGGTTATTTGCACGACACCTATGCCTAAAATAGCAATTAAAAAATTTTTGTCTGTCTGTCTGTTTGTTCCGGGTAATCTTCAAAACGGCTGGACCGATTTCAAAAATTCTTTCACCAATGGAATGCTATAATATCAGGGCGTAAACTAGGCTATATTTTATCCCGGTATTCCCACGGGAACGAGAACTACGCGGGTAAAACGACTATAACCTATAACCGAAGCGAAGCGAGGGCGGGTTGCTAGTTCGTAAATATTTGTAAAGTCCCTTGCGACATCGGTATTTGTTCTATAGGTGTCTTCAAAAAGAATAAATAGCTTTATTGTGTTTCTAAGTCACTTAGGTCAAACTTCTTTATCTGGAAAAAGATCTCGCTTTTGTGTCGTAAACAATTACTTTAACCTTTCAACGTATCACTCATTCAAACTTTATACTAAATATATACAAATAAATAAAATTGTGTCTGTTTGTAATGTCAAAATTGTAGGTTTTTTCATGCTCACACGATTATTTGTAAGATACCTATGCCTATACCAGTTTAATTTTTTTTTCTGTTTGTCTGTTTGTTCCGGGTAATCTTCAAAATGACTGCACCGATTTTGATAACATTTTACTACTAGGTAGCTGTTTATATAAAGAGTAACTTAGGTTATTTTTCCTCTCAGAAAAACCCTATGAAATTTTGCCCGGTGCGGCGATTGAACCCGGTGCCATATCTTAGGAAATATTGCAGGTTTAAAATGGGGAGCCAAAGTGCATCGAGGGCGGGTCGCTAGTATTAGAATATAATAAATAAATAAAGACTATTCAATTTACATTAATAATGGCTGCCGATCTTGCGATACTTACATCAATAATACTTATTAGTCAATTATATTAGTCACTAGCAACCCGCCCTCGCTTCGCTTCGGTTATAGGTTATAGTCGTTTTACCCGCGTAGTTCCCGTTCCCGTGGGAATACCGGGATAAAATATAGCCTAGTTTACGCCCTGATATTATAGCTTTCCATTGGTGAAAGAATTTTTGAAATCGGTCCAGCCGTTTTGAAGATTACCCGGAACAAACAGACAGACAGACAAAAAATTTTTATTTGCTTATTATTTTGACATTACAAACAGACACTCCAATTTTATTTATTGGTATAGATTATGCTTGGTTTATATGACCAAAGTTTTGAAGTTATTTATAACAAGCAAATTGCCGCGGTTTCACCAGCGTAGTTCCCATTCCTGTAGGAATATTGGGCTAAAATATAGTTCAAGTTACTTCTTATACAGATAGCAACCTAATAGTAAAATATTATCAAATTCCGTCTACCCGTTTTAAAGATTAACAGGAACACACAGACAAACAAATAAAAAATATTTATTTAGGTTTTTAGACATAGGTATCGTGTGAACATGAAAAAAAAGTATTGTTCTGATAATACAAACAGATGCTTAAATTTTATTTATTTAAAAATAATATTTGTATAGATGTTGATTAATAAAAAATATGTACTCTGACTATACTTGACTGAGTCTTTAGCAAGAAGCGTTTAAAAAAAATAAAAAAAAAACAAGTACGAACTATGCGAGTCATTACTCGATATGCAGGCGGTTTATTGCAATTCTGTGTACATAAATATTAACATAAATTGTATACTGGTATATGCATCGTGTTAGCTAATTGTTGTTTATTTTTTGCATATAATTACTTAAGTTTTTTTTATTCTTGGTAAAAGAACAGTTCTTAGACCTAGTTTCGAAAATATTATTTCTTGTTTCTTTTAATCACGGTAATGGTTATTGCCTTAGAATAATAACGTATAGAAGGATAGTGTCAGTACTTGGAACTTTCAAAATTTGAATCTAAAAATACTAATGGCGCGCAGACGATTACACACGCACACACGCAAACCACTATCCAAATTATGAAATCAAATTTTGTTTTTATTAACATAAATCATCGAAATACTTTTAAAAGTAATGTTAAAAACCTTTTTATGTTTTTCAAATGTGTTGTGACACCATTTGAATGCACGAACCGTCATAATTATCTATTTATTTTTTAAGAGTTGCGTACGTTAGTGCAGTACAATGACTTGTTCATTACGGGACGGTTCCAGCGTAAGCTCCATTAAGCTCCAATTGAAATGCCTCACTTTTTGTGCGTGAACTTACCTTCTATACCTATGTTATTATTCTAAGGGTATTGCATATTTTTGATCTGAAAGATCTATAGGCGAGGATAAACCTGATCGTTGGCGTGGCGTAAAACGACGCATGCCGTGGCTAGGCCTTGCCACGCTCAATAATATTAAGTGTAGTTCCGACCAATTGTCACAGTAATATCGTCAGAGGGATCAAATATAACTATTATATTATATTATTACAGAAATCACTGATTAAAAAAATTGCGTTGTCACAATTTGAAATATTTTTTAATTTTTAATTCTTGTGTTTAATGAAAATAAATGGTTGTTGAATAAAAATCAACATTTTCTGGAAAAAAATCGTAATAAATATTTTATTTATACATTATTTCCATATTAGTTCCTGTCGTAATCTGTTCTTTTATGATATATACTTGTACAAAATAATTTTGATGTTTTACATCTGGCAAGCGTATTCAAGCGTCGGCTCAATTTTTGTTTTATATTAGTATAGGACGCGCGCTAACAAATATCTTATTGTGTTTGCAGGCAATTTAGAGACACACGATTAAAAGAAATGTGGATTGCATAAGCAATCTAATCAAATAAATATAAGAATATAGTATGCGTAGGAATCGGTAAACATATCTTACGCGTGGGAAACGATTTTACGATTATGGAAACTCATAGGTCGACACTTAGACCGCTATTCGTGGAGTGCATTGATTTTTAACTATTGTTATATCGGGGTATAATCCGGATAAGTAGGAAAGAAATATATTAAACATTTGTATGAATGCCGTGGCGTCGTGGGGACCGTAAATGCAAATTAAAATTCTCAAAATTTATATTCAAAATTAAACATAATATAATATATGAGATATAAACCGCGCGAGGGCAGTACCTATTGTCAATTTTATCATTTTAATTTAACACGAAAAAATGAACTACGTGACTATCGAAAAGATTCGGCAAGAAACCCAGCAGGTTTGTCAATTATTTTATTTATTTTTTCTAAAATTGATATAGCATGTTTCGTAAGTATTAGCTCAAATGTGATGTCCTTCGAACTACAATATAATTTAAAAATATTTACTAATACAATATAACATAATACACAAAATATTTTGGCTGGACCAGATCCCACAAGCAGCATTTATACCAATACGTCTGACCAGCGTAATATGGTAGATGTCAATTTACCTTCTAATATGAAGAAGTCTGGAGCCCAAGAGTGGAACATATATGAACTAAGATGATGATCATTTATTTTAGAAAATAAACTAACAAATATTCCTACATTAACATCGCCACCTCTTACTTTCCTGTTGGTAACGTGAAAACCTACTTAGGAGTAATAAAACCTGTCAGCTACTGCAGTTTCATAAATCAATCAAGTGTTAATTGAATACCGTACGTTACCACAACGATTCGCTTGATCGGTAGTATTCGTCCAAGGACAGGAAGTCTGGACAATCATTGACTACTAATGTGTTCAGTATTAATACTTTTTCAATTGTAATCATTGCGATATTAATTTGCATGATGTCAAGGAGGAAACAGTGACAAACATTTAAATTTCAAGTTTAATGTAAATTAATAAGTTTAGTATTTTCATTCCGTGTCCTATAAGCATTTTCTTAGTTGGACGGACAGGTTGTATTCAATGATTTTATTTCGAGTTTTCCTTCTTTTGCATATAAGTGTACATGTGTATTATATCCGTTAGTCGTCCTCTAGGACATCCACGGGCGACATAGGGAATGGTTAATTGTAATTATTATTTCGCCACCACACGGACGTTTTTATTTTATTATTATTTTTAGATGATTAGAATTTCTCTATTGTGACGAGTTAAGAATTATCAAAACCGTTTAATAAATAAACGTTATATTCATTCTTATAGAACCGCACCCTTAAGACATCAAACAAGTTTACCTGAAAGGCTCTATCTACTTTTAAACTAGCTCAGTCTTCTCACTTGATCGATAAATTATAGCGGAGAAATCTTTCGAGCAAGGTGAATAGCTCAATTGACTAGAACACGTCTATTTGGTACCACTATAACGTGTGCCCATATTAAGGGGATTTAATATTTATTCATGCAATAAAAGGATGACCCTTTATCATCATCTTAGCCCCTATAAGTCCCACTATTCCAAAGGATTCGGGCCTCCTCCATAATAGGAGGGAAATTGATTAAAGAAGTTTTTGCCTTGCTTGAGGTAGCGTAATAGATGAAATATATATTCTTTGCTAACAAAAGCCCAGTTTTGGCTACCAATAATCCAAGCGCACCTATTCTCAGCCTATGAACTTACAACTACTAACGCTACAGACGGTGAATTTATGTAATAATTATGTTGAGAATTTATTTGACGTATAAAACTTAACAGTATTCAAAGGAAGTTTGTCCACATGTTGTCATAATAAGGTCTCATGTTACAGACATGCCTGGAGCTTGCAATACACCATAGTGCTTTTTTTTTTCTCGAGGCCGCGGGTGACGAGGCCGCGGGTGACGTGACCGGGGATTAGTCCGTCACCCGCCGAGAGGCCGACCGCGTGAGGAAAGACCGACGTCCTCACCGAGGGGGGGACGTCGGTCGATGGAAGGGTACCCCAATTAGGGGTATTCCGTCGGGCCGACCACTGACGACAAGTTAACGCTGCTCCAGTGGTCGGCCCAACGACGAAGGCGACGTGGTTTTTGGGTGGGTCGCGGGAGTTGCGTGTTTAATCCCCTCTGTCGCCCCGGACGGAGTGGTGCGGAGGCGCGCCGACCGCGACCCACCCCCAAAAATATTGCATATTTATAAATTTCTATCGAAGAAAACAGGATGTTATTATTGAATTCAATGAAATTTCCAACGGAGCCTTATTTGTGTATATAATTTGGTCACCTATATTATATTAAGTATGTGGACAAATCAGAGCGAACACCGACACCACTTATCTTGCATTTAGGTCGCAGAGGCATCTGGCTGGAACCATTCACTAATCTGTAATAACATGCCATAGCTTTATTATTACATTAGAATTCGATTACACGAAAATAACAGATATTTTAGTGGGCTAGTGAAATAAATTAAAGTATTTTTGAGTTGTAATTAATTTAACCAGTTAGGTTGTTTGTTGCGAACTTACGACTATGTTGCAACAAGAATATCAGCACGATACAATAGCAGTAACGCAGACGAGAGAATTTATTATTTACTTCTAACCATTCTCCTGGACCATCTCTCAACTCTTTACGTAGTGCAACTGCATTGCATTGGCCCTTTACAATCTGACATGTAGTCGTAATCCAAGTGACAACAATACAATTTTTGTGGTACCATACGGTTGACAGTTATCTGTCTACAGCCGGGCGCCGGTTCATCGGGGTAGAACCACGTTTGAATCACGGGGTAGTACTAGTGTTTGCGTGTGATGGGTTTTGGTGATGACTTTAGTATCATCGAATCTTATTGCACGCATTCACACTCCCTTCACTTTCTTCACGGTAGGCAGCGGCCTAGCAAAATCCATGAGCGGCAACATCGCTTACCATCCGGTGTACTGTTTGCTCGTTTGCCACCGTTTGCAATAAAAAATACTTATTTGTTATTCTTGGGTTAAGGGAAAGAAATCTCCGAAGAAAACACTATACTAACCCGTCTGATCGTCTGATATCTTGGGTAGAGTATGTAATAATCATCATAATACTTTTGTTTTAATATTGTTCTATGGTTAATTCTTTCTTCGTTCCGCCGCCGGCGACTGGGGCGGTGCAGGCGCGAGTACCTGCGCCTGATGCCGCCCTAGCCGTGGTCACGAGTGGCCGGACCAGAGACTTTATTAGTTCGGCACCCGCAGAGAGGCAGATCGCGGGTGACTGACGCCCCGGGATAGGGACGTCGAGAGGTGAGGGTACCCGAAAGGGTATTCTGTCGGGCCGACCACTGAGGACAAGGAGCTCGGCACTGGTGGTCGGCGCAACGACGAAGGTGACGTGGGTACGGGTGGGTTATCGGCCCGCGCACCGTCCTTTCGTCGCCCCGGACGGAATAGATCGCGTGTGCGCTTACTGTAGCTCACCCATAAAAAAAATTGTTAATTCTTTCTTAATAATAAATATCTGAAATGTCCAGGAGATTACAAAACAAAATAAAATACAATAAATTTACGTTATAGATTGCATAGATGGCGGTGTAGTAGATATGGGCGTTTTTGGTTTGTGCCACAAACGGTTATGTATCCGATATACAGTTTGCATATCGATATCGAAAACGGTTTTCTGATATCGATATCAGTAGTACAGTTTTGAAACGTTAACATTGATATTAAAATGAGCAAACTAACTATGAATGCGAACTAACACAAACTCTCACATTTACAGTTAAGCTGTCAGCGATACATCGATGCAGTTCTTAGGTATAGGTATTTACCTAAAGTTATTTAACAATTAGCTAATTGTAACTACGGCGATTTCCCTTCATGCTTTATTAGGCTTAGGACTGGCAGAAAAGTTTTTGACTAGTAAATGGTAAAAATTGTTAACTGAGATTACTTCTCTGACGCATTTAAAAATTGACATATTTACAATGATTATATATAATGCAATTAAAAACTATCACAAACAACACAAAATTTGTTTTTCAAATCAAAATAATGCACGAAACAACAACAATTATTATTATTACCTACAGTACTGTGTCTATATTATAACAACTCAAATTCAACGTTATAACTTCGAAATTTAGTTCGATTTTGTAGAGTAAGTGTCTCACTAATATCGAGTAGCCGTAGCCGTAGCCGCCAGAAACGTTATCATAACTATAACTATACAATGGAAACTAAACCTTATTGCTAGTATAGTAAGATATATTAACCACGCAAACATGGCTAAAGTTATTTCATATTCTTTTCATCTCTTTTATACTAATAAAAGAATATATACTTAGAACGAGAGGAACGAATATGGTTCATATCTCAATATCGTTTGTGTAGTTTGTTTTGTTCGTATCGATATAGTTTTAAGTTTTGACTTAATAGTTCACGCATTTTAGTAGAAGTTTTGACTCGATACGGTTTTTGTGATATCGGCTACATTAATATAGATATCGATATGGTATGATATCTAACACATATCCGATATAAGTTACGTTTTGATATATTGAACTCATCATTACGGTGTAGTCTAAATACTATATTCTCATGCCAAGTAGTTTGTTGATTCAATCCCAGGCAATTTATTTTTTGCGATCTACAAATGATTATTTTGAGTCTTTCCATAACTTGTGTCAGTTAACTGTATGTTTAGAGAGCCCTCCGCGATAAAAAGATTTATTTCTTCGTGTGAGAAGACTTCAAGAAAAAATATACCCATACGAAATAAAAAAATGTGTTTGGTTATTGTTAGGCATGTGTATTCATTATTATCATCACTGCTCATATATGTCCCACTGTTGGGCACGAGCCTTCTCCACAATGGGAGAGAAATTGACCTATAGTATCACGCTGATCAGACGTGTTGCTATAGTAGGTTTTATGTCGAGTTTTCCTTCTCCTCCTTAGATGTTAAAAGCATATTATATCTCTTAGTCATCTTTTACGCAAGAAAGGGATGCTGAATTATATTCGTACTCGTACACGGAGGTTCGTCTCTAGACCATATGGTCGAAATGAACATTCATTATTGCAGTATTTGAAACACTATTTTGTACTCTATGTGTTTGTCACAAGATATAACATGTCTTGACACTCATTGTAAAACCTGTTACGAGACAAAATATGGTGAGTTATGGAAGCAAAAACCAGTGGTGTAGATTTTCCAATCGATTAATTCTTAACTGCATCGACTTGTTTTTAATTATAATAATTTATGTTGACCTTATTGTAAATTGTGCATTGGCTTTCTGTGACTAGTTTGTGTTGATGTGACTTATATTAACATTTAAGTGGTATATTATTTTTAAATATAGCTACTTTTTAAGACTCTCTTATCATCCACTAATAATGTGAGATTTCTGGTATGATGATAAGGTTTTATGTATTTCATTGCTAGGACCTTTTCAAATTAGCAATAACACCAAGCCTTAAATAAAAACAATTCGGATTTTGGATCAAATTCGTACAATTTATTTTTAAGGTAACATATCATTGGAATCGATTTGAATGGGGGTTTTTTTCAGGTTAAATAAACTACTGTACTGTGATAGTTTATACTGTACTAAACTTCATAAAAATAACGATTAATAAAATAATAAGATTGTCTGGCGTTGCCGGATGAGCCCTAAAAAAAAGAGAGCGTTGGAATGGCTGATTATAAGGCTTTCTGCCGATGTGGTCTCGGGAATGGGAACTACGCTGGTAAAACGACTGAAACCGAAGCGAGGCGAAGGCGGGTTGCTAATAGTTTACATTTTTTTGTTAAAGATTCACCTATCCCATCGCTCTACGAAATAAATCCTTACATTACAGAGGAAATTAAGAACGATTAATTAATGGACATAAATAAATCAGGACTCGGAATAGTGCTTAATATATTTAATAAAAAACTGTACAAAGAACCCACAACGATTGGTATGGCAGGCCCTTTGTGATCATTAAGTAAAATAATTAATTATTATTATTAGTGATAGGTGCTATATAAATTTTGTTTACATCTTCTTACCGTAAACCGCAACACTGTGTCATATTCTGGAGGTCTTTTTGATAAGTAATAGTAATAAGTTATATTAGTCATATTAGTCGGCCTTTATGATTTCATCACTTTGTCATTAATATTATCAATTTTATTGTGGTTTCTTCTCTTTCAGTAGGATTTAATTAAATTATTAGATAAACATACATGAGTAGTCTCATTTAAAATTATTACAAACGATTCTATTAGTTACGTTTTTACTGTCACCTAAATTTAGAGTTTAAAACAATAGTGTCACTAAGTTTTTGTCTTTAGCTATATGTTATTAACAGTTTACTTTGTTCCACTTTTATGGTTTTTGCATGGATCTGCAATTTATTATTTTCAAAAGTAACCGCGATACCTAAGACTATTGTGCGAATCTCACCCAGCAGTTTCGATGTTTTTTTTCTTCTGTTTTAAGATATTATCTCCTTATATACACCCGTAAGAAAGTATTTTGGATAGGTTTTAATATCATCGTTATCATTATCCTCTTTACAGTTCCAGTTACTTGGGGTCGGCACAATATGTATCCATCTAGCATTGCAAATATTATTGGCACTGGTTTTGACGACCGGCCGCCGCCTTGATGTCAATTCTTTTTGGGAATTTGAGAAATTTTTATAGTGATATGTTAATGAAAGAAATAAATTATGTTACTTTATTACTCAAAATAAACATGATTTATGAAAAGATACCTCTAATGAAACCTAAATCAACCAACAAGGTATTTTGTAAAGTTTTAAATGTTTTAAATATTTTACAAATATGTATTATTAAGAGCAGTGCTAGTACTTCTATTCTAATTATTGTCAAAGACAAATTATTAAATTTTGGTCTGACATTTGCATTGCACATCCACGGGGTGATTCTACAAACTGATTGCAAGTTTCAAGAACGGGGATTTTATTTGCTTGCATTGCTCAAGAGTAGTCTTTTGAATTCCCTTCTTAGAATTCAATATATGTTCATACTTTTATACTGATATGTTTAGAGTTACGATGGCAGAATTATGAAATATTATAGGTAAAAGAAAACTAAACGAATTTTGTAATACTTTATGATTTATGTCGATGTATGACCAATTAGTAAGCCGAGTCTCTGACAATACATGGCCTTTAGATTTGTAAGGAGTAGTGAATGGTAATGTTACTCCGTCACTATACGGAAAAATGATGATTATTGATTAATATCATAACAATTATGTCCGTGTGGTGACGGAGTAAGAATACAATAAAGTAATCTCTTGCCCGTGTGTCATAAAACACGACTAAAGCATATCTTGTGGATATAATAACTACGCAAGAGGAGGAAAACTCGAAATAAAACCCTATACCAACCCGCTTGAGTAGCGTGATATAGAAACCCTTATATTATGGAGGAAGCTTGAGCCCAATAGTGGGCGAGCTGAAATGATGATGATGATAAAGATGAAATCTATAACAATGAAATTAAATGTTTAAAATTTAATTCGTAGCAGCAAGATATTTTATGTTAGTATAAAATGAGATCTATTCTATAATATTTATTTATAGGGTGATAGAAAGTAAACAATAAGTTTTTGCTTTTATAGAGGTTTAGATTAATAAATCAATGACGTCACCTATATTGTCATTCCTTAAACAGTCTTCATCGATGTAGAAAATTCAATGCGTAAAACACATTGTGTGGGTGTAAAAGTCTGCCGACAATCACGTAGGCCGTCACGCAGACTGACGGACGCCGTTCATGGAGCTAAAAACTAATGTTTCCTTTAGATGGATAAGGTGCGAAATGTGATTTGCATTCGTATAATTTACAGTCGAGGTCATACTGTAGGCAAGAATAGCGATTAAAAGAATTCTGACATTTACGCCACTAATACGAACATGAAAATTTTAATTATCAACTAGCATCAAGAAAGAGGTAAGTAACTTATATTCTTACTCTGCCATTACACGAAAAGAATTAATACCTAATGATAATAAAATAATTTTATATGTGGTGACGGAGTAAGAATACGATTACATCCCTATGTCCTGCCCGTGGATATCGTAAAACACGACTAAGGGATTTAATATGCATAAAATATATATGCAAAGAAACAAAACTCGAAATTAAACCTTATACTAACCCGTCTGATTAACGTAGGGCAGTAGGTCAGTTTCCTTCATATAGAGAAGGTTTGAGCCTAACATTAAGACATATAGGAGCCAAGTTGACAACTACATATACTTATAAAAAGCTTTATAAATTAAATAGCCCCCCCGCTGTTAATATTACCTTTGCCTTACCCTAAAGAGTAACACACCAAGCCTTCATTTGCTGCTGTATTTGAATATTAAGTGTAAGTCTTAAGTAGTATGTTAATATTTCTTTGTATTCTATAGTACAGTGTGAATAATGTTGCTTCCTTGTGTGCAATGAAGTATCTAACTCTTTCTAATGGACTATTAAGTGCGATTCTCGTATTTATATTTTTCTTCTCAGCTACGTCCTACTGCTTGAATATATACTTATTCTATGACTAGCTTATGCCTGCCACTTCGTCCGCGTGGAATAGTTACTTTGGGCTAATGCTTACTTTAACCTGCGACTTTGTTTACGTAAAAGGTGAAAATATTTTTAATTTATACAATTCTGTCACACATGATTTTTGCGAAACCTAACCTTTTATGTAATGCACGCAGCGGAAGCTCTCAAAAGGAAATTAAACCCGATTCTGAAACATTTTTCATTGTTGCTACGCTCCTATTGGTCTTAGCGTAATGATATATAACCTATAGCCTTCCTCGATAAATGGGCTAGCTAACACTGAAGAATTTTTTTAATCGGATTGAGATTAGCGTGTTCAAGCAAACAAACTCTTCCGCTTTATATATTAGCATAGATGTAGGGACAATGTCGTGAAAAAAATTCGCTGACCGATCACTAAAAAAAGAGATAATAGCACTCATCATTATCACAGCTCTTATAGGTGCCACAGCTGGGCTCAGGCGTCTTTCACAATGTGAACAAAAGGAGCGAAATGACCTCCTATACCACGATGGTCAGACAGGTTGGTATAGGATTTAATTTTGTGTTTTTCTTTCCTTATATAGATGTTTTCTATATATTATAAGCCCTTAATCATCTTTTACGACACCAACGGAAAAGGGAAAGCAGAAAAATTTAGAAGTTTTCACCTCAAAATCACCTACAATAATTTAAAACGTCTTCATATTTATTCGTTCAGTGATAGTAATAGAAATTGCTAACTAGGTTGTTCAACTCATATGCAGTTTTTAATGGTGATATTCACACAATTATAAAGAACGTAGATTTTTAGTTTATTGTATTACTGTATAATTATAACATAATTGTTTATTTCAAAGCATTAATCTAAGCGAAAAAATGACAGTGTGATGATGAATGTAATAGTACGATCTAACACTTACCTTACCAACCTTATAATAACCTGAAATCCTGTTATCAGTTACAGTTGGACAATTTCCCTTCCATTGTGAAGAACCTATCCATTAGTTGACATTTAAGATTCCCCTTAGTTCTTTCTTGGTGGTTCTTTCCACATTTAAGTTTTAAAATATTTATTACAAATGTAATTGAACATTTTATAATACATATTTTTTATTACATATAAAATCACGTTATCCGTTTGGTGATGGAGTAAGAATATGATTCACCACCTTGCCCGTGGATGTCGTATAAGACGACTACGGGATTATGTATATGCTTATACTAATAAGCATATAACATCTATGCAAGAGAAGGACTTGATACAAAACCATATTCCAACACGTCTGACCAGCGTGGAATAGTAGGTCAATTCCCTTCCTATTATGAAGGAGGCCTGAGCCCTACAGTGAGACATATATAGGCTGAGACGATGATTAATTCACGTCGTTATTCCTGAAGGGGCAAGTAGATGTGTAAGTATGTAAACCCAATTTTTCATGTGGTGACAGAATAATAATACAATTCACCACCTATCTTGCCTGTGGGTGTCGCAAAAGACGAAGTAGGAATATATTATGCAATAACAACTGTGCAAGAAAAGGAAAATTCTAAATAAAACTCTATACCAATCCGCCTAGCGTGTTGTAGTGGGTCGGTTTTCCTTACATTGACGAGGAGATTCGCGCCCAACAGGGGACGTATATGAGCTGTCATGATAATGATGATATACTCTCAATTTTTACCGTAAAATTTACGCTATTACATAGTGATATCAAATAATTGTGGGTAAAACTATTAGTATTAATTATATTCAGTCTTAAACTTTAGGTTTACTTACCAGAAAAAAAGAGCACTTACAATTAGTGTCTAATCGGACGACTATTTAAATATTTTCATCCGATAATCGGACGAATAAAAATATATTAGGTATTTGTCCAATAACCGGATAATTAGACGATCAATTAAAAACTGCAACAAAAACCTTCAGGATCCAACCCGATGGACTTTAGTCCGTCACCCGCAGAGAGGCTGACCGCGCGACGCCGACCGACGTCCTGGGACAGGGACGTTGAGAGGTGAGGGTACCCGAAAGGGTATTTCGTCGGGCCGACCACTGAGGACAAGGAACTCGGTACTGCTGGTCGGCCCAATGCCAAAGGCGACGTGGGTACGGGTGGGTTATGGGCCCGCGCGCCATCCTTTCGTCACCCTGGACGGAATGGACGGCGTGTGCGTAGACCATAGCCCACCCATAAAAAGAAAGTATGGAACCCGATAACCCATGATTACGGTAAAAAATTTACGCAGAGCAACAAACTAGACGAGGTCTAATATTTATCTTCTATTATTTTAAAGATTCTAGAAAAATATCCTTATAATAATAACAATATCTTCCGCTAATAACATTTTAAGCTCACTTTCATTACGGCTGATAGCCTACTTTTACAATTAATTTCACACAATTAACATCACAATAGAGTTATGGCATACAGACGTCCGTCTTCTTCGTTATGTCTGATTGGGAACAATGAATAGAGAATTTTGAGAAAAAGAGTTTCTATTTCATTTATGAACATTAATTTTATTGCTCTGTGAATGCATAGAGCACTGAAAAAACGAGCAAGACTAAATTTTATATTCTGTTGTTTTATATGTAAAAATTAGTAAGATTCCAAAATTTTAGTTAATTTTACCGTAAAAAAAATAATTATTAAGTCTATTTTTAGTGTATATAAAACTACTATACGGATTTACGGATAGCGTTCATGGTCACCGGCGGGCCATGGAGATCGCCCGTGACCATAAACGCTGCAAAGTGTTCGAAACGTCAGGCAATCAAAAATCAAATACAAACGCGATAAAATCCGTAAAGTAGTTTTATTTAATATTCGCGCAAACATCAGAAATCATTATCTATATTTATTCATGACAATTTCTGATATCATGCAAACACAATTATTTGACGCAACTACTCGTACATCAAAGTCTATCGACTTTTTGTAAACCATACCTACAGAGAATTGTCCTGTAAATGATTGCAACCCATTATATTGAACACTGGAGGTTGGTACTTAAACCTATGTTATCAAATATTTCATAGATTTAAAGCCCATTATTCAAGTAATAATAATTAAACATATTATTTTGCTTTGAGAAAACAAATACACATACATCCTTCCCGTTTATTGACCCTTTTAGGTCAAAGAACGTTGTTTTCGGAATGATATTTATTTATATTATAATATAATTTTATGTATACATTTATAAACACATATGTCTAAAATAGGAAGATTGCCGACATCAAAATCCGTTCAGATGCGAATAAAAAGTTCAAACACTGTTTTACATAACACAGCTGCAACTTTTTCTTATAATCATTAAAAAAATAAGTGTGTTTGATAAAAACACAGCTGTTGTAATAACTAACTAGTTAATAAATTATAAGAGTCTGTATAAAATAAAACTATTTTATATTGTTAATACTGTTACCGGTTAAAAGTCGCCCGATCATGGTGGGTACTTTTTGTTCGGCTTGTAAAATCTTCAAATGAAGTTACGTGTGGTGACGGAGTAAGAATACAATTCTCCACTCCCTATCTTACCCGTGGATATCGTAAAATACGGCCGAGGGATAATACATACAACATCTGTACAAGAGAAGGAAAACTATACTAAAAACTTGTACCAACATGTCTGACCAGCATGGTATAGTAGATCAATTTCCATCCTGTTGGGGAAGAGGCTCGAGCCTGACACGAAAACGAAGTTACGTTGCATGTTAATTAAACTAGAGGCGTTCCCATAATGATAAGATATAAATGCCACACTATGTAAAGTATTTGAGGACAGCAATTGCTATTAGTTTCTCAGGAAAATGTTGCTGTCGACTACCCTAGTGTTCTTTGGGGACATTTATGACTTCCACGAAAAGGTAATGGTTGGCTACGGAATACATTCTTAACTCGACATCACACGGCAAAGCATATTTACCTTATATATTTTGATTATTTTGCAGGATTCCTAAAAGAAATACTTATTAACGACATCTCGGATTGTGTTCGATAATTTCAACACGCTTGATCCTATCACATTCATACACGTCCCACGGTTGGCCTTGAGCCTCCTCCTCAATAGGAAGAAAATTGACCTTACTATTATAGGTACCATGCTGGTCAGAGAGGTTGGTATAGGGTTTTTTTTTCTTCTTTTGCATAGATATAATATGCATATTATATCCCTTAGTGTCTTTTACGACGCCCACGGGCAAGAGAGGGGGTGATGAATTGTATTCTTACTTTACTTACAACACGGAAAATACATTTACACATTCATCATCGTCATCATCGCAGCTCAAACTCGTACCACTGTTGGGCTCGGGCCTCCCCAATAGTAGCAGGGAATTTGACCTACTATACCATGCTGGTCAGACATGTTGGTATAGGGCTTCATTTCAAGTTTTCCTTCTCTTGCACAGATGTTATGTGCATACTATATCCCATAGTCGTCTTGTACGACATCCACGGGCAAGATAGAGAGTGGTGAATTGTATTCTTACTCCGTCACCACACGGAAAATTACACATTTACACGTTATAAGGAACTTAAAATTATTTAAAAATACATAATTTTAAGTGTTACGCGTCTATTTATCTCTTTATGGATTGAGGCCCGAGGCTATAAATAAGTAAAACTTGCACAAAAAACTGTTCTCATGCGTTAGACACTTATCCATCAGTACAAAACGCGTAAACAAAGCTATCCTAAGAATATGCGTTCTATTGTATGATTATGTAATTATAGTGTAGTTTACACACTGTAGAACTCCTAAGATGTTTGAAGCGTTGATTAGTAAAGTATACAATTAACAGATACGTAATAAAGAACTTTCTACACGTTCCACTCTATGTCCTTATGGCCCCTTATAGATATATATCTTTATGAATAATTATTACGCAAAGAGATTTCAAATTCGAACCCTACAGCGTAGTGTTCTAAATTTTCGTGCTTACGTATATACAATTTAATGGACAATCCACCATCATTATGATCATTATTTCGCGTTTGTTTCACACTATTCAATGTAGAACTAATGCCGGTGTTCGGGCGCCTCTGCACTGTCTTGTCAATGTATTATCATTCGAGTTATTCAACACTTTTCTGCCATAGATATTCTTGCTGAATATTTATTATTATTTTCTCTAATATTAAAAAAGATCCTTAAGTGCTTAAAGATATTTGATAAATTATATGATTCTTATTTTAATATTTTTTATATCTGTTATCTTCATTTTTGTATCAATGGTGAAATCTCGTTAAGGGAGTTCACCGCCTGGCGCGTCGACGCCCGCCGAGACGTCATTGCCCGTTGGGCAGTCCGGCAGGTGAGGCCTCGGTTCGGGGTGCGAACCGTGGAGGCCTTCCGGCCGGTGCTGATGCAGTGGTTGGAAAGGCGGCACGGGGTGCTCTCCTTCCGACTAGTGCAGGTGTTGACGGGGCACGGGAGCTTCGCCAAATACCTGCACAGGGTCGTAAGGAGGGAGAGTACACCGTCCTGTCACCACTGCGATTGCGACGAGGACACGGCGCGCCACACGCTCGAGGCCTGCGCGGCTTGGGCAGTGCAGCGCCGTGAACTCGTCGCAATCGTCGGTGCCGACCTGACGCTGCCGGCCATCGCTAGGGCGATGGACGACAGCGTCGGGAATTGGGACGCGGTCGCAGCCTTCTGCGAGACAGTGATCTCGCAGAAGGAGGCGGCGGATCGTCTGCGCGTGGAGCGCAGCCTCGATGAGGAGATCCGCCGCCGGCGACTGGGGCGGCGCAGGCGCAACTACCTGCGCCTCATGCCGCCCTAGCCGAGGCCGCGGGTGACGTGACCGGGGATTAGTCCGTCACCCGCCGAGAGGCCGACCGCGTGAGGAAAGACCGACGTCCTCCCCGAGGGGGGGACGTCGGTCGATGGGAGGGTACTCCACGGTGGTATTCCGTCGGGCCGACCACTGACGACAAGTAAACCTGCTCCGGTGGTCGGCCCAATGACGAAGGCGAGGTGGTTTTCGGGTGGGTTGCGGGAGTTGCGTGCTTAAGCCCCTCTGTCGCCCCGGACGGAGTGGTGCAGAGGCGCGCCGACCGCAGCCCACCCATAAAAAAAAAAACTATTTGTTTTTTCGGAACGATCAGTCCTTTTCGCTCTATGTAGTATCTTTCTTTTAGTTACCACTACATTTTTTGTTAATCTGGGGACAGAGGTGGAGATTATACGTTTATTAACTTAATCTTATTAGTACACTAATATTGCATTGTATAACTGTTTTGCTGCTAAAAAATAAAATAAAAATATCATCAATCTATCTGACGTGTGCCTCTATTTATATATTTCTGTGAAACCTTTATTATCATACATAATGCCCATTCTATTACTTCCAAACAGAATAACCATTTTTTTTACAAGACTACGACTAAAAAAACTATGACTGAAATGATATAAATTATTCTAAATATACAGACTATTACAGTCAACATTTCTTATAAGACGGCTTACAATGTTCAGTTCCAACAATAGGGCCTTTCAAATTTCCTATTACTATTTTTATATACATCTAAGCATAGATATAACTATATATTTTAATGATATAGACAAGTTTAGTACCGCCTAAACATTCTGTATTAAAAGCTCTTTGCTTTATTATGAAAACTGGAATTTAGAATTAATTTATTAGCTCTACCTTGGTTTTAGTAATTTTTTAAAGATTTCATCTTGCCCTAAGGAATAAATTACTGTATTGAGAGGAACATATATCATTATAGCTTATATACGTCCCAATACTGGACTCAAATTTACTCCGCAGAGAGAGACAAACTGACCTATTTTAGCACGCTGGTAGAGTTTTATTTCGCGTTTTCCTTCTTTTGCATAAGTTACGTACGTCCGAGTGCTAGGCTCGAGTTTCTCTCGCAAAAAGACACAAATTGACCTACTATAGCACGCTGATAGAGTTTTATTTCAAGTTTTTCTTCTCTTGCATAGATGTTATACATATTACATCCCTTTTTCATCTTTTACGACAGTCACAGGCAAGATATCAGGTGGTAAATGGTATTCCTACTCCATCACCACAGGAAAAATGACAGCTAAAACAAAGCTAGGTGCGAGTACCTGCGCCTGATGCCTGTAGCCGAGGCCGCGGGTGACCGGACCGGAGATTTTAGTCCGTCACCCGCAGAGAGGCTGACCGCGCGACGGCGATCGACGTCCCGGGACGGGGACGTCGAGAGGTGAGGATACCCGAAAGGGTATTCCGTCAGGCCGGCCACTGACGACAAGTCCCCTACTCCGGTGGTCGGCCCAACGACAAAGATGACGTGGGTTATGGACCCGCGCGCCGTCCTTTCGTCGCCCCGGACGGAATGGACCGCGTGCGCGCTTACCATAACCCACGCATAAAAAAAAATGCTAGAACAAAAAGATCAAGTAGGTACTAAGAGAGTATTATTCAGTTTAGTGATCTGGGTTATTGCTCTTTTAGTTACAGTAAAATGTGTGTAAGTATAAACACGGTAGGGCTATGAATCATTTAAGTATTCCGTCTGAGTTACCGTTATTTACTTTGTTATGTTAGCACACATTAATAGTCTACAAACGTCATGTTGATTACACTAATGATAAAACCGTAGTGAATCTTTTTTTATGTAGTTCAGTGATTTATTTTAAAAGATACTTTTAATGTTAAACTTATTTTCTCTCTGATAAAGTATATAAAACATTCTTTTCATCGTCATCTCGGCCAATATAAGTCTCACTGTTGCGTTTGGGTCTCTTCCACAATGGAAGGGAAATTAATCTACTATACCACGTAGGTCAGACGTATAGACATAGAGTTTAATGTCCGGGCTGACCACGGAGGTCTAAGAACTCGGTACCGATGGTCGCCCAAATTGCGAAAGACAGGAGATAAGGGTCGTCGTCACGGACGGAGCGGAGGCGAGTGCGTTGGCCATAGATCACCTAAAAAAAAAAACAAAAAAAAAATGGGTTTAATGTCGAGTTTTCCTTCTCTTGCATAGATATTATCTGCATATTATATTCCTTAATCATCTTTTACGATACCCACAGGTAAGAGAAGCGGTGAACGGTATTCTTACTCCGGCAGTACACGGAATTTACATCATCCACGATCGTATATATTACAAATAGTTTTCGAAATAGTTTTATGAGAGGCCGCCTGCTGATATCAACTCTTCTTGAGAATGCAATTGTTGACCAAAGGCATTCGATGGATTTAGCTCAAGGCGATGTAAAGCTATAGTTGTCTTTTACGATACCCATAATTAATATAAGGGCTGGTAGCATTGCTGATACTACATAGCATTTTATACATATATTAAAGGTTAGAAATCATCCATGTGATCTGAAGTAGTAATGTGGCCCTAGACAGTGGGCTACCAAGTGTCTAAGTTACCACGCAGGGAAGGGCTTAGTTTTACGATACTCTTAATAGATAGGAAAGGAATTGCCTACCTGCCTGCCAATCATCGTGGTTAGCACACTGATACCTTAGTATTGTGAGCCGGATGAGGATCGGTGGCTCGCCCGTATGGCGTAAAAGAGGTCGGGCGCCATCCCTTTTAGCGCTCCGGGCGGATCGGGTGGTGTTTTATCATAACATAGTCTGTCCCTAAAAAAAGGGTAATATTGAATATTGATAAGCTGATAGATGAATCGATGTATATTCCACCGGATTTCATAGAAACATGGCGCCACAAAGTGATTTAAGCTTAAAGATGACATCATTAATTTAAACGTAAAATTGATAATCCATGATGGTTCAGTAAGACTCTATGTGACTCATTCAATTCTAACTTAATCAGCTAAATAGATATAATAATGGCCGGATGTTTTTTATTGTGATATAGAAATGACAGTCACAATATAAGTACCCTTAACTTCAACTGTCTATCCCATATCTGTAGACAGAAAGATACTGAAAAAGCGTGATACATGTCATTTAAAATATATATATATATATATATATATATTACTTTCGTACAAAGAGTAAAAGTGAATTCTGACTCGGTAGCTATTAAACACCGTATGGTGACGGAGAAAGAAAACTAATTTGTATAAGACGTTTATCATTTTTAATTTTTTCACGACTAATATAAAAATAACTAAAGTTCCATGTGGTGACGGAGTAAAAATACAATTTACCACCCCCTCTCATACCCGTGGGTATCGTAAGAGACGACTAAGGGATTATGATATGCATACAACATTTATGCAAGAAAAGGAAAACTTTAAACAAAACTCTATGCCAACACGTCGGACTAGCGTGGTATAGTAGGTCAATTTCCCTCCCATAGTGGAGGAGGCCCGAGCTCAACAGTGGGACGTATATGGACTGAGATGATGATGATGATGAATGTAAAAATAAGAAATTAAATTAATATTTAAGTTAAAAAATAACCGATAGATGGCGTTCCAAACATAATATATTTTTCACAATAGTGACAATGAAAAAACCAATCCGAATAGCCTGATGTCTAATAACTTATTATCATAATTAACAACGAATTAGAATGACTAACTAATCCTAAAATATTGTTTGATAAAATGTTGGATGACATTTTAATATGACACCAAGTTTTTTCTCCATTTCATTTTTATATACGAACTAGTAACCCGCTCTCGCTTTGTTACGGTTTCCGTACCGGTACCTGCGTACCTCCTGTCCCCGTGGGAATACCGGGATAAAATACAGCTTATGTTACTTCCTTATGTTATAGCTTTCCATTGGTGAAAGAATTTTTGATATCGTGGTTTAAGCGTGAAAGCGTAACACAAAAAACAAACAAAATTTCGCATTTATAATATTAGTAAAGATCATGTTATTTTTTCATAACACGCTTGCACATACTCGGTGACATTTATGTCGTCTTATTTATGCCCCGTCCACATGTTGGCCGAGCGTAGGTGAGCGATGGCCAACGCCAACGTGTGTACACCTGATTTGCCTTAGTTGGCCAACGCTCGCCGTCGCTCGCCTAGTTGGCCGAGTGAATACAAGCGCCAACGTGTGGACAGCTGATTTGTCTTCACTCGCCGTCGCTCGTGATCACTTGCCTCACTTCGCCTCGGTGTCGGTTTTGTGCACAAATCAAAGGCGCTCGTCTGCGCTCGGACAATGCCGTCCACACGTTGGCCTGCTCGCCATTACACGATTGACATCCATCGCGATTAGACGCGTTTAATGTGATAATGTCGCTTAACACAAATTATATTATATTTTTTATATTTTCAAATTTGCATCACTACTTCTAGATATGCGACGTAAATAATTAGATCCAAGTCACCCTATATGTTACCTGTAGTATCAAAAAATATCTTCATCATTCATCATCATTTCAGCTCATATATGTCCTACTGTTGGGCTCGAGCCTCCTCCACAATAGGAGGGAAACTGACCTTACTATTCCATGCTAGTCAGACAGGTATAGGGCTTTATTTCGAGTTTTCCTTCTGTTGCATAGATGTTATATGCGTATCATGTATTCCTTAGTCGTCTTTTATGACATCCACGGGCAAGGTGGTGAATCGTATTCTTACACGGATATATCTTACATTGTTCTATTTCTGTGAATACTCAGTATCAACCACCTTCTTTTTTACCATTTTACTGCGGTATAAACTGAGATAATAGTTTTTTTTTTTTTTTTTTTTTTTTTTTTTATTGCCAACGGTGGCAAACGAGCAAGCAGCACACCTGATGGTAAGTGAAACTGCTGCACATGGACCATTGCAATACCAGGGGCACAGCCAGGCCGCTGCCTACCGTGAAGGAAATACTCTTCTTAAACCTCGTTTAAAGAAGGACATGTCATAGCGCTCGGGAAACACAGCAGCAGGTAGTTCATTCCAGAGCTTGCACGTACGTGGGAGAAATGATCGCTGGAAACGTACAGTTGAAGACCATAACGTTTCCAGGTGAAATGGATGAACCCTGCTGCGATGTCGAGTGGTACGTTGGTAGAATGGTGACGGTGGTACCAAGTCAAACAGTTCCTCGGAGCACTCCCCGTGAAAGAGTCGGTAGAGTACACAGAGTGACCCAAAGTCTCTCCGCTGCTCCAGCGACTCCAATCTGTCCGTAAGATTGGGATCCCCGACGATTCGAACAGCCCGTCTTTGCAGGGAGTCAAGTGGGTCTAGCTGATATTTGGGCGCACCTGCCCAGAGATGTGAGCAGTACTCCACATGAGGACGAACTTGTGCTTTGTATAGCACAAGACGCTGTCTCGGTGTGAAGTACCGCCTGGCTCTGTTATATTCGCTCATTAAATAAATAGCCGAAGCTGCAGCAACGTCAATGTCAACGTCCATAGTGTTTCAGTGCACAATGAACACTGACCGAGGCCAACGTGTGGACAGCTGTAGAGAAATACTCGTCTACGTTGGCCACTCGCGTTGGCGTTCGACGCACTTGGCCAACGTGTGGTCGCTAGCACTTGCTTTGTACATATTTGCCGACGCTCGCGTTGGCCTAGGCTCGGCCAACATGTGGAGGGCGCTTTACAAAAGCAGGCCAATTAAAGTATCCAGTATCTACTATACAATCGTACAATTAAAAGTTAAAAAAAAATATTTACTAGAAGATTTTTAATAAAAATGATTATAAATAATTACAAGTTAAAATAGTAAGGAAACAGCATGTAGCGTAGATACTGAACACAGCTGTTGTACTAGAACTGTTCAAATTGCTCACCCTTTTTTTGTCTATGCATAAACGACCATTTATGCACTATTAGTACGTACTGGTACGATATTCGAGTATTGTTAATGTCTATTAGACATTTCGAAACAACACAAATACACAACGATTTCGCTAAATAGGTAATTAAGTACGGAAATTGTAAGTTCATGCGCTTGACCTTTCCCTTTCACTCGCCGTTGGATACTAAAACAATCGGGGATCGCTAAGGATACCTGGGTAGGTAGGGATTACGCTTTGTAATAGCTGTCCACGTGGACTTCGTAGCTATGATTAGCTAACGAAAAGCCGTATGATTTGTTTGTTTAAAATGTAAATATGATAAACAGGCTGTTACAAAATATTAACTTTAATTTATTTTATTATTTTTTTATAACTACCACTATTGAACATTTAAGTATGTTTCTTAGGTCGGATACTTTTATGGTTCTTTTTTGTAAGACGATAAAAATGTCACCGTGTAATGCCATTCATCTCTCGGCCCATATACCTATGTCCCACTGTTGGGCTTGGGCTTCCTTCACTATGGGAGGGAATTTGACCTACTATACACATACATGCATACATGCTGGTCAGACGTGTTCGTATAGGGTTTTATTTCAAGCTTTTCTCTCTTTTATAGATAATACATATATGCAAATTATATCCCATAATCGCCTTTTTCTTACCTACGGGCAAGAGATGAGGTGGTGTGTTGTCTTCTCCGGTGGTGACGGACACCACACTGAAATTATACCATTGCATGGTTATTATTATTAAATTGAATCCATTGAATTGGACTAGATTATCTGTATACTTATTTGATTTTAATGATTGTAATAAGACTCTCAAGGTAACTCTTTATATTTACAAATCTCAAATAATATCGCCTCTTTTTATTAAGTGGAAATTACGTCTTTGCATAAAATACACAAAATGTATACAATGCTAGCGGGAAAAAACTACGTAGGTAAATGAAAAACGAGTAGAAACAATCTATTTATAAAATACAATAGTTTGTTATTAGAATGAGGATAAACAAAGCGTTTGTACTGTATTATAACAATAGAAGATGTAATTGATTTACAGCACAACTACATTCAAAAATTTATACAATACATACTTATAATTGACACATCTATAAGTGCATAACGACGCATAAAACAAGAGTAAAAGTATGTTTCCATGTAATGACGGAAGAATAGAATTCAATTCAAAATAAGAAAACAATTCACTACCCCCTTCCTTGCCTGCCGATGTTGTAAAATACGACTAAGGGATATACTATGCATATAATATCTATGCAAGAGAAGGGAAACTTATACCAACACGTCTGACCAGCGTGGTATAAGTAGGGCAATCTCCCTAGTGTAGGAGGCCCGAACCCAACAGTGGGACGTTATATAGGCTGAAATGATGATGATGATGAGTATTAGTAAAGTTATTATGATCTTTTCAATTTCAGTTATAAAGGGTTTTTCAACAAGAACTTTGTTTTCTAAAACAAAATAAAACAAGAAATTTAGATGAAGATGATACATGATGATCAGCTGTTATGTGGCCAGCCAGATCGTGTGATTTAACACCACTGGATTATTTTTTGTGGGGCTATGTTAAGGACAGAGTCTATACGGAGCCAATCGAATCGATTGCAGCCTTAAAACTCAAAATCCGTGATGTGATTAACGAAATGGACCCGCCATTTTGCCAAAAAGTAATTAAAAACTTTGATGAAAGAATCGACATCTGTCAACGTGGTCGTGGTGGACATTTGCCAGATATCATTTTTCATTCATAATTGCCGAACTTTTCACTTCGTAATACAATAAAAATTTGAATCATCTTCATCTAAATTTCTTATTTTATTTTGTTTTAGAAAACAAAGTTCTTGTTGACAAACCCTTTAGAAAATGTTTTTTTCAACTGAAGATTTTTTATTATAGTACATTTTAAAAGTGGTAGGACCTTGTTTAGTTTCCAAGTCATTGGGGGCTTGGGCTAGTAAGACTCCTCTGACATGATCAGAGACCTTAATTAGCATATAGATTAGTAGCAAGATAGATTAATGTAGGAGGAAAATTTGAAAAGGTATTGAATTAACAAGTGATGTTAGAGTATGATGTTAATGTGTTATATTAGTTTTAGTTTTAGTGTAAAATGAGGTGTAGAGATTTGGTGATCATTGAAGTGTGATGTATATTAGGGTAATAAAATAGACATTGATATAATTATTATTAAGCAGATGGGGGTGATTATACAAAGCGAATATAGAAAAGGTAATGAACATAGATTATAAGAAAATAAGATTAACTAAGAATAAGTTATAATAGTACTCACTAAAATATGTACACTTTATTTTTTTTGTTATTTTTTTTTTTTTTATATATGTATTTTTATATCTTTAGGTATATGCTTTTTTTTTTTTTTTTTTGTTATTTTTTAAATAAATTAATATGAACTAATGTTAGCTTTTTACAAGTACTTCTTGTTATAATAGAATGATTAACAATTATAATTTTAGGAAAAAATTATCAATGGTTATTGTCTAGTAATATCTAAGTTAAGATATTGAATATGATTCAGTCAACAAAGTATAGAAGAAGGAGAAAGATAGAGATAAAAGTTAATTAATTATAAAATATGTTTAAGATGGGGATAGAAATATAAATTAGTATAATTGTTAATTTATTACATGTACTTGTAATTATAATATTTTGAGTAAGGTTTATATATAAGATAACAGTATTGCAAAGTAGAGCAATTGACAAGTATATGTATAGGATAACAATCTAAATATTAATTAGCACCATCTATATTATAACATTATTATTAAGACAATTAATAAAGTATAAAAAGAAGAAAGAAAGAAAAATACAAAATTGATATATAACAGGGTATATTATGATGAATATATTACAAGGTATATGTTAACATTTGTATAAATATGAAACTTCTAACCTGACCTAATCTGATTAAAATTAAAAATAAAAGAATTCGAATAGATTAATATAAACAAGATTAAGTCCTTGTGCTATTTCTTTTGATAGCTTTTGTAGCGATCCTTTTACAATAGTTAATAAATGGTGTTCTGTTGTCATAATCTGATATTAATTTGTGTATGTTGTCTACTGATATAGTGGTGTCGGTTTCTAATTCAAGATTGAAGCGGTCCTGTATGTATAATGGGCATTCCGTGATTATATGTATGATGGTTTCTTCAGCATCGGTTCCACAAATACATTGTGGGCTGTCTTTACTGGTAGGACCACACTGTTGACAGTTGTCTGTCTACAGCCGCGGGCCGGTTCGTCCGGGGTAGTTATCACATTCTCGAAGAAAATCGACGTACGAACAGTACCAATTTGTTACTGCGCTTCGTTCGGTGAGCGAGAGAAACGGCAGCCCAACTTTCTGAGGGTGTTTGCGTGTGGTGGGTTTTTTATCACTGAAGCTAACTGCACGCATTCCCACTCCTTTCACTTTCTTCGCGGTAGGCAGCGGCCTTGCAAAGCTCCATGAGCAGCAGCAACACTTACCATCAGGTGTACTGTTTGCTCGTTTGCCACCGTTTGCAAAAAAACTCTTATTTAGATATAGACAGAGAACGATATCAAAACCAAGGAGTATTTTTGTTCATTTGATATTATTTGAAATGTACATATTTAAATATAATACAGTTATAATATTGGATATAATTTTACTTCGGATATTCGGTTAAGTAAAAATTATAAAGCTCTATGACATCCTTACTTATGATGCCATCACTATTTCAATACACAATAACCCTGTCATCGCTTCTCCATAATAATATCTACCGAGAAAATGGCTTCGACGTCCGCTTGACACAATGTTTTGACATCCACCCACTGTAATGTTTATTTGAATATTAGAGCAGTGCTTTATTACTTGCTTTTATATTTGAATAATGGAATATTGACGTTATTGATTATGGTAATAGTAAAATTATTCTTCAACAAAAAATCAACTGCAATGCGTTTCAAATGCCAAGATTATAATATACTAGCTGACCCGACAGACGTTGTTCTGTTCAAATCTAAAAAAATAGTAAAAGGAATTCTCTTTGTAATCGATTGCAGCGCCACCTACCGGGTCCAATTGTGAATCTAAACCATTTTTGAATCCCCTTGAACACGTACAAAAAAATTCATCAACATCGGTCCAGCCATTTAGGAGGAGTTCAGTGACATACACACGTACACAAGAAATTTATATATAAAAATATAGTATTGTACGCATCTTCTTCTCAGCCCATGTACCTTTTTTGTGGTAGCCTATGGTCTGGAGACACCCCACTTAATCTGTTCGCAGCAATGAATGAGCGGCGTGCGGCCCTATAACTTAACATATTATCTCTCCGTCGTCATTGAACTGGCCACTGATACCGATTCCTTGACATCCGTGGTCAGTCAGGTGGGTTACACTTTTGGGTACCTTCGACACCCGGACAACAAAACAGTGTTGCCGGAGCGTCGTCTTGCGGCTCTCTGTGGCTGGCGGACTAGTCCCCGGTTCATCTACTCGCGACCTCAGCTAGGACGCCGTCAGGGGCAGGTTCAGTCTATGTACGTACATCATACTACGTCTTAATATTAGGCAAAAAAAAAATAGGCACACTGTCCAGACTTGTTGCCATAAGAGCCTATTTGAAGTGATAACTTTTATAGACAGGTTTGAATGGGGAGTAAATTCATGTAAGTCGTTATCGACATAGTTACTTGACGTGTTAATGCTAATACTATATCTATAGCTATGTCAAAGTTACTATACCTCTGCCGATGTCAAAAACAGATAAATGTAAAAAAATATAATTTACAAAATTTAAGATCAAACAGTTAAATTTTATTCTAAAAATGACATATGTTTGTAGTTGTAACAATAGTTTTAAGTTATCACGTCTGTCGGCAGTCATCAGTACTACTTTGTGTCTTATTTTTTTGGTGGCAGACAAGCAATCAGGCTTTTTGATGATAGATATTAATCAGGGATGTTATGGATATGATATTTCGGTTCCGGATACGAATATAGGAATAGAATTATATCGGTTACGGTTACGGATATGTAATTATTTCGGATTATCCGTTAGTTTCGGATAGTTTCGGTTACGGCTATTAGATTGAAGTAAAACATAAACAAAATTACTATGAAATAATTTGGTTTTATTTAGTATAACAAATAATAAACAAACTACAAAATAGGGATGACCGATATACATTAGCTAAAAATATCGGTGTTTTAACTGCGATAACATCGATACATCGAAGAAAAAAGAAAAAAATATTGACTAGTCAATAATTCTTAAGAGCATCATTAGAAACACCTGTTGAAATTAATTTTTTACAGTGTGCCTAAACGACACTAAGACTGCTGATTTTTCCCCTTATTTTTATTTCAAACATTTTTATTTTTATGAATAGAAACACATTTCATAAAAAATAACATTAAACTTTCATTTGATTGTTACCAAAAAGATCGATGTTTTCTTTTGTTTTGTGTAAAAATAAGTAAAACTCCATTTTATAAATGATACAAATTTTAGACAGTTTTATTTGTATTTTGTCAAAAATATTGATGTTTACTTTTGTTTCAAAACACAAATAAAACCACATTTCATAAAAATATTTTGATTGTTTTATTTGTCGGTTACCAAATATGTCAATGTTTACTTATGTTACATAATGTGCTGTGTGGTAGCGGCTTCGAATACTACCAACCCTTGCTTTGCTCGTGGGTGTCGTAAAAGACGACTAAGAGCCCTAGATTGACCCGGACCAACTCCATCTGGTACCATTTGGGTCAACGATTACATTCCCAAGGAGGGTTAACGTCAGGCAGGCGGCCGGTCATAAAAGTCATTGCCGAAACTTTTTGCAATATGTCAAAACAGATGACATATTGCGTCGACCCCAAGTAATTGGGATAAGAGCAAGATGACGATGATGACTTATGTTACATATAAAAGTCGTCGTAGATGGGTCCTGCTCCGATACCATGACCATTAATGCTGGTATACCGCAAGGCTCGCTGCTCTCCCCGACGTTGTTTATCCTGCATATCAACGACATGCTCTCTATCGGGAGTATGCGTTGCTATGCTATGCGCTGCTATGGATGACAGCACGAGTGACGAGTGGTACACCGAGCAATGGAATATCCCTGCGAGTACACAAGCAAGAAGGGTTCAACTTGTGTCTGAAGACGAGCGCTCTCTGGGGTGGGCCTCGGAATGGGGTGAACGTAAGTTCAATCCCACAAAGATACAAGTTTGCGCATTCACTGCAAAGAAAGACCCATTTGTCATGGTGCTTCAGTTCCAAGGAGTAACTCTTCCAATTTCTGAGAGTATTGGGATTCTCGCCATCGAAATATCGAGCAGAGTCTAGTTTAGGAGTCATTTGCAGGACAAAGCCAAATTGGCAAGCAAAAAGTTGGGCGTCCTGAACAGAGCCAGGCGGTACTTCACACCGAGACAGCGTTTTGTACTATACAAAGCACAAGTTCGTCCTCATGTAGAGTACTGCTCATATCTCTGGGCAGGTGCGCCCAAATATCAGCTCGACCCACTGACTCCCTGCAAAGGCGTGCTGTTCGAATCGTCAGGGATCCCAATCTTACGGACGGATTGGAGCCGCTGGAGCAGCGGAGGCACTTTGGGTGACTTTGTGTACTCCACCGACTCTTTCACGGGGAGTGCTCCGAGGAACTGTTTGACTTGGTACCACCGTCACCATTCTACCAACGTACCACTCGACATCGTAGCAGGGTTCATCCATTTTACCTGGAAACGCTATGGACTTCAAAACTGTACGTTTCCAGGATCATTTCTCCCACGTACGTGCAAGCTTTGGAATAAACTACCTGCTGCTGTGTTTCCCGAGCGCTATGACATGTCCTTTTTTAAACGAGGTTTAAGAAGAGTATTTTCTCCACGGTAGGCAACGGCCTGGCTGTGCCCCTGGTATTTCAAAGTTCTATGTGCGGCAGAATCACTTACCATCAGGTGTGCTGCTTGCTCGTTTGTCATCGTTGGCAATAAAATAAATAAATATACAAAAACTCATTTCCTAAAAAAAAAATGGTGTGTTTATCTATTTGTTACCAAAACACCAAACATTTCTTTTATTTCATATAAAAATAAATAAAACCACTCTTCATTAGAAAATTAGACAGTTTTATTTATTTTGTTACCAAAATATCGATGTTTTTAATACATCGATGTTTTGCAATCGATATATGTCGTGCATTGATGCTTTGGATTCGATGTTGACATCCATATAAACATCGACGTTTTTCTAATATCGATCGTCCCTACTACAAGATTCACTGGGAGTGCAAGCGTGGCGAAACAAAACCTGTCGAAACATGTTTTATTTAGACTCCACCCTTATTCGAAATTATCCAAAACTTTTGAATCGGTTACGGTTACGGATATATATTTATTTCGGATATCCGATAGTTTCGGTTACGGTTACGGAGCTCCATAACATCCCTAATATTTATTGATAGATATCAATTGGTGCTTATTAGCGAAACCAGGAACACAATCAGGTTTTTGCTTACCGTCTAGTCGGGGCGGGTATGGGCCGCCCGAGGCGGTTCGAAGCTCAGTACCTTTTACTCTGGTTTAACAAAACCTGCAGGACGGCTGCGTGCCAGAAACAGTCCGCATATCGGGCCTGGAATAGGGCCAAAAAATGCCAGGACTCGAACGCCAAAGAGGTGAAGCGTAAATTTAACGCCGCTTCTAGATCTAGTAAGAAGGCTTTTGCCAGAGCCAAGGCGGAACATGTTGCCAGAATTGGCGAGCGATTGCAAGGCTATCCCGCTGGGAGTCGTGCATTCTGGTCGCTCGCCAAGGCTGCCCAAGGCAACTTCTGCCAACCCAATCTCCCACCACTGCAGAAACACGATGGTAGTCTGGCCCACAGCGCAAAGGAGAAGGCCGATCTTCTAGGTCAATACTTTGCCTGTAACTCAACTTTGGATGCTGCCACACCACCTACTATCCCAGAATCACTTACCATCAGGTGTGCTGCTTGCTCGTTTGCCACCGTTGGCAATAAAAAAAAAAAAACTAAGACTGCCAGTTTTTATACTATCTGCGAAAAAAGTAAAGTAATACATTGTATTCTTAACCTATCATCACAATATCTCCGATAATTGTTTGAATCTACCAGTAAATGTTGAACGTTGTCAATTCGTCCTCATAATTCACAATTTGTAGTACTTAACCTTGGTGATTTCCACTTTATTAATGAAATACGAATATTAAAAAAGGTTCTAGATGGATAAAGAAATGAGTGTTATAAATTCATCATATCAGCTCATATACATACACCCCATTGCTGGGCTCGCCTCATCCACAATACGAGAGAAATTGATCTACTATTATCAAGCAGATTAGTGTAGGTCGGTCCCTAAATGTAGACCTCATAACAAGGCTCAAAGTCGCTCAGCGTGCTATGGAGCGGGCTATGCTCAGGATTTCTTTGCGAGATATAATCCAGAATACAGAAATCTCCAGAAGAACGGGTGTAACCGACATAGCGCGAAGAATTACGAACGTTGAAATGGCAATGGGCAGGCCACATCGCTCGACGAACCGACAACCGCTGGGGAAGAAAGCTTCTCGAGTGGCGACCACGTATCGGACGACGCAGTGTAGGGTGACCCCCCATTAGGTGAACTGACGACCTAGTGAAAGTTGCTGGGCGTCGTTGGATGCAGGCGGCACAGGACCGCACTTTGTGGCGTAACATGAGGGAAGCCTACGTCCAGCAGTGGACAGCGATAGGCTGAAATGAATAGTGCAGGTTTTATTGCCAAGTTTTCATTCACTTGGATAAATGTTAATGTTATCTGCATATTATATCCCTTAGTCGTCTTTTAAAATCACGCACGGGCAGAAATAGGGAACGGCTAGTCGTGACTTCATGGCAATTCTTGTCTTTTACTTACCGTAATATATACTTATCCGTAATGTCTACTAATGGTGTCCTTAAACATTTAGAAAACTTTACCTCCCACATCAATATTATTTATTCGTTGAATACATGAATTACAAAAAACACTAAACATGCAAGTACCTAAAGCGAATCCAATTAAGTATAGTTAATTGTCTCTCATTGACCTTATTTCGTCTCTTATTGATAATGCAACGGCGTATATGTGGGAGAGAGATGGACAATTCATTGAGTAGTCCATTCGTGTTGACTTGTAAGGTCAATAAGGTGGTTCAACTCATGATATCGTACTATTAAGGGGTATTAAAAGAGTGGGAAGTGAACGGCATTTATCTAAATTAGTTTTATTTCTCTTATGATTCCGCGTGGTGACGGATTAAGAATACATCGCGTAAACACATCTTCGTTTCCCGCGAGATGTAGTAAACATCGCAAACATAATGCAGTCAACTTTCTGAATGCAAAATCATTTTGTGGGTGAGAATTGAATGCGAGATACGAAATTTAAGCACTGAATAAATAGTGGCTTTATAGTACAAGAAAGACTTACTGAAATAATTTATTTATATAATAATATTTATCACTAGAGCGACATTTCTTGACTCATTCACGGGTTTATATAGAAATTTCCACAACGATCCATATTTCATTTTAGCTGCATTGCATTGCTTGTAAACGACGTGGGTACTTCATGTCCTATACAATGATCTACATGCAAATTACAAGTGTAAATATACGCGATACTCATCTAATGTTTTACGGGTCTATTTTATTAATATTAATTAAATATTTGAAATGGAATTAATCTGGCATATTGTGATGTTTCCGTACAATACGAGACATGTGATCCCCCTACACAAAAATAAATATATTTTGAATGCGAAATAAAAATATTGAATTTTCAAATTCAATATTTTAGTTCCAAGAATAAATCGTATGTTTGATGAATTTACAATGAATCATCATTGTAAATTGAAATGCAAGTTATATTAGCTCTAAAGCTCGTTTTACAATATAATCACACATAGAAATCGTTGCGTGCTTCCAATAAACTGTTACAATGTACTTAATTCTAGTTAGTTCAAGAGAGGGAACCTCATATTTTTATAGGTCATGAAAATAGAACCAATACTTAGATATTGGTTCCTCGATTCGTCGTATCCATTAAAAATTATCGCATTATGAAATATGTATTCTGTACTTCCAAATACTCTATATGATAATAATAAGTAACTAATATAATTATAATTTCGTACCGATCTAGGTGAACTCCGACTGATGTCGTCTGATTAACAATTTCATTCTCAAAGAGTTTTAACGCCAAGCAGGCAGCCATCATAAAACTATTGTCAAAAAATTTTGCAATATAGACTATAGAAGATTAAATATGTAATGCGTCGACCGCAATTATCGACCGCATAGGAGCAAGATGTTGATGAATTACTAGAGTTATTATATAATCTTTTAATGAAGAACTTACATTATTATAGAGTAGGTACTATATCTATTCGTATAATAATATAAAATTACTCTTAAAATAGAGATTAAGATAGAGATAGCCAGACTTGTTTGGACGTTAGACATCTTAGTCCAACCGTGACCATAAATACTCTAAGGTGTTCGAAACGTCAGGCAATCATAAATCAAATACAAACGCGATAAAATCCGTATAGTAGTTTTATTTACAAGCCATATAAAGTCATCAGACAAGCTGATTTTTTTTTTATCGCAAACGGGACAAACTAGCAAACAGTACATGCGAAGTGAATGCTGCCGCTCATGGACCTTTGCTAGGCTGTTTCCTACCGGGCAGAAAGTGAAGGAAGTGTGAATGCGTGTAATAATGAGGTGGTTTTTTTTTTTTTTTTTGTGGGTGGGCTGCGGTCGGCGCGCCTCCGCACCACTCCGTTCGGGGCGACAGAGGGGCTTAAGCACGTAACTCCCGCAACCCACCCGAAAACCACGTCGCCTTCGTCGTTGGGCCGACTACCGGAGCAGGGTTACTTGACATCAGTGGTCGGCCCGACGGAATACCCCCTATTGGGGTACCCTCCCATCGCCCGACGTCCCCCCCTCGGGGAGGACGTCGGTCTTTCCTCACGCGGTCGGCCTCTCGGCGGGTGACGGACTAATCCCCGGTCACGTCACCCGCGGCCTCGGCTAAGGCGGCATGAGGCAATAATGAGGTGGTACTAAAGACATCATCAAAACCCGCCACACACAAACACCCATGCATAGATGGCATTGTAGTTAAGATCGGTATTAACCACTACGCCATCTGTGCTCACCTACCATACCCGTGAATTCGATTCCCGCGTAGGACAATACTTTTTACGATCCATATATTTTTGTTCTGATTCTGTGCGTAATTTGTCTCCATTAAATTATATTTTTATTAAATTCTTCGCAATACAAGGATTAATTTCTGAGTAAAGAGATCTCATGTCTTTAAAACATGAGGACTGCTAATAGAAGTGAAAACTTATAACTATGAAAAACAGTTGTTATTTTTGGATAGTCAAATTGTTAATAGCCTAGTATATTTTATTAAGTTACAAAGCATATAAGTCATGGTTGATGGATGCGTTGAACAGTTATTAAGCAACAATTTTTTTCATTTATTACTACATAGTAACTAGGAATTTTAAATTCATTACACAAAAATACATGAATTAATTCATGAACGTATGGCAAGCACGTATGGATGCAATATAATTTCACTGTATAATTTACTAGCTTTTACGGCATCGCGCGGCGGAAAAATTACTTCAGCGTTCAGCCTTCTATCGTCCACTGCTAGACATAGGCCTCCTGCTACAATACAAAGTTCGGTTTTTGTCTACTATATGAGGGGATAATATCGTAATCGCCACACTTGGCAAGTGGATTGGCGATGGCAGTGAGATGTTATACATATTGCCCGGAGAGAGCTGCTGCCCTCTCTCCTGATGATTTGCCGATGGCGATAAATGATTAACCCATTTTTACAACTCCCACAGGCAAGCAGAAGGGTGACAATTGTATTAAACTGATTATGCTTAATGGAGTAAAAAATGTGTCCGAGTAGAAAAAGATCCTATGTGTTAATATAGATTTCTTTTACGACATCCACGAGTAAGATGAATTGTATTCTTACTCCGTCGTCATACGTAAAAATATGTAGTTTTTACTCTAAGCATCGCGTGCTTAGTTTAAAAACCATAATAAAGTCTTCAACTACAGTTAGCGCTAATTATAATATTTCAATACCTAGAAATGATATATTTCTTAAGTTCCCAATACAATAAATATATAATTAATATTGTACAAACACGATATAAATACGATAGCAATAATTTACAACATTGTTATAATTAATGTTTTCCTTCTTATTATATATATATCGTTCGACATTGCTTTTAACGACTGACCGTTTATAACGACAAGTTAATTTATCTATCGGAGTCAGGGTCTATTGTTTCAAAACGGAAATTTGTATTGTCGACGTTATTAATTATTCGTCTGATTCGTCTTGTGTTGAAGTTTAATTATCATAATTAAGTCTATATATACTAAGATTTGAAAGGATTTCTTTATTGGCACTTGAGGAAAAAATAACGCGTGGTGACAGAATATGAATACAATAAACCACCCCTTTAATTTGGTCGTGGGTGTCGAAAAGCTAGACTAAGGGATTAAATATGCTTATAACATCTATGCAAGAAAAGGAAATCTCGAAATAAAACTTTAAATCAACACGTCTGACCAGCATATTATAGTGGGTCAATTTGCTGGGCTCGAGCCTCAGCCTGGGATATATATTGACATACTATACTACACTGGTCAGAAACAGCGTTTTAATTCGAGTTCTCCTTCTCTTGTATAGATGTTATCTACATATCATAATCCCTTAGTTATCTTTTACGATATCATGGGTAAGGAATGGAGTAGTAAATTGTATTCTTACTCCGTCACCACATATTGAGTTTATTCGTCATAAAAATGTTAAATCTCTTCTCTTTATTAGTGACTAGCAACCCGTCCTAGCTTCGCTTCGGTTTTAGTCGTTTTATCCGCGTAGTTCCCGTTCCCGTGGGAATACCGGGATAAAATATAGCCTAGTTTATTCCCTGATATTATAGCTTTCCATTGGTGAAAGAATTTTTGAAATCGGTGCAGCCGTTTTGAATATTACCCGAAACAAACAGACAGACAGACAAAAAAGTTTTAATCTGTATTTTAGGCATAGGTGTCGTGCAAAGACCGAGTAGGGGACGTTGTGCGAACGCCCATGACGTGCGGTGTCCCACAGGGGTCGGTTCTGGGTCCGACCCTGTGGAACATCGGCTACGACTGGGCGTTGAGAGGAAGCCTCCCACCCGGGCTGGGTGTAATTTGCTACGCCGACGATACACTCGTCACAGCCCGGGGTGGGACGCTAGAGGAGGCGGCACGCCTGGCAACTCTCGGCACCGAGGAGATTGTTAGGCGGATCGAAGCGCTGGGGTTGAGGGTAGCCCTGGAAAAGACGGAGGCCCTTCTGTTCCATGGCCTCCGTACCGCCGGGCCTCCCGCCGGCGCTTCGATCACCGTGAAGTCGGTCACCATCAGCATCCAGGCCCACATGAAGTACTTGGGCCTGGTGCTCGACGGGCATTTTTGGTTCCGGGAGCATCTCCATCGACTTGTTCCCCGGCTTGTCGGCGCGGCGTCCGCCCTTTCGCGGCTGATGCCGAATGTGGGCGGACCCAGTGCTACGTGCCGACAGCTGTACGTGGGGGTGATCCGGTCGATGGCCCTGTACGGCGCACCGGTGTGGGCGGGGTCCCTGACCGTCCGTCTTAGGGCCCTCCTGTGGCGACCACAGAGGGTCATGGCGATCAGGGCCGTACGCGGTTACCGCACGGTGGCGACGGAGGCAGCGTGCCTCCTGGCCGGAACTCCCCCGTGGGACCTGGAGGCGGAGATGCTCGCCGACATTTATCGGCGGGTGTCGGAGAAGCGCGCCCGCGGCGGCATGGTCTCCATCACAGAGATCACCGCCTGGCGGGTCGACGCCCGCCGAGAAGTCATTGCCCGTTGGGCAGTCCGGCTGGAGAGTCCTCGGTATGGTGTTAGGACCGTCGAGGCCCTCCGGCCGGTGCTGATGGAGTGGTTGGAGCGGACGCACGGGGTGCTTTCCTTCCGACTGGTGCAGGTGCTGACGGGGCACGGTTGCTTCGGGAAGTACCTGCACAAGATTGTCAGGAGGGAGAGCACACCGTCCTGCCACCACTGCAGTTGCGACGAGGACACGGCGCAGCACACGCTCGAGGAGTGTGCTGCATGGGAGGAGGATCGCCGTGAACTCGTCGCAATTATCGGTGCCGACCTGGCGCTGCCGACCATCGCCAGGGAGATGCTCGTCAGCGTCAGGAACTGGGACGCGGTCGCCGCCTTCTGTGAGGCCGTTATCTCACGGAAGGAAGCGGCGGATCGTGTGCGAGTAGAGCTTCTATTCGGCGACACGTTCCGCCGCCGGCGACTCGGGCGGCGCAGGCGCGAGTATCTGCGCCTAATGCCGCCCTAGCCGAGGCCGCGGGTGATCGGACCGGGGAATTGTCCATCACCCGCAGAGAGGCTAACCGCGCGACGGCGACCGACGCCCCAGGTCGAGAGGTGAGGTTACCCGAAAGGGTATTCCGTCGGGCCGACCACTGACGACAAGTGACATCTGCTCCGGTGGTCGGCCCAACAACGAGGTGACGTGGGTACGGGTGGGTTATGGGCCCACGCGCCGTCCTTTCATCGCCCCGGACGGACGGGACCGCGCGTGCGCTTAGCATAGCCCACCCAAAAAAAAAAAAAAAAAAAAAAAAAAAAAAAAAAAAAAAAAAAAAGGTGTCGTGCAAATAACCGTGTGAGCATGAAAAAAGCCTATTATTTTGACATTACAAACAGACGCTCCAATTTTATTTATTAGTATAGATAAAAATGTATTCTAGAATCTAATCCAGGAATTTATAACGACTATAATTATTTAGTTAAAACCAACTGCAAAGGCACGGTGTAAAGAAACGTTCCTAATCACAGTCGCTGTATTAGTCTCTTAATATAAATTCAGGTCACGAATTCCTTTTGTCGTTTTGAATGATTATTCTCTGTAAGAAATATTGATGCTTGGACCCAATATAATTGCTGCTTTCTCGTCCCTATTATTAATGTACACCATGTTTTAAAAAAATATATATTTCTACGTTGTTTTAAATCGCTTACTATATTATATTTAATTTGTTTATGTACACCAAGTCAGATAAACAATAAGATTATTATTCTATGACTTTATTAAAAATTCTCTCCCTGTGTTAACGGAGTAAGAATACAATTCACCACCCCCTCTCGTACCCTTGGGTGTCGTAAAAGATGATTAGGGGATATGGTTTGCAGATAACATTTATGCAGGAGAAGGGAAATTCGATACAACAAACGATAAATATTAGATGCAAAGAATGAATTAAATATTTAGTAGTTAGGCTAATTTCCCTTAGTCGTCTTTTACGACATCCCCGGGTAAGATAGGCAGTAGTGAATTGTGAATTGAAAAAAAAATGCATTCTAAAATCGCGATTAGCATTTTCAGCCCGGCTATTGCTAAACTGAGCACCATATCGTCCGCCTGGCATATGCTATTGACTACCAAAATAATATTAGAAATTAAAAGTAGTCCATAAAATCAAGGTTAACAATAATTATAAAGACTTTGAAATTGTGTCCTACATAATAAGCCACGCTTAAAAAATATGCGCAAGTAATAAACTTATGGTTCTACATTTTCATTACATGGTATAAATTCATTAACAAAATAAATTAGATGTGTAGAAAAATAAGCATATTTGTATTATTATTTCTTAAGCACTTGACATGCTAAACTAAATTATGAAATAATAAACAATTTTATGTTCGCTATTTCTCAATTTAGTCTAATAGAAAGCCTGGCAGCCTTAAAATAAAATTCAGATCAACGGGTCGTGTGATTTTTACTGTATTTTCAAGCCCTCAATGTAAACAGATTCTTCAATATTACAGCTCATATACGGCCCACTGCTGGACTTAAGCCTCTTCCAGAATGAGATGGAAATTGATCTGTTATATCAAACTGGTTAGACGGTTTGTATAGGGTTTTATTTCGAGTTTCCCTTCTCTTAAACAGATTGGATAGATGACTTCTTCTGACGATATCTGAAATTGTAAATTATTTCTAGTGTAAGTACTATGGTAGCCCAACTAGTTAATGCAGTTGGATGGGCGGTGGATCATAATTTGCCCAAATAATATACGGCATCTTACTTAGGCTGGCAATACAGTTTTCCACTTTCCATCACTACTTACTCCGTCATAACGTTGTCGCACGATAGGTTGATAACTGTAATCATTGTCTAATGCAAAATATATTATTGAAAATATAATAAAGGGCTTTACGCACTCAATACAATTCTTGTTTATTTTAACAACTAGCAACCCGCCCTCGCTTCGCTTCGGTTATAGGTTATAGTCGTTTTACCCGCGTAGTTCCCGTTCCCGTGGGAATACCGGGATAAAATATAGCCTAGTTTACGCCCTGATATTATAGCTTCCCATTGGTGAAAGAATTTTTGAAATCGGTTCAGCCGTTTTGAAGATTACCCGGAACAAACAGACAGACAGACAGACTGACAAAAATTTTTTAATTGCTATTTTAAGCATAGGTGTCGTGCAAATAACCGTGTGAGCATGAAAAAAGCCTATTATTTTGACATTACAAACAGACACTCCAATTTTATTTATTGGTATAGATAAGCATAACTATTATCCACTGCTACATAGTAGTTTGCTCCGTGTGGTGACGGAGTAAGAATACAATTCACCACCCCCGTACCCGTAGGTGTCGTAAAAGACGACTATAGGATGTAATATGCATATAACATCTTTGCAAGAGAGAAAAGCTCGAAATAAAACCCTATACCAATACGTCTGATCAGCGTGGTATAGTAGGTCGATTGCCCTTTCATTGTGGAGGAGGCTCGAGCCCAACAGTGGGACGTATGTGAGCTCTGTGATGACGTAGTACTTTACCTGCTCAGCATTATAACTGATTTAAATTAAATGATAGAAAAGAGCTATAAAACTCTTAATATCTGTACTAATATTGTAGATGTGAAGGTTTCAATAGTTATTTTGGTCATTTTAGTGTGATTGAATAACGATTCAATGAATTTGTCCTTTTAGTTGAATGACAATTCATTTTATTCATTTTAGTTGAATAACAATTCAACTAAAATGAATAAAATAACTGAAGAACACTGCATAGAATTTAGCACAAAAATATATTAAAAACAATCAAGAATTTATAAAACCTAACCTTAAATTTCATTTCATGTCGTCCTAGTTCATACTCGTCCTATTGCTAGGCTCAAGCCGCCATGATTGGAACTGGACCTACTATTCCACGCTGGTCAAACTAGTTGGTCTATGGTTTTATTTTGAGGTTTCCTTCTTTTGAATAGATGGTGGATACATATTATATCTCTTAGTCGTTTTTTACGCCACCCACGGGCAAGTTAGGGGTAATTTTGTAGTCTTACTCTGTCACCACACGGAATAGGTAGTTCAAAATAATTCGTGGTTTTGCTATTTGAAATGACTACACGGCAATGCTTTCATACTTTGTAATGTTTTTAGAAAACAGTTATGTTTATCTTTGTTTCATAAAACGTGAAGTTTCCTTCATCCACAATTCATTAACATCGTTTTCAAATACCTTCTACGGCTCTAAAGTCTCAAATAGTAAATAAACACTCATTCACATTTTTGAGGTCAAGGAGACCTATCAACCGGTTTGTTTCATTCATCATTCATGATAGTATCTGAGTCATTGAGTGTGCTTTCAACCACACCTAAGTTACCGTAGTTAATATGACTTTTTAATATATCCGCAAATGTCCTTGTGAAATTACTCTTAGTATCGAGAAAACGTATTCCATGTACCTAGTAACATAGTAAGAATACAATTCACCGCTCTTTCTTGGCCATAGGTATCGTAAAAGGTGACTAAGGGATTATAGCAACAAGAAAACTAATAGAGGATCTATGTAAGAGAAAGAAAACTCTAAATAAAACCCTATAGCAACCCGTTCCACCAGCGTGGTATTCTTCTTTATTATGATCTTAGGTCATATAAGCCGCACTCCTCGCCTTGAATCTCCTCTACAATAGGAGAGAAATTGGAGTATTAAATCACGCTAGATGTAGGGTTTTATTTCGGGTTATTCTTCTTTTAAATGAATGTCATCTGCATATCCCTCGTCTTTAACGGTTCCTATAGGTAAAATAGGAGAATGTGAATTGTATTCTTACACCGTTCCATAAAATGAAACTATTACATGCATTATTTCAAAAATATGCATCTTTTAAATTCAAATGTTGTAAATTTATTGAGGAATGTAATTAATTCGCCGGCGATTAAAGAAATTTATCAGCAATATTAAGTAATCCGATCGTCATCTCTATTGTTTTTGATTCTTCCTCGCATTTATTGTTTGTAAATAAAAGTACGGATTCTATCCCGTTTGTATTTGATTTTTGATTTGCCCGACGTTTCGAACACTTCACAGCGTTCACGGTCACGGGCGGACTAAGATGTCTCACGTCCAACAAGTCATCGTTATTGCAGATATTTATAATTATCTAGCCGCTATAGAAATTAGTAATAAAATTTTGACCCACATTTTGTTACAAATTTATTGCCAGTACAAGAAGAAAATTATTCTATACTAACAGAGCAGCGCCCTGCGGTTTCATCCGCAGCTCCTCTTCCCGTGAGAATATCTTGATAATTTATAGCCTATGTTATTCTGATATGTAAGCTGTAATATTGCGAAGTTTCACCAAAATCCATTCAGTAGTTTTTGCGTGAAAGAGCAACAAACATCTTCACATCTTCACATCCTCACCAACTTTCGCGTTTATAATATTAGTAGGATAGGATGAGAAAATTATATTCTTTATGGTTAGTAATTTTTACTATGATAGAATCTGTAAAGTAGTTTTATTTACAATGTGTAATACTCGCGTAAATATCGGAAATCATTATTTATTCTTTGTGTTAGAAGACTTTTGTTTTTTAAAAGACAACAATCTGCACTAAGAAAATAATTCTTGTATTACAGGGGACTTTACAAACATAACTAACGGACACAAATTACATACAATTAACGCATTTCTATATAAATAAAAGTTAACGTTTTAAGTCTTACGCTTATATCCTTTTATCACTCTCGTCTACAAGTTTGAGGTCACGGCGACAAACAACCGGTTGGTTTCATCAGCCCATTCATGATTCTCTATCTGAGTCATTGACTGCGAGTCGACATTTTTTTCTCTCAGACGTAAGGTTCAAAATAACAGTGAAACCCAGCGAATTAATTAACGGCCGGATACAAGCAATTATTATTTCTTTTGATGAATAACACTGTATTTTTCTTCGAATGCAGTTTATTTTTTATTAATGAATGTTTAATTTCCTAGATATTCATATTAAATGTACATTTTGAGCTAGAAATTATATTGCTAATAATATAGATATTTTCGAATAGTTATATCGATAATATAATAGTAGAAAGCAGTTCATGTAGTAAAAAAAAGGCAGGCGATGACTTGGTCTTTATTAAGTAAAGATATATGGCTGCTGATTCTGTTGTTACAAAATCTGTAAACTAAACCAAGGTACCTACATATTACCTATTCTCTCACTGTATACTTACTCTTCTAGACCTAGATTGACCCGGACCAACTCCATCTGGTACCATTTGGGTCAATGATTACATTCCCAAGGAGGGTTGACGTCAGGCCGGCGGCCGGTCATAAAAGTCATTGCCGAAACTTTTTGCAATATGTCAAAACAGATGACATATGCGTCGACCCCAAGGAATTGGGATAAGAGCCAGATGATGATATACATACTCTTCTACCGCTTGGTGACGGAGTAAGAATACAAATCACCACCCCCCTATCTTTCCTACGAGTATCGTAAAAGACGACTAAGTTATATAATATGCCTATAACATGAGAAGTGAAACTCGATATAAAACTTCATACTAACCCATCTGAGTATTGTATAATAGGTCAATTGCCCGTCTATTCTAGAGGAGACTTAAGGCCAGCAGTGGGACGTATTTGTGCTGAGATGAGATGAATATCTACTCTCTGGAGTCAAGAGTGAGGCATATTATCACTAAAATATGTATTACTCACTGAAACTACATTTTGTTCGACCGTATTTACAGGCTGTAATACCTTGAGGCGGCGGATCGCCTGCTCGAGAAGCGCAGCCTTGATGAGGAGATCCTCCGCCGGCGACTGGGGCGGCGTAGGCGCAACTACCTGCGCCTCATGCCGCCCTAGCTGAGACCGCGGGTGACGTGACCGGGGATTAGACCGTCACCCGCCGAGAGGCTGACCGCGTGAGGAAAGACCGACGTCCTCCCCGATGGGGGGACGTCAGTCGATGGGAGGGTACCCCAATAGGGGGTATTCCGTCGGGCCGACCACTGATGTCAAGTAACCCTGCTCCGGTGGTCGGCCCAACGACGAAGGCGACGTGGTTTTCGGGTGGGTTGCGGGAGTTGTGTGCTTAAGCCCCTCTGTCGCCCCGGACGGAGTGATGCAGAGGCGCGCCGACCGCAGCCCACCCACAAAAAAAAAATGCTGTAATACCTTAATGGATTTGAATGAAATTCAAAGTAGGTACTATTTATGTATTTTTAGTATCTTACTATCTACGAATATGCCTTTTATATGCATATGCTTTTTGAATTTAATCGAAAAAAGTAATGATTATTTCTTTAATATCGTATTTTGTGTTTCTCGCGCGTGTACTTTCTAAAATATTTTAAACATAATGGCACAATTGCAATTAATGTTTTTTTCATACAGTGACTAGTTAAACTAGCTACATTTAAAAGCTATAGTCATTGATTACAAAACGCAATAGCTATTCTTAATGATATGATATTCTATTTAATAAAAGACACACGTAACGTCATCAGGGTTGGCTGTTTATAAACCTTAGTCATGATGCTGTAATTTAATTATTAAGGTGATGTATTATATCTAGATTAAAGTGTTATATTTTCCGTGTGGTGACGGAGTAAGAATACAATTCACCAACCCCTATCATGCCCGTGGATGTCGTAAAAGGCGACTATGGGATATAATATGCACATAACATCTGTGCAACAGAAGGAAAACCCGAAATGAAACCCTATACCAATATGTATGACCAGCATCGTATAGTAGGTCAAATTCCCTCCCATTGTGAAGGAGGCCCGAGCCCAATAGTGGGACGTATATGAGCTGAAATGATAATGCTAATGATGATGAAAGTGTTTATATCGCTGTGTTGTGGTGACTATAAAAATTATTAACCCTTACCTTGCTCTTGGATGTCGTAAAAGACGACTAAGTGCTCTACATCCGCCTGATCCTATTATGATATCATCTGGTCAACAATTACATTTTCAAGTAGGGTTGACGTAAGGCAGGTTGCCGGTGTTAACCCCGTGTAATTGAAATAACTGCAGAATGACGACTATTTAAGTGTTGTATTCATAGATATAAAATTTATTGTGCTAAAATTTGGTTAGTGTTAAAATTAAAATAAAAATCTTATTAACAATGTTAATAAATTGGACGTCAAATCATAAAGTACAAGTAGATTATGCTGAACAGAATCCATCGTTTCGGGGTAGTTAAAATATTTTCAATGACGATGATGAAAATGTAATCCCTGAGCAAATGCACAGAAGGTGTGAGTCGCACGGAAAAATATCGATTCGTTAATGAATTAGAGACATATAAAGTTTTCAATTTTGTTATCGCTATTTCGTGTAAATCTGAATGAAATAAATAAAGTAAGTGAGATTAAGTAAATCTGCAACATATACGTACTTTGTTAGATGTTCATTAGAAATTGAATAAATCAATCATTACTTTCACATAAGCAAGACAAACTTCGTTTAAAATCAGCTGATCGGCCGATGACCGTTGACGAGGCGCCTCTGTACCTACGGTACCATTGCAGCGTTTGCGCAATTCATACCTATTTACCTGTCGAAGCTTTACATGCCTACATGTATCCTGTCTATACATGCCTACATAATACGTAACATTTAAGGCATAGACTCACATTGACACATTTTTGAAATCACTATAACTTTTATGTTACATTGTTTTTTGTGTAATATTCATTCTAATTACGATCTATGACCGTTAAACTACAACATACTCCAACAGTTGACCCATATTCTGATACATCCTGTATATAAATCTTTTGTTCGTGTGTTTGTAATTGAATTTCATGTAAACGGCTGGACCGATTTTAACTATTTTTTGTGGCTATTCCGATGGATATAAGAATGGTTTATATTAATAATTAGAACCGGTAGATGGCGTTGCGATCGATTTGAAGGAAAATTCTTTTTAATATTTTTTTTAGATTTGAACAGAACAACGTATATTGAGTCAGCTAACATTATATAATATTATATCAATTAGAATACTAGGTTTCGACAACCCTAATTCTAATACATTAAATTTTAAGATTGTGTTGCACAACTTGACATTACTGATGGCATTTTAACTGAGTCACAAATGTCGGACAATATTAAGTATACAAGTATCGTTGTCCGGTTGTGATTATCGTGATCTTTAACATAGAAAACTATTTTGCAAGGCTTTGTTATATTTATATTTGACATTTATATCTTAGTAATAAATTCTACAATCGCTATCCTAGTTTCTAATCCTTGGTTGTTATAAATTCTTCTTTTTATTGTCATCATCTTATTATTTCAGCTCTTAAATGTCCCACGGCTGGGCTGGAGCCTCCTATACAGCAGGAGGGAAATTGACGGGTTACTAAGGTTTTTTTTCTAGTTTGCCTTCATTTGTATAAATGTTATATCTATATTTTATGCCTTAGTCATCTTTTATGATACCCACAGGTAAGACAGAGGATAATGAATTATATTCTTACTCCATCATCACACGAAAAATGTCCGATAATCATCATCATCATCATCATCATCATTGCAGTCCACACTCGTCCCACTGTTGGGCTCGGGCCTCCTCCATAATGGGAGGGAACTTGACCTACTATACCATGCTGGTCAGACATGTTGGTTTCATTTCGAGTTTTCCTTCTCTTGCACAGATGTTATGTGCATATTATATCACATAGTCGTCTTGTACGACATCCACGGGCAAGATAGGGTGGTGAATTGTATTCTTACTCCGTCACCACACGGAAAATCCGATAATATCGAACTAATATTTGAGAAAGCTCGAAACATACACATATTATTACGCGTAAGTATGAGATTATAAAAGAAAATAAAGTTTTAAATGAGAAATTTCGCAATACTGAGACAGTAATTATATTCATAAGCGAAATGCAATCCATACAGGATGTGCAACAAGGAACACTATACAGCTTGAAACATGATCGTGAAAGGATATCATTATTTTGCACCATTAATTCAAGGAGAAAAGAAAATTCCAATTTACATTTACGTTAGTGAATAGGTATATATAATACTTTCTTTCGTTATTATTTCCTTTAAAATGGCTGACGAGCCAATACTGCACCTGGCGCATTTGCTTTAGTTTATGATGTTTTGGTTGTTGATTTAAGTAAGTTGAATACGTATTAGTTGAGTAATAAGTTATTTATTCTTGTAGTAACAACGTCCTTTTCATAGATTTTAATATTATGCATAAATAACACAGTATATTCGTTAGTTACCATGAACGGAACGCTCTTTATTAGATCCAGTTTTCACAGGTATACCACAGGTCTAAGAAAACGCCGTAACAAACAATTCGTTTCGTCAAATGAAGCAGATAATTAAATTATTAGACAATCCGAACAATAAATAACTACCAGTATTAGACATTATGACAAGGTAATTTCGGCAAAAAACCTTATAGCAGACTGTGGTACAATAGACCAATTTCTCTTTCGTAATGCAGAAAGCCCATGATCAAAAATGTGACGTGTAATGTATTGAAGAATCAGATAATATTTAAACTCGTTACACAATCCACTAATGGCCATTTTCTCTTTGTTTTATAGTGGATAACGCCTGAAGAATGCGAGGTGTACGCAAGAGACCACAGACCAACTGCACCTGTGATACAATGCGTAATACCACGCATCACGCAGTACAGAACACCCCGAGTTAGGCAGCAGACAGTGGGGTCGACGTATCATGAGGTAAGGATCTAATTTATATCTCCAAGTATAAACGCCTCTCACCACCTCTTGCTCATAGGTAAACAAGTGCAATAAAGGAAGTCCGTTTACCAAAACTATTGCTTAAAGACCATCTCAAAATTGAAAGGCAAATAGGTAAGGTCATCTATATTAGTATATAAGACGTAGGATAAAGGAATGAGAAGTAATTTGGACATAAGAGCTTTTAAAATATATATAAATCAATGTATAAATGTAACTAAATATTGCGTATCAAATTTTATTTATGCTCGTCCAGTTATTCTGAATGAATTTGCACTTTTACTCTAACAATGATTATGCAACTTGAAATAATTTCAGTATTAGTAGCATCCACAGTTCGGCTCGTCTGGAGTTAGTCGAATGATTTAGCCAGCTTGCCCTATAGTGCTAAAGCACGAATATTTATTTGCTTTAAAATTTTTGTACGTTATCGTGATAAATTTGTATGGATTTGGAGCAGTGCCCCTATCGTCCGATAGAGGCGCTGCTCCAAATTCCATACAAATTGGTCCCGATAATGATACAAATACTACAAATTACAACTTACTAAAACAAATTACTAATACAAATATTCGTGCTAAGCCCATTGATGACATCTATCGTCATCGTTTAAAGTATAAGGATTAGATCATGCATATTTCAAGCCTATGAATGAAATGTAAGTTCACTCATAGTTTCTAATACTTTGACTTCGAACTCTAGATATTGGACTTAAAGCTACTGTCCAAATCAGTCGATACTATCAACAGTATCCATAGTTTTAGGTTAAAACTAAAAGGTTTTATTAATACTATCGATACTATTAACATTATCGAATGTATCACTATCACTTTTATTAATGACTCATGTCGATACAATCGATAGTATTGATACATGATGATACTATTCATAATACTATTGATATTATGAATATGTTTTGAGATCAGCTATCGATATCCAAACTATCGATGTTTCTGCGACACTACTTCAATGTAACTATATAGTACCCAGTCTTACCACTACGCTGTTACAGTTTCTATGCATAAAATTACTGTATAAACGCTGATTAATTCCCTAAATAACATCTAGAGGGCGTTGTTCTACGATTTTCGTGAACAGGATAAATATGTTAATTTTCCTCAATAAAGTACCTATGTAATAAAACAGGTTAAATCGTTAATGTGAGTCAGACAAACGGACGACAGGCCCATAGTGTTGTGTTAATTTGTGCGATCATTACTTGTCATGTTGCTAATTTATGCGCGTGCGCATACAGTGTTGTTCACCCATTCTAATATGGCAGTATTTGAATGAGTAGACAACAAACAGTAGTACAAGTCGGCGCAGACTGAGGGACGCCTTAACTATAACATAATGTCACATTGAAAATAAATTTAGCAAGTAATATTCTAATATAGGCTGAATTTAACTTCTGCAGTCTTATTTTTTTTTTATTTTGACCACTGAAGTCAAGTAACTCTGCACCGGTGGTCGACCCAACGACTGAGGCGACGTGCTATACGAGTGGGTTGCGGGTGTGTGTGCTTACGCCCCTCTGTCGCCCTGGACGCAGTGGTGCGAGGAGTGCGCCGACCTTAACCCCGTAAAAAAAAAAATTGTTGTATAAATCTGAACCTGTGGTGACGGAAAAAAAACACACTTTTTTTTTTTTTTTTGTGGGTGGGCCGCGGTCGGCGCGCCTCCGCACCACTCCGTCCGGGGCGACAGAGGGGCTTAAGCACGCAACTCCCGCGACCCACCCGAAAACCACGTCGCCTTCGTCGTTGGGCCGACCACCGGAGCAGCGTTAACTTGTCGTCAGTGGTCGGCCCGACGGAATACCCCCTATTGGGGTACCCTCCCATCGACCGACGTCCCCCTTTCGGGTAGGACGTCGGTCTTTCCTCACGCGGTCGGCCTCTCGGCGGGTGACGGACTAATCCCCGGTCACGTCACCCGCGGCCTCGGCTAAGGCGGCATGAGGCGCAGACAGTTGCGCCTGCGCCGCCCCAGTCGCCGGCGGCGGATCTCCTCATCGAGGCTGCGATCTGCTCCTCACGCAGGCGATCCGCCGCCTCTAAAAAAAAAAAAAAAAAAACACACCTGAGGGATATTATAAGCATTTAATGTCTATAATGAATACAATTCACCACTCCCTATCTTGCCCGTGGATGTCGTAAAAGACGACTAAGGGATTTAATATGCACATAACATCTGTGCAAGAGAAGGAAAACTCGAAATGAAACCCTATACCAACATGTCTGACCAGCATGGTATAAGTAGGTCAAATCCCCTCTAATGGAGGAGGCCCTAGCCCAATAGTGGGACGTATGTGGGCTGCGATGATGATGATGTCTATGCAAAAGTAGGATAACTCGAAATAAACTTCTATACCACCCGTCTTACCAGCGTGGTATAGTGGGTTAATATCCCTCCTCTTACGGATGATGCTGTAGCCCAACAGTGGAAGGAATATGACCAGAGATGATGATGTTGTTGTATAAATAAGGAAAAATCCTTATTTTTTTTTTTTATTGCAATCAGCGGCAAATAAGTAAATAATACATCTCATGGTAAGTCTTGCTGTCGTTCATGGACTTTTACAAGGCCGCTGCCTACCACGAAGAAAGTGAAGGGAGTAAGAATAGGTACAATGTAGGTCGGTGATACTAAAGGCATCACTAAAGCCCACCACACGCAAACACCCTCAGAAAGTTGGGCTTATATCACGGTGGAGTAAGTTTATAAGTATAAAATAAAACAATTCTTCTAGCCTCATAGAGCACATGCCTAGTTTTAGAGGAGAAACTGTAAAGAAAATAAATTTTAAGTTGTTAGTTATTGTCCGATCTAATGTTCAAATATTTTTCTAAAAGCTTCTGTCAAATTAAACTTCTTCCTAAAGAGATCTCAATCCTTTAATTGGATAAAATCTAAAGATATCTCTTAATCATCAGCCTATTCCTATTCTAATTACTTGGGGTCCATGCAGTATGCAGAATAAGTACATATTGGAAAAAAAATGTTACAGTTTTTCGACCAAGCACTTGCCTGCCGTCAACTCCCCTTAGAAATGTAATTAGTTACCAGACAATATCAAACGAAGTTGTCACTGGTCGATAAACAACCCTTAGTCGTATTTCATCATCATCATCATCATCTCAGCCCATATACGTCCCACTATTGGGCTCGGGCCTCCTCCATAATGGAAGGGTAATTGATCCACTATACCACGCTGGTCAGACGTGTTAGTATAGGGTTTTATTTCGAGTTTTCCTTCTCTCGCATAGATGTTATATGCGTTTTATATCCCTTAGTCGTCTCGTACGATCACCCACGGGTAAGTTAGGGGGTGGTGAATTGTATTCTTACTCCGTCACCACACGGAAGTATTTATTATTTATTTAGTCGTATTTACCCACGAGAGATGTAAGGGTTCATAGTACACCGTCATCACACAACAATAGGCGTATTGAATTGATATCTACTGTGTTATTTCAATTTGGTAGTAGATCACAGAAAACATTTATTACTGTAACTGTATTTTTATCCTCCGCTATATGTTGATTCGTTAATGGGCTTTTTAAATGTTTTGAATCTTTATTACTGAATGTTTACATTGATTTTCATTGATAATGAACATTAGGCATTTAAATTAAGTTATTTATAAATAATGTATTAGGTTTTAGAAAAATTACCTCAATCGTAATCTCCGTAACCTATATAATAAATCCTGATTCTGTTGTTTAGAATGGTGAATACTATAGGTGCATGAAGAAATGTTTGAAATTGATTTGATTTTTTTTTTTTGTAATAAACAAGTTTCTCAATTCGGCTATTTTTTACGTCCTCGGAACCTTCAACTGGGTGAACCGACTATTATGATTTTTTTTTTATTTGAAAGATGGTGCTTCCCGTGTTGTCCCATTTCAATTTGGTCAAGTTGACGTCTGTGTTTTTGTTAAAATTATTTTCAATCCAAGGCATTTAAGTTAGGAACAATTGATTTGTACATTACTTTATTCAGCCTCTGTTTATATTATTAAAAGCGATCATAAATATATTTTTATTTATTTCCTCATTATCGTTTTAAAATAATGTTAATTGGCTTCATTGTTAGACGAATGACGCAGAAACAAATCTTTTCAATAACACCTATCAGTCTATGAACTCATTAGTTAGTATTTTTGCGTCATTATTTTATATATATATATATTTTAAATATTTCAATTAAATAAAAGCAAGAACATGCGTTTATTGCGATAATTTTTTGAGCGGAACTATGTTTAGCAAAAATACTGACAGATGAAAATATGCCAATTACATTTCTCTAATATGTTCAATGATATTTTCAAAAGGTCGCTGTTAATAATAAACTATTTTCAACACACTAGTATACCGGATTGCCTAAACTTTATGCAATAAAAATAATAGGTTTTCTCGAAGAGACCCAACGACTTGAACGCGGTGGAAATATTTTTTCTTAGGCATAATTCTGTCAAAAATCGTCGCTAATCATTTGAAAAAAAAAAAATGAAATATACTATTTGCCCGATTTAATCGCGTTTGTTCTGGATTGTTGATTGCCTGACATTTCGAACATTTTTAGTGTACCTATATGATCACAGGAGGTCTACGGGAGGACTTCTGTGACCATGAACATTAATATTTTCCCTATAGTTTTATTTCAAATGTGTAATACTCGCATAAACATCAAACATCGTCTCTATTCGCCTTCAGTAATCCATAATCGTTTACCCAATCCATTGATCTTTTCTTTCGCTTAATTTTGCCGGTACATCCCTTCACATTCTTGAACGTTCTTCTAGGAAAATTTGCTTTCATTTATCTCTTTAAAATAGTCAATATTTTAAAAAGGCACCCATTAAACATTTTAGAATAATAGTTGTTATTCTGTTAATCGTGTGTATTGTGTATATCTCGAATATGGCGTCGTGTTGGACCAATAGCGTGCATCCGGCGCGCCCTTCATGTCAATGTAACATTTGAATGGCGACGATTCATTCGCTAAATTAAATGAACACAGTTGACAATGAAATCTTTTGAAATCTATCTTATATTTATTTAAAAAGATTACCTTTAAACCTTTAAAGGTTATAGAAGGATCTAGAATAGAAGACATATTTTTTTACACACACGAGTAGACATGTCTGTTTTGCTGAGGCCTAGATTAGTACTACGAATTTTCACTTCATTCACACTCTACAGTTTTCATTCATGCTTATACATCGCTGAGTTTTAGTACAATGACACTTTTACGGGCCGACCACTGATGACAAGTAACCCTGCTCCGGTGGTTGGCCCAACGACGAAGGCGTCGTGCACGCGGGTGGGTTGCGGGTGTGCGTGCTTATGCCCCTCTGTCGCCCCGGACGGAGTGGTGCGAGGAGCGCGCCGACCGCAAACCACCGCAAAAAAAAAAATAGAATGATACAATTTCATCACTTTTTTATTATGTGTTTTTTTTATTATGTAACAGTAGTTGTTAGATGCAGATGGCTAATACAGCTTTATCTGGAATGGGTCTTTTATCTTAGTGTACCTACCTATATAAATCTTCATAGTACCTTTCAAAGGAATCGTCTGACTATTAATTTCTATCCATATTTGATTTCTATCATCATTTGAGCTCATATACGCCACTTGATTTAAAATAATATTAGTTCTTGATACACATTTTTGAAATTCGTTTCCTGCTCATGATTTCGTAAAAATTTAGTAACCAATATAGGTAAAGCACAGATAATATCTATACAACAGAAGAAATACACCTTTTTTTTTTCAAGTAGGATAATGCATTTTATACCCACCTTTGATAGATGGGATATGCTGGGCTCAACGTCGATATATTATCAGCGCCACTACCAGCTATAAACCACATGCTGTTCCTGTCCCTTGTCTACATCGAAGTCATGGGACCGTTTTCACATGCACCACAACTCCGCCGGACCGACACACGGTCCTACTCCCACTCCTTACCACCTCCGGTGGTGCTCATAAGCATTCACTCCTCTTTTGGGGCCTTATACCTAATGTGGGACACCAGCCGCCACTACAGCCAGTGACCCAGACCCCAAACAGCAGAGTTGAGGGACCTGCCAGATAGGCTTGACCTCGTCTCCACGCTTTCCGATGTCGAAATATACCCTCTACCAACCCATCTGAGCAGCGTAATATGTACATTAATTTCCCTTCTAAGGAGCCTAGCTTTGAGCTCAGCAGTGAGACATATAGCACGCTGAAGAGACCCAGGTTGCCATAGCATTTTGTTTTAAGTTTTCCTTACTGCCCAGTGATCATGTAAACATTATTTAGTTGACTCTTACTAAACTCACAGAAAAGGAAGGCATGATGACATCATAAGTTAATATTATACATGCAAAAGTAAGTTTATCTGTTTGTTTGTTACACTTTCACGCCTAAACCACTAAGCAGATTTTACACAGTTTTTCATCAGAGCCGGGTTAACCCTATTAGATCCTTGCCTTTACTCTCATCTTACTTTTTTAAATATATATCTTCTATTACAAAAGTTCAGTCGATCATATCGTCTATTTGGTATCCTGTTAGTTCAATCGCTTATTGCAACAACAACAATTGCCTCGTTACCTTGACTTGATACTACAGCATTATCTCACTGGCCCGACTCATTTTTTTTTACTTTTATTGTAATTATCATAATGAATAGGTTATAGTTAAATGATGATCCAGGTCTTATGATGGAGTAGGCATGAGAAATGAGACGCGATGCAGTTATTATAAATTTTATATTGTTAAATGCAACAAAATACAATAAATGAAAAAAGAACTGTTTCTTGCTCGGGACCCCTAGTCGATACGGGGCACCTAAGCAGTTGCCTAAGCCGCCTTATGGATAATCCGTCTCTCTCGTCGTCTCCGGCTATATTTTATTGTTGTATTCCTATAGGAACAGGAACTACGCGGGTAAAATCACGAGACCGTGCTAGAATTATATAAATACTCCACAATCGAGCATGGATTCTCGCAAACTTTTCACTGTTTCAGTATGCTGTAATATAAAATGTCCGGGGGCAACGCATTCATGACTTAAAGCGGACCTAGGCGCCACCTAGATGTCCATTCAAATTTATGGACACCCAGAACTAGGTCTCTCTTAAGGCAGACCATATACAATGCCGGTAATCCGTTGTATATATTTTTAATTTACATATGAATACTACTTAGTGTATTAAACGGTACTAACGCGTGAACTGACGCATTTTGCATTTTAATAGAGTTCTTTGTTTTTTTTTTTGGGTGGGTTGCGGTCGGCGCGCTCCTCGCACCTCTCCGTCCGGGGCGACAGAGGGGCGTAAGCACGCACACCCGCAACCCACCCACGATGCACGTTGCCTTCGTCGTTGGGCCGACCACCGGAGCAGGGTTACTTGTCATCAGTGGTCGGCCCGACGGAATACCCCCTACTTGGGGTATCCTCCCATCAACCGACGTCCCCCCCTCGGGGAGGACGTCGGTCTTTCCTCACGCGGTCGGCCTCTCGGCGGGTGACGGACTACTTCCCCGGACACGTCACTCGCGGCCTCGGCTAGGGCGGCATAACGCGCAGGTATTCGCACCTACGCCGCCCCAGTCGCCGGCGGCGGATCGCCTCATCGAGGCTGCGCTCCCCGCGCAGGTGATCCGCCGCCTCCTTCTGCGAGATCACTGCCTCGCAGAAGGCTGCGACCGCGTCCCAATTCCTGACGCTGCCGACCATCGCCCTAGCGATAGTCGGCAGCGCCAGGTCGGCACCGATGATTGTGACGAGGTCACGGCGCTGCGCTGCCCAAGCGGCGCAGACCTCGAGCGTATACTGCGCCGTGTCCTTGTCGCAATCGCAGTGGCGGCAGGACGGTGTACTCTCCCTCCTAACGACCTTGTGCAGGTATTTGGCGAAGCACCCATGCCCCGTCAACACCTGCACTAGTCGGGAGGAGTGCTCTCCTCCCGACTAGTGCAGGTGCCACCTCCCCGTGCCGCCTTTCCAAGCACTACATCAGCACTGGCCGGAAGGCCTCCACGGTTCGCACCCCGAACCGAGGCCTCTCCAGCCGGACTGCCCAACGGGCAATGACGTCTCGGCGGGCGTGGACGCGCCAGGCGGTGAGCTCCCTCAACGAGACCACACCGCCCCCCGCTCGCACCCCGTCACCCGCTGATACAATCCGGTCACCCGTCGCTACAATCCGGATTTTAATAGAGTTCTACAAAAATAGTACAACAATAATAATAATATATTTAATAAGTTTCTAGTTCCTTTTTTGTTCCTTGGATAAAATTAAAATTGTTTCAAGATTCCTTATTTTCGAGAGTTATAAAAAATGCCCGAAGGACAACCAAGAGCATGGTTAGAAGCACTCCTGATAAATTTAATAAAACGTAAATTTATTAATCGCTAGAAATTAAAATTGAACGGATAATAATAAGTAGCCAAAATTAATCAGATTTTAATAAGTAAAAACTTATTAGAGATTTAAAGTTTCGCATGCGTATACTATAGAAATTATTGATTAGTTTTTATAAATAAATTGATATATCTCTTGCCACAAGTCTCTTTTCACCACTAGAGTCTATTATTTTCGTCCCTTTTCCCTTCAATCGCCATTCCTTATTTCATGTATTGCTTTGTGTAGTAGTAGCTACTAAACTTTCTAGCTGTAACAAGCGCGTAGATTTAGTTAAAGTCGATTACTTTACATAAAACCAGATTAGTATAAACAATAACCGTGCCGCAAGGACGTTTGTCCTCAGACGGACGCCCGACCCTAAAACATATGTCAAGCAAGATAATTTTTTCCAAATACATGTGTAAGGCGTAAATATTGTGCCGACCCTATAAAAATTCAGCGAGAGTATAATGATAACGATGACTGTACATACATTATGATTAGGCTAAAAACAATAGTTATAAATGAAAAACAAATTATTTAAATTGATTTAGTGCTCCTCCATTAAAAATATTATAAACTATATAATAACTAATTATAATAAATATATTAAAAACAGAGACGGAAAAAAGAGACACAAGTACCAATTCCATAAAATGTTATATAAAAGAAGTTAATAAAAAAAAATTATAGACAAGCCCGGCGAAACCGGGAGTTTCTTGTTGGAGCTTCTCAGTAGCGGTCGCATGCCGATCCGGTGGTAGTTTATTGGAATAATTTAAAATGTTATAATTGACAATGTGTAAGTGCCCTCGCGGGGTTTATATTTAACAAATTAATTTAAGATGCATCCTTAATTTATCTATAAGTGTAGATGCCGTGGAGTGACAGAGTAAGAATACAATTCATGTCATCTTGCCCGTATCGTAAAAGGCAACTACGATATCTCATGCATATAATAACTATGCAAGAGAGGGAAAACTCGAAATAAAACCTATACCAAACCGGCTGACCAGCGTGGCGTAGCAGATCAATTTCCCTCCCAATGTGGAAGCTCTAGCCCAGTAGTGGGACGTAAATGAGATGATGAATCTTGGATTGCAGCTTGGGTGTATTATTATAGTTCACAGTATATAATTTTATTATAATCAGTGCAGTGCAATAAAGTAAGATAAGTATAACTTCCGAACATCGACGGCCGACGACAGATAAGGGTTAGGGATGGGCGAACTTTCGTTCCGGGAAATAAGTTACGATAAAATTGTATCAAATGTCTATAAACCAGGTTGTATTCTTCTAAAGCAAACAATTTGATACATCCGTAATGGTTTTATGAAGGAATGAAATAATCATCAAACAAAACCTTGCTATGAAGACGTAGTAAGGATATAATTCAACACTTTTCCATTACCGAGTATAGAGAAGAAACTCGAAATGAAGGCCTATCTTTTTCATCACATGATATAATAGATCAATTTCCCTTTTACTATCGCGAAGGCCTTTAAAAATAATGAAATTTATATAGATTGATTTATATGTAGATTAATTATATGTAGATGGAGTAAGATTACAATTCGCCATCCTCTTTCTTGCCTGTGGGTGTCGTAAAAGACTAAGGGATATAATGTGCATATAACATTTATGCAAGAGAAGAAAACTTATAAATATAACCTTGTACCAATCCGTCAATATCTCTCCTATCGCGGCTCAAGCTGTGGGATATATACGAGCTGAGATGATGATGATATAGATTGAAGAAATTTTAAGAGGATGTGCTACGCACTTACGAAGTAGGTATCCCATGCTAGCGAAATTTTGAATACTATACATAAATGTGAATAAATTACTCTGCAATGTAATATTGTATCATTCGTATACGTAAATGTCTTCTGTTTTATTCTAATATATATTTTCCGTGTGGTAACGGAGTAAGAATACAATTAACAAACCTGTTATCTTACCCGTGCGTGTCCTAAAAGACGACTAAGGAACATAATATGCGGTTAAAGTTTATCCAATCGAACGCAAATCCAAATAAAATCCCAACCAACCATACATTTGGAAATAATAATTATTTACCTTGTGAGTAACTGATTTCTAAGTGAAACGGCCATTAGATCTTAATTTCAAATAAATAACATTTGTGGGTTTCATACTTAAAAATATAAATAGATGTGTAACACATTTCGCTATAAATTTATATAAATCATCCAAGTTTTAGTACCATACTTTTTTCTTGTTACTATACCATTTTCTAATAACAGAATTCAATAACACTTTGCCTAACCTTAAAATCATATGCCTAAATCACTAGTCTAACCATTCCACTATGTCGTCCAATACGTGGACACCACTCGGAAAACATTCTTCTCCAGCGGTTGTCGGTTCGTCAAGCGATGTATCCTTCCCATTGCCACTTCAGCGTTTCTTCGTGCTTTTTCGATTACGGAATTTCTAAATTTCAGTATTGCCACTATTATACTATAATTAAATTTATACGCAATATATAATATATCCTGCCCTTATCCTAGTTATATGGGAGTCGACGCAATATGTGTAGACAATTTTGACAATGGTTTTATGTACGACTATCTGGCGGACGTTAAGCGTCCTTGGGATTGTAACTCTTGACTAGACGACGTTATATGGAACTGGCCTAGGTCAATGTAGAACTTTTAGTCCTCTTTTACGAAACCTATGAAAAATGTAAGTGTTGTAGTACTTGTCTCTACTACCACACAGCACTCATACTCAATAAAATAATACAACTAATTCGCTGCTATTGTAAATTGTATATTAAGTGTTTACCGATAAAACTAATGTCATTAGTCCCCTCACTACACAATATCGCTCTGTATGACACAACTTCAGTCAGTGTGTCACTCTTTCTGAACACAACACGATTTTAAATTGATTTTCCTTTTAATTATTACCATATTAACGCCTTTATTATAGTATTTAGTTATAATAATGCATCAAATATGTGATAACAAGTGAGTTTTGAAAAAATATATTCAAGAATTTTGAGTTATGAGCATATTCAAATTGAAACGAGGCAAAACATGGATCCGGGAGGTAAATATGTTTTCGAATTATATGCTACGATGTAGACATAGTTGAATGAGCAAATGTAACTTATATTTTATCGTTTAAATGTATTGCATGATAAACTGAATTACGAAAAGTATTTAAATATGAAATGTCTGCCCATTTTGTTCAGTGTTGTAGTCTATGATTAGCAATCATGAAGACTAAAGTTCGAATCTTGATTAAGTGAAAAGTAGTTTTATGTTTATCATCCAAGAAATACTGAACAGCAAGCTTGAAGTCCGATAATGCACCGGGTAGAAGATTACCTTACTTACCTTACGTGAAACTATAAATGCATACCGTTTAAGGACTAGCCCTTTAAGACTAGACATTAAAAAACGATTTTCATCAACATATATACAATTTTAGTTACAAATTACTACGAATAATATAACAACTGTTGCTAGAACTAATATTGCTACTATAATTAGAATAATTTCCAGGAACACAAGCCGCTGAACAAGAAGTAATACTCAAACTATTCTAATACCTACCGTCTCATTCGGATCACTAAATGACCATTAAGATATTATATTGTTCATTTTCTTTAGCTGTCAGTAATTATTAATTAATTGGAGGTTGCTTGTTTACTTATGTGTGAAAAACCGTGTTATCTATCAATAGTGATGTCATAATTGTTTCGGAGATCTTATTCGTTATCAGTCTTGGACATGTGTTTAAGTAACGTCTTCTCACATAAGGTTTTGATACCTTTAAGTAAAATAGAAGTATACATTGTGATATTTTTCAATTAAACAAATTTGTCAATTTTTATTTGTATATTTAAAATCTATTCATATTATATTATCTAGCATCACTGTAACATCGATAATGTGCATTTTCCTACAAAGCAGCGCCCTCTGCGCGGGAATGTTTTAACTTGTTGTACACGACTCCTCTATCGGATGGGTTGACACATATTCTAGACATTGATATAAGAATATTTTTACTAGCACAGTGACGTAATCTGAAAAAATTAAAGGTGTGAAAATTTTGAAAAAACCTCAGAAATCATTCAATTAACTGTTCCTACGTCTTTGTATAAATATCACGGGAATGCCTCGTATATGCTGAAAAGAGTATTATTTACCAGGAAGACTATAAAAATTATTATGCCTGATGATTTAATAATAACAACTAAACATTACCAACATTCAAATGCAAAATGTAACTTTTGAAGCCGAATCGTCCTGAGGATGCTACGGTTAGAGATGAAACACGAGTGAAATCAAAATTCGAACTTCTGCTGAACAATTATATACATAGTAGCATCTCGCCTTCGTTTCGCTTCAGTTTATATCAGTTTTTTTTTAAGTTGTAGCCAAATAAAAACTAAACTTGTGTTTGGTTTTTTATTCGTGACAATGTGCTCCTAACATCCGATAGAGGCGCTGCTCGAAATCCCATACAGTACGTCTCGATAACGATACTAATAAACTAACGCAAATATTCGACTTAATCCACTGAATGTAGTTGAAAACTAAAAGTACTTGCATACCTGTATCGTTTTTTACAATAACCGAGTACAAATGGTTAATCATCATGATCATCTCGGCTCGTACTCGTGGCATCACTGGGCTCAAGCCTCCTCCATAATTGAAGGAGGCATAATTGAACTTACTATTTCATGTTGGTCAGACACGTTGGTATTGGGTTTTCTATGTATTTACTATGTCTCTTAATGGGCAAAATAGGGTGGGTGGTGAATTGTTATTTTTTTTCCGTCATCACACGGAACGAATGGTTAGTGGATGGTAATCTTATTCCGTTACCACATGGATATAAATTATCATTAAAAACGTACACTATATAAAATTCTATGTCCAATTAGTACACATAATGTGGCAGCGATGTGTTTAAGTTGCTATGTTCAGAGGAGAACTATTTTCCTTATTTTATTGTTAAACTGAATGTTATATTTACGTGCCATATTAGGTAAAAAGGAGTTGCGTTTTATATAGCCATTTTATAGAACTCATTACAATGAGTTATATAAATAGTATTAGCATCATTATTAAGGATTTTACCGTCCATTACTCAACGAATGTCTTTCTCTTGCGAACACACTCAGTCTTTTGAAGGATAGTTTCATATCACCACCTAGGGCTAATGGATTGGGATAAGCATTACATGTAATACATTTTCCAGTAAATTGTTTCTGCCGGCTATCCCGGTGATACTCTCAGCCAATTTTTATGACGCCCACTGGTAAATAAGGGTTGTATTGTTATTCCATTGGTACACATTTATGTGTACATATGAAGGCATCTTTCCTCTAAAACCAGACAGCCTCTATGGCCCAATGCTTCAAGGGTTTATTTAAACTATTGTTAGACTTATGGCATTATTCCTATGTATCCAAAATTGTAGAGTCGCGCGACAAACCGGACGGTTTGTCGTCCTCGGTACCCGATAGGGTATTCCGACGAGCTGATTACGGACGACAAGGAGCTCGGTGCTAATGGTCGGCCCAATGGCGAATGGAAGGGAATACGGTGGTTTGTGGGACCACGCGCCACCTTTGTGTCGCCCTCGAGGTACTGGAGGAACTGTGAGCTGGTCATAACCCGCCTGAAAAAAAAATATCCTAAATTGTATTTCTTTTGTATGTATCTTGTATGTATCTTATTTCTTATTTACCTAATTCCTATATAAGTTATATATAATATTACTTAATTCGTAATAGGTTTGCGGAAGGATTTATTATTTCTATTTCATGGAAATTCCTAAGTCTAAATATAACTCTGTAATAGTTATGTACGTTGAAATGCTAAACAATATTAGAAACAATTCATCATATCATCATTTCATCTCATATACGTCTTACTGCTGCGCGCGAGCCTCCTCCACAATGGGAAGGCAATTGGACCTACACACCACGCTGGTCAAACGTGTTGGTACAGTGTTTTATTTTGTATTTTCCTTCTGTTGTATAAATGTTATCATCATCACCAGCATCGCAGCCCACATGCGTCCCACTGTTGGGCTCGAGCCTACTCCAGGCTGGGAGGGAATTTGACCTACTATGCCATGCTGGTCAGGCATGTTGGTATAGAGTTTCATTTCGAGTTTCCTTTTCTTGCACAGATGTTATGTATGTGAATATTATATCCCTTAGTCGTCTTTGACGGCACCCACGGCTAAGAGAAGGGGTGCGAATTGTATTCTTTCTCCGTCACAATAGGAAGGCATTATAGATTATTTAACGAAACGATTATTAAAATACGAAATTATAATAAGATCGTATCATCTTTTCAGGAAAATATACCAGAGCAAGGTTTATTAAAAAGCCGCGGTTACGAGAACGACTGGAGTCCAACATCGGAGCGGTGCCGCCTGGATCTCGACATGGGCTACAGCAAGTCCAGTTCCGACAGTCCACCAGTTATGAGGATCAACAAAAGGCTCGGTAACTATCTATAATCCATATTCTTTATTTCTTAAACAATATTTGTTCTTATTATTTTTTTTTCTTGCCTAAGGTGACAGACGAACTAGCAGCCCATTGGATGGTAAGTAATATGACCATGTTTAAAAATCAACACAACAATAAATCTATAATAACGCTGAATCTGACAATATCATATGACAGGGAATAAAAAGAGTTCATTAAAGAAACCGGTTAAGAGCGAGTCGGAGTCACGCACGAAGGGTTCCGTACCATTATCTTTAAAAAGGGCAAACAAATCGCTTTTGTTGTATCGGAGCCCCCCTTAAACATTTACTTTATTTTGTTTTTAGTATTTGTTGTTATAGCGGCAACAGGTGAAATTTTTACAAATTATGTATTTCATAATTTGTAAAAATTTCACCTGTGTAGCTATTATGGTTTTTGAGATTTAGGAGTGGTAGGACCACACTGTCGACAGTTATCTGTCTACAGCCGCGGGCCGGTCCGTCCGGGGCAGTACCATGCTCTCGCAGAAAATCGACGTCTGAGTAGTAGCAATTTGTTACTGCGCTTCGTTCGGTGAGCGAGAGAGCCGGAAGCCCAACTTTCTGAGGATGATTGCGTGTGGAGGGTTTTGGTGGTGCCCTTGGTATCACCGAGCCTTAATGCACGCATTCATACTCCCTTCGCTTTCTTCGCGGTAGGCAACGGCCTTGTAAAGGTCCATGAGCGGCAGCAACACTTACCACCAGGTGTACTGTTTGCTCGTTTGCCACCGTTTGCAATAAAAAAAAAAAAAAAATACAAGCCTTTTGACAGACAGATAGACAGTGAAGTCTTTGTAATAGTGTCCCGTTTTTACCCTTTGGGTGCCGTGAACCCTAAAAACGTACTACCACACGTAAACACACTCAAAAAGTTGGAATTCCGGCTCACCCAACGAAGTGCAATAACAAATGCTACTATACACAGGGCCTATTAATCCTATCATGGCCCCTAAGCAATTCAATTCTCAGGGCAATGTATTCCTTCCGGCTGGAGAGTCCTCGGTACGGTGTCAGGACCGTCGAGGCCCTCCGGCCGGTGCTGATGGAGTGGTTGAAGCGGACGCACGGGGTGCTTTCCTTCCGACTGGTGCAGGTGCTGACGGGGCACGGTTGCTTCGGGAAGTACCTGCACAAGATTGTCAGGAGGGAGAGCACACCGTCCTGCCACCACTGCAGTTGCGACGAGGACACGGCGCAGCACACGCTCGAGGAGTGTGCTGCATGGGAGGGGGATCGCCGTGAACTCGTCGCAATTATCGGTGCCGACCTGGCGCTGCCGACCATCGCCAGGGAGATGCTCGTCAGCGTCAGGAACTGGGACGCGGTCGCCGCCTTCTGTGAGGCTGTAATCTCACGGAAGGAGGCGGCGGATCGTGTGCGAGTAGAGCTCCTATTCGGCGACACGTTCCGCCGCCGGTGACTCGGGCAGCGCAGGCGCGAGTATCTGCGCCTAATGCCGCCCTAGCCGAGGCCGCGGGTGATTGGACCGGGGAATTGTCCGTCACCCGCAGAGAGGCTGACCGCGAGACGGCGACCGATGTCCCAAGACGTCGAGAGGTGAGGTTACCCGAAAGGGTATTCCGTCAGGCCGACCACTGACGACAAGTCACATCTGCTCCGGTGGTCGGCCCAACAACGAGGTGACGTGGGTACGGGTGGGTTATGGGCCCGCGCGCCGTCCTTTCATCGCCCCGGACGGACTGGACCGCGCGTGCGCTTACCATAGCCCACCCATAAAAAAAAAAGGGCAATTGTTTGTTTGTTTGTTTGTTACGCTTTCACGCCTAAACCACCGAACCGATTTCAAAAATTCTTTCATCAATGGAAAGCTATAATATCAGGGAGTATCTAAACTAGGCTATATTTTATCCCGGTATTCCCACGGGAACCACGGGCACTACGGGGATAAGGCGACAGAAACCGAGGCGAAGCGAGGGCGGGTTGCTAGTTATTAATAAAATTAGTGTAATACTATTTTAAATTTAGTTAAATACTCATTAATGTCTGTTATAAACCATAGAGTATATTTTCCCTATTATGATCGCTAAAACGTGATTGGCACATATCAGTATCAAGTTTTCCTGAATGATACTTTTATACTTAAATAATAACGCGTTATATTTATTATCCACACGATGATGGAGTATAAACCCAATGGATGTGTCACGTTTTTAGTCTTCGACCTAGGCAACACAGTCTACTAAGTTTAACTGCAAGACGAGGCAAATTTAAAACATCAAACTAAAACGTAGTGAAATAGTGGTAGGACCACACTGTTGACAGTTATCTGTCTACAGCCGCGGACCGATCCGTCCGGGGCAGTACCACACTCTCGCAAAAAATCGACGTCTGAGTAGTAGCGATTTGTTACTGCGCTTCGTTCGGTGAGCGAGAGAGCCGGAAGCCCAACTTTCTGAGGGTGTTTGCGTGTGGAGGGTTTTGGTGGTGCCCTTGGTATCACCGAGCCTCAATGCATGCATTCACACTCCCTTCACTTTCTTCGCGGTAGGCAGCGGCCTTGTAGAGGTCCATGAGCGGCAGCAACACTTACCATTAGGTGTACTGTTTGCTCGTTTGCCACTGTTTGCAATAAAAAAAAAAAGTAGTCCGGTGGATCCAGAGAGTTGCCCTTGTCATAGTTCTAATGAACTATGCCTAACGTAAGCATAGTTCAAACAAAACAGATTTGTTGTATAATTTCATCATCATCATCACAGCTCATGTAAGCATGTCCCACAATTGAAATTGAGCCTCCTACAAGAGAAATTGACCTATTATCACGCTGGTCAAACGGGTTAGTATAGAGTTTTATTTCGAGGTTTCCTTCTCTTGCATTGAATATCTATCTATAATCACTTATTTGTCTTTTACGACACCACCGGGTTGAGAGCCCTCAGCGCTCAGCTTACTGTACTACAACTTATTGTAAAAACCATCTGCGGCTAACAGGTATATAAACAAAAACAAAAAAATACGACACCCATGGGCAAAAAAGGGCGTGGTGAATTGTACTCTTACTCCATCACTACATGGAAAATTTATCTGTATAATTTATCAGTTATTATTCTTATTTATTTAATTATCGGGAGACCAACAGCTTAAAAAGTAATAAAAATCTAGGTAAACATATTTATGATTACAATTAGGCTGAAACTCATTTACTTATGTCTATAGTCCACAATGCACTGTTCACTGGGCCTGCTATTGGAGTGGTGTCCTATAATAAAAAACCTTAAACCTAGTTTAGATACAATTTTCTCGCTATTAATTCAAAGAAATGTTAAATGTAGCTATAAAATATTGTGGCCAGAACATTACAACGTATTCAGCATTCAGTGACACTAATTGTGAGCAATTTCGAGAAATCGTTGAGGATATTTTTTAAAACTATTTTATATGCAGAATTTCTCACGTTGTTTATCTTCACTGTAAAGCATGTCTCTTTTCTTAAGAACACTGATGACAGATTTACTTTTATTACCATTTCTGAAAACTGAATATTTGAAAGTTTCCATTATTAGTCGTTGGGCCGACAGAGTAAGAATACAATTCACCACTCCCTATCTTGCCCGTGGATGTTGTAGAAGACGACTAAGGGATATAATACGCATATAACATCTATGCAAGGGAAGGAAATCTTGAAATAAAACCCTATACCAACATGTCTGACCAGCACGGTACAGTAGGTCAATTTTCCTCCTATTGGAGAGGAGGCTTGGAGGCCCAACAGTGGGACATGTATGAACTGAGATCACAGTATAATTACAACAGACTGTTAATACAATTATTAAGTAATTATAAAGTATTAACGAAATAGTTTTTTTTGTAACGGAATAAGAATTACAATTTATCAGCCCTTATCTTACCCGTGTCGTAAAAGACGACTGAGGGATATAAATATGGAAGAGAAGGAAAACTCTATATAAACCCTATTCCAACTCGTTTAAGCAGCGTAGTATAGGTCAATTTCTCTTCTATTGTGGAGGAAGCTCTAGCCCAGTAGTGGGTCGCATATAAGCTGATATAATAATGAATAAAGTAGCTGTAAATTACATACCGCCTTCTGTCGATAAATAGTGTAATAGACTTTAGTGTAATTTAGCAGTGTACAATTAGTGTACAGCGCCATCTATCGATGCATGAGCGATCTGTTTGTATTATGCACTCTTCTACCATAGAACATATTGCAAAAGATTTGGCAATGGTTTTATGTCCGGTCACCTGGCTGACGTCAGCCTTCATTGGGGACGTAATTGTTGATCAGAGAGCATCATATAAAGTTGACCCGTGCCGTGGGATTAGCAGGAATATTTGCGTCAAAGTGCCCAGTTTGCCTATCGTCCAATAGAGGCGCTACTCCCAATCCCACACAAATTGGTCTATACGAATAGTTTGACGCAAATATTCTTGTTAAGCCTACAAATGTAAAGCTCTAAGTCTTCTTTTACGATACCCACGAGGAATATAAGAGTTGGTAGTATTCGTAACCGCCACCACATAATAATGTAGTATAATGAATATATATATAGTGTACTAGCTGACCCAACAGACATTGTTCTGTTCAAATCTAAAAAAATAGTAAAAACCATTCTCATTTTCATCGGAACAGCCACGAGCAATCAAAATCAGTCCAGCCGTTTAAGAGTTCAATTACAAATATACAAACAGAAGATTTATATACATAAAAATTGAAATTTGTTAATCAATGTACTAATTCTAATCCAACACGAATATCTATATTTAATTCATTTACCCATGACAAGCTAAACATGAACTTACTTTATAGAATTAAAAATGTTGACTCGTCGGTTATATCTGTCTTGTCCGTGGGTGTCGTAAAAGACGACTAAGCGATTAAATGTGGATATAACATTTATCCAAAAGAAGGAAAACTCGAAACTAAACCTTATACTGACATATCTGACCAGCATAGTATAGTAGGTTAATTTCGTTCCTACTGTGGAGGAGGCTCGAGTTCAAAAATATACGTATATGAGCTAAAATAATGATGATAATAAACGCTGACCTAATGCCAGGATATGGACCGTCAATACTGAAGTTTAAATTTAAATCTAGAAATGGTATTGTTAAAAAACTGACCTATTGCTGTACTACGAGTTTGTTCTATGCACTACAGGATTTTAGACCATAATTTAAAGACTATGATTACCGTGCAGTGACAAAATATTAATAACACAATTTTTCTTGCTGGTCATATGCTGACTATAAAGAACACAAGTAAATAACATGAACACAAAACAATAAAAATAGGTAGTAAAGTCCTATGGTAATAGCAATTGGATAACATTATTGCCATTGTTAGGCAGATAGAAACCCCCATCTTACCCGTGCGTGGGTGTCATAAAAGATGACTAAGGGATTATAATTTGCATTCAACATCTGTGGAAACGTAGACAAACTCCAAGCAGGCTGACCACCATGGTGTAGTAGGTCAACTTCCCTCCCATTGCGTAGGAGGGTTGAGACCAGCAGTGGAACGTATCTGAGCTAAAATGATGATGTGAGAAAAATCTATACTCAACAGCGGGACATCGGAAAGAAAAGTAGAAGACAGAATAACGCTCTTTTATCATAGTAATTCTAGATATTAATGCATTGATTACAAAATGCTAAATGCAATAATCATATCTATTGAAATTTCCAGGTGGTTCCACAGAAAACCTTTTGGGCAATATTCGGAGACCCTTTCACCTGCAGCTTCCTGCATCTTCATCGGGAGATAGCCTAGATGTAGAGTTCCGAGATCGTGAACCAGTATACGCTCGGAACAGGAAGTCCAGATCCATGGTTGCACCCAAACATCGATTGAAGTCACCTGTACCTGCTCCGAGGTTAACGTTACAGCAGCATCCTGAGGTCAGAATAAATTTTTGATTTTCTTATAGCCATTTATTGTGTAATGCAGTCAAAAATATTACCAATTCTACCATTATTATTCTTCATCTTTTCTTCTCAACACATCCTACTTCTTTAGATGAAGGAAATTAACCTGCTACATAGCGTTGGCCACAGGGGTTATATGTATAATTTAATTTCTAGCTTTTCTTCTCTTATCATTTGCTCACATTTTTCGATTTCTACATCATTTACGGGAAAGAAAGATTTTTTTATTGCGAACGGTGGCAAACGGCAAACAGTACATCTGATGGTAAATGTTGCTGTCGCTCATGGAACTTTGCAAGGCCGCTGCCTACCGTGAAGAAAGTGAAGGGAGTGTGAATGCGTGCAATAAGGTTCGGTGATACTAAAAGCATCACTAAACCCACCACACGCAGACACCCTCAGAAAGTTGGGCTTCCGGCTCTCTCGCTCACCGAAAGAAGCGCAGTAACAAATTGCTACTACGCGGACGTCGATTGTTTGCGAGAGTATGGTATGGTAATGTCCTACCAATATATTGTGGTGACTTTAATATTCTTATTCTTTCGCCCTAAGGAAATGCGTTGGGCATATTAAAAACTGACCGACAGATGTACACCGGTTTGCACCAATCCACCCTGGTGCCGCTATGTCAACAGAAACGTTAGGAACGTATCTGTTGAGAGAGTCAAATAGACAGCGGTAGTAAAACTTACCGAGTAGCCGAAACCATATTCGCTTCTTTTTGCTTTTCTATATTGAACTTTTCTTAGATAACTTCAAAGATTGTCATCATTAGCGTACGAGAATGTTATATTTATTTGCAAAATTTAATTCCATTTTATACCAATTTAATTTCTGTTTATTGGAGTGCTACTATTTTAGAAAACAAGCTGTAATGGCTTGAACTCTTTAAGTGAAAATAGCTATATGATAAACAGAACTTGTATTCTACAAGTTTCAATAAATAATCTCATCTAAAAAACGTTTACCATGCAGATCATTATGGAGGGGCCAGTAAAACGCACGAAGTTTCTGGAAGGAGCCAAGAAGACGAAAAAGAACTGGATTGATTGCTATATGGTACTCACTTCTACTGCTCTAGTCTTCTATAAGGATCAGAAGTCCATCTATGTTCCTGTAAGTATTTTTTGTTCTAAGTTCGATATTAAATAAATTGACAATTATTTTATGGATGAATGATTCAACAAGATCGTGCTCATTACAATGATTTTATTTTGCGACTGATTATCTTACAGTGCCATAATTTAGCGAGGCTTCAGGCTTTATAGAGGCATATAGTCCAAATTTTCTGCCACTTGATCATCAGGGGTGACAAAAGGCCTTGTAACCCGCCGTATGACTGATTTCCTCAAATTTTTTGAGCGTACCGCCAATTTAATTCAGATGGACAATCTAGCTACTGAGGTCCATCCGACATCCTCGTCACGTCCTCGACGAAAAGGACGACAATATCACACTCGCTCAACGTAGAGCCTACACGGGCCGCGAGGCCTTAATACGTAAAAACCCGCGGTTCCACCCTCGCCGTCGAGGTGAGAAACCGCGCAAAAGTCATGAACCACGTGGGCACGCCCACTTTGCCTCCAGTGACCCCCCAAGCGGAGGTCCGTTCCCCACTGGGGGAGCCCTTGGGCGATGTCGCTTAGCATACTCTCTCCGGGTTAAGAGCCCTCAGCGCTCACCCATAGGCCGCATCAAGCTGTCAAAGCCATCTGTGTCTAACAGCTTACACACAAAAAAAATCTAGCTACTGATAGGTCATAAACGTTATGATAATTATACTACCTATGGCACTTATTTCGGTCGCATTAATGTTCATTGTACTCCATGGAACGTATGGTATAGGAAGTAACATATGCATAAACCAATCAAACTATAGTCAATCTTTGCACCATATATTATCCAAATTTGATTTGCCATTTTAACGTGATTGAAAAACACACATCCATCCACCCAATCTTTTGCTATTATAATGTAGTAAAATTATTTCAATTAAGTTTTCTATGTATTTAATTAATGTTATAAATTGCAGAAAGTATCAAGACCGCCGGGATCCCCACCTTCACCCTCCGCGCCGCAAAAAGAACTAACACTGTCCTTATGTAACGCTCGCGCTGACGAATGCCCACAAAAGTATACCAAGAGGTAAGATAGAAACTAGATACGAAGACAATCATATCCTACCATCCATTGACATTTATCTAGGATAATAAGCTTTTCTAGCACACAAACTGTCGTGTCCTGCATCCTACATTTATCCTACATCCTACATCTGCCGCCTAATACAAAATACTACGAAGTCTTATGTTGATATTATAAATTTTAATTATATTCCAAATATAATTTCTTGAAACATGTCTTAGTTTGATTATCTTTTTTTTTTAATTCAGATACCAGCGCTCAATCTTGTTGTTCGTGGGATGCGATCAATATCTGATACAGGACGATACAGAAAGTGGTGCCAAGAAGTGGCTCGAAGAAATTAATAAAGTCATTTATAACGTGGTAAGATTATATATATAGTTTAATATTTTATTTATGATAGAGAAGAAGAGTGGTTGGGACATATAATAAGACGGGATTAAGGTAATGTTGTGAGGAAAGTTTTAAGTATGTCTAGCTTTAGGGGTAAAGGAAGACCAAAGAAAAGATAGATTGAGTGATGTATGTAGAGATGCAAACGATGCATCGATGTTTCTGAAAGACAGATGTTTCAGTAAAGTGTTCACTATTGTAAAACATCCATGTATCGATGTTAATTTATACGACATTTTTACATCGGTGTTTTGCCTGCCATCTATTTAAAATGTACTTTTAGCAGAGCCTGCGTGACAATTTAGTTACTCTATTTCTAAATAATTTGATGCAGTTAACATAAGCTTGTAATAAATTTACTAAACAAAAAAATGCTGTTAAATGTGATTTTATTACCTTGACTCACCTTCCTTGCTCTAAAGTCTTACCTATTCAATAGATAATATTGGTATAGGTAATAAGGATTGCATGCATTTTAAAGTTAGGATTGTTTTATAGAAATTAGGGCCGTAGATCTTTAAAAAAACATCGATGATTCGATACATCGATGTTCTTGGTTTCAATATTTACATCCCTAGTTGTATGGAAAGAGAGAACATACTGCATCGACCCCAGTTAATTAGGATAAGATCAAAATGATGATATTTAATTCGTGGTAATGTGCTAACGAAAACTACTCTACGGGTGTCGTAAGGAATGACTAGGGTAGGTATGCAAATAACATAAGATTATTAGTATCAGCTAAGCAGAGACTTAGAAACGGCAAAGTGTATATAAAATAGCTTCTTCCCGCGTCTAAAGCCGTCTATATAAAATAGCTTCTTCCCGCGACTTCGTCCGTGCGGAATGGTTACTTTGGGCTAACGCTAACTATCACCTGCGATTTTGTTTACATAGCAGGTGAAAATATTTTTAAATAATACCATTCTGTCACACACGTTTTTTGCGAAACTTTAACCGTTTATTCAGAGCAAAACAAAACTGTTTTCGAAACATTCTTCATCGACACTCCGCTCTTATTAGACTTAACGTGATCATATATAGCGTATAGCCTTCCTTGATAAATGGGCTATCTAAAATTGAAAGAATTTTTCAAATCAGACCAGTAGTTCCCGAGATTAGCGCGTTCAAACAAACAAACTCTTCAATTTTATATATTAGTATAGATATAGATAACCATAGAAAATGAAGTCATACTGTGATATTGTATTCTTAAAACGTCATTAATAAACATAATTTTTCAGCTAATTTATGTCCTACTGTTGGGCTTTGTTGGCTGGACTACGTTTGCTCCATAATAGGATGAATTGACCGACCTATTATACCACGCCGGTCAGACATGATGGTATAAGGTTTTATTTTGAGTTTTCATTCGTTTGCATACATGTTATGTATGCATATTTCTCAGTCGTCTTTTACGACATCCACGGGCAAGATAGGGAGTAGTGAATTGTATTCTTACTCCGTCACCACACGGCAAAACGACATTAAAAAATCTTGTAAAAGGTATTTAAGTAAAGATTCAGTCGTTAACGTATACAGTTTGATGAAAATTTTAATGCTGTTTTTCTTTTCTAGTTTCCATGGTCACAGAAAGGAGATAATCCTCCGTCAGCGTATCAAAGCAGCAATACAGACCAAGAGAGTCTTGGCCGAACTCCACCCGCTGCAAGGCACATTACTAGGACCAAACAGAAAGGTACCGATATAATTTTAAATAACCATTTATTTACAGCTAACGTGCAGAGGTTTGTTGAATACTTGTAGGGGACAGATATTTAAAAATCTTGTTCCGTTCTTGTAAGGGCTTTTATCCATAATGGTTGTAGACCTGACACGGTTTTTTTAAAGGCACACTAACTAATACAATTGAAGAGGTATAAATTACACCCAGACTTATTAACAATTAATTATGTTTGCACTAAGAAGTGAATGAAAAATAGAATACGTGATACGGCAAAGGTTTATTTTAAATTTCAGGATTTGAACATTTATTATTGATAATGTTTTACTCGTAGTTATATAAAATTTTGTATATATAAGTTTACTAAGAAAACCGTATAATACTTTGTCATAGATGATAATAATTCATCTCAAGCGGGGGAACGGCGGTCGAGGAGAGGGTACTCCTCAAGGGGTATTCTGTCGGGCCGACCACTGACGACAAGTCATCCTGCACCGGTGGTCGGCCCAACGACGAAGGCGACGTGTCACGGCTGGGTTATGGGGCTACGCGCGCCGCCCCTCTGTCGCCCTGGACGTAGTCGGGCGACGAGTGCGCAGACCGTAGTCCACCCACAAAAAAAAGATGATAATAATCCATGTGGTGACGGAGTAAGAATACAATTCAACACCCCAAATTTGTCCATGGGTGTCCTAACTGAAGGATATAATATACATATAACATCTATACAAGGGAAGGTAAACTCGACATAAAACCCGATACCAATTCGTCTGACTAGCGTGGTATAATTTCTCTCCTATTAATGAAGAGGCTCGAGCTTAGTAGTGGGTTATAAATAAACTTAGATAACGGATCTGTTGAATAAACACTAGTTTAGCTTTTGGTTTCACCTAGTATCATATCAAAACACGTCATTTTATCATTCGTTTTTATAAACGAACATACACGTACAACATTTACGTGAACATTTTCATGCATTATATAAGTATAGACTGATTAAGAACTGATGGCATTTAAATAGGTCCCCCTGTATCCCGCTATGGTTCTCTCCAAATATATACTATATGATAAAAACTGCCACGATGCCTATCGTCCGATAAAGGCGCTGTTTCAAATCTCATGTAAATTGGTCTCGATAACGATACGAATACTTTGAATCAAATATTTGTGCTAAGCCCAATAATCTGTAGAAATCCAACTAAGCGTGCCTCTTTATTAGACTCAGGTGAAAAGCGATAACACATGCTGCTTAGAATTTTAACTAAGTTTTAAGGCCAATGTTTTGTCTCATTTACATTTTATTTGAGAAAACAATTTTTATTTAAGAGGCATTAATTACTTAAGCACTTTAGCACTAAGCACAACTTTACTTAAGCAAATTAATGTAAAAATTATTTTGTTTAGGTTGGTATTATTGTTAGTTAAATGCTATAAAAGCGAACCTTGAAAGTTTCTCAAGTGCCCACAATTTCAGATTGCATAGATGGTATAATGTTCTAAATAGCATTGTCCCATTATCGCAGTATCGATCCAAACACAGCAAAGTTCTTTGTGCGACTCACAAATTGTTGTTCTGATTCTTACTGATACTTGTGTCTCTTAATTGCATATTTATAAAGTCCACTGCACTACATATATTTGTATCTAATCTGTTGTAGGAAAAAACTAAAACCTGTAGACTGCCGACAGAAGTGAAAACTTAAAACTATGAAAAATCAGTTGTTATTTTTTCATATTCAAATTAATATTTGAAAATTAAAAGCTTTTACATTTACCCGATGTTGACATCTATTGAAATAGATATTATAGTGATATTGACATAGCTATACAGATATAGTGTTCCCTTTAATATGTCACGTGACTATGTCGGTGACGACTTACCTTAATTTACTCTCCATACAAACCTGTCTATAGAAGTATTCACTTCATTATAATTCCATCTGTTCGTAAAAGTAATAGATTTATATTTACGCCTGAACAGTACATATTAACTCATTGAAGTTTGAACTCCTGCACACTACGTTATTCTGAATAATTATTTCGCCACCCACTAAGTATATACATTGAATTTAGTTAGTCATGAATTATTATTTCCAGGAATTTATTTTGCTAAACAGATTTCCTCATTCGCTCTAAAACCGCCATAGCGTAAAGTCGTGTCTTACTCGTAGATATTTTCCTGGTAAATCTAATAAATTATAATATATTTATTAAACTTACAATTAATTTATTAATATGTAATTTATTTTGTGGTGTTTATTTAATTAAAAAAAGGTGTACTTGAATATATTTTATTTGCGTTACACAATGAAATGACAATGACTGTTTTATGTGGGTGTTTTTCGGAGGAATATCGTCGTATAAGTTTGTGTAAGAAATTATTTGATTTACTTATTTTTTTATCTATCTGTCAACCTATTGAGGTCTAAGAAAGAATAATCGCCAAGTTTGTCTGTAATGTCCGTATGGTGACGGAATAAGAATAATACAATTCACCACTCCCTATATTGCCCGTGGATATTGTAAAAGACGACTAAGGGATATCATGCGCATATAACATCTATGCAAGAGATGAAAAACTTGAAATAAAACCTTATACCAACATGTCCGAACAACATGGTATAGTAAGGTCAATTTCCCTCCTTTCGTGGAGGAAGCTCGTGCTCAGCAGTGGGACGTAAATAAGCTGAAATGGTGAAGTTGATGATGTCTGTAAGTTCTCCAAAGGAGCCCTGCTGACTTAAGAATTTTCCAAACGATTTCTCAATGCCTTTTACAACGCCCACGGTTTTTAAAACCAAGTCTTTCTTTCTGAAAGGGGTGGTTAGGCATTCTAACTCGTTATCACAATAGCTTTAAATATTTTACCTTTTATATATATAACCTTGTTTTAAAAAATAATATATCCTTCCTACTAATATTATAAACGCGAAAGTTTGTGAGTATGTGAAGATGTTTGTTGCACTGTCACGCAAAAACTACTGAATGGATTTTGATGAAACTTCACAATATTATAACTTACATATCAGAATAACACATAGGCTATAATTTATCCCGCTATGCCCACGAGAAGAGGAACTACGGGTGAAACCGCAGGACGCTGCTAGTAAACCATAAATATATATATATTTAATTCTGTTTAGCGAGTAAGAATTCCATTCACCACCCTATTTCTTGCCTGTGAGTTTCGTAAAAGACGATTAAGGAATTACAATATGCAGATAATATATATGCAAGTGAAGGAACATTCAAAATAAAACTTTTATACCAACCCATCTGATTAGCGTGATAGTAGGACAAATTCCTTCCCAATGTGAAGGAGGTTTGAGCTCAGCAGTGGGACGTATATGAGCTGTAATGATAATGATGGATATTTTAATACACTTTTTTATATAATTGCCAAAGAAGGATGATATTGCTCTGTATAAGTAACTAGCAACCCGCCCTCGCTTCGGTTTTAGTCGCCTACCCGCGTAGTTCCCAATCCCGTAGGAATACCGGGATAAAATATAGCCTATGTTACTCCCTGATATTATAGCTTGAGATTGGTGAAAGAAATTTTTAAATCGATCCAATAGTTTCGGAGCCTATTCAATACAAACAAATATTTCCTCTTTATAATATTAGTGTAGATAAAAACAAATATTTATATCAAGGCATATCTTTGTAGCAAATTGAACAACGGCAAATGCGAAGAATTCAGTCTTGAATTTGTTTAAGAGTACCAAATATAAGTTTGGTGAGATTTGAATTGAATCGGATTCGAAATTAGAATTGATTTCAAGGGTAAGCCCACTGTTCTCTCCACCTGTTATCAGCTTATAATATCCCTTAGTCGTCTTTTACGACATCCACGGGTAAAAAGGAGGTAGTGAATTGTACTTTTACTACGTCACTGTGTGGGTACTACACTAATTATTTTTTTTTATTGCCAACGGTGACAAACGAGCAAGCAGCACACCTGATCGTAAGTGAAACTGCTGCACATGGACCTTTGCAATACCAGCGGCACAGCCAGGCCCCTGCCTACCGTGAAGGAAATACTCTTCTTAAACCTCGTTTAAAGAAGGACATGTCATAGCGCTCGGGTAACACAGCAGCAGGTAGTTTATTCCAGAGCTTGCACGTGCGTGGGAGAAATGATCGCTGGAAACGTACAGTTGAAGACCATAACGTTTCCAGGTGAAATAGATGAACCCTGCTACGATGTCGAGTGGTACGTTGATAGAATGGTGACGGTGGTACCAAGTCAAATAGTTCCTCGGAACACTCCCCGTGAAAGAGTAGTAATATGTTAATTGAAAAATCATCATCAGTTTATATCCCTTGCCTGAGTGCCTGCTAGTCTCCCTAGTAAGCTTCTATTATTTAATAAAAGGAATATATTAAAATAATTATAATTCTGATATTTACTCGAGTATTACACATTGTAAATAAAACTACTTTACGGATTTTATCACATTTGTAATTAATTTTTGACTTGTTGGACGTGATGGACGTCATCGTTATTATAGTACTGTAATAACGACGACTTGTTGAGCGTGAGACATTTTAGTCCACCCGTGACCATGAACGCGGCAAAGTGTTTGAAACGTCGGGCAATCAAGAACAAATGTATGTAATAAATAACGATGACTTGTTTGACGTAAGAAATCTTAGTCCACCCGTGACCATGATCGCGGCAAAGTGTTTGAAACGTCGGGCAATCAAGAATAAAATGTATGTAATAAATAACGATGACTTGTTTGACGTAAGAAATCTTAGTCCACCCATGACCATGAACGCGGTAAAGTGTTTCAAACGTCGGGCAATCAAGAATAAAATACAAATGCGATAAAATCCGTTGTTTTAATTCTAATCTACTACAGTTAAAATTTTATTTACGAATATACTTTTTATTATTTGAAACATATCAATAGTTTGTGTTTAATTGCTTAAACTGCCGTAGAAATTTATTACACCTTAGCTTCTACAGCATTAATAATAAAAATATATAATACCCATAATACATAAACAACAATTTTTATCATCTGCATAAAACTGTTACTGTATACAAAATTATTACTGTATATTTTCGTATTTGCCATTTTTTTTTAATTAATTATATTTCCCGTGTGGCGACGGAATCCTTTCCTTACTTTATTAGGTATTACTAATATTATAAACGCGAAAGTTTGTATGTGAGGAAGTAAAGATGTGAAGATGTTTGTTGCTCTTTTACGCAAAAACTACTGAATGGATTTTGATGAAACTTCACAATAATATAGCTTACATATCAGAATAACACATAGGCTATAATTTATCCCGATATTCCCAGGGAAAGAGGAACTGCGGGTGAAACCGTAGGGCGCTGCTAGTAAGAATATAATTCACCTTGTCTTGCATGAGTTAAAAAACGATTAAGGGCTATAATATGCATATAATACCTATTGTAGAGAAAGAAAACTCGAAATACAACCGTATATCTGTTTAACCAGCAAGTTATAATAGTTCAATTTCTTTCCTATTAGAGGATACTAGAGCTAAGCACTGGGAAATAAATATATGACTGCTCTGCAGTGTTCAAAAATTATAGCACTTCAGGTTTCTTCTCCTCTTTTTCTCTCCTGTCCTTCGTAGTATTATGTATCGTATGGTGACGGAGTAACAATAAAATTCACCACCCCCTCCCTTGTTCATGGGTGTCATAAAAGACCACTAAGGGATTAAATATCCCGAGGGGGGGACGTCGGTCGATGGGAGGGTACAACAAATAGGGGGTATTCCGTCGGGCCGACCACTGATGACAAGTAACCCTGCTCCGGTGGTCGGTCCAACGACGAAGGCGACGTGGTGTTCGGATGGGTTGTGGGTGTGCGTGCTTACGCCCCTCTGTCGCCCCGGACGGAGTGGTGCGAGGAGTGCGCCGACCGCAGCCCACCCCCCAAAAAAAAGGGATTAAATATTCATATAACATATAAGCAAGAGAAGAAAATTTTGAAATGAAACTATGTCAACATTTCTGACCAGTCTAGTATAGTAGGTCAATTTCTCTCCTATTGTGGAGGAGGCTCGAATCCAACAGTTGGACAAATATGAGCTGAAATAACTGATAAATTATATAACCTCTATCAACAAACTAACTGATAAAAAAGATTTTTAGGAAAGCAACCATTCATTCTTGAAAACTAGACAGTTTAAACAAACAAAATTTTTAGCTTTATTATAGTAATAAAATTATATTTATGACTTCCACTTATATATTCTTCGATTATAAATAGAATTGAATGAAGAATGCAGTATCTCGAATTAACTACTCAATAGAATTTCAAGACTATCTTCTATTTGTAGAATTACAGTTGATTTTCGCTTCTAGTTTTTCATTAGTCATTTGTACTTTTAAAATCGTATATATTCTATATATATATATCTGCTTTCTTTCTTTTTGTACATTCTTTTAATAATAAATTCGTGCTGATATAGTTTTCTGCAGCAATTCTGTAGCCATAAATGGGTCGACTCGTCGGGTTAGTATCAATATCTGGTTGACCGAGCTTCGCTCGGAATATTTTTGTCGAATTTATTTAGATATATATTAATAAAAAATAAATATTGAAAAATATATAAAAAAATACAAAAAGAGAATAATAATAACACCGAGATTCGAACCGACGCTATTTGAATGTCAACAAAATCAAAATTAGAACCTGTCAACTTCCCATCTGAGCTATCGTAACTCATGACGTTGACAACGAAATTTGAATTCATATTCTTTTAAAATTTAATGTCATTGTTTGTTTTGCTAAAAACACGGACAAAACATTTTCTATGAATAAAACCTAGCTAGATCGATTTTTTGGACCCGAAACCTCTAGTATTCCAACGTTTAACAAAATCGTTGGAGCCGTTTCCGAGATCCTGAATATATATATATATATATATATACAAGAATTGCTCGTTTAAAGATATAAGATAAGATACTGCATAATAGTGGTAGGACCACACTGTTGACAGTTGTCTGTCTACAGCCGCGGGCCGATCCGTCCGGGGTAGTACTACACTATTGCAGAAAATCAACGTCTGAGTAATAGCAACTTGTTATTGCACTTCGTTCGGTAACTGAGAGAGTTGGAAGCCCAACTTTCTGAGGGTGTTTGTGTGTGGAGGGTTTTGATGATGCCTTTAATATCATCGAACCTCATTGCACGCATTCATACTCACTTCACTTTCTTCACGGCAGTGGTCTATGAGTGGCAGCAACACTTGCCATCAGGTGTACTGTTTGCTCGTTTACCTTCGTTTGCAATAAAAAAAATCTCCCAAAACATAGAGATCTGATCAGTAGCATTTTCCTACTGCGCTTCTTGGTACTCTTTAATACTTTACAGTAAGCAGTGACATGAATGTGATAGCAGAGTTTCATTAGAGACATTTATCATTTACTAAAAGATGGGCTGCTTTCGTCTACCCCCAAGGCAATAAAATAACCTTATTGTTCAAATTTTTCGGATACAAAGCAAGGCTAACATGGAAATCGAACTCGTTGTATCTGTAGCCCACCTAAATAGTGGATATAGGACATACAATAGATTATACGTCCCCACATTACCCTTCCGCAACCAAGTATAGCGGAACAGATTGTGACCACAACATAGTAGGCGAACAAAGTATAAACAACTTTATCCTAATTTTTATTTATCTGTAAAAGCTATTCATGATTAATTATGTAAATAGTATTTAACCCGCCCTCGCTTCGGTTTGAGTCGCCTTACCCACGTAGTTTCCGTCCCCGTAGCAATACCGGGATAAAATATAGCCTATGTTACTCCCTGATTTCATAGCTTTCTATTGGTGAAAGAATTTTTGACATCGGTTCAGTGGTTTAAGCGTGAAAACGTAACAAACAAACAAACTTACTTTCGCGTTTATAATATTAGTAAGGATAGTTATCCATGATCGCAAAACAGACGGTACGAATACATTCCTCTTTTATTAATCGAGTAACTGTAGCTATCTGTAACCTTAGATAAATTGTATGGAAAAGGAAATTAAAATTAGTGCTGATTTTTACAAGGACTTTTCTTATCGAACTAAGATTAAATCTACTTAATTATAATGAGTACATACTAATCTTCGTGTAGTAGTGGGTTAAGAATATAAACAATATTTATTTAGTGACACATTACATTTCGTCATTACACATTGTCGTAAAAACCGACTAAGAGAACAGTAGAAAAATCCGGAATCGAATACCCGCCTAAGCGATACGATTATGGTATTATCCCATCATATAGAAAACTCACCTATTCCAACACAACTGAACAGCGTGGAATAGTAGTTAATTTCACCTCCCATTGTGGAGGAAGTCTAAGCCCAACAGTGGGACTTATATAGGCTGAGATAAAAGAATACGAAACTTAACACTAAACGTTGATAAGTTGATGATTTTGATGTTGACACGCTCAATTATTGTTCGTGAACATTAAAAATTCACTGCCTATCATACTTAAATGTTCCCAAGTACTAGTTGATCTAATCGCATTATCTGATAACCTGATAACTACCAATGATTAATGCGTCAATCGTTTTGTTTTCGCCCATTTAATAAGTAATGGACTTTAAAACACGATATATTCATATCTAATATGAATATTAATTGTTTAATTGAATATTAATTATTAATTGTTTTTGTTAATATGATTATTAATATAAATAATGATATTTAAGTAAAAATAATTAATCTAAACGTTAACACAGTGCTTAATAATTACTTCGAACATTAATTATAAAATCAATATGTTTTATAGTGTAAAGTTATTATGAGAATTGTGCCTTATAATATGGAGTACCAAATAATTGATGCAATTTCTTGTCAATGGATAACCGGTGATATGCCTATGAGTTATAAAAAAAGTCCTACAGAGAAAAATCAAAAACATAAGAGGAGCTTTTTTGGATCACATCACGATTTACGTCATAAACGTAGGTAACTGTTTTTAAGGTCCTGATCTCAGGATAGTGAATTAAAAATTTACCAAGTGCATAAGCAGCAGCACTAAGTAGATAACTACTTCCTCATGAAAGATTCAATCGTATAAGATTTACGCAGTGTACTTTTAAATCCTATCCTACTTCCTATTCCTACTAATATTATAAACGCGAAAGTTTGTGAGGATGTGAAATTTGTGACGATGTTTGTTGCTCTTTCACGCAAAAACTACTAAATGGATTTTGATAAAACCTCACAATAATATAGCTTACATATCAGAATAACATATAGGCTAATTGCATGCATAATTTATTCCGATATTCCCACGGGAAGAGCAACTGCGGGTGAAACCACAGGGCGCTGCTAGTATTTTCATAAAAAAGAACGTCTTTTAAATTTATTTTATCCTCCTATACTGGAGTGGCTCATTTAGATCGGTTAGTAAGGGCAAGTCGAAAAGTATAAGACATACAAAGACCTATTGCTAAGAACCAGGTCATCGATTTTAGTGACAAAAAACTGCATACGTAAATTTAACAAAACTTGTGAATACTTATATTCAGTTCGGCAATCGAACCTGGTAGTATTGATATATAAAACTTACTTTATTTCTATTTGAATATCGATTGTGTAGATTATAAGCAGTAAGTATTAATATGAAACATGTAATATAAAATGAATAAAATGCATTGTATTTCCTATATTCTAATTTAATTAACTAGATGTTCATATTGATGAATGCAATACATCATTCAACTCGTTTAAGTAACGATTTTACATAGATTTTAAGTAACATTTTATACCTTTTGAACTTTATTGCTGCTTGTAGATTTTCAATGATATCATAGCTTGTTTTGTACTCTTACATGTATTATACTTTGTGGCGAGCACGTATCGGACGTTGCCCAGCGTACGGACCAACGACTTGGGCGACAGTTGTTGGATGAGGGGCAGCATATCACTCCGCTATGAGGGAGGCTTATATCCAGGAGTTGACGGCAAAAGACTTAATAATAATCATGATTTTATTATTATTGTTTGATGTTCTATCGAAAACAGAAACGAATAATACGTCATTAGCATATAACGTCTGTGCAGAGAAGGAAAACTCTAAATAAAACCCTAACTAGCGTTATATTAGCTTAATTACCTTCCTATCGTGGAGGAAGTTCGAGCTCAGGCGTGGGACTTGTATGAGCTAAAATTATAAGATTATTAACATTTTTCTCAAATTGTAAACGCAAATGATTATTTAATATTAGAAAATCCTCAACGGAATCAATTTTAGTAGTTTTCGCGTACGTGTTTGTGATAATAATAGTTTTATAATACAAATCTCACATTAATGCCAAATCAAATCAGTTGTCGTTACAAAAAATATATCTACTCATTTTAATGTAATTATTACCTAATTTTAAAATAAAAATTTGTTATTATCTGATTGCCTTATCTAGTTTTGAAGCTATTATAAATTATATTATAGCAACCATTATCAACTTTACAATATCCCTTTGTGACGTATGTAACGATCTATTGTAAGTATTGTTTTTCCATGTGCTGACGGATTAAGAATATAAATTCACCACTCCCCTTCTTGCCCGTGGGTGTCGTAAAAGACAACTAAGGGATATAACATGCATATAACATCTATGCAAGAGAAGGAAAACTCGAAACAAAACTCTATGCCAATACGTCTGACCAGCGCGGAATAGTAGGTCAATTTCCCTCCCACAGTAAAGGAGGCCCGAGTCCAACAGTTGGATATAGGCTGGAATGAGTATAGTTTGATGTTACTGGTGTAAAAGTTTAGTTGTCAATAGCTACTCCATAACTTTGCACTTAGTAGAAATTAAGGGAAGTGGAATCTTTCCAACTCCTCCAGTTTGTCTTTTCTAATTAAATTTGTTGCGGGTCCCAAGACAATTACAAGCGTTGCCTGGGACTTTCTGAGCGTCAAACCTCGGTGTCTTATACGGAGACCATTGTAGATCCTGGCTTACAGGAGTTACATTGGTGGGAATGTGAGGTGGGATTAGTAGTGAAATTAAATTACACAATTCAGAAATAAGTGTATATACATTCATACTCAGTGTTATTTTTTTTGACTTGATAACTTCTTATAAATCGATGAACGCCGGCTGCACGTACGAAAATCACGACTCCTTGTCACGTTTAGCCTGAACCGAGAGTGCAAGCAAGAGCGTGGAGCTAGCGATAGAAAAGCACGATCGATCTAAGCGTTTAGTTTGTGACGCATCTATCATCTGTATAATTTAAGTAATATTTGAATTAACGAGTGCATCATCATCATCGCAGCCCACATACGTCCCACTGTTGGGCTCGGGCCTCCTCCACAATGGGAGGGAATTTGACCTACTATACCATGCTGGTCAGACATGTTGGTATAGGGTTTCATTTCGAGTTTTCCTTCTCTTGCACAGATCTTATGTGCATATTATATCCCTTAGCCGTCTTGTACGACATCCACGGGCAAGATAGGGAGTGGTGAATTGTATTCTTACTCCGTCACCACACGGACAACGAGTGCATATAAATGTTAATTTATCGAAAGAAATGTAATTTTCAATTAACTCATTCTTTGTTAATACAGTAATTAATTTTTGCCAAAAAATAAATCGCCTCCAATAATGTAGACATTTTTTTAGATTTTTGTTGATTTTTCAAAGATCGCTTGTCCGATTTCGAGGAAAAAGGATTTTCATGGGACCATTTGGTAAGTATACCCTTTCCAACAAAAAAAGAATCATCAAACTCGGTTCCTAAATGACGAAGTAATCCGCGAACAAACATAAAAAAAGCATATATGCAGTCGAATTGAAAAACGTTCTCCTTTTTTGAAGACGGTTAAAAATAATGATAATTCAGTGATAATAATTCAATTTATAAAAGAATGCAATTTTTATCAATTTTTTTTATGACGTTTTCTAGTAAAATTATCGCCTTAAACGGACTACAGACAATTAATTTTTCTTTAAAAATAATGAAATATATTTCATATATTTAAACGAATAATATATAGTAAATTTGCGTTGATTCTCCAAGTAATTCTAACGTTCTGTTTCTATCAAAAATAGAACCGAGACGGATAGCGTCAACAAATTCTAATCGACAGCGAATTAACAAAGTGCAGATACGATCTTATCGTATCTATTCACGTTTGATAGCTTATCATCTATCTGTGAACGAAAGACGAATTTCAGAGTTGGTTTCTCCGATGCGTAGCAATAATTTAGCCTATGTCTATTTTAATACTTCTTCTAAACACTACGACTGCTGTTTCTGTGTGAATCAAATTTTATACTTATTTATAATAAATATTTAAAAAAAAATGGTGTGAAATCAACATTTGGGCGATGAAGGTAAATAAATGAAATTAAAATATTCTATTTCAAATTGTGATTGTCTAAATCGCCTGTTTATCATTATTTCAAATACATACATTACGTTATTGTTCGAAGATTGCTCGTCATTGTGCCTATTAACGTCTGATATTTCTTCATATGGTGATCTTTTCCAGTCTATATAAGCCTAATGGCCGTCCTTGTCAATGCGTGTATCATCTTTGCTTAGCTACTAAGAATTAAGACAGTGGGAATAACTTTATATATTTCTTTAAACTATATCCATAGTTATGAGTAAGTTTCTACTTCATATTAGATATATGTAATTAATAGATAGGCATATTAACCAACTTCTAATTGTATCTCATTTAACTGTACAATAACTAAAATATTATCGCGTCCCTGATTATGGCTTTATATTCAGGTATTTTGCTGTGGTTCCGGGGTACTAACTATAACCTACTTTAAGTGTCTAAGTACTATTTCTTAAGTGGTACAGTTTGAAAGGTTGAAGTATTATTAATCTTAATGCAATCGTTTCTAAAGACTTTATATAAATTGTACTTTTAACTCTTGTTTCTTGTTTCGTCCTTTCAAAGTGTGCCATGATTGTTTTTTAAACTACAAATTTTAACTGCTGATCTGCAGTTAGTAATTCTGTCATTAATAAAATAATAATATCCAATAACTATATTGTATATATTTTCAAAGATACAATAGTACATATAAAAATGAAAGTATTGAAACGATATTAAAAATGTCTTTCTCTAATCGTAGATTTATATCATAGCGTCACATATTTGCAGAAATAATCATTTTCGAAATATTTGGTATATATATCCATTCTATAAAAAATATTAAATACATTACTATATGTATTGATAATAAATGCAATAAATAGAAATTACTGATTAAATAAATAATTTTTGATTATTAAAAGCAAAATCCTTTTGATTATTAAAAGTAAAATCTATTTGATTTTACCAATTATGGTAATTTAAAAAAAAAATGAGAAGCACATAATGCTGTGCTAGTTTATTTTTTATTCTTAAACAAAAGCTATAATACAATTTATATTAAATTATATTAATATGTTATATTAATCATATATCGTTATAGAGAGTTGAGATATTTTATATCTTATATATATGTGTATATAAGTGATTTACGCATAAACATTGGTCATTAAAAGATTCGGTCACTACTAGTTGGTCATATGAAGAAATGATGATCCATAGCTTTCTGATATGTCTAATCTATGATTAGAGTAACAACAAATATTGTTAATGTGTAATTACATAGCTTTAAATATATTTTAATATATCATATATATATATTTAATATATTATCTTTAAATATATATGCATACATAGTATTGGATATTTAAATGATAATATACGTCATAATGTTTTTATATTTATGTAATCTTTCTCTCCTGCTGTTACCATTTCAATCTTTGACACTCATAATTAATCATTAATCAAAAAATTCGTATACTTTATCCTACGTTATATAATTTATTTCAGCGGGAGGCAGCAGTATCGAAGATTTGAGCGACTCTGCAGATGCTATACAGAGATCTCACGTGAAAAGTAGGCTAAAAAAATTCTTCGCGAAAAGACCGGCGATGGAGCATCTTGTCAGGAAAGGAATATATAAAGGTTCGCAATTTGATCTTTGATGGTGTGTGATACAGCTATTGTAGTAGCACTAAACAATGTCATCTTTGTAGCTTTAGGCTTGATTTTTCAATCATCAAACGAAAGACAAATAAATTATAAACAGATAATACAAAAGTATTTTGATAACTATTTTGTTTACGCAACTACAAGTTGCCAAAAAGATTTTATTGAAGTATTGAAAAGTCGTTCCTTGTTTCAAACTTGCTTATAAGCAACATTAATCGATAGTTTGTTTGATTTTGATCTTATCGATAATAAAAATACAAGCACATATTTTTGGGTGACATTTTTGTGTAGAGTGATCAATTGATATTGTAGTAGAACAATTTTATTTAAATTTAACAAGTGTTTTAAAATGCTTTGGACTTTCTGCCAGTTATATTGCTCAAAGAATTTTTTAATTCGTAACGCTAAATTTCCATAACCTGGAGGTAAGTGCTTTTAATATTAATTAACATGTATATATATTATTGTAAAAGAATTTCTATAAGTATTATAATAATTAGTTTTGTATATATTTTTTGGTGTTTTATTTTGTTACCTGAATATTTTACGGTCTCACCGTATTCAATAAATGTTAAGTAGTTACTTACACTTTATGTATAGACTAGCAACCCGCCCTCGCTTCGCTTCGGTTATAGGTTATAGTCGTTTTACCCGCGTAGTTCCTGTTCCCGTGGGAATACCGAATATATTTCTAAGCTTGATTCTTTCTTCTCGTAAAGAGAGTGCAAGTTACTAAATATTCATCATTACCATAATCATCGCAGCCTATCTAAGCCCAACAATGAGGGCTAGGGCCTCCTTCACAAGGCAAGAGAAATTGATCTACTGTACCATGATGGTCAGACATCTCAACATAAGATTTTATGTCGAGTTTTTCTACTTTTCAATCGATATCAAATCCCTTAGTCGTCTTTTACGTGTATGTGGTGAATTATATTCTTAATTCGATACCGCAGGGATAAATAGTGTAAGAAAGATTTCACAATTCAATAATACTTTTTTTTAACTTAATTCTTAATAGACTTCATATGCTATCATTATCTGGGCAATGGTTTAGGCACTAAAATATTATATTAAATATCATAAAAATAATGTATATAGTGTAATAAATAAATAGTACGATAGTATTATGTATATAGTTGTACATTGCGTAAAAGCTTAGAAAATGTTTTACTTTATTGCTTGCTTTTTTAGCATAATATTCGTATTCTTAATGTGATACATACATTTTTAATATTCTTAAGAACTTGAGCTTAAGCCGTTTTTATATCATTGTGTATTCATATCTTTTTATGGAGATTAGCATACAAATTCATACAGTTTAGTTATAAGATAATTGAAAGATTTTCAGTACAACATGTGACGAATATATACACTCATTTGCAAAAAAAACGGGCACCTAAGCAATGAACCATTTCAAATGTTAATATTTCTTTGTTTGATAATTATAGGTAGTTTTATCCACACAATTTGCTAAATTAATAAGAAAATAATCGTTTTCATCAGTATTTCATAAAATTTAGATACAATTTATGGGAAATAATGCTAAACCTCGCTAGTAGTGTATATTCGCTAGTAGTGCATATGCTCATGAAGTAAAAATAAAAAAGTTTTTTTGTTTGTTTTTCTTTAATAAAGTAAAAGCAGATAAATGTTTAGTATCGAGTGTGACCCCCTCTAGCTAAAATCACAGCTTGAATTCGTCTGGGCATGCTAGCGAGTATATCCCGGATACTTGCTTGCGGAATACGTTCCCACTCCGCAGTAATCACATTCTTCAGCTCTCTGATGGTCTGCGGAGCCGGGTGTACTGATCTCACACGCCGTTTCAGAACGTCCCAGACATGCTCTATGGGATTGAGGTCGGGACTTCGAGCTGGCCAATCCAAACGACGAATGCCGACCTCTTGCACATACGCATTAACATCGCGGGATCGGTGGGCGCGAGCATTGTCGTCCATAAAAATCGAGTCTTCACCTAGAGCGGCCAATGCGGATTGTGCATGAGAAATTAGAACTTCCGTTATGTATCGATGCCCAGTCAGTGAGCCGTTTTCAATGAAGACTAACTCTGTACGATCCATTGAATTTATTCCTGCCCAAAACATAACAGAGCCCCCACCATAAGGTGTGATTTCTTCGAAACATGCCTCTGCAAAGCGTTCTCCTTGTCTTCTTAGCACTCGCCGACGTCGATCTTCACCGAACAGAGATATCCTGGCTTCATCAGAGAACAAAACCCTATTCCAATCGTCTTGAGTCCATGATTCACAATTTCTAGCGAACCTAAGCCTGTGAACTCTGTGCTCACGGAGTAATTTGGGGCCGCGGGCCGGGCGGTGACTGCGTATATTGGCAGCGAGAAGCCTCCTCCTGACCGTCCATAGACTAATATGCACATTTCTTACTTCTTGGAGGTTGTTCTTAAGATCCACATACGAAGATTTGCGATTTCTCAATGCGCGACTCACAAGAAAACGATCATCCCGTGGTTGGGTACATGGTTTTCTTCCAGAACCAGGCCTTCTCTCGACGGAACCAGTCTCCTGATATCGCTGCCAGGTCCTTTGGACTGTCGAGCGACTAACATTTAGCCTCCTAGCCACGAAACATTGGCTGCAACCCTCTTCAAGCAGCGCGATAATTTTGGTAGCTTTTACCACTTTATCTACCATTTTTGATACATTCAAACAGCATTAAATAAAGCTTTGACAGTCAAGGATATGAAATTAATCGATAAAAATTGAATAAAAGTTATGAAAGTCGATGTTAACTTCTGGAACTTCGCGCCAAAAATGTAGGATAAAAAGGGGTTTTCTGTAAAAATGAACATCAAATGAAAAATTGAATTTAGAACGTACTTTTTTAAATACCACAGCATTTTTAAAACCGGCCAGTAAGGTGTACAAACGATTGAAACCTTTTTGGTATTGTATCTTTTTAAATATGAATGAAAATCAAAACCGCCCGTTTTTTTTGCAAATGAGTTTATTAACTCTTTGATCAACTAAATGCGTTTTGATCAATTTAGTAAGTACAAAAGCACTCTTTTTAAAGTTATGCTGCTTTGGAGGCGTTAGTGAAAAATTATGAAAGTAATTTTTTACGCGGAGGATAAAATTTTTAGAAAGATTTTTATTTTGTTACGCCAAAGAAGCATAACTTCTTACGTTTTTTTATATAAATTTCTGATGCTTTTGTTTTTGAGGCGAAATTAGTCGTATATAATACTCGAAGAACCTCATCATCACAGCTCATACACGTCCCACTGCTGGGCTCGAGGCTCCTCCACATTGGGAGTGAAGTTGACTTACTATACCACGCTGGTCAGATGGGTTGGTATAGAGTTTTATTTCGAGTTTTTCTTGTCTTGTATAGATGTTATCTTCATTAATCTCTTATCGTCTTTTATGACACCCACGGGCAAGAAAGGGGGTGGTGATTTGATCACTGGTTCTTGTATTCGATAATTGCCTGCTTTTGCCATTGAATTCGCGAGTAGTTCTTTTGTAGATATATTTTTCCTCTTCAGTGCATATTGCGTACAGGCCTTCGCTATAAAATGGGAGAAGTAACCTACTAATTCTTGCTGAACATTGAACAGTCTCGAGTAGTTCTATTTCAATTTTTCGTTCTTCTATACTAATGTTATTTGTAATGATGCTTAGTCGTCTTTTACGACACCTACGTGCAAGAAATTTGTTGTAAATTATCTTATTCCTAGGCATTTTTTTTTTTATTTTACATGACTTTTAAATTCTGTATTAACGTATGGCAGAGGTAAAAGGAAGCTTTAATTATAGAGGTGGCGATAGTAAATGTATAAATAAGTATATATTTTAATTTCAACATCGAAGACAATGAAGATAGCACAATAAAGATTATCAAAGCGCTGATAAAATAATTTGATTGTCATTAAAAATAATGACTTATTTTAGTAAACATATTTTGACATACTTGCAAATTAAATTAGACTAAATACGTACGTGCAGAATCTAGAAAGAACTGTCTGCTGCTGTATAACCCAAGCGCTTTCTACTTTCACATATCCTTCTTTAAATGTGGTTTAAGAAGTGCACTTTCTTCATAGTAGACAGCGGTGTAGCTATGACCCTGGTATTGCAAACTTACTATCAGATGGGCTTGCACGTTTACCACCATTAGAAAAAAAAAATACTAAAAGTTTCCATAGAACTAGCATCTTCATAAGTTAGTTTGCAAATATACCAATCGGTTGCTTATTTTTATGTCATAGATATTGTTAAGTAAAGGGAAGAGCGCTAATGGATCTCAATAGTATAAGTTAAGACAATTATCATTACTAGCGTTATGTGCTTAATTTTCATGCTTATTATAATCTAAAACTTATAACTCAAATCTCTTGCAAAATCATTCCAATTGTTTTAACAATTATTCTGCCTTGCCTACGTTTTGTAATCAATTTTACGTTCATTCCTTCATCTTTATGGAATGTATTATACCACGCTATCTACCGGATGCGTTTATAAATTATTCCGATTCAGATGTTAAATTGTGGTTAAGTTCTGCTTAGAGTATTTTTTTTTTTCTCCTTTAACAAATAAGTTTTCTAAAAAGTCTAGCATGTCAAATGTTAAATAAAAAAAGTAATTTTTGCCGTCATTTTATGTATTTTTCGTGCAAGGGTTCTGTTATTTATTATATACTAGGTATGCATACTGCTTTTTCGTATGTTATGCTAGGTGACGTGTAAAAGATACCTAGTTTCTATCCGTTGGTTATTTTTCGGGATGGTACATCTATTTCTGCATATCTTACGAAATTTTGCAGACAAATTTCATGCCTTTATTATTAAGACGTGAAGGCATAGCCAATCAGCAAACTTATATTATTCTTACTTATTTGACATATTCGTTAGGATTACGATTATGGCATACATGTATATTTTTAAATAAGTTTGCTATGCGTATTTATAGGCAGACTTTCCGACAGATTTTCTTTCAAAAATCTGTACTCATCTTTTCGCCAGCTGTTCAATTTTCACCTGTAGATAAAAAAGACTTATGGTGTAGACCTTATATGAATAGATATAATAACAAAAAAAAACAGTAAATTCAATGTGTCCATGTTACTCATTGCCTTTTTCTTCCATCGTAGATATAAATAGCGTATTTCTGCCTAAGACAAACGAATTTATGATTCTTTCATGGTGTCTCACTTTACGGGGATCCTATTTCCATCTGTGTGATCCAAAGGCACGTTACAAAACTACTTATACATGCAAGCCTTTTTTTACCGAGCTTGACTTGAAAAGGGCTTAATTTTTTCGAAGTTTATATCAGTCTAAGGCAGAAATTGTAATCTATTTTAGGGTTTGGCAAAGACGTTTGTCAAACTACGAATAAACCAGTCATCTGACTAGATATCTGTCTACATTTACCTTTGACTGTGACATCAATCTAAATATAACGATTACACTGTTGAAATTTTAGAAGAGATAAATGCGAAGGAGTATTGTTGCACTCAAGTTCCAAGGAGTAACTCTCCAAATTTGCGAGAGTATTAAGATCCTCGCCGTCGAATTACCGGGCAACATGTAATAAATCCGGTTTGGAAGCCGTTTGGAGAATAAATTCAAATTAGCAAACAAAAAGATGGGCATCCTGAACTAAACGTTTGGGCAGGCGCCCCTAAATATCACGTAGACCCATTCGACTCCCTATAAAGACGTGCTGGAATAGCCTTCCATGGCTATTTACTGGATAAACCTATTGTATGTGTGCAGCCACAGCAATCATGAATGGTTCAACGCCTAAATACAAACGCATTCTTCAATAATTTATATCATTAAAATACACAAAACAAACATTATAAAATACATGTTCATGACTGCACAGATAGGGCAATGGTCGTAAGTCGCGACTTGGACCATGTCGGCCCATCCAGAACACTCCTTTGTGTAATCAGCAAATGATGATACTGAGTCTGGGTGTTACTCGTGTTCCTTAATTGTATATTTGAAAAGTCTGTATGACAGATGAATTTATTTAATGTCTTTAGAAATAAATTAAAAGTTAGTTAATTACAATTTCAGATGAGCCAGTGTTTGGGAGGAGTTTGGAAGAGGTATGTCCACCGCCATCGTCCCCATGCCGTGTACCAGAATTTGTAGTAGCGTGCATCAAGGAAATCGAGAAGGACGAAAACATGTGCACCGATGGACTGTACCGAGCTAGTGGCAACCTTAGCCAGGTGCAGAAAATTAGACTAGAGGTAAGTTCTTACTCGCCTTATGTAGTAAACGCTTAAGAATATCATGTATTACACCTTATTTGACTATGGGAGTTGTAAAAGCCGGCTAAGGAATAGCTAAGGGCATGAACAACAGCATTCTTTGGGAAAACGTAAGTAACATCTGCGAATGCTAACGCTCTTACCAAGCGTGATGTTTATAGCATTACCTTTCTTCATAGGGTGTTCTATATCCATTGGTAGACGTGTATTAGGCTGGTGAAGAAGAAGGAGAGCATCAGCGCTCTACTGGGAATTGTACACTTGCTTAACCGTAACTGTGATCCCTAACTTGCCCGCCAACTATGGTTTTATTACTAACGACATTGAGTAAAATTTATTCCCCAAAGTAGATGTCGATAGACTATTAGACGTTCTTACTTCAGGTACTCCTAAATACATGGAATCACTATATAAGCTGCATTCAAACACTATTTTTATTTTGTTTCAATTTAAAGTCTCTACTATAATTATATGTTGGCAATCTCATTCTTAAATTTCATTTCCTCTGTCATGTAAAAGCGCTTATCGATTGAGACTAATGAATCTGCAGCTATTATTAGCAATATTTGTGTATCTGTTATTTCTTATATCTATTACTTATTAACTTCCAATAAGATCTATTTAATTATATCTTACTAAATATAAATATGCAATCTTTTCTAGAGTACCTGAACGACGTAGTATTATGATATAACGAAACTTAATTAAATTATCTAAATCATAAAATTTTAGGTGGACCAAAATAACATGTCAGTAATTGCAAGTAACTCAGATATCCACGTGCTGACGGGATCATTGAAACTCTTCTTTCGGGAGTTAAAGGAGCCACTCATACCTTGGAGTATATTCGACAGAGTCCTTGCCGCTTGTTGTAAGTATTAAGCTTTAATTTTAATATAATTTCATTAAAAATAAACTCTGCATGAACTCCATGTTAAATCATTTATACTATGCATCTGCTGAACTGTATTCGTTAGAGCCATTGACAAAGTAAATGAAAATAGAAAAGTGAAAGTTTCAAGTGACAAGCGCATGCACAGTTGATACAGTGTAAGACGACCTTTCAGTCAGTGGATTGTCAAAATGGTAAAGTCATATAACGGGTATTGTATAATATATTTGGATGGGTACGCAAAGGACAGCTCGTTATGAAATTCTTTTACAAACACGTGTTTTAAAAAGCTCGATAGGTTAATAAATAGAGTCAATATTGATCGTTTATAAAAAAAATGATTAACCTAATCAAAGCTTTCATCAAATTACAGCAATAAAACCAAGAGAAGCGAGGATCAAAGAATTCCAAAGTATAGTACAGGCATTACCACAATGCAACAGAGATACGCTGAAATACCTATTGGAACATTTGCTCAGGTTAGTGTTATTGAGGATTCTATAACGATCCCTAACTATTGAAACTTCAAAATCTATTAAAATTATCCTAAAGCCCTAATAATGAACGAGTCTCAGACCCTTATTGTATAAAAAAAGTTTTTTTTTTAAACAATAAGCTGGTGAATGTAAATGTGTACTTCATCATTATCATCATTTTAGCTTATATACGTCCCACTGTTGGGCTCGAGCCTCCTCCACAATTAGAGGAAAATTGATCTTACTATACCACGCTGGCCAGACAAGCTGGTATAGGGTTTCATTTCGAGTTATCCCTCTCTTGCATAGATGTTATAAGCGTATTATATCGTCTTTTACGACATCTATGGGCAAGTGGGGAATTGTATTCTTACTCCGTCACCACACGGAAAATGTGTACTTGACTGGTTGTTGGTGTGCTTGACTGGTTAAAGATACCGGATAAATATTTAGTAGAAAATTCAAGAAAAGCCAAGTAGACTAAATGAATTATGATATATTTACTGAAATTGCCTATTAAATCTAAAAGAACAGTTCTTCCATTTAGAATAATGCAACGAGAAAAAATAATTCAGTAATTACGAACGAAATAGTTACAGCCATTTTAATACAATATTAAAATACTTACGACTTTAAATATAGATTAATTTTAAATGAATCTTTGCACCCGTTCTAGGTATATAAAAGAAGATTAATAAATTATCTCCATTATGATTTTCAGAGTAATAAAATGCAGCGAGAAAAACAGGATGCACACCGGTAACTTAGCAATCGTTTTCGGCCCCACACTCTTGTGGGCTCCAGCAGATAAAGCTAATTACAACATTGCAGTGGATTGTATTCAACAAAATTATGTAGTTGAAATATTCCTAACAGATTTTAATGAAATATTCGCAGACAATACTAACGTAGGCCGGTAAAATAAAGTAATTATGAAATAAAACAGGTACAGGTAGTATTAAAAGCCCCAATATTTTCTGGTTATTATTTCAATGATGCCAAAATATTCAGCGACATAGCTATGTCCGGCCATAGAGACTATGAACATTATTGAATAAATAACTCAGTACCAATGTTTCTTTTAAGATAATTACTTAGTCATAAGATAGCGAAATAGTATTTCGTTTCACATTGACTTTATAGAAGAATATTACCATATAAAAATACTATTTAAATATATAACATATTTACAATCAGAGTATATAACTTATGTTATTCAAGGGTAATTGGTGTAATAAAGTACGTTGTATTACCTTAAGTGTACAATGTGTACTATAGCGTATATTTTAGAGAATGTCCTATTTTGTATATATAGATGACGTAGTGATGTATTCGAAGCTTAGAGATATCGGTATGATCTCTGTTTCTCGCAAAATTTATTTAATGTATTTTCAATAGTTTGACTGTCGATTAAGTTATATAAATCTGCATAAATATTTGTATTCATGTGAAGTATTATTTATTTGATATTTTAAATGAGTGCCGAATATGTAACATAACTACAAATTTTATACTTTCTTTGAATGTTAATGTAACTAGCTGGCAGTCATACTATATGAGAAAATATGTGATGTTTCATTTAATTTTATTGGCGTGTCGAATGAGTTGTGATTGTGTAATAATATACAGAAAGACTGTCCGAGGATAGAGATAAATAATATATACAAATATAGAAAAATACAAGATTAAAAATTATATTCCTATTTGTACATATTTAAATATTACTTCGCACGAAATTAAATCTATTTCAGATTAAATTTAAAGTTAACGTAGCAACTGCTACAATTCAATCTATATGTTCAGTTAAAAAGATATTCGACAAACTGGACTCATAGATAACTATATGAGTAGTAGTTATTACCTTACCAAACAACAAAATATCGCCCAACCTCATTGAAAATACTATTCGCATAATCAATTTAGTGGGGCACCCTGAATGTCTTATAAATTCTATTAATATTGTCATCAGGTAAATTATATTATAACTAACTCTCCAAAATCAACTTGGAATGAGAGCTGCGATTTATGATAAATTAAGTAATGTTTCAGTGTGATGTAGTTATTAGAAGTAAATATTTCATAACAGGATTATTTTTGGGGCCAATGATTTGTATATGAGTCCAACAGAAACAGAATAAGTAAATTTAAAGAGATTTGTATTACAACTACCCTTAAATTGGACACCGTCTATGAGATGTGTTTAGACAATATTTTTAGCATGAAAAAGTTTAGATACTAAAGAAATATATTAATTTTTATTTCTTACAAACGTTAAATGGGTAATCTGTACTAGAATATTTAATAACCATGCCTGTTATTTTAATTTCCGACGTGTACATCGACATCAAAATTGAAATTTGTGGAATATATATTTTGTTCCGTTTTCTCTCGTTTTTTCTTTCTCCGGCACCATTAATAATATCGGCTTTAAGCCTCTTTATATTTTGTGCCTTAAGCCATGTAAATATTCATCATAGATGATTTACATTATAAATAATGTGATACATAACATTGTTGTATCCTAATATAATTTTGTTAGAATAACATTTTAAATATAAATTAACGCTTGCGGTCTAGTCCTTACAGTCCAGTGGAAGGTGGACTTTGGTAAAAGCCTCGTGTTCATCTATCGCGGCAAACACCTGAATTAAATAAAAACCTAATCTCAAATCGGTAAAATGAAAATATTGTAATTTATTCATAAAACATTTCAAAATTGATCACGTTTCACAAAGTCTTATTAAAAATTTTGCACAGATGCCGTAGTATTTACAATGCCAATCTACCGTCAACTGTCGCGGGTTCAATGCCCATGCAGTACAATACTTTGTGTGATCCCCAAATTTTGGGTCCGTTAAGTTTATATTTTTAAGGACCCCTTAATATATTATTATTTTGCATGCAGCGTGGTCTTGTTAAAAAAATTGTGTATTATATATTCGAAAAGAATATTCCTTCAACTTCAACTAGTGTTAAAATTGGAAGGTAATTATATACAAATTTATGTACCTTTAAAATATACACTCTTCCTTCTTTTTCCGCCGGAGTAGAAAGGAAGAAATAACTTCATATAGATTTGAGATTAGGATAACTGAATATTAATAATTTATTTAATTGGAAAACGAAGCCTATTGAATATTTTCATTATAAATAAATCTATTTTTACGGATTTTATCGTGTTTGATTTTGATTCATTTTCATTTTGCACTGGCAATAAATTTGTATCAAAACGTAGGTCAACACTTCATAACTAATTTCTTTAGCGGGTAGATATAAATCTCTAATAACGATGAATCGTTGGACGTGAGAAATCTTAGTCTGCTCGTGACCATGAACGTTGTAAAGTGTTCGAAACGTTTGGCAATCAAAAATCAAACACAAGTGCGATAAAATCCGTAAATACAATTTTGTTTATAATGTGTAGTGCTCGCGTAAACATCAGGAATATTTCCATTGTAAATCCATGAAATTTTTTGAATACCTTCAACTGTTTATATGTTCAACCATTTTCAGATTACATAATTGAAATACTTATCTTTTATATAAAAAATACATAGCCTATTATTATTTGTAAAATCCGCTTTATTAATTAAAAACTAGAATTAAATACTCAAAGTTAAAAAAACATCGTAAATGTAAATTTTATAATAAGCTAATAACCAAAGGTTTTATATTCAATAGAAATAAATGATAAAGGAATATATTGTTGTGTAGTTGTTATTTGTGTATAATGTTTACGCGAATAATGCTTAGACATAGTTAATGAAGATACGTCAAATAAAACAGATTAAAACTATACAATCTTTTTATTTGTTCTTTAAACTTTAAGGCTCAATCTTTTTATTTCTTTTTGTTTGTTTTAAACTTTAACTTCTCGTGGTTCTGATGCCCTCTGGTCAACAAATGCATTTGCCAGCGAGGTTGACGTCAGGCAGGTGGCCAATAACTTTTGCAATATGTACTATGAAAGAAGAGTACATATTGAGTCGACCAAATAATTGGTATAAGAGTGATGATGATGATATGTCCGTGTGATGACGGAATAAGAATATATTTCACTTAGAATAATAACGTATAGAAGGATAGTGTCCATACGTAAGCAATCAAAAATATGAAGCAAACAATACTACATGCCTGCAAGCGATTAAACACGTACACACGCACACCACTATACAAATTATGAAATCAAATTTTGTTTTTATTAACATAAATCGTCGAAATACTTTTAAAAGTAACGTTAATGTACTTTTTATATTTTTCAAATGTGTTGTGACACCATTTGAATGCACAAACCGTCATTACATACACTCATTTGCAAAAAAAACGGGCACCTAAGCAATGAACCATTTCAAATGTTAATATTTCTTTGTTTGATAATTATAGGTAGTTTTATCCACACAATTTGCTAAATTAATAAGAAAATAATCGTTTTCATCAGTATTTCATAAAATTTAGATACAATTTATGGGAAATAATGCTAAACCTCGCTAGTAGTGTATATTCGCTAGTAGTGCATATGCTCATGAAGTAAAAATAAAAAAGTTTTTTTGTTTGTTTTTCTTTAATAAAGTAAAAGCAGATAAATGTTTAGTATCGAGTGTGACCCCCTCTAGCTAAAATCACAGCTTGAATTCGTCTGGGCATGCTAGCGAGTATATCCCGGATACTTGCTTGCGGAATACGTTCCCACTCCGCAGTAATCACATTCTTCAGCTCTCTGATGGTCTGCGGAGCCGGGTGTACTGATCTCACACGCCGTTTCAGAACGTCCCAGACATGCTCTATGGGATTGAGGTCGGGACTTCGAGCTGGCCAATCCAAACGACGAATGCCGACCTCTTGCACATACGCATTAACATCGCGGGATCGGTGGGCGCGAGCATTGTCGTCCATAAAAATCGAGTCTTCACCTAGAGCGGCCAATGCGGGTTGTGCATGAGAAATTAGAACTTCCGTTATGTATCGATGCCCAGTCAGTGAGCCGTTTTCAATGAAGACTAACTCTGTACGATCCATTGAATTTATTCCTGCCCAAAACATAACAGAGCCCCCACCATAAGGTGTGATTTCTTCGAAACATGCCTCTGCAAAGCGTTCTCCTTGTCTTCTTAGCACTCGCCGACGTCGATCTTCACCGAACAGAGATATCCTGGCTTCATCAGAGAACAAAACCCTATTCCAATCGTCTTGAGTCCATGATTCACAATTTCTAGCGAACCTAAGCCTGTGAACTCTGTGCTCACGGAGTAATTTGGGGCCGCGGGCCGGGCGGTGACTGCGTATATTGGCAGCGAGAAGCCTCCTCCTGACCGTCCATAGACTAATATGCACATTTCTTACTTCTTGGAGGTTGTTCTTAAGATCCACATACGAAGATTTGCGATTTCTCAATGCGCGACTCACAAGAAAACGATCATCCCGTGGTTGGGTACATGGTTTTCTTCCAGAACCAGGCCTTCTCTCGACGGAACCAGTCTCCTGATATCGCTGCCAGGTCCTTTGGACTGTCGAGCGACTAACATTTAGCCTCCTAGCCACGAAACATTGGCTGCAACCCTCTTCAAGCAGCGCGATAATTTTGGTAGCTTTTACCACTTTATCTACCATTTTTGATACAGCCAAACAGCATTAAATAAAGCTTTGACAGTCAAGGATATGAAATTAATCGATAAAAATTGAATAAAAGTTATGAAAGTCGATGTTAACTTCTGGAACTTCGCGCCAAAAATGTAGGATAAAAAGGGGTTTTCTGTAAAAATGAACATCAAATGAAAAATTGAATTTAGAACGTACTTTTTTAAATACCACAGCATTTTTAAAACCGGCCAGTAACGTGTACAAACGATTGAAACCTTTTTGGTATTGTATCTTTTTAAATATGAATGAAAATCAAAACCGCCCGTTTTTTTTGCAAATGAGTTTATTTATTTTTTAAGAGTTGCGTACGTATGTGCAGTACAGTGACCTTTTACATTACGGAACGTGTCCGGCATAGCTCCATTAGGCTCCAATTTTTATGCTCGAAATTACCTTCTATACGTTATTATTCTAAGACATTTCACATCTTACCCGTGGATGTCGTAAAAGACGACTAAGGCATTATGAGGCCTACATTTAGGGAGCACGTTTCTGTGCCGTAAGTCATCACTGGTAACACACACTGCAGCCACTGTAAAAGGAATCGAATCATTTAACTTGACACTCACCTTTTTTCTACCTACGAGTACGGATATCTGCAGACAGGCCTTGAAATATGTCGCAGATAGGTCTTGTGATGTATATTTTTATCAAGAATAAAGTTTTGGACGCCTTTTTAGCTGCTAGGTGTCGAATTAAGTAATGTTTTACTTGGGCGGTTTCTTATTGAAGCGCGATGTAGCTCGCAATCTTCCAAAGTGCTATTGCTTCGTGTCTGTGCAATGGCAATCCTCTATGAAGTATGTCTCCGGGGTTGTATGACGTAGTTAACTGCTGTTATGTATGGCTAATGTTTTTGACAAATATCGTTTATCAAATAATATACGCATATGATATCTATGCAAAAGAAGAAAGACTCAAAATAAAACCTTATACTAACCTGTCTGACCAACATGGTAAGGTCAACTTCCCTACTATTATGAGAGGACTCGAGCCCACCACTGCGACGTATATGAGCTGATATGATGATGATGATATCGCTCTAATATGATCAGCCGGATACTTCAATCCCTTAAAATGAAACCACCCTGCTGAAAAAAGGAGTAGCTAATCCGCCACTGAAACTATCCACCAAATAAGCAAATAGCCACTCATGAATCCAATGACCCTTGTTCTCAAAAGCGAAAACCGCGCTGTGTATTTCACCAGAGAACCATCTTTTTAAATTACACTTTTGAAGTCAGAAGAGTCAGGCATAATTGTATATCCCAAATTAAATACATTTTCTATAAATTTTGTCTTTATAATTTTTTTTGTATGTTATACAAAAAAATTATAAGTTGGTTGGAAAACTAAAAAATCAGCCTCACGAAGACAATGATAATACCAGCACTAATAACTGTTAAAAGCAGTCTAGATGAAATCGTAAGTAATTAGTAGTAGTAATGAATCATAAATATAGTTATTCTGCAGACCTAACTGCTTGAGACGAATGTTTAGTCGTGAACAAATCCAGCGATGCTCATTCACACTTAATAAGAGGATGAATCGACACGATATTAATCAGGCGCAGGGTTGACTTCATAAGATATTCCTTTCACCTTTTATATGGCAGTACCTAATCATCAAATTAGAAAGACAGGTTTAGGAGGTAGGTAACGCAACACGTTGAACTGGTTCGTCACGAACGCGTGGGATGTACAGATGCGACATCTGATGCCACATTGGTCAAGGCCACGGGTGGTCAGATTAGGGATCTATCCATTGCTGCAAGGATGCCTATTACGTTGATGCAATGGAATGTCTTATAAAGAATGGGTACCCAAAAGAGTAATAAGGCATCCGCCCACCGAAATAAAGATAGTCCTGTCAAAAAATAAAGAAAAGACGAACTTAACGTACTCCTGAAAGTCTGACAATAATGTCATAATCGCCACGCCTGTCATGCGGGTTGACGATCGCAGTAGGAGTTATACGTTTCACAGGAGATAGCTGCTCTAAGCTGTGCTAGACTTCCAAGAGTAGGCGACAATTATATTCTTATCCTATCACTCACGGAGGATATCCTAATATTACGAGTAGCAAATACGGAATGGACGCAGAGCCTGTTCGCTGGCAGTCTCGCTTCAGGCTGGCCATCTGTCGTGCCAAAAGCGAGAGCTGGCGGTAGATGTTGCACCGTCTCGACTATGATCCCTGAGGTCACCTATACTTTGTGGCGCTGAAAAAGTTTTGAGAAGCCATGACACGTTGACCACGCTTCTCTCGGCTTGCTCCCCGGCTTGGTGACGCAGCATTCGCCCTCTTATGGCTCATACCGAAACTTGGCGGGCCTAATGCCGAGTGTCAACGGTTATACGAGAGAGTGATACGCTTAATGGCGCTGTACAGCGTACACATGAGAGCGAGGTATCGGCCCGACTGGCTTAGGGCCCTTCAGATAACCATGATGATTAGGGCCATTTGCATGTGCATTAGCCGGCACGTGGGATCTGGAGGTGGAGATACTCGCTGAACTCTACCTGCGAGTGATTGAGGTGTGCAAATAGGGCGTCGATGTGAAACCCAGTGAGCCAACTGGCTCGAGGACACTCGCCGGGTCGTTATTGCCCGTTGGATGGCACAGCTAGAGGACCCGGTAAGGGGTTTGGATCGTGGCCGTTCTTCGTCCAGTACTGACTAAGTGGATGGAGCGACGATACGGAGCCCCTTTTTAACTACTGCAGGTGCTATCGCGGCATGCATGGTTTCGCTAGTACTTGCACAAGTTTGTGAGGAGGGAAATGACTCTGTCCTGCCAATAGTACGTTTGCGACGAGGACACGGTGTAGCACACGCTCGATATCTGCGTGATTTGGGCTCAACAGCGCTCCAGACTCGTTGCAATCATCGGTGTCGACCAGACGATGCCGGCCATCGTGAGAGCGATGTTGACAGCATCCGGCGGGCTATGGATTTGTTCGCCACCCCCTCCCGTCGCCCTGGGCGGATTGGACGGTACGCAATGCACCATGACCTGTCGCAAGAAAAACGTGAAGCATTGAAGTATTATAAATTAAATTTTGCGTATAAATCTAATAGAGATTACAATCTTTGAAAAATTTCATCATCATCATCATTTCAGCCTATCGGCGTCCACTGCTGGACGTAGGCCTCTCTCATGTTGCGCCCCCAAGTGCGGTCCTGTGCCGCCTGCATCCAACTTTTACCAGGTCATCGGTCCAACTAGTGGGGGAGCGCCCTACACTGCGTCGTCCAATACGTGGTCGCCACTCGAGAACCTTTCTTCCCTAGCGGTTGTCAGGTCTTCGAGCGATGTGGCCTGCCCATTGCCACTTCAGCGTGCTAATTCTTCGTGCTATGTCGGTTACACCCGTTCTTCTACGGATTTCTGTATTTCGGATTCTATCTCGCAGAGAAATCCCAAGCATAACCCGTTCCATAGCACGCTGAGCGACTTTGAGCCTCGTTATGATACCTACATTTAGGGACCACGTTTCTATGCCGTAAGTTATCACTGGTAACACACACTGGTCGTAGACCTGTGTTTTCAGACACTGAGGTATGTTGGACGAGAAGATCCTCTTAAGTTTCCCGAGCGTTACCCAACCAAGTTGGATTTGTCGGTAAAAAAAATCGAATCGATATAAATCCAGTTATTGGATAGATAAAATAATTTCTTAGACTAAAACCGTACTGAAATCTTTTAAAATACTATTTGCAACGAATATCGACGGTAAATAGTAGCTGAAGCTGTCAACATTTAACAGTGATTTTCTTTGATTGAATATATCATCATCATCTCAGCCTATGTATGTACCACTATTAATCTCGAGCCCACTTCAAAATGGTCACTTGGAAATTGATCTACTACACCATGCTGGTCAGACGTGTTAACACAGGGATTTATATCCAGCATTTCTTTCTTAAATCGATGTTAACTCTATATCTTTCTTAGATGTCTTTTACGACACCCACGGGCAAAAGGTGTGGTTAACTATTCTTACTCCGTAACCATACGGGTCTTTGGATATATAAAATGAATTATTCATACGTATTTATAATACAATACGGTTTGAACTACAGCACAGCCGCTTGCCATACAGAGTATAATTGATCACTTGCGTCTTGTATATTCAAATTCAAACCGTTTTAGTATGTAATGTACTTACCCTCTTAATCATGCTCCGACACGCTTCTGATTGTGGCAATTACGTAGTCAAACTTTTAGTAACTGCATAGATATTATTCAGATACATAATCTCATTTAGATGGTTGTAGGGACACGATATTGAACAGAAAGTATTGATACTGTACTCATGAGTAGTATCAAAGACAAAGTATCGTAGTCAATAAAGTATCGAAACAAAAGTATCGAAACAAAAGTATCGAAACAAAAGTATCGATACTTCAAAGTATCTAGTACTGAGTACTTTTCCTAGAATCCATGTCGTGATGAGCTTTTTATTAGAAATTTGTCCCTCTGTGAATATTTCAAGCCACGTTTTAGAAGGTTCATTATGTTTGAACTAGATGGCGTTACCATAAATATGTGTCGTAAGGTCAAGTTTAACATCCGGCGCCAGCGATTGCACCCCGGCGAACCCGCGACTGCGCCTGCTGCGCTCAACGCTGCTGCCAGGCTCGAACAGGGCTGGCAGGTGGCTGAGCGTAGCGGGAAGGCACGCGGCCAAAAGCGGAGAGCGGCGGCCAAGAGTGCCGCTGTGGCCACCGCTCCCCAGGCGGGAGCCGGCGGAAAGGGAAAAAAGTCGCGTAGGGGCCTCAAGTCGCCGAAGACGGCTGCGGTGGTAATCACCGTACTGCCTGAGGCGGCTGAGAGGGACCTAAACTATGAGGCCGTCCTAAGACGCGCCCGGCGGGAGCTGGACGTCTCCGACATCGGGGGCGTCGAGGCGAGGACCCGCAAGGCCCGGACAGGGGCTCATATACTCGAGTTCCCTGGGGCCGAGGGCGCGAAGACGGCCGATAGTTTGGCCACGATGCTGAGGGGGCTGTTCGGGCCGGAGGATGGAGTCCGAATCGCCAGGCCCGTCAAGTGCGCAGATATGCGCCTCACGGGTCTGGACGACTCCGTGGCGGTGGAGGACATCCGGGAGGCCATTATGGCGCGTACCGGGTGTGCCTCGGAGACCATCCGGATTGGCATCATCTGCCCTGGTCCGGGCGGCGTCGGTGCTGTCTGGGTGCAGTGCCCAGTGGAGTCGGTCAAGCAATTGGCCGACTCAGGCAGGCTCCTCGTGGGCTGGAGTTCGGCACGGGTAACCGTGCTGGAGCCCCGGTGCGAGGTGTTATAAGTGCATGGCGGTCGGGCATACCCGACTGACATGCAGGAACTGCTTTGACTGCAGCGAGCTATGTTTCCGTTGCGGTCAAACTGGACACCAGGCGGCATCGTGCTCTGCGGTGCCCCACTGCCCCGCGTGTGCGGCGGGCAATAAGCCTGCCAAGCACCGCATGGGCTCTGGGGACTGCAGACCCCCGGCATCGGCCCCAAAGGGGCGGGGCGGCCCATCGACCGGGCCAGTCCCCGCTCCGAGCGCGGCCCGATCGCCCGTTAGCGCAGAGGAGGTGACGATGGATGCGGACCGTTAATGGACCCCGTATCCATTCGTCTCCTCCAGGCCAATCTCAACCACTCCGCCGGTGCGCAGGACGTGTTCCTGCAAGCCATGGCGGAGTGGTTGATAGGAGTAGCCGTAGTCGCGGAGCCGTACGTGGTGCCCGACCGGATTAACTGGTTGGGTAGCACCGATGGCACCATGGCAATCGTCGCCTCCACGTCGTGGCCTTCGTCGTCTCTGACCCTTAGGGACAGGGGCGTCGGATACGTCGCGGTGGACTGGGGGGAGATTACGCTCTTCGGAGTTTATCTCTCCCCTAACTGGAGTGTGACCGATTTCGAGGCCTTCCTCACCATCATGGAGGCCTCGTTACGGCGACTGGCATCGCGCCAGGTCTTCGTCCTGGGGGACTTTAACGCCAAGTCCGTGGCGTGGGGGTCCCCTAGGACGAATGACCGAGGACGGGCGATCGAGGAGTGGGCGGCGGCACTGGGCCTCTGTTTGCTGAACAGGGGCTCGGTGCATACGTGCGTGCGACAACGGGGCGGGTCGATAGTGGACCTTTCGTTCGCTATCCCCGAGGTCGCCGCACGCGTGGGGAGCTGGCGCGTCGTGGAGGAGGTGGACACCTTGTCGGACCACCGGTATATCCGGATGGAGGTCTCCCCTGCAATCCCGACGCCCAGCAGGGGTCACGGGGCGGATGGGCGTCCTGCGTTCCCGCGATGGGCTGTGGGTCGCTTAGACCGGGACCAGCTGGCGGAGACAGCCATCGTATACTCGTGGCTGTCCTCTGCCCACCAGTCGGACGGGGTGGACGCCGAGGCTGGCCGCATCCGCGGTGCATTGACGCAGATCTGCGATGCGGCCATGCACCGGATACGGCGTCTGCCCCCGAGGAGGGGGGGTCCACTGGTGGTCCCGGGAGCTGGCGGATCTCCGGGCCGCGTGTATCCGTGCCCGGAGGGCCTACACCCGCAGCCAGCGGCGCCATCGCGATGCGGAGATGCTGGACGGTCTCGACCGTGACCCCTGGGGACGCCCCTATCGCGCGGTGCTGAATAGGCTACGCGCGCGGGGCCCTCCCCTCACCGAGACACTCCGGGAGGCCGACGACAACAGTTTTCCGCCCCTCACGGAACCCGGGATGGGGGTGGCGGTGACGCGCATGCGCGCAAAGTCTACCGGCCCCGGGCCCGACGGTGTTCCTAACCGTGTGCTGGCCCTGGTCCTCGAACACCTGGGACCCCGCCTCAAGGGGCTGTTCAACGCGTGTTTAGCGTCCGGACGGTTCCCTGGGTGCTGGAAGGAGGGAAGGCTGGTGCTCCTGCCGAAGCCGGGACGGTCTCCGGAGTCGCCTTCGGCCTACAGACCTATCGTGCTGCTCGATGACACGGGCAAGCTACTGGAAAGGGTGGTAGCTGCCCGCATCGAGCGGCACCTCGTCGGCACGGGGCCCGATCTGTCGGACGCCCAGTTTGGGTTTAGGAGGGGTCGTTCGACGATCGCGGCTCTGTTGCGCCTGAGGGCCGTGGCGACTGAGGCCGTCACCGGCGGGGGAGTGCTGTTGGTGGTGTCCCTAGACATCGCCAACGCATTCAATAGTCTGCCATTCAGCTGCATCAGGGAGGCGCTCCGGTATCACGGGGTGCCAGTTTACCTGAGGCGGCTAGTGGCAGACTATTTGGAGGGGCGCAGCGTCCTCTGCACCGACCGAGCAGGGGACGTCGTGCGAACGCCCATGACGTGCGGTGTCCCACAGGAGTCGGTCCTCGGACCCACCCTGTGGAACATCGGCTACGACTGGGCGTTTAGGGGGAGCCTCCCGCCCGGGCTGGGTGTGATTTGTTACGCCGACGACACGCTCGTCACAGCCCGCGGTGGGACGCTAGAAGAGGCGGTAAGCCTGGCGACCTCGGTTACCGAGGAGGTCGTCAGGCGGATCAAGGCGCTGGGGTTGAGGGTCGCCCTGGACAATACGGAGGCCCTCTTGTTCCATGGGTGCACTATGAGCCCTCCCATCGGCGTCTCGATCACCGTCCACTCGGTCGACATCAGCATCCGGGCCCATATGAGGTACTTGGGCCTGGTGCTCGACGGGCGATGGTGGTTCCGGGAGCATTTCCGCAGGCTCGCTCCACGGCTCGTCAGCGCGGCGTCCGCCCTATCGTGGCTTATGCCGAACGTGGGCGGACCGAACGCTGCGTGCCGACGGCTGTACGCGGGGGTCATCCGGTCGATGGCCCTGTACGGCGCACCGGTGTGGGCGGGGTCCATGACCGCCCGACTTAGGGCCCTTCTGTGTCGACCACAGAGGATCATGGCGGTCAGGGCCATCCGCGGATACCGCACGGTGGCGACGGAGGCAGCGTGCCTACTGGCTGGGACTCCCCCGTGGGACCTGGAGGCGGAGATGCTCGCCGGACTATATCGGCGGGTGACGGGGGTGCGAGCGGAGGGCGGTGTGGTCTCGTTAAGGGATCTCACCGCCTGGCGCGTCGACGCCCGCCGAGACGTCATCGCCCGTTGGGCAGTCCGGCTGGAGAGGCCTCGGTTGGGGGTGCGAACCGTGAAGGCCTTCCGGCCGGTGCTGATGCAGTGGTTGGAGAGGCGGCACGGGGTGCTCTCCTTCCCACTGGTGCAGGTTTTGACGGGGCATGGGTGCTTCGCCAAATACCTGCACAAGGTCGTTAGGAGGGAGAGTACACCGTCCTGCCACCACTGCGATTGCGACGAGGACACGGCGCGCCATACGCTCGAGGCCTGCGGGGCTTGGGCAGTGCAGCGCTGTGAACTCGTCGCCATCATCGGTACGGACCTGACGCTGCCGGCTATCGCTAGGGCGATGGTCGACAGCGTCGGGAATTGGGACGCGGTCAGTCTTCTGCGAGACAGTGATCTCGCGGAAGGAGGCGGCGGATCGCCTGCGTGAGGAGCGCAGCCTCGATGAGGAGATCCGCCGCCGGCGACTGGGGCGGCGCAGGCGCAACTATCTATATCTATAGCCGAGGCCGCGGGTGACGTGACCGGGGATTAGTCCGTCACCCGCCGAGAGGCCAACCGCGTGAGGAAAGACCGACGTCCTCCCCGAGGGGGGGACGTCGGTCGATGGGAGGGTACCCCAATAGGGGGTATTCCGTCGGGCCGACCACTGACGACAAGTTAACGCTGCTCCAGTGGTCGGCCCAACGACGAAGGCGACGTGGTTTTTGGGTGGGTCGCGGAAGTTGCGTGCTTAAGCCCCTCTGTCGCCCCGGACGGAGTGGTGCGGAGGCGCGCCGACCGCGACCCACCCACAAAAAAAAAAAAAGGTCAAGTTTAACATGGATAATTTCTACAGTTTATTCGATACGATACGTCACCCAAAGTACTCATTGAGTAAAAGTATCGAGTACAAAAGTATCGGTATCGAAAGAAAAGTACTCGATACCTAAAAGTATCGATACTTTTTTCGTATCCCTAGGTGGTTGCTTTTCTTTTATCATCATCCTCATCATCCTAGTCTTATCCCAATTACTTGAATTTGACGCTTTATGTACTACTTTTTCAACGTACATATTGCAAAAGTTTTACAAACGGCGGATTGCCTCACATCAACTAATAGCTGCACTAATGGTGTAGTGGTTAAGATATCGACCTACCGTGCCAGTGTCATAGGTACGCCTACGTAGGACAACGCTTTGTGCGATCCACAAATTGTTGTTCAGTATTTAAATGTAATTTGTGTCTGTTAATTATATTTATGTAAATTCCTCTGCATTAGAAGGCTCATTTACTTAGTGCAGGTTGTTCTTTTATTAAAAAAATAAAAATAATAGAATTGTTGATTAGACGGTTTCAAATGGAGTTCACCCAATACGATGTAACGCACTTATTCGTCTTTTACGTCACGCATGTGCAAGGTAATGGATGATAGTATTCATAGTAACTGGTGCTTTTTATCGAAATTAAAAATCAAAGGACATTATAGCATCAAATATCATCATTGTCCGTGTGGTGACAGAGTAAGAATACAATTCACCATCCCTTCTTTCCCGTGGGTATCGTAAAAGACGATTAAGGGATATAATATGCATATAAAACCTATGTAAGAGAAGGAAGACTCGAAACAAAACTCTATGACAACACGTCTGACCAGCGTGATATAGTGGGTCAATTTCCCTTTCATAGTGGAAGAGGCCCGAGCCCAACAGTGGGACATAAAATGGGCTGAAATGATGATGATGAAATTATCATCATAATCTCACTTCATGTACTCATATTATTGCTATCATTTATTTATAGCTATAAAATAAACAAACAAAAGTATTTACTTTGTATAACTAAACGGTGCATTGAATTTTGTTCTGCCGGAAGTTCGACATGAAGTAATTCCTATATACTAACATATTATGTATATATATACTAGGCAGCAATTATATAATGTACCTACAGGGCACTCCCATCCACTTAATATCCATTACAGTACAGCTATGGCTATGTCCACAATTCTATTAGCATTTCCATATGTATCGAAAAGTATGCATATATGGATATCAAACTTATATGGACATTATTGAAATTTTCCATCATTACCTTACCCGTTGTTGTTGGTAAAGATTCTCGACCTTGAGCCTATATTATTTCCTGGTACGGATACATTTTGTGTATGGAATATAAATAATATTTGCAGAGAACTGTTGAAGGCAGGAAGCCTAAAACTGTTTGCCTTGACATTCTTGTTTGGGTCATTCCATATTACTCCACGATGACCATATAGATTGGTTTAGTGTCTTATTTTAGAGTTTTACTTTATTTAAAGTAGAAAATACTGATACTAGAAGTAAAGAATACAAACCAACACTCCATTTCTTGTCCATGGATGTCGTAAAAGACGACTAAGGGGTTATAATATGCATACAACATCAATGCAAAAGATAGAAAACTCGAAATAAAACCTTGCAGCATCCCTCTGAACAACGTATAGTGGGTAAGTCAATTTCCTTCCCATCGTGGCGGGGGCTCGAGCCTAGCAGTGGGACTTATATGAGCTGTGATGATGATGATTAAGGTTAACTCAGTGGTCTAAGTAGCGATATGATGTACCATAAGTATCAGTGCAGTGGTTTCGATGCCCATACGGGACAATTCTTTGTGCTGTCCACAAATACTGCCTACTTCTGACCTATATATTGGTGTCCTTATACATGTTCGTAACATTTTCTCCTAAACTTTACTGCACTATGCGGGAATAATCTTTTAAAAACAAACAACTGTCATCGAAAATTCGTTTATAAGTCATTGGTCAGAACTTTAGAGGTACTTACGTGGCAAACAGAGTTGAGAGCCCTCAGCGCTCACCCGTAGTCCGAACTAAACTGTGGAAGCCATCTGCGGCTAACAGCTATACACACACACAAAAAAAAAGTCATGGCAAGTTGACATGCTACCACGTGGGCCATGAGAGTTAATAAAAGCATTAATTCGAACTTGCCTTCTATATGATTTGTTTATATGCCTTATTCATAGAGCAACCGCGGAAAGAAAAAAGGTGGTAAATTCTATTATTAGGTAGGAATTATGTCCACTCCTGCCAAGTAGGTTCACTGCCGCAGTTTATTTTATAAGCTTACAAGGAAAGTGTTGCTGTCCATACTCCTGATGATGCCCGCTTTTAACGAATTTATATAATTCTCATGAAAAAAATTATATACACTGATGTAGTACTACTATCTAAATCTTCTTATTTTAAATAGAGAAGCTTGATTTTAATTCAAAGTTTTCTCAGAGACTACACTTCTTCTGGTAATGACGGATTAAGAATACAGATTACCATTGTCTCTCTTGCTCGTAGGGGTCGTAAAAGACGGCTAAGAGATTAGATATATATGTAAAATCTATCAAAGAGAAGGCAAACTCGAAAAGAAACCCTAAGCCAACACGTCTGACCAGCATATTACAGTAGGTCAATTTCCCTTCTATTGTGGAGGATTCCAACAGGGGGACGTATATATAAACACGTCTGACCAACGTGATATAGTAGTCAATTTCCTTCGCATTGCAGAGAAGGCTCGAGCCCACTAATGGGACACATGAGATGAAATGATAATAAAAATCAACAATTAAATGTGTGGAAACATAAAAAAGTCCAAGTCCATAATACCATTATACTATAATATAATGAAAAAAAAAATGTTACAGAAGACAACAGAAACGTTTATTGGCTAACATTTCATTTTAATAATTTTTACGCAGTCTTATTTATTTACTGTACTCGTAACGGACAGATTATTTTACGTTCTTTTTTTAAATTTTTCTACAGAAATTTGCATTACGGAATGTAATTCTAATTTACAAAATAATATCGAAATTATTATACATTAAAAATTATTAATCTATGTTTATAAACTAAAATTTATCATCATTAGTTTAAACCTAATTTAATCTAGGTTTTAACAAATTTAATTATCAAAATTATTAGTACGTAACTAAAAAATAAGATTTTTAGTAAAGATAATCAAATTATACTTTCACAGAATGTCTATTCTATAAACCTAAAAAAAAAACTAAAAATTACATTAATATAAATAAAATAATATTACATCAATTCTTTATTGAAGCGCGACATTTAAACAAAATTGCAAATTAGTTGTATATGTATCGATCGCACGACCGTTTCATTGAACAGAATTTGAAGAGAAGCATTTCAGTGTAAATTTATACAGAGCATTATGGAGACATTCAAAATATCTTTAAATAAAAACTTATATTTAACAGCTCGTCTAATCAACAATAACGGTTCGTATATACAGCCAGCTATCACAGCCTAAACTGTATACAAACTGCATAAAAAATATTTAGCTTAAAACAACATAATATCAAAATTGAAACTAATCATCTAATTTAAAAAGCTATTTATTGTTAATAAATTTACAAAGCTCATGTTTCATGTATATAATACGAATTATCGATGGCACAGGCTTGATATATATTATAATTTTTCGTAAAACAATTAATTAATCATTTCGATCCTCATGATAAGAGAAGGATGTATGTAGCGGTAATTTCCTTTGAATATTTTGTTCACTATTTATTAGTTTGTATTTCTTAATAGTGCCATCGATAAACGTATACATTTTAATAAATTTCCTACATTTCACAACAACGTGTACAATTTTTTTTCGGATGTACAAATATATAAAAGTGCATAAAATGTTCCAAAAATGTGTATTCAACAATCCATTGTCCCGTTTACTAACAACTATGTTAATAATATCACTAACAATTATAGCAAAAGAAATATAATTCTAAATAATATTATGATAATGGATTTGTCTACTTTTAAGCTCTCTATTCGTTTGGAAGCGTAATTTATTAATGATTTTAAAGAAATATTTGAAAATAAAACGGACCATAAAATTTATGTTTATTTATGCATATTTTTGCAAAATCAAACGTTTTGTAAACAATAGATTTCTCAAAATATCTGTGATATATAAAAATGCATATTATAAAAGATATAGGATATATTTCGATATTGTTATTGAAGTTATACTTTTGGCGCGTTAAAGAAAATGATGAAAATAAATTGTTATAATGCGCGCGCATGCCGTCACAAAAAACCGACACCTTGACGTAATCTATATAGGCAACATTTTTTATCATGTGCGCGCAATCCGTCACAAATGTCAATTAGATAATAAAACTTCCAATGTATTAAATACTTTTTTTTCTATTATTAGTGTCATGTCTACAAACGTTTTTTTTTTATTCTTAAAAAAGTGTGTTCACTTATGTAAGTGAACACACTTTTTTTCAAAATAATAACGGGTTGAAATGTATACACAGCCTGACAGTAACGTTTATAACATAATTAACCACAGTTATGTAATTATACCGTAGCTATATTCCATCCATCAAGGCTTGTCAATATGTCAAATGAAAGAGACTGCATTATTGCCCAATCAGCTATATAGTACCTTTTTGTGACAAAGGTATCATTTACTGACAATCAGAAATTAGTTTTTGGTAGTTATAGATAAAATAGGTAAAAAAATAGAATAGAAATAGTATTTCTCATCATAGCTGGTAAACATAACAACTGTATTCTCTACAGTAAATTTATATTTAGTTTACCTATAATTAATTGTTTGAATTGAATTGAATTGTTTTAGGCATCTTAAAAACGTTTTTATTATTAGACAAATTAATCTCTTTGAAATGTAATTGCAGGTACGGATGTTCTTACAGAATGCGTGAATGTTGTCACGTTTAAAATTCTTTACAAATCGCCCGTTCGAATTTCAAATATATCTTTAAAATGTATATTAAATATCTTAGAATAATAACGTATAGAAGGATAGTGTCAGTACTTCGAACTTTCAAAATTTGAATCTAAAAATACTAATGGCGGGCAGACGATTACACACGTACACACGGAAACCACTATACAAATTCTGAAATCAAATTTTGTTTTTATTAACATAAATCATCGAAATACTTTTAAAAGTAACGTTAAAAACCTTTTTAAGTTTTTCAAATGTGTTATGACACCATTTGAATGCACAAGCCGTCATAATTACCTAATTATTTTTTAAGAGTTGCGTACGTTCGTGCAGTGCAATGACTTGTACATTACGGGACTGTTCCGGAGTAAGCTCCATTAGGCTCCAATTGAAATGCCTCACTTTTTGTGCGTGGACTTACCTTCTATATGTTATTATTCTAAGATTAAATATATTTTATAACACATTGAGGCTGCAAAAACATCGGTCTTATATTTAAAATTGAAATAAAAATAATAATATCCTTTATATTTATTGAAATTTAACGATATCGTAAACTTATGACGTCTTCCCCTTGGCAATTTTATGGTGATTTGACTTTGTTTTAAAACTTAAAACTTGTACAATTTACAGTTAATATAAACTTATGGCTTTTGTTATTCAATAACTATAAATTTGGTTAAATCGTTTCCGCGTGGTGGAGGCGTAAGAATACAATTTACCACCCTCTTTCTTGCCAGTGAGTGCTGTAAAAGACGACTAAGGGATATAATATGCAGAAAACATCGATGCAAGAGAAGGAAAACTCGATATAAAACCGGGTCGTCGGGTAAATTAAATCTAAAAAAAATATCCTGTTTGTCGGTGAAAGGTTTTAAATTTCATACAGATTAATCAGCTTTATAATATTAATTTTATCGATTTCAAGCTGTAAATAATTATAAATAAACGGGCCATTTGAAAATATTTACGAAATTCTATCGTATTGTATTTTATAGTCATCGAAATTCAAGGTTACATAGCTAGTCCTTGGACGAAACTCACGCGATATGATAAAATCTTGTCAACTTAAATATTTTTATGAATAAATTCTAATTTTCACCGATTATTTTCTCATTTGTGTTGACCTACGCTTAAATTGTTCGTCATGTTAATGTTCTGCTAACTAAAAATTAGAATTTATTTGTCTTGTTCTCCATAAAGGTATTGCATCCTTTTCATAGTGGGGTGTCAATTAACTATGGTAAACCCACTGGTTTTGGACATTGACACTTTTACTGGATTTAATCTCAATCATCTTTTACAATATCCACCAGAGGAGAGGTTTACTACCTCTCCTCCACCTATCTATCTATCACGAAAAATACTATTGTGCTTTATACGTTAGATATTTTTTACTCAGTCCCATAAAGTCAATTACGATATGGCAATACATTGAATAAAATATGTTAGTTAAATGAGTTATTAACATAATCGAACGAATAGACTCCACTATTAAAGGTAATTATAATCAAATCAACCTATTAAACGCCAGCAATAACTAAATGAAACAAATAATTCACACTAAATCTATGTAACTATGAAACCGATGTTTCCACAGTTAAACGTATTTCAAACACGCAATAACAGCCATAAAATACGTATACTACTGCTTCTCCAAGCGGGGTCAACGAAAAAGTCAGTCACAACTAATTAGGAACATTTTAATACAAACACAATTTTTCTTATAAACGATTTTATAACATTTTCTCTCCTTACAAAGCACAATCAGTCTGTGGCACCAATATTTTTACTAAAGTTACACTTAGATGATTTCTATGAGTGCTATATTTCATCGGAGTCCGATCTTATAGAATCATAATTAGATGTTTTGCTTCTTAACATCCTCAAAAATGATCCCACTGCAAAGATCGTCCTCCTGTGCCTGTGGAAGATACCCTGATACAATGCCTCCCTCAACGCTTTCCTATCATCTGACATGGAAGGCTGAGTGCTTAAAGTTATATCAGAATGTGCACCTACTACAGCTTTCTGATGCCTCAATCCGCCGTGCTTTTTTTCTAATGATTTTTGATTAGGTAAACTCATTGTAGATTCTATTGACGAATTTTTAGTTTTTCTCAAATTAAGCATTTTTTTTCCAGAAGATTGCGTCTCTGAAGATGACCTAGTTGGAGCAAGTTTTGATCTGTGTAGTGGATTATTAGAACTTTCTGGGTGAACCATAATTTCTACAGATTTTTGACTGACCGCACTTGATCTTGTTAGTGTTCGCTGTGAATGCGATGTGGTAGGCTCCGCTTTTGGCATTCGCTCTTCAGTCGTAATTGACTGTTCGGCTTCTAAAGCGATCATTGTAATTGATTAGATCTTTGTATATGTTAAACGAGTGAATAGAACGCTATCACATTATCGGCGGGCGCGCCTCATCAACGCTGTCAATGGTGGGCACGGCTAGATGTATGATGACCTCGTTATTATTCGAAAGGTCACTCCTTGTAAATCCGTCACAACAGTTACTAAATGTTATCGATGGTAGTTTTGCATCACTATCAATTTTTACAGAATCCAATTTTTGAGCTAAAAGTTCAACTTTATTATCACTTTGAGATTGGCCGTCATCGGAGTTTGCGCTCATAATCGGTGGTGGCCATTCCCCTTCGTCTTCTGTGCCACCAGATTTGTTTACATCAGGCAATAACCCGTAATAATCTCCTCGACTAACTGATAAACTTTCGCCAGTGAGATGTAAACCGATCAAATCAGTCAAATTCACATTAAAGTTTCTATTTCTTTGATTAAATTTTAATTTTTCCACGGCCTTAACTTCGTGTGTAATTAAACTATCTGTAACAACATCTATTTCTTTTTTTAAAACTTGGTCATCTTCATAAAATTCAGATAAGTGGCGAAGGTTATTGTACCAGTTTTTTTCTAATATACTTGGCTGTTCTTCAGTTTTCTCAGCCTCTGCTTGGCGGTATTGTTCGATAATCGGTTCAAGGGACTCCTCGTGCTGCCGAAATAAATAGTGGTACGCCTGACTTACAGCATAAAGAGAGTAGGCAGAACGAGGCCTCGGTAATACAGACGCTGAACGTTTCTGCGCAGCAACAATGCCAGGCCACACTTGACCATGCACTCGCTCGCACAGTATTGCATTAGAATTAAGAATCCTTTCAAAGTCAGACACTTGCTCGGCTTCGCTGATCTGCACCAACAGTTTGTTCTGTGTCTCTTTCCCACAACGGATGGTTTGGCACAGCCTCTTGTCGCTGACCTGTTTAGGAGAATTACAATGCTTAGTCTTATTAATATCGATCCGTTTGTTGTTTTGGTTCTGTGGAGGTTTTGAGGTTGAATGCCTAGGTTTTGGTTCGTCGGCGTACTTCATAGGTATTGATAAATTTTGGACGGAAATCGCGAAGGGAACTTTTTCTAAAATTTTCTTATTTCTTTGTTTAACTACTACTTTAGCGCTACATTTTTTACGACGTTTTATATCGGCTGCGGAGGGGGAGCGGCTATGAAACAACTGCTTATTTGTAAAACATGAGCGGGTAGGATCGGCACTGCGAATATTGCGAACATATTTAGAATGAGGTCTTGCCGCTAGACAAACACTTTTTGCCCGTAACGGGATGTCGCGATTTTCCCTGGAGATACCTGCCAGTTTTACGAGCGCAATAACTATACCGTTGAATTAAGAGTAAATGCAGTAAGGCCCGAGACGAGCGACAACCGCGTGCTTACACGAATGACTGCTTGCAAACCATGCATCGTTCTCTTCAAAGCTCTAGCAAAAAGTAATTTATCGTGTTGGCGTGCCCAACCAATCGATCCAATTGTTCCGAATCGCCGTTTAAATAAAGATGCGCATAAAATTTGGTGAATGTACGATTACCTTTGAACGACGTTTTATAAAGCTTTCGTGATTCTTTTTCATACGTAAGTATGTACAAGTAGGTATTTATTTATCACGACTGTTTCTGTCCGACCGAATTCTCGCAATGTTTCAAACATAAACGGAATACTTACTTTTTGATTTGTGTTTACTACATAGCATATATTAGATGCGTAAGTTAGAATATTGCGTGTTATGATTCCCTCAAAATTTATGTATACCTGTCCAATTTGTGGAATGCATGAGTTTGACCTAAAAATACGGGTCAAACATGAAATGCAATATAAAAAGAAACGCGGAGCCCCTTTGAAATTTATAATTTGAGAAACGATTTCAAGTTTAATGTACGTGTAAATACAAAAACATGCTTATCCATGCAATAGTTCGGCATTTAATTTTGCTAATGGAAATAAAAGAGAGAGAAAAAAAGGTGCTTTATCTAGCAATTTGCATTAACTAATTTGGTACACTTTCTAACTGTTAAACCCTTAGATGATGTCTAAGAAATGATTAATTAAATACAACACATAAGTGTATTATGTGTGGTAACGGACTAAGAGTACAATTCATCACCCCTCTCTCACCCGTGGGATTCGTAAAGAATGATTCAGGAATATAATATACAGATAACATCTATGCAAGATAAGAAAACTTGAAAGAAAACCCTATACAAACTCGTCTGACCTGTATGGTCAATCACCCTCCTATTACGTAGGAGACTTAAGAGCAACAATGAAATGTATATGAGTCGAGTGTATGAAGTTTATCATAATTAAACCGTATGTTTCCATGATTTGAATCTCAACTGTATCACGGGTATGGTAAAGGACGCCTAATAGATGTACTTAAATAAAAAGCAATATATAACAAACTAGAAACAGTTTAGCCAGTCTTTAATTACACCCAATTTCCCTCGCATTGAAGAAGAAAATTTTGCTTAATAGTGTTTGTTATGTTGTCCTTAAAACTGAAACCACGCCATTGATTCGAATTTAAGTGACGGAGAATAGCAAACAATTTTTTGCCCTTTCAAAAAGTCGCTCTGAAATTTTACCTGATATAAATATCTTTTCCCAAACCCACATTAAATCAGTACGCAGTTTAATACACTACGCAGTTATAAAAAGCTCACGTTTACTATGTTGCTGTTTTTACATCATAATATTTCGTTCATGCGCAGATATAGATTAAGTCGGCCAGATGATATTTGTGCATCAATTGAGACTGTTTTATTGCTATTAATTTTTATCTCAAGGTTGAGTGTGGAATGAGATGCGGTTATAGCAACACCACTTTTCAATTGGATTCGTTTTAGAAGTACGCTTGTATATATAAAAAGTAGGTTCAGTACTTATATTGGGCTGAAACTTATGTCCCGATATTAGCTACGACAGAAAAGAATAAGTGAAATTGACATACTATACGATAGAGTTCTCCTTTAGAGCTGTTTCTGATTGTATCTTAATCGGATCTTACGATGTTCATGCCAAAGAAATCGAAATTAATGGAACGATTATTATCGATGATGTACCTATATATGATGATGATGTGTATCGATGATGGGTCTTATTATTCTGCAACCCATTTATAGTAGCAAATATGGAGAAAGGGCCTCCTTCATATTAGGTGGTAATCTAAGCTATTTATAACAACCCATCTAACCAACGGTCAGACGGTTTATTATAGATAATAAACAGAATAAATTTAGTCTCTACCTCTACTTGCCTGTTTTAGGTGAATTTAAGCTTCAAAAAAATAACAGTATGTCTTTTTATAATTCTTGTGTACGTGTCTATATCACTGAACTCCTAAACGGCTGCACCGATGTTGATGCAATTTTTTGTGTGTGTTCACGGGGATTCGAGACGTATCAATTATAATTATTGACAACGATTGAAGAATTGATAATAACAATTATTACACAGTAGTGCAGAGCAACTGGCTGTATTTTTCTCGCTCGACGGTCCCTACTTGAACCCATCGAGCCTTTCACCTCATAGCGTGACGGATTAGTCTCATTTACAGCCTTCGAAAAGTCTGTGTGCGGTACGCCAAAAGAAGTTTTCACTTCATAAGTGCTCTAAATATTTTTAAAGCGTAACAAAAGTATGGCATCACGTTGGTGGCCTTTGCGTTGGCAAATCAACCTTGACTCCAAATACCGTACGATAAGAATATAAATAAATCAAACCAAGTTCATTAAAATAATCTCAACATCTATATAAATCTACACTAATATTATAAAGAGGAAAAATTTTATTTTTGTGTGTATGTGTGTGTGTATGTTTGTAATAAATAAACTCAAAAACTACTGTACTCATCTCAAAAATTCTTTCACCATTGTAAAGCTACATTATCCCTGAGTAATATAGGCTGGTAATATACCTGGTATTCCCACGGGAACGAGAACTATGCGGGTAAGGCCACTGTAACCGAAGCTAAGTGAGGGCGGGTTGCTAGTTATTTATAAATAACCTAAAATTACTATTATAAATATAAATGACAGCTTAAAAATGTGTCTCTATCGACTGAAATATCACCATGAGAGTATGCAACATGACTCTTCTTTATATTTCTTTTTTTTTGTTCACGTTGTGAAAGCCTTTACGCATTATCCTTCGCCGGTTATAGACAAGGGGCTGTGTAGGATGCGCCGATCACTTGTACAACCAGAATACTAACTAAAACCGGCAGTTCCTTTTGCGATTTTATAGGGAGACGAGGAGATAGTCTCATGATATTTAATTCCCAACGCTCCAAACCAGACCTGACAAGCATAGTGACCATGACAAGAATGGGATGAAAATATGTAGGTTTTCCATGTGGTGACGAAGTAAGAATACAATTTACCACCCCCAGTCTTGTCCGTGGGTATCGTAAAAGGCGACTAAGGGATTAATTATGCATATACCATCTATGTATGAGAAGGAAAACTCGAAATAAAACCCTATACCAACCTGTCTGACCAGTGTAGTATCATCATCATCGCAGCCCACATACGTCCCACTGTTGGGCTCGGGCCTCCTCTACAATGGGAGGGAACTTGATCTACTATAGTAGCATGCGTGCATAGCGTAGCGTGGTATAGTACGTCACTTTCCCTCTTATTGTGGAGGAGGCTCGAGCCCAACAGTGGGACGTATTATAAGCTGAAATGATGATGAAATGATGAGGAAATGATGATATGTAGGCATCTGTCCATCAGTGGAAGTCAAAAAGCTAATGGATGGATGATACAAAGGTATTCATATCTAAGAAACTGTTCACAGTTTCTTCGGTAAAATGTGTAGTCAAACTACGAAGACACAATTGCATCGCGGTGAGGATGGCTAATGCCTAAGTATGAACCATCATGTCTTCTATCTATAAATGTGGATAATTGACGGCTGTGGATAATAGAAGTCTTTTCTCTGTAACTAAAGTTCCGTGTGGTAACGGAATATGAATACAATTTACCAATCCACTCCCAATCTTACCCGTGGATGTTGTAAATGACGACTGTGGGATATAATATGCATATAACATCTGTGCAAGAGAAGGAAAACTCGAAATGAAACCCTATACCAACATTCCCCCCATTATGGAGGAGGCCCGAGCCCAACAGTGGGACGTATGTGGGCTGCGATGAAAGTATTATAATCAAATATTTTATTTTTATATGTTAATTAAAATCAGATATACAGCTTGATCTCACAACAGTATAAAGTCGCATTATATCTTATGCGTTTTCATTATCCTTTCACCTGTAATAATTGGTATTATATATATCATCTTATCGTCATCATCACCCTCCTCATATCGCAATTATTTGGGTGTGACTGAATATGTATGTCTGACCTTCGTATATATTGCAAATGTATTGGTAATAGTTTTATTCTTGGTCAAAACGACGTCAAACCTCTTTGAGAATGTAATTGTTAACCAGACGGAGTTAGCACAGGTCCATATAGAGCTCGCAGTCGTCTTTTACGACACCCACAAGCAATATAAGGGTTGGTAGTATTCGTAATCGTTACCATAATCATCACCGCTTATTTACGTCCCACTATTGGGCTCGAGCCTTCTCCATAATGGGTGAGAAATTTACCTATTATATCACGCTGGCCACACGTGTTGGGAAAGGGTTATATGCATATTATATCCCTTAGTCGTCTTTTACGACACCCATGTGCAAGAAAGGGGGTGGTGACTTACTCCGTCACCACACGGAGAAGAGCCGTTACCACATAGCAATAAATAAATTAATAAATATGTAACTAAGCTAAATATACAAAGTAATAATCTTTCTATCCATAATCTTTATCGGTATAACCTATAACCCAATTATTTTCAATAATTTCTCATCTACATAGCAAATCCGTCGGGCCGACCGCTGACGTCAAGCCACCCTGTTTCGGTGCTCGGCCCAACGACGAAGGCGACGTGCATCGCGGGTGGGTTGCGGGTGTGCCTGCTTACGCCCTTCTGTCGCCCTTGACGAAGTGGTGCGAGTAGCGCGCCGATCGCAGCCCACCCAAAAAAAAAAAACAATCTACATAGCAATTACAAATAAAATAAACGTATCAGCCAGCCACCAAAAGCCAGAGCAGTTAGATATGCGTCCAGTAGATTAAGAAACCTTACACCGCCCTTCAGACACCACGAACGTTTGAGCGAGGTGTGGAAAGACCATGGCCGATGTAAACAAAGGCGTGTAAATGAAGGTCAAACGCTAATAGCCGTGTTGGATTAACATTGACAATTAAAGCGGTAATTAAATTACGAAAGATACACGCAATAACAAAATGATAACAATTTGGTATTGAAATTGTGGTTACTTTAATATTATTAATGGTATTTGAACTAGTAACTAATTCTATGTATATTTCAACCCTTAACACCAAATTGATCCATTATATTAGGGTGAATACGCTTTTGTGAATTCATAAATGCCCTTTCAACCTATCCAAATTATTTAAGCGTGAATTTCTTACGGGTAAATTGTTAATAATAATTAATGTCCTTCTAATCATTGAACTATAATAAATATAGAAATATTGCATTCATACTAGCCACAGTTATTTACTGCAATCACAATTCATACGTATAAACTCGTATCGAAATAACATCAACACCTAACTACCTTATTCAAGTTTGTTTACTTCACACAAACACATCCTTACTAATATCATAAATGCGAAAGTAAGTTTATTTGTTTGTTTGTTACGCTTTCACGCTTAAACCACTGCACCGATTTCAAAAATTCTTTTACCAATGGAAAGCTATAATATCAGGGAGTAACATAGGCGAAAGAAACCGAAGCGAAGCGAGGGCGGGTTGCTAGTTGCATTATATAAACATAATAGCTAATATTATACAGCTTCAGCGTGGTGACAGAGTAAGAATAAAATTTACGACACCATAACATCCTTTGGTATAAGAGCCGAGATGATGATGATGACGACTAATTAATTAATTATTAGTACACGCGAGAGATGATCGATATTAGAAAAACATCGATGTTGACATCGATGTCATAATTGAAAGCTCAACATCGATGTTTGATATTTATCGAAAACCGAACGGGCGATGTTGGTTGATCATCGAACATCGATGATTACCGAGCATCCCTAGTACACGCTAACAACATAAGTCATGAAGTAACTTAGGTTGAGCAAACCCCATAAATATCTGTAGGTAGGTAAAAAGAATGAAAAAACCTTTTTTTGTAATAAATTAAGGATAGTTTAATCAAAATTGGTTTCATTAAGAAACATAGTTTAACATATAATATACATAAAATATTTTCACAAGCTAAATACAGTTTCTGTATATTGAAAGTAATTTTTGTCCGTTTACCTACTAATTTTTTTTTTGTTTTTTTATTGCAAACGGTGGTAAACGAGCAAACAGTGCACCTGATGGTAAGTGTTGCTGCCGCTCATGGACCTTTACAAGGCCGCTGCCTACCGCGAAGAAAGTGCGAATGCGTGCATTGAGGCTCGGTGATACCAAGGGCACCACCAAAACCCTCCACACGCAAACACCCTCAGAAAGTTGTGCTTCCGGCTCTCTCGCTCACCGAACGAAGCGCAGTAACAAATTGCTACTACTCAGACGTCGATTTTCTGCGAGAGCATGGTACTGCCCTGGACGGACCGGCCCGCGGCTGTAGACAGATAACTGTTGACAGTGTGGTCCTACCACTCCTGAGTACGTATTTGCAAAGTGCCCTGCCTTTCAATGGTTTGCCTTTTATGCGAGGGATGTATTAATGAAAAAAAACATCTGAGCAACTCTGTGGTATCTCGGCTGTTTACTAAATCTCTGAATATAAAGAAGCTGATTAACTCATCAACGCTGAAACCTAGCTACGGTATTTAGACACATTAAATTTTGAATTTAAATAGTAATGAAGAGTAGTTTAGTAACGCAGAGCCGATAAAAGATATCCAGATTAAATAAAAATACTCTTCAAAAATATAAATGAACACATATTTCAAATTCTATTAATTTACATGGGTGTAAAATAACGCAAATCTTTGCGATATCATCGCAAAATGTTTTACTTCATTTTTTACTGAATTAATTTGTATAAATATGACGTACTTACTAGTCAGCTTTTCACTTTTGTGATGTAAAGAGATACTAAAACGGAATATTTTGAAAATCAATCCTGCAAAGAATGAATTCCTACGTAAGGTTGTAAATTAAGAGAAGAATTTTGTTTTGATATTTTCACCTTTTTTTGGCAAACTATGATTTAATCACACCTCGCAAGTACCGTCCGGGACGACGGAAGATTGGCGTGCGGCCCCATAATCTACCGCATTACCTCCCATTGCCATTTTGGGTGAACCACCGGTACCAATTCCTTGACACTCCGAGAACAAAGTTCCAAGGTTCTTTCTGCTGGTGGAGGACTAATTCCCAGTATAAATATTTTTAATCATAAAACACAAATAAAAAAAAAATTAACGAAAATGACACACATGATTTCTGCTAGTCCAAGTCGTGGACAAAAACACATATACCTATCGCATATGACGTAGGTCCACTACTCGGATTATAATGTAAATTCTCAATATGTATATCGTAGTTAAATGTTGTTTACATACTCCGCTATGCCATTAAATAATAATATCAATGGAAACAAGGGCGTAACTAAGGCCCTCCCGCGGATACCTAAAAGCGCTCTATTGTTTTATCAACCTTTGATATTATACTTAGCACGTAAGCTTTTGTTTGCTATTGTTAATTTTGGAAACATATACCAATTTTCGTATTTATTCAACCTTTTATATATAATATAGGTCTCGACCTAGTTTAGGGCTAATGTGTATTCTTTCGTACACGCTATTGGATATGAGGATATCATCCTCCTACATAACAAGGCAGAAATAATAAATTATTCTCTGAGTGATGACGGAATAAGAATATAATTCACCACTCCCTATCTTATCTATGAATGTCGTAGAAGACAACTAAGGGATATAATATGCATATAACATATGTGCAAGAGAAGGAAAACTCGAAGTAAAACCATATACCAACATGGCTGACCAGCAGGGTATAGTAGGTCAACTGCCCTTCTATACATTGCTCGAGCCCCGCAAAGAGACGTGTATGAGCTGAGACGACAATGACGATGTATGTGTATTTAAAGCCAGTTCCGCACTAAGGAATGTACATATATCCTTATATCGTGAGGTGTGCAAGTATGAATCTCCGAACGATATGAACAACAGGTTCGTGAAAACTGTCCACGTGGTTTGGTCTAAATTTTTCAAGGCTCGAGACACTCTGATAGACCAATAAAACTCTCTGACCAGACTATCAAGATCATGGATTGGAAAAAAGAAATGGCGTTGCAGTTAATGGTTCCAAAAATAGGTAGCTAAATAGGCAGATCTCCAGATCTGTGCGACGCTATATTTGTCGATTTAATGCACTCTGTATTAATAAAGCGAGATAGTGGATCCTCGGCTCTAAAGTGTTCGCAAAAAAATCATAATCTGAAGACCAATGACGGCTCTATCATTTCAGAGCTCTATCAGAGTGCGATCTTGTGAGGGATCGAAATGTTCTACAAGCAGTTATAAAAATCATCCTAGAACCCTGTTGTCAGTTGGTCTAAGATCCCAGCTCCAAACTAAGCCACTATACCGAAGAAATCCAGGACATCAAGTTATACGAGACCAAAATGGCTCTCAAACAACTAAAAAACGATGAGGCATTGGGAGATGACGTAATTAAGGCATAGCTCCTGAAAGCAGGGGGTAAGTTGAAAAGAGACTTGAATTTGTTGAGCCCCTCAACTTTCAAGTCTGATTTGAGTGGAACATAATTTACGGCACTGCAAAGAGAAAATTAAATAAAGTAATAGCTACTAGGTTTTATTACCAGGTTGCTCTTTGTTTCATTAATTAACAAACTAGGCTTCAGTGTTTTTTGAATCTCTATGACCTGTTTATTAACCAAGAATATTAATTTGTAGTTTAATTTTATTTTGCCTTGGAAGTCAAGGTTTAATATTTTAACAAAGGCTTTATTTGTTTTAATATTTGATGTAAAAGCTCCGTGTGGTGACGGAATAATAATACAATTTACTACCCCTCGTTCTTGCCCGTAGGTGTTGTAAAAGACGGCCAAGGGATTCTTATATATGTAACAGCTATACAAGAGAAATAATACTAGAATCCTATACCAACACGTTTGACCAGTATGTTACAGTCGGTCAATTTGAAACGGGTTGGTATATGTGTTTATTATTAGTTTGTCTTCTCTTGCATAGTACTTACATATCTGTATATAATATCCCTTAGTCATCTTTATCCACGGGCAAGAAAGGGGTGGTGATTTGGTGAATTGTATTCTTACTCCGTCACCACACGAAAAGTTACAGAATCGCTGAGTATCCATACAAATTCATGAAGCCTTTTAATATATTGTTTGTTACAACAAAGTCCAGTTTTGAATACAATATCAAATCCACAATGTTCAATTTTGAATACAATGTGTTTTTGCTATAATTATATTTGTTACTAGCAATCCGCCCTCGCTTCGCTTCGGTTTTAGTCGTTTTACCCGCGTAGTTCACGTTCCCGTGGAAATACCAGGATAAGTTATAGCCTAGTTTACGCGCTGATATTATAGCTTTCCATTGGTGAAAGAATTTTTGAAATCGGTCCAGCCGTTTTGAAGATTACCCGGAACAAACAGACAGACAGACAAAAAATTTTTAGTCTGTATTTTAGGCCTAGGTGTTGTGCAAATAACCATGTGAGCATGAAAAAAGCCTATTATTTTGACATTACAAACAGACACTCTAATTTTATTTATTGGTATAGATGTTCTGTAGAGACAGAATTAGATATTTTTTTTAAGACAACACCCTGCAGTAAGAAAATAATCCTTGTATTGCTGGGGACATTACAAACATATAATTAACAGACATAAATTACATCCAGACTCAGAATAACAATTTGTGGATCACACAAAGTGTTGTCCCGCTTGGGATTCGAACCCCCGACACTGGCGTTGGCAGTCGCTATCTTAACCACTACGCCATCTGTGCAGTCAAGTCATTAAAATACAAGCTCCCAGAAATTTATATGAACACAAAGCGCCCGACTTAAGCCCCAAAATCATAAGCCCTAGTTATATATAACCTTTTCTAAAATAAGTTTTGTTAATACAGGATCGAATTTTAATTATATGTATTAAGGCTACAGCTAAATAAGGGCGAATATATTTCTCGTATCAAATTTGCTATCCAACACAAAAATATTTTTAAAACACTTATAATTCGTATGACAAATAGTAAAACTTTAAAACAGTAGATGATATATAATAAGTATATCTATAATATTAATATTATGTTAAAATCTATATTAATTTTATTTTAGCACCATTCAGTTAGTAATTAAATTTAGTTAAAATTCTATTACTAATTTAAGGTGTGTGGTGGCGCTATGAATACTCCCAAGCTCTACATTGCTCGTTGTTGTCGTAAAGGGCGACTAAGAGTTTTTCATGGACCGACTCCATCTGATTCTGTCAAGTCAATTACTTTCCCAAGGAAAATTGACGCCAGGCAGGCAGGCGGTCATTAAACTATTTTCAATAACTTTTGCGTGTACTATGATTACATATTGTGTCTACCTCAAGTAACTGGGATAGGAGTAGGGCCTATGATGAGTTAAAAATCCATGTCGCTCAAATTTGTTAGTAATTAATATCAAATAGCATCAAACAGGCGGGTCGTAAAACTGAACCAAAATTATTACGTTTTATTTAAGTGTAAAAAGGGAGAAAGGAAAGTACTATGTCGATCGACGCACATACATCCATTGAGATAAAGGCAGAAAATATTATGCTGTTATAATTGCCAATTTCATAATACATATTATTATAGATCAACATTATATTTGCACTACACTCTGTGGTGATGATTCTCTAATAGTGATGAAATAAGAATACGATTCACCATCTTGTCCGTGAATGTTATAAAAGACGACTAAGGGAGACTATAAATAATACCAATTTTATGGCTTTTATCGCGTATTTATTTGATTTTTGATTGCCCTACGTTTCAAATATTTTTCAGCGTTCATGGTCACGGGCGGGCTAAGATGTCGCACGTCCTATTATTACATTATTATTTACATTATTATTATTACATTATTAGTTATCATTATTACATTATTGCAATAACGAGGACTTACTTGGCGTGAGAAAGTCATCGTTATTATATTAGCGTAATAAAGATGACTTACTGGACGTGAAATAACTTACTCCGCCCGTAACCATGATTTTTTTTATTGTGGTCATCGCACCCGCCGCCCGGCTGGGTCCGGGGTGACAGAGGGGCAGCGCGCGGCCCCGCAACCCAACCCATAGCAGGTCGCCTTCGTCGTTGGGCCGACCACCGGTGCAGAGTTCCTTGACTTCAGTAGTCGGCCCGACAGAACACCCCGAGGGAGTACCCTCTCTTAACGACGTCCCCTTTTCGAGACGCCGCCGATCGCCGCGCGCCGTCGCGAAGCTATAACCATGAACCCTGAAGAATATTCTTCACGTCAAGCAACCAAAAATCAAATACAAATATGATGAAAACCGTCAAAATAGTTTTATTTATAACTAGCAACCCGCCCTCGCTTCGCTTCGGTTATAGGTTATAGTCGTTTTACCCGCGTAGTTCCCGTTCCCGTGGGAATACCGGGATAAAATATAACCTAGTTTACGCCCTGATATTATAGCTTTCCATTGGTGAAGGAATTTTTTAAATCGGTCCAGCCGTTTTGAAGATCACCCGCAACAAACAGACAGACAGACAGACAAAAATTTTTTAATTGCTATTTTAGGCATAGGTGTCGTGCAAATAGATTTGCTTTTGAAGAACTAGCAACCCGCCCTGGGTTGCTAGTTTGAAATAAAATCCCTATATCAACCCGTGTGGCCAGCATTGTATAGTAGGTCAATTTCTCTCCTACAGTGAAGGAGACTCGAACCAAGCAGTGTCAATTCTATGATCAAATTAACTCTTATCGTTCTTCTTCTTTTGTAATGCCAATAAGCTACAATTATGAACTATTGGTGCCAGTGTCGAGTTATAATATTTATTCTTTACGTCTTTAGTCTTCGTTCAGTCATAGTAGTTACCATTGATTACGGGCTGACAACTAATCATAATTTCTCTGGGAATTATGGCAGAATATGAAAACGCACGCAATTCGCTATTATATCATATTCACTACATTTCAGCATTTTACCAGCATTATCGACACTAATATCATAAAGAGGAAACGTTTTATTTTTGTATGTTCGTTACGAATAAACTCAAACACTATTAGACGGATTTCCGTAATTCTTTCACGATTAGAATGCTACATTATCCCTGAATAACATACACATAGGCTATATTTTATTCTGGTATTCCCACGGAAACGGGTACTACGTGGATAAGGCAACTGAAATCGAAGCGAAGCAAGGGCGGGCTGCTAGTATTACATAAAATATTAGCAAAATTATTTAACTTATCACGGTAAAACACTAAAACTGGGCAGCGTTCGGGAAACTTAAGAAGATCTTCTCGTCCAACATACCTCAGTGTCTGAAAACACAGGTCTACGACCAGTGTGTGTTACCAGTGATGACTTACGGCACAGAAACGTGGTCCCTAAATATAAGCCTCATAACAAGGCTCAAAGTTGCTCAGCGTACTATGGAACGGGCAAGATAAAATTCGAAATACGGAAATCCGCATAAGAACGGGTGTAACCGACATAGCACGAAGAATTAGCACGCTGAAGTGGCAATGGGTAGACCACATCGCTCGACGAACCAACAACCGCAGGGGAAGAAAGGTTCTCGAGTGGCGACCACGTATCGGACGATGCAGTGTAGGACGCCCCCCACCAGGTAGACCGACGACCTGGTGAAAGTTGCTGAGCGTCGTTGGATGCAGGCGGCACTGGAACGCACTATATGGCGTAACATGAGGGAGGCTTACGTCCAGCAGTGGCCGGCGATAGGCTAAAATGATGAATGATGATGAAAACACTAAAATAATAAATAAAATTTAAAAGCGCTACATGACATTTTGCCATTCCCGTCAAAATTAACTCTTATCATTGTTTGGCGATATCTTTGAACATTTACGTCAATTCTGACATTTTGATTTGACGTAATTATTCGTTCAAACTTAAGAAGTCTGAATGTTATATTTTTATGTAGTAATAATAATCAATGGCCGTTATAATATTTCAATGTCAGTACATATGTTATCTAAATAGATAATTCAACATTAAACAGTGCTGGAGATTGTCATTCTATCTTTGTGTCAATAACCTGCGTCTTGGGAAATACAGTTTCTTTGTTCAGACGCTGATAGGAGGCAACATTGTCTTGCAGCGTGTGCTAGTCGCTGGAGAGGAGACGTTGCTAAGCTTAGGAACTACAGCATTCTCACCCCTTGGGGAGATTTATATAATAATAATAATATTTAAGAGATACAGTATGCCAATAATGTCTATGGAAGAGAAAAAAATCGAAATGAAATCCTATACCAACCTGTCAGCCTATATTAGGTTATTTGTTCTCCTATTGTGGCACTTGAGTCCAGGAATTCTAATAAACCCCTATTTCATATAGGTACACAAGTAAATTGAGATCTCTAGAAATCGTACTTAAATTATTTTATTATGTAAAGTTGAATTATAAATATTCCGTGTGATGACGGAGTAAGAATACAATTCACCCACTCTTGTCCCTGGGTGTCATAAAAGAAGACTAATGGATTAACTGTGCGTATAACATATATTTAAGAGAAGGAAAACTTGAAATGAAACTCTATACTAACCCATCTGGTCGGGCCAACCACTGATGACAAGTCACCCTGCTCCGGTGGTCGGCCCAACAACGAAGGCGATGTGGGTACTGGTGGGTTATGGGCCCGCGCGCCGTCCTTTCGTCGCCCCGGACGGAATGGACCGCATGTGCGCTTACCATAGCCCATCCATAAAAAAAATACTAACCCATCTGACTAGCGTGGTATAGTAGGTGAATTTCCTTCCTATTGTAAAGGAGGCTCGAGCCCAGCAGTGGGGCGTATATGAGCTCAAAGGGTGGTAAATAAATAAATGTATTCTACCCGCGTTAGCATTTACATATTGCCAATTATACATAATGATTTATATTCACCAAATCGTTTACCACAGAATCGGAACGAGGCTTTCAATGAGAATATCCGGCAAAAACCTCAGAGGCTTTTACTTTGTAAATCATTTCTTATTTCTTACATAAAATTCTATACAGAAAAGATTGAGTAAAAGCTATTTATTCATGGTTGTTAATATATTATTAACCCAAGAAAACTTTTTAATAAATAAATTAATGTTTTTTTTTATAAGTGGGCTATGGTAAGCACACACGCCGTCCATTCCGTCCGGGGCGACGAAAGGACGGCGCGCGGGCTCATAACCCACAAGTACCCACGTCGCCTTCGTCGTTGGGGCGACCACCAGTGCCGAGTTCCTTGTCCTCAGTGGTCGGTCCGAGATAAATTAATGTTAATAATAATTTGTTCCGTATGGTGGCAGAGTAAGAAAACTATTCACCACCATTGTCGTAAAAGACGACTTAGGGATATCTTGTGCCTATAAAAACTATATCATCATCATCTCACTTCACATAAGTCCCACTGTTCGGTTCAGGCCTCCTCCACAATGGGAGGGAAATTACCTATTATACTAGTCAGACGTGTTGGCATAGGGTTTTTTTAATGATTTCTGATGTTTACGTGAGCATTACACATTTTAAATAAAACTACTTTACGGATCGAGTAGATAATTAAAAATTTTCTGCAATAACGATGACTTGTTGGACGAGAGACACCTTAGTCCGCCCGTGACCATGAACGCTGCAAAGTGTTCGCAACGTCGGGCAATCAAAAATCAAATACAAACGCGATAAAATCCGTAAACCAGTTTTATTTAAAATAGGGTTTTTTGTCGAGTTTGCCTTCTCTCTTGCATTGATATTATTCCCATATATATCCCTTAGTTGTCTTTATGACACCCACGGACAAATTAAAGGAGTGGAGATTCGTATTCTTCCTCCGTTATCGCAGGGAAAATATACGAGTTGTGACGATGATAAAAGTAGTTTTTTGGATTTCATCAAAATCCCTCCTATTACATCGTACGAAATACAATACATATTTAATGGCAAAAAAACGTCATTTTAAACTATGTGTTAGCTCAGCAAGTAGTAGAAGCAAATATACTAAAGAAAATGTATAATTTAGTTAATTAATGTTACGATTTTAATTACAGGAAGCAGCCTTATGAGTGGCTAGGCTTTCTTTAAAGGTCACGGTCTTACGCGACGATTTTTATAATAGTTGTTATAGTGACGGCCTAATCGCACTATGGCAATGTTTGTGAAGGTTATATTTTAACACAAAATCATATTAAAACGTCCCAAAAGATATATAATTTTTTCATTAGTTTCAATGGACAATGTTCTTGAAAATGTACACCTATTCCAATCACAATTTTTTTGATGTGAAACATCTATAGGTGAGGGTGAACCTGATCGTTGGCGTGGCGTTAACGCCACGCTTGGATATGTACACTAGTCTAACGAAACCATAACCTGTTTTTGAATTTTATACAACGCCATCTAGTGAGCTCTTAATAAATTATTAACCTAAACATATACCTATAGAGTATACTAATGAAAATAAATGTTTATTGAATAAAAATCATAATTTTCTGGAAAAAACCAACAAAATATTTTATTAATACTTTATGCCATATTAGATTCTGTCGTAATCTGTTTTTTTATGCATATATACTTGTACAAAATAATTTCGATGTTTCACATCTGCCAGGCGTCCAGAGCAACTCCCTATTTTTAAATTATTTTGTATCGCCAAAATAAATGTGCTATAGCATCTTCCATTAGAAAGAAAATTAGATTGGAGACGTCCTTCATCTTCATCATCATCATCGTTACAGCTCATAAACGTCTCAATACTGAGCTTGAGCCTCCTCCACAATGGGAAGGATATTGACCTACTACACCACGTTGGACAGGCGTGTTGGTACAGGGTTTTATTTCGAGCTTGCCTTTTCTTACACCATCTATATGTTGTATGCATCCCTTAGTCGCCGTTTATGACACCCGCGGGCAACAAAGGGGGTAGTGAGTTGTAAACTTACTTTGTCATCACACGAAACATGTTCTTAGTTATTAGATTAGTTTAAGTTAGCTGTTAGTTTACGTTTTTAATAGGCTTATGCCTTTACCACCAAGGCCTGCATGTGGACACAAATTAGGGATGGCGATCTGAGATCGATTAATCGAAGAATCGATTTTTCAGGCCCAAAAGATCGATTTTATAAATCGATACGAAGCACTGAATTTATTCGGTGAATCGATTCTTTACCCCAGAGAATTGTCGTTCGATTTTTTTTCTGTCACTCGATACTAAGTAGGACTAATAACACCTTCAGATTTTATAAAAAAAAGGTCATCACATGTTTACTCTCCTGACTTCCTAAAAAAAAAAAGGTCATCACAAGCACGTCCAAAATAGATCGATTAATCGGAAATCGATCCTTTAGACCTCAATTTTATTGTCAATTGATTCCTTGGACAACAATTCGAATCGATTCAAGATTCGATCTTTTTCAGAAAGATTGCCCATCCCTAACACAAATCTCTTAGTCTTAGGTATATGTGACCTTATTGCAGTCTACTGACACCAATGCCATTGTCTTTGTGATTATTAGCGAAGTCACATGTAACAAGAGAGATAGCAAAATATTCAAACCTGGAACCGATACAGAAAAAAAATCGCAATAAATTCTTATCAGCAAACTCGTACTTTGAAGTGTGCTTTGTTAGCAGGAAACATCTCATAATCATCGTCTTCATTTACGTCCCACTGCTGAGCTCGAGCCTCAATAGGAGGGAAATTGACCTTACTATACCATGCCTGGCAAATAAGTTAGTATAGGATTTCGTTTTGAGTTTTTTTGCATAGATTTATATGCGTATTATATCCCTTAGTCGTCTTTATGAGATCCATGGGTAAGATAGGGAGTGGTGATTTGTATTGTAATTCCGTCCCCATATGGAGAAATAAAGTCTTGTGATTATTGAAGATATCAAATTATAAAATAAAATTTGGAATAGAGCGCAGTTCATCAATATTCAATTGAAATGTTCTATCGGTATTGAAATCCTTTTAAAATATATACGTGACAATACATTCCCTTTTTTAAATTTGAAAACCTAATGGGTTTCATATAAATTCTTACCTATTATGCAGTTAAATAATTAATTTGAAAGAAAATCTAACATCGTGCCAGCAATATCAGGTGGCCATTTACCATGCAATGATCGATTCATCAGCCCATCGAGGTCAACAATATAGGCCTCTCCATGAGAATGCTACGTAGATCCATTCTTTGCTACTTGTATACATGTTTTTAAATACAGAATATTAGTTGAGAGGATCCTCATAAGTTTTTTGAATTCATTTCGTTTCTCTAATCCTTTGGATTTATCGACGTATGTATATGTATTAGACATGTGTCCGCTATAGCAAAACGTAACTGAAAATAGTTACATGCCTCTAACGTATTGTATCGGTATTGATATAGTTATATAGTTATAGTTAGTTAGTTATAGTTATTAGTTAATAATGGCTATCAGTTGTCAGTGTCAATGGCTAGCACAACAATTATTATTTAGGTGCCGTGATTCTTGTTTCGCTACGTTAGTAACGGAACGATCACCAATAAGCATAATAACCAAAATAATTATGCTATCTCTCTCTTTCTATGTGATTCCTTACGTGCAAAACAGAGAGGGGGCGGGTATTGGCTGGCGGCTTAATGACAAGCAACATTTTACGAATATTGATAAAAGCGAAAGATGCTCTTATTTATATTAATGGTTAAACCGTGCATTAAATAGAAATAAGATCGCGATTATTTTACGCGTATTATATCGATATTTGGCAACGATTATCCATATCGATATTGACACCAAATAAATGGTTAGTAGCCGTTGCCATAAATAGCCAGTAACGCCCATGTCTAATATGTATGGCTTACGTAAATATACTGATCGAAAGCTATGAGAATCGCATTTCTAACTAGGTCAGGTATGGATATAACATAGACTTACACACTAGAGCCTTTCGTCTTGTCGACGTTCGTTTATGGAACCAATAATTGGGAATTAGCAAACTTGCCATAGTCCATTTGGCTCCGCTAAAGGAGCTGCATTACCCGTCCGTATACCGGGAGACGACACCCAACTTTAATAGCATTATTTGTCTTACTCTTGTTCCTACTGACGTTATATAGCAAAATAATGGCCGTTCGTTCAACCGATGTCATTATTCAGCCCACAATATATGCGTGCTAAATTAATAATTCATAGGTACCCTCCAAAAATAGCATGTAGGTACGTACGCCCATCTTTTAATTAAGTAATGAGTTGCTATTTTTGTTGTAGCTTCAATAATCAAGTTACTATAATATTCAGACGTGTTCGTACTTAAATGAGTTTATAAAATCATGACGTTAATACGGGGGTATAAACATTATTATGGGGGCAATGCTTCTTCCTACTAAAAGACAAAATAGATGGAAAAGAATACGTTGCAATGCATTTCTTTTCATTAAATTTTACCACCAACCGTCTATTTAAGATCAAGCCTAAGAAATGACCGACCAAATGGTAGTGGATGGAAATCGTTGTTATATAAATACAATTGGTATTTTTTAGACTTGGTTTTTAAACAATATTTAGTTCGATAGTATTCCTTGTAGAGTGATTCCTTGCCCTTGAGAATCTTACATTGCGAGTTTATTTAGCATTTATAAGAATCGTAGGAAGAACAATATGGTAGAAATTACCATTAATATCCAATTTATGAGTTTCATAATTAATTTATTCAAAATTATTTAACGTCGCACTTTAAAACACTAAGGTATTGAATATAGTACTTGACCTGACGCATTCACGGTGCTGCCAAAAACACCCTCTCGAATTTCACGAGATATTATTACTACAAAAATCAAAGACTACATAAACCCTACAAACCCGTTTTACCAATGTGGTTATAGTAGGCATTTAGCCCACATCCGTAATTGGCATAAGTCTAATATTGGATGCATAATTAAAACATAGACTTATTTAAATCATTTATCCTCTAACTTACAATATAAGCAAATAAAACTCTCAAATCACTCTACCAACCACTATACAATAATATACATGTAAATTTGATAAAACCGAAACTATTCGCAAATATTACCGCGTTAAAGGAAAATAAACATACGTAAACAAACGTAAAGCATACGTAATAGTAACACTGTTTACAAATTATTAAAATATACAAATAATCGTTGATATTAGGAGACAGTGATGGTGTGATTACTTGTCTGGTGATGGGTTCAGGATCCATGTATCACCACACCTTACTTTCCCATAAGACTCGTAAGAACCGAATAAGGGAGCCATAAGGACTAGAATAAAAAATCTCCGATAATCTACCATGTTCCCTCCTGATAATTTCGGGTTGAAAGCCCTCAGCGCTCACCCTGTTGGGTTAAAGTTATCACAGCCATCTGCTACCACGGGGCACAGTTGGTTCGCCAAGAACCTACACAACCTGAACCTGCACGGCATGGAGTGTTTTGCTTTCGACTGGTGCAGGTGTTGACGGTGCACGGTTGCTTCATCATTTAGCAAGTACTTACCTGCACACAGTCTTGAGGAGGGAGAGCATACCATCCTGTCACCACTGCAATTGCGTCGAAGATACGGCGCAGCACACGCTCGAGGTGTGTGCCGTGTAGGCATAGCAGTGTCGTGAATCACCGTGACCATCGCTAGGGCAATGCTCAACAGCGTCAGAAACTGAGGCGGTAGCCGCCTTCTGTGAGGCAGTCATCTCACGGAAGGAAGCGGTGGAGCGTGTGCGAGAGGAACTCATTCACGGCGACACAATCCGCCGCTGGCGACTTGAGCTGCGCAGGTGTGAGCACTTGTGCCTGATGCCGCCCTTGCCGAGGCTGCGGGCGACTGAACGGGGAATAATCAGTCACCTGCAGAGAGGCTGACCGCGTGAGGGCGACCGATGTCCCTTACCCGAAAGGTTATCCCGCCGGGCTGGCCACGGACGACAAGGAACTCGGTACCGGTGGTCGGTTCAATGGCAAAGGGAAGGGAATACGATTGTTTATGGGGCCACGCTTCGCCCTTTCCTTACCCCGGACGAAGGGGACGGTGCTGTTGTGCCACAGCAAATGGCGAATTATGGTCTACTCAACAATACATTCCCCAGCAAGCGGCCAGTCATAAATCCTTTTACAACATGTAAGATGAAATAAAAGTAGGTAATGCCCAAGTACATTAGGATAAGAGCAGGATAATGATAATAATGATGAGGTAGGAAAACAATAAAATGTACCGCTTGGATTTTAGCTTAAATTTTACAACCTACTGATCCTCTTTTTAGACGCTTATAATTTCATTTGGGCTCATATACGTCCCAGTGCAGTACTCGAAGTTCCTCCGCAATAGGAAGGAAGTTGACCTAACTATACCATGCTGGTCAGACGGGTTGATATAGGGATTTTTTCGAGTTGTCCTCTTGCGTTTTATAACTATACTATGCTGGTCAAACAGGTTGGTATTGGGGTTTTATTTCAAGTTTTCCTTCTGTTGCATAGATGTTTAGGCGCATTATAACCTCGGTCGTCTTTTACGATATCCATAGGCAAGATAGGAAGTGTACTCTTACTCCGTCACCACACGGAATAATTTTATTTATTTATTTAAGACAACACCCTGCACTAAGGAAATAATCCTTGTATTGCGGGGGACTTTACAAACATAATTAACGGACACAAATTACATCCAGACTCAGAACAACAATTTGTGGATCGCACAAAGAGTTGTCCCGCGTGGGATTCGAACCCCCGACACTGGCGCTTTAGGTCGTCTAATAGTAATCTACAAACTATCTATACCAATAAATAAAATTGGAGTGTCTGTTTGTAATGTCAAAATAATAGGTTTTTTTCATGCTCACACGGTTATTTGCACGACACCTATGCCTAAAATAGCAAATAAAAATTTTTGTCTGTCTGTCTGTCAGTTTGTTCCGGGTAATCTTCAAAACGGCTGGACCGATTTCAAAAATTCTTTCACCAATGGGAAGCTACAATATCAGGGCGTAAACTAGGCTATATTTAATCCCAGTATTCCCACGGGAACGGGAACTACGCGGGTAAAACGACTATAACCTATAACCGAAGCGAAGAGATGGCGGGTTGTTAGTCGTTTAATAATATTTATGCTCTTCACACTATATATTTTCATTGACCTAATATTATATAGCCATTATTAAATTGGGAATAATTATATTATCATCATCATCGTCGTCTCAGCTCATCATATACGCCCACTGCTAGGCGAGTTTTCCTTCTCTTGTTTAAATATTATATGCATATCGGTGTCGTAAAGGGCGACTAAGGGCTATCCCTTTGTCATCTTTTACGACACCCACAGGCAATATAGGGGGTAGTGAATTTTTTTCTCACGCTGTCACCACAAAGAATAAATTATAATATATGACGAGGTGACCCAATAGACGTTGTTCAGTTTAAATAAAATAAAAGGAATTCTCCTTGAAATCGACAGCAGCGCCACCTACCGGATCCAATTGTGAATTTAAACCATTCTCTAATCCCCTTGAACACACACAAAAAAATTTCATCAACATCGGTCCAGCCGTTTAGGAGGAGTTCAGTGACATGCACACATACACAAGAATAAAGAAAAATGAATAAAATATAAATCTGTATATAAAGATAATTCAAGGAACAAACAATGAAAATTAATATCCTCGATTGCTTCACATAAAACTGGTATACTTTAAAAAAAACTGTTACATGTTCACACGTTTATATTTACTTAGAAAGCTTTAAACAATCCTCGTAGCTGATTCGGTAATCACAAATCTATACCAATAAATAAAATCCAAAATAATAGGCTTTTTTCATGCTCACACGGTTATTTGCACGACACCTATGCCTAAAATAGCGATTAAAAAATTTTTGTCTGTCTGTCTGTTTCTTCCGGGTAATCTTCAAAACGGCTGGACCGATTTCAAAAATTCTTTCACCAATGAAAAATCCCGGTATTCTCATGGGAACGGGCACTACGCAGGAAAGACGACTGAAACCGAAGCGAAGAAAGAAAAAAGAAAGAAAGAAAGAAATTTTATTTAGTAAACCTCACACAATATAGACACCAACGAAAGAAATAAACTAGAATACCGAAGTGAGGACGGGTTGCTAGTCTATACCAATAAATAAAATTGGACTGTCTGTTTGTAATGTTAAAATAATGGGCTTTTTTCACGCTCACACGGTTATTTGTACGACACCTATGCCTAAAATAGCGATTAAAAAATTTTTGTCTGTCTGTCTGTTTGTTCCGGGTAACCTTCAAAACGGTTGGACCGATTTCAAAAATTCTTTCACCAATGAAAAGCTATAATATCAGGGAGTAACTTAGGCTATATTTTATCCCGGTATTCCCACGGGAACGGGCACTACGCGGGTAAAACGACTATAACCGAAGCGAAGCGAGGGCGGGTTGCTAGTAATTAATAAACCTACTGTCAGTGTGGTGACGGAGTAAGAATGCAATTCACCACCCTCATTCTTGCTCCTAAAAGACGACTAATGGATACGACATGCAGATAACATCTACGCAAAAGGCAAACTCTATAACTCCATACCGGCCTGACCAGCGTGGTATAGTAGGTCAATTTCCCTTCCATTTTGTATGAGACTCGAGCCTGACGATGGAACTTTAATGCTAAGATAAATGAATGGAAAAATAAATCCAAGTAATTATATTAGATATTAGCAACCCGCCCTCGCTTCGCTTCGATTATAGGTTATAGTCGTTTTACCCGCGTAGTTCCCGTTCCCGTGGGAATACCGGGATAAAATATAGCCTAGTATACGCCATGATATTATAGCTTTCCATTGGTGAAAGAATTTTTGAAATCGGTCCAGCCGTTTTGAAGATTACCCGGAACAAACAGACAGACAGACAAAAATTTTTTAATCTGTATTTTAGGCATAGGTGTCGTGCAAATAACCGTGTGAGCATGAAAAAAGCCTATTATTTTGACATTGCAAACAAACACTCCAATTTTATTTATTGGTATAGATTCTGCACAAAATTAATAACAAAGAGTGTATCTGTATTAATTTAGGTAACGTAACTAGGTATGTTTTCATATGATCTGCGTAATATTTCGACAAATATTTTGAATTTTCCAAGCCAAACATTTTTTTATTATGTTTACAATTGCGACAACAAGAGCTATTAATTTATATCATTAATCCGTGTATCATAGAAAGTTATAAATAATAAATGTTTTCGTTTTATTCGTTTTAAAATATATTCAAGGTCTAAAACGCAAGCGTCATTCGCGATAAAACAAACACCGTACGTATTTATTAATATTTTCAACGTCGGAACTACGTTTTATTTCCGAACGCCCTAAATCGGTCGAAGAGCTAAGAAATTAATGAACTGTACCGATTTCTAAACCGCAAATGATTGATTGTACATTATGAATCGAACGAATACCTCGCCAAAACCGTAAGCATCGGTACCTGGCACTAACTGACAATAGATAACGAATTTTCTTGCGTAAATAATAATACAAAGAACCTCCAAACCTCCTCTGAACCATTTAACCCTATCAATAGAAAACACTTAAAAAATACAATAACATATCGACTATAAACATTTTTATTTAGTAAATTAATCAATATTGACCTATTTTACTTACCCGTGTTCGGCGGTAGACAGCACTCTAAAAGGCACTGTTTTTCTTAGATTATAAAATCACTGGCACATGTTTATTTTATTTAGATTTTACACAAGAGCGTGGATCGATAACTGTAGCATACTGCTTAGACCGCCCGACTGCGATGCGAGAGTGTCCATTCAATACTGGTACTAGGAGAGGCATGCGTAGAGAGGAAGGCGCGACGTGACAACTAGCGCGGGAAAAATGACGTTTTAATTTTTTTCAGATGTCGACGACTGATGACATAGACATTAATGATTCATTCAAAAATAATATTTATATGAATGTCTAAAAATGGCTTCATCTATACCAATAAATAAAATTGGAGTGTCTGTTTGTAATGTCAAAATAATAGGCTTTTTTCATGCTCACACGGTTATTTGCACGACACCTATGCCTAAAATAGCAATTAAAAGATTTTTGTCTGTCTGTCTGTTTGTTCCGGGTAATCTTCAAAACGGCTGGACCGATTTCAAAAATTCTTTCACCAATGGAAAGCTATAATATCAGGGCGTAAACTAGGCTATATTTTATCCCGGTATTCCCACGGGAACGGGAACTACGCGGGTAAAACGACTATAACCTATAACCGAAGCGAAGCGAGGGCGGGTTGCTAGTATTACATAAAATTAGCAAAGCATCTAGCTCTGTGGGGTATCTAATTGATAATTTTATTTACTTATTAAGGAAGAGATCTTTGATAAAAGCCTATAAGAGATTCCTACCAATGAATAATAATAACAACTATTATAAAAGTTTTTTTTCATGTGGTGGGAGAATAAGAATAAAAATCACCACTCCCTATCGTGTCCGTGGATGTCGTAAAAGACGACTAAGGGATATAATACGCACATAACATCTGTGCAAGAGAGAAACTCTAAATGCAACCCTATACCAACATTTCTAACCGGCATGGTATATATAGTATGTTTATTGCCCACTTAACAGGGAGGAAGTTCAAGTCCAGAAGTGGGACAGGTACAAGCTGAGACGATGAAAACGATTAAAATTTTTCTTGCCGTGTGGTGCCAGAGTAAAAATACAATTCACCATCCCCTCTCTTATCCCTGGATGTCGCAAAAGACAACTGAGGGATATGATGTGCAGGTAATATCCATGCGAGAAGAAAACTCGACTTAAAACCGTACGCCAACACGTATGACTAACCCGGTTTAGTAGGCCAATTACCCTTTAATGGATGCCCACCACAATGGTAGAGGAGGCTCGAACCCAACAGTTGGATTTATATGGGCTGAGAGATATACAATGATACAATTCATCTTAATCGCACGAATGACGTACCACACATTTGATTAGGTAACGGAAACATAAACTTGACAATCAGGTTTATATAAATAAAAGAAGATAATGATTCGTACCTAAAGATATATATCATTTGATTTTATTATAAACTAGCAATCCGCCCTCGCTTCGCTTCGGTTATAGGTTATAGTTGTTTTACCCGCGTAGTTCCCGTTCTCGTGGGAATACCGGGATAAAATATAGCCAAGTTTACGCCCTGATATTATAGCTTTCCATTGGTGAAAGAATTTTTGAAATCGATCCAGCCGTTTTGAAGATTAACCGGAACAAACAGACAGACAGACAGACAAAAATTTTTTAATTGCTATTTTAGGCATAGGTGGCGTGCAAATAACTGTGTGAGCATGAAAAAAGCCTATTATTTTGACATTACAAACAGACACTCCAATTTTATTTATTGGTATAGATTGTATATAAAAACAAATTTATAAACAGGAATGTAACAGATTTATATAATAGCCCCACCTTATAATAAAAAAAAAATATCTTCTACGTCAAATCACTTACTGATCTGACGTATGTGTAGACGTACTACGAGTATCTACGTCAAATCAGTAAATACCTTGACGTATCTACATATATATCTGTAGACGTTAGCACTACGTAGTTAGGCTTGCCATGCATAAACTACCACAATCAAGAAGTTTATTGTGGGACTTTTAATAATAATTGGTCAGAGAGGGGTCGCCAGAACTATATGCTCGGGGGTGGAAGTGTCATTTTCAAGGGCATAACTACGGGGAAACCACTGCGATGGTGAAACCGGTGCCGCACCGCTCGACACCCCAAGCCACTTGCACCAATGTTGCCCCCCCTGTTGCCCGTATGGCCTGTGTGTCTGTGGCGACCGTTTGGGGGGGAACCATTCAGTGAATTGGCGAGTCACCGTCTGCCAAAGTTCAAGACGATAAAGGTATTGAAGGCAGACGACAGTTTTTCAATCAATAGTTTTTAGTTTAGTCAGTCCATCAAACCTCCAACCCCATAAACAGTTATTAGATACCATCATCCCACAATAGTTTTACACCTGCCAGTTCACGTGTGTTATGTGCAGACGTGGAGTGTCATCGGTAGACGTCCCATCCCATTTTTACATTAAATTTCTCCAAAGGCCTCTGCGTGTTGGATTCATAACCCCATGTAAGCCTTTCAAAGGACCGGGTATCTTCCCTAAGCAAAATATCCGTGAAACCAAAAGGAAATACAAGATAATATTAATAATCATTTATTTCAGAATTTTTTAAATTCCATATTTTGTTAGTACCATTAAATAACTTAAAAACTAGTGTTAGTGACATATTAAACAATTAAATTAAATCATAACAAAACAAATTAAATCACATCAAAACAAATGAAAATCATTGTATTAAATTATTTACTTATTTACTTAAGACAACACCCTGCATCAAGGAAATCCTTGTATTGCGAGGGACTTTACAAACATATAATTAACGAACACAAATTACATCCAGACGTAGAACAACAATTTGTGGATCGCACAAAGTGTTATCCCGCGTGGGATTCGAACCCTCGACACTGGCACTATAGGTCGCTATATTATCTAGAAAAAAGCGATATGCGTGACGTGCGATTATGATGTATTGCATCATTATAGTGGTAGGACCACCCTGTTGATATTTTTCTGTCAACAGTCGCGGGCCGGTCCGTCCGGGATAGTACCACACTCTCGCAGAAAATCGACGTCTGAGTAGTAGTAAATTGTTACTGCGCTTCGCGAGAGCGAGAGAACCGGAAGCCTAACTTTCTGGGGGTTTTTGCGTGTGGTGGGTTTTGGTGATAGTTTTAGTATCACCCAACCTCATTGCGCAGAATCACACCTTCACCGTAGGCAGCGGCCTAGCAAAGGTGTACTGGCTCGTTTGCCACCAACAGCTATAAAAAAATCACAATGATCTAAGACATGTGACGTCCAACAGGTTAGATGACTATACGCAAAAATGAAATACTATCGAAACATGTAAAAAATAATGTGTACGTATAGAAAAATGTAAATTTGGTAGGAATAGTATAAGAGAATTATAGAAGTGAACCTTACATTACGTTTATTTTAAAAAATTGAAACAAGGCGCCGAAATCTCGAGGAGTACAACTGAAAAGGCCGCTGATTGAGTCAATAAACCTGCTAATAAGACAAACAGACGGAGCGGGACCACAAAAATTTATAGGTGCCATACTGATTCTGCCATATACACTGGAGTCTCTGGCAGAAAACGGACAGATAAAAAAAGATATTCGGTAATAACAGTCCTAAATGACATATCTTTAGGTGCTAAACACCACTAAGGTACAGCAGACAATCTATCTGGTAACCGAGAAAAAAAATACCATTCACCACCCTCTTTCTTAGACGTGGATATCGTAAAAGGCGACTAAGGGATATAATATGCACTCAACATCTGTGCAAGAGAAGAAAATTTGATACGAAACCCTATACCAATACGTCTGACCAATTTGCTATAATAGGTCAATATCCCTCCCATAGTGGAGGAGCATCTAGCTCAAGAATGGAACGTATATCGGCTTTTTTTTTTGGGGTGGGTTGCGGTCGTCGCACTCCTCGCACCACTCTGTCCGGGGCGACAGAGGGGCGTAAGCACGCACACCCGCAACCTACCCGAACACCAAGTCGCCTTCGTCGTTAGACCGACCACCGGTGCAGGGTTACTTGTCATCAGTGGTCGGCCCGACGGAATACCCCCTATTTGGGGTACCCTGTCATCGACCGATGTCCCCCCCTCGGGGAGGACGTCGGTCTTTCCTCACGCGGTCGGCCTCTCGGCGGGTGACGGTCTAACTCCCCGGTCACGTCACCCGCGGCCTCGGCTAGGGCGGCATGACGCGCAGGTAGTCGCGCCTGCGCCGCCCCAGTCGCCGGCGGCGCGCGGCGGGTCGCTTCGTCAAGGCTGCGCTCCTCGCGCGTGCGACCCGCCGCCGCCTCCTTTTGCAACAGGGATGCACAGACTTATTAAGACTAGGGGCCACTCGGGCAAATCATGAACTGAGGGCGGGCCGCCAGAAGTATAGGTAATTAAAGACAATAAAGAATTGATAATCTGGAATGGAATTCAATATTTTTCGAATGTACGAGAGTATTATTTTTGCTGTCGGCGGGCCACCAGTATTCGACCGGCGGGCCGCATGCGGCCCGCGAGCCGCGGTCTATGCATCCATGTAATCTGCAAGATCACTGCCTCGCAGAAGGCTGCGACCGCGTCCCAGTTCCAGATGCTGTCGAGCATCGTCCTAGCGATGGTCGGCAGCATCAGGTCGAACGTATATGGGCTGAGATAAAAATATAGTAAAATGTATCCAGTAATAAAATATTCATTATATGTTCATATATATAAGCTAATGAAAATAAAATTGTCTCTCTTATACAATTAATTACTTGATTTGAATATCCGTTTTTCATTATTTATTTTATTACAAACGCCATTCCATTTTATCATCAATACTGATTAGGAACATAATTTATTATTCATGTAAATCAATACGTTTGGGAATAATATATAATAAGATTATGTAATGATTGGCAAAATGGGAATCAATATCAAAGCGCCAGTATTAGTCTACATTGATGGCAGAGTAATCTAAGTAACAACTGGTCTCTGTCCTATCGCACATATTTCAAAAGTTATTGGCAATAGTTTTATGACCGGCCACGTTAACCCTTGAGCATATAATTGTTGACCAGACGGCATCAGATGGAGTTAGCGCTGGTCAATGTAGCGCTCTTAGTTTAACGACACTTATAAGCAATTGATAGTATTTGTAGCCGCTACCACACAGTAATCAATTCGGTTAAAGGCAATTAAAACATTAAGGCTCAAGATTAAATCACTATCATCACCATCATCGCAGCCCACATGTGTCCCGCTGTTGGGCCCGGGTCTCCTGCACAACGGGAGGGAATTTGACCTACTATACGATGCTGGTCAGACATGTTGGTGTAGGTTTTCATTTCGAGTTTTCGCTCTCTATATATCCTTTAGTGATCTGTAAATTAAACTACTTTACGGATTTAATTGCGTTTGTATGTGATTATGATTGCCCGACGTTTCGAACATTTGCCAGTGTTCATGGCCACGGGCGGACTAAGATGTCTTACGTCCAACAGTTATTACAGAGATTTATAATAATCTACCTGTTGCAGAAAATTAGTTATTAAATTTTGAATCAAATTTTGGTACAAATTTAATACCAGTATAAAAAGAGAGTGATTCTATATGAAAAAATTGTGTTGTCTTTAGTCGTCTTTTACGACACCCACGGGATCGGCGATGAATGGTGTTCTTATTCCGTTACCACACGGCAATTCGCGTGATTACATTTGCATATTTTGAGTCTAGTTGTACTTTGCTTACATCGTCTTTGTATTACATATTATATGTTATTAAATGTGTAAATTCCCTCATTAAAATTATATTTATTCCTCAAATGTTTCCTGCATCACTTGACCGCATAAGGTATTCATTTTATTTGTTATTTTAATTGCGAGGAGAATCCCAACTGAATTAAATTTGTAAACTTTTATGTTAAATCTACTGTTGCTGATGACGTTGTATTAAGACGCTGTTTATACGTCAAATTACGTGTGGTTTTCCCTGTAATGATAGAATAGGAATATAATTGATCACCATCTCTTTCTTGCTGTTGATGTCGTTAATGACGACTAAGGACATTGCAGACAACATCTATGCCAGAGAAGGAAATGCGAATTAAAACCCTATAACAATCCTTCTGAGTAGCGACGTAACTCGATTTCTTTCCCATTATGAAAGTAGCTGGAGCCCAGTGGGACTTATGAGGTGTAATAACGATAATAATGACATTTGGAACTATATGGGTAAACGCTTGCGTGATAGATAAAAAAAAAAAAAAAAAATATATGTTTTATTGGAGAACTGCAACCCGCCCTCGCTTCGCTTCGGTTTCAGTCGCTTTCGCAGCCACACGTGCGCAGCTCTCATTCCCGTAGGAATACCTGGATAAAATATAGCCTACGTTACTCCCTGATATTATAGCTTTCCGTACCATTAGATAATTTTATAAATTTAAACCATTAGATTTATAGATATAAAAAGGCCAAAAATCTCGCGTTTGTTGTATGGGAGTCCCCCTTAAATATTTATTATATTTTGTTTTTAATATTTGTTGTTACAGCGGCAACAGAAATACATAATTTGTAAAAATTATATAAAATCTTGCTATCCCGGTTATTGAGATACAGCCTGGTGACAGACAGACGGATGGATAGACGGACGGACAGACAGCGAAGTCTTAGTAATAGGATCACGTTTTTACCCTTTGCGTACGGAACCCTAAAAATAAGTCTAAACGATAATCCTATGAAGACTGCAAAGTAGAGCAACGTAGTTTAGTAAAGCGAAAATTCTAACAATCATTTGATATGCCATCTATATCTATACTAATATATAAAGCTGAAGAGTTTGTTTGAACGCGCTAATCTCAGGAACTACTGGTCCGATTTGAATAATTCTTTCAGTGTTAGATAGCCCATTTATCAAGGAAGGCTATATATCATCACGCTAAGAACAATAGAAGCGGAATAGAAATGGAGAGTGTTTATAAATCGGAGTATTTTTCCTTGTGTGTGCCGCCGCTGCGTACGCTACGTAAACGATTAGTTTCGCAAAAAATATCATATTCGATAGAATCGTATTATTTAAAAATATTTTCACCTTCTACGCAAACAGATTCGCAGGTCAAAGTTAGCGTTAACCGAAAGTAACTGTTCCACGCGGACGAAGTCGCGGGCAGCAACTAGTGTGAAATAAAATTATTATATCGAATTCTAGGGCATTTGTATTTGTATTTTACTTGCCCGACAATTCGAACACTTTTCAGCGTTCATGGCCACGGAAAGACTAAAATGTTCTTTTTTATTGGCAATAATCTACAATAATATGCGCTATTGGTGCCAGTGTCAAGTTAAAAACAAATTAATAGTCTTTATCTTTATTCTTTATATATACATAAATTTCTTGTGTACGTGTGTATGTCACTAAACTACCTACCAATGGTGGTAGGTGGTACCAATGAAAAATTCTGAAGTAAAAATATTGATTCATTAATGAATTATAGGCATGTAAAGTTTTCAATTTTGTCTACGCTTTTCCGTGTAAATCTGATTGAAATGTATTAATTCTAAGTCATAATAAGTAATACTTAATCTGCAACATATTCGTACTTTGTTAAATGTTCATTAGAAATCGAATAAATCAATTATTACGTTCGCATAAACAAGACAATTTTCGCTTTAAATCAGCTGATCGGCCGATGACCCTTAACGAGCCGTCTTTGTACCTACGTTACCATTGAAGCGTTCTCGCAAATTATACCTATTTATACTGTCGAAGCTTTACATGCCTACATGTGTCCTGTCTGTAGTTGTACATGCCTACATAATACGTAACATTTAAGGCATAGACTCTTAAATAAAGGGTATTCGACCACTGATGACAAGTTAACCCTGCTCCGGTGGTCGGCCCAACGACGAAGGCGACGTGCATCGTGGGCGGTTTGTGGGTGTGCGTGCTTACGCCCCTGTGTCGCCCCGGACGGAGTGGTGCGAGGAGCGCGCCGACCGCAACCCACCCCAAAAAAAAGGCACACATTTTTGAAATCACTATAACTTTTATGTTATATTGTTTTTTGTGTAATATACATAATAATTACGATCTATGACCATTAAACTACTACATACTCGAACAGTTGCCCCATAATCTGATACACTCTGTATAACACTAGCAACCCATCCTCGCTTCGCTTCGGTTTCAGTCGCCGTACCCGTTCCCGTGGAAATACCGGTAAAAATATAGCCTAAATTACTCTTTATCTATATAAGGCTTATCTATATACAGCTACCTGGTAGTAAAATATTATCAAAATCGGTCCAAATGTTTTAAAAATTGCCTCAAACAGACAGACAGACAAAATTTTTTAAACTGGTTTTTAACAGACTTCAAAAAAGGAGGAGTTCGAAATGGGACGGCGCGAAGACGACTTCAAAATTATAAAATAATTATTTAATCATTTCTATTTAACTAAATGAAAATACGTATTATTTTGTGCAATGTAAATTAATTTTTTGCTTTTTAGTTTACTGTTTGAAGTCGTTTTTTTTTTCATTATTTTATTAGGCGGTGTCGCGCAAATAACCGTGCGAGCATAAAAAAGCCCAGTATTTTGACATTTCAAACAGACACATCAATTTTATTTATTTGTATATATGTATAAATATATTCTCGTAAACATCAAATATAATCATTATTATTAATAGTATATTGCGTAAGGTATCTGTGTAAATCACAAACAGCCTAAGCTATGAAAAACGTATAGGGGTTATTATACTGAACGACCCCGGCCTGTCCGGTCAATACCCTCAGTAAGCAGGTCAGTAGGGGGTAGCTTCCTTTATTAAATATTCAGACTGCTATCTTATATAATGGTAGAAAAATATATTTTATTATTTACCTTTACCTTTGAACGTGTGATGATGGAATAGAAAAGTAAATCACTACGACTTTCCTTTCCCGTAATTCACGTAAAAAACGAATATGCAAAAATTCGTCTGATCAGTAGCATGGGCGTAAATTAATGTTCTTTATATTGTGGAGAAGGCTTATGCCCTAGAGTGAGGGGCATATGATCTGTGAAGAAAAGTAGAATAAAAATATCTTTACGGGGAATAATACTCGCTCAAACTTTAAATAACACTTAAAGAAAATTAATGACAAAGAACATTAAAGTTAATTCATCATCATCATCATCACAGCTCAATTAAAGTTACTTCATCATCATATGTTCCACTACTGGGCTCGAGCCTCCTCCACAATAGGAGGGAAATGACCTTACTAGTTTTCCTTCTCTGTTAAACGCGTATTATATCCCATAGTCGTCTTTTAGGACATCCGCGGCCAAGATAGGGAGTGGTGAATTATATTCTTATTCCGTCATGACACGGATAATGAAGATAATTAAATATGTTTATTGTTCTATGATATAAAGATGAATTGCTCAATGTCTGCTAAGCGCAAATCTCAAGAACGGGTGAACCGATTTCGCTAATTCTCTTTTTAGAATATTCCTTGAAGTACGGATGGTTCTTACGCAGAGAAAATTAGCTGGGTTAATAATTACTAACCATAAATAGTATAATCTTTTCATATAGAATTATTTCCTTCTTACACTGGCAATAAATTTGTATCAAAATATGGGTCAATATTTAATAACTAATTTTCTGTATCGGGTAATTCTAAATTTTCTGTAATAACGATGAATTGTTGACCGTAAGATATTTTTGACCGCGCGTGACCATGAACGCTGCAAAATGTTCGAAACGTCGGGCAATTAAAAGGCAAATACAAACGCGATAAAATCCGTAGTTTTATTTAAAATGTGTAATACTCGCGTAGACATCAGAAATCATTAAAAATAAAATGTTATATCAGTTTTAATTTATATTAGCTTAGGTGTTACTTTCAATTTAAGTGTCACGGATGAGTAGGGGCATAAAATATCTTGTCCGAGGAAAAAGTGACCACATTTAGGTTTATAAACAGTCTGACCATAAGTTATGTTACAAATAAAAAGGAATCTATATAAATCTTAATAAAACTTATAGGTGTACATATTTTTTTTTTAATAAAGTAAACTTCCTGCCCTAAATAAATAGTCCTTTAAGGAGACTACAAACATATAATTGCACAGATGGCGTAGTGGTTAAGATAGCGACTTGCAACGCCAGTGTCGGGGGTTCGAATCCCACGCGGGACAACACTTTGTGTGATCTACAACTTGTTGTTCTGAGTCTGGATGTAATTTGTGTTCGTTAATTATATGTTTGTAAAGTTCCCAGCAATACAAGGATTATTTCCTTAGTGCATGGTGTTGTCTTAAAATTATTAAATTATTATTAATTAACAGAAAAAAATTACACCCAGACTCGGAATAATAATTTGTAGACCGCATAAAGTATTGTACTCTTTTCTTTTGGGGGGTTTATGGTCGGCGCACTCCTCGCTCCACTCCGTCCGGGGCGACAGAGGGGCGTAAGCACGCACACCCGTAATCCACACGTGAAACGTCGCCTCCGTCGTTGGGCCGACCATCGGAGCAGGATGACTTGATGTCAGTGGTCGGCCCGACAGAATACCCCCTGAGAAGTACCTTCTCCTCAACCGACGTCCCCCCCTCGGAGAAGACGTCGGTCTTTCCTCACGCAGTCAGCTTCTCGGCGCGTGACGGACTAATTCCTCGGTCCAGTCACCCGCCGCCTTGGCTAGGGCAGCATCAGGCGCAGGATAAAGTATTGTACTACGTAGGAAGCGAACGCACTGGCACGGCAAGTCGGTATTTTAAGCATTACGCTATCTGTGCAATCATTATTTATTTACCGATGTCTCAGTTATAAATAAAAAAAAATCTATTCTATAACTACCTTTAGCTTTAATACGGCTCATTAATCTTTCTGGCCACCAAACGATGGATTTGTGCACTGTTTCCAAAGAAAAAAATATTCTAGCCATTTTTTAAACGACTCTATGTCGGCGTGTTGTTTAAAGTAGGTCAGGTCTTCTAAAACTAACCATAATTTATAGTGTAAAGAGTTAAGACATGGGCTAGACAACGGTCAGCTTTCAGGTGTTATAAGGTCTGACAAATTGATTTCAAGTCAAATTTGGTTTGTAATTAGTGCCTTCTGAGTAGGTGTAGGCTTGCTGGAAAGTTCAAGGTACATTTTCAAAAACCGTATTGCTAAGAAATTTGACAACACAATTTATTCTATTAAAAATGAAGCTGATAAGACCAAACTAAGAACACTAATGGAAGATAGTGACTTCGTTTCACTTTTCTGAACACTTGTATCGCTTTTTTGGAGCTACAAGCATACACTTTGTCATTTTGGTTAGAAAATTTTCATAATTGATTTATGAAAATTTTCTGTGCTTCTTGTGTACGTGTGTATGTCACTAAACTCCTCCTAAAAGGTTGGACCAATGTCGATGAAATTTTTTGTGCATGTTCAAGAGGATTCGAGAATAGTTTAGATGCCCAGTTGGACCCGGTAGATGGCGCTTTATTTGAACAGAACAACGTCTGTTGGGTCAGCTAGTTTAAATGTAAATTTCCAATATTTTTATATCAATTGACAAGTTTATTTTCTACAATCAAAATTTAAAATTGTAATAATTATACCACAGAGGTAATATATACATATAGCATGCTACAATATACTAACAACAAATATTCGTGTGGTGACGGAGTAAAGATACAATTTATCACTCACTATCTTGGTCGTAGGTGTCGTAAAAGACAGCTAAGGGATATAATATGCACATAACGCCTATTAAGAGAAAGAAAACTCCAAGCACACTGTCTGACCAGCGTGGTATAGTAGGTTAATATCAGAAGTGGGACTTATAAAAGTTGAGATGATGAATATACTAACGAAAATCACATCTATGTATTGTTATATGTATAATTGACCTTAGTAGAGGTGCCATCAATCGATCAAAAAAAACTATTTAATCAATAGATAATCGACCATCCGTAAGATAATCGAGTCTTATATTTTTAACGAGCTATCACGAATACAAAGCTCACCCGTTTACATATCGATTTCTGACCTTAGCTAAAATTAGAACACGACATTACTTACCGAGAAATAAAAGCTCCTATAAATTTCAAAGGTTGGTTCTTCGTGTTTATTAATTTTCGTCTTCTGTTCGTCGGATTCTGCTGAAATTTTCATATATTCGATATTAATGTGATACATCTATAGGCGAGCATGAACCTGATCGATCGGAGCTTCTCCACTGCGGGAGGGAAATTGACCTAATACACCACGATGATCAGATTTGTTGCTATAGATTTTCATTTGGAATTTTCCATCCCAGGTATAGATGTATGATTATGTCCCTTATTCGCCTTTTACGACACCCACGGGCAAGATAAGGGGGTGCTGAATTGTATTCTTACTCCATCACCTCACGGATAGGGACACGAAAAAAGTATCGATACTTTTAGGTATCGAGTACTTGTCTTTCGATACCGATACTTTTCTACTCGATACTTTCTATTCAATACTTTTACTCAATGAGTACTTTTAGGCAGGTATCGTATCGAACAAATTGTACAAAGTATCCATGTTAAATTTGACCTTACGGCTCATATTTATGGTAATGCTATCTAGTTAAAGCGTAACGAACCTTCTAAACAGTGGCTCGAAACTCCTAAAAAAAAGCTCATCAAATCAGGACAAATTCCTAAGAAAAAAAAGGTCTTCACGATCATCGATGGATTCTAGGAAAAGTACTCAGTACTCGACACTTCGGAGTATCGATACTTTTGTTTCGATACTTAATTGAGCAAGATACTTTTTCTTCAATAGTACTCATGAGTACAGTATCGATACTTTCGTTTCGATATCGTTTCCCTACTCACAGATATACTAATATTTGTTCTATCAAGACAGCAATTAAATATCTATTTAATTTGAAGCAGATAAATTAGTAACTCTTAACCATGTATACATGAAAGGGATCTCCACCTATGTTTGTATAGTTGATTGGATGTGGACTACAAAGCATTGATGTTCAACAAATAAACTGAGTAAACTAGATAATTACTGTTTGCATACGTTCTACAAATGGTATGTATTCATTGATTTTGTGCGAGAGTTACATTATTAAGGATTAAATCACTATATAGGCTTACAAAACTTCCTTGACTTTACTAATCTACATATAATATATAGATAAATAGTGCCATGCGGCTAGGAATAATACATTGCTCCGGGGTATTGTAGAAGTCGAATACGAGCTTTACAATGACCTGGACTATAGTCTATAAAATATAGCTTGATCTCTGTGACAGATGTCAACGAAACCAACGAAGTAAGTTTGAACGAGCGACATGTTTACAATTTCATTTTGTATCAAATGTATTTTAATTCTTTTCGTGCCAGTTTTATTACAAGTGAATTGCAATATATTATAAATATAAAAATATTAATATTCATGCCTAAAATGTACCTCGTAAGTACTGAAATACCTAGTAAACATTTTATACATAAATGACGCTTACGCACGTACAACGTCATACTGGACTGAAAATAAAAAATAGATGGGACAGTCGATATACGTAAATGGATAACCGATCTTTATTAAATTATTCATAAAAGAAATAAACCCAATACAGTACCTATATCAAACTTTCAACATATTTTTACAACTAAAACAGACAGTTACATTATAAAATACATAAATTGAATTAATTAAACATTAAAAAACTACTTTTTGTCTCAGAGTAAATGATAATATTATGTACGCATTAGTCCGTCACCCGCCGAGAGGCCGACCGCGTGAGGAAAGACCGACGTCCTCCCCGAGGGAGGGACGTCGGTCGATGAGAGGGTACCCCGCGTAGGGGGTATTCCGTCGGGCCGACCACTGACGACAAGTAAACCTGCTCCGGTGGTCGGCCTAATGACGAAGGCGAGGTGGTTTTCGGGTGGGTTGCGGGAGTTGCGTGCTTAAGCCCCTCTGTCGCCCCGGACGGAGTGGTGCGGAGGCGCGCCGACCGCAGCCCACCCACAAAAAAAAAACAAAAAAAAAACAAAAAAAAAATGTACGCATTATTGTCAATAAACTAGACATATTTATTTATAAAATAATCGTAATTGATCGATTGATCTAACGACTGTCCCTATTTTGGCAAGAAATGATAAATGTTCTAGCAGGAACGCTCCAGTGATGACGATAATAGTGACCTAGAACTTGATTGTCTTGACCTTTTGAATAATTTAAATAGTCAAAAAACAGTTTAATTTGAAATAAATTCAATAAGATCTTCATTGATCGTATTTTAATTATAATAGAAAATCACAATTATGAAAATATAGAGTTTTATCGATAAAAAAGCTACGCACTTCATCGTAAGCGTGACAGCACTAGGGACAACTATCACAGAGATCATCCTATATTTTATGAACTATAGGCTAGCCTCGATCTAATACCGTATGGTCAAGAATTACATGCCCCAACCATGGCTGACGCAAAGCAGATGGCTATCCCTAAAACTGTTGCTAAAACTTTTGCAACGTGTACTATGGAACAAGAGTACACATTGTATCAATCACAAATAATTGCCTAATTATCTAATTAAAAGCAGGATGATAATGATGAATATCGAAAAAATAATAGATGCTAAAGAAACTGTCGTTTTTAACCATGGAAGATATCAGTATGTAGACTTCCTCCACGTAGCACAGATCTCCTTTGCAAGGAGTGGGAAAATAGCTATATGTAAACTACACAACTACACGCTGACCAGATAGGTTAATAATTATACTTTGACCCATTAGTAAAAGTACCAATAGCCAGTAAAAGTGTCAGCTATTGTAAAGCTTGACTGCTGGCATTTTACCGTCTATCGTGGTGTTCGAGGTAATACAAAGTAACTTCAGAATAAGGAATGTTCTGGATCTCGGTAACCGTAACTGAAACCAGCGTATTGCCGAAAAAAAAATTATTCGAGGCCCTAACCGAATCCAATATAAAAGTTTCGAATAGCATCGATGTCTATGTAAGACCCGTTACGACAAATTTTCTTTCAACCAACCGAACAAACGATTCTAAGCGTACGCCTCTCCAACGAGTTCATTACAGTTAGTATTTCTCTTTTACAATTCCCTCTAAAAAGACAAAATATTCGTAAGTGAAACTATTCGAAATTGCGGCTAATCCGAAATAATTTCATTTCATTGCCGTAATCTAAAAGGGTATAATATTATTCTAATCAACAGTCAATAGAATAGCGCACGATCTGCAGAGTTTCGAACACGCATGGGAAAATTACTTCCGTACTCGGTCGCAGACGGCCCGTATTTAACTTCGTTTTTATTATTAACATTCTACCTTTCGCCATCCGCCCACCTCCAGGAATTAAGGGATAATGTCATAATTGCCAGTCTTGGCAGACAGTTGCTGCTGTTATACCTTTCCCAGTTGAGAGCTGCTCCCCACTTTTGTGAAGAGAATCTTAACCGATTCTTACGACTCCCATGGGTAAATAAGATGTGGCGATAATTGTATACGTAATTCAATTAATTATTTTTGTGGTTTTTTTTTTTTGACGGTGATACAAGTTAATATTATCATAGATAAGAGAGACGGAGGGCTAATGTTCCTAGTGCTTTCGTGGCGCCTTTTTGATACAGGAAGGCAATTCCACTTATGGAAATAGATCACGAAATCGAGATAAATTCGAATTATCTTCATCATCACAGCTCATAAATCTCTTACTGCTGAACCCGAGCCTGGTGCACAATAGAAGGGAAATGGACCTATACCATCCTAGTTAGACGCATTGGTATAGTTTCATTTCGAGATTTCCTTCTCTTGCACAGATTTTATGTCATATTATATCCCATAGTCGTCTTTTACGACACCCACGGATAAGAGAGGGAGTGGTTAATTATATTTTTACTCCGTAACCACACGGATGGATCAAAATAATGAGAGCAATTCCCGTTTTCTTCGGGAATTATATCTAGTGTACAATATACAAATGATAAAATTATATTGCAAAAAAGACTTAATAATATTAAAAATAATACATGGCAGTTTTCTAGTTAACAAACTTGCGAATACAAAATAAATTCAATCAAAATTATTATATACTGGCAACCCACCCTCGCTTCGCTTCGGTTTCAGTCTTCTTACCCGCGTAGTTCCTGTTCCCCTGGGAATACCGGGATAAAATATAGCCTATGTTACTCGCTGATATTATAGCTTTCCATTGGGGCAAGAATTTTTTATATCGATCCGGTGGTTTAAGAGTGAAAGCGTAACAAACAAACATACTTTTGTATTTATAATATTAGTAAGGATTCTATCTAGAATAATGTTTTTGAACGAGAACTCTAATTAGGGATTGCTCGAATAAAACATAAATCCGTATATTTTGATTTATGATTGTTATAAGTTCCAATTGAATTTTTTCTAGATTCTGTGATCTAATTCTATGAGAGAATTGCTGCCCAGAATTTTAACGACATTACCTAGAGGTCTAATAATTATAGCAATACGAAAAAAACATCTATAGTCTCTTGTAACATTGTAAGCGGAGGTCTTAATTTATAGAAGCGAGTTACGATTAGGTCACACGGGTCGATTGTATCAATTGCTCAAGTGTTTTCTTGTTTTAACATCGTAATAATCATTCATTGGGCACATCAAATTTTTATTATTACGGTCGCAACGCATGGAGCATACACGTGATTTTTTAAAAGCCATCATTTTGTGTATTTAAGAGGGCTAGTGGTCGCCGAGTGGTCGAAATTCGGCCATAATTCATTTAAATAATTTTTCTGCTATATAATTTTCTTTTAATTAATAACTAATATATAAGTACGAATGTCTATAAGACATTATCATCATAATTATGACTTTCAGTTCGACCAGCGATTTTAACCGTAAACAAAAGATTTTAAACGTGTGTCTGTAGTGTGTGTGTAGAGATTGCATAGTAGTGTGCGTAATGCCTTTTTTTAATTAATTTCATGTATTTCTAATCCATTATTAACTAAAATTTCAGTTTTATGCACTTCTCATTATATACTTCAACTATGCCAAATTTCATACTTGTCCATCCACGTAATTTTCGTCACAAGGGATACAAAGTTTTTGCTTCACGTATTAATATTAGGCCGGGATCCACCGTACATTTTTTTATTTGATTACTAACAAGCTAATTTATCGTGAGTAGCTTTATCTTTATGAGACGCCCAACAATATCTGTACGAAAACTCTCAATGGTGGTAGGTTTCGGATGTAGGAGGGATAGAATATGTCCATTTGGTTGTTCTAAAAAATTTATTACTAACGAGGTGATTTTTGGTATATCTCAAGATAATTATAGTAAAAAATAAAAAAAATAAAAATAAATACTAGCAACCTGCCCTCGCTTCGCTTCGGTTTTAGTCGTTTTACCCACGTAGTTCCCGTTCCCGTGGGAATACCGGGATTAAATATAGCCTAGTTTACGCCCTGATATTATAGCTTTCCATTGGTGAAAGAATTTTTCAAATTGGTTCAGCCGTTTTGAAGATTACCCGGAACAAACAGACAGACAGACAGACAAACAAAAATTTTTTAATCTGCATTTTAAGCATAGGTGTCGTACAAATAACCGTGTGAGCATGAAAAAAACCTATTATTTTGACATTACAAACAGACACTCCAATTTTATTTATTGGTATAGATTAAATAAATAAGAAAAGAAAAATGAGCTTGTTAGTAATTACTTTTGATGACCTCATTATCGATACATGTTGGGAGCAGGGGACTCTGTGATGTAACCACAGATTTTGTAGGACAAATATTTTTTTAGATAATTTAGATAATTATCTTGAGATATACCAAAAATCACCCCGTTAGTAATAAATTTTTTAGAACCACCACATGGACATATTCTATCCCTCCTACCTCCGAAACCTACCACAATTGAGAGTTTTTGTACAGATATTGTTGGGCGTCTCATCAAGATAAAGCTACTCACGAAAAATTAGCTTGTTAGTAGTGAAATAAAAAAATGTACCGTGGATCCCTTACTATATATATTTAAGAGGATAATTAACTTGGCGGACACATAAGGAAATGTCGTATTGATATGGAAAAAGCCACGCTGTTGCAGTTTTCCGCCTGCAACCGTAAATATCTGATATTAAATACTGTCGCACATCATCTCAGCCTATATATGTCCCACTGTTGGGCTCAAGTCTCCTCCATAATGGGAGGAGGAATTGATCTACTATTCTACGCTGGTCAGACGTGTTGGAATAGGGTTTTGTTTTGAGTTTTCCTCCTCTTGCACAGATGGTACGTTTATTATATCCCTTAGTCGTCTTACGACATCCACGAGCAAGATAAGAAGTGGTGAACTGTATTCTTACTCCGTCATCATACGGACACGGACACTGTCGCACATGGAATGTCTGTCAGGAAGAAAGCCGCCTTCTTAAACCTTGTTTAAAGAAGGATATGTTATAGCGCTTGGAAATAGCAGCTGGTAGCTCATTCCAGATCATACACGTACATGGGAGAAACTTCAATTTTCTGCAAATGCTTCCAAGGGCCGTTTCAAATGTCGTCAATCCACCTAGTCCTAAGCTAGACCAGGAGACGCATATAGGCTAAAATAATGATATATGATTCATTCATTTCAGCTTATATACAGTCAGGCCACTGTTGGGCTCGAGCCACCTCCACAATAGGAGGGCAATTGACCTACTATATCACACTGATCAGAAGTATTGATATAGAGTTTTGTTTCGAGTGTTCGAAGGAAGAGAAGAGAAGTCTTGCATCGATGATATATCCATATTTAATTTCTATGTCGTCTACTACGACACCACAGGCAAGAGAAGAGGTGATGAATTGTATTCTTAATCCGTCACCACACAGATAAGCCTGATGACCTCAGTTACCACTTACCTCCAATTAGGCTACTTGCTCGTGTGCCAGTAAAGGTAATAAAAAATATACTGAAGTGTTTGACGAGCTCCAATATTATGTTTACTCAGATCCTTCTTGATTAAAACTACACAGACATAATGGCAATCTATATTCAGTTTTTTTTTTTATATTGATTAAGTATAATCTAGCCGCATCGTACGGCGCAGTGTAGGACGCCTGCCCACTAGGTGGACCGACGGATCTGGTGAAAGTTACTGGGCATCGTTGGATGCAGGCGGCACAGCACCGCACTTTGTGGCGAAACATGAGGCCTAGGTATAATAGTGGATGGCGATAGGCTGAATAATGATGATAACCATGAATCTGGTCGCATCCTACCCATTCAAGATGACAACAGGGGAAGTATGAGATATTATAATCTGCCCTGCATAAAATACTCCACTTTTTGGATCAGCCTCTGACACTATGGGCGTTTGAGTTCATTAGGCAACCCAGTGCCTTCTTTCAGGTCAATAAATAATGTCCTGCACCTACGTAGCGCCTTATTGCGGGTAATAAATTATGTCTTCTCATCTTGATCTATCCGTGATCTAAAGTGCCTTTAACTTGCCTGCATACTAATAAACTCGTTTTTTTGGAACTATTCCACCATATAGTCCTACCGTTATCTAAAGACACTGCTAACAGCACTCATCCGCCAGTAACCACGGGTCACAAGCGTAAAAAGACTGCGATTGTCTGCCATAAATTGAACTGAGCAGGGACTATCTCGCGAAGATGTGTGTGGCCACAGAAGTGACCGAAATATCCACTAAAACCACAGCGGCCCCTTCCGCGCTTTTACGAGGTGCCGGAGAGATCGTCTGATAACATTCTATCCGCGACACCCCAACGCTTGGCCGTCTGGCCACGTCCTGTCATCATTCAGAGCGGTGGGTGGAGGAGCGCATAGCGGCGTCTCCTCCTCCCTGGTCGTCGCCGGCGGAGCGAGTCAGCTGACGCAAGCGCCTCGCGTGCCGTCCGCGGCCTCCTTCCTTGTCATGACAGCCTCACAGAAGGAGGCCATCAACGACCAACAGCTGTCGCTGCCGAGCGTCTTGGTGATGATGGTCGGCAGCGACAGGTCTGTTATTCCCAGTTCCGTTGACAGGACGTGACGCTGAGGCCCCCAGGCGGGGCATACTTCCAGTGTGTGGCGCGCATCGTCGATTATCGCGCCACACTCATGACATCCTGGGGCCTCTTCTCTTCCAATTCTGTGCAGGTACTTACCGAAGACCCCATGTCCGATAAGCACCTGATCTGTAATTACCTCTGCCACGCAGGATTTCTTCGCGGACAAAGTTGCAGGCAAAAGCTAGTAACTCCTATAAGCCAAGATCCAAAATGGCCTATAAATGGCACCGAGGTTAGACTCTCAGGCAGTCTCGGCAGACGCTTTTCAGTATCTTGGTACCCGCAAAGAATTTAATTAGAATAGTTACACAGGAGGATTGGGAAAACTGATTACACTTCCCTCTTATGCAATGTAAATAGAAAGCAAAATTGACCAAGCTTTAAATAAGTCTGTACAGGATATTACAGGTTGTACAAATGATCAATTTAATTTATACTTGACTCCCTCTAAAAGCGTGCTGTTCAAATCGTCGGGGATCCCAACCTTACGGACAGATTGGAGTCACTGAAGTGGCGGAGAGACTTTGGGTCACTCCGTGTACTCTATCGGCTCTTTCACGGGGAGTAATTTGAGGAACTATTTGACTTGGTACCACCGTCACCGTTTTACCAACGTACCACTCGATACCGCAGCAAGATTAATCCATTTCATCTGGCAACGTTATGGTCTCCAACTGTACGTTTCCAGCGATCATTTCTCCCACTTACGTGCAGGCTCTGGAATAAACTACCTGCTGCTGTGTTTCCCTAGCGCTATGACATGTCCTTCTTTAAACGAGGTTTAAGAAGAATATTTACTTCACGGTAGGCAACGGCCTAGCTGTGGCCCTGGTATTGCAAAAGTCCATGTGTGGCAGTATCACTTACCATTAGGTGTGCTGCCTGCTCATTTACCACCATCGGCAATAAAAAAAAATATATACAAAATCATTAGTACAGCTAGTTATAAATAAGTATAAAAACTAAACATAACCAATATCTACTAGACGGGAAAAAAAAACAAACCAAGTTACTTCATCAGAGCGTTATTTTGTAAAACTTAAATTATGAACATTTCTAAAACTTTTTGTATCCCATTCTACATTCGAATGATTTCTACATTCGTTTGTATTAATCATTTTTAATAATGATTCATTTAAAATCACAAACACGCGTTGTTTTGACCAATTGTTGTAAAAATATAAACAAAATATCAACATTCTATTTCGTCATAAAATGGTGTCATAATAAGAGATTGAGGTCAAACAAATAAACAATGTCATTTGGTAATATAAAAAAGTATGTGTGTATATATGTACGCAAGTAAGAAGCTATACTTCTTTAGCGTAACAAGATAAAAATGTTTTCAAAATATTTCTAAAAATGTAATCCTACGTTTGTAGAAAAAACGATATTAACAATATAAATAAACCGGCTAAGTGTGAGTCGGAGTTGCGCACGAAGGGTTCCGTACCATCTATATCTATACCAATAAATAAAATTGGAGTGTCTGTTTGTAATGTCAAAATAATAGGCTTTTTTCATGCTCACACGGTTATTTGCACGACACCTATGCCTAAAATACAAATAAAAAAAATTTTGTCTGTCTGTCTGTCTATCTGTCTGTCTGTCTGTCCGTTTGTTCCGGGTAATCTTCAAAACGGCTGGACCGATTTCAAAAATTCTTTCACCAATGGAAAGCTATAATATAAGGGCGTAAACTAGGTTATATTTTATCCCGGTATTCCCACGGGAACGGGAACTACGCGGGTAAAACGACTATAACCTATAACCGGAGCGAAGCGAGGGCGGGTTGCTAGTTATAAATAAAACTATTTTGACGGTTTTCATCATATTTGTATTTGATTTTTGGTTGCTTGACGTGAAGAATATTCTTCAGGGTTCATGGTTATAGCTCCGCGACGGCGCGCGGCGATCGGCGGCGTCTCGAAAAGGGGAAGCTATAATATCAGGGCGTAAACTAGGCTATATTTTATCCCGGTATTCCCAAGGGAACGGGAACTACGCAGGTAAAACGACTAAAACCGAAGCGAAGCGAGGGCGGGTTGCTAGTTATCTATAAAAATTGGCAAAAAATTGCGTTTTTTGTATGGGAGCCCCCCTTAAACATTTATTTTACTTTATTTTTAATATTTGTTGTAATAACGGCAACAGAAGTACATAATTTGTGAAAATTTCAACTGTCTAGCTATCGCGGTTCAGTTTTATGCATCCCATTGGCCGCGTTAAACTGTCAAGGTCATCTGCGACCAACAGCTAAATACACACAAAAAAAAAAAAAAAAAAAATTGTAACGCATTATCTAGTTGACATTTGTGACGGTGAGCGCACGCATCGTAATAATGTTAACTAGCTAACTTCAGGGTGTCGGTTATTCGTGACAGTGTGCGCGTCGTAAAAATTTTCGAATACGTGCACCTCATGCTACCCTAGCCGAGGCGGAGGGTGACGTGACCAGGGAATTAGTCCGTCACCCGCCGAGAGGCCGACCGCGTGAGGAAAGACCGACGCCCTCCCCGGGAGGGGGACGTCGGTCGATGGGAGGGTACCCCGATTAAGGGTATTCCGTCGGGCCGACCACTGACGACAAGTTAACGCTGCTCCAGTGGTCGGCCCAACGACGAAGGCGACGTGGTTTTTGGGTGGGTCGCGGGAGTTGCGTGCTTAAGCCCCTCTGTCGCCCCGGACGGAGTGGTGCGGAGGCGCGCCGACCGCGACCCAACCACAAAAAAGAAAAAAAAAAGCTTTAAATATGTAAACAACATCTATACAAGAAAAGGAAAATTCGAAATAAAACCCCAAAACATCTAATCAGTGTGGTTATAGTAAACGTTGGCTCAAAACAACAATTTGTTGATCACACAAAGTATTGTCCTATGTGGATATCAAACCGACGACACTGACACCCTATGTTGGTATTTTAACCACTATGCCATTAATTAATAACTAATTTCTGTATCGGGTAGATAATTATAAATTTTCTGCAGTAACGATGACTTGTTGGACGTGAGACATCTTAGTCCACCCGTGATCATGAACGCTGTAAAGTGTTCGAAACGTCGGGTAATCAAAAATCAAATACAAACGCGATAAAATCCGTAAAGTAGTTTTATTTAAAATGTATAATACTCGCGTAAACATCAGAAATCACTATGCCATCTCTGCAGTTATAGTAAAGACAGAACCGTTATACATTTCATTGAAATACCGTTCACATGTGACGAGTAAGAATACAATTCACAACTCCAACTTGCCATGCATATAGCATATATCCAATAGAAGGAACATTCACAATAAAATCCTATTCCAACCCCTGATGATGTAATAGGTCAATTTCTCTCCTATTGTGGAAGAGGCTCGAGCAATGGTGCCTATATGAGTTGAGAGGATATTGCTACAATGAGCAGCCGATCCTTCTTTTCCTGTAATTGTCGTAATAAACATATAAATGAGGTAAACAGTGAAAATTACGCAACCGATTTTAATGTGGTTTTCGTCAATAGACACGTCACGAGGAAGTTTTATCTATACTCTATACTAATATATAAAGCGGAAGAGTTTGTTTGTTTGAACGCCATAATCTCATGAACTACTCCTTCCGATTGAAAATTTCTTTCAGTATTAGATAGCTCATTTACCGAGGAAGGTCTATATATCATCACGCTAAGACCAATAAGAGCGGAGCAACAATGAAAAATGTTTCGCGATCGGTTTTTTTTTCCTTTTGAGAGCTTCCGCTGCCGCTACTACAAAAACGGTTTCGCAAAAATCATGTGTGACAAAATTGTATTATTAAAAAGTATTTTCACCTTCTACGTAAACAAAGTCGGGGGTTAAAGTTAGCTAAAAATAACTTAATTTTCTTCGTATAAAATATTATCTTAATATATATAGATTAAAATAATGTACAATGGAGTTGCGCCATATCTTTAAAAGCTTTTTTTTGGAGCTGGGTTACGGTCGGCGCACTCCTCGCTCCACTCCGTCCAGGGCGACAGAGGGGCGTAAGCACGCACACCCGTAACCCACCCGCGACAGGTCGCCTTCGTCGTTAGACCGACCACCGGAACAGGGTGACTTGTCGTCAGTGGTCGGTTCAACGGAATACCCCTTTAGAAGTACCCTCTCCTCGACCGACATCCCCCCTCGGAGTGGACGTTGGTCTTTCCTCACGCGGTCAGCCTCTCAGCGGGTGACGGACTAACATCTTTGAAAGCTCTACAACAAGGTCCACGATATCCTTACTAATACTATAAATGCCAAAATAAGTTTGTTTGTTTGTTTGTTACGCTTTCACGCTTAAACTATCGAACCGATTTCAAAATTCTTTCAAATAATATCAGGGAGTAACATAGGCTATATTTTATTCCGGTATTACCACGGCAATAGGCACTGCGCGGATAAGGCGACTGACTTTACCTCTACTACGTACCTCTCTACATATTAGGCTGAATATCTTAGCAATCGCCACAAGCTGCGTTCAATACTCTTCACGTGTCATTGTTTTATTTTTAGATTTTGTACAAGTAATCCAAAATAGTGTTCCTGCCTTAAAGGTCCCTTAGTCAATTTTCACAACTACCGCGGGTACATAAGCGAAGACATTGTATTCTTAGCTCGTCACTACAAGGGAAAAAACAAAACAGTTAAACAAATAACAGGATGCGAATATAAAGATGCAACGTGCATCTTCCTACATCAGATAACTACTGCACGTGGTCACTATATGTGTCCTTCTAATGGGGTAATAAGTAGTTACGTCAATCTATTAGATCAACGTAATTGCATGATGGATTTACGCCGCAAATGGAATTAGCATTTAGTTCTTAATACCTACTGAAAAAAGATTAATGAAAGAAAAAAGAAAGAAAGAAAATTTTTATTTAGTAACCTCACATTTTCCTACAGCAACAAATTTATGAATTTTATTAATAATGTGCACATGCGTGAGGTCAAAATATGGTATCTGCCTCAGCTGTTGCTAAGGCAATATGATTACCCTAGCGCTGGTATTCTGACAGATCCATCAGTGAAGTCACTTATGCCAAAAAAAGTGTTAACCGTATTAATCTTTATTAATACGGTTAACACTTTTTTTGGCATAAGCCTTTGCTTTATTAATACGGTTAACACTTTTTTTGGCATAAGCCTTTGCTTATGCGCATAATGACATTATTTATTAGATATAAGATATACATATAAATTAATCATTATTAAAAACCGATAATTTAAGTAGATAATTTTATAATAAATATTTGCAACAATGAAATCAAACGATCGTTCCAACAACGAGTTGCAGCGAATCTAAAGCTACCTCGGAATGCAGCTAATGGGCTTTGAACAATATATTGTATTCATACATACATAGCCTCACGCCTGCTTCGCAGAATGGTATGTTGAGACTACCGATTGCCACAAGGCATGATCCTGACATACTTCCATCGCTTCACTCACACTCATCAAAGTCTTCATGCATGCTCTATGGTTGCGCGTACTCTTAACATGACCTTTCACCAGCACATCTCCAATCTGCCATGACACAGCCCAACCAACTAGTGGTTGGGGCGGCTTCCTATAGACCCTCCAAAGTCTCCTCCATCCGACATCCTCGGCACGTCCTCGACGAAGAGGACGACAATATCACACTCGCTCAATATAGAGTCTACACGGCCCGCGAGGCCTTGACACATAAATATCCGCAGTTCCGCCCTCGCCGCCGAGGTGCGAAACCGCGCCGCGCAAAAGTCACGAATCAAAACGTGGGCACGCTCACTTTGCCTCCAGCGACGCCCCAAGCCGAGGTCCGGTCCCCACAGGGGGAGCCCTTGGGCGATGTCGCTTAGTATACTTTCAACGGGTTGAGAGCCCTCAGCGCTCACCCATAGTCCGCGTCAAGCTGTCAAGGCCATCTACGGCCAAGAGCTGTACACACAAATGAAAAAAAAAAACATCTCCAATTTGATCCAGAAACGCACGGCGTGATCTTCGTCTTGCAAGCGATCACTCACACTTGCTTTGTATACTTTCTTCGTCATTCACTCTTCACTCATTCTTTCTACGTGTCCAAACCAATGTTGAGGTCAACATACCGTTTTTAATCTTTGTCACTACTTCTTCGTTCATTTCACAGCGCTCTCTTATCACACTATTCCTAATTTTATCTTTCAGTCATACTACCACGTATACTACGTAGGACTCTCATATTGTATTCTTATTTGTATATAGCTTGATATATCAAGCATTTCCTTTGCTACGGTTATCATAAAAGTCAACTAAAGAATGTAAAGAGATAGCACCTCTGTAAGAGAGGCTAAATTCATAGCAAAACTTATCCAACTCGCGTGATTATGAGATGAAATAGTAAGTTATTGTACAATAAATACTCAAGGGGGTACATGTGTTCTGACCACGCTGGCCAAACGTGTTGGTATAGCATTTTATTTCGAGTTTTTCTTCTCTTGCATAGATATTATCTGCGTATTATATATATCCCTTAGCCGTCTTTTACGACATCCACGGGCAAAAAAAGAAATTGTATTTCTACTTCGTCACCACACGAAAATGTAGTTAACTAAAAGATTTTAATAAAATGGATATTATTGCGATCATCGCCTACGGTTTCAAAAAAATCTTTTTTTCAATTCAATTGTCTAGAATTCTGTTGTTGGATGTAAAGCTCTCTAAACGATCACATGCTATCACACACACTATCACATGTCAGCCAAATTTGCGATCGCAGTTAGTGTTGCAAGTCCTCACATCACTCAGCCAGTGCGATAATGGAGTAAGAATTCAATTAATTACGACTCCTTATCATAACCGTAGGTCACGTAAATAACGACTAAGAGATATGCCTATAACATCTGCGTAAAAGAAAGTAAACTGGAAATAAAATCCTATACCAACCCGTCTGAAGAGCATGGCATAGTACGTTCATTGCCCTCTTGTCGAGAAGGGCTTTGACCCAGACAAGACAAGAGAAGGAAGTTACACTCCAAACCCGTCAGATATACCTTGGTATTAAATAACTATTACGTATTTATATTAATATATTAGCAGACCCGGCCACACGTTGCTGTGGCTAATGTTTTTGTTATATTACATTTTATAAAACTATTTAAGTGGAACTGTTTTTTTTTTTTTTATATTATGGGTGGGCTATGGTAAGTGCACGCGCGGTCCAGTCCGTCCGGGGCGATGAAAGGACGGCGCGCGGGAACGTCACCTCGTTATGTCCTCGGTCCTGACACCGTACCGAGGACTCTCCAACCGGACTGCCCAACGCGCAATGACTTCTCGGCGGGCGTCGACCCGCCAGACGGTGATCTCTTTGATAGAGACCATACCGCCGCGGGCGCGCGTCTCCGACACCCGCCGATAAATGTCGGCGAGCATCTCCGCCTCCAGGTCCCACGGGGGACTTCCGGCCAGGAGGCACGCTGCCTCCGTTACCACCGTGCGGTAACCCCGTATGGCCCTGGTCGCCATGACCCTCTGTGGTCGCCACAGGAGGGCCCTAAGACGGACGGTCAGGGACCCCGCGCACACCAGTGCGCCATACAGGGCCATCGACCGGATCACCCCCGCAGCTGTACAGCTGTCGGCACGTAGCACTGGGTCCGCCCACATATTTAAGTGGAACTGTAGAACATCTGTCATGGAGGTCGTCATATTTTTTTACAAATGGCATCTATGTAAAAAAGCAAGTTAAAATCTTATATGACACGTTTGTAGGTTGACATAGCAGCGCCATCTATTAATTAATCCAGTCAACAGATATCGCCATCTGTTAAAATCGTTTGGAGTTAATAGATAAGTGTGAATGTCAAATAATAGACAAATAATTTGCAATAAAATAATATTACGACTATAAATTAAGATGTAAGCTATTCTATCTTTCAAGTTGAATCAAACTGCACACGGTGTGCAAATTTGATTAAAATCGGTTAAGTAGTTTAGGAGCCCATCGCGGACAAACAACGTGACACGTAATTTATATATATTAAGATATACTTGGGTATGCTGTGATGACAGCATGATTTAATAGAGATAAGATAAGGAGGGCAGACAAATTGAACAATTAAAAACCTCATAAATAATCTAAAATCTTTTAATACAAGAAAGCTGACTCGGGAAACAATTTGAGCCCTAATGTTTCGAAGGTATAATATTGAGCTAAGTTAAATATCGACCCTCTAACCCACTAAGCTAACGAGCCTTTCAATTTACCAAATAATATTACAAAATTCTAACAAAGAAATATTGAATTCAAAATTGTAGTCGAGATGAACCAAATACCCAATATTAAGGATAATATCAAAAAAATATTAGTCAGATCTTGATTTTTATATAGAAGTTCTGTAGTATGATCTGATAAAGAAAATCATTGTCATCTTAGTTCATATAGGTACGTCCCACTACTGGGCTCGAGCCAGGAATCTCAACAATACTATCATGAATTAGCATCACAAAGATAATGCTCTCATTATTCACGTATCTTCTATTGCCCTGATTTTTTGCTTATGTCCTTTAGGCATCTTCTACAACAATCACGAAAGAAAAGTGGTCGACTTTTACATTCATCAACACATTATAATATCCATTCGTTCACGCAATTGAAATGCGATCAACATTTAGCTTATATAGTTTCAAGTGGCCGCAATGTGCTCATTGGGAAAGAGCAAACTGTATACAATTAAAAATCGGCCAAGTGCGAGTCGGACTCGCGCACGAAGGGTTCCGTATCATTGATTAGATAAGCAACAGTAGGTATACAAATGTATTTCAATTCCTATATTTCAAGTGCCTACCTGATGTCATTATCGATATCGAACAAAAATCGTGTTTGTTGTATGGGACCCCCCCTTAAACATTTATTTTATTTTGTTTTCAATATTTGTTGTTATAGCCAGAAATATATATTTAAATTTTTTTTTTTATTTTCTACTGTACAGCTATCGCGGTTCTTGAAATACATCCTGGTGACAGACAGATGGATGGACAGACAGCAAAGTCTTAGGTAATAGGGTCCCGTTTTTAACCTTTCGTTGCGGAACCCTAAAACAGGACCACTTTATGATCAACCAATACTTATTTAGTCTATTCATAATGCAAATTCGTCATCGTCATAATATCGTGTATAAAAAATGGTCACAAAAAACTACCTCTAATCTTGAATAGTGTAATGAGCGATGACGTCATATGAAACAATATATTACTAATTTTTGATATACTTGCTATGAGATTCGTTAGCTCAGTAGGTTAGAGCGCCGATATAACAAATTGCTTGACCATCGGAGGGCGGAGGTTCAAATCCTTCACGAGTCAGGGTAATTTTTTGCTATAATTTTTCTAACAAAAGACATTTTCACAAAAACTTTTACGATATGCTTATAACAACTAAACTATCTTGTTACAATATGATGGAAGAATAGTATTATGCACACAAAATATTCATTTTAGATAGGTCAGAGCCTGCCTATTACCTTACTAATATTATAAATGCGAAAGTTTGTTTGTTACGCTTTCACGCTTAAACCACTGAACCGATTTCAAAAATTCTTTCACCAATGGAAAGCTATAATATCAGGGAGTAACATAGGCTATATTTTATCCCGGCATTCAGGTTCAAATCCTTCACAAGTCAATGATATTTTTTTAAATTTTTATATAGTTTTTAGGTACCTGTATTTTATACTACAAATTATCTTACAAAAAAAACAATATTTTCATAAAAACTTTTATGATATGTTATAACAACTAACCTGTCATTGTTACAATATGATGGCACATTCGAATTATGCACACTATCATATTTTTGATAAGTCAGGCCCTATCTATACATATAAGGTCCGCCTATATAGATCCTGCCTGTTATGTAGATAAGGGAACGTACACTACGTAACATGTTTAGTGGTCTGGTCTTCAAAAATGCTACGCTTGGTGAAAATTAACTCTTGGCTTTTTAATACAACGGATTGTCACCGTGAAGAAGGGGATTGAAAATTGTTAAAAATTGGTGGGTACGTCCCTAAGTATACCTATTATTATTATTACGTCCCTAAATTATATCTATTGAGAATAATGTAGACTAAATGAAATCACAGCCCATTTTTTCTTGGGGGTGGGTTACGGTCGGCGCGCTCCTCGCACCACTCTGTCCGGGGCGACAGAGGGGCGTAAGCACGCACACCTGTAACCCACCCGTGACACGTCGCCTTCGTCGTTGGACCGACCACCGGAGCAGGGTGACTTGACGTCAATAGTAGGGAAATCACTGCCCCTACGGGTGGGTTGTTGCTATTTCTTGAATATTTATACTTTCCGTCTCTAATCATCATCATGTTAGGCCATACATCCCACTGTTGGGTTCAGACCTCCTCCACTATGAGAGAGAAATTGATCTGCTATTCCACGCTGGTCAGGCGTGTTGGAATAGGGTTTTATTTCGAGTTTCCTTCTCTTGTATTGATATAATCAGCATATATTACTCAGTCGTCTTTTACGACACCCACGTAGGGACACGAAAAAAGGATCGATACTTTTAGGTATCGAGTACTTTCCTTTCGATACCGATACTTTTGTACTCGATACTTTGCATTCGATACTTTTACTCAATGAGTACTTTTTGGCAGGTATCATATCGAATAAATGTTAGTGAGTATTCATGTGAAACTTGATCTTACAGCTTATATTTATGGTAACGCCATCTAGGTCAAACGAAAGGAACTGATCATTGACAGATTCCAGGAAAAGTACTCAGTACTTGATACTTTGGAGTATCGATACTTTTGATTCGATACTTTATTGAGTACGATACTTTTTCTTTGATACTATTCATGAGTACAGTATCGATACTTTCTGTTCGATATCGTGTTCCTACACCCACGGGCATGATAGGGAGTGGTGAATTGTATTCTTACTCCGTCACCACACGGATAAGTCAGTCTCTAATACTAGGTATTAATCAGATTTATCTATATTAATCCGTCTGACCAGCCTAGTATAGTAGATAAATTTGTCTCCTTTGTACGCAGAAGAGGCTCGCATCCAGCAGTAGGATGTTTACGAGTTGAAATCATGTTGATGATTAAACAGGTTTTGTTCGATAATGTCGGAAGACGCTGCAATAAAACTGCTGTATTGTGGTACGAATATTGTAAGAGATATCACAACATAAGCTGAGTGCACCTTTTCCTCGTTTGTTAAAGGGGCGCTATCATCCTTATTTAGAGATATCTTACTTGTGTTCTTTTTCGTTAGTGTAATTTTTGTTTTATTTACTCACGTATATAGTTTATCCCTGTGTGATGACGGACTAAGAATACAATTCATCACCCCTTATCTTGCCGGTGGGTGACATAAAAGACGACTAAGAGACATGGGCGTACCCAGGTAGGGGCAGGGGGGGGCAGCTGAAGAAGATAAAGTTAAGAGATGAATTTTCGAAAATCCTTTCTTAGTGCTCCCATACGCTATAAAGGGAACCCCTGTGCAAAATTTCAAGGTTCTAGCTCTTATATTTTAGGCTCTGCGTTCATATGTTAGTCAGCTTCTCCTTTTATATGTATAGATAAGCACCTAGCGTATAAAAAATCTGACTTGCCCCCCCCTGGCCCAGAACCTGGGTACGCCCCTGCTAAGAGATATAATATCCATATAACATTTATGCAAGACAAGGAAAACACAAAATAAAGTCCTATGCCAACGGGGAGTGCTCCGAGGAACTGTTTGACTTGGTACCACCGTCACCATTCTACCAACGTACCACTCGACACCGTAGCAAAGTTCATCCATTTCACCTGGAAACGTTATGGTCTTCAATTGTACGTTTCGAGCGATCATTTCTTCCACGTACATGCAAGCTCTGGAATGAACTACCCGCTGGCTGCTGCTGTGTTTCCCGAGCGCTATGACATGTCCTTCTTCAAACGAGGTTTAAGAAGAGTATTTTCTTCACTTGATTAATCTATACTTACTAATATATAAAGCTAAAGAGTTTGTTTGTTTGAACGCGCTAATCTCAGGCACTACTGGTCCGATTTGAAAAATTATTTCAGTGTTAGATAGCCCACTTATCGAGGAAGACTATAGGCTATATATCATTACGCTAAGACCAACAGGAGTGGAGCACCAATGAAGAATGTTTTAAAATCGTTTTTCTTTTGAGCGCTTCGTAAACGGCTAAATTTTCGCAAAATTTATGTGTGACAAAATCGTATTATTAAAAAATATTTTCACCTTCTACGTAAACAAAGTCTTAGGTTAAAGCTAGCGTTACCCAAAGTATATATACTACGCGGAGTAGTGTTGCCCAAAAAAGTCTTGGTCTTGCGGTCTTGGTCTTGGTCTTGCGAGAAATGCGAGACCGAGACCAAGACCAAGACTGCTTAATTTTTGCAAGACCAAGACCAAGACTGGCCCTGCAAGACTTGAGCAAGACCAAGACTGGGCCTGCAAGAGTCTCGCGGTCTTGCATTTAATTCAAATCACCATTTCAGCTTATATACGGTTGAGCTCGTGTATTCTATATAACAGGAGGAGAATCGGCCGTGGCCGGAGGGGAATCGCCACGGTGATCGGCCGTGTTGTTACAGGTCATACATGTCAAGTTTTCCTTCTCTTGCACCGATGTTATATATTATAGCCCTTAGTCGTGGGTTCGCAGTCACGGGTAAAATAAGGGGTGATGAATTATATTCTTACTCCGTCACTACACGGCAAGTCAAATCAGTCTTGAGATATCCATCTATTGGCCAATCGATTCCCAATGTTAGTGTTGGCTTTTCAGAATTACTCTTCGGAAAGGCTTAAGGACAAAAATACCGTAATCACGAGAGTGCTCTTGCCCATTATACATATTTATATATCCGTTTATTCATTAGCCCAACGACGTTCACTGTTGGACATAGAAATATGCCTACAATTAATCTATATAAATGTCCATGTAGGGACAGAGTACGATCACCATCAGGCAGTACATGAAGCGTTGCTCCCAACGCGATTTTGCCTCTGCCACGACTCACCCCAATCCACTAGTGGTTGGGGCGGTAAACTACGTCCCCTCAAAAATATCCGCGGTCCGACGTTCTCGTCATCTTCTTGAAGAAGAAGATGACGCTATTATGATCGCCCAAGAAAGGACCTACACAGCTCGCGCAGCGATAACAGATAAAACTCCGCGGTATCGGCCTCGCCGTCGAGGTCGAAAACCGCGACGCGTAAAAGTCATTAACCTAAACTTGGCCACGCCCACTTTGCTCTCAGCGACGCCCCGAGCCGAGGTCCGTTCCCCACAGGGGGGAGCCCTCGGGCGATGTTCGCTTAACTTACTTACCGGGTTGAGAGCCATCAGCGCTCACCCATTGACCGCGTTAAACTGTCAAGGTCATCTGCGACCAACAGCTACACACACACAAAAAAAAAAGACAGAGTACGAATATAATTCACCACTCTCTTACCCGTGGATGTCGTATCAAATCGGATCGGGCAATGGTGTTAGGAACCCATGAAAAAAAATTGAAATAAAAATATCGATTCGTTAATGAATTGAGAGACATGTAAGTTCTCAATTTTGTCATCGTTTTTTCGTGTAAATTGATTAAAATGTATAAAGGAATGATACTTAATCTACAACATATTCGTATTTTGTTAAATGTTCATTAGAATTTGAATAAATCAATGATTACGTTTGCATAAGCAAGACAAACTTCGCTTTAACATAAATCAGCTGATCGGCCGATGACCGTTGATGAGTCGCCTTTGTACCTACGTAACCATTGAAAGGTTCGCGCAAATCTAATACCTATTTATACTGTCGAAATTTTACATGCTTACATATATCCTGTCTGTACATACCTACATAATGCATAAAATTTAAGGCATAAACTCTTAGACACACATTTTTGTAATCACTATAACTTTTACGTTATATTGTTTTTGTGTAATATACATTCTAATTATGACTGTTGAACTACACCATACATGAACAGTTGTCCCATAACCTGATACACCCTGTGTATATAACATATGTGCAAGAGAAGTGAAACTAGAAAGAAAACCCTGTACCAACATGTCTGACCAGCGTGGTATAGTAGATCAATTTTCCTCTTACTGGAAGGAAGCTTAAGCCCAGCAGTGGCACTTTTATGAGCTGTGACGATGACGACGAATATATTAAAACCATAAAATTTTAAATCAGTTTTATATGTTCTTGAATAAATAGTATATTAAGAGCTACATGGATCCAGCGGCCAAAGTATTTATATAGGCAATAGAGCAACAGGTTTTTTCAAGTATCCAGACTATCAGTAACTAAACTGGAAATACAATAGATACATACCACTTAACTTGAAGGGAAATATAAACAATCGCATTAATTGTAAAATATCGCATTGATTATAAAATGACATAAAATTTATTGTATCAACTGCCTCGTGTGGTGACGTCTTAAGAAAATAGGGTCGAAAGTCCTGTCATAAGAGTAGTAACGCTGTCTAATGGAACACCAGGGGAATAGAAGAGTAATTTTCTCCAGTGGTAAGTATTGTATTCAATAGTGAACTATAGGCTAGCAGATGGATAGATAGGATAGGATATTTGATTAATTTAGTTGGATTTTTCATTGCCATGATAAATTACTGTTACGTTATTCTAACTGCAAAACTTTGCAAGACTCTTGCTGCAATACCAAGACTCGAGTGCGCAAGACCAAGACCAAGACTCGGGTGCGCAAGACCAAGACCAAGACGAGACCAGGTGTGATGTTGCAAGACCAAGACCAAGACCGGTCCAAGTCTCGTCTTGGTCTTGCATTTGGGCAACACTAACGCGGAGGAAGCCGCGAGCAGAAGCTAGTGAAAAATAAACACCCATTTGCATACGTATACCTATATTTTTATCGACGTAGTGACGGACGGTAAAAGAGGTGGTGGTGGTATAATACGTACCTAACGTATTATACCACCACCACCTCTTTTACCTATGGGTGTCGTAGAAGACGCCTAAGGGTATGATATGATATGCAGAAAACGGGTGACGAGCGGTATACCAAGCATCAGAATGTACCTCAGAGTATGTTTCAGGAAAGAAGAGTTCAGCTTATTTCTGAAGTCGATCGCTCTCTGAGGCGGGCCTCGAAATGGGGAGAACGAAACTTAGTCCAGTTCAATTCCAGAAAGACACAAATTTGCAATTTTTATACACCCTACACAGATAACGTAGTGGTTAAAACACCGACCCACAGTACCAGTATCAGGGGTTCGAATCCCACGCAGGATAACACAGCGCGATCCACAAATTGTTGTTCTGAGTCTGGTTGTAATTTGTGTCCTTTATATGTTTGTAAAGTCCTTAAAGGATTAATTTCCTAAATCCTAAAAGGGTGTATAAAAAAAAATTGTCTTCGTTCTGGCATAAAAAAATAAATCATACAATCATCCCGTTATCATGTAAAAAAATATTAACATGTTATTCATAGGCCTCCTCAGTGTGCAAGGTAGGCGGCTGTAGCCTCACTCTGCCTGAGATTTAAACCTGCTTCCCCTTCATGAATAAAGATAAGAAGTAATGGGCATGATGACAGTAACTAAAAATCACTAAAATAATGTGTTTATCTACTGTAACTCAAAGAATATATCTTGAAATAAATATTTATTTTCTTTTATAAGGTGAAATTATTAATTTATTTAATAAAATAAAACTACAAAATACACAAGTCCGCCATGCTCACCTAAACACCAATCAAATTGAGTTACGTCACTCCTATGTACACCTATCATTATCATCGCAAATTCTGTACGAAACTACGATCGTTAAACTTATTGTTTTAACTTGCATTTAAATAGTATTTCGTGATTTTTATCGATCTCTTGCTTGCTTTTGTGTTCTTACTAAAAATGTAAGTCATGGAAGCAGGATTCACCAAGGCAAACAGCTCTAATTTGCCTAGAGTTGATTTGTTAATGCTGGGAGAGTACCTAGCATCAAACAAAGACTTCTGTTCAGCAAAATTTAGAAATATTTAAACTACGACGTAAGTAAAATATTGATTTAATAATTTTCTAACACCAATAATTTAAAATCTATTTAAAAATAATACCGCTTGAGATGTTAGAGGTTATATTATTTAAATAATGCTTTTGTAAACTTGGTATTAAACTGTAGTTAAATAAAGTTACACACCAAATAAAATCTACGTATAAATATACACGTCCCACTGTTAGGCTTGGGCGGGCCTCCTCCATAAGAGAAGGGTAATTGACCTACTGTACCACGCTGGTCAGACGTGTTGGTATAGGGTTTTATTTCGAGTTTTCCTTCTCTCGCATAGGTGTTATATGCGTTTTATATCCCTTAGTTATCTCGTACGATCACCCACGGGTAAGATAGGGGGTGGTGAATTGTATTCTTACTCCGTCACCACACGGAAAGTAATTATATATATTAATTAATTATATATAATTATAAAGTAATTACTTACGTCAAAATGATCTTCACAGAAATAAATAGTCTCCTATTTATTTTTTATAATAATTTATTTAAATTTATGGCTTTTGGATCTCGCCGTGCGAGATTAAGCCACTCATATGTTATTATTTTATTGTGTGGCACATAAACAAACAGTTTGTTAACTGTTTTTATTTATGTATTGATACATTGAGGATCCGCACACCACTTATAGACTTTCGAATTCATGTCTAAATAAAATATATCAGTTTTTTTTCCTTTAACTCCCTTACGTGTACAACTCAAGTGAATAGACGTGCCGTCATAAGTAGACGCCATGACACTAGGCAGCGTTTTGGCGCTAATTTAAATGCATTTAATTAAAATAGTATTTATTTCTGAAGAAACCGTACTTATTGCAAAAATAATATTTTTTTTTATAATAGTAGTTATTTAAGAATATTATAAAACAGTTTTTCAAAATTAGTCATCATGCCTATTGTGCTGGTAATCTCTCTTACCGGTTTAAGTAGCTATTTCATTTCATCTTATCATAGGGGCGAGTGCGTAGCAGCGTCAGTGCAGGCCAAGACCTCGCTTGAGTTTATTGCCGTTAATATATTTTTCTAACATGTATCAAAACACAGGTCTAGGTCACCAGTGTGTGTTATGTTACTTGTGATGCCTTACGGCACGGCAACATGGTCCATAAATGTAGACCCCATAGCCAAGCTCAAAGTCGCTCAGCGTGCTATAGAGCGTGCTATGCCCGCGATTTCTTTGCGAGCATAGCACGAAGAATTAGCACGCTAAAGTGGCATTGAGGAGGCTACATCACTAGATGAAGCCCTGGGGAACAAAGGTTCTCGAAAGGCGACCACGTATTGGAGCAGTGTAGGGCGCGCCGCCACTAGGTGGGCCGACGACCTGGTGAAAATTGCTAAGCATCGTTGGATGCAGGCGGCTCAGGACCCCGCACTCTGTGCCGTAACGTGAGGGAGACCTACGTCCAGCAGTGGACGGCGATAGGCTGAAATGAATATGTATTAAACTAACAATTTAATTACTGAAATAAGCAAAGATTGAAAATAACTGCGGCTGGCACAGTGGTCTACGTAGCAATTGCCCATGCCGAGTGTCCTCTTTTCGATGATCACACTGGACAGTCCTTTATGCAATTATTATACAAATGATCCTAGTCTGAACGTTAATTGTATTTGATAATTATACTGTTTGTAAATACTTCGCAACACGGATTTGTTTCATACATCCATTAGCCCGTAGATGACCACTGTTAAGCATTCTGGTGGTCACCCTACCCACGAGAATAGCTTGTAGGTATTACTCAGAAGTCTTTTACCCCTCTTTTAGTTCGTGGTCGACATTTGAGAACTTTAACCGCAATGGTTTTCGGTTGAACGATCGGTGTGGCTTGCTATGTCGGTTACACCTGTTTTAATACGAATCTCCATACTCCTGGTTTTTCAGGTGGAAAAATATTAACCATAGCCTTCTCACTATGACGCTTAAGAACTTAGTTCTTTTTTATGAGGCTGATATAATACATATTGAAATTTACTTTTTACTTAATGGCTGTATTGTAGAAATAAAAAAACAAAATTGTTTGCCCTAATTTCCCCGTATGTTGACGAGATAAGAATACAGTTATCGGCCATTCCTTATTTGCCGCTGAAAGTTGTAAAAGTCGGCTGAGGAATCACCAGTTGAATTAGAAATTCATTACTTCCCTTGCGATGTCTTTATACAATGAACGATTTGAATAACCTGATAGGGGGTATAAAATATGAAACATATAATTAATTTAGAATTCCATTTATTTGGCATGATGTTGAGTAAGTTTCCAATCCCTATCGGCAGCGGAGAACAAAAAATTAGAATAACCTTACATTAAAAGTACAAATTACAGACTAGTGCAAAAATTATGTGCATGTAATAATTAATTCCTAGAACGTAATGGTCTATCTATAATAAAAAAAGATAATAAGAAAGATAAGTACTTGAATTTAAGTTTATAATATTTCGCTAGAGGTAAGCAGGGATTTAAATGATGTTGTTAACAACAGGCATACATTTCCAACTTTTTCCCCTCTTTTTAACGTCTTTTGTGTTGTTATTAAAATTTTCTTGGCGACGAAATGCAATAACATTTAAACGAATTCACGATTTAAAATCTATCGTGAAACGTTACAATACCACAGGTTTTATAATTCTTCATAAAAAATATCGCATTGTTTACTATTAATTTAATGATTATTGAAATATTTACTTTAAATTAAAATTTCTTATATTGAAATTTTAAAACGTAAAATTATTTTTATAAATAGTTTTATGCTACTCATTTGACTAACATTTATAAGGTCTTCGAAATTCGAATTCAAAGTTAAGTTAGTTGAGCAAATACCTGTTACTTGGAGCTTTCTATAGTTTATTGCCAGTAGACGGCAAACGACGCGGTCTACTATTATTTTAAAAGGCGGATAATAATCATTATGAATATATATTTTATCATGGCTATTGGATATGATAAACATGTAAGAATACAATACACTATCACTTACTTTACTAATGGTGTCGTAATAAGCCACTAAGGGATGTAAGTAGGTACTTGCACTGTAAGAAAAAGAAAACTTGAAGCAAATCTCTTATCAAAACAATCTGATCAATTTGACCAGCATACGATAGTAAGCTATAGTCCAACAAATGCTAATTACACGTCTAATACAGAGGCTTAAAGCATAGCCATGATTTTCTGAATGCATTAGTTATGTTACTTTTATTTATAAGTAAACTTAGCTTTAAATAATACTTACAAAATATGAAGTTTCACATAAAAACATTATTACAATACCTAAAACTGCAACAATAAATTAGTATAAAAAAATTACTTTGGAATTTGTTTTGCTTTGTTTTATGCTTTGGAATTTGTTAAATATAAGTTACAACAATAAATTAAAACATATAGGAACTACCTAGAGAAGGAAAACCTGACATAAAACCCTTTCCCAACTCATATGAGCACGGTCTTAGAATAATAACGTATAGAAGGATAGTGTCAGTACTTCGAACGTTGGAAACATGAATCTAAAAATACTACATGCGCGCAGTTGATTACACACGTACACACGCACACCACTATACAAATTATGAAATCAAATTTTGTTTTTATTAACATAAATCGTCGAAATACTTTTAAAAGTAATGTTATAAACGCTTTTAAGTTTTTCAAATGTGTTGTGACACCATTTGAATGCACAAACCGTCATAATTACCTATTTATATTTTAAGAGTTGCGTACGTACATGCAGTAGGTACAGTGACATTGACATTACGGAACGGTTGCGGCGTAAGCTCCATTAGGCTCCAATTCAAATGTTTCACTTTTTGTGCTCGAACTTACCTTTTATACGTTATTATTCTAAGAGCACAGTATACATCAATTTCCCTTCCATTAAGGCTCGAGGCCAACAGTAGGACTTAATGGCCTGAGGTGATATGAATTACCTTCAAACAATATCTTCTCATAATATTTAAAGAAGGCTACAATGGCATAATCTTTTCACAAATCTTTAGCTTTATAATAAAGACCAAATATGAAGTGAGAATAAATAAAAAAAAATAGAATACAATCACAAAAAATAATACCTAGGTACTTTTATATCAATAAAGTATGTAAATACTAAAATTAAATTAAACTTATTTGTAATCATTTTTCTATGATTTCCAGTGTCCTAAACATAATCAAACCATATTACTATGTGACACATATTTTGATATTCAAGTGAATAAAAAGTAAATAATTTAAATAAATAATAAACACACAAAGTTTACATATTTTGCTCTAGAAATTTTCTTTCATTTATACAGTTTTCCAACTCATCATGGTATTTTTCCAGTTTCATATCAAATCCGGGACTTTGTATGTCATATTCAAAACTGTTCCCTGTAATTATTTTCTCTTGATTTAAGGTGGAATCAAAGCGTACTTTCTTCCCTGGAGTATCATTTTTGCCATGTGAAATATCTGAGTTGTTACATCTTTCCTTTAATGGAGTAATATTCATATTTAAATGAGTATTTCTTAATGTCTTTACAGTCTCATATTGATGTTCATCATTAATCTCCTCGATTTCAATTTCATCTGAGTTGTCTAAATTTAATGCTGGGTTTTCTATACCAGAGTCTTTTTTCTCTGTTTTCTGTTTAGATGGTTTCCGTGGCACTTCATATGGATTCAAAGTAACATTATTTTCTGATTTATCACTTTTAAAAGTCTTTTTCAATGTTTTGAATACCTTTTTAGATAATTTGTTGCCTACTTTTAAAAAAGTATTCTTAGATTTTGAACCTTTACTGTCATTAGAATCGTTATAATTATCTTGCTGTGACATTTTATTTAAATTCATAATGTCTACGGCACTGAAATGTGTAACATTATGTCCTAGTATTCTACTTTGTTTGTTTAAGTCATTTACTTCATCAATATTTTCATATACAGGACTCTCAGATCTATAACAATCTATATTTTCATATTCATGTTGACCATCCAAAGATTCATTTACTGTTGATATTGTACTATTTGTATCACCAAACAGCCTTCGAGGCTCCAATTTATTCACAGAAGGATTAGGTATAGTTTCAATAATTGCAGGTCTACTCAAAACTTCCTCATGATATTCCAACTCTGGTTTTGCTTCATTCAAATTCAAAAAAGGATTCTGTCCGCTTTCATTGGTTGCTATATTAGCTATATTATGCTCTAAAAATGGATTAGTATTAGTATTACAAATTCTTTTCTTTTTTGTTATAATTGTAATAGTCTTTATCTCCATAATATTGCTTTCATTTAAATCATCATCATAAAACAGGGATTGGTTAGATGAATTCGGTGTGTCTAGTCCTAGTCTGTCTAGAAAACTAAGACTTATATTGCTAGTGTTATTATGAATAAATACTTGATTTGTGACACTTTTCTGAATATTAGTTATTGGAGACAACATATTAATATTATTGTTTATTGTATTGATAGACTTTTGTTCTAATAATGATATACCAGAATCCAAATCTTCGTTTGGTGCTAATGTTTCTATTGTATCATTGTCTGGTATAATTTTAGTAGCATAATTTGTGCTTGGCAATACATATCGAGGTATTAGACCAGCCTTTATATCTGACAATGTATCTAATGTTAGATTAACTGAAGTATGTCCTGGTAATGCTTGTACAGATGATGTATTAGCATAGATAGGATCACTTGAGTTTGAATTTTTATCACTTTCTTCAGCAATATTGTGTCGCACATTTTTCTTGACGTTCTCCAGCTCTCTAAGTAACAATGTATTAGCTGTGGTTTTATTTCCACCTAAATCTAATGCAGTATTCTCAAAAGCAGCTATGTCACTGCAGCTTCTGGTGCGTTTTCGTTTTCTATTAGGTGCTATTTCCATGGCAGTATTGCACATTCTATCTTCATTCGCAAGTAGATCTAATGCAGGATTTAAATATGTATTTGGGCAATGAGCGGCAATTTTGCGTTTAGATTTTATTGATTTTATCTCAAACTGATTGTTATCTACAGCTTCCATGTCTCTGTAAATTATCAAAATTATAATTATAAAGTAACACAAAAGTCAATGCCGAGCTATATTTTTATAAAGCTAGTAAATTCTGCTTTGACTGCGTAGGATAGCATTATGGTTAAATTTATTTATTAATTATTCAACTGACAGATACACAGATTCCTAAAATCAATCCATATAGTGAACCATTAGAATTGTATAATTTAAGTACAAAAACAAAAAGTGTAAACATAATTTTAGGAATATATCGAATTTGGTGAAAAATATATCAATCTCCAGAAATGTCAACTCACTAATTGCTTAGTGGAGCAATTAGTGGATTAAGCAGTGCAATGGCTTGATAGGGGCAAAATGTGCAGTACCTACACATTTGCACCTGTGGTGCTTCGATCAGGGGATACAAACAAAACCGTTTATATTAATTTGTTGCTGCAATGCAATAATGCATTTGAATTTTCAAATTCATTATTCAATAATAGGGCACACTAACAATACTGTCTTAAAATACTGTCCAAAAATGCCTGTGTCACAGGTAAATTCCCACACAAACAATGTGTGCGATCCAGAAATTGTTGTACTCTTTCTGGGTGTAATTTGTCTCTATTTTATCTATATTTAAAAATCCCCCACAATATAAGGGTTAGTTAATGCAAGGTGCTGTCTTTTAAAAACAAATTTAAACTTCATTGACCATTTAAACAATAGGACATCACAACGTCTGTCTATATTCAATACCCATTAGAAAATGGGAAGCATGAAGAATTTATTACAGACATTAGCAAACAATATACGAGAGGAGTACTCGACATTCAAGTATATACTTTTCTACAAATACGTTAAAAAATTTGGCTAAAGAAACATTTTTACACATCAATTATGACCTTTTCTCTTCATCTTTTTATTGATGCTAATTTAGGATATATAAATTTCTTCATAAACAAATATAAAGAGAATATTCACATGAAAAACTAACCGATTTCAATTTGTCGTAAATCTGTCATGGGATATCAATATGTAATAAAACTAAAATCACTTTGCCGTATAGATTTATATCAAAATCTTAATAAAAAACAGCTATTTTCATTCATAACTTTCCGTTTCAAATTATTTCTCAGCATGTAAACAAAAAATCGGCAGGTGTGCATCAACCGTTATTACTTGTCACTATTTAGTGATTTAGATACTATGTCTTTTAGGCTTGCATTTTTTTTTCTAATTATGATATAACTTAACAGTTACCTCATAATAATTACAATCTAGTTACGAGGCTAATAAGTAATTTAAATCTAACTTAATTTGCTAAGACTTACAGAGTAAAGAATGTGTCCATTGGCACTTTTCTTATTGTCTCTAATAATAATAAAATACACTTTGTTCTTGTGTTCTTCAAGGATAGCACTCACTGCACTACTTATCACTAATTTCACTAAACTAACTCAAAAGGCTTAGTCCTTTTCAGTCCCCTTACTATGTCCGTGGTGTCGAGGAGCTGGATAACCTCGGCATTTACGTGTTGTATTAATTAGTCTTTGTTCATGTGCCTCAGCATATTTTTTGTAACATTAGTAACAAGGTCCACTCCTAAATCACGGTGGATTTCTCATATATTTCTAATATACCAGGGAACGTTTACTCCGACGTACTTTGTTTTGGAATCTTTGTATTATATCAACATTGGTGCGTTTTGTAGAACCCCAAAGTTGAATGCCGTATGGCCATACAGGCATAAGTATTTGTTTGTATAGAAGTACTTTGTTATACACTGATAATACTGATTGTCTACCGAGTAGCTAGTACATTTTCTGGTAGCGTAGGTCTAACTCCTGACGTTTCTTTTTGACATGTGTCTTCCAGCGAAGCTTTGCGTCAAGCGTCATACCCAGGTCTTTTGCCGTATTTTCATATGGTACAATACGGCCATTAATGTATACCGGTGTATAATTTGGTTTTTTATTTGGAAAGTCTATATGAGTTGATTTTTTTTTAAAGACGTATCCCTGCACGAAGGTAATTTATCCTTTAATTGCGAGGGACTTTACAAACATGAAAATTAACGGACACAAATCACATCCTGACTCAGAACAACAATTTGTGGATCGCACAAAGTGTTGTCCTGCGCGGGATTCGAACCCCCGACACTGGCGCAGTAGGTCTACATCTCAACCATTACGCTATCTGTGCAGTCGACTGATTTGGACTCATTTAATGTAATTCGCCATTTATTGGTCCAATCGGTGATGGCGTTGATGGCAATTTGTACTCTCTCTACGGCTTCTTTATGAGTTTCACCTGTGCCATATGATGGCGGTGTCATCTGCAAAGGTTTTTTTTTTATGGTAAGCGCACGCGCGGTCTGTTCCATCTGGGGCGATGAAAGGACGGCGCGCGGGCCCATAACCCACCCGTACCCACGTCACCTCGTTGTTGGGCCGACCATCGGAGCAGAGGTGACTTGTCATCAGTGGTGTCATCTGCAAAGGTTGCAATAACATTGTTTTTTATTTCTGGAATGTCACAAGTGTACAACAGGTACAAAACAGGGCCAAGGACACTTCCCTGTGGTACTCTAGCTTTTATTTGTCTGAGACTATAGTAAGCATCTTCTTGTCACACTCTAAATGTCCTCTCCTCATATTAGAATCCTATCTAACAGATAGGATTCTAATATGTCTGCAAATTGTTTTGGGAGCATTTTCCTTAACTTAAATATAAGACCCTTATGCTACACCTTATCAAATGAGCTACATCCAGAAACACTGTAGAACAGACTTTTTTCTCTTCTAGGGTTTTTTTCTATGACGTTGTTCTAATTCATAAATTCTTGTATTTGGTCTATCGTAGAATGTTTCTCTCTGAAGCCGAATTGGTGATTGGGAATCAGTTTCCTATCTTCTATAATTGGCTTTAATCGTCTTAAAAGTAACTTTTCAAATAATTTTGATATAATTGGCAGTAAAGATATTGGGTCTGTATGATGATACTTCTAGATGAGATTTTCCTGGTTTGAGGATCATTATAACTTCAGCAACTTTCCAGATATTAGGTACATGTTTTAGTCTGAATGTCGCATTGACAAGGATTGTGAGTTTTACTATGGCTTTATGCGGGATATTTTGAAGCAGCTCACCAGTGATAAGATCGTATCCGGGCGATTTCTTTTTAGCCAAGTTTTTGATCATGTTTTTGACTTCTTTAACGGTAACTGGTTGTATTGCCGAGTCATCATGACAAGTAACATCAGGTGCTAAGTTATCAGGGCTTTTCTCGTCGTTTGTTTGGAATATTTGTTCTAAATGTTCTGCAAATAAAATAGCTTTCTGCTTGTTACTTCTGGCCCATTTGCCATTTATTTGTTTAATGGGTGAGGCATGAACAATAGGCTTTTTTAAGTTTTTAGTGACTTTCCATAGTGAGTATTCGGTTTTATCACTATTTGTTAATTGACTAAGATAGTCATTTGTAGCTTCATCATGACAGCTTTGTATTGCTTTACTTAATCTTTTTGTAAGTCTATTTAGTATTGCTTTGTCAGGCGGGTATCTAGATTGTTGCCACTTTTGTCTTTGCTTTGTACTCTCTTAATGGCTATAAGATTTCTTATTTCTTAGGCTTGCATGATTGATAATTTTTATTACATGTCCATGTTTAGTTCGTTTCATGTAAGTTAATTATTTTACAGTGTAATCTATTATTTGTATGTGTAAGTCTATTATCTCTTTTTAATCGAAATGGGTAATCACTCAAATACTTTTAATATTGTTATTATGTTTGTATAACTTTAGTATTCTTATGCTTCGTTTGTTGACATTTGACACTTTCATTAAATAAATAACTTGGTATCATGGATAACTCCTAAGTCCAACTTACTAACAAGCCAAAAGAAACTTTGTACTCGTTATGCTATTCTATAGTATTTAATTCTTCGTATAAATGTTAATAATTTAATTATGCCGAAATGCAGTTAGTTAACTTGATACTTAAGATTAGCCTATATAGTTAAACTGTTAAAGATAAGTCTTCTCAGTTGTAATCACCGCGTCTACCACACGGGTTAGCGATCGCAATGGGAGTTGTAAGTATCCTAGCATAGTCATCATCACCATTACAGTTTATATGCGTTCAACTGCTTGGCTCGAGCCTCCTCCATAATAGGATGGAAATTGAGCTATTATTCTACGCTGGTCCTCGCACCACTACGTCCGGGGCGACAGAGGCGTAAGCACGCACACCCGCAACCCACCCGTGACACGTCGCCTTCGTCATTGGACCGACCACCGGAACAGGGTGACCAGACCAGGATGCTTCGTTTGTTGGCATAACATCTTAAGTGTATAAATTATTTGTATATGTACCTACTACTAAATGCCCGTGGCTGCATCTGCGTAGTTTTCGTCCTCGTAGGAATACGGGATTAAAAATTTTTAGACAATGTACATATAATATTAGGTTACTAGATGATAATTTACGTTAAAAATCTGTTAGAAAGAAAGAAATAAATTTTATTTTATAAACCTCACACAATATAGACAACAACGAAAGAAATAAGAACTACTAACTAAAAACAAGGAGTGAAATATGTGAGGCCAAAATATGGTGCCCATCTCAGCTTATGGTACAGTAAATATGATACTACACCGCTGATATTCTGATGGACCCGTACAATCAAGTCGCGGAAGCAACAATATATGCAAAACAAATATATTTTAAAAAAGTTAAACAGTAATATTTGAAATAGTAACATTAAATTAAGAATGAAATAAATTAATACTATACTATATCATATTCTAGTTTGTAAAAAATATCATAATTATCACATAGAATAGCTTAAGTAAAAGAAACAAATTATTTAATAAAGACATATAGAATATAAAATAAAATAAACATTAATAGTATAAAGAAGAAACCGAAAGTACATAAATCTTGTGGTTAGCTAGGAGTCCTTGATGAAATAGAACGAGAAATAACTACAGTAAATTTGTGGTCTGTATACACTATATTAAGGTATCAATTTTTGATTTTCAAGTAGAATTAGCTTAAGTCTTAAGTGGAAAGGCAGACGTGAAAGCGTAACCAACAAACTCAGTTTCATTTTTATACAAATTTCGCGGTTATCTTGCTAGTTAACTCTGGAGTTCCTATTTTTAACGGGGACCTAAAAATGTCATGATGATCTTAAACTTTAGTTAACATTTTTTTGAAGTTATACTTCTTTAGGCGCGTTATGAAAAAATGATGAGAGTGAAATTTTAAGATGCGCGCGCATCTGTGACACAAAATTAACAGTATGAAGCTGTCTGCTTAACCTTAAATTCAATTTTTGAATTTATTATTAAATTTATCTTTAAAATATTAAATAATCAATAATAAACATTTAAAATTAAGAATCTTATAATATTTAGTACAAATTATGTCTTATATATTTATTATTCTCTAAATTTTGTTTTTAATAATTATATATATATATATATATATATATATATATATATATATATATATATATATATATATATATATATATATATATATATATATATATATGTATATATTAATTATATATTATATAAATTTATATTAAATATATTATTATATAAATATATTAATTTTCAATTTTTAATATTAATTATTGATATCTAAGATCAATCTAAGATTCTTTTAGTTTAAATTTGATGACTATTAAACTGAACTTTGTTGATTATCCTTTTCCAATCCTTCTATTATTTTATTGTAATTAATTATTTGCATGCAATTAAAAACTATTTTTTAATGATGCCAAAGAAGTATAACTTCTCACGCGCGTACATAAGTACACGCACCCATTTTTTTTTAGTCAACACGGTAGGTACACTTGAGTAAATGTCTCGTATTTTTTTGTCAGTACGGGACTCTTACAGATATGGGTAAAATATGAAATTAAAAGCTGAAAAAACAGGAAAAGGTAAAACTACTATCAGTATAACAAACTATGCATGATATTTAATTATTTATGCTCTTTTTGCAAATAACTGGACATTACTATCGTCGTCCACGGCTCCTACTCCGAAACCAAGTCCATTAATGCTGGTGCACCAACGTTCGCTGCTCCCTCCGACGTTATTTATCCTGCATATTAACGACATGCTATCCATGCAGAATTTTAGTCGCTATGTCGATGACAGCACGGGTGACGAGCGATACATCGAGCATCAGAATGTGCCTTGTAGTATATTACAGAAAAAATGGGGTCAACTTGTGTCTGAAGTCAAGCGCTCTCTAAGATGCGCTTCGGAATGGGATGAAGGGAGTTTAGTTCAGTTCAATCGTACAAAGTTTGCGAAGTTTTTCGAGGGCACTTACTTCGCGATAGGCAGGCATCTGGCTGTGCCATAGGTATAGCATAGAAGGCGTGCCAATTTACAAAAAAAAATCGTTTGGAAAGAAACTTTTAGTTCAGTGGTATAGAATTACCTACTTGACAAAAATCGCGCGAGATTTGCCCGCAGATTCCACAGACGGCACCAGCGGTAGCTAAGAGGTACCTCGAGGATTCTTCGGAAGACCCGCATCTTGTTTGTTGACTCGTATTTAATTTGTACGTTACGTATCTGACATAAAGTTCATTATGACATATTCAGTTTCGTTGAAGAACTTCATTCTACTCTACGGCAATATATAATTTTAGCCATATGATTTTTCCGTCGGGTCGACCACTGAAGACAAAGAACTCGGCTTCGGTGGTCAGCCCAACGACGAAGGCGACGTGCTATGGGTGGATTACGGGCACCGCCCCTCTGCGTCCAGGGACGGAGCCTAATAACGCGTTATAATTTTAATTAAGTTACATACTTATACTCTTTAGAATTGACAGAAACAAGGTTTTATTGATTGAAAATATATTTCTAAACTAAATCACAATTATAGACTCTTTGAATCCATATTAAACATTTTTTTATAACACAAATATCACAAACACCTATAAAATGGAATTAAAAATAAAACTACATATTATGGTGTATATCGATTACACAATTAGGTACAATACCTATTGAATTACTACCACCGAATAAGATTACTTTAAATGCCGCTAAATTACAAATAATTTGGAATAAAATGCTATAATTATCCTTAAAACATTCACCCTTGTAGAACTTAAATACTCGCAAACACATTTAACTTGTAAGATCTTTATTTTAAGGAGTAATATTCGAATGCCACTAATCATACTTACATTAATTTTCATAATTTTTATTTTAAACAACTTTAGTCCCAAACGTATTTACTTAGTATATATCACTCATTTTGTTAATTATCTTTGCTATTTGAAATATATTATTAAATACGTTGTAGCATCACATTCTGTTGCCAAAGATACAGAATAAATATAAAAAAAAAATCATATTTTCAGGTCCCAGAATAATTGTCATATCAGCTCTTTTAGATTTCAGAACAACTATTCAAATAATTATATATAATATTTATATAATATCGATGGGTCATCGATCATTTAGTTTAGTAGTACATAATATATATGTATATATAATTTTATTTATCTATTATTATTATAAATGGTTTTATAACTTGCAATACTTAATTTGAATTTCAAACGCATTTATAGTTTTCAAAATTACATAAGCATAACGAATTGATAACAATAGTCTCATAACTATACATTATAGTCCACCGTAGATATAAAATGTGTACTTTCAAGTTAAAAACTCTTTTTATAGTAGTATGTAGGTACCTACTTATCCTATTTAACAAATCCGTAATTAAAATAATATTTTAATTATGTCTATTCTGGAAGGAAAGATTTAAAATTATGTGTGTAAAAAAAACAAGTTTACAAAAATTATCTATGGGTTTAACACGAATGTTTGCTTTAAAGTATTCGTAACATTATCGAGACCAATCTGTATGGGTTTGGAGCAGTGCTCATATCGTCCGATAGAGAGGCTGCTGCAATTCCCATACACATTGGTCTCGATAACAATACGAATGCTTTGACACAAATATCGTGCTCAGCCCACTGAATCATGAGGACTTTACAAACATATATTTAACATAACAATAAAACACAAATCATTTAAAAAAAAATCGTAAAAATCGTTTAAAAATGGAAGTCTAATCTTCAAGTCCTAAAGGTACGGCCAAACCTGCGCGACCAAAGCGACTGCGAAGCGGTAGCGTCATTCCCGGGGCTGACCCGCTACAGACGCTACCCGTGATATCTTATGGCGCCATGCACACCTAAGCGACCACGGCGCGGGACGACCGCGTCGGCAGAGCAGGACGCACGCGTCTAGTAGTTAGACGTGTTTACCTCTACGAGTATACCTTGATTATAATTACATATTTTATTATAATCCACGATGGTGACGGAAGTTTTCCGTGTGGTGACGGAGTGAGAATACAATTCACGCCCCCCTCTCATACCCGCGGGTGTCATAAAAGACAACTAAGGGATTTATTACGCAAATAACACCTACGCAAGAGATGGTGAACTCGAAACAAAACCCTATACCAACCTATCTGACCAGCATAGCATGGTATAGTAAGATCAATATCCCTCTTATTATGAAGGAAGCTCGAGCCCAACAGTGGGACGTATATGAGCCGAAATGATGAAAATGCTTAATCGACGATGACCACAGTGTCTACAACTGAAGATAAAGAGATGTTTATAGAAAAAGTAAGACAACATAGTATTTTATACGATTTAAAACCGCCAGGTTATAAGAACTTAAGAAAAAAGATAAAATAGGGGATTCTATCGGTTCGCGTCGTAGTCGCACAGGTGTGCACATCTAGTTTCGCGTTATAGACGCTCGCGTTTCGCCTCCCGCGTGTTTGGCCGTACCTTAATTATTTTTATTGCTGACGAACGAGAAAGCAGTCTATCTATCATTGGCACAACTTATATCGCTGCCAAGCGTAAGGTGAGCTTTGAAGTTCCGGTTTTTCAAAATCGAACCAAGCGCAGTAATAATTCACTACTACTGAGATGTTGATTTTTTGTAAGATTGGCACTATAGAGTGACACACGGAGTGAGTAGAAACATTTATAACTGTATTCAGAAAAAGCCAGCAGCGTCGCCCAACTATTGAAATTTATATACATAAATATGTTGCCGGGCAATTCCTAAATATGAACCAGACCTGAACAAAACCTGCTTACTTTTGCATATATATAAATGATCAAATAACATCTTCAGAATTAACAAACATAGTAAGCATGTAGTTTTTACAATATAGATCTGTTTATTTTTTATTATTAATATAATTGACGGTTTTTTATATATTTGCTTTGTTTACATAATAATTTAACAGTTCTTATTGCTATTTATTCTATTCGAGACACCAAATGCTGTATTTGACAAATGTTTTAATAAACTGTCTATAATAAAATAAAAAAGTGTTCATACAATAGTAATTATCCATCAAAAATAAATGGTGGCTTAAAAGAAAACAATAATGTTTTATTGTACTAAACAAATTACTCCATTAAAATGAATAAAACCCTGAAGAATATAAACAAAGGAAACCAATCAATTGAGACCATACTACGCTGAGTAGAAAATAATAAATTTTCTCGTACCGTTTCGAAGTATAGAATACATTTTAAAAGAAATACAGATAGAAAAATAGATATTTACGTTAGAAGTAACATAGCTAACCACAAATATCTACAGAATACTTAATATTTTTTTAAAGATGCACTCCTGTCATTATAATGCCAGCGCTTTAAAAACTACCCTACTAATCTATATCCAAATTCTTAAATGCCCTCTCCATAGCTTTCTCTCTTTTCTTGTCCGGCAGAGCTGCGATCCTCTGTTCTTCTTCAGCTTTAAAATAAGGCTCCAAGAGTTGCAACTGCTGCATGCATTTCTTGTGAAGAGTCTGGGTATCGGGCAGGGTACCGCCATAATCAGGAGGTAAAGATGAACGCGGTACTACTGTCTCGTAGAATTTCTCCAAATCTTCATTTTTGTTGTGGAATTTCAGCTAGAACATATAATGATAACCTTTTAAAAATATTTTATCAACATTAAGTGGCAAAGCAGATAGAGGTTTATATGTTGAAAAAAAAATTGTTATGTTTTCTCAGCCCATTCTTTTCTGCTTGGGATGTAAAAGACGTTTAAAGGAAGTAATAAAATAACATTATTGAAAAACAACGAAAATTGTTACTATATTGGTTAGATATAAATCTGTGATAACAATGACCTGCTGAGCGTGAAACACATTGGTGACCATGAACATTGTAAATTAGAAATTAAGTACAAAGTTATATAATCCGTAAAACAGTTTTATTTTAATGTGTAATGCTTGCGTAAACATCAGAACTTAAGAACAAAAATTCGTAACAGTTCTGTCCTCAACCCGCCTGGCTATCGTGGTATTGTAGTTAAATGGAACTTTTACCTTTTATTTTAAAGGACGTTAGTGAGTAACAATGAGATTTTATAGTTGACAAAGATGAAACATCGCCGTTCATGCGCTTCCACTGACATTTTTTTTTTTTCGCTGTGGAAATGCAATTTACGCACTATCCCCCGCCGGTGTCAGACGAGGGGGAGTGTGGGACTCGCCGGCTATGCTTCCGGAATACCCACTAAAACCACAGCGGTCCCTTCCGCGCTTTTACGGGGTGCCGGAAAGGTCGTCTTATGACATTCGATCCCCGACACCCCTACGCAAGGCTGTCTGGCCACGTCCTGTCGTCAATCAAAGCGGAGGGAGGAGATGCGCATATCGGCGCCTCCTCCTCCCTACACGCCGCCGGCGGAGCGAGTCAGCGGACGCAAGTGCTTCGCGTTCCCGCTCCGCGGCCTCCTTCCTTGTGATGACCTCCTCGCAGAAAGAGGCCATCGACGTCCAGCACCTGTCGCTGTCCAGCATCTCTGAGATAATGGTCGACAGCGACAGGTCCATTCCTATGACCGCCGACAGGTCGTGGCGCTGAGGCCCCCAGGCGGGACATACTTCCAGTGTGTGGCACGCATCATCATTTGGCGCGCCACACTCATGGCATCCAGGGGCGCTTCCACTGACCTGAAATCCTGACTATGACGATTCCACTGTCCTGAAATTCTGACTATGACGATTTCAATCACAATGCCTGGACTAGGTCAATCGTGGACGATGTCGTTGATTAGCAGAATTGTTACTAATATTTTTTTTTTTTTTTTTTTTTTTTTTTTTATATATTCACGCCTTTTTCCCATAGGGGTAGGCAGAGTCCACTGCCCTCCACCTGCTACGATCTTTGACATATTCAGCGTAGCAGAGCGGTTCTCTGTGGGCCACTTTTCGCCCCCGACGGAAACGAGACGTGACGTGTCGCGAACCACATCGCCGCCATTCGTACAGTTTTTTTTTTAATTTTTGAAACTCATTGCGTTTCCGCGAGAAATACATACACATATAATTAACGGACACAAATTACATCCAGACTCAGAACAACAATTTGTGGATCGCACAAAGTGTTTGTCCTGCGTGGGATTCGAACCCCCGACACTGGCGCTGTAGGTCACTAGCATTAACCACTACGCCATCTGTGCAGTTACTAATATAATCGTAATAAGTATAGGTATTATAATACAAGCCATATATATTCATATAATATAAGTGAATATAGAGTAATAGGTCACCAGATATTAATCAAATAATATAGTCCATTGAAATGTTACAATTTAAGGACCTAATATTGCATTTTTTAGAAGACGCAATTTTAGTTTTGGGAAATGTGTCAAAACTAAGTTAAACATTTCGTTTTGACCGGATTCTCGTGAGCATTGACGAACCCGGTCAACTTTGAACAGGGTTTTAAATGAACGAAATTAAAAAAAAAATGATAGAGAAAATTTTCCTCAAAGGACCATCTGGGCATTTTCATAAAAATGTTCAAGGGCGTTTTCAGGCCTGTCCCTCTAAAACATTACCTTTTTTAAACAATTAATTCTATTTGAAACTAGCACAAAATTTTACATTAGGTTTATTGTACATTTAAGTAATATTTTATAATATTATCTAAGCCAATTATAATATAATTTTTCGATTAAAAAATAATATAACTACAGATTGCTATCATTTTATCGTGTCCCTTTGTAGCCAGACGATATTTCAACACTGAATTTACATATTAGTTGTAATAATTTGCTTAGTGCCGTATTTTATTTTTCTGGTAGATAGTGTAGGGTCAATTTATTAAAAATATATATTATATATTTTTATGAAAATTAGGTTATAGTCGTTTTACCCGCGTAGTTCCCGTTCCCGTGGGAATACAGGGATAAAATATAGCCTAGTTTACGCCCTGATATTATAGCTTCCCATTGGTGTAAGAATTTTTGAAATCGGTCCAGTCGTTTTGAAGATTACCCGGAACAAACAGACAGACAGACAGACAAAATTTTTTAATCGCTATTTTAGGCATAGGTGTCGTGCAAATAACCATGTGAGCATGAAAAAAGCCTATTATTTTGACATTACAAACAGACACTCCAATTTTATTTAATGGTATAGATTAATTGTATACTGGCAATGTACTTAAGAAAAAAAGATAAAATATGGGATTCTATCGGTTCACGTCATAGTCGCGCAGGTGTGCACATCTAGTTTCGCGTTTTGTAGACGCTCGAGTTTCGTGTCCCGCGTGTTTGACGCACAGGTTTGGCCGTACCATAACGCAACCGCTCGCATTGGTACTTAAAAACTTAAACTGTCGACGTGTTTGAGCGTTTCGTACACCTACGTACCTACTACCTATTACGCATATTTAAGGCATAGACATATTCCGTGTGGTGACGGAGTAAGAGTACAAATCACCACTCCCTATCTTGCCCGTGGATGTAGTAAAAGACGACTAAGGGATGTAATAGGCATATAACGTCTATGCAAGAGAAGGAAAATTCGAAAATAAAACCCTATACTAACCTGTCTGACCAGCATGGTATAGTAAGGTCAGTTGCCCTCCTATTGTGGAGGAGGCTCGAGCCCAACAGTGAGACGTATATGAGCTGAAATGATGATGAAGGCATAGACTCTTAGACACACATTTTTGAAATGACTATAACTATAGTCCATAAAATATAGCTTGATCTCTGTGACAGATGTCAATGAAATCAACGAAGTAAATTTGAACGAGCGACATGTTTACAGTTTCATTTTGTATCAAATATATTTTCATTCTTTTCGTACCAGTTTTATTGCAACTGAATTGCAATATATTATAAACATAAAAATATTAATATTCATGCCTAAAATGTACCTCGTAAGTACTGAAATACCTAGTAAACATTTTATACATAAATGATGCTTACATACGTACAAGGTCATACTGTACTGAAAATAAAAAAAAGATGGGACAGTCGATATACGTAAATCTATAACTGATCTTTATTAAATTATTCATAAAAGAAATAAACCCAATACAGTACCTATATAAAACTTTCAACATATTTTTTTCAATTAAAACAGACAGTTACATTATAATATAGATAAATTGAATTAATTAAACATTAAAAACTACTTTTTGTCTCAGAGTAAATGATAATATTATGTACGCATTATTGTCAATAAACTAGACATATTTATTTATAAAACAGTCGTAATTGACCGATTGATCTAACAACTGTTTCTATTTTGGCAAAAAATGTATATGTTCTATCAGGAACGCTCCAGTGATGACAATAATAGTGACCTAGATCTTGATTGTCTTGACCTTTTGAATAATTAAAACAGTCAACTAACAGTTTTGTTTGAAATAAACTCAAAAAGATTTTCATTGATTGTATTTTAATTATAATAGAAAATCACAATTATAAAAATAAAGAGTTTTATCGATAAAAAACTACGGACTTTATCGTAAGCGTGACAGCACTAGGGACAACTGTCACAGAGATCATCCTATATTTTATGGACTATATAATGAGTTATTGTTTTTTTATGTAATATTATAATTACGAGCCTTAAACTAGAACATACTCGAACAGTTGTTCCATAACCTGACACAGCCTGTATAATATTTATAACTACATACCTCAATATGAGCAAGCTATTCCGGTTCTTTGTGCAATCCGCAAATGATTATTTTGAGTCTAGGTGGTTTTTTACTTGTATCCGTTAATTATATCTTTAAAAAATTTACCGCATAAGGATTTATTCTTTAATGCAGGATGTTTGTAGTTTAAAACAAAAAATAAAAAGTTAGTTCATTATTTGTATAATTGTATTGCTCAAAGTTGCTCAACGTGCTATGAGGAGGGCTATGCTAGATATTTCTCTATGTGATAGAATCCGGAATACGAAAATCCGTAGCAGTACGGTTGTAACCGACATAGGCCACAGAATTAGTACGTGGACATGGCAATGGCCAGGCCACATTGCTCGTCGGAAGGAATAACCGTTGCGGAAGAAAGGTTCTTGAGTGGCGACCACGAATTGGATAACGCCACGAAGCACGACCCCTGCTAAGTGGACTGAAAGTTGACGAACTGAAGACTTGAAAGTTGCAAGGAACCGTTGGATGCAAGGGGCGCAGGACCGTTCGGAGTGGCATTCTCTTGGAGAGGAGGAGACTTATGTCTAACAGTGGACGTCTACAGTCATTATAATTATTTAGATAAGTGCATTTTGCATTTATAGGTGTTCGATACATTTTCCTCCTAAATTTGTGACGCGATTTTTTGTAGATGCTCCAGTGGATTCGAAAATGGTTTCGATTAATAATTGGACCCGTTAGGTGGTGTTGCTATCGATTTCAATAAAAATACCTTTTATTTTATTTGAAAAGTACAATGTCTGTTGGGTCAGCTAGTTAACATATTAAATAACAAATCAATATTCCTATTATATAGATCTATTAACTCTGGCCAGTTAAACTACATCTGCATAACTATTAACACAGATAGTTAATAATCCATTACATATGTATTTTAAACAAATTTAATTTTATGCACATTGTGTTGTGAAATTAAAAAAAAAACAATATTGTTCACTTAATTTCATAATTACAATAATAAAATAAACCTTGAAAATAATTTTAAATATTTTAAATAAATATTTAATTTCAAAACAAAGATTTAATACCTTGCCGAAGTTATATATATATATATATATATATATATATATATATATATATAGTTATTAGTAGGTATTTAGGTATTTATTTAATTTTAAAATTTTAATGGATTTTATTCATAATTTTAATAAGAAATTGGAATACAAAGATTTGAGTTTTTTTTTTTATAATTAATAGTGTTATATAAGGAGTCTAAAGTGTTTCTGAGTGGCGACGGGATAACAATACAATTTCCACCACTCCTTGCTCGCCCGTGGGCGTCGTAAGAGTCGGCTAAGGGTTCACCAGGAGAGCGGGCAGCAGCACCAATCGCCTGCTAAGCGTGGCGATTATGGCATTATCCCCTCTTCACGAGGGAGACCATCGTCCAGCAGTGGACGGTGATAGGCTGAATGATGATGATGAAGGGGTCAAAAATATCATCGCAAGTAAACTGTTTTAAGGTCTAAAAACTTGAAATTGTATATACGTTTCCAAGTCCATTTTATTATCACTGACTTTATAGCAATAAAAATTAAGTAGTAATAAGTATTGTCATAATCAGTCCATTGAAATCCTATCTTTGGCTATATTAGTAATTATTCTTACTTCCTTACTAATATTATAAATGCGAAAGTAAGTTTGTTTGTTACGCTTTCACACTTAAACCACCGAACCGATTTCAAAAATTCTTTCACCAATGGAAAGCTATAATATCAGGGAGTAACATAGACTATATTTTATCCCGGTATTCCCACGGGAACGGGCATTACGCGGATAAGGCGACTGGAACCGAAGCGAAGCGAGGGTGGATACTAGTAACCAATAAATGTAAAATACTCCCCAGTTGTCATCACAACTCACACGTCCCATCAGCTTACCCGCATCGTCCAGCACCACGATAGGCCTGTAGGCCGTGGCAGAGTCCAGAGACCCCGGTGGGAGCGGTGGATTTGATATACATATGCGTCAACGAGGGTGGAGCTGACTGGAGTGGGACATATATAAGCTCAGATGAGATGAGCATATGTATTCAGCTAACAAAACCATTATAAGAAAGAAAGAAAGAAAGAAATTTTATTTTGTAAACCTCACACAATATAGACAACAACGAAAGAAAGAAGAACTACTAACTAAAAACAAGGAGTGGAATATGTGAGGCCAAAATATGGTGCCCATCTCAGCTTATGGTACAGTAAATATGATACTACACCGCTGATACTCTGATGGACCCGTACAATCAAGTCGCGGAAGCAACAATATATGCAAAACAAATATATTTTAAAAACATTAAATTAAGAATGAAATAAATTAATACTATACTATATCATATTCTAGTTTGTAAAAAATATCATAATTATCACATAGAATAGCTTAAGTAAAAGAAACAAATTATTTAATAAAGACATATAGAATATAAAATAAAATAAACATTAATAGTATAAAGAAGAAACCGAAAGTACATAAATCTTGTGGTTAGTTAGGAGTCCTTGATGAAATAGAACGAGAAATAACTACAGTAAATTTGTGGTCTGTATACAGAATATTAAGGTATCAATTTTTGATTTTCAAGTAGGATTAGCTTAAGTCTTTTTTGGAAAACCCTTGTAGTTTTTGAATGCAATAAACGGGGTTGAAGTACATTCCAGCAACGACTTGCTGCAAACCTAAAGCTACCGCGGAAGGCAGTAGTTCGATGTTTCTGAGTATTCATCAGGTATGTTGATGCTCTAGTTATGTAACTATTATTTTTTCGTAACTATTATTTTTTCTATTTTTTTTTATTATGATCATCCTGCTCTTGTCCGAATTAGTTGGGGTCGACACAATTCTTCTCCATACATTGCTTTTTTTTTCAGGGTAGGCTATGGTCAGGGTGGTAAAGGGGCGGCGCGCCCCCAAAACCAACAGTATTCTCTCTAATGATTTCTGATGTTTACGCGAGTATTATACATTTTAAATAAAACTACTTTATGGATTTTATCGCGTTTGTATTTGATTTTTGATTACCCGACGTTTCGAACAAAGTGTTCAAAGTGTTTAGCCTTCTTAGACATTCTGGTTATACGTAACCCTAATAACACCTTGAGTCATACAGTGTATCGTAAGGCAACACATACAGACAGATACTTGAACGGTGATTCTCATCATCCCCCTTCACAGTTAGCTACCGTGTGTAAATCTTTGTTGCAGAGAGCACGAGGAATCTGTGAGTGTGAAAACTTATTTTCAGCCACTGAAGAGGATTAGCCAATTCTTACCACCTGTCAAGTGCCAGATCCCTTTACAAGATGCAGGAGTATATAAACTTGACTGTGACTGTGGTCTCTCTTACATTGGACAAACAAAGAGATCCATAAGAACTCGGATCAAAGAACACATAGCCGATGTGAAGCACTACGTATTGTTTACGTGAGCACTTAGCTCACGTAAACAATACAAATAAAAATTGGAAAATATTGATTCCACTATTTTCCTATGCAATGCGGGCAATATTATGAGGGACACTAGTTAGTCAATAAATAAGATGTGCAGCTATGGTAAACGCAGCCGCACAGCACTAGGGTCTGTATAGTATCATCATCATCATCATTTCAGCCTATTGCCGTCCACTGCTGGACTTAGGCCTCCCTCATGTTACGCCACAATGTGCGGTCCTGTGCCGCCTGCATCCAACGACGCCCAGCAACTTTCACCAGGTCATCGGTCCACCTAGTGGGGGGTAGTGTTGCCCAAAAAAGTCTTGGTCTTGGGGTCTTGGTCTTGCGAGAAATGCGAGACCGAGACCAAGACCAAGACCGCTTAATTTTTGCAAGACCAAGACCAAGACTGGCCCTGCAAGACTTGAGCAAGACCAAGACTGGGCCTGCAAGAGTCTCGCGGTCTTGCATTTAATTCAAATCACCATTTCAGCTTATATACGGTTGAGCTCGTGTCTTCTACATAACAGGAGGAGAATCGGCCGTGGCCGGAGGGGAATCGCCACGGTGATCGGCCGTATTGTTACAGGTCAAGTTTTCCTTCTCTTGCACCGATGTTATATATTATAGCCCTTAGTCGTGGGTTCGCAGTCACGGGTAAATTAGGGGGTGATGAATTATATTCTTACTCCGTCACTACACGGCAAGTCAAATCAGTCTTGAGATATCCATCTATTGGCCAATCGATTCCCAATGTTGGTGTTGTCTTTTCAGAATTACTCTTCGGAAAGGCTTAAGGACAAAAATACCGTAATCACGAGAGTGCTCTTGCCCATTATACATATTTATATATCCGTTTATTCATTAGCCCAACGACGTTCACTGTTGGACATAGAAATATGCATACAATTAATCTATATAAATGTCCATGTAGGGACAGAGTACGATCACCATCAGGCAGTACATGAAGCGTTGCTCCCAGCGCTATTTTGCCTCTGCCACGACTCACCCCAATCCACTAGTGGTTGGGGCGGTAAACTACGTCCCCTCAAAAATATCCGCGATCCGACGTCCTCGTCATCTTCTTGAAGAAGAAGATGACGCTATTATGATCGCCCAAGAAAGGACCTACACAGCTCGCGTAGCGATAACAGATAAAACTCCGCGGTATCGGCCTCGCCGTCGAGGTCGAAAACCGCGCCGCGTAAAAGTCATTAACCTAAACTTGGCCACGCCCACTTTGCTCTCAGCGACACCCCGAGCCGAGGTCCGTTCCCCACAGGGGGGAGCCCTCGGGCGATGTTCGCTTAACTTACTTACCGGGTTGAGAGCCATCAGCGCTCACCCATTGACCGCGTTAAGCTGTCAAGGTCATTTGCGACCAACAGCTACACACACACAAAAAAAAAGACAGAGTACGAATATAATTCACCACTCTCTTACCCGTGGATGTCGTATCAAATCGGATCGGGCAATGGTGTTAGGAACCCATGAAAAAAAATTGAAATAAAAATATCGATTCGTTAATGAATTGAGAGACATGTAAGTTCTCAATTTTGTCATCGTTTTTTCGTGTATATTGATTAAAATGTATAAAGGTATATTGATTAAAATGTATAATACTTAATCTACAACATATTCGTATTTTGTTAAATGTTCATTAGAATTTGAATAAATCAATGATTACGTTTGCATAAGCAAGACAAACTTCGCTTTAACATAAATCAGCTGATCGGCCGATGACCGTTGATGAGTCGCCTTTGTACCTACGTAACCATTGAAAGGTTCGCGCAAATCTAATACCTATTTATACTGTCGAAATTTTACATGCTTACATATATCCTGTCTGTACATACCTACATAATGCATAAAATTTAAGGCATAAACTCTTAGACACACATTTTTGTAATCACTATAACTTTTACGTTATATTGTTTTTGTGTAATATACATTCTAATTATGATCTATGACTGTTGAACTACACCATACATGAACAGTTGTCCCATAACTTGATACACCCTGTGTATATAACATATGTGCAAGAGAAGTGAAACTAGAAAGAAAACCCTGTACCAACATGTCTGACCAGCGTGGTATAGTAGATCAATTTTCCTCTTACTGGAAGGAAGCTTAAGCCCAGCAGTGGCACTTTTATGAGCTGTGACGATGACGACGAATATCATACATTTTACAAGTATTAAAACCATAAAATTTTAAATCAGTTTTATATGTTCTTGAATAAATAGTATATTAAGAGCTACATGGATCCAGCGGCCAAAGTATTTATATAGGCAATAGAGCAACAGGTTTTTTCAAGTATCCAGAGTATCAGTAACTAAACTGGAAATACAATAGATACATACCACTTAACTTGAAGGGGAATATAAACAATCGCATTAATTGTAAAATATCGCATTGATTATAAAATGACATAAAATTTATTGTATCAACTGCCTCGTGTGGTGACGTCTTAAGAAAATAGGGTCGAAAGTCCTGTCATAAGAGTAGTAACGCTGTCTAATGGAACACCAGGGGAATAGAAGAGTAATTTTCTCCAGTTGTAAGTATTGTATTCAATAGTGAACTATAGGCTAGCAGATGGATAGATAGGATAGGATATTTGATTAATTTAGTTGGATTTTTCATTGCCATGATAAATTACTTTTACGTTATTCTAACTGCAAAACTTTGCGAGACTCTTGCTGCAATACCAAGACTCGGGTGCGCAAGACCAAGACCCAGACTAAGACTCGGGTGCGCAAGACCAAGACCAAGACGAGACCAGGTATGATGTTGCAAGACCAAGACCAAGACCGGTCCAAGTCTCATCTTGGTCTTGCATTTGGGCAACACTAGTGGGGGGGCGTGCTACACTGCGTCGTCCGATACGTGGTCGCCACTCGAGAACCTTTCTTTCCCGTATAGTATACAACTCTTTTTTTTGAGTGGACTACGGTCGGTCGCCCGGCTCCTTCCGGAGCGACAGAGGGCCGGCGCGCGATAGTATACATACAACTCTTAGAGGTGATTTGCAAACTGTTAAAAAAAACACTTACCATATCATAAAATTTCTTGTCCATGAAAGGTCTAATGAGTAACATTAATTTGTCTAAAACTGGCTCAGTGTTTAACACGTGTATCGCTCTCATACGTACTGGCATCGCTTCTTGCACATATTGGAAAAATTTACGCAGTGATCTGGAAAATTACAATAATTAATTATACAAAGAACATTGTAATTGTTGTATTTTGACATCGAAATAAATAGGAACTGTATAATTTAAAATAAAAACTAATATAATTAACGTTAATATAAATTTGTTAACAATGATAAAATGTTTTCAAGATTGGACTGTTTTCGACAAAAATTAAAAATAATAGGATAAAAAATAATTTCATCTGATTTTTGAGTGAAATTAATGTAAATACTATAATACTTATATAATACTTTTATAGTTAAGTATCATCTTATAAAATTTTGATAGTTCGCGATCCTCGAATATCGCATGTCACAACCAAAGAAAGATATGATTATTATGATGCCTTTTCGTAAATTTTGTATTATGAAATTGGATTTATTAAAGTTTAATAAATTTATGTCAGATTCAAATATTATTATTATTATTTTAATATTTTAATACTACTAGAACAAAGACTTCTTTGTTTTAAGCAGATAAGCATTTTTTTGAATAATATTATTATATTGGTATTGGACGTGAGATACTTCAGTCCTGCCATGACCATGAACGCTAAACTAAGCTGAGATGGGCACCATATTTTGGCCTCACATATTTCAATCCTTGTTTTTAGTTAGTAGTTCTTATTTCTTTCGTTGTTGTCTATATTGTGTGAGGTTTACAAAATAAAATTTCTTTCTTTCTTTCTTTCTAAACATTTTTGAAATATCAGGCAATAAAAGCTAACTGAATTCTTTGGAATTTTCTTTAATGTTTTTATTTACTGCTTTCTATCACTATTTTGGAAAATATATGTATGAATATTTTCGGCTTTCGTCAAACAGTCCCATCACAACAACGGCGCAATAAAAAATTAATAATATATAATGCCATAATGGTCAGTATCAAATCTGTTACACGATTGTAGTTTTTATTGCAATAAACAAAAAAAATACTTTCGAGTATCATTTATGGCCCATTATTTTAATGGCGTAGATATTTAAGCATCTGTTTTTATGATGATAATCACCAATTATAAATAAGCATTATATCGCCACGTTCAATTTATTGTAATTCATTATTTTGAATATGTATTAATACCCTCGTTACGCGACCAATTCCAATTATTTACACATTTAAACATATAATTCCTACTACATTTCCAATGTTCTATTTAGATTTTACGGCAATAAAGAGGTATATTGTGTTATTAACTAATAATGAATGTAATAATTGTTTTAAAATAAAATAACCTAAAATATCTTCACAAACTATAAAATTAATGCAACAACTATACACATTTTTTTTGGTTTTACCTTTGTCTTTCCTTTTGAAAGCTATGGAAATATAAACATTTATACTAACAACTCTAGAATCTTACGAGTATTACAAAAACTGGAATTAATTAAGACGATATGAAAACTTTTAGCAATTTGCGTTCAATTGATTCACAATAACGGAATTTAAAGAAAACAGACGCTAGTGCATAGTAATATTCTTATCGTATATTTAATGACATTTCCAAATGTAATAGGTAAGGGTTAACCAGGAGCAACCTTTGCAGTGGTGTTATCTATAACACCACTGCAAAGAGAAAGAAAACACGAAACAAAACTGTCATGCCGTTACCCAGCGTGGTATCAATATTTTTCTTGCAGAATGCAGGTACCCAAAGTCCTGCGTATGTGAATTAAAGTAAGATAATTACTTATCATAAATAAATAATGCTTATAAAGATACTTACGACAAACTAACTCGTGTAATATGCCCGAATTTCACACCGCGCATATCGAAAAGAAACATGTAACCAGACTGTGGTCCTCGCTTTGTAAGACACAAATCTGTAAATGAAAAACAGAACCCAATATAAATATCTATCCTACTGGCGGGTTAAGAATATATTTTATATCAGTCTAGTTAAGAAAAACAACACAAAACACAACAGCACTAAAGAAATACTCCTTGCAGACAATTTTACAAAAACTTTACACCAGTCAATATCAGAACAAAATGCCCCATTTAGGGATTTATCTTCTTCGTCTTATCAATCTTACTTTACCGTTGAAGTAGTGAAAACGACTGAGATACCACCAGAAGAATAGACGGCAACTATATGGTTAACATATAACACCAACTACAACAGCCAACCTTTTTTTTTTTTTTGTTTTCTTTATGGGTGGGCTATATTAAGCGCACGCGCGGTCCAATCCGTCCGGGGCGATGAAAGGACGGCGCGCGGGCCCATAACCCACCCGTACCCACGTCACCTCGTTGTTGGGCCGACCACCGGAGCAGATGTGACTTGTCGTCAGTGGTCGGCCCGACGGAATACCCTTTCGGGTATCCTCACCTCTCGACGTACTGGGACGTCGGTCGCCGTCGCGCGGTCAGCCTCTCCGCGGGTGACGGACAATTCCCCGGTCCGATCACCCGCGGCCTCGGCTAGGGCGGCATTAGGCGCAGATACTCGCGCCTGCGCCGCCCGAGTCGCCGGCGGCGGAACGTGTCGCCGAATAGGAGCTCTACTCGCACACGATCCGCCGCCTCCTTCCGTGAGATTACGGCCTCACAGAAGGCGGCGACCGCGTCCCAGTTCCTGACGCTGACGAGCATCTCCCTGGCGATGGTCGGCAGCGCCAGGTCGGCACCGATAATTGCGACGAGTTCACGGCGATCCCCCTCCCATGCAGCATACTCCTCGAGCGTGTGCTGCGCCGTGTCCTCGTCGCAACTGCAGTGGTGGCAGGACGGTGTGCTCTCCCTCCCGACAATCTTGTGCAGGTACTTCCCGAAGCAACCGTGCCCCGTCAGCACCTGCACCAGTCGGAAGGAAAGCACCCCGTGCGTCCGCTCCAACCACTCCATCAGCACCGGCCGGAGGGCCTCGACGGGCCTGACACCGTACCGAGGACTCTCCAGCCGGACTGCCCAACGGGCAATTACTTCTCGGCGGGCGTCGACCCGCCAGGCGGTGATCTCATTGATGGAGACCATGCTGCCGCGGGCGCGCGTCTCCGACACCCGCCGATAAATATCGGCGAGCATCTCCGCCTCCAGGTCCCACGGAGGGGTTCCGGCCAGGAGGCACGCTGCCTCCGTCGCCACCGTGCGGTAACCCCGTATGGCCCTGATCGCCATGACCCTCTGTGGTCGCCACAGGAGGGCCCTAAGACGGACGGTCAGGGACCCCGCCCACACCGGTGCGCCGTACAGGGCCATCGACCGGATCACCCCCACGTACAGCTGTCGGCACGTAGCACTGGGTCCGCCCACATTCGGCATCAGCCGCGAAAGGGCGGACGCCGCGCCGACAAGCCGGGGAACAAGTCGATGGAGATGCTCCCGGAACCAAAAATGCCCGTCGAGCACCAGGCCCAAGTACTTCATGTGGGCCTGGATGCTGATAGTGACCGAATTCACGGTGATCGAAGCGCCGGCGGGAGGCCCGGCGGTACGGAGGCCATGGAACAAAAGGGCCTCCGTCTTTTCCAGGGCTACCCTCAACCCCAGCGCTTCGATCCGCCTGACAATCTCCTCGGTGCCGAGAGTTGCCAGGCGTGCCGCCTCCTCTAGCGTCCCACCCCGGGCTGTGACGAGTGTATCGTCGGCGTAGCAAATTACGCCCAGCCCGGGTGGGAGGCTTCCTCTCAACGCCCAGTCGTAGCCGATGTTCCACAGGGTCGGACCCAGAACCGACCCCTGTGGGACACCGCACGTCATGGGCGTTCGCACAACGTCCCCTACTCGGTCAACGTAGAGGACGCTGCGCCCCTCCAAGTAGTCTGCCACCAGCCGCCTGAGGTACACGGGCACCCCGTGGTACCTTAGCCCCTCCCTGATGCAGCTGAATGGCAGACTGTTGAAGGCGTTGGCGATGTCCAGGGACACCGCCAACAGGACTCCTCCGCCGGTGACGGCCTCCGCTACCACGGCCTTCAGGCGCAGCAGGGCCGCGATCGTCGAACGCCCCCTCCGAAAACCAAACTGGGCGTCGGACAGATCGGGCCCAACCCCGACAAGGTGCCGCTCGATGCGGGCAGCCAACACCCTCTCCAGCAGCTTGCCCGCATCATCGAGCAGCACGATGGGCCTGTAGGCCGAGGCCGACTCGGGAGACCGTCCCGGCTTCGGCAGGAGAACCAGCCTCCCCTCTTTCCAGCACCCAGGGAACTGCCCGGACGTCAAACAGGCGTCGAACAGTCCCCTGAGGCGTGGTCCCAGATGCTCGAGGACCAGGGCCAGCACACGGTTCGGAATACCGTCGGGCCCGGGGGCGGTGGATTTCACTCGCATACGCGCCACCACCGCCCCCATTTCCGGCTCCGTGATGGGCGGAGCACTTTCATCGTCGGCCTCCCGGTCGCTGTCCGGCGAAGCCATGACCGGGGGCGTGCTCCACCCGCCGTGGAAAGAGGTCCTCGACAACTCTGGTGTGTGATAAGCATAACATCACTAAGTCCCATGTCCAATAGTTGATGTCAATGAACTGACGGATTGACGGATAGATAAATAAATAAAAAAAATTGAGTGGGTGTCTAAGCCGGGATAGGACGTCAATTTAGAACATTATATTTAGACTATACTGCAGATAATCTGTGCATTTAAGACTATCGGCACTAAAAAAGAAATGCGCGCATACATATTTATTTATTTATGTAAAATATGTACTTATATCTACGTTTCGAAAACTCGAAACAGCCTTAAGGGTGTAGATCGTGAAAATCACCGAAAAGAGTGTTACGATTTTTCAAATTTAACCTATTTACATATGATTGATATCAATGATAATTTGTATATATTACAATCAAAGACCAATAAGTATGTTCATGCTTATATTAAACTCTTAAACCTAATAGTTGTTATATAATAAACGTCAACAAACGCACAAAATTGAGTAAAAATGCAAAAACATGACTTCGTATTTTTCAGATTTAACCCCATAAATCAACACAAATTGATAAAAAGAAACACTTTTTGAACACTGAAGAAACCAATAAGTATAGCTGTATACTTCTTTTTATACCTTTACAAACAAAGACTTCCTCTTTTAAAGCCCTAAAATCTAGATATATTTTAAGGTAAATTTTTCATACAAAAATGTATGGGTAAAACGTTCGTTTCATTCGTGCAATCTCGGTGGTCAAAAGCGGCAGTTCCTTTCTGTAAGTGAACGCGACACCACGCTTGTCGGCTGCAGACAGCAGAATTACGTATTGTGAATTTGTGTTTTTTGTAAAAAATTGTAAGTATAACATTTTTATAATTAATTTATTTTCAGTTATTAGAAAGTATCGATATAATGAATGTCTGAAAGAAAACCATGATGGAACTAGATATAAATCGTAAAAAATACAATATCTACACTAATAGGTATTATAAAGAGGAAAGATTTGGATTTTTGTATGTAACGAATAAACTCAAAAAGTACTGGACCGATTTTAATAATTCTTTTATCATTCGAAAGCTACATTATCACTGAGTAACATAGGCTATTTTTTTCGCAGGACTGATTGAATTTGAGTGTCATGCCAGGGAAAAGAAAGTTTTGTACGCATTATAAAAATATGAAAGCCAAAAGATCTCGGAATAAAATGTAAGTTCCTCCCTACTTATTTATTATCGCATTTGAACAGGGTACATTACAAAGCTAATACAATATGTCATATGATTTAGATCGCCCGATTCAGACATATACCTACAATAACATGTAAATATTGGTTTGTATTATCTATATCTATACTGATAAATAAAATTGAAGTATCTGTATGTAATATCAAAATAATAGGATTTTTAAAAAAAAAAAAGGCGATACGGAGTTCGCCGGGTCGGCTAGTATTGTCTAAATATCAAAATGTGAAAGTAGGTAGGCGACAGCGCAACTTGGTCGACATACCTATACCACCAAACAGACGCGAGGCGCCTAGCGTCTGGCTTAGGGTTGTACAAAATAAATAAAAAGTGGATAATATTGATGAATAATATTTCCAGTATTGAAAATAAAGAAAACCTTGGGGCCGAGACTGAGCAACAATGCTACGCGCTGTATAGAGGTAAGTTGTTATACGTAATTCTTGTAGACTTGTTACATAAATAAACAAACTACTTAGTTAGTGATGGGCGAAGACAAAATCTCAATACCTACCTATAGATTTTTTCTTGCAATATTTATTATTTTCATCGAGAGACAAACACCTTAGTACCGAAATACTTCTCAATTACTTTCTCAAAAGAAAATTTACGTTCAAATAGGTGACGTCATAAAAAAACAATACCTAATGCGTAAAGAAATTATAATTTCTATTCATCAGGAACCTAATATTGTATTAAATTCTTTTGCATTTTTTTAAATTTTTAATTATTTTTTATAAAAAAAATCAAGCCATTATCTTTCTTTACAGGAACTAGTTATTGAAAACGACCAAGAGGGAAAGGTGGATGAAATGGAAGTTGGGCGTAGAGTTGTAGACGTTTCTTTTTTTTTTAAAGCTCTTCAGGCCATAGGGGACCACGGTCCAATGGATTGTAAGTTAAGTTACCTCAGTATAATAGGTGAAGTAAAAGTTGGTCTGGACTCAAAACTCATCATGAAATGTAGTATGTGTAGTATGAAATTTACTGTGTGTTTGATTGAAAAGAAAGAAGATAGAATGGAAGTGAATCATCAAATTGTATCTGGTATCATATCATCTGGTGGGAGCTACTATCAGTTAAAAACATTAACTGCCGCAGTAGCCCTACCAATCATGTCACCTTCATTATACAATGAAATTAATAATACGGTTTGCGATTGGTGGGAAAAGACAGCAGCATGCGATTGGTGGGAAAAGACAGCAGCACATTCCATGGCAGAAGCTGTCAAGGAAGAAGCGGAGTACGCAGTGTCTATAGGTAGTGTTGATAAAAATGGTACACCATTAATATCTGTTGCTGTTGACGGTTGTTGGAGCAAGAGATCTTATGGTAAGAATTTTTCCGCCTTGTCCGGCGCAGCTGCGATAATTGGCATTAAAACTAATAAAGTATTGTTTTTTGGAGTTAAAAATAAATACTGCGTAGTTTGTGCACGAGCCGCAAAGAACGACAGTCAGCCCTCGGAACACCGTTGTTTCAAGAATTATTCGGGATCATCTACCGGTATGGAATCGACCATAATAGTTGAGGGGTTTAAACGTTCCATTGTTGATCACGGTGTAATTTATAATAAATTTGTAGCAGACGGCGATTCCAGTACTTATAAAAAAATATTAGATTCGCGACCGTACGGTAATTTAACAGTAGAGAAAATTGAATGCAAAAATCATCTTTTACGAAACTACTGCAATAGCTTGGAGAAACTGTCGAAAGACACTAAGTATCCTTGCGAATTGCGGAAATTCCTAAAAGAAAGGTATTTGCGTTTAAGAACGGGTGTAAAATGCGCTATTAAATATTGGGGCGATCAAAATCAGTCACTCGAAGAAAAAATAAAAAATCTTAGTGAAGATATCCTAAATGGTCCACAACACGTATTTGGTAATCACCAATATTGCAAAGAGTATTTCTGTAGACCTGATACTCGTCGAATAGAACCTGTTGGGTTGCTTCCAGCAATTGTTGGATGCGGATTAATGGACGCGGTACACATTTTAAGTAAAAGACTGTCATATCATTCTAGAAGTTTAATTCATAATTGTACAAGTAATATAGTTGAAAGTTTTAACGCAGTGATTGCCAAATTAGTAGGGGGTAAGCGTGTAAATTATTCTTCCCGTGGTTCTTATGCGGGCCGATGCGCAGCTGCTGTTGTGTCTTTTAATACAGGATCGATTCATAGTAAAACTCATGAAGTAATATTTAAATCTAGTCCTAATCCTTTGATCGCGAAAGTGGAAAATTGTAATCGTAGAATCCGTTTAATTGCTAAACCTAAATTAAGATTGAAAAAGAGCCACAGCGCTATATCGAAAGACGCTCACTATGGACCAAACTGCGAAAAACCTGATCTGAGTCCAGAATTATATGAGAAAGCCAAGTCATCTTTTTTAGCCGATTTAAAGTTGTCTTGTGCTGAAAGAGAGGAGCTTGAAAGGTCGACCCATTTGCAAAGAAGTAGTTCTGAGTGGATGAGTACAAGGAGAAAATTACTAACCTCATCATCGTTCGGGGAAGTTTGTAAAAAACGAGAGAGCACAAGTTGTGCTGTTCTTGTTCGTAAAATCGTTTATGGTAGTAATATCTCCAGTTTGCCTGCTGTACGGTACGGTATCGAAAACGAAGAAACCGCAATTAAACAGTTAGAAATTCAAGAGAATATTAGTATACAAGGTTGCGGTTTGTTCGTCGACGATCAATATGAATTTCTTGGTACTACACCAGATGGCATTTATGCAAACGGTTTAATTGAAATTAAGTGCCCACATTCTTTAGCTGGCATGACTCTTGATGAAGCAATGGCCAAACATACCTTTTGGGTTAAGGACAAGGCTTCCAAGGGTTATGTCATAAATAAAAATCATAACTGGTATTTCCAAATTCAGGGACAGGTACATATTACTAAAAGAAACGTTTGCATGCTTGGCATCTGGTTTGGTGCTACTGTACCTATGAAAGTTTATATTATAGAAAAGGACGACATATTTTGGGAGGAGAAAATGGAGATGAAATTAGTTAGGTTTTATTACGATTGCCTACTTCCAGAATTAGTTGATCCTCGGCAGTCACGAAGCATGCCCATTCGTGACGCGCCCAGTATCATAGAGGCTATGAAAGAGAGGAAAGAAAGAGCTTTACATGTTATGAAAGGGAAGAACGCCTAATGATTTTGAAAGATACAGGTAACTTAACTACCCAGCCAGTCGATTCACGTAAACACGCCAGTCCAAAAGTCGTTTTAACGTAGGAATTTAGAAATCGCCTTTTGGTTTTCTGTTTTAAACGCACTTACTTATCTAGTCTTGGATTGTCATAAATCTTCCAATAGCTCAATTACTATACAATTTCTGAGTTACCTGGTGTAAAGAATCATAAAAATTGGTTCAAAAATACAGCGAATTGAGAATTCTCCTTTTTTTAAGTCGGTTAAAAGGGCAAAATTTGCACAAAACGAAGTGACGTCACTGCGCTACGGTTTTTATTACTTACGTGAATCGGGCAGCTGGTAACGTTTTCATTCTGATAGGTTTTGTGATAGCCATTGATTTTATCATCAAATTAGCAGAAATCAGAACTTGATCCGTAATCGAATGAAAAACCATTAGAATTTTGAACTCATATTTCGTTATTGTTTAATTACATACTTTTAATTAGTATATTAATAATTTACAAACTTCTGTTAAAATTAGTAAATAAATGAATTATTTACTAATTTTTGTACAACCCTAGCACGCTTTTAGGATAGCGAGTAATGGCGACTCATATTTGTTATTGTGTAGTAAATAAATCATTTTTATACTTGTATTTCATTTATTGACATTTTTTTTAAAACCCTAGGATTTTTTTTTAGATATCGACGAGGTGATCGTAAACAAAAAGTAAGTATTTGAGTTTACGCAATAGGCACATTTCCTTGCGTAGAGATAAACACACTTCCTACTGAATTTGCAATTATTTTATTGAATGAATACTTTACGAATTAGAATAAACTTTGGTAGTGAAATTACAAATAAATAAATAGTTGGAATTTTAGGTAAGTAGAATACAAAAATGTCAGTCCGGACCTACTCTTGATTGTATATTATATTATAAACTAGTAACCCGCCCTCGCTATCTTCGCTATCTTCGGCAATATTCACTTCACATTACATACTATAAAAAGCATATTGATCTATAATAAATGCACAATTTATTTAAGGTACTTAATTGGATAAGGATTAATGCTGTATTGTATAAAATCACTTAGTAAATAATCATTTTTTAGTAGAGGATAAAAAATGGTTATGGTGGGTTATCCCTAAGAGATAGACATATGCCATCGTGGACTTTTTTGTTGAACTTTTTAAGATGGATAATACTGTAGTACATTATTTTGGTCTATCTCGTAGGGTTCAGCCAACGTTTGCAGTATAAGCGCAAAAACGTGCTTATTTACGACATCACATTAGAAACCTCTAAATTAATCAGCGTTTCTCTACTATATTATGCATGTATTATACATATAAACCTTCCTTAAGAATCATTCTATTTATTAAAAAAAACTCCATCAAAATCCGTTGCGTAGTTTTAAAGATCTAAGCATACATAGGGACAGACAGACGGCGGATAGCGACTTTGTTTTATACTATGTAATGTAATGATAGAAAAACATAAAAATTGTGTCTCAACTACTCTTATTAATCTATTAAAAAGAATCAACAGCTAGTTTCCAAAAATTCAACGTTATTGTTATGCTGTAAATATTCAAGTTCAATAACAATTTCTCAACGTGGAACGTTTGTTGCAAAACATTTTGAAAATCGCGCTCTCTAGGTCATTCATCCGCCCCGTCGGATGTTACATTAAACTTTGGCGCTGCGGTCGCTCGAAATCGAGAACTCAGGCCAACAATCTACACCCTTAACACCGCTGGTCAAAGGAGTTGATATAGGTTTATAAATTTGGGTGGTGAATCGTGTTCTTACTCCAGACGAAGGCCTTTTTAATAGGAGGTTAATTGACCTTCAATAGAAACCTGGCCATAGATAGACATAGGTTTTTATTTAGAGTTTTTCGTCCCTTGCCTGCTGTTATTTGCCTATTCTTCTAGTGCCTAGTCTTTGTAAAGGGAAGAATGCCGAATTATTGTATATATAGTCTTAGTTTTCACCATACAAAATGACACAAAAATCATAAGTATATCATAAGACCATATAGGTATTGAACATAACACATGAATAACATTTATTCATGTACTTAAAATACCTGTATATTTATGTAAATTGTCAAGTCACTACTAAGCGGCAGAAATTAATAGCGAAAGGGCGTCATTTGTTTAGTTGAAATACGAAAATGCCTTGTTATTCTGGAATTTACTGTCTTAGTAAGCTTCAGCTCGGTTGACAGTACCGCACATTTTTAATAGAAAACTCAGGCAGGAAGAGATCCAGGCAAGTTAAAAGATTTTATTACCTTCTCTTTCTTCATCCCAACCCTTATTCAGTTTATCTTCTCTAATTTTAATTGTTGCGGATTCGAAGGCAATTAAAAGCTTTTTTCGGCACATCCTGAAGGTCAAATCGCAATGCCGTGTATAGAAACCATTGTGACTCTTAGGTTACTTACACTAATGACGGTAAAACACCTGGTGGGCTTATTTCAATAAAAACTGTGGGCAATTAATATTTATTCGATTGCCGTGTCCAATTAAAAACGCAACTGGTAGATTTTTTTATAAGGAAATCCGCAATTAAACAATGCGGAATCTTTAATTATATACGAGTTAACATTAGTCTGGCGCCTTTTTATATTTCGCACCTTATATTATTTCGAAGAAAATTCGCCACCCTCTATTTTGCCCGTAGGTGTCGTAAAACTAGGGATGCAAATATCGCAACCAAAAACATCGATGTATCGATACATCTTATACATAAAACAACAACAAAACATCGTATAAAATAACATCGATACATCGATGTTTTGCGATAGTGAACATCGATGGCAAACAATGGATTTCTTTTTTATTGAAACATCAATGTATCGTTTGTATCCCTGCGTAAAACATGGCTAATTAATGTATAAGGTATGTAATACGCATATAAAATCTATGCAAGAAAAGATAACTGAAAATGAAACTCTATACCAGCCCGTCTGACCAGCGTGACATAGCAGGTCCATTTCCACGGAAGAGGCTCGATCCGAGATGAAGGTAATAAAATGTTTGTAAAGTCTTCCGTTTTCCTCTTGGTAATGGAGTACGAATACAGTTTACCATCCAATTTCTTGCCCGTTGAGTGGCGTAAAAGTCGACTAAAGCATATTATATGAAATATTCTATACGAGAGAAGGCAAACTCGTAATAAAAGCCTATACCAACCCAACTGACCAGCGTGGTATAAGAAATTTCCATTCAATTGTGGACGAGCAGTAGAACATATGTATATCAATTGCCATAAAAGGCCCTAGCAATATAAGGATTATTTCCTTGCTAGGGGATTATCTAATTAAAAAATTAAAGGTAAGGAAAAATATAAAAAATAAGATCGTACGAAGGCATGCCAACTAATATTATAAATTACTAGAAACTCGCCCTCGCTTCGCTTCGGTTTCAGTCGCCTTATCCACGTAGTTCCCGTTCCCGTGGGAATACCGAGATAAAATATAGCCTATGTTACTCAGAGATAATGTAGCATTCTAATGGTGAAAGAATTTTTAAAATCGGTTCAATACTTTTTGAGCCAATTCGTTACAAACATACTTACATACAAATCTTTCCTCTTTATAGTATTAGTATAGATATAGATAATATTTAAGTGCGATGAACAATCAAATTTAGTTTTTATCAGATTGTATATCAATTATATTGCTGTTACTGTTTACAAAATTCGTCTAGACAAATTATTGATATTTATTTATAGCATAGCAGTAAAAAAACCCGCAGCACAGTAATATAGCGTATCCTATGTGTTGTTAAGAATACAATGTGTCATGAATCCTTATTTTCACTACTTTACATGGTAATGCGATAAGAATAAAGTACATCGCCACTTCTGACTTTCGCGTACGTAAAACCGGCAGGAAGCACCAGGGGAGTGGGCAACAGCGGTGTCCTGGGAAATTTATAACATCATCATATGTCTATCTTCAACAACGGAAGTCCTGATAAATGACTGCACAGACGGCGTAGTGGTCAATGTACAGATCTACAATTCCAGTATCAGAGGTTCGAATCCCACACAGGGCAACACTTTGTGCGATCCACAAATTGTTGTTCCGAGTCTGGATGTAATTTGTGTCAGTTATACGTTTGTAGAGTCCCCCGCAATACAAGAATTATTTCCTAAGTGCAGTGCAGATAAAGGTGGTGCTTTAAAAAAAATGTAATACGAATCCTGATAAATGTTTAGATAAATTAACGAACTTTACAAAAAATAAATCAAAAGTGGGATCAAGACGCAAACTTAAAAATATCGGTTATTTTTAAGTCTGTATCTTAAAAACTACTATTTTTTATAACAAATATGTTAGATAACGTTGCATTATGAAAATATAACGTAATAGCTTAACAGCTTGCATATGAGTTTATAAAACTAGTTAAAAATATCATTAAACTATTAGCTCAATCCAAGGCTAACTGCTTCTAGTCAATAATCTTAAAAGTATCCTCGTATGTTAACCCAATTTAAACCAAAGCGACATCAATACCTTAATATCGTTTACTAGCTCACCCGGCGAACTTCGTAACGCCATAATTTTCTTCGTAAATATATTTTCTAAATTGCCGAAAATATAGTCTCTAATGGAAGAACCATTACAGCTTTGTCGGGAAAGATTCGATCGTTTTGGTCGCAGCATTGTTAATGATGATTCAAAGAGAATACAAATTACTCATTATTGATTTCTGGCAAAATTATAATTATCATATTTCAACCATACTTAACTATAGACAAAATTACGTTTAGCTGTCATTTGCGTTTTGTTATTACATATCAAATGCGTTTTTTTATACTACATTTGATAGTGACTTGTATTCTCTTTGACATTTTATGTCACGTCACACGGGAACGCGATCGAACGGGATATAAAAGTTATTGGCGAAATCTTGTAAACACTATTTAAAAAAACGGGATAAAAAGTATCATATGTCCGTCTCCTGGTTCTAAGCTACCTCCCCACCAATTTTCAGCCAAATCGGTACAGCTGTTCTTGAGTTATAAATAGTGTAACTAACACCAACTTTCTTTTATATACAGAGTGTCCCTAAATTAAATGTCCAACGGTAAGCGGGTGGTAGATGGCTTTCTGACAGCTATAAAAAAAAAATCCATGTCACTTTTTTTTATATGAGCATATTACTAAAAACGGTGGAAAACCATATTTGGAATAATGAATAATTTGGCCATCTTTTGAAATTACTTGCCACTATGGTTATAGTGGTGTGTTAAAGTCAAGTGATTAACGTTTTCTTCGAAAAAATTAAGGAATAGCCATAACAAATGTATATTTTTTTTTATGTTATTGTAACATATCTAGTTGTAATTGTACTTGTGGTCGATAGTGCAGTTATCTGCGCTTTCAACAAGAAATATTCGATGCCAAAACTAGTCTATTTGTCGTCATAGTACTTGAAAACATCGTACAAGGTCTCATTTTTCACCGTTTTTAATAACATGCTCATATCAAAAAAAAAGTGACATGGATTTTTTTTATTTTTTTTTTCATAGCTGTCATAAAGCCATCTACCACCCACTTGCCGTCGGACGTTTAATTTAGGGACACCTGTATATAGATTTCAATGTCATATCGAACGTTTAATAAATATTTTGTTTGTTGTTGTTCATGTTCAAAATATATGAATGTCAACTGTTTATCATCTCAGCCCACAAAAGTTCAACTGTTGGGCTTGGGCCTCCTTCACAATGGAAGGGAAGTTGACTTACTATACCGCGCTAGTCAGAAGTGTTGATATACAGTTTTATGTAGAGTTTTCCTTCTCTTGCATAGATATTATCAGCATATTATATCCCTTAGTCGTCTTTTACGACACCCACGGGTATGATAGAGAGTAGTGAATTGTAATCTTACTCCGTCAGCACACGGAATAGCACTGTTCAGCGGTACTTTTTTTTTAAAGTACGGTGGGGTCCACGTTCCGCTCTAGCCGTCTGGGAGGCGACAGACGCCCAATAACGTGTCCTTTACACCAATGCGTATAACTGAGCGGGCCACAAGAATCGATTAACTTCGTTAAATCGCCTAGTGGGTTTTCTTTTTGCGTATTTTCCCACATCGACTTCTCGGTACTAAAGCGTGGAGACGCCGATCTCATGCAATCGACCGCCCTGTGGGTCTGTCCAAGCACCCGCGGCCTCGACAAGAGCAGCATCAATCGCAGGTACCTGTTTCTGCGCCGCCACTGTGTAATACCCTCCACCACAAAAAAGCAATATTAAGACACCTTTGCTATGCCACTACCTACCGTGAAAAAAGTGAAAAGAGAGCGTATGCTCACAATAAGGTTCGGTGAAACTATAAGCATCACCAAAACCCACCACTATCAGATAGCCTCAGAAAATTGGGCTGCCGACTTTCTCGCTCGCCGAATGAAGTGCCAGTAACAAATTGCTACTACTCGAACGTCAATTTTCTACGAGAGTGTGGTACTACTTCGGATGAACGGGCCCACGGAAGTGGACAGACGACTGTGGACAGTGTAGTCCTGTCACTAATAAATAATATAAATAATAAAGAGGATATTAAATTTTAATTGAAAAAATACATCTGTTAATGACGGAAATACATATTATATGAATAGGGATAATGTATTGTAAATAAAACTACTTTTACGGATTATATCGCGTTTGTATTTGATTTATGATTGCCCGACGTTTCGAACACTTTGCAGCATTCATGGTCACGGGCGGACTAAGGTGTCTCACGTCTAACAAGTAATCGTTATTACAGACATTTAAAAATGTCTCCAACAAGTAATCGTTGTTACAGACATTTAAAAATGTCTGTAATAATGATTACTTGTTGGACGTGAGGCAGCTTAGTCCGCCCGTGACCATGAATGCTGCAAAGTGTTCGAAACGTCGGACAATCATAAATCAAATACAAACGCGATATAATTCCTAAAAGTTTTATTTACAATATGCAGTGCTCGCGTAAACATCAGATATCATTAGGGATAATGTACTTTATCAAAAACCCGCCATTCCCTATGAAAGGGTCATATTGGTTACAAAGGTGAATATTTAATAAATACTGAAAAAATTGGCTAGGCGTCGGTATAATTTAGTATATGATGACGGCCTATTATTATCTCAGTCAATAGGCCGTCACCATATTATTATAATCTATTCGCACTGCATTTGCATTCGTTTGTTTTCTTTCCTTCTCTACAATAAATCACTTTCTATTCTTAAGATCGATATTGTTTAAACAGCTTCTTATTTTTGTGAATTTGAGGACAAGAGGGTGATGACTTGTATTCTTACTCCGTCACAACATGAAAATAATATATAATTAACAGATACAAATTACACCTAAACAATCAGTTTGTGAATTGCATAAAATATTCCTTAGGAAGCAAACATCAGATACATGCATCTGATCGCTATTTAGACCACTATTCTAGTCACTATACTATTAACATAGAAAATATGTAGATATTGGACTTTACATGGCGCAACTCATAGCGAGCAGTCAACCTTGGATATTTCTCGGATAGATCTCGAAAGGGACCGTTTCGTAAGAACCGACGAGGATAATTGACAAATTTAGTGTACTAGTAACTTAGTGTTTCGTTGTAAAATATATTGTGTGTTAAGTAAGTTGGAGGACGCAATTTCGCTCACGTCAAACAGGTTTTTAACCCCCGACACGAAAAGAGCAGTGTTATATGTTTGGCGCCAATGTTTTTTTATTTGTCTATGTATGTCTATGGCATCGTAGTTCTCGAACGTATAGAGTAATTACGATATTCTTTTTAATTATTAATTACATAGTCGGCGAACAATCGTTTGTGGATGGTACACAGCATTACTCAGCGTGGGCATCGAACTTGTGTCTCATACTAGAAATCGGTATTTATCTGTGCAGTAAGCTAATTTTCTAATCTGGAAAATGGATGGACAACAGAAGGACGAATTGATTGAGGAGTCTCAAGCAGTGGGATGTATATGAACTAAGATGATGATGAACTGACTTTCTTCTCAACCCATATCCCACTGTTGGGCACGCACCTAATTCTCTTCCTCATTAAGATTTTACGGAGTTCCGTAAACATAAGCGGAACTATTGCTTATGTTATTTTGGAACCGATACAATGTTATTCTAATGTTCAGATCCGAAACTTCATTTCTACGAAATTTCTATTCCAGATGCACACACTGTCTAGACGGTTTGGCTTAGAGATTTTTTTCGAGTTTTCTTTCATTGATGTTATTAACTAATATCATGTAATGGATTTTTACAATAGGCGTGGAAATAAATAAATGGTGGCCATTAGGTACATGCTTACACTATCCACATAAATAATTTATATTATAATAATTATATTAGTTTCTTACGCTTTTACATTTTAATTACCCCGATCATAGTATTTTGCATACCGGTTGTCAAGGATACAAAAGGACATAAGAGTATTTGTCGTCGAAAAAATTAGTATTCCCAAGAGCTTAAATAAATTACTACTAAACATTCAACTTGAATAACAAGAGAACTAAGCCGTGGACATTCTTAGCACTAAGCATCATAAGATTCCAGATAATCTGCACCATTCATGACGTCAGTCTATGACGCAAGTCGATTGAATAAATAAATATCTATTAATTCAAAGAATAGGTATCTACTGATATGGTACATTTTTTACATACATTTTACTCTCATAGTCAGAGGTGAAAAAAACCTACATTTCTGGTTCATTTTTATTATAAATTCTAGTCAAAGGGCAACGCAACTTAGTCGAAGTTGGCGTGATGGTTAAGATACTGACCTATCAAGCCAGTGCCGTAGCCTACATTCCCACACAGGACAATACTTTGTATGATCCAGAAATTGTTGTTCTAAGTCTGGATGTAATTTGTAAGGTGACGGGAGTGATCACTAAAATGCCTAGGCTTGATGAGGTTAAGTAATCGTTATGAAAATCGTGGCCCTTGTCCTTAGCTAGCTAAAAGGAAAATCGTAGATTTAAGCAAATAAACATTAGCACGCGCAGAAAGTTCGACTAAACATTAACTAGTCCTACTCATAAAGGGTTCCTCATATAAGACAAAAAAGGACAGAACAACAATTATCTTCAACAAATTCACTATTTTTAATACTTTATTTAACGGCCTATAGCTTTTTTGGCACTAATCCCACCAAACATTCTTGCCACTGATACTCCAAAATGGTCTCAATAATTGACACCGAGGTATGATTCTCCGGAAGGCCCGTTAAACGCTTTTTTTTATCTTGGGACTCGCAACTTTAATTAGAAAAGAGAAACAGGACGAGTTGGAATATTCTAGTACCCTCCTATGCAAAGCGGGATACATGACGCAAAGACTAATATAATAAGCCTAGATAAGAGCATGTACAGCTATGAGAAGTGTCGCAATACAGTGCGACATATATGACAGAGCTTAAGAGTATATGTGAGCCTTAAGGTGAGGCCAAACGAACGAATTTTTTGAGTTGTGTGTCACGTAATTTCGGTCGCAGAAATTCTGTTGAGCTGCCAGACGTGCGCATTTTATTCAATTGTCCCTATCGTGTCCCTATCGTGTAATGAAACCGTTGCAATTTTTTTTATTTATTTCTCTGACAAATTCCATAGAAATGGGCGTTGTTCAACTTCAATGTTAAGTTTTTCTGTGTCCAGCATTTTGCGAGGAAAATACGTGTCGACTTTCACGCAATCTTTACCTGACTGACGCTTTCCTCGTTCCCCTCGCCCTAACCCTGCCCCCAGCGAACTCATTTCAGTGTGATTATGCGTGTGACTCGGTACACAACTCATTTTACGTGTGGCACGATCTGGACTTTTGTATGAAACCGAATGCAGCAGAAATTACGCGACTGACAACTCACAAAATTACGCTGGTCTGGCCTCACCCTTAAGGGTGATTGCAATTGTGCAATAATAGCAAAAACGCCTGAGCACGCAGAAATCTTCTCGAGCTGCTTCAAGTTCCGTAGACACACGCCTATAGCTATTCATATAATAACGATGTAGTAAATAATCCCCCAACCAATAGAATCATAAATATTGGACTCACAACACGTATATGAATAAGCAATCCGAGCGTATAATTTGTGTACATAATAAGGATATTAAAAACAAAATTGCCTTGACCATGATTGAGGATGTCAATTTTAAAAATAATTACCTGCTACTTAACTTATCTATAGCATTTGATAAAAACATGTATTCAAAAGATATATGGTATTAAATTGAGATAGATCATATTATGTGGTGTTTTGTATTCATAGTTATTGTCGGCGCACCGAAGACCAGCTGAGCCCGGACGGGAGTGAGGGAAGGCGTGGTTGGAGGGGGAGAGGGCCGCGGGAGCGAGCGGCCGCGCGCTCGACGAGACGGCACGACGAGATCACGCACGTCATACGGGCACTTCGCAAAAATTAGAAAAGATATTATTTGCTGGAATATTATACCTTTTTATACAGTCCACTGGTCTATCATTGACGTCCCGTTAGGGCCTACACATTGGTCCTTCAGCGCGTTAGAATACGACACTAGTTTGCCGTAAATAATATCGTCAACGGTCGTCGGGTGAACTTTGACCGCGACCGGTATTTCAAGAAAAGAAGTCGTTCCCGTAGCAGCTTGCATACCCGTCGAAGAAGCTAATGATGATTTTCTGGGAGTATAAACACAGTATTTGAGTGAGTCGTTCCAATTAGTATTTTTCAAGTGCCTATATATTGCCGAAAGAATCGTTAATTTAATTTTTCTCATTCCAATTTTTTCTTTCTTTATTTTAAAGTGCAATACTTCTCTCAAACAATATAATTTCGTAAAGAACAGCAGTACATACGTGTTAAAGTAGAAGATTTGTATTACATTTAGTTGCATGCGTGTCGATGCAATACCCTTGACACGACATTGAGTCTTCGTTGCTTTGCACACAGCTGTTTTGCGATTATACATTCTTAGTTGACTTATTAGTATTTTAATTTGTTAGATTGTCATAATATTAATATATAATGGCAGATAACTATAAAACTTTAATTAAAAAACGTAGTTCTATAAAAGCAAAACTTAAGATTTATAATAATTATTTAGCTTTAATAAATAGTAGTAGTGAGGTATCTGAGTTACAACGCTTAGACTTAGTGGAGCGTTTTAATAAATTTCAAACCCTACATAGTGAGTTTGATGAGCTACAGACACACATCGATTTGCTTACAGATGATGCCGATGGTACGTTTGCTGAGCGTGAGGACTTCGACCGTCAGTTCTTTAATCTGGTGGCACTCACGCGCAGTCTGCTCGGTACTACATCCGACGGTGCTGGGTCTGAGGCGGGTTTCAGAGATGCTAACTCAGGTGCACATCATTCTAATAAAAATAACTTTGTTCGTTTGCCTAAAATAAATTTGCCCCAATTTGATGGTAACTACCAATGCTGGCTCGAGTTTAGAGACACATTTACGTCATTAATTCACGACAACAGCGATATTAATGATATAAACAAATTTCATTACCTGCGAGCCTCGCTACAAGGAAATGCAGCATTAATAATTAAAAATATTGATTTTAAAGGTGAACATTACAAACATGCGTGGGATTTATTGTGTGAGCGATACAATAATAACCGAATTCTCGTGAATAATCACATACAAGCTTTATTTGATATAGAGATAATATCAAAAGAAACAAGTGTTGGCATTAGAAACCTTGTTGACGTAATCAATAAAAATGTTAGGGCACTAACCACTTTAAAACAGCCTACTCAATATTGGGACACTTTATTAATTTTTATAGCCTGTAAAAAATTAGATTTAACAACTAGCCGTGATTGGGAAGAGCATAGGAATATATCTTTACAAGACGATCCCACATTAGCACAGTTTTGTTCTTTTTTAAGCAGAAAAGCAGATTGGTTGGAATCCGTTGAATCAAATATTAATCTTTCTCAAAATAATATAATTGTTGCTTTAAATAATCAACACTTAAATAAAAATAATTCAAAAATCACTCAAATATACAAAAAATCAAATAATAATAACATTAATAAAATAAATAAATGTCCACTTTGCTCCCAATCTCATACATTATATAAATGTGAATCATTTAGAAATTTGTCCATAGAAAACCGCTTACAAAAAGCAAACGATTACAACGTTTGTCTTAATTGCTTACGCTATGGACATTCTGCTAAGCAATGCAAGCTTTCGCACTGCAAATACTGCAAAATAAAGCATAATACGCTTTTGCATTTAGAAACGCAAGAAAACAAACCAGTTTTCAATCCTTTGCCTTCTTCTTCATCTTCTTTTCCACCTTCTACGTCTAATGTTGTGCTTTCAGCCAATTCTATGCAGCTTGCTACTTCTGCGCATGTTTTACTGTCCACAGCTATGGTGAACGTAATCAGTGCGAAGGGTGCGAAGTACACAGCGCGTATGTTGCTGGACAACGGTAGTACGGCGAACCTTATAACGCAGAGTCTAACGAAAAAACTGGGTTTGTCACTACGCAGTACGAATATTGAGGTAACGGGTATAAATGATCACTTATCCACCAGTACACAGTCTTGTCAGCTCACAATAGTCTTTATGCTGTGCTTACACCGTGAATATCGTGTGCCATATCATGCCTGAAATCACTCAAGTTCTGCCGTCGTCATTCGTACATATTAATCACGTCCCTATTCCTTCAGGTCTTATGTTAGCAGACCCGAACTTTAACGTTCCGTCGGTCGTAGACATCCTGGTAGGGGCTGAAGTATTCTGGAATGTCTTAGGCACCAACACTATAGATTTAGGGAAAAATCAACCTAAGTTATGTGAAACGAAATTTGGCTGGTTAGTGTCTGGTAGTGTTTCACATCAATCAAGTTTTCCTTCTACCTATTTTTGCCATCATTCCAATGTCACTCCCGACCTTACTCAATTCTGGGAGCTTGATAATGTTTCATTAAAACATGCACATTCACTTGAGGAAAGAATGTGTGAACAACATTTCGCTGAAACTACTATCCGTAAAGATGATGGTGGTTTTATGGTCACTATGCCTTTGAGAGAAAGCCCTACAGCTTTAGGTGACTCTTATATTCATGCTAAAAAGCGTTTTTTATCGTTAGAAAGACGATTTATTCGTGATCCAGAGTATAAACAAAAATATATTACGTTTATGCGAGAATATGAACATTTAGGTCATATGACATTGGACCTTAACTCTGACTCTGAAAACTCCATGGTAAAACATTACATTCCACATCATGGTGTTATCAGTTCTAGTACCACTACTCAACTACGCGTAGTATTCGACGCATCAGCCCCTACTAGTTCGGGAGTGTCTCTTAACGACATACAGATGATCGGTCCCGTAGTACAAGACGATCTATTAAACATTTTAATACGTTTTCGTCAACATAGATATGTGGCCACTAGTGACGTTGAAAAAATGTATAGGGCTATAGAGTTAAATCCAGCTCAACGATCACTTCAAAAAATCATCTTTCGATTTCAGCCATCAGAACCTCTTAAAGTATATACGTTAAACACCTTAACCTACGGTACCACTTCAGCACCCTATTTAGCCACTAAGTGTTTAGTAAGTCTAGCTGATAACGTAGAAGATATGCGTGTAAAAACCGCTATAAAGCGTGATTTTTATATAGACGATTATCTCAGTGGTTCAAGCACTATATCTGAAACCGTCGACATTTCGAAAAAGGTACAGTCGATTCTGTCTTCTGCTAAATTTAACTTGCGTAAATGGCGATCTAATAATTCGGACGTACTTAAACAAATAACAGGGTGTGTTGAATCAAATACTATTATGCAATTTTGCGAGCAAGGTCTTAATTCCTTTCAGTCTAAAACATTAGGTGTTAACTGGGTTTGTAACACTGATTCTCTTACGTATACAATCAATATCTCGCGTACATTGAAGGTGACTAAACGACGTATACTATCAGTGATTAGTCAGATCTTCGACCCACTAGGCCTCGTAGGTCCGTGCGTTGTTGAAGCGAAAATCATTATGCAGCGTTTATGGCTAGACAAATATGATTGGGATAACGAAGTATCACCCGAAATAAGAGGTATTTGGTTTAGATTTGAAAACACAATAACGTCATTAAATCATTTAAAAATTCCTCGTTGGGTCTTGTACGAAGACTCCACGATACACGAAATACACGTTTTCACCGATGCTTCTGATAAGGCGTATGGCGCTTGTGTGTATATCCGTTCATGTAATAATAATGGACCCATAGGCGTACAACTTTTAGTTTCCAAAAATCGTATTGTGCCCATTAAGCCAATGACCACACCAAGACTTGAGCTTTGTGGAGCTTTGTTAGGTGCAAGACTGTGTACTAAGGTGAAGGAATCATTTACCATACCCATTCATCAATGTAGATTTTGGTGTGACTCCACCATAGTGCTGGGTTGGCTCACTACTCCTTCTAACCTATTAAAACCCTTTGTTAGGAATAGAGTTAATGAGATACAAGAAAGCACAAGTGGTCACACCTGGAACTACGTACCGTCGAAGGACAATCCGGCGGATCTGGTTTCCCGTGGTTTGAGGGCAGACCTTATCAAGGATACACCGCTGTGGTGGTCCGGACCCTCATTTTTATTACGTGGTAAAAATGAGTGGCCCAAAATGCCAAACACGAAACACGATTTGCCGGAAGTAGTAAATCATTGCAATGGTAGTGATAATTCAAGTATTAGTCATCATACAGACGTATCCTTTCACTCATCGATCATTCATTGCTTATTAGAAAAGTATTCTAGTTTATTAAAAGTTCAAAAAATATTTACATATGTACAACGATTTATATATAACTTAAAAAATAAAAATAAACGGGGTGGCATCTTATCTACAGCAGAATTACAGGAGTCATTTAATATTATTATCCGTAATTCACAAATTGAAATGTTTCCTGACGAATATAATCGTTTAAAAACAGGTCAAAAATTATTCCGTAAGAGTAGATTGCTTTCTCTAACTCCGTTTCTTGATGCTAATGGTCTCATTCGCGTGGGCGGGAGGCTTGATAACTCTCCTTACGAGTTTAGTGTAAAACATCCTATTGTAGTTTGTAGTAAACATATATTAACTAGGCTTATATTTCAAACCCAACATTTGAAATTATTACATGCAGGACCTCAATTGCTCTTATCACACATTCGACAAACTTATTGGCCTTTGGGTGGTAGAAACTTATCTAGATTTGTTGTGAATAAATGTCTTAAATGTTGCCGGCATAAAGCACAAAACATACAGCCTGTGATGGGACAGTTACCAGCTTCCAGATCAAATCTAGAGTTTCCATTTTTAAACTGCTATGTCGACTATGCAGGGCCTGTATTGGTAGCGGACCGCAAGGGTCGCGGGTGCAAACTAACAAAGTCATATATGTGCATCTTTGTTTGCGCAGCTGTAAAAGCCGTACACTTGGAGCTCGTCACAGACCTCAGCACTGATGCTTACATGGCTGCTCTAAATCGTTTCGTGGCGCGTCGAGGAAAACCTCGAAGCATCACGTCCGATAACGGGACAAATTTCGTGGGCTCTTCAAACGAAATTCGTACTTTTTTGAGATCATCAAACGTTGCTTCTGAAATAACACAGGAGGGTATTGAATTTATTTTCACGCCTGCTTACAGCCCTCACTTTAATTCACTTGCTGAAGCTGCGGTGAAATCATGCAAGCATCATTTAAAAAGGCTATTAGAATTCACTCATTTCACCTTTGAAGAAATGGCTACCTGCCTCACACATATTGAAGCTGTCCTGAATTCACGGCCTCTTACTGCTCTCTCATCAGACCCCAACGATTTTTCGGCGCTTACTCCTTCTCACTTCCTAATTGGACGATCACTCTTATCTGTGCCTTACCCTCAGGTGACTGAAGCTAAAATCACGCGGCTCGATCGTTGGCGAAGAATACAGTACATAAGGCAGCACTTCTGGAACCGCTTTCATAATGAATACACTTCTCTGCTGCAGGCAAAATCCAAGTGGCTTCATTCCAGAGGGGAGCTGACGCCCGGTGCATTGGTTCTGATCAAGGACAAGGCAACGCCACCACTACTCTGGTCCCTGGGTCGGGTGATAAAGATCTACCCCGGCGTAGACGGAGTGACAAGAGTGGCTGAATTGAAGACGAAGAAGGGCACCATTCGTCGTGCTTTTAATAACATTTGCCCTCTTCCAGTCGAAAATTGAAGACATCTCTTCAACCCGGGGAATATGTCGGCGCACCGAAGACCAGCTGAGCCCGGACAGGAGTGAGGGAAGGCGTGGTTGGAGGGGGAGAGGGCCGCGGGAGCGAGCGGCCGCGCGCTCGACGAGACGGCACGACGAGATCACGCACGTCATACGGGCACTTCGCAAAAATTAGAAAAGATATTATTTGCTGGAATATTATACCTTTTTATACAGTCCACTGGTCTATCATTGACGTCCCGTTAGGGCCTACACAGTTATCAAAGCAATTTTGCAGATAATTATTAGCCACACTTTTTTAAGCTGTGACCAATGACGATTATTTTCGAAATCAAACAATCTACTGATATGCCATGCTAGATGAGGTCTTGCGTAGATGAATCAAGATCTATCTAAAATTCCTACCGCAAATCTGTGATGTCAAAAAAAATGGATTGGGACGTCGGCTAGAGATAGTCTGATTAAAAAGCTTAGGTCGAACTCCTGGTTATGCAACCCCACATTTTTTTTCTTTTTTTGGGGTGGGCCATGGTCAGCGCACCTGCCGCCCGGGTCCGTCCGGGGCAACAGAGGGGCGGCGCGCGGCACCATGACCCACCTGCAGCACATCGCCTTCGTCTTTGGTCCACCAATGCAGAGTTCCTTGTCATCAAGCAACCCCACACTGACCTATTCTCACCCTAGCAGACCGCGAAGCTTGCACTTATATATAGTAGTATGCCAAGAAAAAGAGTTGCTCTCCCACTTTTACGAGGTAGGACTACACTGTCAATAGTCATCTGTCTACAGCAACGGGCTCATCCGTCCGGGTAGCATCACACTTCCGCAGAAAATCGACGTCTGAATAGTAGCAATTTGATACTGTACTTCGTTCGGTGAGAGAGAGAGTCAGGAGCCGAATTTTCTGAGGGTGTTGGCGTTTGGCAAGGTTTCGTGGATGCTTTCAATATCATCGGACCCCATTACACGCAATCCCACCGCGTCACTTTCTTCACGGTAGGCAGCAAAGGTCCACGAAAGGCAGTATCACTTACAATCAGGTGCGCTGTTTGCTCGTTTGCCACAAACAGCTATAAAAAAATAAAATTCCACCAACAGCAATAAAAAACAGCTTTTATATTTTTTTTTTATATTATTTTTATTTTTTTATTTATTTTTTTTTATTTTCCGTGTGGTGACGGAGTAAAAATATAATTCACTACCCCATTTCTTGCCCGTGGGCGTCGTAAAAACCAACTAAGAGAAATATGCATATAACAGGAGAAAGAAAACTTCAAATTGAACTTTATACAAACACATTTAACCAGCTGATATAGTTAAGTGGTAGGTTAATTTCCATCCGATTGTGGAGGATATTTGAGACCAACAGTGGGCCTTAATAAACTGTGAAGATGATTATTATATGGTAGATCAAATTTCAAATAAAGATAATATGTATTATTAACATATCCATGTCAATTATATTATCTTAGCAGTTGTCTTTGATGACGATTTAAATTTTAGATGTTTGACCTAGAATGTCTATAGAATAAATCCATAACGTAGGTATATTAAATTATGTAAAGAGAATAAAAATACCGCAAACCGGTTGAACTGTACTATCGAGTTTACAATGTAATACAAATAATTGCTTAAGTTCTAAATGTACCGCAAATACTAAAAGCATTTGTTTAAAACCTTGAATTGAGTCTCTGTTTTGTATTTTCGTCCAGCAGTCCCAGTGTCCACATTAAATAAGACCGCTTTATTTAAGTACAATTGTTTTATAAAAATGCGTTTAATTATAACGGAGTAGACTCGCTGGGCAGGTAACCGAATTCGAGCATAAAAACAGCATTCCTAGGCAGTACATCATATCCCTCTTTTTTTTTGGAGGTGGGTTACGGTCAGCGCACTCCTCGCGCCACTCCGTCCGGGGCGACAGAGGGGCGTAAGCACGCACACCCGTAACCCACCCGTGACACGTCGCCTTCGTCGTTGGACCGACCACCGGAGCAGGGTGACTTGTCGTCAGTGGTCGGCCTGACGGAATACCCTTTGAGGAGTACCCTCCCATCGACCGACGTCCCCCTCCTTGGGGAGGACGTCGGTCTTTCCTCGCGCCGTCGGCCTCTCGGCGGGTGACGGGCTAATTCCTCGGTCCAGTCACCCGCGGTCTCGGCTAGTGCGGCATCAGGCGCAGGTATTCACGCTTGCGCCGTCCCAGTCGCCGGCGGCGGGTCGCGACGTCGAGGAGACGCTCCTCGTGTATGCGTTCCGCCGCCTCCATCATGTCCCTCTGTGGTCTGATTCCAAATAACTGGACAGTGTAAGATCGCTTCGTAGCCATGAAGAGAAGATTTACCCATTCCTTTTTAGATCTTGTAACAAACCCATATTTTAACACGTAACTTGAGGGAAACTTTTTGCTGTATATCAGACGCAGTAAAGTCTTCTTTTACTAATAGTAAAATTTAACAACAAATTGTTTGGGAATAGAATTCGGGATCGCGATAATAAACTAGCATCGGAATGCCTATTACCTATATATTATAAGCTATCAGTTTTACCTCCACTCCTTGCAGCAATTTTTAATTTGATTCATTTATCAGCCTATCGGCCTTCTCTGTTAGACATAAGTCCCAAGTAAGAGATAATGCGAGTTGGCAATCGCAGCTGATGTTATAAGTTGCCCGAAAAGTATTACTACTGGTGTTCTTTTTAGGTTTTTACGATCCTCAGTGGAATATAAGAGTTACCCAACACATTGTACCCTTAACCCGTCACCATTTACTTTATTTATCGATCATCTAAGCTCATGTATTTGCCATTGCGGGGATCTAGCCTAATTTACAACTGCCCTATCATTGACGATGCCACGTGGGTCAGACGGATTGGTATAGTACTTTATTTCGAGTTTTCTTTAACTTGCAAAAATGCTATCTATATATCATCTCTTAGTAGTAATTTACGACATAAACAAGAGAGGGAGTGATTAGTTGCATTCTTCTTTTATCTCCAAACAAATTTTTGTTTATTACTCATATTGCTAGAATTGTGCAGCTTTTTGGAGGGTCCGATTTAGTGAATTTATTGTAGCGTGATTTTATTTTTTGTATTGTTATTATAAATTGCAATGTAAAAAACTTCACATCGTTTAGTTAGGGATAAACTAAATTACTTCAATTATTTTATCAATACTAAGAATTCAAGTTATATAGATGTCTTTAAATAGTCAATTACATTATATTAACAGTTTCGTTACATAAGTACTAGTGTTGAAATTGTAATTTATTATTTTATTCCTTTGTGTTTATATACATACAAAATAAATTGGGAAGGTCATTGTTTGAATTTTATTTAACCATTAATGCTTTACGCTAGTAAGGCATTAATGGTTACAAGACACTTTTATTTATTAAGGTTAAGGTTATCGGTGTTGTTTACGAATATACGACTTATTTCTATATGGCAGCATTTATAATTCTAGTAAAATTAATATACCTATGTATTTCCAAGTTAATCGGAGGAAATTGATTTCGAATACAGTATTTCTAGATCCAAGACGAGGACCGCAATTGTAAGTAAAATATCAGGGTAGGTACTAATTCTTTATTTACACTAGCGTCGTCTAGAAGGTTGCCAGCTTGTCAGCCTTAAGGTATAAGCATGCGACTATCAATCACCAGACCGGGGTGCGAATAAAATCAGAAAATTGTTATTCCTATTCGCTAAGAAATTTTTGATCCACGCGTAAACAAAAATGTACATAAAAATATGAATGTATTACGCTTCTGTCTACTCCTTCGAAAATAAGGGCGTGATTTTAAATTATTTTTGTCTAACCTATTAAAAATTCATGTTCATATCTAGATAAATATTATCACTAAGTACAAATACGACATGATTTGTATTAATATTTACTCGAGAAGTGTTAGTCAAGCGGTGACCGTGGTCGGTCAATTCACAAGTATCAACTTGGAAAATATCTTATAATTACGACTTTTAACTAAGAAACTGTAAAAACGTTTGTGAAACAATTTGAAGAAGATATATATACTCTGTGCCTTGCCAACTTAAGACAAACAAAAACAACATCTATATGAAGCTAAAAAATGTGTTTGGTTGTACGCGCTAATCTTAGAAAGTACTAGTAGTCCATTAAAAAGTTACATTTGGGGTTGCGTTTCTCAGAGGACTCAATTTTATTTTTCAGATACCAAGAGCAGTTAGTATAAAGTTAAATCCAAGTTTGTGGGATTGCAACTCTTGTCTTACGGCTGCCATCTTATAAAAAGAGGTTAAATTGCTTTTACGGTTTATATGCCAAACCATAGCTCTAGCAAAAAAAAAATACTGAACATTTATTGTGCAAATATAATTATCTACAACTTTTGTTCAAGGGTTGCGACCCCACAAACTTGGATTTAACTTTAGCTACACCCTTCGTATCTAAAAAATAAAATTGCGTCCCGTGACAAACGCACGCTAAGCCCAAAGTAATGTAACATTACAACGGACTATAGTTCGAATTGAAATACTATTTCAGTGTTAGATAGGCCATTCATATTTTTTATGGGGGAATAATGTCATAATCGCCATGCTTGGCGGATGGGTAGGCGATCGCAGTAAGTATTATAAGTTTCCTCAGGAGGTAGATCCTGCTCACTCTACTTAGCCGATTCTTATGACTTTCACGAGCCTGATTATGCAACGGATTCTGACGATATCTTGAAAGGCACCATTGGACATAAATGGCACAGAACCGTTCCGAGTGACATTCTTGTGGGCAGGCCTATATCCAATAGTGGACGTGTATGGGCTGAGGGATGGATGGATTTATCGAGGAAGATTATAAGGCTAATAAATGCAAATAATTTATTAGGCATAAACCCCTCGACGACACTTACATATTGTCAATTTTAACATAATTCAAATTAATCCAATATATCAACACTGGATGGAAACGCGACTGCTACTGAGAAGATCCGGCAAGAAACTTGGCGGACTTGTCTATTATTTTCATCATCATCATCACAGCTCGTATACGTCCCACTACTGGGCTCGGGTGTGAATCGAGAAATATCGATCCTACGGAAAAAATGATGAGAACAAAAATTGTAGGAAATTTAATTCTGAACAACTTTGTAATGACCATTTTTCGTGTAAATTTGAAAATAAACGAGCTATTTAAAAAACATAAAACCACCCTTAAAATCAAGATGGCGGAAAACGCAAGACCACTGGGAATTCGAAAACCGTAATCTCCCAGTGACTCCCCCTAACGAATTCCGAAGGAAAAATTATACTTATAATTTTTCCTGGGTTTGGTCCGTTTTTCGTCTAATTCGACTGGGCTATCTCTTGCATAGTTGTTATAAGCACAAGATATCCCTTAGTCGCCGTTTACAACACCCACGGGCAAGTGAGCGGGTGATGAATTGTATTCTTACCCGTTACCACACGGTCTATAATTATTTTCTTTTTTAATCGTTTTTTTTATATAAAATTGTATACAACATGTCTTGTAAGCACCAGCTCCAGTGTGATGCCCTTCCAATCACAAGATGCGTAATATAATTTACGTACTATAGTTCAAACGATTATGCCTAGACCGGCAGCGGCAACCGATCATGAGTTAACTACTAGAGCATCACGCTACGACCAATAAAAGAGGAGCAACATTGAAAAAGCCGGCTAAGTGCGAGTCGGAGTCACGCACGTGTAGGGTTCCGTATCATTATCTATAATAATCGCGTTTTTTGTATGGGCCGCCCTTAAATATTTATTTTGTTTTTAATATCTGTTGTTATAGTGGCAACAGAAATACATAATTTGTAAAAATTTCAACTGTCTTGCTATCGTGTTTCTTGAGATACAGCCTGGTGACAGACAAACGGATAGACCGCAAAGTCTTAGTAATAGGATCTCGTTTTTAGCCTTTGGGTAGGGAACCCTATAAAGTTGCAAAAATAGTGACAATTTATTTCTTTTGTATGCTGCAGTACGTCATAGTTGCGTACGATGCGCTCTCTTTAACCCTGCCTCTTTGTTACGTGACGCAGACGTATTTGCGTGGATTAGTCAGTATTATATAAACAGTACCAATTTGGAGTATGTTTTTAATTTTATTTACACTATAAATAAAACTAAAGATTTTATCGCGTTTGTGATTTTTGATTGCCCGACATTTCGAACACTTTACAGCGTTCATGGTCACGGGTGGACAGATAGTCGTTTTATTTACAACTAGCAATCCGCCCTCGCTTCGCTTCGGTTTCAATCGCCTTATAGTAGTTCCCGTTCCCGTGAGAATACCAAGATAAAATATAGCCTATGTTACTCCCTGATATTAACGCTTCCCATTGTTGAAAGAATTTTTGAAATCGGTTCGGTGGTTTAACTGTGAAAGCGTAACAAACAAACAAATAACTGCACAGATGGCGTAGTGGTTAAGATAGCTACCTAGAGCGCCAGTATCAGGGGTTCGAATCCCACGCGGGACAACACTTTGTGTGATCCACAAATTATTGTTCCGAGTCTGGATGTAATTTGTGTCCGTTAATTATATGTTTGTAAAAGTCCCCCGCAATACAAGGATTATTTCCTCAGTGCAGGGTGTTGTCTTAAATAAATAAACAAACAAACAAACTCACTTTCACATTTATAATATTAGTAAGGATAAGGATGTATAATACTCGCGTAAACATCAGGAATCTTTATTTTCACATTCATAATAGAGGATGTATATCTTAAAGACAGTAAGTTAATATAATGAATTATGAACCTTGCAGATATTTAGTGCCTGAATGACATACTTGAGAGTTAGCAAAATCTTAAGCACCACTTATCAACAACGATAGCACTTCGTAAAATTGGCATTAGATTGGGCGAAGCATAAGTCATAAAACTTAAAAGCCTATGCATTATATGCACTCGTCGCCCATCTCTATAGAAATAAAGCACTCATAAATATGTATATCGCCATAAGGACAGAAAATCATTAAAGTAGGAATATTTTTTTAAACCACTGAGAAACTTCTAAGAAACCAATACACATTGCTTAGTACTTACGCACTTGTAAAGGTGACCGGTTTTAAATATATGTAGTACATATTATCATCAGAATTTATACGAAGACGGATGTGATTAATTACATATTATTCAACGAGGAAAATCAGGAAATATTCGATATTAAATAACAACAAACAAACAACTTTAAATGTCTATCAAGTGTTTTGGATTCATAAATTTATAATTATAACAAAATAAATCTATGTTTCCGTGCGGTGACGGAGTAAAAATACAACTTTACAAGGCTTTGACTGCACAAATGGCGTAGTGCTTAGAATACCGCATGCCGGTGTCGTGGGTTCGATCCCCATGCAGGACAACGCTTTGAGCGATTAAAAAAAATTTATTACACCACCAGCCCACAAATTAAATCCTTTTAAATTATATGTTTGTAAAGTCCCCCGCAATACAAGAATTATTTCCTTAGAACAGTCCAGTATCTTAAAAAAAAAATTCTGTAGGAAGTCGGTGTCGTAAAAGACATACATATAACATCTATTCAAGATAAGGAAAGCTCTAAATATAACCCTATACCAATGCGTCTGACGATCTACGTTTATTATTATGGAGAAGGCTCGAGCCCAGCAGTGAGGTATGTATTAGCAGGGATAACGATGATGATGATGAAATCTATCAATATCCCAAACTGTTAACAATACGAATGATGGCTATTTTTATGGCACATATATAAAATAATCTAAAAAAGCTATATCGATATAAGGTAACAAAATATAATTTATTATCATATCGAGCTTGTAAACATTTCGCTTTTAACATTTAGTCAGCGAGTGCTATGCTTAAAGATGACGCCATATTTTCTATCTCCATACTAATCTATATCTGCCCTAAACAAACATCGTTTTGAGAAGCCACAGAGTACGATCCTCCCAATAAGCTTAAATATTTTAACAGACATTTTTTTAACTCATTGCACGAATTTCTTAAATTTAGAATTATTAGATTACCTGTTCAATCCCCCCTATTTGATTTAGAGGAGATTCATTGCAGCCCACATACGTCCCACTGTTGGGCTCGGGCCTCCTCCACAATGGGATGGAATTTAACCTACTATACCATGCTGGTCAGACATGTTGGTATAGGGTTTCATTTCGAGTTTTCCTTCTCTTGAACAGATGTTATATGCATATTAAATCCCATAGTCGTTTTATACGACATCCGCGGGCAAGATAGGGAGTGGTGAATTGTATTCTTATTCAGTCACCACACGGAGGAGATTACTAGTAATAGTAAGTATATCTTTTAAATCCAAGGTACAATGTTAAATTAATAATAAATATAATAGTTCAAAAAACTAAAAAATACGCTTAAATCGCTAATCCTGATTATCCTAGTAAGGATAACGGGTCAAACTGTGTAAAATATTGAATTGTCATCGGTCCTTAATAAGTATGCCATATTTCGAGTTAATCCGACGTTTTGAAGGGGGTCAAAATCGTGTTCAAAGATTCCATTACATACTAACATTGATACGTCAGAAGCTAATAAAAGCGTATTAAAATGGTCCCATTTTAATCCTTGAGTTATGTGAGTTCTAACAAACTAATCATCTAAAATTTCTTAAGTTATACTCGATTATCCGTGTTATGACCGAGTAAGAATACGATTCACCACTCCGTATATTGATCGTGGATGTCGTAAGAGACGACTGAGGGATATAATATGTGTATAACGTCTATGAAAGCGAAGGCGTCTAACCAGCTGGGTATAGTAGGTCAAATTCCCTCTCATAAAGTAGGCCCGAACCCCAAAGTGGGACAAATATTGGCCGAGATAAAACACAATATTTAAAATAATCATGCGACAAAGAATGTTGAAACTCAATGGGTAGATACTTACCAACAGTCATAAAAAGAAGTTTGCAGCCAGCCTCGAGGTTATATTTAGAGGGATCTGTCTCATGAAGCCGATGATAGATGATATTCCATCCCTCGCACGACTTGCCAGGGAAAAGGGAGAATTCGCTGGAAAGAATAAACATTATATCACAATTTGAACGCTTATTTCTCAATGTTTGAAAGATATAAAAAGTATTTCAAAACCAAAATGGATCCTATTACTCTCTTGTTCTACATTTCTTTATTTAAAATAAACTTTAAAATTACATACTTCTTAACATAATTATGTTGACGCAACGAGCGTCGTCTTATCATTACTTAATATTGTAAATGCGAACGAAAGTAAATTTGTTTGTTTGTTACGCTTTCACGCTTAAACCACAGAACCAATTTCAAAAATTCTTTCACCAATGGAAAGCTTTAATATCAGGGAGTAACATAGGCTATATTTTATCCCGGTATTCCTACGGGAACAAGAACAACGTGGGTAAGGCTACTGAAACCGAAGTGAAGCGAGGGCGGGTTGCTAGTAGTAGATAAAATGCTGCTAATAAGAAATTAAATTACATACAACGCAAGCTCTATAACTCGAAACTCGTTAAGTTATTATACTTAATAAGTCGAACAAAAACGCACTTCTCCCGAACCCCTAAATACAGAGTACCTCCAATTATTTAGACTTTGTAATTCGATCAAAATGTTATATCTCTGCGAAGTATTGATGGTGAATACATACATATTTAAATTCTATAACGCCAATTTCATAAAGTGGTCTCTAAGTCGTAGTTAATAAAATATAATGACGTTTTACTTGAAATTCCTTGAATTTATAGCAATAAAATATGAAAGGAATGTTCGGTGCTTCTAGTCTATTCTTTGTGCTTGGTACACGTGCAATTAATAAATACATAAAACTTTTTAAGCAACTTAAAAATCGCTCCTTTTTAAGGAATCTTTTTTGCAATTACCTTAATCCTATCTACCTTAAACTATTTGTTAAGCCAAAAAGCGGTTGAAATTTACCGAATGAAATTTGACGCTATATGTGCGCTTTATGGGTATTTTATGGTTTTTATGAAAGATATTTTATAATATATTTTAGGTTTAGAGCTTTATTAGAGGAAGAGAGTCCCAGGAATAATGTTTTTTTCAATAACTGTAATCTACAAAATGTCGGTCTGTTACAATTTTATTATATACTAGCAATCCGCCCTCGCTTCGCTTCGGTTATAGGTTATAGTCGTTTTACCTGCGTAGTTCCCGTTCCCGTGGGAATACCGGGATAAAATATAGCCTAGTTTACGCCCTGATATTAAAGCTTTCCATTGGTGAAAGAATTTTTGAAATCGGTCCAGCCGTTTTGAAGATTACCCGGAACAAACAGACAGACAGACAAAAATTTTTTAATTGCTATTTTAGGCATAGGTGTCGTGCAAATAACCGTGTGAGCATGAAAAAAGCCTATTATTTTGACATTACAAACAGACACACCAATTTTATTTATTGGTATAGACTAGCAACTCGCCCTCGCTTCGCTTCGGTTTCAGTCGCCTTACCCGCGTAGTTCCCGTTCCCGTGGGAATACCGGGATAAAATATAGCCTATGTTACTCCCTAATATTATAGCTTTCCATTGGTGAAAGAATTTTTTAAATCAGTCCAGTAGTTTCGGAGCCAATTCGTTACAAACATATTTACATACAAATCTTCTTTATAATATTAGTATAGACTAGCGACCTGTTCTCGCTTCGCTTCGGTTTCCGTCGCTTTGCCACACATTTTAAATCACCAATATGGTACGCGACTGCACTCCATTAGGCCTCGGATTCGATGGGATTTTTTTTCTATAGGGTTTTTCTGATAACAAAATAGTCTAAGTTATTCCTTAAATTCACGGCTACCTAGTACAAAAATATTTTCAACATCGGTCCGGTCATTTTAAAGACTACCCGAATCAAACAGACAGATAGACAAACAAAAAATTTATAACTGGTTTTAAGCATAGGTATAGATAGTAAAATATTATCAAAATCGGTTTAGCCGTTTTGAAGATTACACGGAACAAACAAATACACACATAACAGATTTTAGTCATAGAAATCGTGCCAATAAACGTGTAAGCAAGAAGAAAACCTAGTACCTACTTTGACATTATAAACAGTCCAATTTTGTTTATTTGTATATATATAGATGTTAAAAAATGCAATTGTTAGTTTGAAAGATAATAATTTTAGTCATACATGAAATAATATTTGACTTGCAAAAGATATATGCATTAATAATATAAAAATGCATTAATAACAGTAATTTAGACATTTCAAGAGCCGAATTGGAATGCCAGAAAGGTCATGCCCATATTATTCGCCTCTTTCAACAGAGACGACCTTATGGCTTGATAGTGATTTCGCAAACTGCTTCTAGGTCGATAAAATATAATAAACATTTTATTTTATAATATTATACTCAATTAATCTAGTAGGACAAGGATAATAATGAATTGGCATCACATCCTGCGCCCACAGGTTAGAAATGCCCGGTTTGGCAGTTGAGCGACTTGACTTCAATTACGTAGAAGTACTACTCTGTGGTGACGGAGTAAGAATACAATTCACCACTCCCTATCTTGCCCGTGGATGTCGTATAAGACGACTATGGGATATAATGTGCACATAACATCTGTGCAAGAGAAGGAAAACTCGAAATGAAACCCTATACCAACATGTCTGACTAGCATGGTATAGTAGGTCAAATTCCCTCCCATTGTGGAGGAGGCCCGAGCCCAACAGTGGGACGTATGTGGGCTGCGATGATGATGATGATGACTACTCTAGACTTTCCGTGTGGTGACGGATTAACAATATGGTTCATTACCCGTAAGTGTTTAAAAGACAACTAAAGGATATGATATGCACATATATGTATGAGAAGGAAATCTCGACAGTGTGGTCTTCGTTCGGTGAGCGAGAGAGCCGGAAGCCCAACTTTCTGAGGGTGTTTGCGTGTGGAGGGTTTTGGGGGTGCCCTTGGTATCACCGAGCCTCAATGCAATCATTCACACTCCCTTCACTTTCTTCATGGTAGGCAGCGGCCTTGTAAAGGTCCATGAGCGGCATGAACACTTACCATCAGGTGTGCTGTTTGCTAGTTTGCCACCGTTTGTAATAAAAAAAAGTCTCGACATGAAACCCTATGCCAATACGTCTACGTCTGCCCGCGTGGGTAGAGTAGATTAATTGCCCTTCCATTGTGGAGGAGGCCCGAGCCCAACAGTGGTACTTATATGCGCTGAGATGATGATTAAAGCAATATTCTCGTTTTACTTCACTCACGTGTTTACAAATGCTAAATTAGATGGTATTCAATTTAGAAAATATCTAAGAAACACTACCTAAATCATGGTATATAGCCAGTTTCACCCGTTATTGTGGTTTATTTCTGTTTTAAGCGGGACCACTTGAGTTCGTATCAAATTACACATATTTCATATCTGGTTGACCGAGCTTCCCTCGGTATAATTCTTTTTTTTCGTAAACGTTTGACGAACTTATTTAGATATTAATAAAAAATAATAATGATGAAATTATGTAAAAAATATCAAAAATTACAAAAAGCGAATAATAATAACACCGAGATTCGATCTCACGCTGTTTGAATGCGACTGGACAACTTCCCAACTGAGCTTTTGTAACTCTTGACGGCGACGGCGTTTGGGTTCCTATTCAATTGACATTTTATGTCATTGTATTGATTAGCTAAAAACACCGACAAAACAACATCCTTACATAAATGCGAAAGTAAGTTTGTTTGTTTATTTGTTTGTTACGCTTTCATACTTAAGCCACCGAATCGATTTCATAAATTCTTTCACCAATGGAAAGCTATATATCAGGAAGTAACATAGGCTATTCCTGGTATTCCCACGGGAACGGGAACTACGCGGGTAAGGCGACTGAAACCGAAGCGACGCGAGGGCGGGTTGCAAGTTTTATATAAATAAATAGATCGATTTTTTGGCCCCGAAACCACTAGTATGCTAAATTTCATGAAAATCGTTGGAGCCGTTGCTGAGAACCTTTCCTTTTTTGAGCGAGGACATTATTACGGATATTTCATCACATTCCACTCACCGTGTTCCTTTAGTTAGACTACCTAAACTACCTCTCCTGCCGCGTTGAAATAACGTTTGGCCAGGCTGCCAATCGGAAAACATGCTATAATAATGTAGATTATCATTATAGATAATAACAGAACTATCGTATGATATTAAAAAAAAATCCGTCTCTCTCCGCAATAAACATTGCGTAACAATTGGAAGTCACATCGCCCAAACAGTCAAAATTTAATTATGCTGACAAAATAAAATCAATTTACATTGTATTTTCCTTTGAGTAATATAACAAAAGATTTTCATTGTTAACAGAACAATCGCATTAATAAATTCTTTGTCAGCCATATTGTCATTCATTACAGATGAATAATATTAAGAAAAGCAAAGCCGCCATTTGCTTTTGATATTGATTGTAAATAATAAAAAAATGGCAAGTAATGGTCTTATATGGTACGGTTTTCTTTGGCAGTCTGCCCACACATCGCTCTATCATACGGTGTGAAGTAGGGCAGTATTGAAGCCCACAAACCATGGTACGATCGCTAGCTGCCTTTTAATTGGACCACCAGCATATATTATATCCGGTGGTCGGCCCAACGACGAAGGCGACGTGGTTTTCGGGTGGGTTGCGGGTGTTGCGTGCTTACGCCCCTCTGTCGCCCCGGACGGAGTGGTGCGAGGAGCGTGCCGAACGCGGCCAAACCCAAAAAAAAAAAAAAAGCATATATTATATGTATATCCAACCTTAGTGGTTTTTTGGGCATGAGAGTAAACACCTATTCCTATCCTATACCGACCCGTCTGACCGGCGACGTATAGTAGGTCAATTTCCATTCCATTGCGAAGGAGGGTCGAGCCCAGTCGTAAGATATATATGAGCTGTGATTATGATGATGAATTGAAAATTTATAACAGTAAAAATAAATAATAAATATTATACTTATAATAATTTCACGACTAGGTGTAATAATAACTAGTTGTCGCCTGGCATTGAAATTCATTGTACATCATTAAATACAGTTTTACGTTTAAATTACTGAGATTTCGCATTTAATCTGCTAGATTATATACAGGATGTATAGCCCAGTCGAATTGTTGATTGGACCCAGGAAAAATTATAAGTATAATTTGTATTATGATTATATACATTAATATGATCGATATTTCTCGATTCACACCCGATAAGAAAGTTGAAAACTAAAGAGTTATTCAATAAACAAAAAATCACCCTTTCTTTTCGAGTATGAATCGAGAAATATCGATCCTACGGAAAAATGATGAACACAAAAATTGTAGGAAATTTAATTCTGAACAACTTTGGTATTGACCATTTTCCGTGTAAAATTGAAAATAAACGAGATATTTAAAAAACATAAAACCACCCTTAAAATCAAGATGGCGACAAACGCAAGACCACTGGGAATTCGAAAACCGAAATGTAGACTCCCAATGGCAAACGAATTCCGAAGGAAAAATTGTACTTATAATTTTTCCTTGTTTTGGTCTGTTTTTCGTCTAATTCGACTGGGCTAGTATCAGGTTATGGGACAACTGTTCGAGTATGTTATAGTTTAACGGTCATAGATCATAATTAGAATGTACATTACACAAAAAACAATGTAACATAAAAGTTATAGTGATTTCAAAAAAATGTGTCTAAGAGTCTATGCCTTAAATGTTACGTATTATGCGTATTACGTGTAATGTTATGTATTATACAGCAAGCGGTCAACGCTCATAGGCCGATCAGCTGTTTTAAAGCGAAGTTTGTTTTGCTTATGTGAACGATAATCATTGATTTCTTCAATTTCTAATGAATATTTAACAAAGTATTAATATTTTGCGCATTAAGTATCATTGACTTTATACATTTTAATCAGATTTACACGAAAAAGCGATGACAAAATTGAAAAATTTACATGTCTCTAATTTCTAAACGAATCAATATTTTTCGTTCAAATTTTTTTTATGGGTTCCTACCACCATTGCCTAGCCCCCTTTTGACCAGTTGCCCCATAACCTGATACATCCTGTATATAAGAACTTATTTATGGGCGAACAATTATTGCTACGTGTAAGACCCAATCCTATTGGAAATCTATTCAAATAATCCTCGGCTACTCTGGTCCAGTTGTTAGGACGATTTAACGAACGGGTTCGAATACTATATCCGTAATTTTCACTTATAAATAAGTCTTCACGCTTTACATTCCTGAATTTCGTCTAAAAATAACCTCTATAAACACCACACGTATACATTTTTCCTCCATGTGGTGACGAAGTAAGAATACACTTCACCACCCCCTCTCTTGCCTGTGGGTGTCGTAAAAGACGACTAAGGGATATGGTATGCAGTTAATAGAGAGAAAATAAAATAAAAATAATAGACAAGCCCACTGAGTCTCTTGCCGGATCTTCTCAGGAGTGGTCACATTCCGATCCGGTGGTAGTTTCTTTTTTTGGATAATTTAATTTATTTTTGTTAACTTGACAGTATGTAAGTTCCCTCTCGGGCTTACGCATAATAAATGATTTGAATTTGATATATCTAGGCAAGAGAAGGAAAACTTGATATAAAGCCCTATGTTCAACTTCTCTGTCATCAGGACCGTCGAGGCCCTCGGGCCGGTGCTGATGGAGTGGTTGGAGCGGACGCACGGGGTGCTTTCCTTCCGACTGGTGCAGGTGCTGACGGGGCACGGTTGCTTCGGGAAGTACCAGCACAAGATTGTCAGGAGGGAGAGCACACAGTCCTGCCACCACTGCAGTTGCGACGAGGACACGGCGCAGCACACGCTCGAGGAGTGTGCTGCATGCGAGGGGGATCGCCGTGAACTCGTCGCAATTATCGGTGCCGACCTGGCGCTGCCGACCATCGCCAGGGAGATGCTCGTCAGCGTCAGGAACTGAGACGCGGTCGCCGCCTTCTGTGAGGCCGTAATCTCACGGAAGGAGGCGGCGGATCGTGTGCGAGTAGAGATCCTATTCGGCGACACGTTCCGCCGCCGGCGACTCGGGCGGCGCAGGCGCGAGTATCTGCGCCTAATGCCGCCCTAGCCGAGGCCGCGGGTGATCGGACCGGGAAATTGTCCGTCACCCGCAGAGAGGCTAACCGCGCGACGGCGACCGACGTCCCAGGACGTCGAGAGGTGAGGGTACCCGAAAGGGTATTTCGTCGGGGCGACCACTGACGACAAGTCACATCTGCTCCGGTGGTCGACCCAACAACGAGGTGACGTGGGTACGGGTGGGTTATGGGCCCGCGCGCCGTCCTTTCATCGCCCCGGACGGACTGAACCGCGCGTGCGCTTACCATAGCCCACCCATAAAAAAAAATAAAAAAAAATATCAACATGTCTGACCACCATGGTATAGTAGGTCAAATTCCCTCCCATTGTGGAGGAGGCCCGAGCCCAACAGTGGGACGTATCTGGGCTGCGATGATGATGACCATTGATTATTTCAGCTCATATACGTCGCACTATCGAGCTCGAGCCTCCTCCACAACAGAAGGGAAATTGACTTTACTATACCATGCTAGTCAGACAGGTTGGTATAGGATATTATTTCGAGTTTTCCTTCTCTTGCATAGATGTTATATGCGTATGATATCCCTTAGTCGTCTTTTACGACATCCACGGGCAAAATAGGGAGTGGTGATTAGTATTCTTACTCCGTCACCACACGGACTTTCTTCTACTATTACCACCATTATAATGAGAAAGTTTAGCGTGCTCCCATACTACCGCTACAGCTCTCGCGACTAAATATTTATTAGTTCGAAATATTGTCATAATTATAAACGCAGCCATACTCTCGAGTTTTGTATTATTATCGCTCTAGCTTAAAACATACATCATGTTCTAAACTTAAACATACATCAACCACACTATTAAAGATGAAAGTAACCATAAGTCTCCTAATTATATCTAAATAATGAACGGATGTCGTAAAAGACGACTAAGGGACAGCATAATATATTATTCATATGACATCTACGCAAGAGATGGCAAACTCGAAACAAAACCCTATTCCAACCTGTCCGACCAGCATGGTATAGTAAGGTCAATCTCCCTCCTATTATGAAGGAGGCTCGAGCCCAGCAGTGGGACGTATATGAGCCGAAATGATGAATAATGAATGAACGGAGACAAATCAGCTTAGATATATACTTTTTTTTTTTTTTTTTTTTTGGGTGGGCTGCGGTCGGCGCGCCTCCGCACCACTCCGTCCGGGGCGACAGAGGGGCCTAAGCACGCAACACCCGCAACCCACCCGAACACCACGTCGCCTTCGTCGTTGGGCCGACCACTGGAGCAGGGTTACTTGTCATCAGTGGTCGGCCCGACGGAATACCCCCCACCCGGGGTACCCTCCCATCGACGAACGTCCCCCCCTCGGGGAGGACGTCGGTCTTTCCTCACGCGGTCGGCCTCTCGGCGGGTGACGGACTAATCCCCGGTCACGTCACCCGCGGCCTCGGCTAGGGCGAGCTTAGATATATACTTGCAAAATCAAAGAGTTTAGGCAAACATACATATACACATTACAGTTGAATAAGCTAAATATTGCATAATTTCATAGATAGCCAATCTCCCTTATAGATCTCCTCTAATCTATAGAAACTTATCGGTCATTTCTTTTCATCTTAGATACATACATCTTTATGGGAAGCATGTTTTCATAAAAATTATATTCGACAATACATAACTTGTGAAATGCCATGATATCCTTACTAATATTATAAATGCGAAAGTAACTCTGTCTGTCTGTCTGTCTGTCTGTCTGTCTGTCTGTCTGTCTGTCTGTCTGCTACGCTTTCACGTCTAAACCACTGGACCGATTTTGATGAAATTTGGTACAGAGATGGACTAAAGCTTGAGAAAGGACATAGGCTACTTTTTATCGCGAAAAAATGGGTATAAGGGGTTGAAATAGGGGATGACATTTTGTATGGAAATTCGTCATTTTCGATGATAGAACCACGAATCTTTGTATTAAGACACCTAATAATAAATAAATAAATATTTGTTCAAGCGTTTTGGAAATTTCATTTACATGGGGATGAAATTCAACCCCTAAAATACCAAAAAGCATAAAGCCGAAACCACTGGACCTAGAAACGTATTTTTTTTTACACCGGCGTATTTCTTGGGGTGCACGAGCACTAGCAAAGGATTTTTGGAAATTCATCCCCTTAAGGGGGTGAAAAACATATAGTCTTTCATGTCTAAACCGATTTTGATGAAATTTGGTACAGAGATGGACTAAAGCTTGAGAAAGGATATAGGCTACTTTTTATCGCAAAAAAATGTGTATAAGGGGTTGAAATAGGGGATGACATTTTGTATGGAAATTCGTCATTTTCGATGACCGAACCACGAATCTTTGTATTGAGGCACCTAATAATAAATGAATAAATATTCGCTCAAGTGTTTTGGAAATTCCATTTACATGGGGATGAAATTCAACCCCTAAAATACCAAAAAGCATACAGCCGAAACCACTGGACCTAGAAACGTATTTTTTTTTACACCGTCGTATTTCTTGGGGTGCACGAGCACTAGCAAAGGATTTTTGGCAATTCACCCCCTTAAGGGGGTGTAAAACATATAGTCTTTCACGTCTAAACCGATTTTGATGAAATTTGGTACAGAGATGGACTAAAGCTTGAGAAAGGATATAGGCTACTTTTTATCGCAAAAAATGTGTATAAGGGGTTGAAATAGGGGATGACATTTTGTATGGAAATTCGTCATTTTCGATGACCGAACCACGAATCTTTGTATTGAGGCACCTAATAATAAATAAATAAATATTCGCTCAAGTGTTTTGGAAATTCCATTTACATGGGGATGAAATTCAACCCCTAAAATACCAAAAAGCAAACAGCCGAAACCACTGGACCTAGAAACGTATTTTTTTTTACGCCATCGTATTTCTTGGGGTGCACGAGCACTAGCAAAGGATTTTTGGAAATTCACCCCCTTAAGGGGGTGAAAAACATATAGTCTTTCGCGTCTAAACCGATTTTGATGAAATTTGGTACAGAGACGGACTAAAGTTTGAAAAAGGATATAGGCTACTTTTTATTGCGATAAAATGGGTATAAGGGGTTGAAATAGGGGATGATATTTTGTATGGAAATTCGTAATTTTTGATGATAGAACCGTGAATCTTTGTATTAAGGCACCTGATAATAAATAAATAAATATTCGTTCAAGCGTTTTGGAAATTTCATTTACATGGGGATGAAATTCAACCCCTAAAATACCAAAAAGCATACAGACGAAACCACTGGGCCTAGAAACGTATTTTCTTTTACACCATGGTATTTCTTGGGGTGCACGAGCACTAGCAAAGGATTTTTGGGCATTCACCCCCTTAAGGGGGTGAAAAACATATAGTCGTTCACGTCTAAACCGATTTTGATGAAATTTGGTACAGAGATGGACTAAAGCTTGAGAAAGGATAGGCTACTTTTTGTCGCAAAAAAATGGGTATAAGGGGTTGAAATAGGGGATGACATTTTGTATGGAAATTCGTCATTTTCGATGATCGAACCACGAATCATTGTATTGAGGCACCTAATAATAAATAAATAAATATTCGCTCAAGCGTTTTGGAAATTCCATTTACATGGGGATGAAATTCAACCCCTAAAATACCAAAAAGCATACAGCCGAAACCACTGAGCCTAGAAACGTATTTTTTTTTACACCATGGTATTTCTTGGGGTGCACGAGCACTAGCAAAGGATTTTTGGAAATTCACCCCCTTAAGGGGGTGAAAAACATATAGCCTTTTACGTCGAAATCACTTAACCGATTTTGATGAAATTTGGTACAGAGATGAACTAAAGCTAGAGAAAGTATATAAGGCTACTTTTTATCGCGAAAAAATAGGTATAAGGGGTTGAAATAGGGGAAAGTATTTTCTTTTTACGTCGACTTATTTCTTGGGGTACACGAGCACTAGCAAAGGATTTTTGGCAAATCATCATTAAGTGGGTGAAAAGCGTATAGACGAAACTCTTGGAGCTAGGAACGTAAAACTTTCTATGCAATTCTCTTTCTTTTGTTGTAAGTGAGCTCTAAGAAATTATTTTATTAAAATCAACTCCTAAAGGGGTGCAAAATATATAGCCGAAATCATTAGGCCTAGAAACATGGAATTTTGTATAAAGTTTCCTTTCTTGGGGTAAGAGATTTTTGCAATTTTAGCCCTAAGGGGGTGAAAAGTGTTTAACCGAAATCACTGAGCCTAGGAAGGATCATTTTATTACACGGTCGGCTTTCTTGGATTACCCCCAGATTTTCTTAGTGCTCACTTACCAAGCACTATGAAACAATTTTTGGCAAGGATAAGCGAGCTCTAACAAAAAATTTTTGGAAATTCAACCCCTAAGAGGATGAAAGTGTATAGCCAAAGATACCGGGCCTAAAAATGTGAAATTTCGTATACCGATCGGTTATTTGGGGTAAGCACTCACTAAGAAACAATTTTGGGCTGCCCCAAAAGGATAAAACACATATAGTCGAAGACACCCAGCCAATGATATATCATCATTATCTTGCTCTTATCCTAATTACTTTGGATCGACGCGATATGTAGGTACTCTTCTGCCATCGTAGATATATTACAAAGGTTCTAGCAACATTTTATGACCTGGCGCACGACATTGTTGGCCAGACGGCATCACCGGTCCAGGTCGATGTAAATCTTTGTCTTAGTAGTATTTTGCGATACCCACGAACAATGAGAGCGTGGTAATATTTCTAGCAGCTACCAGACAGTAAGTTACAATCAAGATATTATTACAATTTTCTATCTCTACAAATAAATAAATTTGAAGCGTCTGTTTGTCTATCAAAATAATAGGTTTTATTTATGCTCACACAATACGGTCCAAATTTTTTTGTCTGTCTGTCTATTCGTTACAGGTAATCTTCAAAATGGCTGGACCGATATTGATTATATTTTACCATCAGGTCTACCAGTCGTACATAAGGAATAACTTAGACTATATTTTATCCCAGGTTATATTTTATCCCGGTGTGGCTGAATTAAGTCGATTTTAAAATTATTTCACTAATGGAAAGCTATTTTTAAGCGAGTAACATATTTAAGCTATTTTTATCCCGATATTCCTATGGGATCGGGTACAATGTCGATGAAATCACGGGAATTTAATGGTTTTAAAAATTAATTCACTAATGAAAAGCTATATTATCAGTGAAAGGCTATTTTCATTCCGGTATTTGCCCAGGAACGAGAACTATACCGGGGGATGTCGAACAATTTTTAAAATTCTTTCACCAATGGAAAGCTACCTATGTTGTCAGCGAGTAACATAGGCAATTTATATCTCTGATATTTCTGGAATTAATAATTTTTTTTTTTGGTATGTATGTGTGTAAATTTATAATATCAGCGAGTAACATAGGCATTTTTTATCTCGGTATTGGCATGGGAATTTCTACGTGAATGAAACTGCGGGTGTTTGATTGATATAATTTTTTTTTCACCAATGGAAAAGTACGTTATCAGAGACTAAAGAAAGGCATATTTATCATCGTATTTGCACGGCAATCTGAACTATAAGGCTGGAAGTAATATTCAAATGTGAAAGTTTGTGAAGATATTTGGATGTTTGTTACTCAATCACGCTTAAACTGTTGAGCAGATTTGGATGAAAATTGACACGTAGATAGAGTATTTCTTAAATTAAGAAATATAATACTCTTATGCCGATAATATTCTTTACGATAATAGTTATTAATATGCAAGTATTAATATGCAAGTAAATTTTTACGCGGGCGAAGCCGCGGGCAAAAGCTAGTCTTTAATAAACTAGACCTTTTATTTCCAGATGTATTCAGGACAAGATTGTGGAGTAAACAAGTTGAACGGACTAGCAATTTTTACACTAAATTTAAGACCAATAGGTATTATATAAACAGTGAAATGTGGTTAATGGGGATCTCAAGGGACCAAGGTTTTTTTTTTTGCACCATTGAAAAAGGTTTCCATTTATCCAATTTTTCATTTAGACAGGTTTAAAATTATAGTCGTCTCATTCAGAATGGCTCTCGTTTACAGAGATCCAATGCTCGTAAACAAAAGTGTCAAAACCTCTCCCAACTTGATTTAAGTAACAGATTCCATCTCGACGACGACGCGACGGTAACTATGCCAGCATTCTAAAAACAACTATCAATTATAAAAAATACGCTTTAGTTAAATAAGTTTATCTCTATTTTGAAACTGAGATTCTTTCATTAATGAAATCAGGTTGAACATTAAAAACAAAGAACATAACTTCGCCGGGAGTAAGATGGCTGAAATTTGAGTCCTGCGCGATGTGTCAATACCGTTCCATCTCACCCTAGAAGAAATCAATACTTGTTATATATGTATTATTATATAAACATTAGCAAGGCCTTTAGTAGGCTCTTATTTACATTACTGTCTCTACTTATATTTTAGTAAAGTACATATTATTTCGGCCTCGCTTCGTTACTATTCAAAAGAATAAGTATTAGAATAGAAACGTGATTAATCAGACTATCATCATCTCAGCTCATAAACGTCCCACTGTTGGGCTCAAGCCTCCTTCCCAATGGGAGGAAATTGACCTACTATATCATGCTGGTCAGACCTGTTGGTATAGGGTTTCATTTCGAGTTTTCCTTTTCTTGCATAGATGTTGTATGCATATTATATCCCTTAGTCGTCTTTTACAACATCCACGGGCAAGATAGGGAGTGGTGAATTGTATTCTTACTCCGTCACCATGCAAAGGCCAGAACTATTTGAGAACCAGACTCATTGTTGTCGTAAAACATTCAAATTATCATTATATCAGCTCTTGTACGTCTTACTACTGGGCTCGAGCCTCCCTCACAATTCGAGGGGAACCAGACCTACTTATACCATGCTGGTATGGGGTTGCTGTTCTCGACATATCGTACCCCTTAGTGGTGATATACGGTAATATATTGTATTCTTACTCGGGGACCAGAACGAAATCATCATCATTATCATGATCATGGCTCTCACGTCCCCCTGCTGGGTATCGTGTCTCCTCCAGAAGAGCAATCTATATACCTACTATACCATGTTGATCAAACGGCTTAGTTATATAGGGTTCATTTCGAGTTTTCCTTTTCTTGCACAAATCTTGTATGTATATTGTATTCCTTAGTGGATATCTCAAGATAGGAGGTAGTGAATTGCATTCTTACTCCGTCACCACACGGCAAAAAGTACATTCAAATAAATCTGGATGGATTAATTAATTGAGAAAACGGATTAACCTATAATCGGATATAATAATGAATCTGTAAACTCAGATTCGGATAAACAAGTCTACGCTTAAACAAGGAATAGGTAACCAACGTACAGAAATGGCATTGGCTCTGTGCCAAGATGCAGTCAATTTTATGTATTTATGTCCCTAAAAATGAACGTTCTTTAAGCCTAAGCTTTACAAGGGCCATAAATTAACACTAAAAATATGAACAGTACTTTCGTCGTACCTATAAGTATACATAGGTATAATGTAAAGTTAACCAACCTTTCGCTTTATAATCTCTTACATAATTTTCCGTGTGCTGACGGTGCAGAGCAGAGAGCTGAAATAGCATTCGTAAACGGCTCGATTTCAGTAAATTATTAGTTCATAGACAAACACACATATACAAGTGTATCAGGTTATGGGGCAACTGGTCAAACGGGAGTTAGGTAATGGTGGTAGGAACCCATGAAAAAAGTTTGAAGGAAAAATATCGATTCGTTAATGAATTAGAGACATGTAAAATTTTAAATTTTGTCATCGCTTTTTCTGTAAATTTGATTGAAATGTATAGTTAATCTATACTTAATCTATATACTTAATCTACAACATATTCGTACTTTGTTAAATATTCACTAGAAATTGAATAAACCAGTGATTACGTTCGCCTAAGCAAGACAAACTTCGCTTTAAATCAGCTCGATGATGATCAGATCGACCGATGACCGTTGACTAGGCGCCATTGTACCTACGTTATCATTGAAGCGTTTGCGCAATCGTTAAACTACAGCGTACTCGAACAGTTGCCCCATAACCTGATACAGCCTGTATATATGAACTATTAATTTTATTGATGTCATTGGTTTAGAAAACAGAGAGCTATCAAAATAATTGCTCTCTCTATATAAAGTAACTTTATCGCGTATTGTTTCATTCAAGTTAAAATGAATGACGCAAGTCGCAAAGAAAGTTTTGGTCATGATACCTACACAGTTAAGAAAGGCAACAATTTTACGCACATGATTCGAGATCATTACGAAGACCGACCACGAATTCATTTATTTACTAACTCAAAAATTGGCGTGTTATTACTATGTGGTACGACAGATATTCATTAGTCTATAGACGTCCACTGTTGGACATAAGCGTCCCCACGAGAATGCCACTTGCATCCAATAGTTTCCTGTGACTTTCAAGACGTCGTCATTCCACCTAGTAAGCGTCCTACGCTACGTTGTCTCATTCGTAGACGGCACTCTATGGGTTGATGGAAGAATGAATGGATGATAATAAATACGAAACTTCTTGGCTAACAATTATTTGAGCAACAATGACAATTTTTTTTGTACTTTTTAGAGTGCCGTATCCAAAGGGTAAAAACGGGACCCTATTACTAAGACTTCGCTGTCTGTCCGTCCGGCTGTATCTCAAGAACCGCGATAGCTAGACAGTTGAATTTTTTACACATTATGTATTGCCTTGTATTTTTTACACATTATCTGTTGCCACTATAACAACACATACTAAAAACAAAATAAAATGAATATTTAAGGGGGACTCCTATACAACAAACGCATTTTTTATAGATAAGGGTACGGAACCCTACGTGCGCGTCTCCGACTCGCACTTAGCCGGTTTTTTATTATACGCATTAAATATGCACTAAATTACTAAGCCTTGTATTGTGGGGAAATTCACAACATTGAATTAACAAACAACAGTTATTGTTTTAAGTTTTAAAAGGCTTGCCTTTTCCCGCTCTGTAAATCAAGCAGTGGACGTCAATAAGATGATAAGCGAAATAAATTTTAAAAGCCAAAAATGTTTTTAACATAAAGTGGACTTTTAATAACATATTATAAAGTGTTATATCTTTATATAGGTACATATTTCTCGTGTATATGTGTATGTCCACTGAACTCCTAGACGGCTGGACCGATGTTGATGACATTTTTTATTGTGTGTTCAAAGAGAGTCACAGAATAGTTTAGATTCACAATTGGACCCGGTAAGTGGCGCCGCTGTCGATTTCAAGGAGAATTCCTTTTATGTTATTTGAACAGAACATCTGTCGGGTCAGCTAGTATATTACAAAATTATCTAATAACAATTAAATACAAATAGATTGCCTCTTTGTAATATCGAAATAGTAGGTTTTTTTCACGCTCACGTGGTTATTTACGCGATACCAAAGCTTAAAAACCAGATCAATTTTTTTGTTTGTCTGTCCGTTTGCTTGTATCCAGATAGTTTTCCAAACAGTTGGACCAATTTTAATAATATTTTACTACCAGGTACATGCATAAAGAGTAACTGGGGTTACTTTTCCTCTCAAGAAATCAAATCAAACCCGAGGCCTTATGGACTGAAATAGCGTATCGTAATATTTTAGAAGATAAGTACTAGAGTTTTAAAATGCAGCAGCAAGGCGACCGATACTGAAGCAAAGCGAGGGAGGGAGGGTTACTAATAAATAAAACATTTAATTCAAAAATGGATTATATTTCGATGACTCCTTAGTATAGTGAGTCAACTAACATTTTTAGGTATTTTAACTTTTTGATGAAATGATAAAAAAATAAACTTATTTATCCATCTCGGTCATAAAAATTAAAAAATCATTGCAGAAAATTATTGAAGCTTTTTCACCTGTGGAAGCTCATTACACCCGCAAAGATACAAATCGTAAATATTTAGATGGATCCTTGTCGTTTCCTAAGATATTTGACCTCTATAAAGAATGGCTTGAACCCGTTAACTATTTAAATGTCCAATGAATCAAGTCGTTATCAATACAAAACTTAAAAATCCTAGAACAAGAATTTAAAAAAATGTAACCATTTTATCTTTGACACGCTCCCCTGTAAAATTGGTATTTTTCAGATGACTCACTATTCATAGGAGCCATCGATTTAGTCAAAGACACTTGGAACTATATACTACTGCAGTCTAATAATGAACAATAATCACTGAATTAGCTGTGTTATAACAGAATAAGAATACAGTGTTCACCACCCCTTTTAGTCTGTTGATAATGTAAAAAAAAAAAAGTGAGCCGTCGCTCAGGACGCCTGGCAGATGTAAAACATCGAAACTATTTTGTACGAGTAGAGACACGGTATCGAATATAAAGTATCGATACTGAACTCATGAGTAGTATCGAAAGATAAGTAACGTACTGATTAAAGTATCTAGTACTTTTACTTACTTTATCTTTAGGTATCGAGTACTTTTCTTTCGATACCGATACATTGCATTCGATACTTTTAGTCAATAAGTACTTTTTAGCAGGTATCGTGTCGAATAAATTATCCATTTTAAAATTGACTTTATGGCTTATATTTATGGTAACGTTATTTAGTACAAACGTAATTAAACTTCCAAAATGTAGCTTGAAATACTTTCATCCGTTCACAGACGTTCTTTTGCACGATAGGTGCAATTTATAAACCAGAAATAGCGGCATCTATCGAGCTATGCAGCATCAAGCACGAGTACGAAGTGCGCGATTTAGATAACATAAATAGCGGCATCTATCGAGCGCTAACGACCAACTCTCAGACCAATATATTGAATAAAGAAACCTTTAATCCTGTAATGATAATAAGACAAGCTATCTAAATTATTTTAGCGTTATTGATCCTTGCAATTTTACAAGTTGCAAAGTTTACAAATTTTAAATGAAATCTGACTGTTTTAAGTGAGTCAAAATCCAATTCCTAAGAAATCGGTGACATACAAGGAAATAAATATATGCAAATACAGCTGAAACTAATAAAAGCCTATAAAAACGGTTACCCATTTTTCGTAGCTGAAAGTAAACTAAATACCATACCTACTGGTATATTTATATTATGAAGTTATTATACATAAATTTATAAAACAAGTAAACACATGCATAAAAGAACAGATTACGTCAGGAACTAGTATGGCATAAAGTATTAATAAAACATGGTGATTTTTTTCCAGAAAAAAATGATTTTTATTCAATAAACATTTATTTTCATTATAGGTAACAATTTACTTTGGGTTCACTAGATGGCGTTGTACAAAATTTTAAGTCGCACCATGGTTTCGTTACAAAAATGTAGATATGTATATCCAGATATTTATTTTATATTCGCGGGTTGAGAGCCCTCAGCGCTCACCCACCAGTCCGGGTAAAGTTGTCACAGCCATATGAGGCTAACAACTAAGTCACACAAAAAAAAAAAAAAAAAAATTTATATTAAATTAAGAGGGGACCGCGAAGCGTGGCGTCAATCGCCACACGACGACCGCGGTCACCCTCGCCTATAGATGTTTCACATCAAAAACATATTAAGGTAAGATAACATCGCTGATAGAGAAACAAAAAACTCTATTCCAACTCACTTGCTTAATAGTAAATTTGCCTCATCTGGAGGAGGAGACCCACACCTAACTTGCATGTATATGAACTGTGCAAAGGAATCTCTGAATTCAACTATATTTTTTTAAAATTAATCATCAATGAAGTGACAGTAAGAATACATTTCACAACACCCTTTCGTGCCTGTGGATTGTATAAGACAATTAAAGGATAAAATATGAAAACAACATCTTTGCCAAAGAGGGAAACCTCGAAAAATTGTTGCAAGAATACATGTTAAGTCTCTGTGTGGTGTGACGGAGTAAGAATACAATTCACCACACCCTATCTTACCCGTGGATATCGTAAAAGACGACTAAGGGATATAATATGCATATAACATCTACGAAAGAGAAGGAAAACTCGAAATAAAACCCTATATCAACCTGTCTGACGAGCATGGTATAGTAAGGTCAATTTCTCTCCTATTGTGGAGGAGGCTCGAGCCCAACAGTGGGATCTATATGAGCTGAAATGATGATGATGACATGTTACTGTCATATCATGCACTTTTTGTTGTTAACCCTATGTAATTTAAAAAAATTATAAATACTAGATTTCAATAGTTTGCAATCAAATGACAACACAATTTAGTGGTTAATATACCTACCATGCCAGTGTCGTAAGTTGGAGTCCCATGCAGTGGGAGGTTCCTTTATATGATCCACGAGTTATTGTTCTGAGTGTAAATGTTATTTGTGTCCATTAATTATATGTTTGTAAAGTCCCCCACAATACAAGAATTATTGCCTTAGTGTAGGGTGTTTTTTAGTGTCTTTAAAAAAACCATTACAAATAATGTTATACTTTTTTGTTTGAAGCAATTGACATACTAATCTCTCAAGTCCTATGAAATTCAAGTGCTTGGAATAGATTTCTAATAATTGTGATTTGAAAACATTGACATCCTCTGTTAGATTAAAGCTGCAGTATAAAATGTAAATACACTCATTTGCAAAAAAAACGGGCACCTAAGCAATGAACCATTTCAAATGTTAATATTTCTTTGTTTGATAATTATAGGTAGTTTTATCCACACAATTTGCTAAATTAATAAGAAAATAATCGTTTTCATCAGTATTTCATAAAATTTAGATACAATTTATGGGAAATAATGCTAAACCTCGCTAGTAGTGTATATTCGCTAGTAGTGCATATGCTCATGAAGTAAAAATAAAAAAGTTTTTTTGTTTGTTTTTCTTTAATAAAGTAAAAGCAGATAAATGTTTAGTATCGAGTGTGACCCCCTCTAGCTAAAATCACAGCTTGAATTCGTCTGGGCATGCTAGCGAGTATATCCCGGATACTTGCTTGCGGAATACGTTCCCACTCCGCAGTAATCACATTCTTCAGCTCTCTGATGGTCTGCGGAGCCGGGTGTACTGATCTCACACGCCGTTTCAGAACGTCCCAGACATGCTCTATGGGATTGAGGTCGGGACTTCGAGCTGACCAATCCAAACGACGAATGCCGACCTCTTGCACATACGCATTAACATCGCGGGATCGGTGGGCGCGAGCATTGTCGTCCATAAAAATCGAGTCTTCACCTAGAGCGGCCAATGCGGGTTGTGCATGAGAAATTAGAACTTCCGTTATGTATCGATGCCCAGTCAGTGAGCCGTTTTCAATGAAGACTAACTCTGTACGATCCATTGAATTTATTCCTGCCCAAAACATAACAGAGCCCCCACCATAAGGTGTGATTTCTTCGAAACATGCCTCTGCAAAGCGTTCTCCTTGTCTTCTTAGCACTCGCCGACGTCGATCTTCACCGAACAGAGATATCCTGGCTTCATCAGAGAACAAAACCCTATTCCAATCGTCTTGAGTCCATGATTCACAATTTCTAGCGAACCTAAGCCTGTGAACTCTGTGCTCACGGAGTAATTTGGGGCCGCGGGTCGGGCGGTGACTGCGTATATTGGCAGCGAGAAGCCTCCTCCTGACCGTCCATAGACTAATATGCACATTTCTTACTTCTTGGAGGTTGTTCTTAAGATCCACATATGAAGATTTGCGATTTCTCAATGCGCGACTCACAAGAAAACAATCATCCCGTGGTTGGGTACATGGTTTTCTTCCAGAACCAGGCCTTCTCTCGACGGAACCAGTCTCCTGATATCGCTGCCAGGTCCTTTGGACTGTCGAGCGACTAACATTTAGCCTCCTAGCCACGAAACATTGGCTGCAACCCTCTTCAAGCAGCGCGATAATTTTGGTAGCTTTTACCACTTTATCTACCATTTTTGATACAGCCAAACAGCATTAAATAAAGCTTTGACAGTCAAGGATATGAAATTAATCGATAAAAATTGAATAAAAGTTATGAAAGTCGATGTTAACTTCTGGAACTTCGCGCCAAAAATGTAGGATAAAAAGGGGTTTTCTGTAAAAATGAACATCAAATGAAAAATTGAATTTAGAACGTACTTTTTTAAATACCACAGCATTTTTAAAACCGGCCAGTAACGTGTACAAACGATTGAAACCTTTTTGGTATTGTATCTTTTTAAATATGAATGAAAATCAAAACCGCCCGTTTTTTTTGCAAATGAGTTTATTAACCACGCTTGAGAGGTCAGTTGGAATGTCAAATACAACTCTTATTATGGCTTTGGCAGGACTCTGGTACTGACCATTCCCTAGGTACTCTATTACCTAGTTTTAATAAAACATCTAAACTCCCATGGGCGACACAGGACATTATGAAAACTTTAAAAATATTATCTCAAGTCATGTACATTCCACTGCTATGCTCTGCCTTCATAATAGGAGAGAAATAACCTATTATAGCACTCTGGTCAGATGGGTTGGTATAGGATTTTAATTTAGAGTTTTGTGCCATGGGTAAGATGGGGTTAGTGAATTCTATTCTTATTCCGTCACCACATAGAAAACCGATATTGTATTGGATATGATACATATAATGCAATATTATATTGGAATAAAAATAATGAGATGATGGATTTAATTCCTGTGCAGGACGACACATTCCATAAATTGTTGTCCTACATGAGTGCCTGACTCTGTAATATGCATCCATTATTTACACATTGATAAAGTGTTGCACAATACAAGGATTATTTTCTTTGTGCAGGATGACCTTATAAAAAAAAATAAGTCCTGATACAACTGCACAAAATCTATAGAATTAATTAAGTGAAGATTATGTCTGAAATATAAATTAGTACTGGACAGAATAGCTTATTCAAAACCATATGGCTGCTAACTCTTCTGTTTGTATCGAAATAGATCGCAATGTGAAAAAAATTAAATAATACTCTGCAAGATATGTACAGTGTGTCCTTGAATTTAAATGTTAAGTAATCAGTCAATATTATTGAAATAAATTTCGTACTTTTTTTTTTTTAATTTTACATCATATAACTTCTTTAATGAGTGCATTAAATAAAAAGTTAACACTTACAGGACTTCAGATGCATTTTTCAATTCGTCGGCTTTCAACACTCGATGGTCAAATAATTCCGGTCCATTTTTTCTATAATTGTAGTATTTTTCTATACACATTTTTGTTTTATCCATGTCCCCATAACACGCATTATAAAATAACACTAACTGTTTATCCGATAAATCCTTAGGCACATATTTTGATTTATCTAATTTTTGCGTCCAATACCGTAATTCATTAATATCTTCTTGTGAAAATTTATCCATAGAAGCTGTTGCCTCCGCATAATTAAATTCCAATTCCACAGACATATTGTACGCAATGTACGGCTAATTTAAAAAAATATCGTAATCGTTTGACAATTACGCTCAAATTATAGAAATGCACCCTATACCAAACGCTATAAAATGACAACTAAATATTTATTATTTTATAAAATTGATAGGTCAATAACAATGTTGCCAGTATAGTACTAAAATTTTTTCCACTATAGTAGTAGAAATAGTAGATAAATCCTACTATAACAAAACTTTTTATTGTAAATAACACAAAATCTCAGTAAACAATACAAAAAAGTGAACCGTCGCTCAGGACGCCTGGCAGATGTCAAACATCGAAATTATTTTGTACAAGTATATATGCATAAAAAAACAGATTACGACAGGAACTAATATGACATAAAGTATTAATAAAATAGTACCACATCCACACGCTACGCCAGAGTATACAAAGGACCGAAGAGTATAATCGGCCCCTGTGTCTAGCGTTTGTGGACTATAAGAAAGTCGAAACCTGGACAGTGTGTGGTCCCTTCAGCGGTGCCAAATTGACGGTATAAAAGCACTACTATTTTGGTTCGCATTCAGGATAAGAGTACGAAACCGATCCAACTGCAGAGAGTTGTGAGACAGGGAGACGTCATCTCTTCGAAACTGTTCACCACTGTGCTGGAAGATGTCTTCAAGCTCTTAAACTGGACCGAATCTGGACCGGTTTCTCTCTAGTGGGTCTACAAATGAACATGGACAAGACGAAACTCATGTCTAATGTCCATATCATTCCTGTATCGGTCTTGTCTTAGTCGGGAATGTAATTCTCGAAATTTTCGATGACTATGTTTACCTAGGATAAACAGTCCAGTTAGGTAGATCTAATTTCGAGAAAGTGGTCAGCCGACGAATCTAACTCGGCGGGGCTGCGTTCGGCAAACTTAAGAGGATCTTCTCGTCCAATATTTTGCAGTCTCTGAAAACAAAGGTTTATAACCAGTGTGTGTTACCAGCGATGACATACAGCACTGAAATATGGTTTCTTAATGTCGGCCTCAGCAAAAGGCTCAAAGTCGCTCAACGTGCTATGGAGATGGCTATGTTCGGTATATCTCTACGCGATAAAATCCGGCATACGGAAATACATAGAAGAACGAATGTAACTAACATAGCTCGCAGAGTTGTCGCGTTGAAATGGCAATGGGCAAGCCACATCGCTCGTCGAACCGACAACCGTTGGAGAAGGAAAGTTCTCGAGTGGCGACCAGTGGCGGCTGGTGGGTCATCAAAGTGGCGGTGCACGGTACTTGCTCACTAATCATTAAGATCAGAAATTGCAAGGGAACAACAATTTACATAAAAAATGTATTTTTTTTTTGAACGCATTACATTTTGTAGGTGTACTTCGAAGAAAAATATTTTTTTTGTTTTTCACGCTTCAAAAAATATTTATAAAGGAGGGCCTCGGCGGGCCCGCCAATTTATATCAATTTTATTTTGAAAAGTTTTGTTATCGTCTTGAATATAGTCTACATTTATGCTCATTTTCATTCACACCACACATACGCAGTATAAATAGAACTAAGACCAAAATATGTAAAACAATTACTTAATGTAAATAAACCATATTTAACTCGTCAAAGATACATCGAAACTATACCTACTTACTGTACTACACGTCATCGGCGAATTTCGCCGAAAGTCGAGTTCTCTCGGCAATGTTCGGTTCGCCCACGGAGCATATACAAAGAGGAGACGGCCTATAAGGCTTATTACACTACTACACGATATTCCATTTAGATTATTTAAGTCGTTGTCATAAATAATCAAAATACGACCATCACTAAACGAAATTTTTCGAAAAACTGTTTTTAATGCCTTCTATTTGCTAAGTAATGAATTTTTATACTACCTCGATTCCTATATTTTAATTCTACTTAACTTTTTTAATTTCTATAAAGTAGTAGTGTCACTAATATTTTAAATTATTTACATCCACTTATTTATAATGGCATGGGATTAAAACGGCAAAAATGTTTAATTAGAAATAATAGTTATTATTAAAATAAAAATAAAAAACAATTATTTATTTCTGCAAATTAAAAGCAAAGGGTTATATCCCTTATTTTTATATCAGTTAATATTTGTCATAAATCTTTAAATAGCTCTCCTGCATAATTTGCTTATTTATGATAGTGAAGGTGTTAAAATTCTCCCACTTGATGCTATAGCACCACTTTAATTTGCTCCCTTTCAACGGATACTTTTTAATACACTAAGATGGTTCTGCTTACTTCTACCCTCCATAGTGGAAAGGACGTAGTTAAATTAATAAAGAACAATGTATTAAAAATGAATGGTTGGTGTTTTTTATGATTAAATACACGGCAAAACAACGTTTACTGGGTATAATTATATATATATATATATATATATATATAATTATACCCAGTAAACGTTGTTTATATATATATATATATATATATATACAACATGTAACATAATTAACGCACACCCTCAAACACCCCAATTAGAATATAATGATATAAACGCAATGCATACACCAAATATCACCGATTGACCAACTCCGAGTGCCGCCTGACAATGATAAGTAGGTAATAATAGGTACACGAAATAACTACATTATGATTTATGATAGTAAATATTTACGATTCTTCTTTCCATCACACTTTTCAGGCTTTGGATTGTCGACATTGAATAATTTTGTTCAATGTGAAGCCAATATTTCGTAATTACTGATTTGTTAAACTAAAAAATTTGTAAATAAGCATTATTAAACTGCTGATAAAGTGTGATTTTATTAGACGCCAAAATACCTACGACAAAGTTAAACAAAGTCGGCGTAAAAGGTGTGAATCAAAATATTTACAATAATTTAAAGATCATAAACAAACTTACAGTTTAATTTGCACTCACACAGCGTTGTCGTTTTAAAACATTTTCAAAATGTCCACCGCCTTGTTCAATGCACTTTAATGACTGTTTTCGTAATTGTTGTTTTATTTTAGACTAGCTTTTGCCCGCGGCTTCGCCCGCGTAAAAATTTACTTGCATATTAATACTTGCATATTAATAACTATTATCGTAAAGAATATTATCGGCATAAGAGTATTATATTTCTTAATTTAAGAAATACTCTATCTACGTGTCAATTTTCATCCAAATCTGCTCAACAGTTTAAGCGTGATTGAGTAACAAACATCCAAATATCTTCACAAACTTTCACATTTGAATATTACTTCCAGCCTTATAGTTCAGATTGCCGTGCAAATACGATGATAAATATGCCTTTCTTTAGTCTCTGATAACGTACTTTTCCATTGGTGAAAAAAAAATTATATCAATCAAACACCCGCAGTTTCATTCACGTAGAAATTCCCATGCCAATACCGAGATAAAAAATGCCTATGTTACTCGCTGATATTATAAATTTACACACATACATACCAAAAAAAAAAATTATTAATTCCAGAAATATCAGAGATATAAATTGCCTATGTTACTCGCTGACAACATAGGTAGCTTTCCATTGGTGAAAGAATTTTAAAAATTGTTCGACATCCCCCGGTATAGTTCTCGTTCCTGGGCAAATACCGGAATGAAAATAGCCTTTCACTGATAATATAGCTTTTCATTAGTGAATTAATTTTTAAAACCATTAAATTCCCGTGATTTCATCGACATTGTACCCGATCCCATAGGAATATCGGGATAAAAATAGCTTAAATATGTTACTCGCTTAAAAATAGCTTTCCATTAGTGAAATAATTTTAAAATCGACTTAATTCAGCCACACCGGGATAAAATATAACCTGGGATAAAATATAGTCTAAGTTATTCCTTATGTACGACTGGTAGACCTGATGGTAAAATATAATCAATATCGGTCCAGCCATTTTGAAGATTACCTGTAACGAATAGACAGACAGACAAAAAAATTTGGACCGTATTGTGTGAGCATAAATAAAACCTATTATTTTGATAGACAAACAGACGCTTCAAATTTATTTATTTGTAGAGATAGAAAATTGTAATAATATCTTGATTGTAACTTACTGTCTGGTAGCTGCTAGAAATATTACCACGCTCTCATTGTTCGTGGGTATCGCAAAATACTACTAAGACAAAGATTTACATCGACCTGGACCGGTGATGCCGTCTGGCCAACAATGTCGTGCGCCAGGTCATAAAATGTTGCTAGAACCTTTGTAATATATCTACGATGGCAGAAGAGTACCTACATATCGCGTCGATCCAAAGTAATTAGGATAAGAGCAAGATAATGATGATATATCATTGGCTGGGTGTCTTCGACTATATGTGTTTTATCCTTTTGGGGCAGCCCAAAATTGTTTCTTAGTGAGTGCTTACCCCAAATAACCGATCGGTATACGAAATTTCACATTTTTAGGCCCGGTATCTTTGGCTATACACTTTCATCCTCTTAGGGGTTGAATTTCCAAAAATTTTTTGTTAGAGCTCGCTTATCCTTGCCAAAAATTGTTTCATAGTGCTTGGTAAGTGAGCACTAAGAAAATCTGGGGGTAATCCAAGAAAGCCGACCGTGTAATAAAATGATCCTTCCTAGGCTCAGTGATTTCGGTTAAACACTTTTCACCCCCTTAGGGCTAAAATTGCAAAAATCTCTTACCCCAAGAAAGGAAACTTTATACAAAATTCCATGTTTCTAGGCCTAATGATTTCGGCTATATATTTTGCACCCCTTTAGGAGTTGATTTTAATAAAATAATTTCTTAGAGCTCACTTACAACAAAAGAAAGAGAATTGCATAGAAAGTTTTACGTTCCTAGCTCCAAGAGTTTCGTCTATACGCTTTTCACCCACTTAATGATGATTTGCCAAAAATCCTTTGCTAGTGCTCGTGTACCCCAAGAAATAAGTCGACGTAAAAAGAAAATACTTTCCCCTATTTCAACCCCTTATACCTATTTTTTCGCGATAAAAAGTAGCCTTATATACTTTCTCTAGCTTTAGTTCATCTCTGTACCAAATTTCATCAAAATCGGTTAAGTGATTTCGACGTAAAAGGCTATATGTTTTTCACCCCCTTAAGGGGGTGAATTTCCAAAAATCCTTTGCTAGTGCTCGTGCACCCCAAGAAATACCATGGTGTAAAAAAAAATACGTTTCTAGGCTCAGTGGTTTCGGCTGTATGCTTTTTGGTATTTTAGGGGTTGAATTTCATCCCCATGTAAATGGAATTTCCAAAACGCTTGAGCGAATATTTATTTATTTATTATTAGGTGCCTCAATACAATGATTCGTGGTTCGATCATCGAAAATGACGAATTTCCATACAAAATGTCATCCCCTATTTCAACCCCTTATACCCATTTTTTTGCGACAAAAAGTAGCCTATCCTTTCTCAAGCTTTAGTCCATCTCTGTACCAAATTTCATCAAAATCGGTTTAGACGTGAACGACTATATGTTTTTCACCCCCTTAAGGGGGTGAATGCCCAAAAATCCTTTGCTAGTGCTCGTGCACCCCAAGAAATACCATGGTGTAAAAGAAAATACGTTTCTAGGCCCAGTGGTTTCGTCTGTATGCTTTTTGGTATTTTAGGGGTTGAATTTCATCCCCATGTAAATGAAATTTCCAAAACGCTTGAACGAATATTTATTTATTTATTATCAGGTGCCTTAATACAAAGATTCACGGTTCTATCATCAAAAATTACGAATTTCCATACAAAATATCATCCCCTATTTCAACCCCTTATACCCATTTTATCGCAATAAAAAGTAGCCTATATCCTTTTTCAAACTTTAGTCCGTCTCTGTACCAAATTTCATCAAAATCGGTTTAGACGCGAAAGACTATATGTTTTTCACCCCCTTAAGGGGGTGAATTTCCAAAAATCCTTTGCTAGTGCTCGTGCACCCCAAGAAATACGATGGCGTAAAAAAAAATACGTTTCTAGGTCCAGTGGTTTCGGCTGTTTGCTTTTTGGTATTTTAGGGGTTGAATTTCATCCCCATGTAAATGGAATTTCCAAAACACTTGAGCGAATATTTATTTATTTATTATTAGGTGCCTCAATACAAAGATTCGTGGTTCGGTCATCGAAAATGACGAATTTCCATACAAAATGTCATCCCCTATTTCAACCCCTTATACACATTTTTTGCGATAAAAAGTAGCCTATATCCTTTCTCAAGCTTTAGTCCATCTCTGTACCAAATTTCATCAAAATCGGTTTAGACGTGAAAGACTATATGTTTTACACCCCCTTAAGGGGGTGAATTGCCAAAAATCCTTTGCTAGTGCTCGTGCACCCCAAGAAATACGACGGTGTAAAAAAAAATACGTTTCTAGGTCCAGTGGTTTCGGCTGTATGCTTTTTGGTATTTTAGGGGTTGAATTTCATCCCCATGTAAATGGAATTTCCAAAACACTTGAGCGAATATTTATTCATTTATTATTAGGTGCCTCAATACAAAGATTCGTGGTTCGGTCATCGAAAATGACGAATTTCCATACAAAATGTCATCCCCTATTTCAACCCCTTATACACATTTTTTTGCGATAAAAAGTAGCCTATATCCTTTCTCAAGCTTTAGTCCATCTCTGTACCAAATTTCATCAAAATCGGTTTAGACATGAAAGACTATATGTTTTTCACCCCCTTAAGGGGATGAATTTCCAAAAATCCTTTGCTAGTGCTCGTGCACCCCAAGAAATACGCCGGTGTAAAAAAAAATACGTTTCTAGGTCCAGTGGTTTCGGCTTTATGCTTTTTGGTATTTTAGGGGTTGAATTTCATCCCCATGTAAATGAAATTTCCAAAACGCTTGAACAAATATTTATTTATTTATTATTAGGTGTCTTAATACAAAGATTCGTGGTTCTATCATCGAAAATGACGAATTTCCATACAAAATGTCATCCCCTATTTCAACCCCTTATACCCATTTTTTCGCGATAAAAAGTAGCCTATGTCCTTTCTCAAGCTTTAGTCCATCTCTGTACCAAATTTCATCAAAATCGGTCCAGTGGTTTAGACGTGAAAGCGTAGCAGACAGACAGACAGACAGACAGACAGACAGACAGACAGACAGACAGACAGAGTTACTTTCGCATTTATAATATTAGTAAGGATAATACTGCAGTGTCACTTTTCACTTTTTCAAAGGCGGTTATTATCTTATTTTTTAGTTCCTCGGCACTTGTTGTCTCTGTGTTATAAACTAGCGATTTAAATCGCCCCCACAAAAAAAAAGTCGAGTGGCGTCATATCAGCTGATCTAGGAGGCCACTGGACAGGCCCTCCGCGACCGATCCAGCGTTCTCCATACTCAGCATGAAGATGCTGGCGAACACTCCAGGTGAAATTCGCCAAGGCACCATCGTGTTGGTAAAATACCTCTTGTAAATGAACAAGAGGTACGTCCTCTAATAGAGAAGGTAGTTTCTCGCAAAAACAGTAAATATGATTCTTCTTCTCGCGTTAAATGTTCTACACGCTAGTGCCACATTATCATCACACCGTGCCAAAGTTCTCACCATTTCCATGTATTGAACGTTGGTATACCGAAAAGACAGCGAAATGCGGGATTAAGATATTTTATTTGCACTTTATAATTGACCTCTTATTGATAAAGTGCACGCGGCGTGACTGACTTGTCCCAAACATATTTTTTTTTGATCGGCGCCGGCGCAGCCGTCTCGCTCTATTGTAAGGTTATTAAGCCGCCGAAAGAAAGAGAAAGTAATTATTTTTGTATTAGGTACGTGGTTTTCTTTTATGTATTGTAGTGTTGCTGTGCGCCGGCTGTCACTTTAAGTATTTGTAAAAGACTATTAGCCTTGAAATAAGTATCAGATTTCTTTAATTGAATGATGAAATTTGCTTACTAATTTAATATTTCATTTTAAAAAGTCTTAATACCCTGATTTACGTTCCATTTTCGTTTCTATGAACTGTTTAGCTAGCTGTGTAAGATGATTGTAATTTACTTAGTTCTAACTAAATTAAGAGAAAAATTAACTACATAAAAAACAATCAAAATCGATTCAGATACCGATTCTGAACAAATCACTTTCAGGGTGTGCGTTAATTATGTTTTTTCTTTTTTTTTGTGTGTGTACAGCTGTTGGCCGCAGATGGCCTTGACAGCTTGACGCGGACTATGGGTGAGCGCTGAGGGCTCTCAACCCGGAGAAAAGTATACTAAGCGACATCGCCTAAGGGCTCCCCCTGTGAGTAACGGACCTCGGCTTGGGGCGTCGCTGGAGGCAAAGTGGGCGTGCCCACGTTTTTAGTCGTCACTTTTGCGCGGCGCGGTTTCGCACCTCGACGGCGAGGGCGGAACCGCGGATATTTATTTGTTAAGGCCTCGCGGGCCGTGTAGGCTCTTTGTTGAACGAGTGTGATATTGTCGTCCTCTTCGTCGAGGACGTGACGAGGACATCGGATGGATGAGATTTTGGAGGGTCTATAGGAAGCCGCCCCAACCACTAGTTGGTTGTGGTGTGTCATGGCAGAGTCAAGGTAGCTCTGAGAGCACCGTTTCATAAACTGCTTGATGGTCGGCAGTTCGAGGTCGATGTGGAGATCGACGTTTCGTATGAACCACGGTGCTCCCGTAGCTCGGCGCATGAAACGATTTTGTAGTGTCTGTAGCTTGTGGATCCTGCGTGGCTTAACGTGCGCGAACACCACGCTGGCATAGGTCATGATAGGCCGTATGCAGGTGGTGTTAAGTCGGACTTTGCTACTCAGGGGCATACGCGACCTAGAGTTGAGTAGACTCCAGTGGTTTGAAACACAAGCCTCGCTACCAAGGGTGTTTAAAGGTCATACGAAATTTGGCATAAAACATCTATCTACACTGTTTCAAACATGTGTTTCAAACCACTGTTTCAAACCGTGTAGCGCATGCTTAAGCCTTTAAGCAACTTTACACCGCGAGTCAACTAGGTCCTGACGTCATCACGTCAACATCAGGTAGTGGGCGTGGCCTATTAGTCTGCTGTCGACTCTGTCCGTGTTCGTACTGTGGACACAGTTATATTTTTGGTGTATTTTTGCTTTATTACGCAAAAAATCACTAACTTTAGTATTTTATCATGTAAATAGTACTCCGATAAACGTTCAGATGCTATAAAAGGAATCATATTTCATTTGTAAGTAAATTTATTCATACTTTATTAAAATATTTTCTAGAAAAATCCTTTGACGATTTCATGTTCAAATATAATTCTACTCAACGTTAGATGGCACTACTTTTCGTAATGGGACTTAGAATTATAAAAGTAGATAAAGCTCAGACTATTAAGATTATCGTAATATATGTAAAATGAACATAAGTATTTAAATTAATATCTAAATACTTTTACCGGGACAAAAATGATTTTTACATGTAGTTTCTCAAATATTTTGTAAATAATTCGCCATCTGTCGCCAACTATGAAGAGCCATAAAAGTGTCTAAATGCCAGGGTCATAGTTAGAACACAATTATTTTATTCGGATTTTTCATCAAAGAAAATAACTTTTACATTACTTTAAATAAACATATTATAATTAAACTGTATTTTTTTTATTTTCTAGAATACCGGCCAATGATAATCTTAAGAAGCGATGGATTTAAAAAATCAATAGATAAACTGGAAGCCTACGAAATATACAAATATTTGTTCTGCCTATTTTAACAATGAAGATCTCATAATAACTAGCAAAGGCTTTAGAAAACTAAAGGATGTTTGTGCGTTTTTTTACAACGATTAACGATCGGCAACGTGATCATACTTAGATTTTTTTTTTTTTTTTTTTTTTATTGCTAACGGTGGCACACGAGCAAACAGTACACCTGATGGTAAGTGTTGCTGCCGCTCATGGACCTTTACAAGGCCGTTGCCTACCGCGAAGAAAGTGAAGGGAGTGTGAATGCGTGCATCGAGGCTCGGTGATACCAAGGGCACCACCAAAACCCTCCACACGCAAACACCCTCAGAAAGTCAGGCTGCCGGCTCTCTCGCTCACCGAACGAAGCGCAGTAACAAATCGCTACTACTCAGACGTCGATTTTCTGCGAGAGTGTGGTACTGCCCCGGACGGACCGGCCCGCGGCTGTAGATAGATAACTGTCGACAGTGTGGTCCTACCACTCTTGAATTGATGCCCGTAAATTTGCCATTTTCTATGAATTTTTAATTCCAATCTAAAAATATTAATGCTTCCGTGAGGTGACGGATTAAGAATAGAATTCACCATTCCCTATCTTGTTCGTGGATGTCGTAAAAGACGACTAAGAGATATAATATGCACATAAGATCTGTGCAAGAGAAGGAAAACTCGAAATAAAACCCTATGCCAATATGTCTTACCAGCACGGTGTAGTCGGTTAAATGCCCTTCCATTGTGGAGGAGGCCCGAGCCCAACAGTGGGACGTATGTGGGCTGCGATGATGATGATGAATATTAATGAGTTTTCAATCTAATAATGTGTATAATTCAAGAAATATATGATGCAAAAGAGTATTTCATTTTTACTATTCGAACCAATGTCTCCTTTTCTCCTTAATTTATTAATGATGCAATTTCACTCGATGTAATTTCTTGATTAAAAGCACATCACAAAAATGTTTAAACTGGTGGTGGCATCGAAGACTGGTTTTGTATGAGAAAAGACAAAAAGGAAGGCAATAATACTAAGTACCTTTTACTAACTAGTAATATTATACACTGATATTCTAACTAGGGCTTACATTCGACAATCCGTTAGAAACCCAAACAAATAATTGTGTTATTTGGTCGTATGAAAAGACAAATATGAAAAAAATAACTGCCACACATTGTTTCGTCATAACTTGAAATTTTATTTGTTATATGTTTTGTGTGTTCAAAGAATAAATATTAATATACCTAGTAATTTAAAAATAAAGACATTTGTAATTTTTAAATATTTTAATTTGGTGGTTCAGTGCACGAGCGCACTTAAGGTACATCTGCCACTGGTGGCCACCATGAATCGCACGACGCAGCGTAGGACGACCCCAAACTAGGTGGAGTGACGTCATTTTCAAAGTCACAGAAACCGATGGATGCAAGTGGCACAGGACCTTCCCGAGTGGCATTCTCGTGGGGAGGCGTATGTCCAGCAGTGGACATCTGTAGGTTGATGGACGGACGATACTTTGGCAGTACGCGTTTCGGGCTCCGGGCCATACGACCAAATTTAATATCGGGGGGTTGCCGATGAAAAATCGGTAATAATTGTTTGAATAATTATAAAAATAGTCAATTATTAATCGATTATTCATAAAAATAAAAACGCGTATTGAAATCGATTTTTACTTACAAAAATCGTAATTTTAATCGCTTATTGAAATAATCGATTATTTTTTCACATCACTAGCTACCGCAAATCGTGGCGTTAGCGCCACGAGCTTTCAACGGTACGTGGCGATCAGCTTCACCCTCGCTTATAGACGATTCACATCAAAAGGTGAGACACGATCAAACACGATGTGACAAGATAAGACACGATCAGTCACGATGAGACACGTTCGGACACGATGAGACACGACAAGACACGGTAAGACACGATTAAACACAATCAGACACCTACAAAAACGATCAGAAATGATGAGACACGATCAGACATGATCGGACACGATATGACAAGATAAGACAAGATGAGACACGACTAGAAGCGATCACACACGATAAGACACGTCCAGGCACGTTCAGACACAATCACGCATGACCAGACACGTTCAGACACGATGAGACACGTCCAGACACTATCCGACATGATGATAGAAGATAAGACACGATCACATATGAGCAGACACATTCAGACACGATCAGACATGACCAGACCTGTTAGGCCACGATCAGATACGATGAGGCATGAACAGACACGTCCAGATGATCAGACACGTCCAGAAACGCCCAGACATGTTCAGATACGATCAGACACGATGAGACAAGATGAAACAAAATGAGAAAATATGAGACACGATCAGACACGACTAGACACATTAAGACACGATCAGACACGATGAGACACGACCAGACTCGTACAAACAGGTTCGGACACGATGAGACAAGATGGGACACGATCAGACACGTCCAGACGTGTTTAGACATGATCAGACACGATGAGACACGATAAGACACCATAAGACACATTGAAGCATGATCAGACACTATGAGAAACGACCAAACTCGCCCAGAGAGTTTCAGACACGATGAGACTAGATGGGACACGATCAGACACGTCCAGACATGTTCAGACACGATCAGACACGATGAGACACGATGGGACACGTTCAGACAAGATGAGACAAGATGAAACACAATCAGACACGACCGGACACGTTCAGACACGACGGGACACGTTCAGATACGATCAAACATGTCCAGACAGGCTCAGACAACATCAGACACCATAAGACACGATAAGACACGACAAGACACGATCAGAGACGATGAGACATGATCAGACATGACCAGACCTGTTAGGACACGATCAAACACGATGTGGCACGATCAGACACGTCCAGGCGTGTTCAGACACGATCGGGCACGATCAGACACGATAAGACACAATGAGACAAAATGAGACACGATCAGACATGACTAGACACATTGAGGCACGATCAGACACGATGAGACACAACCAGGTAGGTTCAGACATGATGAGACACGATCAGACACGATCAGACACATCCAGACACGACCAGACACATCCAGACATGTTCAGACACGATGAGACACGATAAGACACCATGAGACAAAATGAGACACGATCAGACACGACTAGACACATTGAGACACGATCAGACACAATGAAACACGACCAGACACATCCAGACATGTTCAGACACGATCAGACACGTTCAGACACGATCAGACACTATGAGACACGCACAGACACGACCAGACATGTTCAGACACTATGATCCACGATGAGACACTATGAGACACGATCAGTCATGATCAGACGTGTTCAAACACGATCAGACACGATGAGACACGATGGGACACGATCAGAAACGTCCAGACGTGTTCAGACACGATTAGACACGTCCAGTCATGTTCCGACACGATCGGACACGAAAGTACACAATAAGACAGGATCAGAGACGGCCAGACATCTTCAGACACGATGAGACATGATCAAATACGTCCGGACAGGTTCAGATACGATCAGATAAGATGAGACATTATGAGACACGATCAGACACGTCCAGACACAATCAGAAAAGATGAGACAGGATCAAATACGACCAGACACGTTCTGACGTGATCAGACACGATGAGACAAGATGGGACATGATCAGACACGTAAATACAGGTTTAGACACGATCAAATACGATGGAACACGATCAGACACGTCCAGACACGATCAGCCGCGATGAGACACGATGGGACATGATCAGACAAGATCCGACACGATGAGAGAAAATGAAACACGATCAGACACGTCTAGACAGGTTCAGACACGATCAGGTACGATGAGACAAGATGAGACACGATCAGACACGAATAGACACGATGAGACACAATCAGACACGTCCAGATAGGTTCAGACACGATGAGACCAGATGGGACGCGGTCAGACCCATCAGGACAGGTTTAGACACAATAAGACACGACGGGATACGATCAGACGCGATCAGACACGTCCATACTTGATCAGACACGTTGAGACACGATGGGACATAATCAGACAAGACCAGATACGATGAGATAAGATGAAACACGACTAGACACGTTCACACGATGAGATACGATCAGACACGACCAGACACGTTCAGACACGATAAGACACGATCAGACAAGATGGGACACGATCAGACATGATCAGACACGTCCAGACACGATCAGACAGGTCTAGACATGATCAGAGAAGACACGATCAGGCACATTCAGACACCGTCAGACACGATAAGACACGATCAGACAAATTCAGACACGAACAGACATGATGACACAAGATGATTTTAAGCAGTAAGCTATAAGCTAGGCACCATTTAACGACATATCTCAACACCGAGTGAACAAAGCAAAATGCTCCACACTAACTAAAAGAAAGACGAACATAAATTAATTGCTATTACATTCAATACAGTAGTAGTAACAATATTAGTCATAACGATGTACACCTATTTGTGAATTATTTTGAACCTCAAATCATGATCTCTTCAATCTAAATAATTTCATATATATATGAATACTAGCAAACCCGCTCTCGCTTCGCTTCGGTTTCAGTCGCTTTACCCGCGGCGAAGTTCCCGTTCCTGTGGGAATACCGGAATAAAATATAGCCTATGTTACTCCCTGATATTATAGCTTTCCATTGGTGAAAGAATTTTTGAAATCGGTTCGGTGGTTTAAGCGTGAAAGCGTTACAAACAAACAAACAAACATCCTTACTTTCGCATTTATAAAATATTATAAGCGAATCCATACTAATAAGTATGGAATCGCTAATACAAAAATATATTTGTCAATAACAATATAAGGTAAGAGCACCAGTAGTTGACCATTTAAGGGCATAAAAATTCGGGTGACCGGACCGGGGATTTAGTCCGGCACCCGCGAACAGGCTAGCCTCGCGACGATGATCGGCGTCCCGGAAAGGGGACGTCGATGGGAGATGGTACACCCTCGGAATATTCCGTCAGGCTGACCACTGAAGTCAAGGAATTCTATACCGGTGGTGGGCCCAACGACGAAGGCGACGTACTACTGGCTGGGTTACGGCCTACAGGGCCGCCGCTCTGTCGCCCGGATGGAGTCGGGTGGCGGCAGCGCCGACACCGCGTATCCCACCCTAAAAAAAGGGCATAAAATTCATTTTTACTGCTTAATCTTAATTTTCATCCGCATTCAATTATTGTTTCTTTTTCTGAGCTCTGCAGAAGTTTTTCAACGACATTAAACTAGTGGCTTTTCTAGTACAACGATGCAATAAAATAAAAAAGAATAATAAAACTTGCAAATATTTGTAAATATTTTTTTCATATTTCACATACAACACTAAATAATACTAATAGTAAAAGGCGTATTACACTACCCGATATTCAGGGCCCTGATTCAGGGTAGTGTAATAACAGTAAGTGAGTGAGGGTCCCTAATCAGGGCGACCGGAGCGACCCTGTCGCCCTAGCTCCCTGACTCCCTTGCCACCGGGCAGTGTAATAGCGTTCAGTCAGGGAGTTAGTGCGCTTCAGTCGTCGCTAGACAAGCGAAATGAACGGATGTTTCGAGTGCGTGAGTTAGTTCTCCGTGTTGTGACGGAGTAAGAATACTATTAACCACCCTCTTTCTTGCTTGTTGGTGTCGTAAAAGACGATTAAGGGATTTAATATGCACATAACAAGTATACCAGAAAAGGAAATCTCGAAATAAAACCCTATACCAACACGTCTGACCAACGTGGTATAGTAGGTCTACTTCCCTTCTATTATCACCAATGTCGTGCAGTTAACAAAAAGAGACTTTTATCCAAGTGATAGAAAATTATAAAAAAATCCGTACCCACTTATGGCAGAAAGAACATAAATATTACAAAAATAAAGATACGAAGATTAAAAACTAGTTTTTTTGGCAATTACATATTAAAATTTTTACGATACGGCTACGATAAAAACGTCAACGTCGTACGACATCACTCCACAACTGAGTTAGGGCCCTGTGGACCGGCTAATGTAATAAGCGGCTTCCTAGTTAGGGGCCAAGCCCAACCTTGCCACAGAGCCCTGAATATCGTGTAGTGTAATAAGCCTTTAAGTTCGTTTAAAAACATGCTGTTAATTCTTATTTTGTCGGTTTATGTGCGACTACTGGTGTACTGATGCTCTTACCTTATAGCTATGTAATTTCAGATATGCATAAGAAACGAGCTCATTGATTGTATAGGAGTGATGATTCTAACAATAGCGATAGAGCATAGCAATGTTCACAGAGGGATAAATATAAAATTTTTACTTGTTTTTGGATGCTCTCATTATAGGTATAACGAGATTTTTGATATTTTTTCGAGTATTAAACATAGAAATTTGACATAGGATTTTTGTTTGAAGTCTCCCTTCACCTACAGTGGGTATTTACCGAGAAATTAAGGACTTAGTTGTTTAATACAACAGAAAATTACAAGAACTTAACTCAGTTTTCGTACCTATATATTATTTTTCCAGGCTAAATTTTATACCGTTCTTCTATTCAATGTTCCTGTCGACGTGGGTCTCCGATATAATGGCATTTAGCATCATGATGCCTCTCGTCAAAGCTATTCTTACTGAACTTGAAAAGGTATCCTATATATTTTAAATTCATGTAAATAAAGAATACGCAAAATGATGTATGTTCTGATATAAATAATAATTATATACCTATACTTTTTTATAGATGGAGATATTAGAAATCTATCAAACGACAGGGATAGCTCGGCAAATGTCAATTCGTCACGAACAAAAGTAAGCAGTATAATATTTATAATTTTGGATAAGCGCAAGCAGCCGCTACAAAGTTGCAATCAACATAAAAATAAGCAATGCAATAATAAAATTGTTTTATATTTATGATAATGAGTTGCTACTTTGTAATTCAGTCAATGATTATAAAATTTCTTATACCTATAGAAAGTATTCATCATTTCCGTGTGGTGATGGAGCGAGAATATAATTCATCACCCCTTTTTAATCGATTAAGGGATATAACTAGTATACAGATAAAATCAATGTAAGATAAGCAAAATTTTAAATACACCTACCCATATTCCTAGCATGTGGTCTATTTTCCTCCAATTATAAAGGTAGCAGTCAAATTGCGACAAAGGATCAAGCCCGGCAGTGGGACATATATGAGCTGAGATGTTGATGATACAAAGTAGAGACTTAATTAACTTACAATATTTTCCACCTTTTTTGTGGGCGGACTCTGGTCTGGACGCACGCCGGCCACTTCTAAAAAACTTGTAAGTCTAGTCCGAACGTCAATAGGTCTGCTACACGTGACATTAATGTTATTATTCCCCTGTAAGGGCAGGCCTATGTCCAAGAATCTTGGTCAAGAGGCTGTTAGATAAAGTTATCTTATAAGGGCGATCTTTAAATATTTTTTCAGAATCTCATTGTACTGAAGTCCTCTAAATGTATGTTTATAAAGTACTCCACGACACTTTACTCTTAATGCAGGATATTGACTTAAAAAAAGATTTTATTTATTTAATACCTTTTTAAGTATATCTAAAGTACCTAAATTTAAGTATATACATATTTAAAAAGTACATTGGAATTAATTTATTTCTTGTAGCTTGCCGAGACTATCCGATTTTACAATGTTTTATTTCCTTGGCATTGCTTATTCGTCAACGATAGATAACTATAAAAAAGAAATGTGGTGTCGTGGGGCACCAGGTAGGAACGAAGTTCCTTCGGCTAATGTAGAATCGACACAATTTGCAAAAAAAATCAAAATTCAGGGCTCTTTTAGTTGGTGTCCTTGTTCCGAACATTGTTAGTTTCTAATTTTAAAATTTATTGTGACTAAACTATTGGGTGTAGGCTCTTGAAATTTAGGTTTTTAGTATTAAATCGGTTCTACTGGAAATTCTATGAGGTTTGTCAAAAATCCGGAGTTCCTGCGGTCAAAGATGACTGATTTATGGCAGTTTGGGGTATGAACGATGTTTCACATCAAAAAAGGGGGAGAGGGAAGTTTCTAATGGGGGGTAGGGGTAGTCCAGGCGGCAATGTAGGCTGCAAGGGGGTCAAAATTTCTATCAAAAATGGTCTAGCACTTATAGTTTTTGAGATACGACGGTCAAAACAATTGTAGGTTGAACGATGTTTCACATCAAAAGAAGGAGGGGAGGAAAGTTTCTAATGGGGGGTAGGGGTAGTCTGGGCGGCAATGTAGGGTGCAAGGGGATCACAATTTCTATCAAAAAAAGGGGGAGAGGGAAGTTTCTAATGGGGGGGTAGGAGTAGTCCGGGCGGCAATGTGAGGTGCAAGGGGGGTCAAAATTTCTATCAAAAATGGTCTACCACTTATAGTTTTTGAGATACGGCGGTCAAAACAATTTCGTCTCATTTAACGGTTTTATTCCACGCACTTTTTCTTAAGGTTTTATTCCACGCACTTTTTCTTACGGTTTTATTCCACGCACTTTTTCTTACGGTTTTATTCTTACGGTTTTACTATCACATTTTTTTCAGTTCGGTCGCGCAGCAAAATCCCTATCTCCTCCAAGCCTGCCGTAAGGAACTTCGTTCCAATAATGCCGACTGTAACTTGTCATTGAAAAGATAACAATTACTAAAAAGTCATATGTTATTCTCAGTTAATTATAATAGTACTTAAGAGGTTTCTTAATATGGTCAATATATTATCAACAAAGAAAATAGATAAAGCCTAGGTAAAATTATGATGATGGTATATAGGCGATTCCTATTTGTTCTCATTAAACTTTAACAGTTGTAGTTATTGCAGTGTAGGCTGTAATGAATGACAAACCTGACGTCTTTATGATGATATCCAATACATTTTATCATCATGTCATTAACAATTGTTTGTTTTTTCTACACGTTGTGCCTACGGCACGAAGGTAAATATTTAGCATTGCCGCCCCGAATCCTGAAAAAGCTTAGACCGCTTCTGCATTATTGATAGCCAACATGTCTATTTCTGTTGCCGCAACTGCGGTAGTTCTGTGGGGTTTTTACAACCATTTCAATTTTTATTTCCTCACTTTTTCTAAACTAAATTTGTACGAATCTTTACGATGTTTATTTAAGAGGAGAATAAAGCCCCCACACTACCTATATGTCCAGCCGGGCCCACATAAAGTACTTGGGCCTGGTGCTCGACGAGCATTGGTGGTTCCGGGAGCATTTGAATCAACTTGCTCCGCGGCTTGTCGGCGCGGCGTCTGCCTTTTCTTGGCTGATGCTGAATGTGGGCGGACCCAGCGCTACGCATGGAGGCAACGTGCCTGTTGGCCGGGACTCCCCCATGGGACGTGGAGGCGGAGATACTCGGCGAAATTTATCGGCGGGTGTCGGAGATGCGGTACGTGAGCGGCTCAGTCTCGCTCAGTAACATGACCGCTTGGCGGGACGACGCCCGCCTCGACGTCATTGCCCATTGGGCAGTCCGGCTGGTGAGGCCTCGGTACGGTGTTCAGACCGTTTAGTCCGTCACCCGCAGAGAGGCAGACCGCGCGAAGGCGATCGACTTCCCGGGAGGGGCGTTGGAAAGGGAGGGTACCCGAAAGGGTATCCCGCCAGACTGGCTACAAGAAATTCTGTACCAGTCTGGTCGGTCCAATAGCGAAGAAGAGGTATTACGGTGAATTATGGGACCGTGCGCCGTCCTTTCGTCGCTCCGGACAAAATGTACGGCGTGTGCGCTGACCATAGGCCACCAAAAAAAAGACCAAATTAGTCTTTACCATATATTAATACGGATCAGACGGGTGATGTACAAATATTATATGCTGATTATATAGCTTACCTAGCAACCCGCCCTCGCTTCGCTTCGGTTTTAGTCGTTTTACCCGCATAGTAGTGGAATGTACATGACTTGAGATTATATATTTAAAGTTTTCATAATGTCCTGTCTCGTCCATGGGAGTTTAGTTGTTTTATTAAAACTAGGTAATAGAGTACCTAGGAAATGGTCAGTACCAGAATCCTGCCAAAGCCATAATAAGAGTTGTATTTGACATTCCAACTGACCTCTCAAGCGTGGTTAATATTCACATTTTATACTGCAGCTTTAATCTAACAGAGGATGTCAATGTTTTCAAATCACAATTATTAGAAATCTATTCCAAGCACTTGAATTTCATAGGACTTGAGAGACTAGCATGTCAATTGCTTGAAACAAAAAACTATAACATAATTTGTAATGTTTTTTTTTAAGACACCAAAAACACCCAACACTAAGGCAATAATCCTTGTATTGTGGGGGACTTTACAAACATTTTTTTTTGGGACTAATCCCACCACACATTCCCACCACTGTAACTTCTGTAAGCCAGGATCCACAATGGTCTCCATATAAGACACTGAGGTTTGACCCTCAGGAAGTCCCGGGAATCGCTTTTAATTGTCTTGGGACCCGCAACAAATTTACAAACATATAATTAACTAGCAACCCGCCCTCGCTTCGCTTCGGTTATAGGTTATAGTCGTTTTACCCGCGTAGCTCCCGTTCCCGTGGGAATACCGGGATAAAATATAGCCTAGTTTACGCCCTGATATTATAGCTTTCCATTGGTGAAAGAATTTTTGAAATCGGTCCAGCCGTTTTGAAGATTACCCGGAACAAACAGACAGACAGACAGACAAAATTTTTTTAATCTGTATTTTAGGCATAGGTGTCGTGCAAATAACCGTGTGAGCATGAAAAAGCCTATTATTTTGACATTACAAACAGACACTCCAATTTTATTTATTGGTATAGATTGTCTTTTACGACACCCACGGGCAAGATAAAAAAGATGATAAATTGATACTTTCTAACCATACTGACTGAAAAATATAGGTAACTGACTGAAAAATAGTCATTATGAAGTTCTTAATTCGTTAAAAATTGCATTTAAAAGTAATATACTTCTTTTATTGTATTGCCATTTCCGTTTCCGCATCCGTTTCCGCTAATTTACATTAAACCTCACTAAATATTCACACCTCTGATGCATCACTAAATATACATTTACTTACATCAAATATAAAAGTTTTTCCGTTAAAAATGCCAACAAAATTTTTATTCGTATTTCTATACATTATTGTAGGTAATTTGACAACAATGACGGGAAGTCATGCCAATAAAATATTTAAGATTTACTTCGAAGCGTGATTTGACGCTTAAGTATTTTGCTTTGCAAACAATATGAGACAGGATTGTTTTTTTATGAAGAATAAGTAAACGGCCTTACTTTATAGGTCGGCGGTCGTGAAGGTCGTTTTCCATCTATAGTTATTATACCTTACACATAATATAGCCGTTATCAATGATCACGGATAACAAGAATTTCTTTTATAAACGTATTGCAGTTAAAATTTTACACCGTAAGGAATCACCATGATCTCAACTTATTTACGCCTCACTGCTCAGTTCGAAGCTCTTCCACAATAGGAAAAAAAAATTAATTACTATACCACGCTTGTAAGATGAGTTCAAATATCGTTTCTATTGTCGAATTTTCCTTCTCTTAAATACATGTTACAGTGCAACCTCGATATAAAAAAACCAACGGTAACTCATAAATATTCGTTATATCAAGTAATTCGTTAAACTGAGGTTTGTTATATTGACGTAAGGTTGTCTAAAATTTGTTATAAAGAGGTAAAGAAATAGTTTTATTCACCTCAACATTTTTGCATCCAGCAACTAGAACCTTCAACAATGGTGACGAGCAGCACTGCTTACATTATTTTCCATCAAACGACTTCAATGGTTTTACGAAAAAAACATGTCGATATCTGTCGCGACTGAATCACATACTATGGGATTAAGGGACATATAGAGGTATTAATATTTTTTTTGATAGTAGAAAATTCGTTATAAAGAGGTTGTTTGTAAAACAAATTCGTAATGTAGAGGTATTAACTCTTATGGACAATTCAAAGGGATTACGAAAAAAAGGTTAAATCGAGGAAGTCGTTAAATTGAGGTTTGTTATATTAAGGTTGTTGTAATCCCTTAGTCGTGTTTTAGGTACTGACACCCACGGTCAAGACAGGGGTTAGTGAATTATAGGCATTCTTACTTCGTCGCCACAAGGTACATATTTGCTTCGGGAAGTACCTGCACAAGATTGTCAGGAGGGAGAGCACACCGTCCTGCCACCACTGCAGTTGCGACGAGGACACGGCGCAGCACACGCTCGAGGAGTGTGCTGCATGGGAGGGGGATCGCCGTGAACTCGTCGCAATTATCGGTGCCGACCTGGCGCTGCCGACCATCGCCAGGGAGATGCTCGTCAGCGTCAGGAACTGGGACGCGGTCGCCGCCTTCTGTGAGGCCGTAATCTCACGGAAGGAGGCGGCGGATCGTGTGCGAGTAGAGCTGCTATTCGGCGACACGTTCCGCCGCCGGCGACTCGGGCGGCGCAGGCGCGAGTATCTGCGCCTAATGCCGCCCTAGCCGAGGCCGCGGGTGATCGGACCGGGGAATTGTCCGTCACCCGCGGAGAGGCTGACCGCGCGACGGCGACCGACGTCCCAGTACGTCGAGAGGTGAGGATACCCGAAAGGGTATTCCGTCGGGCCGACCACTGACGACAAGTCACATCTGCTCCGGTGGTCGGCCCAACAACGAGGTGACGTGGGTACGGGTGGGTTATGGGCCCGCGCGCCGTCCTTTCATCGCCCCGGACGGATTGGACCGCGCGTGCGCTTACCATAGCCCACCCATAAAAAAAAAAAAAAAAAAAAAAAAAAAAAAAAATTATTTTTCTTTTCTTCTCAGGATATAAACCTAAGTTTCACTATTGGGCACAGGATTTCTCCAGACAAGGCAATTTATCTTGCATACTACACCACATTTTACACGTTAGATGGATTGCGCAACGAACGCGATTGCTATGACGTCTCGTAACTTAAATTCAAACCAAAGCAAAGGCAAATTATTCTATAATTTAAGCATTTAACAAAGTGAAAAGTTGTTTATTATTCAAAAATAGAATTATAACAAAAAATAAGGGAAATAAAATAAAAGGGCCAACGTACGCCTATTTATATTTGGCGGGCGGTCGCCTAATCGCGGCCTAGGTATTCCAACCCTGCTACTTTTTTAGCATGATTTACAATTTCAATCAGATCGCAATAACCGAAAAAGTATTTTTGATACCTCTAGTGCATTTAAATGTGTATGTACGTCATCAATGGTTAAATTGAATCCAGTTAAACCGGTAAGGCCTGATCTTCAAGTGGGTTCAATTTTTACGAGCGACGTGAAACAAAGACTTACTTTCTTAGTACGTGCTTTAGAAGAAAACGTTACTTAGATTGTGTTTAGTAGTTATCCTTATAAGAAATAAAATCCTATTAAATATCAGTAAAGTGCCGAATCAAAAATCAATCTAATTTTCACTATGTGTTATGTTATCATATTACCTATTGATGATAAAAAAAAACTGTAAAATAACTCAAAGAACATTTTTTATTTCTAGAATATGGACTGGACTGAAGATTGAATTTCCTCATTTCATGTTGCTGAATCTACCAGGGTGTTCTATTGATCATTTGTGTACATGTGGATGAATTTTTATTTTCTAGGAATGCCTAGGTGAGTGCTTTATGTATATCGAGAGCTGTATGGTTGCTACTAATGCTACCAACCCTTACATTGGTCGTGGGAGTCGTAAAATACGAGTCGGTGTATTATATCGATGTCAGCTAACTTTATATGATGCCGTCTCGTTAACAATTGCATTCCCAAGAGAGTTAACAGGCAGACGACAAGTCATAAAACTATTTCCAAAACGTTTCCAATATGTATCTTACATAAAGAAGAGGTATATATTATGCTGTTCCTGAAGGAATTGGGATAAGAGCAGGATAATGGTGCTTAGGTGAGTTCTGGGACGCGGTCGCTGCCTTCGAGGCAGTTGTCTTGCAGAAGAAGGCGGCGGAGCGGGGCTGAAAGGAATTCCTTTACCACAACACGCTTCGCCGCAGGCGTGTTAGGCGACGCAGGTGCGAGTACCTGTGCCCCATGCTGCCCTAGCCGGTGGTCGTGGCTGGACAGACCGAGGATTGATCCGCCAGACACAGAGACGGTGACCGCGTGAAGGCGATGTCCCGGCAATAATGTATTTTTGCCAGGCCATCGAAGAGGACGATACATCCCAGGCCAGCCACGGAGGTCAAGGAATCGGTACCAGTGGTCGGCCCAATACTGAAAGAGAGGGAATACGATAGGTTATGGGCCCCCCTCGGGGAGGACGTCAGTCTTTCCTCACGCGGTCGGCCTCTCGGCGGGTGACGGACTAATTCCCCGGTCACGTCACCCGCGGCCTCGGCTAGGGCGGCATGAGGCGCAAGTACTCACGCCTACGCCAAATAAAACTACTCTACGGATTTTATCGCGTTTGTATTTGATTTTTGATTGCCCGACGTTTCAAACACACAACAACGCAAAAATACCATGAAGTAGTTTTATTTACAAAAAAAATTATTTGCCTGTAAAGTCGGTACGGGCGAAAGTTTTACGTGACAACGACTTTGAGTGGTAAAATAATTTTAATGTGAATATTCATTCGTATAGTAGGAAGAAGGATGAAATAATAGTAACAATTTAAAACATTTATTTATACAAAGAATTATATTTAAAACATTAATTTATACAAAGAATCTCGCACTGAATTTCATATTAACAAAATTTTATTTTTACCTTTACACATACATACGTATTTATATACAAATATACAATTTTTATGTCTGTCTCTCTCGCTCTTAGGCGGGCTAACCATGCCCGAGTGGAAGGGACGCGTGCCTCTCACTCGCTCTCATTGTGAGCGCATAACGTGAGCGGAGCGTAACGCAGTTTCTTGAAGTGTCACCCGGCAAACCAATTTATAAGACGTTGTCACGTCAAAAGTTAAGTATTTATCGATGTACATAACTATTTAAATGAGTAGAAGGTTTGTAGCTATATCACCATGTGGTCATGGATTGAGAACACGATGAATCACCGGTCATTATTTGCCCGTGGGTGTCGAAAAAACGGGCTAAAAGAGCACCAACGGGCCAGGCAAATACATAACACCAACTGCAACCGCATACGCGCTTACCTATTGCGGCGAATGTGGCAACACAGAACGCGTCCATAAGACGATAGAGGGATGATGTGTGGAGGTAAGTATTATTATTTTTTCATCTCAGATCAACGCCTCACTGTTGAGCTAAAACCTCTTCCACAATAGGAGGGAAATTGATCTAATATATCACCCTCAGTCAAACGTGTTGGTAAAGGACTTCATTTCAAGTTTTCTTTCTCTTGCATAATTATCTGTATATTATATAACTTAGTCCTCTTTTACGACATCAAGGACAAGAAAGGGGTGATGAATTGTATTCTTATTCCGTTATTACATAGAGAATTTGATGTCCCGCTGTTTGCTGTGGTAGTTCTTACATCAGTTCAATTAAGAGTTAATTTTTACATAGCAGTTATTCATTATACAATATTGTCTTACATTATAATGTGTAGGACAGTATCCCATCCTTTCATCATGACATTGCCTGTTCCCAAAGAAAAAGTATTGCCCTTAAATCTATACCAATAAATAAAATTAGAGTGTCTGTTTGTAATGTCAAAATAATAGACTTTTTTCATGCCCACACGGTTATTTGCACTATACATATGCCTAAAATACCCTTTATATTTTTTTGTCTGTCTGTCTGTCTGTTTGTGCCGGGTAATCTTCAAAACGGCTGGACCGATTTCAAAAATTCTTTCACCAATGGAAAGCTATAATATCAGGGCGTAACCTATATTTTATCCCGGTATACCCACGAGAACGGCAACTACCCAGGAAAGACTGAAACCGACGCGAAGCGAGGGCGGGTTGCTAGTTGCAAATATAATAAAGACTGCGTAAATAGCGTAGTGGTCAAAGTAGTGATCTCCCACGTCTAGTGTTTTGGGTTCGATGCCCTTCGGAACACTGTTCCCGAGTTCAAATATTGTTGGAACTAAAACCAGCATAAAAAATTTGTTATATTTCAATACATTAATTACTACAACTCGCGTCGTTGTCGTCTCATCTCAACTCATATATGTCCCACTGCTGACTTATGCTGGTCAGACATGTGGGTGGTTTTATTTCGAGTTTTCATTCTCTGGTACAGATTTTGTATGCATATATCCCTTAGTCGTTTTTTACGACAGTCACGGATAAGATAGGGAGTGGTGAATTGTATTCTTACTCCGTTACAGCACAGATAACTACAATACGCATACAATTATTATCAACCGACTTCAAAAAGGAGGAGGTATTTTTTGTGTTTGTTACCTCAGAACTTTCGACTGTGTGAACCGATTTTGATGCTTCTGTTTTATTTGTAAACTGGTGCTTCCCGTATAGTTTCATTACTTTTTGGTCCAGTTTTGATAATGGTATCCATGAGAAAACGGTTGAACTCGGGTTATTTTTATTCAAAATTATTTTACATGGATGGCTAACGTGAGAATCATACTGTCTTTTAGAGGTTATACCTAAAGGTACTGTGAATGTCACGGTTTTCTCGAGCAGACGCCCTTAACATTTACTTGACGAAGTACGATGACATTATGCTCTAACAAAGGCAACGTACCCATACGACTTGACCTATTTAGGGAACGGAGAGGGTCTTGAAAATACTACGCTTGGTCAGAGTTGGGTCTTGACCATACTGCGAATGGTCATCGATGGGGAGAGGAGGTTATGAAATTGTAAAAAATCTGCTCGAGCGATATCACATTTTACCATTTCGTACTCCATTTTACTGCAATGGATAATATATAGATTTGCTTGGTAACCCTTAGGAACAATATTGTTGCCGTTACCATCTTTGTTTCGCGTGGTGAGTGTGGAGGTGGAGTAAAAATACAATTCACCATTTTCTATTTTGCCCGTGGATGTCTTAAAAGACGACTAAGGAATATATTACGCGCAATAGAATTAGGTATGACGCCTGAAGAAGCTCAAGACAAAGATACTTTGTTGAAAACGCAATAACATCTGTTAATGTTAGGATGTTGATGGTAGGATTAATTTTCACGAATTGATATATTAACACGCTTTAACGTGGTATAGTACCTAGGTTAATCAATGCCTTTCCCATTGGAGAGAAGGTTCGAGCCCAGCACTGGGACGTATATGAGCTGCTATGGTGATGATGATAATTATTATTGATGATTGACCACCCAATTATTGAGTCATAAAAACCGGCTGAGCGATCATCAGTAAAATGCCCAGGACTAGGGACGTTATGGAATTCCGTAATCGTAACCTAAATTAACGCATATACGAAATGAAAAGCTATCTGTAAACGAATCTGATATAACAATTTAGATTTTTTTTTCGGATAGAGAGCATATATGTATGCAAGTTTTCTTTCAACCAGCCGAATCGACAACCTAAGGCTTTTCAAAGAAGAATAATATTATAGTCATCACTTTATGCATTTCTCTTTACAATTCCCTAAATTAACTGGACCTATCTGAAACTATCAGATCACCATCATTATCATCATCATTTCAACTTCTATACGTCCTATTGTTGGGTTCAAGCCTCCTCCATAATAGGTGAGAAATTGACCCAGTATACCATACTAGTCAGACATGTTGGAATAGGGTTTTATATTCCTTCCGACTCCTTCCGACTAGTGCAGGTGTTGACGGGGCACGGGAGCTTCGCCAAATACCTGCACAGGGTCGTAAGGAGGGAGAGCACACCGTCCTGCCACCACTGCGATTGCGACGAGGACACGGCGCGCCACACGCTCGAGGCCTGCGCGGCTTGGGCAGTGCAGCGCCGTGAACTCGTCGCAATCATCGGTGCCGACCTGACGCTGCCGGCCATCGCTAGGGCGATGGTCGACAGCGTCGGGAATTGGGACGCGGTCGCAGCCTTCTGCGAGACAGTGATCTCGCAGAAGGAGGCGGCGGATCGTCTGCGCGTGGAGCGCAGCCTCGATGAGGAGATCCGCCGCTGGCGACTGGGGCGGCGCAGGCGCAACTACCTGCGCCTCATGCTGCCCTAGCCGAGGCCGCGGGTGAGGTGACCGGGGATTAGTCCGTCACCCGCCGAGAGGCCGACCGCGTGAGGAAAGACCGACGTCCTCCCCGAGGGGACGTCGGTCGATGGGAGGGTACCCCACGTAGGGGGTATTCCGTCGGGCCGACCACTGACGACAAGTAAACCTGCTCCGGTGGTCGGCCCAATGACGAAGGCGAGGTGGTTTTCGGGTGGGTTGCGGGAGTTGCGTGCTTAAGCCCCTCTGTCGCCCCGGACGGAGTGGTGCGGAGGCGCGCCGACCGCAGCCCACCCACAAAAAAAAAAAAAAAAAAATAGGGTTTTATATTGAGTTTTTCTTCTTTTGCATAGAAGTCATCTGCATATTATAGATATCCGTTAGTCATCTTTTGCGACACCTTCAGTCAAGACAGGAGGTGAATTGTATTCTTACTCAGTACCCACACGCGAAAACTATCGGATAATACGAAGTAATTTCAAGACAGCAACTAACTCTATAAAACGACAATTTCGAACAAGGATCGCATGTAACTACGCAAAAACAATGTAAATGAATAACACCTTTAGATGTGTAAATGAATCGCTAACTAGAAGGGCCATATACTGATACTACTAACTATTGTTAGAATTATTATCAAATATTAAATTATCATCAATTTACAAATGATGTTTCAACCATATTCGAATGTCTTCGCCTTGTTTCGTTTGTGTAATTCTGTTATTCGTAATACCTAAGGATGTTGAAGTCATATAATTCTTCAAGAAACGCTCTGGTAATCTATCTTACTCGTACTAACAATCTACCGTAGTTAAGACACTCCTTCACTGAAACTTGAAGGAAATTGACTTACTGTACTATACTGGAAAAGTTAGCATACAGTTTTATTTGTAATTGATTAAAATAGATGACACATTTTCTTTTTGAGTGGCCTAGTCAACCCTCACGCAGTGCATTCGCCCGAAGCGACGCAAGGGCGGCGTGTGGCCCCATAACCCACCGTATTCCCACCCCTTCGCTATTAGGCCGACCACTGGTACCGAGTTCCTTGTCATCCATCACCAACCTGGTGGGATACCCTTTCAGGTATTCTTCCTAACTAACGCCCCGTCCGAGTCGTCGCCCTCACTCGGTCAGTCTCTTTGCGGGTGACGGATTATTACTCAATTCAGTCAAACACTGAAGTCAAGGAACTCTGCACCGGTGGTCGGCCCAACGACGAAGGCGAGGTGCTATCGGGTGGGTTACGGGGCCGCGCGCCGCTTTTCTGTCGCCCCGGACGGAGTCGTGCGGCGGGTGCGCTGACTTTAGCCCACCCCAAAAACAAACCCATTCCAGTCAGCCGCAGTATCGGCTAGGACGGCATCAGTCACAGATAAATAGACAATACGTGGCGGCAATTCATTCTTATTTTGCAATGAACGACTTTTATTTCCAGCTTTTTTTCAGGCTAGGTATGGTTACACCCCGCTCGATACATTCGGGGCGACGGAGGGGTCGGCGCTCGACTCCATAGCTTTCCATACATAGTCACTATCATATGCTATGTGGGCAGCCACCATTGTCCTTCCTTGTCATCAGTGACATGTTTCCAGTCGTTCTTCCAAATCAAAATAAAAATAGATTTTTAACGTTCAGCTTTTTTTTTGTTGAATCACTCGTAACTTGCTTCTATGCGCCTGTTTTGGCTTTCGTGATACCCGTAGCAAAGGTAAGTGATGATGGTACGAGTATATTGTGTAACTTCAAAATGTGAATTCAATATATAGCAACAATATATTTATGTATATTACCAAATTTATTTTTAGAAAACAGCGATCCTTTGCCTGTCATACAAGCTAAATCATGTTTGAATTGGGACTTAGTGAAGAGAGAAATTAACTGGAGCGTGCCTTTCATTATAGGTAATATTATAATGTGCCCTTTGATATTCAATATATTCCCAAAGCGCCTTAATCTACTTATGAATAATTAAAAGAGGAGATAGGATAATCACTGCTATATTAATATTATTAATTCATTCAGAAATTCTTCTGATGTAGGTTCTTAGATATAGCAACTAGGTTTGGTAGTAGGCTTTAATTCGTCATTTTATTAATTAACTCGTTGCATTAACTAGTCATTTGGTGGCGCTTGTAGGATCTAGTCCAGCCATAATCTTTTACATTATATTTGAGAAATATAAATAACGTGGTTCGAAGAACATCACACTGAATCTAAGGCATATTGTAATTTTATTTATGTTAGTAAAAAAAATAATAGACAAACCCGACTAGTTTCTTGCCGGATTTTTGCGAACCACTGGTAGTTGTCTCAGTGATCAGCAGGATTAAAACTGGGAGCGATCACCGGATGGTACGAGGCACATGGTGGTGCGGCACCACACTCCTGGTCCACGACTCTGGAATGGCTTGCCGCCCGCCTTCAGAAGCTCTGCCGTAATTCTGTCATCTCCCGGTGCCTTACCGTTACGTAGTTGTTTGAGAGCCATTCTGATCTCGTACAAGCTGATGTCCGAGATTTCTTCGGTATAGTGCCGAGTTAGCTTGGATCTGGGATCTTGGACCAAGCCGACAACAGGATTTCGGGATGATTTATATAACTGTCCATAGAACCTTTCGACCTCTCCCAAGATCTCACTTTGAAATGAAATGACAGTGCCGTCATCGGTCTTCAGCTTAGTCATTTGGCTTTGCCCAATGGACAGATCTTGTGCGAACACTTTCGAGCCACGATTCGGCTCTATCGCTTCTTTAATACGGAGCGTATTAAATCGGCGAATATCGCGACGCACAGACCTGGAGATCTGTCTATGTTTGGACCAATCAGGTGAAGACTGCACCGTCATATCTTTTCTCCGCTCCATGAGCTCGAGAGTCTGGTCAGAAAGTTTTTTAGGTCTATTAACACGGTGAGCCTTGAAAAATTTCGACCCAATCGCGTGGATAATTTTCACGAACCTGTTGTTCATATCGTTCGGAGATTCGCACTCGTCCAGACATTGGAAGCGATTGTGTAATTCGAGTTGAAAGCTTTCGAGGTTCTGGTATTGGACAGATGTAGGTCGGAGTGTAGACTTCATCAAGCGTGACCGCTCGACTTTTGTGTGGATATTCAATGTGCCTCGTACCATCCGATGATCGCTCCCAGTTTTAATCCTGCTGATCACTAAGACATCATTGAATATCTGTCGTTTGTCTGACAAGATGAAGTCTATCTCGTTTTTTGTTGAACTATCGGGGCTGATCCAGGTTCATTACCTTTGTGGCTGCTTCCTGAAGAAGGAATTCATCATAAAGAGACTTTCCTTCTCCAGAAAATCAGCCAGTTTCTGGCCTCTCTGGTTTCTCTGTCCATATCCATGTTTCCCCACTCTCATCATCACTCCCTTTGCCTAGTTTCGCGTTAAAGTCTCCCATAACCACCGTGAAGTGGGTTTTGGACGCGTGTATTTTCTTCGAGACGTCCTCGTAAAATCGCCACCTCGTCCTCGAAGTATGTCGAGGTCGGTGCGTATACCTGTATAACCTTAAGCGAATACCTCTTGGTAATTCTGAGTATAAGGTACGCTACCCTTGTCGACACACTCTCGATCCTCTCCACGTTGTCTACGAGAGACTTACGAACGATAAACCGGACTTGCGATGGTCAAACCGGCGCCGCACAGCTCGACACCCCAAGCTACTTGCACCAATATTGCCCCCCCTGTTGCCCGTATGGCCTTCGTGTCTGTGGCGAACGTTTGGGGGGGCCCATTCAAAGGTATTGAAAGCAGACGATAGTTTTAAATCGATAGTTTTCAGTTTTAGTCCATCTAGCCTCCAACCCCATAATCATATATTCGATACCATCATCACACAATGGTTTTAGACCTACCGTTGGCACTCCACGTGTGTTATGTGCGTGGAGTGTCATCGGTAGACGTACCATCCCATTTTTAAATTAAATTTCTCCAAAGGCCTCTGCGTGTTGGGTCCATATCCCCATGTACGCCCTTCAAAGGACCGGATACCTTGCCTTGGAAGATACCCGTGAAAATCGGAGATGAAGCAGGTCCTCAAACTTAATTAATAAGGCTATTTTCTTTGCCAACTAGAGCGTTCTATTTGGTCAATCCACACTATCTAATGATGGCAACGACCCTTATCAGCTCGTTATCACTTCACATAGTAACAGGATCCCCGGTTAATGCTATGGTGTAACCTATATACACATACCGCCTCTGAAAATGGTAAGTAAAATATACATATTAAATTATTGCAACAAACAAATGTGAATCATAATCTGTCCCAAAAAAAGGATTATTTAATTGTAAATCGTCATAGCTTATATACGTGCCACTATTGGGCTCGAGCATATTGAGTAGGGTATTGACCTACTATACCCTGCTGGTCAGGGGGGTTGGTACAGAGTTTTATTTCAAGTTTTTTTTTCTCTTGCATAATTGTTATAAGCACAAGATATCTCTTGCTCGTCTTTTACGACACTCACGAGCAAGAGAAGCGGAGGCGAACGGTATTCTTACTCCGTCACCACACGGAGAACTAACCACGTGGATGTAGTAAAAGTTGACTAAGAGGACGACTGAGACATTAACTAGGTCAATTATACTCCGCTCAGCTGCGCGAGAAAATAGAACAGCATAGTGCTCTAAAACAACCTTTTGAGCGAACTCGCTATGCCCGTAGCTGTTTTCTCGAACCCAGTATTTGAGTAAATGTTAGTCTTGATGTTAGAATATTGAAATGCATTAAAGATTTTGGATAAGGAAACTATAAATATTTTGTAGCGACTATCCGTGTGGTGACGGAGTAAGAAAATAAATCGGAAGTCAAAGAATCTGTACCAGTGGTCGGTCCAATGGAGATGGGGAGGGAATACGGTAGGTTATGTGATCACACGCCACTCATTCGTCACCCCCGGACAGATTGGGTGGAGTGTTTTCAGATCATAGACCACTAAATAAAAAAAGAACGTGCACAAATAAAGTACGCACGTCAGAAGTGAAACTTCTTTATCGTATATCTCATTCTCTCGCCAGCTGAATCCTATATATACATTTACGTGTTTGTGTCTCTATGGACTTGCTTTTTCGTTTCATCGAGTTTGAAATCACAACGATTCTAAGGATGTTTCACTTCAAAAGGAGCGCAACACTGCTGACTTCTTCTTCTTTTATTGTTTAATGGCAATGAGCTGCAATAATTTGAGCTATGGTGCCAATGTCGAGTTATAATTTTAATTATTCACATCTTCAGTCTTCGTAATTAGTCAGTCGTTAGCATTGCATTGGCGCTGATAGCCATTATCAAGCTTCCTCTGCGAATTTTGACAGAATGTGAAAATGCACGCAATTCGCTATTATATCATATTCACTACATTTCAGCATTTTATGGACATTATATTAGATAAAATATCAACAAAATTATTCAATATAACACTTTAAAACACTAAAATAATGAAAAAAATATAAAACGGCTACATGACATTTTGACATTCACGTCAAAATTTTTCAACAATTATCTCTTTGCAATCATAAATGAAACAGCAGTATGACAGCTAGGAATGAACAGTTAAAAATGCTTGGATTATTAACTAACACACTCATAGAAAATCAAAGTTTGAGAAATATCAATTTGCTATTGCGCTTCGTTCGATCAGTGACACAGGCGTAAGGCCAAACCCCCTTGCCCCTGGTATAGCAAATGTGAATGAGCAACGGATATCATTTAACATCAAAAATGCACTTGTTAAAATTCTCCTACATTTTGTACGTACTAATTGTGTCCTCGTACTTTCATGATCCATCGATGTCCTGTTGGTCACCCTACAAAGTTGAATACTGTCATAATCGCCACGTTTAGCACAGTTTATCGCAGTTGGTGTTATAAGTATCTTAGGAGAGCTCTTTTTTTTTTTTTTTTTAAGGGTGGGCGCGGTCCAGTCCGTCCGGGGCGATGAAAGGACGGCGCGCGGGCCCATAACCCACCCGTACCCACGTCACCTCGTTGTTGGGCCGACCACCGGAGCAGATGTGACTTGTCGTCAGTGGTCGGCCGACGGAATACCCTTTCGGGTACCCTCACCTCTTGACGTCCTGGGACGTCGGTCGCCGTCGGGCGGTTAGCCACACTGCGGGTGACGGACAATTCCCCGGTCCGATCACCCGCGGCCTCGGCTAGGGCGGCATTAGGCGCAGATACTCGCGCCTGCGCCGCCCGAGTCGCCGGCGGCGGAACGTGTCGCCGAATAGGAGCTCTACTCGCACACGATCCGCCGCCTCCTTCCGTGAGATTACGGCCTCACAGAAGGCGGCGACCGCGTCCCAGTTCCTGACGCTGACGAGCATCTCCCTGGCGATGGTCGGCAGCGCCAGGTCGGCACCGATAATTGCGACAAGTTCACGGCGATCCCCCTCCCATGCAGCAAACTCCTCGAGCGTGTGCTGCGCCGTGTCCTCATCGCAACTGCAGTGGTGGCAGGACGGTGTGCTCTCCCTCCTGACAATCTTGTGCAGGTACTTCCCGAAGCAACCGTGCCCCGTCAGCACCTGCACCAGTCGGAAGGAAAGCACCCCGTGCGTCCGCTCCAACCACTCCATCAGCACCGGCCGGAGGGCCTCGACGGTCCTGACACCGTACCGAGGACTCGCCAGCCGGACTGCCCAACGGGCAATGACTCCTCGGCGGGCGTCGACCCGCCAGACGGTGATCTCCTGCAGGGAGACCATGCCGCCGCGGGCGCGCGTCTCCGACACCCGCCGATAAATGTCGGCGAGCATCTCCGCCTCCAGGTCCCACGGGGGAGTTCCGGCCAGGAGGCACACTGCCTCCGTCGACACCGTGCGGTAACCGCGTATGGCCCTGACCGCCATGACCCTCTGTGGTCGCCACAGGAGGGCCCTAAGACGGACGGTCAGGGACCCCGCCCACACCGGGGCGCCGTACAGGGCCATCGACCGGATCACCCCCACGTACAGCTGTCGGCACGTAGCGCTGGGTCCGCCCACATTCGGCATCAGCCGCGAAAGGGCTTATCTTAGGAGAGCTCTGCTACTCATTCTCCTGTTGGGTTTTTAACCAGTTTTTACAATTCTAATGGGAAAGTAATGACAAATTTGTATATCGAACTCTTAATCTACGGGGATTATTTATAATAAGGTGTTAGAAATAAAATAATGATTTTTAGCTAGAAAAATATTTATTATCTGTCAGCCATGTAGTCCAAAAACGATAAGAGTATAATTACTCGCGTACGATTGATTTAAATTAACAAATGAGCCCGTTTTTCTATGACCAAAGAACCACTTAACGCGTTCACGTTCATCCATAAATATTGGATTCTTTTCGTATTTAAGAATTAATGAGTTTTTCTCCAGATTAGTGGCGTTTTATCTCCGTTGGCAAAACAAATCGAGGCTCTGGAGTATTTTACTCTTTTTGGACGTAACCACCCTAATAATATCTACACGCTAAAATAATATTAATTACGACTAATTTGCACTTTAACATACCATATAAAATGCAATAATTCTTCATTATGGAAAGCATTTTGTTCACTTTCAATTTGAAGGTACACAATCCAAGCGAGTCTTCATATAAATATTTTTGTTACCAACACTGGAATATTAAGTTTAAAAAACAAAAATAGTTATTTATGATGACTCTCCTAGTCACAACACAAATACATACCATTCCGGGAGATTTATTATTATTATTTTTACAATAGAATGGCAACACACGCTTTCAAAATCACACAAACAGTTTTATCACACGAAATATAATACACAGAATTAAAACTAGGAACCTCCATTTAAGAGTTATCATTACATACTATAAATACACCTCTGAATAAATATTTTTATTTAATAATATAATATACATATATTGAAGTTTTATACCAGCAAACTTGGAATTTCTTTGAATAACTAGCCAGGGTAATGACGATTTATCTTTAATAACACTCAAGACTGCGAGATAAGGCCTTTTTAATTTTCCACCACTCCTGAAATTTTGAGATTCAGAAAATTTGCCCAAATTAGGCCAAGGGTGCCCAATAAAAACTTAATTTTGTGACAACAAAAATACAAATTAGAATTTCATTAAGTAGAAAATATTCCTCTATAAAATTTTAAATTGCACTTTATTTCAAGTGATTATTAAATTAAGGGCTACAACTATTTATAAAAAGTATATTATAGGCGCATATAAAGCCCAAACATGTATTTTTTTATAGATGTATTTATATTTCCGGGCAGTTGAAATAGTTTGTCGTTTGCAAGTATAAAATTATATTTAATTATAAATATTATAAGTCCCTTTACATTTATTAATAATTTACTCGCTACATTATTATTGTCCTATTACGGCTGGATTGTATATAGGCACATATATTGGCGATGGTAATATATTAAGTAACATATATTATGCGATCGATAAATACATTAGGGGGGCGTCCATAAATTACGTGAGGTGTTTTTTTAAATTTTCTGACGCAATGGTGAGATGTCGTGAGATTTTATTCAACCCCCTCCCCCATCCCCCAATCTCACGTGAGATTTTTCAGAATGTGGGTTTCTTACGTAAACGCGTTGGATTGTTATTGTAAAAAGAAAAAAAATTGCTTCGTGCTGTTATTTACGACTAGTTAAGACTAGTAATCAATATTGCTGAGAGTTTAATTATAAGTGTAATAAAGCTGTAAAATGTAATAATGCTTAAGATTAAATCTTAAGCATGTACAATCTGGATTAAATGGACCAAAATAGTATAATTTTTTTTGTTTCAATCAGAAAAAAAATTGCGTGATATTTGCCGAGACCCCCCTCTCTCCAACGTAAGATTAGATGAGATTTGACTCGACCCCCTCCCCCCCTTAAACATCTCACGTATTTTATGAACGCCCCCTTAGATTATTTACTGTTGGACATGAATTAGAAAGATAAAAAAAACGGTCAAGTGCGAGTCCGACTCGTGCACAAAGGGTTGAGTACCATAGACAAAAATCACTTTTGTTGTATGAGAGCCAAAAATATTTATTTATTTTTATTATTAAAGTAAAAATACAACTGAGTATTATTTTGAATATTTCGAGTTACCTACCTGTTGCCATTATCGATATTGTGCAAAATAAAAAGGGCAAAAAGAAATCGCGTTTATTGTATGGGAGCCCTCCTTGAATATTTATTTTAATTTGTTTTTAGTATTTGTTGTTATAGTGGCAACAGAAATACATCATTTGTAAAAATTTCAACAGTCTAGCTATCGCGGGTCTTGTGATACAGCCTGGTGACAGGCAGACGGACGGACGGATAGACAGACAGCGAAGTATTAGTAATAGGATCCCGTTTTTACCGTTTGAGTACGGAACCCTAAAAAAAAGAAATTGTATTTATTGAGATGAATAATTTGTAAAAATAGGCTGAAGTTATAGGGTACTAATCCCCCGTGAGCACCTCTTCTAAAGTCCTAGTTACCTATGTCCAACAATAAATATAATATATAATAATAGTATATACATCTTATTATTCAAACAATGTATTCAGCCGGTGGGTAGACAATTACTCCACAAAAATAAATGCTGTTTTGTAATGTAATGATAAAAAATGCTATACAATAGAAAATATATATAATTGGCCATGTTACTGAATTTCTAATTTACCCTGTATAGAATTTTTTTTAAGGTTCGGTATATTTGCCTGTATATTCATTAATAGTATACATTCCAAATTGTTTAATTATATTATTTTGTTTCAAAGCGCTTTACATATTAGGCTTATTAAAATCATTTTTTGAAAACAAAGAGATTACCAAAAACGAAAGGTAATTTCAATCAAACCAATTGATTGAAATCATTGCCAGCCTTATTTGGTTGTATACTCGCTTGTAGTAATCAATTTCTCGTTCACTTTCTATATTGTAAGCACATTTACCTACACTCCAATTGGCCAATTCCACAAACCAGGTAATATCAAAATATATAATTAAAATTTCCTAATTATTAATATATATAAATGACTTATCAAAACACCATAAAGATCAAAAATACAGCAATAGATCAAATATAAGTTTTACATTTACCAAATAGATAAAATATGAATTATTTATTCAAATAAATAATGTTTGATTTATACTTAAATTTTATTAACGTTGTACCATAGATATAAACAATATTTTTAATCAGGCACGACTATTGCTTGTTTTTGTTTTAACAACATTGAAAAAATTTACTCATAAATATGGCGTATCAAATGGGATTATAAAGTATAAATTACCTATACAAATTTATATTTAGCTTTTAAATGGTATAAAATCACAAGAGAATATACCTTTTAAGGTAGAATTCAATGGTGCAGTGCAATTAATATTATTTAGAACTGTTGTTAATGGACTGGGTAGATTGCTACAGTTCAATTTCAATGTGGTGTTTACCAGCGTGTCATTCAATGGCAAAGAAGAAATTGACTCGGTGATTTCAGGGAACATAATCCTTCCCCATGTAGGATAGGAACCCCAAACAATCAAAGTAGTGATGATCTTTGGGCCGATACCACCAACAGCCTGAAACAAGATTTTTTTTTAATTAAAGCTATTGATATACACTTTTTTTTTTAAATAGTAAGCCAGTGATTGCCATTAAAGTGCCAATATAAGTAACTAGTCGCATGATGAAGGGATCATCATCATGCGACTATGCTGTAACCCGAATTGTCGCAAGACCTTCGATATAAAACATTTATAGGCGAGGGTTAACTTGATCGTTGGCGTGGCTTTTTTTTTCTTTTTTTTTTGTGTGACTTAGTTGTTAGCCTCAGATGGCTGTGACAACTTTACCCGGACTGGTGGGTGAGCGCTGAGGGCTCTCAACCCGTGTTGGCGTGGCGTTAACGTCACGCTTTGATATGTATATTTGTGTAGTGAAACCATAACCTATTTTGGAATTTTGTACAACGCCATCTAGTGAACTCAATATAAATTATTAACCTAAACACACACCTATAGTGTATACTAACGAAAATAAATGTTTATTGAATAAAAATCATCATTTACTGGATAAAAAAAAATTATTAATGCTTTATGCCATGTCGTAATCTGTTCTATTATACATATATACTTGTATAAAATAATTTCGATGTTTCATATCTGCGAAGCGTCATCATCTGCGAAGCGCGAAGGGACTATACAAACATATAATTCCTTGGACACAAATTACATCCAGACTCACAACAACAATTCGTGGATCGTACAAAGTGTTGTCATGCGTGAGATTCGAACTCACGACGCTGGCATGGTAGGTCGGTATCTTATCCACTATGGCAACTGTGCAGTCATTTTTGATTGATTGGCATATCATGTGGTCGTAGAAAGTTACCATTACTACGAGAGATAGAGCCGATGCTATCTTACTCCTATGTCATGCGTCGTAGGTACGATTCCCCAGGGCAGCTCTATATCTGTACCATAAATAATTGTTCCGTGTCTTGATATTAATTGTACGTTTATAAAGTCCTACGCGACGCAAGAATTTATTCCTCATTTCGGGATATAGTCTTTTAAAACAGTAAATAAAACTGGCTAAGTGCGAGTCGGAGACGCGCACGAAGAGTTCCGTACCGTTATCTATAAAAAGGGCAAAAAAAACACGTTTGTTGTATGGGAGACCCCCCCCCCCCCCTTACCCTGTTGCCATTATCGATATCGAGCAAAAAGGGGGGAAAAACCCGTTAGCTGTATGGAATGAGTTAAATATTTATTTTATTTAGTTTTTATATTTGTTGTTATAGCGCCAACAGAAATACATAATTTGTAAAAATTTCAACTATCTAGCTATCGCGGTTTTTGAGATACAACCTGTTGACAGACAGACGGACGGACAGACAGCGAAGTCTTAGTAATAGGGTCCCGTTTTTACCCTTTGGGTAAGGAACCCTATAAAAGGTGCAAGTAAATGATTTTATTAAAAGGGAAATATCGTATCGCATAATTCATAAAATACTAATATTAATAAGAGTATATGAATTAAAAAAATAAGCTCATCTAATTAGATAGTACCTTAAATTCTGGACAAATAAGTCAATATCACGGGGAAAGTAGGGAAATTCAAAAGAAATACTTTTGTACGAATATACATTAAATATATTATATATATATTGAACGTACCATTTTAGAAGTTGGTATATGAGCAACACCAGCTACGATAGCATTCGGTGGCGTTCCTACGGGCATGTGGAATGCCATTGAGCAGGTCAGAGCTGCGGGAATCATCAGGTACCTTGGATCCATTTTGAGAACGCGAGCCTGTAAATAATTAATGTTAAATTATACTTAGATACTGTAATTAGTTTTCCGTGTGGTGACGGAGTAAGAATACAATTCACCACCCCCTCTCATACCCGTGGGTGTCGTAAAAGACGACTAAGGGATATATTACGCATATGACATCTATGCAAGAGATGGAAAACTTGAAACAAAACCCTATACCCGACCTGTCTGGTCAAGCATGGTATATATATATGTGTAAGGTCAATTTCGATCCTATTATGGAGGAGGCTCAAGCCCAGCAGTGGGACGTATATGAGCCGAAATGATGACTGTAGTTAAATCAATTGATAATTAATACATAATTTACTATCTATTATTAACAATAAGAAAAAACCAGCGAGTTTCAAAGTGCTTATTTTTTGGGATTGTTTGTAGTACCCTCAACACCCAGCTCAATCAGTGCATAGCGGCATAAGAAACGGCGTACAACGCAATAACCTTTTTTTACGCAGGCTATAGTCTGGACACCACCCTTCCAGCAACATAAGACCTCATAACCCACTGTGTTCCATCTTCATCGTCATTGGGCTAACCACCGGTACCAATTCCTTAACCGATTCTGTGGTCTGCCTGGACTACAGTAGATCAATTTCCCAACCTTTGCGGAAGAGACTCAGGCCCACCAGTGGGCTGTGATAAATAGCTTCATCTTCATGTTATATCTAACATCTATGCACGATGTTATACGCATATTATATCTCTTACGTCTTTTACGAATTATATTCTTACCCCGTAACTACATGAGAAAAAAAGAATATATAAGAATAATAACCTATAGAAGGTAAGTTCACGCACAAAAAGTGAGGCATTTCAATTGGAGCCTAATGGAGCTTACGCCGGAACCGTTCCGTAATGTACAAGTCATTGTACTGCACGAACGTACGCAACTCTTAAAAAATAAATAGGTAATTATGACGGTTTGTGCATTCAAATAGTGTCACAACACATTTGAAAAACTTAAAAAGGTTTTTAACATTACTTTTAAAAGTATTTCGACGATTTATGTTTATAAAAACAAAATTTGATTTCATAATTTGTATAGTGGTTTGCGTGTGAACGTGTATAATCGTCTGCGCGCCATTAGTATTTTTAGATTCAAATTTTGAAAATTGGAAGTATGGACACTATCCTTCTATACGTTATTATTCTAAGATAAATACAGTATTTTTTTACACTTACCATATTAGCAAGCACGGGCAGAATCAAATTGGCAATAGCAACATTGGATGTGAATTCCGTGATGAATTGAGTTACTAGTACCACAACCAAGAGTACTATAGACTCGTTTAGACCATGAAGACCTTCTAGCGAGGAACCTATCATGGCTGACAGACCTGTAGCCTTGCTACCCTCAGCTAAGGCGAAACCACCACCTGTAAATTAATAAAGTATTAGAGTATGATAATTTTGATTTCTTTTGAAGTGTGAATCGTTTCCTGCAGTTATCGTAAAAATCAGTTAAGATATAGAAAGACTACCCTATGTTAAAACCATCTCAACCACTGACGACAAGTCACCCTGCTCCGGTGGTCGGCCCAACAACGAGGTGACTTGGGTACGGGTGGGTTATGGGCCCGCACGCCGTCTTTTCGTCGCCCCAGACGAAATGGACCGCGTGTGCACTTACCATAAAAATAGCCCACCCATAAAAATAAAAAAAAAATAAAACCTAGTCTAGCATGGTGTAGTAGGCTTCTCCTAATCCGGAAGAGGCCAGCGCCCAGTCGAATACATATATATATACAGGGTGTATCAGGTTATGGGACAACTGGTCAAACGGGGGGTAGGCAATGGCGGTAAGAAGCCATAAAAAAAATTTGAAGGAAAAATATCGATTCGTTAATGAATTAGAGACATGTTATAAAGTTTTCAATTTTGTCATTGTTTTTTCGTTTAAATCTGATTGAAATGTATAAAGTCAGTGATACTTAATCTGCAACATATTCGTACTTTGTTAAATGTTCAATAGAAATTGAAAAAATCAATGATTACGGTCGCATAAGTAAAACGAACTTCGCTTTAAATCAGCTGATCGGCCGATTATCGTCGCCGAGTCACGTTTGTACCTACAGTCCCATTGAAGCGTTTGCGCAATTCTAGGTATGTATGAATGAAATTATACTATCGAAGCTTTACATGCCTACACGTATCCTGTCTATCCATGCGTAACATTTAAGGGGTAGACTGTTTGGCACACATTTTTGAAATTACTATAACTTTTATGCTATATTGTTTTTTGTGTAATATATATTTTAATTACGATCTATGGCCGGTACACTACAACATACTCGAACAGTTGCTCCATAACCTGATACACCCTGTATAATAGGAGTACAATTAAGTTAAATATCCACTTTATTTTAAATGTGAAAATTATTTAGAAAGATTATCATGTTCATTGTAGGTATTTGTATGTACTTATAATAAAAGTGAACTCACCAAGCAAGAATAGCAGTCCCCATGGGATTTTCTCTTTCAATATGTTCCATGTTACGATGCTGGGAGAGGGTTTGGATGCAGCCAATTCCTCATCTGTAAATATATACATGTTAAAACCTTCTATATGTAAAAGAGATATTTAATTATTCAGTCAAAGTTAACAAATACTATGAAGTGGTAAATTGTATTCTTACTCCGTCACCACACATCATTGAATTATTATATTATATCACTTTTTATATCACTGAATTATCATTATTTTGTATAATACAAAGAAGTTAATTGAAAATTATAATTTGTCGATAAATTATCATTAATTGCTCTGGTTAAATCAAATATTTTTTGGATGAGAGTTAGATGCGCCACAAGCCGAACGCTTAGGCCGATGGCGGAACATGACAATTTTTTTTGTGCGTGCAGCCAGCATTCATCGATTTATAATATCACGTCAAAAAGTAGAATAAATTACTTACAAGATGAAGAACTGGAGAAGAACTTAAGGAAATCACAACCCATGGGTAGAATGAACATAAGCACCACTATAAATATGGATGTCACACCGTCCTTCACTTTCCTGAAATACAAACATTATATATTTTGAAGCAAACATTTTACAATTGAAAAAAAATACATTTTTAGCTAAATAATGATAATTATTTTTCCTCCAACGTGATAGAGGGGAGAGATGGCTGCTCTATTAGTTAACTCGTGATCGGTTGCTGCTTGTGGGATCTGGCCATACTTTCTTTTTTTTTGAATACATACAGTATTAGATTTTGAGAAAAAAACATACTCTTTTTCGAAGGATATCACCTGGAGCTTACACTATAATTATGTTGTATGCATACAATCATTAAAAAAAAGATAGCCCACTGTGTTTCTTGCCGGATCATCTCAGTTTTTGGCTGCATGCCGATCCAATTGTAGATTATTGGATTGTTTTAAACAATGTGTAAATTTGACAAAATGTAAGTGCCCTTAAGGGGCTTGTTCAGTATAAATGATTTGATTTGATTCCTTCCCTTTATTTTAAAATGAATAGCATCCAATAAAAACGTTATTATATTGTGTAAGTAATGGGCTATACATATTGGTATATACTTACATTGTCGTAAGGACATTCGCCCAGCCTTGCATAAATCCAGGACTACGGAAGATGTACAGGAATACAGCCAAGATAAATAGAAGACCTGACGCCTAGAACAATATAATGTTTAAAATGTCAGGACATTCTTAATATCATTTCATCATCTGAGCTGATATACGGCCCACTGCTGCGCTGACCACACTGGTCAGACGAGTTGGCATAAGGTTTTATTACGAGTTTTCCTTCTCTTATATAGATTTTATCTGCATATTATACCCCTTAGTCGATAAGCTTAGACTTTTACAAAACCCACGGGCAATTTAGGAAGAGACTTGAACGCAAAGAAGAGTTGTATAAGAGCTGAGATGATGATGAATTGTATCCTCACTCCATCACCACATAATTAATAGAATCTTAATACTTGCTAGTTAATCATTAAGTCCCGTACAGACGTTGGCCGAGCATAGGCCAACGCGAGCGTCGGCAAATAGATACAAGGCGAGTGCTAGCGTCTACACGTTGGCCGAGTGCGGCGAACGCCAACGCGAGTGGCCAACGTAGACGAGCGTTTGTAGAAGTGTCTACACGTTGGCCAATGTCAGTGTTCATTGTGCACTGAAACACTACGGACGTTGACATTAACGTTGCTGCAGCTTCGACTATTTATTTAATGAGCGTATATAACTATTATCTCAGTGTATACCGCAGTAAAGTGGGAAAAAAAGAAGGGGATTGATACTGAGTATTCACAGAAATAGAACAGTGTAAGATATATCCGTGTGGTGACGGAGTAAGAAAAAAATTCACCAGTCCCTTATCTTGTCTGTGAATGTCGTAAAAGACGATTAAGGGATATAATACATAATAAGTATATAACATATATGCAAGAGAAGGAAACCTCAAAATAAAACCCTATACCAACCTGTCTGACTAGCATGGAATACTAAGGTCAGTTTCCCGCCTATTGTGGAGGAGGCTCGAGCCCAACAGTAGGACGTATATTAGCTAAAATGACGATGAATGATGAAGATACATTTTGATACTACAGGTAACATTTAGGGTGACTTGGATCTAATTATTTACGTCGCATATCTAGAAGTAGTGATGCAAATTTGAAAATATAATCATTGAGCGACAATATCACATTAAACACGTCTAACCGCGATGGATGTCAACCGTGTAACGACGACTCGGCCAACGTGTAGACGGCATTGGCCGAGCGTAGACGAGTGCCTTTGATTTGTGCACAAAAACCGACAACGAGGCGAAGTGAGGCAAGTGATCACGAGCGACGGCGAGTGAAGACAAATCAGCTGTCCACACGTTGGCGCTTGTATTCACTCGGCCAACTAGGCGAGCGACGGCGATCGTTGGCCAACTAAGGCAAATCGGGTGTACACACGTTGGCGTTCGCCATCGCTCGCCTGCACTCGGCCAACATGTAGACGCCCTATAAGAATTGCATTAAGAAATATTTATTAATTAATTGTTTGTCCGTGTGGTGATGGAGGAAAAATATAATTCACCACCTACTATCACCCTATCTTGCCCGTGGATGTCGTAAAAGACGACTAAAGGATTTAATCTGCATATAATATATAATTGTTGGGAGAACGCCACTCCAAACGGTGCCACTTGCATCCAACGGCTCCCTGCGACTTATAAGATGCTGTTGGTCCACTTAGAAGTCATTTTACTTGAAGTCATTTTACGTTGCGTCGCCTGATCGACCAGCGGTGTGGTCTGTCCATTGCCATTCATCCACCTGTTCTTTTATGGATATCCATATTACGGATTTTATCACGTAGAGAAATATCGTGTTATCGAAAGGAGACTAACTAAGACTATGGAGAGGATAGCCTCTCCATAATTTTAGTTAGTCTTGATATAACGTCGATATTTAGAGACTATTTTAATTGTTCATAGCTATACATATAGTATATGCAATTTAAAATAATATAACACATGTAATTTAAAAATATATACCATTTCGTGGAAAGTGATAGGTCCAAGTTTTTTGTATTGTTCTTTGATGACTTTCATTGTTGTTTCTGATCCAGTCGAAGCTTTGTTGACTTTCTTAGCAGCTTCGCTATTTGGTCTGAAAGGTAATAAAAATATATTTAACACAGTGCCTTCACTGTTGAATCTGTCAGAGTACTAGGGCTGGGGTAACTATATGCGCCGGGCTGGCCAGGGACGACAAGGAATTCGGTACCGACCCAATGGCGAAGGGGAAGGAATACGGTGGGTTATGGGGCCGTGCTGCGTCCTGGATGCACCCGCCCATGGTTCGCGTGTGTGCTGACAGTAGTTTAGAAATATAAATATTTTAAAAAATAGTTTTATTTACGATGTTTAATATTCGTACATCTACACTAATATTATAAAAAGCAAAAATTTGTATTTTTGTGTGTATTTATATTTGTAACTAGCAATCCGCCCTCGCTTCGCTTCGGTTATAGGTTATAGTCGTTTTACCCGCGTAGTTCCCGTTCCCGTGGGAATACCGGGATAAAATATAGCCTAGTTTACGCCCTGATATTATAGCTTTCCATTGGTGAAAGAATTATTGAAATCGGTCCAGCCGTTTTGAAGATTACCCGGAACAAACAGACAGACAGACAGACACAAATTTTTTAATTGCTATTATAGGCATGGGTGTCGTGCAAATAACCGTGTGAGCATGAAAAAAGCCTATTATATTGACATTACAAACAGACACTCCAATTTTATTTATTGGTATAGATGAATAAACTCAAAAACTACTGTGCCGATTTCAAAAATTCTTTCACCGTTGGAAAGCTACATTATCTCTGAGTACCATAGGCTATATTTTATCGTGGTATTCCTACGGGAATGGGAAGTACGCGGGTAAACCGAATGTAACCGAAGCGTAGCGAGGATGAGTTGCTAGTCACAAATAATAATTTAGGTATAATTATGATATTTACCTGAACATGCCCATAAAGGTGACTTGTAGAGATACCCATACAAGTAGCTGCATGATTATCATTGGTGGAGTACTATACGCCATGAACCAGAAGAAATTTACGGAAGACGCGTACTCAGGGAACTCTCTGTAACAGGAATCAAACAGATTTTACAAAAGGCTCTTATCAAAAAATTTTACCGACTTCTAAAAAGGATGTTCTCAATTCAGATGTTTTTATTTTTTTTTATGTTTATTCTCACTTAACACCGTCGCTTGCCAACCGATTTGAAAAATATTTTTTGTTGGCAAGGCTATACTTCCCAAATGGTCTCATGAAAATGTTATCCAAAATTCATCTACATTGAAGTCGGTTTTTTTGGCAAAACAATATTTTCTTATATATGGTTATATTGGTAATTCAACCGATTCCAAAGACCTACAAATATCAAAGTAATCATTTTCATTATGATTACAGCTCATATTTTCAAATATTATAATTGAAACAATTGTGCCCAAAGATATATTTCAAGGAAAATATTTTAGCGTATTTCTTTACGGTATTTCTGAAAAACTTGGACGCTCATCACATATTAAAATTTTAAAACTGTTGCAATGAAACGAAGCCAAATATTATTTAATTCGCTTCCAAACAGCACCCGAAAAAAAATTTAATAGATTTTAATGAAATTTTGATCTATAGGCAATTCTAACTATTGAATTTGCTAAAAAGGTTTTAATGATGCGTAGCTATTTACTAAATGCGATCTCATATCTATACTAATAAATGGACAGCCGGTGTTTTTGTTCGGTTTTACTGCGAAAACTACTGAACCGATTGGAATAATACTTATACGATAAGATGCAGCGCGTATCGAAGAAAGTTTTGGTATATGATATGTTGGTTATAACTTATCCCGAGACTTAATAGTAATTGAAGTTTTTTCATTCGTATATAAATTTTTCAAGAATAATGTATTAATAACTAAACATAAATTTCAAATTTAGCCCAGCAAAGCGGGCGGAGGATAGTTAGTTCTTTACATACCGTAAGAATTCACAATCAATGTTTGACTAGAAAACAAAAGTAATACTCACCCATCAAATATTCCTTTGAATGCAGAATTAGTAGCAGTACCGACCAACGTTCCACAGCCTCCCAAAGTTGATGCGTAAGCAATGCTGAGGTAGTAGCAAATAGTGATATCACTCGGCATAGGCGCCCTGGAAAATAATACAATGGTAAATGTTTTGCAGAATAGGGAATATGCACGAAACTCCAAAATGAACAAATTATTTTTATTTGTAATCTTTATTGCTTAAAAACGTACCTATACAATTATTTTTTTAATTTTATCATTATTTAATAATTAAATTTAATTATCAAAAAGTGCCTTTTTTGAGATTCGCGCCCAATATTTCTGAAACGCACCGCATTGGTTGGAGGACTATGATGTCACCTTTTGAACACGTGACATCATAGTCCTCCTGAGTCTTCTAGTTAGGGCTGTCGATATTTTAAATAAAATTAGTTTTTCGATATATCGATATTTTTAAATATACCAATATCGGAGTTCGATATAACGAAAAAAAATATCGATATTTCGATATTTTCCACATGACTACTCTTTAACTTCGTTCATTGCGGGGTTGTCGTGCCGAACTTTTTTTTATCAAATTCTAGGAGTAAGTGATAACTGATTATCAATTTCATGCCAGCGCTTTTACAGTAGATTAAGTTTACGATGATTTTGTAGAATAAATACTTTACAAGAAAAGATAAAACACCAAATTTATTCAAATAAATATCGACCCATCGAGGGTCGTACTTTTTATTATCGATATATCTTCCAAAAAAAAGTTCAGTATTAAGTATAGATGTTTTTAAATAATAATATCGATCGATTAATAATATAGGAAATGGTACTTAATATATTGAAAGTTTTCTTATAACGAATTATCTAGTTGATAATTGTGACGATGTGCGCGCGCATCGTAAAAAAATACTCTCATAATTTTTCCCTAACGCGTCAAAAGAGGTATGATTTCAAAAATTGGACAGTGTTCCTGACGTCACAACGAGCCGCGGCCCTCCTTCGCTATGACCGGTTTCGCGGTCGCCGAGCGCAGGCCTACCTACATACGAGCTTGCACTCGCTCACTCATCGGTACCACGCGCGCACCCACGCGACGATCTGTTTATCAGTTACCTATGTATACAATATAGTCTTATATCGAAGTCTAGTATTTTATTATCAGCTGAGACCCCCAGCATACAACTGGAGCTTAGCATTCAAACAGACAGTGTGTCGTAGACACGATAGAAGAGTGAATATTTTTTCATCATCATCATTCTCATTGCAGCCCACATACGTCCCGCTATTGGGCTCGGGCCTCCTCCACATTTGCAGGAAATTTGACCTATTATATACCATGCTGGTCAGACCTGTTGGTATAGAGTTAAATTTCGAGTTTTCTTTCTCCTGCACAGATGTTATGTGCATATTATATCCCATAGTCAGTTTTTACGACATCCACGGGCAAGATAGGGAGTGGTGAATTGTATTCTTACTCAATCACCACACGGAAAGAATATTTTTTATTACATTTAAATTATTCATTAATCAGTTTAGATTAGCATTGATTCGGTATATCAATAATTTATTTACATAAAATTATGAAAGCGAGAAGAGCGTATGTCTTACTTTTCACAAATTCGGGCAGAAAATAGCCAAGCTTAAGTTTTAACACTTTAAAGTGAGAAGTATGCAATATAGCAATCACTTAATCTATCTTTCTCGCGAACTTTACGTCAAACGAAAAGGTTACGGATCAAAGTTTTACTTCAATAAAAATCTTTAGTAGTCCCACCATTTTGGATTTGAATAATAATTAATAAAGACTTGGCAATTAATTACATAACTGATTAAGAAAACAATATGTCAGCATCCCATACGTTTTCGCGGCAATAATAAACACCAGATCATATGGAAAACAAGCAGTAGCACTTATAGGAAATTTTTAAACTGCAATCACCAACCAGCCAGTGATTATGACATTATTCATTTGTGAAGGAGCACTGTGTGGTGACGAAATAAGAATAGAATTCACCACTACCAGTCTTGCCCGTGGGTGACGTAAAAGACGACTAAGGGATATAATAAGCATATAACATATAGAGAAGGAAAACTCGAAAAAGACCTTATACCAACCTGTCCGACTAGCATGGTATAGTAAGTCAGAGCCCAGCAGTGGGACGGATATGGAGGAAAACAGTTGACATGGATAGGTTAATGAATAGAAAATATTTATATAACTTACTCTTCTTCAACAACTTTCGCTACAGCTTTGGTATCTTTGCCATTTTCAGCTGACTTATTCTTTTTATTCACATATATATCGCCAAGACCTTGCTGTAAAAATAATATTCATAGATTAAAATCATTATCATCAGAGCTCATATGCGTCCCACTACTGGGCTCGAGCATCCTTCATATTGGGATAGAAATTGACCTACTATAGTAGGTCGCTGGTCAAGCGGCAGTTTTATATCGAGTTTTCCATCTCTTGCATAGTTGTTATATGCACAAGATATCTCTTAGTCGCCTTTTACGACACCCACGGGCAAGAGAGAAGGTGGTGAATTGTATTCTTACTTCGTCACTATACGGAAAGATAGATAATAGTTTTATCTTATTAAAACTGTTTTATCTCTACATTTAGTGAGGGATTTTTTGACCGCTATGGTCCAGACACAGCTTGGTCGTATCGTCCGACTGATGGACAACGTATGGCTTCATATGACCGTATTACTTCCAGTATGTCGATAGCCGAGCCACGCGCATAGTTGCTGACAGAGCCGGATTATTCATAAGGCAGACTAATCAACTTCCTAGGAGCCCCGCACCGACGTGAGGTCCCGAGCAAGCATCAGGAAGAAAAACATTTCATCAAACGATTTTTTTTGGAAATTTGTATTATATTATATTTTTTATTGCTGTTAGTGGCAAAAGCGAAATCAGCACACCTGTTGGTAACTGATACTGCTGCTCATGGAACATGGACCATGATCCTGAGAATTGCATTGCCTAGGGGCCCTGATAGAGTTAATCCGGCCCTGGTTGCTGACTTCTTTCCGCTCCACCTCTTTATTTGGGTCTTAGTATAATAGTCATCGTCGTCTCAGCTCCTAAACGTCCCACTGCTGGGCTCGAGCCTCTCTAATAGGATATAAATTGATAGCATGGTATCATACTAGTAAAACAAGGTTTTACTTCGAATTTTCCTTCGCTTACATAAATGTTATATACATATTATATCCCTTAGTCGTCTTTTACGACACCCACGGGCAAGAGCGGGGGTATGCCATATTTGCAAAAAAATTACTGCTTCTATTATCAATGTAACATATATAGAAGCCATCCGCGATTTTTAAACAACGACTAAGAGATATAATATGCATATAATATCTATGCAAGAGAAGGAAAACTTGAAACAAAACCCTATAGAACTACGTCTAACCAGCATGGTATAGTAGGTCAATTTCTCTCCCATAATAGACGAGGCCCGAGCCCAACAGTGGGATGTGTGTGGGCGAAGATGATGTGATATTAACCAATGCATATCGTCTATTTAAAGATTATAAAAATTTACCTGCTCAAGTACTTCTAATAGAGCCTCAACAATAGGCACCATCATAGTTGTAGCCGCAGCATTAGACACCCACATTGAGATGAACATTGTCACGAAAGTCAGACCGAAGTTTAATCTAAAAATTGTTTCTATATTAATATACATAGAGATATAATTTAATCTATATAATAATAGACATTAAACTCTTTTATATGAGTGACTAAAGCCGTATGGTGACGGAGTGAGAATACAATTCACCACCTATCTTGCCCGTGGGTGTTGTAAAAGACGACTAGAGGAAATGATATATAGATAACATCATTTTTTTTTTGTTGGGGTGGGTTATGGTCAGCGCCCCCACCGCCCCGCTCCGTCCGGGGCGCCAGAGGGGCGGCGCGCGGCCTCATGACCCACCCGTAGCCACGTCGCCTTCGTCGTTGGGCCGACCACCGGTGCCGAGTTCCTTGTCTTGTCAGTGGTCGATCTGACGGAATACCCTGAGGAGGTACCCTGTCCTGTCGACACCGCTTTCACGGGACGTCGGTCGCCGTCGCGCGGTCCGCCTCTCTGCGGGTGACGGACTAAAATCCCCGGTCCGGTCACCCGCGGCCTCGGCTAGAGCGGCATCGAGCGCAGGTATTTACGCCTACGCCGCCCCAATCGCCAGCGGACCATGTCGTCGTGGAGGCGTTCCTCAGGGGCACGCTTCGCCACTTCCTTCCGCGAGATGACTACCTCGCAGAAGTTCCTGACGCTGCCGAGCATCTTCCTAGCGCAGATAACATCGATGCAAGAGAAGCGAAACTCCGCATAAAACCCTATGCCAACACATCTGACCAGCGATATAGTAGGTCCCTCTCAAATTTGAGAAGGTCCGAACCCAACCGTGGAACGTATTCGGGCTAAGATCATGCTTTTGAGAATTGGTGGCATCAAGAAATCTGTTCTTGTATCAAGGCATTCCGAGCGATTTAAAAGGAATTTCAAATTAGTTTTTTATAAATGCCTAATATCGACATAGCTAATTTTCTTTTTAGTGCGGCATTTACATACAATAAAACAGACAATGACGTATGACCTAAAACGTTTTTTATTAAATCAGTTAACTAGATTCATTAATCATTCAAGTCATGATTTTAAATTACGACTTCTTTTAAAACATTAACAGCATACGCCCCATGATAATTGTCTCAACAATGAGTTGTTTATATGTAGTAATGGTCATAAGGCCACTAAAGAAGCCTAATTCCCAGCTCAGAGCAAGCACTCGCAGCGATCTAATAAGAATGGTAATGATTTAATAGCATGGTACCTACGTTTAATTGAATTTAATTTTCAAACAAGATATTTGATCTTTCTTTCTCTCTGTCGCTTGAGCATACTTTAAGGGAAGTCATAGATACCAACTTTTAGATAGAAACGAATGATAGCTACGTAAGTGGTATCAGAGAGAATACGAATATCAAAACATAGTTTGCCTTTGTGCTTTGCTAAAATCCAAGCACTCTTTAAGTTCTTTTTTACAAGCTACTTCTCAAAAGTACGTGATCAGCACTTTGTACTTAACATAATGTGCATAGGTTAATTGATATTATTAAGTATCTCATAATATGTACTAACACAAATCTAGATAATCCGTCCTAAAAAAGGTTCAGAGGCGTTTGACCTATAAGCGGCGCATAAATATGCGAATTTTAAGGAGGCACCTGTCGCGGCCTCGTAAGAATAAGTTCTGGAGGCAACTCATCGTAAAGGAGATAGGAATATGCTTATCTTCTATACTATCTTCTGTGTACTATTAACTTCTGTTTTAAAGTCATACTGCCGCCTTGTATCACCTAATTCAATCAAATATATTATATCAAACAACTACTCACCTTCTATGAGAACAACCAACCACTTGCACAGTCCACAATGCAACTCTTTTTGGTAACTTTGAATGCTGTACTCCAGCGGCTATCATTAAACCACCCATGAACATCATGTTGGTTTCTCTCATGTATGCTGCACATGTCTTATCTGAATCCAGGATACCCATTGTTGGGAATAATACTATTGGCAACATTGATGTTACAGGTAGAGGTAGAAGTTCCAAAACCCAGTAAACAGCCATTATTAGCACCACATACATACATCTGTAGGCCTGTAAAACAAGAAATATAAAATCTCAGAATGGTTGGATATCAATAGATTACAAAATCGTAAGGTACGTAGTGGCCATACTGTTTGTTTCGACGATTAGCTTACTTTTTGACCCGCACTGTGGCGGATTAAGAATATGTGTTCCCGTGGCTTTAAAAAAAACTCACTGAAAAATCATTTGGAGAATGAGCACAAGCATTTTTCTAAGACATTTATAGCAGAAAAAGCCAACGCGTCTGCTGTGCATGGTGGTAGCGCATTATACACCTCGGAGAGGCTTATATCCAAAAGTTGACGTCGATAAACTGATGGATGGATGGATGGGACTTTTATTCTGAAGGTTTGCTAATCAAGCACCACTGCACGATTTCTTTCCGCATCTGATTTAAAATTCTTTATCATTTCTAATTTAATATACTTTATCGGAATTTTCAGTGAAAATCAAATGAGGGGTTGAAACGGATTCGTTTGTTTTGTTTGTAATCTTAATACATACACACATTCACGCCTTTTTTCCCATACGAGTAGGCAGAGACCATTTGATGCGATCTTAAAATACCACTTTTACCGCCTCCACATTCATGAATCTCCTCATGCATATTCTTCAATTTAAAGTACTTCTAACCTGGCTTTTCTTAAGAACATTCCTGATTAGAAAGCGGAATATCCGTCTCGGTTTTCTACCTATCCTACTAACTACTACTACCAACTTTTACATACTGTCAGGTCAACAATGAAATTGCCAGGGAGGGTTGACATTAGGCAGCCAGCCAGTTATAAAACTATTACCAAAGCTTTTGAAAGACGTAACATGAGCGGTTGACTGGACTGGGGTCCGTCACCTGCAGACAAGCTGACCGCGTTACGCCGACGCTTCGTGGGCGTTGGGGAGGGAGGGTACCCTAAAGGGTATCCTGCCGGGCTGGCCACAAATGTCAAGGATTCTGTACCAGTGGTCGGTCCAATGGCGAAGGGGAGGGAATACGTTGGCTTATGGGGTCGCACGCCCCTCTCATCACCCTGGACGGCGTGAGTCCGCATCACAGCCAGCCACAAGAAAAAAAGGATGTACCATGAAAGAAGAGTATACCATTATTATTCTCTATTCACCTCAAGCCATTAGGATGAGAGCAGGTTGATGAGGATATATTGTATATTTTTATTATGCTAGTAAATAATATAAAATTTCATAATACTTACAGGTCCATGGTTCAGAATAGGTATTGGCAGGAGTAATATTGGTGTCAACACTACGATAAGTGCCTTCCAGTATATTGACACAAACAAATTTATTCTTTGCCATAATGTGGCACTGGATCCAGGCCTTGGGAAATAGTATGTTGTAGATCTGAAAACAATTATGAATGTATAATAATCAATTTAGATACTGTTGCTGTAAGAGTGTATGTAATTTTCTACTAACTATTCTTCTAACTGGATCACTTTAGTTTTGAATTCCAATATAGGGCCACAATAGAAACATGCAGCAAGTGATAAAAGTCTAGTTAAAGTACTGCATCTAAATGCATCTCAACACAATGTTTATGAAATTGAGTTCTACAGTATTAAGTTGTAAATTAAAGAATGCAATACTAGTCTAACATTTTATAATCAATAGAGACCACATTGAACAGACAGTCAGACCAATTTTTCAATACAAATTCAGCTTGCAACTAATAACATATGTATTGTAAAGCATATAGTCATAGTCCTAGAATAAAGAATATAGTGCTAGTCATAAAAGTTAACAGTTTCATAGCAAGTACATGCAATTAATGTTGCTCATTTTATAACACAATTTAAATTAAAATAGAAAAGAAATGTTTATCTTAAAACATATAAATTCTATTGCTGCATTGACTGAAATTATTTTACTACATACAACTACATCCATAGCAAATTTTAAGTAAATAAATTAATTTAGCATATTTTAGAGAATTTAGTGAAGAGAAAATCTCTTTTTTTTAACTCTTTAGTAGATAACAAACAAATACTCAGAATTATTTGTTTTGATATTCAGTCATGCTCAATGTTAAAAATATTTAGCTGTGAAGATCCATGAAAAAAGAGCAGCTCGGCCATTATATATCAACTTAAAATATATTTATTCTAAACAAGCAACATATATTAAATGCATTATATATTTAAATATCAATATTGTAATTAATGTTCACAAGATTTTTATTAACTATAGATAAATCTTATTTTTATGTATGTTTATATTTATAAATAATTGAATATATTGTTTACTATCCAATACTCCAATATAGTTACAAAGCTTTATCAAAATATACCTGAATAAAAAACTCAGAATACAAATACTGATAACATAAATTAAATATTTAACTCTTCAGGTGTTAGGCCGAAATATTTATTTAATATATGACATTATAATTTTTCCAAATAATTATTGTGGTTTTCAAATAAAGTTTACGGCATTCGAGATAGTTACAAAGTCCAGTCTCAGGGAAAACTTCCAGCCAATCGATACGTTTATGTTTACCTTTAGTTTGGTTTCTCGCTGAAATGATTAATTATAGATACATTTCAAATTTATAAAAGTATGGAATTACCGGTCTTCATTGACTCCATTCTCCACTACGGCGTTCGACATTTTAATAATATTATAGATGTTTTATATCCAAAATATAATATTGATTTATTCTAGTAGTTCCACATTCTTAGCACCATCTGAAATAGAGAAATAAAATATTAAAAAATGGCAAACTTAAACTTACCCGCGAAAATACATAAATTCAAACAAGACGTACAAGGAGATTACGTAGTAAATTTATTAAAATTATCTTTAATCAAAATCAAATGACACATTGACACAACGAGGCTGGCAGGTGGCAGCCATTGTCATGTTAAAGTCTAACTTCACGGCGGGGTATAGTAGAATGGAGGATAATTGCTTATCTCCTCCTCCATAAACGGGATTTGACTATAAATCTTAAATTTTGCAACCAAATGAAACCTTCACATAAATATGATACCAGCAGTCTTTGTTTGTGTACCTTCCTGGTCAACCTAAATTCCTAGAGAAACTTTTAATAGAGTGGCCACCGTCCACCTTAAGGCAACATAATATAATAAATTATTAATATAAAGGTAACGTAATAAATTATCTACCTAATACGAAGTAATTAAAATGCTGTTTTATATTATACAAAAATTCCATAACTTGGCTGTATAGTCTTTATATTCCTTGCCGGTCTGGTCCGAGAATTCGAATTAAAAAAGTTGAAGGACTAATTTTAAATACAGCAATAACAAAACGTTACATTATCAATATTGTCATACTATAAGAGAATTAATTTCAGATATTTAGAACATATAGTTGTATTATGAAATAAATAAACATTATAATTAATATACATTGTTTTATCATTTTAATAATATTTAAAAGTAACATTCCTCTACGAATAACATAACGCAAAAGTCAAATGTGTTTTCTGTAAATACCGCATCAGCTGTTAAATATTGTATTATTATTTGTGAAACAGACAATTTACTGCTTATTTAGGCTTCTGAATATCCTTTAATTCGTGTTAGTGTTAAAAATGGTGAAATCTGGAGGAAAACATGAAGCTGAAGGTAAGTATTTTCTTATATCTATTTAAAGAAAATCGGTATGTATACCGCATTAACATTATTAAATAAACTATAAATAATAGGTTTTACATCTGAATCTATTTTATATCTTTATATTTAATATCCACGCGAGAATTCTTGGAATTTTACTCGTCACAATCCTAATCAATAAAATGTATTTATTGTGAGGTTATGTTTATGGTTCATTAATTTCTCAAATGATTTAGTAATATAAAATTTTAAATATTGTTATCATATTTTACTTATTTATACTGTCCGTGTGGTGACGGGACAAGAATATAATTCACCACCCCCTCTTTTACCCGTGGGTGTGGTAAAAGACTACTAAGAGATACAATATGGATATAACATTTATGAAAGAGGAGAAAACTCAAAATAAAATCCTATGCCAACACGTCTGCTGACCAGCGTGGCATAGTAGGTCAATTTCCCTCCTATTGTGGAGGAGGCTCGAAGCCAGCAGTGGGACATACATATATGAGCCGACATAATGATTTATTTTTTAAAATTTGGATTTCTTGTGCACACATTTGAATATTTGTCACTTATTCAGGATTTGAAGAGAATATTCAATAAAAATCGTAATGCATCACAGTGTGCTTATTATGTTCACACTAATTAAATGAATATGATTACTGATGCAGGCATTTGAGAATCATCACTTGTTACTGAACCCATGATGGCCTTCTTAGACTTACTAAGAACATTTATGAACTTGAGATTGGAGATAGAATTGCAATAAAACACTGATGCAACTAAGTTTTAATTTAGGCAGTACTCTATAATCTGACAAATTACATAGTCTGACACTATTTGCACAGAAAACGTTTGTCGGATTACCGGGGTCCACTGTAATGCTAATATGCATTCATGTTATAAACCAATCCATGCTGGTCAGAGGTGTTGGAGTAGGGTTTTATATCAAATTTTCCTTCTCTTGCGTAGATGTTCCCTGCATATTTCCCTTAGTCGCCTTTTACGACACCCACAGGCAATGAAGGGGGGGGTTATTAATTGTATTCTTACTCCTTAACCTCAAGGATAACTGCCACTAATACAGATTCATACTTTTAATTAGGCTTTTAATTAGGTAAAATAAAACAACATTGAAAAAACAGTAATTAATGGAGCTTTCTCTCCGCAGCACAATAATCTTAATCTTTCCATTTCTCGAAATGCCTTTTTATCTTGTGGTTAGATAAATAATATAATTTGGTGTATCTTTATTGTCTGATGCATTAATATGACTTAGAGCAACATTTCACTAAGTTAATTATGGATACCTATTTGTCTCCATGATGGCCACAAGTTTGCTTGACTGACAATAAGTTAGTAATATTTAGTTTAGTACTTATATATTTAACTAAACACTACCCAACTTACTATTCATCCATGCATCAGGATATCAAATTTGATTATTAGACATAGGCCTCCCTAACGATGAATAATGCTATAGTCGCCCTTGCTTGCATGTTGGTGACCACAGTTGGCCAGGACAATGATGCTAAAATGTCACCAACAGCCTTCTTGGTGATATCTCAGCTGGATCTTACTACACTCACGAGGTAGTAAAATATGGTGATATCAATGTACCACGATTCATGCTATTCGTAACCTATTACCACATGGGGAATTACATTAAAATTTAAAACAGCTACTACATTAAAAATGCAACACAAAAACATTTCAAAGTGTCAACTGTCTTCAAAGCACAAAGAAATCGTTATTTACAAAAGCTACATAATATAGATTGAATTCGAAGGATGACCTCATTGATTCAAAAAATTATGTCATTTCGGAGATTAGTCCAGTACCCGTAGAGAGATGGGACGTGTAAGTGTGTCGTCTGTGGTGGTTGGACTAGAAAATTACCCGCCGAACAGACCACTGTAGTCAATAGGGAAGGGGGTAATGAGGCACCACTTTTCACTAACTACTCACTCTGCATATGACACAAGAGATATTTTCTATTTTCATAGCTATAACCATGTAACTCTTTAAAAACATTCACTACTCATAATTTATTATCACGCGCCTTTAGTTTTTTGTTAAATTGTAGATGGCTACTTAGTATCTATTGTAAGTATTCATGAGCAGTTAAACTTATGAATTTAAATTATATGGCCAGACATAGATACTTAAAATTTTTATGTGTTCACGGTCGGAATATTGGTCACACTTTATTTTGGTCACTGTTGTCACATTATTGATCTCGATTTGTTTAAATTCCACTGTTGGGCTCATGGCTCCTCCGCCCCCGAACCAGATGGTTCATCCTTTTCTCTCTGTCTCTTTTCGGTGAAACCTTCCGAGATCACGGAAGGGTTGAACGGCATGTGATGACGTACTGCCGTATAATGTTGGGAATACACGTGATTGTAGCTGGTACACGTCTATAACAGCTACTTGAACATACCAGCTAATGTCATTTTCATTGTCATAAGCTTAGTAGGAAAAATTTGGGCACGGAATTTTATTTTCTTGATAGTAATATAACAAAAATATATTATGTTCTTCGTACATTCGATTATCCGGATGATCGATTATCAGATTGCCTAACGACCACAATTAGGCTGCCTGTCCACCGGAGCGGAGCGAGGCAGTGGGGCGGAGAAACGGAGAAATATCAACCAATAAGATTGCACAAAATCTCCTCTCCTCTTTAGTGGACAGGGAGTTGCGGACTAGTTTAAATATTCATACAAAACCGGTAAGCGGAGCGGGATAGCGGAGCGAGGCAGCGGAGTGGGGAAGCGAGCTAATCGCTCACCGCCCGCCGGCAGCTTGAACTGACTCGTCGCGTAGGTACTAAACTCCGCTCCGCAGTACTTTCTCATTCCGCTCCGCAGCCTCGCTCCGCTTCGGTGAACAGACACAGTACGCAACTCCGCTCCGCCTTACTCCGTCGTTCCGCCCCGCCTTACTCCGTCGCTCCGCCCCGGCGGACAGGCAGCCTAAGTCTGGTTAATCGAGTTACCATTTCTATTCTTTACAAAATTAATTGTATAGTGTAATTGTGGTAGCATAATTATACCAATGGTCGACCTATTTAAATAACGTGACTATGTGTAATTGTTACTTTAATGAAGCTGTTTACTTAAAGAGGTACATAGGTATGTGACAACACGATTTAATTGTTCTTCGTGATAAAGGCAGCTAAATAATTTTTCTAGAACTTTATCTATTCATTTACAATAACATTTGTTATAGGCTTCTCATGTCAAGACGCGCATTTTCAAAATAATTACTTTATTATTTAGTGTTCCGTAACGAAAGGATATGTGTTTTGATATTTTTTTATTTGACGATAGTACAGTTAAACCTAGTACGGGTACACAGGTAATGTTATATCTAAGTACAATAATACGGAACGTTTACTGACAGAATCTGACCTCATAATCCACCGTAATCCCACCCCATTACACTTAGTCGATTTTACTAATGGAGGATCCAAGAGATAGTCTGGTATTCCACGAAATCCAAGACGATGATACAATCGAGCCCTGTCTTGTAATTATAATTTTCTAAATTATTTACTTATCTAGTAGTCTTATATACTTTATTAATTTCTCTTGCACTTGTGGTGCTATATAGCAGTACAGCGCTTATCGTAACTATACATACTCTTATTTATTGACTGATTAGTCAATTTTGCCTCACGTCTCCCGCATTACATAAGAGAGAACTAGAGTCAATCTTTTCCGTTTCCTCCTGTTTCACTTTTCTAATTAAATTTGTTGTGGGTCTTGAGCCATTAAAAGTATTTCACGGGACTGGCTGAGGGTCAAACCTCGATGTCATCTATAGAGAACGTTATAGATCCTGATTTACAGGAGTTACAATGGTGAGAATGTGTAGTTGGATTACCTAGGTGATAAGTATCACCAATTCCGTAAACATTAATATTCCCAATTCATATTATTATAATAAGTCCTTACAAGAAAATGTACAAATGGAGCATGATGGGGATTAGTGCACTAGTGTTGTTTGTTTCCGGTAAATAAACACAATTAATTGAACTCGAGCCCCTCCAATTAACTAAATCAACAAAAAAGTGATTGATTTAAATTACTTATACCTGCGAGGGCATAATAGTGGTTTATTTTTTGCCGAACTAGTTAATTGGCAATGGGTTAGTGGGTTGTTAAATAGCTCGATGCAATCTTTGCAGCCAACTTGTTGTCACGGCGATGGCTATCAGCACTAGTAATTGGACAGCAGATGAAGTCTGCGGACCTGAATTTCACAAAAGAAGACTTAACAGATTAGAAAAAAAAAAACAGCTCCGTGCTGTGCTTCAGGTATAAGTGCGAGTGTACCTGTTGCAAAGACTTGACAGTCTGCCACCCGCAATAAGACTAACTATTTAACGGCTTCGGGTGCCACGGAATGCTTGGTGAAATGTCATATGGGTTACAGACACGAAAAGTTAACAACCCGGCGGGCTACTTACAGTTGCTACCATTGAACTATTCAAAATACAATAGTGAGGACTGTGTCTGAATTGTCATATGCTGAATATTGAACATGTTGGAATTTTCTAAACCTTGTATATATTATGTATTAAGAGTCGATGTGTAGGTTAGTTTGATTTATTAATCTTAATTTTATTCATTATATCATGTCAGCTAATCAAACGTGACTATTTTCTTGCGTGAATAAAAAATATTCTGTCAATTTGCTTTATGATAATAACGCTTTATGATGTTAAATCATTAAGCGTGATGTCCGTGCGATGACGGAGTAAGAATACAATTCACCACCCCGTTTCTTGCCCGTAGCTATCGTAAAAAGAGACTCAGAGATATAATATGCCGATAACATCGATGCAAGAGAAAGAATACTAGGAATGCAACTGTACCAAAAACGTCTGACCAGCGTGATATACGTCTTTTGCCGTCAATTGCTGGACGTAGGCTTTCTTCATACTGCGCCACAAGGTGCGGCCTGCATCCAACGACGACTATGTATGTATGTAATTTCAATGTTTTTGGAGAAACAAGAGTGTCTTCATATTTTATCTAAATTATACAAATTAATTTTCTCTTACTTTTTTATTCTTTTCTATATAAACTCAAACTGTCTAACCGGCCCTGTTGTTTGGAAGAGTAGGATTTAAACATAGAATTAATAATTTAGTTAATTTGAATGATATTATTTCCGTGTGCTGACGGAGTAAGAATACAATTCACTACCTCCCGTCTTGCTTGTGGATGTCACAAAAGACGACTACGGGATTGAATATGCATGTGACATCTTGAGATGGAAAACTCGAAATAAAACACTATAGATACACGTCGGATCAGCGTGATATAGCAGGTCAATTTACTCGCGGGTGACCGGACCGGGTATTTAGTTCGGCACCCGCGAAGAGGCTGACCTCGCGGCAGCGACCGACGACCCGGAAAGGGAAGGTCGATGGGAGATCGGGTCCTTAGGGTATTCCGTCGGGCCGACCACTGCATTCAAGGAACTCTGAACTGGTGGTCGGCCAAACGACGTAGGCGACGTGCTATCGGGTGGGTTACGGGGCCGCGTGCCGCCCCTCTGTCGCCCCGGACGGGGACTGGCGCGTGTGTGCTGACCGTAGCCCACCCAAAAAAAAGGTCAATTTCCCTCCTATTGTAGAGGAGGCTCGTGCCCAACAGTGGGACGTATATGAGCTGAATAGAATGACGTTAAATCTGCCTTATGTACTTGCTCTTTGTACTTTATAGTTAAAATTCTATATTTTAAAAATATTACACACAATTATCGCAGTTTACAGCTCGAAATAATGTTTTTTTATGATATTACGTTGACGTCATAGCTGTCGCGTTTGAAAGAGAAAATATCGCTGTCAAATTTATGTGTTTTTCAGTACATGTTTATCTTCCGGGATTTGCCATAATCTATATATCATCTAAAAGGATTATTAGTTTTTATTGCGTATGGCTATTACTGAAATAAAAGGTAAAAACTGTTTCACTAGTTGGGTTTAACGAGTTAGATTTTCTCCTTGAAATATTACACGCGTAGAAAAGTTACGTTGACTGAAATTTCACAACCTTTATCAACGTAAACCTACATAACAAATATGAATAGCAATGCAATGCAAGATAAGAGTAACGTTTGGTTGTTTTTTAAACCTTGACGACTGTTACACAAAAAAAATGTTAAGCAATCCCATTGAGATCTGTCTTCCAATAGGGAATCGCTTGATATCAAGCATACATTTATCTTATTAAAATTAGATATTCCTATAGATGTATTGCCGTCTGGAGACTGAGTAAGAATAAGTACAATTCACCACTCGCCATCTTGCCTCTGGTTATCTAAACATCTATACAAGATAAGGAAGGCTCTAAATAAAACCCTATATCAACATATCTGACCAGAATGTAGGTCAATTTTCCTCCTAGTCTGATTAAAATTCGAGCTTAGCACTCGGGCGTATATCAGCTGATACAATGACAAATGTATCTATGTAAATATACAATACCTACCCGCCCTCGCTTCGCTTTGGTTTCAATCGCCTTACCCGCGTAGTTCCCGTGCCCGTGGGAATACCAGGATAAAATATAGCCTATGTTACTCAGGGATGCTGTAGCATTTTAATGGTGAAAGAATTATCGAAATCCGTCCAGGAGTTTTTGCGTTTATTCGTAAGGAACGTTTCATCTTTATAATATTAGTGTAGATTACACCCTTAGAGGGTGAAAAATTAAAAAATGCTGAAACACGTGTTTATTTATTTTTAGTAAAGAGTATTTTTGGAGAATTTGAAGAAAATCGATGTAGATTTTTTTTCTCCTTATATAAACTTTGTTACTGCGGTTTACCCCCTAGGGGTTGAATTTCAAAAAACCCTTTCTTAGTGGGTTTCTACGTCACGGAAAGAAACTAATGTCAAAATTTCATGTTTCTGGCTTTAGTAGTTTCGGCTCTGTGATAAGTCAGTAAACTGACATCTTTCCTCGTATTTTACACCCTTAGAGGATGAAAATGGACAAACGCTGAAACACGTATTTATTTAGTTTTATTAAAGAGTATTTGTGCTTAATTTGAAGACAGTAGCTAAAGATTTTTTTTCTTTCCATACAGATTTTACCGTTGCGTTTCACCCCCTTAGGGGTGGAATTTCAAAAAATCTTTTCTTAGTGGGTGTCTGCGTCACGAAATGAAACTACGGTCCAAATTTCATTTTTCTAGCTTCAGTAGTTTCGGCTCACCCTGTTCCTTTATATGTATATTATTGTTAACGCCTCCGCAACACCCCTTGCAGGTGGAATTTCGTAAAATCCGTTCTTAGCTGACCTATACTCGACGAAAGGAATATTTCTGCCAAACTTCAAGTCTGTACGCCTTATGGTTCCAGAGATATGGTGATGAGTCAATATATCGCTCGCAAAACCCTCCTCTCCTATATATATATAGATAAGCTAAACTATAGGTTTTTGGATGTCATGCTGACCCATTTGTCTTAATCTCCATTAAGGACGAAATAAAGCTACTAAAATAGGTCGTTTTGGAATCATTTATTATTTTGTTAATTTCTTGAAAATTAACAGTTGAGCACACTGAGCTCAGAAATACATAATTAACAAGTCCAAACTATACCCAGATTGCACTATTTTTTGTGTAGTAATAATTAGTAGATGACCCTTTAGGTTAGTGCTGTTCTTGCTGGCCAGCGAGGTAAAAAAATCAGTACTAGTAGTCAGGCCAATAGCGAGAGAGAAGTAATACAGTAGGTTATAGGGCCGGTATGGTGCGGAAGGGCGCCGTAGGACGATGTATTCAGATCATTACCTTTCAGAAATAAGAAAGATTAGTACCTACTTAGTACTTACCTTAATACCTACTTATAATATGCACATAAGATCTATGCTAGAGAAGAAAAACTCGAAATGAAACCCTATACCAACATGTCTGACCAGCATGGTATAGTAGGTCAAATTCTCTCTCATTGTGGAGGAGGCCCGAGCCCAACAGTGGGACGTATGTGGGCTGCGATGATGATGAGTACCTACTGTGCAATATCTATATATTTTATTTCTTTTCTCATAGACACGTGAATGCTTATTGATGAATATATTTTTGCATTCAAAGTCCAAGGTTAATATTGGCCTTGAATTATTCACATGACGCAGATGCTGAAATCTCAATAATAAAACTGGAGGCGTGCCCTTACGTCAAATCGGCTGTTACTTTTATAAACGTCGAAAATAGATATATGTAGGTTATCTATCTTGCTTACAAGCGTCTTATATTTTGCACCTTTTTAAAGTGTTGATATTTAGAGCTCCCTTCTCTTCGATACAGTTGTGCTACGCTAAAATCCTTCTTGATTTCTTTATTTAAAAGCCACAGAATAATAATAAGCAGGATTTAGACATAAACAAATGCAGATATTTTTTCTCTGCAGTAATCTGCTTCGTTGCGTTTAACGCAACAAGAGATGCCTTGACTAAAACTGTTACAAGAGACGAGAGTGTCAACGATGACTGTGGATATTTGATAAGCATTCTTAGAATTATCTTTGTTATGAATATTTCAGACCACCTACCTGCCTTTTTTTTTTTTTTTTTTATGGGTGGGCTATGGTAAGCGCACGCGCGGTCCAGTCCGTCCGGGGCGATGAAAGGACGGCGCGCGGGCCCATAACCCACCCGTACCCACGTCACCTCGTTGTTGGGCCGTCCACCGGAGCAGATGTGACTTGTCGTCAGTGGTCGGCCCGACGGAATACCCTTTCAGGTACCCTCACCTCTCGACATCCTGGGACGTCGGTCGCCATCGCGCGGTTAGCCACACTGCGGGTGACGGACAATTCCCCGGTCCGATCACCCGCGGCCTCGGCTAGGGCGGCATTAGGCGCAGATACTCGCGCCTGCGCCGCCCGAGTCGCCGGCGGCGGAACGTGTCGCCGAATAGGAGCTCTACTCGCACACGATCCGCCGCCTCCTTCCGTGAGATAACGGCCTCACAGAAGGCGGCGACCGCGTCCCAGTTCCTGACGCTGACGAGCATCTCCCTGGCGATGGTCGACAGCGCCAGGTCGGCACCGATAATCGCGACGAATTCACGGCGCTCTCCCTCCCACGCAGCACACTCCTCGAGCGTGTGCTGCGCCGTGTCCTCGTCACAATTGCAGTGGTGGCAGGACGGTGTGCTCTCCCTCCTGACAATCTTGTGCAGGTACTTTGCGAAGCATCCGTGCCCCGTCAGCACCTGCACCAGTCGGAAGGAAAGCACCCCGTGCGTCCGCTCCAACCACTCCATCAGCACCGGCCGGAAGGCCTCGACGGTCCTGACACCGTACCGAGGACTCTCCAGCCGGACTGCCCAACGGGCAATGACTCCACGGCGGGCGTCGACCCGCCAGGCGGTGATCTCCTGCAGGGAGACCATACCGCCGCGGGCGCGCGTCTCCGACACCCGCCGATAAATGTCGGCGAGCATCTCCGCCTCCAGGTCCCACGGGGGAATTCCGGCCAAGAGGCACGCTGCCTCCGTCGACATGGTGCGGTAACCGCGTATGGCCCTGACCGCCATTACCCTCTGTGGTCGCCTCAAGAGGGCCCTCAGCCGGACGGTCAGGGACCCCGCCCACACCGGTGCGCCGTACAGAGCCATCGACCGGATACCACCTACCTGCCTTAACATCACATACCATAAATAACAAATATATAAATACCCGGATGGTCATGGAGTCAGTATACAATGCAGCACTCCATATCTTGCCCCTGAATATCGTAAAAGGCGACGGACTAATATTAGTATATTTGCATAGTTGCAATATAACGTCTGTGCAAGGAAAGAAAACTCGAAAGAAAACCCACATTTTACTCGCAATTATTGTAAAAATGTGGCTAACACGAATGCATGAAAAACACGAAAGTCAGCATAGTTTCCAAAGATATGCTTCAATATTATACTTTTTGTTTAATGATATATGTATGTACATAGATAAACTGCTAACTGGAGCTAACTACAATGATATGTTGCTATGTATTATGCGTGCTGAGCAACATGCTAATGTAATTGACATAAAGAATCAAGCTTCAGCATTTTAGTCGCAAATTTTTCGATTGTTAATAAATATAATCGAAACTTTATCGCAATGGCGTTACATTAAAATCTAATATTTTCTAAAGAAAGCATTTTAAGTCTTTGAATATAATATATCTTCTAATCCCCTTATCTGTTGTCGTTCACATAATGGATACAGATGCAATGTCAAGAACTAATACAAGGTTGTGTCATACTTGGTGGCTCAATACTTACGCGGACTATAATTACGTAATCTTATATATCGTTACTAGGATTGGATTACAGTCTATCTGACCTTTGTTTTATATCTAAAATGTACCTATATAATGAACAACCACAAGAAACTTATTGGCGATATAAAAATGATGAATGTGTTTTGCTTTCTTGTTTGGAAGTTGTATTTGTCTTTTAAATTATCGAAATCCTATCTAATTTTTCTTCAGTTTTACATACATAGTTGTAACGAGAGGAGAACTGAAGAAAAATTTTATTACTAATATCGTAAATAGTTTCCTTGATGAAAATCTCTTTGAGCCAGAGCCCGGTCCGTGGGCCGGACCGTCCGGGGTAATCAACACTCTCGCGGAAAACGACGTCTGAGTAGTAGCAATTTGTTACTGCGCTACGTTCGGTGAGCGAGAGAGCCGGCAGGCAAACTTTCTGAGGATTTTTGCGTTTGGTAAGTTTTAGTGATTGATATTTTGCCGTTGATGCCTTTAGTATCACCTAACCACATTGCACGCATTCACACCTTCAATTTCTTTGCGGTAGGCAGCGGCCTAGCTGTGCCCTCTGGTGTTGCAAAGGTCCATGAGCGACATCAACACTTACGATCAGGTGTACTGTTTGCTCATCTGCCACCGTTTGCTCACTTCACATATAAGTGAAAAGATTTATGCTGACATTACAGAAGTGAAAAGATTCATGCTCTCGATACTATTCAGCAACATATTTAGGTCATCATTATCATCTAAACTCATATATGCCTCCACCATTACTTGCTTGCAAAACAAAAGGAAACTTTATAAGTTTTCTAAGCATACATGTCGACAGCTAAGTTTAAGAAAAGTCCCGAGCAAGGTGTGCACGAAGCCGCTGTAAATTGACATAATATGGATCTGTGCCTACATGTATATGTATGTACGTGTGCGTGTGTGTATGTATATGTGTGTGTATGTGTGTATGAGTATATGTATATATATGTTTGTGTGAGGTGTGTGTGTGTGCGCGTGAGTGTGTATAGATATTATGTTTGTTAAAATTAATCGCGTGACTTTAACACTCAACACACGGTCATTTTTTATGTGCTGTCGACCACCACGAGCCGAATGATCGTTCCCTGTAGCGGCACGATATCATCAATGGTCATACCGGATTGTTTATTTATTTTTTGTTTAATGAGGGTATGCTGCAAATCATTCTCTGCTTTCTATGTTTACTATGCATTTCTGAATTGTGTTTGATTTATTAAGTTATATTTCATTATGTGTTTTGTACTGTATTTTACTATGTTTGCTAAATATATTTACTTTTATACTGTTCATATCCAATCTATGATACTGTACATATCCAATATTTATTCAATTTTAACAATTAAAATATATATACAGCGTGTCGTGGCGGCCCGTACTCAATAAATGGTTTTACCTGAAAACCAGCGCTGTAATACTTATGTGCTACAGCTTATGCTGAGGTGGAACCTTTTTGGTGTACTACGGCATTGATATTGTTCTTTTTCTTTAATATTATTGTTATTTAATATTATTTCTTTAATATTATTATCTTTCTTAATTTTGTATGATATAATAGTTATTAATTACTTTTTTACTCTTAGAAAATAATGCTGTAGAACCCAAATAAATAATTTTCTTTCTTTCTTCTTTCTTTCTTTCTTTCTTTCACTGCTAGGCCCAAACCTCCTCCATAATGGAAATGAAATCAACTTACCATGCCTATATACCATGATGATCAGACGAGTTGATTTAGGATTTTAGAGTTTACCTTCTTTAACTTAAATATTAACTGCATGTTATATCTCTTAATCTTTTCTAAGACCTACTATACCACACTGGTAACGAATTGGTATAATATTTTATTTCGAGTATTCCTTGTCTTGCATAGATGCTATCTGCATATTATATCCCTTAATCGACTTTTACGTTAGTCACGGGCAAGAAACGGTGGTTAACTGTATTTTTACTCAGAAGCTGGCAAAACGGAGGATTCACTTTTTAGGTGTTCAAGCTTTACTAATGAATCTGAATAGGATTCATTATTTTATTGAACAATAAAGATTTTTAGGCCTTGTCATTTCAACACTTTTAAAAACAAATATTTCACTTAACGGGCAAATACAATGACCGTACTTACGTAATTAGCCATATCGCTATAATGGACACGTGCGAGTTATTACATATATGGTGATACGCGGAAAATTTGTCACGGAATTGTTCAGCACTAATCGATAAATGGCGACAATAGGAACCGCAAATAAGAATTTTGTCGCATATTTCACACCAATGTTTAATGTCTTAAGCAGTAGCTTGAAGACAATATTACTCCCATTGAACATAATAAATGGATTTTCTTATATGTGGTACACATGTATTTCGTCTTCGCTGTTTTGCGTGAATAGTTACACAAACCAAAACACTGAATTTATAGTTGTTGAAAATGTTACACAATACTCGCGTGCAAGTAAATCGACTGAAGCGTCAAGTGCGCATAAAAAGTGATTTATCTTAACAATGACTCATTTTACCTCTTTATAACGTTTTACATATTTAAAGCCTACGAATTGGGCTTTAAAATGGTGTAAGTTGCATAAAAATCGATTCAGTAGTTTAGTAAAAAAGGTGTATGTCAATGATATTGTAAAAAATATTGAAAATTCATACAATTTCACAGTATTAGGTTATTGTGTATAAATGAAACAAAATGTGTGTAAGAAAAAGAATTTATTCATGTCAATACTTGGTATTCCCCTTCTCTAGCCCTGATCACTGCCCTCATGCGATTCTTCATAGACCTAATCAACTTTTTTATTGATGATTGTGGTATTCGACCCCACTCTTCTACCAACGCAGTCTTGAGCTCATTTATGTTTGTAGGAGCTGGATTCCTCGCTCTAACTTTCCTTTTGAGCTCGTCCCATATGTGCTCAATGGGATTCAAATCGAGGCTGAGCGCTGGCCAATCCATAGTGTCAATTCCAACTTCGTTCAAGAACTCACGTGTCGCCCGAGCAGTGTGACATCGGGCATTGTCATGCATAAAGATGAAATTATCCCCAATAACGCCTTGATAAGGGACAACTTGATCCCGTAGAACCTCTTCAATGTAACGATCACTGGTCAGACCTCCTCCCCGGCCTCCCCCAGGAACGAAAACAAGATCCGTTTTCCTTCTAAGGAAATTCCAGCCCACATCATGCAAGAACCGCCACCATATGCCACGGTTTCAACAAAGCAGCACTGTGAAAACCGTTCACCGGGACGACGGTACACCCGGCCTCTTCTATCGCTGCCATGGAGACATCCTCGTCTCATCAGTGAACAGGACTGACTGCCATTGCTCTATGCTCCAATCCAAGTGTTCTCGAACAAAGTGAAGGCGTGCTTGACGGTGAGCTGTGGTCAACTTCGGGCCTGTAGCGGGTCGTTAGGGAGTAAGGTTGGCTTCCTTTAACGTTCTTCTAACTGTCCATTGACTGACAGTCACCCCGCGAACTTGACGTAGCTCCTGCTGCACATCTACACCGGTAAGGTGTCGATTTCGGAGAGAGGTTGAGACCAAAAACCAGTCGTCACGCTCCGAGGTGCACCGGCGTCGGCTGGTATTAGGCCTCCGAGTGAAGGCACCAGTCTCTTGAAACCTTCTGTACACTCTCGAGACACCAGACTGACTCATATTCAACCGACGAGCGACTTCCCGCTGGTTCAACCCTTATTGCAACAGGACAACAGCTTGAGCGGCTTCTTCAGGTGTAGTGTCCATAATTTTCTTCAAACAACGGCTTCAATTTAGAGAGATGTGTTCAAGTCAACGTCTGATGAGCGACTGATAAGAAAAAACTTTTTTTTTTTTTTTTTGTGTGTGTACAGCTGTTGGCCGCAGATGGCCTTGACAGCTTGACGCGGACTATGGGTGAGCGCTGAGGGCTCTCAACCCGGAGAAAAGTATGCTAAGCGACATCGCCCAAGGGCTCCCCCTGTGGGGAACGGACCTCGGCTTGGGGCGTCGCTGGAGGCAAAGTGGGCGTGCCCACGTTTTTAGTAGTGACTTTTGCGCGGCGCGGTTTCGCACCTCGACGGCGAGGGCGGAACCGCGGATATTTATTTGTTAAGGCCTCGCGGGCCGTGTAGGCTCTTTGTTGAGCGAGTGTGATATTGTCGTCCTCTTCGTCGAGGACGTGACGAGGACGTCGGATGGAGATAAGAAAAAACGATTACAGGGGTTTTTATAGGGGGGTTGAGACGCGCAAGATGTGTATAGAGCGTTGTGCATTTTTCGAGGGTCGAGTGCAGTTGCATTCTAAAGACAAGTGTTTATTTAAATTACTGAAATAATGCTACCATTTTAAAGCCCAATTCCTAGGCTTTAAATATGTAAAACATTATAAAGAGGTAAAATGAGTCATTGTTAAGATAAATCACTTTTTATGCGCACTTGACGCTTGAGTCGATTTACTTGCACGCGAGTGTATATTAGTTTTTCGTATTTGTTCAAAATAACTTATACTATAAACCTATATACTTAGTGGTACTGGTTAGGATAACCCACTAAGTCAGTGCCGTGAGTTGTATTCACACGCAAAACAACAACAAGGACCCTATGCGATCCACAAATTGTTGTTCTAAGTCTGGGTGTAATTTGTGTCCGTTAAATTATGTAGTAATATATACAGGCTGTATCAGGTTATGAGGCAACTGGAGTTAGGCAATGGTGGTAGGAACCCATGAAAAATATTTGAAGGAAAAATTTTGATTCGTTAATGAATTAGAGACATGTTAATTTTTCAATTTTGTCATCGCTTTTTCGTGTAAATCTGATTGAAATGTATAGAGACAGTAATACTTAATCTGCGACATATTCGCACTTTGTTAAATGTTCATTAGAAATTGAGTATATCAATGAATACGTTTGCAAAAGCAAGTCAAACTTCGCTTTAAATCAGCTGATCGCTCGCTGACCGTTTACGACCCGTCTTTGTACCTACGTTACCATTGAAGCGTTTGCGAAATTTATACCTATTAATACTGTCGAAGCTTTATATGCCTACATGTATCCTGTCTGTACATGCCTACATAATACGTAACATTTAAGGCATAGACTGTTAGATACACATTTTTATTTTCTTTATTTTTTGTAATCACTATAACTTTTATGTTACATTGTTTTTTGTGAAATATACATTCTAATTATGATCTATGACCGTTGAACTACAACATACTCGAAGAGTTGCCCCATAACCTGATACACCTGTATATAGTGTGTTTTCTTTTCATTCTCACGGCATAATACAGCTCATTGTTAAACATGAGTGACGTCCCAATTTAAGGGTCTCTGATCTATTACCATTGCGCTGGGCTAGATGGGTTGGCACAAGGTATAATTTGGTCCACCAAATATGTTGGCACAAGCTTTTATCTCACGTTTTCCTTTTTTACGGTGATCTAATTACAACATGCAGAGGCAAATCTGGGTGAACCGCAATGTTTTTTCAGTTCCAATAAATATATGTGTGTGATTGAATGTATTTTAACTTTAAAACAATAACCTAATTTGTTACGAATGACGATTTTGATTGTGATATCTACCCAATACGTATGTTTTTGATGTATAATCTTTACTAGTTTAATACTAGAGGTAAACATCTACTTCAATTTAATATTTAAGCAAATGACGTAGAGCCCAATAATTTCTTGTTTGGCTTCTGTGACCGTGGAAAGGCGTTAATCGAATTGCTTAGCATTTCATCATTGCTTATATTTGGTATATTTGAAAAGTTTGTCGCTAAACATCGTATCACCGTGAACATATTACATATTATTCTACTCATATATTGAATAATATATCCTCTACTTCAAATTCTCGTATTAAAGTACTCAACTAAGCGATTTTGATTTTTATTTTATAACTTTTGGCGATCTGCCTTAGTAAAATTTAAAATTTTGTATTCTATGGGTTAGAAATATCTTATAAGGTGCCTAAAGAATTTAGGTTTAATTTTTTGATAGTAATATAAAATAGGCGAGTAGCCATTCCTTTTATTTATAAAAGGTCTTAGATGAAAGTATCGCGGTTTATAAATAATATTATTCTGTGATAATAAATATATTTGTAGGCACTAATGTATTTACAATCTATAACCTAACATATCTGTCGTTTTAGTTTTTTCACATTAGGGGCCGTCCATAAATTACGTGAGGTGTTTTTATATATTTTCTGTACCTCCCTCCCCCCTTGGTGAGATGTCGTGAGATTTTATTTAACCCCCTCCCCCATCCCCCAATCTCACGTGAGATTTTTCAAAATGTGGGTTTCTTACGTAAACGCGTTGGATTGTTATTGTAAAAAGAACGATTTATATTTAAAACCTCAGTTGCACATCTATCTTATTTTATAGTGAATTATCTATGGTATAACGTCGAAGTATGAATGAAATTATTTACTTTCGAACGAATTAGTGAATGATCTTAACCTTATTACGATTATGCTTAAGCATGTACAATCTGGATTAAATGGACCAAAATGGTATAATTTGTTTGTTTCAATCAGAAAAAAAATTACGTGATATTTGCTGAGACCCCCCTCTCTCCAACGTAAGATTAGATGAGATTTGAATCGACCCCCTCCCCCCCCTTAAACATCTCACGTATTTTATGAACGCCCCCTTACTGCCATAGTAAACGCTATAAAAAAAATAGTACATATATAGATTTGTAAAGTCGTAGTCCATTACAAATTCACTATTTAATTAGAACCGTTATAAAGCTTTCTTTGCTGTTCCACAATTTTATAACAAATCATTAAAACTACCACTTCCTGCAGTAGGTACTCAAATGCATTCGTAGATATATTAAATCATGCTATCAACAAAATTAAACCTGATCGTTTATATAGATATGAATTAGAACGGTAGAATTATTTATGCGTTCAAAACAAAAATGATCATACCAACACCAAATTAGTTTCTTTTCCTGACTTACGAATTACGTTGTAGTGTTGCCAATTCTATAAATAAAGCAACGTATTTTTTATTATGTGGTATTACGCAATAATGATTCACATCGACATCAATATGAATGAAGATGTTTGATTTGAAAAATATAATTACATCGATCATTTTATTTTGAGTCAATATTTTGCTTTGCGTCAATCTTATCAATATTACTAGTAATCATCTCTATGTACTGGATTAGTGACGTTTGTAAACTCGACATGACATAAGGATTTATAGCTTCATTTAGCTGATACTCTTCGTCGGGTCGACCACTGAAGTTAAGGAACTTTGCACCGGTGGTCGGCCCAACGACGAAGGCGACGTGCTATATGAGTGGGTGGGACCACGCGCCGCCCCTCTGTCGCCCCGGACGGAATCTGGCGGCGAGCGCGCTGACCATAGCCCACTCCAAAAAAAGCGATACTCTTTCTCCTTGGATGTTTGAAAAACTATTATTATTAGATGATTTATTGTATCTTCTGTGTGGTGACGGAGTATGAATATAATTCACCACTATCTTGCCCGTGGATCTCGTAAAAGACGACTAAGGGAAATAGTACGCATATAACATCTATGTATGCAAGAGAAGGAGAACTCGAAATAAAATCCTATACCAGTCTGAACAGCATGGTATAGTAAGGTCAATTTCCCTCCTGTTATGGAGGAGGCTCAAGCCCGACAGTGGGACGTATATGAGCTGAAGTGATGATAATGATTGTACCTATACAGTTTTTGATTTGGCACGCAGCAACTTTTTCGAGTAACCATTGTTGAGTGTTTGTAAGTGGATTTCGCTATTTAATCTTTAAATGATTAAAGTATGCGCTACACGGTTTCAAACAGTGGTTTGAAACTTTTTTTTTTTTTTTTTGTGTGTGTACAGCTGTTGGCCGCAGATGGCCTTGACAGCTTGACGCGGACTATGGGTGAGCGCTGAGGGCTCTCAACCCGGAGAAAAGTATGCTAAGCGACATCGCCCAAGGGCTCCCCCTGTGGGGAACGGACCTCGGCTTGGGGCGTCGCTGGAGGCAAAGTGGGCGTGCCCACGTTTTTAGTAGTGACTTTTGCGCGGCGCGGTTTCGCACCTCGACGGCGAGGGCGGAACCGCGGATATTTATTTGTTAAGGCCTCGCGGGCCGTGTGGGCTCTTTGTTGAGCGAGTGTGATAATGTCGTCCTCTTCGTCGAGGACGTGACGAGGACGTCGGATGGAGGAGATTTTGGAGGGTCTATAGGAAGCCGCCCCAACCACTAGTTGGTTGGGGTGTGTCATGGCAGAGTCAAAGTAGCTCTGAGAGCACCGTTTCATAAACTGCTTGATGGTCGGCAGTTCGAGGTCGATGTGGAGATCGACGTTTCGTATGAACCACGGTGCTCCCGTAGCTCGGCGCATGAAACAATTTTGTAGTGTCTGTAGCCTGTGGATCCTGTGTGGCTTAACATGCGCGAACACCACGCTGGCATAGGTCATGATAGGCCGTATGCAGGTGGTGTAAAGTCGGACTTTGCTACTCAGGGGCATATGCGACCTAGAGTTGAGTAGACAGTGGAGACGGCCCATCACAAAGGCTGCCCGTGCGCGGACTTGCTTTATGTGAGGGGCGAAGCTGAGTCGATCGTCAAGGGTCACACCCAAGTATTTGGCCTGCCTGGTCCAAGTGACCGGCTTGTTGAAAATTTTAAGGGGGGGAATGCTATCGATAGAGTAGGAACGGGCAGTTCGTCTAGTGAACATGACCGCCTGACTCTTCTCGGGGTTGATTTCTAATCTCCATTTCCTAAACCAATTGGCTAGGGCGGTAACCGCTGTTTGGAGAGTCTTGGCTACTGTTGTCGGGGATCTACCAGCACAAAAGAGTGCGGTGTCATCAGCGTAAAGCGCTTTATGTACCCGGTTGAATTTGGGCATATCGCTAGTGTATAGCGTGAAGAGAAATGGGGAGAGGACCGACCCCTGAGGGACGCCGGCCTTGGTAGGGTGGGAGGTCGACAACGTCCCTTCCACCCTGTAGCGAAAGCTGCGATGACTTAAGTAGTCATGTATAATGAGAATTAAGTAGTGAGGGATCTTGAGGAGATAGAGTTTGTAGATTAGGCCTTCATGCCAAACCTTGTCGAATGCTTTCGCTACGTCTAGGAATAATACACCCGTATATCTGTTCATGATGAACTGACTACTTGTGTATTCTACCAAACGGTGAACTTGTTGTACGCAGCTGTGTTTAGCTCGGAAGCCAAACTGTGCGTCGGGAACGAGGTTGTTAGCCTCGGCGAATGTACGTAGTCTACTGAGAACTATTCGTTCGTAGATCTTACCTAGATCTCTTAGTAGACTGATCGGGCGGTAACTACTAGGTTCGGTACGGCGCTTGCCGGGTTTGTGGATTCCTATTACCACGGCCTCTTTCCATTGCGCGGGAAAGATGTTATTATTTAGTGCTGCATTGAAGATGCAGCACAACAGGATTATCAAGTGGGCGGGGAATAGTTTAATGACTTTATTTGAGATTCCGTCCGAACCTGGGGCTTTCCTGGTTTTGAGACCCCTGACTAACGATTCGACCTCATCGGTGGTCACTGCTGGGATTGGCTGATCGGGGCTGTCGTTTCCTAACGAGCGCGAGAGAGTGTTACGACGTTCCACTTCGTCGGCGATGAAGCGGTGATTCGCGGCGTCGGGGTGTAGTGTACTCGGCGTACACTGAAGCTCCAAGCAGTCGGCCAGGCATTCTGACTTTTCATCGTCCATGAATGCCGGAGGCTGGTTGGGTCTGGTGAGAGGAGGGAGAGTGGACACGATGTCTTTTTTGAGTGAGCGGGAAAGCTGCCAAAAGGCTGTGTGAGAGGGTTCTAGCTCCTCGATCATGGCGTCCCATTTGCTCTGTCTCAATTTTTTAATTGCTTGTTTAACCTCCCTCTGGAGTGACCGTAGGCGGGTACGGTTGTCCTCCGTAGGGTAGCGGTCATAAGCGCGTGTCGCGGCGTTTTTCCGTCTCAACAAGTCACGGACGTCGTCTGGCAGGCGCCATTTACGATCGCTCGTATCTGGTACCGGCCGCGAGCAGTCGTCCATTATCGACTGCACGTGACTTGTGAGCGAGTCGATCGCCTGAGAGGTATCTTCCTTAGACGTAATGTCTTTGGGAATTTGATCAAGGTGGACTGACGAGGTTGACTTGAGATTTTTCTCTAGCCGTGCCCAGTCAGTCGCTATCTTGGTCCTTTCGTTGTTGTGGCCTGAGGGGCCGGGGGTGCGGGAGGCTAATTCCAGAGTCACCGGGCGGTGATCTGAGTCTAACTCGTGTTGAACTTCTATTGAACATAAACGAAGGTTTATGTTTTTGAGAAGAAAGATATCGAGTATGTCCGGCCTGTGCGAAACGTTAAAGGGGAAGTGTGTCGGCTCTATGGGCGCTATGACATCAAATCCCAGTCTGTCAGCGAATAGCTCTAAAGTCTTGCCCCTCTTATTGGAACTTTGACAGCTCCAAGAGGTGTTCTTGGCGTTAAGGTCACCGCCAATGATGACGGCGCCTCCCAATTCTAGCAAGGCTTTTAGATCTTTTTCAACCAACTGTTTCGAATGTTCTCTATTGGGAGAGAGATATGCGGATACAAGGGTGATAGGCTGATGGCCTGAGAGGGCTAGCCTGCAAATTGAAGCTTCAATGTACATCAGAGGGGGCGGATCCACAGGTGTGCAATGCAGCGACCTTTTGTAGTAGATAAGCGTTCCGCCCATTGGTGAGGTTGTCCTATCGTTGCGAACTATATTATAGTTCGCGACTCTAGGGTCCTTGTTAAATGGTTTAAGGAACGTCTCTTGTACTAGCAAGATGTCGAGCTGGTGTTCCCGAAGGAATGTGCCTACTTCATCCCTCTGTTGGGTTAGGCTATTGGCATTGAATGTCCCTATTTTGAGGTGTCTGGGTTTAACTCTGCCTGGAGTGTACCTATCCATTTTATTTGAATTTAAGCGAGCCTAGACGCTCTAACGTGGGGGCAAATTTAATTGCGGTATTGAGGAGGGCGAGGTTGTTTCCCTCGTTCCTTTTTAATTCGGCTGCAATTTCGCGGATTTCCGTGAAATTGATTTGAGCTGCGAAGTTGGCCACCAGGACTAGATCTGGATCTAGTCCTTGGGGGGCTTTTGGGGGCGCGCTTTTAGCGACGACGATAGGAAGGGGGGCGCCCTGAGGGGGCTTGGGATTATCACCGGTGGGCTGGTTTGGCCCGGTTGTTGGTGGGTTGAGATGTTGCGGGTGGGGCAGCGGGCTGCCTGTTGGGCAGGGTTGGGAAAGCCTCCTTGCTGGTTAGCAGGGGGCGAGCCCACGCATTGTGGGTTGGTAAGGGGGCTGGGACGAAGGTCTTGTTATAGTACAAGGCCTTGCCGTTTGTGTTGGGCTGGCGGACTAACCTCCTCGGCGCTCTTGGGCAGCCGCGGTAGTTAGCCGGGTGTCCGTATTCTCCACAGAGAACACACGCTGGTGGCTCTTTGCAGAGTGAGATGTCCTTTGGCCGTTCACACTGAGAGGTGTGATGGTCACCTAGGCACTTAACGCACCTAGGACGGGCAAAGCAGTTTTTGGACGAGTGTCCATACAGTTGGCACTTGTGGCATTGTGCCAGGTTGCCATTTTTGTGTGGGGGCTCAACCGAGACCCCAGATAGACCGCAGATGGTCTTAATTTTAAAAATACCTTTACTCTCTGCGTTATTTGTAAGGCAGACGAGTATCATGTTGAGGGGATAACGACCCCTACCCCGGATCATCCGGTGTACTTCTACAACCGGTAGATCCTGGGTTTTAAGAGATTCTAGAATCTCTTTGGTCTCAATTTCCCTCGGTACGTTGCGTATTACAGCACGCAGAAGTTTGGCTTCAGGGAGGGTGTCCGTATGGTAGGGAATCTGTTGATTCCCTAGCATTTTTGATACAGAACGGTGGTCGGCTGACGAGTGAAGGTCCACTCGTATACCTTGGGGGGTGGATTTCGCAGATTTATACGAAATCCTGTTAGTGTTTAGCCATGCGGAGATGGCTAGCCACTTCTCCTTGTCCCTAATATATAGGGGCGGCGGAGCGAGTGATTTTTTGACCGTCGGTGGGGCGACGGTGTTGCTGTCCGTAGGTGGTGGGGCAGCGGTTAGGGCTGCCTGTGAGACGACTGGGGGGGCCGGAGCGGCCGTGGCGGTCGTTGCAGGCGGGGCTGCGGCAGATGTTGTTGCAGAGTCAGTCTGCTTGATTTTTAGGGTCTTAGAGGGGGCCTCTTTGGTGTTTTTGGTCCTTTTGCTCCGTTTGCGAGAGCGGACCTCGATGAATGAACCCTCATTGGGCGAATCTTCCGACTCGGAGGAGGAGGAAGACGAGTTTGAGGAGGAAAAGGCAGACTCTGTTTCCATCGCCGTACCGACGGCCGGTAGTTCCGGTTCGAGCGGCTGGGCGGTGGATCGAGCGGGTTTCGGTTGCGGAGGGAGGATTGTTATCGCTCCGAAATGTTGAGCGATATATGCTTTAATTTCTGGAATTGCCAGAAGGGCGTCAATCGTAATGGTTTTTTCCGCCATCGTGGGCTAACGGAAAAACAAAAAACGGTGTTTGAAACAGTGTAGATAGATGTTTTATGCCAAATTTCGTATGACCTTTAAACGCCCTTGGTAGCGAGGCTTGTGTTTCAAACCACTGGCCCAGCGTTGGTTTTTGTCTTGTTTGAAACCATCTAGCCGCCTGCTTCAAACCAAGCGAACGACAGTCACGCTGCAGAGGTCAGCGCAGACGCACGCGACGACGTTCTATGCACAAAATGGCGCGTAGGCAGACAGAACGTAATCGCGATGTTATTACTCAACTTCTCGAGTTATACAAAGAGTTGCCCTGCCTGTGGGACTTAAATTGTGAAGGGTATAAAAATAAAACACAAAGAAGAAATGCGTGGGATTTTAATTTTTTCCTTCAATTGCACACAAAAGTGCAAGACTTACACCAACTTTTTGTTGTATTGATAGGTAAGGCGCCATGACGTCGTTGTACTGAACATACGGTACGCGAGCGTCAAGACGTCCTATCCGCGCCACGTTCTTTGAACACTGTTGGTTTCAAACTAACTTAAAAACCATGTAGCCAGCAAAGTGCTTTTCTGCTTTTTTGTTTCAAACCACTGTTTGAAACCGTGTAGCGCATGTTTTAGTTTAAAAGTTTTCTTAGAAATGATTTTCAGATATAAACATACTCGGAGATGTATTACTTAATATTCGCTGTAGCTTGACCACTTATTGTAGTACGTTACATAATTTTGTATATTTTTTTACTACAACTATTAAAACACTTAAGACAGCCACTTAACATGTTTACGTTGGCCGCCATAACTTTTGCTGCGTTTTGAAGGCGTTAGATAGCACACACCCTAAACCCAGTATCATTATATCCATTCCAAACTAAAATATTTGGTCTTGTATTTCGACGAGTACAAATAATACACTATGCGACCCATACATATATCACAAAGAGGAAGGAAAAAAGATTGCGTGTACTAATGTAGATAACAAAAAAAAAACGCTAGTTTACTTGTTCAATATATATTTCAATTATGGGTATAATTCATCCTTTCTTAATTAAATTATTAACCATAAACAATTATTGATTATGTAATGTTATATTTACTTTGTTTTTCACGGATATTGAGTATGTATTTAAAAAAAATAATCTGCAATGATGAACTTAGGATATTAATCCTTATTCTCTCAGATTCATAGACGCCCTACAGTTATACAAGAGCCTCCGCCACGATTTAAATTGACTTATGCATGCTGGCTAAGATGGGTTGACATCAAATATATTTTGCAAAGTTCTTCTAAATTCGTACTTATATAACTTATTACCGTACCGAATTAGATTTTTACGCAAACATAAATGAAGCTACACAATGTTTTTCAACGTTCGTTTGAAAAAAGAAATAAACTTGGCTGCCGTGCCCCCAGCACGGCAGCCAAGACGAGCAAAAAAAAAGCGACGCTGCTGTAAACAGCGTCCGACAAACATCCTTTTTTCGAAACAATTCAGACCATTTTCCACCCCCTATAACTTCGTTGTGAATAAAACTATTATTTTTTAATCCAAGCATCTTAGAAGAAATTCATACTTGAAAAAACAAAAGCCGCTTAATAGTCCACATATGCATATCTGCATATTGTTCAATAACATATTACGTTGATATAGTTCAAACATTACGCTTCAACAGGATATGATGCGGACATCTAGTGTGTACGATATCCTTTATAACAATAATGAATCAACTAAGATAAGAGAATAGTAATAGGCCGTAAATATATTTATATTATGAATGGAATATTTTTCATTATCATAATGATTAATTAATTTCAATATCTATATGGATCTGTTGGTATAAGCATGGAAGTCCTGATCGCAAGGCGTACAGTGTTGGACTTTTCAGCAAATATTTTTAATTTCTGAACACTTTCCAAGCATATGTCCATGATAGCGTCGTCACCATGTGTGGAACTAAAAATTACACGGAGTAATATGGATGGGTCACACCTCTGTATATCCTTTTAAATATAAAGGCTCGAGACTATTAAAATCGCTAAGGTTTCAGCACAGCACATCTTTTGTTATAAATATGAATTAGCGCAGACACTATTGTGATTTAATAAACGGTAGCCAACGGGCTGGCTGTGGTCCTCGTATTCCTAACATCCATGAGCAGCAATTGCCTTACGTGGCCATCTGCCAAAGCCGATAAGAAATATACGCTGTCATTTCTTAAGTAATCATAAAATCTTTAACTACTGAACAACAATGTCAATGCTATCGGGTCAGCTATTACTACGTACTTTAATGTCTAGTAAAGCGTCGTGACCTAGTACAAGTATGTTGAGCTATAATACAAATAGAACATTTGTTGCTAGTTGCTCTTATAGACAATAGATTAATGAAATTTTTAAGCGGCGAAAGCAAGAGACAACATGCGAGCGGACCGCCAAAGTCAAGATTCAAATCAAAGAAAGAATAAATGCCGGTGTTCCAGTCAATGGATAGAATCCCCGATGGCGAGACTTGGTATAGTTGGCATCGGTCTAAGGAGAGAGTTTCCATTGTATTAATAATGAAACTTTTTGCACAAAAAAGCCAATAACTCTTTTATCTTGGAGAAACGAGATTGGAACTCGTCCACATGCTCGGTGATCGTAAGCTTGCGCTACTAGAGCAATAGATCAGTATTAATCGTTAGCTTAGTCAATGTATGAATCCCGTAATGAATATTTCTATACCCAGGAATTTGATAATACTAAGTTGACTTAAACTACCACTAACATTTGAGAATATTCCAACAAATTGTCTGAGATTAGTATTTTTCTCATTGTATTTATTAATAGGTCAACGTAGTGTAATTCTACTTGCCAATTCATTAGCTGTTTCGTCAGAATAGAATCAACGGTAATCCCGATTGTAGCTGAATTTTGTTCTTGTTAAAATTAATTGATTAAAAATTCATAAAAATAACTGAAAACTTCTGCACTAGCAAATTCAACAGTTTATAGTAATAAAATTGTGTCTAACTACTTGCAAAGGCTATCCTAGGTATGCATTGTGACGTAATATTGTGATTTGCAAGTGCATTTGATTGTGCTGGCGCACACAACAACGTAATGATCAACGTCGTTCCTCCTTGTACTATTACACTCTGCTCTCGCCCGTGACCTAAATAAATAGAATGCGAAACATAGTTTACTGAATGTGATATCAACTTCATAAAAGAACATCTTAGTTCCTTTTTCAGCCTTCTAATGTGCTACTTTTACAGCCTCATTTACACTGGTAGGTAAGTTACACCATTTTTAGGTAGGCTATGGTTTACCTTAATATATCACGCTTTTATACGGTTTGATGCCGGGTTTTTTTTTATTGCATAGGGTGGCAAACGTGCAAACAGTACACCTGATGGTAAGTGTTCCGCTCATGGACCTTTGCAGGGCCGCTGCCTACCGCCAAGAAAGTGAAGGGAGTGTGAATACGTGCAGTGAGTTTCGGTGATACTAAAGGCATCACCGGAACACACCACACGCAAACACCCTCAGAAAATTGGGCTGCCGGCTCTCTCGCTCACCGAAGGCAGCGCAGTAACAAGTTGGTACTACTTCAATTTTCTGCGAGAGTGTGGTACCCTGGTCCCTGGACGTAGCGGCCCGCGGCTGTAGACAGACAACTGTCAACAGTATGGTGTGGTTTATTTCGAGATTTTCTATTCTCTCAGTGATGTTATCTGCTTATATCTCTTAGTAGCCTTTTACCGTTTAAGCGGGCAAAAAAAAGTCGTACTCTATTACAGAAATACGGGCATGATAACTTAGAATTAGCTAAATGCATGAATTACCTATATTTCCTTGTATCTTTTGTTACAAAGAATGCGGGAAACCTATTAGATCTATACTAATATTATAAAGAGGTAAAATTTGTAAGTTTGTATGTAGGGGGTAATCTCTGGAACTCATAATCTAATTCTAATTTTATTTTAACTGGCAGAAAGCTACATTATTCCTGAGTGCTATAGGCTATAAATTGTTTCTATAACATGTATATTAACCGAGCTATCACAACTTTTGTCTGGCAAGTCGGAAAAAAATACCTCGTAAAACAGAATTATTTGCGTGCGCTGCCTAAACAGTTGCTTAAAATTAAAAAGAATGTATGGCTACCTGGTTCATCTTAATTATTTCTACAAAAAAGTCAGCGATACCATATCTCTATCTTTTATATTTTATCTTTTATACTTCTATTATTGCATTAAAAAATTTTTTTTTCGGCATTGTTACGTTTGGTTGATTATTTGAGCAACAAAATATTAATTCTTATGACAATAAATTATTTCAGTATCACAGGAACATCATACAGATAAGATTTGCCATTTACAGTATATCAATTGGTCATACAGTTTCGGAGATAATATAAAATTACTAAAACGCAAAATGACCCTAGCATAACTTTCATTGTGCAGACGTTTTACCTATTTGCCCATAGATGGCGTTCTGCAATGACGTCATTTTTCTGAATCGCGGTGTTAAGACTTTCCGTGGATTGATGACCCTCTCGAATTATTATGCCCACGTTGTCGTTAGTTGGAGTTCTAAAAATTACATGTCAGTTGGTTATTGGTTTCGGTTGTTTCGTTCGCATGGTTGTTGTTGTTGATAGATACCTCATAATCGAAAATATCGTAATTTCGTTGTACGTTTGTTTTGTATGTTCGTAGTTTCGTACTTCGTTCTATCGTAATAATCGACACGAGTTATTCGATATTACGATTGTTTTGTTTTGTAAAGGCGGACGGTGTTCGAGTCGCTCTCCCTTTGTTCATAATTGTTTTCAAGTCTGTGCGTGGTTTGTTGAGAGCATGCCTAAAAGGAAATCTCAACTGTCTGTTATTATCTACACTAATATTATAAAGAGGAAAGATTTGTATTTTTGTATGTAACGAATAAACTCAAAAACTACTGGACCGATTTTAAAAATTCTTTCATCATTGAAAAGCTATAATATCAGGGAGTAACATAGGCTATATTTTATCCCGGTATTCCTACGGGAACGGGAACTGCGCGCGTAAGGCGACTGAATCCGAAGCGAAGCGAGGGCGGATTGCTAGTCGCTTTATAAAATTATAAATACAGCTGGCAAACTTTTGGAGCTAAATCCGTATCGGTTTGGGAGCGAGTCTCGAAATAAATCGGTAAAATCAAGATCTTCACTTCGCGTGAGGTATACCGTATAGCCATATTTCATCATTTTTAATTTGTTTGAACTGTAACCTTGTCACGTCGAGTAGGGTATATGAGTAATCAATATACACGTAGAAAATTTGTGATTACATCTTGTACATTTGAATGAGGAAGTCTTATTTATTATATATCTATTTCACTTATTCGGTAACTAAATTAATTCATTCATCCATTCATTTCTACTCATATGCGTCCCAGTGTTGGGCTCGAGCCTCCATAATAGGAGAGAAATTGACCTACCATACAAGTCAGACGGTTTGGTATAGGGATTTCTTTCGCGTTTTTGTTCCTATGCATAGATGTTATATGCATATTTCATCCTGTAGTCATCTTTTATGACACCGACAGGCAAGAGAGGTAGTGAATTATATTCTTACTCCGACAACACACGGCAAACTAAACTAAATTAATTATTTAAAGAAAATTATTTTCAATATTCACATGTATATTTTGCTAAATTGTGTGAGATTTATTTCGTTTAACGAAATTCTACTCTTATAAGAATCGCATTACATAATCTTCTTAATATGAACTACTCCATTATCACTAAACTTTGGAACATTGAATTTCTGTCACGCTCGTTACCTGAGTGACGTAGAATTCAAAAGATAAATGTATTTACGGATATGCGCGTGAGCATGATTCATGCACTATACAACAGGACTAAAACATTGTTGCAGTGTAAACGACGCAGAAATATATACCTGATTCAAGGAATCAATGTAGAAACGTGTTTGTCAATGGCATAACTATTTGTTAAAACTTACATATTAATCAATACCAAAAGGGCACTAAAACTACAGTTGAACGTTGAAAGATTCAACCCGACATTCTTTTGTTCAGCCATCGCCTACTTCTCGACTCTACAGAGTTTGGGAAGTATGAAGGGATTATTAATCTCTCCATTCATCAGCATACCTAGATTGACCCGGACCAACTCCATCTGGTACCATTTGGGTCAACGATTACATTCCCAAGGAGGGTTGACGTCAGGCAGGCGGCCGGTCATAAAAGTCATTGCCGAAACTTTTTGCAATATGTCAAAACAGATGACATATTGCGTCGACCCCAAGTAGTTGGGATAAGAGCAAGATGATGATGATGATTCATCAGCATATCGACGTACATTTTTAGACGTGGGATTCTCCAAGGGTGGATTATCATCATTGTATTAGAAACGAATGATGGTGATCACCTATTTCTTATCTTAATTACTTGGGATCGATGCTATATGTCCACACATGGCAAATACTTTTGACAAAAGTTTTATGACCGGCCTCTTGTCCGAGGCCAACCTTCCTTGGGAATGTAATTGTTGAGAAGATAGCATTAGATGGAGTAGGCCCAAGTTGATATAAAGCTCATAAATGCTTTTCCATCATTTTTCAAGCCGCCGCAACCTTTTTTTTTTTTATAAGAATTGCAATTTTATTTATTTGTTTACACGAACCTCTGTGATTTAAGTTAAGGTTTTCTTTATTGAAATCGATTCATAATATTCCTTTGATTTATTATCTGTTTGAATTTTACAACAATCTGTCTATTTATTTCCAATCAAGAGTAGCTAATCAGTTGAAGAAACGACTAGTAATTTAGTTGAAAAGTAATACCTACTACAGCTACATTATTTAAGGATGATAATTATCTAGTCAATTATTGAGGAAGGTCACAGTAGATAATTATCAAGAAATCTTGATAATTATTCTAGAGATCTAGATCTTGATCACGAATGATGGACCTCGACGCTAGTACAGTATCTTGTAGTTCATGGATAAGATATAGGCTAGAGTGACAAATTTTGTGGCTATTTGACTTATTAAAATAATTAATGAATAAACTACGTCTTCTCAATTCATACCGACCGATTCAATCCTTACCAGATAATGAATTAATTAAAAGTGATCAATGATCGTGATGTATTAAATACAGTATTCATCGATTATTTCGTTGTATTATAAAATTAATCGTTCGTCTCATATTTATACGGCTTAATTAAAATTACTTAACTGAAGATCCGACAGATATGAGAATATACAATATAAGAAGTGAAGTCTCTTCCGCAAGCATGTAAAAGAATCACTACTTAGCGTAATATTGTGGTACCGGTACCTCACATGAGATCCACAACAGTGTTCTTTAGCGTCCTCGGTGACATCATCATCATCATTTCAGCTCATATACGTCCCACTGTCGGGCCCGAGCCTCCTCCAGAATAGGAGGGAAATTGACCTTACTATACCATACAGGGCAGACCAGCAGGACAGACAGGTTCACCCTGGAGGTATGTCCCGCCTGGGGGCCTCAGCGCCGCGACCTGTCGGCGGTTATAGGAACAGACCTGTCGTTGCTGAGCATCACATCAAATATGCTCTACAGCGACAGGTGCTGGTCGTCGATGGCCTCTTTCTGCGAGGAGATCATCGCTTGGAAGGAGGCCGCGGAGCGGGAACGCGAGGCACTTGCGTCCGCTAACTCGCTCCGTAGGCTGCGACCAGGGAGAAGGAGGCGCCGATACGCGCATCTCCTCCCACCGCCTTGAACGACGACAGGACGTGGCCCGACGGCCTTGCGTAGGAGTGCCGGGGATCGAATGTCACTAGACGATCTCTCCGGCACTCCGCAAAAGCGCGGAAGGGACCGCTGTTGGTTTTAGTGAGTATTCCGGTTGCATAGGTGACCGGCGAGTCCCACACACCCCCCTCGTCTGTTACCGGCGGGGGGCAGTGCGTAAATTGCATTTCCACAGCGTTAAAAAAAAAAAAGACAGACAGGTTGGTATAGGGTTTTATTTCGAGTTTTCCTTCCCTCACATAAATGTTATATGCGTACTGTATCCCTTAGTCGTCTTTTACGACATCCACGGGCAAGATAGGGAGCAGTAAACTCTATTCTTACTCCATCACCACACGGAAAACCACAAAATCCGGACCTACTGTTTATTATATGTGTTCACACCTATATTGTGTTCAATTATTTGATATTCCACCGTGTATTTAAACGTTGAAATGTTGAGATCCGTAACATCCAATTATGTGATGCCGCTGTACTAAAATAAATCGGCGCCAAAATGTTTATTCACATACATCACGTGTCAGGCAATTGCGTCATACTGAATCCAACTACTTTCTGTAACTATCACGAGATGCACCACAATTCATTTTAAATGTATAACATTTACACAGTACGTTAAAAATGTTTTTACTACATTGTATAAAATTGAAAATACTGTGTCGTGGCGGCTACAACTACTACCGACCCTGACATTTGTTCACGTCGTAAAAGACGACTGAGAGCTTTACATATACCTGGGCCAACTCCATCTGATGTCATTGTCAAGGAGGGCTGACGTCAGGCAGGCGGCCGATCATAAAACTATTGACAATAACTTTTGCCATATTATTATGTACTTTGAAAAAAAGAGTACATATTCCATGGACCATAGTAATTGGGACACGGATTAAGATAACAGCATGATAGTATAAAATTGAGTATTGTGGATCGGATTATCAGTAAGGACGAAATGAGTCTTGTCACTATACACGGTACCCATAATTTACGACACAAATATTTCAACCATCATCATCATTCAGCCTATCACTGTCCACTTCTGGATTTAGGACTCCCTTATGTATCGCCACAACGTGCTGTACTATGCCACCTGTATCCAACGACGCCCAACAATTTCCATCAAGTCTTGGTGGAAAGTTGCTTCTTCAGCGTGTTAATTCTTTGTGCTACGTAGGTTACACCCGTTCTTTGGAAATTTGCCGTATTTCAGCTTTTATCTCGCAGAGAAATCTCGAGCATAGCACGCTAAACGCATTTAAGTTTTAAGGGACCTACTTAAATCATCAAAGCATAACGAAAGAGATTAAAAGTCTAGACAGGGTGTGTCGTAAGCACAATTGTGTCTTAAAGACATACAATAAAACTCAAATATCATCATATACATTAATCATTTTTGAATAGCAGAGAGAGAGAGAGTTTATCATTAATTTATTTACATAAAATTATGAAAGCAAGAACAGCATATATTTCACTCTTCTCAAGCTTGCGAGAACAAGAGCTTAAGCGACTGCTACATTGGGTACATGTGCGTCATTTTTCGCATTGAAAAATGTGTCACTGGAAATTTACGTCACACAAAAATTTTGCGAATTGGAATTTGGAACAAAAATGTTCATTTCAATAATATTTACTAATTAAACATACTTACCATTTAATTAAAATGTTGTGATATTGGACTTACCTGAAATTAAAAACAAATCATTATAATAACAGTCATTATACAGGCATAAATATTTGTATTAATAAAAAAATATAACCTTAATAATGTCTAGTTCATAATATGTATTACCATACGTATGGTGGCAGACTAAGGTGTAGTCTTTCTTAACCGTGGATATCGTAAATGACAATTAAAGAACGCAAACTGATCGAATAACCTGAATGAAAAGGAAAAATCCAAATGAAAGTATACCTTCATCTGGTCAAGATTTTCATGTTAATTATAGAAGATACTCGTATACAACAGTTGGCTATATTTAGACTAAAAAAAGAAGTACAAGAAGTATTATGACGCACTAAATAATTGCAAGTCATCATCACCTTACTCTTATCACAATTATTTGGAGTTGACTCAATATGGATTCTTTTTTCATAGGACATATTGAAAAAGTTATTGGCAATAATTTTATGACCGGCCGCCTGCCTGACGCCAACCGTCCTTGGCAATAATTGTGCCCAGGCAACTATGTAATTGCAATTATTATTACGAAATATTTCATAAGTAACGAAAGGACTCACTGCCCGTTTTAGACTGGAACTTCACAACGAGATTCACATTTCTATTATTTCAAAGCGATGATCACAAATTGTTTAACTTAGCTTGTTTTATCGTTAAAGTCAATACTAGAATATCTTTTTTTGCTACTGAGCCAATCGTTGGTACCGAGTTTCTTGTCGTCCGTGGCCAGAATACTTGAATAATAGTGGTAGAACGACACTGTTGACAGGTGTCTGTCTACAGCCACGGGCCGGTCCGTCCGGGATACTAGCAATTTGTAACTGCGCTTCGTTTGATGAGCGAGAGCCGGAAGCCTAACTTTCTGAATATAAAAAAATGCAATAAAAAAAATATCTAGGAGATTATCTCGATACCGTATGTATAATACGCATTGGCTAAGTAACTAGTATAGACAATAACTCTCACTCTTCTACTGCTACTTTATAAGTATCTCAGATACTTATAAAGTAGCAGTAGAAGGTCATTTTTTAGAATAAGACTTTTATAGTTTATTCATCATCATCGTTTCAGCTCATAAACGTTCCTCTGTTGGACTCGAGCCTCCTCCACGATAGGAGGGAAATTGGTCCTACCATATCATGTTGGTCAAACAGGTTGGTATAGGGTTTTATTTCGAGTTTTCCCTTTCTTATAGTTTATTAATATGAAGTAATTAAGTTAATAAAGATATGTATATGAATAAACATCTCAACCGTAATTGTTCGAGTTAGCGATTATAAATACTACATAATGTATATGTTACTGCAAATACGTTTGCGAATAATGGCCGCGAATGTTGTAAAATGCCTCAGAACTAATGTCGTCTGAGAAAACAATAATATTTCCAATGAGGGCTGTTATTAGGAAGTCGATTGTTTTACAATAGTCGAACGCGATAGCAACTCGAGCATGTTTTGTGAAATTATAAAGTAAACACTAACACAGGACACTGAATCCAATTTCCAAAGTTGTACTTTATAGAAAAAATGCCATATGATGAATATTAATAGTCGTTTTCACCAACTATCTATTAATTTTTTCTGTTTTTTTCTTTCTTTTTTTGTAATCTAACTACAGTATGCATTGCTTATTTTTATATTTGTAAAGTCCTCTGTAATACAAGAATTTATTTCTTAATGCTAGTTTTATAAAATAATTTAATTGAAAATACACTGAAGAAAATATTTTACGTATACCAGGGCCAACTGTAACTTATGCTGGCTCCTCAACAATTATATTCCCAAGAAGGGTTAACGTTAGGCAAACTGCCACTCGTAAATCTATTGCTCATAACTTTTGCAAAAAGTACTATGAAAGAAGAGTAAGTACATATTGAGTCGAGCCCAAGTAATGGCCATAATAGTAGGATGATAATGGTATATATGAATATTCGTTTCAAATCTCTTGACGGGTTTTCTAGGTTAGTTTGAACACTGCATATTACGAAGCATTATTATTATATATTAGAATTGTATCTATGTGTCATATATACTTACACAAAACAGTTATCATAAGTAAAGAAGGTAATGGAATTATAGGGATTTTTAAATAGACGCATAAATTTTCCATGCTACATTATTATTGACCCTCTTAACTTTTAAAACTGTAACTATCATAAAATAAGAAACCTGTAAAACCAATTTAATTGTACAAGTAACGGATTGTCGCTTACCAGCATAAAGAAATTCAGTTTCCTCCTATTGTCAAGGAGGCTTAAGCCCAACGGTGGGAGGTATATGAGCCGAAATGATAAGGCAACGAACTGAAATTTATCATAATCTTAGCTCATATTAAGTATATAAATATAAGGGAAATTAACCTACTATATTAAATTGATCAGAGTTGATATAGAGTTTTATATCAAGTTTACCTTTCTACCTTTTTTGCATCGATGTTATCTGCGTATTGTATCTCTTAGTCGTTACGAGAGGGGTTAATTGTATTCTTACTCCGTCACCACATGACAAACTAAGATTGCTAAAGTGATCAAAAGAGTGTGGAATAGAGTTTATTTTTCTTTGAATGCAACACATTTGTTGGATCAGCTGGTATCGTATAAGTCTTACATAGGTTATCTACTTATCGGTAGAAGGTTTCCAAGTTTTAGATAGATGTCGATAAGGTAGTGTAAGTTAATGTAACTAGATTTTTTTACCTCTAAACGGGACGCTTGCCAGTGACGATATTTTTTGTGACAAAGCCTAACATTTTCAGAAATAGGTTAAAAATGAATTTAAAAGCTAGAAAAACAAGGACCCATGAAAAGTCCTACAGAACTAGGTAAAATGTAAATTCATCAGTATAATAAAATGTTATTTGTGGTCTATTTTCAAAACGAGACATTTTTGTTATGGCAGACAACGGGATAGATAGCCTGGAAACGTGGCGTATGGTCCCGTTAGCATAAGGTCCTATAAAGCCTCATATCCACGCTTTTTGTTTTTAATCACTGTGACCATATGTATTAAATTTTTGTGGCATCGCAACATTTGTTGTATAAGTATTAATAAGCACATAGTTTACGCAAACGAGTTACGCGCACACAATCATAAATTAATATTTATGTATGTTTCCGTGTGGCGACGGAGCAAGAATACAATTCCCCACTCCGTATATTTATTTATTTATTGTGTTCAAAGAAACAAACAGTGTTATGAGCTAATTTACAAGATAGATAAAATTAATAACGCTGTCACCAAATAAGTTTCTAATAAATATGCTCGTGTGTGTCGTAAGACGACTGAGAGTACTGAGACATATATGCATACAAGCAACCCGCCCTCGTTTCGCTTTGGTTTCAGTTGCCTTACCCGCGTAGTTCGCGCTCCCGTGGGAATACCGGGATAAAATACAATAGAACCCGTTTAATACGATCACGTTTAATACGATTTCCCGAATAATATGCCATTTTGCGTCAGTCCCAGCAACTTGAGACATGTTTTCAATAAAGACAATGACATGACAATGACATAAGACATGTTTTAAATAATAGTTACATAACTAGAGCATCAACATACCTAATGAATACTCAGAAACATCGAACTACTGCCTTCCGCGGTAACTTTAGGTTTGCAGCAAGTCGTTGCTGGAATGTACTTCAACCCCCTTTATTGCATTCAAAAACTACAAGGGTTTTCCAAAAAAGACTTAAGCTAATCCTACTTGAAAATCAAAAATTGATACCTTAATATTCTGTATACAGACCACAAATTTACCGTAGTTATTTCTCGTTCTATTTCATCAAGGACTCCTAGCTAACCACAAGATTTATGTACTTTCGGTTTCTTCTTTATACTATTAATGTTTATTTTATTTTATATTCTATATGTCTTTATTAAATAATTTGTTTCTTTTACTTAAGCTGTTCTATGTAATAATTATGATAACTAGAATATGATATAGTATAGTATTAATTTATTTCATTCTTTATTTAATGTTTCTATTTCAAATATTACTGTTTAACTTTTTTAAAATATATTTGTTTTGCATATATTGTTGCTTCCGCGACTTGATTGTACGGGTCCATCAGAATATCAGCGGTGTAGTATCATATTTACTGTACCATAAGCTGAGATGGGCACCATATTTTGGCCTCACATATTCTACTCCTTGTTTTTAATTAGTAGTTCTTATTTCTTTCATTGGTGTCTATATTGTGTGAGGTTTACAAAATAAAATTTCTTTCTTTCTTTCTTTTTCATACATTTCTTAACGCTTAATACGATCGTCATCCCGTTTAATACGCCAACACGTGCCACTCAAATACACAGTCGAGCGACCCTAAGTGATAATGACCAAGAATATAAAATATGAGTCAACTCCGATTTTGTCACACGCCCAGGCATTATCAGCAGTTAATGATTTAAGACACTATGTAACTTCTTTAAATCAAAGTGAAGACGCACTGCGAAAATTAAATTACGTTGAAAATCTTGTAATTGCTAATGCCTCAAAATCTTTTTTCAAACTAAAATAAGTGATTACTTTAACTAACGTAATAATAATAAAAAACATTTTTTTTATATTTTAATATTTTTTTATTTTTAATATTTAAAAATGTATCTAGTAGTAAGTATATTAAATAAAGAAAATAAAAAAAAATAATAATAGAGTATAATAAATAATAATTACAAGTTTTTTCCCTTACCCGCCTAAGACGCGTTTTTGGTCGGGCCCCTGCGAAATCGTCTTAAACGGGTTTTACTGTATGTTACACCTTGATATTATAGCTTTCCATTGGTGAAAGAATTTTTGAAATCAGAATTTTTGAAGTAACAAAAGCATTTATAATATTAGTAAGAATAACTGTTTTTTACATCTCTTGCATAGATACAAAAGATGCAAATCTCGAAATAATACCCAATACCAAATCCTCTGACGAGCGTCGTATATTAGGTCGATGTCCCTCCTATTTTGCGGGAGACTCGAGCCCAGCAATGGGGTGTATATGAGCTAAAATGATTATGTTGACGCGTATTTCATTGTAGCCAGCAAAAGTATCATCCATGTATCTATCTATATAACTGTATTATTCGGCCTTTCGCTGTCAACTGTTGGATGTTAGCCTATCCCATAGAAAACCACATGCTGCGGGTTTTTGGCATAATCGCCACGCTTGGCGATTGCGATAGATTAAAAAAGCGTTACTATCGTTTTTTTTTTCTATTGATTCCTTATAAGATTTTTACGACTGCCACGGACAAATAAGGAGAGACGTCAACCATATTATCTTTCCGTACGGTATACCACCGTCCGGCATATTTAAGTCTAAATAAAATTGAGTAGAAATATTGGAATAACGCCCGTCATTACATCTTCGGTTACAAATTGCATATTTAGCTCATTAAGCTAACAAGGCGGTGTATATATTATAATGATAATAAAATGCTCAAAACAAACAAGTTATATTATCATTTAAGATCTAATATGAAAAGCACATCGTCGCAAAAAGTCATTTAACATAAACGACGCAATTCGTAATATGTCAAGGTCAAACTACTTCCTCGAAGGCCTATAAGACGTAATTATGTAGTACATATTTTTATTACTACTAACAGTTTTAGCTGTCATTGTTATTATGCATTTCTAAAAAGAACTCATGACTTGTCCTTACATCCCATCGGTCTATCGAAGTCTATCTACTCTTGAATATAGATCTTCCCGTGAAGGTGGAGATGAGGAAAAAGGACAAGAAGATCAGAAGATAATGCTGTAGTCCCCACACTTGACATGCAGGTTGGTGATTACAGTTGTTTTAATAAATTTCGCAGAAGACTTCTGCGCCCATTCGAATACTGCTTACCTAGTCGGTTTTTTACAAATCCGGTGGGAAATTAGGATGACGAGGACTACGGTATTCTTAAACGGTCACCACGTGATATATACTGTGAACAGGAATAATGATAACCGAAGTTATACCTGGAATTCGAATATTAAGGCCAATTTAAAGTATATTTACAGAACCCCATGTTGTTATCACAGGCGGCATCAGCTTTTATGAATGTTTATATTGGATTTGTCGTTGTTTTAGAGTTTAGAATATCGTCTCAGCTCACAAATGTTGTTGTTGATGTTCTTCCACCGGGCTATAACCTCCTCCCTAACAAGACGAAAATTGATCTACTACACAATGCTAGTCAGACGGGGTAAAGGGTTTTATTTCAAGTTTTCCTTCTCTTGTACAGATTTTATATGCAAATTATATCCGTTAGTCGTCTTTTACGAAATCCACGGACAAGATAGGGAGTGGTGAATTTTATTCTTACTCAGTCACCACATGGAAATTAGAATAGAGCAAAATAGAATATAGATTATGATTTAAATTAACGCACCTTCCTCGCTATTGGAGCATGTTATGATATACATATTTTTGCTAAAAGCGATGAATTAGCTGTCCATAAGCCTACCAACTTTCATTGCAATTCAGCAGTAGATCTCTCTAAGGGGATAATGATATAATCGGCTCTCATATGTACGATCGCAGTTGCTGTTATAGACTCCCCAGGGCAATTAAGCCCATTTACCTGATGATCCCTTACCAGATACCGATTTTTATGATTCCCACAGGAAAGTAAAGTACCTAGTAAATTTTACTTTTAAACCCTCACAGGTAATATGGTAGAATGATGGTTTACCTTTAATTTAACACACATTTAGATATAAGGCACATTACGCGATTATTACACATTATAAATAAAAAATATTTGTACGGATTTTATTGCTTTTGTATTTGATTTTTGGTGGACCAAGACCGCCCCTGACCATAAACGCTGACAAGTGTTCGAAAATTCGTGCAATGAAATACAAATACGATAAAATCTGTAAAATAATCAGTAAAAATGAAGATTTTGAATAACCCCCGAAACAAACTAAAATAATAAAAAAAATATTACGTCCTCTTCAACAGGAATTATCAATTAATTGTTATTTAACGATTACACTGGCACGCGTGAAGCACTTTATCGAGTAATCATACGTCATTACATCATTTGGCATCATTTTTTTTAAAAGAGCTGATACTCTTACCTTTCGGGGCCGACATTGATTAAAAAGTAGTTTTATTTATAACTAGCAACCCGCCCTCGCTTCGCTTCGGTTTCAGTCGCCTTACCCTGTAGTTCCCGTTCCCGTGGGAATATCGGGATAAAATATAGCCTATGTTACTCCCTGATATTACAGCTTTCCTTTGGTGAAAGAATTTTTGAAATCGGTTCGGTGGTTTAAGCGTGAAAGCGTAACAAACAAACAAATAAACAAACTTACTTTCGCATTTATAATATTAGTAAGAATTATAATATTAGTAAGGATAGGTCATCATCATCATCTTGCTCTTATCCCAATTACTTGGGGTCGACGCAATATGTCATCTGTTTTGACATATTGCAAAAAGTTTCGGCAATGACTTTTATGACCGGCCGCCTGCCTGACGTCAACCCTCCTTGGGAATGTAATCGTTGACCCAAATGGTACCAGATGGAGTTGGTGCGGGTCAATCTAGGTCAATTAGTAAGGATAGGTATGTACAGGCAATTAAAAGATAATGGTTTTTCTCAATCTAAATTCGAATGTCTCAAGATCGGCATTTGCGTATTTATGTCACTTAAACAACGAGGTTCATGACAGGTCTTGTAATTATTTAAAAAAAAGTCTTCGTCAGATATTTATGTTATAAACTTACTAAATGACAATAATAATTGTGATGAATCATTTAGGTGCAGATGTGATAAAAGCAGTGTTATTTACTCGTTAGGAATGTAAATGGTAGATGCTTATCTAATAAAAATAGCGTAAATAGTTCTATAAGCACGTGTTTTCCAGTGATTATTTATTTATTTGGACAACCAAGAATTGCTACAACTACATAGGTATACAAACTTAATAAACATTATTATGAAAAATAAACTAGATTAGTTGCACAATTTTTAAAGGTGCCACATCATGCACAATAAAAAATGATGATCATCTCTGGTCATTCGTCCCCCTGCTGGGCTTCCACGTTAGTAGGGAAATTGACATACAATACCAGGCTAGTAGACGGATTGCAATAGTTTTATTTCGAGTTTTCCTTTTCTTGCATTATCTGCTGACACCTTACCTTACTTTAACCCATATCAAGAATAACCGTTATCGTTGGTATACATAGGAGCCATCAATCTAGAACGCATATCGTGGGACTAATACTCTATTACATAAATGAGGATATTTAATGAATACATAGACGAAATAAATATCTTCCAAGTAATTGGATGATAAATGGTGATATGTAACTGATGTATGTAACGTTGTATGTACAACGTCCCCTTGTCGTGAATTGGTTATTATCTATAGGTACCCAAAATTACCTTCTGTCCTCAATTTCGATGTGTGAATTTGCTATAACAAAATAAGATTTATTTTAACACCTTCATATTAAAGATCCATGAGTGACATCACATTTCCGCACACAATTCTGTTTTTTAAAAACCGGCTAAGTGTGAGTCGGAGTCGCGCACAAAGGGTTCCGTACCATTATCTATAAAAAGGCCAAAAAAAATCGCGTTTGTTGTATAGGAGCCCCCCTTAAATATTTATTTTATTTCATTTCTAATATTTGTTGTTATAGCGGCAACAGAAATATATTAATTTGTATAAATTTCAACTGTCTAGCTATCGCGGTTCTTGAGTTACAGCTTGGTGACAGACAGCGAAATCTTAGTAATAGGGTCCCGTTTTTACCCTTTGGGTACGGAATCCTAAAAACGATAAATCTGCTGAATTCCTTGAGAAGATATAAAGAAAACTGTAACATTCTTAGTGTGTAAATATTTTCCTGATGAATAAGATGTAGTAACCGATAAAATTTTCAATGCCGTGAACGTATATAAAATAGGTATATGTGGATGGCAGAAAAATACAAATGTTTATTTGACCCACATAATTTTGCCAAGTTTATGTTTACAATGTCTCCGTTAATTTTATATTCGTAAAGTATAAAAATAAATTTTGAAAGAAGGCGCACGTCTTGCAACCGTTTTAATATGTTAAGTTAGTAGACTTTTAGTAACGCAACGCATTTTGATTGGATGAATATTGTCTGACCACAGCATGCGATATGACGTGTAATATGGCGTAATAACATGAAAGAAACGATCGACAAATACTAATTGTTTTGCAATTTCATTATAAACCATCTTTGTGGCCTAGTATTGCATTAGGCATCGCATTCTATATAACTATGTATTAGGACTCTGAGAAAATTAGGTCGGATATGCAGCAAGATAACGTTAAAATGTTTGAACAATGATTACATTAAACAGATAAAGATATTCCTAAAAAGTTAGTCATCTGTACTTAAAAAGATAAGAGCGTAATAATTGGTAACTGCATGAAAACAGTGCCTGGAGATTATCATTTCATCTCGTATACGTCCCACTGTTGGGCTCGAGCCTCCTCCACAATAGGAATGTTTACTATACTATACCATGCTGGTCAGACATGGTGGTATAGGGTTTTATTTCCCGTTTACCTTCTCTTGTATATAATGTTATATGCGTATTATAATCCTTAGTCTTCTTTTACAACATCCACACTCAAAATAGGGAGTGGTGAATTGTATTCTTATTCCGTCCCCGCACGAATAAGATCATAATTTAATATAATTAGCTTTGAAATGAAAGCTTTATTAAAGCAAAGCCAATGTTATAGAATAATATTATAACTAATATAATTGGGCACCGGTTGAATCAAGTTTTTACCATACTTCCTCGTAAGTATAATTATGTAGGGTCAATCAACTTGCATTCCAACACATTCATACAGTAACATTATTGGAGCATTCATAAGAAAACCAAATGAGTCAATTAAGATGCATCAAAATATTTCTCTCGGGTATTTTAATGTATATACAGGTTGTATCAGGTTATGGGGCAACTGTTCGAGTATGTTGTAGTTTAACAGTCATAGATCGTAATTAAAATGTATATTACACAAAAACTATAAAACATATTAGTTACAGTGATTTCAAAAATATGTGTCAAAAAGTCTACTCCTTAAATGTGACGTGTTGATGTTACGTAGGCGTCTAAGTCGTCGCCCACCTTTATACCTAAATAATGTCGGTGTGGTAGGTTTGGTTTATAATAAACTCTTGTAGGTTAAAAGTAAAATAAGTACTATTGAATTTGACTGCACAGATGACGTAGTATTAAAGATACCGTCCTACCGTGCCAGTGTCACGGGTTCGAATCTCACGCAGGACAACACTGTGCCATCAACAAATTGTTGTACTTAGTTTGGATGTAATTTCTGTCCGTTAATTCTGTTTGTAAAATCCCCTACAATACAAGAATTATTAGCTTAAAAATAAAATAGAAGCTAGATATCTACCTATTTTTAATAAAAAGATGGACTACCTTTTTCGTGAAAGTTGCCGTAAAGGTAAATATCTCATATCGATAACCGCAGTAATCCAGATAATAGGTATGTGGTATTAACATTCTGAAATTAACAATTGCTAACATTTCACACATTTTTATTACCGCACATCGAACCAACACACCGAACCGGGAAAAAGCCATATTTCAATCACTTTAAATCACGGACTTTTAATACGCAAAAAAGTCGTAGGGAGATAATAATGATAGCCGTGCATCTAGACCGGACATCCGAGTCGGACTAAAATAAAAACGAATAATTCAATTTTAAAACCTATATCTTTCGTAGGCACTAAGGGCCTGTCCGCACAGCGATATTTCACCATGCGGACTTTTTTTCGCAATTTTTTAACATATTTACTCTTATGGAAGTATCCGCACCGGCAGTAAATTATTCGCGCGGGAATAAGTCTGATTTGATGTAAATTGAACGCGGTGCAGTGCGATTTATTTTCGCGCGAATATTCTGTGCAGTATGTATTAAGCATGGCTATGGCCGCACTACAGAATAAAATTCGCGTGTTTCACTCAGTCGTGCCACAAAAAATCCTTTCATGGGTCTCAATGCTAAAAGTGAGTGAATCCAATGTTCATGACATCTTTTAATACGTCTCTTACACCGCCTTATTGGATAAATTAAAATTTTAGTTCGGTTGTCCATCTTGTTTCCGTGTGGTGACGGAGTAAGAATACAATTCACCACTCCCTATCTAGCCCGTGGATGTCGTAAAAGACGACTATGGGATATAACATGCACATAACATCAGTGCAAGGGAAGGAAAACTCGAAATGAAACCCTATACCAACATGTCTGACCAACATGGTACCTACATGGACCTACTAGGTCAAATTCCCTCCCATTATGGAGGAGGGCCAAGCACAACAGTTGGACGTATATGGGCTGCGATGATGATGATGATGTCCATCTTGCGTCTCAGCTGAGAAGCGAATTAAACTAACAAAAATCGTACGAAATTTTATTCACAGTGTATTTTCGATCGCGGAATATAAAACGCAAGAATAAAAACCTCATGGTGAAAAATCGCAGTGCGGACAGGCCCTGAGCGAGCGACTGTCGGCGGACGACTCCTTTGACCTTGTACGCCGACTTTATTAGCCTAAAATATGTAAACAGAGACGACTTTCATTTTCGATAAAAAATTACAGTTTAGGTTTTATTGTTTTATTTTGCCTACAAGATATAAGTAATTATTTCATTTGTTTCCCTTTTTCTTAATACATCCCTGTGTCAGTATTTCTTTCAATAGCTGTGGCCACGCCTCTTGGTCATTGCCACCAATCAGCTGATTTTAAGGCGAAGTTTGTCTTGCTTATGCGAACGTAATCATTGATTTATTCAATTTCTAATGAACATTTAACAAAGTACGAATGTGTTGCAGATTAAGTATCGCTGACTTTATACATTTCAATCAGATTTACACGAAAAAGCGATGACAAAATTGAAAACTTTACATGTCTCTAATTCATTAACGAATCGTTATTTTTCCTTAATTTTTTTTTATGGGGTCCTACCACCATTGTCTAACTCCCGTTTGACCAGTAGCCCCATAACCTGATACACCCTGTATACATATTATATAATTCTTTTTCTGTTTTCTAAACGTCAGTGTATATGGAAAACTAGTGGATTTCGAAGAAATTGTAAATCATCATACCTACGCTTTACTATTGGGCTCGAGCCGCCTCCACAATGAAAAGGAAATTGACCTACTATACCACGCTGAACAGACCTGTTGGTATAGGGTTTTATTTCGAGTTTGCCCTCTCATAACTAAAAAAAAATATATTTTAGTCAAAATTTATGCAGCAGCAATTTATTCTGCTATATGATAATGACAGTAATTGTAGTATGTAGGTAATAATACTCGTAAGTCTAGTTGAGTAGCTATGCAACTACTGACTATAAATTGAATATTTCCAGAACCGTAAATTAGGTAGTAATAAACATTCCAGAAAGTGTATGCAGACGTTTATTTACTAAAAAATATGTAAAGAGCTATGCGTTAGTAGTAATAGATGTATAATTAAATTTTTACAAGGATTTTTAGAAGCGTATTTTATAGCACTTTGACTTTTTAAATAGATGTGGCAATTCTAAGTTTTGTAAATTTTCGGGTACTTTGTGCTAATATCAAAAATTATAGAATTACTACTACTACTATTTTTAACTTTTAACTACTAATTTTATTTTAAAGAAATATTTTTGTACCTTTATCGAGAAAACAACCAGTAAAATATGTTTTTTCGAATTATCTCCAAGGAATGTAAGTAGTATCAGTCCATAGTCCACAATATTAGGTACTTTAGTTCATTTCATCATTCATCATCACAGATCGTATACGTCCCACTGTTAGGCTCGATCCTCCTTCACAATAGGAGGGAAATTGCTATAACATGCTGGTCAGACAGGTTGTTTACGACATCCACGGGCAAGATAGGGAGTAGTGAATAGTATTCTAACTCCGTCACCACTCGATCGTTGCTTTAGTTAATTATGAGCAAAATAAACTTGAGAGACTGACTTGTTTGAAAAGTGGATATGATAATTTATTTTTTGTAATTATTTGGTCGATGTTATAATTTATTTTTTATAATTATTTTTTAAAATCGTTCAAATTTAGTCCACTTAGGTATTTCAATGTAGAAGTCAGACTGTTGCACCCACTCACTGATTATACTTGACAACCTTGAAACGACGCCATAATTTACCGTTCGCCATTTATATCCTAACTAGCTGGACCAGTGGATTCATACGCTTCGAATGTCTCTTTTTTTTTAATAATATTTGTGTTCTCATTATTGGCATTTATGTATTTGCACCTCTAATTAGTCACAGTGTTATGTTTTACAATTTATAAATTTATTCTGAGCAGATCATGACCGTTAGTATATAATTAACGTTAGTATAATTTACAAACAATATCTTATACTTACACCTATAAATACATTATATATTCATGACTTATGTATGACCATGTTTTTTAAGACAAAACGTGACCATTGTTTTTGTGGCAAAACGATTCACCTGTAGAAATAGGTTAAAATATGAACTTAAAAGCTAAAACAACCACTAAACGTAAAAAGTCTTAAAAAGTAAGAACACATGAAGTGTTCTTGTCTTTTTAGGTACCTATAATAAATGACCATTTGTGGTGTTTGTAAAGCCCCCACTACACGTCGGCAGATGCGTCCGCAGACGTCGTCAGATGCATCCGCGGATGGATCTCTGTGCACCGTCCACACGTCTGTAGGCCGATCAGTCTGTATTGATTCTTGACGGACGCAACACGTACGTGCGTGCGAGAAGAGGAACGTGGTGGACGCTGTAATCAGCATACATAGAAACCGAATAATGTGGAAAAAAATCATTTCCATAATGTATTTTTTGCCTTCTGTGTGGTGACGGAGTAAGAATAAAATTCACCAGCATCCCCCACACATTCATTCTTACCCGTGGGTGATCGTACGAGATGACTAAGGGATATAAAACCCATATAACATCTATGCGAAGGAAAACTCGAAATAAAACCCTATACCAACCTATACCGACACGTCTGACCAGCGTGGTATAGTAGGTCAAATACCCTTCCATTATGGAGGAGGCCCGAGCCCAACAGTGGGACGTATATGGGCTGAGATGACGAAGATGATGATTTATTGCAATTTTTTTTAACACATCCTCCTGGACGCCATTTTTCTTCGCAGTAATAGCGTGGATAACTAGCTTTTAGAACTACATATATGCAGAGCCATCCTGAGAATTTGATAATTTTGTTCGAATCTTTGCTTGATATAGCTCCAGGAATTTGAATGTTTTGTCAGTGCTCGTGTTAGCCATTTTAACGAGCAAGTAAAAAAGAAAGAACGAAAAAATACTGCAGAAATCACGCGTGCATTCTCATCCGCTTCCCGATGAACACTGATGCGTCGTCAGACGTGTGGACGCAACACTCAGCGCTGGCGTTGAAACCCTTTGATCTGTGCTACAAAAACCGACAACTAACGGATGAGTGCCGGATGCATCTGCGGACGTCAAATACCTACCACAGACGAGCAAATCACCCCCTCTACACGTCGGCGGACGCGTCCGCCGATGACATCTGCGGACGCATCTGCCGAAGTGTAGTGGGGGCTTAAGAAACGGGACACTTATAATAGTTGGGGACAACGGCACAGAGAATCTGAAAAAGGAATTACTCCGTTAAGAACTTGTACTACAACACCTTCTAGAATGTTCTCATAGGTTTTCTTCCTTTTATCTACGAAGGATTAGGATATAATCGGGCTACCGAAATTAAGAAATCGATTCCTGTGATTCGTTCAATGGAGAGGTAATACGATAAACTATGGATCTGAAATCGTCCTTTTATCACCTGGAAATATCTGGACAGACCAGACGGTAGCCTGTCAAGAAAAGGCTACAAGACTCTTAACAACAGCGCGTTCGAACACACAAACTTCAACTTTGCGATAGTTATAATAAACATTGACAAATAGATTACAAAAAAAAACTCGTTCTTCGACTTTTCTGGTTGATGTCACGGATAAATGAGACGATAATTTTAATTCATAAATTACTTCACATTGTGTTTCTTAGTCTTATCTAAATCGTCTAAATGATTATGCAAGAAGAATTGGAAATGCCATGTTTGCGTACGTAAGAAATAAAATAGATAAGTTTTGTATACTGAAATTGTGGGTTCATCTGTGCAATCAAATCGCGTGGAGTCGGATTCCTCTAAGCAGCGAATTTTAATGCAGTGTTATGATATCAATTCCCGTTTAATGCAATTCTATGCGCGATTCACAACTGACTATTATGAATCTGAATGTAATTAATGACCATCTATGCAAGTAAATAAAATCGAAGTCTGTTTGTAATGTCAAAATAGTAGGTTTTTTATTAGCATACATGGTAATTTGCACCGTACCTCTGCCTATATATACCAGTTTAAATTTTTTTGTCTGTCTATTTGTTCCGTGTAATCTTCAAAACGGCTGCACCTTTATAATATTTTACTACCAGGTATATAGACAGCTATATAAGGAATGACTAAAGCTATATTAAGAGAAGGAAAACTCGAAACAAAACCCTATATCAACACGTCTGACCAGCGTAGTATAGTAGGTCGATTTCCCTCCCATAGCGGAGGATGCCCCGAACCCAACATTGGAACGTGTATGGGCTGAAATGATGAATGAAAACTATATTTGATCCCACGGGACAGGCATTGCTCGGGTGAAACCGTGGGAATTAGCTGGTTAATAATATATTTTTAAAGCTCTCTATGAGTTGTGGTTACTTTAGTGCTAAGTCTGTCTATCACTCTATCGACGTACAATTGGACGATCTTTCTTAAAAATGTTCATAATTAATCAAAGTGGTGTCGACTACAAATACTGCTATCACTTACATTGTTCGTAGGTGTCGTAAAAGATGACTAAGAGCTTTTACATCGACCTGACGCCAACTCCAGCTGATGTTGTCAGGTCAACAATTATATTTCCAAGGAACTCGGCACTCTCGCAAAAAATTCGACGTGTGAGTAGTAGCAATTTGTAACTGCGCTTCGTGTGGTGGATTTTGGTTATGCCTTTAGTATCATCGAACCTCATTGCACGCATTCACGCGCCCTTCAATTCCTTCGCAATAGGCAGCGGCCTAACTCTACCTCTGGTATTGCAAAGGTCCATGAGCGGCGGCAACACTTAACCATCAGGTGTACTGTTTACTCGTTTGCCACCGTTTGCCATAAAAAAGGAGGGTAGGCAGGCGGCCGGTCACTAAACTATTGCCAATAACTTTCTACTAAGAACTCTACATATAGAGTCAATCGCAAGTAATTAAGACAAGAGCAGGGTGATAATGATGAATATCTGTGTATATAAACAGATGTGCGTGAATTTATTAAGTTGTGAAACAATTCAACGTTGATGACATTATTCTCAATAATGTTGCATCAGCTGCGTATTAAATAATTATGTAAGACAAAGCTTAGTTTTTTTTTTCAATCTAGTATAATACGACTCAATTCTTTAATCACAATGGCAATGTGTGTAGTGCAGTAGTTTATTAATCTTACAACTGACAATAATTGAATGATAATACTATAATAAATATTGCACTGCTTTCGCTAAGAAAGAATGAAAATATTTGATTCTAAATCCTAAAAAAGTGTCTATGTACTTAGTATGCACGTAAGAAGTTGTACTTCCTTTGGCGTAACAAGATAAATATCTTGCTAAAAATTTTTCTAAAGATTTTATTCTAAGCGTTATCCTACGTTTGTAGAAAAAGCGACACTAATAATAGAAAAAAAAAAATGTATTTAATATGAAAGTTTTATTATAACGCATTATCTAGTTTTATTATATTATTAGAAAGTTTTATTTAACGCATTATCTAGATTTGTGACGGCATATATGCGCATCGTAAAATATGTTTACTAACCAACTTCAAGGTTTCGGTTTTTCGACGAAGGCGATGTGTCACGGGTGGGTTACGGGTGTGCGTGCTTACGCCCCTCTGTCGCCCTGGACGGAGTGGAGCGAGGAGTGCGCCGACCGTAACCCACCCTCCCCCAAAAAAAAAATTGTTTCGGTTTTTCGTGACGTTGTGCTCGCAAAAATTTACTCTCGTAATTTTACCCTAACGCCCCAAAAGAAGTATAACTTCAATTACAAAATGGTTCTTGTACGACTCTATGAATTTACTAAACACGTGATCACGTGATCTGATCTGCGGTCACAAATAATAATATTAAAACTATGTTTTTTTTTATTTCTTAGGTACCTTTGTTCCAAATCGTATCTATAGAAAAAAGATAATGCGATCAGAGATGTGGAAAAGTTTATCCTTCAGTCTGCTAATGACCATTGTCGGATATATGCCTGATGCATATAGGCTTTCCGAATGGGGATAACCCCATAATCGCCACGCTTAGCAGACGGGCTTGCTATTATAAATAGTGTTGTTTGTCAGAGGAATAATATTGCCATTTCTTCTGTAGGTTCCAGTTCTCATGACTCCCGTGGGAAGTTAAAGAGTGGTAACTATTGTATTCTTTTCCGTCGTAATATCTACGTCTAGAGTGGTAGGACCCCACTGTCGACAGTTATCTGTCTACAGCCGCGGGCCGGTCCGTCCGGGGCAGTACCACACTCTCGCAGAAAATCGACGTCTGAGTAGTAGCGATTTGTTACTGCGCTTCGTTCGGTGAGCGAGAGAGCCGGAAGCCCAACTTTCTGAGGGTGTTTGCGTGTGGAGGGTTTTGGTGGTGCCCTTGGTATCACCGAGCCTCAATGCACGCATTCACACTCCCTTCACTTTCTTCGCGGTAGGCAACGGCCTTGTAAAGGTCCATGAGCGGCAGCAACACTTACCATCAGGTGTACTGTTTGCTCGTTTGCCACCGTTTGCAATAAAAAAAAAAAAAAAAAAAATATCATATTAGAATATACCTAGATTTAATTAAATAAATTTTGTTTAGAAATATTTTAGCCTAGATAGTGAAAGTCCTCACATTAATAAAGTACAGGTTCAAAATGCCCTCGCAGCGTTTCACAACCGTTACTTCCTGGTATCGAGATTTAAATATCACACCACCTAGATCATAAACAACAGGGTCGTACAACTATTTGATCTTATTTCTATAGCAATATTATTACTTCCTTTAATTGTAATATATTCTGTAGTGCTATTGCACCTACTTCCTATTTTATAATTGCATGTCATTAATTGTCATGTCAATAATCAAATATGAATCATTTATTGTCATAATAAGATCGAACCTGTATTTTCAGCCCAAGAGCCAGAGCAGTAGGTTCATAATGCAATTTGATACAGAACGGACTTCCTTTTGGAAAAAGTTAAGGGATGCTCTTTAAATATAAATCCCAGCAGTATGACCTCTAAACCTTTTCCAAAAAGAAAATCCGTTCTGTCGAAAATTGCGGCAAATTATCTGATTAATTACTAGCCTACAATAAAATTTATAGAGAAGAGAGCAGAGGGGCATTCACAACTAAAAGTTTACAGTATTTTGAAATATTAGTATTTATAAAAAAACTATTTTTTTTTATTTAATATATTGAAAAAATAATTCTCAAAGGTGCTTTAGTCTGTCTGTCTTGATAGTCGATATACATTTATGATAGATCATATGGGGAATCGGTATCCAAATATTCTGTCATCGTTCAATGTCTTCAGTTTTTTTTTGTTTTGTGGTGATTAAGTGGAAAAATCATACTCTGCTATCATATTGTGAATAATAAAGACACCGAGTTTCTTTTTAACTTTTCTGCTGGCAAAGAGTCCACCAGTCAGGTGAGCTGCTTGTTAGTCAGCAATTTTATAAAAAAACTCAGAGGTGGTTTAGTCTATGTCATAATAGTCGATATAATCCTTACTAATATTATAAACGTGAAAGTTTGTATGTGAGGATGTGAAGATGTTTGTTGCTCTTTCACGCAAAAACTACTGAATGAATTTTGATGAAACTTCACAATGAAGCTTACATATCAGAATAACACATAGGCTATAATTTATCCCCATATTCCCACGGGAAGAGGAACTGCGGGGGACACCGCAGGGCGCTGCTAGTTGTCTGAATAGTTCATCTGGGGAATCATCCCAAATTTTTTTCGTACAGTTTAATCATTGAATATTTTTAAATCTTTGATATATGATGATAAGATGAGAAAATCATACTCTTTTTTTTTTTTTTCGGTGGGTTTCGGTCGGCGCGCTACCCGCACCACTACGTCCGGGGTGACAGAGGGGCGTAAGCACGGACACCCGCAATCCACCAACATGCACGTCGCCTTCGTCGTTGGGCCGACCACCGGAGCAGGGTTACTTGTCATCATTGGTCGGCCCGACGGAATACCCCCTATTTGGGGTACCCTCCCATCGACCGACGTCCCCCCCTGGGGGAGGACGTCGGTCTTTCCTCACGCTGTCGGCCTCTCGGCGGGTGACGGACTAATCCCCGGTCACGTCACCCGCGGCCTCGGCTAGGGCGGCATGAGGCGCAAGTTCTCGCGCCTACGCCGCCCCAGTCATTGGCGGCGGATCGCCTCATCGAGGCTGTGCTCCTCGCGCAGACGATCTGCCGCGTCCTTGGCTGCGACTGCGTCCCAAAAAATCATACTCTGCCGAATGCTATTGTAAATAATAAAGACACCGAGTTTATTTTTAACAGCTGTGGTGGCAAAGACTCCGCCAGTCTCTGGTGAGCTTCATGTTGGTCTGCCATTAACGACATTCAAAATACATTCAATAGTCACGTTATGTTATCAAATAAATAATATTGATATCATACCCATTATTATGACCTATAAATTCATATCATTCCAATTAATTTGTGCTACTGTTTTGCATGTCCACCCACCGGACATTTGAACTTTATATATCTACGATTAAATTTATGATAGGTATGCATTATATTTTATTTTATAGAATTTATCTAGAAATTATCACGTGAAAATCACGTTTGGCAAAACTGGTTTAACCAGTGATGTTTATTGTTTTTTCTTGTGTGTCAACATGGCCAATGATATTACCATTTAGTATGTACAAAATAAATTATTCATACCCAAGATGTCTGCATTTACTTCTTTATTGTTATTAACTCGACTAGGTTATCCAATGTTTGTTCTTCTTTTTTTAACTCACAAGCCTCCTTCAAATTAGTAGATTGACACTCTATACTACACTAGCCAGACGGCTCAGCATGAATTTTGATACCGGACTATCTATCTCCTGTTCTAAACAGCTATAGAAAAACTGAATACATTAGTGTAAGAGTAGAAAAATCTAAATTAAACCCTATACCAAACATGGCTAGCTTGATATACTAAGCCAAATATCCTGTTATTATGTGGGTAATAGGTTCGTGCCAACAACCCCATTCTAGGGCATGAACCTATTTGACTTTAAAGTAAAGGAACTGTTTTTAATACAGCAAACAATGCATGTATCCTAACTAATTATAAATACGAATGGATTTAGTTTTTTGTTAGGCTTTTGCTCTTTATACTACCTTTCTTCCACAAGTATAATAGTGTTTAAGGTAAAATAAATTAAAAGCAAAAAATATTTTTTAAACAAAGCTCTTATTTAAACGCCCTAAAAAGAAGAAAATATTTTTTCCTTAAAAATTTTAACTATCAACTTATAACCTCATTATATACAATTTATATGATAATAAAAGCTTGATTGCAACATAGACTCATTCCTTAGCTGATACAGAATAAAAAAATAAGCCCATATTTTAATCCTTCAGGCAATCGACGTCCACTGTTGATCACAAGTCTTTCCAATGGGTCGTAATCTACCATAATTGCCACGCTTAGCAGGTGGATTGGCTATCTAAATTGCTGTTATAATTTTCACAGGCAAGTGCTAATGACTACTGGGAAAACTGCTGTGGCGTTTAAGGAAACTTAAAAATAAAAACAATGCAATTAAAGTGCACCTGTACTGTATAGAAAAGATTTTAAAACGACGTAAATTATAGTAATTGTCACCGACCACTTCAAAAGTTGACTATAACTACTATTTACTACTAATATCCTGTTTTTCAACTGCCAATGACATTTAAACGAAGCAATATTGATGTACTGCGTATAACACTAATTGGTCCAATGAATTTGATGCGACAATACAAAGAAATGACGTTATCTTGGTCGTTTAATTGTTTCTTATCGTCATAACGACCTTTACGATCGTAACTGTTTATTAGACTGCACGCAGGCAAATCGAGTATATTCACTAGGGCAGTTATATATGACAAACACGTGACAGTTACAAGGTTTACTTGAAGTCACGACATTACTATTTGCGAGAGTTTATTTTACCAAAAAATCTGCTTCATGGCATTCCAATTGATGGATCACAATTCACAATGCGGTCTTAAGTGATAAAGCAAACAAGCTTTGAGTATTAAGTCACTCCTCCATGTATTAACGAAGTAAGAATATTCATCACCTCTTACTGGCTTACAGAAATTGTATGAATCGATTAATAGATGTAGAATTGATTAGAATTAGAATTGAATAGAGTAAAGAAAAGGGAAACTGGAAATAAAATGACATAGCAAATCATATAAGATCAACGTAGTAAATCATTTCTCCCGTTGTTAAGGATTTGTAAATATAAGACGTGCGTAGACTGAGAACTCTGAGAAGTAAATACGCATTACTTGATGACGAATCATAACCTTATATGAAATTTTCACCTCTAATCAATACAAATAAATCAAATAAACAGACCTAATCAATAATTCATTTGGCAATCTATCTAAATAAAACCTCAATTCACTTCCTAGACCCGATTCAATACAAACTAATAATATTCTATTTATGCAAATATAAAAGCTAATAACAACTGCGAAGACAACGATTGAGGACCATGGTCATTGATATGACGTAATCAAGTCTTCACGTACAGAAATTTTAAAGAAATGCAGACCTATATGTTTTGTGCAGAACGGTGTGCTCTTCCTTTACGACCTTGTGCAGGTAGGCACTTGGCGAAGCAACCGTGCCCCGTTAATACCTGAAACAGTCAGAAGGAAAACACCCCGTGCCATAAAACGGACGGTCAGGGACCCCACTCACACCGGTGCATTATACAGGGCTTTCGATCGGAATACCTGTGTACAGCGGTCGGCGAATTGCATGCTTTTTTACAGATATTTTAGAACAGCTTTGCCGTCGTAAATAGCGTAATTAGAGTGTTTTTGGTCTGGCCCATTATTAGAACAAAAACCCTCGCTATCAGTGGTCAAGCCGATAGTGGTTTGTTTATTCCCCAAATAAAACATTCTGCTATTGCGTTTAGTTAGATAACAGAGTGTAACTCTTTATATTATGAATATACATAAAGCATGTTTACAATATTTCCAAGTAATATTGTTAGGAAAATGCTAGACATGATTATGGAAAGTTGTACGGGAAAATAAGATCGATATTTTTGTACTTGATATAATCCATATTATTTGGAAATGAAGATAATGTTAGCAACATTTTCATATTGAAAACTTAAAATTTTATATATTTTATGAAGCATAGCAGCAAGCAAGCATATCACATTCTCTGGGAGTGCGATCTCTGGCGAAACGAGCGTAACCTTATGTAAAACAGTTTGGAAGTCACTTGTGGGGTAGTATACTATACGGACCTTGTAGCAACTCGAGAAAATTTCCGTGCGTTCATGCGTTTCTGCCATACTTACTGTAGCAATCAATCTTAACGCTCACATATAGGCCCCGTTAAGCTCTTCCGTATCCGTGGCGCCGTACCGCTGCGCTTATCGTAGCTGTACACCTCTTTACTTATTGGCTGACTAGTCATTTTGTTTGCCTGTCTCCCGCTTTACCTAGGAGGGAAGTGGAATCTCTCTTTCCAACTCCTCCTCTTTAATCTTTTCTAATTAAATTTGTTACGTGTCCCAAGACAATTAAAATCATATCCCGGGACTGCCTGAGGGTCAAACCTCGGTGTCATTTATGGAAATCATTGTGGATCCTGGCTTACAGGAGTTAGCTTACAGGAGTTAGATTAGTTCCATAATTAAAAAATTTAAATATTTTATGAAATATTTTTCGCATATTTTTGTACCATTATATTTTAAAATATTTGCAGTCCATACACGTCCCAGTATTAGGCACGCGCCTCCTCCACAATGGACGGAAAAGTGGTTCGATTTCCCACGCTTTTGTTGAAATTTTTCCTTTTCAAGCGTTGGCGTTATGTGGATTATATCCCTTAATTGTCTTTTACGATATTCGCAGCACTGTGTTCCTCATCACCACACTGAATAAAAATGGACAAATAAATCATCACAGCACATATTCGTCTCACTGCTGGGATCGAGCTTCTTCCAAGATGGGAGGGAATTTGACCTACTATATATACTACGCTAGTCAGACTTGTTGGCATAGGATTTTATTTAGAGTTTTCCTTCTCTTACATAAATGTTATATGCATATTATATCCTTTAGTGGTTTTTACGACATCCACAGACAAGAAAGAGGGTGGTGACTTGTACTCCGTTACCACACAGAGGACAAATAAATGAATACATATCACAAATAGTTAAATTAAGCTAGTAGGTACTATACATAAATATAATCTAATTATTTGTCATTCTGGTTATATCTCTTTCGAAATGTTGTTACACACTTGGGCACACCAACTGCACTGTGAAATCGTAACAGGCCGATGTTTGGGCATTATAGATTTCGCATAAAACTAATATGCGAATCCTTCTTAGAGTAATCAGAAGAACTTTTTTTATAATTTTTGTCTGTATATCAGTCTTTTTGGTGACTGAGTACCATTCACCACTCCTATCTTTATTTTTTTAATGGGTGGGCTATAGTAAGTAGGTGGGTATAGTAAGCACACGCGCGGTCCATTCCGTCTGGGGCGACGAAAGGACGGTGCGCGGGCCCATAACCCACCCGTACCCATTGTTGGGCCGACCACCGGAGCAGGGTGACTTGTCGTCAATGGTACCACTCCTATCTTGCCCATTAATGTTGTAAAAAACTACTAAAGTATTATAATATGCATAATGTCTATACAAGATAAGGAAAACCCAAAATAAACCTTATGCTAACCCGTCTGACCAGCGTGGTATAACAGATCAATATCCTACCTGTTGCAGACGAGGCTCAAGCCCAACAGTGGCACGTATTTGAGCCGCGATTAATGTAAGTCTGTATAATTGTATACACGTTAGGCAAAACTACTGCAAGGAATTGATTTCAGTTTTCAGCGATATATTGCCAAAAACTTAAAACATGGTATCATCTAGGATATAAAATAACAAACCTCAAACTAGTAAATATCTAAGTAGTTAACACTTAAGTAAAGTAGCGAGTACAATTGTACGTACACATATTATCTGCTGCCATCATTGATGTAAAGTGCAATTTTATTCAAAATGAAGAACTGACGCATTTTAATCTTACACAATAACATGCAATATTGTAGTAATAAAAATAACAAGAATCAAACAATCTGTTTACAGTAGACACCTATAAGGAAAACTAGTCATTCATGACTCTCGGGAAAATCATAATACTTGTATATATATTCTGAAAAATATTCTTATAAATTCACCTATTTATTGGAAAAGGACATAATAGGACCACTAAACTTCTGTAGAGATAAGATTGTGCAAAACAAAATGTTTCTGAAAATTTAACTTGGGTTTCTACGGTAAGGAAAATCCCAATATGGGCGTATAAAACTAGGGATGAACTATCAATACTGTGACGTAAACTGTTTATTAAAGCACATAATTGCTTAATATTCAGTTATCACACATCTATACTAATATTATAAAGATGAAAGATTTGTATGTAAGTATGTTTGTAACGAATTGGCTCCGAAACTACTGGACCTATTTCAAAAATTCTTTCACCGGTGGAAGCCGGTAATATCAGGGAGCAACATAGGCTATATTTTATCCCGGTATTCCCACGGGAACAGGAACCAAGCGGGTAAGGCGACTGAAACCGAAGCGAAGCGACGGCTAGTTACTAGTTTTAAATAAAAATGTTATTACTGATTTTATGGCGTTTTTATTTGATTTTTGATTTCACGACGTTTCGAACACTTTACAGTGTTCATGGTCACGGAAGTACTAAAGAGTCTCATGTCCAACAATGTATCGTTATTACAGAGATTTAATAATCTATAATAAATAAAAATATTAATAACGTAACATTTGATCACGTTGCAGTCTTCATCAACTGTACAATACGTCACTATATTTGCGGCCATCACCTTGCCCCAGAATGATCATTCTGGGGCAAGTTGTTGCGCTTACAATATATACATAATATATGTTTGTAAATAGCTATCATATATATGTCTGCCTTTCTATATGTGGTATAAATAAAATTATATAAGAATACTAGCAACCCGCCCTCGCTTCGCTTCGGTTTCAGTCGCCTTACTCGCGTAGTTCCCGTTCCCGTGGGTATACTGGGATAAAATATAGTCTATGTTACTCAGGGATACTGTAACACTCTAATGGTGAAAGAATTATCGAAATTCGTCCAGGAGTTTTTGAGTTTATTCGTAACGTTTCTTTTTTATAATATTAGTGTAGATTACACCCTTAGAGGGTGAAAATTTAAAAATGCTGAAACACGTCTTTATTTATTTTTATTAAAGAGTATTTGTGCTTAATTTGAAGACTGTAGCTAAAGATTTTTTTTTCTTTCCATACAAACTTTACCGTTGCGTTTCACCCCCTTAGGGATGGATTTTCAAAAAATCTTTTCTTAGTGGGTGCCTACGTCACGAAATGAAACTACGATCCAAATTTCATTTTTCTAGCTTCAGTAACTTCGGTTCACCCTGTTCCTTTAAATGTATATTATTGTTAACGGCCCCGCAACACCCCTTGCAGGTGGAATTTCGTAAAATCCGTTCTTAGCTGACCTCTACTCGACGAAAGGAATATTTCTGCCAAATTTCAAGTCTGTACGCCTTATGGTTCCAGAGATATGGTGATGAGTCAATATATCGCTCGCAAAACCCGCCTCTCCTATATATATATATATAGATATTCGAAATTTGCAGTAAATTTGAGTAAAATTTACAAATTTCAATCCGAAGATACGATTGAGCCTACACTTATTTTATTGACCTACACTTATTTATTATTTGCAGTAGTTGTGCGTCCACATACTGTAATCCATTTTTTTTAATTTTCAACAGAATATTCCCCTCCCCTTAGTGACTTTCTAATGCTACTAACTAATTTTCTTTTAAATATTTTCGATAAAATTATTTTATAAATTTAAGATTAAGAAATAATTCCGTAAAAAAAATATTAATGTGTGGTGAAGGCGTAAGAAAAGCATTCACCAATCACCACCCCCTTTCTTGTCCGTAGGGGTCGTTAAAAACGGCTAAGGGATTATAATATGCATACGACATCATAAATGTTAAGAAAAGAAAATACTCGAAATAAAACCCTGTACCAACCTGTCTGTCCAGCGTAATATAGGTCATTTTCTCTCCTATTACGGAGGAGACTAGCCCAGCAGTGGGATGTATACGAGTTGTGATGATGACCTTTCCATAACGTTTCTAAAGAAGCAGATATGTACCTACATTAAAACATATCAAAGTCTAACAATCAATTGGATGTAAATAAATGCACCTGTATATAATTTCCATAAAATTGCGATTCTATCATTGTATTGTATTTAAACAGGTGTGAAAGAAACGTAACCCGTAATGTCAATAGAATGCTGTTTTCCATGTAATATTGTTTATTAAAAATACTAACTCTACCCCTGTATTTACGTTTGCTATTGCTTCATGAATTTACATTATTATTATTATCTCGGCCTGTTACTCTGGTTTTTATCTCGAAATTGATCGCCGTAGTCGAACTGTATCTGACATAGATGTTATTTGCATATTATATCCCTTTTTTGTTTTTTGTGTGGGTGGGCTGCGGTCGGCGCGCCTCCGCACCACTCCGTCCGGGGCGACAGAGGGGCTTAAGCACGCAACTCCCGCAACCCACCCGAAAACCACGTCGCCTTCGTCGTTGGGCCGACCACCGGAGCAGGGTTACTTGACATCAGTAGTCGGCCCGATGGAATACCCCCTATTGGGGTACCCTCCCATCGACCGACGTCTTTCCTCACGCGGTCGGCCTCTCGGCGGGTGACGGACTAATCCCCGGTCACGTCACCCGCAATCCCCGGTCACGTCACCCGTGGATATTATATCCCTTAGGCGACTTATACGGCAAGAGGGTGCTGAATTGTATTTTACTATGTCACCACATATTTTAATTATAGATAAAAGTTGTTCTTTTTTAATAAACATCCTTAGTCAAAGTACTATTTATTACAGTATTAATAGTATTTACTTTTAATTACACTCATTTGCAAAAAAAACGGGCACCTAAGCAATGAACCATTTCAAATGTTAATATTTCTTTGTTTGATAATTATAGGTAGTTTTATCCACACAATTTGCTAAATTAATAAGAAAATAATCGTTTTCATCAGTATTTCATAAAATTTAGATACAATTTATGGGAAATAATGCTAAACCTCGCTAGTAGTGTATATTCGCTAGTAGTGCATATGCTCATGAAGTAAAAATAAAAAAGTTTTTTTGTTTGTTTTTCTTTAATAAAGTAAAAGCAGATAAATGTTTAGTATCGAGTGTGACCCCCTCTAGCTAAAATCACAGCTTGAATTCGTCTGGGCATGCTAGCGAGTATATCCCGGATACTTGCTTGCGGAATACGTTCCCACTCCGCAGTAATCACATTCTTCAGCTCTCTGATGGTCTGCGGAGCCGGGTGTACTGATCTCACACGCCGTTTCAGAACGTCCCAGACATGCTCTATGGGATTGAGGTCGGGACTTCGAGCTGGCCAATCCAAACGACGAATGCCGACCTCTTGCACATACGCATTAACATCGCGGGATCGGTGGGCGCGAGCATTGTCGTCCATAAAAATCGAGTCTTCACCTAGAGCGGCCAATGCGGGTTGTGCATGAGAAATTAGAACTTCCGTTATGTATCGATGCCCAGTCAGTGAGCCGTTTTCAATGAAGACTAACTCTGTACGATCCATTGAATTTATTCCTGCCCAAAACATAACAGAGCCCCCACCATAAGGTGTGATTTCTTCGAAACTTGCCTCTGCAAAGCGTTCTCCTTGTCTTCTTAGCACTCGCCGACGTCGATCTTCACCGAACAGAGATATCCTGGCTTCATCAGAGAACAAAACCCTATTCCAATCGTCTTGAGTCCATGATTCACAATTTCTAGCGAACCTAAGCCTGTGAACTCTGTGCTCACGGAGTAATTTGGGGCCGCGGGCCGGACGGTGACTGCGTATATTGGCAGCGAGAAGCCTCCTCCTGACCGTCCATAGACTAATATGCACATTTCTTACTTCTTGGAGGTTGTTCTTAAGATCCACATACGAAGATTTGCGATTTCTCAATGCGCGACTCACAAGAAAACGATCATCCCGTGGTTGGGTACATGGTTTTCTTCCAGAACCAGGCCTTCTCTCGACGGAACCAGTCTCCTGATATCGCTGCCAGGTCCTTTGGACTGTCGAGCGACTAACATTTAGCCTCCTAGCCACGAAACATTGGCTGCAACCCTCTTCAAGCAGCGCGATAATTTTGGTAGCTTTTACCACTTTATCTACCATTTTTGATACAGCCAAACAGCATTAAATAAAGCTTTGACAGTCAAGGATATGAAATTAATCGATAAAAATTGAATAAAAGTTATGAAAGTCGATGTTAACTTCTGGAACTTCGCGCCAAAAATGTAGGATAAAAAGGGGTTTTCTGTAAAAATGAACATCAAATGAAAAATTGAATTTAGAACGTACTTTTTTAAATACCACAGCATTTTTAAAACTGGCCAGTAACGTGTACAAACGATTGAAACCTTTTTGGTATTGTATCTTTTTAAATATGAATGAAAATCAAAACCGCCCGTTTTTTTTGCAAATGAGTTTATTAGAAAACAGTGCTTTATTTTTAAAAATACGTTTTGTAATATCTCCATAGTTTAATTTCCAATTTATTAACCGAACAGGATATAAATTTTAGATTTACGAAATACGAACCATTATTTTAATACGTATGTACATATACATATAGGTAAAATGAAACGACAGTGACGTTTTATCACAAGAAACTATTATATTCATAAGGAATGAGGTAAATTAAAAGCGGAAAAGCTACATTGTCTTGAATTATTCATTTTGTACTATAAATTTGGCATATATAATATTAAAAGGTGTAGTGTTAAGATACACCTACAATGCCAGTGTCGCGAGTTCGAATCCCACGCAGGACAACACATTGTACGAGCTATAAATTGTTGTTCTGAATGTAATTTGTGTCCGCTAACTATATGTTTATAAAGTCTTCCGCAATACAGTCCTTAATGTAGGGTGGTGTCTTTAAAAACTCCTAATGATTTCTGATTGTTGTTGGACGTGAGACATCTTAGTCCGCCAGTGATCATGAACGCTGCAATGTATTCGAAACATCGGGCAATTAAAAATCAAATTCTAACGCGATAAAATCCGTAAAGTAGTTAAAAAAATCCTAGTCAAATACATCGTAAAAAATTTATACAATTTATTTTTTCGAGTGGTTCGTTTAGCTGTGTTCCATGCTGCATTTTATAGTGACTGCTGATGTTTATGCAATTTATAACCCGCAATTTATATCCATAGAATGACGTACAGCTGTCTTAAAGCTGTCTATAGGAAAAACATCTGTGTTTACTGCTGCACTTTAAATGCGTAATTAAATTGTTTTCAATTAAATTAGAAATGGAAATAGCTTAGATGCCAGATTAAGATATAAACTGTCTCGACAGCTTAATGGCATCAGGTCGCTGACAAACGAGAGGTCGTTGAGTCTAGATTTAAACAAAAAGTATTGAGGTTTTCGTTAGTACAAGATCTGGAAAAGGTAGTATTAGTACTAGTTTTTACAGTAAACTAGCCATTTTGAGATAGACGTGTAAGATGGAACTCATCATTATTAAAAGCATAAGCTATTTTATAACCTTCCGTATGGTGACGGAGTAAGAATACAATTCACCACTGGATGTTGTGAGAGACGACTAAGGGATATAATATGCACATAACATCTGTGTAAGAGAAGGAAAACTTGAAATGAAACCCTATACCAACATGTCTGACCAGCACGGTATAGTAGGTCAAATTCCCTCCTATTGTGAAGGAGGCCCGAGCCCAACAGTGGGATGTATGTGGGCCGCGATGATGATGATGACTTTGTAACCCGAAAAAAATTATTGTATTATGGCTATTGTCATAAGACATATGTATATGTGAGCATTATAAAGTTCATTTCACTAAATTTTCTGCTTTAGTTATTTACTTTACCCTTCTTTTCGTGTTTACAAACAGGTCTTTGTGTGTACATGATTCACCATTTTATTTACGGTTAAGAATCAAACATAATGAACCTTACTTGCTATAAATACTACCTGTAATTGCCACAAAGAAAACCATCCGGATGTAGTTATGTATTTAGAAAACTGTTAAGTGTATTTTATGAAGACTATGTAGAAAAAAAAGTATCTGTAATGCGTCCAAGATTGTCGCTTTTTTGTTATATTATGTTCTATACCTATATGCTTCTCATCATTTGGTGCATGTCTCCTTTTTTTTTTTATTGCAAGCAGTGGCAAACGAGCAAACAGTACACCTGATGGTAAGTGTTGCTGCCGCTCATGGACCTTTACAAGGCCGCTGCCTACCGCGAAGAGAGTGAAGGGAGTGTGAATGCGTGCATTGAGGCTTGGTGATACCAAAGGCAACACCAAAACCCTTCACACGCGAACACCCTCAGAAAGTTGGGCTTCCGGCTCTCTCGCTCACCGAACGAAGCGCAGTAACAAAATGCTACTACTCAGATGTCGATTTTCTGCAAGAGCGTGGTACCACTCCGGACGGACCGGCCTGCGGCTGTAGACAGATAACTGTCGACAGTGTGGTCCTACCACTACTAGGAATTGAATGAATTTATCTCCTTCTCCTCTAGGGAAGGATAGAAATTCATTGCGCTGGTTAAGTAGAAATAATTTTATTTCGAGGTAATTTTCCTTTGCACTGATGTTCTGTCTCTTATCTTTTCTACTTACATTCCTAAATCGTCAATTGTGATACATGCGGGAATGGAAAAAAAGATAGGATATATGGTATTCTCAAGATGTCTGTATACTACTCTCACCATCATCCTGTTCTTAATCTATTACTTGGGGTCGCGCAATATGTACCCTTCTACCATCTTACTTATTGCAAAGATTTTAGCAATAGCTTTATGACTGAGCGTCTGCTTGACATCAACTGTGCTTGGGAATGTAATTGTTGACCAGACTGTAACAGATAGAGTTGGTCCAGGTCTACGTTAAGCTCTTAGTCGTCTTATACGAGACCTACGAGCTATGTAAGGTTGGTCCAGCTGGCTACACACTATTTTATAATATATACTAGCAAGCCGCCCTCGCTTCGCTTCGGTTTTAGTCGTTTTACCCGCGTAGTTCCCGTGGGAATACCGGGATAAAATATAGCCTAAGTTACTCCCTGATATAGCTTTCCATTGGTGAAAGAATTTTTAATAAAGTGATTTTTAGGCATGGGTATAGTGCAAATAACCGTGTGAGCATGAAAAAAGGCTATTATTTTAACATTACAAACAGACACTCCAATTTTATTTATTGGTATAGATTTATCCAGTAAAAAAATATTTTTATTAGGGTTTCTGTACCCAAAAGGTAAAAACGGGACCCTATTACTTCGCTGTCTGTCCGTACGTCTGTCTGTCACCAGGCTGTATCTCAAGAACCGCGATAGCTATACAGTAGAAATTTTTACAAATCATGTATTTCTGTTGCCGCTGTAACAACAAATACTAAAAACAAAATAAAATTAATATTTAAGGGGGGCTCCCATATAACAAACGCGATTTTTATAGATAATGGTACGGAATCCTACGTGCTCGACGCCGACTCGCACTTAGCCGGTTATTGAAATGTATAAGACCGTCGCGTGCCATGCACGGACCGTCATCAAGGCGATCTGTGTCTTGGCCTGGCCATGACCGTGGCGACTGTGCACGATGTTCCGAGCACGATTATAGTATGAAACGGTACTATAGTCTAACTCTTTTTATCTATCCACATGCGTTTACAATAACCTTTCGTTTCATCATCATTATATCAGCTCATATACGTCCCACTGTTGGGCTCGAGCCGCCTCCACAATAGGAAAATTTACCTCCTGTACTACGCTGGTCAGACGGGTTGCTATAGGGTCTTATTTCATATTTTCCTTCTCTTACAAAGATGTTATAAGCATATTAAACCCCTAAGTCGTCCTTTACGAGACCCATGAGCAAGAGAGATAGTGCTGAATTATATTCTTACTCCGTAACGAAACTTTTATCGTTTATACTATCGATTAAGTCATTTTTGTTATAAATTACATTAAAAGCCATTTAGTAATTTTGCTATGAAACTTTTACAATTGAATAGAAATTATAGCATGAAGTCTTAACAACAAACGCTCACCTTCAAAATATTAGTGTAATCACTACCGAAGGAAATGTTTGCTAAGAAACCATACACATTAGGTTTACTTGCCCGACTTATATTTAGCTGTACTTATGTATCAAGTTTTCGGTCTCATACACCTACACGACTCTAAGTTAAACCATTGTCGTCAATTTGCCCTTCAAATGATGTCATCACTGCCCTATAGGTTATAAGTTTCCATTCTTTGTATAAAAAGAATAAAACAGTATATATTATACTAGCAACCCGCCCTCGCTTTGCTTCGGTTATAGGTTATAGTCGTTTTACCCGTGTAGTTCCCGTTCCCGTGGGAATACCGGGATAAAATATAGCCTAGTTTACGCCCTGATATTATAGCTTTCCATTGGTGAAAGAATTTTTGAAATCGGTCTAGCCGTTTTGAAGATTACCCGGAACAAACAGACAGACAGACAGACAAAAATTTTTTAATTGCTAATTTAGGCATAGGTGTCGTGCAAATAACCGTGTGAGCATGAAAAAAGCCTATTATTTTGACATTACAAACAGACACTCCAATTTTATTTATCGGTATAGATATCGTTAACTCGACTTATACACATTCCACAGTTCCACGCTCCACTGGGCTCTATGCCTATGGCTATATGCCTACTATATCCCTTAGTCGTCATTTAAGATATCCACGGGCAAGAGAGGGAGTGTTGTACTGTATTCTTACTCCGTTACCACACAGATTAATTTGGATTGGTGGAAATAAGTAACAATTTTTATCTGCCGGAATGCCGCAAACATAATAATTACTATTTCGTTTGATATTTCAACGGAGATACTTAGTCATATAATATTATTAATGACATTAAACAATATTGTTATTTTTAATTATAACTAGCTGATTAATGAATAATGTCTGCATATATTTGTAAACTTGTTTTGTATTATTGTGTGGCTTATATACGTCTAACTACTGGGATTGAGCCTCCTCCATAATAGCATAGAAATCGACATACTATGCAGATCACGTTCGAAAGAATTGGCAGAGGGTTTTATTTGTGCCGACCTGACGCTGCCGGCCATCACTAGCGAGATGGTTGCCAGCGTCAGGAACTGGGACGCCGCTGCCGCCTTCTGCGAGGCTGTTGCCCTTCTGTCGCCCCGGACGGAGTGGTGCGAGGAGTGCGCCGACCGTACCCAACCCCCAAAAAAAAGCATTTTATTTCGACTTTATCTTCTCTAATACAACGTTACACAACTTAAAAGTAACGAACTTTAATTATATTTTATAACCTGAATCTAGCTCACTAATAAATATTGTCGAAATATATTATAAAATTTATAAGCTATCCGTTCTCGCTTTGCTTCCGTTTCTGTCATCTTGCCATCGCATTTTAAATCTCTCTCTTCTAAAATATTACGATACGTGATTGCAGGCTATGAAGCTTTTCGATTTCCGGCACGGCAAAATTTTATAAAGGGGACTCTTGAGAGGAAAAATAGCCTAAGTTACTCTTTATATAGACAGGTACCTGGTAGTAAAATATTATTAAAATTGGCCTAGCCGTTTGGAAGGTTATTAGGAAAAAAAAAGCCAAATTTTTCAAGTGGTTTTTTGACATAAGTATCGTGAAAATATGAGCATGAAAAAGACGTGTTATTATGATGTACATAATAACACGTAAACAGACACTTCAATTTAATTTTGTATACTCTAGATTCAAGCGCGACCATACGTTAAACAGTTTGCAAATCACCTTTGGAGTGGTATACTATACGGACCTTGTAGCAACTCGAGAAAATTTCCTTGCGCTCATGTGTTTCTGCCATACCTACTATAGCAATCAACCATAAGGCTCACATATACGCGCCGTCAAGCTCCCCCATAACCCTGGTGCTGCGCGGCTGCTCTTATAGTAACTGCACATCCTCTTATTTAACTAGTCAATTTTGTTTCATATCACCGGCATTGCATAAGAGGGAAATGGAATCAATCTCTTCCAACTCCTGTTTAACTTTTCTAATTAAATTTGTTGAAGATTCCAAATAATTACAATCGTTTCCCTAGACTGCCTGAGCGTCAAACCTCGGTGTGATCTATGGAGACCATTGTGGATCCTGGCCTACAGAAGGTTAGCATTAGTCCAAAAAAAAGAGATTTTTACTGTTATGCATAATTAAAAATGCACAAACTTACACACACAATAAACACATCCCCATTGGTAATGAACTTAGGGTTGTAATAACACGACATTGACGCTACATATTTTAATTACAAATTACAAAAGTGATTTAATATTTACTTAATTAATGTAATCATTTAATCATTGCTGTTAGTTCAAGGAATTGCGTTAACAATCAGTTACTTAACTAAAACATTTTGATATTTTAATTGCTTAATCTAAAATGATTTTAAGTAGATGTGTACTTAAATGTATATATTTTTTTAATTACAATTCCTTTCCTTGTTTATAAATTCTTGAGAACCTTAATATGGCTACTAACCTTCGATGTACTTTTAAGTAAAACATTTTAGTATTAAATACATAAAAATATCACACTGTTTTATTAATGAACCTTAGAAATGATTGAGCCTTAGAAACGATTGCACATGTATGATACAAAATAGTCAACTTTCTGCAAGAGGATTACCTATGCTATATAAAACATCGCTGCGATCTCTGCAAAAGCAGAGACGTAGTTGTTATGTCAGCAAATTCCGAGTATAGATATACAAAAGGAAACTACCACTAAAATCCTGGATACATCTAGCCTTAAAATAGAAATCCTGACTCACCTAATTATAGGTTGTAATAAAAAAAAGCATTATCTACATACCTTATGCGTGCATCAGTTAATACGCATGTTCGTTGACATTTATACAAATACGCTGCAAATTTGGAAAAGAAATAATACTACGTAGCATCACCCTTTCATGCGAATTTTGCGAATTGCGAAGTCAAAGAGACACAAGTATATAAAATAATTATACGTGACAAAATCCTTTGTAAACCCGTATGACCGTATATCACAATTTGCTTCTGACTGAGGGGGAAGAGAGTTTATAATGGAATATATCGACTGAATAAAAAGAATTACATATTATCGCTAGCAAATTAAAAATGCAGTGAAATACTTAGTGCTAATCTCTTAGAATCGCGTTGTTAGTAACAACGGAAGAATATTAAGATACATAGTTAATAAACTATAGATAAGGAAACGCGTTCGCTAAACGTTTTCACTTTCATTTCACGTTTACATTTTCAATTTACATGTGGAAATATGCGAGATTAAAAGATTTTTTTGCCAACTAGTGTGTTGTAATGTTAGAAACGAACACCCTTTCCATAAATCAGGTAATTGACGCCAAGTCTTGAACATAGGTCTTCCCACAAAAGTGTATAGTGCCACACTTGTCTTGATACTATGATACCCCAGTAGAGCGCTGCTGCTAATCCACTGGTGCTCCCTTACCGATCTTTACGACTTCCACGAGAAAGTAAAATGTGAATAAAATGCGACGCATCATTTTATTAAATTTTTTTCTTTATTGCAATTTTCACTCATAAGATATTCAGCAATATGTTGATAGAAAAATACATATTACTTTTATTGAATAATATGAATATACGGACAATTTGACTATGTATTTATTTACCTTCAGAAATGTTACAATATAATTGTATGTCACCGCTCAGATGGTTTGACTACGGCATTATTGGATTACGGATTTGTTTGTCTTTGAGAGAAATAATACAGTATTATTGCAAATCTCGATGCGAACAATTTGACTACGGATTTGTCTGACTATGCAGAAGTAATACAGTATGTAGGTACATATTTTTTAATTAAATAGATTACGGAATTATTTATTTTTAATGTCCTCGGCTTTTGAATATTGAACGGTTTATAAAACGTTGAATTGCAACAAAGAAATACTTTTTATATATATATTGTTTTTGTTTGCATACACAATGTTAATGTAAATAATTAACAGGTACTTAAGATAATTATTTTATTACTTTGGTGCAAAATGCTTAGTTTACTTCCTTTTTATTACTTAATATTTATAACCTTTTATTATGCACAAAATATACTGGAAAAATAATATTTCCTACATGTGTTGTATAGTTTTCACCCAATATGTTTGTTTTCTTTTAAAATTTCCATTAATCTAAACATACAGAAGTTACAAAAATAATATCTTACCTATTTTAATATAATAATCCTTTGTATCCCACGAATACAAACAGCAGTCGTGCCCGATGTATATAACACTACACAAATATAGTTATAATATTTCAAATTATCACAGAGTTTATAGTTAAACTTTATAACTAACGATCGTGCATCCCCTACGAGACGCGGGCACACACTGACCTGGCCGTTGCTTAGGTTGACTAACACCGGACGCTCCCGTGCTTTTTCTCCCAACAGTTCTCCGTGTTGAGCAAAGCGAATGCGTCGCATTCAGCCTATTTATTTTTAATTTATATCCATGTGTGTGAATCCATAATACACGTGACAATGAGAGGTCAGTAATTTAACAAAGTGATATGTAAATGGTGTTATCATTTATTATGCATGTTATACTCGATGCTATTTAGCTAAGGCTAAGAATATTAACTGACCTTTGAGTCAACAGGCTCTATTGTTGAGTCCAAAGAGCACGATTGTTTAGATGAGAGGTTTTGATCAGTTGGTTCGGATCGCTATAACAGCCAACAGGTTGACCTGATGTCAATGGAATGAGTAAATAATTTGTGCATGAAAGTCAATATTTATTAAAGAAATGATCACGTTTTCCTTAAACTTGCTCTTCCGGCCTCTTCCAAACATACTTTTAACTGTTCAATAGTTTTAAATTATTTTCATAAATTATAGTTTTTATTCGATATTCAAAGATTCTTCGGCATTGAAGTATACATCCTATTCATTTATTTTTGGACTAATTTTGTCTATTAATTAAGCGAGCGTTATATAATACGCCAGTAATTTTTTTTTTTAAATTTATCTGCTTGTGGTCTAACCAGACCTTGGCCATCCCATGAGCCGTATTAGCCTCCACCGAAAAAATTAGTTTAACCAAGGATACCAATTCCTTAACGTGCGTGACCCTCGCGGCAGGTTACCTATCTATTCAGGTAACTTTGTCGACGCCCCGCCAATAAAGTGACAGGGCGTTGCTCTCTTCCAGTACGCCAGTAGTCTCAGAATCAAACGTGTAGCGTTGTTATCCCAACACTTTGTCGCCATAGAATCGTGATTTTTTTATATTTTTTTTTTTGTTTCAATGTTTTTTATTTAATGGTCCCGCCAAGTGCATTGATATCTTAGAATACACAACTGGCTGCGCATCCTTTCTCAGGCTGATGACCAATGACGCCCTGAGTATTTATGTTAGGTGACACAAGGCTAAAACCTTAATTTAATATTTGAATAAACACAATTGGTGCACTTACATATATAATTACGTAAAGCTTTATTATAGAATATGTGAAAATATTTCCAAGAACAATGCTTGGATGCATTTGAAGATTCATTTTTGGCTGGACCATGACCTGGACACACGCCGTCCGTTCCGTCCGGCACGACCCATCGTCTCCCCGCATTCGCCATTGTACCAAGCACTGGTACCGAATCCTGGGCATCCGTGAACCCATAGCAGCTTGACAATTTTAACTGACATCCATAAATCGTCAGTTGACTTATAGTATTTTAGAAGTAAAGGCGAAAACGGCGTATTGTGTCGCAAAAAAATAAATCGCTTTGTTTTAGGCCCCTTGATGACGTAATCAAAAGATACGTAGGCCAAAATATTAGTCATAGTTTATTTTAATGTTATTCCTCCTAATGTTAAACATCAATGTTAGTCAACGCTATATCGGTATGTGTGTGATTAAAGGGTGAACGGGGTGGTGGATGTGTGTTTAATGGCTGTTAAATCTAACCTACTTCGCGCTACACTTACATAATATCTAAGTATGTATGTACAAATAGGGTTTGCAAATTTGCACGTGTTTCATATGGGCACACGTGCAGATAGATTTTTGAATGCATTATAGCAATTTTTTATCATACATAAGAGTGGTAGGACCACACTGTCGACAGTTACCTGTCCACAGCCGCGGGCCGGTCCGTCCGGGGTAGTACCACACTCTCGCAGAAAATCGACGTCTGAGTAGTAGCAATTTGTTACTACGCTTCGTTCGCCTTGAGCGAGAGAGCCGAAAGCCCAACTTTCTGAGGGTGTTTGTGTGTGGAGGGTTTTGGTGGTGCCCTTGGTATCACCGAGCCTCAATGCACGCATTCACACTCCCTTCACTTTCTTCCGCGGTAGGCAGCGACCCTGTAAAGGTCCATGAGCGGCAACAACATTTACCATCAGGTGTACGATTTGCTCGTTTGCCACCGTTTGCAATAAAAAAAAAATACAGAACCAGTTTTCTTGTTTAAAATAAACTAGTTCTTTTTGCGTGATCTTGAATTAAATGGCAATAATAAATATGTGAAAACAGCAAATGCACACATTGGTAAGAAATTATCACTCCGATGAGTATCCCTGTGGTGACGGAGTAAGAATACAATTCACCATTCCGAATCTGTACTATTTTATTTGTGTGCATACCTAGTAAATGTATGATGTTTTCGAAGACGATGCCTCAGAGGTTAATTTAGCGAAAGGGTATTCCGTCGGGCCGACCACTGAGGACAAGGAACTCGGCACTGGTGGTCGGCCCAACGACGAAGGCGACGTGAGTACCGGTGAGTTATAGGCCCGCGCGCCGTCCTTCGTCGCCCCGGATGGAATGGACGGCATGTCCGCTTACCATAGCCCACCATAAAAAAAGCCTCGATCAGTGACTTTTTCCTTTAAAATAAATATAATTATGCGCAATTGTAAGGAAAACGGTATTACGAAGTAAATGTAACATGTGTTCATGTTGTCATCTTTTGCCTGTGGATGTCATACAAGACTAGGTATTGATACATTCTTTAGCCGTCTAGTATGATAACCGTGTGAGGGAACAGGTTTCTGAAAATTTGTATTCTTAGCCCGTCTCTTGTTGTCATTAAAAATGGTGTGAACTTCTAATGATACCTATACTTAATTAAAATTCTTTTTGTTTTCGAATGTACAGCAATACCAACGTGACGGTCGTAAAATCAAAGGTTATCATTTGAAACTCAAATTGATATTATACCATTGTTTACTGTTAAATTTTTGTTAATTTATTATTCATATATTTTAATTTATTTATTTTGTTATGTTGTTCAGTAACCAGTCCTATTAAATTTACAACAAAAGGATAAATTTGTCGTTAATTTTATTTTGATAAAGAAGCAAACGTTTTACGGTAAAATTTTGAATGCTACCGTGTTAAAAACACGGTAGCATTCTTGGTTCAACACTTTGAAAAACCCTATAAAAGTTATATGCTCTACATATCGATGCGTTATTATTAAACGCGACCGTTTTGAATGTTGTTTTTTATTTAAGAGAAGGTTCGTATAGTGATTATAATCAACTTGTTTCACTTAATTAAAACTTGCAATACCTGAAGTTGAGAAATACGGAATGATATATTTTATTTTTTCATCACAACACGGATTATAATACACTAGCACTATAATATTTTTTATATCTTTTAAATTTAGCATGGTTGCCAAGACCAAATATTGAATATTTGGTCTTGGCAACCATGCTAAATTTTTATTCTAAAACGTTAATTTAGAATTAAAATTAGAGATTAATTAGAATTAAGATTCGAATTAAATAGAGGGAACTTGAATCTTTCTGATGCAGTTTTCTCGCCACCTTACCTTACCTCGCTTTTATGTAGCACACAACACACCGGCAAGAGTTATCTGCTGCAATTAGGCTAAATGGTAGCTACTAAAATGAGAGAGTAGTCTAGGATTCATCAATTATGCGAGTATTTGTGTTTATTCGAGTTTGTCGCCCATCATTTAGCCATAGTCAATGCCTTTTTTACCCAGAAGGCGGCGACCGCGTTTCCGTTTGCAATACCGGATCATCGCGCTAATGACTGCTAGCAGGGACAGATAAGTACATACGTCCTAACACTTAAGACCCATCTATACATATTAGTAAAGGATTTCTACTCGATTAAAGAAGCCATTTTAAAGCATGAAGCTGCACATGCCTTTCAGCGTCCACTGTTTGACGTAGCCCTGCCCACGGAAGAATATTAACATAATGGCCATGCTTGGCAAGCGGGTTGGCGATCACAGTTGGTGTGATAAGTTACCCAGGTGCCTGGTGATAAGGTACCCCCTATTATAATTGCCTGCTGATCTCTTAGCCGGTTATTATGAAACGCAGGGGGTGACGACACACTATTTATAAATACAATCCCGTCACCACCGAGGCTTGATTTTTGAGAGTTTGTGTTATTTATTATTTAATTAGCTGACCCGGCGAACTTCGCACCGCCTTTTTCATAATTATTTTGTTTTAGAATTTATCAGTTTGGTTTTAGTATTATCCGTGCGGTGACGGAATACGAATACAATTCGCCACCCGTGAGTGTCGTAAAAGACGTCTAAGGGATATACCGCCTTTTCTTAACGATTCCAAAACCTTTTTAATCTAGATCTACATGTAATTACCGACGGGACGAACGTCAAATGTTTGACAGGTAAGAACGTTTTGTATGGGAAAATAAAATTATATTATTAGTATTTTACTCGCAATTTTCCATATTTTCTCACCGTAAAAACCTTCCCTGGACTTCCACAAATAATTCAAGACCAAAATTAGACAAATTGGTCCAGGCGTTCTCGAATTTTAGCGAGACTAACGAATAGCAATTCATTTTTATATGCAGAGTGTATCAGGTTATGGGGCAACTGGTCAAACGGAGTTAGGCAATGGTGGTAGGACCCCATAAAAAAAAAATTGAAGGAAAAATAACGATTCGTTAATGATTTAGAGACATAAAGTTTTCAATTTTGTCATCGCTTTTTCGTGTAAATCTGATTGAAATGTATAAAGTCAGCGATACTTAATGTGCAACACATTCGTATTTTGTTAAATGTTCATTAGAAATTGAATAAATCAATGATTACGTTCGCATAAGCAAGACACTTCGCCTTCAACTTCACCTTAAAATCAGCTGATTGGTGGCAAAGACCAAGAGGTGTGGCCACAGCTATTGAAAGAAATACCGACACAGGGATGTATTAAAAAAAAGGGAAACAAATGAAATAGTTACCTATATCTTGTAGGCAAAATAAAACAATATAACCTAAACTAATTTTTATCGAAAATGAAATTCGTCTCTGTTTACATATTTTAGGCTAATAAAGCCGGCGAACAAGGTCAAAGGAGCCGCCCAACGACAGTCGCTCGCTTAGGGCCTGTCCGCACTGCGATTTTTCACCATGATGTTTTTATTCTCGCGTTTTATATTCCGCGATCGAAATTGCACTTAGTACGCACTGTGAATAAAATTTCGTACGATTTTTGATACTTTAATTCGGTTTTCAGCTGAGACGCAAGATGGACATCATCATCATCGCAGCCCACATACGTCCCACTGGCCACCTCCATAATGGGAGGGAATTTGACCTACTATACCATGCTGGTCAAACATGTTGGTATAGGGTTTCATTTAGAGTTTTCCTTCTCTTGCACTGATGTTTTGTGCATATTATATCCCATAATCGTCTTTTACGACATCCACAGGCAAGATAGAGAGTGGTGAATTGTATTCTTACTCCGTCACCACACGGAAACAAGATGGACAACCGAACTAAAATTTTAATTTATCCAATACTAAGGCGGCGTAACAGACGTATTAAAAGATGTGTTGAACATTGGATTCACCCACTTTTAGCATTGGGACCCATGAAAGGATTTTTGGTGGCACGACTGAGTGAAACGCGCGAATTTTATTCCGTAGTGCGGCCATAGCCATGCTTAATACATACTGAACAGAATATTCGCGCGAAAATAAAACGCACTGCACCGCGTTCAATTTGCATCAAATCAGACTTTTTCCCGCGCGAATAATTTACCGCCGGTGCGGATACTTCCATAAGATTCAGTATGTTAAAGAATTGCGAACAAAAATCCGCATGGTGAAATATCGCTGTGCGGACAGGCCCTTAGTGCCTACGAAAGATATAGGTTTTTAAAATTGAATTATTTGTTTTTATTTTAGTTTGACTCGGATGTCCGGTCTAGATGCACGGCTAGCAATATTATCTCCTTATGACTTTTCCGCGTATTAAAATTCCGCGATTTAAAGTGTTTGAAATATAGCTTTTTTTTATTGCCAACGGTGGCAAACGAGCAAGCAGCACACCTGATGGTAAGTGATAAAGTGATACTACTGCACATGGACCTTTGCAATACCAGGGGCACTGGAACTGTGGCCCCATGACAGCTTTTTCCCGGTTCGGTGTGTTGGTTCGATGTGCGCTATTAAAAATGTGTGAAATATTAGCAATTGCTAATTTCGGAATGTTAATACCACATACCTATTATCTGGATCACTGCGGTTATCGATATGGGATATTTACCTTTACGGCAACTTTCACGAAAAAGGTAGCCCATCTTTTTATTAATAATAGGTAGATATCTAGCTTCTATTTTATTTTTAAGTTAATAATCCTTGTATTGTAGGGGACGTCACAAACATAGAATTAACGGACAGAAATTACATCCAAACTCAGTACAACAATTTGTTGATCGCACAGTGTTGTCCTGCGTGAGATTCGAGCCCGTGACACTGGCACGGTAGGACGGTACCTTAAACACTACGCCATCTGTGCAGTCAAATTCAATAGTACTTATTTTACTTTTTACCTACAAGAGTTTATTATAAGCCAAACCTACCACACCGACATTATTTAGGTGTAAAGGCGGGCGACGACTTAGACGCCTACGTAACATCAACACGTTACATTTAAGGCGTAGACTCTTTGACACATATTTTTGAAATCACTGTAACTATTATGTTTTATAGTTTTTTGTGTAATATACATTCTAATTACGATCTATGACCGTTAAACTACAACATACTCGAACAGTTGCCCCATAACCTGATACAACCTGTATATAGATTATTGATGTTTACGAGAGTATTACACTATTCAAATAAAACTAATTTTACGATTTTTATCGCATTTGTATTTGATTTTCCGACGTTTTGAATATCATTCATAGTTCAGGCGGCCGTAAGTAAATATTTTTTATGAATCTCATACCTCTTCCTATTGCGTTTCATGAAACTGCACGCTGTCTGAGAAACTGACGAACGTATGTGATCATTTTCGAGGATGAAAGCTTAAAATTATCTACGACATCACATTTTTTGCATAGCGTATTTTTAATACAATTCGATGTATTTATTCTGTTACGTACGTAGTTAGGTACATAATGATTAAGTCACATGATATTTTAGCCAATTGGTCGTTTTGTTAAATTAAACAATAAGTTAGTAAACGTGACAAAGCAATATAATTTAAAATTATCACACTTCAAATATAAATGGTGAACTTAATTTATTAGTATGACCCCGACGGGGTTTTATCACTTTTGTGAATTATAACAAGATGTTATATAATTAATTGTTATTAAAAATATATACCTCATTATACATAATTGATATTAGTGTTAGTGTAACTTTAATTATATTTATCAGCTTATATAGGTACATCCCACTACCTCAAGTCTTCTGATGTTATAAGTATATTACATCCCTTAGTGTATTCTTACTCCGTAATTGCACGGAAAACGCGTAGCGCAGAACTGTGGGCTTACCTTTGAAATCAATTCTAATTTCGAATCCGATTCAATTCCAATCTCACCAAACTCAACTCATCAATGATGGCTCTCCTCTACTTTTAATAAAATTTATATGTATGTATATGTATGTTTATCTATGTATACCTATATGTATGTATACCTATATGTATTTCTATGTATATACAGGGTGTATCAGGTTATGGGACAACTGGTCAAACGGAAGGTAGGCAATGGTGGGAGGAACCCATAAAAAAATTTGAAGGAAAAATATCGATTCGTTAATAAATTAGAAACACGTAAAGTTTTCAATTTTGTCATTGTTTTTTCATTTAAATCTGATTGAAATGTATAAAGTCAGTGATACTTAATCTGCAACATATTCGTACTTTGTTAAATGTTCAATAGAAATTGAAAAATCAATGATTACGTTGGCGCAAGCAAAACGAACTTCGCTTTAAATCAGCTGATCAGCCGATTACCGTCGCCGAGTCACGTTTGTACCTACGTACCATTGCGTTTGCACAAATCTAGGTATGTATGAATGAAACTATATTGTCGAAGCCACAGAAAAATTAATAAGATAGAACGGCCATATGGGCGGGGCAAGCGTGCCACAATTGCGATCAAACGGTCTTAATATTGACGAAATTCGTTTTACCGGTTCTTAGTTGCGCTCATATAGTGACCTTGAACGAAGCTCCGACAAAAAAGAGAAATATGCCGTCTTGCGCTGTTACAACGCGTCGAAAAAGAAGTCAGTTGCGTAGTTATAGTCTAAGAAGGCATTTATTTTCACCGTTAAGTCCATAAACTTATTAATTCAGTGATATTTCTTAATTTTATGAAAGTATTATGTCGTTTATAAAGAAAAATTATGAAATCGCAAAAAGAGCCAAACATTATACATCGTCTGCTACACATGGATATCACCTTTTATTAGTCCAGCAACCGCGCAATGTACTGCGTTCAATGCGATATCACTAAGAACCGCCTTACTAGCGTGGTAGTATACGTTTTCATTCAAAACATTGACGTCCATCCACGCGTATCGATAGTGTTGTCCAACATATTATAAGTTATCGATTTCAATAATTAGCTATGGGTTAATTTTATCATATAAATAAATATTTTTAACACTTTTAATTTAGTGATCGTTTTATATAATTATATTAACAATATTTAAATAGGTATTTAAAAATCAATTATTCTGGTATACATTACCTACTTAATTTATCTTGTATATCTATAGTACATTCTTGTATATTTTCCGCGTGGTGACGGAGTAAAAATACAATTCACCACTCCCTATCTTGCCCGTGGATGTCGTAAAATACGACTATGGTATATAATATGCCACCCGCAGAGAGGCTGACCGCGCGACGGCGACCGACGTTCCAGGACGTCGAGAGGTGAGGTTACCCGAAAGGGTATTCCGTCAGGCCGACCACTGACGACAAGTCACATCTGCTCCGGTGGTCGGCCCAACAACGAGGTGACGTGGGTACGGGTGGGTTATGGGCCCGCGCGCCGTCCTTTCATCGCCCCGGACGGACTGGACCGCGCGTGTGCTTACCATAGCCCACCCATAAAAAAAAAATAAAAAAATGGTATATAATATGCGCATAACATCTGTGCAAGAGACCACACAGGATCCACAGGCTACAGACACTTCAAAATCGTTTCATGCGCCGAGCTACGGGAGCACCGTGGTTCATACGAAACGTCGATCTCCACATCGACCTCGAACTGCCGACCATCAAGCAGTTTATGAAACGGTGCTCTCAGAGCTACTTTGACTCTGCCATGACACACCCCAACCAACTAGTGGTTGGGGCGGCTTCCTATAGACCCTCCAAAATCTCCTCCATCCGACGTCCTCGTCACGTCCTCGACGAAGAGGACGACAATATCACACTCGCTCAACAAAGAGCCTACACGGCCCGCGAGGCCTTAACAAATAAATATCCGCGGTTCCGCCCTCGCCGTCGAGGTGCGAAACCGCGCCGCGCAAAAGTCACTACTAAAAACGTGGGCACGCCCACTTTGCCTCCAGCGACGCCCCAAGCCGAGGTCCGTTCCCCACAGGGGGAGCCCTTGGGCGATGTCGCTTAGCATACTCTTCTCCGGGTTGAGAGCCCTCAGCGCTCACCCATAGTCCGCGTCAAGCTGTCAAGGCCATCTGCGGCCAACAGCTGTAAACACACAAAAAAAAAAAAAAAAAACTGCAAGAGAGGGAAAACTTGAAATGAAACCCTATACCAACACGTCTGACCAGCATGGTTTAGTAGGTCAAATTGTCTCCCATTGTGGAGGAGGCCCGAGCTCAACAGTGGGTCGTATGTGGGCTGCGATGATGATGATCTATAGTACAAACTTCATAGTGCTCTTTAGTATTTAATAAAATAGAAATAACAAAATAATAGTAATAAAATATTTATGTTCGGGACCAATCACCAAAGATAATTTTATTAATATATATATATATATATATATATTAATAAAATTATCTTTGAACAAAAGATCTTACATTTAAAACTATGGATTAAGGCAACCGGTAGTTAACTAAATACCAACTAAATCTAGCACAATTTGTTCACAACATTTTGTAGAATACTAAAAATAATGGTAAAGTGATCAAATGTTATTGTATTTCATTTTTATTGGAAAACTAAATGTTTAATTAAGTAGGTATTTAATTGTCGTACAAAATAATTGTTCTATTCTTCCTTAAGATGGAATAATTTATGTCAAGAATGAATTTCTTGAGACTGGTCATTCATTACTAGTTATTATCATTATAAGTGTTGATTTCTAACTTTTCGTAAGTGTTGATTTCTAACTTTTCGTAAGTGTTGAATTTTTATTCCAAGAAATGTTGGCATGATAGTCATCATCTCGGCTTATATAATTTCCACTGCTGCGCTTGAGCCTCCTCCGCAATTATAGGCAAATTTACCTTCCTATACTATAGTAGTCAGACAGGTTAGTATAGGGTTTTGTTTCGAGTTTTTCTTCTCTTGCATAGATGTTATATGCTTACTATATCTCTTAGTCGTCTCAATATATTAGGATGGGACATCCGCGGGTAAGATACGGAGTGGTGATTGGTATTCTTATTCCGTCACCACACGGACAATGTTAGTACCTTTTTGAGTACAATAAACAAAAATGTACTAACAAGTAGCAGTACCAGTATATCTAAAAAAATAAATAACTGTTTTGTTTTTTAAGTTAAATAATAACACCAATAAAAATAAACCAAATTTCAATAAAAAATAATATTTTAACATATTTTAAGAATGATATCTGATGCTTATGCGAGCACTACACATTGTAAATAAAACTACTTATACGGATTATATCACGTTTGTATTTGATTTAGGATTGCCCGATGTTTCGAATACTTTACAGCATTCCTGGTCACGGGCGGTCTAAGATGTCTGACGTCCAAACAAGTCAACGTTATTACAGACGTCCATGGCCCCCGTCGCAGAGACCGTCTGAAACCATCCACAGTTGAGCGCCTCCCTGCAGTACCTACCTTATGTGCCTACCTTATGTGAAAGGAGTCACTGACAAGATTGGCTTCATCCTGAAACGGGCTTTCATAAAAACATATTCTAAGCCACTCAAGAGGATTAGTCAATTCTTGCCACCTGTCAAATGCCAGATCCCTTTACAAGATGCAGGAGTTTATAAACTTCACTGTGGTCTCTTTTTAATATATTTTAATTGTATCTTGTGTACTGGTGTGTACCATATATGGGAACAATATAATATACAAATCGCTACTCGCTTACGTAATTAATTATAGCACTTAAATTTTCTGTCACCTATACAGAGTGTAGTGAGGAGTATTTCATTTGCATGATTTTACTGTTAAATTACTGACTTGCATTACAAATAACGTCAACACATCACACAAGTGCTTAATTTAAAGACATTAATATTTTTGTTTCGATAAAACAGACTAAATAAATATCGTGTAGTATATCGACCATGGCAAGCACTAGCGTACATGTGCTTTTTTATATGTGGGTATACGTTGCCTACAGAACTTAGTTACAATTTGTGTACCAACTGCAGCTTCGAGATTGATGTGTGTGTGTTATGTTAGTGTGTAAAATTGTTGTAAGCATAGACCTTGCATATGTGTTAACACTAGCGGGAGGGGGCAATTATGCCACACTGGTTTTCGAACAAAATCAGCCGAATGGCCTTTCTAAAGTATTAATATTTCTGTGGTCGAAGCTTTACATGCCTACATATATCCTGTCTATCCATGCCTACATAATACGTAACATTTAAGGCGTAGACTGTTAGACACACATTTTAGAAATCACTATAACTTTTATGTTATATTGTTTTTTGTGTAATATACATTTTAATTACGTCTATGGCCGGTATACTACAACATACTCGAACAGTTGCCCCATAACCTCATACACTCTGTATATATATGTATTGTTTGTGTGTATTGTGTATAAGAATATATTTGCTATATTTGGATAACCAAATTTTACAAATTACCGCTTACAATGTATTGCACCTACCTAAATTATTTCTGCTTCACCCGAGGTTGACTGGTAGAAAATGCCTAAGGCATTAAGTCCGCCTTATACCTTATTTTTGTATGCTAAAGTTTAAATAAATAAATAAATAAAACTTATATTTGGTACTCTTAAACAAAATCGAGAATGAATTCTTCGCATTTGCCGTTGTTATTTTCACCAAATGTGCCGTATTTTATTACTTTAAATTAATAACGTTACCGAAGTCGATCATCACAAAGAGGCTGTCTTGAAATTGTGCAACATTAGGTACTAATTTTAAACTACGTCAAAATCACGTCGGGAGAAGCAAATATTTGACCTAATCGAAGAGAGTCGAATACGTTTAGTTAAAAAAAATACCCACCGAATTTGATTCCAATCGTGCGCTAGTGTTGCTTTCAAGGGTACCAAATTGCTCAAATTCCAGCTGCGATTGGATTTAGGATTGGAATCGAGATTCAAGAGTAAGCATACTGATTTCAAGCTCTGAACCGAAAAACTAACACTAAGAACGTAGGTATATAATCATCATCATTTTAGCCTATCGCCGTCCACTGCTGGTCGTAGGCCTCCCTCATGTTACGCCACAGAGTGCGGTCTTGCGCCGCCTGCATCCAAAGACGCCCAGTAACTTTCACCAGGTCGTCGGTCCACCTAGTGGAGGGCGTCCAACACTGCTTCGTCCGATACATAGGTATATACATATAACAGAATTTACAGTGAAAGAAACATCACAGATACACTTTTTTCTACCAAGCAACAAATACACATATGCTTGTATCTTCTGACTTCTATGGAATGTTACGCAGACTTCAGATTCCACAGACGACATATTGAAGTGCTAATTTTAATATTTCTGACTGCCGATCTGTGCAATAAAAGAAGATTTTAATCTTGTATACATCTCACTGTTAGACACGAATCGCCTCTGCATTAGGAGGATTTTGCCTTACTATAATACGTTGGACCAACGTGCTGGCATAGGATTTTATATTCAAGCTTGCCCCGTTTACATTCACATTATCTAATCACACCCTCATTAGTCTTTTACGACATCCGTGGTAAATAAAGTTATGGTGAGTTACATTCATACTCTATCACCGCAAGGAAAAAAAATAGATACTTAGTTATACAATGTATATAACTTTATTTTAATTGTGACGCACGAAATAGTTCCTCGAAATAAACACTCGTGTCATTATTACGTAGTATTGATGCTTTTGAAACGGGAATAGTTACCATCTCCGACCCTGAAACTCTTCCGCCTACTATAAAATATGTCTTATATAATTAAAATTGTAGGTATTACGCGTATAAATATTCAAGTTGTTAAAAACTTCGTAGTTTGTATGCTGTTTTTTTAATGTTGATCAAAGTTTGTCTACTAAATTGTTATTTATACAAAATGAATAGGTTACGTATAGTGACGGAGTAGGAATACAATTCGCCACTCCATATCTTGCTCGTGGATGTCGTAAAACACGACCAAGGGATATAATACGCATACGAGGGAAGTATTTATATACTTCCCTCTATATGACAGAGTGAAAATACGATTCACCACCACCCTTTCTTGCCCGTGGGTGTCGTAAAAACGACTAAAGAATACAATACGCCAATAACGTCTATAAAAGAGAAGGGAAATTCTAAATGACACCATATTCCAACACATCTGAATAGCGTAATATAGTAGATCCCTTCTTTAGTGGAAGAGTCTCAAGCCTAGTAAAGGGACGTAAGAGAGATGATACATCAGTGTGCCTACTCTTGAAATCCATTCTAATTTTGAATCCGATTCAATTCCAATCTCACCAAACTTATATTTGGTACTCTTAAACAAAATCGAGAATGAATTCTTCGCATTTGCCGTTGTTATTTTCACCAAATGTGCCGTATTTTATTACTTTAAATTAATAACGTTACCAAACTCGATCACTACAAAGACGCTTTCTTGAAATGCGATATTAACGATTTTAAACTACGTCAAAATCACGTCGGGAGTACCAAAAATAAATATCTGATTTAGATTTAATCGACGAGAGTCGAATTCATTTAGTTTAAAAAAAATTCACAATTGAATTTGATAGCAATCGTGCGCTAGTGTCGCTTTCAAGAGTACCAAATTGCTCAAATTCGAGCTGCAATCGGATTTAGGATTGGAATCAAGATTCAGGAGTAAGCACACAGATGAGTTTCAAAAGCGATATAATTTGAAATAATAAGCCGCACGCGATGCAAGTGGATATATAGAACTTCATTCGTAACGACACACATTACAATTGGATGAAAATACTGACATGCTCAATTTATTATATTCCATTGTCATGACGCAAAACGTTTAGTTTAACAAATGTAATTGAGTTCAATGAGTATAAGTTGAACTAAACAATAGAAATATAATTTGCCACGTTGTTTACTACGATAAGTGCACAAATATAACTATTGTCAGCACAGAAATAATGTTTCACAGATCTTGGTGCCTACTCTTGAATCTCGATTCGAATCCTAAATCCAATCGCAGCTCGAATTTGAGCAAATTTGGTACTCTTGAAAGCGACACTAGCGCACGATTGGAAACAAATTCGGTGGAATATTTTTGAACTAAATTAATTCGACTCTCGTCGATTAAATCAAATATTTGCTACTCCCGACGTGATTTTGACGTAGTTTAAAATCGTTGATGTTGCACAATTGCAAGGAAGCGCCTTTGTAGTAATCGAGGTCGATAACGTTATTAATTTAAAATAAGAAAATACGACACATTTGGTGAAAATAACAACGCCAAACGCGAAGAATTCATTCTCGATTTTGTTCAAGAGTACCAAATATAAGTTTGGTTAGATTGGAATTGAATCGGATTCGAAATTAGAATGCATTTCCAGAGTAGGCACACTTATTTTACGAGACATCAGACGAAACAATTATTCGTAAATCACACGAAGTATTATCTTCGTTGAGAATTTAATTAATGATAAAAATGGGCCACCAGCAGTGCCCCATTCTTTCCGTATATTGTGACGCCCGAAGAGGGGCGTTAGTGAGGGACGATGCCCGAAAGAGGATCCTGCCTGACTGGCCACGGACGATAAGGAACTCGGTACCTATAGTCAGCACAATATCGAGGGGTTGGAAATACGATTCGTTAAAGGGCCGCGCGCCGCCCTTGCGTCGCCCCGTACGGAATGGATGGCGTGGGTGCTGCCTATATATAGCCCGCCTAAAAAAAAGACAATATAAATTACCACCAGCCATCTAGCCGGTGGAGTCGTAAAATACGACTTTTTTTTTTTAAGACAACACTCTGCACTAAGGAAATAATCCTTGTATTGCGGGAGACTTTACAAACATAATGTAATTTGTGTCCGTTAATTATAACGGACACAAATTACATCCAGACTCAGAACAACAATTTGTGGATCGCACAAAGTGTTGTCCCGCGTGGGATTCGAACCCCTGACACTGGCGCTGTAGGTCGCTATCTTAACCACTACGCCATCTGTGCAGTCTAAATAATATACATATAACATCTATACAAAAGAATGAAAACTCGAAATAAAATCCTATACCTACCAACCAATTTGGTCAGCGTTGTTTAATACTAATGCCAATTTCCCCTATTGTGATGGAGGCGCTGATGATGATGTTGATGATCAATTACCCAAAACAAAACTCAAATCAAGGTTTAGCTTAGAAGTTTAACGAATTTGTTCAAAATTCCTTTGTTTGAAAACTGTCAATACTCTCACTTGTTCGCGTATGTATGTAATAGCCAGGTATAGCTGAAATCTATTACACATTAAGAGCGTTATCGGTAATCAGCACTCTCGCATTTTAGGTATTTTGCTACGGTCCGATATCGACGCACACTAATTGCACTACACACAGGAGAGTTCATAGAATGACCAGTCTTGAGCCTTGGCGCTTATAATCAATCTCTAATATATTCTTCGGAGAAGGAGATTTTCAAAAATCAACATGATGTAAATTTTAAAATTTTTAATTAAAAACCAAATCTCATAACAGTAAAACGGTTAAAATTGTATTTTTAATATGCAAAGTACAGGAAATAGTAAAATATAGGCACAGAGTATAACTTACAAGGAGACCCTCAGACGTGTGGGTGGGGGATTTCCATGATTTTTGGTGGGGTGGTAGAGGGGGCACGAGGGTATCACAATTACCAAATATTAGGGTCAACTGGGCCCTCGTTAAAAAGATTTTAAGGGTCAAAGTTGGATGGGTAATTTATGTACTAGAAAAATTCAAACTCGAATCGCCAACAATCGACGTCCCTATACCGGGACGTCGATTGCCGTCACACGGTCAGGCTCTCTGCGGGTGACACACTAAAGTCCTCGGTCCAGTCACACGCGGACTCGCCTAGAGCGGCGTGAGGCGCGGGTACTCGTATCTGCGCCGCCCGAGTCATCGGTGGCGGAACGTGTGGCCAAAGATTAATCACACACGAGCCGGCGTCTCCTTTCGTGAGATGACAGCCTCACAGAAGGCGGTGACCGCGTTCCTGACGCTGCTGAGCATCTCCCTAGTGATGGTCGGCAGGGTCCGGCCGGCACCGGTGATTGCAACGAGTTCACGGCGCTGCTCTGCCCACGAGGCACACACCTCGAGCCTGTACTGCGCCGTGCTCACGTCGCAATCGCAGTGGTAGCAGGATGGTGGTGTGCTCTCTCTCCTAACGAGCTTGCGCAGGTACTTGGCTATCGTGACCCATCAATACCTGCACCAGTCGGAAGGAATGTACCCGTGCCGTACCCCATGCTGCCGACCCAACCACCCCATCAGCACCAGCTGAAAGGACTCGGCGGTCCTGATACCGTATTGAGGCTTCTCCAGTCCGATTGCCCAACGAGCAATGGCGTCTCGGCGGGCGTCGACCCGCCAGGCGGCAATCACCTTGATTGAGGCTATATGTGGCTCGCGTCTCTGATACTCGCAGGTAAAGCTCGGCGAGTACCTCCGCCTGCAGATCCCACCGGAGAGTTCCGGCCAAGAGGCACGCTGCCTCCGTGGCTGCCGTGCAGTAGTCGAGTATAGCTCTAGTCGCCATGGCCATGGATGTCTAACAAGTCCAGTCAGAGATTTAAATCTACCCACTATATGAAATGAAATGAATTTATTGCAAGAAATATGGTTTACATTGTGTGGTTAATGGTTCACAAAGAGGTCTCACATACTTCGTCGCTCATTACGACATGCAACATAATACACATATACATACATGTTTTTTTGTTCGATATTAGACTTCTGAGTCTTACATTTGAAATTCTAATTTTATTCATATTCATTAGATTTTTCCAGTCAAAAAAAAAAATAAATTCATGTCATAATTATAAAAAAAAAAATGTTAAGAGAATAATATTAAAAAAAAAAAAACATTAATACAAAACATAAAAATTAAAGAGTATAATCATATCATTTTATAAATATGGTTATGTCATACCAAAAAAGTCATTCATTGAATAAAAACATTTCTCAAGGAGCCACTTACGTAGATTTGTCTTAAAAGGCTTAAGTGGCAGATCTCTCATAATTTTTGGTAAATTATTATAGATTTTAATTATCATATAATAGCAGTTTCTTTGATACAGTGTAGTTGAACAACTAGGTGTAATTAGTCTTGTCGGATCCCTATTTTTTATTACTTATTTATGTTTTTTTTCAAAAGTGCTAAAATATGAACCGTGTTCCTTAACAAAACAACCTGCCTGAAAAATGTATAGACATGTAAGAGTCATCTTTAATTTTTTAAAAAGTGGTTCACAACTTGCAAGAGGATAAGCAGCACATATTGCTCGTACAGATTTTTTTTGCACAATGAATGCTCTATTAATATTTGTTGAGTTACCCCACAATAGAAGACCATATCTCAAGACTGAGTCAACGTAGCCATAATACGCAGTAAGTGCAATACTATGTCCCGAGGTACGCCTCAAAGTTCTAAGCGCAAAAATAAATTTATTTAATTTTTAACAAATGTCATCTATATGCGTTTTCCAGTTACAGTTATAGAAATTAGTTATTAAATTTTGATCCACATTTTGCTATATATTAATTGCTAGTACAAGAAGAAAATGATTCTCTATAAAAAAATTATATTGTGTGTGGTTAGTAATTATTAAACATTAAATTTGAGTTAGCTGATAATCTTCAGAAGATGAGGCTGCATAAATGTTCCGTTCGGATTTTTGATGTGAAATATCTATAGGCGGGGTGAACCTGATCGTCGCGTGGCATTAAAAGCGGCGTTAACGCCACGCTTTGCGGTAACGACTTCAAAATAATTTTGATGTTTCAAATCTGCCAGGCGTCCTGAGTGACGGCTCACTTCTCTTTTCGTTTACTCTTTTGAAACTATAGGTACCTTACAGTTTTGTCGTGTGTTCTCTTTTTCTTTGACTTGTAACCGATTTTGTTCCCAAGATACAATCTGCTTTTTCGACCCATCACCTAAAACGTAAAAAGATTCTATATTATTCTTTATAGAGATCGCATGAAAGTAATTAACAGAATTAGGTAGTAATAAATACTTACGTATCAAAACCGATCAGTCGCAGTATACGCCGAACTTCGTATTGTCGTCTTTTACGCTGTGAGCGGCGAGCTCGAGCGACGTGACCCTGCTCCGTTGAGCGCCAAGGCGCGACTGGCTTACGAACAATTATGCCGTTCAATTTATAGTAATATTTAAAATTTAATTACGAGGGTGACTATTCGTATTTCAATTTGGGGTTTTTTTTACTGCTTCTACAATAGTCGAACAAATAGTGGATATTTTTTTAAATATTCCAAGGTTAGTATTATTCACTAAATTAAATGTTTTACAGGAGCCATTTTCGTCAAATTAATCTTAAGGAAATATTTTTTTTTTAGTTTTAAAAGGAAGAAATCTTGAATTTCATTTTATCCATACCCAAGAACAGTAATTTTCCTAACATCTACAAGTTTTTTCGAGCTGCCACGACTTATCGTTTATTCGTACCTGAACTTCAAAACTCAGCGTTTTCGTAAAATCTCATTAACTTAAGTTCAAAATACCCTTGCCTTTTAATAAAATAGTTACAATATTGAGTTATAATTCTGTACAAGCACAATATAAAGATGTGTTTAATGTAGTGGTTATATAAATTTTTAGTAAGCTATTATGATGAACGAGTAACCAGTCCTCAAAAAACCACATTTTTGGGTTTACGGCCGCTTATTACCGATAACGCTCTTAAACAAGGAAATTGAACCCTTTAAAATTGCCATTATATGTATATCGATATTTAGACCATACCGCCATCTGTTAAGTTTTTACATCATCATCATCTTATCCTAATTACTTGGGGTCGACGTAATATGTCATCTGTTTTGACTATTACAAATAGTTTCGGCAATGACTTTTATGACCGGCCGCCTGCCTGACGTCAACCCTCCTTGGGAATGTAATCGTTGACCCAAATGGTACCAGATGGAGTTGGTCCGGGTCAATCTAGGGCTCTTAGTCGTCTTTTACGACACCCACGAGCAAAGCAAGGGTTGGTAGTATTCGAAGCCGCTACCACACAACACCTGTTCAGTTTTTACATGTTGATTTTTTTTAATTACAATCCGAAACTATAAGGTAAATTTTGTAACAATAAAATGACATCACTACATAGATACTTGCACGCACACATACATAAACTAGTTGAGGTCACACGAGGCAATGTGTCGATGCTGACGTAACGCGGGCGGGTCAGACACACCCACATCGTGAATGAGCAACGGGTTGTGCAATGTACACGCGGCTACTTAGTTTTACTTTTAATACAATTACGAATGTCACTCAAACAATTTCATTTGATGATACGTAGATAGATAATGATATTATAACTAGATAGCTCATATTATAGCTAGATTTCTCTATATTGATGTATCAATATAGAGAAATCGTGTGGCCACAGGTTAGGAATATAATGTGACATCGCCCTTTTCCTTTCCCGCGCCTGTCATACAAAAAAAAAGTAAATAAACTCTGGCAACCCCACCTAAATTTGAAAAAGATACAGCTTATTGTGTTATTATCTAATACAATATTTTGTAGGTATATGGAGACATTATAACTATAAATGTTAGCCGAGGATAAAATTTTGTATCAATATTCGCTGTTATCATAACAACTGCTTAGGTAACAATTTCGTATGAAAGCTAATAGAAGTATTACGATACCTATTAATATTTATTTCAGTCATATTCTTACTTTCACGTGTAATATTCGATTGCGGGATTACGCGGGCGCTCAAACGTAATGATAGCAATTAATATGTAAATAAAATCTACGCAAGCGCAGCTGCTAGCAAAGATATAACATTAATGCTTGAACTTGAGAATTACAACTGTTTAAAGTATATTTGGGTATACGAAGCATAGTAACTTGTAAAACTGTAGGTACGTTAACAACTACGCATTAAAATTGTATGTGAATAAGAATTAATTAACATCTATACATAGACCAAATGAAGTAGTTTGCCGTGAATGTATTAAAATTAGTTTAAGGTAAATACAGCTTTTTGTTAGTGATACCTATAAATTCAGCTTATAAACATCCTACTAATGAGCTCGAGTCTCTTCGATAATAGGGGGAAAATGACCTACCATATCGACAGTCCCAAGCATGTCAAAAATTGCACTTTTTTATTTTTTATTGTATTCTTTAGGCTTTAAATTTTCAATACATATAAAAAAATAAATAAATAAAATAAATATGCAGTATGAAATGTGCGTTTAGGCTTCAGATTTACTGAAGCCTAAAGAATACAATAAAAAGCGCCTAAAGAATACAATAAAAAAAGCCTGAAGAATACACAATAACAAAGTGCCATTTTTGACATGTCTTTATTTATGTAGGCACCGTCGATATGGTTGTCACACGGATTGGTATAGGATTTTATTTTAAGATTTCCTTCTCTTGCAATGATATTATTTACATATTATATCCCAGTCGATGTTTACAACATTCATGGTCACGGAACATGTCGCTCTTGCTTAATTAATTGGCTGACTGCACACCTGGCAGCGGTTAGGATATCAAACCACAGTGATAAGTGTCGTGAATTTGTTTCCCATATAGGACAATACTTCGTGCGTTCTACAAGTTGTTGATCTGATTTCTGTTAATTGTATTTATGAAGGCCCCCGCAATGCAAGAATATGTCCTTTAGAGCACTGCGTTGTGTTTAAAAAAAATGCGCGCATGTATTTGTTCTTGTACCCCGGTAGGCCTTACAAATCTCAGTAGCTCAATAGCTAAAGGACCTTGACCTTCATGCGGCGAGAGCTACACCCGGAAAACGTAAGCTACCAATCGAGTCTGCTTTCAGTCATATTACAAAATATTTGTTCGCCACTAGCAAACCAGTTTAAGAGTGCATTACACACTTATGCATCCGTTACTCAATACCGTTATTCGCATTCGTTAAAATTATTCTGTTTAAATAAAAATACTTCAACCGTTTTCTCATAGATACTAGTGTCAGAACTGGACTAAATTGATATACGCCACACAGAGAGCACTGGCTTTCAGATAAAAAAGAATCATCAAAATCGGTTTACCCAGTCGAAAGTTCTGAAGTAAACATGAAAAAATGCAGTCGAGTTCAGACCCGCCTCCTATTTTTAAAGTCGGTTGAAAATGCTCATTTGTCATCATAATACAAGGTTCATCATCGCAGCCCACATGCGTCCCACTGTTGGGCTCGGGTCTCCTCCACAATGGGAGGGAAGTTGACCTACTATACCATGCTGGTCAGACATGTTGGTAAAGGTTTCATTTCGAGTTTTCCTTCTCTTGTATAGATGTTCTGTGCATAGTATATGCCATAGTCGTCTTATACGACATCCACGGGCAAGATAGGTAGTGGTAAATTCTATTCGTACTCCATTACCACGTGGAATACAAGGTTAGCTTACATCAATCATAAACTAAGGTCCACGCTAATCCGTATCGTAACTGATAGTTCAAGGTCAAAAAAAGGAAAACAATCCATATTATTTATCCACCAGCTTCATTCAAACATCAGTTATTCTATTATACGATAATTTATCTCCAGTCCAGTTATAATGTGATTAAACTGACACAAAAATAATCGTATAGTTTGCAGTCATTCAACAGGTGACCTTGAAGTCAACGCCTAGCGGCTGCAGTCATAACTAATACGTATTTCCTGTTTAAATACTATACAAGAACCTTATAATTGTATTTCAATGATAACATATTTTAACAAATATTATTGATGCGAATTTGAGTTTGTTTGTTTATTTGTTACGCTTTTACATCTAAAACGCTAAACCGAATTTAAAAATTCTTTCACCGATGGGAAGCTGCATTATTAGCGAGGAACATATACAGACTATTTTTATCCCAGTATTCCCACGGGGACAGGAACTACACAGGTAAAACGTCGGTGAATTGACTGATTTTAATAATTCTTTCATCAATGGAAAGCTACATTATCAGCGGTAACTATATTTCATCCCCGTATTCCCACGGGAATGGGAACTATGCGTGTGAAACCGCGGCAATTTGCTAACTTTATATCTATGAAATATTCTTTTAGTGTTGGATAGTCCATATAGCGAGCCAGACTCTTTGACTATAAATAACATGACGCTACAACGAATAGGAGAGGCATATCAATGAAAGAAATTGCAAAAGCGAAAAAAACCTTTGTCTTCTTCTTAAAAAGATATCATCCAACATCATTAAGGAACTAGGCCCTGTATTGCCTGGGATTTTACAAACATATAATTAACAGACACAAATTGTACCCAGACTCAGGATAACAATTTGTGGATCGCACGAAGTATTGCCCTATATGGGAACCGAGCCCACGACACTTGGCACGGTAGGTCAGTATCTTAACTATTAAGCCACCTGTTTAGTCAATTCAAAAGACCTCGCACTTCAGAGCTCTAGCCCTCTTTCTCCTATGTTATGCAAGCGAAGTTGCGCGAGTCAGCTAATTTTTAACCCCCGATGCAAAAAGTGGGGTATTATAAGTTTAACGTCGATGTCTGTCTGTCTGTGTGTGTCCGTTTATGGCATCGTAGCTCTCAAACCGATGGACTGATTCAGATGCGGTATTTTTAAAAGCTTTTATTTAACTTGCCCTGTTAGTAATGTTAATATGGGACAAATCTTGCGAGTTAAATTAGAACCACTTCCTGTCGTTAAATTAGGTTGAAATTTGGTTTACTTACGTAACTTCGGTGACAATGCAATAATGTGGTACCATGATCTCAAGATGGCGTCGGAAGGTGCCCATAGGAACTCCTAAATTAAACGAGATAAAACCGTCCAGTTTAGACTCATTTGAATAGTCTTGACAAGCAGCATTTAAATAAAAGCTTTTTTTATAAAAAAAATATTAATTCATATTTTTATTTCATTTGAAAGCCAGTTTCCTTGCGGTGGTTCTTAACTATGTTTGATAAATGTCGGTCTAGCAGTATAAGAGTATCAGCTCCAAAATGATGTAAAGGCGTATGATTATTCGTTCAAGTGCTTCACGCGTGCACGTATAATCGTTAAATGATAATTAATTGATAATTCCTGTTAAACAGAAAGTAATACTTTTAAAGTGAATTCTTCCTTAGAATCGGTGTGATTTCAAACTCGATGAAACGAAAAAGCGAGTCCATAGAGACACAAACACGTAAATGTATAGGATTCAGCCTACGAGAGAATGAGATAGAACACATTCGTGTAGCATCCCCACTATCGTCTATTAAGCTTGGCGCGTCGACGCCCGCCGAGACGTCATTGCCCGTTGGGCAGTCCGGCTGGAGAGGCCTCGGTCCGGGTTGCGAACCGTGGAGGGTGCACGGGGTGCTCTCCTTCCGACTGGTGCAGGTTTTGACGGGGCATGGGTGCTTCGCCAAATACCTGCACAGGTCGTTAGGAGGGAGAGTACACCGTCCTGCCACCACTGCGATTGCGACGAGGACACGGCGCGCCATACGCTCGAGGCCTGCGCGGCTTGGGCAGTGCAGCGCTGTGAACTCATCGCAATCATCGGTGCAGACCTGACGCTGCCGGCTATCGCTAGGGCGATGGTCGCCAGCGTCGGGAATTGGGACGCGGTCGCGGCCTTCTGCGAAACAGTGATCTCGCGGAAGGAGGCGGCGGATCGCCTGCGCGAGGAGCGCAGCCTCGATGAGGAGATCCGCCGCCGGCGACCGGGGCGGCGTAGACACAACTACTTGCGCCTCATGCCGCCCTAGCCGAGGCCGCGGTTGAAGTGACCGGAGATTAGTCTGTCACCCGCTGAGAGGCCGACCGCGTGAGGAAAGACCGACGTCCTCCCCGATGGGGGGACGTCGGTCGATGGGAGGGTACCCCAATAAGGGGTATTCCGTCGAGCCGACCACTGATGTCAAGTAACCCTGCTCCGGTGGTCGGCCCAACGTCGAAGGTGACGTGGTTTTCGGGTGGGTTGCGGGTGTTGCGTGCTTACGCCCCTATGTCGCCCCGGACGGAGTGGTGCGAGGAGCGCGCAGACCGCAGCCCAACCGCAAAAAAAAAATCGTTTATTAAGCATTGTCCATATATGTATGCTCCTGTGTAGTGGGGTAGTCAGTATAATTATCTATATCTCTTGCTAGTGCCGAACGTTCTACGTGTCTATGTTAGACTTAGTATGTATTTAATACATGTGTTTGCGCCTGCGTATTAGGAAGCTTTAATATCAAGCAAGCGTGTTTATTATTGATGCATTTTTATTTATGTGAATATTTTCATCTCCTTGAACACAACAAAACACGTGGGACCAAAGAAGTTTCACTTCTGACATGCGCACTTTGTACGCACGCTCTTTTCTTTATTATTTTAGTTTGTGTCGGAGGTTATTCAAAATGTTAATTTTATTTTTTATGAATAATGTGAGTATTTGATATTTAAAATTATTGTACCATAATATAGGGAATTTGGAATAGTTGTACGTTCTTGTTATTAGCAATTTCATTAGAGTAGTGAGTAGCTCCATTAGATAACTAGGTTATAGTTATGCATGTAATATGGCCTCATTCATTATCCTTGACTACTAATCGGGAGCGACGTTAATAAACGTATGTATTCGCAATTTTAGAGGTTCGCTATAGATTGTTAACCTTGTTATCTGATGTCATCAACATCGTCATCTTGTCTTTAACACAATTTATTTGAGACTAGCAACCTCACTCGCTTTACTTCGGTTTCAGTCTTCTTCTTTGCCCCCGTATTGTAAATCTGTAATATTTCCTAAGATCCATGAAGCCTCGTGTTCGATTCTCGGAACAGGCAAAATTTTATGAAGCTCAACTGAGAGGAAAAATAGCTCAAGTTACTCCTTATGTAGACGGCTACCTATTCCTAAAATATTATCAATTTGGTTCAGCCGTCTTAGAGATTACCGGGCACAAAGAGACATTTAGACATATAAAAAATGACAGACATATATAAACTGGTTTTTAAACATATTTGTCGTTCAAATAATTAATATCTGGTGGGCCGAGCTTCGCTCGGAATATTTTTGTCGAATTTATTTAGATATATATTAATAAAAAATAAATAATGAAAATTATATAAAAAACTACAAAAAGAGAATAATAATAACACTGAGATTCAAACCGACGCTGTTTAAATGTCACATAATCCAAAATTAAAACCGCCCGTCTCCTCACCTGAGCTATCGAAACTCATGACGTTGACAACGAAATTTGAATTCATATTCTTTTAAAATTTAATGTCATTGTTTGTTTTGCTAAAAACACGGACAAAACAACATTTTCTATAAATAAAACCTAGCTAGATAGATTTTTTGGACCCGAAACCTCTAGTATGCCAAGTTTCAACAAAATCGTTGGAGCCGTTGCCGAGATACTGAGTATATACACTCATTTGCAAAAAAAACGGGCACCTAAGCAATGAACCATTTCAAATGTTAATATTTCTTTGTTTGATAATTATAGGTAGTTTTATCCACACAATTTGCTAAATTAATAAGAAAATAATCGTTTTCATCAGTATTTCATAAAATTTAGATACAATTTATGGGAAATAATGCTAAACCTCGCTAGTAGTGTATATTCGCTAGTAGTGCATATGCTCATGAAGTAAAAATAAAAAAGTTTTTTTGTTTGTTTTTCTTTAATAAAGTAAAAGCAGATAAATGTTTAGTATCGAGTGTGACCCCCTCTAGCTAAAATCACAGCTTGAATTCGTCTGGGCATGCTAGCGAGTATATCCCGGATACTTGCTTGCGGAATACGTTCCCACTCCGCAGTAATCACATTCTTCAGCTCTCTGATGGTCTGCGGAGCCGGGTGTACTGATCTCACACGCCGTTTCAGAACGTCCCAGACATGCTCTATGGGATTGAGGTCGGGACTTCGAGCTGGCCAATCCAAACGACGAATGCCGACCTCTTGCACATACGCATTAACATCGCGGGATCGGTGGGCGCGAGCATTGTCGTCCATAAAAATCGAGTCTTCACCTAGAGCGGCCAATGCGGGTTGTGCATGAGAAATTAGAACTTCCGTTATGTATCGATGCCCAGTCAGTGAGCCGTTTTCAATGAAGACTAACTCTGTACGATCCATTGAATTTATTCCTGCCCAAAACATAACAGAGCCCCCACCATAAGGTGTGATTTCTTCGAAACATGCCTCTGCAAAGCGTTCTCCTTGTCTTCTTAGCACTCGCCGACGTCGATCTTCACCGAACAGAGATATCCTGGCTTCATCAGAGAACAAAACCCTATTCCAATCGTCTTGAGTCCATGATTCACAATTTCTAGCGAACCTAAGCCTGTGAACTCTGTGCTCACGGAGTAATTTGGGGCCGCGGGCCGGGCGGTGACTGCGTATATTGGCAGCGAGAAGCCTCCTCCTGACCGTCCATAGACTAATATGCACATTTCTTACTTCTTGAAGGTTGTTCTTAAGATCCACATACGAAGATTTGCGATTTCTCAATGCGCGACTCACAAGAAAACGATCATCCCGTGGTTGGGTACATGGTTTTCTTTCAGAACCAGGCCTTCTCTCGACGGAACCAGTCTCCTGATATCGCTGCCAGGTCCTTTGGACTGTCGAGCGACTAACATTTAGCCTCCTAGCCACGAAACATTGGCTGCAACCCTCTTCAAGCAGCGCGATAATTTTGGTAGCTTTTACCACTTTATCTACCATTTTTGATACAGCCAAACAGCATTAAATAAAGCTTTGACAGTCAAGGATATGAAATTAATCGATAAAAATTGAATAAAAGTTATGAAAGTCGATGTTAACTTCTGGAACTTCGCGCCAAAAATGTAGGATAAAAAGGGGATTTCTGTAAAAATGAACATCAAATGAAAAATTGAATTTAGAACGTACTTTTTTAAATACCACAGCATTTTTAAAACCGGCCAGTAACGTGTACAAACGATTGAAACCTTTTTGGTATTGTATCTTTTTAAATATGAATGAAAATCAAAACCGCCCGTTTTTTTTGCAAATGAGTTTATATATACAAGAATTGCTCGTTTAAAGATATAAGATGTGAGTACGAAAAAGCCTATTATTTTGACATTGGAAACAGACACTTCAATTTGTACGACTCAAAGAATTTTCCTTTGTAGATATCGAATCTACTACACGGCATGAGTGCTCGCTACTGACTTCCAACTAACCTCAATCGACTTGTCTAGACTAACAAGTTATATGGCACGGCTGACGCAAATACTGCATTAATATGAGCTCTTGAAATAACTATATTGTTGGATCAAGGTGAATGTAATCACATGATCAACTGCATCTCTAGTTAGTGGCTATAAACCTAAAATAGTATAAATCCATTACCATACTTTATTACATATTCTTACTAAGCAAGCGCATAGCTTTGTTGGTATAGGTTTCGTTTCATAGTACAAAATTAAGCACTATCATCATCCATACATTAGCTCATAGACGTTCACTGCGGGGATGCCTATGGCCACCTCACTGTTGGCCATAGGCCTCCCCATGACAATGCTCCTTGGAAGGGTCCTATCCCACTTGCATCTAACGGTTCCCTGTTACTTTCAGAATGTTGTCAGTTCACCTAATAGGGGGTCGTCATACGCTGTGTCGTCCGATTCGTGGTCGCCATTCGAGAACCTTTCTTCCCCAATAGTTATCCGTTTGACGAGCGATGTAGCCTGCTCATTGCCATTTCAACGTGCTAATTCTACCGGCCATCGAGTGACCATCGCGTTTTTTTTTCTTGGTATGTGTGTTTGTATGTGTATATAGCTGTTAGCCGCAGATGGCTTTCACAGCTTAGCCCGGACAATGGGTGAGCGCTGAAGGCTCTCAACTCGGTTAGCGACCATGTATCGAACGACACAATATATTCGCTTTGGTGAAAGCGGGTATTATTTTAGTTTGCTACGAAAACGACCAACGGAAACAGAATCACCGCCGCTGAATGCTCACAATATCACACGTATTATTAATCTTGACTTGGTCATCCCGTATCTATTTCACCACAAACCCCATTGCCTCGTCATAGTGCCTCCTTTTATCGTCATTCTACAATATTCTTCGTCACTGATACATAGTGTAAGTTACAGCATTGTTTTTAAGGCATTTATTAATATACGGGCTGTTTATTAAAAAAATGTGTAAATAAAATCGCTCTGGTATCAAGGCCACGAGTAAAGTGCATACAAAAAAACTATTCAGCTTTTTAATACTAAATAATATGAATGTCACTCATTCTAGTGGTGAATGTACTTGACATTTAAAATATAATATTTTTATACGAAACATAGCAACAAATGTTGTAATAATCCTAGTTTATTTTTTTTAGTTTTGTTTTTAATTATTATTATTTTAAATATTGTTACTCAGTGGGTTCCCTCGTTCGCCTATGGACTAATCTTAAGCGAATGTTTAAGTTTGAATCCAAATTTAACTTTACGAATTAGTCCCTGGCATTGTCTCAAATCATTGATCTTGGTAAAAGCTTGTGATAATTTTGAATTAATTATAATGTGGCAAACAAAGGTAAAATTATAGGAGAACTTGTTAGCTCCATTAACAAAAGTATAGGCACCACTAGATGGGCCCATTCGCGTTCGAAATTAAGGGAAACATCGCAAGAAATGCGCATATTATATAAGTACCGAGCATTTAATGTTTAATAAATTATTCTAAGTAACGAATTGTTAAAATTACTGAAAAAATGACGAGTAGCTATAACATTATTCTAAAACAAATGAACCCATCTTGGGTTTTAGAAAGGTTTTGTGGAATGTATTATGTGTCAATAAAGCCAATTAGTTGGCCTTTTCCGTTATATTTTAATTATGACGTGTCTAGATTATTGAACTTCAAAGATAATTAACTTATCCATACTTGGCCGAAATCCGGAAACTGTTATTCTCAAATGGAGTTTACAAAGATAATGTTACCAAACGTCACATACGCAATGGATTGTCCTGAAAATTAAACGGATTTCGAAAAGATTAGGAGGTCACATACAAATTAGGAAATACTAGTTGATAGAATTGGCGAATTAGCTTAGCCAGTACTGTTCATGGTAAGAAAATTCAATAAATGAACATTGAAAAAAACTTGTAAATATAACACATATTTTTAAATTCAGGGAAAGAACGAATGCCCACTACTTTCCTACGGTTAATCACATACCGTATACCAATAAGAAAGAAAGAAAGTAAGTAATATGGGATAGGATCAAGGTTCAATAGGATATTAGGAAGTTTTTTTACTCCTATATGATAAGCTTCAATGGATTTGGAGCAGTTTTTCGTACCATTCGATAGAGGCGCTACTCCAGATACCTACAAATTGCTCTCGATAACGATACGAATATCTTGCCGCAAATATTCGTACAACGGTATCATTGAGAAAGAATCTACTAGATACTTGTTCAATGTGCACACCCACAGGAAACTGCAAAGTGCAACTTTATGCGTAATTTCAAATACAGTTTCGCCTCTGAACGAGGCATCCTCAGGGTTATGGGGCGCGGCGCGCGGCCCCATAACCCACCGTAGTTTGTCGCCTTCGTCGTTGGGCCGACCACCGGTACCAAGTTCCTTGACCTCCATGGTTGGCCCGACGGAATACCCTGTGGGGTACCCTCTCCTCTCGACGTCCTTTTCTCGGGACGTCGGTCGCTCTGCAGGTGACAGACTACTCCCCGGTCCGGTCAACCGCAGGGCTACTTACATACGAACCCCTCAGCCAATTGGTAGATTGGTAGATTTTAATTGGTAGATGATGTAATTGGTAGATTTCGTTAGACTAATTAAACTTAACTGCTGGGTCATGGCGGCTACGAATAACAACACCTTTACGTTACTCGTGGGTGTCATAAAAGACAGATAAGGACTTTACATTGCCCTGGGCTAACTACATCTGATAATGACGTCTTTCTAATAATTACATACGCAGGGAGGGTTGATGCTAGGCAGGCGGCACGAATACTACCAACCTTCATTGCTCGTGGGTGTCATAAAGGACTTTATATCGACCTGGACCATTTCATGCCATCTTTCATGTGAGGCAGACGTTCATGAAACTATTCCCAAAACTTTTACAATATGTACGGTAAAAAAAGAGTACATATTGCGTGAACCATGAGTAATTGGAATAAGAGCAGGATGATGATATTTAAACGTAACTTTCTATTAAATAGATAATTTTGACTATATTTATTTTCAAATACGATTGTGCTAATACTGTTTTTACATAAATGTACACAATTTAAAAATTTGTACCTTGGACCGCTGGCTAAATAAATATAATCAAATATATTCCGTCCACAACGCCTCTGCATTGCAAGGTCAATATAACACGTTTTATGACAAACATGATATTGTACTTTAGTATATAATAATTTGACCGTCTCGATGGCTACAAAGGTCAATATAGATCAAAGCATCTCTATTAAAATTAACGCTGACACTTTCTTACATATTAAGGAAGTATCAGCATAAATTTCAGCGGTAAAGTAACCTAAAGTAAATATGCCTATATAAAGTATACAAGAGGCTATCTCTAATATCTTGTAAGCACAGTTTCTCGCAAACAACCCACAAATAGCGATCGCATGTCGCCTGCGTCGAAGGCCTTTTAAATACGTTACTAGTCTACTCGGAATTCGGACTATAGTAATTAATTAGCCCATAATATATACTCGTATGTGTCGGCTAAGGGGTAATTTATGCGTATAACAACAGTACAAGAGAAGGCAAACTCGAAATAAAACCCTATACATGCCGGCCCGACCACTGACGACAAGTCACATCTGCTCTGGTGGTCGGCCCAACAACGAGGTGACGTGGGTACGGGTGGGTTATGGGCCCGCGCGCCGTCCTTTCATCGCCCCGGACGGACAGGACCGCGCGTGCGCTTACCATAGCCCACCCATAAAAAAAAAAAACACATGCTGGCCTGACCAGTGTAGTGTAGTAGGTCAGTTTCCACTTGTGGGGGCGGCTCAAGCCTAGCAGTGGGAGATATATAGCTAGTTTGCTAGAAGAACGACGCGAATAAAAATTACTGATTTTAGAGAAGGGCATTGTAATTTTTTTTTTATAAATGTTTTAGTGCATACCATAATATTTTAATGATTTATTGAGGGTGTGACTGTATTGATTAAAGGAAAATTTCTCTTTTCACTATAAGATATCAAGGATCATTTGGCATACAATATTGAATTTGACATAATTTTTAATTACGTCGATATTCTCGCAAACCAGCTATATGAACTATGAAGATATGTTATTAAATTTGATATACATTACATTACCTTCGAATCGATTCTCAAGATAGTAAATTTCATATATAAACATTAATAGACTCAATAGAGATTGTAGTAAAGACAACATCAAATAGTAACTGCTAAAAGTAGCTAAGTAAACGTAAATTTAATATAAAATAAATAACATTAAATATAGTAAATCTTTTAAAGCCCTTTTAATTTCAAGTCAAACAACTCAATACTATATTTATTTACAGTTTAAATATTAAGCTAAATAATGCAGTTATATCTGACTCGATTCGCGAATGATTACGACTTCCATACTTGATAAGATAATGTTACCGCGTACAATGTTCCAAAATACATGTTTGCCTAAAACATTACTCTAAACTACTCAAATAGACATCGTTTGTATCTAGCTTCGCAATCTGTCACGCTTTATTGAAATATTTTATTTGATCCTTTTTTTATTGCAAACAAAGGCCAATGAGCAAACAGTACACCTGATGGTAAGTGTTGCTGCTGCTAATGGACCTTTGCAAGGCCGTTGCCTATCGCGCAAAAAGTGAAGGGAATGTGAATGCGTGCAATAAGGTTCGGTGATACTAAACGCATCACTAAAACCCACCACACGCAAACACCCTCAGAAAGTTAGGCTGCCGGCTCTCTCACTTACCGAACAAAGCGCAGTTACAAATTGCTACTACTAGGACGTCGATTTTCTGCGAGAGTGTGGTACTATCCTGGAGGAACCGGCCCGCGGCTTCAGACAGACAACTGTCAACAGTGTGGTCCTACCACTATTAGGACTTATTTACTTTTAATCCGTGTGGTGACGGAGTAAGAATACAATTCACCACTCCCTCTCTTGCCCGTGGTGTCGTAAAAGACAACTTAGGAATATAATATACCTATAATATTTATGCAGGCAAAGAAATACTCGAAATAAAACCCTATACTAACATGTCTGACTAGCACGGTATAGTAGGTTAATTTTCCTTCTATTAGGGAGGAGGCTCGAGCCCAGCCGTGGGACGTATATGAGCTGAGACGATTTAAGCTTTGACGTATATTTGTTAGTTCGTTTCAAATTTTGAATTAGTACTCTATTTGAGCTAGAACTCTCAGGTGACAGTTAGTAACACCACTCTAATTTGAATTTGATAAGTAGTTTGTAAGTACATATTTTATATTTGCATGTCATTAGTAATGACTAGATGGGCTTGTAATTTTATATTTTTGATCACCTACACCCATAAATGTACCTCATTTAAAGCAAATAAAGACTTCTTCTATTCTTCTTCTTCTATTCTTTTGCATGAGTGTAGCAAGAAACGGCTTAGGGCCTAATAACATCGTATAAGAAAAGGATTCGAAATATATCCATAGCCATGCGTAGGTATAAGGCGTATATAAGATAAAAATCATTTAGAATAATATTTTTTGTAGAAGCATCTTAAGATATCTATAAAGTAGGATAACTTAATAAAGAAACCAATATATTGCTCTATTGAACCTACATTCTAGTTTTTAATTTAGTTAAAAAAGACACTTGTATTAAAGAAATTAATCTAATAGAAAATGATAAATCTATGACATTGTCTGGTGACGGAGTAAGAAAATGAAGAATAGTAATATAACTTTTCTTTATGATATTCATCTATAAAATATTTGAGTACATGTACATAAAATATACAATGAATTTAACACATTTTGTATCTAATCCATATGTATATACGTTTTGTACCTAATATATAACGAATACATTTTGTCCAGGTTCTAATAATTAGAATGTTAAATGACTTGTTTACTAAATAAGGGATTCTTGCATATATACTATACATTGTATTTGGCGAATGTTGGCAGTAGAACTGACAATTTAAATCAAATTATATGTTTATTTAGGGTCTTTGGTTTCTCTAAATAGGTGATTCTTCCGAAGAAATGCAATTTTATACGCAAGGAATATTTTTTTAATCATCAAAGCCCACATAAATCTCACGGTTGGGCTCGGACCTCCTCCACAATGGTAGAGAAATTGACCTACTACACCGCGCTGATTTGACGTGTTGGCATAGAGTTTTAGGTCGAGTTATCCTATACCATATCCCTTAGTCGTCTTTTACGATACCCACGGACAAGAAAGGGGGCGGTGAATTGCATTCTTACTCCATAACCGCATTGAGTAATACCATCTTATAATTATTATAGATACTATTGTTATTATGGCACGTTAGGTACTAGCACCACAAATGAAAAATCGATTGAACTGGTACTCCACATTATACTCTATACTATTGTATAAAGCTGTAGGGTTTGTTTGTTTGAACGCGCTAATCTCAGGAACTGCTGGTCCGATTTGAAAAATTCTTTCAGCGTTAGATAGCCCATTTATCGAGGAAGGCTATATATCATCACGCTAAGATCAACAGGAGCGGAGCACCAATAAAGAATGTTTCAAAATCGACGATTTTTCCTTTTGAGAGTTGCCGCTGCATAAACGGCTAAATTTTGTGTGAAAAATCATGTACACACAATCGTATTATTCAAAAATATTTTCACCTTCTATGTAAACAAAGTCTTAGGTTAAAGTTAGAGTTAGCCCAAAGTATTTATACCACGCGGATGAAGTCGCGAGCAGAAGCTAGTATAATAATAATTAGGATTGTAAGTTGGGTTGTAGGTCTAGAACTAAGGCTTCGTTTATTAACATTTTTACACTGTGAATAATACTGTAGTAGGACATATTTTATCTTAGGCAAATGTGTTTTCCATAAGATCGTAGAATAGCGGGCAGAAGTTATAACACAAAACCAATCTACATTGTTAACAACGTAATTGGCTTGGTATACATATGTCTTGATTACAGGAGGTTATTTCATAAATTTTTAAAAGGAAATCGAAAGCAAGGTGAATATTTTGTAACGTTTCAGTTAATAGTATTCGGTTTTGTAATAAAGCTGAAATAAATAGTTTTAAGCCTTATCAATTATATTTATTTGTTTATTGTATTCATAGAAACGCAATATTATGAGTTAATTTACAAGGCAAATAAATGAATAACGCTGTCACCAATGAAGTTTCTAATATACATTAAAAAACTAATAAATAACGAGTTAATTTTTGGAATATTATTTGAAACTGAACAATAGAAAAGAAAACATAAAAGTAAACAATAGAAAACATAAAAGTACAAGTTAGCTAGCATATTTAGTCGAAAGGAGAGCACCACGTGCTAGCGACCCGACCACACCATCAGGCTCGGCGGTAAGGTCTCGACGCTCCGAAGATCTTACCGAGGCTTCTCTAGCCATTTTACCCAACAGGCAATAACGTTACGGCGGGCATCGTCCTGTCAGGTGGCCATCTCGCTCAGCGAGACTATGCCGCCCCACGCCTGCGTCGCCGAAACCCGCCGGTAGAGTCCGACGAGCATCGCCGCTTCCGTCTCCTGCTGGACCTGTCCCACGAGGGACTCCCGACCAACAGACAAGCTGTCACCGGTGCGCCATACATAGCCATGGACCGGACCACCCCCGTGTACAGCCGTCGACACGTAGCACTAGGTCCTCCCACATTCGGCATTAGCCAGAAAAGGGTGGACACCGCATTGATATGCCGCGAAGCAAACGGTGGAAATGCTCCTGGAACCTCCCATTCCCGTCGAGCACCAAGTGCAAGTATTTCATATGGGTCCGGATGCTGATGGGAACCGACTTGACGGGATCGAACCACTGACTGATATTTAATTTAGTGAAGTCAAATGAAGATGACGCACGTAATTAATCGATCAATGATATTAAACGTAAGTAACAAATGCCATCCAGGCAGGTTAAGATTTTTTTTCAGAACAGTATTTATTATTCCTGTCAAATTGCGAAAACTATTCTGGCTAGCTAGCAAAGCTCCTTTTTCCCACTAACAAATCTCAAATTATACGCCGTTCAGCCAATTGGAGTTGCGGCAGAGCAGCGTTACACCCTATCACCTACAGACGCCTGCCTTTTGAGGGTTCTGCTAGCATAATATATAATATTTTCAACTTCAGTGGCCCACTAGGCAGTTTGATTTTTTGATTATCCATCTCCTAAACGTTAACCTAACACACATCGGACCCTGAAACAAAAAGTCTTCCGTCTTATTAAAGATCGATCCAACATCTTTAGATATCAAAAGTTTAAACATTTGTCTTAATTTTGATATGTAATTTAATTAAATAAAACGGTTATTGCACTCACTAAAATCAGGTGATTTTACGGAGGCCAATGATCTTAGATCTTGCTACCTCGGCCGGTAAAGTGAAGTCCTCGAAAACACTCCACTTACTTCCTTTATGTGTTACTAGGATTAAAACATCTTAATTTTAGGCATTCGGTTTCATTTGTTGACATTTTAGATAACGTTTTTCGGTCAATATTTATATTATGTATAGCAATCCGCCCTCGCTTCGCTTCGGTTATAGTCGTTTTACCCGCGTAGTTCCCGTTCCCGTGGGAATACCGGGATAAAATATAGCCTAGTTTACGCCCTGATATTATATCTTTTCATTGGTGAAAGAATTTTTGAAATCGGTCCAGCCGCTTTGAAGATTACCCGAAACAAACAGACAGACAATTTTTGTAGAGGGTCATCAATCCACGGAAAGTCTTAACACCGCGATTCAGAAAAATGACGTCATTGCAGAACGCCATCTATGGGCAAATAGGTAAAACGTCTGCACAATGAAAGTTATGCTAGGGTCATTTTGCGTTTTAGTAATTTTATATTATCTCCGAAACTGTATGACCAATTGATATACTGTAAATGGCAAATCTTATCTGTATGATGTTCCTGTGATACTGAAATAATTTATTGTCATAAGAATTAATATTTTGTTGCTCAAATAATCAACCAAACGTAACAATGCCGAAAAAAAAATTTTTTAATGCAATAATAGAAGTATAAAAGATAAAATATAAAAGATAGAGATATGGTATCGCTGACTTTTTTGTAGAAATAATTAAGATGAACCAGGTAGCCATACATTCTTTTTAATTTTAAGCAACTGTTTAGGCAGCGCACGCAAATAATTCTGTTTTACGAGGTATTTTTTTCCGACTTGCCAGACAAAAGTTGTGATAGCTCGGTTAATATACATGTTATAGAAACAATTTATAGCCTATAGCACTCAGGAATAATGTAGCTTTCTGCCAGTTAAAATAAAATTAGAATTAGATTATGAGTTCCAGAGATTACCCCCTGCATACAAACTTACAAATTTTACCTCTTTATAATATTAGTATAGATGACTAAGGTGTTGTCTCTGAGCTTCAAAGTGATGGGCATGTTTGTTTACATCAGGTAAATACTCTTATAACGCGTGTCAAAATTATGCTAGCGGTTAATCCATTCGGGTCGACCACTGACGACAACTAACCCTGGTCGGTCCAACGACGAAGGCGACGTGATGTTCGGGTGGGTTGCGGGTGTGCGTGCTTACGCCCCTCTGTCGCCCCGGACGGAGTGGTGCGAGGAGTGTGCCGACCGCAACCCACCCCCCAAAAAAAAAGCGGTTAATCCATTAGATTGGTAGATTCAGGACTCGTAGGACTTGTCAACAATGTTAGGCTTGGTCGTATTCATGGATGCTGACCAACCGCCTATTTCTTGTTGCATATGCAGTATAATCTTTAAACTTCTTCGTCTTTCTTGGTTTTTACTGTCAAATATTAACATGAGCATTATTGCCACGTTTGAAGTCGTCTCTCCTCTTAGTCTGATATGTACACCAATTTTTTTGAGTCGCTTATGATCTCGCCACACGCCTTGCAGTCATTAGCAAGTGAGGAAGTGGGGGGCTAATTCTAACAATGTTTGCTTCTTGGCAATGGCAGCTTACTTGTTAGGTATTTCGGCAATGTAGCAGTAGCAGTAGGCTGCACCTACTATTCGAATGAGCTATTGAACTATCGATTTCCAATAAAATTTAATCAAACTTGTGAAAATTTTTAATCAAACCTGTGACGAATTCTAGTAAAAGTGGCTTAAAAAAAGTGTATATACATTTAATGTTCGCGTGTTTGTAGATTGTTTGTAGAAATCAATCAAAATAATTCAAGTATATATATTTACGATAAATTATATTAAGCCTTTTTTTTTTTTGGGGTGGGCCATGGTAAGCGCACGCGCGGTCCGGGCGTCCGTCCGGGGCGATGAAAGGACGGCGCGCGGGCCCATAACCCACCCGTACCCACGTCACCTCGTTGTTTGTTGGGCCGACCACCGGAGCAGATGTGACTTGTCATCAGTGGTCGGCCCGACGGAATACCCTTTCGGGTAACCTCACGTCTCGACGTACTGGGACGTCGGTCGCCATCGCGCGGTCAGCCTTTCTGCGGGTGACGGACAATTCCCCGGTCCGATCACCCGCGGCCTCGGCTAGGGCGGCATTAGGCGCAGATACTCGCGCCCGCGCCCCCCCCAGTCGCCGGAGGCGGAACGTGTCGCCGAATAGGAGCTCTACCCGCACACGATCCGCCGCCTCCTTCCGTGAGATTACGGCCTCACAGAAGGCGGCGACCGCGTCCCAGTTCCTAACGCTGTCGAGCATCTCCCTGGCGATGGTCGGCAGCGCCAGGTCGGCACCGATAATCGCGACGAGTTCACGGCGGTCCCCCTCCCACGCAGCACACTCCTCGAGCGTGTGCTGCGCCGTGTCCTCGTCGCAACTACAGTGGTGGCAGGACGGTGTGCTCTCCCTCCTGACACTCTTGTGCAGGTACTTCCCAAAACACCCGTGCCCCGTCAGCACCTGCACCAGTCGGAAAGAAAGCACCCCGTGCGTCCGCTCCAACCACTCCATCAGCACCGGCCGGAAGGCCTCGACGGTCCTGACACCGTACCGAGGACTCTCCAGCCGGACTGCCCAACGGGCAATGACTCCTCGGCGGGCGTCGACCGCCAGGCGGTGATCTCCTGCAAGGAGACCATACCGCCGCGGGCGCGCGTCTCCGACACCCGCCGATAAATGTCGGCGAGCATCTTCGCCTCCAGGTCCCACGGGGGAGTTCCGGCCAGGAGGCACGCTGCCTCCGTCGCCACCGTCCGGTAACCCCGTATGGCCCTGATCGCCATGACCCTCTGTGGTCGCCACAGGAGGGCCCTAAGACGGACGGTCAGGGACCCCGCCCACACCGGTGCGCCATACAGGGCCATCGACCGGATCACCCCCGTGTACAGCTGTCGGCACGTAGCACTGGGTCCACCCACATTCGGCATCAGCCGTGAAAGGGCGGACGCCGCGCCGACAAGCCGGGGAACAAGTCGATGGAAATGCTCCCGGAACCAAAAATGCCCGTCGAGCACCAGGCCCAAGTACTTCATGTGGGCCTGGATGCTGATGGTGACCGACTTCACGGTGATTGAAGCGCCGGCGGGAGGCCCGGCGGTACAGAGGCCATGGAACAAAAGGGCCTCCGTCTTTTCCAGGGCTACCCTCAACCCCAGCGCTTCGATCCGCCTGACAATCTCCTCGGTGCCGAGAGTTGCCAGGCGTGCCGCCTCCTCTAGCGTCCCACCCCGGGCTGTGCCGCCTGAGGTACACGGGCACCCCGTGATACCTCAGCCCCTCCCTGATGCAGCTGAATGGCAGACTGTTGAAGGCGTTGGCGATGTCCAGGGACACCGCCAACAGGACTCCTCCGCCGGTGACGGCCTCCGCTACCACGGCCTTCAGGCGCAGCAGGGCCGCGATCGTCGAACGCCCTCTCCGAAAACCAAACTGGGCGTCCGACAGATCGGGCCCGACCCCGACGAGGTGCCGCTCGATGCGGGCAGCCAACACCCTCTCTAGCAGCTTGCCCGCATCATCGAGCAGCACTATGGGCCTTTAGGCCGAGGCCGACTCGGGAGACCGTCCCGGCTTCGGCAGGAGAACCAGCCTCCCCTCTTTCCAGCACCCAGGGAACTGCCCGGACGTCAAACAAGCGTCGAACAGTCCCCTGAGGCGTGGTCCCAGGTGCTCGAGGACCAGGGCCAGCACACGGTTCGGAATACCGTCGGGCCCGAGGGCGGTGGATTTGACTCGCATACGCGCCACCACCGCTCCCATTTCCGGCTCCGTGATGGGTGGAGCACTTTCTTCGTTGGCCTCCCGGTCGCTGTCTGGCGAAGCCATGACCGGGGGCGTGTGCTCCGCCCGCCGTGGAAAGAGGTCCTCGACAACTCTGGTGAGGAGGCTGGGCTGGAGAGTCTCGGTGAGGAGGCTGGGCTGGAGAGTCTCGGTGAGGGGGGGGGGGGTTTCGCCCGCGGAGCTTGTTCAGCGCCGCGAGGGGGACCCCAGGGGTCACGCTCGAGACTGTCCAGCATCTCCCGCCGACTAACGTCCTTGGCGGTACGGACGGCCAGCCTGAAGGCAGACCGCACACTGCGGTAAGCCTCGTACAACTGGCCCTCCCGCTCAGCGCCGCGGTGACGCGCTCGGCTGCGGGTGTGGGCCCTCCGGGCACGTATGCACGCGGCCCGAAGGTCCGCCAATTCTCGGGACCACCAGGGGACCGCACTCTTCGGGGGCAGACGCCGCACACGGGGCATGGCCGCATCGCAGATCTGCGTTAATGCACAGCGGATGCGGCCAGCCTCGGCATTCACCCCGTCCGCCTGGGGCGGTGAGGACAGCCACGACTGAACGAAAATTATATTAAGCCTAGATACATTTTTTTTATGGGTGGGCTATTGTAAGCGCGCACGCGGTCCATTCCGTCCGGAGCGACGAAAGGACGGCGCGCAGGCCCATAACCCACCCGTACCCACGTCGCCTTCGTCGTTGGGCCGACCACCGGAGCAGGGTGACTTGTCGTCAGTGGACAGCCCGACGCCCCGAATAGCCTTTCGGGTACTCTCAACTCTCGACGTCCCTGTCCCGGGACGTCGGTCGCCGTCGCGCGAGTCTCTCTGCGGGTGGATATGAGAGATATGTGGACCATAGAATGAAGTATACCTTCCAGGTTATAATTATTTAAATGAAAGCCAGTGGAAAGTGTGGACTATATTAGAATAAGATACGGTACAATCTCCTTGATTGAGATCATACCGCCGCGGGCGCGCGTCTCCGATCCCCGCCGGTAAAATCCGGCGAGCATCTTCGCCTCCAGGTCCCACGGGGGAGTTCCGGCTAGGAAAGCCTAGATACATGAAGATATTTTTATAGAATACTCGTATGCATTACTTGACATTGTTTCAATACGTGCACCATATTATCGTAATATACTTTGCTATCTATTTCTGTTATATTGGGAGGCGTGGCACATTTAATCATGCCAATATGTATAGAGCTACGTTCCGGTAGTGACAAAATCAGTTTAGAGGTGTACTAACCTGGCGAGTTGTACGGTACCAATGAGACAGGTCAAGTGTTAAATGAAAGAATCAACATTAATTTAAAACAATTCACTGTTTTAATAAATTGATGAACTACGTAGTTGTATATCAAATTTCATTGAACATTGAGAATATAAATTTTCATTGATATCTTAGAGATACCTCATAGAAGGTAACTCCGCGCACAAAAAATGAAGCATTTAAATTGAAGCCTACGCCGGACCTTTCCGTAGTGTACAAGGTCACGGCATACGCAACGCAACTCTATATTGTATAGTGGTGTGCTTGTGTAGGTACGTGTATAATCGCTTGCACGCATGTAGTATTTTTGGTTTCACGTTTTAGTTTCACGGTTTGGTTTTTGGGTTTCACGTTTTTGATCGCTTAAGTACCGACACTATCCTTCTATACGTTATTATTCTAAGATTGATATGTTTTCATTCGATGCCGCTCCCAGCAGGTAACTGACGTTATCGTGAAAGTCATTCATCATTTTATTTCAGCTCATATACGTCCTACTGCTGGGCTGGATCCTCCTTCACACTAGGAGGGAAATTGATCTTATGTCATGCTAGTCGGACAGGTTAGTATAGGGCATTTTATTTCGAGATCTCCTTCTCTTGCATAGATGTTATATGCGTTTTATATTCCTTAATCGTCTTTTACGATATACACGGACAAGATAGGGAGTGGTGAAGTGTATTCTTATTCCGTCACCATACGGACACTGTTGCATGTGATACTGGACTATTCAACATGGCCTTATCGTTGAATGGATTATCATCAAGATCCTACTCCCATCCCAATTAGTCGGATCGACTCAATAGTAAATATTGCAAAAGTATTAGGAATAGTTTTATGATCGGCAATCTATATGATCCCTTCTTGAGAATGTAATTGACCTGACGACGTCAGGTGAAGATGTCTCAGGTCGAAGTAAAAGCCGGACGGGCCACTCATGACAAGGTACTATTGGCCCATCCACATGAGGTATGATAGATACTGTGTACGGTAGGTTATAGGATTGCACGCTGTTCCCTCCATCATCCCGAACGTATCGAATGCGTCGTGATCATACCATTGCCTGTCTTTAAATAAAAAAGTCGATATAAAAATTCTTACTCTTCTTTTACAACACCCACGAACCATGTAGGGGTTGATAGTATTCATAGCCGCCACCAAGGAGCAATTTCGTTGATTGTTGATTATTGTTTTAGTAGCCATTAATACTATCACATTTTCCGTTTGGTGACGGAGTAAGAATACAATTCACCACCTTGTCCATGGGTGTCGTAAAAGGCGACTAAGGAATATCTTGTGCATTTAACAACTGTGTAAGAGAAGTAAATCTCGAAATAAAACCCTATACCAACCCGTCTGACCAGCGTGGTAGAGTAGGTCAATTTCCCTCCTATTAAGGAGGAGGCTCCAGCCCAACAGTAGGACGTATATGAGCTCTGATGATGAATACTACCAACAGTTGTTTTACCTAAGAAATCTAATGGTACCCTTTCGCTTGGTATGCAGAAACGTTACGCCACCTATCTATCTACCAATTCAAACAGTGCATAAAACAATCCACATGAACGAAGCTGCAAACGTAGCCAGTATTTAAAATAAATAATTTAGTAATGTATTACGAGACCCCAAATGAGTTCAATCATCAGTCCACAACAGTTCTTATCAAAAATTAAATATTTATTTACAAATCCCAACATCCTTATTTATCAAGTAATGAGGAATTTGTATTATGTTTAATGCAATATTATTATGAATTCGATTAAATGTAAAATAACTAGTTGATTTCTTATGCTGTGGTATTAATATATGTATTACACTGGTCAACAAAAAACCATTTTTGTATATTGCCGTGGATATTTCTACAAATTTATATGCTTTTAAGTTCGAATATATTAATGAAAGATCAGAATTGGCTGTTTTTTATGATTTTGATGTATTTTATATTTTTAATAATTTACACTTTAACTTGATTGATTAAAGTAATTTAAAATTTCCATCTGGTGACCGTGTAAGAATATGATTTACCACCCCTATATATGTTACCTGTAGTTATAGTAAAAGATGATTAAATTCTAAAATATACATATAATATCACTCAAGAGAAGAAAATCTCGAAACAAAACTTTATATTGTAGAGCAGGCTCGAGCCATTTACATACATTAGCAAAAATGATTTTGATGACACATTAATCTTTAGTTATATTGTTAAAATTCGTTTTCTGTACTCTGATTTGGTGCATCGACGTATCCTGTAATACTGATAATAAAATAAGGCGATTACTAAACTTTTTATTTGGTCAGTAAAATGGATACACAAAATATCCTAGCCTTATTTGTAAGTCTGATAGTAGAGCGAAGTAAGTTCACTGAGAATAAGATGTACGACCTTCTTGAGAATCATTGCTTGTTTATAAAGTCATCAATATAAGTGAGCAATTTTTAAGTAGAGAATAAATCACATTTCTGTCTTAAAATGTCATGTGAGGTATGATAAAATAATTTGTGAAAGCATTGTACAGCAAAGGAAAATACTTTAGATACATTTAAAAGACATTTCCTGAGTTGGGCATGGCAAAGGCGAAACCTGGACTATTTAATGGTTATCAATATTAGATATTATTTAGTAACAAACTATAATTATCTATAAAGCACTAAATTACAATTAAATTGAGTATATGATGTCGAAAAGATTTTAAGTTTTTGGCCCGCCTATAGGCGTAAAGTTACATTTCCTCTACAGTTATCTGTACACATTTTATGAAAATCTGAGAAATTATTGCAAGAAATATGATGCTTATAGTGCTTCCACCAAGATCTTAACATGATAGAAGAATGATATCAGTGTAGATGGGATCGTCACATGATGGCAGATTACTGCTGGTCTTTGAAAGGAGAATGTGCCCAGAAAATATAAAGAAGAGCTAATATAAGTCCTTTTTGAAGCTTAATATAAATTATTCTATCTTTCATCTTCTAGATACAATAATTATATATTAAAATGAAACAGCTAGTAACAAAATTAAAAAGAAGTTGATATTTAAAAATATGATTGCAGAATTATTTACCGTTCTTACTGGTTATTTCATACATGATGATGACTGGTTATTTCATACAATGCAAAAATGAAAATTAAAACGAACAAGACCCAATCTCCAAAAAACATTTATAATTTTGGACATAGTTGCTATCGAGCTAATTAAAACCACTCTTAGATTAAGGGCAACAAAACCACTGTTGACCAGTGTTATATCATCATTTATCCGTGTGGTGACGGAGTAAGAATACAAATCACCACTCCCTATCTTGGCCGTGGATGTCGTAAAAGACGACTAAGGGATACAATACGCATATGCATATAACATATATGCAAGAAAACTCGGCATAAAACCCTATACCAACCTGTCTGACCAGCATGATATAGTAAGGTCAATTTCTTTCCTATTGTGGAGGAGGCTCGAGCCCAACAGTGGGGTGTATATCAGCTGAAATGATGATCATCATCATAATCACAACTTATACACTTACCACTGCCGAGCTCGAGCCTCCTCTACAACAGAAGTGCAATTAACTTACCATCATCATCGCAGCCCACATACGTCCCACTGTTGGGCTCGGGCCTCCTCCACAATGGGAAAGAATTTGACCTACTATACCATGCTGGTCAGACATGTTGGTATAGGGTTTCATATCGAGTTTCCCTTCTCTTGCACAAATCTTATGTGCATATTATATCCCTTAGTCGTCTTTTACGACATCCACGGGCAAGATAGAGAGTGATGAAGTGTATTCTTACTCCGTCACCACACGGAAATTAACTTACCAATATAATATAACTATATATTATATAATACACTCATTTGCAAAAAAAACGGGCACCTAAGCAATGAACCATTTCAAATGTTAATATTTCTTTGTTTGATAATTATAGGTAGTTTTATCCACACAATTTGATAAATTAATAAGAAAATAATCGTTTTCATCAGTATTTCATAAAATTTAGATACAATTTATGGGAAATAATGCTAAACCTCGCTAGTAGTGTATATTCGCTAGTAGTGCATATGCTCATGAAGTAAAAATAAAAAAGTTTTTTTGTTTGTTTTTCTTTAATAAAGTAAAAGCAGATAAATGTTTAGTATCGAGTGTGACCCCCTCTAGCTAAAATCACAGCTTGAATTCGTCTGGGCATGCTAGCGAGTATATCCCGGATACTTGCTTGCGGAATACGTTCCCACTCCGCAGTAATCACATTCTTCAGCTCTCTGATGGTCTGCGGAGCCGGGTGTACTGATCTCACACGCCGTTTCAGAACGTCCCAGACATGCTCTATGGGATTGAGGTCGGGACTTCGAGCTGGCCAATCCAAACGACGAATGCCGACCTCTTGCACATACGCATTAACATCGCGGGATCGGTGGGCGCGAGCATTGTCGTCCATAAAAATCGAGTCTTCACCTAGAGCGGCCAATGCGGGTTGTGCATGAGAAATTAGAACTTCCGTTATGTATCGATGCCCAGTCAGTGAGCCGTTTTCAATGAAGACTAACTCTGTACGATCCATTGAATTTATTCCTGCCCAAAACATAACAGAGCCCCCACCATAAGGTGTGATTTCTTCGAAACATGCCTCTGCAAAGCGTTCTCCTTGTCTTCTTAGCACTCGCCGACGTCGATCTTCACCGAACAGAGATATCCTGGCTTCATCAGAGAACAAAACCCTATTCCAATCGTCTTGAGTCCATGATTCACAATTTCTAGCGAACCTAAGCCTGTGAACTCTGTGCTCACGGAGTAATTTGGGGCCACGGGCCGGGCGGTGACTGCGTATATTGGCAGCGAGAAGCCTCCTCCTGACCGTCCATAGACTAATATGCACATTTCTTACTTCTTGGAGGTTGTTCTTAAGATCCACATACGAAGATTTGCGATTTCTCAATGCGCGACTCACAAGAAAACGATCATCCCGTGGTTGGGTACATGGTTTTCTTCCAGAACCAGGCCTTCTCTCGACGGAACCAGTCTCCTGATATCGCTGCCAGGTCCTTTGGACTGTCGAGCGACTAACATTTAGCCTCCTAGCCACGAAACATTGGCTGCAACCCTCTTCAAGCAGCGCGATAATTTTGGTAGCTTTTACCACTTTATCTACCATTTTTGATACAGCCAAACAGCATTAAATAAAGCTTTGACAGTCAAGGATATGAAATTAATCGATAAAAATTGAATAAAAGTTATGAAAGTCGATGTTAACTTCTGGAACTTCGCGCCAAAAATGTAGGATAAAAAGGGGTTTTCTGTAAAAATGAACATCAAATGAAAAATTGAATTTAGAACGTACTTTTTTAAATACCACAGCATTTTTAAAACCGGCCAGTAACGTGTACAAACGATTGAAACCTTTTTGGTATTGTATCTTTTTAAATATGAATGAAAATCAAAACCGCCCGTTTTTTTTGCAAATGAGTTTATTTAGAATTGTAGAATATTCTTTTCACCCGTCCATTAACCCAGTAATGATTACGGTTGAAAATAGGTCTCTTCCAAAAGAGTGATTAATGCCACAATCGTTTGCTTAGCATGTGAATTGGAGACTGTAGTTTGTGATTTGAATTACCTTGGAGAATAAGTACTGCTGCCAATTCTTCTTGTTTTACTCCTGCAGGATCACAGCCGGTTTTCTCGACGAGAAAGGAATGGATTGGTAAATACATCGTATTCTTTACCCGTCACCACAATTGGGGCATTTTAAAGTGTTAGTAAAATGTTATGTTATAATTTATTTTACTTGTTGCAGAGTCCAATAGAATGTGGGCGAGCGCTTCCTTTGTGGGTATGCTGATAGTCATCGGATTACCACTCTGGTGGAAGACCACGGAAGTCTATAGGTAGGTATTTATATTCATCACAGCTATAGTAGGTCATTTTCCCTTCCAATATAGAGGTTTTATTTTGAGTTTTCTTTCTCTTGCATAGTTGTTATATGCACAAGATATCGTAAATACGTTAGTATTATTATTAAAAACTTTTATTTCACTTGCCCTGTTAGTATGTGACAAATCTTGCGAGTTTAATTAGAAAATTAGAACCACTTCTTGTCGTTAGGTTAGGTTGAAATTTGGTTTACTTACGTAACTTCGGTGACAATGCAAAAATATCGTACCATGAAGCTGGTCTCACGATGGCGTCGGAAGGTAGCCATAGGAACTTCTAAACAAGATAAAACCGTCGAGTTTGGACTCGTTTGAATAGTCTTGACCAGCACTTTTTCTTCGTTTTAGAGCATTTAAATAAGAAAGGTTTATAACCAGTGTGTGTTACCAGCGATGACTTACGGCACTGAAACGTGGTCCCTAAATGTCGGCCTCATAAAAAAGCTCAAAGTCGCTCAGCGTGCTAGAGGCATATGCTCGGTATTTCTTTACGTGATAAAATCCGGAACACGGAAATCCGTAGAAGAACGGGTGTAACCGACATAGCCCGCAGAATTAGCACGTTGAAATGGCAATGGGCAGGCCACATCGCTCGTCGAACCGACAACCGTTGGGGAAGAAAGGTTCTTGAGTGGCGACCACGAATCGGACGGCGCAGCGTAGGACGACCCCCCACTAGGTGGACTGACGACATTCTCAAAGTCGCAGGGAACCGTTGGATGCAGGTGGCGCAGGACCGTTCCGAGTGGCATTCTTGTGGGGAGGCCTATGTCCAGCAGTGGACATCCGTAGGCTGATGGATGGATGGATGGATGGAAATAAGAGCTTGTTTTAATTTTTTTTTAATTAATATTTCTTTTAAGTTTTAATTATTCTGTAAAAGTAATATTGTTTTAGTAATACGATTTAGAGCTAACGCTTTTGGCGTTCAAGTGAAAATGTCATAATATTGACATAATATCTTTAGTAACATGTTCATGTTGTTAATAATCGAGGCCGCGGGTGACATGACCGGGGATTAGTCCGTCACCCGCCGAGAGGCCGACCGCGTGAGGAAAGACCGACGTCCCCCCACGACGTCCTCCCCGATGGGGGGACGTCGGTCGATAGGAGGGTACCCCAATAGGGGGTATTCCGTCGGGCCGACCACTGATGTCAAGTAACCCTGCTCCGGTGGTCGGCCCAACGACGAAGGCGACGTAGTTTTCGGGTGGGTTGCGGGTGTTGCGTGCTTACGCCCCTCTGTCGCCCCGGACGGAGTGGTGCGAGGAGCGCGCCGACCGCAACCCACCCAAAAAAAGAAAAAAAATGTTGTTAATAATTGCACCGTAACAGTAAATAATAAAATCACGCCTCTTCAACTTTTATTTGTTTATATCTTGTCAACAATAAAGTCCGAGGTTGATACATGAATAAAATAAATTGATACATGTTTTATAGAAAAAAATTACCCTCGTGTCATTATAAAAACAGTGCATAAAAAGGCTTCTATAGTATTTCCGGCCGGAAGTCGATACTTCACGAATATAAAAGGGTGCGAACCGATGGTTCGGACCCTTTTATATTCGTGATGCTTCCTACAATACTGGTGTTAGATCTGCCCTTCTAAATGAAGGCATCTAATAAACCGCAAGTGTTTTTATTATAAGGTAGTGAAGAAATTATGATATGCAAATAATGATTTCTGATATTTACGCGTTTAAATAAACTTGTTTTTATGGATTTTATGAACGCTAAAAAGTGTTCGAAACGTTGGGCAATCAAAAATTAAATACAAAAGCGATATTGCTGTGTAAAATCCATATTTACTAATAGTTTTCAAATTCCTTATTCTCCCTACCATTTATTAATTACTCCTAATATACGTAACAAACTTTGGTGTTTAATAGGTATAGTATTTTTTTTTCATAGAATACCATGTTTCCATAACACTATAGACACATATGACCCTGTAATCGCAATGTGCGTCATTGCGAGCAGTTATTAAATTACAAACCTAAACAGATATGCTGCTTGCGACGCAAGAAATTTTATTAAGCATGGACGCAAATTAAAAATACCATCGTAACACAATCTACCACTCTTCAATCATTTTATTTTGACCTACTGCTAAATATAGAATTCTAATTAGCGTCAGGTCGTCTGTAAACAAACAAGAAAAGGTGGAAGGTCCAGAGCACATGCTGTCTAGGTGCTTACCTAAGATTTACGACGTACCTAAATCTTCACCACGTGGCACTGGGTATTTCTTTTAAGATCACTTCTTAAGGAACTAATCTTGTACTTTACAAACATAATTAGCGGTCATAGATTACAAAACAACTATATGTGGACTACGTTTTGTTATCCATAAACATCGAACCCACTGCGCTTGGTTAGGTAGGTCGGTACCTATATAGACTCTCTTTGTAATCAGATTAGTGCAGGTAGATATATCTCAGTTCGATGTACATGACTGCATAACCCTGGTTAGAATTCTTCTAAATCGATGCACTTGACCACATAGTTCGGGATAAAATTGGCCCAAATCGGTTTTATGAGGCTCACAATTAATGTTAAGTTTGATAAGAGTCCGCTGCTTGTATAATGATAGTAGCAAAGAACAGTAACGATAATGTCAAAAATGTTGGTTTTACCCAATTTTATAGTACTACTAGCAGACCCGGCCACGCGTTGCTATTGCTAATGTTTTTGTTATATTACATTTTATTAAACTATTTAAGTGGTACTAAGCTATTTAGGAGAACATCTGTCATAGAGGTCGTCATATTTTTTTACAAATGGCATCTATGTAAAAAAGCAAGTTAAAATCGTATATGACACGTTTGTAGGTTTGACATAGCAGCGTCATTTATTAATTAATTTCTCAATCCAGTCAACAGATATCGCCATCTGTTAAAATCGTTTGGAGTTAACAGATAATTGTGAATGTTAAATAATAGGTATATACATATAGGTAATACAAATAATTTGCAATAAAATAATATTGCGACTATAAATTAAGATGTAAGCTATCCTATCTTTCAAGTTAGATCAAACTGCACACGGTGTGCAAATTTGATTAAAATCGGTTAAGTAGTTTAGGAGTCCATTATATATATTAAGTTTACTAAACTACTATTACTACTACTACTATTAATAAACGGATATAATAGTTAGTATGAAAAAACTAAAATAAGACATGCTTTTGGGGTATTAAAAAAATTCGTTGCCCAAAATAGGGATAGCGATATTTATCGAGTGCTGAAAAAATCTAAGCCGCGGATATAAAACAAATTACGGTCTTCAAGTGTACGTTTCCAGCGGCCATATTTACCACGTACATGCACATACATCGAGCATTGTCCTTCTTTAAAAAAGGTTTATGAAGAGCACTTTCTTCACGGTAGACAGCGGCCTAGCTGAGCGCCTGGTATTACAACGGTTCGCGCGGCAGTATCACTTACAATTAGTGTACTACTCGCTCGTTTGCTACCATCAGCTATAAAAAATCAATCGCTAAACTTGTAAGGATAATAGAACAAACTATTACAATTATTGCATCGTTATCGGTCCTTGATAAATGTGCTAAGTGTCAAATTAATCCGATGAAAATCATGTTGTGAGAAATGGATGTAAATCATGTTCAAAGATTCCGTTACATACAAATCAAGCGTGTTAAAAAAATAAGTAAACATAATAAAAATGTACTTACATTAAGTACTTACTTATTTAAATTATCCATGTGGTAACGGAGTAAGAAAACAATTCGTCACTCCCTATCTTTGACTGTGGATGTCGTAGTAGACGATAGAGGATATATATGCACATAACGTGAACGCAAGGGAAGGGAATCTTGAAATAAATACCTATACCAACACGGCTGACCAGCGTAGTATTATAGTAGGTTAATTTCACTCCTATGGTGGAGGAGGCTCGAGCCCAACGGTGGGAGGTGTATAAGCTGAATTGATGTAGATGATATTAAATTAAAATCTCCATCCTTTTTTTTTGGGGGTGGATTACGGACGGCGCACTCCTCGCACCACTCCGTCCGGGGCGACAGAGGGGCGTAAGCACGCACACCCGTAATCCACCCGCGATACGTTGCCTTCGTCGTTGGGCCTACCACCAGAGCAGGGCGACTTGACATCGGTGGTCGGCCCGACGGAATACTACCTTGAGTGGTACCCTCCCATCGACCAGCGTCCCCCTATCGAGGAGGACGTCGGTCTTTCTTCACGCGGTCGGCCTCTCGGCGGGTGACGGACTAATTCTCCGGTCCAGTCACCCGCGGCCTCGGTAAAATCTCCATTCTAACGCCAATCGATGTTCATTGTTATATATAGAAATGGAGGCAGTGATAATAGGTGACAGTTGGTGTTATAAGGTTCTTAGAAGAGCGCAACTACTCAATCTTCTGGTATTTCCTTAGTCAGTTTTTACAGTTTTCAGGGTGATATATTCTTACCCGCCTTCACAAAAATTAAAATGTTTTTAAAAAACATTTTAGGGTAGATGGCGCTGTAAAACATTTCTCTAAAGACGAGATTGCGACTGATAATTTGGTTACTACACGTAAATAGGAGTAAGTTCACATATTTTTCATAACCATTAATAGGTTTCCAATATAATTAGCACAGCATGTTGAATATCAAACCAACCGAAAGCATTGTTGAATTTATATATTTTTTTTTAATTAAAAATGTAATAAAACTGCAAAGTGACACTTTTAACCTCTTAAAATCATTTGTCATTGATATCACGTGTTTGATACTGTGACAAATATTATTTATAGCCTAGTATCAGCGCCATTCACCCCCGACCTACGATAAACTGTGATTTAATTTTCTTACAAGTTTATATTTTGATAAAGGGTTACATGTTAATTTGGTCATAGATAAGACACCTGGTCAGTGGCTAATTGGGGTGTTTAAGGTTCATAGTTGCGTTTAATCTTTGTTCACGTGAAAAAGAAAGGTAAAAGCGTATCTTCATGTATTATTATTGTTTTAAGGATATTAATAATCATCATCTGATATGCTTATCATAACATCCATATATCTCTCCGTGTGGTGAGACGGAGTAAGATTACAATTCACCGCTCCCTATCTTGCCCGTGGATGTATGCATATATCATCTATGCAAGAGAAGAATAACTCGAAGTGAAACCCCATACCAACCTGTCTGACCAGCATGGTATAATATTACTTACTATATACAGAAAAATAAATTCTGTACAGAAAAAAACATGATTGTCTGTAAAGTCGGTTTACGGACGACAGTTTAACGTGACAACGTTTTTTTTATTTTTTTTTTTTTTTTATTGCAAACGGTGGCAAACGAGCAAACAGTACACCTGATGGTAAGTGTTGCTGCCGCTCATGGACCTTTACAAGGCCGTTGCCTACCGCGAAGAAAGTGAAGGGAGTGTGAAGGCGTGCATTGAGGCTCGGTGATACCAAGGGCACCACCAAAACCCTCCACACGCAATCACCCTCAGAAAGTTGGGCTTCCGGCTCTCTCGCTCACCGAACGAAGCGCAGTAACAAATTGCTACTACTCAGACGTCGATTTTCTGCGAGAGCATGGTACTGCCCCGGACGGACCGGCCCGCGGCTGTAGACAGATAACTGTCGACAGTGTGGTCCTACCACTCCTGAACGTCATAACAAAACATTGATGAAATGACTGCATACTTTTATGAATAAAATTGAATCAGCGTAACGGGACAATGAGCGTAACGGGACACTTTTTCATGCATGCAGCCAGCGTTCATCGATTTATTAGACGTTGTCACGTCAAAAAAATATGTTTTGATAATAAAAAAAAAAAATTAATGCCAGTATAAGAAGAAAATGATCATTTTCTTCTTATACTGACAATACATTTGTACTAAAATGTGGGTCAAAATTTAATTAATTTAATAACTAATTTTCTGTATCGGTTAGATAATTATAAATATCTGTAATAACGATGACTTGTTGGACGTGAGACATCTTAGTCCGCCCATGCGAAGTGTTCGAAATGTCAGGCAATCAAAAATCAAATACGCCATAAAATCCGTAAAGTAGTTTTATTTACAACGTGTAATACTCGCGTAGACATCAGAAATCATTATGGTATAGTAAGGACAATTGCCCTCCTATAGTGGAGAAAGCTCGGATCCAGCATTGAGACGTGTATGAGCTGAAATGATGATGATGATATCCATATATAATTTGGCGGGCTAAGAATACGATATTTCACCACCCTTTACTTTTAATGCTACGCCTTAACTGTGCATTTTATTTCTTTGTCAATGAAACTATATATAATTGAAAGCCTTTAAATTACATATTATTGGGCATAAAAAACGTAACAGGTTCTCTAATAACTATCTAAGTTATTTGACAAGGGGCTATTGCTTTTGGTGGTAGACGTGCATTCCCTCCGATGGGAAGTGGCAACTGCCCTTCATGGACATTGGCAACACCAGGGGCACAGTCAAGCTATCTCGTAGCTAATAAATCTATACATGTTATATTTTTAGTGTTTCACAAAATCGTGTTTTTAAACTAAATATTTTCATTTTTACTCGGGCAATCTATTTTTAAAGCTTTTAACAGATACTAAAATAGGTATATCACCTTTGCGAAATCAGGTCGCGTCGCGAGTTATCTAAAAAAGATAGAATGCATGCACCGGTCACTCAACACGTGGATGTTCATATTGTATGCAGACAGAAAGCCACGTGCTAGAAGATAATAATACACGTTTCTTTTTAAAGAAAATAATGCTTAGTATTAATTATCCATGGTGGTATCGGCGGGTGTCGGGGGTGCGTGGGGAGGGCGGTGTTGTTTCCTTGAGGGACCTCATCGCCTGGCGCGTCGACGCCCGCCGAGACGTCATTACCCGTTGGGCAGTCCGGCTGGAGAGGCCTCGGTCCGGGTTGCGAACCGTGGAGGCCTTCCGGCCGGTGCTGATGCAGTGGTTGGAAAGGCGGCACGGGGTGCTCTCCTTCTGACTAGTGCAGGTGTTGACGGGGCATGGGAGCTTCGCCAAATACCTGCACAAGGTCGTAAGGAGGGAGAGTACACCGTCCTGCCACCACTGCGATTGCGACGAGAACACGGCGACGCATACGCTCGAGGCCTGCGCCGCTTGGGCCACGCAGCGCCGTGAACTCGTCGCAATCATCGGTGCCGACCTTACGCTGCCGGCCATCGCTAGGGCGATGGTCGACAAGGAGCTGAGACGCGGTCGCAGCCTTCTGCGGGGCAGTAATCTCGCAGAAGGAGGCGGCGGGACGCGCGCGCGAGGAGCGCTGCCTCGACGAAGCGACCTGCCGCCGGCGACTGGGGCGGGTGACGTAGGCGCAACTACTAGCCTCATGCCGCCCTAGCCGAGGCCGCGGGTGACGTGACCGGGAAATTAGTCCGTCACCCGCCGAGAGGCCAACCGCGTGACAGCAAGAGCCCATGAACCCCAGACTTCTGCTCTCTACACTCGTGCCCTTCTGTTCGCATATTGCCTCGTGCTTGCACCTACAATTACCCAATATTCTTGTGTGATAGGGGTTGATAGAGTGTGATAATAGTTCCACTATCTAAACTATCTGATGAGAAAACATCTTTTTAACAAAGTTTTTATACACTTACTAGAATTTCAACGTTCACCTGGGGCCTTCGTTTTAATACCCCTAAAATTATATATTCAGGCACATGTCTGGGATGTATTTGTGATGGTGTGCCAGCGTGGTTGACCGAACAATCATAGGCGCGGCACGTAAATAATTACAAAGTTAACGAGTACTTGCAGACGTACTTCCGGTCGACTTATATAATATAGAAAGACGCGTCAATATATTATTACACTAGGGAAAACATGAACGTCGATTTTCTTTTGCCACGCGATCATAATAAAATTATTAGACTCTTCGCACCGCAATCCGTCAATACCTACTATTGCAATCAATCTTAAGTTTCATATATAGGCCCCTTAAGCTCTGCCATATCCGTGGTGCTGTACTGTTGCGCATCACGTAGCTGTACATCTTCTCATCTCAATAGATAAGCCAATGCTTATTAGCTAATTTTGCTCCATGTCTCCCGCTTTGCATAGGATGTCTTACACGGAGACCTGGCTTACTGGAGTTACTATGGTGAGAATGTATGGTGGAATTAGTTCCAAAAAAAAATTAAAACATCCGTCTGACCAGCGTGGTATAGTAGATCAATTTCCCTCCTATTGTAGAGGAGGCTTGAGCCCAGGAGGATATATAGGCTGAAATGATTAATATATATAAGCTGAGTTTTTACTCCGCTTTTATACTATAACATAAGTTTATATACAATTAAATGATGATTAAGGTAGTTTGCAAGGGCTAACCACAATGTTAATTAACTATCTGGCAATAAATGACGTGATTTTTAATAATATTCTGAAAAAAAAAACATCAAGAAATCACACTTTATTATTTGGTAAAAAAGCGAGGTAATCCACACTGAAGTGCTATCATGAATGATAGCCTTCATACCTGTGTTAGGAGCATACGCTGACAAACTTTCAGGTGGTATAAAATAACGAAGGTCTGGAGTGCACAGCCTCTTAGGCTATAAAGTTAACCACAACACGATAGGGATCGTAAAGGTTGGGCGAATATAAGTATATAATATTTATTGTCGTTACTGGCGAAACGCTAACAATTAAAAAATAAACACCCTGCACTAAGGAAATAATTCTTGTGCTTTTTTTTTGGTTGGGTTACGGTTGGCGCACTCCTCGCACCACTCCGTCCGGGGCGTAACCCACCCGTATAGCACGTTGTCTTCGTCGTTAGGTCGACCACCGGCGCAGAGTTCCTTGACTTCAGTGGTCGATCTGACGGAATACCCCGAGGGAGTACCCTCTTCCGTCGACGTCCCCTACTGGGACGCCGATCACCATCGCGAGGCTAACCTCTCCGCGGGTGTCCGGACTAAATTCCCGGTCCGGTCACCCGAAATAATTCTTGTATTGCGGAAAATTTCAACATAAATAACGGACACAAATTACATCGAGACTCAGAACAACAATTTGTGGATTGCACAGTGTTGTTCTGCGTGGGATTCGAACCCGCGGCACTGGCACGGTAAGTCGATATGTTTAACCACTACGCCATCTATGTAGTCAGATACTTTGAAATCTATACCAATAAATAAAATGGTTATTTGCACGACACCTATGCCTAAAATAGCAATTAAAAAATTTTTGTCTGTCTGTCTGTCTGTTTGTTCTGGGTAATCTTCAAAACGGCTGGACCGATTTCAAAAATTCTTTCACCAATGGGAAGCTATAATATCAGGGCGTAAACTAGGCTATATTTTATCCCGGTACTCCCACGGGAACGGGAACTACGCGGGTAAAATGACTATAACCTATAACCGAAGCGAAGCGACGGCGGATTGCTAGTATATCATAAAGAAAGTGATCAACAATTCGTTGAAGAGTTCTAAATTAATGTACCTAAGAACTATTACTCAATTTGATCACACACAAAATATTATTTAAAATCCCACTACGCCATATATGCAGTGGAATGAATCGAAAAATGAATGTACAGACTCCAGGCAAATACAAATCTTTAGTGTCTTTAAATAAAGGCGAAGAAAAGAAAGGCGCCGGCGGCGGTTTATATACGAACATAAGATATGGTAGCTATATATTTGTATTCCGCATTAAGCATTAAGAAAGCTTGACCAAATACCTTCTAAGCGTTAGGTCTACATCGTAAGATGCTTATTGGGTTTCTTTTTATCTCAAGAGTAAATCTCACAAGTAGACCCTTTAAATAATATATATTTGCTATCTGTATCATTGGTTAAATTTGTCGTGGCCATTGCTAAAATTATTCCGTATGGTGACGGAGTAGGAATACAATTCACCACCCCGTTTCTTACACGTGGGTGTGGCAAAATACGACTATGGGATTATAATGTGCAGATAAAGCAATAAAGCACGTATACCATAATATTTATTTATATTGTGATTTTTATTACTAACTAGCAATCCGCCCTCGCTTCGCTTTAGTTTCTGTCGCCTTATCCCCGTAGTTCCCGTTCCCGTGGGAATACCGGGATAAAATATAGCCTAGTGTACTCCCTGATATTATAGATTTCCATTGGTGAAAGAATTCTTTAAATCGGTGCAGCCGTTCTGAAGATTACCCAGAACAAACAGACAGACAGACAAAAATTTTTTAATTGCTATTTTAGGCATAGGTGTCGTGCAAATAACCGTGTGAGCATGAAAAAAGCCTATTATTTTGAAATTAAAAACAGACACTCCAATTTTATTTATTGGTATAGCCTAGCAATCCGCCCTCGCTTCGGTTATAGGTTATAGTCGTTTTACCCGCGTAGTACCCGTTCCCGTGGGAATACCGGGATAAAATATAGCCTAGTTGACGCCCTGATATTATAGCTTTCCATTGGTGAAAGAATTTTTGAAATCGGTCCAGCCGTTTTGAAGATTACCCGGAACAAACAGACAGACAAAAATTTTTTAATTGCTATTTTAGGCATAGGTGTCGTGCAAATAACCGTGTGAGCATGAAAAAGCCTATTATTTTGACATTACAAACAGACACTCCAATTTTATTTATTGGTATAGATTTGTAAATTCCCCTGCAATACCAGGCTCAGTTCCTTAGAGCAGGACTTCTTTGGCTTTTAATTAATAAAAAATCACAAAGCAGTCATGAGGATTGCCAAAAGAAGTGAAAGTTTAAAACTGTGAAGAAACAATTGTTATTTTTTTGTTAATTCAAATTAATTCTTCGATTTTAAATTAAAATTTTGTAATTTAAAACTTACATTTATCAGGTTTTGACATCTATCGGCACAGATATAGCGACATTGTTATTGTTGCAGATATAGTGTTAGGTTTAACAACGGTACGTTACCATGTTGGTGGTGACTTATATGAATTTACTCCTTCTCCATACCCTCCTCTTGAAGTTTCACTTCAAAAATTTCAACCCTTGAGCACTGGCAGGCAACCTTTCTATTGTCGGTGTAAGATAATAAGTTAGGTTAGATTAACCACGAATATTTTGAGCGGTGTTCTGTTTGACTAATCTACTAATTGTCAAAATCATAAAAAAATCTATATATATAAAATAAAATCGTATTAGTTACTATGTTTGTAACTCAAGACGGCTGTACAGATTTGGCTGAAAATTGGTGGGGAGATAGCTTAGAACCAGGTGATGGACATAGGGTACTTTTTATCCCGTTCGATCGCGTTCCCGTGTGACATGGCATAAAATGTCAAATAGATTTTATTTTGTTTCTGTTTGTCCATTCGGACGGGCAAAGGAATCAAAAACCATACAGCCAAGTCTGATACAATTTTCTTCATATTATTTAACATTTCTTTATATAGAATAGCTTATTTATAGTCATGTCCATCAGTAAGTTAAGTCGTTACCATTAATTAGCGGCTGTAAACCTAATTATTTTATTTCTCTGCGAATTACGGTAGAATATGAAAATACAGGTAAACCACTCTTATATCACATTCCTTACATATCTTAACTGTATTATATTACATAAAATATCAGCAAAATTATTCAATGTAACACTAAACACTAAAAAATGAATACAAGAGCTTTTTTTTTATTTAGGGTAACCCACCTACGATGCACGTCGCCTTCGTCGTTGATAATACAAGAACTAAACATGACATTTCCATATTCGCACCGAAACTCATGTCAAAGAGAATACAAGTCACTATGAAACGTAGGATAACAAAAATGCATTTGATATGTAATAACAAAATGCAAATGACAGCTAAACGTAATTTTGTTTATAGTTAAGTATGGTTTAAATTTGATAATTATAATTTTCTCAGAAATCAATCATTAGTAATTTGTATTCTCTTTGAATCATCATTAACAATGGCGAGACCAAGACGATCGAATCTTGCCCGACAAAGCCGTAATGGTTCCTCCATTAGAGAATATATATTCGGCAATTTAGAAAATGTATTTACGAAAAAAAAAATTATGGCATTACGAAGTTCGCCGGGTCAACTAGTTATAAATAAATCAATAATTTGCGTGTTTATAAGGCAAAATCACATTAGCGCAGTGGTAGTGCAATATTACAAACCAATCAGAGTTCAGTAACCACTAACCTCGAGAGATCCGGCATATATCATTATATTTTTTTGTCCTAGTTTGTCTAGGGTATTACATAATGTCTAAAAGTTTTACGCTAATTTAAGGTTTTAAAACAAATCTTAGTATGTATATTCGGTCGGTCAACACAGAGTTCAAAATATTATCGGCACTTAAATATTGACAGGCCTCAGTTTTATTTTCTGATGAATTTTGCACTCTATATATGCCTCACCGATGGACCTGAAACTCCTCCACAATAAGAGATAAGTTCACCGTGTGGTGACGGAGTAAGAATACAATTCACCACCCCTTTTCTTGCCCATGGGTGTCATAAAAGTCGATTAAGGGATTATAATATGCATACAAAATCTATGTAAGAGAAAGAAACTTGGAACAAAACCCTATCACCCGTCAGACTAGCCTGTTTCTCTCCCACTGCAGAAGAGTCTCGAGCCCAGTGGAACGTACAGGGGCTAAATGTGATGATGATAACTTACTGTATATGACCAGCTTCAGTAAGCCGTCGACGCATTGGTTTTAATAGGTTATTAAAAATACTTTTTTCCAGAGTATCATTGCCGTATGACAAGATAAGCTCATTCAACAAACTATCTCATGTGATCACAACAGAACTCAATATATTAGCGAATGATGATACGACAGCATCTGAGATCGCAACACTCATTGAGGAAGCATTTCAAGATTCCAGTAAGTATTATAACAATTATCTTATCGTCATCATCTCAGCTCATATACGCTCCACTTCTCAACACGAGCAAAAAAAAAATGTAATTTTAAATATGTATAATATTGCAGAATGCTGCAATATTATGTTTATATGCTGCTAATTTATGCTAAGATCCTTAACGACTATTTAATAAATAATATTTTATAAACCTAACTCTATTAGAATTGAGTGTGTTGCTTTATTTGCCATTTCGTCACCTAAATACTGCTTAACAAGTTTCGAGGAAATGAACAACGGGGGTAACTCTAGGTAGGCATTTATTTTAAGCCTCGCGATGGCGATCGGCGTTCCGGTAGGGGACGTCGACAGGAGAGGGTTATTCCGTCGAGTCGACCACTGAAGTCAAGGAACTCTGCACCGGTGGTCGACCCAACGACGAAGGCGATGTGTTATACGAGTGGGTGCGTACTTACGCCCCTCCGTCACCCCGAACGAAGTCGGGCGAGGAGTGCGACGACCGTAACCCACCCCAAATAAAAGGCATTTGTATGATTTACCACGTGGATAGTGGAGGTATTTATTAATCTAATTAACTTCTTTCGTGTTGGTAGGGCAATGTCTCTGAGTATCATTTTGTTGAAAGTGTTGTCATTGGGACGCGAAGTGTTTTTAATTTTGTAAATAGAATTACCTAGAATTGTCGTTCTATGTTTTCCAATTCTTATCAGGAGATCGCTTGGCTTTGTTGTGTAATCGGATTCAGCAAAATATTATTTTCCACGTAAAAATACGCCGTATGATTTAACCGCCGGCTTTAAACGATGTTGATTGGTTACAGTATAAAGAAAACAACACGCAATTTACAGAAGCACTTACCTGTTAGAATATTTAGTCATATTAAAGTTATATAACACTTAGTCATAGTATTATAAAGAATATATGAACTAAATATCTAGACGTCTACGTGATGAATGACACGAGCCTCAATAATACCGACATTTTCATAGTCATTATATGAGTTACTGGCAACCCGCCCTCGCTTTGCTTCGGTTTCAGTCACCTTGCTCCCGTAGCTCCCGTTCCCATAGGCATATCGGGATAAAATATGCCCAAGTTACTCCTTATATAGACAGCTACCTGAAAGTAAAATATTATCAAAGTCAGTCCAGCCGTTTTGAAGATTACCTAAGACAAAAAAAAATCGGGTTGACCACTGACGTCAAGTCACCTGCTCCGGTGGTCGGCCCAACGACGAAGGCGACGGGTCTTACGGGTGGGTTGCGGGTGTGTGTGCTTACGTCCCTCTGTCGCCCCGGACGGAGCGGACGAGCAGTACATCAACCGTAAGCCACCCCAAAAAAAAATTTAACCGGTTTTTAGGCATGCAAATAACCGTATCAGCTTGAAAAATGCTCATTGTTTTGACATTACAAACAGAAACTTCAATTTTATTTATTTGTATAGTTATATTTTGTGACGCTCCACTGCATTTTTTCATTGCGAATTTGATGATCAAATATTAATGTACGTATATATTTAGTATCATTAGCTATCATTGTTGCCTTGTTAGTTGGTTTAAATATTGACTTTAGATCAGCTGAAGTTATATGATATTAGCATGCTAAGCATGTTCAGCAAACATTGAATTTTACTAATACTGTTTTTCTTTCTATTTCCACATGTGAGATTTATAGAACTCAGTAAATCCAACTAACATGTACCCTATCATGTCTTATTATTATTACATCATCTATCCCACCCGCTCTCTTACCCGTGGGTGTCGTGAAAAAAACAACTAAGGGATATCATATGCAAACAATATCTATGCAAGAGAAGGAAAACTTGACTTAAAACCGTTTGACCAGCGCGGTATAGTAGGTCAATTTTCCTCTCGTTGTGGAGGAGGCCCGAGGCCAACAGTCGGACTTATGTGGAGATGATGATGAAGAGATGTGTTATATTTTGGGAATCTGAATAAAATGCTTTTGCTTAGGTATAAACTTAATGATTTGCTAACCCAATATAACAATATAATCTATTTGGCTGTTTATAATCGTGAGTGTTTATTTAGCGACTATATAATAACAATATTATGACTGGATATTAGATGTTTTGCTTAATATTACGATATTAAGTTTTGATTTTGAAGAAGTATTGCACGATTCACATTAACGCACGGCATCAACATTAACGGCGAATACATCACTCACCTTCGATTCGCAGACGATATCGTCGTTATGGCAGAATCCATGGAGGACCTTGGCACTATGCTCAATGATCTCAGCAGGGTATCCCAACTAGTGGGTCTACGAATGAACATGGACAAGACGAAAGTCATGTCAAATACCCATGTCATTCCTGTACCGGTCCTAGTTGGCAATGCGATTCTCGAAGTTGTCAATCACTATGTTTACCTAGGACAAACAGTCCAGTTAGGTAGATCCAATTTCGAGAAAGAGATCAGCCGACGAATCCAACTCGGTTGGGCAGCGTTCGGGAAACTTAAAAGGATCTTCTCGTCCAACATACCTCAGTGTCTGAAAACACAGGTCTACGACCAGTGTGTGTTACCAGTGATGACTTACGGCACGGAAACGTGGTCCCTAAATGTAGGCCTCATATCAAGGCTCAAAGTCGCTCAGCGTGCTATGGAACGGGCTATGCTCGGGATTTCTCTGCGAGATAGAATCCGAAATACAGAAATCCGTAGAAGAACGGGTGTAACCGACATAGCACGAAGAATTAGCACGCTGAAGTGGCAATGGGCAGGCCACATCGCTCGACGAACCGACAACCGCTGGAGAAGAAAGGTTCTCGAGTGGCGACCACGCATCGGACGACGCAGTGTAGGACGCCCCCCCACTAGGTGGACCGACGACCTAGTGAAAGTTGCTGGGCGTCGTTGGATGCAGGCGGCACAGGACCGCACATTGTGGCGCAATATGAGGGAGGCCTACGTCCAGCAGTGGACGGCAATAGGCTGAAATGATGATGATGATGATGATTGCACGATTGCGCTTCATGTTATATGTATATTATATGAATTTGTTAACCAGTCAGGTCAGGCGTATCATTGAATATTTTACGTAGGGGGTATTCCGTCGGGCCGACCACTGATGACAAGTTAACTCTGCTCCGGTGCTCGGCCCAACGACGAAGGCGACGTGGTTTTCGGGTGGGTTGCGGGAGTTGCGTGCTTAAGCCCCTCTGTCGCCCCGGACGGAGTGGTGCGGCGCGTCGACCGCAGCCCACCCACAAAAAAAAATCATTGAATATTTTTATACTGGCTGACTAAAAATTTTATACAGAATGTCATGGGCTGCCATAACCCAACGTCTTTATTTACTACTATTCCCTCTACCTATTGAACAGACGTCTGTAACGGATTTTTCAACTTCGTTGGCCTGTCTACTCTTACTTATTCTTTAGATAATTTCATGTTTATATATATCCTCTTGAAAATTGTTTTAAAATTCATTTTAAAATTACAATTTTTCTTTTTAAAAACCATTTTCCGTGTGAATCTATTCTTGCCACCTTTCGTCAAGGTGATTATGAATGCAGGTGACTGGACCGGGATACAAGGTCTTTAAGTCGCAGAGTGGCTTGAGATCGATGCTCCTAGGGGATGTCGGGAGCGTGGACACCTGAAAGGGTAATCCGCCAGGTTGGCCACGGACGTCAAGGATTCTTTAACAGTGGTCATCCCAGTGATGATAGGCGGCCACTCTTTCGGCGCCTCGGACGGAACGGACAGTGTGTAGGGCCAGACTAAAGACCGCCCACAAATGGGTGACTACGTTAGCTGACTTCTGTAAGAGCGTGATCTTACAAAAGAAGCCGACGAAAAGAGGTCATGACAATCTCAATAGTGACTAGAAACAAGAGTTAGGTACACGCTACAGCAATCGTCGAAAGAGGCAATAAGGGTTATCCCAAAGGGTATTTATTAGCCGGACTCTGCTGAAACGTGGCAGTTAATGGAAATAGCAAACCACGATCGGGCCATTGAATTTAAATAACAGTAGTTAAGGACGCAATATGGGACCCTATGTTATTCTACTGTGAGCCATTTGTGCAGATCAATATGGGGTCTAACCATAATCCCACAAAAAAGAGTTAAATGTTAAAAAAATATAAATATATATTTTTTTTCCACAGCGGTGATAAAGTTAAAGATAAACAAGTCTATAGTGCCACGTTCTCTACACGAGGCCTTAGACTCAGTGACTAGTGAGCAGGAGGCGGTTGAGAAAGTGGCTGCAACTTTCGATCTCAGTAAACACAACAGCTTCTACGTAGTTCAAAGAAAACCTTTACTTCAAGATGTCTGGCTAGCTGCGGCAAGAGTCATGTTCTTTAGAGATGCTAAAGGTAAAAAAAGATAAAAAAAACTCTACAGATTTTCATGCTACTTATGTCAGCCACTAACAAAGATACATTTAATTAATGTAGTCGACGCCCACAGGGAAGACAGGGAGTCTTCTTACTCTGTCACCACACGGAACTCAAATACTCTGGTCTCTGGTATAACTATTGTTAATATTCATCATCATTTCAGCTCACATACGTCCCACTGTTGGGCTCGAGCCTCCTCTACAATAGAAGGGAAGTTGACCTTACTATACCATGCTGGTCAGACAGGTTGGTATGGATTTTATTTCGAGATTTCCTCCTCTTGCGTAGATGTTATATGCATATGATATCCCTAAGTCGGATAGGAAGTGGCGAATTATATTCTTACTCCGTCCCCAGTTCACCACACGGAAATGTTGTTAATAATAATATAATATATAAAATAATGGCAATGGGCAGGCCACATCGCTCGACGAACTGACAACCGCTGGGGAAGAAAGGTTCTCGAGTGGCGACCACGTATCGGACGACGCAGTGTAGGACGCCCCCCCACTAGGTGGACCGATAACCTAGTGAAAGTTGCTGGGCGTCGTTGGATGCAGGCGGCACAGGACCGCACATTGTGGCGCAACATGAGGGAGGCCTACGTCCAGCAATGGACGGCAATAGGCTGAAATGATGATGATATAAAATAATAAATTTGATGACCTCGTTATCGATACATGTTGGAAGGAGTGGACTGTTTGATCTAACGATACATTTTATAGGACAAATATTTTTTTAAATAATTTAGATAATTATCTCGAGATTTATCAAAAATCACCCCGTTAGTAATAATTTTTTTAGAATCACCAAATGGACATTTTCTATCCCTGCTACCTCCGTTAACTACCACAATTGAGAATTTTCGTACATATATTGTTGGGAGTCTCATTAAAATGAAGCTACTCACGAATTAGCTTGTTAGTAATCAAATGCAAAAATGTACCATGGATCCCGTACTATCTTGTGAATAATTGGCAATTTCTCCTGGAAGAATCATAGGACCTACGGTGAATGGGCAATCTTGCCGCTTTCTAAGTGTAGCGATTATAGCAATACCTTCCTCTCTGAGAGTCCTACGTGGAACAGTGGATGTAAACAGGTTAATGAGTACATGTATTATTATTAACTATCATTATCTGTAATAACGTCACCTTCTTTTCTTATTCTTCTTATAAAAATACACTTCTGAGATAACTGTGATTAACTATATTATTTCTAATAGAACTTCAAAATAACTTTCTTCACAGCCTCAAAAACCGCTGTAGAAATCTTGAAACGCTTGGTATATCAGAAATCAGTAATAGAAGGCGCGACCTCCGAAACAGCTGATGCAGCTCGTCAGACTAGGTTCCCACCAGGGGCAGGATACCATGTGGTTCTGTCTGTTGTACATCCGAGACCTGATACGCTGAAAGTGGAACTGGATGCTGGTGCTGCTGTAGAAGGTAAAGTACTGCTTCTATTTTTATAGATTATTTCATCATCATTCATCTCAACTCATACACGTCCCACTGCTGGGATCGAGCCTCCTCCTAATAAGAGAGAAATTTACGTACTATACCACGCTGGGCAGACGTGTGTGCATAGCATTTTATTTCGAGTTTTCCTTTCCTTTGCATAGATGCTATTTGAATATTGTATCCCTTAATCGTTTTTTACGACATCCATGGGTAAGATAGGGAGTGGCGAATTGTATTCCTACTGCGTTTCCACACAGATAAGAATACAATTCACCGCTCAGATTATTAATCATCATTATTAATAATCTTGTAATCTAATAATGTTGTAATCGCCACGTTTGTAAGGCTGATTGACGATCGCGGTTGGTTGCCCAAGAGAATGCTGCCCATTACCCTGTTGATTTCTTAGTTGATTTTTATGACATCCACAGGTAGATAAGAGTTGTTGACATATCTGATTGTGTTGGTTATTTGTATATTTGTGAAGTTTCTTGCGATTTAAGGAAATATTGCTTAGTTGAAGCGACACTCCGGAGTGACTATAAAAGAAAAAAAGTTGAACTACCAAAAGAACAGAAACTAATATAAACGCGATAAAATCCATAGAAACGGTTTTTTATGTGTTATAAATACCAGAAATCATTCTGCCAGAAGTACCGACAAAATAACGAAAATAAAGTATGAATTTTTTTAACATACACCATCTACATCCAAATCTATACCAATAAATAAAATTGGAGTGGAGTGTCTGTTTGTAATGTCAGGCTTTTTTCATACTCACACGGTTATTTGCACTATACACATGCCTAAAAATCACTTTATATTTTTTTGTCTGTCTGTTTGTTCCGGGTAATCTTCAAAACGGCTGGACCGATTTCGAAAATTCTTTCACCAATGGAAAGCTATAATATCAAGGAGTAACCTAGGCTACATTTTATCCCAGTATTCCAACGGGAACGAGAACTACGCTGGTAAAACGACTAAAACCGAAGCGAAGTGAGGGCGGGTTGCTAGTCAATAATACTTTTTAATTTACGTGTATTGACTGAGAAAGATTATAATTGAACAATAGAAAGGAACAGCCTTTCTCGCTAGTAGATAAGGCCCCTAAAAGATATAAGCATATAATACTATATAACATCGCCGAAAGAGAAGGAAAGTCACACTGGAGCAATTCAAGCATCCACGATGGATGCTAAAATGATTGATGATAAATCCATTGTGTCATCATCATTAGAACTCATATATGTCTCACTGTTGGGCTCGAGCCTCCTCCACAATGGGAAAAAAATTAACCTACCACACTGGTTAGGTGGGTTGGTATGGGATTCTATTTCGAGTTCTTCTCTCGCACTGTTGTTATAATAATAACAACAGTGCGAGAGAAGAAGGGATGTGACTTGGAGGGAAAATAATCGATTTTTTGTTCTTTAAAATAAATCTATTATAAAATAATCGATTAATTAAAAATAAATAATCGATTTTTATTCATTTGATAATCGATTGTAAAAATCGATTATTAATCGATTAATTTTTTGTAATAATCGATTATTATAAAAATCTATTATTTTTTTCACATCCCTATGTCATAATAACTCTTATCTCTTAGTCGTCTTTTACGACTTCCACGGGTAAGATAAGGGATAGTAAATTGTATTCTTACTCCGTCTCCACACGGAAAATTCATTATATAAGTACTAAAAGTGTATAGACCTTTCTACGCCTCGACTAAATCAAGACACTTGTAAATTGTCGCCCTCCGCAGTAGAAGATATCGTAGCTTCGAATTCATGTATTTGTCATTAATGTTTTTTTTTCTTAGATCACATCGCTGGCAAAATGCCAGGCTATTTAGGGCCAACCTCATAACTTCATTACGTCATACATGTATATTACAAACTTCCGCATAAATTTTTCACGTAAATTGATACAGTCTTGTAACTGTTTTTGTGTTACCGCCATCTAGTGAGTTATTGTTGAATTAAACTTACTGAAGATTTACGCAGTGATTTATGTTTTTATAAATACATATGTATTAGAGGATTTTTTATGTATTTTTATCCCTCTATCTACCCATTAGCCCTTTGCATATTTACTGCTTGATGTTAACTTCTGTAAGTAGTAATAATACGTCTATCGTCGTCTCAGCTCATACATGTCCTACTGCTGGGCTCCAGCCTCATCCTCAATAGCAGGGAAATTGACCTACTATACCATGCTGATCAGACATGACAGTATAGAGTTTTATTTCGAGATTAACTTCTCTGATACAGATGTTATATGTATATTATACCCTTAGTCGTTTTCACGACATCCATTGAATTTGAATTTTGAATTTATGGAAGCTGAAGGCATGTTGTACCGAGCCCACTTTTGCTGTATGAGGGCAAGTTATTAAAGTGGAAATAAGAATTGTCCAGAAAAATACCCTTTTTTTTTTTGTGGGTGGGCTGCGGTCGGCGCGCCTCCGCACCACTCCGTCCGGGGCGACAGAGGGGCTTAAGCACGCAACTCCCGCAACCCACCCGAAAACCACGTCGCCTTCGTCGTTGGGCCGACCACCGGAGCAGGGTTACTTGACATCAGTGGTCGGCCCGACGGAATACCCCCTATTGGGGTACCCTCCCATCGACCGACGTTCTTGCTGCTCCCTGAGCCCATTTTTTACACCTCATGTGGCTGCTAATAAACAAGGGTGTTGACAAACTGTATTCTTAACCAATGGTAACAGGATTGTGGTCTTGCGTCGTCCTGTGAGTACAGGCAAGAAAGAGGATGGCGCGTTGCATTTTTATTCAGAATCCACAAGGAAAGTGAATGGTATCAATAATTTTGTCAATAAAAGCAAATGGCCTAGCCCCTGAGCCCCTGATTTAGATGAATGTAACGGTCGGTCAACAACATTTGTCGCCAGCAGGACCGGTTCTAGATTCTGAAATGTCATGGATCCCTAACCCTTTTTTATTTTTGCGTGTAATACAAACTTTATTTAAACTAAACTAAATCTTGCAACTAAACTTCATCTTGCGCAATACAATGATATCTCTTTTATAATTGTTTCAGATTACATCGGTTCATTTGTGGACGAATTGAGTGTACTTCACAACTTCACGCTTAACTCACAGTGGCTTCATCTTTTAGACTTCGACTTCCAAAGTAGAGAGGTTTGTTTGTATGATTGTATGAGCCATATTGCTATTTCGCCCTTTTTTTAACATTTATGCATCAGCCTATCTAAAGTTATTATTGGATTATTTAGGGAAGCATAAGCAAATATTATAATATATACTATTATAATTGTACTGCTAACTAACTCTAAAATACCCCCCCTTACGGACATTCATTTATCACAAATTATATATGCATATTTTCTATGTGATGTCAGAGAATACAATTCACCACCCCCTTCTGATCCGTGGGTGTGAAAAGACGAGTGAAGGATATAATATATAGACAACATCTATGCAAGAGAACTCGACATAAAATCATATGCCAAAACGTCTTATTAGCACAGTATAGTAGATCAATTTACCTTTCACTGTGGATGCGGCCCGCGCCCAACAGCGGGATCATCATCATCATCATTGCAGCCCACATACGTCCCACTATTGGGCTCGGGCCTCCTCCATAATGGGAGGAAATTTGACCTACTATACCATGCTGGTTAGACAGGTTGGTATAGGGTTTTATTTCGAGTTTTCCATCTTTTGCATAGATGTTATGTGCGTATTATATCCCTTAGTCGTATTTTACGACATCCTCGGGCAAGATAGGGAGTGATGATTCGTATTCTTACTCCGTCACCACACGAAACAACAGCGGGATAATAAGAGATAATTAAAGAATCGTATAATTGTTTTTCTTATCAGGTAAAAGACAATGCAGAATGGGGTCGCCACTACGCAGTACGTCAAGACCGTTTACACCTTCTGCTAACTAAACTGGAAGAACGTACTGCGACTCATGTGTCAGAGTTACCCACTATCAATCTTGCGTTGTATGCCGTGCCATGTGAGAGGGCGCCACTTGCTATATACGATGAATATGGTAAGAACTGTTCTATAGCATCATAAATTCTTTCTTTATTTTTTTTAAAGTGAAATCTCGTTTAGCTGCATTGGACGCTGTTTTGGTAGGAGTAAATCTTATGGGTTTGCGTCATCGACTTCGACATTTATGTATACATATTTATGTATCTGTAGCTATGTATCTGAATCTATGTATATATATATCTAGGTATATGTATCTATGTATATGTCTCTATTGACACTATTTCTTTAAATGGATAACCAGGTAAATAAACAAACACCTTTAGGAGCAATACATCTTGTAATAGATAACCAGGTAATAAGCAAACAACCTTAGGATCAATACATTTACTATTTCATTTTCCATAGCAATTTTACTAAAAGAATTACTTACTAAAGACAATAAGCAATAACATTTCCACAAGATAATAACTACATAAAAGTACAACATAGTAACAGAATAACATCATACCTTAGAGCGTAGATGTTAGCACTTCGCTAGCCGAGAAGCAACTGGCCATTTCGACTTTTTGAAGTTATACTTCTTTAGGCGCGTTATGAAAAAATGATGAGAGTGAAATTTTAATTATGTGACACAAAATTAACAGTATGAAGTTGTCTGCTTAACCGCTCATTAAGTCTCGAAAAAAAAGCTACCAACAAAATAGAAATTGAACCTCGATATTAGTCGCGCATGTTGGTACGCTCGTCACCTCTGATCACTCTTTTTTTTTTCCTTTTTTTTTTAGTATTTTTTTTTATTTTTTTTCCTTTTTTTTTTTTCTTTTTTTTTATTTTTTTTATATATTTTTTTTATTTTTTTTTTAACTTCTCACGCGCGTACATAAGTACACGCACCCATTTTTTTTTGTATTGTTCTTTCTATATAATTTATATGTAATTTCCAGATAAAAAGGTCTCGTCTCAAATCCAAGCGTTCATATCACCAAAATGGGGCGGTGTATTCTTAGGCAATCCCACTGCTAAAGATTGTGAGGGCAACGCCACCTGGCGGCCAGATGTGAGAGTCATTATGGGCACCTTTATATCACAACTTAGAGAACTTCTTGGAATTACTGATGAGGTAAATTATCATTATTAGCAATATCATCATTATCATCATCCTGCTCTTATACCTATAATTTGATGTTACACCAATCACATAATGTGCACTGTTAGTTATTACGCTGCATTGCAAATTGTTTTAGGCCGGCCTGACGTCAATCCTCCTTGAAATTGTAATTGTTAACCAGGCGGCCTCAGATGCAGTTAAACCAGGTCGATGTAAAAATCTTAGTCGTCTTTTAGGACACCCGCGGGCAATGTAGTTATTAGGTAGCTAGCATTCATACCGTGGCGTCCACACCGCAATACATATATTAAAATTATCATATTCTAAATGTATATATTTTCCGTGTGGTGACGAAGTAAGAATACAATTCACCACCCCCTCTTTTGCCCGTAACTGAAAAGACGTGTAAGAGACAATATGTATACAAGATCTATGCAAGATAAGGAAATCTCGAAATAAAACACTACGCCAACACGTTTTACCAGCGTGGCATAATAGGTCAATTTCTCTCCTATTGCGGCGCCCAGTAGTGGGACGTATATGAGCCAACATGATGATGATGGAATGTATATTCTTCTCCTCACTCCCCGTATGTCTAACTGGTCTTTTTTAAACACAACACTTTGTAATAGTAAAGAAATAATTCTTGTATTGCGTGGGACTAATTAACAGTTTCGTCAAGGTACATTCCGAAAGAGGGTTAAAATTTCTACAATATGTACCATGGCAAAAGAATCCATACTACTTCGAACCCAAGAAATTAAGATAAGAACGGGATGATGAATTTCATTATCTATTATATTATTTACAGGAAAATATAAAAGGCGCCTATCTAGAACCCCTTCGTTCTGTTATACCGCGACAATGGGAAATTGATAATTTACTTCGCATCAGAACATTGGAACAAGTTACATCGGCTGAAAGGACGCTACAGTCTTTGGCGCAGTTACTTGGTGAAACATATAATATTACTATTTTTAATAATAGTTAACAATTTGCTTGTTATCATCATCGCAGCCCATGATACGTCCCACTGTTGGGCTCGGGCCTCCTCCACAATGGGAGAGAATTTGACCTACTATACCATGCTGGTCAGACATGTTGGTATAGGGTTTCATTTCGAGTTTGCCTTCTCTTGCACAGATGTTATGTGCATATTATATCCCTTAGTCGTCTTATACGACATCCACGGGCAAGATAGGAAGTGGTGAATGGTATTCTTACTCCGTCACCACACGGAAAATTATAATAAAAAATAACAATTTGCTTGTTATACCTTATACTAACCCACGTTTTTACCTCATACCAATCCATCTGATCAGTGGAGGTTTTCCCTCCTATTTTGTTGGAGGCTCCAGGCCAGCAGTGAAATGTATATGAAATGGTAATGAAATGATGATGGTTGTTTGTTGTTTTTTTTTGCATTTGTTTGCCGCTATAGTATTTTTTTTTTCTTCATAATTTTTATTCATGACCATTGATACAAAGTCCTTTAGCCGAATATATTTTTACGTTCAGTTTATTTGCCTAAGTTATAATTTAGATGTTTATCTTAGTGGATATCAAAACATTTTGTAAAACGTAGAGTTAGTTAAGTTATTAAGTTTAACTATCATTTATATTATAATTAGCAACCGTTTATGTTATAACTATTAGACCCATGCAACTTCGTCTGCGTCATATAAGGGAAAGAGAGTGTTAGAGAGAGTAGATCGCAGGCACCTATAACACGCAGCTTAATGGAAGCTTTCAAAAAGAATAAATTTGCCATGTTTTTACAATTTTTTTCCTCTGCTCCTATCGGCCATATCGTTATATTATAGAGCATTTCTTGATAAATGGATCTATTACTAAAAGATTTTTATGAATTTGGACCAGCAGTTCCTAAGATTAATACACTCAGTCAAACAAACACTTGAGAGTTATAATATTAGTTTAAATTAGAACTATTACGGACAATATGTTAATACATTTATGCCATATTCCTCATTCTAAGGATGCCCAGTATGCAATCCATCGTATAGCACTGGTTATCTATTTAATCATTATATTTAGACAAAAATAATGCTGTGTGGTAGCGGCTTCGAATACTACCAACCCTTGCTTTGCTCGTGGGTGTCGTAAAAGACGACTAAGAGCCCTAGATTGACCCGGACCAACTCCATCTGGTACCATTTGGGTCAACGATTACATTCCCAAGGAGGGTTGACGTCAGGCAGGCGGTCGGTCATAAAAGTCATTGCCGAAACTTTTTGCAATATGTCAAAACAGATGACATATTGCGTCGACCCCAAGTAATTGGGATAAGAGCAAGATGATGATGATTTAGACAAAAATATATGCAGCATATTTACTTACACCTTTGAAACTGTAGCAACTGTGCAGTAACTTATTCTTCTTTCTAAATGTTACATATTTCATTCAATATAAACATAATATTTCTTTGAATTCCAGGTGAAATACCGAACATAGTGATAAATGATGAAGTAGGCGCTTCCATCAACTCGGCCGTTGACAGTATCCATCAAGCTACTGAGCTGATGCTACAGGCTCGACTAGTTGAAGCTTATAAGAAATCACAAAGCGCATTCTTAGCCGCCGAAGCAGCATTCATGGAGCCTAGTTTATTGGCACTGCTTTATTTTCCCGATGACCAGAAGTAAGTTAGTAAAAAAAACTCTAATATAGAAATATTAAGGGGCTATTGAGCTGTTATTCTATTCCGTATGGTGACGGAGTAAAAATACAATTCACCCCCTTTCTTGCCCGTGAGTGTCGTAAAAGACGGCTAAGGGATTATTGCAGATAACATCTATGCAAGAGAAGGAAAACTCTAAATAAAACCCTATACCAACCCGTCTGACCAGCGTCAATTTCCCCTTCATGGCAGAGGAGGCTCGAGCCCAACAGTGGGACGTATGTGAGCTGTGATGATGATGATAATGATTGAATTGATTGAGCTGACCTTTTAATTTTAAAAATGAAAGCTAAGTAGGTAATCTGCGTATAGCCCACTTTGGCAAAGAAATAGAAACATATTATGCTATATTGAGCTAGCTATTATTGTCGATAGATTCTATAACAATTAATAATTTGTAAGGTTACAACCTGGATTAATCATTTTTGCTATCATCATCATCATTTCAGCCAACCGTCCACTGCTGGACGTAGGCCTCCCTCATGTTATGCCACAAAGTGCAGTTCTGCGCCGCCTGCATCCAACGACGCCCAGCCACCTGCACCAGGTCATCGGTCCACCTAGTGGAGGGGCGTCCTACACTGTGTCGTCCGATACGTGGTCGCCAATCGAGAACCTTTCTTTCCTAGTGGTTGTCGGTTCGTCGTGTGATGTAGCCTGCCCATTGCCACTTCAGCGTGCTAATTCTTGGTGCTAATCATTTTTGCTATGCATGATGCAAAAATGTACGTTTAAATTTTCAAAAAAAATATTAGCTTTTCTAAGTTTAAAAAGAGTTGTAGTAAAATAAGGAACAATGAACTTTACTGTCGATATATTGACAACTCACATGACGCTTTGTCTTTTTCAGGTACGCCATCTACATTCCGCTGTTCCTACCAATAATGTTTCCAGTGCTGTTGTCGCTGAGGCATTTGTTACGTTGGTTACGTACGAAGTCTGATAAGGAGAAAACCGACTGAATACAGTATTACATGATTCTTATATAAATAAAAATATTTTTAAGTCCTTCAAGATTATTTTATTGATTGAACATGTGATGAGGCTGAAAGCAATCTTGTCAGGAAAGTTATAAGTAATAAATATGAATGTTGAAAGCTTTAGGAGACAGAGAATACCAAGCATGAAATGGATAAACGGGCCCTGACCATAGGGGTGAAGACTGATAGGGTTGTATGGAAGGATAGAACATATTACGTTGTCCCCAAGTAACGTACGTCTGTAAGGCATTGTCGAAAATTGAGTCTTCTCAATATTGGGAGATAATTAAACCGTTGGTCAAACAGGCGGAGTTGTTCCAATTATGCGTGGTGTTCTATTGCCTTATCGATCAGCCGTAATTGTAGGTATTATTAGGTCTTGTAACTGGTTAAGTATATAATATCCATCCTTACATCAACATGTAGACCCTCTATTGGTTTCTATTGGACGTAGGGCGCCCCACGAGAATAGTACTTAGAACGATTCTGTGCCACTTGCATTCAACAATTCCCTACGACTTAGAATACAATATATCGCGCTGTGCTGTGTTAATAAGTCAAATTCCTTTTATCATTCATTCATGTACCTCCCACTGTTGGGCTCAAACTTCCTCACTATGGGAGAAAATATACCACACTGGTCAAACGTGTTGTATGTCAACACGTTTGACCAGCGTGGTATATTTTGTTTATAGAGTTTTCCTTCTTTTGCATAGATGTTATATGCAAATTGTATCCCTTGGTTGTCTTTTATAACACACTAGCAGTGCCCGCGTCTTCGTCCGCGTGGAATAGTGATCTTCAGGATTATACTCATTCCAACCATTTATTTTACTTTTGGCAGGTCGTATTCTGATCAATTAGTGTTGTACCAATGTATTACGGACACTATGTTTTGTAATAATCGATTTGAGTCAGGAAGAACTTTTAATCGATTTAACACGGATATTTTATTTTTGCTTAAATACATATTTCATATTATTTAAAAACTTCACTTCTGTAAATATATTTGTTTTTTGGTCACATTAATTTTTGCATACCCACTAATTCAGTCCTCCCAAAATATTTTACCTTGTACTTTGCAAAATAAAAAATAACTACTTTATGAAGCATTTTTCCATTAAGCGGGGTCCGCTGCTCCAAACTTTACTTAGAGACAATGGCGCCCTCGTCTGCGGTAGTAAATCACTAATTTTCTCATCCAGCCTACCCCTTTTTTTTAAGCCGAATTGGCAACACTGAACGGCGCGTCGGCGACGCCATTTTGTTGTGTTGTCTGTCACTCGCAACAAGACTCCCGTGCTAGTCACATTTCTGTTCGCTGAGTGCTCTTTCATATTTTTCATACGCTGTGTTGAGTATTTATATTCCACCGTATTGATTTCATTGTTCTTACTTTGATTGAGTTGAGCGTATCGTTCCTCCCAGTAAGATTTTACTTGCAAAATGCCGAAAGGTATGGTGCTTAAAGGACAATCCAGAGAGTTAGTGCTGCGGCTTCGTGAATTTTTTGAAAAGGAAAGCCGCAATGGCGGATTCCTTATACCAGTAACCCAAGTTAGAGACCGTGTTGCAGCAGCATTAGGTATTAGTGCTCCAACGGTGGCGAAAATCACTAAAGAAGCCTATGGTAGTAGTGGTATTGAACAGAACAAGCTATCTACGCCTAAGAAAAAACGTCAGCCCCGTAAAGTGACAGCAATTGACAGTTTTGATACTGATGCTATTCGTCGTCATATATACAATTATTACACAAGCAAAGAGATTCCTACTTTGAAAAAATTAGTAGCGTCTCTACGAAATTGTGGCTTGTTTCGTGGTCAAAAATCTTCTTTGTCAAAGGTGCTGCACCAAATCGGGTTCTTGTATAAGAAATCCGACAAAAGAAAAATTTTAATGGAACGTCGTGATATAGCCTTGTCTCGCTGTGAATTTTTAAGACAAGCGAAGAAAATAGAAGACTGGTCGAATGTCGTTTTCACAGATGAAACTTGGCTCAATGCCAATCATTCCATATCAAAAGGTTGGACTGACGATACTGCTGCTTCTACTTCTGCAGTGCCAATGGAGAAAGGTGAACGCCTCATCATTTGCCATGCGGGAACTACAAAGGGATTTGTACCAGACGCTCTGTTAGCGTTCAAATAAAAAAAAAAACAGGAGACTATCATGAGGAGATGAATGCGGACGTGTATGAAAAGTGGTTCAGAGAAATGCTTACATCACTTGAAGAGCCATCAACAATATTTATTGATAGTGCACCCTATCACTCTCGCCAAATTAATAAAATGCCAACACAGGCCAACAAAAAACACGAGATTATAAACTGGCTTCGTGATAATGGGGAAGATGTGGACGAATCCCTACTAAAAGTAGAATTACTTAAAATATTAAAAAGTAAAAAGCAGCCAAAACGATATGTCATCGACGAAATGGCAGCAGAATATGGGCATGTTGTAATCAGAATTCCTCCGTACCACTGTCAATATAATCCAATTGAAATGATCTGGGCACAAGTCAAAGGACACGCCGCAAGAAACAATACAACTCCTCCTTTCACAGCAAATAAAATGCTTGAACTTTTAAAAAACGCATGTGCTAGTGTGACGCCTGAAAACTGGGCGAGTGTCGTCAACAAGACAAAAAATATAATATTCTCTGATTGGGATCGGGAAATTGAATTTGACAACATACCTACACAAGAGTTAATAATAAACACTGCAGCTGATTCAAGCGACGATTCGAGTTCGTATGAAGAATCCGACGATTCGTTATAATAAAATAATATTAAAATATTTTGGTTGTTTTATTTCATGTTATAGGTATGATGAGAAGATTTTTATATCTGCCTGATACAATTTTAACGTGTTGTCTATTACAACAATTCAAAACTCAGTTGTCAGCTGACTTAACTGCAAATAAGTGTAATCGATTATTTGCGATTCATTAGTTTGCACCGAATACTTTTGATCCTGTCACTAGATGCGATAGAACGTAACTTTTTTTATAACGGAAATGAATTATCACTTAAATTTTATGAATAGAGCTATTTACGGCATATTAATGTATTTAGTGGGTAATAATTAAGATATATAAATATTATTGGGCAGTTTATATATTTCTCTGTTCACTCGTTTCAAAGTTAATAATTGCGTATAATGAAACAGTTACGTCCTAAAGCATGTGTCAAAAGTAAAATAAATGGTTGGAACGAGTATAGTGGATTAGGATTCAGGGTATAGTGACTTTCAGGATTTATTTATTTATTTTAAAACTTCTGTGGCCAAACGTTGAGAACCTTCAGCACTTGATTCCCGTTGTCGATTACACGAAGCTCGAGTTGTTTGTGAAGCCAAACGTTGTGTTCGTTCAACGCTTGTTTCTCTAGCGCGGTTTCGTTCAGCGTAGCCAACCTCTGCCTATTCTCATCCTCTATCTCAATGCTGCGCATAAGTCGCAGTCGTTTTGCAGTGGCAGACTATCGAGAAAGTTGAAGTCTCTTTCTCGGCATTTCGCAGAGGCTACCGTCCCCTCGCCCCTAATAACCGCCCGCCACATCATATTCATACATGCGCGTGTAATACTTAATACTTATTTGACTACAACTTACATTTTTAATATCGCGATATCTTTTGAATGAAATTTCAGAATTTAATCATTCAAAACGTTCTAGAAAGGTATTGAATCCGTCTTGAATATGAAATAATTCATTTTGATAAGGATTAATACCAAGGTGCAAAATAAAGAGTTTTTAAAGCGACGGCATTTTAATTCTTTAAAAAATATAAAAAACACTTATTGTGAGATAACTACAATAGTTAGACATGTGTCGCGATATTATTTGTAGACAATTATATTTTCTGCAAAGTTGTAGCACATTGTTTTGTTCTATAATCAATAGTTTTCGCAGCACACGCGATGTAAGGATTTTTTAGCGTCGTTTTTTACACCTTGGTTTACATTATTGGACTTTTAGTATGGATCCCTAATTTTTTGAAAATATAATATAGCCTATATATAGCCTTCCTCGATAAATGGACTATCCAACACTGAAAGAATTTTTCAAATCGGACCAGCGGTTCCTGAGATTAGCGCGTACAAATAAACATACAAACTCTTCAGCTTCCTCTTCAGGGGCGAGGAGGCGGTACTACCTAATGACCGCCCGTCACAGCGCGCAATACTTAATACTTATTTGCCTACAACACTTACATTTTTAATATCGCGATATCTTTTGAATGAAATGTCCGAATTTAATGATTCAAAAAGTTATAGAAAGGTATTGAATTCGTCTTGAACATGAAGTAATTTGTTTTGATAAAGATTAATACCAAGGTACAAAATAAAGAGTTTTTAAGCGGCGGCATTTAAATTATTTAGTAAAATTCAAATAAACACTTATTGTGAGATAACTACAATAGTTAGATATATGGTGTCGCGATATTTTTTGTAAATAATTATATGCTCTACAATGTTGTAGTACATTGTTTTGTTCTATAATCAATAGTTTTCGTAGCACACGCGATATAAGGATTTATTCGGGTCATTTTTTTACACCTTGGGTTACATTATTGGACTTTTGGTACGGATCCCTAATTTTTTGAAAATATAATACAGCCTATATAGCCTTCCTCGATAAATGGACTATCCAACTCTGAAAGAATTTTTCAAATCGGACCAGCGGTTCCTGAGCTTAGTGCGTTCAAACAAACAAACTCTTCAGCTTTATAATATTGTATTGTTATAATAGTGAATTGTATTTATACTCCGTCACCACATGGAAATCAAACGGATGAAGCAGAGCAAGGAATTAAAAATATATAGTAAAAAAAGTTGAGGTACGTGTTTTACTGTGGTGACGGCAACGATTACTAGCATTCCTTGCATTGCTCGTTGGTATCGCAAAAGATTATAAGCTTTACATAGACCTGAGCCAACTTCATATAATGTCGTTTGATCAACAATGACGTTTTCAAAGACATCAGGCAGGCGGCTGATCGTAAAACTATGACCATTATCTTTGTAATATGGACTTTTACGTTAGAAGAGGAATATATATTGATTGACCCCAAGTAATTAGGATAAGAGCAGGGTGATGATATATAGATCCTTACTAATATTATAAATGCGAAAGTAAGTTTGTATGTTTGCTACGCTTTCACGCTTAAACCACCAAACCGATTTCAAAAATTCTTTCACCAATGGAAAGCTATATTATCAGGGAGTAAAATAGGCAATATTTTGTCCCGGTATTCCCACGGGAACTACGCGGGTTAAGGCGACTAAAACTGAAGCGAAGCGAGGGCGGGTTGACTGGTTAGGCATAAATAAAACTACTAGTTTTGCTGCAATTATATATATTATATATTTAATACAGATTTACTTAATCTGAATCGATATCCGATTGAAACGTTACACGATAACTACGTAAATTATTATATCATTGTGCACAGAATACATTGTGTGATGTTTCAAGTTTATACTAATTTTTAACGTTTATAGGCGGTAATGGACATGTTATAACATTTTGTATCAATTATTATCTTCATTTTCCGAAGTAAGAATACAACACATACCTATCTTGCCCGCGGTTATCGTAAATGACGACTAAGGGATTAAATCTTAGAATAATAACGTATAGAAGGACTATGAAAAATATAAAAAGATTATGAACATTACTTTTAAAAGTATTTTGACGATTTATGTTAATAAAAACAAAATTTGATTTTATAATTTGTTTAGTGGTGTGCGTGTGTACGTGTGTAATCGTCTGCGCGCCATTAGTGTTTTTAGATTCAAATTTCGAACCTTCGAAGTATTGACACTATCCTTCTATACGTTATTATTCTAAGGCTCTAGGGACTGTATAAGACTAATTTGTGCTCATGTAAGTATGGATATAAACATGAATATACTAATATTAGTCGATTATTATCTTTTAACTTTTCCGTGTGGTGACGGAGTAAGAATACAATTCACCACCTCCTCTCTTCCCCGTAAAAGTCGACTAAGGGAAATAATATGCATACAACATCTGTGCAAGAGAAGGAAAACTCGAAACAAAACCATATGCCAACACGACTGACCAGCTTTGTATTGTATAGTAGATCAATTGCCTTCCCATGGTGGAGCAGGCCCGAACCTTACAGTGGAACCAATTTGGGCAAAGATGATGACGAATGATTGAACATGTCCATTGCCGCCAACAGTTATAAAACCCTTATAATATTGAATATTTGACATGTACAAAATTGTTGATATGTGGGCACTCACCTTCGCTCATATAATCAACCATAGACTATTCATATTTAATATCGTAATTGTATTGTAATTTGATTTATCTCGAGATGAAATGCGTAAAGATTACAGAAGACTTCATTGTGATACCTATTCCTATTATAAATAAAACTATTTTGCGGATTTTATCGTGTTTACGCGACCACACTGACTAAAGTGTTCGAAACGTCGATAATACGTAAAATAAAATGAAAAAAAAATCAATTTGCATTGTGTAATACTCGCGAAAAAACATTAGAAATCATTATTTCTATTATATTCGAGAAAACTGAATCGTTTTTCTTAAGTTAATAATAATTGTAAGACCTTGATCTGAATATAATTCCATCGTTAATTATTATATTTAAGATGATAAATATTATATTTATTTATATATTTTGGTATGGCGTCCATATGGGATGTAGCGAGTCCGTATCGTACTATGAACAGTATCTGAGAAATAATTACACCAAGCAGGCGGCCGCTTGATAGTAAAAGTATGTGGGGTCAACTCTATAAAAGCAATTTTTTAATAAATAAATTTTCAAAAATTCGCATGAAGTTACTTTGCCTACATGTTATAAACAGATATAATTTCTCGCAAATTCTTTAGAACAGGTAGGTACCTAACCGAAGTAACTTCTTACGAAGAAGACGGCATGAACTCATAAATATATCTTGGCAATCGCATGTCGTTCGTGAACTTCTGATACCCCCTAAATGTAATTAGCGATTTTCAGCAATTTTTACAGCTTTATTTGAGGAGGTCTAGAATCAACAGAATGTATTAACCTCTTAATTGATATGTTTACTAATGAGGATGATATTCTATCGACGAAATATCTCTTAAACTTGGTCGGCCAAATATAGAGTGATATTTGGCTTAGAATTAGAAACTTCTATAAAATTAAGGTAAAATATATAATAGTTATTGTACATTAATAGCAAAGGGGCTTAAAACAAATCATATACACTTCACAGAGACTACTAAATAAATCTATTTATTGTTCCTTCTGTAAAAATTGTGTATAGTCAGATAGGAGATCTCAGAAGTTCACGAACGATATTGACTTAAAACCGATAACCATTTTTCTTTACACAGGTCCAAAATCACAATTATTCAAAGATTTCAATCCTGTATCTATTTTAGGCATTTGTTACATCAAAAGTCAACATTTTTAGGACAATTATTGCGAGTTAATTGGACTTTGGTCCTATAGTTACATTAAAAATGTATCTTGTAAAATATAAAGAGACTATTTGTTTCAATGCCCTTCATGCTCGAGAAACCTTTTAGCTGTAGTTGACTAGCGGTCTCTGAAACCGAGGAACAGTTGTGACATCCACTCAAGAGGCAAGCTTATAAAACAGTCTCTCAGATCTCTCTTAATCCTGCTTCATAACAATAACAGGCAAATAATCATTATTTGTTCATGCTTTTACATACGTATTATTTTGAGTGTCAACAATTCAGATTCGGAAACCTGAAGGATTCGTTTTCATAGATAAACAACAAGGCACACACATCCACGATAAACAACGAGGCCTAGAATTTATACGGTTTTTTCCGAACGAAAAAAACCGTATAAATTCTTAATACAAAGAAAACAAATGTTTGCGCTAGTCACGTGGAATTCCAAATCTGAATTCTTAATAAGGAAACCTAATCAGGTAACCGTACGTGTACGACCAACCTAATACGTTATTGGGCCCAAACGATTTTAGTACATTCTTTTTATAGGAATCAAAAAGCTGCCTTTGATATGTTTCAATTTTCTTTAGAAAATTTATTTAGCAGTATCTGAGAATCCGACATGTATATGCTTTATTAAATAGTTAGTTAAAATTTAATATCCCACAGCATTCATACTTAGATGAGTATCAGCTTAACGTTAAAATATAATCGCTTGCTGTTAGCGCATTTTGCGATAAATTGTTGCAAAACCGAGAATTTATTTTAAGTTTAACATATAACTTCAGTTATATATGTTGTTAAATCTTAATCCAACATTACGTTGTACAATCTTAATTAATATTATAATCATACCTATATCTTTGTCCGTATTCATACCGATATATCTTTGAACTCTAAACTTAATATTTCTGTCGGTCAAAAATTTTCAAATAAATTATACAGCTAACATAGGATTATATCTATTTAGGTATAGGTCCTTAAATTATATAAAATTTGATAAATTTAACAGGTACTTTTGCTTACATTTAATCCAATAAAATTGATGCATCCATCATTATGTATGCATTGCATATTGATTTATCTACTAAGATACAATTACTTAAAATGTAGCTACATTAGGATTCAATCCAATCAGTTTCGGTGATCATAGCGACATTTTCACCTTTGCCTGGTAAATACTCGAACTCCCAAAGGGAATTAGCCAATACGAGTGTCTCCCCTTCTGTTACTTCTAAATTGAGGGTATAACAATCATCTTCGCAAGGAGCACGAGGTCTTAGTTGTATAAAGTTTTTCCCTTTCAATTGCGACATGATTATAAGACCAACATCAAGTTCTAAATATTTGTATCGATGGGTATCATAATTTTTAGATAGCAGTAACCAGTTGAAATGGGAGGGAGGAATGTGAGGAGATAGGAAATACGGACGCGGTGCAAGAACCCTAAACGATTTAACTGCGCGAATATCGCAATTTTGGAAATGGACGAACCAACTGGGAATGTCCGTATTGGTTATTCTTGATACTATTTCTTCTAAATCCATGGGCTGTCGACCTATTCTTATGTTTGTTAAGATTCTGCAGGGTACAGAGTCACGGAGTCGATCATCGTCACTGATCAGACTTGTTAGGTTTAGTTCGGCTCGAGAGGACCAGTCATAATGAGCATCAACGACGATAGCTGGTGCTCCGCGGAGTAGGTGATGATTAAATACTTCATTGTATGAGGTGTCCGAGAGACGAGCGATATTTTCTGCAATAAAAGAAATTATTTAGTTAATACATTATAGATGCAATGGATTTGGTTGCAAATTGCCGTGTAATCCACTGCCTTCAAAACTGAGGTATTAAGACATCTTAAGCTGGATGTACCATATCAAAAGCAACGGCAAAGTGATCATATCTTTCTAAGTCAGAAGAGGACGGTTGTAGAAATAAATAAAAATAAGAACTTATACATTTATAAAAAAAAAACAAAGATACGTAAAAGTACATATATACATAGCCTCACGCCTGCTTCCCATAGGGGTAGGCAGAGACTACGGATTGCCACAAGCCACGATCTTGGCATTTCCTCCATCGCTTCACTCGAACTTATCACAATCTTTATGCATGCTCTACGGTTACGCGTAGGTACTCTTTAACACAACATTTCGCCAGCACGTCGCCAATATAATCCAGAAACCTACAGCGTGGTCTTCGTCTTTTAACCATCCCATTCACACTTGCTTTAGATATTTGCTTCGTCAATCCCTTTTCGCTCATTCTTTCTACCTTTCCAAATCACCATAATTATTATATAATTCAATTTTATCAATATTAGATTGCAGGCTCAAACGCAATATGCTTTTGTTTTATACATATTAGTTTAAAATATCGTGTCTAGTTTTCAAGTAAATTATTTTAGACTTGGTAATCAAAACAAGGCACTTACATTTTAGCTGGGGGCAAAGTGTCAAATTCTCGACTGACTTTAACTCTGTACAAGGCACATTTGGACGATTGTGGCCAAATGCCATTTACCTGATGTTTACTGCCTGGAGAAATATATTTTTAGTAGTAAATTTGCGCTATTTGATTAATACAAATGCTTGGAAAACAAATAAGGCGAAAAATCTTTTAACTTTTTATGCGATATAACCGACATAGCACGAAGAATTAGCACGCTGAAGTGGCAATGGGCAGGCCACATCGCTCGACGAACCGATAACCGCTGGGGCAGAAAGGTTCTCGAGTGGCGACCACGTATCGGACGACGCAGTGTAGGACGCCTACTAGGTGGACCGATGACCTAGTGAAAGTTGCTGGGCGTCGTTGGATGCAGGCGGCACAGGACCGCACATTGTGGCGCAACATGAGGGAGGCCTACGTCCAGCAGTGGACGGCAATAGGCTGAAATGATGATGATGATGCGATATATTTTCAAATAATCAGTGTAAAAGTATATAGCCTGATTTCTTCACTGAATTCGAGCTTCACAAACACTACGCTTGTATTATTTCGTATATATATAACATTCGATTCGCTTATATACATACGTAATAATATTTCATATATGGAGATAATAACGTGAATTTCTTTTAAGACTAAGAGTTTGAACATTTACACGTTTGCAAACCTTACCATATTATTAGCATCTAGTTAAGGTTAATACCTTAACTAGATGCTAATAATATGGTAATTAATAGCAACGCTTGGTGATAAGAAAAGCTTTTCATTAGATAAAATATTAACTGGTTGTGTTGAAAAATAGTTACGGCGGACTGTGTAACAAGAGATCACCTAATTTCAGAAGTACATACGTGTGCTGGTATATACCCACTTTTTATTCAATCTCATTGCCCGATAGGATATTACCCGATTTTATTATAATATCACTAGCTGACCCAACAGACGTTTTTCTGTTCAAATAAAATAAAAGGACTTCTCAGCAGCGCTACCTACCGGGTCCAATTGTGAATCTAAACCATTCTCGAATCCCCTTGAATATTCACAAAAAATTTCATCAACATCCGTCCAGGCGTTTAGGAGGAATTTAGTGACATACACACGTACACAAGAAATTTATATTTAAAGATTATTATAACAAAGATACTTACTGATTGCTTCACAAGCTATGCAATCTGCTGTCGACATGCCACCGTCCATATTTTGAGGTTGCGATCTTTCAATCATACACTTATTGTAGTACAAAGGTGTCCAGTCCCATATAGGCAGCAGTTTTATCAGGACAATCCTGGCAACTGCTGAGGCATGCCATTGGAAGGTGTCTGTCTGACTCACAGTATACACAATTGCTATCACCATAATCAGCATTAGAAACACTCTTGTCCACCTTTTGATGGTAGCTTTCCTTACAGCATTAGTCAAAGGGCGACAAATTAAATCCATTTCTTCATCGCTTATACCAGCCTCTTTACAATATTCGTAAAAAGAACGCACCTCTGAATTAATTAACTCAAATTTCTCACGTTGAGACATTTTAGCTCCCTCTTTGAGTCTCATTTTGATGACCTATTATTCTATTCGCGGCGATCGATATTATGCCCACGACGAGGACAGACGACGTGTCGATGTCGATACACAGAACAAAATTCGCGCGCGCGCGGGAATGACCAGTTCGTTTTCTAAAGTTGCAGTTCTGTATATTGCTCCCGGAAGTGCTTTTGGAAGCGAAAAAAACACACTATAGAAAGTAGGCGTTTACCACAGACAAAAGCTGTTTGATAACAATATTCTTCTCAGCTCAATGATGTACCGTAAAATGGGGTGAATAAACATAACTATCGACTTCTACGCTGATTTTCGAACATATTTTCTATGCAGCCCATTATTAAAACATTGTGAAATCACGAGTGGCGTGGTATTTTACCAAACAATTATGCTAAAAAGAACTAAAAACATGTTAATTCTTTTTAAATTAAGAAAAAGTAGCTAGTTTCTATTTACCTAGAAACTGGGGTCAAAAAATACGAGAGAGGGGTGAAGAGAGAAAAATAGTTAGGGCTGTCAAAATTTCTTAAGAATAAATTTAAAACTTATTAAATTGTAGTGTACCTACATATTTTACCAAACTTACAAAAATATATATTGTAATCGTTACATCATTTACTAGAATAAAAATAAATGAGTCGATTCATCCGGAGAAATCACTACTACACAGTAGCTACCTACTACAATCTCACAGAAATCTCTCGATGTGAAGTGACGATTACACATAACATAATTATACTGTAGTGTTCAGTGAGTAAGAGTGCCGGAGATCTGTTCAACGTCAGAATACAGATGTCCCTCTGGGTTGGATGGAGGATGGAATTGAGATTCACATTAAGATAAATAAATCAGTTATTAATTATATATTCTTCTTTATTATAAATATTATATCTAGGCTACTGAATATTAAAGTTATTTATGGTACCTGTATACAAATGACTTACATTTACAATTGTTACTCATTGCGCAGAACCAGCGTTGGTACAGCGGCGCAACCAATGCTCTGTGCATACTGCACACCGCTTGCGTATACTTATATGTACAGAGCTAAAATGGAACTATCTTTTTACGGATTTTACCATGATAACAATGATGTGACTCCCAACGTTAGGGTTGTCTTGCGGCCGACTGCAAAGTGACTAAAACGTCGGCTTTCACCGGTCAAATAGACAATTTTATAGCTGTAATAATTTATCTTGTTGTATTTAATTATATTATCTAAAAACTGTTACTGAAACGTCGTGCCAGTGTTAACATTAGACTTATTTTCATTATAATTTTATAAAATATAAGTTTATGTGGCTTATTTTAATTATTCTCAGGCACAAGCCATTAAATAATTCTACGAAGCTAGATATGACTATATATATATATATATATATATATATATATATATATATATATATATATATTTATAAAATAACGAAAGTAAAATAACTTTCCTAATTTTATCATAAACTATAAAAATGCAAAAATCGACTTAAGCATATTTGGAAAACAATTTCAGGTTTTGGTAATCTGAGATCATACACACAATTAACAAGAAATTAACCTAGTAAAGTCCACTTTAATGGAATTGCGGCAAATATAAACAAACAAAATATAGTCTAAACAAGTTTTCTGAAGTAAATGTCAAAAATATCGTGTATAAAGTGGCAAACTTTATTTTTTTATTTTATAGATTATACGTTAATACTTAGATATAAATTTGTCATCTGTTCAACTATCAGTGATTTATTAATGCTGCCCACAAACACTATTGAAATGTACTTTAGTAGTATTATTTAATATTCACTTGAAAATCAACTTAGTAACTTACTACAACTACTATTTATTCTAATTCCATCAAATCCTTTAAGATATCGTCGTCATTTTTGTAGTAACTAGGCCGTCTAGAAGTGGCTTTTCTCGAAGTTGTTGCTGCAGGTTTGTTTGCCAATATTTCCTTTAATACCGAATCACTTACTAGTACATTAGAAATAATTTCAATATTATTCAATTTCTTCTCGTTAATATTATTAATCTCTTCGTTACTTACAACGGTTTCAAAGCGTCCTATACCATCCAGATCTTCTTCAAAAATTACGGGCATAGTGCTTATGTCATAAGGGCTGATGTTGTAGGAACAACTTGGAATTGCTTCGACCGATGGATTCAGCTTTTCAATTATTGGTTGATTGTTGACATAGGAACTATTAGCAATAGATGGATCAAGTTGATTTTCAAGTATGGGTGGATCATTTTCTTTACAGTCGCTTTTTTTAAGATTTTTTGATTTCTTCCCTTTGCCCTTTCCTTTACTGATCTTATCCGTTATTTTTTTATCTTCTTGCTGTTTCCTATTTCCTCTTGGTACTAAACGAGCTACGTATTCTAAGTCAGTTTCAACATAGTCTTCATCACTCACACTTCGTCCCGCCTGAATTTGTATTTTTTTCTTCCTCTTAGGTTCAACAACGTTATTCGTCCTGTATCGCATTTCTTTTAAAAAATTTAATACCGTCTCGTCGACACATTCAATTTCTTCAGCTCGATTGTGCCAACTAGGTAATTTTTTTAAAACTGCCGACGGATCAAACGGATGTATGCCTGTTTTTCTAAAACCGGACATTATATTATTGACACTATTTTCTTTTAGGTTTTCTATTAACTGGCACAACAATTTGGGAAAACAACCTTTTGGAATCGAAGATTGATTTCGCCCATCTGTTTTCTTCCATTGCAGTATTATGTTTCGCCATGCTATTTTTAGGGGTCGGAAAAGAGCAACATCGAGTGGTTGTGTAATATGGGTTGAGTTTGCAGGCAGAAATATAAAATGGATATCCTTTTCGTGACATTTCCTAATTAGATCAATTGAAAAGTGGGAAGATAAATTATCACCTATCAAACATTTTTTACCGGGCTTATTTTCAAAATACGGAAAAATCATTGTGGTCACCCAGTCTTCAAAAATATTTGCATCAAACCAGCCAGATTGGCTTCGATTATATCGAGCTCCTTTTGGGCCAGATCTGGTCCATGTGTCAAATAAATTTTGTGCTTTATACACTATATACGGCGGTATCAATTCCCCAGAAGCTGTACAGGCCATCATAATTGTTATAGCTGCTTTAGAATGATTCATCACGCGTTCTGGGTATTTTGTTCCTCTCTTGGTGATAATCTTTTTTCTACCGGGATCATCGGCCAAGTTTGTCTCGTCGTAATTTACAATGTTTTCAATCGGGATATCCCCGAGTGATAGTTTTAAGTGCTCAAAATATTCTTTTATTATGTCCGCAGAGACCGCAGCTCGATTATTTTTAATATTCTGTGATACCCTTTGTGTTATCTTATCACTGTGCCGTTTTAGAAAACTTCTCGCAAAATCCGGTCCAGGCATGTTATCCTTAAACCTTTTCTCAGTAATGCCTAACTTATCTAAATAATTTTTAACTAATAACCTTAAGTCATAGAGTTCAAGGGGATAGCCCCATTCAGCACAGACATTGATATATTTTATAAATGCCAATTCCGTTTCTTCCGATAGTACCGTCTGGCCGCCTTGTTTCTTCATATTTTTTATGGTATGCCTATAAAGGACTGATTTGTCTATTTCAAATTTTTTTGCGATGCAACTCAAAGAATCGCTGCTATCGTTATATTCTTGAATAGCCTGCTCAATAAGTTCCTTGGAATACCTTTTGTACTTCTTCCCACGAGGATCTGGCTTGTAAATTCTCGGCATAATGAGCACAGCGCGATGTTATGTAGGTACCTGTTTGACATTAAAATTAGTATTTACTGAACAACAAATACATATATAATTAAAATTATTTTAAGGTTCTACCCCGATTGTATCCTCATAATTCATTCAGAGACATACCCCTAAAATATAGTTATATTTTAATAATAGATAGTATATTTATATAGAGCTATAGTAGTACCGTTTGGCGACGGGATTAGAATACAATTTTCGCCACTCCTTGCTTGCCCGTGGGCGTCGTAAAAATCGGATAAGGGCTCACCAGGAGAATGGGCAGCAGCTCTCTCCTGGGCAATGTATACCATCTCACTGCGACCGCCGAGCCGCCTGCCAAACGTGGTGATTATCCGTGTTAAAGAAGCGATAGAGCGAAACCGTGGCTCGAAAGTTTTCACACAAGATCTGTCTATTGGACAAAGCCAAATGACTAAGCTGAAGACCGATGACAGCACTGTCATTTCATCCCAAAGTGAGATATTGGGAGAGGCCGAAAGGTTCTATCGACAGACAATGTAAATCATCCCGAATTCCTGTTGTCGGATTGCTCCAAGATCCCAGATCCAAGTTAATTCGGCACTATACCGAAGAAATTCCGGACATCAGCTTGTAAGAGATCAGAATGGTTCTCAAATAACTACGAAACGGTAACGCACCGGTGATGACGGAATTACGACAGAGCTTCTGAAGGCAGGCGGCAAACCGGTCTTAAAAGCCCTTCAGAAGCTATTTAATTCTGTTATCCGCGGTAGTGACATTCCAGAGTCGTGGATCAAGAGTGTAGTGGTGCTGTTCTTCAAGAAGGGTGACAAAGCTCTTCTAAAGGACTACAGACCCATCTCTCTCTTGAGCCACTTCTACAAGTTGTTTTCGAGGGTCATTACCAATCGACTCCCAAGCAAGCTTGATGACTTCTAGCCGCCCGGACAAGCCGGCTTCCGAAATGACTATAGCACCATAGACCATAGCCTCACGCCTCGGCAGATTATCCAGAAGACCGAGGAGTATAATCAGCCTCTGTGTACAGCGTATATATAAACTTAGTTGGTGCTGTAGTCCTTTAGCGGTGCCAAATCGACCATCGTTATATCGAAGTGCTGAAGTATTTGTATTGTTTGTATAAGAACGGCACAATATTAGTTCGTATTCAGGATAAGGTCTTCAAGTTCTTAGACTGGACCGGACTCGGCATCAATATCAACGGCGAATACATCGCTCACCTTCGATTTGCAGACGATATCGTCGTTATGGCAGAATCCATGGAGGACCTGGGCACTATGCTCAATGATCTCAGCAGGGTATCCCAACTGGGTATACCCACTGTATACGAGTGAACACGGACAAGACGAAGTTAATATCAAATACCTATGTCATTCCTATATCGGTCTTAGTTGGCAATGCGATCCTCGAAGTTGTCGATCATTATGCTCGGGATTTCTCTACGAGATAGAATCCAAAATACGCAAATCTGTAGAAGAATGGATGTGACCGACATAGCACCAAGAATTAGAACGCTGAAGTGGCAATGGGCAAGCCACATCTCTCGACGAACCGACAACTGCTGGTAAAGAAAGGTTCTTGAGTAGCGACCAGGTATCGGACGACGTAGTGTAGGACGAATAGGTGGACCGACGATCTGGTGAAAGTTGCTGGGTATCGTTGCATGCAGGCGGAACAAGACCGCACTCTGTGGCGTAATATGAGGGAGGCCTACGTCCAGCAGTGGACGGCGATAGGCTGAAACGAAGATGATGATAGTAGTACCAAAACATAACGACGTTTAAAAATTATTATTATCAAACAAAAACCCGACTGCTTTAAAGTAATGAACTGCAAAGACAAGTATCACAATATCTTTATAAAATTCGACTGACTGATGCATTATTTTCTAAGCTGCTGGCGGGGATAAATGTATCTAATTTTGGTAGATCTTTCTTTGCCTATGCCTACGGGTAAGAAAGTATTGTTTATCTCCACCTACATATATACATACATTCATAGGCTGATAAAAACATTACCCTCCTTTACGGCGCGCAGTCGGGTAAAATATTTTTTAATTGTCGTATAACGTAACATCCAACCTAAGCAAAAAGAAATAATTAACAAGGCATTTAATTATAATTATTTCCGATACATTTGTTTTTAATTTACGTAATAGCGTATTATTTTTCTTTATTCATTTCTATCTCGTATGATTAACAAGTGACAACCTTAAAAAGCATGTTTCTAATAACCCCTCTTTCGTTTCGATTAACCCCTCACTCGTATCTATTCACCTCTTTCTTCGTGTCTATTCACCCTAAAGGCGTTTCTATTTACCCCTCACCCGTATCTATTCACCTCAAATTGGAGAAAAAATACCTCACTCTTAATTTGGCTAGAAATACTAATTATGTAATTGAATATTGATACTCACCTTAGTATCACTAAAAGATGACAAATTTGAGCACCCAAATACACAAGTTTTCTATGATATAGCACAGAAGAACTTAACGTTTGTATAAATTTTTACACAGCTTAAATTCACCTGTATACACACGTTCACTTTAATCGTTTTTTTTCTTTATGTTTTTAAACTTAACAAAAATTTGTGGGTTGCCAGCGTAAAGGAAACATGTTGCCGTGTAAGAAATAATGGAAATTACCATTTTTTAATATGCTATTGACGAACTAGGGACAGTTATATAAAACTCCCAGTTTTGTTTCTATTCGCCCCGCGATTTCTATTCACCCCATTTTACGGTACCGTAAAACGGGGTGAAAAGGGTTTCAGGGATGACAAGGGACAAAATCAGGAATAAGTTTGTACACAATTTTACTCACTTACTATTCTAGCAATAAATATTCAATTATATCGAACGTATAGAAGGATTCATTTCCTTACAAATTAGCCACACTGAAATGGTCTGACGTTAATCAAAGTCTCAAAATATGCCAAAGAAAAAATCGTTATAAGTGGTGGCAACTTTAGGTCCCTTATAACTTTGCAAAAAACACCAATTTTATGGTATTAAGTGTAATGATATTTCTGTCATGTGATTAAGTGTATATTAGAGAAGGATATTATTGCAGGTAAGTGTTTTTATTTTGTATTTATTCACTGATCGTGTTTTGAAAAAATCATTACAATTCCTTGATTTTGGGGTTACTAGGGACGGCAATATGTGTAAAAAGAGACGGGGAATCGGGACGGGTTACCTGGGTATTAGGGACGAATGAAGGGTATATAGGGACGATGTAGTGTTTATATTGGGACAAGGTTGTCGAGTCTACATTTTAACATTTTCATAAATAGTTACTCTCTTTTTTTTTGTAGTAGGCTAAGTTCTTTTGCTTTTTTTAGGTGGATTATGGTCATCGCACACGCTGTCCATTCCATCCGGGGCGACGAAAGAAGGCCGCGCGGCCCCATAACCCACCGTAATCCCTCTCCTTCGCCATTGGGCCGACCACCGGTAACGAGTTCCTTGTCGTCCGTGGCCAGCCCGGTGGGATACGCTTTCGGGTACCCTCCTTTTCTAACGAACCTACCGGGACGTCGTCCGCCCTCGTGTGGTCAGCCTTTCTGCGAGTGACGGACTATTCCTTCGCCACTGTACCGCCCGAGTCACCGGCTGTGAACCGTGTCATTATAGAGGAGTTCCTTTTGGACACGTTCCGCCGCCTCCTTCCGTGAGATGACTGGAGAAGGCGACGACCACGTCCCAGTTCCTGACGCTGTCGAGGATCTCCCTAGCGATGGTCGACACCCGCTCCGAGTGTGTGGTACGCCGTATCCTCGTCACAATCGCAGTGGTGGCACGCCAGTGTGCTCTCTCTCCTCAAGACCGTCTGCAGGTACTTGGTGAAACAACCGTGCTCCGTCAACCTGCACCAGTCGGAAAGAAAGCACCCCGTGCCGCCAACCCAACCACTCCGTCAGCACCGGCCGGAAGGCTTCGACCGTCCGAACACCGCACTGAGGCGACAATATATATAAATCTAGTTGGCGATAGTATTACTAATATGTGAGCACTACTATTTGTTCCAGATATGCCTCGCAAATATAAAAAAGGTATGATGAAGAAACCGGATTAATAAACTTTTAGAAGACGCTTTGGTCATGAGACGCTGTTGGTTTTTACAAAAACTATCAACTGGGCAACCAATATCTGGTCCTTTGCTCTGTATAAAGTCATTACTGTTAAATAAAAAATTATGCGGCGGGACTGCTGCCGTATTATGATAAATTAAAATTGTCTTTTGACAACCCTGACCAGTTTTCTCTAACAACCCCATGGCCGTCTCTAAGGATCCCGTATTCAGTCTAAATAAGGATAGCATAAGTTTTAACAAAAATTTTAATAATCACTTAAATAACAGCTATTTTCATAATAGTATTGTATTATTTGAGTTTGCGGACATACATTTCAATTAGATAAAATTCACTTTTACTAGAGAAACATGGTAAAATCCTTGCGTAAAGTTCAATTTTTACCTTTTCCACCCCGTTTTACGGTACCAACTTATGTCTTACTGCTGTGCACACAAGTCCTTCAGATAAGGTATACTACTATGTGACGTTGGCTACTTGAATTACCAAAGTTTCATTTTGAGTTTTTCTTCTTTAGATCGTAATAATACAGTTTGACTATTAGAATTAATACTCTTATCATTTGCAATAGATATTAGAGAATGTACAAAATTTCAAACTATTTTTTGCATTTCAGCACCCAGATCCTTACGTGATAAAGGGAATGAAGTATATGAAGAAACGTCGGATATCAAAAACAAAATTAAAACTATAATATATAATTAAATCAGTCAGTAAATTTTATCAAAATAATTTATTGGCTTTAAAGTATTATTTGTTTTATTAATTTAATTAATAAATATATATAATTATTTATTAATGTTCCTTTCATGATTTTCATGCGAAATCGAGGAATTCGTAAAGAATTAATGAAATTACAAATGTTTTTGGACGATAATTGAGAGGACACTTTAGTCCTCCTGTGACCATGAACTCGAAATTAAAATCTAATACAAACGCTATAAAATCCGTAAAAATATTTTTGTATCCATAGTAATAATATCTAATAATCGCATAGACGTTAAAATTCATTTTGTAAACATATTACTTTAGTCAGTGATGGACTCGGTTTTCTAGTAACCTAAGGTGAAAACCTTAGAATAATAACATATAGAAAGTAAGTTCGCGCACAAAAAGTGAAGCATTTCAATTGGAGCCTAATGGAGCTTACGCCGGAACCGTTCCGTAATGTACAAGTCATTGTACTGCACGTACGTACGCAACTCTTAAAAAATAAATAGGTAATTATGACGGTTTGTGCATTCAAATGGTGTCATAACACATTTGTAAAACTTGAAAAGGCTTTTAACGTCACTTTTAAAAGTATTTCGACGATTTATGTTAATAAAAACAAAATTGGATTTCATAATTTGTATAGTGGTGTGCGTGTGTACGTGTGTAATCGTCTGCGCGCCATTATTGTTTTTAGATTCAAATTTCGAACCTTCGAAGTATTGTCACTATCCTTCTATACGTTATTATTCTAAGGTGAAAACAAACCATCCTAAATTTTAAATTGTAATGAAATATTCATTATCGCTCTTGTCGAAATTGATTTTTATCATACCTTGTACTATTGAAAACTTTTATATGACATGTATACAAAATAGTCATGTTTGAGTTGACTATATCGATTTGTTAAAAGAAACTAACTTTTATGTTCTTATTAAGCTGGTTTGATATTGGCCGATCGATGTACTAGTAGTATTTCAATTTAATAGGTACTTAGCATAGAGTAGTACTATATATTGGTACTTAGAAAGAGCAATACAAACAATGTGACATTAACGTCACTATCTCCATACATACATATTATTACATAGACATATGCATAAAATAACAGATTACGACAGAAACTAATATTGCATAATGTATAAATAAAATATTACGATTTTGTTTCAGAAAATGACAATTTTTATTCAATAAACATTTATATATATTAAAGATTCAAAAATATTTCAAATTGTGACTACTCAATTCTTTTAATATGTGTTTTCTGCAATAATGTAATATAATAGTTATAATCGATGCCTCTGACGATATTACTGTGACAATTGGTCGGAACTACACTTACTATTATATAGCGTGGCGAGGCCTCGCCATGGCATGAATCGCTTTACGCCACGCCAACGATCAGGTTTGGCCTCGCCTATAGATGTTTCACATCAAAAACCAACCAACCAGTAAACCCTTTATAGTATCTATGATATTTCAATAAATTTTTATTGTATTAACTCTTTATTAATTATCTTTATGCTCCATTCTTTTGTTTCGTTTTCAAGAAAGTAGGAATATTAAATACATTTTAACTTGTTTTCGGGGGAGCCCCTTTCAAACAACAAATTAGTAGGGGGCAACATTTACTATTTAGTCTGTGGTAAGGGGTCATACGGCTCCGACGGAAGCATGCATACTACTTAAAGCCTGTTTACACGTATTGTGTAAACTAAACTAAAGTAGTGACTAAATTTAACATGTCAAACGGGACCGAAATTTAGTATTTTACAGAAAAAGAAATATAATTTAGTTTTATTTATTATTTATTATCCTGTTTACTCTTAAAAGGTTGTTTGGTGCGGCGTAGATGAGCGCTCGTCTACACTAACGTTATAAAGAGGAGAAATTTGTATTTTTTTTGCGTGTGTATGTTTGTAATGAATAAATTTATAATCTACTGAGCCGATTTCAAAAATTCTTTCACCATTGGAAAGCTATATTCAGCCTGAGTAACATAGGCTATATTTTATCCCGGTATTCCCACGGAAACGGGAACTACGTGGGTAATGCGACGGAAACCGAATCGAAGCGAGGGCGGGTTGCTAATGGTATATAACCTGATAAAGTTTAAATGATATTATCAAAGGGCACCTCCTATGGAGTAGGAACCTCATCTTAAGGCATCTACATTGTTGGAAGCAAATTTCATTCCTCGATATCCGACCCCGTCGTCATGTTGGGACCAGTATGCGTTCCTTGCAACTCCTTACTGAGTGAGCGTAATGTAGTCGTCATCTTCGTAATGGACTGTGCCAATCTTAAATGGTTAGGGTTTGCAGTAGAGTCATTGTAGCTCCAGTAGTCATCATAAATTGTCTGATATAGGTTGACAATGCGAATGAATTAATATGCTCCCATAGTCCAGTGCACTGATTATTTCTGTTTGTGGTCTATGGATTCTGTATGGCGTAACGTGAGCAAGCACTAAGGTGCTATGATGGTATCGCTATCATAGAACCTACTCATATAGCCTATAATCGGATTTTGTTACTAAGCGTACACGTTACATGTTTGACCTACAATTTAATTAAAAATGCAGAAGACCTATATTTCATTTTATTTCAGATTTGTTAGATCCATATTGAATTTTATAATATGAATCTACACTATGTATTATAAATTTCGCAATAAATGTCATTTTTATACAATATTAAAGTCGGCAACACTAAAAGTCAAATACCTTTTCGCCATATTGAAAGTTCTATTGTGGGAAGTCGGTCAAACGTTGACCCTATTAGTTATTCCTATTTATTGTGCTACACTAATTTATCAAAAAGTATTTCGATAATATTATTACGCTTTTATTAAATTGTTCTTTGTGATTTCAATATTAAAAGAAGAGTCTTTAAATTTTGCAATTCGGCTAATGAATACGTCACAGCGCCATGTTGTATTCCTGCCTGCGGTGATTGCAGGCACGAGAAATCTGCCAACCCGTTTATTTTCCGGGATTAGTTCCCGAGAATAAATTGAACAGCGATTTTGTACTCAAATATACTTCAATTTATATTTGTTGGCAAACGTCGAGCAACTTTTGTGGAATCGATGCATCCCTGTCGACGCATTTCGAGTGCTAATTTCTAATATCTATTGCAATTGTGCATCCGCGAAAGTTGTGTGGACTGTGTTGTAAAAGAAAGAAGTGATAATTTGCCAAAATTCCGGTCCCTACGCGTAGACGAGAAGGTGCCTACCCGCCGGGGCAGTCGGGCGAAGGAGATATGAACAAACGCAAAAATCGCCAAGGGCCGCCGAGGTAACTACATTTACTATCATTGAGCTTGAGCGTCGAGCTGACATGTCTTTGTTGTTTGAGCTAGTGTTCACTTGGTTGCGAACATTTTATTGTCACGTTGACAGATTTTAGGAGGTTGTTAAACGTGGATGCGCCGACAGTGTAAACAAAAATGATATTGTGTGGTGCGAGATTGGCGCGTGCGGTACGGCGCTTCGCGGCAATTTAGTCTAGATGTTTGCCCTACTTTTGCTCCGTACTCGATAGCTACGATTAATATAGCCGTTTGATCAGCTGTTGGCAATCCTAGTACACTAGTCACGAATCGTAATAAGACATGAAGTGGATTTTGCTAGCTTACAAGCTTTTACTTTAAAAACGGATACTTTCGTGTTCCTTATTCTATCTTGCCAACTACTAAGGAGTGTCTAGTGCTTGTGATGGCGTATGTTGTTCTATAGTATTCATGAATAGGAAGTAAGGTAAATTGCTTTTATTTTCAATCACTTTCACTAGTTACATTAGAAGGTAAGGTTACTGGCAAAAATCCAAATTCTTAATTAGAACTCCCTTTATTGCTGTTAATTTGTATGCTGCAATAGTTAAACTTTAAATTTGGCCTATGATTTTACACTTGTTTATGTTGCAACAAAATTTTATTGTCCATAACACTGCCATATTCGGATTGTGAAATATTTTTTGCTTTTGCCATTCCTTTAAATGCATATAATATGAAATAAATAAGCACATGGTACAAAAATAATAATTTTCATCAATATTATTATTAACTGTAATGTAGTTTTATTAAATAATATGACTTAATGCAATATAAAAATTACTAGAATTCTTTTCTTGAGTGTATTATAAGTTTAGACTGCCAATCATCCATTGTTTATGTACAAGTAAATTGATGACTCATTTTTTTTTCTATATCATATAACACAAAATACATTATCTGTATTAACAAAATCCTACCAAACAATACATTATTTACTATAGAACATTCTTCTCATTATTTTATTATAGACGTTTCTCATTTTTCTAATTTGAACTACAGTTTTGTTAGTTAACTTTAATAAAGAGTTTAAATCTAGGAATAATAGAAAGATCCATATAGGTACTTTGAAATGGAATTCGTAATATTGGTAATTTGGCATCTTTACTCTAAAACCAAATAATCAAAGACATTTTTGTTCCAAGTAGAGGAGCCTAATTTACAATTAATTTTCTAATTTGAGTTACTGTCAAGTTTGTATTTAACTGTAGCAATTGTAGTTTGACAAATGCTACAGTTAAATACAAATTTGTAAGACTTTTTTAGGCAGCGGAATTCATGGGTTCATCATCGCTTGCTTGTTTTTCTTGATGGTAGATCTTTATTTAAAACTTGGTGTTACTGTGGATGTAACAGTACACAGCTTGTTACATAATAAATTATGATACAAATAATCTTTATTTCTTGGTCTTTATGGACACTTCAAATAAACTTTTTTCACTTTTGACCAATACTAATTAATTGTCATTTCTTTTTTTTATACATGCACAATATGCACTCTTAAAGTTTGTCTGGGTTTTCTAAGAAATGACTAAAGGATGGAAGCAGATAAGATATTAAAAAAACGAATGTTCTAAATCAGATTTAAAACTACTGAGGCTCAGTCAATAAGTATCCTGAATTGCTAAAAGTCCATAAAAAATTATTGTGCATAACCTGAAGTATATCTGGACCTGGTTTGTGGGGTAATTACTTGAACCGTAAGAAAAGGGTGGCTTCCTGAATAGGTCACTGAAGTTATTTACAGTGACAATCATATCATAACTATCGCCTGACTATTTACAACCAGCTATTGGACAATTGCTCCCTTTACAATGACAGAGCAGTTGAACTACTATGTGGACGAACATAAATGTATACCACTCTGGTCAGACAGGTTTTATTTTACACAGACAGGTTATAATTTGTAATAGTAATTTTAAACCCATTAAGGTTTATATTCTGTGTCGTGACAGAGTAAAAATAAAATTCACCACTGCCTGTCTTGCCCATGGATATCGTAAAAGACGACTAAGGGATTAATATCTATGTAAGAGAAGGAAAACTCGAAATAAAACCTTATACCGACCTGTCTGACCAACATAGTATAGTGAGGTCAATTTCTATTGTGGAAGAGGCTTAAGGCCTACAGTGGGACTTAAAGAGCTGAGATGTCGATGATGAAACAAAGGTTTATCTCTGGCAAAATAGCACACACTAATTCTGTTTATGACTTTGGGTATAGAGATAACTAATGTTGGTAACATTTAAATACTTTGTATAAGTTGGAAATATAAATGTTGATTAATACTACTCTTTTGTTATTCAACATTCATGTAGTAATCTTCTAATATATATTGGCCATTGTTTAACACCTATATGATTATCTCATACAAAATGTGAGGTATTTTTATTGTTATTTTTAATGGTATTGACCCATTCCAAATCAACAATTCACATATATAGTATGGGTCATTAGTAAAAATCTATTTACATGATGTAACAGCCTACAACGTCATCTTTACCTTAGATTCATTGAGGAAGTATGTTAACTGATAGTTAGATGATATTTGGTTAGTACCAATCTTCAAAATAATGAGCATAAATACCGAGTTGCTAGACAATCAAGGTGATTTATAAGATACAATCTGGAACATGTGTACGAGAATAGTAAAACTATATTCCTTTCATCGCTAAGTAACAAATGGCCTATAAGCATTATGTTGCAGACATTAATTTTGTCTCAATATTTGCCTTGCTTTTAATATTTTTCTTTATAATATAAGGGAAGAAATTTACTGTGACATTTTTGAGATACAGTAACTTTTGATAGTCTGGTGATGGAGTATAGTAATTTCTGATAGTCTGTAGTGGTATTGAAGTACGAATACAATTCATTACCCGCTAGTGATGTAACGAATATTCGCATTCGCGAATATTCGCATGTTTTTTTCATATTCGCATTCGCGAAATTATTGCGAATGTTTATGCGAATATTTTTGCGTGTATAATTTTTTTAAGTAGGTAATAATAGTTGGTTAATATAAGAAAATCGAATTTCATTAATTTCTTATGTTTTTAATGCAATAAAAATAACTTAACCTCGTAATCACATTATCGGTCTTCACTTTATCAATTGGTATCATTTATTTATTTAACTTTATGAAATGCAATGAAACATAACAATCAAACTTATAACAATTTAAAAACAAGACTATATACTAATTGCCCTAAATGCAATGTAATCAAACAAAAATAATCTTCTATGAATTTTTACAAAAGTTTAATGTTATAATTATCTTCTTGAACAAAATTAAAAATATTTTATTTTTTTTTGTGGATGGGCTGCGGTCGGCGCGCCTCCGCACCACTCCGTCCGGGGCGACAGAGGGGATTAAGCACGCAACTCCCGCAACCCACCCGAAAACCACCTCGCCTTCGTCGTTGGGCCGACCACCGGAGCAGGTTTACCTGTCGTCAGTGGTCGGCCCGACGGAATGCCCCCTACGTGGGGTACCCTCCCATCGACCGACGTCCCCCCCTCGGGGAGGACGTCGGTCTTTCCTCACGCGGTCGGCCTCTAGGCGGGTGACGGACTAATCCCCGGTCACGTCACCCGCGGCCTCGGCTAGGGCGGCATGAGGCGCAGGTAGTTGCGCCTGCGCCGCCCCAGTCGCCGGCGGCGGATCTCCTCATCGAGGCTGCGCTCCACGCGCAGACGATCCGCCGCCTCCTTCTGCGAGACCACTGTCTCGCAGAAGGCTGCGACCACGTCCCAATTCCCGACGCTGTCGACCATCGCCCTAGCGATGGCCGGCAGCGTCAGGTAGGCACCGATGATTGCGACGAGTTCACGGCGCTGCACTGACCAAGCCGCGCAGGCCTCGAGCGTGTGGCGCGCCGTGTCCTCGTCGCAATCGCAGTGGTGGCAGGACGGTGTACTCTCCCTCCTTACGACCCTGTGCAGGTATTTGGCGAAGCTCCCGTGCCCCGTCAACACCTGCACTAGTCGGAAGGAGAGCACCCCGTGCCGCCTTTCCAACCACTGCATCAGCACCGGCCGGAAGGCCTCCACGGTTCGCACCCCGAACCGAGGCCTCTCCAGCCGGACTGCCCAACGGGCAATGACGTCTCGGCGGGCGTCGACGCGCCAGGCGGTGAGCTCCCTTAACGAGATCTCACCGCCCTCCGCTCGCACCCCCGTCGGTGAGCTCCCTTAACGAGATCTCACCGCCCTCCGCTCGCAACCCCCTCCGCTCGCACCCCCGTCACCTGCCGATACAATCCGGCGAGCATCTCCGCCTCCAGGTCCCACGGGGGAGTCCCAGCCAATAGGCACGCTGCCTCCGTCGCCACCGTGCGGTATCCGCGGATGGCCCTGACCGCCATGACCCTCTGTGGTCGCCACAGAAGGGCCCTAAGTCGGACGGTCAAGGACCCCGCCCACACCGGTGCGCCGTACAGGGCCATCGACCGGATGACCCCCGTGTACAGCCGTCGGCACGTAGCGCTCGGTCCGCCCACGTTCGGCATAAGCCACGATAGGGCGGACGACGAGCCGCGGAGCGAGCCTGCGGAAATGCTCCCGGAACCACCATTGCCCATCGAGCACCAGGCCCAAGTACCTCATATGGGCCCGGATGCTGATGTCAACCGAGCGGACGGTGATCGAGACGCCGATGGGAGGGCTCATAAGGCGCCCATGGAACAAGAGGGCCTCCGTCTTGTCCAGGGCGACCCTCAACCCCAGCGCCTCGATCCGCCTGACGACCTCTTCGGTGCCATAGGTCGCCAGGCTTACCGCCTCTTCTAGCGTCCCACCGCCGGCTGTGACGAGCGTGTCGTCGGCGTAACAAATCACGCCCAGCCCGGGCGGGAGGCTCCCCCGCAACGCCCAGTCGTAGCCGATGTTCCACAGGGTGGGTCCGAGAACAGATCCCTGCCAACACCCGCCGGTACAAGCCGGCGAGCATTTCCGCCTCCAGGTCCCACGGGGGAGTCCCGGCCAATAGGCACACTGCCTTCGTCGCCACCGTGCGGTATCCGCGTATGGCCCTGACCGCCATGGCTCTCTGTGGTCGCCACAGAAGAGCCCTGAGTCGGACGGTCAGGAACCCCGCCCACACCGGTGTGCCGTACAGGGCCATCGACCGGATGACCCCCGCATACAGCCGTCGGCACGTAGCGCTCGGTCCACCCACGTTCGGCATAAGCCAAGGGCGGACGCCGCGCCGACGAGCCGTGGGGCGAGCCTGAGGAAATGCTCCCGGAACCACCATTGCCCGTCAAGCACCAGGCCCAAGCACCTCATATGGGCCCAGATGCTGATGTCAACCGAATGGACGGTGATCGAGGCGCCGATGGGAGGGCTCATACGGCACCCATGGAATAAGAGGGCCTCCGTCTTGTCCAGGGCGACCCTCAACCCCAGCGCCTCGATCCGCCTGACGATCTCTTCGGTGCCTAGAGTCGCTAGGCTTGCCGCCTCTTCAAGCGTCCCACCACGGGCTGTGAGCGTGTCGTCGGCGTAACAAATCACGCCCAGCCCGGGCGGAAGGCTCCCCCACAACGCCCAGTCGTAGCCGATGTTCCACAGGGTGGGTCCGAGAACAGATCCCTGTGGGACACCGCACGACATAGGCGTTCGCACAACGTCCCCTGTTAGGTTGGTGCAGAGGACGCTGCGCCCCTCCAAATAGTCTGCCACTAGCCGCCTCAGGTAAGCTGGCACCCCGTGATACCGGAGCGCCTCCCTGATGCAGCTAAATGACAGACTATTGAATGCGTTGGCGATGTCCAGGGACACCGCCAACAGCACTCCCTCGCTGGTGACGGCCTCAGTTGGCACGGCCCTCAGGCGCAATAGAGCCGCGATCGTCGAAAATAATGCCGAACTACAGGAAACAGAAGAACGTATCTTTCTTTGTTCACTTTCCCCCAAGTTAAAGGGTCAACGTCATTTGCCACACGTTTATACTGAATATTCGCATTCCCGAATGTTGGCAGCAGATATTCGCATCCGCATTCGCGAATGTTCAAAATACGACATTCGTTACATCACTATTACCCGCCTTATCCTAAAAATTAACTAAGGTATCTAATATGCATATAAGCAAGATAAACAAAACAATAACTAACTAAATTATGCTACAAAAACAAAACTAAAAATAATATGCTATAGCAATCCAACTGATCAGCATGGTGTAAGCAAGTCAATTTCCCTCCTACTGTGGGTAAGGTTTAAGTCTAGTTGTCTGATATATGTGAGCTGAGAATTTCTGATATTAGTTTAATAAAAAATCATAGTAGCAGTAGTAATCATAGTAGTTCATTACCACATTTTATCTAGCTGTAGATAAATGTAATTCCTATGGAATGATACAAATTAAAGTCACTTTCAGCTCATATACAACCCACTGTTGGTCTCGAGCCTCCTCCACAATAGGAGTATAAATAATAGGAAAATAATTAGTAGAACTGGTGTGTGCTATTTTGTTAGATATAAATCTCAGTACATTTAAAACTACTGTTTCAAATTTACGGCCTACTCAAAAACTAATTAAAAAACAATTTTGTAGCTATATAATATTGCTTATGATACTTAAATGTAACTATGTTCCATCTAATTATATACCTAGAATAGATGGCAGAAAGTTATTTTTGTGACAAAAATAACACTTGATAAGATAAGAGATACATTTTAGTGTTTTGATTATGAAGATTGATTTAAGCATAATTTAAAAGGTATTCATTTGTGATTGTTACAAAATTGGTAATATATTAAAGGTTTACAATGGGTATTTAGTTTAGAGTGTTACCACATAAGAAATATAGATACTTGTGATGTAATCTCCTGCCTTGTTACATGATTTACACTTTGGGAACCATACCCATCTATGTGTGACATAATTTATGTTAAGCACCAGCCCAAAAATTGTCTGAAAGGAATGTTTGAATTAGAAAACATGTTGCATTGAATATAAGAAATTTATATACAGACAGGAGCATAATGCCTGTAACATATAGATAATCAACATCATCCCAGTCCATATATGTCCCACTGTTGGGCTCGGGCCTCCTCCAGTATGGGAGGGAAATTGTCCCATTATACCATTCTGGTGCAACGTGTTGGTATAGGGTTTAATTTCGGATTTTTCTTCTCTTGAATAGACATTATATACATATTATATCCCTTAGTCGTCTTTTACGAATCCTATGGGTAAGATAGGGAGTGCTGAATAGTATTCTTACTCTGTTACCACACGGAATAATATATAGATAATAATTGACAATAATTACCTTTCTCAAGTCCCAAACGTTGTCTATGGAGATCAAAAGACATTTGAACCCCAATGAAGTACCATGAAAACATTTGTAGCTGCATAGTATGTTTCATTTAGTTTATGTGAAAGCATGACAAGCAAACACTTAGGTACTTTCACATTTATAAATAATTTAATAGACATGTTATTCACCTGTTCAGGTCATAATTAATATATTATATGAGTGTAATTTGTTGAGTTATGTATTGTAGTGTTTTTCTAAAAGAGTTTTTCAACAATTTGCATTCAAAATGTATTATGTAAATTTTAACTAAGATTATTCATATGCTTTTATTTCTTTTAAACAACCTGAATGATTATTATGATTTTCTTTGATATTGACAGAATCAGCTGGTTATTTATTTTCTAATTGTTATTGTAAGCAGTCCGTGATCCTTCATTTTTTATTTTTGTACAAAACTTTATAATTTTCTGGATGTTGCATATAAATGTTACATCTATATAACAATTTCATGTTTTTTAATCATTACTTTGTTCACATTTTCTAATTATTTTGCTATATATTGGCTGATTTTAACACTTCTTTGCCGACTCATTTACATACCACTATTGAGCCTACTTCACAATGGAAGAGAAAATGACTACAATACCACAAAGGTCATCCAAGTCGTACAATTTTATTTATATTTCTTTCTATTATTGTAATGTTATTTGCATGCCTTATCTTCTTCCATAACACCAACCAAGGGGCGGCAATATGTATTCTTATTTTGTCACCAAACTAATGTATAGCCATAGCTAATTATACATTCTCATTTAAATATTTATCTATACTATCAAATGATTTGTTAGTTTAGTGGTGTAATTATGCACTTACTATCCTTGAGGCACAGGCTTATTCATCAGCTAAGTAGAGGGTAATTATGGACAATAAGTCTACCCACAAGATTGCCACATAAACAGTCCTATCTGGTCTACATCCAACTATTCAATGAGACGATGTTGTCTATCCACCTGTTGGTAACCGTACCACATTGCATTTATGGATATGTGACCACTATATATTATGATCGTATTATTATTATATTACCATTAGTAACTATATGCAGCTTAAGATATATGTGTATAAAATCTACAAATGTTGGTATATAACTACCTTAACCTTATCCATGTGGTGACGGAGCAAGACTACTGTTCACCACCATCCTCTCTTACCGTAGGTGTCGTAAAACATGAATGACTAAGGGATATAATATGCATATAATAACTATGCAAGAGAAGGCAAAGCCTTTACCAACACGTCCGACCAGCGTCGTACTGTGGGTAAATTTGCCTCCCATTATGGAGAAGGCATGAGCTCAGCAGTGGGACTAAGATGTTATAGCTACTACCTACTTAGATTCTTTTTTGCGAAAATTAGCGAAATATCCCACCAATTAGCAACGTCAGAAAATCTCTGTTACTGGTTTGGTTCCCCATAGTACCACAGCCATAAATAAGTAGTCCTTGCTATGTATGTCTATGACTTGCTCATTGTTACGATTAAAGCAAATTAATACTGTGTCTATTACTATCTGCCCATGACTTGAAGTTCATTCATCATCATCGTCGCAGCCCACGCACGTCCCACTTTTGGGCTCGGGCCTCCTCCACAATGGGAAGGAATTTGACCTACTGTACCGTGCCGGTCAGACATGTTGGTATAGGGTTTCATTTCGAGGTTTCCTTCTTTTGCACAGATGTTATGGGCAAATTATGGCTCTTAGTCGTCTTTTACGACATCCACGGGCAAGAGAGGGAGTTAGTCAAAGAGCTATAATTACTACATTAAAATTAATATATACCTACTCTACTTAGACAATTTCCAAGAAAGAATAGCGTCAAGCAGTCAATTCATAACGAACCTTGGCTAAATTCATCTCCAAGCAATTCAGCCCGTAGTTGCTCTTTCTACATTTGTGTATAAATAAATGAAGGCAACTTGCTACGCGCACCTAGTTGCAATGAAACAAAGGCGGGCATTATGATGATTTTACTTAAGAGAATTAATGATATAAATAGCACATAAAGTATGAGCTATTTCTTTGTAAATTATTTATGGCTTCTAAACTAATATTTTCCGTGTGGTGACGGGGTGAGTATACAACTCACCAAGCCCTCTTGCCCGTGGGTGTCGTAAAAGATAACTAAGGGATATAGTATGCATACATTTATGCAAGAGATGGAAAACTCGAAACAAAACCTTATGCCAACACGTCTGACGTGGTATAGTAGGTCAATTTTCCTTCCATAGTGAAAGAGGCCCGAGCCCTACAGTGGGACGTTTATTAGCCGAGATGATGAAAGTAATATCAAATGAAATATTAATTACTTGTTTTACTAGTCATTGTTCACTTTGAATGTGACATGTAATAATTATGGTGGCAGGGATTTATTAGCCTTTAAATTATTTACATAACCTATTGGAGCACCTTGTATGGATTTTTGACGGGCACTTGAGGAGAGTTAGTAAGAAGTATGTACTTGTAAAATATTCTGTGTGGTGAAAGAGTAAAAACACAATTGACCACCTTATATCTTGCCTGTGATTGTCGCAAAAGGCGACTAAGTGATGCGATTTACATGTAACATCTCCATAATAATAATAAATAATCCAACTTTTTTGACCAGCCAATTCAACGACCTGGTCCAATGTCCTCCTGATTTGGAGATAGCTCGAGCCCAGCAGCAGCGTGAGCTGGAATGGATGGATGAAAGTGTTAAATTTGTGCTAAAATTAAATTATAATCGGTACTGTTAGAATTGAGGTTGGATTATTTTTAATTGTTAGTAATTGTTTAAGATGAAAGAACTTTATTGAATTACGAGATGTTATAAATAATTCAATTGGAAATGACTTTACAATGAAAAAACTTAATACGTTAAATTCTATCTTTTCTTATTGTAATTAAAACCAGGCGGTTTGATACTCGCGATTTGATTTACGTGGAATTCCATTTCATAATGCACCACTTGAGGTTTTTATTATATATTTCGTTTAAAATTTCTATAGAGTGATACTCAAAATAATGTGTTAAAAGCTCTGATTACCTTTCAAAATAAAAAAAAAACTGTAACCTCAAGAATAGCACTTTTTTGACTATTTTATTCCTCTTGAAACTTTAGCTTCAAATGGAGGCCAAGTGATTCAATGTTCTCTTTAATTCTTATTGACGCTTGCATTTTAATTTTCCAATCACCTTATTATAAGATTAATTTAGCTAAGATTTATTCGTTAGGAGCAAAGACTATTGAAGTAAAAAGTGACAGGTAAAACATTCTTTGATTAGGTATTTATGATAATATATTATTCGCATTTTCTTTATACATTTGATAGCGATTATAAAATCATTCTTTATTTAAGACAATATACGTACCTAACCATATTATTATGAATTATTAGATAAACCTTGCCATACTTACACTTTTGCATGTTTCACAGCGAGCTATAAAGTAGATATTAAAGCAAATTTTTGAACTGTTATATTGCCATACGTTGAATTTGCATAATGAATTATTTGGAATAAATAACTACAGCCCTTATAAAACAGATCGCGCGCAAATCGAGTAAGAGCAATTGGTGCTAATAAACTTACCTCACTGTCAGAATTTACATTATGTCATTAAATATAATTGCCATGTGGTTGCGCAGTAAAAATACAATTCCTTTCAATATAAATACCGTACGCTTGCCGCGAGTGTTGTAAAAATCAATCAACATCAGTGCAAGACAAGGAAAACTCGAAACGAAACCATAGGTCGTCTGGCTAACATGATATAGCAACATATATTACGTGCAGTTGTAAAAACAGGCCCGTGTCCAATAATGGTAGCATGCATGCATTTTTTTAATTTTGGTATGATATCCCATACACTTGCTTTGCTCGTGGGTGTCGTAAAAGACGACTAAGAGCACTAGATTGACCCGGACCAATTCCATCTGGTACCATTTGGGTCAACGATTACATTCCCAAGGAGGGTTGACGTCAGGCAGGCGGCCGGTCATAAAAGTCATTGCCGAAACTTTTAGCAATATGTCAAAACAGATGACATATTGCGTCGACCCCAAGTAATTGGGATAAGAGCAAGATGATGATGATGATGATCCCATACACTTAAGAAGAAAAATAAAAAAAATAAGGCACGTAATTCTTCAGAGACTATCTGAATAATGATTCATTATTATTCTCTGTAAAACAAATAAATTGTTCCATCCATCCATCCATTCATCAGCCTACGGACGTCCACTGCTGGACATAGGCCTCCCCACAAGAATGCCACTCGGAACGGTCCTGCGCCACTTGCATCCAACGGTTCCCTGCGACTTTGAGAATGTCGTCAGTCCACCTAGTGGTCCTATAAATTGTTCACGAATAAGCTATTATCCGTGTATAGGTCAAGGACACAAACACTTTTTACGACAACGTCATTATCGTCACAATACTTTTAATATTACGCCAAAATATAATATTAGCTGGCCCAACAGACCTTGTTCTGTTCAAATAAAATAAAAGGAATTGTCCTTGAAATCGACAGCCGCCCCACCCGACAGATCCAATTGTGAATCTAAACCATTCTGGAATCCTCTTGAACATGCTCAAAAACTTGCATTAATCTCGGTTCAGCTGTTTAGGAGGAGTTCAGTGACATACACAAGAAATTTATATATGTATATAGATAAAGATTACTGCAACACCAAACTCCACTTTTCTTCACATAGGCATGTATTCACTGATTGTATATTACAGGACGTACTGTATTATTTACATTATCTATAATCTACATTTTACAAGCCTGGGAAAGACTGCCTAGCCCGTTTTCCATAGCTGATGTAGATTTTAACATGTGTAATTACGTTGACTAACCAGCTTACTCAACGGACTACCAATCATTGATGGTACAGCATATAAAATTATTTCATTTTGTACATAACTAAATTGAGAAAGAAAGATAGAAAAATAGTTCATTTCTCTCTCAAAGGTATCCCCCATAATTTATTAAGTTAAAATTACTTATAAATAGAAGAGCAACCGTAAGCGGGGAAAAAAGATCGCTACTCAGCGTAATGTTGTGGTGCCCCACAAGAAATCCACAAAGCTGTTCTTAAGTAACAATGGGTATATCTACATGCCAATATATCTACTTATTAGAAGTCGCAAGAGATTTCATATATTTTTTAGTAAAATATGGAGTATACTTATTCATAACAAATAATGCTCTAAATATTCGTTACGTCAATAGTTTCCTTGTTGGTTTTATTTTTACTGGGTTGACTACAGTCATATTCACATTTTAATATCCTTTTCTGAGAACAAACTTCATATTTGCCGCGTTTTTTAAAAGAGATCGGTCGTAAAATCGCACGGACATTTTGAATCTGTTGTTCAGGTGATAAATTCTATTCATCACAGGGATACCAACATTGATGAAAGGCGATAGTTTAATAGACTTCAGCACTTAATAATTTTACTCCCACTTATATACCGACCTTTAAAGCCATGTCCTCTTTATCTGTCGTCATCATCTTGTAGAACGTGCTGATGAATTTTCATGCGCTTTATTTCCACAAACTCAAATAAGGGCCATAAACTAAAGGGTCTCCTTCTAAAAGAAGTAGGTACGCCGATTCTTCATTAGTTGATAATCCCTCCAGTGGCTACATCTTTAAATGCAAATTTATTAGTCTTATTAATGCTAATGAAAATATACAGAAGATATTATTGTGTAAATTTTATATGTACCATGAAAAAAAATGTTATATATTTTGAAGTGATATCTGTGTAATAAATGTTCAAAAATATTCTCTATATCGTAAAACTGTATTGTAATATAGAAGAGATATATATATATGTGACCTTCGAACGACTCTGCATTTACATTTGGTTAGAACATTGGCCGCGGGATGGCCATAAAATCTTATTTATGTCTGTTTTAAGCGAAATCAAGTTTTACATCCATCATATTACACTTCAATCCCTTCGAGCGTACACAATCAATACCTACTACGATGATTAAACTTCGGTGTCAACGGTCCTCATTGTTATATCTTTTTCGTCAAATCACAGATAAGTCCAATGTCCTTTCTTAGAATATCGATAAGGAAAAATAATACTCTATTTGAGTGCATATTATAAAAAAGAAGCTAAAACGCAAGGATGCAAATTCTATCAAATAAATAATCAATAGGCGACTGAACTGAATTTTGTGTAAAACGAAACGTTCTATCTCACCTCTATAGTCAGGTAGTTTACTGCCTAGCTTTTTGATATACGTATAATCCTGATCTTTGTTATAAATGCGAATATGTTTTATTTTCTGCCAATCCTCTTGAACTTCGCATAGAAAAGACTATAAGGCCTTTTGTCTATTAAAATAAGTACTGTTGCCGAGAGATCATTGACAATAGATACATACATTGCCCGAACAAAGTGTATAAGTAGTAAATGAAAATTCTAACTAGCAATGTCATGCTAATTCTTTATAACGCTTATTATGGTACAGAGCGAAAGAATATGGATAGCGTAATCAAATCTGAGGTCTTAAAAGGCACTGGGTGTACTGAACGGCCTCGAGGTTTCGTGAATGTTGGACTACGGGCGATTGACACGGCAGTCGATTACCCCTGCCGGAGCAGGCGCCTCATTCAACGCGTAGAGGGCAAGGTCCTCTAAAGGCGGGGTCGTCGCAAAAAGCGTCTAAATATCTGTTGAGACCACCTGATATTTACAAGTTTATAGTTTATTATAATAGGATTCATTATCTTATACTTATTGTTATCGGTACAATATTTAAGAAAGAATATGTACGGTTGTTTCCTTTCTAAAGGAGTTTTATTATCACAATTTACATCAAGGCATGTATTTCAAATCGTTATAAAATTTTAGTAGAACTTTTACTTTACGGAATCATTAAAATAATATTTGTTTAATACTATTGCATTGTTGCAAACTGTAAACGTACTTTAGTACTTGGCTCAAGGCAGCATAAATTATTTTATAATGTAATTCATATAATAGATACCGAGGCGAAGGATAAATAAAGACTCGATACTCATATATCATGTAAAAATGCAATGGCATGCCAAACGAGGTAATATAATATTGACATAGAATGTTTATGGAGAAAGTAGTATTACAAACACTAATGCATAACTGAACAGTGAAAGTCATCGCTAAAGAGTTAAATTGTTATACGTTAGTTTACAATTAATAAATTATGATATAACATCGTCTAGTGTGACAAGAAATCGCATTTGCTTTACATTCGTATCGAATGAATATCTTCGTATAAATTATACGGAGTATTGCGATCACGACTATGCAAGTACTAGGTAATAATTTCCTATACCACAAGAACTCATTTCCCGGTATCGTTTACAACTAGAGCGGGACGATATAACTGTTTATAAGACACGTGTGCCGAAGAAATGTACGGGCACGCAATATATATAAATTGCCCTAGCTCTCAGACGAATTTGAGGGGTAACGATCCAACCTTCGACTGCACTCTGTGTATCACGGTCAATAACCTATGAAAAAGTTGCATGATTCGGCTCACACTAGCTCCTACGGCTTTGTTTACAAAACTGGCTTGTATTTGAATGACGATTGTAAACTAATGTCTAGACTTAATCGGACAATCTCATGTGTAAAGCAATAGTCGCGTGACTTACGGTTTTGCTTGTAAATATTACTATACATATCTACATGTCTTATATTGCCTGTTTAAAATATAATTCGCTATAAGACATGCATTATAATTACTCTGCTTTACTAATTATTTTAGGTAGACTGAATTTGTAGATACTTTTCTCTCATAGTAGATATTGCAAAAGTTTTGACAATACACTTATGACCGGCCGCCATCCTGACGTCAAGCATTATTGGTAATTTAACTGGTGACCAGACAATATCAGATGTAGTTGATCCAGGTATATGTAAAGCACTTAGTCGCCTTTTAAGTCATCCATGTAACGTCAACCCTCCTTGGAGTTTGACTAAAAAGGGCTGTTGTGTCCTCACTCTCCTTGATTATCCCTCTCCACGCTCACGAAAATGTCAAGGCTGGCAATACAGTGTATTCTTAATCCGTCAGCACATGGGTATAATCCTGCGGCCTACTAATATTATAAATGTAAACGTTTGTGAAGATGTTTGGACGTTTGTTACTCAATGACGCGTAAACCTTTAAACAGATTTGGATGAAAATTGGCACATAGATAGTACTGGATTAACACAGGATATTTTTATCCCGGTAATTAATTCTCTTGCAATAATAGTTGAACTTAAGTTTTTTGAATAAATTATTAAGATATGTAGCTCTCCTGTAACAAGGACGTAAACGAACAGACATGCAGAGACTGAGCAGGCATATAATATGTCCTTTCTATACGTAGATTTCTATATATATATATTCGTCATTTTGGAGGTGAATAGTCTGTATATTGTGGTGATGGAGTATTATGATTGCTCCTTGATGAACCTACTAAGCTTTTATTTCAATTGTAGATGCAGTTTGTGTGAAATATTACAAAATTGTGTTAAAGATAAATGATTATGGTAACAACTGAGTTATACAATATCTTAATCTTTCATATAAATTCACATTACCCATAATAATTCATGTTTATTGGTTAGAATTGGAGTGAAAACTGTTTGTTATGAACTAGCAATTATCTTAGCAATGTACGTACTTAGGTATCGCAGTTGAAGCCTTTTTTATAATATAATATATGCTATGAAAATTGGGCTATATACCACACTTATCAAATGGGCTGGCTGTGTGTGTTGTCTTGCGTTATGAATAAGGATTTATACAGGCTTAAGTTAGTCTTCATTTGTATTTTTTATAAACAGCTTACGGCGACTGTGCCGAAAACCGACTTCAACCGTTTTGTCATGGATGCCATTGTCAAAACTGGACCCAATTGAAATAGGACCCACACGGGAAACACCAACTTTCAAAGAAAAGAATCATCAAAATTGGTGTATACAGTCGAAAGTTCGGTAACAAATATAAGAAAAACGACTCTCTAATTGAGAACCTCCTCCTTTTCTGAAGTTGGTTAAAATACACAACAACTAACATCGAGATTTAGAATTAATCGTTTGCGTATATCGCAAAGGATTATCTTTTATGGGGATCGAAACCACGATACTTGTCGTGGTAGGTCTGTATATAAATCACTGCGCCGTCCGTGCAATCCTTCACTACACTGGCATTAATCATATTTATCTTATCGTCATTGATATATAACAGTCCACTTGCAAATCTTCTGAGTATTTAATCTATGTGATGTTTCAGGTCGCCACGAGGTCGCGTGGTGCCAGAAGGCGTGTACAATAACGCACACTTCATGCACGCAGCTACGTCACACGTCGGCGATATCGTACAGGTGCTCACGCAGTCAGGCAGCCTGTGGGAGGGTGTCTTTAAAACTTTCAGTGCTCAATTTGAGGTCAGAATATTTCACATTGTACCAAATTTTCTCATACCCATAAGTTCACTCAGATCTCTTTCATTCCACTGTTTTTTTACAAGCTTCGTCGTAATCGCTACGCTTGGCAGACTGATTCTTAATCGCAGCTGGTATAATAAGTTTTTTATAACAATGATGCTGCTGACTTTCCGGGTAATCGCCCAATCGCTTTTCACTCTTCCCCGAAAGAGTTGGTAACACATTGTGTGCACGTTATAAGTAGCATACCTGCCGCATCAGCCACGGATATTAAGGAATCGATACCAGTGGTCTGGCCAATGGCGATGGGCAGGGAACACGGGTTATGGAATTGATGTCCCGTCGCTCCAAACGGAATGGAATGTTCAATAAGCAAGCTGCTGAAAAAAAAAACAGCGAATAGGCTGTGTTATAGCTAGTTATAGTTATATTATAGTTATAGTGTTATAGTTATAGCTAGCAATCTATGTTCATGGGTAACATAGAAACCGTCTAAAAGACTACACCGATTTGGACCAACTCTATTTCGTATCGTCTGGTCAAGAATTAGGTTAGTCGGTCGTAAATCTTGAACAGAAACCTTATTCTGCGTGATTTGGATTTCTTCTAAATTTGTTAAAGAAAGAAGGCATAATTTACCGCACCTATATAAATCAAAATAATGGCAAGAGGATGGTGATATTTTTATCAATACTCGTACTCAAATGAAAGTGATAACGTAAATTAGACGACACATTAAAATATCTAAATTGTATTCAAAATTTCATAAATATGCATTAATATATTTCAAATCGCATATAAGCACTTTCTCTTTCACCTAATATTTTAAAACGATGTTTATTCATATAGATGCTTCCTAAACTTTTGCTCAAATGTACATTTGGACAAATACAAAAAAAAAGGAATCATCATCATCATCTCAGCCCATATACGTCCCACTGTTGGGCTCGGGCCTCCTCCATAATGGAAGGGTAATTGACTACTACTATACCACGCTGGTCAGACGTGTTGGTATAGGGTTTTATTTCGAGTTTTCCTTCTCTCGCATAGATGTTATATGCGTTTTATATCCCTTAGTCGTCTCGTACGATCACCCACGGGTAAGATAGGGGGTGGTGAATTGTATTCTTACTCCGTCACCACACGGACTATTACTATTAAAAAAGGAATATTACTCAATAAATATATTTTTCCTTTAATTTTTGTAATCTTACTAATGTTATAAATGTGAAAGGATTCCCGTGTGGTGATGGAGTAAGAGTACAATTCACTATCCTCCTTCCTTGCCCGTGTGTGTCGTAAAAGACGACCAAGGGATTATAATATGCATATAACATCTATGCAAGAAAAGGAAAGAAACTAAATAAAGCCTATACCAACACGTCTGACTAGCGTGGTATAGTAGGGTAATTTCTTTCTTATTTTGGAGGAGGCTTGAGCACAACAGTGGGACTTCCCAAATGGTAGGACCACACTGTTGACAGTTGTCTGTCTACAGCCGCAGGCCGGTCCGTCTGGGGTATCACACTCTCGCAGAAAATCGACGTCTGAGTAATAGCAATTTGTTACTGCGTTTCGTTCGGTGAGCGAGAGAGCAGGAAGCCCAACTTTCTGAGGGTGTTTGCGTGTGGTGGGTTTTGGTGATACCTTTAGTTTCACCGAACCTCGTTGCACGCATTCACATACCCTTCACTTTCTTCACGGTGGGCAGCGGCCTAGCAAAGCGGAAGCAACACTTACCATTAGGTGTGCTGTTTGTCACTGTTTGCAATAAAAAAAAAACGTATATGACCTGAATTGATGATGAAATATGTATCACGCTCACCATTGCGTTTTTCTTAGTTAGAGATTCCTTTAATTTTTGTAATTCTACTTATATTATAAATGTGAAAGTTTGTAAAGTTGTCTAGATGTTAGTTATTCAGCCATGTGTAAACTGTTGAACTGATTTAGATGAAAATTGGCACATAGATCATTTCCCGTATTAACACATAAGACACTTTTTATTGCGGTAATATAAACATATTGGCCTTGGCATAATAATTCATTTTCCTTCTTTTAGGGTTTCGTACCCAAAGGGTAAAAACGGGGCCCTATTACTAAGACTTTGCTGTCTGTCTGTCACTAGGCTGTATCTCAAGAACCGCGATTGTTAGACAGTTACAAATTGTGTATTTATGGTGCCGCTATAACAACAAATACTAAAAATAAAATAAATTTTTAAGGGGAGCTCCCATACAACAAACTCGATTTTTTATAGTTAATGATACGGAACCATTCGTGCGCGACTCCGACCCGCACTTATTTTTTATTTTTGACTCAATCATAATGCATTGAATGTATTTGCATAAAATTTTATATGGGAAAAGTTAGTTTTCACTCGGAGGCGCAAATAGTAGCTGATAAGAATAATTAAGCTTGTTTATGTGATTTGTGTGTATCCATCAATAAGCCCATCGACGTCTATTGCTAGACATACGCCATCCAAATAGGGGTAGGAGAATGATATAATCGGCATATCTGAGGCGAGTTGACGATCGTGCTCGTTCTTATGAGTTTTCAAAGAGGCGACTGCTGCTGCTCATGATCTTTTGACTCCGACAAGAAAATGGGCTTTGACACATTGTAGTTTTGACTCATCATAAGACGTGAAATAATATACCACTTTACTTAATTACACACGTTTTTACAACAATATTCTGTTAGTGAAAGTGCTAATGACATATAGGTGTGTGGTGTAAAAATAAAATATTTCTACAGTCGTCGCATCCGGAAGTCCGCCATGTCAGAAATACACAAGTCATTATAGAATATGCCGGAACCAAATAAATATGTTAGACACAAATAAAACAAGACTATATTACTTAATTTGTAGTTAATTAATTCGTATTAACAATATTGCTAACATAATTAATGTAGTTACAGACGACAATAACCTAATTATGTATAAACAAATACATTCTGTCTTTATCGTCGACTAATTAATATATTCAAAGCGTCGCTTTCTTCTGAAGAAGAGGACCTATATGTTATAGTAAAAAGGTCTTAACAATGTAACTTCCATCCATCCATTAGCCGGAGACGTCCATGGAGATAGGCCTACCCACGAGAATCCCACTCGGCACGGTCCTGTGCCAATTGCATCCAACGGTTCCCTACAACTGTTAAGATATCATCAGTCCACATAGTAGGGAGACATTCTACGCGGGCGTCATCCAATTCGTGGTCACCCCTCGATAAATTTCTTCCCCAACGGTTATCGGTTCGATGAGCGATGTGGCCTGCCGATTGCCATTTCAACGTGCTGATTCTGCAGACTGTATAAATATAAATAAATTTAGCACAATTGTAGAAATTTGATTTAAAAAATAATATAAATTATTCAGTTGATAGATTTCATTTGCCGATTAGAAAGTATTTCAGACAAGCGGGAATACCATGCCGTGTTACTTATTGTTAATTATACACGTAAGAAAATGTATAATTGCTTGCCCATCGCATACTTGAAAACATTCATGGCTATTTTATATATTTGTAAGTTAATAGCTATTGCAAAGTAAATAATTTCACTTTCAATACTACTTTTTTAATTTGAGTATAATATGGCAACTAAAACTAAACCACAAAAAAATTAACATCGAAATTAATTTGCATTTTATAATATCTATAAGGGCAAAACACTTACGTACCGAGATGAGTGCACGCCGGGGCCTCGCAGACGCCGCTACGCACTCGCCCTGATGATGAGCATCGGATATGCTCAAAACCCGGGTCGACATAATTGATCTCGGTATGTCAGTGTTTTGCCGTTTTACATATTATAATATGTATCAATCTCACGATAATTTCAGTACTAAAATCAATTTGCAGTTTTAATTTTTTTTCATCCTGCTTAAAAACATTTCTCGGGCAATATTGAGCAGAAACCATACATATGATGTAGATTATTGATATCCAAAGCATTTTTATATTTCTAATCAATAATACGAGTAGAGAATATTAATTTAATTATTTATTAAATGGAATTATGTTTACAAGATTTATTGATCGACAATAATTCTCTTGTATTTCATTCTTCTATAATCAACATTTAAAAGTGACACAATGGTAGTACCGGAGGTCATATGTTTGCCACAATAACACAATCAAAATATTTTATTTAAATTTTCGAGGGACTGTTTTCAGCGACGACTCCTGTTTTGTTTACACTTAAGGTATAGTGTCATTTACCCTTATAATTGACGTTATATGTCGTTTATTTTTCCTTAGATGACACTAAAAAGGCCTTTGTTTTGTATGGGTATCAGTTCTATGTATCTTTCGAAGCACAGTTTTGAACTCCATGCTGCAGTCACAGAGTTATGCCGCTAGACATATGATTTGGCAGCATTTTGAATATGATTTAAATTTAATAAAACCGAATAATAGACTGTTTTTGTTACAATATACTTATCGATATGACAAAAAAATTAAATATACTTTTAAACCTTATCTGTCCTTTGGGTAATTTTACTTGATTGATCGTAGTTTGTTCTCAATCTAATGACAGAAGTACAGTGTGGCCTAATCTCACATTAAACAGTATTGCTTTAGAAGAGAGAATTTAACATTGCTAAAGAAAAGTTCATTACTGACGTTGAAAAGCACAATATAAGATCAAATATTTTAGCTAATTTGATATATATCAAATCAGTTCACTCGTGTACATTATCTCTTTTATGGTCGCAAACTATTACGTACTCGGACAAAGGCAAACCAAGCGCGGACTCGGCGCACTACACTGTAAAACCCATAGAAATCTTATGAAATATATGCTTGTGTAAATGAGAAAATACACACGTGTAGTTTGAGTGTAGTATTATAAAGTACCATTCCACGCAGTCCAAATGTAGAACTAAAGGACTTTGTCCATTATGCTGTATCATAAAATGAATGGTGACTGTTTCACCACGTACAATTTAATTATTTCTTTGTAAGGATGAACAGAAACTATCGGCCTTGAGACCTGCCAACACTGGTAACGTTAGTGAAGAATGGTGAAAAATTGTTATTGATGTCGATACACTCGTAATTTATAGGCATTGCGTTGCTGTTTAATCTCTAGTATTTTCTATTTTTGCCATTACGTCATCGACTAGGTTAAGAAAATATAGCGTTCTGTGTCAACCCCTGTTTAATTTTTTTCTAAATCAACCACAACCAAACATATTTTAGCGTATGATTCATTCATGGCATTCTCCTTGTCGTCCGTTTTACCTGCCCAAAAAGCTCTCATCGCAGTCGTAATAAAGAGAGATAGTGAACAGACTCCTTTACCGTTCAATAAAATAGCACCGTTCAAAGTCACATAGTAAACTAATCAGTTATGGTCACACTTGTTTATGTTATAAATGCCCCCTACAGTGTCCAATACAGACTTAATCCAATTGATCGTTGCTTTATGTGGGCTGTTTCTTCTATCGTCACAACTAATGGACTGGTTCCTTATTGCTATTTCCCATTATAGTTATGACAAATAGCCAACATTTATTGCCATTATGGTTGTACTTCTTTCTAACTCTTCATATCCACATAGGTGGACACTTATTTACAATCATGTTATTATTATTGCAATTTTTAAATAAAAGTCTTAATTCAGAAATGGAAGGAAGGGAGACTCACCACTTTCCCACGGTAATTAATATACCGCACACCACAATGAAAGGAATACGGGATAGGATTAAGATGGACTAGGTAATAAGGAAATCTTACTCTCACGTGATGAAATGGGCGCGCATTTGAAGCCAAACCGTCCTGAGGATGCCTCGTTTAGATGCGAAACACGTGTCGAATGAATATTCGAAGTTCTTTTTTTTTTTTTTTTGGGGTGGGTTGCGGTCGGCGCGCTCCTCGCATCACTCCGTCCGGGGAGAAGGGCGTAAGCACGCAACTCCCGCAACCCACCCACGATGCACGTCGCCTTCGTCGTTGGGCCGACCACCGGAGCAGGGTTACTTGTCATCAATGGTGGGCCCGACGGAATACCCCCTACTTGGGGTACCCTCCCATTGACCGACGGGCTGGGGGAGGACGTCGGTATATTCGAAGTTCTGCGGAAAATTGCAAGTTGATGTTCTGTAAGGTGTTCATCACGTGAGAGTAAGATTTCCTTATTTCCTAGTCCATCTTAATCCTATCCCGTATTCCTTTCTTTGTGGTGTGCGGTATATTGATTACCGTGGGAAAGTGGTGGGTCTCCCTTCCTTCCTTCCATTTCAGAATAAAAATGGATTACCGCTATGTATCACCTAATTCAATCAATTATCAAAAGTCTTAATGACTTCGTGATGCTTTATGATATTTGATTTCATGTTGCAAAGTTTCTTAATTTTTTTATGTAATTATATCCCCAAAATTAGTAGTTTCTGGATCACAAATGTAGCAATTTCGAATAGTTTTCTGTTTGGTTAACGATGATATCCCACCTTTTTTCCAATACCGTCACTATCCTAAATAAGCAAATTATACAGGGCAGATATTTAAAGATTTATGACAAATATTAACTAATATAAATAAGAGTATATTAGCGTTTCAGGAATAGTTGTCTTATATTTTAATTTTATTAACAACTATTATTCCTATTAAAACACTTTTTTTTTTCATTTTAATTATTATTAATTATACTATTTCCACTTCTTTATTTTCTCGATGACAGCTCCTGTGGAAACTTGAACGGTCGTCTTTTTTACATTATGTATACATTATTTAATAAAAATATGACGCTTACGCACGTACAAGATCATAGCAGAGTCGGAGAAACTGATAGGGATAGAGCTATCGATAAACGTAACACGATAACAGACCCGATATTTTTTTACAAAGTGTAAGAAACTAAACTATTGGCGGATAATTTTATAAAAATTGATTAACTAATATTACATTTCATTACAAGATGTAATTATTTTATGTTGATTGTTCATTTATTTATTTTAATCAAAATCTGATGAATCGCCACTATCACTCGATGAGCTCTCCTCAACATTTATTATAAGTTCCTGTATTTCTATATTATCTAATGCCACATGAATTTCCCAATCCGACGCTATAATGTTTTGGGTTCTTCTCACAATTTTTTCCCAGTGTTCGGCGCTTACTTCCGCACATGCATTTTTTAATAAATCTAATATCTTGTTTGCCGTAAAAGGGGGATGGGTATTGTTTCGAGCGGCGAGTCCTTTGATTTGTGCCCATATTAGTTCTATAGCATTGTACTGGCAATGATACGGCGGAAGTCGAAGAACCCAATGACCACATTCGGCAGCTATTTCGTCGGTAATATATCTTTTAGGGAGGCTTTTTTAGATTTTAAAATATTCACTAATTGTAGAGGAAAAGGTGGTAATGTGGCCCCTACAGATATCTTGGCCCCCTTAAATATTTTTAACTAAGAATAACGCCATATAGTATGTTGTGCATGAAATACGTAGCTCTTTTGACAGCTATCGAATATAACCAACAAAATCCGTGAGATGGTGTTACGTGCGTTTGTTATTTGAACAAGTCGCTACACGCACCATTCAAACTTTTGAAACCGCTCTGCATTTTATTCATTTTTTCTGGAAAACTAAGTTTTACGTCTGTTGATTTGAACATTGTGATTGATAAACGTTTTTCTACTGGATTTTAAAGGTAATTATACAAAAACTTTAGATAAATATATGTATTTTCGCATGTTTACAAATTCTTTAATAGTTGTAATTTGACCCCCTCACAGTGTTCCTATTATGATCCCCGGGGGCCATATAAAATGTTGGATTGATGTATCAGTCTTGCATTTTTTTAAATTTTGTTTTTGATGCCTCGAGTCAGCCTACTCTCTCCATCTTCGAAAAAAAGGAAAACGTGGGATCCTGATCAAATGAAGAAGGCAATCGAAGCTGTAAGGACAAAGGTCATGGGCTATAAAAAGGCTGTAAAAACGTTTTCTGTACCAAGATCCACATTGAAACGATTGGTGAAGGACTCACAAGAATGTTTAGAGTTACTGGTGCATAAACCGCTTGGTAGAAAACCCGTGCTTCCACTTCACCTGGAAAAGAGGTTAGTGGAGTATCTTTTGTATATGGAATCTATATACTACGGATTTACTAGAATGGATGCTAGAAAAATGGCCTATCAGTTGGCTATCAAAAATAAGATCGCAAATCAATTTAAAAATGAAGTAGCAGGACGTGCTTGGATGGACCATTTTCTGAAGCGACATAAAGACAGCTTGTCCCTACGCAGACCTATGGGGACTTCGTATGCTCGCGCTCAAGGCTTTAACCGTGAAGCAGTTAAAGAATTTTTTGACATCTTTGAAGCTGAGATGAGCAAAATAAACTATCCTGACGACAAAATTTTCAATGTCGATGAGACGGGGCTTACAGTTGTGCAGTCAAAAATACCACAGGTGGTGGGAAAAAAGGGAAGAAGCAGATAGGAGCTTTGACTGCTGCAGAACGAGGTTCCCTATGTACTTTGGTTTGTTGCATGAGCGCATCTGGTATCTTTGTACCGCCTATGATGATTTTCCCAAGAAAAAACCTTACGGATCTTTTGATGAAAGGTCGCCACCCGGAGCCATAGGTAGAGTTCATCCATCTGGTTGGATTCAATCAAATTTGTTTTCCGAATGGTTCAGGCATTTTATTGAAAAAACAAATCCAACAGAGGCCTCTCCAGTGTTGCTCATCTTTGATGGACAGTACAGTCACAGTCGTAATTAAGAGGTAATAGAGCTGGCCCGCGAAAACCATGTCATTATCATCAGTCTACCACCTCATACGACCCATAAACTCCAGCCATTAGACAAGACGTTCATGGGTGCCCTTAAGAGTCATTACAGTGAGGAGATTCGCAAGTTTCTTATTCATTCTGAACGAATGCTTAAACCTTACGATATTGCTGAGCTTTTTGGCCGGGCATATCTCCCCGTAGTAACGGGGAAAATTGCAGTGAATGGTTTTCGTGCTACAGGCATTTACCCATTCAATCCCCAAGTTTTTACAAATGTGGATTTTATAACGGAAGCATCAAACAATAATCAGTCTTGCCACAATCCAGAGGGTCAAAGTACAAATTTTGTGGCTGAACAAGGTGCCCCAGAAATGATTACAGGGATACAAGAGATGCCGACTGATTTGATCCTGCCAGAAGACATCCTGCCCATCCCCGTGGCTAAGACTAGGAAGGACATCTAATCGTGGAAGAAAATCTACAACAGCAAAAGTGATCACATCATCACCTTACAAAAATCAATTAACCGAATCTTTGCGTTTAGCCGAGACTCGTGGACGGGGCCGTGGCGGTGGACGTGGACGAGGGCGCGGTCGCGGTCATGGATAAAACCAACGTGGAATGGGCAGTGGCAACTGGGGTCAACGTCAGAGAGTTGATACATCCAGCAGTAGCTCTGAAAGTGACGCAATTATTGAATCTGACTCTGAACATGACGAGCAAGTCGATCCAGATAGGATGACTGAAAATATAGATACGAGCTGTATATTTTGTGAAACAAATTATTCTAGCGATAGGCCTGGAGAAGAGTGGATTCAGTGCTTGAGTTGCAATTTATGGGCCCATACAGCCTGTGCAGGCCCTGAAGGCGAACATTATATTTGTGATTTTTGCCGTTAATGTTTAATTAAAATTCAATATGTTTAATATGGCCCCCAGGGTGCCATATAACCCTCACCTAATGTCATATGGTCAAATTTGTAATTTTTTAAAATAAATCGTTTTTTGATAATTCTGTGATTATTTTATTTATTCTACAGACAGGTATGCATAGAGGAATAGGTAAGGAACACTGTAAAGTACTTATTTGATTTATAAGAGTAGTATTTTTGACATTAGGTCTCAAAAACAAAGTAGGGGGCCACATTACCACCTTTTCCTCTACTTTTAATAAAGTATCATCCACATTTTCACCATGACGAGATAATTGACTGGCTCAAGCCAGTCAATTATCTCTTGTTTTTTATTGGCCTGCGTCGGCATTTTATCAATTTGTCTAGAGTGATATGTAGCGTTGTCCATAATAATTATCGACGGTTCTTCCAGAGATTGCACCATTTCTTTGAATCATCCTTCGTAAATCTCCGCGTTCATTTCTTCGTGGTTGTCCACTGTTTTCTTGGATTTAAAGGCCAGTAAAGCATCTGACACGAATCCTTTCGTAGACCCTGCATAGCATATGATAAGGCGTTCACCTTTTCCCATTGGCACTGAACTAGTGGAAGCGGCGGTGTCGTCAGTCCAGTTCTTCGATACTGTGTGGTTTGCATTTAACCAAGTCTCGTCAGGCGAGAGAACTGGTGTTCTCTCGCCTGACTTTTCAGAACAGATCCTTTAGGCATTTTGATATTTGACAGCTGGGCAGCAATCAACACGGAGGAACACAAAATACACAACGTAACGTATGGATAATGTGAAAAACTCAGCGAACAGAAATGTAGTGACCATATAGCACGGCCGTCTTGTTGCGAGTGACAGATTAAAACAAATACAAAATGGCGGTGGGTCATTGAGTGTTCCCAGCTTGAAAAAATATATTTGAATGTTTTTGTTGAATTTGTCTTTGTTCAAAACATATATGCGATCGATATCATTACTTATTTGGTCACTACACTACAACTGTCAAATTAGAACTGTCATCAAGAAAATAAAGAAATGGAAATAGTATAGTGGATATAAATAATTTAAAACATTAGTAACGTACACATTTTCGTAAAAAATTAAAAAGTGAAGTGAAATTAAAATATATAAATTGAAGCAATGTGTAAATTCAGTGCTCAGCAAATAGATGGCATTGAAAACAGTTTTTCGAAAAATTTCGTCAAGTAACGGTATTGGATTAAAGGTGCGATATCCTAACAAGGTTTGATATCAGATAGGCGGTTTTATCCGAGTTTTGGGATTATGGCAAGAAGGAGATATATTGGCCCCCGCATCCTCTTTTTTTTCGACTAATCCCACCACACGTTCCCACCATTGTAACTCCGGTATGCCAGGATCCACAATAGTCTCCATAGATCACACCGAGGTTTGACCCTCAGGCAGTCCCGGGAAATGATTTTAATTGTCTTGGGACCCGGAACAAATTTAATTAGAAACTGTTAAACCGGAGGAGTTGGAAGAGTTTGATTCCACTGCCCTCCTAGGCATTGCGGGAGACATGAAGCAAAGTTGACTAGTTAGTCAATAAATAAGAAGACGTGCAGTTACGATAAGCGCAGCCTCACAGCACCAGGGATATGGGAGAACTAACAGGGCCTATATGTGGATTGATTGCTATAGTAGGTATGGCAGAAACGCCTGAACGCACGGCAATTTTCTCGAGTTGCTACAAGGTCCAATTGTATACTTCTCCAGAGGTCACTTGCAAATTGTTTAGCATATGGTCGCGCTCTTTACGCCAGAGATCGCACTCCCAGAGAATGTGGTGTGCTGTATGTTCATTCTGGTGGTCAAATGTGGAACATTGACATAATGGTGAGGATACGAGATTAAAAGAAAATAACTTACTCTTGAAATTGTTATGGTCAGTTAGGAATTGGGCCACACAATGGTCAACCTCAAGCCACACTTTCTCCATGCGCTTGCGTATACATGGGAAAAATAGATAGAGATGACGGCCTCTTGATGATGAATCTCATCACTTCTGCCATTCAGTTAGAAGTTCTTCGTAATCAACGGATTGCGGCGCAAATAATTTAGCGATTTTATTACGATCACGCGGTAGAACGTAATCTGTGCTCACAGTTTCCCTGGTGGTGTAATACATTGAAGCCCGTCTCTGAACTTCTAAGTCAACCGGAAGTACACCCGCGAGTACTGGCAAGGCTTCGGTACTAACTGTTCTGTAGGCTTTACATGTAGGATACTTTTTAACACGGTAGTATGTTTCTGTCGGATAATAATTCAATCTTAATTTTTTTACTCAATCGAACATAAACCCTTCGGATTTAGATAAAATTTCATCTTGGGAAAGTAACACACGGGCATAGCAGTGGGCAGAAGCTAGTCTCCGTGGTGATGGACGTAGTATACCATGGTCATCCCTTCCTTCTTTCCCGTGGGTATTTTAAAAATGAAGGCAGATAACATTACTACAAGAGAAGGCAATTTCGAAATAATAGGTAGGCTCTTTACTGGCATCTAGAGGAAGCACGTTGTCAACAGTGGGGCATATATGGGTTGAGAAGAACGAAGAAAATTAGTAATCTCAGCTAGGTTATTAAAAATGACCGTTAATCGCCATCTTTGACACCCGCAGGAAAGGTATAGATAACGAGAACGAGATATTGACTGATATTATACGTTCGTATGTTACGAACTCTTATGCGTTAACGGAATCGTGCATTGAAAATAGGTTAAGTTCTGATTGAATGCTGATAACGAAGTCTGAACTTTTAACGATAGTTTACACGTTTGAAAAAACCGTCGTAATTGATAACCTATTTACAATTTTCTTTTAACAGTTTGTATGTATTTTTTTATTGGCGGACTATGTTCTTGTTCGTTCCTCTGGAGTAAGCAGGGTGGCATCTAATCCGTTAATCTGCCTTGCGAGGATTTCATCGTTTAAGGGAGTCATCATGGCCAGTATACATCTTTTGTGGGGCCCCGCAACAGATGCTGATTAGGTTTCTCAATTTTAACATTTTGCTGGAGTAATAAAGTGTATTGATTTTCAAAATTTATATTATAAACAGTATTTTAGAAAGATGAACCGCTCATTTTTCCTTATTTGTATACTAACACGGATGATAAAAACAGTATTTTTATACTTAAAGCAAGTAAAAATCATCAAGCGCATATAATGCCGAGTATAACACAGAAATTTGTTTACCTTTTCTGGCGGGCTATGATCTGTCCATATATCGCCTGTATGTGGCGAATGCATAAAACAAGGAATAAGTATATTTAAGGACGTTTCAAATCGGCGCCAGTAACTCATAAGTTGAGAAGTTTACTTACATATGTGTGCTGAATTGTATTCTTACCGCGTAAAAAGTATTGTTAACCGAATAATAAAAAGGAATGCTTAAAGCTAATTAAGCGAATGTATAGAAGGAAGGAAAGAAAAAAGGCGAGAGTAGATAGAGCTAATTCTCTGCTGCCTCACAGGCAGTCGCACGCCTGCAGAGACGTGCATAACATTATATAGGTCCCAGGTAATTGGCATCGTACATTTGAATCCGAGCAACTTTCATAAAGTCTTGTAGATCATAATCTACTATTCTAAGTCTGCTTTATTACGCTTGAAATGCGAATTAGAATTACGTATATAGTTAGCAAAGTTGAAGACATACATTACGAAACTTTGTTCATTATTATTTATTGATAAGCATTGGCAAATGTGCTGTTTCTGGAAGAAATTTATTATATTATACCTACGCATGAATCTCGTAATGTTTATTGTACGACTAATCTTAAAAGCATAGCCGCGATAGCAACCCAGTTACTAAGAGAATGCAACTGTTCGTATTAATGTTATTAAATCCAAATGAAAACATCCAATTCTAATGAAATTTGTTGGTTATTTTAACTACTATCGATTAAGCTGCTGTGGTTTATGACATAAAATTTCATCTGTCGAATACATTTATTTAGTTTCCTAACTTCAGTCGGGAGGGGTGAACCCCTCAAGGGTCAAACAATGGTTCCAAGTTCGAACCCACGGCGTATTTTTGAAGGAGTTGTAGCTACAGAGTCTTGATTGACATTACTTAAAAGTCTGATCCTACGCTTACATCTAAGAGAGGTATACACGGACAATTATACATATAAATAAACATCTTTTTATGTTAAGATTTTCTAGGTCTCTGAATATTTTCTGGATTTGAAAAACTAGCTATTAGTTTTTAAGAATATTGCTATCATTAAAGACTACCTGAATGCCATTTCGAATTTTCGGAACAGAATCTTATCTGATAGACACCAATAATAAAATAAAATAAATTTTAGGATGTTCCGGCAATATTGTTGTTTTTTATAAAAAAAATGGTATGTAGTATTCGCAATCGTGACATTAGTGTTCATTTTATATAAGTTACATTGCGGTTGATTTTTTGCGTCTATATAGTTCATGAATGCAGATGGTTAACACAATCATGCAAATGCAGATGGACAAGTTGCCCCAGACTATGGGGCGAGGTCGCCCAACTCGTATATATCGCAGTTCTTATTGCCTTTTCTTCTTCAAGTTAATTACGTCATAATGATAAGCATAAGGCTTTTCTATTATGGGCTGCTAAATTTTCCTGCCTACCAAACTAACCAAATGGGTTGGCAAAGGATTTCTTTCCCTTGCAGGGTTAGTAGTTATTTGCATACTTCAGTCGCTTGTTCTCTAAGAGCTACGGACACCATTATATGTTTTACTCGTCACACGCCGGATATTATCATATGATACTTATCTTAGTTATATAAACACTAACTGCCGATACACTGTAATATGTAGATAAATATGGGCATGCGAAACAAAATGCATTAGAATAGCAACGTAACGCCATGTTATCTGCGGCGCATGACCCCCACGAAACTGCGGAATGTAGGTTGAATCAATAAACGCATTGTAGCATGCTTTTGGATATTTTAAAACTACAATTTATTTTTATGTTAGTACCACCTACATGTCCTTTGCATTAAGACTATTTTCTTCGCATAACTCGTCCCGATTGCGATCGTTCGTAACTTAACATAAAAATGTTGGTAGTGTTATGTAAATGTGGTTTTTAACCCCCGACGGAAAAAGAGGGCTCAAATGAATGGACCGATTTCGATGCGTTTTTTTTTCTTTTGAAAGCTAGTTTCCTTACGGTGGTTCTTAGCTATATTTGGTTAATATTGGTCCAGCAGTATAAGAGTATCAGCTCTTTTCGAAAATGTTATAATTGTATTACTCGATTAGGCGCTTCACGCGTGCCAGTGCAATCGTTAAATGACAATTAATTAATAATTCTTGTTCAAGAGAATGTTAAACTTTTTTTTTGTATTATTTTAGTGTGTGTCGGGGGTTACTCAAAATTATCAATTTTACTTATTTTACTGTAGTGTTATTTAGAGCGGTCGATTTATAATATATTCCTTTAGTTAACACTAGAAGCATAATCATCATTATCATCATCCTGCTCTTATATTAATTACTTGGGGTCGACGTAATAGGTCCATCGTCCATATTGCAAAAGTTATTGCCAACAGTTCTATAACCAGCCGACCTGCCTGACTTCAGCCATCCCCGGGAATGTAATTGTTGACCAGACAGCTGCTACACCGCGTGTAGAAAGTCTCATACATCCAGGTTTCTTCACCGATTTAAACAAGCTATAAATTGACAATATAAAATTGAGATATTTAGAAGGGTATTTGGTCACCTGTCTGCTTCTAAAATACGGCTTTTATGCCACAGTCATGATTTTATAAGATGTCTCTTTACGCCATACGATTTTTAATTGGCCTCCTTCGCAACAGAACAGAAGTTAATCTTCTATGCTACGAATGACGAGACGGTCGCGTCATTATAGATTTTATGTCCATGTTTTCTCTTGCAGTGATGTTATATGCTTATATATCTTAAGATGTCTTTTAGAACAGCCATGAGAAATATACGGGTGTTAAATAATATTTTTATTACGTCATCGTATGGAATATATTATTAAATTTATTAATTACAGTGTAGATACGTTTTCATCCAATGAAACAGCTTTTTTATATAAAGAGGATCGAATTTAAAACCCCGGGCGTCCTTGACCTTAAGTCTCGAGCGACAAAGATTTAAACAACATAGAAGGTTACAATACTTTATTAAAACCGGACTGATAACATTGAATGGGGTTAGACTAATTGCGTGTAACGTCGGGCAGGGGTTTGAATAAGTGCTCTGGTCAACCCTCTAATTACAGGGTAGAATTGAACAGGGTTGAAAAAGTTCGGATGCTGATAGCAATATAGCACAACTATTAACGTTATGTCTATCACTTTTAAATTCTATAAATAATATTGGAAAAAGGAATGTTATTCAATAGACAACATTCCTTGACTAGCATTAACTTTCGTAAATAATACAGCCATCCATCGGCGGCCATTATTGCCCCATTGGTGATTGCAGTTGGTATTATAATTTTCTTAGAAGATCATCATCGCAGCCCACACTCGTCCCACTGTTGGGCTCGGGCCTCCTCCATAATGGGAGGGAATTTGACCTACTAATTACTATACCATGCTGGTCAGACATGTTGGTATAGGGTCTCATTTCGAGTTGTCCTTTTCTTGCACAGATGTTATGTGCATATTATATCCCATAGTCGTCTTGTATCCGCGGGCAAGATAGGGAGTGGTGAATTGTATTATTATTCCGTCACCACACGGAAAAGATGCTGCTACCAATTTTCTAGTAATGCCTGTGTCTATTGTTAAGACTGCTATAGAAATAGAAATGATTAACGAATACTATGTACTCTTAGCCTGTGATCATTCAAGTAATAGAAGATATACTCGTATATTGAAATACGATTATAGTTACCAGCCCTCACTAGTTCGATTGATCCAATTACACTAAAACAAGCTAAAAATAAACAAAGCACTTCCAAGGACGAAGTGGTCTTATTGTAATTATTTGATTATAATAATGACGATTCGTGCTTATTTTACGAAGTCCTTTCGTATTTATGTGGAAGATTATCGTGTAATTTCGTTAGTTCACGATATCGTATATGAAAGAGCACCTCTGGCTCCGGGTCAGGCAAATTTATTTTCACTCAGAAAATCATCTATAGAGCTGCCTGAAACTATACTTGGTAGACGGGATTAGAGGTAGCTCCCTATCACATGAGCATAAAAGTTACATGACAAAATGTGGCTTATCACATTTCTATCTGCCATTAAAGAGATAAAAAATACAGACTTGTAAGAGTAAGACACGCACGGGCAAGATCGGGGAGGCGTTGAATCGTATTCTTACCGTTTCCGTGTGGTGATGGTGTAAGAATACGATTGGAAAACGAGATTGGATCCCACTACTGGGCGTAGGTCTCATGGTAGTCATTGCCGGTATTCTGATTTGTTCCATTGTGCCAGCTGTCACGTGCAAGTTCAATTCCTCCGCTACCTTAGTCTCTATCGTCGTTATACTTTTTATTTATTTAGCATTTTTTTAAATTTAGTTATGATCCCTTCTCAGTAAATGTTACACACATTTCCTACTCAATTCCATCTCAACAGGGAGAATACTATAGATTCACTATCATAGATTCACAGTTTCTACGTTAGATCGTATTCGTTTATATTCTATATCTGGTTTAATATTTTTTTTTTATAAGGACTCCACAAAAGCCCACAAGGAAATTACTTTGGTACGCGGCGAACTTTACAAACATGTAATCAATTGATACGGATAGCGCTCAGATATATATCTGATATTATGTTATATTGTTTTTTGTGTAATATACATTATAATTATGATCTATGACCGTTAAACTACAACATAATCGAACAGTTGTCCCATAACCTGATACATCCTGTATAACAATCTTTTATAGCAGAAATAATTTGTTAAACCATGTCATTTGTGAAAAAAAAAAGAAAGAGTAAATAAATGCCAATGTCATTTTGCAATAAAACGCTATCGAATGAATTATTGTTAATACTGTACAAAGCACAGTACTATTGAAATAGTAAAAAAAGATAAACGTTATATTTAAACGACTTCGAAAAAAAGGTTACCTATTCGTTTGTATTATTTTTTTCAATAAAATACGCCGGCGAAAGGAAGTAACGTAAATACAGTACAAAGCAAACGCGCCACTGATCGGCCGTTTCCCCGACCTTCACAGTTCATAGTACCGAACGTCGAGACCGTGGAGATTCCTGTACGATGACACATCCCACCCACAATTCACGGCTGCTCCACTGCATTCAGATAAATATTCACGTGAAAGTGATACAGATTTTTTGCGTAAGATATTGCACACCTGAAATGTTATTTACAAATACTTTTTCTCCTTAAATAATTGTGGATGTATTATTTATTTCAATGTTATATTCATTGCAACTCAATAAATTCATTAGGAAGACAATATTATAAAATATTATACATATTTTTATATATAATATTTATTCTATACTATTTCTTATGCTGGGCTTAAGTCTCCTTAACAATTTGAGGAAATTGACTGCTGATATCATGCTGGTTACAGTTGGTATAGAGTTTTCAGTTAGTAGATATTTGCCATGTTATAACCCCTTAATCATCTTTTCGACACCCATGGGCAAGAAAAGACGTGTTGAATTGTATTCTGAGGTAAAGCTGTCAATTCTCACAAAACGTTTTTTCAAAGTGGCTATCGAAATGGACATGATTACTAATTTGGAACTACATATAAGAATACATTTGCAAAATTCCAAACTCGACTAGGCTTTTGATATTAAGATAATGTGACCGTTAAGATAATATTTGTTTAGGCTCTCGTTATTTTTTGTGTTAAACCGGGACACTTGCAGGGGAACAAGAAAACATGAAAAATCTTGCCGGAATAGATAAAACAGGTTAAACAGGTTGAAAAGTCCATAACCTAAAAAAAAAGAACACGCCGCTCTCAGTGTAATAAATGATAATTTGTACTGTTTGAAAAGGGGGATACTTTGGTACGGCTCGCCACAACGAGACAAACGAATCTGAAAACGCGACTGTCCCGTTCAAAACGGGATGTACGGACACGTTATATTATGATCATTACAAACACTGATTACTTTACGGCGTTGCAGTTAAAAAAGTAATGCATACACTCGCAAACTTTCGCATTTATTAGTAGGATTGCAAAAATCTCGCTTATTAGCATCGTTTAACTATTAAATTAAACATTACAACAAGAAGTTAGAACTAGATAATAAAAGTTATTTATGTTTGGAATCTGTTTTTTTTTTTGGAATGTACTTTCTATATTTATGTTACCTACATATTTAAGTATATAAAAAGCACAGTTTTTTTATAATGCTAGTGCTTCTAAAATGACCGCAAAAAATTACGTAGGGCTTTCTTTTTTTTTTGATAAATATATGAATATCCGCGAGAAAACAAGCTTCTGGTATTCTTTTCCATGGGAGTATCTTATTGATGCTAGTCCGAACTTATTAACTCGAAAGCTATTTTTATGTTGTACTTGCATCAAGAAATAGCGCGCGAGCGATAGAATTTTCTTTAATCCAGTCCTGAATCTTTAATTGGAAATATTTTATGTAATTCATATTGTCTATTAAGTAAATCATCTTGTGATTCGTCACTACCGTGCAACGTCATCTATCAAAAAATAACACGATCCGTCAAGTCATACTCCTATTTTGTAACATAGGACTCCCACAAGAAGAGATAATATAAAAATTGCCAAGCTTGGCAGGTCGGTTGACGAACTCAGTTGTTATAACTTGCCTGGTGATCTCTCAGCGGGTTATATGTCTCATGCGGACAAGTAAAGGCTGGTAACACGTGGTATTCTTAACCTCTCACTAAGCTAGAAAAAAAATGATCATTCCCCATCTAAACATTTGCCGTGTGGTGACGGATTATGAATACAATTCACTACCACCCCCCATCTTGCCCGTGGGTGTCGTTAAAGACGACTATCGGTTTTAATATGCGTAAAGCGCGTATGCAAGACAAGGCTAATTTGAACCCCAAGTACTATACCAACCGGTCTCATTAGTGTCAGAGGAGGGTCGAGTCCTGCTGGGAGGTGTATGAGTTGAGAGGATGACATCAAAACATACAAAACATTTTATGTTTAATAGATTCAAATGTAACACGAACGCTGAGGCGAAATCAAAAGTTTAAAGATCGTTGTATCATCAAATTATAATTGTTGAACGGTTATTGACCCAACGCCTACAAGTAAGATAAATACAAAACAAACGAGCATGAGCCGAACTAATTGTTTTGAATGTGTAAAAGTCATAATAAATTTTTATTAGATAACATCTAAAGGAATCTGCAGCTTTTAACTAATGCTGGCGTAGCAAAACATTAATATCTCTGTAGTTCATCGGCGATTATTTGTTAAAGCATATAAGGACACACACCCATACTACATGCCCCGTGTTTTTTTTTTTAAATTTTTTACGGTGATTGAACAGGACGTGACTTAAGTGGCAGCAACAGTACTGTAAACTGAAGATTTTAATATAATTATTTATTCTGAACCACTAGTAGTTAGAACTATTAAAACAGTATGTAGCAATGCACAATCTTGCCTGTTCGCATAGATGAGTGTAAGGGCTCAAGAGCTCAAGTGGTTCCTCCTATGTCACTTACCGCAGGTCTCACACTCCTCTTAACAATAATTCTTATAAGTAACTTATACCTAAGTATAAATTAACAACTGTAATTGCGTCGCTAACAGTGACCAACCGTAGGGTACACCGGGACCTATTCTCGCTCTAGATTTCACACGTTTACTAGGTCTTAATGATAGCAAACCAACTTACAGGATATTAAAAAAAAACTTGATAATGATTAAATTTAGTCTGACCAAGTGACGAAGATCGAACGCCTTTGTGATCAAGTTTAGTGTTTTTAAAGCCCAAGCACAGGTCACATAATTTGAACACGATCCCTATTATAATTAATTGTTGCCTAATCAGAATAGTAACGAACGAAGCTTTATTTTTAATTTTTGTAATAGACCCATGCACCTTTACTATTCATAAAATAATGGAATTCATGATACTCTATTTACGTGATAGGCAGTGTCAATAGGTTTGTACCTGGCAGTTTCGAGTTGCATTGTTATCAGTATCAACTGTATTTTTTTTAGTTATTTTTTCTCAATATGTTGTATTAAAGCGTGGCCTTTCGTAAATCGGTTACTACTAAAGGTTGCTACTGAAACTTTGACAGATTCTGAAAACCTCGAATCGCCGTACAATAATTGCTCAGGAGAAATTTACATAAATTTGTATAATGCATAAAAGACATGAACACTAAAATTTTGAATATAATGCAAGACCGCCACATGTTATTGTTACGTGCCGGCCAAAATCCCCACTGTTATTCCATGACCATACAGTGATGTATTGCTATAGACAAAACATTCAAGATATTTTTTCTTTTAAGGTTTTTCATTGTACTGAGTCCTATTTGCGAAATGTAAATGTTTGTTTTCTAGGGTTCCGTACCCAAAGGGTAAAAACGGGACCCTATTACTAAGACTTCGCTGTCTGTCCGTCCGTTTTGTCTGTCATCAGGCTGTATCTCAAGAACCGCTATAGCTAGTTACTAGACAGTTGAATTTTTTACAAATTATGTATTTCTGTTGCCGCTATAACAACAAATACTAAAAGCAAAATTAAATATATATTTAAGGGGACTCCTACTACAAACGCAATTTTTGTCCTTTTTAGCTCAATGTTACGGAACCCTTCGTACGCAAGATCGACTCGCACTGGGCCGATTTTCTTTCTTTGTTCCAATATGAACGAAATAATTTTTACAAACTAACTCGCCCATTAGACCAGGGTCGATAATTTTTGAAACCAAAAAAAATAACAGTAGGATGAAACCCATTAGAAAAGGAGGGGAATATGATAAAAATGAAAGGAAAAATAAATTACGGGCGATCCGAGTTCGGGAAGTGGGAGGGGGTGGGTGTTTTAAGGGTAAAAATGGTTTATCTCAATTTCCGCCAAAACTACAAGTCTTACGGAAAAAAGTTAAAGGGCAAAGTTGTAGGTAATAAAAAGATCTACAACTTTTGTAGTTACAATTTTTCCACATAACCTCAAAATTTAGGTGAAAAATTCAAATAACCAAGATTTTAGTTTTTTATTTTTATCTTTTCCAAAAAAAAAATTTTTCAATTAAATTCGGTGAAACCTTACCTTATTATGTCCCAAATACACTATAATTTATGTGATTTAAAATATTTATTTTTTCGCCTTATTTTAGCTTAATATCAAAAAAGCACCCTAATTTTCGATCGAAAATTCTCCCGTCAAAATATCAGTTTTTTTTTAAAAGTCGGGGGGGCTTTTTGTTCGCTTAAATCTCTACTTTCTGATGGTGTAAAAAAAATATACATTGCTATAGTAAATGTTCTCAGAAAATGCAAAGATTTTAGTAGGTAGTAAGGCCTTGACCCGTATAGCCCCTTCCCCACTTCTCTATGAAATATCTTTTGATGGGCTAAAATTATCTGTAGGTAACTCAGGTATAAAAGTTATCTTAAAATAGCAATAAATAGGCATCTATGCATATAATGTAAAGAAAATTCTACAACTTTCTCAAAATGTTGAAGATGTCTTATCAAATATTAATTTTTTCTTTGCATTTTCCTAGAACATTTACTATAGTAATGTATTTTTTTTTTACACCATCAGAAAGTAGAGATTCCAACGTACAAAAAGCCCCTCGACTTTTTGAAAAAAGCTGATATTTTGACGTGAGAATTTTCGATCGAAAATTAGGGTGCTTTTTTGATATTAAGCTAAAATAAGGCGAAAAAATTAATATTTTAAATCACATAAATTACAGTGTATTTGGGACATAATAAGGTAAGGTTTTACCAAATTTCATTGCAAAAAATATTTTTTTGAAAAAGATAAAAATAAAAAACCAAAATCTTGGTTATTTGAATTTTTCACCTAAATTTTGAGGTTATGTGAAAAAATTGTAACTACAAAAGTTGTAGATCTTTTTATTACCTACAACTTTGCCCTTTAACTTTTTTCTGTAAGACTTGTAGTTTTGGCGGAAATCGAGATAAACCATTTTTACCCTTAAAAATCCACCCCCTCCCACTTCTCGAACTCGGATCGCCCGTAATTTATTTTTCCTTTCATTTTTATCATATTCCCCTCCTTTTCCAATAGGTTTCATCCTACTATTATTTTTTTTCACTTTTTACCATTTTTGAAGGCTTCGGCACTGGTCTACATGTTTTTATCATTGAATTATTGGCCAATTTTGCGTGCGTGCCTGCTCTGCAATGGGAGGCAAATTGACCATATGCCATGCCAATACCATGCTGATAAAACATGTTGATATAGGGTTTTATTTATATCTTTCATTTTCTTGCATTAATATTATCCGCAATAATCCCTTAGTCGTCTTTCACGATATCCATTGGAAAGTAAGGGAGGGGTGAATTATATTTTTAACCGTCATTGAAATTATTCTACATTATCAAACCATATTCATCTCGTTGATAAATCCATTTACGAGCTCTACATCGACACTACATATTCCACCTAGTGCTGCTTTATCAACGATTGTAGGATTAAACGTAATTAGACAAGCAACTAGTTATGAAATTTAGAAAAATCAATGCGCTATGAACGCTCTTAGAATTATTTCGGTGGAAGAGTGCGGTGAAAACTCTCCAAAGAACAGATAAGGACAGGAGGATCAGTAAATAAAAGAATTTATATCAAAAATTATACTAGAGGAACAAAGCTTATACTCAAGAGGAACTACTCTAATTTTTTAATATAATATAAAAAATTAAAGCGATCGTCATTTAGTTGTAATATATAAAAATAATACTTTTTTCCTGTACGTAATTGGTACTGGGTACATCGTACATACCGGTGACGTTACCCACTAAATGACATCTAAACTTGCTGAAAATATTAAGTGTCTATCCACTTAATTTCTAAAAACGAACTGTAAGGAAACATTATATTAGATGTTACAATAACTGTTGTCGCCACTTTATAATTGTGACCTTGGACAGCTGTGAATTCATACCTGTCTCAATAGTAATGTCACTAATGACATAATATATCTACCGGTATATCCAATGAAGTGATACGAAGACATTCGTCTCATCCCAGTTGCCACCATCTATTCGAGTGATTCAACAGTATCTATTGAAGTGAGTCAGAATCGTATGTTGTAATTCGCTCTTTCTATGTCAGAAGCACATACCGGCTATCGTTTTAGCCAGTCAACATATTTAATACGTTTTAAGATGCAAGACACTGGTTTATCTGAATAATAATATAGAACAATGCGTTTGCGAGTGCTGTTTATTCTATTGTTACTGTAAACAGTTGTACCACATTTTATTATTCATAATATAACTAATTGTCCATGCTTCTTTAAACACTCTTATAGTCTTCACAGTCATTTAAAAGATTAGGAACTCCTATAAAGATTACCTACTAAGAAAAACTGCACTCTTGCTAGTTCAATGTATTTTGATCAATTCATTATCATCATCATCATCTTGCTCTTATCCCAATTACTTGGGGTCGACGCAATATGTCATCTGTTTTGACATATGGCAAAAAGTTTCGGCAATGACTATGACCGGCCGCCTGCCTGACGTCAACCCTCCTTGGGAATGTAATCGTTGACCCAAATGGTACCAGATAGAGTTGGTCCGGGTCAATCTAGGGCTCTTAGTCGTCTTTTACGACACCCACGAGCAAAGCAAGGGTTGGTAGTATTCGAAGCCGCTACCACACAGCTTTTGATCAATTCATTGTAATATTTTTTATTCTCGCCAACCTCAACACTAGTTTGTCGGCGTCTTGTTCACTCCATACTTTAAATATTTCTTTGTTATCTGCCAAGTCACCAGTTAATAGACACCTATAGGTCAGTGGAGGCATCACATTCTAATCTTGCTCACTGACCACAAAGAAAGATTACACACCTTGTAGAATGGATATATGCGTGCCATGATAAAGATCTGTTAGAGATTTGATTCCAACTATGTACGTATTATACCTGTTTAGATAATACAATCATCATCATCCTGCTTTTATCCCAGTTATGCAGTCGACGCAATATGTGCCCCTATTTCAGCATACATTTTGCAAAAGTTTTTTGACCGGCCACCTGCGTGACGTCAACTGTGCTTAGGAATGTAATTGATAACTTGATGGCCTCAGATGGAGTTGTCCCAGGTCTTTTTAACGATACCCACGAGCAGTGTAAGAGTTGGTAGTATTCGTAGCCGCCCACACAGAGCACCATAGATTATATAGTATAGAGTATAAATGAAAAAGAATTGGATGTATTGCGTGATGCATTACATGGCTAAACGGAGTAGATGCAGAGGTGATATCTGATAGAGTTGTGTGGGAAAAGAGAATAGCATATTGTGTCGACCCCAAATAATTGGGATAAGAGAAAGATGATGAGCATACCCGACATCCTTGTGCTCGTATTTTTTATAATTTTATTAAAATTAGTTATAGTTGACAAGAGAGTGAATCTAATCTCGAGAGAGAGAGAGAGAGAGAGAGAGAGAATCCTAAGGAAACAAATAGGCCCAGCTTTCTCTATACCTTGTGAAGCTACAAGTATTTTGCATTTGCTTTGCAGGTGGTATTAGAAGTGGCTCACCGCGTGGACCAGGAAGGCGTGGTGGCTGTCGACTCTGTAGTTGAAAAGTTAATCTTCAAGCCGCAGGATGTTGTCTCCATCAGGGCCAAGGACTCGGACCTTGAGTATGCGACACACGACGTATTCCAGACAGATAGTGCTATTTCCAGCAAGTTGAACGGTATGTAATACATATATTGAATTCTGATGTTTACCCAAGTATTACACATTTGAAATATAACTCAGCGTTCATGGCAAGGGAAGGACTAATCCTGCTAGACTAACTCAAGAAAAAAAGTGTTTCAAACATCGGGAAACAAAAAACCAAATAAACTCATTTGCAAAAAAAACGGGCGGTTTTGATTTTCATTCATATTTAAAAAGATACAATACCAAAAAGGTTTCAATCGTTTGTACACGTTACTGGCCGGTTTTAAAAATGCTGTGGTATTTAAAAAAGTACGTTCTAAATTCAATTTTTCATTTGATGTTCATTTTTACAGAAAACCCCTTTTTATCCTACATTTTTGGCGCGAAGTTCCAGAAGTTAACATCGACTTTCATAACTTTTATTCAATTTTTATCGATTAATTTCATATCCTTGACTGTCAAAGCTTTATTTAATGCTGTTTGGCTGTATCAAAAATGGTAGATAAAGTGGTAAAAGCTACCAAAATTATCGCGCTGCTTGAAGAGGGTTGCAGCCAATGTTTCGTGGCTAGGAGGCTAAATGTTAGTCGCTCGACAGTCCAAAGGACCTGGCAGCGATATCAGGAGACTGGTTCTGTCGAGAGAAGGCCTGGTTCTGGAAGAAAACCATGTACCCAACCACGGGATGATCGTTTTCTTGTGAGTCGCGCATTGAGAAATCGCAAATCTTCGTATGTGGATCTTAAGAACAACCTCCAAGAAGTAAGAAATGTGCATATTAGTCTATGGACGGTCAGGAGGAGGCTTCTCGCTGCCAATATACGCAGTCACCGCCCGGCCCGCGGCCCCAAATTACTCCGTGAGCACAGAGTTCACAGGCTTAGGTTCGCTAGAAATTGTGAATCATGGACTCAAGACGATTGGAATAGGGTTTTGTTCTCTGATGAAGCCAGGATATCTCTGTTCGGTGAAGATCGACGTCGGCGAGTGCTAAGAAGACAAGGAGAACGCTTTGCAGAGGCATGTTTCGAAGAAATCACACCTTATGGTGGGGGCTCTGTTATGTTTTGGGCAGGAATAAATTCAATGGATCGTACAGAGTTAGTCTTCATTGAAAACGGCTCACTGACTGGGCATCGATACATAACGGAAGTTCTAATTTCTCATGCACAACCCGCATTGGCCGCTCTAGGTGAAGACTCGATTTTTATGGACGACAATGCTCGCGCCCACCGATCCCGCGATGTTAATGCGTATGTGCAAGAGGTCGGCATTCGTCGTTTGGATTGGCCAGCTCGAAGTCCCGACCTCAATCCCATAGAGCATGTCTGGGACGTTCTGAAACGGCGTGTGAGATCAGTACACCCGGCTCCGCAGACCATCAGAGAGCTGAAGAATGTGATTACTGCGGAGTGGGAACGTATTCCGCAAGCAAGTATCCGGGATATACTCGCTAGCATGCCCAGACGAATTCAAGCTGTGATTTTAGCTAGAGGGGGTCACACTCGATACTAAACATTTATCTGCTTTTACTTTATTAAAGAAAAACAAACAAAAAAACTTTTTTATTTTTACTTCATGAGCATATGCACTACTAGCGAATATACACTACTAGCGAGGTTTAGCATTATTTCCCATAAATTGTATCTAAATTTTATGAAATACTGATGAAAACGATTATTTTCTTATTAATTTAGCAAATTGTGTGGATAAAACTACCTATAATTATCAAACAAAGAAATATTAACATTTGAAATGGTTCATTGCTTAGGTGCCCGTTTTTTTGCAAATGAGTGTATATTTGCCATAAAAGCCATAAAAATAGTTTTACTTCAAATGTGAAATATTGTCAGATGTTTGAATTATTAAGCCGTACACAAAGATACGAGCTGTTGATGAAATGAAGACCTAGATTTATATAAGTATTTGGAGGAGTTACCATCCAATTTTAAGCATTCGATAGAATGATAGTATATACCATTTTTTTAGTAACGTACAATTAAAAGTAAAATAGAATTCATCATTCTGCCTATCGTCGTTCACCGCTGGATCTAGGCCTCCCTTATGTTTGGCCACTAAGTGCGGTGCTGTGCCGCCTGCATCCAACGATGCCTAGCAACTTTCACTAGGTCGTCAGTCCACCTAGTGGGGGGCGTCCTACACTGCATCGTATCATACTTGGCCGCCACTCAAGAACCTTTCTTCTCTAGCTATTGTCTCATCGAGCAATGTGACCTCGCCATTGCCACTTCAGCGTGCTATGTCGATTAAACACTTTCTTCTACGGATTTCGGATTCTAATAGAATAGAATTATAGTTATATAATAATTATTAATCTAAATAGAATTCATGACAATCAAAACAGGAGGTCCTTAGACTAGCCCTATGTGTACTGTGCAGTATCACAGCTATTATACCCTACGCAAGATATTATTTTCATTTCCTCTTGTCTTATTTACCTAGGAGGTTATTTATTGCCGGTAGTATTCGCTAATACAAAATTATCGTTTGTTATGTAAGTGCCGCGAACTCGTGTGTGCATTTATACGTTTATACATTTTTGTCCAACTAATTCGTAACATGCATATAAAGGCCCCATATATATAAATATGCTTGAATACATTTAGTATGATGCTTAAATGGTAAAGTATTTCCGAATTATAAAAATCTTGACAAAGGTACTTCTATGAATTTAATATTCATATCAAGTACCGATCGCATACCAGTGCGTGCGGTTCAACACTTTTTGTACTTGAAACACGCACTTGAAGCGTCTCAATACGAGAACGTTCATAGAACTAAAATTTTTCTGCTGTATATTACGCGCATATTAGGCATCCTCGACAAAGGGAAAACGTTTCTCTTCACGCCATAGATAATGTCTTTATATTTTTATACCTCTCCTTGATACTTGCAAGAGTGATTGAAGCGATAAGTAGGTGCTTATAAAATTAATGAAAATAACAAAATGCTAAAAATAAACAAATTTAAATTTAATTGCTACTTTAATTAAACGAATCTGTCAAATAATTTTGTTATTGTATATGTAATGTATGTATTGTATATGTTTTGTTATTGTATTTGTAATTTTTTTATGATTTTAATATGACAAATAATTACCTACCCTCTATATAATTTTTCCTTATAAATAGTACCTATCCTTGTAAATTATAATAACAAAATCTGTTGAAATCCTAACTAAATGCGAAAGTCAATTATTATTCTATTACGCATGCACACCCTTTTTTATGGGTGGGCTATGGTAAGCGCACGCGCGGTCCAGTCCGTCCGGGGCGATGAAAGGACGGCGCGCGGGACCATAACCCACCCGTACCCACGTCACCGCGTTGTTGGGCCGACCACCGGCGCAGATGTGACTTGTCGTCAGTGGTCGGCCCGACGGAATACCCTTTCTGGTAACCTCAACTCCCGACGTCCTGGGACGTCGGTTGCTGTCGCGCGGTCAACCTCTCTGCGGGTGACGGACAATTCCCCGGTCCGATCACCCGCGGTCTCGGCTAGGACGGCATTAGGCGCAGATACTCGCGCCTGCGCCGCCCGAGTCGCCGGCGGCGGAACGTGTCGCCGAATAGGAGCTCTACTCGCACACGATCCGCCGCCTCCTTCCGTGAGATTACGGCCTCACAGAAGGCGGCGACCGCGTCCCAGTTCCTGGCGCTGTCGAGCATCATCATCACCGATAATCGCGACGAGTTCACGGCGCTCCCCCTCCCACGCACCACACACCTCGAGCGTGTGCTGCGCCGTGTTCTCGTCGCAACTGCAGTGGTGGCAGGATGGTGTGCTCTCCCATTCCTGACAATCTTGTGCAGGTACTGCCCGAAACAACCGTACCCCGTCAGCACCTGCACCAGTCGGAAGGAAAGCACCCCGTGCGTCCGCTCCAACCACTCCATCAGCACCGGCCGGAGGGCCTCGATGGTCCTGACACCGTACCGAGGACTCTCCAGCTGGACTGCCCAACGGGCAATGACTTCTCGGCGGGCGTCGTCCCGCCAGGCGGTGATCTCTTTGATGGAGACCATACCGCCGCGGGCGCGCGTCTCTGACACCCGCCGATAAATGCCGGCGAGCATCTCCGGCTCCAGGTCCCACGGGGGGTAGCGGCCAGGACGCACGCTGCCTCCGTCGCCACCGTGCGGTAACCGCGTATGGCCCTGATCGCCATGACCCTCTGTGGTCGCCACAAGAGGGCCCTCAGACGGACGGTAAGGGACCCCGCCCACACCGGTGCGCCGTACAGGGCCATCGACCGGATCACCCCCGCGTACAGCTGTCGGCACGTAGCACTGGGTCCGCCCACATTCGGCATCAACCACGAAAGGGCGGACGCCGCGCCGACAAGCCGGGAAACAAGTCGATGGAGATGCTCCCGGAACCAAAAATACCCGTCGAGCACCAGGCCCAAGTACTTCATGTGGGCCTGGATGATGATGGTAACCGAATTCACCGGCCGAGGAGGAGATTGTCAGGCGAACCGGCGCTTCGATCCGCCTGACAATCTCCTCGGTGCCAAGAGTTGCCAGGCGTGCCGCCTCTTCTAGCGTCCCACCCTGGGCTGTGACGAGCGTATCGTCGGCGTAGCAAATTACGCCCAGCCCGGGTGGGAGGCTTCCTCTCAACGCCCAGTCGTAGCCAATGTTCCACGGGGTCGGACCCAGAACCGAACCCTGTGGGACACCGCACGACACAGGCGTTCGCACGATGTCCAGGGACACCGCCAACAGGACTCCTCCGCCGGTGACGGCATCCGCCACCACGGCCTTCAGGCGCAGCAGGGCCGCAATCGTCGAACGCCCTCTCCGAAAACCAAACTGGGCGTCCGACAGATCGGGCCCGACCCCGACGAGGTGCCGCTCGATGCGGGCAGCTAGCACCCTCTCCAGCAGCTTGCCCGCATCATCGAGTAGCACGATGGGCCTGTAGGCCGAGGTCGACTCGGGAGACCGTCCCGGCTTCGGCAGAAGAACCAGCCTCCCCTCTTTCCAGCTCCCAGGGAACTGCCCGAACGCCAAGCAAGCGTCGAACAGTCCCCTGAGGCGTGGTCCCAGGTGCTCGAGGACCCTAACTATTAAACTGATAGAAGCCAGCACAGTAAATAGTACTGTTCACCAGTGATGAAAAAGCCTTTAAAGGAACGTCGAACATAACATGTGATTTCAGTTTAGTTAGTTTCATAGAACTATAGAGAACTAAGGGATTTTAAACCTTTAATCATGATGCCTTCATTATCGTTAATAAACGTTGTTCCGTTCATATAAAATAAAAGGAATTCTCCTTGAAATCGACAGCAGCGCCACCAACTGGGTCCAATTGTGAACCTAAACCATTCTCGAATTCCTTTGAACACACAAATAATTTCATCATCATCGGTCCAGCCGTTTAGGAGTTCAGTGACTTGCACACGTACACAAGAAATATATGTATAAAGGTATAGTTTGTGGACAAAAGTCTGCAGTACCAGAACCAAAATGTGCTGGCAGTAAAATTGTAAAAGTAAAAATTTTCTCAAATTTGAACATCGAAATTAAATTTAGCTGCTCTGAAACAACCATACACAGTATTTATTTATTTAAAATATTGTTAGTATTAGATTTCGACAGTCTAATGCATTGCTTGGAACTCGAAAGTTATAATATTACATAGATTTTGTAAACATTTATCCTCCTGTGTTTGTCCACTTAAGATAAGAACTTTGACAATAGCGATGACGCATTATTTCAAGTCGAAATTTATCATGTATACGACCTTTAGATATAAACGGGTCATCATTTAATATAAATCTAGTAACTTGTCCTATGTTGTCATAGTTTTCCTTGTTTTTAATTTTTTGTTTAAAACTCCTTACTAAGCAGAGTGCATACTTGTGTCAAAGGGGCCTTTACAATTATACTAATTCCTTCATCAGCCAGTAGACGGCCATTGATGCTATTATGTCATCAGTCTACCTGTTGGGAAGCCGTCTGGTGCTTCATGGTATGCCGCTCGAGAACCTCCAATAGTTTCCAGACAATCTCCTTCACCAACGATTACCAGACAATGTTACTCCTTTTAATGGGACTAATCATACCACATATTTCCAACATTATAACTCCTGTAGACTAAGATCCACAATAACCTCCATAGATGACACTGAGATTTACTCTTAGACATTCCCGCGAAAGGCTTTTAATTGTCATGGGGCCCGCAAAACAAAAAAGTGAAAATGAGGAGGAGTTGGAAAGTATTGGTTCCATTTCCCTCCTATGCAAATCGGGTGATAAGCAATATTGACAGTCGGTCTATAAATAAGATTATTACGACTATGAGATTAGTAGCCTAGCCTAACCACACAGTATGCCTCGTAGCCTTCTAACGGCGTTACTTTTCCGTTTTAAAAGAGGCTCGTGGCCCAATTGGGATGCATAAGGGCTTTTTTTTTTTTTTTTTTTTTTTTTTTTTTTTTTTTTTTTTTTTTTTTTTTGGGTGGGCTATGGTAAGCGCACGCGCGGTCTTGTCCGTCCGGGGCGATGAAAGGCGTACCCACGTCACCGCGTTGTTGGGCCGACCACCGGCGCAGATGTGACTTGTCGTCAGTGGTCGGCCCGACGGAATACCCTTTCGGGTAACCTCACCTCTCGACCTGGGACGTCGGTCGCCGTCGCGCGGTTAGCCTCTCCGCGGGTGATGGACAATTCCCCGGTCCGATCACCCGCGGCCTCGGCTAGGGCGGCATTAGGCGCAGATACTCGCGCCTGCGCCGCCCGAGTCGCCGGCGGCGGAATGTGTCGCCGAATAGAAGCTCTACTCGCACACGATCCGCCGCCTCCTTCCGTGAGATAACGGCCTCACAGAAGGCGGCGACCGCGTCCCAGTTCCTGACGCTGACGAGCATCTCCCTGGCGATGGTCGGCAGCGCCAGGTCGGCACCGATAATTGCGACGAGTTCACGGCGATCCTCCTCCCATGCAGCACACTCCTCGAGCGTGTGCTGCGCCGTGTCCTCGTCGCAACTGCAGTGGTGGCAGGACGGTGTGCTCTCCCTCCTGACAATCTTGTGCAGGTACTTCCCGAAGCAACCGTGCCCCGTCAGCACCTGCACCAGTCGGAAGGAAAGCACCCCGTGCGTCCGCTCCAACCACTCCATCAGCACCGGCCGGAGGGCCTCGACGGTCCTAACACCATACCGAGGACTCTCCAGCCGGACTGCCCAACGGGCAATGACTTCTCGGCGGGCGTCGACCCGCCAGGCGGTGATCTCTGTGATGGAGACCATGCCGCCGCGGGCGCGCTTCTCCGACACCCGCCGATAAATGTCGGCGAGCATCTCCGCCTCCAGGTCCCACGGGGGAGTTCCGGCCAGGAGGCACGCTGCCTCCGTCGCCACCGTGCGGTAACCGCGTACGGCCCTGATCGCCATGACCCTCTGTGGTCGCCACAGGAGGGCCCTAAGACGGACGGTCAGGGACCCCGCCCACACCGGTGCGCCGTACAGGGCCATCGACCGGATCACCCCCACGTACAGCTGTCGGCACGTAGCACTGGGTCCGCCCACATTCGGCATCAGCCGCGAAAGGGCGGACGCCGCGCCGACAAGCCGGGGAACAAGTCGATGGAGATGCTCCCGGAACCAAAAATGCCCGTCGAGCACCAGGCCCAAGTACTTCATGTGGGCCTGGATGCTGATGGTGACCGACTTCACGGTGATCGAAGCGCCGGCGGGAGGCCCGGCGGTACGGAGGCCATGGAACAGAAGGGCCTCCGTCTTTTCCAGGGCTACCCTCAACCCCAGCGCTTCGATCCGCCTAACAATCTCCTCGGTGCCGAGAGTTGCCAGGCGTGCCGCCTCCTCTAGCGTCCCACCCCGGGCTGTGACGAGTGTATCGTCGGCGTAGCAAATTACACCCAGCCCGGGTGGGAGGCTTCCTCTCAAGGGATGCATAAGGGCTATAGAAAATTTATTCAAAACAAACGCGCAATTTCGCTTTAGGATCCTTTAGGCACGGGCGCAATATTCTTCTTCAAGCTGATCGTGTGGTGCGTACCAGCAATTTTCTCGACAAATTGATTGTAAAATTAAAACTCGTATTCATTATCAGCCTTATGTCCAGTTTGGATATGGGCTTCCACAATAACGAGGATAATGCCATAATCTTCACGCTTGGCAGGCAATACCCATACTCCTGAACCTCCCTTGGTTGATATTACGATTCCTACGGGAGACACTTCTCCAGTATGTTAATTGTACTCTTAAGTGCGGTGACAACACCAAACCTGCAATATATTCTGATATTAGGTCTTTATCTATGAAATTGCCGTTATGTATGAAAAAAATTGAACGATTTTTTTTTCATGTATTTTTATTTGTATTAATCGCAGTAATCACCCATGCAATCAATGCATCTTTGCCAACGCAGCGGCAGTTTATTGATGCCCTTCTTAAAGAAATCAGCTGGACGGGAGGCAACAAATTCTTCAAAGGCATTTTGTACTGCCTCTCGGGTATTGAATTTCTTTCCCGCCAAAAAGTTATCCAAATTCTGGAAAAAGAAGTAATCTGCAGGTGCAAGGTCTGGTGAGTATGGCGGATGACGGAGAGCGTCCAACCCCAGTTCTTGCAACTTGGAGACCGTCTGCTGTGCAGTATGAGGTCGAGCATTGTCGTGCAGGAGCAGCGGAGACGAGCGATTGACCAATGCTGGTTGGAGATGTGCCAGCTTCTCCATCATTGTGTTCAGTTCTTCACAGTACACATCTGCAGTAATGCTCACCCCGTTTGGTAAGAAGCTGTGATGAATCACACCGGCGCTAGACCACCAAACAGTGACCATCACTTTTCTAGGGGTAAGTTTTCGTTTAGGGCATTGTTTAGGTGCGGAACCAGGATCCATCCAACTTGCTGAGCGCTTGCGGTTATCAAACAGAATCCCTTTTTCATCGAAAGTAACAATGCGTTTCAAAATTCCTTCCTTGTGTGTCTGTTGAGCAATGCAAGGCATGTCTCGACGCGTACTTCGCGCTGGCGATTACTGAGTTCGTGGGACACCCATTTGTCAAGCTTTCTTACCTTGCCAATTTGACGCAAATGGACCAATATTGTTTTGACGCTAACGTCGAAAGCTGCTGCTAATTCAGCCGTAGATTGTGTATCATCGGCTTCCACAATCGCCTTTAATTCGTCATTGTCGACCAAAGTCTTCGGACGACCGCGAGGTTCATTTTTCAGGTCGAAATTTCCAGAACGGAAGCGAGCAAACCAATAACAGGCGGTGCGTTGGTTTGTAGTGTTAGCTCCGTAAACGTCGTTGATGTTGCGTGCCGTTTGTGCCGCGTTGCTGCCACGACGATACTCATTCCATAATTACTCGAATTTTTAACGTATCCATGATGACGAAAAAGATTGAAATGCGATGAAAACATAACACTAATCAATAAACAAATGACTACTTTTGGAAAATGAATTCCATGTTTTAAAATAAAATTAATTTGAAGTTAGAATTCTTAGCCAAACAAAAATTATTTTGATTTGAACTGGCCAGTTCTGCAGAACGGCAATTACATAGGTAAAGACCTATTGATTCTTCAATTGTGTCTAAAAAGGACTTGTTTGCATTTACTCCATATGTATTTCAGTGAGAATAATGTTGATAAGAGGGAGAGAGATCGTCTGTAGATCATGATATCGAATCATAAAAAGAATCAATATATTTGTCTATTTATCTGCCCTTTTACAGCGAACTATGGTATATTTTTGTTCCTATTTAAGTTTACTAAAAGACTAGCTGTTACAGGTAATGGGCGGTCAGCTGAGGAGCGTCACTTAGAGCCTTGGGACGGTTGTGACGGAGAGGCGAGTGACGCGCCCGTGTTGAACGGGGACGCTAGTCTAGAGGACCTGGAGCTGGATCACCGCGCTAACGGCTGGGACGCCAACGACATGTTCAGGAAGAACGAGGAAGTATATGGAGTACATAGCACATATGATCATTCCCTAGCCGGATATACGCTGCCTTTACAAAGGAAGGATACACAAGATTATAGGTGAGCCCTTTACTCTAAGCTCTATATAATTTGTATTAATCTTGGACCCATTTAAAAGAGACAGTATGTCGAATCGATAAGGGACTAGGAATACAATCTGTCATCCTTCCGTGAATGTCGTACACGTACTCCAAGTTTCCGTGACCTGTACAATAAAGTAATCTATATATTAATACGTGAAGCAAAAACTTTGTACCCCTTTTTACGAAAATTATGTGGATGGACAAGTATGAAATTTGGCACACTTGAAGTATATAATGAGGAGAAGTGCATAAAAATTAAATTTCATACAATAATGGATTAGAAATACATTAAATTCTTAAAAAAGGGCATTACGCACACTACGACGCAATCCACTACACACACGTTTGTGTGAGTGTGTTGTGTAGTGGATTGCGTCGTTGTCGTGAGTGTGTTGCGTAGCAACGCTTATACACTTTTGTTTACGGTTAAAATCTCTGGTCGAACTGAATGTCAAACAATTATAATTATGATGACAATGTCTAATAGAGATTTGCGCTTGTATATAGTTATTAGTGAAATACAGCTTGCTCAATTTGCAATTATACATAAATAAAATTAAAGGAAAATTGTGTAGCAGAAAAATTAATTAAAATGTATTATGGCCGAATTTCGACCACACGGCGACCACTAGTTAATTGAATTAAACCACAAATAGCAGCAATCCATTTATTATTTTTAAATGGTGTGTATGAAAGAAAACCCTTAATACTACCGTGCTACAACAATACCCTATATCTCAAAATGGAAACCATCATCATCGTAGCCTACATATGTCCCACTGGTGGGCTCGGGCCTCCTCCATAATGGGAGGGAATTTGACGTACTATACTATGCTGGTCAGACATATTGGTATAGGGTTTCATTTCGAGTGTCCCTTCCCTTGCATAGATGTTATGTGCATATTATATCCCATAGTCGTCTTATACGCCATCCACGAGCAAGACAGGGAGTGGTGAATTGTATTCTTACTCCGTCACCACATGGAAAATGGAAATATTATTTTATATTTTGATACCCTTTTTTACTTTCTACTTTCTGTTGTAGAACAATATAGCGTAAATAAAATAGAAGGATTTGTGCATTTTTTGCCAAAATGTCTCCTAAACATGGCTCATTCAGGGTCAGATTACATGTTGAATGAGTTTTCTTAGAATATTTCTGGAACAAACTGCGAGTTTAAATTTACACATTACCTCATTTATCACAGTAGAGTTGTATGTGGTGCTGTGTGACTACCACACACTACCACATACCACAGGCTTGGAATATCAACCCTAATATTACCCGTGGGTGTCGTAAAAGACGACTTAGAGCTTTACATAGATCCCGGCCAACACCACCTGATGCCGTCTAATCAACAACTACATTCCTAAGAAGTGCTGATGCCAGGCAGGCATAAAACTAGTGCCAATAAATTTTACAATATGCATTATGAAAGAAATCGTCATATTGAATAGTAATTGAGATAAAAACAGAATAACGATGATTAGTTGAGATGGGAGATGGGGATCATAGTCGTCTTTACTTCTGAACAACCACCAAGACCTATCTGCGATTATTCATCACCGTGTCTATTAGTGCGCCAGTAGTTCACTTTTTGAATCTGACAAAAATGAAAAATTATTACATTACATTTTTTATGATCAACGGGTGTCGGTGTATCAATTTCTAAGATATGTATATCCGGCGACTTACTTCTTATGATTAATGAAACAAGAGACTCGCATACAAAACAAAAATTTGTTTCACCTATTACAACCCAAAAATAACCGAGTCCGATCTTAATAAAGGGACGCTGAAGCTAAAGCGGAAGAAATAGCTGCTGAAATAGAAAGTGCTGCTACATATAAAGCTCGCATTGAGCTAGAAAACGGTGACGAGGAGGAGCGCTTCGCGGCTGTCGTCAGACCTGCTGACGGAGCATCTAGTGCTGGCAAATACGTCATACCAAACAAGAGGAAGAATATGCAGGTTAGTGTAACTAATTACTGAGTACTGTACTGTATGTTTATATATATCCTATTTCGAAGGTCGTCATACTGGAGCTAATAGTGTATGTTTGTATACTTACAATTTTATTTAAATGATTATAAAAATAACAGCCCGCTGAGTTTCTTGCCGGATCTTCTCGGCTTGTGGCCGCGGGCCGATCCAGTGGTAGATTATTGGATTGTTTCAAAGGATGTGTAAATTTGACAGTATGTAAGTGGCCTTAAGGGGCTTATGCGGAATAAATGATTTGGTTTGTTTTAGATCCTATCCATCTGTCAGCCTATCAACATCCGTTGTTATACATAGACCCATATGGAATAGATAAAATGTCACAATCGCCTCACTTGGCAAGTGGGTTGGCGATTTTATACTTTGCCCTCCCATTATACGGCACACACATCCTATTTAAAATTTAATATAATGGACTCTGGGGTGTTTTTCAGTGACTGCATGCGAATAGAATCCACCACCCCTAACCTAACCCACCCACATTCTTTTCCACGAGAGTTACAAAAGACGACTAAGGAATATAAGCAGATAAAGTACTAGTACTATAAAAGAAGGAAAAGTGTAATTAAAATTCTATAATAACTACCATCTGACCATCGTGGCATAGTTAAGCAATGTAGAGGAGGTTCCTAATAAACACGATGCATACGTGTGTTTTTAGGCTGAAGAATAAGAAGAACCGGTCTAATTGTGTTCTTAATCAATCTTAATTCAGATAATCGAAAATCTGAATCATTAACTCTCGGTTTTACCGCACTTGCGTTTTACACACTTGTTAGGTGTCTTATGCAAAACAAAAAATAAAATAAAATCAAAGCTCGATAGTCGTGAATTGAACCATTGACCCATCAATATTCACTGTTGGTAGTCGGTCCCGTTATGAGTGCGTAATACCCTAATAACTCTTGGCGGGGATAATGAAATAATCGTCTCATCGTTGGAAATCGTAGCTTAATGTTATGAGATGCTCACGAGAATTTTGCTGCCCATTTTCGTGAGAACTCCCTCAGCCAATATTTATCACTCTCACGAGTTGTTTTGATGCGGATAGTACATTCTTATCATGTGTGTGTTTTCTAAGTGAAATGTCTTGTAACTTTTAGAGTGGCAAGCTAGTGAAGCCGGGCCCAAATAATGGTGGATCGCCACCGGCACCCGCACCCAGCGTAAGAGCCCCGCCGCCCAAAGACAAGGAACCACGCGCACCTCGTGCCGGCCTAACACCTCCCGCTGACCGTCGTCACGACGACCCGGTACTGTGTTTACAATCATCCATTTATACACCTTTAATGTCTATATTCATTCGGGTTAATTAACTGTGTGCAGGAGGTGCAGGCACACTAAAATATATAATATCGAAACTAAAAATGTATATATCGAGAGCTTCCATTATAGTTACACGTATACGTTACAACGCTGTAGAAACTAATAATAGGGAGTTATTTTATTGACAATTATTTTCACGTTAGTCGACCGTTAGTCGTCAAATCTACTTTTGTCCCAAAATCACTACACTCCCATTAACCTATCGACGTCCAATGTTGGCTACATAGGCCTCTTTAAAAGGGCATAATACCATGATCGGCCCACTTAGCAGACGGGTTGACGATCGCTAAGCCATTTTTTACGACTCCTGCGGGAAAGAAGATACGGTGACACTTTATGTACTAAATCCCTCACAAGAAGGATAAACACAATCTGGAGTGATGCGCGTATATTTATTTTTTCTTTTTTTGCAGTGATCTTATCTGATCTGCTTTAATGAGTATGAATTAAGACTATTATTACCTGAAATAGCTTTACTTCCTGCATACTGCTGTAAAATATAATATCATGATTATTATTTCATTTATTTTTCTAATGTTACGATATTTTTTGTTCTTCGAATAACTGTAAAAATAAGCTGTTATGTTTGTAGATGATGAGTGTGAGCGCTGGTACGGGCGCAAAAACGTACGCGGCTCAAGCGGGTGGTTACCACGTGCCGCCATTCCCACCGCATCAATCACATCCGTAAGTAATTCATTCCGTACATTGTAATAAAAGAAATGGAACTTGCATTATTTGGGGTTTTATTACTACTGTAACATAGCAACGATATGTTTGTAGACTTTGATCAATTGCCACGTTCTTGCAACATATAATTTTTTGATAGATACATTAATTTTAAAACATGTTTTTATTTTCAAATAGTTTTGTACCTACCAAAATATATTTGCCCATTTCAAACCATACGGCATACTATACCAAACTAATTGATATACTTATACCGCGCTGTTGCGAAAATGTCTCGGGTGTGCAGATTTCCCCAAGATCCTTCTCTTTAACACAAACCAAGCGATGAATCTATGAAGAATCCCTCAAGAGCCAACCTTCCATGTTAATATTGTATTCAACCCATCTCAAACAGGTATACCATTTTTTATGGTCTTCCTCTTCAGTATGGCGAGTTTACTTATATCACGGTGGCCGTATAGGTTGGCATGGGTTTCTGTCCATTGCAATTGTTATTGTTCCTTAGTCATTTCATAGATACAAGTAAGGAAAGCATTTCAGCATATTGTATTCCTCATTCGCTAAATACAGTGAAACCTGGTTAAGTGAGACATCAAGGGACCTGCAATGTTGTTTCACTTATAGAGGTATTCCATTTACCCAGTGTCTCAGATATCCAGGTATAAATAAATATCTTTCTCATTTACAGAGGGTTCCATTAATAGAGGTCAGAATACACGTTATTTCAGTTATAGAGGTGCGATCATTAAATAAAATAACGTGTTATGTAACATTATAAATGAGTTTTAATAAAAAAAATTAATAAAGATAATCATACAAATGTAATAAACAAAATTTACGTTTTTGTTACGAAGTTGATTGACCCATGTTAGCAAACATTGTTCAAGTTCAAGATATTCTGATAATCGTACACGTTTTAGTTTTCCTTGTCCTTCAGAACATTGTGATTGAATTTTATGCTTACTCTGAATTATTCTGCAAAGAGTAGATTTTGGCACATTAAATTCTACACAAATTTCTTCTGTGTCTTCCCACTTTCATAAACGGATATTAACTTCAGTTTTTCACGTAATGATAAAGATCGTGGCTTTCGTTTTGACATTTTTCAAATAAAAATCCGTATGACAGTAAAGCGAAACTAAAACTGGAAGGTCATTGAGGCTCAGAATATAAGTAAACAAACAAAACGATGTTATCTCAGTTACAGAGGTTTATGCATATAAAATTCACTCGCTGTCTCAGTTATAGAGGTAACTATGATGATAAATCGAAAGAACGAATCCCAGATATAGAGGAGGAGATACCTCGTCCCACTAATAGGGGTAATTCAGTGACAAAGTGTTGGGAACTCAACATGAGTTCCAGTTATGGAGGTTTCTCACTTATCCAGGTCCTACTTAACCAAGTTTCACTGTATAAATAGAAAGAATTTAAACATACTATTTGTTTTCTAGGTCAGTGAGTGGCGGTAGTAAGGTGAATGGTGAGCCTCGAGGGCCTCCACATAGACAGGGCTTCCCACCTCATCATCATCACGTAAGTTTTGTGTTTATGGTAGCTGCTTAAGATAAGGATTTTAAACTGTACCGCCTATATGAGCGACGCGTCAAATCAGCAGAGTCCATATTCGCTTTAAACCATAATGTGGCTTTTCCGTATGGTGACGGAGTAAGAATTAAATTTACCAACCCTTCTCTTGCCTGAGGGTGTCTATATTATAAACATATAATATCTATGCAAGAGAAGAAAAACTCGAAACAAAACAGTACGCCAAAACGCCTTACTAGCGCAATAGTAGTAGGTCAATTTCCCTCCCATAGTTGAGGGGAGGCCCGAGTGCAACAGTGGGACGTATAAAGGCAGAGTGATGAAATATAAACCTAACGTTGCTTGATGCGGTATCTACAAACATTGACGTCAAATCAATATATCGGCGTTGACGTAAATGTTCAAAGATATTGCGCAGAGCTGCAATTAATTTTTTTATTTCATATTGAATCGGGTAGCAGTACAGAAAAATATTAATCCTTCAATATACTTGAACATAGGCTTTCGTAAAGTGAATCATAACCGTCACGCGGGGCACTCGGTTTTGCGATCGCTGTTGGAACTTAACAGGAGTTATTGTTATTGTCTACTCCTTGTTCTTTTATTCGGTGTTTACAACACCTATATATTGTTACGGTACTTTTTATTACAGAATCCTCCACCGCCCGCTGACAGTGGCCCGCACAGTCGACCACCGCGTCACCACGCTCCGCCACCGGAGCCCAGGAGGCAGGACGAAGTACAGGTATTGTCTTTTGCACAACCGCATTTGTAGATATTTCAACCGATTTGAAAATACTAATTGGCTCTTAATATATCGCATTTCTTCTCAATTCGTATATACATATGACCATCATCATTGCCCTATCCCCTATCCTAATTACTTGAGAACGATTCAAAATATCGACGTCCCGAGAAAGGGACGTTAGAAGAAGAAGGTACCCCATAGGGTATCGCGCCGGGCCGGCCACGGAGGACAAGGAACTCGGTACCGGTGGTCAGCCCAATGGCGAAGGAGACGAGATACGACTAGTTATGAGCCCGTGCGCTGCCCCTTCGACACCCCGGACCAAGCGGACGGCGGGTGCGCTGACCTGTGGAGTATAATTGTCCATCCTTTGGAGCATAATTGTTGACCAAATGCAATCAGATGGAGGTTGCCTTAGTCTATATAAAGCTCTTAGTAACTTTTTATGACACTCACGAGCAATGTAAGGGTTGGTAGTATTACGTCAAATATCAGTATTCTAGCAACATTATTTAAATCTGAAATATTTCTATGTAATTTACATAATTTCAGATTTCCCTTTTTTGCGATGATCTGACTTCTATTTTATTCCCCATAGCGCCCTGTCTTTCGACAGTCACACAAGTGTAAAAGAATAAGAGAATTTGCTGGGAAGGTTGAACTACCAGTTGGCATGCCTGTGCTGCCTTATTCAAATCATACTGAATTTATCTTTCGCAATTAAATTATTAAGCTCTATTAACTTCGAGTTAGCGGTTATGTATGTACGCCTGAAAATAATTAACACTTGGGTAATTAACACAATACATAAATCATTGACGATGTTTCACTATTGGGCTCAGGCCCCTTTATACTGCCCTGGTCAGACGTGTTGGTAAGGTTTAATGTCGAGTTTGCCTTCTCTAACAAAGATGTCATCTGCATATCATATTGCTTAATTGTCTTTTACGACTTCCACGGCCAAGAGAGGTAGTGGTGAATTGTATTCTTACTCCGTCACTACATGGAAGCGTGTTGGTTTGATAATTGATAGCAATTCATGATGCTTACCACTGCATATGAAAAATAAAAACTTATGTTTCTAGGAGCTGCGTAAGTTCGGTCAGGATTTCAAATTGGTGAGTGCCGCGGGCGGTCCGCCTGTCCCTCAACCGCAACCTCAAGTACAAGCACCTCCGCCGCAGCCCCAACAGATGCAGCAGCAACCGCTACCACCGCAACCTCAACCACAATTGCAACCGCCCTCAAATCCACAACCACCGGTATGTATTCTACAACGCATTAAACTATTCCGCCATGGTGTTATTTTTATTACATTCCGCCAGTGTAATTTTTATTACACAAGTTATTTTTAAGCCATTTAAATATGTGTCACCTAACACATGTCCTCCTTTAAATACATTAATTAAGTTGTAACGATAAATAAGGTCATAAGTTACACCTAAACCAACCATTTGTTGACTGAAAATACCGGCACAATAGATAATTTAGAACATTTTAGACCAATATGTAATCTAAGTTAAGGATAAGTTTAAAAGAAGTTTGTGACGACAATATGACGCTATATAACAATGGATTTGTATGGGTTTAAAAGACGTAAAACTGGTTGCTTGCACTTAAAGGTTTAAGGTGAATGCACACTTATCTGAGTCGAACGAAACGAATTTTGAGAATTCTGTATATGAAATCTCATGAAACCTCGCACCCCGCGTCGAATCATCCGAATCTGAAAGTGTGCATTCACCTTTAATCAAAATCTGTTTTCTGCTTCGTCCTTATATATGGGCTATTTTATTTTTTGGATACCTACCCTACCCTAATAAGAAATGTCACACGCGATGGTCATCACTGCAGGTGACGAATTATCAACGGTTCGTTCAACCGAGGATATGGTATTCCACAAAGGAGTTCTAACTTAACAAGCGAGCAAATTATATTGACTAGGTGTCTAATTATAAGTAGTTATATGTGGCGCAGAGCCAACCGCCGCCGGCGCCAAGTCCGCCGGAGGTATCGGCCAATGCAGGGGCTGCGACGGAGCCGCATGCAAAACGGGACAGACCACCCAAGCAACACACGCCGCCTACTATGCACAAGGTACAAAATCAGTTAATATGTTTTTCTATTATTACCTTTTCGAAGAATGGAGGTCAGAGTTACATGCTATTAACATACTATAAGCTGTTTTCTGTGTGGTAAAGGAGTGAAAATATAATTGGCCAACCCCTGTGGAGTGTAAGGAGCGATTGAAGGTTGTAATATGCATATAACAAGCATAAGAAGGAAACCGTGAAATAAAACCCTATGACGATCCGTGTGACCAGTGTAGTATTAGGTCAAACCCTCATACTGTGGAGGAGGCTCCAGCCCAGCTATGGGACGTATATAAGCCGAGTTGATGAAGCTATTTTTAATAAAAAGTAACGTTCTTTCGACGATAATAATTACTCTATGTGAACGGAGTTATGTTTATAACTTCTCTGTTCCTATATAAATATGTGTAAAGAGATTTATCTTAGTTACATTCGTCTTTATTTAACTGATATACTCAAAATAACATAACACAGCATTGGCCATGATTAAAACACAAATTCTTAGTATTAATATGTAAATGTATGTTCATCTAACATGCAAAGTATCTAATGGGTATATTATTAACCATTTTATGTAGTCTTTCATTGTACCTTTCTTGTTATAAATGATAATATCCAGCAATGAGACAAGAAATTTTTCTTTACTAGTTTTGATGATTTTTTATTTTGGTGGACCAGGATCCGGCGCGCGGCCCTATAACCCACCGTATTCCCATCCCTTCGCCATTGGGGCAACCACTGACTCCGAGTTCTTTATCGTCGGTGGTCAGCCAGGCTCTGAAGTTTTGATAGTGACAATTCTCTTTGAATACAAGATAAAACCATTCCATAGCTTTGTTATTTTTGCAGAAACGATACTCTTTGGATATTTAATAATAGTAATTGTGTTTGCTTTAGTACTTTCATGTATCTCGTACTGCTGAATCCCCTACTGGATTTGTCTTCACGATAATCGCTCGTTCCTTTAACAAATAGGTACTAATTTTTAACCGAGGTTGTAAAAAATTAAAATCAATCAAAATCTACTAAAGATGTTATTGTTATTATTTTTTTTTTATATTAGCCTCAGCCTCCATGCGTCCCGAAACCTGAGCCACCACCAGAGGAACGTTCGGCTCCGTCGACGTCCCCCCCAGTGGCGAGCTCACCGGGTATGGATCGTGTGGTAGCTATCAAGAAGTCAACGCTCAATCCCAATGCAAAAGAGTTCAATCCAGCCGCCAAGCCGTTCACACCACGCAGTCCAAGCACACCAAATCCCAGCAGGTAAAAACAAAATCTCATTTAGTTTATATATTAAAATCCACCTGGCTATACTCGATCCAACCATTTATTTTACTTTTGGCAGGTCGAATTCTGATCAATTAGTGTTGTACCAATGTATTACGGATACTATGTTTTGTAATAATCGATTTTAGTCAGGAAGAACTTTTAATCGATTTAACACGGATATTTTATTTTTGCTTAAATACATATTTCATATTGTTTAAAAACTTCACTTCTGTAAATATATTTGTTATTTGGGCACATTAATTTTTGCATACCCACTAATTCAGTCCTCCCAAAATATTTTACTTTGTAGTTTGCAAAATAAAAAATAACTACTTTATGAAGCATTTTTCCATTAAGCGGGGTCCGCTGCTCCAAACTTTACTTAGAGACAATGGCGCCCTCGTCTGCGGTAGTAAATCACTAATTTTCTCATCCAGCCTACCCCCTTTGTTTTTAAGCCGAATTGGCAACACTGAACGGCGCGCCGGCGACGCCATTTTGTTGTGTTGTCTGTCACTCGCAACAAGACTCCCGTGCTAGTCACATTTCTGTTCGCTGAGTGCTCTTTCATATTTTTCATACGCTGTGTTGAGTATTTATATTCCACCGTATTGATTTCATTGTTCTTACTTTGATTGAGTTGAGCGTATCGTTCCTCCCAGTAAGATTTTACTTGCAAAATGCCGAAAGGTATGGTGCTTAAAGGACAATCCAGAGAGTTAGTGCTGCGGCTTCGTGAATTTTTTGAAAAGGAAAGCCGCCATGGCGGATTCCTTATACCAGTAACCCAAGTTAGAGACCGTGTTGCAGCAGCATTAGGTATTAGTTTTCCAACGGTGGCGAAAATAACTAAAGAAGCCTATGGTAGTAGTGGTATTGAACAGAACAAGCTATCTACGCCTAAGAAAAAACGTCAGCCCCGTAAAGTGACAGCAATTGACAGTTTTGATACTGATGCTATTCGTCGTCATATATACAATTATTACACAAGCAAAGAGATTCCTACTTTGAAAAAATTAGTAGCGTCTCTACGAAATTGTGGCTTGTTTCGTGGTCAAAAATCTTCTTTGTCAAAGGTGCTGCACCAAATCGGGTTCTTGTATAAGAAATCCGACAAAAGAAAAATTTTAATGGAACGTCGTGATATAGCCTTGTCTCGCTGTAAATTTTTAAGACAAGCTAAGAAAATAGAAGACTGGTCGAATGTCGTTTTCACAGATGAAACTTGGCTCAATGCCAATCATTCCATACCAAAAGGTTGGACTGACGATACTGCTGCTTCTACTTCTGCAGAGGAAATGTGAACGCCTCATCATTTGCCATGCGGGAACTACAAAGGGATTTGTACCAGACGCTCTGTTAGCGTTCAAATAAAAAAAAACAGGAGACTATCATGAGGAGATGAATGCGGACGTGTATGAAAAGTGGTTCAGAGAAATGCTTACATCACTTGAAGAGCCATCAACAATATTTATTGATAATGCACCCTATCACTCTCGCCAAATTAATAAAATGCCAACACAGGCCAACAAAAAACACGAGATTATAAACTGGCTTCGTGATAATGGGGAAGATGTGGACGAATCCCTACTAAAAGTAGAATTACTTAAAATATTAAAAAGTAAAAAGCAGCCAAAACGATATGTCATCGACGAAATGGCAGCAGAATATGGGCATGTTGTAATCAGAATTCCTCCGTACCACTGTCAATATAATCCAATTGAAATGATCTGGGCACAAGTCAAAGGACACGCCGCAAGAAACAATACAACTCCTCCTTTCACAGCAAATAAAATGCTTGAACTTTTAAAAAACGCATGTGCTAGTGTGACGCCTGAAAACTGGGCGAGTGTCGTCAACAAGACAAAAAATATAATATTCTCTGATTGGGATCGGGAAATTGAATTTGACAACATACCTACACAAGAGTTAATAATAAACACTGCAGATGATTCAAGCGACGATTCGAGTTCGTATGAAGAATCCGACGATTCGTTATAATAAAATAATATTAAAATATTTTGGTTGTTTTATTTCATGTTATAGGTATGATGAGAAGATTTTTATATCTCCCTGATACAATTTTAACGTGTTGTCTATTACAACAATTCAAAACTCAGTTGTCAGCTGACTTAACTGCAAATAAGTGTAATCGATTATTTGCGATTCATTAGTTTGCACCGAATACTTTTGATCCTGTCACTAGATGCGATAGAACGTAACTTTTTTTATAACGGAAATGAATTATCACTTAAATTTTATGAATAGAGCTATTTACGGCATATTAATGTATTTAGTGGGTAATAATTAAGATATATAAATATTATTGGGCAGTTTATATATTTCTCTGTTCACTCGTTTCAAAGTTAATAATTGCGTATAATGAAACAGTTACGTCCTAAAGCATGTGTCAAAAGTAAAATAAATGGTTGGAACTAGTATAGTATGGTATTGTAAGTAAATTATTCTTTTTTACGTCCAACATTGGAATAAATAAGCACTGAGAAAAAGAAAAAGACGATACTGATGTTCACAGCGTTGGTTTTTAATGATTTTGATGTTTAGCTCTTTTTAGGACAGGCTGTGACAGGTGTACTTCTAAGTCAACTTGCGACAATACTGGAGGCTGATACTTGTCTAACAGTGCGGTACTGATTTCGTCGTTACCAGATTCTTAAATTGCCTCACGAGTTCATAGAGCTAATATTAATTGGGACCAAATATAGAAATATATGGGTTCGAAATATTGTAAGAAATTATGCTGAATACCAGATAAAGTTAAATTTTAAATAATTACTATTATATTTGTTTTAATAATGCTTTCGAGCTAACAATAAATGATCTCATATTCTGATATCTGCTCTATATAGTTACAGATGAAGAATTACAATTTACTACCAAGTCCATGAGTGCAGTAAAAGACGGCTAAGAGATATGATAACAAGAGAAATAAAACCCTATCTATACCAATCCATCTCACCAGCTTGATACAATCCTTTAATCCTGCAGTGGGCCATGTATATAAGATGAAGAAGAAGAATATTGTGTTTCCAGTATCTAATGTATCTCACCATTGTATCAAAGAACTACTAACTATAATTTCATTTACTCAGTTCATTCTTACATCAGCGCAATGCTGTATTATACATATTCAAGAGTACATTTCTTTGTTAGGCCACACACACCTGGTACACCGTCCGGTGGTGTCGGAATGGGTGTGGGTATGGGAGTTGGTGTGAACTTAGGCGGAGTCAGCGTCATGGGTCCCGGCGTCAGCTATGTGCCTGCGCCTCATCCACCACCACAAATGGTACGTATTCTCCACAGTGATAATCTTATAACGGCTTTCTATAAACCAGCTTACTAGAAGTCTTTTTCAACACTGGATGTCGATTGGCCGATAACTGAATGGATAGATTTCTACTAGTTTAGATTTCTTCTAGTTTTATGATCTGCACATTTAATTTTGCATATTCCTTGCAAATATTACTATTGCTTGAATGTTTTTGTTTGTCTTTTCTGCAACCACATTCATCCATCCATCAGCCCATGGACTTCCACTAGTGGATCCCCTCACTACAATATACTATCGTATATTTATTCTCAAGAAAGATATGGAAAACAATTTATATTAATTACAGTATTACATAATTCTGAACAAAAAAAAAACTAAAGCCTATTAGCTGCCTTGACTGTAATCTTCTCTATTGAATCAGCATCCTTCTCCTATCCCAATTACTTGGGATTGACGCAATATCTACTCTTCTTCCATTGTACATATTTCAAATGTTTTGGCAATCGTTTTATGTATGATTAATGTAAATGTTGGTAGTACTCAAAGCCGCCACTACACACTACAAGCATCTTGTTTTTTTTTGTGTGTATAGCTGTTAGCGGCAGATGGCTTTCACACAAGAGATATACAAGCATCTTGTCTAATAATAAAAGACAAGACGCTTTTTTTTTCCGGCGGTAGGCGGAGCATGATGCGTCGTTCACTGTCCGATCCGTACGGGGCGGCGAGCGAGCCCATGGCCGGCCGCGTGCGTACCTTGAAGCACCCTGCACTAAGGAAATAATCCATGTATTGCGGGGAATTTTACAAATATTTAATTAGCGGACACAAATTACATCCAGGCTCAGAACAACAATTTATGGATCGCCCAAAGTGTTGTCCTGCGTGGGTTTCGAACCTCCCTTCTAGTGATGTAACGAATATTCGCATTCGTGAATATCCGCATATTTTTTTGCATATTCGCACTCGCATTCGCGAAATTATTGCGAATATTTTTGCGTGTATAATTTTGTTAAGTAGGTAATAATAGTGGTTAATATAAAAAAATCCAATTCCATTAATTTCTTTTGTTTTTAATGCAATAAAAATAACTTAACCTCGTAATCACATTATCTGTCTTCACTTTATCAATTGGTATCATTTTTTTATTTAACTTTAAGCAATGAAACTTAACAATCAAACTTATAACAATTTAAAAAACAAAACTAAATACTAAATGGCCTAAATGCAATGTAATCAAACAAAAATAATCTTCTATGAATTTTTACCAAAGTTTAATGTTATAATTATCTTCTTAAACAAAACTAAAAATAGTAATCTACAAATACTTCTACAATTAATATTTATTTTACTTTGGGCAATGAAGCCTAACAATCAAATTGTCATAAGAATTTAACAAACAAAACTAAATAGTAAATGGCCTAAATGCAATGTAAACAAACAAAAATAATCTATGATTTTTTACTATAATTAAAATCAAATAAAAGCTTAATATGAGTTGCTGTCATCATAATCACAAAGTGTTTATAGTATATCTATATTATATAGTTTATAGTATTTATAGTATAAATATAATCATTTTACATAAGTTAATAGTTAACACTTTAAGCAAACAAGAATAAAATTGTCTTTTATTTTAATAAAGTTAAATTGTTATTAGAACTGGTGACACAAAATTTTAATGCAATGAAACTAATAAAATTATATTCTTCTATTAAACTTTTTTCAGTCTTTAGATATATTTTTAATATTTTAATTATCAAGATTGCGAGATAGGTACAAATGAGATCGTGACGGCAATGAAGTATATGAAGTTGCGGGATATGATAGGGAGTCGGTCGAAATGCTGAGGGCTGGCGACGGGGTAGTGGTGAGTCAGTTGCACCACCTTTTCAGCTTGTGTTGGAGAAAGGGTCGAGTACCAGAAGACTGGTGCAAGGCTGTAATCGTGCCCTTATACAAGGGAAAAGGGTCGCAACAAGACTGCGCCAATTACCGCGGCATAAGCCTTCTCAGCGTCGTCGGCAAACTGTATGCTAAGGTACTGATAGGGAGAGTTATAAAGAGACGGATGAAAGAATGTGGGATGTGCAAGCAGGATTCAGAAAGGGAATGGGATGTACGAATCAGGTCTTTTCCTTATGTTGCATAGCCGAAAAATTCTTGGCTAAAAACCAAGGTCTATTGTGCTTTCGTGGCTTTGGAAAAAGCCTATGATAGAGTGGTTAGGAATGAATTGTGGTCTACATTGTCTTTGCATGGGGTGAACGGCAACCTGATACGGGTACTGTAGTCTCTCTATGAGAACTGCAGTGCCTGTGTCAGAATAGAGGTAGCATACACTGAATGGTTTAGCATCCCAAAGGGTGTTAGACAAGGATGTGTAGCGTCACCCTGGGCTTTTCAACCTATTCATGGACAACTGCTTGACTGATTTAAAAGAGAGTGAATATGGACTGAGAATTAATGGGTTACTTATCAAATGTCTTCACTACGCTGACGATCAAGTTCTACTTGCTTCGTCAATGAATGAGTTGCAAGAGATGATAACAGCAGTACATGACGCTTTTGAAAGAAAAGGAATGAAAATTAATGTAAAGAAGACGAAAGTTATGGTATTTGAAAGGGAAGAAGCTATGACGGACTGCAAGATACGTATAGAAGAGGAAATATTAGAACAAGTGCAAGAGTTTGTATATCTGGGATCTACATTTGCGAGAGATGGTAAATGTGAAAGTGATATTGAAAGAAGAGTGTGTAAGGGAAATATGGTGAATGGTGCTTGGCGCACCTTTATGGACAGCCAAAGCCTGTCTAAGAAGGCTCGGTTAGCTGTGCATAGGGGAGTGCTTGTACCAACTCTAATGTATCGAAGTCAGAGCTGGGTATGGCAGAAGAAGCACGAAAGTAGAATAAATGCTGTGGAAATGAGAGTGCTGAGGAGCATGATTGGCGTGAAATTAAGTGATAGAATTAAAAACAGAGTGATTAGGGAACGTTGTGGAATGAATGTAGATGTAGTGACAAGGATTGAGAAAGGTATGTTAAGTTGGTTCGGCCATGTAGAGAGAATGAATAAAAGGAGACTAACAAGGAGAATTTATAAGGCGAATGTGAACGGAAGTGTTGGAAGGGGAAGACCGAGGCGGATGTTCCACAATTAAATCGGGGACGTTCTTAAGAAAGGCCAGGTTAGGAGTACCCTGAACCGAAGAACATGTATGAGGAGATTAATGAATGTGGACGAGGCGAAAGTGGTATGTCAAGATCGTAGCAAGTGGAAGGAAGTGGTCTTTGCCTACCCCTATGGGAAAGAGGCGTGATTATATGTATGTACTTATGTATGTAAATTATCAAACAAAAATTATATTCTTCTACAATAGACCTAATGGTCTATTGTAGAAGAATATAATTTTTGTTGTAGAATCTATTTTTTTGTTTGTTTAGAGTTAGACTATTTAATAAATAGTCTAGTAGAGTAGAGTTAGACTATTTAATAAATAGTCTAACTCTAAACAAACAAAAAAATAGATCCTCAAACAAAAATACTTCTCTCCCTTAAAAAAAATAACAGTTAATTATATATATTTTTCATATTAATAATTGAACCTCAGTAGGGGAATATTAAACTTTAAAAATAGTAGTTTTGATGCCTTGTTTGCTTCAAGTCTGTTTCTATGTGGCGTATAAATAAGTCCAGCACCACTAAATATGCGCTCGTTGGGGACACTCGTTGGTGGTGTAACTAAATAATGCCGAACTACAGGAAGCAGAAGAACGTATCTTTCTTTGTTCACTTTTCACCAAGTTAAAGGGTCAACGTCATTTGCCACACGTTTATACTGAATATTCGCATTCGCGAATGTTGGCAGCAGATATTCGCATTGACATTCGCATTCGCGAATGTCCAAAATAAGACATTCGTTACATCACTACTCCCTTCTGGTGTGCAGGTCGATATTTTAACCACTACGTCATCTGTGCAGTTAATGAATATTGTATTTATATTTAGGTGGCAGCGGTTCCATATGCTATGATGGCGGCAGCAGCAGCCGCTGCACAGCAGCCGCCCGCCTACTTACCTCATCCGCATCCTGCTGTAAGTACACACTAATGTCCTATCTGTACGATCATTTCATTGATATAGTACAACTAATAATATTGATATTATGAATAGTGTTAAAATACTATAGTTAACAAAGTATGGATCGCCATAATTATTAATACGACACATCAAATAAAAAATAAATTATTATTTTTTTTCCTTAAACACTTGGTCATTCTAGGCTTTTTATCAAAGGTATAAAAGGGAGAAATACCATAGAAATTCGAGAGATTTTCACGCAGTGCTTATTCACAAATGTATTATTATACAAAGTGTTCAATAAACTGTAAAGCCCAATTAAATATTTAAATTAAACTTATCTCCATCTATGCGCAATGTAAATCTGATAGCGTGATTAACTGGATATTCGTTCACAGACCATATAGGTTCCACTTTTGAGCACAAACCTCCTTCAAATGAGGAAATTACTGTACTGCAACTGGTTGGTAGCGATCTATTTTGAGTTTGCCTTCCCTTGCAGTGGTATTTGTCATGATTCCTACGGGAAAGAGAAGGGCGGATGACCACTGAATTCCTATTTCATCTTCATTTTACAGATCTTCATTAATCAACTTTAAACAAAATTGTATTTATCAATATTGTTTTATATGAATCAAATCGTAAAAGCATCCAAATATGTAAATACTCAACTGTCTGTGTATATCTTTTACTTAACCCAAATTAAATACTATTAATGAATCTATCTTATACGATCGATGAATAATCTAAAAAAATAAAAATGACTAATAAATTGTCATAACTAAGTTTAAATTATTTTTATATTTGAAATAAAATATGTGTATACTTGATAATAATTTTCTATATGGTGACGGAGTAAGAATACAACGCACCACCCACCCCCTTTCTTGCCCGTGACTGTCGTAAAAGACGACTAAGGGATATCATACGCATATAATATTTATACAAGAGAAGGTAAACTCGAAATAAAACCCTATACCAAACTGTCTGACCAGCATTGTATAGTGAGGTCAGTTTCCCTCCTATTGTGGAGGAGGCTCAAGTTCAACAGTGGGACGTATATGAGCTGAAATGATGATGATACTTGATAAAAAAAAAACTAAGAATGATACGTACGGATGAACAACAGATGGAGATCGGGTGCGAATGCCGACAGTACGCGCCGCCAATATTCATGGTGGCCGAGAAACGGGACCGACCCGATGCGGTGAGCACACCACTACATATGAGATACATAATATAACCTTACTATAATTACAAACTACTATTTGGCAATCCTATTTAGCACTTATACTAAAAGAAATAAAATATACAAATACCAACTGTCAATCATCGTCCTTTGCAATACTATGGTTACATCCAAGACATTTAGGGCTGAACGTAGTGTCATCTTCTCCCTAAGCAAGCTTGACAGAACTAAAAATATGGCTCGGTTAAATTTTAATGACATCGCCACGATAATTACTCATGCTCCTTGAATATTAATAAGCTGAACCCGCCAAAATTTTGTATAACTCGGCATTCCAAAATGTCGGTTACAGTTTCAGCTTATCTTTCAAAGAGAAACATTGTTTTGTGTTTCACAATAAAAAATAGCAATAACGAACCTTACAAATTGAATTTATTTCACAAACGACCTAAATTTTAGGTAACACCTAAGACAATTTAAACAATTATTGATAGTATAGATTACCTTGTATTACCTAAAATTCTATTACAGATTTGAATACCAGTATAACTGTCAGTTGATTAATTTTTTAACTAAATCATAATTCAACAAGCATTGTAAAACAAGTCCTTTGCATTTAAAAAATAAAATTCCGTGTAGTAAATGATTAAATTTATGAAAACGTTTAAGAAAAATAGAATTGCCATCTATTACAACAAATATTTTAACGTAAAATTAAAATATCAAAGGTTATATTGAATATCTTGTTTGTTTTGAGCGTGGAGTGTTCGGTTTTCCACAATGTATAACTTACGTTCTTATATGCCTACCTAACTACTCGGTGGCCACCTTACCGTAGCTAATGCTTTGAGTGATTTTTATTTTAACATTATTTTTAAGTACGTGTGTTATTATATATAAGACATTTTATCTAAAGCACCAGACAACACAGCGCGATTGACATTTCTTAATTGGAAATTATTGCCCTGCCAATGATTGTTTTCATAAGGGTAAATATTGATGATGAAGTCTTCTACCTCATATATTTTATGATTATTTAGATGATGATTCCATTGCATAACCCTGCTCCCTTATCTGTATTTAAAGTTAATTGAATATATAATTTTCATTACGCAACTTTAAACAGCTCTCAAATACATCAGAACTTCGATAATATGAACTGTCTCTTACGGCTCAATTTAAGACGAGCCTTGAGCCTCCTCCTCTTGAGTGAGAGAGAAAATAACCTTGGTAGGTCCCTATCATGCTGGTCAGACGAATTGATATAAATTTCGAGTTCTTCTTTTCTTGCATAGGTGTTATCTGCGTATTATAATCCCATAATCGTCTTTTAAGACACCTACGGGCAAGAAATTGGGTGCTGGATAGTATTCCTACTCCATCACCACACAGGGATAATTGATATATTGAATAAAATATATTTGTTTTTAAACTATTTTTAGTAAATTTTTTGGTGTGACGCGTATTCGCAGCGTGTATAGAGCATGGATACTAAAAACGACATTTATCCATACACTCTATGATACAAATATAAAAGATTTCACAAAGTAGTCTCATAGTATTTGTATCCTAGGAGTAAAAACGCGCTATATTTAAATATTTTATTAATATAAATGATGTCTGGTAGTTTCTGTTATGCTAATTTCGATGTTTAATTTTATGCGCTAAGTTTATTGCCATCATTTTCGACAAGAAAATTCTCCAAATAAAAATCAATAAAACATTATCTTGATATTAAAGTTACTAGATTAAAGTTTCTTCAGGTCGCAACCTCACCATTTTTTCGGATAATTCCCACAAACTCGCTCCCAATTCTTCCCTTCTAGCCTTAAGACCCATGAAACCTTCTTTACAATCCACAAAATATTTGCCCGTCACTTGATCACAGTCATCAGACACCGCCAAATAGAGGCTTGTTTGAGCACCCTCTGTAGGATTTTTGAAAAATGTATACAGAATCAGTGTCCTTAGCTTTTCTAGTGCAGTCGCTCTGTAAAAACTCGTATTAACATGTCCAGGATGAACACAGTTTACAACAACACCGGTACCTTCCAATCTTCTTGCCAATTCATTGCTAAATAAAACATTACACAATTTGCTGTCACAGTAAGTGCGTATGTAAGAATGCGGTGTGTTCAAATCGTTGACAGATCCAAATCTATGATACGTCGAGGAAACAATGATTACTCTACTAGGTGCTGACGTTTTCAATATCGGGGCTAACAATAATGTCAAAAGAAATGGACCAAAGTGGTTGACTTGCATGTCGTGAACTATTCCATCTTCGGTGAAGTCCCTGCGAACACCGCTCGCGCCAGCGTTGTTTACCAATATGTCCAATTTCGCTTCAGTACTTTTAAATTCATCTACAAATTCTCTCACAGATTTAAAGGAACTCAAATCTAAATGCATATATCTTATACTCTTGTTCTTTGTTTTCTTTATAATAGAATCAACCGCTTTCCGACCGCGTTGTTCATCTCGACAGCCTAAAATCACTTTAGCGCCCCTCCTTCCTAATTCCAAAGCGGTTTCATATCCAATACCACTGTTACCGCCCGTTACTATAGCAACTTTTCCAGTCATCACATTGTCCGCATAACATTTACCATTTGTTAATTTATTATAAATTTTTATAAATATTAAAGTTAATAATAACCACACTATCCACATTTTCGGTCGCACTCGCTATTGTTCTATTGTTTGGCCAGTTGTGTTAATTATAGCAATAACTATAACGGCACCGTTCGTAATTCACTCAAATAATATGTAATAAACACATTTATTTTGAGTAACTAACGACTGTACTGATACATTTATCTTTGTAAAATGTCAAATCGTGAACTGTTCAATTATCATATAACCCCCGCATGTTCCTTATCAAGTTATCACATTATTGACTAAGAATGTTAAATGATTTTCAATATATACGGAAAGCACTAATTATAACGTGACGAACTGCAATAATTATAACGTGACGTCAATTTATTTTCTTAGGTCATACGCACAATGAGAATTATACTTTATCTGTTTATTTAATTCCTAATACATAAAGGTTTAAACATAGATTAATATAGGTACTTTTCGTATAGTGAGAGTAAAAATATAGTTCAGCACGCCATTTCTTGATCGTGAATATCGTTAAAATCGACTAAGAAATATAACATGCAGAAGAAGGAATACTCGAAATAAAACTCTATGGCAACCCATCTAACTAGCATGTCATAGTACGTTGATTTACCTTCAACTGGGGAGGAAGTTCAAGCCCAGCAGCGAAACGTGAGTTGAGATGGTCTTGAGGAATACTTTGGATATCTTAAAATGCATATGCAAATGTTATTTCTTTGGATATCTTAAAATGCATATGCAAATGTTATTTCTTTTATCGTTAAGTTGTCGGTGTGGGCTATTAAGGCAGTCTGTAGGGCCGCACGCCGAACTGCCATCGCCCAGAACTATTCGGGTGGGATGGGAGCAGACATACAAAAAAGTTCATATCAATTGTGGCTTCATGGTGAATTTGGCTTTACTCAAAAGATTAGCATTATCTGATTAATTGATAACATCCGGTTCATAATCGTAACATTTTAAAATTAAAATTTTGTAGTAACATTTCAAGAGCTAATTATTACAATACAAGATTCATTTTCCCTTAATTGATAGCTTAGATTAGTAACGCCACAAACGTCTCGAGTTCAAATACAGGCTGTCTTTTTAAATTTATTAATGTGCTTTGTAAATGGCTAATTGCTGCTTGAATATCTATATCTGATCTGGAATATGCATAAAATCAATGCTGAAAAAGTCTCTTTATCTCGCTTATGACGTCATCAATCTAGGGAGTCGTGATCTGGTAGTATGGTAATCACAGGGCGGGGTCAGTCAGTACCCTTATATCTGGTTTAAACGTTACGTTATTTGTGACTTACTTCACGTATAAATTACAGAATGCCTATCAATTATATTATGCAGGACTAAAAGAAATCTTAAGCATACGTAAATTTCTCAAAGTAATGTACAGAATACCTCTCGTCTTTATAAGTTGGACTAGAGCGGTTGAATACAGATTGCATTTTTGTTAAATTTAATTAATGTAGTATTATTAGCATAGTTAGATTACATTAAAAACTCAAAATTAATTAGATTTCTATTATATTTTTACTAGTAACAATATAAATATATAATTGACGATAAAATTTCCTAATCTTATTTTAAAATTAATATTGTTTAATCTGAATAATCTTCATTGTTATCTTTTTATCTAGGAATTCAGTAATACCTACACGCACGAGAGTCAACTCCTAACTACTACGTATAGGCTAATATTGAAATTTTCGTTAAACTTTATATATCTATAGGTAACTTATTTCTATATTAAAGCTTACGTTTATCGCCATTGCTCGCCATTGCTATTAAGAACAAAGATTCATGATGACTTTGTATTGAAGTTTATCGACTAAGTTTTGTGATTACGTTGTTATATTGGTGTATTATTTTTATGTTGTCTATGCACTTAGGTATGGCACGATGACATTGTACATATGTTCTAGCGATAATGGCAACCAGAAATACCCTAGATTTACACATTATTCGTTATTCTTTATAGTATAGCTGATTTGGATCTCATTAAAATACGCAATGTTTGTAATATACAGCTTGCGTATGGAGCCGCTATGGGAGGCGGTGCAGGCGTAGCTGCAGGAGGTGGACAGCCACAGTTACCTGCACCACAACAGAGGAATTTCAGAAAAGGTAAATCTTAAACCGTAATCTGCCGATCGATGCATATTGTTGGACAAATACCTCGTGGCGACCAGCGCGAGGATAACACCATAAATCACTCTTGTTTGGCAATCGCAATTCATGTTATGTATTTCCTAGGAAAATTCTGCTACCCACTTTCTTTGTGATCCCATTATATGCGTTATACGACTCCCATGGTAGAATAAAGAGAAATGATAAATAGTGTTCTTAATCTGACACCACACAGGAATCGTAAACCATTAGAAAGAAAGCCAATAAATATACAATCTTTCAGAATGAAGTAAAGTATTGGATTTCTCACATCCAGGCATATTTTAAAAAGTAACCATTGTATTTGATAATATTATAAGTTTCATATAATTCCATTATGGGTACAGTACCCGTAAATATTACACAGCTATCTTTTGAAAGAGGCTATCGGTTAATTTCGTCTTCGTAGAGGCATCTATATCGTACATGTTGACTTGAATGATTTTTGCTAATGATTGTACAAGTACAAGAGTGTTGTCCAATTTAAAATATATATACACGGTGACTTTTTTAACGTCTTACAAAAAAAAAACATAAAAGTATCCGACCAAAGTAACATATCTAACATATTTAAATGTTCAATAGTGTCAGTTATAAAAAAATAATAAAATAAAATAAAGTTAATATTTGGTAACAGCCTGTTTATCATGTTTACATTTTAAACAAAAGTAATCATGCGGCATTTCGTTAGCCAATCATAGATGCGAAGTCCACATGGACGGCTTTTACATAGCGTAATTCCCTACGCTAGATACCTAACAGGTATCCTTTGCGATGCCCGATTGGCGCCGCGGTCAAGCGGTCGTAGTACCTACATACTACATCAGCTGTGTTGAATACCTATGCGCTCGATACATGTTGTTTCCTTACTATTTTAATTAGTAATTATTTATAATAACTTTTATTAAAAAATATTCTAGTAAATATTGATTTTAACCCTTTAATTGTACGAATGAATAGTAGATACTAGACGTGAGCGTTATTTAACGTAATCTGTTTCAGTAACTAGTTACGTGGCTGATAATCGTGTACGTAGTTTCGTAGACACAAATATAACGATTATTTTACGTACGCAGTTGACACTCACACAATGATCGGCGCACGCGTAAGCGTTTCTTTCAACAGATTATTATTAAAACGATTATAGGTTACACGACTCGCACAACGAGAGTAAAGGATAAGTATGGCTTACACGCAAGATAAAAAGAGACGACAATATAGTAATCGTTGCGTCTTTTTTTAATTTCAAATGTCCATGCAAATTTATATGCAATTGGAAAGAGCTTAAGTTCATTATGGTACTATTAGTTAATTTGAAGAAATTGCGACCTTGACCGTGTTTCTATTTATAAATAGAATTTTAGGCAATTCAGTTAACAAGTGCAAAGGAAGACTGATGTGACGAAGGTTATTTGTCTCGGGTTTGTGAACTGTGTTCCTAGACTTTTTGCGTTTCTTTTAATTTTATAAATTTATTACATTTAGATATTGTTTTCATTTTTTCCGTGTGGTGACGGAGTAAGAATACACTCACCACTCCCTATCTTGCCCGTGGATGTCGTACAAGACGACTATCGGATATAATATGCACATAACATCTGTGCAAGAGAAGGAAAACTCGAAATGAAACCCTATACCAACATGTCTGACCATCATGGTATAGTAGGTCAAATTCCCTTCCATTATGGAGGAGCCCCGAGCCCAGCAGTGGGACGAGTGTGGGCTGCAATGATGATGATGATGATTGTTTTGATTGTTAATAAAAATTACGTAGTGTAAATAAATATTAAGTGTACATCAATAGACAATTCAGTAGTGAAAATAAATAATTTGATAAAGTATAGATTAGGTTGATTTTTTGTGGAGTATGAAGGGAACTTCAATTGATAAAATTATGTAGGTACTCAAATTACAAGCGCAATGCTTGTATATATACGTATTACAATACTTATAAACTGTTACATATTCGTAATCATAACACAAAACAAAAGTAAAACTAATATTGTAATACCCATATAACCTGTAACATTTTTGTAATCATAACATTACAAACGCAAAACCAACCAACACTGACTGTATACAGAAGTAACTAGTTACAAAAATAAGCGTTTTTGAAACTACTTACTCATGTCTACGAAACTACGTATAACCGATTACGCCCAAAAGACGTTACGACCCACGACTAGTAGATACTGGATACTTTAATTGATCTGCTTTTGTAAGATGACATAAACCGTGTATATACTACCAGTCCGCCCTCGCTTCGCTTTGGTTTCAGTAGTCTTACCCATGTAGTTCCTGTACCCGTGGGCATACCGGGATAAAATATAGCTTATGTTACTCTCTGATATTATAGCTTTCCATTGGTGAAAGAATTTTTGAAATCGGTTCGTTGGTTTGAGCGTGAAAGCGTAACAAACAAACTTACTTTCGCATTTATAATATTAGTAAGGATACTAACAAAAAGTCGTAATTGTTGATGTGGTTTATTGCCTAGTACTGTACCTGCTTGTATTACAATGGAATGCTGTTAATAATTATCCTTTGATAAATCCTGCCATATTAGCGGTACTTCCAAGGCCTTCCTCTTAGCCTTATCTTGGATATAATTATTCATAGACTATGGACGTAATAATTTTGATATACACCTATATCCAGTAGGAAGATCCAACACCGCCACACGAAATAGAAATTATTATCTTTGTTCATAATATATTTGATTTTTTAGTGGGCGTAGGTTCAGGGATGCAGGTAGCAGCTGCGACGGGTCAGCCGCTCCTGGCACCGGCACCTATGCAACCCTTCGTGCCGTATCCGCATCCACATCCTGGTCCACACCCACAGCCCGCCTTACAGTATCAACATATGGTAAGTGTATGTCTTATATTCTATAGTTATATTAGCCAGGGATTTACTCCACTTGCTTTCGTGGTTTGGCAATTTGCGACGTAAAAAGAAAAATAGGCTTCTTCTGCCCGTATATATGTATTTACTTCCTACTACTCGCCACAAGTATTCTCTGCAATGGGAAGGTGATTGATATAACTTAAATGGGCTAGATGTTTTGGCTCAGCCTTTTGTCATGCGTTCGTTGTACTTTACATGCAGAAAAGAAACAGTTGATGACATGTTTTATTCCTGTTCCGTCATCACATAATAAATGCTGCGTATGATTACGATATCGTGAGCATTTGTACTGTATAATGTATGTATTTCAAATTGTTACAAAACGTCCTAAATGCATATAGAGCTTTCAGGTTTTGCAAATCAGTGATATTAATAAAAATCTTAAAAGCGCTCAGTCGACTTCTATTTGTCGAAATCTAATTTTTTTTTTTTTTGTGTGATGTGCACAAGCAAAATCGGTAGATTTCATAATAAAGGCAATAGTGTGCAGATGGTTGTATACCACTAAAACAAAGGCGACGCTGCGATCGATTTCAAGGACTTATGATTTTGTTTTTAATTTAGGGAATGTTGTGGTATGAATGTCGATGTAGTGACAAGGATTGAGAAAGGTATGTTAAGATGATTCAGCCATTTAGAGAGAATGAATGAAAGGAGACTAACAAGGACAATTTAAAGGGCGAATGTGAACGGAAGTATTGGAAGCAGAAGACCAAGGCGGACGTTCCACGATCAAATTGGAGACGTTCTTAAGAAAGGCTGAAAAGCACCCTAAACAGAAGAACATGTATGAGGAGATAAATATATGTGGAAGAGGCAAAAGTGGTATGTCAAGATCGTAGCATGTGGAGAGGGTAGTGGTCTCTGTCTACCCCTATGGGAAAGAGGCGTGAATCTATGTATGTATGTATGTTAATTTGCACAGAACAGCGTCTGTTGTGACAGCCAACATTTCTTCTCATGCGAGAAGCCATCAATTCGAAAAAAAATGTTATCAATTGATTTCTTGGTACTTAAATAAAATTTAATCCACAGGTCCGCATGTATCACAGTGGCGTGGGCGGAGCGGTAGGCGGCGTGGGATCAGGTGTAGGCGTGGGCGGTGGAGAAGTGTCAGGAGTGGGCGGCGGTGTGGGATACGCGCCGCCTCCTGCGCCTTCGCCCGCTGCGCCCTCCCCCGCGCTGTACCCGCCACCCTCGCCCGCACACACGCCTCACCCGCACCCACACCCACATCCGCATCCACACCACCACTACCAGCAACCACCATTCCAGGTATAATACTTATATATAATAAATACTACGCGATAGGCGACAATCAAATCTCGCGTGATTGGTATTACGCTCAAATTCTCCGCTACATCTTGGCATATGGGCTGGCAGTTGCAGTTGGTGTTATAATATTGCTCAGAACAATGCCACCCTTTCGCCTCTGAGACTGCTTTTAGGACGCCCACTGGAAAGTAAAGGATTGTGACATATTTTATTCATAATTCACCAATGCACAAGTACCATATCAATGGCACCCTTAAAAATGTAATATTACGACACCTCGTGTAGCTGACTGATTGACTGACTGACACATACTAGAGTAATTTATGTAGATGATATATATTTATTTTTGTATATATTTAATACTTAGCAATTATATGTATTTTACTGAATAAATATGGCATACGAGGGGGGGAATAGTCATAAAAGCTTACTTCTGTTCATAATCTCCGATATGTTTCATTGCTGAGCTCGAGCCTCCACCTACATTAGAAATTAAATTGACCTACTATCTTACACTGGTCGGGAAGTCATAGGTACCATAGGGTTTTATTTTGAGTTTTTCATCTCTTATATTGTCGACGTCATTTACAACATCTGACTAGATAGGTGATAAATTGTATTCTTACACTATTACACGAAACTTAGTGTTAAATTAACTATTAGAAATCATCATCATTCAATCTACAAAGAGGAAATAATGACACCGTGGGCATACTCAGCCTGCGGCGATCATAATAGCTATTTCCTTGGTACTCAAGTCAATTTTTACGACGTATACGAGAAAGCAAGTGTTTAACATTGTATTCTTAACTCGTCACAAGGGGAACGGTACCGGAATTTATTTCTTTGATAATGTTATTTTAAATAAAAATGCTATTATATATAATATATTACAATTGACATGATGTGTTCAGGTGTTGTGCCCACTGATGGGCCCAGGCGGCTCTGCGGGCCATCACCATCACCACCATCACTTGACGTACCTGAATCCAGCGCCACCCACCGCGTCTCCACCACAACCCCACCCGCACTCCATACAGGTATCGTCTATGAATTATCAGCTATATGATTACGTAGAGAACTGATTGTAATCATTATAGAATTAAATGAATTTTATACAAAAAATAAGTTTAAAGAGATATATTAACACGTTAACTGCCATAGTCTATTTTGAGAAATCGTAAAAAAACATTTTGCGGCTTTTTACTCAATATAGTGTAGGAAAGCCTGAAAACAGCTCCCCACATTTTTACATAGCTTATATTTACTAAATTTTACATATTATACTTTATGTCGGATATATGACCCGACATAGCCTGAATATAATAATTTTACTGCGTAATTTAACTGCACATGTGATTTTTATGCTCTTGGAGCCCGTGGGGTTCTACTGTTTAAATGAAATCGTTGAAAGTACGCCCGACGGGTTCGACGGAAAAATTTAATTAGGTATGTTTTGTCAGTCATATAGTCCAACAAGACCTGAATGATACATAAATTTGTCGGACATATGCTAACGTGTTAACATATGTATTAAAAAATCAGACATCTAATATTAAATTAGTGCGACTGATAATTAAGTTTTGCTAAAAAAATTGGCACTTAACAAATATGGTACATCTATCCCTCGATTTACACCGTAAATGGTCAATTTTGATATGTAAAACCGTGTAAAACGAAATAAACTGCCAATATGTGCTTAATTCAGTCATTTATTTAAGTAAAACATTTAAAAACCTACGAATTGAATTCATTATCAGGAAGAATCTATCTTTCAACAAAGAAATTCTCAAGAATATAAACAATTATGTAATAAATTTATTGGCTGACATAACTTTTATGAAATACTTTGTTTGCGTATGTTTTTATTAAGAGTACATATTTCGCTAAATGTGTATTGTATTCCACAATACGGGGATTCCCTGTTATTGTGATTGTCATCAGTGTTGCCAATTAAACGATAACGAAAATGTTTTTACGATATGTATATGCGAATATGTAACCCTGTACATTGTTATAAGTTTGTCAAAATTTGTTAATTTTTAAACTGTATAAAAGTGAAGTCGTGTAAAAACAGATATCGTGTAAATAGAGGGGATAAGTGTAATTTAATTTATGTAATTGTAAAGTGTAATATGGCGTTTGATTATTCACAAATTTGTTGCCAGTACAGAAAAAAATGCTTTATATGAAAAAAAAAACTATATTGTTATTGGACAGTAGATAATAAACAATGCATTTTGAAGTAATTATTATATAATGATAATTCTTATTTAAAACCTAAGAGAGCTAATATACTAACTACCACTGGATCGAAAAGCGACCACACTGAGAGATCCGGCAGGAAAACTCAAGAGTGAATGATACTAATTTATTATTGATTTCTCAGAGGTGGCTTACTAATTCTGTAACTGATTATAAATCTCTGTAATAACGAAAACTTGTTGGACGTGAGAAACCTTTGTCCGCCCTTGACTATGAACGCTGAAGTGTTTGAATTGTCAGGCTATCAAAATTCAAATACAAAAAAGATAAAATCCATAAAAACAATTATCATCGTATATATCTATAATCCTAACCCACAAATAATGTTATAAGCTGGATCAAGATTTTCTAATTCAGAAAAATTTTAGCGTGGATCTAAATTTTACATAGCATTAGTGTTATCAGTGTTGTGCCAATCCTTCGGAAAATTATTAAAAGAAATATTTTAAAGGGTGTACCTGCTAAATCGATTTCAACAATTTATTCTATAGCAAATATTTAAGTTACAGTTTATTTAAAGTTTTAGTATTATTGATATACCTATGTAAAATTGAAAATATTTTCAAGTTTATTGTATTTGAAATGATACAGAATCGCATATCAGTAATACATTTTAACAAAGTGATATACAAAGTTAAGGACTAGCTATTATAGGATTTTAATCACAGCACCCTTTCAAATAACTTAATTTGTGCGCTACTGTCAATAAATTAACAATGCTGATATGTTTTTTCCATGTGGCAATAAAGAACATGTATCAACGGCAAGACTTGTTATAGTGAACAATTGGTGAAGGGCGCGGTGGCGGCGCAGGCGCACGGCTCTTGTGGCGCCGCGCCCCCGCCCCGCTAGCCCAAACCCGCCGTGTGACACCCCCTCGCCCCGCCCACAACCGCTCGCTTTTTAGTACCCACCAACACCGTGGAGTACAAACTTCACGTTATACTACCACGTTTATGCTCTACTGCGGAATAACAACCCCCCAATGTCGATAACAAGCTCCACAACGGTAGGTATTATATTTAAAAAACGATCTATAAATATTGCTGTATGTAAACGTTAAAACATATACATATAGATACACAATAACTCACTGTTGTGTAACTTGAACATACAATCTGCTGCTGGCGGCATATCGACTAGAACCACTTTTAAAAATTATTAAAAATCAATTAACGATACTATTTTATTTGAAGAAGTTGCTTTGAGTTTATGAACAATTATTTATGTTTAAATTTGTAAAATATTAAATCACAAAAGTCGAATAAGTTATTATTCAATGAGCTATTCTAAAATAGTATTTATTGTTGTATGTAAATTTTTCCACACAGTTTATGAAAAAAAAGCAGCTTATTGTTAAAGAATATCGTAGTTTCTTTGAATCGTGGGTAATGGGAGTTTCCTCTTAGTGAAGAAGTGGTTATATGGGTGAAATTAACAGGAATGTGTGTATAATTAGTTACAATGCCATCCTGTGAAATGAACAATCGGGTTACAACAAGAATCTTACATATATTTTTCTATCTATAAATAATGCAACATAAAGTAATAACTATATGCCTTCTTTGTACTATGATATGTTCGCAATAATTGGTGTTAAAATTTAAATGTTTTTTGGAATATCTTTTACTTAGAATTTTCACGTGGCAATTTATTCAATACTTATTTATACTATAGTCTCTCATGTATTACATAACGTTGGTTTATTGTTATGTCTTATTGTTGATATGAAGTTGTAATTTGAAATATATATTAAATAATTATATTTAAGGCCATAATTTTATATCTCATCATTCCACAAAAAAGAAATGCTCACAATCATTAAAATATAGATTATAATATAAACCAAAGATATGGAGAATGTGTTGTGAAAAAAAATATATAAACATTGCCTTGTATTATTGAAATCTGAACAGTTACCGTGTCTTATGAAATTTGTGTGTCACGTGAAAGTTTCGAAATTATGTTACCTTCTAAAAAATGTATACTGGCAACTTTACTAAGCTATAATTAAAAATAGTTTAGGTTACTCAGTGTTGCCAATATATATATGATAAAAAAAACACACTGCTTAGCATGGCGGGGCAATGAAAATAGTATATATATATATATAGTATTGTATGAATTACTTGTTTGTTCGTGTGTATAGTAAGGATAGTAAGTTTTGTACGAACAGAGCGATAATCCGCACTCGCGTGGAGTATGACGCAGACATATGTATTATAATTAGATAATTCACTCTATAATACTTATCGATGGATTGAGAGGACTTTGGTAATATATTTTAGGGCTACGAAAATGTACAGATTATATCAATATCCTAATTTAAATAATTATAAACAATAATTAGCTAATATGATTCGTTTATAAATCTGAAATACCGTATTTATAATATATGTATAACCTAAGATTGCATGAAGTTATCAAATTCCTCTCGTACACCGTCGTTTACAACGAATACCGTCGTTCCGAAACTGTTGGCGGTATTTTCGTTGCACGTATTTATTTAGGTTAGGATTATTGTTTTTTTTTTTGTGAAGGTACCCCTCCGCGATTACCAACACTCATGTGTCAATTACACCATATATATATTATTTTTTTAATCGGATAACTAGAATTGTTGCGGTTTTTGGACTTAGTGAACAGCTTGTCAATAAATATCGGCACACTTCATGTGACATCTCTACTTCTATTTTGGTCCGTAGTATATTTGGTTTGGTTATTTGAGTTTCTCTCTTGTAATCTTCGTTCACGTATTTCATGCTTGAATCCAAATTTGCACATTTGTTTTGCTTTCGAATATCAAAGAAAATTATTTATAATGATAAAGTCTCACAATGTTCTAATCTACCGAAATGCAAAACATAAATCGTGGACAATATTTAGGGTTGAGTTATACAATCTTCAATCTTGTAGTGATCATCGCGTGGATAGGCAACTATTTATTCACAATACACTTATTCTATGGACTTGTACGTTTGCGAAATACTGAAATTTTATAGGAATTATATTTTTATTTGTCACATTATTAAGGCCAGTCAATTTTAATAGAAATCCTATCACAAATTACATTTTACGTTGTCTATATTTATATACATCTGCAATTGATTTCAATTTGTAAGATTCAAAAATGCTTGTTGTAAACATATCTTATTTTTTAATACTATGTATTGAATAGATAACAATGGTGATTGTAAAATATTGTTAAAATGCGTGCAGTTAGTACACTTTCATTACGTTCTATAATTATGCTGATCTCTTGATTTGAATGCAAAAAAAAATACTTAAATTTTTTGAACATTTATTTTGAACTGTTACATAATCACTGTGAAATTTGCGTATATATTTTGGGACATTCAGCTATCGGTAATGGCGCAAATAATATATATACGATCATTAAATGTGATTAAACAGAAAATGAATACCTATATTTCTTTTTCCTCGATGTTACTAACTTTAAACATGTGTTTTACTGAATTATTTGGCATCATAAGTACCTTGAAATTATAGGTGGCAATGATAATTAACAACTTTATTTACACAATTTCTACCAAATCTTAGATGGTTCACAATATAGGTATACACCTTTTTTTTTGTATTTTGAGTAATAAATACAATAGATACATAAAGATGACCTTTGGATCCCTCTTAACAATTTAATATTTTACCTGCCTAACGATGGACTATATAAATTTATGAGCTTAAGGCGCGCAAGCTTCAGTTCTTCAATTATGAATATATCCCCTGTAAGTGCTCATACGCACGAGCGTTATTTCAATGTGATTTCAAAAAGCGTTGAAATGAAACACATGTATGTTATGTGGTACATTGGATGTTATGTCAACGACCAACGCTTAAATCGATTACGATTCAATAAAGAACAATGTTCACCATTTATTTGAATACATAGTTAATACTAGAATTAATATTTGTTTCATTTCATCGATTTTTCAAAGAACGTTGAAGTTCTCGTGCGAATGAGGCCTAAAGGAATTGTTAATGGATATGTCTAAGGCAAGTAGGTTTGACAATAAAATTGATAGAAAATAGAATGTAACATAGGATGCATATATATATATATATATATTTAAGATATATCTGACGTCATTCTAATAAAGTCAATGTTTTATAAGAAAGTCGATCAGCCATGTTTCGCTACATAAAACCCTCACGACATTTGCACAATAAGATACATGTTTTTCCCATATTATTATAATATATCCGAGTATTTATAAGTTGAGCTTATTGAGGATTGTAAAGTGCTTAATATAAAACGTGTGGCATCGAGGGGAGCTTAGTCCATGACCTCCGCGCGGTGCTCCCTGGGTAGCGCCAAATGTGGACGATGACATTCACATTTAATTTATTTTACGTACGCTATGTTAAAAAAAAACTACCCATTTGTGAATAAAAATCCTTTGAAAGCTCCGGTAATTCTTAAATTAACAACAAAAATAATGAAGAACTCTTTTACAGATAAGAGCGTTTGCTAAAAGTTCTTCATTTGGACAAAATTATAAAAAATATTTGTAAAAATCCCTCAAGATTATCTTTATTCATATTTATATACATAAAAGAAGTAGTTATAAATTCTTTATAATAAATATATACGTATTTATAAAACAGAACAGATCACTAAGAAATTTTTTTTGTGACATCTTTTGAACAGGTCCATGGATATAACAGTTGTAAATATGTACATATAGTTATATAGAAGAGGGAAAATTAGAGTCCTTTCCCATAAAACGGCTTCTATTTATATCTTATTTGTGATGTATAAAGATTTTTCGACAATGTTAACGTTTCAAAAAAAATCACAAAAAAAAATATTTATGGAAAGGGCCTACATGACCCGTACCACGTTCGTGACTGTAGATTGGTTAAAACGTAGTATTTTCCTCGAGAACATGGTATGGCGTCTACTCTACTGTTTTACTTTCTTTTTTCTTGTTTTAATTTAAAGTTTTATCGCGTGAGTGAATCCACCGCGTAAGTTTGTTGCTAAATGAGAGTATGATAATTAAAAAAAAAAGTGCGTGTGTTGATTGTTGTGCGCCATATAAATATTATCGATATATTTTTTGTGAGAAGTGTCACAACTAGTGACGCGGACATGTTTGTTTTAGCTAAAGATATACTTGCTTTATCTTCGTGAAATTTGTAATACTTGCTTTACGGATAATGTCGAGTTCCTTTGGCCATCATTATAACATAGGGTTGTGGTGAACTATTTTATAATATTCCGTTAGTGTTGAAATTTGAAAATTGCAACGATTGTTCCAGAGTAATATAAATAATTATGTTGTATAAATAAATATACATCGCTTACGCACACTGATGTAGAATTTAGATTTGCTGATTGGAATCAATTCGTGATTGATTCCTTACTGAGACGATTTATCACAAATACGACGATACAAGTCGTTATTACACACATAAGGGACGATTCCTTTGTGCCTTTGGATCATGACTATTTGATCACAACTTGACATAAATATCTGTGACGTTATCAGACATTATGTAGGTATTCTATATATCTTTAGTTTTATATAAAGAGTAGTTGTTTAAATACTACATAACATTAATGCAGATATATCTACATAAAAACTGTGAACAAAACAATATACATAAGAAAATTATAGCTTTGTTACTTTTTGAGAGGTATTAAAGCAACTACTATTTATTAAACATTTGGAATTAGTGGTCATTTTAATTCTACTCAGAAACTGGTTTCTTATGAGGCTTGAGATACAATTTCGTCTTCAATTCAATGTAACTAAAAAAATTACTCAAAATTGACCACTTATTCCGAAATAACAAATAATTGTGAAAAATAACAACTGCGTTACAATTTTATATATGAGCAGCTCGTAATATTTTTACCTCGGAAATGGCACTCAGTTTAATTAATGTAAATATACCGCTGCCGATTCGAAATTCGGAGCGGACATTAAGTATGTGTACCCATTGTATGTACGAAGTAAATTCTATAAAATTGCCTTATAAATGTGTGTGCGCGCCCATCGCGGGCATTTGTATGAAAGATGTTACCAACGTGTGAATATTGTTAACCAAATGCGATAACAAGACGAAACTTGGTTTTGCATATGGACAACATTACGTGTGAGCATGATACTAGCGAGATTCTGTTAACATTTTGCTTTAAAAAAAAACTCGACATCGCGTTGAAAAATAATAAAGGAATGTTATGCATTTATTAGCATCGTGATAACAGATCTTGCTGACATCGAGCGTAATTTTTGTAAAGACTGAAGGGAAAATAATGTACGTGGAGATAAGCCGAGTTAATTGTAAAGTGAAATTGGTTTTTATAGTAATGAAAATAAAGAGCCTAAACTCTAATATGTATGCTGTAAATTGTTCAATACGGTGCAGTGATATTTAGTACTTTATAAATGGATTTGTATAGCACTGCATATTATCGGCTGTTTTAATAACAGCTTGTAATAATTGAACCTGGACTCGGTACATTTGCCAGCTTAAGTAGCCGAATGTCTGTTGCTCCATGTCAGATTATATAAAAATTGTATAATTAAGCTTTGCAGTCCGCTTGGATGGTTTAATTTGTGAAAAAAAAAATGCTTTTTATTTGTGAGCCTGCAAAGGGCAAGTCAACTGGTTTGTGCCAAAAGTGGTATGGCATCGTTTATCGTTTGTTTAGAGACACGCAACACCTGTGTCTGTGAATATTTTTCAATAAAAATGTAAAAAAATGTGTTTTGAACACAACAGTTTGGTGTTTCATTGTTTTACCTACCCGTGATAATGCTAACTTATCAAGCTAAATATAACCCTTTTGACAGCTTTTAGAAAATGACAAGTTTCTTAGAAATTGTATTCAATGTTTAATACACGTTTTCTATACATATCCCTATGTCGATTAGGTACTCATACACATCCGCCAACAGCGTACGTAATGCAATAAAACACAGATGGCTGAAAGTCAGAGCTTTACTTGTTGACAGGAAAAGCTGAACCAGTATTTTTTGCCTTTTAATTTTCCTCGTGTTATAATTTCTAGACTACATATTTAGTTTTTAAAGGCAGTAAACTATTATTAATACAATGTCATCTATCTAGAGACCCGAATCTCTCAAGCTGGTTTTTTAACTCTCACTGGAGACGAAGCGGTTTTGATGCGCTATTCTTAGCCACACGAGTCGCGCGGACACAAGATCTTTCTAATTTCCTCAAATGCTGTCCAACGGTGTTACCGAATTGAATCTCATCTAAATAGACTTTTAAAGCAACATAGTCAAAAGGCAGAGAAGAAATCTGCGGTTATGAGCTCTACGATGACCTTCTTTCGTGCCGAGGGCCGAGACAGCTAGTCGAAGTAAGGGATTGACCATAAAATATGTGATTAGGCATCAAAACTAGAACCATATTTCTAACTAATACTATAATGTCATAGCGACATGATTACCTTCTTGTTCATTTCTCGACATAGTTGGAAAATCTTAGCAAGCTCCTTCAGAGATTCTGCCATGAGTACGATGTAAGGCTCGACCGAGATGGGTTTTTCGTTCTCGGCCGAGACCGAGAATAAAATAATATCTCGGCCGAGACCGAGAATAGACAAAGCGTGAAAAAATAAATTTTAATACTGTAAACTTTTTAATACACTACTAATTGTTTAACAAAATTAACTGTTTTAATAATCAAAGTTAAATAACATTATATTATAACACATAAAAAGCAATTTTTCAGCATTTTCGCCCTTCAAAGAATGTCGCCTCTCGTCATACAATTGTCCAGCTTTGCTAAACAGTTGTTCACTTGCTACGCTAGTAGGCGGCGCAGATTAAAACTTATTAGCTGCAGGCTTAAGCACCTCAGAAGGTGACGAACACCAATATTCATAAATATTAGCATTTCTTTGCAGTCTTGGCTCTCTAAGGAAGCTTTCTAGCGCTATTTCGATCACAGAGCTTGAACTGTATTCGTCATTGGGCATTAACTCGTCTTCCAACTTTATCGAATCATGAGCTGCCCATAAGTTGGATTGATTTGTAGCAGCCATGTTTGACGAGTTAGTTGCCCATGTCGTCTCACGAGAATCCTACATTTTCATTGAGAGTGAGAGCCTCGATAATATGAAGCTTGGCTGAGTTAACTTCGCTTTCAGTTACAAATACTGCTCGAACGGAGCGAAGACGGCCGGCCACAGTTCGCCAGCCAGGACTTCAACCAATCACAATTCAGCTCTCTCACGCACTCACCAATCGACTTCGTACTGCGGCGTGTGGCCACGCGCAGTAAAATTTGAATGGCGATTCAAACAAAGTTCCAATCTTGGTCATGACCGAGAATCTCGGCTATAATTAGCCGAGAACCGAGACAAATTTCTCGGTTGGATTCGTAGCCGAGAATGCCGAGACCGAGATTCTCGGTCGAGCCTTAGTACGATGTCATCTACAGTTTTGCTATGATAATTGTCATGAGTTCAATGTCTAACATAGGACAATTTTTTGTGCAATCTACAGTAATAGCTTCCGGTGTGAGTATAATTTGTGTTCGTTATATCTGATATCTCCCCTACATAAAAATGTATACCTTGGCACAGATTTTTTTAACGGCATTCACAGGATTTCTCCAAAATCTTAGTGCAGGATTGAAATAAAAAACGCATCTCAAATACCTAATGTTAATAAAATATGTGTTGATTTCGAGTCCAGTTTAAAGAGATTCGTTCCATGCAGTGTTGAGCAATTTTGAAGAGATGGTATCTTCATGTCTAAACTCTTTGTAGTTGGATCTGAACCTCGTCGATGGCGTTCCTATACAAATATTTCGATATACCAATAGATACAAGGAATTGCAGCACCTTACTGTTTTTACCGATGAATTTTTATTATATTTTACATTGTTCGTGGTGGTGCTGTGTAGTAGCGGCTTTGAGTACTACCAACCCTTGCTTTGCTCGTGGGTGTCGTAAAAGACGACTAAGAGCCCTAGATTGACCCGGACCAACTCCATCTGGTACCATTTGGGTCAACGATTACATTCCCAAGGAGTGTTGACGTCAGGCTGGCGGCCGGTCATAAAAGTTATTGCCGAAATTTTTTGCAATATGTCAAAACAGATGACATATTGCGTCGACCCCAAGTAATTGGGATAAGAGCAAGATGATGATTTTACATTGTTCGTGGGTATCACGACTAATTGTAAGAGTTTTTACATTGACCCTGAAACAGTTCCATATGATGCCCAAAGAGGATTAACGTCAGGCCGGCGGCCGGCCGAGATTACAACACGATTCCGGAGAATAAGGGTATGGGCAATAAAAATGCAAAATTGATTAATGATGAATATATACATAGCATAAATTACAGGATACCTAGCTTATATAAATGAAACATCGTAGATATGTTTAAGCGTATAAATCTATGAAATCTTAAACAAGTTTATTATTAATTTATTTAAAGCAATATGAACACCGCTGCAAAAATCTAGAAAGCGTATTTTTAATCTACTGACTATTTATTGCTGCAATTTCATTAATAACATTGACAATAGCTAAAGCCTTATGCATATTTACATAGACTTGTATTTGTCATAATATACATATCTCAATCATTCAAACATGATGGAATGAAATACACTGTCGAAAGATTTTTCATAAAGCTAATTTATATTTCATACAAAGAATAGAAATCCCACTATCGCAAATCTGTCCAAAAAGCGCCATCAATTATTTCCCCCTAAAATTAACATATACACTGTGACATTTATGTCGTCTTACAAAAGCAGGTCAATTAAAGTATCCAGTATCTACTATTCATTCGTACAATTAAAAGGTTAAAAACAATATTTACTAGAATATTTTTTAATAAAAGTTATTATAAATAATTACTAATTAAAATAGTAAGGAAACAACATGTATCGAGCGCATAGGTATTCAACACAGCTGATGTAGTATGTAGGTACTACGACCGCTTGACCGCGGCGCCAATCGGGCATCGCAAAGGATACCTGTTAGGTATCTAGCGTAGGGAATTACGCTTTGTAAAAGCCGTCCACGTGGACTTCGCACTATGATTGGCTAACGAAATGCCGCATGATTACTTTTGTTTAAAATGTAAACATGATAAACAGGCTGTTACCAAATATTAACTTTATTTTATTATTTTTTTATAACCGACACTATTGAACATTTAAATATGTTAGATATCTTACTTTGGTCGGATACTTTTATGGTTTTTTTTTGTAAGACGAGAAAAAAGTCACCATGTATAGTGAGTACGCCACACATGTCTATATCCATATTTTATCAATAGAAATAATATTTGTTGTCGACACAATTAATAAAAACATAATAAGAAACAGTGTTGTAGGCAAACTAGTTGTTTAAGAAATGGCAAATAATGAGGATGATAAATTGTATTCTTATTCCATCACACACAGAAAAAAAATAATTAATATTACATATATTACATACGATTTAATATGCGACATCAAGATAATATAGATGTTCCGTGTAGAGACAGAGTAAGAATACGATTCACCACACCCTATCTCGCCCGTGAGTTATATAGTATCCATATGTCTATGAAAGAAAGGAAATACTCGAAATATAACCCTATACCAACCTATTTGACCAGCGTAGTGTAATAGGTCAACTTCACTCCAGTTATTAAGAAGGTTCGTTGAGATGAATTTAAATTTGAAGGAAATAAAAAACGACAGCATATAAAGCTGTCTACGTGACTATAAATGAAAAATATGATTCAGTGAAACGGCATATATTATACCTGCATACACTAGCATAATCTTATATGTTTTTATTTATTTTAAATATATCGGAGGAACGACTCCAGTATCTAAAATAATATACTACTTATTTATTTTAGCTACAACTAGAAAGAATTTAAATTAAAATAACAAGTCAAATAATAAATTATTTAAATAGATGTCTTTTGCGTAGACTTCATCGACTCTAGGGCGCATACAGTATATCGACCACTCCAATGTAAAGTATCGTTGAGTCCAAAATGTCAACTGTACATAGATATTGGGATGAAATTTAAATGCTTATTTTCATAACAATATCTAAAGAATTAAAGGTCTTTTTTTTGGGTTTGCGGTCGGCGCGCTCCTCGCACCACTCCGTCCGGGGCGACAGAGGGGCGTAAGCACGCATTCCCGCAACCCACCCGCGATGCACGTCGCCTTCGTTGTTGGGCCGGCCACCGGAGCAGGGTGACTTGTCGTCAGTGGTCGGCCCGACGGAATACCCTTTCGGGTACCCTCACCTCTCGACGTCCTGGGACGTCGGTCGCCGTCGCGTGGTCAGCTTCTCAGCCGGTGACGTACTAATTCCCCGCTCACGTCACCCGCGGCCTCGGCTAGGGCGGCATGAGGCGCAGGTATTCGCGCCTACGTCGCCCCAGTCGCCGGCGGCGGATCGCCTCACCGAGGCTGCGCTCCTCGCGCAAGCGATCCGCCGCCTCCTTCCGCGAGAAGAATTGAAGGTCTGTAGACAGATCGCAAATAAAACTACGTATTTTATCGTGTGTGTATTTGATTTTCTATTTCCCGATGTTTCGAACACTTTACAGCGTTCATGGTCACCGGCGGACGGGTTCAAAACGTTGGGCCATCAAATACAAACACGATAAAATCCGTGTAGTTTATTTAGTAGTCTCATTTACAATGTGTAATACTCACGTAAACATCAGAAATCATTGTGTTTACAGATTTTAGTGATTTCGAAACTTTGAAACGTTCTCCTGTACAGTTGGCCTCTTGGTCTTATGATAGTTTACGTAGGTGGGGTCGTATACTATTTAACAATATATTTTTACAATCTTGTTTTAATGTTATAACTTAATCTTAAACGTTTCTAATATGTCGTGTATGCGTTCTATGCACACCTTGCATAGCCGCCTTGATTTCTTCGTAAAATGATGTGGAATTATGAATAGTAGTGCCTCCTAATACTATTCGAACTCCAGGGTACGATTGATTGATCTGATGAACGCAGGCGGCCTCTTCGTAAGTAGCTCCACCAACAATAAACACGAAGATATCTTGAGGTCGCCGACCGTAAGCTGTATCATCACCTCCTAATGTAGGATAAAGGTTTTCTCGAAGTTTCCCCTTAATCAAATCTTCTAATGTATCTTTCAGCAATGGTGTATGTTGTGTGTAAATATTTTCTACTCCGTTTAAACCCTTGAATTAAATAATATATATGTTAGTATTAAATAATTATTAATTAGAATTCTAGTCTATAAAGTGTACAAATGAAATCCTAGTGGTAAAATTCCACTGTCCGCCTTGTTAATCAGTGCTACCCTAATTCTTCATCAGGTAACGGTGTAATCATACAATTTGCCCACTTCCTTGCCCGTGGGTGCTGCATAAGACCGCTAAGGAATATAATATGCATATAATAATAGATAGAAAACGCGAAATAAAACCTTATGCCAACCCATCGGACCAGCGTGGTATAGTAGATCAATTTCCTTCCCATTGTGGAGGAGGCTCAAGCCTAATAATGATGATAATTCCAATGAACCGTAATAAGATTTTATAGTCCTTAGTCTTCTTTTACGACATCCATGGGCAAGATAGAGTATGGTTATTTAAAATAGCGGCAAACTTTATTGAGCTAGTCCGAACAGCATTTGAACTTATTTTTATTATAAAGACGCGGTATAATGTGATAATTAAATAAGACTACGTTATCGCGACCTTTTTAATATCCAATGAATGTCGTAAAAAAGGATAAAAAGAACACCATGGAAATGGAGCAGTATTGTAATGGGTAAATTCCTAAATTCATAATATTCCATAGTGAGGAGATCTACCTTCAGGATGTCAATGGGCCGATGAATAGGTGCATGTTTTTTTTTTGTGTGTACAGCTGTTGGCCGCAGATGGCCTTGACAGCTTGACGCGGACTATGGGTGAGCGCTGAGGACTCTCAACCCGAAGAAAAGTATGCTAAGCGACATCGCCCAAGGGCTCCCCCTGTGGGGAACGGACCTCGGCTTGAGGCGTCGCTGGAGGCATTGGGCGTGCCCACGTTTTGATTAATGATTTTTGCGCGGCGGGGTTTCGCACCTCGACGGCAAGGGCGGAACCGCGGATATTTATGTGTTAAGGCCTCGCGGGCCGTGTAGGCTCTAAGTTGAGCGAGTGTGATGTTGTCGTCCTCTTCGTCGAGGACGTCGGATGGAAGGTGCATGATATTATATACTTACTTTAAATAGCCTTTTGGTAATCTTCACGGCGTCTTGTAGACCGAACAAATCACTTTGTCTCGCATGAGCACCGCCATACTCTAGCAAGTTGACCACGCCCTTTACAAGCTGTTCAGGCGCCCCTCTACTCTTTAGCGCGTCAACAAGAGACGGGAGTGCATTACTAGCGTGTTTCTCGTAACGTAGCGCGTACAAACCGACCAGTTTGGCGGCATCATGATGACGGACCGACGTATTTGATAGAAGATTCTTCAGACGCTAGAAAAATATTAATAATTTGATATTGTTATTTTATTTAATTGAATGAATAAGTTGATTGATATTTTTATACGCGGTGACATTTATGTCGTCTTACAAAAGCAGGTCAATTGAAGAATCCAGTATCTACACTATACATTCGTATAATTAAAAGATTAAAAAAATATTTACTAACTATAGAACATTTAAATGAAGATAGATATGTTAGATATGTTTCTTTGGTCGGATACTTTAATAGTTTCTTTTTTTGTAAGACGATAAAAAAGTCACGGTGTATATAAATTTCTTGTGCACGTTTGTGTCACTAAACTCCTCCTAAACGGCTGGACCGTTGATGAAAATTTTTGTGCGTGTGTACAAGGAGATTCGAGAATGGAGTTAGATTCACAATTGGAACCGGTGTCGATTTCAAGGAGAATTCCTTTTATTTGATTTGAACAGAACGTCTGTTGGGTCAGCTAGTATGTATATATATAAATTACGTGACACGTTGTTTATCCGCGATGGACTCCTAAACTACTTAACCGATTTTAATCAAATTTGCACACCGTGTGCAGTTTGATCCAACTTGAAACATAGGATAGCTTACATCTTAATTTATAGTCGCAATATTATTTTATTGCAAATTATTTATATAAGTCTATTATTTGACATTCACATTATCTGTTAACTCCAAAGGATTTTAACAGATGGCGATATCTGTCGACTGGATTGATTAGGTAATTAATAGATGGCGCTATGGCGCTGCTATGTCAAACCTACAAACGTGTCGTATAAGCTACAATTCAATAGCATAACCACCACGTGTTGTTGAGGCTAAAGTATGGCATCTTTGTAAAAAAGCATGGTGGTCCCCGTGACTGATGTTCTACAGTTCCACTTAAATATTTTAATAAAATGTAATATAACAAAAACATTAGCCACAGCAACGCGTGGCTAATGTTTATAACTAACTCATAATGTTATATAGATTCATTTTTTCTAATTATTACCATTATATTTCCCTACACTAACTTTTTAAAATTAGTATGATTTTTTATTATTATATCAATTTCTTACATTTTCCGGTATAAAAATGGCTGTAAATTCATTAAATATTGGTCGGATAACTTTTTTTTATGAGTCAGTTCTTTTTTCTTCCTACTTTTGGCAGTTTGATCGAAAAATTAAAAGAAAATATATTTTTTTCGAAAACTGTACTTTGACGACTCCTACTGATGAACCAGTGCGAGTTACACAAAAAACACTAAGACTATTTTGAAGAGCGTGAAATTCCCCACAAGTTCCATCAAACCGATTTGCAATATTGTAAAAGCCAGGTAAGCATTAGAAATTTAAAAAAAAAAGATATTTTTACATGTATTTTGAAAGGTAAAACTTTAAATTTAAATTGTAAGTACTTAAAATTAATATTAAGAGCTCAATCTTGGTGAGAGTTATTTTTTCTATATGTAGATTAATATTTAGCATGAGCAACGAAAAAAAAAATGTTTGCGGAAATGAACCACCCTAGTATATATATTTCCTTTATCTTCAATATATATATAAAAATCAATATGTGTATGTATATTAGCCGAGATGATAATGATGATTATTGATTCAGATTACTTAGTTTACTGTGGAGTATATTAAATAATATAAGTTACCTGCAGATGCTTTGAGTGATCACTCTGACAGGCTATCTCCTGCTCCAACTCGGAAACCTCCAGCAGATTGTGGCGGGTGACACTCGCAGACAGCTCGCCTACTACAGTCACGTGCTTTGTAACAGTGCCAGACATTTTCTGCAGACAAACATATATAAGCCAAAGATTATTAACTTCTATCCACAAGGGTTAGTCCAAGTATGACGAAGGGATAAGAATACAATTATCATCACCCCATGCTTGCCCGTGGAAGTCGTAAAAATCGGTTAGTGGATCTCATCAGGAGAGTGGGTAACAGCTCTTTGCTGGAAAACATATAACATCTCATTGTGATCGCCAACCCGCCTGCCAAGCGTGACTTAACGGCACTACCCTCACTTCTGGAAGAAGGCCTACGTCCAACAGTGGACAGCGAAAAGCTGATGATGATGACAAGAGTTGAGGCAACTTGTACGTTATAAGGTAATCTGACTGCACAGATGGCTGGTTAAGATACCGATCTACCGTGCCAGTGTCACGGGTTCGAATCCCGTGCGTCCTGCATGGGATGCGTGTGATGCACAAATTGTTGTCCTGTGTCTGGATGTAATTTGTGTCCGACAATTATATGTTTTTAAAGACCCCCGCAATAAAAGGAATTATGTATTTACTAAGTGCAAGGCGTTGCCTTTAAAAAAAAAAAAGAAAATTGGCGATATAGGAAAGAATCTGATCGATATTTTTAGTAAACCCTCAGATCCCGACTAGGGATGTGACTTGGAGGAAAAAAAATCGATTAATAAATAATCGATTATTTTTTAAAAAATTGATTATAAAATAATTGATAAATTAAAAATAATTAATCGATTATTTTATAATCGATTTTTTTCACTATTCATAGTTCTTTCTTAAAATTTTGCCACCAACAGGATTATGACTTTTTTTTTAGGAACTGTGAGATTTATTTTATCGAGCACTTTTCCTGGCAGTATCGCGATAACCTTTTTTTTAGGAAACCTGGCAGTTTTTATTTTCTATACAATAGAAAACTCTAAATTTAAACAAAAAAGCAAATACTAAAATAATCGATTAATTTTAATATAAAAATCGATTCCTTTTAAATCGATTTTTATTATTTAGATAATCGATTAATATAAAAATCGATTATTTTTCACATCCCTAATCGACGACAAGGAAAGAGAACCGGTCCAGTCGGGCCACCGAAATAAAGGAATCGATTTAATTGGCACGCTTAAGCGTTTTATTAATAAAACGCCAGGAAAATATGGCAGGTTAGAGTTTCCTACGCGAAAAATTGACGCCTGTGAGGATTAGTCCGGCTATAAGCAGACCACAATTGGTAAAAAAAAGTAGTAAATCCTTCCCTTTAAGATGTCGCCAAAAATTAAAATAACACACTAATATCCTACTAATATTATAAACGCGAAAGTTTGTGAGTATGTGAAGATGTTTGTTGCTCTTTCACGCAAAAACTACTGAATGGATTTTGATGAAACTTCACAATAATATAGCTTATATATCGGAATAACACATAGGCTATAATTTATCCTGATATTCCCATGAGACGAGGAACTGCGGGTGAAACCGCAGGGCGCTGCTAGTTAATATTGTTGTATGGTGGCTACGAATACTACAAACCCTTACTTTGCTTGTGGGGTAGTATAAGACGTTTAAGAGCTTAACATAGACCTAGGTCAACTCCATCTGACGCCGTTTGATCAACATTTCATTCCCAAAAAGAGTACTGATTAAGTCACCAAGTAATTGGAATACGAGGAAGATGATGACGATTAATTAGTGCAATCATCATTATCATCACAGCACGTCCCACTATTGTGCTCGAGGCTCCTCCACAATGAAAATTAACCTACTACACCACGCTGGTCAGACATTTTGGTATAGGGTTTTATTTCGAGTTTGCCTTTGCCTGCATAGATATTATATGCATATTATATCTCTTAATCTTCTTTTACGACATCCACGGGCAGGTATTAGTACAGTATTCCACGCTAATATCAATGATATGTCACCAATAACGGAAATGTTCAATTTCCTTAAAAGATATAAATAAGGTTAACAGATTATCTTTAAAGACAATAAACATTTAAAAATGTTTAACAAAATATCATAATGAAATCGCACTGTAAAACATGTCCTTATCACTAAGTAAAAATATAAATCTTCTGTTCGTGTTTGTAATTTAACTCCTTCTACCGATTTTGATGATTTTTTTGTGGTGGTTCCGATGGATATGAGAATGGTTTAGATTAATAATTTGAACCGGTGGGAGGCGCTGCGACCGATTTCAAGGAGCATTTCTGTTACTATTTTTTTAGACTTGAACAGAACAACGTCTGTTGAGTCAGCTAGTCTACGTGGGTCAGCTACTACGTAATAATAGTATTTCGAGTGGTGACGGAATAAGAATACAATTGCTCATGGGTGTCGTGAAAGACAACTAAAAATTATAATATGAACATAACATATATGCAAGAGAAGGAAAACTCGAAATAAAGCCCTATGCCAACGCGCATGACCAGCGTGGCATTGTATGTCAGTTTCTCTCCTATTGTGGATGAGGCTCGAGCCCAACTGTAGGACGTAGGTATATGAGCCGTGATGATGATAATGATAAATAAGTATCAATAGAACATATTACAATACATAATCCTAATATTCAGGCTGTATCAGGTTATGGGGCAACTAGTCAAACCCTGTTGCCCCATAACCTGATAATCTGTATAGTTTGGTATTACACTATATTGAGTTTTTACATACCTTGAATTGAGGATATTGTTCAACAAAATTTTTCATATCAGCGATACTTTCAACCTTTTGGTGACTTTTGACCTTCTTTTGAAATTCCTCCATCAATGATTTCATTGTCTGACCAATTTCGCCAAAATTGGAGTAGAGGTTCTATAACAAAACATTGTAATAATAATAACGTAGCATTAATAAAGATAGTATTACATACAATTTAAAAATAGATTATATTTTACAGTACCCAGCAATAAATATTACACATCGATTTTTGGAAAGAGACCATCGGTTAATTTTGGCTTCGTATAGTCTTGTCTCTGTCGCACACTACCTGTGCATAGTTTTAAGTTATTGCGTCAGAGTAGTTGGTGCAAAGTAAAGGTGTAAAAGTAACGAAAGAAAGCGTACCCGTATGTATTCGTTACTAGAAGAATTAGTACTCGTTACTTTCGTATCGTTACGTTACTCGTTACTTCTGATACCTGTATCTTAGGACACCGAATCGAGTCGTATCCGTACCCATACAGTATAACGTCGCGGCGTAGCAACGTTCGCTATTTGTAGAATACATTGGTATACCAATCTGCGTAAGGTGCATTTTTCACTTTGCCGTATATTGAACCAGATTTGTGTTAAAGTTATTCTAAATTTAGTTTCATTTAATAGGTAACGTGTAAAGCTACAAATGAACTATTAACAAAATCTACAAAAATTGCAATGGATTTATTATTTTAAAAATGTTGACAATGAGCTTATGTTATTTCCAATCTTAAACTTTGTGTACAAACAATATATTCAATAAACAGTAAAAAAAAAATAACCACGAATTGACAAATTATATTTTATTTATCAAACAAACATCGTTCTTTGTAACGTACGTCTTTAAATTAATAGAATAAGCGTGCGAATGCATAATATATACGATCAGCAAATGTTTTATTACAGGCATCAACATTACTTGTGTGAATTAAAACAGTATAGGTACCCATGATACGAAACATACGAGTAACGAAATGGATTCGTGAGTAACGTTTCGTTACTTCGTACTAAATGGCGCACCCGTTACTCAGTACCGAATACATACGGTTTGCTACAGTTCTAGTGCAAAGTAATTGCGTCCATTTCAAAAATACAGGGTGTATCAGGTTATGGAGAAACTGTTAGAGTATGTTGTAGTTTAACGGTCACAGATCGTAATTAGAATGTATATTACCCAAAAAACAATATAACATAAAAGTTATTATTAGTTAAAAAATGTGTGTCTAAGAGTCTATGCCTTAAATGTTACGTATTATGTAGGCATGTACGGACAGGATACATGTAGGCATGTAAAGCTTCGACAGTATAATTTCATTCATTCATACCTAAAATTGCGCAACGCTTCAATGATAGCGTAGGTACAACGGCGGCCCGCCAACGGTCATCGGCCGATCAGCTGATTTAAAGCAAAGTTTATCTTGCTTATGCGAACGTACTTATTGATTTATTCAATTTCTAATGAACATTTAACAAAGTACGAATACATCGCAGATTAAGTATCACTGACTTTATACATTTCAATCAGATTTACACGAAAAAGCGATGACAAAATTGAAAACTTTACATGTCTCTTCATTAAAGAATCGATATTTTTAGTTCAAATTTTTTTTCATGGGTTCCTACCAGCATTGCCAAGCTCCCTTTTAACCAGTTGCCCCATAATCTGATATACCTGTATTTGACTAAACGCATTTAATATTGCTGTCATTGTTTCATTATGTAAGAAATGATATCTCATTCGTCTAAGATACAAAGTAAGATTGACCATCACCAATCTGCTCACTGGAACTGTACATTTGCTCAATGGTACATACGCCAATGGGGTCGAACCCCGTGTAAGTCGCAGCCCATTAAAACTATAAAAATATTAGGATATAGAAACATTTTTTTTTAGCATTCCTTATGTTTTACATCCTGTAAGCAGACAATTGAAGTTCATTCTTACTAGGGACTCTCTATAACATATTAAGTTACCTTGGCATAGAACTCGTCCTGTTCAGAGGACAGTACGACCTCCTTGAAGTCCTTATGTACATCCGGCACGTGCGCGAGACTAACACGGTTGTTGTTTATTGTCAGCAACTCGTGAACCATCGCTTGGTATGTCCACTAGCATGCAAGAAAAATCATATCATCATCGCAACTCATATACATCCCATTTTTGGGCTCGAGCCTCCTCTATAATAAGAGAGAAATTGACCTACTATACCATGCTGGTTATACAGGGCGGGGCAAAAGTATGGAAACCCCTGCTTATCTTGGAGGGGGATGATTTGATCGAAATATAAAAAAAACACGTCAAACGAAATTTAGTCATGGTAACCTTGGATTTGACCTCAAACTTCGTTTTCAATGTTATTTCAAGGTCAACTTTGTTTTTTTTTTTAAATGGGAACCCCTATTTTTGATATCGGAAATGGAAAGAGCGGGAAAAATTACGTACAAATATGTATCAAGAGGACCCCTGAAGGTCAAATAGAGGTCTGTATTTTTACACCGTCATCACACGAAATACTAGGATCATTTACCAATTATTATTAAATTGGATACTTGCTCATCTGTCACTAGTGGTGGTCGTTGAATAAATGAACAGTTTTTTTCGACTGTTTCTTTGCCGTGAACTAATAAACTAGTTTATAGTTGACTGATAAACATGTTTATGTATGAACGGCTTCGCGAATCGGTCGTCGCATCAACGAATGACACGAACGCGAAGACGACTTGCGAGTGTTCGCCCGAATCGGCCCGGACTTCGACGACGGGACGCGTGCGTACTCGCACAGCTCGCTACGCTCCTTACCCGCCCCGCAAACCTCACCGCCCGTGGGCGTGAGTCGAGGCGAAATCATAACGTATAGATAGATTGAATTGCAATTCATTGCGCTCTGCTATCATGTGATGGAACTATCATCTACCATTACATATTGAAGCGTCAATGTACATTGTACAATGAAACTGTTGTCTAATAAAATTCGTTGAAGTTTCGTTGTCCTTTACCAATGGACGATCAACGTACGTCATAATATAAACTAAACGTCTCGTCTTGTCTAATCGTCTACGACGTAAACTATAGTTTATCATCGACGATAAACGATCTCGTTGCGTCGACTGTAAAATCGTCGACGACACACTACTATCTGTCACCATAGACAATAAAAACAATATTGTGTTAACGTTGTCTCTGGTAATCTTTATTTTTACAGTTTAAGAAATAATATTCAACTGCACAGATGGCGGTAGTGGTTAAGATACCGATCTACCGTCTCAGCGTCGCGGTTTCAAATCCCACGCAGAACAGACAACACTTTGTGAGATCCACAAATTGTTGTTCTGAGTTCAGATGTTATTTGTGTCCCTTAAATTATGTTTGTAAAGTCCCCTACAATAAGGATTATTTCCTTGTGTTGTCTTTATTAAAAAGGGAAAAAGAAAACATTGGATTCCTTCAACTTACTTGATTCAGCAATGGCGTAACAGGATCATCGCGTCTATCAACAATCAACAACTGCGGCATAGGTATCTCTCCGTTGAATGGTATATTGTTATCAATAAGAACAGCCTCCCTTCTTAGTAGATCGCGAACACGCTCGGCGAGTCGGGCACAAGGTTCTGAAGCTGCTTCGTAACGTACCACCGCACGACGTTTCAAAGAGAGCAGCAATGAAAAAATACCTTGAGCGCAACGCTGAAGATGTTGTTGATTCCATTGACGACCTGTGGTAGAGAAGGAAATGTATTACAACCACCACGTAATTCACCGGGAAAGTCGTAAAAACCGGTGGAGAAATCGCCAGACAATAGGCAACCACACTATCATGCCAGAATTATACAAGAAACACTAATCACTAACCCTTTATCCCCTTTTTGGCCTACAGATGTCCACTGTTGGACTTAAGCCTCCCCACGAGAATGTCATTCGGAACGGCCCAATACCATCTGCATCCAATGGTGCTCTGCAACTTCGAAGATGTCGTCACCTAGTGGGGGGTCGCCTACGTTGCGTCGTCCGATTCGTGATCACCACTCGAGAACCTTTCTTCCCCAAAAGGCTCCGATCCACCTAACAAAAACTGCCAAATTTGGGATCCAGTTCTTGAATGTCTTAAAAAGGGGACATGAAATCTCTTTCTCTGTAGTAGGATAATATTCACCGATATGAGGCCTCACTACTTGAACCAACTAAGAGTTTGTTTCAAAGTACTTTTTTTTTTATTTTGGGTCGGATTATCCTATACTTCCACCCAAAATCCGTTCCAACTGACCCATACTTTGGGAAGCCCTGATCTATACTATTATTTTAAAGCAATAATTTGTCTAGTTGTAAATATTAATTTCAAGAACCACTGATTCGAATTGAAAAATTCTTTTAACATTGTAAAGTGAATTTATTACTTTATTACCAATAATAGCCAAGAAAGGTGCCCACAATATGTATAATTTAGACACCTAAGCTTCACACATTTCTGGATCATCTTAAGTAGCAAAAAATTACTTACCGTGCAAACATCCAACAATATTAAATGAGAAGAGATGTCTGTCCACAGCAAGATAGTCAGCAAAAACCTCCTGTACTTCTCTTACTGTCTCCTGTTCATCACACTCGGCTAGTGTTTTGATATCAGCCTTTGATATCACGTTGCTGAAATCTATGAAACAAACATAACATAGCAGCAAAGGTCCCATGTTTATTTAAGTTGATTTTTGTTTCTTCATTTCAGCTCATATACATCCCACTGTTGGGCTTGAGCCTGTTCCACAATAGGAGAGAAATTGATTGATTACTATACCATGCTGGTCAGACATATTAGTACAGTGTTGCATTTTGAGTTTTCCTTTTCTTGCACAGATGTTATGTGCATATTATATCCCATAGTCATCTTTTACAACATCCATGGGCAAGATGGGGTGTGGTGAATTGTAATCTTATACCGTTGGAAATGATATTGATATTTATTGAGTATTGATATGAACTTATATTTGCATGAGTATTATACATAGGTAATAAAAATATTTGTCTAATCACACATATCTTAATTTTTAATTTACTGATGAATCTAATTTCTAGTGTCCGACCGAATGTTCGGTTTCGGTCGAGTTTCGGCAAAAAAACGAGTTTCGGTTTCGGCAGCAAACCTGCCGAAACTACGACCGAAACCGAAACTGCATTCGGGAGTTTCCGCGCTGTGCTCGGGTGTATTCGGCGCGGTAAATGACATCCAAGCGACGATGACATTTGGCCGCGTCCACGTGCGTAATCATGTCGTAACCTGTTTGTTTGCAGTGCATTTTATTTGTTGTGAGTTTTCGTGTGTTATGTTTTGAATTCGGTAAGTTTTATCATAATCATTTCAGCCTATTGCCGTCCACTGCTGGACGTAGGCCTTCCTCATGTTGCGCCACAATGTGCGGTCCTGTGCCGCCTGCATCCAACGACGCCCAGCAACTTTCACTAGGTCATCGGTCCACCTAGTCGTCCTACACTGCGTCGTCCGATACGTGGTCGCCACTCGAGAACCTTTCTTCCCCACCGGTTGTCGGTTCGTCGAGCGATGTGGCCTGCCCATTGGCACTTCAGCGTGCTAATTCTTCGTGCTATGTTGGTTACACCCGTTCTTCTGCGGATTTCCGTATTCCGGATTCTATCTCGCAGAGAAATCCCGAGCATAGCCCGCTCCATAGCACGCTGAGCGACTTTGAACCTTGATATGAGGCCTATATTTAGGGACCACGTTTCCGTGCCGTATGTCATCACTGGTAACACACACTGGTCGTAGACCTGTGTTTTCAGACACTGAGGTATGTTGGACGAGAAGATCCTCTTAAGTTTCCCGAACGCTGCCCAACCGAGTTGGATTCGTCGGCTGATCTCTTTCTCGAAAATGGATCTACCTAACTCGACTGTTTGTCCTAGGTAAACATAATGATCGACAACTTCGAGAATCGCATTGCCAACTAGGACCGGTACAGGAATGACATGGGCGTTTGACATGACTTTCGTTTTGTCCATGTTCATTCGTAAACCCACTAGTTGGGATACCCTGCTGAGATCATTGAGCATTGTGCCAAGGTCCTCCATGGATTCTGCCATAATGACAATATCGTTTGCAAATCGAAGGTGAGTGATGTATTCGCCGTTAATGTTGATGCCTAGTCCAGTCCAGTCTAAGAGTTTGAAGACACCTTCCAGTGCAGTGGTAAACAGTTTCGAAGAGATGACATCTCCCTGTCTCACGCCTTTCTGCAACTGGATCGGTTTCGTACTCTTATCCCGGATACCGACTGACATTGTGGCATTCCTATACAAACACTTCAGCACTTCGATATAACGATGGTCGATTTGGCACCGCTGAAGGGACTGCAGCACCGCCCAAGTTTCGACTGAATCAAAGGCTTTCTCATAGTCCACAAACGCTAAGCAAAGGGGCCGATTGTATTCCTCGGTCTTTTGTACAATTTGCCGAAGCGTGAGGATATGGTCTATGGTGCTATAGCCTTTTCGGAAGCCGGCTTGTTCGGGCGGCTGGAAGTCATCGAGCTTGCGCGTGAGTCGATTAGTAATGACCCTCGAAAACAACTTATAAACGTGGCTCAGGAGTGAGATGGGTCTGTAGTTCTTTAAAAGGGCTTTGTCACCCTTCTTGAAGAACAGCACCACCACACTCCTGGTCCACGACTCTGGAACGTCTCCCCCGAGGATAACGGAATTAAATAGCTTCTGAAGAGCTATTAAGACTGGCTTTCCGCCCGCCTTCAAAAGCTCTGCCGTAATTCCGTCATCTCCCGGTGCCTTACCGTTACGTAGTTGTAATTTAATATAACAAAGGAGTACCTAGATTATAGTAAAATCAAGTTTACCATAAAAAATTAAAAATCTAATGCTCTTTTGCTAATGCTGTATGTAAACAAACATTATTCTATTTGCGCTGTAGCATGGTGCGGGTGACACATGTCAATACCAGGTGACTAGGGATGTGACGATTCGCAATTAAATTTTTATCACTAATTATACTCGTAGCATAAATAAATGTTGTTCTGTTTATTATTGTCACGAAAATTATATATAGGAAAAAATATATTCATACAAATTATTCAATTAATTTAATAGTTCAAAAATTTTAAAAAGTTTCGTAAACGCATTCAAAACAACTGGTATTTCATATTTTTTCGTGGCATATTTTTATTCTGTGGCGCATCGCCGAGTCGGCCATTTTGTTTACCCGTGCGATGCTGTCAGTACGAGTGCTACCGCCTTGTATGTGACACGTATTATCCATTTTTCATCAGTTTGTTTTCGTTAAATTGTTATTTGTTACCAAATAAAACAACAAACTATAAGTTTGTTGTTTTATTTGTTAAAGTTTGTTGTTATATTTGTTGGTTATAACCATGCCTAAGCATACGAAAAAAACTGTTTTGGGTAGTCAAGCTAGAGAGTTTGTTGTTCGCCTCCGAAACTACTTTGAAAGAGAACAACAAAATAATGGACCGTTGTTACCACTGAATCGAATTGTAGAACGAGTAGCCGAAGCTCTTGATATTGGCCGCAATACTGTTTCGCGTATAACACGCGAGAAAATTTGTCAAGAAGGGACGTCTGAAAATAAATTATCTACACCGAACAAAAAGCGGACCAAGGTGAAGCCAATCACAGATTTGGATGAATTTGCTAAGGACGCTATTAGAAATCACATTTATGATTATTATAGAAGAATGGAGCTACCCACGTTGCTTAAGCTTCTAAAATCATTGAAAGAAGCTGAGCTGTTCAAAGGAGGTATTACTTCGTTGCGGAATGTTATAAAGGATATTGGCTTTGTTTACAAAAAAGTTAACAAAAGAAAAATTATTATGGAAAGGACTGATATTGCCCTTGCAAGGTGTACTTTTTTAAGGAAGGCCAAAAACATAGTTGATTGGAGTAAAGTTGTGTTTTTGGATGAAACGTGGCTAAACTCTAACCACACAGTGGGTAAAAGTTGGACCGACGGCACGACGGGACCGACACAGATGGCGTAGTGGTTAAGATAGCGACCTACATTGCCAGTGTCGGGGGTTCGAATCCCACGCGGGACAACACTTTGTGCGATCCACAAATTGTTGTTCTGAGTCTGGATGTAATTTGTGTCCGTTAATTGTATGTTTGTAAAGTCCCCCGCAATACAAGGATTATTTCCTTAGTGCAGGGTGTTGTCTAAAAAAAAAAAAAAAAAAAAAAAAAAAAAAAAAAAAAAAAAAAAAAAAAAAATTTGCCATGCAGGTACAGCAAGTGGATTTGTACCTAATTGTTTACTGGCTTTTAAATCGAAAAAAACTACGGAGTATCATGAGGAGATGAACTACGAAAAATTTAAAGTTTGGTTCATAGGCCTCTTAGAAAACTTAAAAGAGCCTATGACCATAATAATGGATAACGCACCCTACCATTCGGTACAACTTAATAAACCTCCAACACAATCAAACCGCAAAAGCGAGTTGGTGAAGTGGCTGAGTGAAAACGGAGTTACAGCAGATATGAGTATGCTAAAGACGGAGCTTATTACTCTAGTACGGCGTCATAAGCCACCAACTCCTACCTACGCTCTGGACGAGATGGCAAAAGAAAAAGGTCACCAGGTCCTGCGACTACCACCCTACCATTGTCAATATAACGCTATTGAGCTAATTTGGGCCCAAATAAAAGGTATGTTTTTAATTTCAATTCTCGTTTTGATACTTTGAAAAAGTAACAGCTTTCTGAACGAAGCATGTAATTTAAAAACATTACCAGGTATCAGAATAGACATATTCAAGAGTAAATTTTGCATTAGATATTTGAAATTAATTTATTGATTAAAAACTAAATATTTTTTTTCATAAGTCCATTTATGTTTATGTAGGTCACGCCGCAAGAAATAATACTACACCGCCATTTACGGCAAATAAGATGTTGACCCTGTTACAAGAGGCAATCAGTAACGTTCAACCTAAGGACTGGTCGAAGGTGGTGAATAAAACGAAAAGGGACATTATGTCTGATTGGGATCGTGACGTCCGTATTGATAACATAATTGAGACATCTTTAATAATATCCGTCACAGATACGGATGATGAAAGTGACAATTCCGATGTTCCTGACTCTGATATGAGTTTAGAAGAGGATTAAAATTGAATGAAAAATTGAAGTAAATATGTAATAATTGTATACTTTTTAACAATAAAAAATTGAGCGCACAAATTGTTTTTTATTTATTTTTTAATCGACAATTCTTCGTAGTAGTACATCCCATCACTAAATACGTCTTTGGTGTTACGTTATACGCATACCACTTTGATTATTTTTTCTTTCAATTTCATTTGATTTGTAGGCTAGAACATTCTAGTTGGGTTTAATTTGGAAGGTATACCTTTATTACTACAGTTATTAGTGATTTAATATATTACCGATGTGGTACAGCTGAATTAATAGATCATAATTATAAATCGCGGCAACTTTCAAGAGTAAAACGAAACTCGCCATAACTGTCACCCGCACCATGCTACAGCGCAAATACTTTAGTTAGGTACATGGTATTTACTATAGTGCATAAATAAATAAGTATTAAAGCTACCCATGTGATTTAAAGAAAAAAATTAAAACTGACGGATTATAATACATTTTCTTTATTTTTCTCTGAAAACATGATCCTTATAAGAAAGTTTCGGTTTCGGCCGAAACTGAGACCGTTGCCGAAATTCGGTTTCGGTCGTAAAAACCAGTTTCGGTCGGACACTACTAATTTCATTCGTCATCATCGGTTCAGCTGGTATAGGCCCCACTGTTAGGCTCGAGCCTTCTCCGCAATAGGTGGGAAATTGACCTACTATAATTAAGCTGATCAGACGTGTTGGTATAGGGTTTTATTTTTAGTTTTCCTTCACTTTCATAGATGTTATATTCATATTTAATTCCGTAAGTCATCTTTTATGACACCCACGGGCAAGTATATATTTTAATTCAACATTTTATAGATAATGGAGTTACCAAAAAAATATAATAAATAAACACAAATTCTAATTGTAAATGTTTTTTGATTGTGCATATGTTATGCATATTTCGCCCTTTTTTTGTGCATATTTGCATGCATATTTTGGCAATTTGATAGTGCATATAATCCGATGTTTAATGATGATCAACAAAAATTAAATAGTAATCTAAACTAAAACTTACATATGAAATACACTCCGTATTTGGGATATCTCAGCTCTCTGCACAGTAATGATATATTCTCAGACGTTGGTCGTAAGAAAACTATGCATTTCATATGTTTCATGTTGTCCCATTTAGAGTGACTGTCAATTCTTTCAAATAAATAAACCTCTTTTTGCAATATCTCCGACTGGCTGAACACCATGCTGACAATGCTAGTCTACAAAATAATTTAAAAATGTTGCATATTTATCATGGTTCTATACTACTAGTCCTTCATTATAGATAAATAGGCTATGATTATAATGTGTAATAAAAATTCCTTTAACCTTCCTATACTCGCGCCAATTTTTGTAACACCTATACTCGCGCACGGTGTCACAGACCGATAGTTTGTACCCCTACAACATATTTTTTTTAACAAGAAACACATAAAGTATTACTATTATTTTAAAGTTTAGGATGTAATGAAACAAAACAGTATAACTAAAAGTTATTTTATTAATTATTTTACCAACTTATAGTTTTATCACAAATCAGTCTTAAAATTTGAGATTATTTTCTTAAGTACTAAAAAATTAAAATAAAATCTGAACTTCTTTTTAAAAACAAATTAAACTTCTTATTAATAACAACAAACATATCAATAAACATATTTATCTATGTTTGACTTAATTTTGAGCCTCGCCATAGCAATCAGGGCATACGGTTACAGCATGCTCCAAACAAAAGTATTTTTTGCAGGTGGCACAGTTGTAACGTGTCTTGCGGTTTTTTTTCGAAGAGCAGTATCCACAACGACCTACTTTATTATTGTAAGATGTTGCTGCAGACTCGGGTCCATCTAATTTGCATATTTCGGTGAGCCTGAGTCTTATGCTTCTCGGCAAGGATGAAATGAGAGCCCGTCGTCTAAGTTGCGGATTGATCAAATCGTATGCTAAGGCTTCAAGGAAGACTCGACGGCTAATTTTCTTGTTAGGGTTATTCTGCAGGTATATTATAAACGTATTTATACCCGCTACATTCATTAGGCTATAAAATATCACCATTGGCCATCTATTTGTCCCACGTGCGACGTTGTAAGTCTCACACATTTTGTCTACGGTATCTACTCCACCTTTGGTTCTATTGTAGTCCATTATAATTTCCGGTTTACCTGTATCTTCATTGATCTGGGCATCATCGTGCATGCTGGATACGAGAAGGACATTTTTGCCTTTTTTTGGTACATAGGATACAAGACTGCAATTGCCACGGTGCCCGAATAAACTAGATTTGTCGGCTCTTCCTCGTATTTCCGTGAAATTTTTAGGCAATTCTCGTTTGTTTTTACGAATTGTCCCAATAACTGTCAATTTGTGTTGAGACTCAAGCTTATCTATCAATGGAATACTAGTGAAGAAGTTATCACATGTGATATTACGCCCAGTATTGTGAATATTTTCACTCAATCGCAAAACCAAAGCCAAAGCGGAGTTATCAACTTGGTATGGACCGTCTGGTTGCTTCCCAACATAAACTTCCATGGTATGGGTATAAAACATTTTGGCATCTGTCAACGCATAAATTTTGATTCCGTATTTGTTGGGTTTTGATGGAATGTACTGGCGAAAGTTACAACGTCCTCTAAAAGCCTCTAACTTCTCGTCAATTGTAACATACTGAGACACGCTGTAATATTTTTTGAACGTTCCCACAACTATATCAAACAACTCTCTAATAGGTGCCAGTTTATCCAGTTGTATTCTCTCTTCTCGTGTATCTTTACTGTCAAATCTGAGACAACGCATCAATAGAAAAAACCTGGATAATCCCATAGTCAAACGAAATATCTCCGGGGATGACCCGTCAGTTCTGAAAAAATCTTTGGCATTTAGACGAGCGTTCCTTCTGACTCCAGCAAATAGTAAAAGGCCTAAAAAAGCTTCAATTTCAATATTGTCTGTATCGGCGCAGTCTCTCTCTCTTGTGAAATTATGCTTCATGCGATTAATTTGTTCATTAGTGTACTTTACTATCAGGCTGATAGTGCCCTCCGAAAAAAAAAGCCGCCACAGCTCACCTGGTTCCTTCAAATTTCTAGCTTCTCCTCTAGCGCCTGGAAGTTGAGTAACTATATTTCTAGCACGTCGCCTAGTTGGGTTTGAGGCAGGAGATTTATTCCACCTTGTCTGTCCATCTTTTCCTAAGTAAAAATCATGGGATCGTTCATTATGTTCTTCCTCAGATATCTCGTCATTGTCATCGTCTTGCTCGGTATCATATGTCTCTTCTTGTACCTCCACGTTATCTTCCACCTCACTGTCATTTTCGTCTTCATAGCTTGAGCTAGAACTTAATTCTTCCAGCAACAATCTGATGTGATCATCGTCCATTTTGATATGGATTAAAACCTAAAAAAGAATGATAAAATTGGTCAAAATATAATATAGAGCAACATACATACATATATTTTACTATATATACTTTATAAAGTAATCAAAGTCCGCAAAAAATATACAAATGCACGAAATAAATTATATTAATACTTACACAAAAAGTTACACCTATACTCGCGTCGGTCTCGTGGACCGATTGGTGACGAGTGCTACAACACGTGTGTTTCGCCCGAACGCGCGGCGTGCACTAAAACGAAGTTAGCCACAAATCCGGCAGCTAGCAAGGAACTCAACTTCTTAGGATTTACCTGCATAAAAATAATTACGAAAATGTGTTTCGTCGGTCTCACAGACCAACGCGCGAGTATAGGAAGGTTAAAGGCCCAGTCTAGTATTTTAACTAAACTGGACTTTTAGAAAAAATTTACGGCAGTTACTACAAAGAACTTCAAAATTGATACTCAATTCGTGAGTATACAAATCGCCTTCTTTTGATTAAAATAAACTTAAAACTGGGCGTAAAACTCACAGTCTCTTTATCCATAAGTATAACTTTCATTCCTGGGCCACTCTCTTCCGTCATCTTCGTTATATATAATTTCACTGCTTGTATAACATTCATTTTGGATTATTTTATGGAGTAAACCCAACGAAATACATAAATAAACAATGCTTAATATATATTTGTTTTTATACAATTCGATCACCACCAATTTTTTATTTTTTTTTTGTTCTGTTTGTCCATACGGACAGGTAAAGGGATTAAAGCCCATACAGCCAAGTCTGATACAATTTTTCTTTACATATTATTTACTTCTTCATATTGTATAACTTATTGCTGTGCTGTGTGGTAGCGGCTTCGAATACTACCAACCCTTGCTTTGCTCGTGGGTGTCCTAAAAGACGACTAAGAGCCCTAGATTGACCCGGACCAACTCCATCTGGTACCATTTGAGTCAACGATTACATTCCCAAGGAGGGTTGACGTCAGGCTGGCGGCCGGTCATAAAAGTCACTGCCGAAACTTTTTGCAATATGTCAAAACAGATGACATATTGCGTCGACCCCAAGTAATTGGGATAAGAGCAAGATGATGATGATGATACTGTATAACTTATTTATAGTCATTGTCCGTCAGTAAGTCAAGTCGTTATCATTAATTAGGCGCTGAAAAACTAATTAGATGATTTCTCTGGGAATTCCGGTTGAATATGAAAATACAGCTTAACCACTCTTATATCACATTCACCACACTTCAGCACTTTAATTATATTATATTACATAAAATATCAGCAAAATTATTCAATATAACACTATAAAACACTAAAAAAATGAATGTAATGTTCTGAAAATGTATTAATATATACAAGAGCTTAACATGACATCTCCAAATTCGCGCCGAAACTCCCTCGTTCACCACCAAACCAACATAAACATGCACAGAGTACTTTTTAATTCGTATTTTATAGTCAGTTTGTCACAAACTTCTATAATATCTATGACTGATTAACTTTTATTCTTCTTCTTCTTTTTTTGTCTTGGCAATCAGCTATTAATACAAGCCATTTTTGCCAGTGTCGAGTTATAATTTTCTTTTCAAATTATCAGTTTCTTCATGTCAGTAATGGCAGACCATTACTGACATGAAGAAACTGATAATTTATTATTTTTAATTTTAATTACTGACAGATCAGTAAGTCAAAGTGTCGCCCTCAACAGTGTAATGGCCACTGTTAAGGGTATCTTCTGAGAATTTTGGAGGAAACAAAAAGGTATGTATAGCAGTTTTATATCATATTCACAACACCTCAGCAGTTCTGCCGCTATATATTACATAAAATGCCATCAAGATTATTGAATATAACACGTTAAAACACTAAGATATTGAATATAATACAAGAACACCACATGACACTTCTAGATTCCCGCCAAAATCTCGACTGATTAACTTATATTTATGGAGGGTATAGGGACACGATATCGAAATGAAAATATCGATACTGTACTCATGAGTAGTATCGAAGAAAAAGTATCGTACTCAATAAAGTATCGATACCCCAAAGTATCGAGTACTCAGTACTTTTCCTAGAATCCAGGTCGTGATGTCCTTTTTTTTAGGAATTTGTTCTGATTTGATGAGCTTTTTTTTAGGAGTTTGCTTTATGTGTTCGGATTAAAATATGTCGAGTCACTTTTTAGAAGGTTCGTTACGCTTTACCTAGATGGCGTTACCATAAGCAAGCCATAAGGTCACATTTAACATGGATACTTTGTACAATTTATTCGATACGATACCTGCCTAAAAGTAGTCATTGAGTAAAAGTATCGAATAGAAAATATCGAGTACAAAAGTATCGGTATCGAAAGACAAGTACTCGATACCTAAAAGTATCGATACTTTTTTCGTGTCCCTAGGATGGTAGAAGTAAGGAGGACCGTCTTGTATGGGGGATTAATCGAAAAACTGTCTACTTGTAAACAGCAAATTATTGTTCGAACTCTCACCGAAATAGTGCTAGTGTCAGAGGCGTAACTATGCCACCTGGGGCCCGTGGCAAATTCTTTGATGAGGCCCTATCAGTTGAACCATATCATCGGTACTGATTAAGTACCTAGATAATATCGATTCGTCCCTAGGAATTTTGGGCTGGGGCCCTTTCGGGCCGGGGCCCTTTCGGCTCGGAGGGGGCCCGGGGTCCTTTCGGGTCGGGGGGGCCGGGGCCCTCTCGGGTTGGGGTCCCGTGGCATTTTGTCAGTCCTGCCACCCTATAGTTACGCCACTGGCTAGTGTAGCAAGTGGAAATGATATAAACTTAACAGTTATAAATAGAGCGAAGTGTGCCGAGTTGAAAAGTTTAATATTTCTCTTGACTTCTGTAGTTAAGAAATATGCAGTATTTAAAATCTCAATTATTTACGTATTTCAAAATAGGGGGAAAATCTTGAAAAAAGAATACTCGTTTCAAAAAATACTTCAATTGGTTTGAAAGTAACGTTACGAACTACTTTAAAATTCTTGCACCTGTTACTATAGCGCCACCTTAATTTGCTCCCTTTCAACTAACACTTTTTAATACACTGAGATGGTTCTCCTTACTTCTACCCTCCATACTTATACTATATAGTATATACAAAGCAAGTTCTTCTTCCTCTTTTTTTTGCATTGGCATCAGGTGATTTATGGGAATTTTGGTGGCAAATATAAACATTAGTAAAACCCTTTTATATCATATTCACTAAACCCCAACAGTTCCATACGATAACTATGACTTGTTCGGACGTCAGACATCTTAGTCCGCCCTTGACCATGAATGCTGTAAAGTGTTCGAAACGTTGGGCAATCAAAAATCAAATATAAACACGATAAAATCCGTAAAGTAGTTTTATTTGCAACGGACACTTCAATTTTATTTATTTGTATAGATTATATTTATATTACGGATTTGTAGCAAAAAGTTAGATGTTTGCTACAGAGTATACACATATGACATTCATAGCCATTTACTCTGTGTAACCTCTTCCAAATATTCCAATTCTTTTTTTAGTAATCTATAATCCGCACGTTAGGTCAGTGTTCAACAGAGCACATACATTGTCTAATAGATAACTGATAATCGCGTGCGAAAGGTCGGCAGGGTCAAGTGGAATTTATTTTAACATATTTGTTACTTCTACAAAAAACATACACAATGTTCTCTCGTGCTTTGAAGCCCGTTATTGCCGTAGCTGCCCAAAATGGCACTAAAAATTTTTCTACTACCTCTCAGGTAAATTTTACAATTAATTTATTGTAGGCTTATTTCTTAGTCGAGTATTGGTATTTTATGGTGAATTGTTTCAGAGGAACTTCAAAGTTGTGGTGGCTGGAGCCTCAGGTGGAATCGGCCAGCCTTTGTCGCTGTTGCTGAAACTGAACTCTCGAGTCACCCACCTCGCTCTGTATGATATTGCACCGGTTACTCCCGGTGTCGCTGCCGACCTTTCGCATATGGACACCGCCCCCAAGGTCACTGGTCACGTAGGCCCTGATCAACTCGCTGACGCCATCAAGGGTAAGTAATGCATAACAGATAACAATATTTGTCTATTACATAACATAACCTAAGAATGTTCAAGTTCATGTGTGTGCTAATTTTAGATAACTCAAGGTCATTTAAATAGGACATACTTGAAATTAAAATGGACTTATTTAACATATATCTTATGACAGTGACCTTGACTGTGCTATTTTTGCTCTTGTTAAATTATATATGTTAAAATAAAAGTAAAATTAGTTTTATGCATAATAATTAATTGTAAAAGAATTGATTGTAAATATAATTTTGCAACTTCCCTTGGTGTGTGCCCACATTATGAAGAGAGACATAGGCCTCTCTAAAAGGGTATGTTATAATCTTCATACCTCGCAAATAAATTGACAATTGTAGCTGTCGTTATAAGTATACAAGCCGAGTACTAAAGACTACTTCTACTTAACCCTAGAGTAATAACCCTCCTAGGAATAGCGTTGAATGTAACCATATGCTTCAGAGGCGCACGATATTCGATGGATGATTTTGAAGGCTTATTATTATTTTAAATACTTTTTTTCTACTTCATAATCAAGTTTGTTGCCTAATGTATAAATGAAACTAGGTTTTAATTTAATACTTTTTTATTTTGGAGAAATAAAATTACCTTTTCACTTATATCTAAAAATAACAACAAAAATCAACAATCTTTAGATAATGGCATCTTACAAATAAACAAAAATAAAAAATATCAGTTTTCTCTTCTTATTAATTAAATCACAGTATAATCAGACTAAAAAAAATAAATGAGATCAAAAATTAGTGTTTATAAACACTCATGGCACACATAATTTTTGTGTTCGCCACAAACAGTCTTTTTGCACTTCACGCAAATCATTTTTGACATTCTCTTTTTTTTACATGAACAATAACTACAATATCGCCGTTTCTTAACCGGGGTTCATCTTCATTATCACCTTGACTTTCTGTAGTAGGTTGGGTCATAATATTTTCAATTCTACTTCTGACGTGTCTAGGCAAAGATGGGGCATCTAGTATTTTATTCATCCACGGTGCAGTTAATTGTTCGCTAAGTTTCTTCATATATTCTCTACGACTCAAAGGTTTCTCCTTCTTTGCGTGAATGTTATGGCAATAAAGAACATATGAATTAACAAAAGCCATATTCAATATGCCATAAAACATGGTCATAGGCCATCTGTTTGTTTTTCGAGAACAGGACATTGTAGAACACATTTGATCGAATGTGTCTACTCCACCTTTAGTCTGATTGTAGAACATTACTATTTCAGGCTTACCAGTTGTTGTATTGAGCACACCTTTTTCGTCACATGATGATAAAAGATATACCATCTTTGATGGCTTTGGCTTGTAAGAGACCAGCGTCAAAAATCCATCATAACCAAACATAGAAGTTCCTATAGGGCGAGAACGAGTATTCTTCATCTCCTCCAGTATTTCTCGTTTGTTTGACCGTATCGTTCCTACAAGTGTTAGCTTATATGGCTCCAAAAGCAACGATTTAGCAAGAGGAACGGACGTAAACCAATTATCACAGGTTATATTATGGTTGGTACCATGAATGGGCTTCGACAATTCTTTGACATAATATTCTCTGAGGGGGACTCCATTCGTTTTCGTAGCCTTGCCAATATATGGCATAGCGTTTAGCATATATTTGGTCCCACTGTCACAAAGCATAGGAATTTTTATGCCATATTTGTTTGGCTTATTTGGGATGTACATTCGGAATGGACATCGCCCACGAAACCCGAGCAATTGCTCATCAATGGTTACGTGACCTCCTGGCGTATAATTTAGCTGACATTGCTTTATAAAGAGTTCCCAAACTTTTCTCGCTGGTATGAAAGGATCTTCTTCACGAACAGCAGGTCGCAGAGACTTATCATCCATCCTAAGACAACTTGTTAAAAAATTTAAGCGATCTCTACTCATGACAGCTACGTATCTGGTTCCAGAAAATGAGCTATCAAACAGTTCATCAGTAGACAAATGATTGTCTTTCATTGCTGCACTAAGAGTGAGGATACCAATAAAAGCTTGGATTTCTAGTGAAGTTGTGTCTCTAAAAGTGGCTTTAGACATATTTTCTGAACGTTTTACAGTCATTTCTACATTTGTCCACTTGACAATCTCCTCAACTATTTCATCAGTGATGAAAAGATCAAAACACAAAACGGGATCATAAATATTTCTGCACATATGCGTTCTCTACTGGTTCGAATAATGTTAATAGCAGAAGTTCTCGAATGTATTTGACCCTTAACTGTAGACCAACGATGTTTGTTCTTACCTTTTATCACTGCTCGACTTGGAATAATAATACGTCGATCTGGTTCGATATCAGTTTGATTATAGGATGCCAAAGAGCCAGGCCTGGACGATTCCTCATCACTATTAGATGAACTTTGTACGTCTTCTGGTACACTATCCATAAATTCTTCTTCAAACTCACTTTGCACATCGTCTTCACTCAGATGATCCTCTAACTCACTATCACTTTGCTGAACATCGCCAGTGTCAGAATCCTCTTATATGCCTAATAATGTTGTTATTTCGTCTTCGTTCAATGGTATTCTATGTGCCATGATGATCACAATATAAATATATCCTGATAACAAAAGATAATGTGTTTTAAATGACATAAAATAAAAATACTTTAAAATTGAAAATGTGCTAAAAGTTACACAAAACATAACCTTACGCCTCTCGAGCGCATCGGTCTGTTATAACTTAAAAACTATCGTACTCACCGCACACGCGCGGCCGCTGTTCGAGAGCCCTAGCTGCCGACTGAGTCGACTGTAATGAACAAATGCGTTCGCGCAACGGATAAAAAGAGACAGCGATATTACGTTTCCGAAGGCGCCTCTGCGACGTGGGTTTTTACACTAGGGTTAAAATCCATCTGCAGGTTTATATGACTGACATGGAAGGGAGGAACTGAATTAATCACAAGGGGAGGACAGTCAGGACTTATGTTTTCTCATTTTACCAATTGTACTACGATTTGTTCACTGAACTACGGTATGTTCTGACATTTATTGTCTCACTAGAAAAAACAAAGTAAAAATATCAATATCTATTCAGCATCATTACTTAATCAATATTTAGGAAATGTAATTTTATATTGTTATTTCTTTGATTTCATAAACCAGGCTTTTTATAAATTGGACTATTAAATTATAATTTAATTTTGCCCATTTAATGGGCTGAGATGATGATGATGAATCTTAGACACAGAACATGAATTTGTGGATTTTATAAATTATTGTGCTTTTTTGAAATCAAACCCATTTGGCTAGTAGGTATAAGAATTAAACATTATAATAATTTGTTCACAGGCTCGGATGTAGTAGTCATTCCTGCTGGAGTACCCCGCAAGCCTGGTATGACCCGTGATGACTTATTCAATACAAACGCATCTATTGTGCGAAACATTGCATCGGTAATCGCTAAGGAGTCACCTAAAGCTATTGTGGCAATTATTACCAATCCCGTCAACTCAATGGTGCCCATTGCGTCTGAAGTTATGAAAAAGGTCAGTTATCCTTACTAATATTATAAAGGCGAAAGTGTGAGGATGTGAAGATATTTGTTGCTCTTTCATACAAAAACTACTGAATGGATATTGATGAAACTTCACAATAATATAGCTTACATATCAGAATAACACATAGGCTAGAAATTGACCTTACTATATATACATGTTGGTCAGACGAGTTGGTATAGGGTTTTGTTTCAAGATTGCCTTTTTTGTATAGATGTTATATGCATATTATATCCCTCATGTTTTATGATATTATATATTATGCATATAACAACTGTGCAAGAGAAGGAAAACCTGAAAGAAAACCCTAAAAACCAACCCGTCTGACCAGCGTGGTGTAGAAGGTCAATTTCCTTACCATTGTGGGGGAGGCTCAAGCCCAGCAGTGGGATGTATACGAGCTGAAATGATAATATCCCTCAGTCGTCTTTTACGACATCCATGGTCAAGATAGGAAGTGGTGAATTGTATTCTTATTCCGTGATCATACACGGAAATAGTTATTAAAAATATAAATATTGCAATTTTTTTTTGGATTTAATTGTAATTTGTTGATTTAGTTTTGTATTATTGTCTAATTAGTAACTTGATTACGTCGCTACTAAGTTGTTATCCTTGTTTGAACTGAAACGACAATGACCATTTTGAACTATGATAAAACTTAAATTGTTACGATATGAGATTTATCTCCGTAGCAGTGAACTGTTACTACTATTAGATCAGTTTGTTATGAAAAGCAGGCTAAATGAATATAATCTTAAATAAAAATGAAACCTATTAGAATAAAATTAGGATGACGAACTTCGTGTCTGTGAAAGACATAATTAATTGAAATGAATAGCTTTATAAAACCAATGAAAGATTTACAGAATCTCATTTTTTTTTATTGCAATCTGTGACAAACGAGCAAACAGTACATCTGTTGGTAAGTGTTGCAGCCGCTCCTGGACCTTTGCGAGCCGGCTACCTACCGCGAAGAAAATGAAGGGAGGGTGAATGTGTGCAATGAGATTCAATGATACTAAAGGCATCACTAAAACCCACCACACGCAAACACCCTCAGAAAGTTGGGCTTTCGGCTCTCTCGCTCACCGAACGAAGCGCAGTAACAAATTGCTACTACTCGGACTTCGATTTTCTGTGAGAGTGTGGTACTACCCCGGATGCACCGGCCCGCGACTGTAGACAAACAATCGTCAACAATGTGGTCCTACCACTATAAAAGTTTCTCAATCACACAATCTTTGTTGGGCTTGGACCTCCTCCATAATGGGAGGGAAATTAACCCACTAGTTAGCGTTAGTCAGACGTGTTGCTATGGGATTTTATGACTCTTGACAGCTTGATGCGGACTATGGGTGAGCGCTGAGGGTTATCAAAGGGTTATCAACCCGGTGAAAGTATACTAAGCGATGCCCAAGGGCTCCCCCTGTGGGGAACGGACCTCGCTTAGGGCTTAGGGTGTCGCTGGAGGCAAAGTGGGCGTGCCCACGTTTTGATTAATGATTTTTGCGCGGCGCGGTGTCACACCTCGACGGCGAAGGCAGAACTGCGGGTATTTACGTGTTAAGGCCTCGCGGGCCGTGTAGGCTCTACGTTGAGCGAGTGTGATATTGTCGTCCTCTTCATCGAGGACGAGACAAGGACGTCGGATGGAAATTATGACTGAATTTTCCTTCTCATGCATAAATATTATCTGTATATCTATGATATCGTCGTCATTTACGACACCCACGGGCAACAGAATCGGTGGTGAATTGTATTCTTACCCCGTCACCACACGGAGAAATGTATTTATATTTGGCATCGTACTTTTTAGGTCGGTTGCCTACAAATCGTTTTCTTTTAAACTACGTTTTTCATTACATTCGAGTTCACTTATGTTTATACATCACGCGTTAATAGCATGTTATCGCCGTTTGCACAGCCTATTTATTTTACAATAACTTCAATATGTTGTAAACATATTATTACGACATTCTTAGTGCAATCATTATTTATCATTGATAAAGGTGCATAAAGAGACGGGGTAACTGATAACAATAGTTATATAGTACTGTACTCTGCCTTTTAGACAGTAAAATCATTAGCTGGTAAAAGTCGATTTACGGATGATAATTTTACGTGATATTGTCATACTAAAACGTTGATGGAAAATTGCATTCTTTTATGAATTGAATTATTATCACTAAATTATCGTTATTTTGTATGATGCAAAGGAGTTAATTGAGAATTAAATTTTTTTCTATAAATTGACATTTATTTGCACTCGTTAATTCAAGTATTTTTTGAAGAAAGATTGATGCGTCACAATCTAAACGCTTAGACTCATCGCACCTCTCTATTGCTTGTTTTATCCGCGCTCGGCTCAGGCAGAACGTAACAATTTTTCGTGCGTGCAGCCGGCGTTCATCATTTTATAAGACGTTATTACGATAAAAACCTTCATATTACTGTTTGATATAAATTCAAAACTTTTAAAATATAATACTCTCAAAAAGAAAGAGATTATTTAATAATGTCCTTATCGTGTTTCATTATCATTGGTACATTAAGTGTTCTTGATATTTCGTTACTATATAAATTTATGGATAAAATATTGTAAATAAGAAAACGCTAAATAAACGAACATTTTACTAAATATTAATGTTCAAGTATTACGTAAGCACTATATCTCTTTGTTTTGCTTATTTTGGATGACATGGGGTGTAGGGGAGTCTAGATGATGATTACGTCATCGGTAGTTCTTTACTTTTTACGCGAATGGCAACCTTCACATGTCTATGCTTGAAAACGAAACGCATTTTCTAGACATTAAATGGTATTCAGAACATGTGCGTGAAAGCCAATACTTGCTTCAAATTGTAAAATGTAAAAATACAGAATGCTGTCATCCAAGAAGTGGCCTATTCAGATTACTAGACAACAGAGGCCTGAGTGTGAGTTTTGTCGTTAATATTACGCGTTCTACCGTGAGCGCGTAAACTGTCATTTGTATGAAGAAAAGTACAGCGCCACTAGCGGTGCGTATTTGAAACAATGTTTTAAATACGCACCGCTAGTGGCGCTGTACTTTTTTTCATACAAATAACATGTTTACGCGCTCACGGTAGAACGCGTAATATTAACGACAAAACTCACACTCAGGCCTCAGGTTTCTTTCACCACATGTAAAAGTAAAACAAACAGCTGATGACTTGGTTTTGGATGAAGGAGGGCAATTTCTTGATCTTCCAGTCAATTTAGCTCTGTATGTTGTATTTGTAATGCTGGGATAAAATACACCCTATGTTACACCTTATACAAGACTGATAGTAAAATATTTTTATAATCGGTCCAGCCATTTGAAAGATTACCAGAGACAAACATACGAGAAAGACAACAAATATTTAAATTTCATTTTATCACTTAGCCATCTTTAGGGCAATATGACTTATGACAATGATGTATACATGCTTTAAACTAAATGACAGCCCTTATAAATAAATGTTATGCTGTCGTAAATAAAACTACTTTTACGGATTATATCGCGTTTGTATTTGATTTATGATTGCCCGACGTTTCGAACACTTTGCAGCATTCATGGTCACGGGCGGACTAAGGTGTCTCACGTCCAACAAGTAATCGTTATTACAGACATTTACAATTATCTACCCGATACAGAAAATAGTTATAAATTTATTAAATTGTTACCCACATTTTAGTACAAAATTGCCAGTGTAAGAAGAAAATGAATCTATATGAAAAAATTATATTGTTTATGGTTAGTAATTATTAATTATTAAATTTGTAGCAATTATTATTAGTTTTGTTGATTTAAAACTAACAAAACTAATAATAATTGCTACAAATTTAATAATTAATAATTACTAACCATAAACAATATAATTTTTTCATATAGATTCATTTTCTTCTTACACTGGCAATAAATTTGTACTAAAATGTGGGTAACAATTTAATAAATTTATAACTATTTTCTGTATCGGGTAGATAATTGTAAATGTCTGTAATAACGATTACTTGTTGGACGTGAGACACCTTAGTCCGCCCGTGACCATGAATGCTGCAAAGTATTCGAAACGTCGGGCAATCATAAATCAAATACAAACGCGATATAATCCGTAAAAGTAGTTTTATTTACAATGTGTAGTGCTCGCGTAAACATCAGATATCATTATGTTATGTTGTCATTAAAAAAAATAATTGATTCTGTAATTAGTTAATCTTTCCGAGTGATAAATAAGGTTGCTGTCCTTCAATACTTGCCATGGCAGTTAATTACTACTTATCTGTATACAATTTTTCGTTAGAGCTCTAGTAATGTATTTTTATTACATCTATACTTATATAAAATAACGAAGAAGGATAACAACTTATTCTAATTATAGGAAACAACACTATGGTGACAGAGTAAGAATATAATACACCACCAACTCTGTCGTAAAAGATGACTAAGGGATTACATATGCACATAATATCTATGCAAAGAAGGAAAACTTAACAAAATCCAATACCAACACATCCGGCCAGCGTAACGCATAGAATGTCAATGTGCCCCCTATTGTGGCGGAGCCTCGAGTCCAACATTGGGACTTGTATGAGCTGAAATGGTGAATGACGATGATGAATGAAACAACACTATCTGTGTAATGACGGTATCGTTAGAACCCTATACCAACACATCTGACCAACGTGGTATAGCCACTATTTTCAGCCATATTTTTTTTTAGATTGAACGAACCTGCAAAGCTTAGAGGTTTGATAAATTCTTACATCAATTAATTTCTGTTTTTGTTTCTAGGCTGGAGTTTACGACCCAAACCGTATCCTTGGCGTGACCACCTTGGACGTAGTCCGTGCGAGTGCTTTTATTGGTGAAATCAATGGTGTAGATCCCCAGTCCGTGAAGATCCCCGTCATCGGTGGCCACTCCGGCGTCACAATCATTCCAGTACTAAGCCAGTGCCAACCTGCCGTTAAACTGTCAAAACAGGATGCCATTCAGGCTCTCACAGTAAGGATCCAGGAAGCTGGTACTGAGGTAAGAATCATCTTATTTTCTCTTTTAATCTCGTTTTTATTAGAATACTAGGGACGCAACCCCACTTCGCTTCGGTTTCAATAGCTGTGCCCCGTATTTTAAAAAGAAGTTCATTAAAATAATATGTTATAAAGGTAAATTATGATCTAGTTTATATGACCTAGTATCTAATGTATTTCATTGGATAGGGAATAGTACTATATTGTTTAAAATATTTTCGTAAATATCTCATAATCTTTAACATAAAGATAAACATCGTTATTGTTGAGTATCCTTAGGATTTAGACGTATACCATAGGAGACTTTTTTGTAGATCTTATTAAAATATACAATTGCGTAGAACATTAATTAGATCTATCTTGCAATATTTAGTCAGCATTGGCAATTTAACTACCTATATAACTGAAATGATACAACAATATACACAGTAATGATTTCTGATGTTTTCGCGAGTATTATATTAAGTATTATATTAAAGTATTACATTGTAAATAAAACTACTTTACGGATTTTCTCGCGGAATTCATTTCTTCTTGTACTGGCAAAACGGCAAATTTGTGCTGTGTGGTAGCAGCTTCGAATACTACCAACCCTTGCTTTGCTCGTGGGTGTCGTAAAAGACGACTAAGAGCCCTAGATTGACCCGGACCAACTCCATCTGGTACCATTTGGGTCAACGATTACATTCCCAAGGAGGGTTAACGTCAGGCAGGCGGCCGGTCATAAAAGTCATTGCCGAAACTTTTTGCAATATGTCAAAACAGATGACATATTGCGTCGACCCCAAGTAATTGGGATAAGAGCAAGATGATGATGACTGGCAATAAATTTGTACCAAAAATGTGGGTCAAAATTTAATAACTAATTTTCTGTAGTGGGTAGATAATTATAAATATCTGTAATAACGTTGACTTGTTTGGACGTCAGACATCTTAATCCACCGTAGTGGCGAAAGTAAAGGTTGGCGACACCCTATCGTTAACCAATCACCGCGCCCGTGATCTGTGTCTATGCATCAACAAAATTCTCTGAGAAAATCTTTTGCAAAACAACCATAGTTTTACTAAAGTCGACTGCTTAACTTATTGGCAGACTTAAAGTGATGACTGCTAGACGTTTGGCAAATTAATTCTTATAGTTATTTTAACACCTATTCATCTGCAGATATCCGTATGTAATTCTTAAGTTAACCACACAAGTAGCGACGTACTTGGCTAAGTATAGACTTGCACAAATACACCTTATTTCTAAAGCTAGAAATTTGCACAAAAATCTTCCCACACACGTTACATTATACATACTTGTGTGGTGAAATACTTGTAAAGTGGTAAAATAAAAGTCTAACAAAATGCCCACCAATAACAATGGTTGCGTTGTTACGGCAAAGTTCACCAAACCTGAAACCACATCCTTCATCTCGTATGTCTCGTTTCTCTTTTTAATTGCATTATTTCTTTATTAATAATTTCAATATTTTTGTAATGATCATTTGCAGGTTGTGAAGGCCAAGGCTGGCGGTGGTTCAGCTACCCTCTCTATGGCATATGCTGGCGCTCGGCTTACCGGATCCGTACTTAGAGGTTTGGCTGTAAGTATTTAAATAGTCACACTTATTACAATTCACCTCGTCTCTTGCCCGTGGGTGTCGTAACAGCCGACTATGGATGTGGATCTGATCTGGTCAGCGTGATCTGATCAGCGTCGTGTATTATTTCAATTATACCTTCCAATGTGGCGCCCAACAGTGGACCTTATTTGGGCTGAGGTGATAATGATAAACAGGTGATTTTGTCATGTAATTTTTAATAATTGCCACATAATAGATGTTTCACGCAGTTTTTTTTTTGCTTGGTATTGGCAACGCATTAATTTTCAGAAAATGCCACCAACACTAAGGTTTATGTTTGCCACTGGACCAATAAACCAATATTAATCATTATTTAACCCTAATTTTCTGAAAAAATTAAAAAGTACTGAGATGAACTTCAGTAGCTTTCTTTAAATTTTACGCGAAATTTAGCAAATAATAATAGAGTTGGTTACCCAGAAAAATTAAAGTACCATTTTTATATGGCAATGGTTAATTCTGTGCCTTAGTGATTGCCAACACTATAATGCTGTCATTTTATCAAGTTTTGTTAAAATTGAAATAATAACTTTTATCACAGGGTGAATCCAACGTAGTTGAATGCGCGTACGTGAAATCCAGCTTGACTGAGGCTGCCTATTTCGCTAATCCCGTAGTTCTGGGCAAGAACGGCGTCGACAAGAACCTCGGCTACGGCACACTCAACGCTTTTGAACAGCAATTGCTTAAAGCGGCAATGCCCGAACTTCTCAAGAACATTGAAACTGGCGAGAAATTCGTAAAGTCCTCATAAATTATGTATACAATGATTCTGTATGTTATTGTTATATTTAAATCACCACTGTTGACTTGAAAAATTAGAAAATAGTGAGTAGGAAAAATTTTTCTCCTATTGTATTATCAAGCTTCACCTTAATTTCTATTATAAAGGAAATCTTGGTTATCTAAAGTAAAAATAATATTCTTAACAGTGGTGAAACTTTAGCATAAAAATCCAACCAAAATTCACAATTGTAGATTACAAATGTATGTCAGGTATAGTTAAGTGAGCGAATGTAGAGTGTTCTTGTGATTAGTTCAAAATTAAATCATTGGGTTCACATTGTTGACTCGTCTTCAAAATTTGGCTGTGTCTAATATAATTGGCACTATACAATAATTTATAAATATATACTTTTTTGAATAAAATATTCCCTGTTTATTGTTTTATTTTGATATTTTTAAATCTAGGCAGTTCGGATGGCCTAGATCGGTTCGTCTTATCACCTAGACCCGTTCCAGTTTTATATTACCCCGAATATAAGTGTAAATGATGACGAATATTGTTTTAATATATAATTTGTTTATAGAAAAAAAACATTTTAATATAGCATTTTTATTTTATGTTTCATAAAATATCGAACGAAAAATGTAATAATAAAATCTTTTTTATTTATATTTTATCCAAAGTTTATTAATATATATTAATTTCTGTGCAAGTGGGGTAGTGAAATAATATTTGTATAGTATAATTTATTATGTCGTGAATAAATAGTGTAATTATAGTAATTAAATTACTATATACTCGATTTTTTGTTTCTTTTTTCATCATAAACGTCTCACAGGGCTTTTGTTGAATCGAAACCTTATAAGCGGACTGAGCGTATCAACACGATTTAAAGAAATTTGTGTGCTAATAGTATGAAAATAAGATTCATAATCATTTTCTCTTGCAAATCAATAAAATATACATGGGTCACATACAGTTGGTTGTCTACCCGCCTTACGACTATTGTTTTGCGTTCACCATTAAAGGTTATTAGCCCATCGTCGTCCCGGTGGGACGTCGTCGCCATGGGAGAGGGTACTCCCTCGGGGTATTCCGTCGGTCCGACCACGGAAGTCAAGGCACTGCACCGGTGGTCGGCCCAACCACGAAGGCGACGTGCTATGCTATGACATGAGTGGGTTGCGGGGCCGCGCGCCGCCCCTGTTTCGCATCGGACGGAGCCGGGCGGCGGGTAAGCTGACCGTAGCCCACCCCAAAAAAAGAGGCTATTAGCTCGGTAAGAAGACATAGATAAACAGTTCAACAATCATGTTTCGATACATGTGTACCGAAACATGATTGTTGATATGTATCTATGTAGATACATATCTTTTTTTAAATGTTGCATATTATTTGATGGGCGGTTTGGATCCTTAGTTAGTCTGTCCGTAGGCCTTCCGCCTAGGTACGACGACACAATTTGTGCGGTTACGATATTCAAGGTATTACTCTCCTACAACTTGACTGAAGCTTTTGATTCACTTAGTGGGATTGACAGAGGATTGTATAGAGTTCTCAACGAGCCTGTTTTCAACAAATGCATTCCATGGAAGGGGTAAGATTATGGTACTCGTATATACGACGATCGATGCCGTGGACAAGCAATAATCTATACTAAAATTAAGTTTATCAATCTCAAATAACGTATCGACGACTATTAATTTTAGTCCACACAGGAGTTGTGGACTAAAATTTGTCTACTCATACTCGTTTATTTCTTTCTCACAGAAGAAAACTAAATTTTTCATTTATAAATCAAAATAAAAGGTAATGTTAGATTAAATCTCCATTGAGCAATTAGTAAGTTTAATAGAATTAACAGAAATATAAAACCTAAAGAAGTATATATTTGATTACATAAAAATATATGACGTACTAAATGACAAATTATTATGACAACATTTCAGAAACTACATATGTACATGTTCTATAATATTATCTAGTGAAAATCTAGAACTGATAAAAATACAATGTTCGCACGAGCCACCCAACGCGGTATTACCTTTGTCAATGGCAATAGGAATTTTGCCAGTACTAACCAGGTAAGATTTGAAATATTCTTTGTAGCTACATGCACGAAGATCCATTTGTGAACACTGCTGTATCAAGCCATAACAAGAAATTGAAGTTTTCCTGCATCATATTGACAATAAAATTAACTTTGGTAACATTTTTAGTAACCCGTATAAGGTGCCTATACGTAGGGCATTATTACAGACTGCTGACTAAGAATTTTTTGAGAGTACAACTTATTTTGGAAAGGCTGAAAACATTGCAGTAAAAACTTTTCAATTTTAAAGAGACTTTCGAAAGGTGGTCTTCTACGATAAAGTCCACTGAACGATTCGTTGTTAATAGGTATGTGGGTTTTCTTGTGGTGACGGAGGAAGAATACAATCACCACTCCCTATCATGGCCGTGGATGTCGTAAAAGACGACTAAGAGATATAATACACATATTAAATTTATGCAAGAGAAGCAAAACTCGAAATAAAACCCTATATCAACCTGTCTGACCAGCATGGTATAGTAAGATCAATTTCCCTCACATCGTGGCGGAGGCTAGAGCCCAATAGTGGGACGTATATAAGCTGAAACGATTAGGTAGGGTTTTGTGGAGCCGAATTTCTAGGTGAATCAGGCTTGCTCATTGCTTATAACTATAATGTGGTTGCCGAAATAGGCCATACGCCAATAAAAATATCTAAACGATTTTTCAGGCGCAATTTAAAGTTGCGGTATGTGGTGCTTCCGGTGGTATCGGTCAACCCCTGTCACTTTTGCTGAAATTGAATTCCCTGATCACCCACTTGAGTCTTTATGATATCGCCAAGATGACTCCTGGTGTGGCCCTTGACTTGTCACATATCAGTACACCTTGTAAGGTGACGGGGCATTGTGGCCCCGACAGAATTTGCGAGGCTCTGGCAGGTATGTATCTACTGTAGATAAACATTACATTATTTTTGAATTGTCGAGAATATATAAGACTTTATTCGTTAAGACTTAAACATACCATATAAAGACGTTTATAGTAAATGAAGTTAAAGTTCTGTTATTTAAAACATAAATATTGATCTTAATGGTTACGGACTAAGAAAACAATGTGCCATCCATTATTTGTTCAGAATTGTCATAAGAGATGATGATGATAAAATTGCTACAAAAGAAAGAAATTTAGAAATAAAGCTCCTAAAGCTATCTTGGCTATCATCACTAATCCAGTCAATTCCATAGTGCCGCTTGCAACAAAGATTTACAAAAAAGTAGGTATCAATACTTAAATTCGTAATTATATTTTTAACTACCAATCCGGCCTCGCTTCGCTTCGGTTTTAGTCACCTTACCCACATAGTTCCCGTTCCTGTGGGAATATCGGGATAAAATGTATCCTAAGTTACTCCTTATATAGACAGCTACCTGGTAGTAAAATATTATCAAAATTAGTCCAGCCGTTTTGAAGATTAACTCAAACAAACAGGCTGGCAAAAAAAACTGTATTTTAGACATAGGTGTCGTACAAATAACGGTGTGAACATAAAAAGGTCAGTATTTTGACTGACATTACAAACAGACACTTAAATTTTATTCATTTGTATAGATATATAGATAAACCATCTTGACTAGGGTGGCATGGTATTCCTATGTGTCTACTTTAATTGATTGATCACATTTGTTCCTCTACGTTATCCACGTGAAATTCGTAAAGAGGCCTACCACATTAGGGTGACATCCTGGTAACACTGATTGTGCCGGGGCGTCGATGAGGAGTGGTACTTAAGGGAATAACCCGTTGAATTGATCACTGACGTCGAAGAATTAGTACCAGTGGTTAGACCACGCGATGTAGAGGTTAATGATGTTGCTATCCTTTCTTTTGGTGATCCGTTAGTCAGCTTTTAGGAGCTGCAACGGAAAGTAAAATATGGTAACATAACAATATCTTAAACAGTTTTGGTCATCGCAGGTTCAGACGTCGTAGTTATACCGGCTGGTATGCCCCGCAAACCTGGCATGACACGCGATGACTTGTTCAGTACGAACGCATCTATCGTTCGCGACCTCTCCACACAAATCGCAAAATATGCTCCTAAAGCTATCTTGGCTATCATCACAAATCCAGTCAATTCCATGGTGCCGCTTGCAACAGAGATTTACAAAAAAGTAGGTATTAATACTTGAATTCGTAATTATATTTTTAACTACCAACCCGTCCTCGCTTCGCTTCGGTTTTAGTCACCTTACCCGCGTAGTTCCCGTTCCCGTGGGTATACCGGAATAAAATATAGTCTAAGTTACTCCTTATATAGACAGCTACCTGGTAGTAAAATATTATCAAAGTCGGTCCAGCCGTTTTGAAGATTGCCTCAAACAGACAGACAGACAGACAGACAGATAGACAGACAAAAAAATGTTTAAACTGTATTTTAGGCATAGGTACCTTGCAAATAACTGTGTGAGCATGAAAAAAGCCCAGTATTTTGACATTACAAACGGACACTTCAATTTCATGTATTTGTGTAGATAAAACTTAGCTAAAAAGTTTCTCCGTGTGGTGACGAAATAAGAATTCATCATTCTGACAGAGTAATAATACAGCACCTCCTCTCTTGTTCGTGGATGTCGTAAAAACAACTAAGGAATATAATATGCATATAATATCTATGCAATGGAAGAAAATCTCTATTGCCAACACGTCTGACCAGGGCGGTATAGTAGGTCAATTCCCTTTTTTCCATAGTGGAGGAGGCCCGAGTCCAACAATGGGACGTATATACTGAGATAGTAATAGTGAAAAAGTGTCTTTCCTTGTTTTTTATCTAATTATCTCCTACTATTTGAAACGAAGAGCTACTCAAGAGTGGGCGGAAATTAACCTGCCATGCTGGTCAGATGGGTTGGTTCTATTTAGTTTCCTTGCAGTGATGTTAATTGCTTACGATATCCACGAAAATAAAGGGTTGCAATTGAATTGTATTCTTACTTTAACATCACGGGGTATGAGTGCACCAATGTGGAGTAAATCCTCTTTGTTGTCAAATTTTACTTAAAAAAAGGAGGTTCTTAATTTAAGTGTATATATTTTTAAGGATGTTTAAGATTTTCTTAAAGTTTATCTTTACAACTTTACTTTAGGTTCAAGTACAACTGTTTGTAAAACTGTTGGGATTATTCTATTTTTTTGTCGGAACCGAGATACTTTGAATCCATCTATCAGCCTACAGACGTCCATTGCTGGGCCTCCCCACGAGAATGCCACTCGGAACGATCCTGCGCCACTTGCATCCAACGGTTCCCTGCGACTTTGAGAATGTCGTCAGTCCACCTATGGTCGTCCTACGCTGCGCCGTCCGATTCCGATACATTGAATGTGATCCCTTATTATTTCCATGTGGTGATGGAGTAAGATTACAATTCACCACCATCTCACTTGCCCGTGGGTATCATAAAAGACGACTAAGAGAGACTATATGCGTCTAATATCTATGCAAGAGAAGGTAAACTCGAAACAAAATCAATTCAATTTCCCTCACGTAGTGGAGGAGGCCCGAGCCCAACGGTGGGACGTGTATGGGCCGACATGATGATTAATATAGTAATGCCTGGACTTCGAAGATATAGGTAAACTCCGCAAGGTCAAATAAGAAATATTTACTGAATGGCATATTGATAACTTTATTATTTTAAATACATGGAAGCTATTAATTTATTTATTTGTTGGTAAAAATTACAGGCAGGAGTGTATGACCCCAAGCGCATATTCGGTGTAACAACTCTGGATATCGTCCGCGCCAGCACTTTTATTGGTGAAATAAATCGTGTGGATCCCCAGATGGTGCAAATACCTGTTGTATGCGGTCACTCCGGCATTACAATAATTCCCGTGATAAGCCGGGCTAAGCCTAAACCACATTTAAAAAATGAAACAGAGGTTAACGCACTAATTTCTAGAATCCAAGAGGCTGGCACTCAGGTAAAATATCTGTTAATCAAAATTCTGCCTAAATCAAGGTCGTGATAGCGGTAGCCCACTCAGTTAGACAAGTATAAAATAAGCAAGAAGTCTTATCAATTTATTGGTGCTGTGTGTCAATGTCTAAAATGACCATTGATTGAGCCTTCGATACTTCAGTCTAAATAATATTTTGTAGTTAAAAAAAACACAAATTCCTTCCAGCAAGATTTTTATTCTTAATTTATAGTTCTATGGTCATGACTGTCGTAAAAGACGCCTAAGGGATCTAAGCTAGTTGATAACACTGATTCCTGAAAAGAAAATTAGAAATAAAACTCTAAGCCTTGCCTTGTATGTATATGATAAGTCGACTTCCCTCTGATGAGCGTCACATAAATTTCCACGTTCACGTCCAAACAAAATGAGAATTGCTTTTGTTGGTTATTATTTATTCATCATCATCACCTCAGTCCATATAAATCTCAGCGTTGAGCTCGGGCCTCCTCCATAATAGAAGGGAAATTCAGCTACCGCGTTGGTCAGACATATTGACAGAGTGTTTTATGTCGAATTTTCTTTCTCTTGCATAGATAATAGCTGCATATCACATCCCTTAGTCGTCTTTTAAGACTGGGTGTCTTAAAAGACGACTAAGGGATGTAAGAAAGACTGACTGGTAAGAAAGGTGAACTGTATTCTTACTCCGTCAACAAACGGTAAATTATTGTTGTTAAAATTTAATGTTTTACAGGTGGTAAAGGCGAAAGCTGGCGCTGGCTCAGCTACTCTCGCTATGGCGTACTCTGGTGCTAAGTTTACTTGTTCTGTACTTCGAGGTCTATCCGTAAGTATCAATCAATATGTGCGTATTTAACACTCACATTTATAGTAAGATACCTAAATTAAAATTTCTCTCAACTGTATTCACAACAGAAGGCATTGAAACTAAAGTAAAAATGTAAGAAAAAGACATTACTTAAACAATAAAAATCCTCTTAAAAATCCTCTTAAATTAAGAATGGATTCAATAGTAATCCATCTTCTTTTTATGCGAGGCTGTTTAGTAGACAATAGGCCAAAAAATGTTTCACTTACACACTTCTTTGAGATTTATGCGCGAGAAACTAAGCTTAAGTTCTTTTGATATGTAATTCCAGGGCGAACCGAATGTGATAGAGTGCGCATTCGTAAAATCTGATTTACCAGAGGTGCCGTATTTTGCTAATCCTATACTGCTGGGCAGATGTGGCTTAGAGGAAAATCTCGGCTACGGCACTCTCAACGATTGCGAGAAAAAGCTTCTCGAGAAGGCGTTACCAGAACTCAAGAAGAACATAGAAAAGGGTGTGAAATTTGTTAATACGTAAGTATCGTAAAACTAGTTTATTCTGACGCCTTATTCTGCTAAGGGTTAAATGAGAGTACCGTATCAACATTTCTCGAGGCTAGTAGCTGAGAAGGAGAAAATGTAATTGAATCATTTTGAAGAAAATGTTATTAACTGTCAACCTATGCATAACCATATTGGACATTGGTAAAAAGTAAGGTATCCATATTGTACGACCTATTGTTTACGAGTTTCAATATCTTCTCTTTTGTATCATTTGGTATTCTTCCATAGTACAAAATTAGACTCAATTTTGATCAAGCGTAGTATTCTTGACGACCCTCTTTCCCACCTAAACAGGTACATTCCCTAATACCATAATCGTCACGCTTGGCTGGCGCATTGGGCGCAGTTAATTACATATATATAAGACTAGCAACCAGCCCTCGCTTCGCTTCGGTTTCAGTCTTTCCTGCGTAGTGCCCGTTCCCGTGGGAATACCGGGATAAAATATAGCCTAGGGTACTCCCTGATATTATAGCTTTCCATTGGTGAAGGAATTTTTGAAATCGGTCCAGCCGTTTTGAAGATTACCCGGAACTAATAGACAGACAGACAAAAAAATTATGAAGTGTATTTTAGGCATATGTATAGTGCAAATAACCGTGTGAGCATGAAAAAAGTCTATTATTTTGACATTACAAACAGACACTCCAAATTTATTTATTGGTATAGAGTATAGATTACCAGGAGAGTTTCGCTGTTCGTTCTGTGGTAATCGGTTAACTGATTTTTACGACAGTAATATTCGTTTTAGAGATGTCAAGGAGCTCCGTAACCGTAACCGAAAATATTGAATATGCGAAATGATTTTTTTTTTATTGCTAGCAGTGGCAAACGAGCAAACAGTTCACCTGATGGTAAGTGTTGCTGCCGCTCATGGACCTTTACAAGGCCGCTGCCTACCGCGAAGAAAGTGAAGGGTGTGTGAATGCGTGCATTGAAGCTCGGTGATACTAAAGGCACCATCAAAACCCTCCACACGCAAACACCCTCAGAAAGTTGGGCTTCCGGCTCTCTCGCTCACCGAACGAAGCGCAGTAACAAATTGCTACTACTCAGACGTCGATTATCTGCGAGTGCGTGGTACTGCCCCGGACGGCTCGGCCCGCGGCTGTTGACAGATAACTGTTGACAGTGTGGTCCTACCACTCCAAATGTATCCAAAACCGATATAATAACGCTGTAAGAAGTTGAATTAACCGATTGTCTCCTTCCAAGACTATTCTATTTTAATATTATATATTTACAATAAACATTGCACATATAAATGTGCAATATTTATTGTCGGATACTTAATATGAGTATAATTTGTCTTTATAGGGAAGGCGATTCATGTAAATGAGAAGAAGAGACATACATATAATTAAGACTGAGGAGAAAAGGTTATTTATTTTAAATAATAATAAGAGTTGGATTCATTATTATGTAATAATATCTGTAATGGTTATATTTTATTTTTATTATCTTATTTGTATGCTTAAACTAATAATATATAGCTCAATAGTGTTATGTATTACTTTTTGTTTTTATTTTTTACTAGCAACCCGCCCTCGCTTCGCTTCGGTTTTAGTCGTTTTACCCGCGTAGTTCCCGTTCCCGTGGGAATACCGGGATAAAATATAGTCTAGTTTACGCCCTGATATTATAGCTTTCCATTGGTGAAAGAATTTTTGAAATCGGTCCAGCCGTTTTGAAGATTACCCGGAACAAACAGACAGACAGACAGACAAAAACTTTTTAATCTGTATTTTAGGCATAGGTGTCGTGCAAAATAACCGTGTGAGCATGAAAAAAGCCTATTATTTTGACATTACAAACAGACACTCCAATTTTATTTATTGGTATAGATATGAAAAATGACTGTATTACTGTAGTATAACAAGATAGCATAGCAGTAGTAGATAGTCATATACGTAGCTACAACTGTTGGTTTGAGTCTCCTCTAAAATAGGAGAGGAACTAACATACTTCGCTGGTCAGATGATACAGACGTTAGTATAAGGTATTTCGAGTTTTCCTTACCTACCTTCCTACCAACATATTACTTATATCCCTTAGCCGTCCTTTACGATACTCGAGGGCAATATATGGAATGTTGAACTGTATTACTACCCTGTCACCACATGGTAAATTCATTCATTCGGCTTAGAAAGCATATAATTATAAGTTCCACTGTTGAGCTCAGGCCTCCTCCACAAGGGAGAGGAATAGACCTACTATTCTACACTGGTCAGACGTATTGGAATAGGGTTTTATATCGAGTTTTACTTCTCTTGCATCGATGTTACCCGCAGTATTCCTTAGTCGTACTATACGACACCTAAGGGCAAGAGTTAATTGTATCCATACTAATTGTATTCATACTCCGTCATCACACGGATATTAAAATAATAAAATTATATTTTAATTATCGAGAGTTTTAATATATTTCTAAGTGCATATTTTATTAGCTTTAATTATTAAGTATGTTAGTTATATACAAGGCATAATGGGGGTATTTATTGTATGATTTTAGAAATTATGGCCTCAAACCTTCCACGTATAAATGGCGTAAGAAAGAAAATAACAATATTTAATGTGCAATTTAATTTAGTTTTTTTTTAAAGCGTTCACAGATTTTTGCTAAAAGCTTAATTTAGATCAATAGTTTGAGGAACCAAGAACAAATAGAATATGTCACTAGGAGTCTTAGAAAACCTATGTGCTGTTATGATTTAATTAAACTACACGTAAGAATATTTAAGTAGATTTTTTTTTGGGGGGTGGGTTGCGGTCGGCGCGCTCCTCGTACCACTCCGTCCGGGGTGACAGAGGGGCGTAAGCACGCACACCCACAACACACCCACGATGCACGTCGCCTTCGTCGTTGGGCCGACCACCGGAGCAGGGTGACTTGACGTCAGTGGTCGGCCCGACGGAATACCCCCCATAATTTGGGGCACCCTCCCATCGACCGACGCCCCCCCCTCGGGGAGGACGTCCGTCTTTCCTCACGCGGTCGGCCTCTCGGCGGGTGACGGACTGATTCCCCGGTCTCGTCAGCGTCACCCGCGGCCTCGGCTAGGGCGGCATGAGGCGCAGGTATTCGCACCTACGCCGCCCCAGTTGCCGGCGGCGGATCGCCTCATCGAGGCTGCGCTCCTCGCGTAAGCGATCCGCCGCCTCCTTCCGCGAGACTACTGCCTCGCAGAAGGCTGCGACCGCGTCCCAGTTCCTGACGCTGCCGACCATTGCCCTGGCGATAGTCGGCAGCGTCAGGTCGGCACCGATAATTGCGACGAGTTCACGGCGCTGCTCTGCCCAAGCGTCACAGACCTCGAGCGTACGCTGCGCCGTGTCCTCGTCGCAATCACAGTGGTGGCAGGACGGTGTACTCTCCCTCCCAATGACCTTGTGCAGGTATTTGGCGAAGCATCCATACCCCGTCAACACCTGCACCAGTCGGAAGGAGAGCACCCCGTGCCGCCGTTCCAACCACTGCATCAGCACTGGCCGGAAGGCCTCCACGATTCGCACCCCGAGGCCTCTCCAGCCGGACTGCCCAACGGGCAATGACGTCTCGGCGGGCGTCGACGCGCCAGGCGGTGAGCTCCCTCAACGAGACCACACCGCCCTCCGCTCGCAGCCCCGACACCCGCCGATACAAACCGGCGAGCATTTCCGCCTCCAGGTCCCACGGGGGACGCCCGGCCCACAGGCACGCTGCCTCCGTCGCCACCGTGCGGTATCCGCGTATGGCCCTGACCGCCATGGCCCTCTGTGGTCGCCACAGAAGAGCCCTGAGTCATGGACCCCGCCCACACTGGTGCGCCGTACAGGGCCATCGACCGGATGACCCCCGCGTACAACCGTCGAATATTTAAGTAGATAATAATAAACTCTTGTAACAACTTTACACATACATACATATTTTAATAGTGCTTATACATCTACATATACTAAACTCTCCTGAAGCAAAAACTTTTATTTTGTGTAATTCTGCAGCGTCTTTTTTCTAAGAGTTCTGTTAAGTTTGCTGGAGCTCTTCATAAGAGGGTAAACTGCTAATAGTTAAACTCCATTGACCTCTATTAGATGCCTGCAATATTTTCAATGACATTAGTCATATACAGGTGTATCAGGTTTTGGGGCAACTAGTCAAACGGGAGTTAGGCAATGGCGTTAGAAACTCATGAAAATAATTTGAAGAAAAAATATCGATTCGTTAATGAATTAGAGACGTGTAAAGTTTTCTATCTTGTCATCGCTTTTTCGTGTATGTAAATCTGATTGAAATGTATAAAGTCAGTGATAGTTAATCTGCAACATATTCGTACTTTGTCAAATGTTCATTAGAAATTGAATAAATCAATGATTACGTTCGCACAAGCAAGACAAACTTCGCTTTAAATCAGCTGATCGGCCGATGACCGTTGACGAGGCGCCTTTGTACCTACGCTACCATTGAAGTGTTTGCGCAATTCATACCTATTTATACTGCTGAAACGTTACATACCTACATGTATACTGTCTACACATGCCTATATAATACGTAATATTTAAGGCATAGACTCTTAGACACACATTTTTGAAATCACTATAACTTTTATATTTTATTGTTTTTTATGTAATATCCTACAACATACTCGAACAGTTGCTCCATAACCTGATACAACCTGTATAATCATTAATATAAATAGAGCGATGATTTACATAATTGTATTTGAGTTATAAGGTACAAGAAGACAGCGGGCAATGTCAAGGAAGTAATCCTCTACATCAGCGGTCGGCAACACGCGGCCCGATACCGTTACTGTTCTATCTGTAAAGCCCATACATATAAGTATAAACATAATTTAAGTATTATATGAACGAATGAAATGCCGTATGTTTTAACAATTTTAATAGCATTTTCATTTTTTATGGGATATGACCAATTATACGTAAATATCAGGTAGAATCTAGGGTTAATATCACAGGTGCGGCCTGCCTTGTGGCCCACGCCTGCCAAAAGGTTGCCGACCGCTGCTCTACATTGACTCAAACTAATGTCAGAGCGTGCAATGCATTACTCTTAATACCTGGGCATGACAACAGACCAGGCCACGGCGGAACGGATGATTGTCTTAGCGCTATCCAAAATGAGGTGAAAAGCCAATGTCCCGTACATGTACCAAAACTTCACTCAGCCGAACCCAAAAGTATGACCATTATAGCAAATACTAATGTTAAATGTCCGTTTCAAAGTCGAACAATACTCGCACGGATGGTTGTGGGCCCCATGTTAGCCCGCTATTGCCCCTAGATGGTCCCACTAAGCTTAGATTATAACACATCAGCAAAAATGTTATAGTTTGTGTAGGACCTTCGAGAATCTCATCATGACTGAGTTCGAGCCTCCTCCGCAATATACTCCTCTGGCCAAACAGCTTGGCTTGGGATTTCTTTCGAGATTTTCTCTTGTTATATGCATATTATATCCCTTTGTCTTCTTTTACGACACCCAAGAACAAAATAGGGGGATAGTAAATTGTAAATTATATTCTTAATCCGTCACCACACGGATATTATATGAATTATTTACTGCACGCCTCAGCACGTCTGTGCGTTATTTTCGGTCTATAAGAAACGTTCGTCTAACGTCTTTTTAATTATTCCTCCAAAATTCACTATTTTAGTATAACAAATATATTGTTACAAAAAGGAATTTACAGTTTTTGAAGTTTATATCGCTTTAAGTTTTTTACTAATTATAACAAAAAAAAACACTTCAAAAATGTTGTCAAGGCCCTCCTTTAGTGTATATAGTTACGATGTGCATAAGTGGCTTTGTCACTTTGTTTGTTTTGTTTTTTAAATTAACTATATTAAAAAGAAATAAGAAGCCTATTGAATACCTTTTAAACAGTTATCGTTTTTAGGGTTTAGTACCCAAAAGGCAAAAACGGGACCCTATTACTAAGACTTCACTGTCTGTCCGTCCGTCTGTCTGTCACCAGGCTGTATCTCAAGAACCGAGATAGCTAAACAGTTAATTTTTTTACAAATTATGTATTTCTGATGGCGCTATAACAACAAATACTAAAATGAAAAAAAATATTTAAGCGAGGCTCCCATACAACAAAACTGATTTTTTGCCCTTTTTATAGTACGGAACCCTTCGTGCGCAACTTCGACTCGCACTTAACCGTTTTTTTTAATAAAATGATCCAAATCAAAAAATGCGGCGTGCACTTTTGAATTTTCCAAATTATTTATACTTTAGTTCATTGCTAAATTAAGGCCAGTGATTTTACAAAATAATTTGAATCTTGAAATATGTAATATGATATTTTACATGAGTATGTTAAACTTCTGCGATGTCCTCTTCAGCACCAGTATTGTAGATATTTAGAAGTAATGTGAAGTATGACCACGAGCTTTTTATAATCTGCAAATTAACGAGACAAAATATGTTATTTTTAATTTTCTATTGAATGGCGAAGAGCCCATTGCGAAGAGGTATCAAGTTGAGCCATTGAGCATATTAAGCTACTGGACTACTTTACTATAACTTATATGAACGTAAAATAATAAATACTACTTTAGCCACGAAATTCTCACGCAAAAGGTACCAGAAAAGGACGTATATAGACAACACGTATATAGGTTTTAAAACAAAAGTAAAACTCGAAATAAAAATTGGCTATTTGCTAGCATCATCATCACAACTCATATAGGTCCCACTGCTGGGCTCGAGCCTCCTCCAAAATGGGAGTGAAATTGACCAAACTGTACGCTGGTCAGACCGGTATAGAGTATTGTTTCGAGTTTGCCGTCTCTTGCATAGACGTTATCGGCAATTAATCTCTTAGTCGGCTTTTACGATATCCACGGGTAAGGGGTTGGTGAATTGTATTCTTACTCCGTCACTACACGGAAATGGCTAACAAACTATAGACTAAATTTGCTCTTATTATGTAGGGGATCGTATATATGGACCGAATGTGGGTTGATACTGCCTGTTAAAATAGACATAATTACCGTAGTATAACTCGATAATGATACAATAGAAAAACCATAAGTCGTTACGTGAATGGCCTTCTGAGATCTGAAATGAAACGAATAAAATTATAATAATTTGCTGACAAACAATAGTCTGATATCAAATTTAAAGAATCACTTTAAATTTGATTTTAAAGAGTTACTTTAAATTTGATATTCAGAATATGGTTTTTTTATAGGAAGCTAAGCTATTTCTGTCTGTCGATCAGCTACAATTCCGAATATAGCGCTTAAAATTTACCATAATATGTTGTCTTCTTGAACTTCAATATAATCTATACTAATATATAAAGCTGAAGAGTTTGTTTGTTTGAACGCGCTAATCTCAGGAACCACTAGTCCGATTTGAAAAAAATCCTTCAGTGTTAGATAGCTCATTTATCTAGGAAGGTTCATCACGCTAAGAGCAATAGGAGCGGAGCACCAATGAAGAGTGTTTGAAAATCGGGTTTTTTTTTCGTTTGAGAGTTGCCGCCGCGTGCACGTAAATCTTCTTTTCGTGTGTTTGTAAATGAACTCCTCCTAAACGGCTGGACCGATGTTGATGAATTTTTTATGTATGTACAAGGGGTTTAGATAATGGTTTAAATTAATAATTGGACCCGGTAGGTGGCGCTGCTATCGATATCAAGAAGAATTCCTTTTATTTTATTTGAACAGAACAATGTCTGTTGGGTCAGCCAGTAATGATATAATATGAAGGTGTTTATATATGTGATCGTGAATGTAGAGTAGTTATGATAGTCTGAAATAGAGAAGTTATGTCATACATACCTTAATAACATAATCAAGATAGAAGTTTTAAGTCTCTTAGACACATTGTACCATCCGTTTTCATAAAGAGCATTTGATAGTCGGTCACTCTGCAAATAGACATTTTGTCAAGTATTTGCACCCACTAACAGGATAACAGATGTTAACAAAATTATATTTAATAATTAAAGAATAGACAACAAGTGTGGATCTTATTTTGGGGTGTATAAAATGCTTATTTTAATACTATAAAATATCCAAGGTATTATTTATTCAAGGAATACTATTTGTCGTGCTGATTTTTATTTTGCGTTTTGTATCATTATAATCTTAAACAAATGATTGATTGATTTTTAAGTTTTCACTGCGGTCGCCATTATATATTTGTGAAATATACAGTTTGTATCAGGCAATGGGGCAACTGGTCAAACGGGATTTAGGCAATGGTGGGCAGAAACCATGAAAAAAACTTGAAATAAAAATATCGATTCGTTAATGAATTACAGACATGTTTCGTCATCGCTTATTCGTGCAAATCTGATTGAAATGTATAAAGTCAGTCATAATTAATTTGCAACATTTTTTTTTTTATTGCCAACGGTGGCAAACGAGCAAGCAGCACACCTGATGGTAAGTGAAACTGCTGCACATGGACCATTGCAATACCAGGGGCACAGCCAGGCCGCTGCCTACCGTGAAGGAAATACTCTTCTTAAACCTCGTTTAAAGAAGGACATGTCATAGCGCTCGGGAAACACAGCAGCAGGTAGTTCATTCCAGAGCTTGCACGTACGTGGGAGAAATGATCGCTGGAAACGTACAGTTGAAGACCATAACGTTTCCAGGTGAAATGGATGAACCCTGCTGCGATGTCGAGTGGTACGTTGGTAGAATGGTGACGGTGGTACCAAGTCAAACAGTTCCTCGGAGCACTCCCCGTGAAAGAGTCGGTAGAGTACACAGAGTGACCCAAAGTCTCTCCGCTGCTCCAGCGACTCCAATCTGTCCGTAAGATTGGGATCCCCGACGATTCGAACAGCCCGTCTTTGCAGGGAGTCAAGTGGGTCTAGCTGATATTTGGGCGCACCTGCCCAGAGATGTGAGCAGTACTCCACATGAGGACGAACTTGTGCTTTGTATAGCACAAGACGCTGTCTCGGTGTGAAGTACCGCCTGGCTCTGTTCAGGACGCCCAACTTTTTGCTTGCCAATTTGGCTTTGTCCTCCAAATGACTCCCAAACTGGACTTTGCTCGATATTTTGACGCCGAGAATCTCAATACTCTCAGAAATTGGAAGAGTTACTCCTTGGAACTGAGGCGCCATGACAAATGGGTCCTTCTTTGCAGTGAACGCGCAAACTTGTGTCTTTGTGGGGTTGAACTGGACTAGGTTCCGTTCACCCCATTCCGAGGCCCGCCCCAGAGAGCGCTCGACTTCAGACACAAGTTGAACCCTTCTTTCCTGAATACTCCGAGGGATATTCCGTTGCTCAGTGTACCGCTCATCACCCGTACTGTCATCCGCATAGCAACGCATATTCTCGATAGAGAGCATGTCATTGATATGCAGGATAAACAACGTCGGGGAGAGCACCGAGCCTTGTGGTACACCAGCATTAATGGTCATGGTATCGGAGCAGGAGCCATCTACGACGACTTTTATACTCCGACCATCCAAAAAGCTGGCAATCCAATTACAGAGTCCCTTGGGGATTCCGTATGATGGTAGCTTCGATAGAAGTGCCCTGTGCCAGACCCTATCGAACACCTTTGCGATATCTAGGCTGAACGCCAGCGCCTCACCCTTGCCCTCCAAGGCCTCTGCCCAACGGTGTGTGAGGTACACAAGAAGATCACCAGCCGACCGACCATGACGAAAGCCGTATTGGCGATCACTGATAAGCTGGCGATCCTTAAGGTACTGCAGAAGCTGGCGGTTTATAACCTTCTCCATTATCTTGGAGAGCAAGGATGTTATCGCAATTGGCCTGTAATTCGATGGGTCAGACCGGTCTCCCTTTTTAGGGATCGGGTGGACATGGGCTACCTTCCACGAAGACGGAACCCTATTAGTAGCGTAGGAAAGTCGGTATAGGCGCGTGAGGATGGGAGTCAATTCAGGGGCGCACGTCTTTAGTACCACTGCAAGGATGCCATCCGGTCCACTCGACTTATGGACGTCTAAAAGCCGCAGCTCCCGCCTAACCGCTCGCTGCGTGATGCGGATTTCGGGCAGTGAGCTTTCACACCGTGGGATGGTAGGTGGTGTGGCAGCTCCGGCATCCAAAGTCGAGTTACAGGCAAAGAATTGACCTAGAAGATCGGCCTTCTCCTTTGCGCTGTGGGCCAGACTACCATCGTGTTTCTGCAGTGGTGGGAGATTGGGCTGGCAGAAGTTGCCTTGTGCAGCCTTGGCGAGCGACCAGAATGCACGACTCCCAGCGGGATAGCTTTGCAATCGCTCGCCAATTCTGGCAACATGTTCCGCCTTGGCTCTGGCAATAGCCTTCTTACTAGATCTAGAAGCGGCGTTAAATTTCCGCTTCACCTCTTTGGCGTTCGGGTCCTGGCATTTTTTGGCCCTATTCCAGGCCCGATATGCGGACTGTTTCTGGCATGCAGCCGTCCTGCAGGTTTTGTTAAACCAGGGTCGGCTGCGGCCACCGACGGGTATTTTGGTGTTGGGGATGAATAATTCCATCCCCGTAATAACCGTTTCGGTAACGCAGTCCGCACAGACGCCAGGGTCCCCAGAGGCGAAGCAAAGCCGCTTCCATGGGTAGGATGCGTAAAACTCGCGCAGTCCATCCCAATCTGCTGACTTATATTGCCAGACTCTGCGAGTCCCAGTCGCCTTAGAACGACTAGGCCTTACAACAGGGGCACTGCTACGGACCAAGCAGTGGTCAGAAGATCCAAGAGGCGCTTCAACCACTACCTGATATCCGTGCTGGTGTGTAGTCAGCAGAAGATCCAGTAAAGAAGACTCATGGCTCTCAATATCTGGGATACGGGTGGGCTGTGTCACCAGTTGTGAGAGACCATAGGCCGAGACCATATTGAAGAGATGTCGACCCTGGAGGTCAGTGGTTCGGGACCCCAGCCACTCTTTATGATGAGCGTTGAAGTCTCCAAGAACCACCACCTCCGCTGATGGACACTGCTCCAATATTTCGTCAATCCCCCATTGGACGTTCTCAAATAATTGAATTGACCCCGGATCACTGCCATGGGACCTGTAGAGGCATGCGGGTAGCCCTCCATAGTCTACGCGTAGCCACAGGATTGACAAGTCACCATGTTCGAGGGCCCGAAGGCGGCGACAGCAGATATCACCTCGGATGAATACGCACACCCCGGCTTTACGACGGAAGGTATGCTCCAACTCGTAGCCGGGGTAATTTAGGTACGAAATGTCATCCGGAGCACCTATCTGCGTCTCCGTTAAAAAGAGTAAGGCAGGCCGCGCCGTCTCGAGGTGATGGTGGACGGCGTCGAGATTGCTATGTAAACCCCTGATATTGCAAAAATCCACATCAAATGTGGATAAGGGGACCGCCGTAGAAAATCGTCTCTTTTTAACATTCATGGCCATGATTTTTAATTTACGAAGAGGAGGAAGGGAGTGTGAATGTGTATAACGGAGTTTGGTGATACCAAAAAAAAAAGGCAGGGCATAGTGCATGGTCGAGGAGTGAGTGTTGTGAGGAGCTGACACGAAGCACGGAAGGGCCCCCGATGCCCCCCCGTGTGTAGCCGCCGAGGTCCACTCCGGTTTCCCACACCGGCACGACGACTACCCAACGGGATTTTCGCCGGTTGGTGGGACAGCCTCCCAGGGAGGATGATCCTGGGTTCGGGTCCCCTGCTGACCGGCAGGTGGCCGGCGGTGACCATTCCCATCGGGTCTCCCTGTACACCATGCCAGCCCCTCACGCTCAATACCCCGACCAAGACCTCACCACCGCAGGTTTCAGGCCTCACCAAAACCCGCCACACACAAACACACCCAGAAAGTTGGGCTCCCGGCTCTCTCGCTCACCGAACGAAGTGCAGCAGCAAATTGCTACTACTCAAACGTCGATCTTCTGCGAGAGTGTGGTACTGCAACATATTCTTATTTTGGTAAATGGTCATCAGAAATTAAATAAATCAATGATTATGTTCGCATAAGTAAGACAAACTTCGCTTTAATATCAGCAAATCGGACGGTGACCCTTAGTCGCACGCGGCGGCGCGTTCATTCGTACCTATTTTTACCACCGAAGCGACTTAAATGCCTACGTGTATCCTCTTCATTTAAGGCATAGACTTTTAGAAGCATATTTTTGAAATCACTAATATCAGCAAATCGGCCGGTGACCCTTAGTCGCACGCGGCGGCGCGTTCATTCGTACCTATTTTTACCACCGAAGCGACTTAAACGCCTACGTGTATCCTCTTCATTTAAGGCATAGACTTTTAGAAGCATATTTTTGAAATCACTATAACAGTTATGTTTTATTGTTTTTGTGTAATATATTCTAATTATGATCCATGACCTTTAAACTACAACATGGTGGAATAGTTGTTCCATAACCTGAGACAGCCTGTAAAAGCTTACTACTACTTCCTTCCTTACTACTATTATAAATGCGAAACTAAATTTGTTTGTTTGTTACGCTTTCACGCTTAAACCACTGAATCGATTTCAAAAATTCTTATACCAATGGAAAACTATAATATCAAGGAGTAACATAGGCTATATCTTAGCCCGGTATTCCCACGGAAACAGGAACTGCGCGGGTAAGTCGACTGAAACCGACCGAAGCGTAGCGAGGGCGGGTTACTAGTATATTCATATCTCAATTATACAAAGCTTACCGAGTCGAGTAGTTTTTGTCCATACCAGCAAAGTAGCCAAGTTTGTGCAAGAGCTACTAGTAAAAAAAACTTGTACGCAACTTCATTCCATTTTTCGATCAGCTAAATGTAACAAAAAAAATATGTAGAATTTTACATCAACCCATAAACATCTCACTGCTAGGCTCGGGCCTCCTCCACTATAGAAGAGATATAGACCTACTATACCACCTGGCCAGACGTGTTAGCATAGAATTTTATTTCCCTTCTCCCCTCCATAGTGGTTGAGGGGAGTGATGGCTGCTCTACTAGTTAACCCATGATCGAATGTTGCTTATATCATCTTGTCCAGTCATAGTCGTTTGAATTATATATGTGAATTATATTATGTATCTGGTGTTTCGAAAGGCATCACACTGGAGGTGATACTTACGAGACAATTTTATATAAAAGAAGTTAGTAAGATATAATAACAATAGTAGACAAAAACCAACTACTGATAGTATTTTATTGGTTTAATTTAATTGTGTTAAAATTAACAACATGAAAGGCGGGGCCTCACGCATAATAAATTATTTAAATTTCGTCCTTTACGACTCCCACAGCCAAAAACAGAGAAAGTGTAAGTATCAGAGGCAAATATAGAGTTCATAATCGATATTATACAACAATCATGACCAATATTAATTTTGGTAGTATTTGTGACATGGCACGATGTCGATAGATAACACATAGACAAAAATTCGTTATATTTTTTTACAGCTAATTTTAGTTAAAAACATACTTTATTGCATGTATGCTGTATTGCGTGTCAATTATATTTAAAGCGTAAATTAAATAATATATTTTAACAATATAGAAGATACTTGCGAAAATATTAACCATATTTGTATCTGTGATATAAGCTAATGGCTTTAATCAATATATTTCAGTACGCAATTACGTACTTAAATAATACTTAAAAACATATTTTTTAATAGTCATCTACTTACCACACAACAGAATCCGCAAAAACATATAATAATAGAACTGTACATGAAATTAATGAGCAAACCGAAACTGAACATGGCTTCCACATCGCCCGCCAACCTGCAAATAGTAAAAATTGTCATTCAATAGTTACATTTCTATTGTGAATTGAATTTAAATATCTACGTATAAATACATACAAGATATTAAATAAATTCTTTGTATTCTGCTATCCAGCACATATACACGCCATTGTCCATTACCTTGTCTCCAGTACAATAAGAGGAAAATGCTCCTACCACAGAAAAATTATTAAAATTTCTGTGGCTCCTACTAGATGGGCTCCTACTAGGGATGCAAATATCGAAAACAAAAACATCGATGTATCGATACATGGATGTTTCAGAACAAACATCGATGTACAAAAAACATCGGCCTAAAAACATCGATGTATCGAAACGTCGATGTTTTTTTAAAGATCGTGCAAACAACTTCAATTTTAAAATGCAAGCTCTATTTACTATCTATAACAATATTTTCATTGAATATGTGAATCTTTAGAACAAGGGAGATGTAGAGTTGAGGAAATAAATTTATATTCAACAACAAATAAAGTTATATTCAACATATTTTTCTCTATTAATTAAAGTTATTACAAGCTGAACTGCAGCAAGTTACCTATTCAGAAAAAGAGTTTCAAAATCACAGTTTTTACGAAAAGTATATACGTAAGACATTTACTCTGGTAAAATAAAATAAATTGTCACGCAAGTTTGCTTAAATGATATTACATTTCAAACAGATGTCAGGCAAAACATCGATGTTAAAACAACGTAGAAAATAACATCGATACATCGATGTTTCGCAACAACGAACATCGATGTCAAACATTGATGTTTTTTTTTATCGAAACAGAAACATCGATGTATCGTTTGCATCCCTAACTATAGCACGCTAGTCGAACTGCTTGACATAGCATTGCATGTCGTGATTTCCTTGAATCAATGTCTTTCCGTCCTCGAGCAAGAAAGGGGATGATAAATTGTATTTTTTAAGGATAAACGGTTCCTATACTGAATGGTTTATCATTGAAAAAGGTGTTAGGCAGGGATGTTTAGCGTCACCGTGGCTGTTTAATCTATTCATGGATAGCTGTTTGCAAGATTTAAAACCGGCTTAGTGCGAGTCGCAGCCGCGCACGACGGGTTCCGTACCATTACCCATAAAATTTCGCGTTTGTTGTATGAGAGTCCCCCTTAAATATTTATTTTATTTAGTTTTTAGTATTTGTTGTTATAGCGGCAACAGAAATACATAATTTGTAAAATTTTCAACTGTCTAGCTACCGTGGTTCTTGAGATACAGCCTGGTAACAGACAGACGGTCGAACAGACGGCGAAGTCTTAGTAATAGAGTCCCGTTTTTACCCTTTGGGTACGCCACCCTAGAAATTAATGATTGTGGTTTAAGAATGAATGAGCTACTTATCAAATGTCTTCTTTATGGCGATGATCAGGTATTACTTGAATCATGACACATTCTTGATACCCTAGTAAGGTATTGGTTAGAGCTCGCAAAGATTGTAAGGAAGACGTAAACTACCTGATTAATCTTTGGTGCTGCGTCGCAATATCAATGAGTTTTTTCTGATACTTCTCTTCCCAGGCTTGATAATTATAAGTATTGATCATTTCCGTCTCCTCAAAAAGAATTTTTTTGCTGATGGCAGCTGAATACAAAAAATAATTATGTACTAGCAGACCCGGCCACGCGTTGCTGTGGCTAATGTTTTTGTTATATTACATTTTATTAAACTATTTAAGTGGAACTGTAGGAGAACATCTGTCATGGAGGTCGTCATATTTTCTTACAAATGGCATCTATGTAAAAAAGCAAGTAAAATCGTATATGACACGTTTGTAGGTTTGACATAGCAGCGCCATCTATTAATTAATTACTTAATCCAGTCAACAGATATCGCCATCTGTTAAAATCGTTTGTGAATGTCAAATAATAGACAAATAATTTGCAATAAAATAATATTGCGACTATAAATTAAGATATAAGCTATCCTATCTTTCAAGTTGGATCAAACTGCACACGGTGTGCAAATTTGATTAAAATCGGTTAAGTAGTTTAGGAGTCCATCGCGGACAAACAACGTGACACGTAATTTATATATATTAAGATTAGCTGCGTCGTTCAATACATAGTCGCCACTCGAGAACCTTTCTTCCCCAGCAGTTGTTGGTTCGTCGAACGATGTGGCTTGCCCATTGCCACTTCAGCGTGCTATGTCGATTCCACCCGTTCTGCAGATTTCATATGTCGGATTCTATCTCGCAGAGAAATCCCGAGCGTAGCCCGCTCCTTAGCACGATGAGCGACAAACTGATAGGGAAAATATTATGTACTAGCTAACCCGACGAACTTCGCACCGCCTTTTTCATAATTATTTTGTTTTAGTATTTATCAGTTTGGTTTTAGTATTATCCCTGCGGTGACGGAGTAAGAATACAATTCACCACCCGTGTATGTCGTAAAAGACGACTAAGGGATATACCGCCTTTTCTTATCGATTCCAAAACCTTTTTTAATCTAGATGTAGATCTAGATTAAAAAAGGTTTTGGAATCGATGTATGTAATTATGCCAAAAATGCCGAACTGACGGGACGAACATCAAATGTTTGACAGGTAAAAACAGTTTGTATGGGGAAAATAAAATTATTGTTTTTAGTATTTTACTCGCAATGTTCCATATTTTCTCACCGTATAAACCTTCCCTGGACTTCCATAAATAATCCAAGGCCAAAATTAGCCAAATCGGTCCAGCCGTTCTCGAGTTTTAGCGAGACTAACGAACAGCAATTCATTTTTATATATATATATAGATATGTGACGATGAACACCTGGCTGGGAGCTGCAGCATTTCAAGCAGGTTCTACGTGCAAATAAGCTGCAAGTTCCTCGTCCCCGTCGCCACACGCCTTCCTTCAGTACTACCTTTATGTGACAAGAGTCACTGACATGACAAGATTGACTACATTCCTATGACACCCATATGAAAAGCAAGGGGTGGTGACTGCTTTTATAGATATACTATCAACCCGCCCTCGCCGCTTCCGTTTCAGTCGCTTTACCCGCGGCGTAGTTCCCTTTCCCGTGAGAATACTGGAATACGGGATACTTCCTGATATTATAGCTTTCCATTGGTGAAAGTATTTTTTTAATCGGTTCCGTGGTTTAAGCGTGAAAGCGTAACAAACAAACTAAACAAACAAACATCAACAATCTAAACAATACAAAATGAGGCACACAATACAACTTAATTAATCTATTAATAAATAAATAAATAAGCCTTTTATTATTTCTCATTACACATGCAAATTTTACAATAAATTGAAATAGTATATATTAAATTTTAAAATAATATAAATTATACTTATACTAATTACATTACCTTTTACCTTATTCAAATTTTATTTTAGTAAATATTACACATTAATTTTTCATTTTAAATATGATTAGTTAAAATATTATGTGATTTATTTAATTTTTAAATTTAATGAGAACCCCTCTGTAGGGTAAAGGCCTCCTCCATGTTAATCTATTAATCTATTAATAGTTAATAGTTACTCACCAAGTGGATAAGAATCTATAAGTTGCTTGTTGGTTGGTACGTATATTAGTTTGCGCACGCGCACTGCCAGCATGTCTAATTGCATAGTTATATGCAATAAATATGTACAAAATAACATATCCCAAGCCACATTCAGCCAGATTACCATCGTTGCTAGATGTAATCACATGTAAATAAAGATTATTATAAATTACTCCGTGTGTTGACAGAGTAGGAATACAATTCACCTATACAGGGTGTATCAGGTTATGGGGCAACTGGTCAAAAGGGGGCAAGGCAATGGTGGTAGGAACCCATAAAAAAAATTTGAACGAAAAATATTGATTCGTTAAGAAATTAGAGACATGTAAAGTATTCAATTTTGTCATCGCTTTTTCGTGTAAATCTGATTGAAATGTATTAAGTCAATGATACTTAATACGCAACATATTCATACTTTGTTAAATATTCATTAGAAATTGAAGAAATCAATGATTACGTTCACATAAGCAAAACAAACTTCGCTTTAAAACAGCTGATCGGCCTATGAGCGTTGACCGCCTGCCGTTGTACCTACATGTTATTGAAGCGTTTGCGCAATTCTAGGTATAAATGAATGAAATTATACTGTCGAAGCTTTACATGCCTAGATGTATTCTGTCTGTACATGTCTACATAATACGTAGCATTTAAGGCATAGACTCTTAGACACATTTTTTGAAATCACTATAATTTTTATGTTATATTGTTTTTTGTGTAATGTACATTCTAATTACGATCTATGACCGTTAAACTACAACATACTCGAACAGTTGTCCCATAACCTGATACACCCTGTATATATATGAAATGAAATATATGTATAGGGAGTGGTGAATTGTATTCTTACTCCGTCACCACACGGACAATATATACATACTAATTTGGCAAACAAATCAACAAAATTCCAAAAAGTTATCTAATTTGTCTACATTATTGAAGGCGGTTTCTTTTTTTACAAAAAATAATTATAATGTTTTTAGAATATAAGTTTTTCAATCTCAGTAAAATTGGACTTAAAGTTAAATTATAATATCGTAAAGATGAATTTAGGTCTCAGGCCTAAAATTAGGTAAGTAAAACAAAACAATGGCTCTTCGGGAGTGTCGACAGAAGTAAAAACATGAACAATTTTGGATTTAGTGTTCGAAAAGTCTTAGATTTTTTCGTTTTGAAAAGTTCCTACACTATGTCCAACTCTGTGCACAATATATGTTTATACTATATTATATATAGTTATACCATCAATGTATTTCAACCCAAACACAACTCTCGTGTAAACGGCGCCAATATATACATATAGATAATTATACACGAAAGTTGTCGGGTACGGTAACAGTTTCGCGAGTTCAATGGTTATTACCCATATCAAAAATGCCCACATGCATGTGTTCCTATGTACGTACATACATGTGCACATACTTTATATGTTTACATACATATGTGCACTACTTTACTAAGAATTGCTCTACTACTGATGCGGGCGTAGAGTTATTGAAAAATATTTTTGCAGCCTAGGAGGAATCACATGAGGCCTTAGGTGTTTTCTGTGATTTATCCAAGGCATTTGATTGTGTACAACATGAAACACTCATCAGAAAACTATACCACTATGGATGGGATCAGGAATAACGCTCTTGAACTTGTAACTTCTTATTTAAGCAACAGAATCCAGAGGGTTGATGTTAATGGTGCACGATCATCTGGTTCTATTATAAAAATGGGCGTTCCACAAGGGTCCATTCTGGGGCCATTTCTGTTTCTTGTATATATTAATGACCTACCCTACCATATAGGGGACAATCTGGACATTGGGTTGTTCGCAGATGACACTTCTTTGTTATTTAAAATTAAAAGACAAATGTTTAATTATGACGATGTGAACAATACACTGTCTAACGTTGTTCATTGGTTTAACACTAATAATTTGGTTCTCAATGAGAAAAAAACTAAATGTATCACTACTCCCAATGTGAGGCAAGTGGAAACCAATGTCCAAATGAATGGTGTGGCTCTAGACCTTGTGGAGTCAACAGTTTTTTTAGGTATCACCATAGATGCTAAACTTCAGTGGGGACCTCATATTGAAAAATTGTCGAGTAGGCTTAGCTCAGCGGCTTATGCAGTAAAAAAAATAAGAATGTTAACAGATACTGAAACAGCTAGAATGGTTTATTTCGCTTATTTCCATAGTCTTATGTCTTACGGCATATTACTGTGGGGATGCTCCGCGGACTTTAATAGAATCTTTGTTCTCCAAAAAAGGGCTGTCCGTGCAATTTATAATCTAGGCCCAAGAATCTCACTTCGGGAGAAATTCAAAGAAATAAATATTCTAACTGCTGTATCACAATATATATACGAAAATATATTATATGTCAAAAAAAATATCGCTGACTTTAAGAGATATTGTGACATTCATGAAATGAATACTCGTAATAAGGACAGATTAGTTGTACACACTACTCGTCTCCAAAAAGTTAACAAATCATTCATGGGGCAATGTATACGCTTTTACAATAGATTACCTAAAGATATCCGAGACCTGCCTATGAAAAAGTTTAAAAAAGCCAACAAGAATAGACTTTGTAAAAAAGCTTATTATAAAATCTCGGATTATGTAGATGATAATACAGATTGGTTGTGAGCAGCTCCTCATTCAGCAATTTCCTTGTTATTTTAAATATACTGTTTGTAAATGTACTTTTAACTTTTATTGTAAAGTGTAGCGTGTTTTGCCTAACGAATTTTTGTATTTTCAGCGTTTGTAACATATTGTGGTGTTGGTCATGCTCACTGAAGGATCTACTTGCGGTAGCTGCGTGGAGCGGGTCTCTCCCTTCCCTCCATAGTGGTTGAGGGGAGTGATGGCTGCTCTAGTAGTTAACTCGTGATCAGGTGCCGCTTGTGGGATCTGGTCCAGCCATAATCGTTTAAATTATATTAAGTGTCTTGCGGTTCGAAGGGCATCACACTAGAGCTAGTTCTTACAAAACATGTACACAATTGTATAACTAGTAAGAAGAAAAAAAATTAAAAATAATGACAAGCCCGCTGAGTTTCTTGCCGGATCTTCTCAGTAGCGGTCGCGTTCCGATCCGGTGGTAGTATATTTTTTTTGGAAATTGTAAACCTGACAATATGTAAGTGCCCTCTCAGGGTTTATGCATAATAAAATAATTTGAATTTGACTCTTAAAGATATCGGTAAAGTTAACGGTAATAATGCCGCAAGTTCAATTGTTTCACCCATCTCAAAAATGCTCAACGTATCATCATCTGTGCAAAAGAAGAAAAACTCGAAACCTTATGCCAACACATCTAACTAGTTTGGTATAGTACTTACTATAGTACGTCAATCTCGCTTTGTGGAAGGGGTAGGGACACGAAAAAAGTATTGATACTTTTAGGTATCGAGTACTTTTCTTTCGATACCGATACTTTTGTACTAGATAATTTGAATTCGATACTTTTACTCAATGAGTACTTTTTGGCAGGTATCGTATCGAATAAATTTTAGAAGTTGTCCATGTTAAACTTGATCTGACGGCTTACGTTTATGCTAACGCCATCTAGTTCAAACATCATGAACCTTCTAAAACGTGGCTCGAAACATTTTAATCTGTTTCACAGATGGTCAAATTCCTAAAAAGAAAAAGCTCATCACGACATAGATTCTAGGAAAAGTACTCAGTACTCGATACTTTGAAGTATCGATACTTTTGTTTCGATACTTTATTGAGTAGGATACTTTTTCTTCGATACTACTCATGAGTACATTATCGATACTTTCTTATCGATATCGTGTCCCTAGGAAGGGGTTCGAGCCCAGTAGTGGCACCTATATAGGCTAAAATGATGATGATGATGAAATATATACATTAATACTCACCTTCCCAAGTCTGTAGTACTAATAAAAACTCGTAAACGATGGGTTGAAAATTATCTAAAGGCAGCCAGTAGTCAAATGGTAATACAGGTTCAATGTCGTGATCGAAGTATCTCCTCAAACAAACGACGAAAGGAGGCACCAAAAATAATACCAGCAAAGCATTATTACTCCAGTAGTAACCTTTTAGAAGTGAAGAGCGATTTACGTTTAAGTATTGTACATGCGTTAGGACTGAGAAATTCTATAAAAATATTTGTTTTTCTCTTCTCTTCCGTGTGGTGACGGAGTAAGAATACAATTCACCACCCTCTCTTTTGCCCGTAGTTGTCGTAAAAGACGACTAAGGGATACAATATGTATATAACACCTCTGCAAGAGAGGTAAACTCGAAATAGAGTCCTATACTAATCCATCTAACTCCTGAGTATGGAGAGATTATGGAGAAGGCTGGAGCCCAGTAGTGGAACGTAAATGAGCCGAAATGATGAATGTATATGTCTTAGGACTAAGAAATTCTATTACCAACACGTTTGACCAACGCGTTGTAGTAGGTCAATTTCCCTTTCATAGTGGAGTAGTGGAGGAGGCGCAAGCTCAACAGTGGGACGTATATGAGCTGTGATGATGATGTTCATGATTATTCATATAAGTACAGTAATACCCCGGACTTACGCGATAGGTGTGACCGAGGGATAATCGCGTAAGTCGAATTCGCGTAAGTCGGGATTTAATTTTGCTTATATTAAATGTACAAAAAAATTGGTTATTTGAAACTAGTTCAAAGAAGATAATAATTTTAAAGAATATGGTCAAAATATTATATAAAAAATCATTGAAATTTTATGAATAAAAAAGTAAATCTAAGGCTTGAACGCTCGAAGAGAAAACCGTGTATCTTTGAATTCGCGTAAAACGGGGTAGCGTAAGACGGGGTATTACTATATTTAAATAAGTATCTGTATAAGTATTACTTTATTAATAAACTTTGTTTTTTTTTTTTTTTGTGGGTGGGCTGCGGTCGGCGCGCCTCCACACCACTCCAGCCGGGGCGACAGAGGGGCTTAAGCACGCAACTCCCGCAACCCACCCGAAAACCACGTCGCCTTCGTCGTTGGGCCGACCACCGGAGCAGAGTTAACTTGTCGTCAGTGGTCGGCCCGACGGAATACCCCCTACTTGGGGTACCCTCCCATCGACCGACGTCCCTCCCTTGGGGAGGACGTAGACGGGAGGAGGTAGTTGCGCCTGCGCCGCCCCATTCGCCGGCGGCGGATCTCCTCATCGAGGCTGCGCTCCTCGCGCAGGCGATCCGCCGCCTCCTTCTGCGAGATCACTGTCTCGCAGAAGGCTGCGACCGCGTCCCAATTCTCGACGCTGTCGACCATCGCCCTAGCGACGGCCGGCAGCGTCAGGTCGGCACCGATGATTGCGACGAGTTCACGGCGCTGCGTGGCCCAAGCGGCGCAGGCCTCGAGCGTATGCTGCGCCGTGTCCTCGTCGCAATCGCAGTGGTGGCAGGACGGTGTACTCTCCCTCCTTACGACCTTGTGCAGGTATTTCGCGAAGCTCCCATGCCCCGTCAACACCTGCACTAGTCGGAAGGAGAGCACCCCGTGCCACCTTTCCAACCACTGCATCAGCACCGGCCGGAAGGCCTCCATGATTCGCACCCCGAACCGAGGCCTCTCCAGCCGGACTGCCCAACGGGCAATGACGTCTCGGCTTAAATTAAACTTTGTTTAAACATACCTTTGAGTGTAATATTAAATGATTTCATTGCAGGTTTTATGATGCGCTGATCGTCCTCATTGTGCTCCTGTGGCCACATATCATGGAGCTCGTAGTAAATTCTTTCGTACACATTACGATTAAGCTTGATCTTCATGGATTTAATGATCGCTAAATACAAAATACGTAATAATATATTTATACGTTTCATCATCATCAGTATCATCATAGCTCATATATGGCCCCCTGTTGGGTTCGAGCCACCTCCACAATAATAGTAATTCGCCTCCTATACCACGTTGGTCAGACAGGTTGGTACAGCACTTTATTTCGAATTTTCCTTCTCTACCATAGATGTTGTATGCATAATTAATCAAATAGTCGTCTTTTATGACACCTACAGGTAAAATAAGGAGTGGTACGTTGTATTGTTAATTTGTTACTCCGTTTCCACACGGCAATAGTAAGTAGAGAAATAGATTTGGAAGCAATATAAACATTAATAATAGCGATTAATGTCTGATAGATTTTACAGTATACGATTATTCAAAGCTTACGCACTAAGAAGACAATTTAGCTAAACCATTTTAAATACTATTGTTGATCAAATTTGATCGGGTTATCATTATCATCATAATCCTATTCTTATTCCAATAACTTGGAGTCGACTTAATACGTACTCTCCTTTCATGGTACATATTGCAAAAGTTATCGGCCTGCCTGACATGCGTCTGGTAAACAATTACGTGCCCTTAGGAACGTAATTGTTTACCAGACGCATCAGATATAATTAGTCCAGTACGTAAAGCTCTTAGTCATCTTATACGACACCCTAGAGCAATGTAAGGGTTGGTAGATGCTAGTATTCGTAGACGCTACCACACAGCATAAGTGGGTATATATTTCAAAAATATTTCTCACACTTTTGAGCATAATGACGTCTTTCACCATAGATGATGTCCAAATTGCTCATTCCAGAGCATACTCCAATAACAACCTTATATATTATATTATAAATACTCAAATGAAGAAGAGTACTATTAAGTTAAATGTCTCACTTTTGGTTTTTACGATATTCTCGGCGAGTATTTAGTATTAGTATGACAATCCGTAAAAGAACGGGTGTAGCAACATAGCCCGAAGAATTAGCACATTGAAATAGCAATAGGCAGCCCACATCGCTCGTCGAATCGACAGCTGTTGGAGAAGAAAGGTTCTCGAGTGGCGACTAGGAATCCGAGTGTAGAGCGACCCCCTACTAGGTGGACTAAGGATATCTTAAAAGTCGCAGGGAACCTTTGGATGTAAGTGGCACAGGACTGTTCCGAGTAACATTCTCATGGGAGGCCTGTGTCCAACAGTGGACGTCTTTCGACTTATAGATCGATTAGTATGAAGCAATAATAATAGAATATTAATTGAATAATGACCAAATTTTATGAATCTAAATTTTAAATAAATAATTCTCAAAAATGGCTTAACGTACACAAAAAAACTGATCCAAAGCATGGCATCATACGGAACACTTTGCCAGCATCTTGAAAGTTATGCGCGCTCTTAGCTGTTATTATCATGGCAATCAGCTCCGATATAAATGCTAGGACGCAATTCAGCGTCAGAAACCAGTAGAAACAACTCCAACATTTCCTGCAGAATAGTAATTTTTTCTTAGCAATGTAAACGGTTTCTTATCTGATGGTAATAATCGCATTATTACTAAAATAATAATGGATTTACTCTTATAACTATCTCATAACTAGCTCAGCTCTTCTACTATCGCATAACTAGCTTTATAACTGTCCAGAAAAACCTCGCAGTTCCATGCGTAATTCCCATTCCAGACCAGACTAAAAGTATTTAGCCATTATGTACCGTTTTTTAGGGTGGGCTATGGTCTAGACCGGGAATTCCCAGTGTGTTCCGCGTAACCTAGGGGTCCCGTAGAATAGTCGTCAGGGTTCCGCGAAAATTAAATAGCTTTTAATTTTAGTAATTTGGTTGTCAAATAACATCACGGTTACAAATATTATTCTCAAATAGTGCAAAATTAGTGATGAGAATCATTACTATTATATAAGTAGGTAAATAGCAAGAATTGAGCTCCGACTATGGCACAGCAGCACACGTAGCCAATGACAATGCGACCCTCACAAGCAACTCGTATTATTATCACTTGATATGGGGTTCCGTGAAATGAAGGGTTGTTGTTCTGTTATCTTTAAAGTTTAGGAACCCCTGGTCTAGACACACTCTGTCCAATTCGTCCGTTGCGACGGAAGGGCGGCGTGGGGCTCCATAGCCTACTGTATTCCCTCCACATCTCTATTGCGCCGGCCGCTGATAACGATTCTTTCAGATTGCGACTGCAGCTAAGGCGTCATAGATTCTAGCCTTCAATATTGGCGAGACAGTATACCTACGGTTTCGCAAAAGGTTTTATTTTAAGCTTCCTTCTTTTGCAGAGATCTTATCTGTTTAAATCACTTAATCGTTTCTTACGACACCTATGTCTTAAAGAAGGCTGTTGCCTGCCCTATATAAGTAGTATACGTCGCTAGACGGTTATTTCGACAATAAAAATATACACAAACACCTCTATCTCTGCTAGCAGATATAATAGAAAGCCTATTGTAACTTACGAACGTAATTCTGAGATGTTGTGTGTCATACGAATACCGCTCCAACTTAGTATGTTCATTTGCACCGTAAAAGTTTCCTCAAATTCATCTTTTTTCTGTACCTGGCCATTGGCAAAAAGAAAAAGATAAGCAACAGTAACAACATTAATACTAAAATATCTTAAAACTCTCTGGAGATGAATGTATAATGTGTCAAAAGTACTGGCTGAATTTTCAATTTATAATTTGCAATACATTTTAGCTTAGGATATCGCATGATTTCATAATAATTTTATAATAAATAATTTTAACATTAGGCTTGTGGACAGAGTTAAATGTAGATATTGTGGACCTCGCCAGGTCGTCATTACCCGTTGGCAGTCCGGCTGGAGAGGCCTCGGTTCGGTGTTCGGACCGTGGAGGCCTTTCGTCTAGTGCTGATAGAGTGGTGGAGTCAGCGGCACAGGGTTCTCTCCTTTCAGCTAGTGTAAGACTTGACGGGGCACAATTGCTTCAGCAAGTACCTGCACACGATCGCGAGGAGAGCGAGGACATCATCCTGTCACGAACTACGATTGCGACATGCTCTAGATCTCTGTGGTCTGGACTGTAGCGTCATGAACTCGTTGGTGTCAACCTGATGCTGCTAACCACACTCGATACTGGACAGCGTCAGGACAGTCACCACCTTTTGCGAGGCCGTCAGCTCACTTAATGAGGCGCCAGAGCGGGTTCGGGAGGAATTTCTATGCCGTAAAACTCTTTATGGCGTGGGAGCGAGTGGACGGATTAAATTTTATGTTTACTATCCTGTAAAGATCTGTGTCAATAGTAAGAACTTAATAGATTTAGGACAGAATAGCTATAAAATAATTTACTAATGTAATGTGATAAAATTTTGTTACAAATAAAAGTTATCTTAATCTTAACGCTTAAACGAATTTAATCATGTGAAACTGCTATATTAATTTCTGAGTAATCAAATAGTTATATTTTCTAAATACCAGTTAAATATATGTATATAGAATACGTACTTTCTCTATGTATTTTCTCTTAGAGAAGAAATTCCATAGTGAGGATGTCATTATACTTCAAAATTCAAATCATATATGGTATCGCACACATTGTTCAATATTTTCATAGATGAGTATCGGAACTTACGACCGTTATAAAAACACATATTTTTTATTACTATTCATTATTAAGTACTTTCTCATTAAGATCAAGCGCATATTTACGTAAAAAAGTAGCAGTTATAAAATGTATTCAAACCTAACTTATAACTATTTTTAATACGCTTTTTCTAGTCTGTTTTAAGACATGGTTGTCGCTTGTCTATTTATATTTAACATTCATTAAAAATTAGCAACCCGCCCTCGCTTCGCTTCGGTTTCAGTCGCCTTAACCGCGTAGTGCCCGTTTCCGTAGGAATACCGTGATAAAATATAGCCTATGCCTGATAGCTTTCCATTCGTGAAAGAATTTTTGAAATCGGTTCTGTGGTTTAAGCGTGAAACAAACAAACAAACTTACTTTCGCATTTATAATATTAGTAAGGATTTAATGTGTGTGAAAGTGAGAGTGAAAAGATTATATTTAGCTTATCAATGCAATACTTAAATTACATATTGCCAATTTAATTAGTATGAAACTCATCATCATTCATCTCTTATCCAAATTACTTAAGGACGATTCCATGTATGACCGGCCCTCCTGTCGATGGCAATCCCCCTTGAGATTGAAATTGATGACTAGATGGTATCAGGCCCAGGTCCAAGTCTGCAAGTAAAGCTCTTAGTCGTCTTTTACGACATCCACGATGAAGGATTGGTAGTATTCGTAGCCGCTACGGCACAGTATTTCATTAGTATTAACCTAAATACTGAAATTTTATACAAAAGTGTGTGTAGCATAGCTGTAATCCGAAATACGGGTCTTTTATGATAATTTCTTCGTGCCTATGATTCGTAGCACAGCTCACAGCAGTATTCATGTTTTTTTTATAGCAAATGCGCACTAATTCTTAAAAAACAACGTTGAATAATTTATACTCAAATAATTAAATAAGATTTGTATTTTCGTACAATGATATATAAAGTTACGGATGTAATTAAAAAGTGTTTATTATAATTATACAACGTTTAAGCCTTTTAAAACTTATTAAAAAAATCATATATACTTAACCGAGACACCAATAATTATTAATTTCATTATTAATTACATGCAGATGAAGGCCATAGATAATATATATATATATATATATATATATATATATATATATATATATATAATAACAACTTAATAGCCTTTACATAAAACATGAATATCTCAAAATATTGCTGAGCGTTTAAGAAGATATAAGCGATATAGCATCGTAAGGAGCAGAATCTCTTGAAAAAACTTTGTACTAATTCATCTGGCCGAGCGTAGCCATAAAGGGGAAGTTGAGAAAAAGATAAAATCTATACATATGTATACACAATCATACAATAGTATCATATCTGTCGGGTACCGCAAGTAAAATTAAAATTCACGGTACTTACGCATCAAGAAATTGATTCATGATAAGTCAAAATCCTAAAGGTATTTTTTGTCTAAAAAATCATAGAAGTAACTACTAAATCTATAAAGATAAGGTAGCTAAATTTGGGTTTGTTCAGTAGAAATTGTAGAGTATATTTTTAATATTTATAATAATAATAATAATAGACCACCCTCTGAGCATGTCGTTATCTCACTATGGGACTAACGGAAACCTTGGAGGAACATTACATGACTCTCTAAGTTCTTTTGATATAAAAGAAAAAAATGCATCACAAGATTTATAGGAAAGCCAATAAACCGCAGGGCAGCTTGTGGCGTGCTGAATGTGAGTGGCGACACTGCGGTCCTGAGTGCTCCAGAGAAGCGACCATAGATCTAGCTCGCTTTTACTGGCTGGCTGGAGTGGAAACCGAAGAGTGCCCGCAGGACTCTCAACTCTGGCTTGCCTTAAACGGCTGGTCAGAGCTATATGCTAGCTATGCTATATGGTCGCCAGAGCTATATGCTCGAGGGTGGAAGTGTCATTTTCAAGGGCATAACTACGGAGAAACCACTGCGGGTCGCCGCTTATCGGGGACTTGCGATGGTGAAACCGGCGCCGCACCGCTCTACACCCTAAGCCACTTACACCAATATTGCCCCCCTGTTGTCCATATGGCTTGCGTGTCTTTGGCGACTGTTTATGAGGGCTCATTCAGTGAGTTGGCGAGCCACCATCTGCCAAAATTAAAGACGATAAAGGTATTGAAGGCAGACGACAGTTTTTAAATCAATAGTTATTAGTTAAAGCAGTCCATCGAACCTCCAACCCCATAATTATAATTAGATACCATCATCACACAATAGTTTTACACCTACCGTTGGCAGTCCACGTGTGTTATGTGCACAGTGCAGACGTGGAGTGTCATCGGTAGATGTCCCATCTCATTTTTACATAACATTTTTCCAAAAGCCCCTGCGTGTTGGATCTATATCTCCATGTAAGCCTTTCAAAGGACCGGGTATCTTCCCTTGGAAAACATCCGTGAACCAAAAGGAGATACATAATCTGTACTCGGTGACGGAGTAAGTATACAATTCACCACTCCCTCTCTTGCCCGTGGATGTCGTAAAAGACGACGAAGGGATATAATATGTATATACCATCTGTGCAAGGGAAAGAAAACAAAAAATAAAAAAGGTATAGGAATACCAACATGTCTGATCAGCGTGGTATAGCAGATCAATATCCCGCCTACTGGAGAGGAGGCTTGAGCCCATCAGTGCGAGATGTATGAACTGAGACGACAAGACGAGTTACCTATATTAAATAACAAAATTTTTAACAACCAGTTTTCATCATACACATACTGAACTTATCTGTCACTGTCGCTGTCGACCATCGCTAGGGAGATGCGCGACGCGCTATGACGCGATCGACGCCTTCTGTAAGACAGTCATCTCATGGAAGGAGACGGTGGAGCGTACGCTTGAGGAACTCCTTTACGGCGACACGATAGACAAAACCGAAACCGAAGCGAGAGCGGGTTTCTAGTAATATAAATCGTAATATGTATTTTATTTATACATTATGCCGTATTAGATTTTTTATGGAAGTGAACAGCTGCAGTGACATAGTCGATTTACATTTTGATTCAGTGTTAACACAAAAAGTACGACTGAATAATTTATTAGAGCCTTAAGTACATAGCTTCGTGGGTCTCATGATTGATTGTTGCTTGCCTGTAACTCACTGTATTTTTCATATATTGTTATTTTGTCTTTCACATGTGGTGTTTAGGTACCTTTAAGTAATTGTCATGTTGTTATTAGCATTAAGAATTTTGTTTAGTGTTAAGCTTTAATGTGAACAATTGTTGGTAAACCTTAATAAAATAAATAAATTAGATACTGTCGTAATCTGTTCTTTTATGCATATATACTTGTACAAAATAATTTCTATGTTTCACATATGCCAGGCTTCCTGAGCGACGGCTTACTGTTTTTAGTTTAATAATTGTTTGTCCGAGCAATCACTCAATAGAAATCTTATGAATCTCACTCAATACGGAATTTAAGAATCTCGATCAATACGTAATTCATGAAAATCGTCCAATACAAAATGTATGAATCTCGCTCAATACGAAATTTATTAAACTCGCGTAATACGAAATTTATAAATCTTGCCCTACACAAAATTTATAATCTCACTCATACGAAACTTATAAATATCGCTCAATACGAAATTCATATTTTAAGAATTGTGGGCAAAATAAAGCTATGTATTTACAAAACTTATTCATGAAATTTTGCTTAACTACAATTATTATTTACTAGCAACCCGCCCTCGCTTCGCTTCGGTTTCAGTCGCTTAAACCCGCGTAGTTCGCGTTCCTGTGGGAATACCGGGATAAAATATAGGCTATGTTACTCCCTGATATTATAGCTTTCCATTGGTGAAAGAATTTTTGAAATCGGTTCGGTGGTTTAAGCGTGAAAGCGTTACAAACAAACAAACAAACAAACATCCTTACTTTCGCATTTATAATATTAGTATGGATATTAATCCTATTTTCCTGATACGGAACTATAACATTGATATAATGATTAAACCATCAAGTTATTGAGGAAGTAAAGGGCAATTTAAATGACAAATATAACAAAAAAAAGACATTTATTTGCTTATAATTATTATCGAAGACTAATTTATATTAATGTAGGTATGAAGATAGCGGTTCTATTCAATGGGTAATATGGTATCCTAAGAGCAGCTAACTCAATTATCCGCTGTAAGAACCGCGAAGCAAATAAATTACTTAAGTGACTATCAAAAATCACAACATCCATAAAGCCTCTTCTGATAAACGCAAAACGGCTAATAAACAAATATTGAATTTTATAATTTGTCTCTTAATACTTACAAAATTCACTTGTTTGGTTTATTTGTCTAGCAAACTAAAGACGAATTACGACCATAACCGTAAAATATTATTGTAAATGCGTAAATGCGTGCTATTTTCAAATATTTCTATATATACTTCCACCATGAGGAGTACAAGATACGCAGAGAATACTGTAACTCCTGTCCATAGACGAGACTTCGGGTTACTGTAGGTGAATCGACTACATCTTTCCATCTTAATTTTATAAACGTAAAAAATAGAGTATAATTTTTAAAACTCTGAACGATTACAACTCCAATCGAATTCAGTTTTGTTGGCAATGATTCAAGTTCTTGTTTTTAGTGGTTGGCTTTACTAGTTTAGATTCTGGTCTTTTAAGCCAAATTCATTGATTCACAAATACATGAACACAAATCACAATTATTATTGGACTGGATCTTGGCCTTGTGTCGACGGTTTTAGTCTTGGTATTACGCACTTGGTCTTAGTTCTTGTTCTTGCACCAAGTTTTGCGAATAATATAAAACATTAAAATGACAAATCGAAATAGAACAATGAAAAGTTGAAAAAAACAATGCGTATGGTCATTGTTTCTCCGCCTGAGTGATATGTAATTGCAGTTAGCGTTGCATAGTCGCCTAATGATAGTTTATTGCATATCGATTCGGCGTGTGATATACAGTCTGTCAATTCAGAGAGTTAGCTACGACCAGACTAGTTACGTTTTCAAAGATCTACCTTTTATTGCAGCGGTTGGTTGTTTTTGGGGGTGGACTATAGTGAGGGCACCCGCCGCCCGGCTCTATCCGGGGCGACATGCGACAGAGGGTCGGCGCGCTGCCTTATAACCCACCCGTAGCACGTCGCCTTCGTCGTTGGACTGACCACCGGTCCCGAGTTCCTTGTCCTCAGTGGTCGGCCCGATTGCAGAGGTCGAGGCGTTTTTGAGGATTTTAATAACCCTCTCCCTTCGGCTAGGTGTCGTAAGAATTGTCTCAACCTCTTTCCTAGGGCAAAGAGAGGTGGGTCCCTAATCTCACGTGATATATTTCAATATTTATATTATGCGTGAATAAAAAATTACAATTGATTTTAGTGTTTTTGTTAAGACTAGTAGGTACAGACTAGTGTTTGAGATTATTTAAATTAGACAGTCATAACATTAAATAATACTTAAATGAGAAATACTAAAATTAATGGCAACATTAAGTCTAATTCAGGTCATGGAGACTAAATTAATCAGATTTTCTCACATTTTTACAATATTTTATGACAAAAAAAATCGTGATATCTGTCAACCACCTTTCTACTAAATGCCAAGTAAGGGAACCGCGTGAAATTTAGTTAGATTTGGCTTGATCAATACCTTTCCCTTGATACCATCACCTAATTAATGGACGCGCCATTATCTACGTACTTCCTCTGCTTACACACCCACTACTCACTAGCAAAAGTAGAGCTGTAAAACTTTGTATTTGTAGTTTCTCGTTAAACAAAAAAGAAGCATAAATAATAAGAAGTAATTCGTTATGATTTTGTGTGTTAGGCTTTTAGTAATAACTAAAGGAAACCTCTCGTCTACTAAATACACAGTAGAAAAATTTAAGATTTATATTGTAAAACATAAATAGAATGCATCGTAAGAGTCCTTATTAAAGCCGAGGCCGCGGGTGACGTGACCGGGGATTAGTCCGTCACCCGCCGAGAGGCCGGCCGCGTGAGGAAAGACCGACATCCTCCCCGAGGGGGGGACGTCGATCGATGGGAGGGTACCCCAATAGGGGGTATTCCGTCGGGCCGACCACCGATGTCAAGTAACCCTGCTCCGGTGGTCGGCCCAACGACGAAGGCGACGTGGTTTTCGGGTGGGTTGCGGGAGTTGCGTGCTTAAGCCTCTCTGTCGCCCCGGACGGAGTGATGCGGAGGCGCGCCGACCGCAGCCCACCCACAAAAAAAAAAGAGTCCTTATTAAAGAATGTAAGGACACATTGGCATGACAAATAGTAAATACTCCGACTAAGGACAGTGCAGTTATGCATGGCACGTGTCTCCAGAATTCGATCTTCCATGGGGCAATGTAATTAAGGTATACCAATGAATAAGATAAAAAAATCTATGCATAATAAAATTTTTTAGATCTAACCAGCAATTTGTAAACGGTGAAATAGTAGTCATTATGTTTATTTTAATTCAAAACGAGGCAGAAAATATAATAAAAATGCGATAAATAAAGACTTAATACTTTAATAACTTCTAAACCTACAATAGTTTGTTCACTTCTACATATGCCTTAGTTGTTACTTAGTTGTAACAATTTTATTTTGTCTACTTGTGGAGCGTCTACTATATAACTGTTCTGTAAAGGTTCTTCCCTGGTGAAACTGCCAGCCTCCAGTCATCAAACTAAACTGATACATCTATTGAAACATTTTAAATGTCTTTAAATAGAAATACTGAATAGAAACAAACACGGTCGCCATCTATTATGAGATTGCTAAAAGTATCACACTTTGAATTTAAAATATAAAACAATGAATATATATTATTATTATTATAATACATATGCATGTTAAGTTTCTTTGGTCTCCTTTTCAGCACTCGTGTTGTAAATATTTAGAAGTAATGTGAAGTATGACCACGAGGTTTTTATAATCTGCAAATAAAAAGTTAGAGAATTAATACAATGTTTTTTTTTATCATCATTAAATTAAACTATGTTTTCATATTGTGACACTAGAAAAAAATCTTTTCTGTTTTATATGAGATGCGCACAGTTTGTACATGCATTTATTAAGTTACTAGCAACCCGCCCTCGCTTCGCTTCGGTTTCAGTCGCCTTTCCCGCATAGTTCCTGTTTCCTTCCATTCCATGGGAATGCCGAGATAAAATATGGCCTTTGTTACTCCTTGACACTATAGCTTTCAATAGGTGAAAGAATTTTTGAAATCGGTTCCGTGGTTTAAGCTTGGATAAATATAAAAGTGGGTCACATTAAAAGTTACAATAACGGTCGATGACAAATTTATTTACATTATGAATAAAAATTTCTCTGGGAATCTATATATACCATCATATCGGCTCACAAACATGCCCCTGCTGGGCTCAAACCTCCTCCATAATAAGAGTTTATAAGAGGGAAATTGACCTTACTATATCCCTTAGTCGTCTTTTACGTTATCATCGTATCAAGGATAAGATAAAGAGTGGTGAATTGTATTCTAATTCCGTCACCACATGGAAAATTCTATAGAAGTATATGTAGGTAATAAATTCCTGAGAGAAAGAAGAGTTGCCAAATGACTGCAAACCCTTTCCTCTTAAGAAAACGGTCATATCTATCAATAGAATACTGATAAAATAGATTGAATCAAACTAATAAAATAGACATAATTACCGTAGTGTAGCTAGGTAATGATACAATAGAAAAACCATATGTTGTTACGTGAATCGCTTTCTGAGACCTGAAATGGAAAGGATTACATGTTATCATAATATGAAAAGTACTATTTAATCCTTTTTACTTGATACTCAATATGGTACTATCATTGATGTAACAAAAACCCAAGATTCACAAACAGCGTCTCAAAAATGACCCCATAAAAAGAGAGCTACAACAAGAATTTAGCATTCTTTTCAAGTAGTCTTGTGTCGACCGCGTTACTGTATGAACGTTAGAAATGGCGAAGTGTTCATTGAACAATTGTAAAAATAATACTTCAAAAACGTTCAAAAAGGATGGAATTTCGTATTTCCAGTAAGTTAAACAGTTTATTGATTTGTTTTTATTGTTTATTTGACTAAATATCGGGTGGAATATGGTGATTTAGATTTTTTTGTTTCAAAATTTCACTCAGCGGTGCAAGAATAATACTACAAATGTCAATGGAATCATTTTTAATGTAGAATAAGACATTACTATCTCCTTTTATTTTAGTCGAATAATACCGTGACCATTCATGCCTTATTCAATTGGCGAACTTCAGTCATTCAAGGTTTTTTCTTACATCAATGGGTATTATTCATTATTACTTTCTTAACACGTCCGTTGCGTTATGAGATCTATCAGATCTTTTGCAGGACTTTTGTATTGTGCGTTGACTATAATCGTGTTTTTTCACTCCTTGCGGGAGGCGCTAACGTGTAAGGTTCTTTAAGTATGAGTAAGACAAATATACATATTTGCTTCCTACGTAAAAGTGAATTCAAGGACATACAAAAAACAATTAGAGATGGATTAGGACCCTAACGCACAGTAGTATAATTATTTTTACAGTAGTATATAAATTATTTTCAAAACCGTATTTTTAGGAGACTGATTAGGTCTCAAACACACCAAAGGGTAGGTTAGTTACGAGATCTTTTAGGTCTCCAAAGCATCAGATCAAACTTCTTTGAAAATGATGGCGCAGGGAACGTTAAATTTATAAATATGCTGCCTAGAGAGATCCATATATATTTTATTTCAAGTGTGACGTAAATGGGGGGTGCGGCCGGAGCACCTCCTCGTGGTGCTCCCTGGTAACGTCCATTTGGACGTCATGCGTCCATTTGGACGGCCAAGATTCCGGCAGGTGGGGGTCTCCGCGTACGGCTCTGGTGGCAGAGCGCACGGCGGATCTGACCCGGGGCCAATGGGGCGGATGTGCCTCATGGCACTCCGTCGCCAGGGACGGTTGCGTCACGGCCCGGGAGCGTGACGGGTCGGTCGCTCGCGAGCGGCCAGACCCGGAAGGCCCAAACCGTAATCCTGAGTAGGGGGGTCAGGACCGGGGGTCTTCGGACCGCGGGGAAGTAAACCCCTATAAAAAATTACCCCTAATCCTAAGTTTGGCCACTCGGCGAGGGGATGAATGGTTGGTGGGTTAAAAAGCGCGCGAGCGTCCAGCCGTTAGAGTGGTAGTCAAGGCAAGACTTAAAAACGTCCAACAATATGGCAGAAGTGAATACAAGTAAGACTTCACCAGAGGGTCCCGGCCAAGCCGGGGAATCCCTTGCTGTGCCGGTGCTTGCGCGTGACGTCCATTTGGAGTCGCGCCCAAGTTCCGGCACAGTCAGTCCCCAGTCGTATAGGTGGGGGACAACTACTGCCCTTACTGCCGAGAGCCCGGCACAACATCCTGAGGCTCACCGGGGGGAGGGGAAAGAGGAGGTGAAAGGGAGAGAGGAGGTGGAGAAGAAAAAGGTAAAGCAGAAGAAGGGGAAGAGGAAGCAGAAGCGTACTGTCCAGGCGCGAGCCCGCATTGAGGCTGCAAGATCGAAGGCGTGGCGGGAGCGGCAGAAGGTGGCCGGTATGGCTGAGTGCGACGAGGGTGGCAGCACTGCTGCTGCAGAGCCGTCGCAGGACGAGGGCGGCGAGGCCGCAGGACCGTCCACGATGAGACAAGGCGGAGGGAGCGACAAGAGTGAAGAGCGAAGAGTGGAGCGACTCCGACCGGTACAGCTCGGAATTGAAGCTGTTTAGCGACGAGGGTAGCACTGCTGCAGAGCCGTCGCGGGATGAGGGCGGCAGTGCCGCAGGGCCGTCGGAGGAGGAGGCGTTCATGGCCTCGGAGATGTCGGAGGACGAGGGCGGCAATGCCACAGAGCCGTCCGCCGACGAAAGTTGCACCGACCGGATGCAGGTCGGCCAGAGCAGGGACGAGGGCGGAGGATGCGCCGCAGGTCCGTCCGCTAGGAGTAGGATAGGGACGATAGGCGGGCCGTCAGCTGAGGAGCTCGCGGGTAGGCCGTCGTTGTCGAGGAAGGAGATGCAGGCTCCCGAGAAGACCACCACACCGGTAAGTGCTCAGCTCGAACACCGACTCGGAGGGGAGTACCACCATGCTCCCAAGGTCCCGACCATGCCCCGTGGGCGCAGAGGTCGTGGATCGGCGAGGCCGGGGACCCCGGTTCCGGCTGACTACAGTGGCGGGGTGGCGGCCCTACAGGCCGCGAACGCCCGCCTTAGTGAGGAGGTCTCCGGCTTGCGGGAACGCAACCGCAAGCTGGAGACGGAGCTATCGGCGGTGCGACGGGAGAACCGCGGGTTGGCCAAGGAGATAGCCGACCTGCAGGCCCAGTTCACGCGCCTGGCGCCTGCCGCGCCGCCGGTGCCGTCCTCGCCATCGAAACGGGCTGCGCCGGGGAGGGCGGGCCCGTCGTCTACGTCCGTGGCGCCGGCTGCGCCCGTCGCGGCTGCTGCGCCGGCTGCGCCCGTCGTGGCCTCGGCGCTTCCTCCCCTCGTCGTGGTCCCTCCACCGCCTCGTGGCCGCGGGAGACCGCGGAAGGGGGAGGAGCCGCCGCCCGACGAGGTGCACGGCGTGTCGGAGTCGGCGGTACGCGTCATCTTAGCCCGAGTAGGGGTGATGGTGGATGCGCGTATCGCCGCCGTAGCGGCCAGGCTCCCGCCTGAGCATACCCGACGGGCATACCCGACCGACATGCAAAAACTGCTTTGACTGCAGCGGGCTATGTTTCCGTTGCGGTCAGACCGGACACCAGGCAGCATCGTGCTCTGCGGTGCCCCACTGCCCCGCGTGTGCGGCAGGCAATAGGCCTGCCAAACACCGCATAGGCTCTGGGGACTGCAGACCCTCGGCATCAGCCCCGAAGGGGCGGGACGGCCCATCGACCGGGCCAGTCCCCGCTCCGAGCGCGGCCCGATCGCCCGTCAGCGCGGAGGAGGTGACGATGGATACGGACCGTTAATGGACCCCGTATCCATTCGTCTCCTCCAGGCCAACCTCAACCACACCGCCGGTGCGCAGGACGTGTTCCTGCCTGAATAAGCGCCGCGCGCGGGGCTTTCCCCTCACCGAGACTCTCCAGCCCAGCCTTCTCACCCGGGTCGTCGAGGACCTGTTCCCGCGGCGGGCGGAACACACGCCCCCGGTCATGGCTCCGCCAGACACTGACCGGGAGGCCGACGACGACAGTGTTCCGCCCATCACGGAACCCGAGATGGGAGTGGCGGTGGCGCGCATGTGCGTAAAGTCCACCCCCGGGTGTTCCCGACGGTGTTCCTAACCGCGTGTTGGGGCTGGTCCTCGACCACCTGGGTCCCCGCCTCAGGGAACTGTTCGACGCGTGTTTAGCGTCCGGACGGTTCCCTGGGTGCTGGAAGGAGGGAAGGCTGGTGCTCCTGCCGAAGCCGGGACGGTCTCCGGGGTCGCCTTCGGCCTACAGGCCTATCGTGCTGCTCGATGACACGGGCAAGCTACTGGAGAGGGTGGTAGCTGCCCGCATCGAGCGGCACCTCGTCGGCACGGGGCCCGATCTGTCGGACGCCCAGTTTGGGCTTAGGAGGGGTCGTTCGACGATCGCGGCTCTGTTGCGCCTTAGGGCCGTGGCGACTGAGGCCGTCACCGGTGGGGGAGTGCTGTTGGCGGTGTCCCTAGACATCGCCAACGCATTCAATAGTCTGCCATTCAGCTGCATCAGGGAGGCGCTCCGGTATCACGGAGTGCCAGCTTACCTGAGGCGGCTAGTGGCAGACTATTTGGTGGGGCGCAGCGTCCTCTGTACCAACCGAGCAGGGGACGTTGTGCGAACGCCCACGACGTGCGGTGTCCCACAGGGGTCGGTCCTCGGACCCACCCTGTGGAACATCGGCTACGACTGGGCGTTGCGGGGGAGCCTCCCGGCTCCCGGCCAGCCCGGGCTGGGCGTGATTTGTTACGCCGACGACACGCTCGTCACAGCCCCCGGTGGGACGCTAGAAGAGGCGGTAAGCCTGGCGACCTATGGCACCGAAGAGGTCGATCAGCATCCGGGCCCATATGAGGTACTTGGGCCTGGTGCTCGACGGGCAATGGTGGTTCCGGGAGCATTTCCGCAGGCTCGCTCCGCGGCTCGTCGGCGCGGCGTCCGCCCTATCGTGGCTTATGCCGAACGTGGGCGGACCGAGCGCCACGTGCCGACGGCTGTACACGGGGGTCATCCGGTCGATGGCCCTGTACGGCGCACCGGTGTGGGCGGGGTCCTTGACCGTCCGAATTAGGGCCCTTCTGTGGCGACCACAGAGGGTCATGGCGGTCAGGGCCATCCGCGGATACCGCACGGTGGCGACGGAGGCAGCGTTCCTATTGGCCGGGACTCCCCCGTGGGACCTGGAGGCGGAGATGCTCGCCGGATTGTATCGGCGGGTGACGGGGGTGCGAGCGGAGGGCGGTGAGATCTCGTTAAGGGAGCTCACCGCCTGGCGCGTCGACGCCCGTCGAGACGTCATTGCCCGTTGGGCAGTCCGGCTGGAGAGGCCTCGGTTCGGGGTGCGAACCGTGGAGGCCTTCCGGCCGGTGCTGATGCAGTGGTTGGAAAGGCGGCACGGAGTGCTCTCCTTCCGACTAGTGCAGGCGTTGACGGGGCATGGGAGCTTCGCCAAATACCTGCACAGGGTCGTAAGGAGGGAGAGTACACCGTCCTGCCACCACTGCGATTGCGACGAGGACACGGCGCGCCACACGCTCGAGGCCTGCGCGGCTTGGGCAGTGCAGCGCCGTGAACTCGTCGCAATCATCGGTGCCGACCTGACGCTGCCGGCCATCGCTAGGGCGATGGTCGACAGCGTCGGGAATTGGGACGCGGTCGCAGCCTTCTGCGAGACAGTGATCTCGCAGAAGGAGGCGGCGGATCGTCTGCGCGTGGAGCGCAGCCTCGATGAGGAGATCCGCCGCCGGCGACTGGGGCGGCGCAGGCGCAACTACCTGCGCCTCATGCCGCTCCAGCCGAGGCCGCGGGTGACGTGACCGGGGATTAGTCCGTCACCCGCCGAGAGGCCCACCGCGTGAGGAAAGACCGACGCCCTCCCCGAGGGGGGGACGTTGGTCGATGGGAGGGTACCCCACGTAGGGGGTATTCCGTCGGACCGACCACTGACGACAAGTAAACGGGTGGGTTGCGGGAGTTGCGTGCTTAAGCCCCTCTGTCGCCCCGGACGGAGTGGTGCAGAGGCGCGCCGACCGCAGCCCACCCAAAAAAAAAAAAAAAAAAAGTGTGACGTAAATAATCAATGGACGACATAGATGCTTCTAATCACAATTAATTGCTAAAATTACAATAAATAGTCCAGAAGTTATTTAAAACAGACGAACGTACAGGCAAAAATAAGTTCAAAACTTTACTACGAAAGAATAGGGTTTTTTTTTTGCAAGCAGTAGCAAACGAGCAAACAGTACCTGATGGTAAGTGTTGCTGCCGCTCATGGACCTTTACAAAGCCGCTGCCTACCGCGAAGAAAGTGAAGGGAGTGTGAATGCGCGCATTGAGGCTCGGTGATACCAAAGTCACAAAGGAGAGTGGAGGGGCCACACGCAAACACCCTCAGAAAGTTGGGCTTCCGGCTCTCTCGCTCACCGAAGGAAGCGCAGTAACAAATTGCTACTACTCAGACGTCAATTTTCTGCGAGAGCGTGGTACTACCCCGGACGGACCGGCCCGCGGCTGTAGACAGATAACTATCGACAGTGTGGTCCTACCGCTATTAAAAAGTACGAAACAAATAGTGAAAATAGCGTTTCTGTCTGGATTACGAGAAGGCCAAAAATCATATAGTATGAATCACTACTTATATACAAAGAACTAAAAAAATATGTAAATACTCGCTACTATCTTTATATATAAATTTCTTATATATAAATTTCTTATATATTAAGGTATATCTTATATATAAATTTCTAGCGTACGTGTGTATGTTACTGAACTCCTCCTAAACGACTGGACCGATGTTGATGAAATTTTTTGTGTGTGTCCAAGGGGATTTGAGGATGGACCCGGTAGGTGACGCTGCTATCGATTTTAAGGAGAATTCCTTTTATTTAATTTAAACAGAACCACGTCTGTTGGGTCAGCTATAATAGTTATAAATATATAAGAACAAGCAATCGTTAAGATAGTCATTACTGGTACTATCATCTTAGCTTAGATAATTTCCCCTGCTGGACTCGGACTCGCTGCTCGTCTTCGTCCAAAATAGGAGGGAAACCCACCCAATATACCACGTTGGTCAGATGTGTTGGATAAGGTTTTATTTCGAGGTTCCTCTTCTAGATGTTATCTGTATATAATATCCCTTAGGGCGCCTTCAAATTTGCCGCAAAGTGCCGCGCGGCAGTGCGCGTTGATTATTTATATAGATTTACAAAGTAGAGCGGTCGCAGCGCTGCAGACGCGCTGCCACCGCACGGCACTGCGGCAAATTTGAAGGCGCCCTTAGTTGTCTTCTACCTTACACTCACAAGCAAGACAGGGACTAGTAAATTGTATTATTACACCATAGTGTAAGTCATGTTACACATACCTTAGTAACATAATCAAGATAGAAGTTTTTAGCTTCTTAGACGCATTGTACCAACCGCTTTCATAAAAAGCATCTGATAGACGGTCACTCTGCAAACAGACATTTCCATATCAGTTTAATCTTTAAGAAATAGACTCAAGAGAATGTTGAATTTGTAATAATAATAATAAGAGCTAGAGCTGCTAGAGCACACTAGAGCGCCGTGCAATGATTGTCGATATCACTGTTCCACATGACGCGAATCTCGTTGAAAGCTGAGAAAGATTCTGAAAGATAAACAAATAAAATATCAAGACTTAGCTCACGAGATTGTCGACATGTAGGATGTGGACACGGCAATCATTGTACCGATAGTTATTTCGACCAATGGGTTAATAGCCAAGAGCCTCGATCAACACATAATGAGGCTCGCGTGAGGCAGTTGGATTTGGATTCCGGCAGAAGGCGGTGTTACTGAACACGATGCGCATCGTGAGAAAGTTTGGCCGGGACTGCCCCGTGGGACCTGGAGGCGGAGATGCTCGCCGGACTATATCGGCGGGTGACGGGGGTGCGAGCGGAGGGCGGTGTGGTCTCGTTAAGGGATCTCACCGCCTGGAGCGTCGACGCCCGCCGAGACATCATTACCCGTTGGGCAGTACGGCTGGAGAGGCCTCGGTTCGGGGTGCGTACCGTGGAGGCCTTCCGGCCGGTGCTGATGCAGTGGTTGGAAAGGCGGCACGGGGTGCTCTCCTTCCGACTGGTGCAGGTTTTGACGGGGCATGGGTGCTTCGCCAAATACCTGCACAAGGTCGTTAGGAGGGAGAGTACACCGTCCTGCCACCACTGCGATTGCGACGAGGATACGGCGCGCCATACGCTCGAGGCCTGCGCGGCTTGGGCAGTGCAGCGCTGTGAACTCGTCGCAATCATCGGTACGGACCTGACGCTGCCGGCTATCGCTAGGGCGATGGTTGACAGCTTCGGGAATTGGGACGCGGTCGCAGCCTTCTGCGAGACAGTGATCTCGCGGAAGGAGGCGGCGGATCGCCTGCGCGAGGAGCGCAGCCTCGATGAGGAGATCCGCCGCCGGCGACTGGGGCGGCGTAGGCGCAACTATCTGCGCCTCATGCCGCCCTAGCCGAGGCCGCGGGTGACGTGACCGGGGATTAGTCCGTCACCCGCCGAGAGGCCGACCGCGTGAGGAAAGCCTTACGTCCTCCCCGAGGGGGGGACGTCGGTCGATGGGAGGGTACCCCAATAGGGTGTATTCCGTCGGGCCGACCACTGACAAGTTAACGCTGCTCCAGTGGTCGGCCCAACGACGAAGGCGACGTGGTTTTTGGGTGGGTCGCGGGAGTTGCGTGCTTAAGCCCCTCTGTCGCCCCGGACGGAGTGGTGCGGAAGCGCGCCGACCACGACCCACCCACAAAAAAAAAATAAAAAGGTGGTTTTTAAGTTAAATAAATGTAATAATAATAATACATTGTTTATTAAAGACACCTTCGAACCATCAGTGTTAGTAGAACAAAAAGAAAAAGAAGAAGTAACTAGTGTTGGTAGAAACAGTAACAAAATATAGCAAAAATAAGACTAGGTCTATGGAAATAGGTACTACTAAACAAACTGCATACACTTATAAATTGAGTATAAAATATGTTCTTACATCCGATATTGAAATTGAATATACTGATAGATGTAATACATAAAAAGAATGAATTCAATCGTCGGTTATACAAAACTTACTGAGTCGAGTAGTTTTTGTCCATACCAGCAAAGTAGCCAAGTTTGTGCGAGAGCTACTAGTAAGTACAACTTGTACGCAATTTCATTCCATTTTTCAATCAGCTACATAGATAGACATAGAAAAAAATACACCGTTACTATACAATTTCTATATATACTGATTTTTCTTGACAGTAATTGACCAAGTGGTCCTGGTAATAAGTGTTGAATTATGGTGAGAAAACGTGCGAAAGTCCGAGTCCGAAAGGTAGAGATAGGGGTAGGGCGATATAAAAATCCCGGTCGGTTTCTACGACATCCACGGGCAATTTTAAGATTGATAGTTTACGTGACAGCTAACACACGGCAAAATAATATGGAATAAAAACACCGGACTTGTATCATAAAATGCGGATGTCATAAATGGTAATGAAATAACATAAATTATCGATTGTCTGCTAATATTAATAATTTAAGTCCGACTGATGACGAAGTAAGAATACAATTCATCAACTCTTTTCTGGCACGTGGGTGTTGTAAAAGACAACTATATAAGTCAATAAATACGCTTATAACATCTAGAAGAACAACTCGAAATAAAACCCTATAAGTAACACATATCACCAGCTTGGTGTGGTAAGTCATTTCTCTCCTATTGTGGAGAAGGCTTGAACCCAGTAGTGGGATGTATACAAACTGCAATGATAGTCTACTTACCACACAACAGAATCCACAAAAACATATAATAATAGAACTGTACATGAAATTAATCAGCAAACCGAAACTAAACATGGCTTCCACATCTCCCGCCAACCTGCAGACAGTAAAAATATTCAATAGGTATATCTTATATATACATTTCTATCATACGTGTGTATGTCACTGAACTCCTCCTGCGATGAACAGCTGGACTGATGTTGACGATTTTTTTTTTGTGTGTGTTCAAGGGGATTCGAGGATGGTTTAAATTCACAATTGGACCCGGTAGGTAGCGCTTATTTGAACAGAACAACGTCTGTTGGGTCAGCTAGTTTAATATATAATAATATTTTAGTTTGATTAATACTAAAATAAAGTTTCAAAACATGCAATCCTCTCGGCTCATATATGTATGTCCTATTGTTGGCCAGCATAGGGTTCCATTTTCCTTTTCTTGCATAGATGTTATCTGCTTATTGCCGTCCCTTAGTCGTCTTCTAAATTGTTATTCAGTCCGTCAGATTTAGGCCATGGATAACGCAGTCTTAAACTAAGAGCGTAACACGAACAACCGATGCTCCTACGGAGCACATGAACTTGGCAACAGACTTCGAAAGTGGCATCCGACGCTACATCTACTGCATGGACGTAGAGCTGATGTAACCCTAGCTGAGGCTATGGATGACTGGATCGGGTAATAGACAGTCACTCACAGAGAGGCTGGCCGCGGGAAGGACGTTACACGAAAGGGTATCTTGCCAGTTTGGCCTCGCACGTTAAGAAACTTGGTAGCAACGATCAGCCCAATGGCGAAGGGGAGAGAATACGGTGAGTTATGAGGCCGTGCTCCACCCATTCGTGACTACGGAAAGCCTCCTCTACACGTCAGCAGATGCGTCCGCAGACGTCGACAGATGCATCCGCGGATGGATCTCTGTGAGCTGTTCACACGTCTGTAGGTCGATCAGTCTATATTGATTCTTGACGGGCGCAACACGTACGCACGTGAAATGGATATTGAGACCGTAGCTGTTGCAGCTACTTATTTATTTAGGACCTTTAAGTACTATTTAAGTGTCCATCGCAGTAATTATTAAAAAAAATGGAGAAAAGGAAGGTGGTGGACGCTGTAATCAGCATAAATAGAAACCGAATAATGTGGCAAAAAATCTTTTCCATAATGTATGTATTGCAATTTTTTTTAATACATCCGCCTGGACACCATTTTTTTTTCGCAGGAATTGCGTGGAAAACCAGCTTTTAGAAATACATATATGCAGAGCCATCTGGAGAATTTGATCATTTTGTTCGAATTTCTGCTTGATACAGCTCCAGGAATTTGAATGTTTTGTCAGTGCTCGTGTTAGCCATTTTAACGAGCAAGTAAAAAAGAAAGAACGAAAAAATACTACAGAAATCACGCGTGCATTCTCATTCGCTTCCCGATGAACACTGATCCGTCGTCAGACGTGTGGACAGATCGCTCGCTCGCGCTGAAATCCTTTGATCCGTGCTACAAAAACCGACAACTAATGGATTAGTGCTGGATGCATCTGCCGACGTCAAATACCTACCACAGACGAGCAAATCACCCCCTCTACACGTCGGCGGACGCGTCCGCCGATGATGATCATCTGCAGATGAATCCGTCTACGTGTAGAGGAGACATTAGGAACGGACAGCGTGCGTATAGACCATAGCCCGCCCAAAAGAGGGCCTAACACGAAGGTTATGTTTTAATGACAATTGCCATATGAATCAAAAGTTTAATCCAACCACGTACCCATAGTCGGTAAGGTATTGGTGGCATATACTCGATTGGTGGAATATACTGACTAACCCACCCGTACCCGCGTCAACTTCGTCGTTGGGCCGACCACTGGAGCAGGGTGACTTGTCGTCAGTGGTCGGCCCGATGGAATACCCTTTCGGGTACCCTCACCTCTCGACGTCCCCGTCCCGGGACGTCAGTGGCCGTCGCGCGGTCAGCCTCTCTGCGGGTGACGGACTAAATTCTCCGGTCCGATCACCCGCGGCCTCAGCTAGGGCGGCATCAGGCGCAGGTAAACGGGTTGGCATAGAGTTTATTTCGAATTCTCCTTCTCTTGCATAGTTGCTATGCATATTGTAATCCTCTACCCGTCTTTTACGACACCCATGGGCAAGAAAGGGGGTGGTGAATTGTATTCTTACTCGGTCACCACACGGAAAAGTATTAATAGTAGAAGTAAATAATACAGAAGTTAAGCTACCTGATTATTGTTTGATGTCGCATCGCAATCTCAACAAGCGTCTTCTGGTCACTAATTTCCCAGTTTTGATGATTATCGGAATTTACAATATCCACTTCCACCTCTTGGAGAATCCTTTTGCTGACTATAGCTGAATATAAAAATGAATAATGTTACAGTCATTCGTAACCTGGGAATTGCTATACACCTTTTTTTTTTGCTGTTGGTGGCAAAGCAGAAAACAGCACACCTGTTGGTAAGTGATGTTGCCATGAGCGATTGGACCTTTGCTAGGCCGCTGCCTATTGTGAAAAAAGTGAAGGGAGTGTGAAGGCGTGCAATTAAGTTCGGTGATACTATGCAAATCACTTCCACCCGAAAAGACCACCCGAAATTTGGGGGGCTCTCTCGCTCAACGAACGAAATGCAATGACAAATTGCTACTACTCAGACCTCGATTTTCTGCTTGATTATTACTATGAATACTATAAGTATTACCTCAGATTACGGGGCCACATCGCTGAATACAGTAAGAGAATGGATAGATAAAATGTGTTAAATAATGAGATTAAAAAAAACTGTACGTTTCCAGCGATCATTCTGCCACGTACGTACAGGCTCTGGAATGAATTACTTGCTGCTGTGTTTCCCGAGCGCTATGACATGTCTTTTTTTAAACGAGGTTTAAGAAGAGCATTTTCTTCACGGTAGGCTACGGCCTAGCTGTGCTCCTGGTATTGCAAAGGTTCATGTACAGCAGTGTCACTTACCATCAGATGTGCTGCTTGCTCGTTTGCCACCACCGGCAATAGGAAAAACATGCCGTTTGTTATATTTATTAATCAATCATAGGTTAATAATTATTTTTCTTATATATGTTCCTACATATGTTTCAGTAGTCGACACGGCAAGTTACATTCCGATTTCCGATTTTTTCTTCTCTTGCATTGATTTTGTAGAAAAAAGGACTGTTAGCTATAGATATCTTCTATGTCTATTGCCATATAATAACAATACAAAATACTTATTATGCAACATTAATAGTTAAATGGTGACTTACCAAGTGGATAAGAATCTATGAGTTGCTGGTCGGTGGACACGTGTATTAACTTGCGAATGCGCACTGCTAGCATGTCGAGTTGCATGGTTATATGCAGCAAATATGTACAAAATAACATATCCCACGCCACATTCAGCCAGATCACCAACGTAGCTACTTATTATTAAATACAAACAAAGATTATATAATACACCATATATCTATTAATGCAAGAGATATCAAATGGAGTTTATGTAAACGTTCTCAGTAAAATTGGATTCATTAGACCAGGGATTCCCAAAGTGTGTTCCGCGGCACTTAGGGGTTCCGTAGAATAGTCGTCAGGGTGCCGCCAAATCGAAATATGTTAATATCTTTTAATGTTAGTAATTTGGATGTGAAATAATACTACAGTTATAAATATTATTTTGAAATAGCGCAAAATTAGTGATGAGACTATCTCATTACTATTATGTAACTAGGTAAATAGCAAGAATTCAGCTCGGACTATGGCACAGCAACGCACGTAGCGTAATGATAATGCGCGACGGTGCGCAACGGATTCGCACCCTCGCGCGTATTCCGTATTATCAATTGGTATGGGGTTTCGTAAAATAAAATATATTTGGATTGTGTTCCGTTATCTTTAAAGTTTAGGAACTCCTGCATTAGACTTGGCTTGGCTCATAATTTCACGAATTTCTAATTCTGTTTTAAATAAAAATAATTCCAGTCGTTTTAAAAGTTTCTTTAACTGTTAGAAAAAGAAGTTCTTCAGCATCATCATTATCATTTTAGGTCAATTTCCACTGCTGAGGTTATGCCTCCTCCATAATAGGAGGGACTGCCATCGCACGCTGATCAAACAGGTTGGTATAGGGTGTTATTTCGAATTTTGCCTCTCTTGCATAAAATGCATATTATCCCTTTTTCGTGTGGTGACGGAGTAAGAACACAAATCACCACCTCCTATCTTGCCCGTGGATGTCGTAAAAGACGATTAAGGGATATAATACTCATATAACATCTATGTAAGAGAAGGAAACTCGAAATAAAAACCTATACCAACCTATCTGACCAGCATGTTAATGTAAGGTAAATTTTTCTCCTTTTCTGGAGGAGGCTCGAGCCAAACAGAGGGATTTATATGAGCTGAAATGGTGATGATAATGATGATATGTCCCTTAGCCGTCTTTTATGACACCTACGGACAAAATAAGGAATGGTGAGTTGTATTCTTACTCGGTAACCACACAAATAAAAACATTCTTCTGATCAATTATTCAAATGGTCTAGTTTTGCTAATATAACTACGGTTTGTGAGTTGCCATCATTGAAACACTTATTATTCTAAGTTGTAGGTAAGTAAATCCATTAATCCTCACCTTCCCAAGTCTGTAGTACTAATATAAACTCGTAGACGATGGGTTGAAATGGATCAAAAGGCAGCCAGAACTTGAAGGATAATATAAGATTCACGTCGTATCCGAAGTATTGCCACAAGTATATGATATACGGAGGCACGAGGAATAACAGCAGCAAAAAATTGTTGCTCCAGTAGTAACCTTTTAGAATGGAGAACGATTTACAGTTAGGTATAGTATGTTGTGACCACGCGACCGCGACCGACGTCCCCGAGGGGGAACGTCGAGAGAATAGGGCGACCGGGGTATTCTGTCGGGCCGACCACTGAAGACAAGTTACCCTGCACCGGTGGTCGGCCCACCAACGAAGGCGACGTGTCACGGGTGGGTCATAGGGCCGCGCGCCGACCCTCTGTCGCCTCGGACGGATCCGGGCGGCGGGAGCACACACAATGGCCCACCCCTAAAAAAGAAAAAAATGTACCTATAGTATGTTGTAGGACTGACAAGTCCTAATAAAACAATAAATATTAGCCTATCCCGGGGTTTCACTCCCATAGTTCCCGTTGACGTGGGAATTCCAAGATAAAATATAACCCATAATAATCGCTTATAATGTAGCGTTTCATTGGTGAAATAATTTTTAAAGACAGTTTAGTGGTTTAGGCGTGAAGGCGTAAATAAGAAAAAAAAATATCGGATTTATATAATTAATTAGGATTAATATCGCCGTGTGAGACGTTTTTTTTCTTTATTTGATTGAAGTTGGCTTTCTAGCGTAGCAAACTTGACAAAATATCAATTATGCCACGAAAAGAGTACCTATTAGATTCTCTTAATCTTCTCTTAATCTCTAAGTACACATTTTTTTTATTATATTAAAATATTTGCAAAAATAATTCTTTTCTTTAACTTTGTTTAAACATACCTTTAAGTGTAATCTTAAATGATTTCATTGCAGGTCTTATGATGCGCTGGTCATCATCATTGTGCTCACGTGGCCACATATCATGCAGCTCGTAGTAAATTCTTTCGTACACATTACGATTAAGCTTGATCTTCATCGATTTAATAATCGCTGAACATAGAGAATACTTTCATCCGACATATTAGATTACTCTTAACCAACTAAGGGTAGATAATTAGTTTAAAAATAAGAAATTTGGTACACATAATATCTGATATTATGTGTAAAATTAATAGTAATTATATTTAAAAAACCTGACAATCTAGTATACTACCACCGGATCCGAACACGGCCACACTGAGAAAGATCCGGCAGGCAAACTCAGGTGACATAATGCTAAATTGATATTAATTTTGAAGGCGGCTTACTTTATGTTACTAAGAGACTTTTTTATAAAATTATCATTAGCTATTATTATTGTCACGCCTCAGGGGACTGATTGACACTTGTTTGGCGTCCGGGCAGTTCCCTGGGTGCTGGAAAGAGGGGAGGCTGGTTCTCCTGCCGAAGCCGGGACGGTCTCCCGAGTCGGCCTCGGCCTACAGGCTCATTGTGCTGCTCGATGATACGGGCAAGCTCCTGGAGAGGGTGTTGGCTGCCCGCATCGAGCGGCACCTCGTCGGGGTCGGGCCCGATCTGTCGGACGCCCAGTTTGGTTTTCGGAGAGGGCGTTCGACGATCGCGGCCCTGCTGCGCCTGAAGGCCGTGGTAGCGGAGGCCGTCACCGGCGGAGGAGTCCTGTTGGCGGTGTCCCTGGACATCGCCAACGCCTTCAACAGTCTGCCATTCAGCTGCATCAGGGAGGGGCTGAGGTATCACGGGGTGCCCGTGTACCTCAGGCGGCTGGTGGCAGTCTACTTGGAGGGGCGCAGCGTCCTCTACGTTGACCGAGTAGGGGACGTTGTGCGATCGCCCATGACGTGCGGTGTCCCACAGGGGTCGGTTCTGGGTCCGACCCTGTGGAACGTCAGCTACGACTGGGCGTTGAGAGGAAGCCTTCCACCCGGGCTGGGCGTAATTTGCTACGCCGACGATACACTTGTCACAGCCCGGGGTGGGACGCTAGAGGAGGCGGCACGCCTGGCAACTCTCGGCACCAAGGAGATTGTCAGACGGATCGAAGCGCTGGGGTTGAGGGTAGCCCTGGAAAAGACGGAGGCCCTTTTGTTCCATGGCCTCCGTACCGTCGGGCCTCCCGCCGGCGCTTCGATCACCGTGAAGTTGGTCACCATCAGCATCCAGGCCCACATGAAGTACTTGGGCCTGGTGCTCGACGAGCATTTTTGGTTCCGGAAGCATTTCCATCGACTTGTTCCCCGGCTTGTCGGCGCGGCGTCCGCCCTTTCGTGGTTGATGCCGAATGTGGGCGGACCCAGTGCTACGTGCCGACAGCTGTATGCGGGGGTGATCCGGTCGATGGCCCTGTATGGCGCACCGGTGTGGGCGGGGTCCCTAACCGTCCGTCTTAGGGCCCTCCTGTGGCGACCACAGAGGGTCATGGCGATCAGGGCCATACGGGGTTACCGCACGGTGGCAACGGAGGCAGCGTGCCTCCTGGCCGGAAGTCCCCCGTGGGACCTGGAGGCGGAGATGCTCGCCGACATTTATCGGCGGGTGTCGGAGACGCGCGCCCGCGGCGGTATGGTCTCCATCAAAGAGATCACCGCCTGGCGGGTCGACGCCCGCCGAGAAGTCATTGTCCGTTGGGCAGTCCGGCTGGAGAGTCCTCGGTACGGTGTCAGGATCGTCGAGGCCCTCCGGCCGGTGCTGATGGAGTAGTTGGAGCGGACGCACGGGGTGTTTGCCTTCCGACTGGTGCAGGTGCTGACGGGGCACGGTTGCTTCGGGAAGTACCTGCACAAGATTGTCAGGAGGGAGAGCACACCGTCCTGCCACCACTGCAGTTGCGACGAGGACACGGCGCAGCACACGTTCGAGGAGTGTGCTGCATGGGAGAGGGAGTGCCGTGAACTCGTCGCGATTATCGGTGCCGACCTGGCGCTGCCGATCATCGCCAGGGAGATGCTCGTCAGCATCAGGAACTGGGACGCGGTCGCCGCCTTCTGTGAGGCCGTAATCTCACGGAAGGAGGCGGCGGATCGTGTGCGAGTAGAGCTCCTATTCGGCGACACGTTCCGCCGCCGGCGACTCGGGCGGCGCAGGCGCGAGTATCTGCGCCTAATGCCGCCCTAGCAGAGGCCGCGGGTGATCGGACCGGGGAATTGTCCGTCACCCGCGGAGAGGCTGACCGCGCGATGGCGACCGACGTCCCAGTACGTTGAGAGGTGAGAGGTTACCTGAAAGGGTATTCCGTCGGGCCGACCACTGATGACAAGTCACATCTGCTCCGGTGGTCGGCCCAGCAACGAGGTGACGTGGGTACGGGTGGGTTATGGGCCCGCGCGCCGTCCTTTCATCGCCCCGGACGGACTGGACCGCGCGTGCGCTTACCATAACCCACCCATAAAAAAAAAAGCTATTATTATTGTGGGTCAAATCTATACAATATGAGCTCACACTGTCTTGCAGTCTTGTGGTGGTCTTTTTTGATTTATTTTTAATAATGTTAATAACAGAATCCCAGCTTGATGGTAATACCCAGCCATCCTCTCTATTGAAATTTTTGTGTTTTTTAATTTCAATAGCTTCGCGTACCATTCTAGGCAGGTATCGGTGTTATTTTGCGAGGATTTGTGGTTTATCAAACCTGATATTATAGCGGGCGCGGTCCTGACTATGTTCACAGACTTGCAGACTTAGTGTGACGGCGTCACACTACCTGCCTGCCATCGAACACGCATTTCTATTAGATAAGTGATAGATTTTAAAAACATCCTCAAAATAATACGCGAAAGTAAAGAGTAAATAAATCATTGACTCAATCACTGACAAATTATGCTATCCTTTAATAGTCTAAGGAATTGCATTAAATCAATAACACATTCTTCAAGTTCTACGTGTCAATGTCCTATTCAGTTGATTCTTACATTAAACATTTTCCCATCAGGTTTCATTGCATTCTCAATAACATCTGATTTTAGAATGGTTTAGACAATGGTAATAGACTTACCCTCTATTAAGTGGCTTAAAGATATAAATAAACTTGGATTGCTTCCACTCACCTCATAAATGGTTGGGTAAAAGCAACACATACTGCGTAACAGTCTTTAATTTCACTGAGGACAAAGTTATAAGGCAATAAAAAAAAGCAAAAATTTCTTAACACGTACACAAAATAACTGAACCAAAGCATGGCATCATACGGAACATTTCGACAGCATCTTCAAAATTTTTCGCGTTCTTGGCCGTTATTATCATTGCAACCAACTCTGATGATAATGCTACGATAAAATTAAGCATCATAAACCAGTAGAAGTAACTCCAACATTTCCTGTAAAACGTTACTTCTTTATTGCCAAAATAGAAGTTGTTAATCTATTGCCTAGGAGAAAGTAAATGATAGCCACGCTGCTACCAAAAAAGAATGACTCTCACAACTGTCCGTGTGGTGACTGAATTAAAATACAATTCACCACTCCCTGCCTTGCTCGTGTATGTAGTAAAAGACGACTAAGGGATAATACGCATATAACATCTGTGCAAGAGAAGGGAAACTCGAAATAAAACCCTATACCAACATGTCTGACCATCATGGTATAGTAGGTCAATATCCCTCCTGTTGCGGAAGAGGCTAGACCCCCAGCACTGGGACGTATATGAACTGAGACGACGACATACATTTTCTATAGTATTTTCTGCTAAAGATGCTATATATTTGCTGTACTACATATAAAATGCTGTTACAATAGAAAATGGCATCATATGCTACTTACTCTGTTTATTCCAATCGATATGTATGGGGCGGCGACTCTCATGTTAGTTACCTCACGTGACGCTGGTCGTTCGGAGCGGTGCCTGCCCCGGATAACCGGCGGTCTCACCTCCCTCGTCCAGATCGCCCCTGGGATGTGAAGACCAGTCGCCGCCCTCAGAATTCAGCACCGGCAACACTGCCAGTTCGACGGTATCTACTACGTGTAGACCAACTCTAATGACGCCCCTTCATGTGAGAAGGTGCAGACAGCCGCCGCGGTCAGGGTCCTTTGGCCCGTAACTGCCTACGTCGTCTCGAGATCGAGTCCCTTTACACACTCTGAGATAGGATGAAGAGGAGTGACACCTCCAATCGATATGATTATCACAACATGCCTACAGTTCCCTTCTTTCGCAGAAATGTTATCTGCTTATCTCAGTTATTTTTTAGATTATACGCCTACGGTAAAGTAAGAGATTGTGAGATAACATCTGGCACCATAAATACAGTATACCTATACTTGAAAATTATGCATATTCTTGCTTCTTCTTCTCAGCTCATAAGTCATATACTATTGGATAAGTGACTCCTTCAGATGATAGAAAAGCTGGTCGGACTTTTCATTCTGTTGCAGTGATATCATCTCCTTCGTTACTCAATCTTTACGACACCCACGGGAATAAATAAATAAATATTTTTATTTCGTCAGTACACTGATATTATGTACAGTAGAAACTCGATTAACCGGACTAATTGTTGTCGGTAGGCATTCGGATAATAGAAAATCCGCCAATTCGAATGTACTTATGAAAAACCTCCTTCGATTTTGTGCATATGTGTATATTTTATGCGTTTATTAAAAGACGAATACATATCCCGCGGGCCATGCTACTAATTAAAACAATATTGAAGCGCGTGGGGCAGCGATCCCGCGAGACATTCCGTTTCAGACACGTTCATGCTTGCATAAATTCGATTTGCAGGTACAATACATAGGTAGCGGTTGGCAGTCCGGATAATTGCGAATCCGTATAAAAGTGAGCCAGAAAATCGGGTTTCTACTGAACCTATTTACAAAGCCGTTTTTATATTTTATCACATATAGTAAGAGACTCGTTGTAACTTACGAACGAAATGCTGAGATGTTGTGTGTCATACAAATACCGCTCCAACTCAGTATGTTTTTTTGCACCATAAAAATTTCCTCAAATATATCTTTGATCTGTACCTGGCGTGGAATACCAACTTAAGGATAGGTTTTATACTTTTTACGTTAATAAAAGACAAGAAACATGGTATTACTAAATCTAGCATCGTTATTTTTATCTAAGCTGTTGCCCATTCTCCTGGCGTTCCCTTATACGGTTTTTACGACTCTCGCTTATTCTAAATCGATCACCATACGGGTTTATGAAATGGAGTAATTAAATTTGAAAATCTTTGACTAATAATACTAATAAACATGTTATCCTTTGCATGGAGTAATTAACCGACTTCAAAAAAAGGAAGAGGTTTTCAATTCGTCGGAATATTTTTTTTATGTATGTTCACCGATTACTCAAAGACGCCTGGACCGATTTGCAAAATTCTTTTTTTGTTTGATAGGGTATACTTCCCAGGTACTCCCATAGTCATCAGGTCAGGATCTGATGATGGTATTCTTGAGAAATTGGTGGAATTCTTAAAATTTTATAGGCAATTTTAACGTTTTTCTTATACTTCGTAAAGCTATTTAGGTATTTGCGCCTGGTAGTCATCATCTCGTTGCAGGGCTGATGATTAGGCATTAGTATTTGCATTGAATATTTCGATGATAGAATTATACTTTAGCAGCGCCAAAGATTACGAAGATATAAAAAAAAAAATAGAATTGAAACGTGTTCGAAAAAGGCAGGCAAGTAGAAATCAAATACAAAAGTGCTAAAATCCATAAAAACATTTTTATTTTTTATTATTATACCTATGCCCAATCGCTAGTACTTCTTTTATACTTAGTCCCCATTTAAGTACTACATAAAAATACCTTATACGTACTTGATCCCTATTTCTTGTCTTGAAAAAGAGATTCCATAATGCAGTCGTCATTTTGTTTCAGAATGCAATTTTTAATTGTTTGATATCGTAACATGGGACTGTTTGATTTTATAATTACATAGGTGAGTGTGGGAACTTACAATCGTTATGAAAATACACCCCTTTTTTATTACTGTTTATTGTTTACTTTCCTATTAAGATTAAGCGCACAGTTTCGTGCAAAATGTGGCGCCTCTAAAGTATATTCAAAATCTTAACAATGTTCGATAAAGTCTATTAACAATATGTCCAACGTTCATTTAGTATAATCGTTATTGAAGTGTTGAGAGTCTGTTTATTAATAAAGAATACGCAAAATATATTATATTGAGCGTATAGATTTTTTGCTGCTGATGCTGATAACGATTCTATCTATCCAACTAGCGGTCTATAGACTTATGGGTCTCCCCAAAGGGAATAACACCATAATTGCTACGACTACATGCAGCTACTACCAGGAGAATAGCAAACAGCACTCTACTGGGCAACTTATAACATCAACTTACTAATATTCAAAGAACAAGGAACAAGTTTCCCAGCTAATTACGACATCCACGAGAAAATCAGGGTGATCAAAACTGTCACCAAACGAGGATTAACTGCGTAAACCATTTAGAACGGAACAATTATGTAATTTATTATAATAATTAATATGAAATTAGTTATTGTGCTTTTAAATTGAGATGTATAGTAATATCAAATAATAAGTACTGTGTGGTCGTCGTCTCAGCTCATATATGTCCCACTGCTGGGCCCGGGCCTCCTCCCCAATAGAAGGGAAATTGACCTACTATACCATGCTAGTCAGACATGTTGGTATAGGGTTTTATTTCGAGTTTTCCATCTCTGGCACAGAATTTATATTCATATTATATTCCTTAGTCGTCTTTTACGACATCCACGGGCGGGTAAGATAGGGACTTAGGGAGTGATGAATTTTATTCTTACTCCGTTACCACACGGATAGCACTGTGTGGCGGTTACGAATACTACCGACACTTACATTGCTCGAGATGTCGTAAGAGACTACTACTAGTTTTACATCGACTTGGGCGAAATCCATCTGATGCATTTGATCAACAATTACATTCTCAAGGAGTGCTAACGTCAAGCGGGTGGTCGGTCGTAAAACTATTGATAAAATTTCAGCAATATTTACGATGGAGGAAGAGTGCATATTGCGTGGACCCTAGGGATTGTCCGTGTGGTGACGGAGTAAGAATATAATTCACCACCCCCTCTCTCGCTCGAAATAAAACCCTATGCCAACACGTCTGACTAGTGTGGTATAGTAGGTCAATTTCCCTCCTATTGTAGAGAAGGCTCGAGCCCAGCATTGGGATGTATATGAGCCGCCATGATGATAAAGGAATTGGAACAGGAGCAGGATGATCATGATATGTACAAATACTAAACTAAGGTATTGATATTATTTGCCAGATTTATTGATTTTTATGGTAGTAGCTCCGCTCCGACGATTCACAGCACAATCAAACCTAATTACATTTTTTGTAGCAAATATGCATTAAAGCTTAGAAGACGTTTTCATACGATCTCTACAATTATATTGTCAAATAAAATTATTTCACATTTTTATTCTTTCTACAATATCAGAGAATTGCGGCTATAATTAAAGTGTTTATTGTAATTATACAACGTTCATACCGTTTTGAAACTTATTAAATATGCCTATACATATATGAGCTGGATGTCATCGTCTTAATTATTAGTTTATATGAAAACCATAAATAATATATAATAGATTGTCCTTGTGATAACGGAATAAGAATACAATTTAACATAGATATTCCTTCGCCACCCTTCGCTTTCCCGTGGAAGTAAAAACCAGCTGAGGAATCATTAGGAGAATCAGCATCATCCGTCTTATAAGGACCTCATAACAGTAACTGCAACTGTAAATGTCAACCTGCCTGCCAAGTATGGTGATTATGTCATTATTCCTCCTTGGGTATGCTCAACAGCAATAAATGTATACATTGACGGCATAATAGGTAGTACCTAAAGAAATACATGTAATAAACTTTGATGTAATGTACCTAATAAATGATTGGTTGATCTGTCTATTCTACACTGTTAAATATAAGGTACCTTACCTTTGACGACAGGCGAACATGGTAGACGGTAATTGCATTGCTTCGCATCAATTAGTACAATGTTAAAAAGATTTTGTATTTGTTAAACGAATCTGCTACTCCGAGTAGGTACCTACTATAAAAAGTCGACAGAACACAGAAAATCGAAGTCTTCCCGCCAAATTAACTAATCCAGTCTGACAGCAAGATTGGGATCATTAGACATATCAACCTCCATATCTGTGCAGGGAATTAAAAAAATGACCGTAAAGTAGGTGTATTAGCAATCACTAAAACCAACTGATTATTCTCAAGGTACTGCAGAATACGGCGATATATTTCTCCTCCAGAAGAAAAGTGATGCTAGTGACCAATAATTCACCGAATATTCAATTATACTGGTCACCCTTATTGGAACTAGATGCACGTCAGCAACTTGTTACGAAGTGGAAACCATATTAGTATTGTAGGTAACTTAGTAGTTACAAGACCGAATTCATAAAGTGCAATTCTTCAAGATCACTAATAGAAAATCCCCTGGTCCTATCGACTAATGGATGTCTAGAAGTTGCACAATTTGTGTGTGATGGGGATTTGAAGTAAATAGCTGTTATACAACTAACGTTATGTAACAACTACTGTTATGTAACGAAGCAAAATTTATCGGGGTCAGGTCAAGTAACTGCAACCGTAAAGAAATCCCAATGATAGTTCGCTCCATAGCACACGCTGTGCGACTTTGAGCTTAGTTATAAGGCCCACATATAGGGAGCACGTCTCCATGCCGCAAGGTCTGGTAGTAGACCTGTGTTTTCAGACACTGAGGTATATTAAATGAAAAGATCCTCTTAAATTGCCCGAACGCTGTCCAACCGAGTTGAATTCGACGGCTGACTTCTTTGCCAAAATTGGACCTACCTAACTCGACTGCTTGTCTAAAGTAAACGTAATGATTGACAACTTCGAGAATCGTATTCCCAACTAGGACTAGTACAGAAATGGAACGGGCATTTGAAATGACTTTCGTCTTATCATTCCTTTCATTGTGATTTTCATTCGTAAACTTACTAGCTGGGTATGCTTAGATCATTGAGCATGGTGCCAAGGTCCTCCATGCATTCTGCCATAACGACGATATCGTCTGAGAATCGAAGCTAAGTGATGTATTCGCCGTTGATGTTGATGCCGAGTCCGGTCCAGTCTAAAACCTTGAAAACGTCTTGCAGAAAAAAGAAATAATTTAGTAAAATGTTGTTTCCCCTTTTTTCATTTATTTTTTTCTGTCAAACTGAGTGAATCTAACGAAGAAATTCGATGCATTTTAAAATGTTACTTCAAAAAAAGGAAAAATTGGTACACCGTGAAATTTGTGACGTTTATGGACCTAATGCAGTGTCAGTATCCGGGGGTCCTGCTTGAACGACGAATACGACGCGACACGACGCTGTGCGGCGCGATGCTACAAGCGACAAGTGTCCTATGTGATTTTGGTTATTACTTCTCGAAACATGGAAACATACACTACAATTTTGTTAGAAAGTTCATATTTAGAGTACAGACTTAAAAAAATACCGTAAAAACCCAGAAATAAAACAAATATAATCGCTTCTGAATCAACAATTCTGTAGTTCGTGATGTCGCGTCAGTTCGCTCTCAAAACAGGCACGCTTGACGTCGCGTCTCGTCGCAAACTGTCACATAGGCCGCAAGCAGGCATGTCATTGATTTGATCGCGTTCGTCGTGTTCGCAGCGTCCCGTCGCGTCGTATTCCTCGCTCACGCAAAGTTTATTAAAAAGTGTTCATTTCGGGAATTTTGATGTCTAAAAGCTCTAGTCGCACTGTCACTGATAAAATGGTCATTTTTGAAAAAGATGGCCATGATTGGCATATCAGTAGTTACGACGTAGCTGAAGATCTGAGAATTTACCACAAAACAGTTTTGACCCATTTGAAAAAAGCTGGGTACAAAAGTGAAGTACTGGATACAAAAAATCTCGGTATTTGGGTGCCGCACGAGCTCACTGAAAGAAACCTAATGAACCGTGTACCTACTCAATTACGATTCTTTATTGAAACATAATGAAACCGAACCGTTTTCAAAGAGGTTGATTACTGGTGATGAAAAGTGGATCCCGTCCGATAAGAAAAAAAAGGTCGTGGTAAAAGGTTGGTCAGGCTTCACAGACTGTGGGAAAACCCGGGCTAACTCGCAATAAACCGATGCTGTGTGTGTGTGTGTGTGGTGGGATTGAAAGGCTATTGTTCATTTTTTTGCTTTTACCACCGGGCAGAACCATCGATTCGGATCTCTACTGCCAACAACTAATAAGATTAAAGCAAGCGGCCGGAAGTAATAAACAGAAACGCTCTTTCATCACGATAACACTTGACCCCACACATTTATGGTCCCTCATCAAAAATTAAGAGAGTTTGGCTGAGAAGTGTTAATGCATCCGCCATATAGCCCTGACGTTACACCTTCAGATTTTTCTCTGTTTCGGTCTCTTCAGAATTCTTTAGACAGTTTAGGTTAACATCAAGAGAAGACTGCCAAAACTACTTGTCGTGTTTTTTATCACAAATCCCAAATTTCTACAACAATGGATCCTGCCACCCACAAGATGGCAGACAGTCGTCGAACAAAATGACACATGTAAATAAACTTTTTTGAATTTTCATATAGAATGAGAAGAAAATTGCCCGCCCTTTTCCTTTTTATTATTGCAACTCTTGACTCCATTTGCACGTTGTCTTGATGGGTTCAAATCTCCTGCACAATGGGAGAAAATTTACTCTCACTATTGGTCCGGGAGGTAGCGTTGCAAATGGAAAAGTCATAGTATGCCGGCTGATATTGACACCAGTCTTTGATCTTGTATGACTCATGAGTGATCTGACCCGTCAGCTGCTCAAGTAGCAGCTTGAGGTGTAGGAGGTCACGAAAGTCGTAAAAAAAAAAGATAATAGTATGCCGACTGAAATTTATTTCAGGGATAGCTTTGATCATACCGAGCTGAAAAAACATCGTCAGCTGCATCGTGGAGGGGGCAATATGCGTCAGCTGATCGCATGAACTTGTAAAAAAAACACCTTGATTAAAGTGATAGTACGCCGGATGAAATTTAACTGGGTGATTATTTAAATAATTCAAAGTATAAAAACGATAATCAGCTGCGTGGGTAGCGGTGCAAGCACCGTCAGCTGACGCAATAAAGATTAAAAATATTGGAGCGTTGATACTCGCTGTTTCCTTTAAGCACTGCCCTTTAGTACTGCTAAGTAATAGTACGCCGACTAAAACTATTTCCAGAGTTTGTTGAAATAATTCTGAGCTGAAAAAAAATCGTCAGCTGCAACGTGGAGGAGGTCGCTAAAACTAGCTGACAAAACTGGCTGACAAATTTTCAGTCCGGGGTCTCAATCTTATGTGTTATGAAAACTTCATGCATTCTGCTAGCTTTTTAAATCACTGTCCAATACCTCTTCAGACATGGCAGAATAAGCATATGGCAACAAACTGCCGGCCCAGAGTAGACTAGTATTTTTTTCGGAATTTTCAAAAGTTAACGTTTGACTGCACATTTGCTGTCGACGTTATGCGTTGTGGAAACCATACGCATCCAGCTGACGATTGGAATCGCTGTCCAGTACTTCTTGAGGCATGGCAGAATAAGTACACGTCGACAAATTGCCGCCGCAGGGTCCACTAGTATTTTTTGCGGAATTTTCAAAGCTTGGTATGATCAAAACTATCCCTGAAAAAATTTCAGTCGGCATACTATTACTTCTTTTTCTTTTTTTTACGACTTTCGTGACCTCCTACACCCACAGGCACCGCGGGTGCGCCAGCTGACTTTTGATTCAATTATTAGTCATTTGAAATCTATTGAAAAAGATTATACTCGATCGGCATAAAATAACTACCTAAAATTCAACGCTACCTCCCAGACGAATACCGCGCCGCGCCGGTCACGCAGGTTGGTGTAGGGTTTTATTTCGAGTTTTCTTCTCTTGCATAGTTGTCTCTATAAATAATTTCATTAACTTGTCTTTTACGAGATCCATGGACAAGAGAGGATGATACATAATTAAGATACACCATCATTTTTACGCATATGTTTGTTATTATTTGGATAGTTCAAGCACTTTAGAGTTCACGGAACGTTGTCGCATTGCGGTCGCCTTACGACTAAGTAAAAAGTCGGCACACTATGTAACGTGTGCTAAGTTTTGTTGCGGACATTTTTTGTGCACGATTGTGACTCTATAGATTCTTTGTCAATGCATATATGTTATGAATACAGCGTGATATTATGTGTCACCACCCCAGCCTTCACATCATCATTATCTCAGCCCATACACGTTCCACTATTGGGCTCGGGCCTCCTTCACAAGGAGAGCAAGGAGTGCAATTGACCTACTATACCACGCTGGTCAGACCTGTTGGTATAGGGTTTTGTTTCGAGTTTACCTTTTATTGCATTATATGCATATTGTTTCCCTTAGTCGTCTTTTACGACACCCACAGGCAAGAGAGAGGACGGTGAATTGTATTCTTACTCCGTCACCACACGGCAAACATCAATCCTTCACATCTTAAGAAAAAACTACATTACATAATAGCATATTTTATTTTATTTAGGGGTGGGTTACGGTCGGCGCACTCCTCGCACCACTCCGTCCGGGGCGACAGAGGGGCGTAAGCACGCACATCCGTAACCCACCCGTGACACGTCGCCTTCGTCGTTGGGCCGACCACCGGAGCAGGGTGACTTGACGTCAGTGGTCGGCCCGACGGAATACGGAATATTTAGGGGTATCCTCCCATCGACCGACGTCCCCCCCCTCGGGGAGGACGTCGGTCTTTCCTCATGCGGTCGGCCTCTCAGCGGGTGACGGACTAATTTCTCGGTCACGTCACCCGTGGCCTCGACTAGGGCGGCATGAGGCGCAGGTAATCGCGCCTACGCCGCCCCAGTCGCCGACGGTGGTTCGCTTCGTCGAGGAGACGTTCCTCGCGTACGCGCTCCGCCGCCTCCTTCCGCGAGACTACTGCCTCGCAGAGGGCTGCGACCCGTCCATCGCCAGGGCGATGCTCGACAGCGTCAGGACAAAATAGCATATAAGGTTAACTCGAAATTTACCCTGAATCATGCTAATGAGATGCATGCTTCCTTGGATCAACGTACTATAGTTGATCAATTTCCAAGCTAGAGCTGTCTAGCTCTAGGCTAGAGAATATCTAGTTCTTTGTCATAATCATCACCTTGCTCTAATCCCAATTACTTGGGGTCGACTCAATATGTACTCTTCATTCATAGTATAAAGTTATCGGCAATAGTTTTATTACCGGCCGCCTGCCTGACGTCGATCCTCTGTGGGAATGTTATTGCTGACCAGACGACACCAGTTTTGAGTTGGTCCCAGGGTAGGAGTGGTAGGACCACACTGTCGACAGTTATCTGTCTACAGCCGCGGGCCGGTCCGTCCGAGGCAGTACCATGCTCTCGCAGAAAATCGACGTCTGAGTAGTAGCAATTTGTTACTGCGCTTCGTTCGGTGAGCGAGAGAGCCGGAAGCCCAACTTTCTGAGGGTGATTGCGTGTGGAGGGTTTTGGTGGTGCCCTTGGTATCACCGAGCCTCAATACCGCATTCACACTCCCTTCGCTTTCTTCGCGGTAGGCAACGGCCTTGTAAAGGTCCATGAGCGGCAGCAACACTTACCATCAGGTGTACTGTTTGCTTGTTTGCCACCGTTTGCAATAAAAAAAAAAAAAGTCAATGTAAAGCTCCTGTATAATGGCTTCCGTGTGGTGACGGAGTAAGAATACAATTCACCACTCCCTATCTTGCCCGTGGATGTCGTAAAAGACGACTAAGGGATATAATATGCACATAACATCATTGCAAGAGAAGGAAAACTCGAAATATAACACTATACCTGTCTGACCAGCATGCATTTGGCTGCATACCATACCATAGGTCAAATTCCCTACCATTGTGGAGGAGGCCCGAGCCCAACAGTGGGACGTATGTGGGCTGCGATGATGATGATGAATGTAAAGGTATTAGTCGTTTACTTCATCCACGAACAATGTCCCTTACATTGTAGAATTATCTAGTACTTTATCAAATAGATATTAAATAAAACACATAAGGTTAGATTTGCGTCTTATTTATTGATTTGTCCTCCCGTAACGTTTGTTTTCGCGTGTTCGGACTTACAAGGATTATTTTTCTTGGGCTACTTACAGTACATTACAACTTTTATAAAGAAATCACATGTGTATAGCGGGCACCGCCGCCGCCGATCGACCCAAACACTCGCTCAAAGTAAATTTAATCAGTCGTTTTTTTACACATAACTCGAAAACCATTTACAAAACTACCGCGTCCCACTGCAATATTACTCAAAATATATATATTTCTGTATTTAAAGGGTTATAAATTACAAGGATTTATTATAAATATTAATGAAAGAAAATTATTTCACCATTTGATGGTATAAATTATATTTTAATTCTACTGTTGGGGGAGAGTACGAGCTATATTACAGTGGGCCGGGGTCCAAAGTGGAACACATTACAAAAAGCAAAATGCACCCCATTAGGCGTGTGGAACGGCGACGGCGGCCCCACCGCCGCCTTACTATACTTATAACGGCCACTCACACCACTTAACTAACAAAAAAAAAATCGAAATCAAATCAATAATTAAACTCTTAACTAACCTGTATAATTACAAATGCATATACATAATAACCATACACTTTTACATATGTATATAATTTATATTACTTACATACTAATCCGTTAACGTAACGCTATTTATAATGAAGGGGTACAAACATTTCCTTCAGTCGTCGAGTAGTTTCCAAAAAAAAAAAAATGTTCGGGACGATCCGGACTTCGCTGCGCCGGCACGCCCCTATTTTTACACAAACGATAATACAATGATATTTACAATACGAAATGATAACTGAACAAGCGGACAATGCATCAGCGAAATCCGAAGCGAAGCGTTTCATGATTTATATCTATATAAAAAAAAGGAAGTTATGGTAAATGAGCGACAGCGGATAGGCGTTCGTGTCAGTCGGACGCGAGGAATATGCGAAATGCATGCCGTCACTCACACACGCAAACATCAATCACACATAATTACGAATCTATACAAATATACAAGTACCTAAGTGTAGCTAAGTAATGGACGAAGTCGCGCGGATCCTATAGCTATAGCGAGTCGGGAGTACTCGAAGTGGCGATGGAAGACTGGATTAACATACTAACATTATTTTTAATCGTCACGATGATATTCGATGCCGGCCGACGAATTGCCACTTATTATTATGAGGTAATTAAAACATTTTGCATTTAGCGGCAGTGCTCTCATTATTTGTATTCACTTTACGTATGACGATATGGGTCGATGACATTGTATTTTTAATTTTCTTTTAATAATAAAACGTGTTATAAGTAAAGAATAAGGCCGCGTTTATGCGCGGGAATTCTGTAAATGTTTGAATAGCTCGCCTGTCCGCGTAACATGTTATAGGTTCACATCGACGGCCTGCCCACGGCTGAACATAAAATATAAATATACTATACAGAACGTAACCAACATAACCGAGATCACACGAGACGCTAATGTTCATTTGCATCTCGCTTCGATAATTCGTTAATTATAAATGTTTTAATGTCTATCGCACCCGCTATGTGCGTCGTCACTGTAACATCGTGTAATAAGCAATCGATGTAAAAACTCCGCTTGTATTCTTTACATAATATAAATGGCTGCTTTATTAACGACATTATCCAAAAATTTCACTAATACACATTCATATAGGAAAGATATTCATACCAATTTAACAATGAAGCTAATGTGGCGGTTGTGTGTTGTAATCAATTTATCGTTCGCATTCTTGTTTTCACAAGTGACTTGTTATTATTCCATCTATTGGCAATGTTTATTTAAACCATTTTAAAGAAATATAGTTTAAAAATAATACAAATTTATTAGCGGCAGATTTAGAAGTTCGTTATAAGATTTTAGACTGCATTATTAATCAGATCTTTACTGCTAGAACTGTACTAAACCATAATGCGAATAATCATTTTTTTAATGAAAGTCATGCTTCGCTTTTATAAAAAGTTTCTCAAAGTCGAAAATCTGGCAATTCCGTGATGCTTTCGTACCTATATTCAAACAACCAAAAATTACGAGCACTCGGCGTTTAAGACATTCTTTATTCTCAAATGATTCTGCAAATATAGTTTTTTTTTGGATTATGTCGTTATTTGAAAGCAGCCATAGATTTTAGTCAACTTTTTCTTATAGATAATTGCACAATCACTGGTTGCACTAGTCTCATGTCCAGTGCCTCGTCTGGTGGAGAGCTGGTGGAGTACACTGAGCTCTGGCCGATAACGCCGGTGTGACGTATGACGGAGGCGATGTGTTATCCAGCACGTTGCGGGTGAGGGGCCGGTGGCGGCCGTCAGTCCTCGTCCGATAGAGGTTCGTACTGAGCGGACATCAACGGCGCCGGCTCCGGCGGAGGCGGAGGCGCTGGCCCCGTCGGACCGTGCGACCCTGTACTTCCTCCTGTAATAGAAAATATCATATTTTTTATTATCCAGGATATTAGGAATACAAAATTAGAGATTCAGATCTGAATATCACTATTTCGTACGATGACGGATGAAGAATACTACTTCTTTCTCATAGAAAGACCCGGCTCTAAGGAAGTCAATCATATGTTGAGTACATCGAGCAAGTATCAAGATTCTTACTCAATGGTTGCGTAAAATTTTATGATTTATTTTAGTCGAATAGTGAAGAGGTTCTCTATTAAGCTATGGCAATCGTAAGTATTTGAAACCAGTATATTAAATAATCTTGTTTCATACTAGCTGTGCCGGTGATTTCACTTGAATTAGATTGACTATCAATCTAACTTTAAATCTAACTTGATTTTGACTACCAATTTTTTTAATTCTCGGACAGAATACTAGTATGAAAGGTAACATATAACTTTTTTTACTTCTGATAATGTATACGAAATTTAAAGACGATCGATTGAATAGTTAAGGTGTTAAAACATAACAAATAAACAACCTTATATTAGGTAATATTGATTAGGATGTGTAATAATTATTTTGAGTTTACCTTCTCTTGCATAAATATTATTTGCATATCTTATATATAAATTTCTAGCGTACGTGTGTATGTCACTGAACTCCTCCTAAATGGCTGGACCGATGTTGACGAAATTTTTTGTGTGTATTCAAGGGGATTCGAGAATGGTTTAGATTCATAATTGGACCCGGTAAGTGGCGTTGCGATCGAATTCAAGGAGAATTCCTGTTACTGTTTTTGAGATTTAAACAGAACAACGTCTATTGGGTCAGCTAGTTACATATGTGTTGCATATTGAAGTTATTTGCATATTATATAAGTGTCTCGTTATATACAGGATGTGTCAGGTTATGGGGCAACTGATCAAACGGGAGATAGGTAATGGTGGTAGGAACCCATAAAAAATTTTGAAGGAAAAATCTCGAACCGTTAATGAATTAGAGACATGTAAAATGTTCAATTTTGTCATTCTCTTATAAATCTGATTGAAATGTATAGTCAGTGATACTTAATCTGCAACATATTCGTACTTTGTTAAATGTTCATTAGAAATTGAAAAAAAAAACAATAATTACGTTCGCATAAGCAAAACAAGCTTTGCTTTAAATCAGCTGATCGGCCAATGACCGTCGCCGAGGTGCGTTTTTACCTATACTACCATTGAAGCGCTTGCGCAATTCCTACCTATTCATATTGTCGAAGCTTTACATGCCTACATGTATAGATATACATGCCTACATAATACGTAACATTTAAGGCATAGACTGTTTAACACACATTTTTTTAATTACTATAACTTTTATGTTATATTGTTTTTTGTGTAATATACATTTTAATTACGATCTATGACTGGTAAACTACAACATACTCGAACAGTTGCCCCATACACTGATACACTCTGTATAAAATGTCACCATTAGATAGTACGTACCGTCGGCAGTGTTGGTGGCTACGTTGAGCGCTGAATACGGGTACGCGTACTGTGTCGTTGAAAACGCGATTGGTTTAGTGCGCTCGTCAGCATCGCTACGCATCACTTCGACGATGCGATTCGTCACGTAGTCGAACGCTGTGAGTACTCCACCCCCACCGGAAGCGCCCGAAGTGCCACCAGACGAGCCGCCCCCACCAGCGCCTCCCACACCTCCACCGCCTACACAACTGTAGCGACGATTACTGTTGTTCCTACAATAGAAAAAAAAACATTTCATTATTTTAGCTTATATACTGTCCATTTCTGTGCCCGAGCTTCCTCCGTAATCATCATCGCAGCCCACATACTTCCCACTGTGGGGCTTGGGCCTCCTCCAAAATGGGAGAGAATTTGACCTACTATGCTGGTCAGACATGTTGGTATAAGGTTTCATTTTGAGTTTTTCTTTTGCACAAATGCTATGTATATGCATATTGTATCCCATAGTCGTCTCTTACGACATCCACGGGCAAGATAGGGAGTGGTGAATTATATTCTGTCTCCATCACCACGCGGAGAATGCGTCCGTCCTCCGCAATAGGAATAAGATAAACCATGTACCGTTCCGTATAGTGACAGTGTAACAATACCATTTACCATCACTTCTCTTGCCCGTGGTTGTTGTAAAAAACGAAGAAGAGATATAATATGCATATAACATCTGTGCAAGAGAACGAAGTCTCGAAACAAAACCAACCCAACAGGACTGATCATCGTGTTATAGTAGGTTAATATCCATTCCATATGGCCCCATGGAGGAGGCCCGAGCCCAACAGTGGGACGTATATAGGCTGAGATGAATGAGTGAATAAACCTAGGTAAATTAACCAAACCATCGTTATAAATAAACCTATTAATACAACACAATTTTAAGAAATGCAGCATTTCATAAAAATTAGCAGTAGTTATTTCGTGATACGCAAATAAATCTATATCTATACTAATATATAAAGCTGAAGAGTTTATTTGTTTGAACGCGCTAATCTTAGAAACTACTAGTCCGATTTAAAAAATTCTTTCAGTGTTAGATAACCCATTTATTGAGGAAGGCTATCCATACTAATATTATAAATGCGAAAGTAAGGATGTTTGTTTGTAACGCTTTCACGCTTAAACCACCGAACAGATTTCAAAAATTCTTTCACCAATGGAAAGCTATAATATCAGGGAGTAACATAGGCTATATTTTATCCCGGTATTCCCACAGGAACGGGCACTACGCCGCGGGTAAAGCGACTGAAACCGAAGCGAAGCGAGGGCGAGTTGCTAGTACTCTATATATCATCACGTTAATACCAACAGCTTCCGCTACGTAAACAGCTAAATTTTCGCAAAAATCATGTGTGATAGAATCGTATTAATAAAAAATATTTTCATCTTGTACGTAAACAAAGTCTTAGGTTAAAGTCAGCGCAAAGTATCTATAGTACGCGGAAGAAGTCACAAGCAGAAGCTAGTGAATAGATAAATCGTAAAATTACAGTAAATAATTATGTTAATAAATACAATTTTGTTAACTGTCATTCATCGTAATCTTTATCTCAGCTCATACACGTCACACGGGACTCTGGCCTCCCTCACAGTAGAAGGGAAATTGACCTACTATACCAAACTGCTGAGACGTCTTGGCATAGAGTTTTACATCGAGTTTATTATGTTCTCTTGCATCGATTTTTCATATCCCGTCGTCTTTTAGGATACCCACGGAGAACAGACAGGATGATGAATTTTATACTAAATCCGTCACCATACAAAAAAGATAACGTGAGTACTAAGTACGCACGTCAGAAGTGAAACTTCTTTTGGTTCCATGTGTTTTTTATCAGTATTAAAAATAAATAAATAAAAAATTAAAAAAAAATCTCGATATTTCTCACTCGCTTGCTCCCTACTCTCGCCCCATGTGCCGGCTGTGCTTCGTGCTATGTTCGCCCTTTCTCACTCTCTCTCAATCGGTCTCAATCACTTTCTCCCTCTTCTTCGACAAAAACGCTGCACATCTTCGTGACGCTAAATTGCGTTTCATCCTAAAAAAAATTACATTACAAACTCACCTATTGGCTGGATGGTTATCAGGCGGCGAGACGGGTTCTAAATATGGCGCGTGTTTCGGCGCATCCCGTCTCTTCCACTCGTCATTAGCGCCCGCACCGCTACCGGCTCCATAACCTTCAGAGTTCTGCACCGCGAACCTGTTACTGCAATTAAACGCAAATATATTACTTTACGAATAACATAACGTGGTATAAAATGGTAAGTGCCTGTTTTCTTAGTTGATATATGCTTAGGGATGCAAACGATACATCGATGTTTCAATAAAAAAACATCGATGTTTCGATGTTATTTTATACGATGTTTTGCCTGCATGATTTAAAATGTATGGTACTTTTAGCAAAGCCTGCAACAAAGATCCTCACATCATGCAAATGTTGGTGTTTCATGTAAAAAATATGCTTGATTTAGCTAAAAAAAAACTCATCGTCTTAGAACGTATAGAAGGATAGTGTCAGTACTTCGAACTTTAAAAATTTGAATCTAAAAATACTAATGGCGGGCAGACGATTACACACGTATACACGGAAACCACTATACAAATTATGAAATCAAATTTTGTTTTTATTAACATAAATCGTCGAAATACTTTTAAAAGTAATGTTAAAAACCTTTTTATGTTTTTCAAATGTGTTGTGGCACCATTTGAATGCACAAGCCTTCATAATTACCTATTTATTTTTTAAGAGTTGCGTACGTTCGTGCAGTGCAATGACTTGTGCATTACGGGACTGTTCCGGCGTAGGCTCCATTAGGCTCCAATTGAAATGCCTCACTTTTTGTGCGTGGACTTACCTTCTATATGTTATTATTCTAAGCTCATCGTATAGATTTCGCGAAAACATCAATGTTTTTTGTACATCTGTTTGTTTTCAAACATCGATGTATCGATACATTAGGTTTAGGTTTCCATATTTGCATCCCTATATATGCTCTATTGCTACTTACTGCAGCTTTATAAGGTAGCTGCATATCTACCATTTTTATGACCTTGTTGTTACCCAACTATTTGAGATCAAATCATTTATTTTCCAAGAACCATATGAAGGCACTTAGATATTGTCAATTTTATATTTTATTAAAAATTAATTTAATTAATCTACCGCCGAATCAGAACGCGGCCGCAAGCTAAGAAGAAAAAGGCGAGAAACTCAGTGACCACATATTTTTTTTATTTCTTCTAAATGCAATTATATACAAGATGTTTATTAAGTATTAGCTCCACTGTGATGACCTTCGAACCAGGATACATTTTTATTTTGAAAATAAAATACAAAACGAGCAAAAGGATTATGGCTGGACGAGATTTTATAAGCAAAATCTGAACAAAAGTTAACTCATCAGCCATTACTCTCTTTAACCATAGTGGAGGAAGGGAGAGACATTCCACGACTGGTAAATGCAATTTAGAAGATATTACCAGACAACCTCATATGTTATATCCGCGCTCACCCCCTTTTTATGATATCATACTTAACGAAATCCAATTTCCACATCATTGGAGAGAAGGGGAGAACCGATCCACACCTAGTCAATGCAATATAGAAGATACTTTTCCACACAACCTTATTAGATGTCATCTCTGCGGTCCCTCTTTCTATGATATGGATACTATACTTGGTCCAATCAATCTTTTTACGGTATGCCCCTAAAGCTTACAACATTACTTGAAACTTTTCTCACAACATTATTTTCATCCCGTTTCAGCACATATCTAAGTTTTTAGTTCTCTGTCACTGCCGCAAATTTTCACTTGCAGTTGTAAATAAAACTATTCTACGAATTTTATGGTGTTTTATTTGATTTTTGATTGCCCCACGTTTCGAACACTTTACAACGTTCATGGTCACGGTCGATATCAGTCATCAAATCGCTCGCGTAAACATTAGATTTGAATTGCAAATCCTCTAGGGATAAAAACTTGAGATTAAAAGAAATAACACAAATAATCTCTTACTTGTGGTGCATAATGGATGTGGTTGGACTGCAGAAGTCCCTGGTGATGATGTTGGATGCCAGGTCACCCAGTTTGATACTCGTGGTGTGACCTTGTAATGCAGCTGCATGCTCTTCGCGTTCTTGGGGCGTCGGTCCTCTAACCGGTGCTCCTGTCACCCCCGCTGCATCCACCCTGTCTGGCCGCTCCGGTCTTTCCTATAATATACATGGAATTATTATTGTTATATCATTATCATCTCGGCTCATATAGATCTCACTGTTGAGCTCTAGCCTCCTCCACAATAGTAGAAGTGTTAACCTACTATACCATGCAGGTCAGTTAGTTCGGTATAGGGATTCATTGCGAGTTTCTCCCTTTTCATGCACAGATGTCATTTTTTTAAAGACCTGCACTAAGGAAATAATCTTTGTATTGCGGGGGACTTTACAAATATATTAATAACGGGCACAAATTACATACAGACACACAACAACAATTTGTGGATCGCACAAACTGTTGCCCTGCGTGGGATTCTAATTCATGACACTGGCACGGTAGGCCGGTATCTTAACCGCTACGCCATATGTGCACACGTATATGTATAATACACCCATTAGTCGTATTTCACGACATCTACGAAAAAGAAAGGGGATGGTGAATTGTATTCTTCACGTAGTAGCACTCCAATCGGGAGTCCGTTATCCGTCCGGGGCAGTACCACGCTCTCGCAGAAAATCGACGTCCGAGTAGTAGCAATTTGTTACTGCGCTTCGTTCGGTGAGCGAGAGAGCCGGAAGCCCAACTTTCTGAGGGTGATTGCGTGTGGAGGGTTTTGGTGGTGCCCTTGGTATCACCGAGCCTCAATGCACGCATTCACACTCCCTTCGCTTTCTTCGCGGTAGGCAACGGCCTTGTAAAGGTCCATGAGCGGCAGCAACACTTACCATCAGGTGTACTGTTTGCTCGTTTGCCATCGTTTGCAAATAAAAAAAAAAAAAAAAAAAAAAATACGACTCCAAACGAAAAAGTTATTATTATATACTAGAGGATCCAAAGAACTTAGTATCATCAATAATTTGTTTGATTATAACTTGAATTAGTGATTATCGATCCACATTGCAACTTAAATTAATTGAGATCAATAAATAATGCGACGTGTATAAAAAAAAGATTAATTCAAGTATTGAATTTCTCAATTTTAGCCGTTGTTTTGGGCTTTTCATTGCGCGATAAAATATTCCCCTGCGTCTTAGCGAAAAAAAAAAATTTATTCAAATTGGACCAGCCGTTTTTGAGTTTTAGTGTGACTAACGAACGACAATTGATTTTTATAGGTATATATAGAGTATATTATAGATGATTACTATATATTATTACGAATTGTTGTTACATATACAAGTGCTGATTACGCATTGATTAAATGTAATACTTACAGGAAACCGTTGATCAGAACTCTGACTAATCTGATGAGTGATGATGGCGTCTATTAGTGAGGCGGCGGTGAGGGTGCCCTCACCAGGGCGCTGTCGCCCATCAGCCACCCCCGCTCCTACTGATACCACGGTTCCACCTGCACCGCCCACTGGACCCGCCGCTGACACTGACGATACCACTGGCCGACTACAAACGTGAACATATTGCTATAAGTACAATTTTGGAATCAAAATAGCGATACCAGCGGCTTTACTATTAATTAAATATTTAATAATATTATATTTTAAAAACAGGCTAAGTGCGAGTCGGAGTCGCGCACGAAGAGTTCCATACCATTATCTATAAAAGGGCAAAAAAATCGCGTTTGTTGTATGGGAGCCCCCCTTAAATATTTATTTTATTTTGTTTTTAGTATTTGTTGTTATAGCAGCAAAAGAAATACATAATTTGTAAAAATTTCAACTCTCTAGTATAGTAATAGGGTCCCGTTTATACCCTTTGAGTACGGAACCCTAAAAACCACGTAGCTTTTAGAAATAACAGATTTTAGTAATAATAACATATTTATATGGGACCGTATCCATACTTTTCCGCGTGGTGATGGAGTAAGAATACAATTCATCACTCACTATCTTATCTGATGTTTACGCGAGCACTACACATTGTAAATAAAACTACTTTTACGGATTATATCGCGTTTGTATTTGATTTATGATTGCCCGACGTTTCGAACACTTTGCAGCATTCATGGTCACGGGCGGACTAAGGAGTCTCACGTCCAACAAGTAATCGTTATTACAGACATTTACAATTATCTACCCGATACAGAAAATAGTTATAAATTTATTAAATTGTTACCCACCTTTTAGTACAAATTTATTGCCAGTGTAAGAAGAAAATGAATCTATATGAAAAAATTATATTGTTTATGGTTAGTAATTATTAATTATTAAATTTGTAGCAATTATTATTACAATTTGTTGATTTAAAACTAACAAAACTAATATACTACCACCGGATCGGAACGCGGCCACACTGAGAAAGATCTGGCAAGAAAACTCAGGGGACATGATGCTAAATTAATATTGATTTTTAATTTTAGATGCGGCTTACTAAAAGATTTTTGATTTATAAAATTATCTTTAATCATTATTATTGTGGGTCAAATCTATACAATAAGTGCTCACAGTATCATGCAGTCTTGTGCCACAAGACTGCATGATACTGTGAGCACTTATTGTTAATTAATTAAGCATCGTAATTTAGCATCATGTCCCCTGAGTTTTCTTGCCAGATCTTTCTCAGTGTGGCCGCGTTCCGATCCGGTGGTAGTATATTAGTTTTGTTAGTTTTAAATCAACAAATTGTAATAATAATTGCTACAAATTTAATAATTAATAATTACTAACCATAAACAATATAATTTTTTCATATAGATTCATTTTCTTCTTACACTGGCAATAAATTTGTACTAAAATGTGGGTAACAATTTAATAAATTTATAACTATTTTCTGTATCGGGTAGATAATTGTAAATGTCTGTAATAACGATTACTTGTTGGACGTGAGACACCTTAGTCCGCCCGTGACCATGAATGCTGCAAAGTGTTCGAAACGTCGGGCAATCATAAATCAAATACAAACGCGATATAATCCGTAAAAGTAGTTTTATTTACTCACTATCTTGCCCATGGATGTCGTAAAAGACGACTAAGGGATAAATGCATATAACATCTGTGCAAAAGAAGGAAAACTCGACACAAAACCCTATACCAACCTGTCTGACCAGCATGGTATAGTAAGGTCAATTTCCTTTCTACTGTGGAGGAGGCTTGAGCCCAACAGTGGGACGTATGTGAGTTGAAATGATGATGATGTACCCATACTACATGAAGTTGACGTGATTTGTCAATATGTTATATGCATACTATATCCCTTAGTCGCCTTTTAGAACACCCATGGGTAAGAGAGGGAGGGATGAATTGTATTTTTACACCATCACCACGCGGAATATAGTTAAGAAAGATAGTTACACGTTGTTAATAGAAGTACATACTTGTCTTTCCTTTCCAGATGATGTGTGGCAAGTGGTGTCTGTGCTCTGGGCTTGCTCGGCGTACTGTAGGTGATTGCCTGAGCCATGCGACGCTCACTCTCTTGCGACGATGCACTCTGTAACAATACGTGAAAATAAAGATATACATTTATGGATATACATCAAGTCCAACAGTTGGCCATGCATAAGCAACAACCATGAAATAACCAACGGTTAAATGAATTTTTTAGGAAGTATGCATCAAATCCAACAATCCGAGCGAGCAATACACTTAACAACCAATATAAAAAACATAAATTCGATATATTTAACGCTAATCATCATCATCATCTTGCTCTTATCCCAATTACTTGGGGTCGACGCAATATGTCATCTGTTTTGACATATTGCAAAAAGTTTCGGCAATGACTTTCATGACCGGCCGCCTGCCTGACGTCAACCCTCCTTGGGAATGTAATCGTTGAACCAAATGGTACCAGATGGAGTTGGTCCGGGTCAATCTAGGGCTCTTAGTCGTCTTTTACGACACCCACGAGCAAAGCAAGGGTTGGTAGTATTCGAAGCCGCTACCACACAGCACTATACAGGGTATTTTTTCAAAGGGTGCACAAATTTGCACAGGAGGTTCAGAATCGATAGTATAATTGATTATTGAAATAAAAACATAAGCTTTTTTTTCAAAAAAATATCCATTTTACATTTTATGCATTCCCAAAAAAATCAAACTTGTTGATATTGCGTAGCCATTCATAAATTTTATAATTACGCCACGAACCCACACAAAGATAAATCTAAGACATCGTAATAAATCGTTACGTCATATCTTATGATTACCTATAGGTACATTCCCTCGTCTGTGCTTTGCAACCGCCCGCGCCCTCACCCTCACCCCCGAACACACGCCTCACGCGCTACGTAGTTTTTCGGCAGGTCAGTCAGTTTCAGTTGACGTTTGACCGTGACTTAATTACGAGTGCGTATTGCTTATCTTTTACTACTTATCTTCTACAATGACGACACAAGATCAAATAACATATTCAAACCGCGAGTATTATGAGATGGTACGGTGCTACATATTAAGTGCTGAAAGTCTACGTGGAGCTCAAAGACTTTACGAGAGTGACTCTTTACAGCGACAAGGTATTAACTCGAGAGTACCTAATTTGAGGACGATTTTAGCAGCCAACCAAAGGTTATTGGATTTTGGGCAGTTCACTACACCGGGGCATGCAACATCTCGAGGAGGTACTGCTGCGATTACCCCGGCAGTCGAGAATGCTGTAATCGAGTTTTTTGAACGGGACCCTCGTGCTAGTACTAATGACGCAGCTCGACAATTCGGCGTAAGCCGTTATTACGTGTGGAAGCTGCTAAATTCCTTAGGATACCACCCGTATAATATAAATAATATCAACGCGTTTAAGTACTGCATGAAAATGATGGATCGTTGCGAATTCAATTTAGTGGTTATTAGCAAACATCGACTCCGCTAACATTCTCTGGACTGACGAAGCCTTATTTACACGAATAGGACTTTATAATAGTTGTAACGAACATTATTGGGCAGTGAGCAATCCTCGCGTAATCAGTTACCATCAAGTGCGATTTAGTGTTAATGTTTGGGCTGGGATCATTAATAAAGTTATCGTGGGTCCGTACTTTATTGACGACCGATTGACTGGCGGTAACTATTTGGATATGTTGCAAAGTGTAATTCCTGATTTATTAGATGACGTGCCCCTGGGACTGTTAAACAACCTACACTATCAACATGACGGCGCACCGTCTCATTATTCAAGTGGTGTGCGTAATTATTTAAATAGTGAATATGGTGATAGATGGATAGGACGCGGCGGTCCAATACCGTGGCCTCCAAGGTCACCAGATCTTACCCCGTTAGACTTTTATTTGTGGAGAGAGATTAAGAGACGGGTGTACATAGAAGAAACGCGAAGTTATGAAGACCTTCGTAATAAAATAATCCCTGCATTTAGTGAAGTGAAAAGTGCTCGGACACAAATAAATTTAAAAAACAATTTAATCAAACGTGCCTGGCTTTGTATTGAGAGGACCGGCCTACATTTTGAACAATTATTAAAATATCAGTGATAGAGTTTTTTCACGGACCCGAATGAATAGATAAGTTTAATTGTTGTTGATTCCACTTTTTAAATACGCTTTAATAAATACGAACATTATTATGTGACTTTAATAAACTAGTATTTTATTGTATCTGTTTATTACGACGATCCTTAAGCCCGTTTGATGTTTGGATAGAGAAAAATTGTGTAAGGATGTTATTTAATATTGTATTCCTGCAACATAATAAGTAAAAGAGTGACAGGAATGATTGAGTGCACTAGGGTGTTAGAAAGAGAGCGAACAGGATCAGCGAAGTATGGGATGTTATGAGTAGTGCGAAAAAGATGAATAGATGCGAAAACGTGCATGGGGGAAAGTGTTGGTTGATTAAGATTATGTTAGAGAGGATAGACTAAGCAATATGTATGGGTGTAAGTGAAATAGAAAATAAACACCAATTAGAGAAAACGTTTCAACCATTCCCTTGAAATCGTAAACTTATTACCTATAATACAATTTTTGTTAGTAATATGCTGTATTAGTGTGCGTTTACGCTACTTTTCGTTCTCAATGGCCGAAAATAGGGTGGTTAAAAGTCACGATCATTCTTAGATATTTTCAAATCAAAATAATTAATTAATTACTAGTGATTTTAAACATTTTACATTTTATATATCATTTTATTTATATCTAGAATATAATAAAAAAATTTGTGCACTCTTTGAAAAAATACCCTGTATATATTTAACTATATAAATTTAACATATATTTAACGCTAATATGGATGCGATAAAACGGACACTCAGTCTCGATTTTTTCACAACCCATCAATAGGAAAATTTAATGTTTTAATTGTATTGCTTTATGTGAAGCATAATAGTGAAGACCTGTTACTGGTTTTATGTATCTTAAATATGTTTACCTAGATTTTTATTACTTTTAATTCTTCCGTGTGGTGATGATGTAAGAATACAATTCACCACCCCCTATCTTACCCGTGGGTGATCGTACGAGACGACTAAGGGATATAAAACGCATATAACATCTATGCGAGAGAAGGAAAACTCGAAATAAAACCCTATATCAACACGTCTGACCAGCGTGGTATAGTAGGTCAATTACCCTTTCATTATGGAGGCGGCCCGAGCCCAACAATGGGACGTATATGGCTTGAGGTGAATTGTATTGTTTTATGTGAAGCATAATAGTGAAGACCTGTTATTGGTTTTATGTATCTTAAATATGTTTACCTAGATTTTTATTACTTTTAAGCTGTTGGTCTCCCGATAAATAAATAAATAAAAAGGATTTACGTATCCTCTTATGATTAAGACGTGGCCATTTTTTTTATATTAACAAACATACCGTAAGTGGTGACTGTTTTGACTGGTCTGACCTCACCCTGACCAAACTGTCAATCATTTTACGTCACTATAAATTGGACCACCGAAACCAATTTTTTCATTCAGTGGCCCACCCGACAGGTTACCCTTTCGACCCCTTTACTACATATATGTAGTCCCAGTAGCAAAGCATCGGCAGTCAGTCTTTATATAATTAACTAACCATTAGTTGTATATGATGTCGGTCGTGTATTATCTGCGACTGATGTTGCTGTTGATGTTGTTGATGTTGTTGCTGTTGATGCTGTTGCTGTTGATGCTGTTGCTGTTGATGCTGTTGCTGTTGATGCTGTTGCTGTTGATGCTGTTGCTGTTGATGCTGTTGATGTTGTTGCTGTTGATGCTGTTGATGTTGTTGCTGTTGATGCTGTTGCTGTTGATGTTGTTGTTGTTGCTGCTCCATGGAATGGCGATCCTGCATTACGTGGATTGCTCTGTAAATAATATACCATTATTATTTTTATCGCATTTTATTTTGTTTTGCTATATCGCCGTTCCGTGTCCGTGTGACGCTCCCTATCGTACCTATGGATGTCGTAAAAGACGACTTGAATCTATGCGAGAGAAGGAACGGTCGAAAGAAAATCCTATACCAACCTGTCTGACCAGCAGAGTCACTTCATATCAGCTTTATTGTACGTAAAGTATGTCACCTAAATGTCTATAACGGTAACAGACCATTGAAGCGTTGTTCCAAGCGATTGCTACGATCATAACAACTGCTGTCATAACAAATTCATACTTTTAGTACTATAAACTGATATTATTTTAAAGATTGAATTTTAAAGAAATGATATGCAAATTTAAAGAATATATTAATTGTAATCATAAATATAATACGTAGAAAGAAAAAAAAACAGAAATATAAACTTACGTTTCTCTCCTTTGTATGTGTATTTGTCTGTCCCTCTCCATATATTGCTGTTGTTGGGACGGAACTCTTCTGTCTAGTATCTGTATAACAACAAAAAATTATATATAAACTATAATTTACATAAACCTATTTAAAATTCAACTAAATGTTAGATACTAGCGAGCTTTGTCCTTAAATAACTCGGTTACTACTGATAATGTGATATACCGATATATTTTTAATAAAACGCACAAGTTTATGAATATAAATTATTTTATTCTAAAGATTTTGTGCATATTTGCAAATCACAATCAATTTATATTACATTTAAAACGATTGTATACTAGTTAACGTCTTATCGGTATAATTAAAGTAAGCTATACTAAAACTTTGCTAATAATAACATTAAATTGAGGAAATACGATAATAAAATATATATACCGGAAACTGTGGTATTTGTTGGAACTTCTGCGCCATCGCCAATCTGTAATACAATATAATAATATTTAATTTAGTTATCTTGAATCGTGAGTAACAGTGCAAATATCGCAACATAGAGCTGAATCGAATATACAGATGAAGTAAGAGGAGATAAAATCTAGAAAAACTTCATGTTGACCCGTCCGCTTCTTATCTTCAACTTTTCTATCTATAATATAGTTTTAAAACTTTTTCTTACATTCTGAGATATATTGAACAAAATATGTATGTTCTCTCATACAGCATTAAATGAACTTCTTTTCTCGTCCTTTAACACTTTAAAAAATTAAATACATAATGAGGTCATTACATTGATCATGAGTGAATGTTATAATGTTGAAAAAATATTTATAAGTGTCTAATGATTGGTGATGTTTAGGGAGTAGCACTCGTATCCATGAAGGCTGTCAAGTGTTCGAAACGTCGGGCAGTCAAAAATTAAAATCCGTAAAATAGAATCATTTATCTACAGAATTTTTGAAAAATAAAATTTAGAAAAAGCTAAATTTAGTTTTATTATCATTATGTCATAAATATGACGGCATTTGACTTTTAAGGATTTGCAGAGTGAAGCAAAATTCAAGGAGAAATAATATGGGGTACACATGTATTTTTTATCGTTTACCTAATATCGTGTGGTTGACCATGATGTTGGATTTGTGGTGGCTGTTGCTTAGGTTCAGGTTTGCCGTCAGGTGCCGAGCCGCGCGGTACTGGGAGTGCTGTCGCCGCTGACGCCACGTCCACCAGCGATGTGAACGCTTCGTGACCTATATCCAAACAAATACAATGTGATGTAATGACCAATGAAACAATACATAGTCCTAAAAATCGATATTGTACCTATCTATACCAATAAATAAAATTGGAGTGTCTGTTTGTAATGTCAAAATAATAGGCTTTTTTCATGCTCACACGGTTATTTGCACGACACCTATGCCTAAAATAGCAATTAAAAAATTTTTCTCTGTCTGTCTGTTTGTTCCGGGTAATCTTCAAAACGGCTGGACCGATTTCAAAAATTCTGTCACCAATGGAAAGCTATAATATCAGGGCGTAAACTAGGCTATATTTTATCCCGGTATTCCCACGGGAACGGCAACTACGCGGGTAAAACGACTATAACCTATAACCGAAGCGAAGCGAGGGCGGGTTGCTAGTATCTACTAGAATTCGCAAATAATCGGCGGCTAGGTCAATTATCCCAGCGAAAAATATAATCATCAATGTGTTATCACTTCTTTCTTTCCTACTGCGGGCACAAATTGCGGGTAGTATCGATACAATTCCCTATTGCAAACTGTGTGGCCAATGTCATATAACAGTTATATTACCTTTTTTTTTTGTATTCTTATTCCCTCATCACACGGAAAGAGTTGGAAATATAGCAGTTTAACTTATTGACAAAATACGAAAAAACAAACGGAAAAGGGATATAAGGCAATAACGGGATGTCATGGTATGTGCCAGGACGTCGCTCAGGACTGACTGACTGAGGAACGGATAAAACCAGTTTAGGTGAACCCTATAAGAAAAATTAACACAAAAAATAATAAATATAAAGACTGACCTGGAGGAGGATGTGGATGTGGATGAGCATGCGTATACATCTGCGGTGTATGCCGCTGGATGACGGAGACAGCGTCACGACGGAACTGCGGCGAGCTGGCTCGTTCGCGCTCCCGCCTAGCGCCCCCGTGACCCATTTGCTGCGACGTAATGAAATCCGCCATGATTATCTGTCGTTGCTCCAGCCCGCTGTACGGATTACGGCCGTAGCCCGAACTACCCGTCTGTAAAAACAATTAACGATTAACAATCACATTTAATGTCATTCTTCTTCATTGTTCAATTTCAATCTACATTTACATCTCACTGTTGGGCCCGGGCCTCTGTAATGGAGGCAAAATAACTTGCCACATTATTCACACGTGTTGTTAGCAGGTTTCATTTGGAGTTTTACTTCTCCTGCGGCGATGTTATCTACTTATATCACTTGATCGTTCTTCACTACCAACTTAAGAAAATAAAATAAACCAGAAAAGGAAAATTCAAAATGAAACCCTATACCAATCCGCTTGACCAGCGTGGTATGTGTTAGGTCAACTTCCCTTTTGTTATGGAGGATATCTGATACACCTTATTATTTTTTTTATTGCTGTTGGTGGCAAATAAGCAAACAGCACACCTGATGGTAAGTGATACTGGCGCTCATGGACTACAGTGAAGAAATTGAAGGGAGTGTGAATTGCATGCAATGAAATTCGGTGCTTGTCTTTAGCACTTGGTCTATGTCTTCAGTAAAGACATCACGGGTTGGGCTTCGGGCACTCTCACTCACCGAGCTAAGTGCATTAACAAATCGGTAATACACAGACGTCGATTTTCTACGAGAGTGTAGTACTACACCGGAGGGACCGGCCCGCGGGTGTAAACAGACGACTGTCGACAGTGTGGTTCTACCAAATAAAAACCTTTTCTAAACAATAAAACATTAAGGAATATGACTTACTGGTGAAAATGATGGTGACTGCGGCCGAGGCTGACCCGTCGCTGCTGCGTAATAGGCGCCTCCAGGACTTTTTCGCTTGTAGAACTCCATTGTCCTCTTATCGGCGAGGTGATGTGTCCCATGAACAGGTGTACCTGCTGTTATAGACCCTGTCTTCTGTTCAGAAGGATTTCTGAGTGGTTGTTCGAATCTTGATTCTACAGGAGTGCCTAAAGTAATGGATCCTTTATTGGGCGCTTGTTTTAGTGGCGGTCGTACTGGTTGCGTTATTTGTTTAGGCTTTGTAGAATTGTACTGGTTGGGTGATTCTCGCTCCGGTTGAGGTCTGTACTGGTACTCTGTCGAATTTCTGTATACCTGATAGAAGAGAATATAATGTTAAAATAGGGTAAAAATGATTTCTCCTTCAAACTATAGGGTAATGAAGACTGGTCAACTAAATAATGTTGGAAAATTTGATCTTTTATACTAAGTTGGTCAGACGGGTTGGCCATTTTTAATTCAAGTTTTCCCTCTCTTGCAGTCATGTTATTTACTTATTCTCCTTGATCGTCTTTTAAAACGAGCCACGACATGCACGTGCAAAAAAGAAGTAACATCTTATATTCTTGCTGCCACCACGTTGTAAATATATTTTTTATTAAACATCATGCAGAGTAAATGGTGAGACTTGTATTACGACAACTCGAGGCTCTCACTAGATTATAGCTTCCAGCGCAGTGATTTTAGACATCTAAAAGGACTGCACAGATGGTGTAGTAGTTCAGGTACCGACCTACTGCCTGCCAGTGTCATGTGTCCGATTCCCATGCAGGGCAACACATTGCTCTGAGTGTGGATGTAATTTGTGATCGTTAATGATATGTTTGTAAAGTCCCCCGCAATACAAGGGTTATTTCCATATAGCGCAGGATATTGTTTTTAATAAAAAAAACTTTTGTGGTTAAGAGTTCTACCCTTTTTCTTAATTATTACATTTGCGAAAACAAAATATAAATAGAAGATCATCATATTACGATCTAACTTACCGATTTATTTGGATGTGGGAAGGGTTGTTCATGTCTTCTCTTGACACTTAAGTCTAAAAGTGGTTCGTGCCTCGTATCAGGTCTTTCCGTCCTCTCCGGTCGGTCAGGCCTGGGTTCGATTTGTAATAACATCACATCTTTGTCGTTATTCTGTGACGGGGGAGTCGGTGTAGTGGTGGGTACCACGTGAGATAATGGCGTGATGGTAGCTGCGCGTTGAGGACTCGCCGCTCCACCAATAGCCCCCACATGGGAACTATTTACCACACTTAACGTGGCTAACGCCTCTCGACCGCTCGCACATGATGATGGTAACTGTAAAAATAAATATATTACACTAATTCTACTATGATCTATGTTGGACACGTTCTGCCTTACTAAATTTCGCTGACGCTAGTTGCTTAATTAATCTACCGCTGACCAAATGGATTGCGATAGGGTTCTTTGGCCGTAGACAGGATACCCACGGGCAAAGAAGTTGCTAAATTGTATCCATCCAGTCCATCCATAAAACAGTGACAGTTTTTATCCGACCTTAATCTGTTCCACTACACTCAGACTCCTTTATAATAAGAGAGAATAGTAGTATATAATGCTGCCTAGACGGGTGGGCATACAGTTTTGTTTCAAGTTTTAGTAGCGGCAACGATGTTATTTGCTTAAATGCCATAATCATATTTTACGAAGATGGTCAATTGTATTATACGCCCTGTGTGCGAATATAGCGATAGAATAAGAATACAATTGTCAATACCCCTTACTTGGTCATGGCAGTCGTAAAGTCAGCTGGGTGTCATCAAGAGAACTGGCAGCAGCACTTTCCTGGGCAAATTAACCCCACCAAAGAATAACCACATCATATAACATGTATAGGGGAAGCCTTCGTACAGTGGAAAGGCTGAACAATGATGATTAATTATATTTCTGCTCTATAACCACACGAAAAAATCAGGACCTTATATGTATAACGTTGACAAACCTTGATTTGATGAGGTTTTATGTTCGGATGTTGCGGTTGGGAATCTCTTGTTAGGCTGATCTCTATGAGATTGAGGACCACATCGCGCACCGTCTGTGGTGCGTTATGAGGTCGGGCGGCCGGTCCTGATACCGAAACTGACACAGCCGGACTACACGACACCGCCGCGGAGGAGACCACCGTAGTTATCGACGCAGGAGGAACGATCTATAACAATATTAAATATGAGATGTCATCTTGAATCATCTTCTAGAAGGAGTCTCTGCTCTCCTTCTAGAACTTATTATATTCCACTCCGTGTTATGACGGGTTCAGAATGCAATACATGACCAATCCATAGTTCGTCTGGAAGTCGTAACAGATTTTGACTGTTGGGATTACCAAAAGAGTGGATAGCACCACTCTTCTAGACATTATATCATTACCTCATCTTGAAGAAACTTATGTCTAACAGTGGACGTTAACGAATGGATGAATAAATGGATAGAATCAATTGGCGATTTAATTTATAAGACTAATTGAAAATTTAATTATTAATTGAAATTAGAATAAGTTTTCTAGAAAATTTGGGAACATCTAGTGGCATTGTAGCTGCTCGGCGAACCTATTGTTACGCCATTGAACTAAATATTAAATCGAAATCATTAATTTAATATTACATATGCACGTTAAAATTCATCTCAAAAAGCTGAGTATAAAGGTGCAAAAAAACAAAAAAAAATACTGCGATTCAAGTAAAATTTTACTATTATTATAAGCATTTTTCCGTGTGGTGACGGAGTAAGAAAACAATTCACCACCCCCTCTCTTGCCCATGGATGTCGTAACAGACGACTAAGGGACATATTACGCATATGACATCTATGCAAGAGATGGAAAACTCGAAACAAAACCCTATACCAACCTGTCTGACCAACATGGTATAGTAAGGTCAATTTCCCTCCTATTATGGAGGAGGGCGGAGCCCAGCAGTGGGACGTATATGAGCTGAAATGATGATGATGAAATGATGATGATGAAATGATGATAAGCATTACTGTCATCGCCCAAACCCTCCTGCTAATCGAGACGATACACTTAGAAGTTATAGTACAATATTGATAATCATTCACACACACTATAATTACGCTACTGCCGTTTAAGGGCAATATATTTTAAACATAAAAAGGAAAAGCTATATAAAGGCGTCAACGCCGATTCTCGTCATCCAAAGCATACAGTTAACCCTTAACTAAAACTGTAATTTACAGTCACGCAATCAAGTAGTTTTGTTTAAAGTATAACAATTTTCATACGAAGAAAAAATTTTACCTTAGCAGTCGGTGCATCGTTCTCCTCGTCGGCCGTTTCCGTGGCAGACGAGTCATACTCATCCCGGCGCTGTCTCCGTGGCGCCACGGCATCTGTCCGGGGTGCAGGCGCGGGCGCGGCGGTTGCACTTGGTGCCCTAGCCGGGGAGCCCCCGCTTGCCGTGTCTGTATCAGCTGAACTTAACGCACTATCCTCACTAGAACTTAACCGAGGTGCTAATGCAGTCCGTTCACTCACTAACGTGTCTAATTGAAGCTTTTTCCTGTAATTAAATTATTCAAAATTACAACACGTAACAAATGACTATGGAAGCAGTAACAGAATCGAAAGCAGAATTTTAGCTTATATATCTACTGCTATGCTTGAATCTTCTACGCGATAGGAAAAAACTTACCAACTACCACAACAGTCAGACAAGTCGGTATAAGTATTTTGATATTTTGGTAGCGGTCGGTAGTCTTCATTAACATATACAAACAAACATGCCTAATATAAACTGGTATTCGGATTACAAAATGATCAGAACTCACCTATAGGTAAAATAGAATGCCTTTAAGCTAGCGGGTGTTCTCCCACTAACAGCAGCTATTCTCTCCCATGCGGTTCCATGATCTCTCAATAAAGATCTAAACCTCGCTGCCTCTTCCTCTGTGGGTTCCGGTGCTGAGCCTCCCTCTACAACCGTCTCTAATCTTCGAGTGATTCTTTTAAAGCAGGCTAAGCAACACTTGCTCAAGTCGCTGGGGATTTCTGTATAGAAAAGAAAATAATAATCAGTTTCTTTTTTCAGTATGCTTTTTTTTTGTTTAAAATAGAACTACAAAAGTTCCTAGAAATAACCACGACTTGGAAACATCTATTAACATTGGTTAATTTGTAGAATAACTAATGATAAAGGTGATATATATGTCTCATTTGAGTCTTTTTTTGATAAACTATATTCTGACCACCGACCAAAAATCGTCTGGGGAATAGAAGGGCAACCTGGAACCCAGAATGCGCCTTATTACCACTCTGCGCGAATTGCCCAGGCCACAATAAACAATGCTTTTACTTCGATAACATGCTATTTGAATCTAGATAGGTACGATAAAATTCCAAAAACTGAGAATTTTATTGGAAAGCACAACTATATGAGTCAAAGAATGATTAATGTAGCGACAAATATAAATATATATTTACCAAATTCCTCCATGAGTGGCCTCTTCAGTTCCAACGATAAGTCGTGCCATCTTGGCGGTAAATGTCTTAACCGTTTCGCTCTAACTCTGGGTCCTGGACACGTAGGTACGGGACACCTCGTGTATCTAGATCTCACGCATCTGCAGTGGCACGGTTCACAGACCCTCGCCCCAACAGCTTCCTCCTTTAATCCGTAGTGGATTGCTCTTGATCTTGATACAGTTCTAGTAGCACCAGCCATGTTACAGACGGCGCAGTTCGACGTCGTTATTGTAACTGTGGTCGTCGTGATCGTTGTGACTGATGAAGGTGTACCAATGCGTTCTGTTACCGCTGTTGAAAAGGAAATACATATTATTTTTGTTTTGATATTAAACAAATGCTGTGGTGCAGTGGCAGTTACGAATACTGCACACCCTTACATTGCTCGTAGATATCGTAAAAGAAGACTAAGAGCTTCTCATCGACCTTTGCCAACTTCATCTGATCTCATCTCGTCAACAATTACATTCCCAAAGAGGTTTGGCATCGGGCAAGCGGCCCATTATAAAATTATTGTAATATATACAATGGAAGAATTATATTGCGTCCTCCTTACGTAATTGTAATAGAGCATGATGACGATAATTAATAAAATGATGTTATATATATGCATCTATCCACTCATCAACCTATCGACAGATCCACTGTTCAACATAGATATCTTATCTCTTAATACCATATTCGCCAGCGAGATTCGCCTTGGCTAGCGAGACGACTGCAGTTAATGTTATAAGTTTCTCAGAAGTATCCTGCTTCGTATTCTCCTGCGGATCCCTCAATATATACTTTCCGTGTAGGGACGGAGAAAGGGTACAATTTACCACCGACCTGACTAAGGAATATAATATGCGTTTAAGATTGCAAGAGATGAAAAACTCTACATAAAACTCTATACTAATACCTGACCAGCTATTATAGTAGGTCAATTTCCCTCCCACAGAAGGTGGCCCGAGCCACGTCTCAGCAATGGGACGTGGCTCGGGGAACCCATACACGTCCCATTATTGGGACGTGTATGGGTTGAAATAATGATGATGATCCCTCGATAGATTTTACTTTTCGAACGGGAGTAATAAAATAGAGAAAACAAACTAAAATCTAGTTTTAGCTATTGTATATTATTCAGGTGCTTGCATATTAACAAGTTTATTCAGCACAGACTGAAATAATACGTAAATCACGGCATGGTTTGGGAGAACGTTGCAATATTTAGTGAGCCGCGTTTGGGCGCCAATTTGAAGCACAAACTAGATTAGCGGATTTAGTTCCGATAGTGTTTATTTCATTATTTATTGTGATGTTTGCTCAACAAATTGAATTACACAACGTTGTATATATATATATACTTATGTATCTATTTCTGATATAATCGATTGACTTAAAGTTAATTAATATGTTTTGGATTTGATGTAAATACGATACGTTTTTATTTAAATCTAACCTTATAAGTGATAAAATTGCAATGTCATTCAAAATATTTCGTGATCATATAATCGTCGCTACTTCTTTCTCATGGTTGATCGTAAATGAAGACGCAATCAAATAATACCCGTTCAAGAAAGAGAAAACTCGAAATAAAACTTAATACCAACCCTGGCTGATTAAACGAGACCTTATGCATGTCGCTTTTCTTAAATGTTGGATAATTAGTATTAGGTAGCACAGTTTATTTTAGTATAACGCGCCAATTGATTTCTAGTGTGGGTAACACCGTCAAAAAAGATAATAGTGACGTGGTAGTACACGCTGCTCAAAACAGATGCTGCAGAACTAACAAAATATTCAATAAGAAAACACACAAACGGTGTATTTTGCTGCACATTAGGGATGATCGATGAACATCGATGTTAAAAGGAAAAACATCGATGTTGATATAGGCAAACCATCATAACATCGATGTTAACTGTTTTTAACATCGATGTTGAAAGAAAAACATCGATGTTGCTATGGGCAGAACGAAATTTCCTAAAAAAAAAAGTTCATCAAAATTTGCCAGGAAGATTTTACTTTGTCGTCGTAACATCGATGTCAAAAATATTCGACAGATGTCCTAAAAAAAAAAGCTCATTAAAATTTGCCTGGAAGATTTTACTTCGTCGTCGTAACATCGATGTCAAAAATATTCGACATCATCATCATCATCTTGCTCTTATCCCAATTACTTGGGGTCGACGCAATATGTCATCTGTTTTGACATATTGCAAAAAGTTCTACAGATGTCTTAAAAAAAAAAACGCTCATCAAAATTTGCCACGAGAATTTATATCGTAACATCGATGTTCGACGGTATCGATATTTCTGTAACATCGATGATTTCCTAACATCGATGTTCGGTGTTCGATGAACATCGAACATCGATGTTGGGCTTTCGATGTTGAAATCGATGTTTTTCTAACGTCGATCATCCCTACTGCACATCTGTATGAAAAACGCATGGCATTACACTGGCATATCACAGCCAACATGTGGTTATGATCCCAAACGTAAAACAATGGTGGAAAAACCAGCACCCCTATAATATATTCGACATTTAAAATTAATAAATAACTGCTCCCTAGAAATGTATATTTGAAGTACATTTACAATGTATACTTAATTTTTTTTTCTTCATAACCATATTAAGATAATGTAGAAAAAGCTTCAAAAAGCTTCAAAGCTTCAAAATTTGCATAGATTAATTTCACAGTCCGCAGTGATTCGTCAGCAGTCTATGGATAGGTAGGTACAATTTGCTAAACTGCATCAACGCAAGTTAAATGATTAAATATTTAACTCGCTAGCACAGATTTGCCCACACAGTTAATTACTCTTCATCTGCTGACTAATAACATTTGGTGCAATAATTTTCAGTAAAACATACTTATGTTTAAATTAAATAAGTATCAGTTTCTAATTATACATTGTATTATATAATAATTATTATCATAATGCGTAATTGAACTAAACAAGGACGGATAGGGGAAAAATAACTTGTCAGTTTTCTTTTACGAAAACTTCTAGTTTATTTTAAAGTAGCAACCCGCCCTCGCTTCGCTTCGGTTATAGTCGTTTTACCCGCGTAGTTCCCGTTCCCGTGGGAATACCGGGATAAAAGGAATACCGGGGTCCTGCTGTCAGATAAAGGACATGCAGTTGTTAATTACTGTTTGCCGGGTTTGTCATACCACAATATAATGCAAAAAATATTAGATTATAATTATTGTTCTAGTAGTATGTTAATAATTTTCATTGGTAATGCACGAAATGTGACCAAAAGGCAATTGCTAGAATATAATGAAAAACTATGTAGATTAAATGTAGACAAAATTGTAATGTTCACATTTCCGTACAGAACTTGTTTAACACAAATGGAAAATGAATCCATTTATAATTTAAATTTAACGTTGCATAATGTCAAAACTGCATCCAATTATACTACTAGTAACATGATGCATGTAATTGACATTAACAATTATGTTAAGAAAAAAACTTTTTTGACAAAAGATAGTTCTAATCTTGCTAGATATTATAAAAAACTATTAGCTGATTCGCTATCTTATTTTTTTTTACATCAGCCATGAACTTGGCTAACAAAGTTGCCTCTTTTGGGCAATGTATTGACATTATTCATTTAAATAATGACATTTACACTAATGTAAATAGTGACATTAATTCACAAACTAATTTAAATTAGATATTAAGACAACAGAGAATTCCTCTTGCCTAAGTATTTTAAGTGTTAAGAATAATTATAAATCAATCAACCTGGTACATCAGAATATTCAGGGAATGTTAGGTAAAGATTTGGAAATTGAATTGTTCTTGAATGATTACCAGGTAGATATCCTCTGCGTTACTGAACACTGGCTCAAAGATAATCAATTATTGTTCAATTTTCCTAATCACCAGGTTGTTAGCTCGTTCAATAGAGTCAGCATGATACGAGGTGGCTCGTTAATAATTTTAAACAAAATGATGAAATTTAAGGAAAGAAATGATATTGTGAGGCTCTCTATTGAACGTGTTATTGAAATTGCCTGTATTGAGTCTGAGCAGTTCATAGTTGTGTGCGTATACAAACCTCCATGTTCACCATATGATGATTTTGAGAGACAGTTGGAGGATATTGTGTTCAAAATCTCTGCTAGTAATAAAACTCTTGTGATCTGTGGTGATTTTAATATAAACTTATTGGAAAAAAATAATATTACACAAAAATTTATAACTTTGATGAAATCTTATAATTTGTATAATGCTTTCTTGGAACCTACTAGGATAACTGCTGGGAGTGCAACTTGTATAGATAATGTCTTTATAAATGCTAAGCCAATTAGTAAATACATCTTAAACACACTGGATTCGGATCACTGTGGACAACTTGTTGTACTGCCTCGAACTAATAGGATTCAACGAGAAAGTGTTACCTTTATTCCTATGAATGTCAGCCGTTTAGAAAACTTTAGAGACAACCTGAGTATGAGAGTGCCGCTGTTGCCTATTCATGACAACCCAGATGAGTTATATACATCTCTATCTCACATAATCAATACTGAATTTAATAAAATATTCAAACCCAAAATATTGACTTTTGGGGTTCCTGCTGGTTTTAGTGAATGGGCTACTCCTGGTATTTACAAAAGCAGAAAAAGGTTATATGATCTTTATCATGAAAAATCTTATAACCATTATCCAGTATTTTTGGAATATGTAAAGAACTATTCCAAAATATTTAAACGTGCCTGTTCCTGTGCAAAATCTATTTATCTGAGAAATAAAATTAAAAAATCAGGTGATATAATTAAAATGACTTGGAATGTGATAAATAGTGAAACTGGTAGGAATACTGCACGCAAGAAAGACTTTAGTTTAAAGATAGGTGATAAGAATGTGAAAGTAGATAAAGAAGTGGCGGCTGAATTTGAAACCCATTTCACAAATGTGCCTGTACTGATTACAAAATCATTAGTGTCATCTCCTATTATAGCTGAATCGCTCCTTAAGCAATGTATTGTAAAATGCGACATAACCTTTGAATTTTCAGATGTCACTGTGAAAGATATTTTACGCTCTTTTAAATCCCTTAATATTAAAAAAACAGTTGATCTGTGGGGTTTATCAGTAAAGACAGTTAATTATATAATTAATATTATTGCCCCCCACTTGACTTCTGTGTTTAATGGTTGTGTTGCTCGAGGTGTGTTTCCTGAGCTCATGAAAATGAGTAGAGTAATTCCTTTGTTTAAATCGGGTAGTATGTCAGATATTAATAATTTTCGACCGATATCCATACTACCTACACTTAGTAAAGTATTTGAGAAAATTATACTTGTTCAGATGTTGAGTTATTTTAACAACCATGGTATTTTTCATAAAAATCAATTTGGTTTTACTAAGAATTGCTCTACTATTGATGCGGGTGTAGAATTATTAAAAAACATTTTTTCAGCCTGGGAGGAATCGCATGAGGCGTTGGGCATCTTTTGCGATTTATCTAAGGCATTTGATTGCGTAAACCACGAAACTCTCATCAAGAAATTACACCACTATGGGATCAGGAAAAACGCTCTGGAACTTATAATTTCCTACCTAAGCAACAGAATTCAGAGAGTCGATGTTAACGGTGCACGATCATCTGGTTCTGTTATCAAAATGGGCGTTCCGCAAGGGTCAATACTGGGGCCATTTCTGTTCCTTGTATATATCAATGACTTACCCTATTATGTAGGGGACAATCAAAACATTGTGTTGTTCGCAGATGATACCTCTTTACTGTTTAAGATTAAGCGACAAATGCTCAACTATGACGATGTGAACAATGCACTGTCTAACGTTGTTCATTGGTTTCATTCTAATAATTTAGTTCTAAATGAGACAAAAACTAAATGTATTAAATTTACTACTCCCAATGTGAGACAAGTGGAAACCAATGTTCAAATGAATGGGGTGGCTCTGGACCTTGTGGAATCAACCACCTTTTTAGGCATCACTATAGATAATAGACTCCAATGGGGGCCTCATATTGAGAAACTGTCAAATAGGCTCAGCTCAGCGGCTTATGCGGTAAAAAAAATTCGCGCATTAACCGATGTTGAAACAGCCAGAATAGTTTATTTCGCATACTTTCATAGTCTCATGTCATACGGCATATTACTTTGGGGCTGCTCCGCGGAATTGAATAGAATTTTTATTCTACAAAAAAGGGCGGTCCGCGCGATATATAATTTAGGCCCAAGAGTGTCACTAAGAGAGAAATTTAAAGAGATAAATATTCTGACTGTTATATCTCAACATATATACGAAAATGTATTTTATGTAAAGAAAAATATCGGTAACTTTGAAAAATATAGTGACATTCATCATGTAAATACTCGGAATAAGGATAAATTAGTTGTACACAGTACTCGTCTTCAACGAGTTAACAGATCCTTCATGGGGCAATGTATACGCTTCTACAACAAATTACCTATTAATATTCGAGATATGCCACTTAAAAAGTTTAAAAAAGCAATCAAGAGTAGATTTTGTAGAAAAGGTTATTATAAAATCTCGGATTATCTTGATGATAATACAGACTGGTTATGAGCAGCTCCTCATTCAGGCATTTTCTCATTATTTCAAAAGGTGTTACATACATGTTTATTCTGTTGCTGTTAATATAATTGTAAAGCGTAGCGTGTTTTGCCAAACGAATTTGTTGTTTAATCTGTGTTTTATGTTTGTGGCCCATGGTATTGGTCATGCTCACTGAAGGGTCTGCTTGCGGTAGCTACGAGGAGCGGGTCACTCCCTTCCCTCCATTGTGGTTGAGGGGAGTGATGGCTGCTCTAGTGGTTAACTCGTGATCGGGTGCCGCTTGCGGGATCTGGTCCAGCCATGGTACTTTTTCGTTATATTTAATAACTGTATTGTATGATGATTCGAAAGGCATCACACTGGAGCTATTAATAGACATGTTGTTGTATATTATCTTATTAAAAAAAAAAAAAAGTAAATTAATAAAAAAGAAGACAAGCCCACTGAGTTTCTTGCCGGATCTTCTCAGTGCGGTCGCGTTCCGATCCGGTAGTAGTGTAAGGTAAAAATGTAAAAAAGTGACCATATGTAAGTGCCCCCGCGGGGTTTATGCATAATAAAGTATTTGAATTTGAATTTGAATTGAAAAATATAGCCTAGTTTACGCCTTGATATTATAGCTTTCCATTGGTGAAAGAATTTTTGAAATCGGTTCAGCCGTTTTGAAGATTACCCGGAACAAACAGACAGACAAAATTTTTTAATCACTATTTTAGGCATAGGTGTCGTGCAAATAACCGTGTGAGCATGAAAAAAGCCTATTATTTTGACATTACAAACAGGCACTCCAATTTTATTTATTGGTATAGATAAATTGTGATTAATTTAATCAAATTATCTATACCAATAAAAAAAAAAAATTATGATTAATTTAATCAAATTATCTATACCAATAAAGAAAATTGGAGTGTCTGTTTGTAATGTCAAAATAATAGGCTTTTTTCATGCTCACACGGTTATTTGCACGACACCTATGCCTAAAATAGCAATTAAAAAATTTTTGTCTGTCTGTCTGTCTATCTGTCTGTCTGTCTGTTTGTTTGTTCCGGGTATTCTTCAAAACGGCTGGACCGATTTCAAAAATTCCTTCACCAATGGAAAGCTATAATATCAGAGCGTAAACTAGGCTATATTTTATCTCGGTATTCCCACGGGAACGGGAACTACGCGGGTAAAACGACTATAACCTATAACCGAAGCGAAGCGAGGGCGGGTTGCTAGTAATCAATAAAAATCAATCACACAAGTCTCTTCTATAAAAAAAAATCTCGTCAATGAAGGCTGTATTAGCAAAATATCATCTTTCTTAACATCCTTAACATTAAAAAATATTTGTTTTTATCTTGTGTGTGACTTAGTTGTTAGCCGTAGATGGCTGTGACAACTTTACCCGGACTGGTGGGTGAGCGCTGAGGGCTCTCAACCCGTAAAATATTTGTAATTTTTATGTGGTCTTATTGTGGCCAGCTATCTGTCTACAACCGCGGGCCGGTGCGTCCCGGGCAGCACCATACTCACTCCAAAAATCGACGTCTGAGTGGTAGTACTGCACTTCGTCCAGTAAGCGAGAGAGCCGGCAGCCCAACATTCTGAGGGTGTTTATTTATTTATATTGTGGCTGTTGGTAATACTTTAATATCACCAAACCTCATTGCACTCATTTATACTCCCTTTACTTTCTTTATAGAAGGTAGCGACCTAGCAAATGTCCATGAACGGTAGTATCACTTACCATCAGGTATGCTATTTGCACGTTTGCCATCAACAGCGATAAAAAATATATCTTTATATATACCTATATTTTTTGTGTAGGTGTGTGTCACTGAACTCTTAAACGGCTGGACTGATGTTGATAAAAATTTTTGTGTGTGTTCAAGGGGATTTGAGAATGGTTTATATTCACAATTGGACCCGGTAGGTGGTGCTGCTGTCGATTTCAAGGAGCATTACTTTATTTTATTTGAACAGAACAACGTCTGTATTGGATCTGCTAGTAGAAGTATAAAACACAAACTATATGTGTAGCTTAATAGATACTTTCATTATATATACCTATTGCCCGGGAGGTGGGTTAACGTCTTATCACCCTTTATTTGCTTGTGGGTTAACATAAACTGCCTAAAGAAGCACCAGAAAAATGATTTGTTCTCTCCTGGGTAACTTCAAACACTAACCGCGACTGTCAATATGTCAGCCAAGCGTGGCGATTATGGCATTTTCGCTCCTGGTGGAAAGGCATACGTCTAACAAAAGACATCTGATATGCTAGTGATGAGTATCCCCTGGTTTTAAGACATCAGCGTGCAAAGAACAAGAAACCATCACGACACATTGTATTCATAGTCCGTCAACATATAAATAAAGAGTTCTAAGTAATATATAAAACTGCTGCATTTCTAAGTTCCCTTGTGGACGTTAAAACTCTCTGAACTCCTTAAATATTTAGTCTTGCCATTCAACTCAACATTCTCTTACATTAATTCTACAAGTGAGCTTTGCTTGTCGATTCTACAGAGCACTAATTAGTGTCTGCAATCTGTGAGCAAATAATGGAAACCGCCCGCGGTAGGCTTTTAGAAACAGCACAGATTTCAAATACTAGATGAATTGATATCGTAAGCAATTTATCTACTTAAAATTGGTAAACACCAATTTTAAGTAGATAAATTGCTTTATAAACATAAATGCTAACTACATTTTTATATGTTATTAATATGTTTTGAATTATAATAATTACAAATTTAGCGTTGATTTAAAAAAATATAATTAATTATTTAATTTACGCATAAATTTCATAGAAATAATTGGCCTCATTGCTAATGAAGAATTTTGTAAAAGTCGAAACAAGTTTTCATCTTTTAATTGTATCTACGTTTTGTTTTTTTATAAAACATGAATCAGAGAGGTAACTAACCCACCCCGTTAAACTAAAATATTTTTTAAGAAGGCAGCAAATACACAGAAATCGGTTAATGCCGTAGTTTAATATAAACTATGCATAATTTTATGAGGCATTAAGATTATATAAATAATTGATTCTTGGTGCCCAACATGGGGCTAATACCATGATCGTCATCACAGCTCATATACGTCCCACCGTTGGGCTCGAGCCTCATCCGAAATGGGAGGGAATTGCCTACTATACTACGCTTGTCAGCGGTATTGGCATAGGATTTTTTTCGAGTCTTCTTTCTCTTGCATATAGGGTTGCCAGGTCGTCAAACCTAATAGCCGGACAGACCAGCCAGTTTGGCCGGACATTTGGGTAGAAAGGCCGGACACCCGACATTATTGAGGATTTTGTGTTTTAGTATTTTTTATTAGATTTTTAGATTTATTAGTTACGACAATAAAAATGTATGTAAAATTAAGCTTTTTGGTTTATTATGACAACAGTCGACTCGCCTGCGCTCGGCCACGCGCGGCGCTAGCTCGTTTGCGAAATGTAAAAAGTCTAATAAAAGCCGGACTTCGATTATTTTGGCCGGACACGCAATTAAAAAGCCTAGTCCGGCTTTATCCCGGTGCCTGGCAACGCTACTTGCATAGATGTTATATGCATATTATATCCCTTAGTCATCTTTTACGATATCGACGGCCAAGAAAGGGGGTGATAATTGTATCCTCAGTCTGTCATCACATGGAGAATGGTGCCAATATTTCATCATTTCAGCTCATATACGTCCCGCAGGCAGGAGAGGGGGTGGTGAATTGTATTCTTACTCCGTCACCACACGAAATACTGCTGCCAAGATAGTTAACATATAATTATATAGTAAGTAAATAATAGGGACATGTATAAATTAAAGTAATACAACATAATAATAAAAATCCACACATCATCACATTTTATCCCATGGGTAGTATCTGTGTAGTCAAATGTCACATCTATTTGCATTCCAATTTCCCTCCAAGCGTGAGAATTTAACGAGCTCAGCTAGGCATGTTTATTTACTGTGCAAATATACAGACATTCTGTAGATTAAATGACGGTATATTCAGCATAGAATACAATTAATTTATACCTACATTATATATAACTACATACGTAGTAATAAAGTATTATTGTCGACAAATACTTTAGATAATTAAAAAAGAATAAAATAATATAACATAATATGAAGATTAAACGAAAATATTTTTTTTTATAAACCATAATCACCTGCTTTAAGATTTAATTAGAATTTGTGTTGTGTTTAAAATTGTGTTAGAATTTACAAACATACTGGAAACAACAATTTGTGGATGGCACAAAATATAGTCTTGCGTGGATATCAAACCTACGACAGTTGTCACAAGTAAGTCGGTATAGCAGGCTTGGTGGCTCAAGCAGTATATTTAGCTGCACAAAAAAATACCGCTTCGGGTAATTTTCATTGTAATAGGTATCATCTCATCATCATCATCTTAGCCCATACACGTCCTACTGCTGGGCTTAAGCCTTTTCCACAATGGGAGGGAAATTGACTTACTATGGTCTGGACAGACGTGTTGATATAGAGTTTTGTTTCGAGTTTCCCTTCTCCTACATAGATATCACAGACATAGTATATCCCTTGGTCGTCTTTTACGACACCCACAGGCAAGAGAGGGCGTGATGTATTGTATGCTTACTCCGTCACCGCACGGAATAACACAGTCAAATACATTCAATATATATGTCTATTAGCCCATATAGACCTAAGATAAGCTTACCTAAAGTTAAGTCGCAATGGGCGGGCCTACCCGTATATCCAATGATTCCCAACAACGATAGTCTTATTTGAAAACCGTGCTATAGGTACTGGGTCCCCCGTTACGTGTTCGCTATTCAGACTATGTCAAATATTTTGATGTTTGTTTATTTTAAATACTTATATAAGCTAATGAATGAGGAATAAAGGATTATCCAAATAAATATTTATCGTACAGAGAAAACACAGGTTGTATCTAAACCATTTAATTTGTTAAGGTTCGAAAGGATATATTGTCGTACCCGATGTGCCATTAACAATTCTGTGTGTGGTGTCACAGAAAGGGATTATGGTGTCAACCCAACACAGGATTACGCCGTCATACTGGTTAGTAATGTTCGCTAGGATTAACTCATGTTTCTATCGGATTAATTGGAATAATATGAACGTTACATTACCTGAATGTACCTAATGCAAACTTATTTATTTAAGAACTCCTCATTAATCTTGTGACGTAAATATGGGCATCATGAATTTAAGGACCATATTGGAATCCTGGAAAGGGTGGTATTGGATTTGCCGCTAAATAATATCAGTAACAACAGCGTCTGAACTATAATCGTTAGATTACCAAATAGGTGATCAAGTACTTATCTAAACAGATGTGACTTCAAAAAAAGTTTTATATACACTTATAAAAATGCAATTATAAGAATCTGGGTTTTGTAATTGTAATTTAGTTTTCGTTAAAGAGATTATTACACTTAATTAAATATGCTATCATCTAAATTTGTTTTAAGTGTCATAGTTTTGAGCAATGTAATCTGAATTATTATTAAAAAAATAACGCAGTATAAAACTGTGGCGCAATTGTTGTGTCAAAGAAGGGCGTTGTAAAAAGAGAGATAAATAGACGCCTAACATGGTCTCCAGAGAGGCCCTTCGTTCTTGCTTTACGATTCCCTTCAAATACCACCTTGTCTTATGCGTCGAATTAAAAACAATATTTTTTATGATTGAAAGTATAATATTCCCCATATATTTGTATTACCATAGAAATGCTGTATATCGATAAAGGCATATCAAGCTTTAATAAGGTAATTTAATAACATTTAATCTATATATAACAGATATAAGTAAAATAGATGCAATAGCTAAAGATATAGCGATTTTTCGCGATTATTACTGTTGCACGCAGAACAAATAGTTTTTTTAAGTCTACAAAAACTGAACAAATGCATAATCGCAATCGATGGCGCATTTGCTGAGTGACGATGTTTTGTGTTGAATACCCTGAGTTTTTTTTTTTTTTTTTTTTAATTGCAAACGGTGGCGAACGAGCAAACAGTACACCTGATGGTAAGTGTTGCTGCCGCTCATGGACCTTTACAAGGCCGTTGCCTACCGCGAAGAAAGCGAAGGGAGTGTAAATGCGTGCATTGATGCTCGGTGATACCAAGGGCACCACCAAAACCCTCCACACGCAATCACCCTCAGAAAGTTGGGCTTCCGGCTCTCTCGCTCACCGAACGAAGCGCAGTAACAAATTGCTATTACTCAGACGTCGATTTTCTGCGAGAGCATGGTACTGCCCCGGACGGACCGGCCCGCGGCTGTAGACAAGACTGTAGTTTGATTTACACGTGAATCATGCCTTTGCACGATCCAACACAAGTTGTTCTTAGTCAATTTTAGGTGCAGTTTGTGTCGTCCGTTTTCCGTATGATTGTTAAGTCCCCAACGATACTAAATTTATTCCTTAATGCGGGATCAACTAGCATAATGTATTGGATCCTCATGAGCGTCCTAACCGTTGTCTGTGCTAGTGCCCCATTATCATTACCATCATAATTTCAGCCCACATAAGTCCCGCTGTTGGGCTCGGGCCTCCACCACTATTGACCTCAATTGAACAAAACTCCTCTATTAACGACTACAGCTCAAAGTCGCTCAGCGTGCTATGGAGAAGGCTATGCTCGGTATTTCTCTACGTGATAAAATCCGGAACACGGAAATCCGTAGAAGAACGGGTGTAACCGACATAGCCCGCAGAATTAGCACGTTGAAATGGCAATGGGCAGGCCACATCGCTCGTCGAACCGACAACCGTTGGGAAAGAAAGGTTCTTGAGTGGCCACCACGAATCGGACGGCGCAGCGTAGGACGACCCCCCACCAGGTGGACTGACGACATTCTCAAAGTCGCAGGGAACCGTTGGATGCAAGTGGCGCAGGACCGTTCCGAGTGGTATTCTCGTGGGGAGGCCTATGTCCAGCAGTGGACGTCTGTAGGCTGATGGATGGATGGATGGAACGACTACAGATCAGCAATATTAAATACGAAATCGTCGTATATACGCAAAAGAAATGACAAAAGCCAATGTGTAAAAAATGAAAAGATAACAGTTTACAAATTCAAAGCTGTCAGTATCAGGGGACCGGTAAGTGGATTAACTGTTTGCAAAGTCAGACAGTCGACTGAATAGTCGCTATTGTCTAGGGATAGCTATTGGAATCAAGCTTAATATTTCACTTTGTAAATACTAATCCCAAATGAATAGGTTATAAAGGTTTAACGATCTCAAGAAACAATATTTCAATCTTAATATTGTACTGTTATTGATATTTAGGCTTATGTATAAGAGAACTTTGGCTAAAGTCCACCACGCTGATTGATAGACTAGGCAATCTTGTTATTCGTTTTCATTGTTAGGTAAAACGATATTTAAGCATTTAAAGCGATCACGTCTTTGAAAGTAAAGATGTGCAAATATTCAAACTCGAGAACTCTCCTTGGTAGTGCGTACATCTGACCGTTATGTTGACTGTGCCTAAATGAAGCGTTTTTATTTCAGTTCATATATGTACGTCCCAATGCTCCACTCGAGCCTCATCCTCAATAAAAGTGAAATTGACCTACCACACTTGGCAGACGGGTAGGTAAGGGTTTATTTCGAGTTCCTTCTCTTTGCATAGATATCATATGCGTGTATACCCTTAGTAGTCTTTTAAGACACCCACAGGCAAGGGGGTGGCGAGTACTACTCTTACTCCTTCACCACACTGAAAAATAAGTTTTACACATTTATAACAACTAACAACCCGCCTGACCAGCGTGGTATGGTAGGTCAATTTCCCTCCAGATATGGAGGAAGCTCTAGCCCAGTAGTGGGACATATATGAACTGTGATGAAACGAGTTCAATGTATAGTTTCATTTTAATGTTGATATTTTAAACTTGATAATAAGGAATACGAGTATGTTCTAGGTGTAAAATGTACCGAAATGGTTAGGCCATTTAATTTTTAAGCACTATTGAAATATTAAATAGTTTAAAAACTAACGTCGCCTGTCATATTCCATTGTAGTATTTAGATAAGCAAAACTAGTGTACGTTAAGACCGCATTGGCAATTAGTAAAATTGTCTCCCAACATTAGATTCAAAATAAATAAAAAAATAATACCGTGCTGTTTTATTAAATTCAAACAAAGCGTCAATAATCAGAAAATGAATAATTCGCAAACTTCAACCCTATCACAGGATATATAAGCGATAGAGACGCGCGGCGCCTCTTAGTCGTCAGACGACCGCGGGCGAGCATGTTGTCCCTATACCGCGCTTGGCTAGGGCCTAGCCCGTGCGTGGCGAGGCCTGCCCCACCACCCGGGGCACACAGACCTGTACCAAGACGAGCAAGAGTACCTTCTCCACCGTCATCACCGCCACCACCATCACCATCACCATCTTCAACAACCTCGAGCGAACTCGACGTAGAACACGTCGAGATACCCGAACCGCCTAAACGTCAAAGTAACACCGTTTTGGACATAGCATCCTGCGATGGTCCTGTTCGCTTCAGTCGCGTTTTGAACGTCGCGTGGCGGGAAAAATCACCCGGACGTAACTGGGCTTGCAGACACCGCAAATCGCAAACAAGAACATCCCTACATTACTATCCTTGCAAGACTTGTGGATCAAAGTTTCCCTCATACTACTTCGTTCATAAGCATCGCAAGAGATGCCATGCTGAGGAAAGCGCGTCAGAACCTAACGTGGAGCCCGATCCTGAGCCGGAGCCATCCACTTCCACTGTCAAGTGAATGTGTCGTGTAATAGTGAATTCTTACATATCAGTATTATCAGTGATTTCTGACGAGCTTAAACTTAGTTATATGTGTTTCGGTTTGACTAGATGTTGTTACAATAAATGTTTAAAGGTATTGCGTGCTTTATTTAAATTTAAACGTTGATATTATGTTTTTTTTTTATATTATGCTGTGTGGTAGCGGCTTCGAATACTACCAACCCTTGCTTTGCTCATGGGTGTCGTAAAAGACGACTAAGAGCCCTGGATTGACCCGGACCAACTCCATCTGGTACCATTTGGGTCAACGATTACATTCCCAAGGAGGGTTGACGTCAGGCAGGCGGCCGGTCATAAAAGTCACTGCCGAAACTTTTTGCAATATGTCAAAACAGATGACATATTGCGTCGACCCCAAGTAATTGGGATAAGAGCAAGATGATGATGATGATGATGATAGTATGTTTTTTTTAATATGGAGAAAAATGATTAAGTGTGTGGCATTTATAGTAAGTGGTAAGGCAACCAAAATATGATAAAAAGCGTTAAAAGTGTGTTGAAAAATATCGCCGTAATATGCTTCAATTGATAGCAGGATTCTTTGTTTATATGTTAAAGAATATATTATATTCTAAACCCTAGATCAGATGGGTATATAGCCAATTCCCTTAATCACCTTGAATAATATACGATGAAAAACAAAAGGTTGATGAGACTTTCTTGATCATATACATTTTATTTCTTATTTAAAAAAAAATATATTACTTCTAAAAAAACTATTTTAATTCTTCTACTTATATTCTGTTTATAGATATACAGTTATAGTTAAGTTATCCTTACTAATATTATAAATGCGAATGTAAGGATGTTTGTTTGTTTGTTACGCTTTCACGCTTAAACCACCAAACCGATTTTAAAAATTATTTCACTAATGGAAAGCTATAATATCAGGGAGTAACATAGGCTATATTTTATCCCGGTATTCCCACGGGAACGGGAACTACGCGAGTAAGGCGACTGTAACCGAAGCGACGCGAGGGCGGGTTGCTAGTAGTTAAATAAAAAAAACTAACAACTGCTCTATCAATAGACTCTAATGCAAAAGTTTTAAAATTTACTAATAAATTATAATTAGACTATACAGATGGTGTAATATTTTAAATAATGCCCAGGTAATATATATACTGTCGTTTCTTCGATTTCCATATTGTCTGTGAGAGCGACAAAACACTATTTCCATATATGCTTTGTTTTGAAGGCACCTCGTTACGTATAGTCCTACAGAATCTCTTTTCTATGTAGTGATGAAACTTTGCGCCTACGATGAACTATTATTTATTATTTTTTAATATAATACAGTAGGAAAATAAAACATAAAAATTACGCGCACCAAGTAAGGGACGCATGTTAGGATACTTTTTTAAGAAAACCTACTGTAAATAGGAATTAAACCTTTACATTAATTAAGAAGGTCCTTACAAAATACAGAAATAGTTGTTATATATGTTATATAGACCTATTTGTGAAAGGCAGAAAGAAATACCAAAACGAATTCACTGCTGGCAATGTAAAAAAAAATATATGTATTCAACTTACCGGTCTCAGGAGTTGGTGGTGGTTGTGTAGGTGTGGACGGTTGGGCCGGTTGTGGCGTAGGCGGTGCACTCCCACCAGTGGACAGCGTGGACAAACTTGATACTGTTGATATACTGGACATTGCAGGCGCCGTCAACGAGGCCGGTGACGCGACCGAGGTTGTTGTTGTTGTTAAGCAAGTTGATGTTGATAGCGTTGTTGCTGACGAGGATATTGTGCTCGTTGGTGGAGCCGTCTGATTGATGAAAAAAACAATTCAATGACACGTTAAATTCTATTACAATCCGTGCCGTATCGGAGTAAAAATACATACCACCCCATATCTTGCCCGTGGCTGTCGTAAAAGACGAGTAAGGGATAAAATTTGCATATAGCATCTGTGCAAGAGAAGGAAAACTCGAAATTAAACCCTACACCAACCCGTTTGACCAGCGTAGGATAGTAGGCATATGAGCTGAAATGAATGAAGAGGCTAAAAAGGTTTTTATGCAATATCGACGTCACAGCGAATAATCTCAATGAAAATTCGATAGTAAAAATTTTTAAAAATTATTTTGTATGGTGATTAAAAGGAATTTAGTCAATTACAACACGCTGACCAAAAAGAGTTGCCGTGGATCTTTATTTGGAATCTTCCATTTCTTACATTGATGTTACAATGAAAAGGAAAGACTTAATACACACTAGTTCTTAGTAATTATCATATGGAGAAAATACCTAATTACAATGTACTATACATTGAACAATAAGCATGTAAGTAGATAACATAAGTGTTAAAGAAATAACACAGAATTGAAACAATATGATAATCTATTTGACTAGGGTAGTATGTTAGGCCATCTTCCTTGTAATTATGGAGGTATCTCTAGCGCAAAATAGCCGTATATAAGCTAAAAAAGGAAAGAAGAGGATGACGAACCTCATCATCATTATCTCAGCCCATACACGTGTCACTGTTGGGCTCGGGTCTCCTCCACTATGGGAGGGAAATTGACCTATTATACCACAATGGTCTGACATAGGGTTTTGTTTCGAGGTTACCTTCTCTGGCATAGATATTATATCCCTTAGTCGTCTTTTACAACACCCACGGGCAAGAGAGAGAGAGAGAGAGAGAGAGAGAGAGAAGGGCGATGGTGAATTGTATTCTTACTCCGTCATCACACGGAATAGCAGACAGAATATTTCTATTATATTGAAAGGTTACTTACCGTGACGGGACTGATAGTGACAAGTGTTATCTCTTGTGATGTGACCGGTGGTATTGGACCATCGGTGGCAGGCGGCGTGGGCGCTGCGGCCGGACTGCTTACGCCCATAAGCGTCGCTGTCGACGTCGCAGGGGCTGGTGGAGCCGACGACGCTGGTGGCGGCGACGGAGGAAGGGGAGGCGTTCGTATTAACTCCGATCTGCAGACAAAATCACAGCTTATATTAACAAAAAAAATTGATCACATTTCGCATTAAAATAATATAATTCAACATATTTCTAACATTCCCTTACGGTCTTGTAGTAAGTTTTTTTAAAGGTCTTATAAATACAGATTCACTGCATGCCCAAAACGAGGGATGGTTCATATCACCAGATTTGTTTTTAATTCATAATTATGTTAGCTGGAGAGATTATGGTTTTAATTCTGTTACGTAAACTCATGTACAAAATAAGTGAGATAGGGTTAGAAAAGAGCGTTTGTGAAAAGGTTTTTAGTGTACACTTAAACAGTAGCAATTATATAAATTTATTTATAAATTAAAACTTGAACAAAGAAAGTATTATGTTGTCCACGCGAGTGAATCCGCGAGCACTACTAGTCTCAGGTAGAGAGTCAGTGGATTTTTGATTAGTTTTTAAGACTTTTCTTTTATTTATACCACTATTTTATATGCTTCTGGTGACAGACAAGCAATCAGTACACCTGACGGTAAGTGATACTGCACGCATGGACTTTTGCAACACCAGAAGCACAGCTAGGCCGCTGACTAGCATAAAGAAAATTCTAAACTTCGTTTAAAGAAGGACGTCATAACGGGGAACAAAGCAGCAGGTAGTTAATTCCAACCCTGCATGTAAATGAGAAAGGTGATCGCTGAAAACGATCATTTCTCTAAGCATCTAAGCAAAGCATCAACCATAGAAATGTTCAAAATAAAAATACTTATAATAAAATTGACGCTTGATTCATAAATATTGAAATTCAGTCCCTAACCAAGTAACAAATAACACATATTCAAAAGATTAAATCTGCCATTATCGCCCAATCTAAAATCTTATTTATCTAAAACAGCATGGACATGATGAGAGCCCTTATAGGAATGACAAACGTAATAACACCATGTATATTATCATAATTCAGTCTTTTGGCGTCCACTGCCGAACGTAGCCCTTCCGTAAAAAACGTTACAAGGTATGATTCTATGGCGTCTGCATCCCAGATAATCACCAAGTCGTCAGTCTACTGAGTAGGGTGGATATCAGATATTTAGTAGTATAAGATATCAATCTATTTATGAACTCGTTGACAGTCCCAGCTAGGGAACGTAGGCCGCTCGCAGAAAACGTCACATAGCGGTCCTGTCATGTCTGTATCATACGGTTCTTAGCAATTTTGACTAAGTCATCAATGTGTACAATGTTAACAGATAATTAAGTATCGAATAACCACGGGACTAATTTCAGTTCAAGTAAATAACTTGTTAATTATGAAACCAAAACACAATCAGAGCGTAGGCCGGCGGGCTGCACTGCGCGGTAGCAAACATAATTATCTCAATTCGCCTCTTTTAATTATCAACAGCCGCGCTCCGCGGGGTGGCCAATGTGGGGTGTATTTGTGGTTAACCTTGTTAATGATGTATTAATTAAGAGGTATAATTATACCAGTTAATAAATTCTTAACGTTATGTACTATGCCTTTTAATTTATAGCACTATCCTGTAATGATGATGATGCCGACTGTTAACCCTGAACAATACCTGTGTCGGTCGTGATTGATCGAATTAAAAAGATGGAATCGCGTTGTCGGCGTGACCGACTGAATTGAACGGCGATCGAAATCGATCTCGGTCGGTCGCCATTCACGAGGATCGAGACGAGTCTTGTCGGTCGCTTGCGATCGATCGATCACGAAAGATCCGGTCTTAAGTGATTGGTGATCGAATGGGTCACTATTCCAGTTTTTTGATTCGATCAATCACGACTGACACATGTATACCCCGAACATATACCCCACCAAAAAAATACTGTGTAAATCGTTAAAGTTATTGATAATAGTTTTATAATTGGCCGCCTGCCTGACATCAACCCTTCTTGGGATTGAAATCGTTGACCAGAAGATATCAATAGGAGTTGATTCAGGTCACATCTGCTGGATGATTTCAAAGTCTATACATGAGATATTTTTATGTTATATATGTAAAGACTGAATTTATATGACATTATAAAAGGATACTCCTTTAATGATACCTACTTTTCTAACGATATTTAAAATTTACTAATACTTATCTGTTAAGTTTAGAAGTTACTAATAATGCATATATACCCACTTTAAGAAGGTATTAAAAGAGGGCGGGGCGGCGGATGACGGGAACGTATCGGAATTGCAAAAGTGTAAAGTGCGCGTAGTCTATTAGACGAATGGATAGTGATCTAGGGTTAAGTGTACCTAACATTTCAATATCACATTAGATTTTTCGAAATTGTATTTTTCATCTAAAACAGATATAGAAATTTATTTTAAAATTGTACCGTTAAGCATTTTTAATATGTATAAAGTTTTACAAAAAAAATACGTGCCTTTAAAATTGCAAACTGTTATCATGGTTGGTTAGTATTTGAATATCGTTAAAATTTGGCCAATTAATAACTGTGCTGGGGTGGTAATTAGCCCCGCAAACTCGCTCCCCGCGGCTCGCTGTACAAACACTGGGTGAGTAAACCCGACAATCAAATTAATCTCATCCCCTCGTGTTATAACAGGCATCACCGTTTCCAACGCGACGATTATAATTTTTTGTTCATTGACTTTATTTCATGATTTTTTCTGGACACCTTAAAAAGCAATTAATTGTTTAAATGTAAGACGACTGAGGTTATACTTAGTAAAATATAATACCTTAGTCGTGCACAAAACATCTACATATAAGAGAAGGAAATCTCAAAATTAAACCCTACACGTACCCGCCTGATGAGCGTTGTATAGTTCCTTAATTTTGCTCCGATTATGGAGAAGGCTCAACCCAAGTAGTGCGATATCTATGAACTGTGATGACGATGAAACTTAATTTAGTATTACCTAAAATGTAGGGGTCATTTTTGAAAATAAGTATTATTTGATGTTTAAAAGTAATAATTAATGTCTGATGTAAAGAACACACCAACGAAATTAGCATCATCATCATTTCAAGTCATAAAGTCCCACTGTGCTGGGCGGGCTCCCTCCACAATGGAAAGGAAATCGATCTATTTTATGCCATGCTGATCAGACATGTTGGCACAGTTATATATACGAGTTTTCTCTCACCGATTAACTTTCGAAAAAATCTATAACAAATAAATTGCTTAAATGTATTAGTTATTAATTAAATATAAGTATTATTAGTTGCTTAAATACCGCTAAATAATTTACATACACAAGAAATATCAAACGTTAACCATGATTTTTTCATCCCCTTCCCTGTTAGATATATATTTCGTTTTCTCGATTGCTAGATGCTTTTAATTAAGGCAATTAGAAAGATGGTTCGGCCCTGTGTTTGCGTAAAAATCTAAACAAGCCATGTCGGGAGAAACAGGGGACATCAGTGATGTGCTGAATAATATCGATACCGGCTACCGATTAGTTCATAATTTTAAGGGAGTATTTAGTCGATACACAAGTAATACGGATTAGATATCTCTAGAACAGGAACGAATATTCCGTGGGCCTTTAAACATAAGATAACCTGACATGAAATGAAAAAAAAACATACGTTAAAGTAAGCTGTCAGTCGGTACATGTGGTGAGAGTCCGCGGCGGCGAATATATTCCTCCCTCTAACCACGGAGACTAGACAAATATTTTATGCGCCTTTTTTATGACAGCCAAGAGGTGGATCCGAATTCGGCAGTTTTTGATAGGTGGGTCGCAGCCCCAGTTTGGAAACTACTGCTCTAGAATACCTATAATTTAGACTGAAAGTTAGTCTCGGATATATTCTAACAGAGGAATAAAATTTCACGAATATTACACACAGTAATACAGTGAAATAAGTTGTAATTGTGGCTGTTTCCGTCCGATTATATATAAAGGGGCTGTAGGGTGAATAGCTTGTCACTAAATTAGTAATGTTGCGGATAAATGATATACAGTTACAAACCCACTATTAAAATTACGGACATATTTTTGCACGAAACCAAAAGAGCGCGCACGCAGTTCACGTGAAGACCTGAGGACTTCGGCATACCCAAGTCTAAATCACGTTAAATATGGTATCTTACGTGTTACATTTCATTTACTTTCATTTACGTTGTTGTATTGTATAATAGCACGGCCTTTATGGGCAGAGAGATGATCGAAAATATAACACATCAATCCTTTTGTCATGTAACTTTCACGTTCTACAAAAAACGAAGGTAGAACTGCTTGGACTTTATAATATAGAGAGATACTATGCCTATGAAAAATTTGCAATCTGGAAATAAATTCAGCGACAAAGTCAGTATCGATATGATTACTACAGTGAGCAAAGATGGCGGTAAATTATAAAGCAAATAAAAGTATCGATAATTTCATTCGTTCACATCACGTATGCTGATTGGATCCGAGTCTGATTCCCGCGGGAGTCTTGTGCAAATAATCACTGGAGTGATTGTCAACACACTCGTATAACACAGAGCCATTATTATTACATATTTCTCCTTTTTAAGTCACTAAAGACATCCCAAAGTACGTACTTATCTCTCGAGGGATCGCAAGTACAAAGAAATCTCAATAAAAGAGAAAATGGAATAATTCTGAAGTATTTTAAATAATTTATAATTCTGAAACATTTAAAATATCGACCTCAATACTTGTGTAAGTAACATGAAACGGTTCTCAAATACTATTTTATACAAAGTTAATTGCAAATACTAATTGTAGTTTTGCTATGACTATCAAAGTCAATAAAATAAAGTTCGAATAAAATAATTAAACATTGTTTCAATATTTACCGCCTAACTCATGAAATGTCAAACAAACCAATTACATAAGCCGTATGGTGATGGATAAAAAATACAATATCTGGTTGACCAAGCTTCGCTCGGTATATTTTTGTTGAATTTATTTAGATATATGTGTATTAATTAAAAATAAAAATTAAATAATAAAAAAATATCACTAATTACAAAAAGAGAATAATAATAACATGAGATTCGATCTCACGCCTTTGAATGCCAAAACAAAAAAAAACTGGAGAACTTCCCAACTGAGCTATCGCCACTCTTGACTTGACGGCGAAATGTGAATCCATATTCTATTGACATGTTATGTGATTGTATTGATTAGCTAAAAACACCGACAAAACAACATTTTCTATAAATAAAACCTAGCTGGATCGATTTTTTGGTCCCGAAACCTCTAGGATGCCAAATTTCATGAAAATCGTTGGAGCCGTTTCCGAGATCCTGAATATACATATATATATATATATATATATATATATATATATATATATACAAGAATATGTATATATTTGTTAATAACACAGGTTGTTGGAGTCAAAAGAAAATCGACTATAGTTTGATTTAAATGTTTTGAAAGTAATGTACAAATAACTTTATGATATAACTACAAAACTAGCATCATAATGCTCTGGAATTGAGAGCAAAAACTTGTTCAAACCATCTTGTTCAACTTCAGTGAACCAATAAAAGAATATTATACATTTGCAGCTTTTTCATTTCTCAGACGGAAAGAATTGAAATAAAAATACATGAATTTTAAACGATTAATCTGGTCGATGAAAAATTGAGTTATTCTCATTGTCTGAAGCTCATAAAAGTGAGTGGTTGGGCAAACATCAGACTACAGAGACGTACTTAAATCTTCATTTCTTTTTAATTTTGAAAACTTAGTAACGACAATATTCCTTCCGAGTGTATTTGACAATTTTAGTCTTATTAAAAGCACGCTGAATTGGAGATTTGCGTGTACTTTAAATATTACATCGACTGCGTTCTGAATCTAATGCCTTACAATGTAGTTCTAATCGTACCGTTACAAAAGCGTACTGGCACCTATTACTATTCAAATGGCAATAAGTGAATTAAGGGATCAATTCCCCTAGTAACCTTGAATTGTATAAGTTGGATATGAAAAGCTAGTGAAATTGTATTTTAATCTATGAGGATACAGATATCGGTCCTTTTAATGAGGAATATCAAATAGCTCCTTTTAGGATGATCACAAATTGTGAAGTGGATTTGCATAGACTGTTCAGAAAATACAATCAAAACCACTATTTATTCAAATAAGAACACATTTTAACTAATTCATAAATACTCCTTATTTATTATTCATCCAAATTATTGTTGCATTCCGCCCCTGTTCATCTACAACAGTGGAGGGTAGTAAAGCGAATCTCTGCTTAAACAATACGTCTTTTTGAATATAATTTTTTGGATTATTTAATGAAATTAGATTTGGGAATTCGGTCTCTATGAAATTGTTTTCTTAGAATTTTTATCTCATAATAACTGTATATTACATTATCTCATATTAAATAATTATTTGAATACTTATTAACTTAGTAGAGGGGTAATCAGAGTCTGATGAAAATTTGCTAACTAGAAATGTGCTCTCAAACCATTTCTTGAAATCGATACTTATATTCATACATATATTATAAAATAAATATATTGGTACGGTGATGTAGTAAGAAAATAATTTAGCACCCCATTTCTTGCTGTTGGGTATAGTAAAACATAAATAAAAGCTATGGAGATAACATAGATGTAGGAAAGGAGAATTCTACAGATTACTCTCCCCAGGTGCACCTAACAGAAAATTAAAATCCATAAACAGATAATTCTAGTGCAAGAAAAAGAAAACTTGAAAATCTTGAAATAGAAAAAGGTGAGCATGAATCAGAACTGCCATGTGTTTTACATGGATACGATACGTAACGAGACATTTTATCTTTGAATTTATTATATAGAACACCATAATCATCATAAATCAGATTTCGATGACATATTTGTAATATCGCGTTTCGTCAGCGCCACATTTTATAACAGTTATCATTGAACGTAACTAATTCTTTTATTTTTAAGTACAACATCATACTATCTCCAGTGCTATTGTTATTATCAATTTTCTGGATTAATTGTCACTATTAAAGCAAATTTAGAAACGTCAGAATATTTTGTTAACTCGTTGGGCCAACAAGATATATAGAATGATCTGCCCTCCCATTGTGGACGTCTCAAACTTAAATTTAATTATGGGCTGAGAAGTTACCAATGTAATTTAGCTTAACAAATTTGTAATTATAATATCTTTTTTATTTCAAAATATGACTACAATAATTGGCTAATACAATATTAAACAACCCGCATCCGGAACCCTTTCAAACAAAACTATGCAACTCAAAACGGGCAAAATAAGTAAATATAAAATTATCGCTGAACATTCATAAAATATATTCCATCAAACTGTATTCTTAAAATAGTAGTTCTTTTGCGAAATTCCGAAACGTACGAATGAGAATCATACAATTAAACCGACACATAATAAATTAATAATAATTTACTTTTCTCAGATATTATCCCTGGATCTTTGCCTTTATTTATAAAAAAAGAACAAATAAGTATCTTAGATTCTCTTTATTGCAGTGTGAAATGTTTTTATGCTACTACTTTCTACGCAAATATTTTCTGAAAAATCATGTGTTCCGGTTTTCACACTAAATCCCCCAACTAAATATTTAAAGATAACGTTATTTTGCAATAACCTTCACATTCATAGCGATTTGTACCATTATTGTATGAGCAAGCAGACCTTAGAATGATATCTTCACTGATAAACATCGACTTAGCCATACGCTTTTTTTATAGGTTTAAGGATGCTCACATCCCGCCCGTACCATCCGAAGCCCCATAACATGCTGTATTATTTACCTTTCGCCATTTGTGTTCTCCAGCGGATAACCCTTTTGGGTACCAACGCCGCTTGACTGTACCCCAGCGAGTTAACCAATTTGCTAGCTAGCTAACGTCGAGTGAATACAAGGATCACCAAAGCTTTATTTCCATGGGTATCATATAGATATCATATATATATCATAGAAATCGAGGGATTACTGCACGAAAAGGTAATCTCAAATTAAAGCTCTACACCACATTAGTTGGAGGAGACGCATCCCCATCAATAGCATTTGATGTGCTGATAAGAAGAATAGTTATATATTGTTGGCTCTTAATCATAAAAAATAAAATGTTCCTTAATATTTCGACGTGTAATCTCAATTACAATCTCGCGTTCATCAAGATAGCCATAATAAATTCTACATTAGCAGTAGTGGATTATAACCATTCCAGTACAATGGAATATAATAAAATCCAACTGTTCATTCACTAAGAGCACATTACGTGTACAAACAGGAAAAATTCTCTTAGGCAAGGAGCGGGGAATAAAAAACTCGCGCTCCATCTCTCCCGAGCTATCGGTGAATAATTCATCGGTGGAGCCGCTCAATATTGACACTATGTAATTAAAAAGCCCAGCTCCGACTCGTACGAAACCCCCTCTATACAGATATTGAAGGAAAAATTATGATGTTCGCAACTGTGGAGAGTTTTATATCATGAAATGTTGAGGTTTCGTAAATACAAGGATTTCATTACAACATATGTGTAAGACTTTAACTAATAACTTTAGGATACAATACTTTAAAATAAAACAATACTTAAAAAAATCATTACTTTTTTTTACAAACTGTAGAGCTCGCAAAAGTCGTAAATAAACAATCATTCATTCCTTTAAGCCCATGAAGACCCACTGCTGGGCTAGGACCTCTTCCACAATGGGAGGGCAATTGATCTACTTTACCGCGCTGGCCAGACGTGTTTTATATCAAGTTTTCCTCCTCTTGCATCGATATTATCTGCATATATTCTGTAGTCGTCTTTTGCGACACCCACGGGCAGAAGGGGGCGGTGAATTGAATTCTTATTTCGTCATCACACGAATAACAATCAATGTAGTATTATTATTAAGAAATACCTATTATTATTAAGTGTGCCAATTTTTGTACAAAGCATATATTTCTTCAATTTGAGGAATTAAAATAAATAATCAAAGCCAATCTTTCTGAGGGTGCTTTCTAGAGATTGCAACCCGGTATGTTTCTCAACCCGGCCGGGCCCGATTACAATTGTCGCCAACCCGGCCGGGTCCGCCGGGTTGTATTGGCGATGGAACCCTTTTAAGTGTTTTGTAAAAATTTTCTATATATGTGTGAAAAAAGACAATGATTCAAGGTTAATATTCATTTCAAACTGGCTTATGAACAGTTATGACAATAATCAGTCTCACTCAAGTCTTAAAATCACACTTAATACATAATTGACTACTTTTACTTATGGACGGCAAAGTAACATTAGTATTAATAAATAATTATTCATTTTTGTAAGTTTAAACAAGCAAGTCTTTTTCTTTACTCCTTTTAGTGTCTATTTCAAAACATAGTATTAAAATAAAGAAACGAATAACGCAGCTTAAAGTACTAAACGTGTCATAACAAATTAGATTATATAGATAGATAAACTTTGGTAGCTTTGGTATAAACAAAACGAACTCTTATTTGCTAAAAGTAAAGTATGTATTATGTTTTTTCTTAAACGTTGGTTATTAAGACTAGTAAGTGTTGCTATTATTAATTGAGCAAAGATCGAAATCTTATAGCCTAGACTGTATTGTAACTGTAAACAACCAAACTTGTATGGTCTTAACTAACAAAATGTAACGTAAAATTGCTTACGTTACGTAGGCTTTATAAGTCTGTATATTATAACAAAACAAAAAGTATATTCTAACTTGCATAAGACAATACAATTATTTTTCGGTCTGAAAAATAATCTTAAAAAGCTGACCGGGTCCGGTGACCGGGCCCGGTAAGATTAACCGGGCCCGGTGGGTGCCTAAAAGGACACCGGGCCCGGATAGCAAACCGGGCCCGGTAATGCCTTTAGTAGGTATCACCGAACCTCATTGCATGCATTCACACTCCCTTCACTTTCGTCACGGTAGGCAGCGGCCTTGCAAAGGTCCATGAGCGACAGCAACACTTACCATCAGGTGTACTGTTTGCTCGTTTGCCACTGTTGCCACCGCAATAAAAAAAACTATTAAAAAAATGATCTGCACCTCATTCTTTTAATTTTTAATGTTTCTTTTTTTTACGGATGCTGTGTGGGGATATGATCATGGTACTACTAACCCTTACATTACTCGTAGGTGTCGCAAAAGACTAAAACTTGACTTTTTAGATAGACATAGGCCTAGACTCCATCTGATGCTGTCTGATCAGCAATAACATTCCCAAGGAGGGTTGAGGTCGGGCAGGCGGCCGGTCATAAAACTATCACCAATAACTTTTCCAATATACACTATGAAAGAAGAGTACATATTAAGTCGACCCAAGTAATTGGGATGAGAGCAGAATGATGATGATGACTTTTTTATGTCTCATGATATCTGAGACGATGAATACGATATTTTGTTTCATCATCATCATCACAGCTCATATATGTCCCAATACTGGAGTCGAGCTTCCTCATTATAAATAAGAGGAAAATTTTCTACTATACCACGCTGATTAGATGAGTTGTTATAGGGTTTTATTTTAAGTTTTCCTTCTCTTGCATACATATTGTATGCATATTATAATCCCTTAGTCGTCTTTTACGACACCCACGGGGAAGAGATTGATAGATGGTGAATTGCAAAATAAGGTATAAAGGCCATCTATTGAAGCAACTTCACATCTTCTGTGACAATCATTGCCAACAGTAAATTATTAAGATCTTATTCCCTAAAACTAATAAAATTATACAGTTAAATTCACGAATTACGTTCTTCTTAACAGCTCCAAAGGCCAAGTATTTATTTTAGTAGGTACTGACCTTTGGGGATGAGCGGCCCCAGCTGGAGGGATTGGTATACACGTGACAGCGGCCGTCATCTCGCCCACGGACGGCATGCTAAGCGGATTGTCTTCGAGACTCGACTCCTTGTTCTCCACGCGTGCTGTTGTACCTGCCGACACGATTACATATAATACTCATTCTTTCAACCTAAAATGATATACCAAAATAGTCAAGTTATCAGGTACTCCGCCTCGGTTGAGATCGTTGAATATCCGAGCGTGCACTTTATTGCCATGGCCCTCTGTAATCTTTACAAAAGAGTCCTGTTAGGGACAGTCAGTGACGCCGCCTATATTAATGCGCCGTAAACAGCCATTGATCGAAGAACCTCTACTAGACAGGACAACATAACTGGTGGTGCACAATTTCGCTTTAATATATTGTCGATAAATACCCAACGGTATTGTACAATAATGTGCATATCGATCCCGCACTAAAGTATAAATCCATGTGTCGCGAGGCACTTAAAACATACAATCAAAGAACAAATATAATAACCAGATTCAGAACAATAATTAAATTGATCCGTCGCAAGACATGTCCTACGTAGAAATCGAATCCATGACCCTGCATGAGGAGGTCGCTATTATGCTGTTTGTAAAGTTATGTATAGTTATAAGTTTTGTGGACTCTTTTATACCTTTTAGGCAAGAACCTCTCTTATAATGGGAGGGATATCGACCCATTACATAACGCTGATAGATCTTATTTCGAGTTTCCCTTCTTTTGCGGCGATGTTATCTCTTTATATCCTTTAGTACCTTCTTACGACAGCCATGGGAGAGGAAAGAGTACATTTTTATTCTTAGTCCATTCATCATCATCATCATCATCATTTCAGCCTATTGCCGTCCACTGCTGGACGTAGGCCTCCCTCATATTGCGCCACAATGTGCGGTCCTGTGCCGCCTGCATCCAACGACGCCCAGCAACTTTCACTAGGTCGTCGGTCCACCTAGTGGGGGGGCGTCCTACACTGCGTCGTCCGATGCGTGGTCGCCACTCGAGAACCTTTCTTCCCCAGCGGTTGTCGGTTCGTCGAGCGATGTGGCCTGCCCATTGCCACTTCAGCGTGCTAATTCTTCGTGCTATGTCGGTTACACCCGTTCTTCTGCGGATTTCTGTATTCCGGATTCTATCTCGCAGAGAAATCCCGAGCATAGCCCGTTCCATAGCACGCTGAGCGACTTTGAGCCTTGATATGAGGCCTACATTTAGGGACCACGTTTCCGTGCCGTAAGTCATCACTGGTAACACACACTGGTCGTAGACCTGTGTTTTCAGACACTGAGGTATGTTGGACGAGAAGATCCTCTTAAGTTTCCCGAACGCTGCCCAACCGAGTTGGATTCGTCAGCTGATCTCTTTCTCGAAATTGGATCTACCTAACTGGACTGTTTGTCCTAGGTAAACATAGTGATTGACAACTTCGAGAATCGCATTGCCAACTAGGACCGGTACAGGAATGACATGGGTATTTGACATGACTTTCGTCTTGTCCATGTTAATTCGTAGACCCACTAGTTGGGATACCCTGCTGAGATCATTGAGCATAGTGCCAAGGTCCTCCATGGATTCTGCCATAACGACGATATCGTCTGCGAATCGAAGGTGAGTGATGTATTCGCCGTTAATGTTGATGCCGAGTCCAGTCCAGTCTAAGAGCTTGAAGACATCTTCCAGTGCAGTGGTGAACAGTTTCGGAGAGATGACATCTCCCTGTCTCACGCCTTTGTGCAACTGGATCGGTTTCGTACTCTTATCCCGGATACGGACTGACATTGTGGCGTTCCTATACAAACACTTCAGCACTTCGATATAGCGATGGTCGATTTGGCACCGCTGAAGGGACTGCAGCACCGCCCAAGTTTCGACTGAATCAAAGGCTTTCTCATAGTCCACAAACGCTAAGCACAGGGGCCGATTATACTCCTCAGTCTTTTGTATAATCTGCCGAAGCGTGAGGATATGGTCTATGGTGCTATAGCCTTTTCGGAAGCCGGCTTGTTCGGGCGGCTGGAAGTCATCGAGCTTGCGCGTGAGTCGATTGGTAGTGACCCTCGAAAACAACTTATAAACATGGCTCAGGAGTGAGATGGGTCTGTAGTTCTTTAAAAGAGCTTTGTCACCCTTCTTGAAGAACAGCACCACCACACTCCTGGTCCACGACTCTGGAACGTCGCCCCCGAGGATAACGGAATTAAATAGCTTCTGAAGGGCTATTAATACCGGCTTGCCGCCCGCCTTCAAAAGCTCTGCCGTAATTCCGTCATCTCCCGGTGCCTTACCGTTACGTAGTTGTTTGAGAGCCATTCTGATCTCGTACAAGCTGATGTCCGGGATTTCTTCGGTATAGTGCCGAGTTAGCTTGGATCTGGGATCTTGGACCAAGCCGACAACAGGATTTCGGGATGATTTGTATAACTGTCCATAGAACCTTTCGACCTCTCCCAAGATCTCACTTTGGGATGAAATGACAGTGCCGTCATCGGTCTTCAGCTTAGTCATTTGGCTTTTCCCAATAGACAGATCTTGTGCGAACACTTTCGAGCCACGATTCCGCTCTATCGCTTCTTTAATACGGAACGTATTAAATCGGCGAATATCGCGACGCACAGACCTGGAGATCTGTCTATTTAGCTGCCTATGTTTGGACCAATCGGCTGCAGACTGCACCGTCATCTCTTTTCTCCGCTCCATGAGCTCGAGAGTCTGGTCAGAAAGTTTTTTAGGTCTTAGTCCATTATTACAACTTTTTTTTTTACCAAAAGTAGACATTTCAAACAAAACTTAAAGATTTTGTATAGGTAACGTTTATGTTAATTCCAGTTACTAACCCTGTGACCTTTGCAACCTTGTGGTTACGCCAGCGGGTAGCTCAGGCTCTAACTGCTGAGCGCGCGGTGGGTTCCGCGCAGAACGTCGCTGACGAGGCTTCCGAAGCAGCTGCTTGTAGTTCTCCGCCTTCTTTGATAGGTAGTAAAATCTGGATAAAATAAAATTAATTTATCATCACAAAATATTAATGAGAAAGATTAATATCAACCTTCGGTTCTAAAACTTAGGCAAAGATCTAGATCTATTCTAGACTATTCTTTTGTGTCTAAAGGAAACAAATTGGATTAAAAATATATCAATATATTGAGATGATATTCCGTGTGTTGATAGAGTAGAATACAATTCACTACCCTCTATCATGCCCGTGGATGTAGTAAAAGACGACTAAGGTATGCGTTATATGCATTTATGTAAGAGAAGAAAAACTCGAATTAAACCCTATACCTGTCTAACCAACATGGTATTACTACTATACCATCTCTATTTCTCTCTTATTGGAGAGAAGGCTTGAGCCCAATAGTGGGAGATGATTACGTTAAGTATATCCATCCGTGCATACATCAGCTTATGGAGGTCAACTGCTGGATGTAACCCTCCCCAAGGGAAGATAATGCCATAGACATATTGGCTATCGCAGTTGGTGTTATAAATTTTTAAAAAGGGTTTTCTCATTCTCCTGATTGGCGAATTTGCCGACATCCACGGGAAAGTAATGTGTAGTGACATAAAGCTCGTCATCACACGAGAATTATTGACCTTTTTTCATGATGTAATCAAAAAAATAACATACCTGACACAATCCCGCACGCTTTTCCGTGGTAAAAATGAGGCAATCTGTCCGAAATTCTTGGGATGCTGAAGATACTTTTCTCGGAACAACTCGCGCTCCCCCTGTGACCACACGTTACGTAGCTGAAGATCTTTGTGTTCCGCCTCCATGTCCATACACCGTCCTAAACCATCGTGTTTGAAATATCTTTTAAACATTGCGACCGAACAAGTACTATAAATTAAAGTAAGAGGTTTCTTGTACCTATGGCGATCGAATAAAAATACAAAGGTCATTTACGCGGTTAGCATAAGAGTCTGCTGCGGGGTTTTAATACTATGTAATCATTGCAAGAGAAAGAACCCTCGAAATGAAATCATAAGATCCAATCCTATCCTTCTAACCAACTTATTAAAGTGTCGTTATGCATCTACGGTTGTAGGATTGTAAAAAGGCTCCATTAAAGTCGTAATTTTTATTACTTGCTAACAAAAAGGATGTCCGACTAATTAGTAAACCACTGCCTTGAGTGCCCCTAAAATATATGTAAGTCATTTCAGAAAATAATTAAAATACTGCCTAAATGACAAGATTTGATATAATAAGTTTACAGGAGTCTGCAACACCCATATGTGACGTGATGTTAGTGTAAGTGTTGTTAATTTAGTAATTTTTTTCATCTATGCCATGTTCACCGACTTTCCTTTCCGTTGATGCAATACGAGACGATTAAGAGAATGGTTGTCTATCTATCTCCAGAAAGCTACTACTAATAATAATAGTTATTATTAAATGCATTTTATTAGTAGTAGCTTTCTGGAGATAGATAGACAACCATTCTCTTAATCGTCTCGTATTGCATCAACGGAAAGGAAAGTCGGTGAATAACCCTCACGGCAACATGAATTAATCACAAACGGTTCAACTTACTAACAAATTTAGTGTAATTTAAAGTTACCATTTCAATTTTAAGAGAAGGAAAACTCGAAACAAATCCCTAAACCAACCTGTTTAAGCAGCATGGTATAGTAAGGTCAATTACCCTCCTATTGTGGAGGAGGAACGAGCCCAACAGTAGGATGCAAAAGAGCTGATATGATGATGATATCAATTTTATGACTAGAAAGAGGAATATATGTTTTATTATTTTATAAAGTAAGCTGTCCTCTTAAAATATGGTTGAGTTAGACTCTTTTTAAATTAAGTTTTCATATTAGTATGTAATATCAAACAAAAAATAAGTTTCTTTGTTCTCATGATTGATATTAGAAAATACTTCATATCCCTCCTATATAAAAGAAAGTGACCGAGTTATTGAGTAAAAAATACTCAATAACTTGGTCGGCTTGCCGTTGATGACCCGTTAGGGACAAACTATTTATGATTGGTCTAGTAGTAATGTGTAGTGTAAAAATTAATTAAAGCAATAATTACGTACGATTGGTATCTATATAAAATGGTGCGGTATCAGCAGGATCTCGCCTAAGCGGCGGCACCACCGTGAGGGAGCGCATTTTCTTGTCTTCGTGTTCCTGTTCGTGCAACCCATCAGCGATCTCCTCCAACTCAGCTTCGGACTTCACACGTGCGCCGAGCCGATGAAACCGCTCCCGTTCCTCGCGTTGCTTGCGAAGCTCCGGGAATACCTGTAGATTATATTATTATTTACCTTATTTGTGCTGTGAGGTAGTGAGCTAGAATTACAGTAATCTTAGTATTCATTAATGAAATTTATTTATTTATATAAGGCTCATCTACGACATAAACACAAACATATGCTAAAAACATTCCAGTGGCTTAAAACTAGTGTTTACGTGCACAACGTTAAGGAATATATTACTATGCGTAAATTAATGTTAGAGTTAAAAAGAAAAGTATTAATTATCTAATAAATAACGAGTAGAAGTAATTAGAAGGTACCTAAGTAAAATCTAAGATAAGTAGTTATATAGAAAAATAATTTATAATATAAGTAAGATGTAAGTAATGGGTAAAAATTAGCGACTAGAATTTGTTAAACACGCATAATAAAAAATAAAATAAACCATATTTTCTAACTAAAAACCAATGAAGTGAACCTCTAAGAAAAATAGCAATAGTACTAATGATAAAAAATTATGAATTAAGAAACTTTTTTTTAAATCTTGTAGGGTGATCGTGAAAAATATCAAGCCCTAAGATTTACCACCAATTATTATAAGTAGACATTAGTCTCGAGATAAGGAGAGTTCATGCCAAGATTAGTTTTACACCTAGGAATATGGAAAAAAGGAATATTCCTTTGCTGAGAATTAAGCTTTGGAACATTTATTGAAATGCGTTCAAGAAGGTCTGGACATATGTAAGAGCCTTTGATTACATTCTGAAGAAACATTAAATCTAACATACGTCGACGTCGTTTTATGTTACACATTTTAAAGAAAGATAGCCTTTCACTATAAGAGCATCTGGATCTAATGCCTTTAGTATAAAACGCTAAGTATCTTGTAAACGATCCTTGTATAGATTCTATCATTCTAATCTGTCCGAGTGAACTGTATAATTGGGATTCCATATAACGCTTCCGAATTCAAGTACACTTCTTACTAATGTATTAAATGAAGTATTTTAGATGCATTGTGCTTAAAGTCTTTCATATTGCGCTTGATGAAACCTAACATTTTCGCAGCCTTATGGAACATGTTATTATATTATGGGATAAATTTTAATTTAGAATCAAGAATTACACCTAAATCACGAATTTCAGAAATGAGTTAATTACTCCGTGGTGTATTTGCCATAATGGAAAATCTCCGTCTGATGATGGAGTAAGAATACAATTCACTATCCTCTTCTTGCCCGTGTGTGGTACACCACAAAGGGATGTAATATTCAGATAACATATAGATGTTATCTGCAAAAGTAGAAAACTTGAATTGAAACCCGGCCCATCTAATCTGCCAGGTATATCTGGCTTTTTCTGGTTAACTTTTTCTATTAGAGGTAAGCTCTATGATGTAAAGAAATTCAATATGGTTAACAGGGTTAATTTTCTAATATGATATTCTCAACAGAATGTTTTGAATTTCTTTCCATATGGTAACGCAGTAAGAAGAATACAATTCATAACATCCCGTGAGCGTCATAAAGACGATTAAACGATTTTAATAGACAACAATACTGCAAGAACAATAGTACTAAATAAAACCCTATACGACCACCTCTGGCTAGTGCAAAACATTTTCATTACATTCAGGATACCAATTTTCATGACCAATTATGTGACGTATAGGGTTATCAACCCAAAACATCTAAAAGGTTGCAATGTTCCTCAGGTGAGTATATGTATAAACAAATTACCTTCTCAAAGAACTCTCTATTCCGCGCGTCCTTTGCTTTTCTCTTCTGTCCCTGTTCTATCCTCTCTACTCTCTTCAACCACTCAACTGCTCTTCTGCTGTATTCTTCTGCTAATGCATCTTCACGCTGGAAATAAAAATTTATGTATCTAATTCATATTTTTCTTTCCATTCACCACCTATCGATGCTCTTTACTACATATACGCCTCGCTAACTTGAGATGTACTTACTATCTCATATAGCATTAGCGTACGATCGCTATTGGTATCGTAATTTCTCAGGAGCGAAAAAGGCGAAATAAAAACCTGTGTAGAGAAGGCCATTTCAATATGTTTCTTTTTTTATTTATTTAATTCTCAAAAAAATACATACTAATTGTTATTGTGCCTTTAAACTTTTTAAGTTTGTATACATATACATTGTACTCACATTCAAACAGCGAGGCCAATAAACGAGTCGTATGATAGTATTTACGTTAGATTATAAAAATACGTAGAACTTATTTGACAATCGAGAAATATAAAAAAAAGTAAGAAACAAGTATCCTAATAATAGTACGCATATTTCCATTTTCTTTTAAAGCTGGTAGAAAAAAATATTAAAGTAATGTAGAAGGATGTGCTCACCCATGAAATATATACATCTATACCAATAAATAAAATTGGAGTGTCTGTTTGTAATGTCAAAATAATAGGCTTTTTTCATGCTCACACGGTTATTTGCACGACACCTATGCCTAAAATAGCAATTAAAAAATTTTTGTCTGTCTGTTTGTTCCGGGTAATCTTCAAAACGGCTGGACCGATTTCAAAAATTCTTTCACCAATGGAAAGCTATAATATCAGGGCGTAAACTAGGCTATATTTTATCCCGGTATTCCCACGGGAACGGGAACTACGCGGGCAAAACGACTATAACCTATAATCGAAGCGAAGCGAGGGCGGATTGCTAATATAGACTAAGTATAAACGCTATTCTAAACGAGGATCGACATTAGGTAGTCAGACTGAATTAAAACTTTACCAGAACAAAAGCCTTAAATTCACCTGATTTTCGATAAATGTAAGGCAATAAACCGTGATATGACAATACCATTCACATCACTACCACTACATAAGGTCAACAAAATGATATACCACGTATAAAACACGTCTCTTTCACTTTTAACAATCAGTTAGAAATTGTTTAAGGTTAAAATTAATTCCATGATACACATTCTGAAATATGTATGAAATCCACTCACCTTCTCTTTCTCAAGTTTTAACTTTCGTATATGTTCCGCAAGCCGTTTCCTAAATGTCTTGTGTCGCTTGATGTTTTCATGGTATACCTCTGTGTCTTGTGGCTGGTTGTATAGTGGATACATTACTGGCGGGCCTAGGTGAGATGTCACTGCGTGCGCAGCTGTCGCCTGCACACAAACAAACATACATTATTAAGATTATATTTACCTTACGTGTGATTTGTTTACATTTAAACGTATATTTAAATATACCTCGGTCCCACACACTAGCATTGAAGCAATTGAAAAAAAAAATACTCGCGCTTTTGAATTGTGTTTTATATATTAAATTAATGTTTTATGTTCAATAAATAAGCGAACAGAAAAACGAAAATTTAAATGAAAAACATCAAAGTAACCCATCCCAAACTCATGCTAAAACAATAAGTAAACATTCTCTTAAAATATATGGAAAAAACTACAGCAAACATATCCTTACGTGAACAATTATACAAATAACATAAAAATAAATTTATACGAATAAATACTTAACATAAAATCTTAAATTATATAGTTAACATAAAAGTGCATCAACTGCTTAAAAACCCGGTACATAATATATTTAAACTATCAGCATGCTTATAATAGAATCGAAATCTACTCATTAATAAATTTTGACAAATAAATAAAATGAAAATAAACTTAGTACTTATAAAAGTTTATAAAACAAATTATAAATACCATTAGCCGCTTATTATCCATGCTGATCTGGGGACCAAAAGAAAACAATGTGTCAGAGGACTGCGCTAATTATTTATTTATAAATACGTAAATATTTTCATATTATTTATTTTTAATGCTTTTATAAAATTACTACTAATTTCTCGACGGTACTTTGCTTTTACATAATCTATATCAGATTAGAATATAACTAATTTTAACTAGCACGAAACGCTTCTACGTCAAGAAATAAGAAGCTAGCATCTTTCGCCAATTAAAAAATTGACAGGTAAAATAGTAAAAACAGGATAAATTTTTTGCAAGGACAATAGTTTAACATATTTTTGGCAATTCAATCAAATTCCTTCTAATGTTTATCTAAAATAACCCGCTACAGATGACAGTGCCACAGAAAGAATTGAGCATGTTTAACTACGTCCTAGGAGTTTGCTAATTTATATAAAAATCGATTGATATATGTTCAAGAATGTTACCATTACAAAAAGACACTGGTTGCTATACCAAAGAAAAAAAACGGAGGTACAAACAAAGGAACAGTACAAATAAGGTATTTGTACCGTTTCTTTTCTTCAGGGGCCAACGTTACCAAGAATGCATGTAATATTTCTTCTCCGAATAATTAGACTAATAATAATTAATTAAGTACTGTAACCGAGGCTTCATTATCCCTGCTATTTAAAGTATTCACAACAAAGAACTAGATAGTTACATATCTACCACGCATCATATTAAATGACATACTCATTTTCATTTCATTTACTTAAAACTTATCATTAACAATAAAAAACATAGTAAGCAACGTTGTTATAAAACAGGCATTTTTTTTTGGGTTGGGTTACGGTCGGCGCACTCCTTGCACCACTCCGTCTGGGACAACAGAGGGGCATAAGCACGCACACCCGTAACTCACCCGTATAGCACGTCGCCTTCGACGTTGGGTCGACCACCGGTGCAGAGTTCCTTGACTTCAGTGGTCATAAAACAGGCATAGATAATTGTTGTGTTTATACAAATAACGGTTTTTGTAATGTCTTACTGGAGATGATGGAGAGAGAATACAATTCATTACCTCTTACTTACTTGTAGAGCTAGTAAAAGACAATTAAGGAACGTGAACAGAAAAATGTAAAAAAAACCGAAAAATTCAAAGTATTTCTATTTCTCTCATTATGAAGGAGATCCGTGCCCATCATGGTGACGAAAATGGACTGAAGAAAATAATGTAATCTACGACTTATTTTAGGTTAACCTTAATATTCAGTCCCGTGTGGTGACAGAATAAGGATACAATTCACAACTCCCTATCTTGCCCGTGGATGTCGTAAATAACAACTAAGGGATATAATATGCATATAACATCTATGCAAGAGGAGGAAAAATCGAAACGAAACGCTATATCAACATATATCACCAGCGTGCTGTAGTGGACTAATTACCCTCCCACATAGTAGAAGGTCCGAGCTCAGCAGTAGGACGTATATAGGCTGGGGGGGTGATGAATAGAATTTAGAATGATGTCAGCATAGTAGCTGTTGTTCTTCTGCATTAAAATTATCGTGAACTACGTGAGCGATCATAAGTGGTTATCTCTACATATACATTTCTTGTGTACGTGTGTATGTCACTGAACGCCTCCTAAACGGCTGGACCGATGTTAATGAAATTTTTAGTGCATGTTCAAGGGGATTCGAGAATGGCAGATTCACAACTGGACTCGGTAGGTGGCGCTTATTTAAACAGAACAATTTTTGTTGGGTCGGCTAGTTTAAAAATAATATGTGAATTACACGAAGTTTTATCTACACTAATATTATACAAATATTTCCTCTTGAAAGATTTGTATTTTTGTATGTAACGAATAAACTCAAAAAGTACTGGACCGATTTTAAAAATTCTTTCACCATTGGAAAGCTATAATATCAGGGAGTAACATAGGCTATATTTTATCCCGGTATTCCCACGGGAACGGGAACTACGCGCGTAAGGCGACTGAATCCGAAGCGAAGCGAGGGCGGATTGCTAGTTTTATATAAATTCATATCAATGATGCAATACTTTCGGTGCCTCAAGTAAATATATCAAAAAATCCAAGTCAATATACTGGGCAGTACAGTCAATGGAATAATCATTGTATATACAGAATGTATCAGGTTATGGGACAACTGTTCGAGTATGTTGTAGTTTAACGGTCATAGATCGTAATTAGAATGTACATTACACAAAAGACAATATAACATAAAAATTATAGTGATTTCAAAAAAATGTGTCTAAGAGTCTATGCCTTAAATGTTACGTATTATGTAGGCATGTACAGACAGAATACATGTAGGCATGTAAAGCTTCGACAATATAATTTCATTCATTTATACCTAGAATTGCGCAAACGCTTCAATGACATGTAGGTACAACGGCAAGCGGTCAACGGCCATAGGCCGATCAGCTGTTTTAAAGCGAAGTTTGTCTTGCTTATGTGAACGTAATCATTGATTTATTCAATTTCTAATGAATATTTAACAAAGTATGAATATGTTGCGTATTAGGTATCATTGACTTTATACATTTCAATCAGATTTACACGAAAAAGCGATGACAAAATTGAAAACTTTACATGTCTCTAATTTCTTAACGAATCGATATTTTTCGTTCATATTTTTTTTTTATAGGTTCCTACCACCATTGCCTGGCTCCCTTTTGACCAGTTGCCCCATAACCTGATACACCCTGTATTGTGATGTAAATCTTAATGCAGTTTATCATATACAGATAGTAGCAGCTGACACACTATATTTTAAATTTAAATTTTTAAGTCAACTCAATTCAACAATTTCCATTACATGGATTTGTATAACATTGGTTATGTTATACAAATCCATGTAATGGAAATTGGCTATATACGTAAAGCATTCATCTCATCTCAGCCCATATAGGTCCCACTGTTGGGCTCGGACCGCCTCCACTATTGGCAAAAAATAGATCTACTAAACCACGCTGTTCAGATGGGTTGGCATAAGATTTCGAGTTTTCCGTCTCTTGCATAGATATTATATGCAAATTATCCCTTAGTCGTCTTCTACGACACCCACGGGCAAGAGAGGTGGTGAATTGTACTCTTACACACATAAAAGTAAAGCATGGTGGTTGTATAAATCCTCATTCACACTTGCGTTATTAGGTAAAAATCTCATATGAGAATGGTACTAAAGTCTAACTTTTTATTAGCTGCAGTAAAATGACGTTTCTAAATGTCATTCCGTAAAATAATGTTGACAGCCTAATCTCAATAGGGATGTGATTCAGTTCACAAAAGTTTACAGAATATCTAATCGTTCCATAGCTGACTCATAATGATCATACTAAATTCTATTTAATATTAATGTAAATAAAAGGCTGTATAAACGTTGATCCTTTTAGACATATACAAGGTAACACTCAAGAAAACGCTCTCTCAAGTTGGTAGTACTGGTTTTTGGTTACGGTGCTACGATGACGCTTGACTGCCATTTTGTTTCGGTTGTCATTCGCTCATTCGGCTTCATACTTCTGTTTTGAGTGCATGAATAACTTTGATTTACCCACTGCGCGTTGTTTTTGTTATCATTATTGTTAAACTTATGTTACGTTGTGTTTGTTTTTCATTACCTGTTTTCGTTAATCGTGTTAGTTTTTTTTTGTTTGATACATTGAAGACATGGATGCTCTGCCGAGCACATCGCAAGATGGAGACACATTTTTATCTCCTAAGAAAAAAAGGCCACGTGTAGCTCTAAGTGCAACTGAAAAACTTTGGGTCCAAAACGTTTACAAATATGTGTTTGAAGTGAAATCTTCAGAATCAAACATTGAAGTTCCAAAAACAAGTGAATGCGTTAACAAGGTGGCTGAAGTCTTGGGAATATCCGTCCGCACAGTTTATTCCGTTTTAAAGGAGCACAAGGAGAACGACAGCGAATCACCAAAACCTCCCGAAAAAACGGGCCCAAAACTTACATTTAAAGATAAACTTGATGATTTCACATTCACTGCTGTTAGACGAATTGTACATCAGTTCTTTCATAGAAATGAAATACCCACCATCGCAAAAGTTAGTTTACACATGTCGTCACTCATCTTTTTATTATACGTTATGTATGTTTTCTCCTATCCCATGTGTAATCTTAACCAATTAGGTAATAACTTTAATCATTTTTTAGGTGCTGCAAGTTGTAAATGATGACCCAGGATTGCCCAACTTCTCGAAAGAGACATTGAGAAAAATTATGAAGCATCTTAATTTCGAATTCGCTACTCGATCACGCAAGAGTGTCCTTATTGATAGACAAGATATCATATCATGGCGCCAGCGCTACCTGCGTTTAATTAAACAATATCGTAGGGAGGGAAAATACATATATTATCAAGATATTGTAGGACGACATTAAACAAGAGAAATGTTTACCATATGTGCATAACCATATTTAATAAATTACCTAGAAACTTAAGAGAGCTCCCGAAGAAATACTTTAAATTAAAACTACGACAATGGTTAATCAGCTACAATTTCTATAATTTATCCGAATTTATGACATATAAAAATTAATAATAATCACTTGACATTTAAATAAATTGTAATTTGAGATTTTATATATTATGATATTATGTAATTACACATCTTAAACTATAGTTATGATTATAGTAATTAATTAATAATTGAAAATGTGTCAATATTTGCATGTCTTAAAGGCAGAATATGGCAGGAAAATCTACCGTTTTTTTGTTATCTGGTTACACCTGTATTCTTTGCAAATAAAAATGATTTGATTTGATTTGAGACGAGACCTGGGTCAACGCTGGTACGTGTCAACTCTTAAGTTTCTTCTATTTGTTCATTTTTGTTTTGATGTCGAAACTTATGATTCTTTTTTGTTCTTTTCAGGTCATACTACAAAAAAAACCTGGATTGACGGAAGTATTAAATCTTCTCGACAGGCATTTTTAGACGACCTGACTACGGGATTAAAAAATCCCACAGGAAAGGGCAAACGACTCATAATTAGTCACATAGGCGGAGAAGAAGGCTTCCTGGTCGACGGACTTCTTATGTTTGAAGCAAAGAAAGGTACAGAAGACTACCATGATGAAATGAACGCGGAGTGTTTCGAGGATTGGTTCGGCGGTATTCTACCTAAACTCAAGCCGAATGCAGTAGTCGTAATGGACAATGCGCCCTATCACTCTCGGAAGATCGAAACAATCCCGAAGATGTCGTGGACGAAAGCACGAATTCAAGAGTGGCTGACTACTAAAAATATTGCGTTTGAACCAAATATGGTCAAGGCCACTCTCATAGATATTGTGAAACAACAAAATCATACTGAGAAATATGCCGTAGACGAGATGGCTGCACAAAAAGGTATCACACTTTTAAGACTGCCCCCTTATCACTGTGAATTGAACCCCATTGAGTTGGTATGGACGCAGGTAAAGAGTCACGTCGCAAACAATAATAAGACGTATAAAATGCAAGAAGTGAAAACTTTATTCCAAGAAGGAATCAAGAAAGTGACACCGGCTAAGTGGAGTGACTGTGTGTCTCACACTATTAAAGAGGAAGATAAAATGTGCCACCTCGATCATATTATAGATGAAGTGACAGATAGATTTGTTATTAGTGTGACCGAAAGCGACAGCGACAGTGATTTCGAAAAAGATTAATTAAATAACATTATTATGACGTTTTCGTTTCATTTTGAATGTACCTCCCTATACTTCCACTAAAAAAGATCAATCCTCTAGTATAGTAATAATAATAGGTTAAAAAAATACATTACAACTTAATATTAAATCTCAAAAAAAAACCCAAACTGATTATTCATTTATGATTCACTCATTTAGCTACATCCCTATTTATTTTTCTTCAAAAACCGGCAACCCACAAAACGTCATTTTACTGCAGCTAATAAAAAGTTAGACTATAGCAATTTAAGCAGAATAAATAGTAGTATAGGTGAAGGCACACCATTTGATGAAATTAGATTCTTGCACACACTACAATTTATTTCTTATTTATGAGGAACCAGTATTCAGTTTCAAATGAACATATATGAATCTATATATGAACATATAGTTTGTTAATTAAATGGAGTATGTCCTTGTATGAAGTACCTTGAAACAATACTACCTTGCAAATAAACCAATCAATTTTGATTAAGTTTAAGGATCATCTCGACACAGGTGGTGTGGAGGTGCTTGGAATATTCTAAATTTACATTGTAAACAGGGCATTTCGTTTTTTTTTATATTTTATAGACTCATCAGGCGATATTTTAGGTATACGTAAAAAGAAAAAGCAAATAATCCAAATGAGTTGCGTAAAGAGGGTATAAATTTATGAGAAAGATTCCTTGCTGTCATACCATAGAACTGCTTACCCTTAAAGTTATTTTGTGTAGTATAATATACATCAACTTAAAAAAAATATTATCAAACATCTACTGATTTTTTTGCATTATTTCATTACGAATCTCATTTTTGAACCTTTAGTTTTAAGTAAAAATTACTATTCCTAGATATTCTTTGGTGAATTTATGTCAGTGGTGGAAAATAACGAACAACCCGTGGCTAGAAGTTATAATTAAGGTAAGTTTTCTTTTTTTCGCGATTTTATTACTTATTATTCATATGTAATGCATAAATCGTAAAGGGCAATAATTATTATAACCGTTTTATTGTGTAAATGATTTGTAAATTATCATATCTGGTATATATTTACTCACACGCATACGCTGGTATATATTTACTCACATGCTACTATTGCTGCTACATGAAATTAACAAATTTTGTTTGATATTTCGTTTGCCTTTTGTTTGAGTGAAGCTTGGGTTGCATGTACCATTTGTTTTATTTTAGAATAAAATGAAAAAAAGACCAGACGGAATTTTTTACATTTGTGTAAGTAATGTTTGGCTGTTACGGCGTAGACTTGACAAATAAATAAATATGAAGAATAAGCAAGATTGCTTAAAAGGTTTTCGCTGCAAAGTCTATGTTGGAGTTCTATAACGTGACGGCATTGTGTCTGTGAAAGATATGGATTGTTTCACTGAAAAGAAAAAGAATAAGAATGGGATGTCCGCCAGGCCTCATGATGATGTGTGGTTCGATAAATACGATCACTGGCCTCAGTTAACTGGGTACTAGAGATGTAGATCTATAGAGATGATCAAGCACATACAATTTGTACTAAATACAGACTGCATTTATGTTATGTTAAGGGTAGGAACTGATTTATGTCATACCACACGATTGAGGTATATGGCGCAATGTATAGTATACTATACATTGCTAATGTCTTATTATTTTCGGCAAGTGGCGCAATGTATAGTATACTATACATATAATTTTCCAAAGAATACTACACCCACATTTTTTTTATATTTTTCTTAGTTGTTTTATAAGCCTAATAAACTATACTTTATTTTATATTACATATTTGAAAAAAAATTTTGCTACTTTAAGGGATAAACCAATTTCTGTCATAGAGTAAATTATAATAGAAAACAGTAATTTTTGTATAATAAAATTATTCAATTGTTTTAACTTCGACAAGATTACAGTGTCAAATCAGTCTGCAGTTATTATTCCTAAGCAGGTAATATATAAATACTACCACAATATGCAATCTAAGGTCATATAAAGGCAACTCTCTTGTGCTAATTACATTCAAGATCTGAAGTATTAAAAAACAAGTCGTAACTCAAATAACTTTGCTATTACACGTTTTTGATTGAATGTAAGCTACATCTAAGTTATTTATTCATGTACGAAAAGATACAGGAACATACGTTGACGTTATTTTTTGCAATAATGACTTGTATTCCATATTTTTATCTGTACAAAAATAAGTCTATTACACAATATCGCTCTTATATGATCAAACAATTCTACTGCTAAAATTGTGACAAATTTACATACATAAACATAATGTATTTTAAATTTTACTTACAGGAAGCACTATCGCATTAAAGGCATTTCAAGACTTCATTTCCCCATAGATAAAAAGTTATTGCAATCTACTAACATTCAAAGTTCCCTATATTGTCACAATCGCATATTGTTGACATTCTTACAATTATATTTAAAAAAAGGTTAATGTTTAAAAAATCTATTCCTAGCAACAAAATGCGCTGAAAATATTGTAGATAATTAAAGGTTTAACTACAATATGCTATGGTGGATCAAATAGATATTTACTATGAATATAATAAATAGAATATAAATAGTAACAGCATCGGAGCTAAGCAAATCATCGCCACATAGATTTCAGTATACCTTGTGCTACTTAAATGTTTATAATTCACGGCTAACACTATCTATTTTTATATACGCAAGAATTGCAATGAAAGAACTGAAAAGATTTATAATATACAAACAAATGTGGAATGTTTGTTATAAGAAGAAGTGAATGAAAAGCCGTGTTAGTCTAATAATATACGTGAGTTATTTAAGAAAACCGTGTTTTGACGGAGTAAGAATACAATTCACCAGCCCCTATCTTACCCGTGAGTGATCGTACGAGACGACTAAGGGATATAAAACTCATATAACATCTATGCGAGAGAAGGAAAACTCGAAATAAAACCCTATATCAACACGTCTGACCAGCGTGGTATAGTAGGTCAATTACCCTTCCATTATGGAGGAGGCCCGAGCCCAACAGTGGGACGCATATGGGCTGATATGATGATGATGATGAAGAATACAATTATCCGTGGACATCGTAAAAGACGAGTATAATATACATATAATATATCTATGCATAAGAAGGAAAACTCGAAACAAAACCTTATACCAACACGTCTAATCAGCGTGGTATAGTAAGACAATTTCTCTCCTATAATGAAGGAGACCCGAGCCCAATATTGGGACGTGTACGGGCTGAAATGATGACATGATGATTTAAGAACCTTTAAATCACAATCAAGAGGGAGGTAATATTCCATTACTATGTTTTTGGTTAAAATTAAAAAAAATAAACTGTGGGAGATTTCTAAAAGTAAAATTATGTAAATATATAATACATTTACATCTACTTTTAGCAAAGGTGGTAATTTTTTTTCGTACTATGTGTTCAACAATTATATTTCCAAGAAGAGTTGACGGTAGGTGGGTGGCCGGTCATAAAACTTATCCTGCCACTATGGTTGCTCTTTTTCTACTTGAGGAACATGATATGATGTTCCCTTCCTATATACACTGTAATAAGGGGACTGTGATCATGATAATAAGAACCTTTTTCCTATTCTCGGCATATATACACTGCGCTAGACTCCTGTGCCTTGGTGTCGCTTCCTCAGGCTCCTCTGCTCTTGCTGGCTTCGAAGCTGTTTGTTCCAGCTCTTCTTGTTTTTTCTTAAGCTTTTGGAGTGTGGATTCTGATAATGCCATCTCACGGTCCACCTGAGAATTAATTAAAGACATGATAGTATAAAATATCTTTAATAGGGACCATTACACACTTTTCAAAATAGCTTTTCGAGGTAGCCATTTTCAAGATAGGAATATATAAGTAACGAACAAAATTAATGTTTCAAGCCGCAAGCCAAAACTTAGTTTTTTGGCACGAAATCAACTACGTTTTCCATCTCAAATATGTTATATGCTACAAATGGATATGGACGTTTTTTGATTATATATTTCTTTCAATCTATAATTTCAGCGTCTGAGAATTCATTACGAAAACACAACAAATCCTAGTTCAGACACGAAACGTCCCTCGCAGTTAACGATCACATACTTATGCAACTTTTAAGTGCTGCAATCATTATAATATTACACCAACATTATGCTCAGTCCATCCATCCATTCCTTAGCTCGTAGACGTCCACTATGGAACGTAGGCCTTCTCGTCTTCGGGCTGTCGGTTACATCCTTTATGCTCAGTAACAATCAAATATCTTGGCATATAGCAAAGAAAACCAGAAAATAAATAGCACTAATAAATTTAATACTCAAAGATTAAAAATGTGACATACCTTTTTCATAGTCACAAAATTTATCATTAACTTAACAAAAATATTAACAGTTCCGTATGTTTAGAACCCACAGATATTTAAAGTAATAGTAGAGATACGTATTTTTTAAATATACTGCGTTTTTTGCTTATTTTTGCTAAGCAAATAAAATAAACAGTGGGTAGTTTTAAATATTTTAAATAAAACTACTTTACGGATTTTATCGCGTTTGTATTTGATTTTTGATTATTTTAATTATATTTAAAAACTAACTAATAATCTAGTATACTACCACCGGATCCGAATATAATTACTATTAATTTTAATGTTTAATTATTACTAACCATAAACAATATAATTTTTCATATAGAATCATTTTCTTCTTACACTGGCAATAAATTTTGTATCAAAATGTGGGTCAATATTTAATAACTAATTTCTGTATCGGGTAGATAATTATAAATTTTCTGCAGTAACGATGACTTGTTGGACGTGAGACATCTTAGTCCACCCGTGATCATGAACGCTGTAAAGTGTTCGAAACGTCGGGTAATCAAAAATCAAATACAAACGCGATAAAATCCGTAAAGTAGTTTTATTTAAAATGTATAATGCTCCCGTAAACATCAGAAATCATTAGTGGGTAGTTTCTTCAAATTAGCAGATGTAACAACAGCTGTACCCACTCAATTCCAAGATGACGATCTTTTTATACAAGTACTAAAGAATAAATTCTTGTGTCGTGTGGGAGTTTAAAACATACAATTAAATGGAAAGAAAATTACAGGCTTAGAACTATTTTTGTATTCTACAAATAATTTAAATAAGTGGGGATCAAATACTGTTTAATAAGCGGGAATTAACTTCCATGATACGTGAGGACGTTACTTAAAACTAGTTTTTAATTTATTAAAATCTTTTTTCTGATAGATCATAGTTAGGCAATATAGGACCCCTCATTAAGTAGACTGAAGACATTCAAAAGTCGCAAGGAGCCAGACCGTTCTGAATAGCATGCTTGTGACTTCTCACCATAGTGATCTATGTTCCAGGGAACTTCTACGGGCTGACGGATGAATTGATCATGATCACAATCACAGTCTTACCACATAAACTTCGACAAAGACAGACGGTCTTAGCTTTAATACATACGGATGGTCATCGGAGGAGAATTCCCGTGCCTAATAATGATTTCATTCTATTTAAATTAATAGATTATTGAATTTTAAGAATTATTATGGACTACTATTACTATAACTATTATTTAATTAAAATAATTACAACCCAGGTGGTCCACCTACGATGCCGTGGCAATCATTAAATACGTAATAACGATAAAGCATACAAGTTGATGATTGCAATATCTATACATATTTTATTAACATCGTATAGTAACCCACATAACACACGTATCTGGGTAGACCACAGCAGACGCCTGCCACGGGGTACTGCATAATTTAGCATATACGGACAAAACCTATTCTCTTATTCAACACGTACGAGCCCCGTGGCAAAAAAACGAAATCATATACATAATTACAGACATATTATTCCTGAAACTATGCGAAAGGAAAGTAACGCAAGGAATACATGACTTCTCCTACACATATATAGGTGTAGTTTAAAAAAAGTAACTCTTACTCAGTCTATTAATATTTCTTTAAATCAATATACATATGTGTATGCATATTTTTACATTCCTAATAGATTTATTCAATCAACATCAAATGATAATATGTACCTTGGATATTTGTTGTAATAGATCATCCTTAGTGGTTCTAAAACTCTGGTCCTCTAACGTTGGCTCCGAGGGTGGGTTAGGAGATAACACCTCCACGGTATTGTAAGTGTTCACCGGCTCCTGGAATGATAAATAAAATTATGTAATATAATATTTGGGTAACAGTTTTTCTTTTAATGAAAGTTAACCTATATAAAGAAAATAGACATTTCTTATAATGATTTTTTTTTTACATCTTTGTTATTCTAGGACTAAAAAGAGGTGTAATACACTGATATTATCCTGTTCAGTCCAGCGGTGACATAGCATCCCACTACTGAGCTTTTTGGGATTACGGTCGGCGCACAATTAACATACTGAGGAGAGTACCACAGAGTAGAGTTGATATGCTAGGTTTTTATATCGAGTTTTCCTTGTCTTACATATGTTATATAAACATTATACGCCTTGCTTGTCTTGTACGATACCCACAGATAAGATGAGAGAGGTGAATAGTATTCTAACTGCGTCACTACACGGCAAATATCGAATACCCACGATTCTAACCCAACCGCACCTTCGGCATCGTTTTTTGGTTTCTGAACCAATGAAGGGTCCAAAAAGAAAGGGTATAAATATATTATTTCTACTTGTAGTAACGATTCTATTATCGTAGCCAGCTACAGTTTCCGAGTAAGCCCACTGCACCAAATTTCGTGAAAGTTACAAACAGAAACATATGACCCAGTTCCTTTAACAGCTTAATTTAGCCTTTAAAGATTTAGTGAATGTTCTTAAAACATTCACTAAATTACTTACATTTTTTGTTGTTATATTAATTTTGAGAACAAACACAATTGAAAATAATTTCTACATTTTTGAAATAAAACTAATTTATTAATCACCAAAATAAATTTCAATGCCTTTTTTGGCACCGGCTAAAATTTAGTCACACTTCGCCTAAACCGCTCAAAACGACGGCAGGTACGGCGGGCAAACTTATTAAACGCCGTACACAACCTCACTATCGCCTTGTGGGCGGGCTAATGGCACGGCGTCCTTATCTTCAGTGGCAAATTCCACTAATCATCATCATCATCATCGCAGCCCACATACGTCCCACTGTTAGGCTCGGGCCTCCTCCACAATGGGAACTTCACCTACTATACCATTCTGTGCGCCTACTCTTGAATCTCGATTCCAATCCTAAATCCAATCGCAGCTCAAATTTGAGCAAATTTGGTACTCTTGAAAGCGACAATAGCGCCCGATTGGAATCAAATTCGGTGGAACGTTTCTAAACTAAATGAATTCGACTCTCGTCGATTAAGTCAAATATTTGCTACTCCCGACGTGATTTTGACGTAGTTTAAAATCGTTAATGTTGCACAATTTCAAGTAAGCATCTTTGTGGGGATCGAGTTCGATAACGTTATTAATTTAAAGTAAGAACAAATGGCACATGTGGTGAAAATAACAACGACGAACGCGAAAAATTCGTTCTCGATTTTGTTCACGAGTACCAAATATAAGTTTGGTGAGATTGGATTCGAATCGGATTCGAAATTAGAATTGATTTCAAGAGTAGGCCCACTGGTCAGACATGTTGGTATAGAGTTTCGTATCGAGTTTTCCTTCTCTTGCACAGATGTTACGTGCATATTATATACCACAGTCGTCTTTTACGACATCCACGGGCAAGATAGAGAGTGGTAAATTGTATTCTTACTCCGTTACCACACGGAAAATTCCGCTACTATAATATTATTATATATTCTACGTTTGTCAAGAAATGTACTGACCCTAGTATCAACCCTAAGCTGTTGATGATGCGACAGCGACCTGTCCGCAGTAAGTCGTATCTTCTTGAAGGGTGGCGGGTCAGCAGGTGGCGGATGGTGTGATGAGGGCGCAGGCGGTGGTAGATATCCGCCGCTGAGCAGTGACACGCGGCCGCCGGTACCGCCGCGGTACTCGCCGCCCGCGCCCGATCCCACGTTACTCCGCCCGTAACTGTTGTCCCTTGAATACACAATATCAAAAATGAATTAATATTATAATACTTTATCTTGCTTTGTAATACCTATCCTAAATATTACCAATATAATGACAATATTCATCACCATCTCGCCTCATATACATCGTGGGCTAGGCTGCGGCCTTTTACAGAATAAGAAGGAAATAGATCTACTATACCACTCTACTAACGGGTTAATGCGGGCTTTTAATTTGAATTTTATTGTTAAATGCGTTAACAAACCCACCTTTGTATTCCTTTATAATTTATGCTAAAGGAATTTACAAAAACAAAGGCTTTGGCTTGAAAGAATGCCGTAATAACCAAATATTTATCACGGATAAACCCACGCAAAACTCAAACGAAAAGCATTTCATTTCTCACCTACGTACGTGGATATTACAAGACTTTCTATTGAATCAAAATATAAAGAAATAGTTTTTAATTTACTATTAATAATAAACTTATTTTTGTTGTACCTACAGGATATTACGCAACAAGTTAATGTTGTCAGATTAATGTGTATATCATTATATGTTACACAAATGCTTATGGACTAAAAGCCTCAATGTATTATTATATATCTACCAACAATCTGATAAGCATTCTGACTACTAAATTTCTCAGGCCTGCTTCCGCCATTGGGCCACACATCGTCTGGATAACATCCGCAGCACATATCAATAAGTTAGAGACTTACAGCACTATTAATGAAATCAAAAATTAATTATTTTAAAACATATTATAAACGTCAGCTATGGTGTACAACTGGATAGTAAACTTTTACAAACATTCATCATCCACTCCTTTTCTGCACATGTTAAGCACGTTTAAGGAATATAAGCAAATAACATCAAAAGAAGGAAAGTTAGAAATAAAATCCTTCTGACCAGCGTAATATGGAAGGTGAAATTATCTCTGATAGAGGAGCCCCGTACTCAATAGGTTATGCAACTATATGGGCTTTTTTATTGCCAACGGTTGCAAACGAGCAAACAGAACACCTGATGGTAAGTGTTGCTGTCGCTCATGGACCTTTGTTAGATCGCTGCCTACCGTAAAGAAAGTGAAGGGAGTGTGAATGCGTGTCGTGTGCGTGAGCTTCGATGAAACTAAAGGCATCACCAAAACCCATAACACGCAAACACCCTCAGTAAGTTGGGCTGCCGGCTCTCTTACTCACCGATCGAAGCGCAGTAACGAATTGCTACTACTCAGACGTCGATTTTCTACGCGAGTGTGGCACTACCCCGGGCGGACCGGCTCGCGGCTGTAGACAGACAACTCTCAACAGTGTGGTCCTACCACTATCAGAGCTTAAGCCACATAGACTTTAGCCCACATACCTTTTTTTTAGAACAAGAAAACAAGAATTTGGTCATTAAGTATCTATAGACATAAATCCTCTAACATTATATATGTTTGGGGATATGTGACTTTTAAAATCTTTCGACAAAAACAAGTAATTATTGATCAAGTCTAGACGCTAATTAAAACAATTATGCCAAAGAATCGTCATTCTAATCAAAGCATGATTGCAGCAGTCTCAAATGTTATTACCGAGGAATCAAGGTGTCACAAACTGTTTAAAAGCAGTTGTTTTTGCTTTACTATCAAAGTTTACAATGCTAGACAAGTTTTTATTATTATGGAAGACGAATTATTTTTCGTTCTGGTAATAAAATTTAATGTTATAGAAAAAATTCCATATCGCTCATTTTAAAAAAAACAACCAGATAATTTAATTGTGCATTTATTTACAGAGCAATGAACTAATATAAATACGTAATTTTATATTATATTTACATACGAGTTTTTGATTTAATCAGTATACATAATTATGTAATGATTAAATTATATTATTAAAAAAATAGTCTACAAATCATCCGCATGTCTGATGAAGGTACGTGATTTGTGACCTATTTTTATTAATCTTTTTATAATTTAATGAATATTTATGTAACTGAGTATAGTAATTACTTGTTAATGTGTTCTGAGATGTCCACAACAGAAGGTCAATTGTAAAAAACACTGACAACAATTTCAAATGGCGCATATATTGTTTCTTCTCTCCTGACCGGGCCTAAGTCCTAACTTCTTACTATAACTAAAAATTTTCTGAATTTTACTAGAGTTTACATACATACATAAATAACCTCACGCCTGCTTCCCAGAGGAGTAGGCAGAGACTACGGATTGCCGCAAGTCACAATCCTTACTTCCATCGCTTCACTCACACTCATCAAATTCTTCATGCATTCTCTACGATTACTCGTACTCTTAACATGACCTTTCCCCAGCACATCTCCAATTTAATCCAGAAACGTACGGCGTGGTTTTCCTCTTGCAACCGTCCCACTCACACTTGCTTTGTATATTTGCTTCGTCATTCTCTCGCCACTCATTCTTTCTACATGTCCAAACCACCTCAACATACCTTTTTAATCTTTGTCACTACTTCTTCGTTCACTCCACAGCGCTCTATTATCACACTATTCCTAATTTTAATAGAGATTTGAAATTCAATAACACTGCCAGCTCAGAATTTAAATTAGGTATTCGATGTAGGTAGTCAAATATTACGCATATGTGCACTTATGCCAATTCACCGAAGAGGGTGCGTATGTAGCAGTTGAGACCAGTTAATCTCAGTATTAAAATCACGTCAGCATTTCTCTCTTTAATACGAAGCGATAAAAAGGTTTAGATAACTACTAGCTGCAAGGCATAAATTCGACTCTCATGCAATGGGTGAACTAAGTTCTGAAGTTTCTGATTGAATTACTATCCGTTATGAGAACTTGATGGGTTTCTACTGGTATATCAGAAAAATACTAAAGCTTTTCAAGCTGATGTTGTGTATTATTTTTTTACAATACTATTATTAATTAATGTATTATATTATAGTAATTCAATGAGTATTTTCTTGGAGAGAGTACATATAAAAAAAAGATATTATTTAATTGTGTATACAAAATTTCTAATAAATAATCCTCTAATAAATTGTTTGTCGCACACGCAACATCAATGCACAAGAATCGACGTTTGATAATAATCCTAATACATTTTATTATATTCTCATCATCTATATGTAAGTACTTCTTCTTTTGCATGAGCAATTATCTACAAATCTGAGCTATTGGTGCCTGTGTCGAGTTACAATTTTCTTCACAATTTGTTAGTTTTTGTCACGTCTTCGTTATTTTGGGTATTTCGTTTCTGTTGCAGTAAAGATACTTTCAAGTTTATTTATATTCAATATTTTCTCGGGCCAACTTAACATACCATAGGAAACAACAGTTAAATCGTCCTTATAATGATGCAGTAATTATACAATGCAAAACCATCGCTTGCTTCCTACGGGCGTCATAATTCCAATCGAATTACTTCGAAGAGTAACGTAAGCAGATAAGCAATGAATAACAACTTCAAATGGCTCTCATGTATCAATCAAACCGGCCAATTTGGTATCATCATCTGTTCATATCCCAATTACCAACTTGGGGTCGCCACAATGTGTACTTGCTTTCCATCATACATATTGCAATAGTTTTATCAATAGTAGACCGGCCGTCAAACCTTATTGACAATCTAATTGTTACCCAGTAGGCATCAGATAAAAGTTAGCCCAGGTCTATGTGGAGCTCTTAGTCGTCTTTTACGACACCCATGAGCAATATTGGAGAGGTTGGTAGTATAGTAGCTACCACACAACATATATTTCCTAACACATACAAGTTCATAATTATTAATTGTGACAAATACCGTTTTACATATTTGCTTTAAAAGGTTTCCTTTTAAAGTAAATATGTTTTTTTTTAAATAAATTGTATTCCATTTCAGTATTTTATTGACCGGCGCAAAAAGAGGGGTGTTATAAGTTTGACGTAAATGTCTGTCTATGACATCATAGCTCTCGAACCGATGACAGACTCTCAGAGATGTGAAAGCGAGTTTCCATGGATGGCTCTTAGTTATGTTCGGTAAAAATCGATCGAGCAATTTGAGGAGTATCAACTGTTTTCCAAAATGATGTAAGGTATTATCGGCAAATTTTTTTTTTTTTTTCAAGCATATATGATCTGACATTTGAAACACTCATTAATGATGATCACTGAACTACTCTGATGATGAAGCTCGAAGATAGAAGACGAAATGCTGGATTGCCTATTAGTAAACCCATTTGAGCGCGTTGGATTCCTTTTAATTATTGCTGTTAATTTCTCCTGATGATGAGGACGTAATACTTTTTAGAATATTGTCTCGTCATTTTATATTATGACAGTAAAATTCAAACAACAAGACTCTTTAGCGCAATGCCGTATTTACAAGCATATCAAATATGCAACTACATGTCTACATGATTTACTTGTTTGAGTGACTTATACACTGTAATCTTTATAATTGATATAGTGTGTATAATGTCACTGCAATTAGTAATTCAAAAGACATTTCCATAACGAAATACCTTAATGAGTTAACTCAATGAATTCAAATGTCTACAATAAAGTGTTATTGAACCAACAGCAATGACGCAATATTCATTGCGCATATTCATGGCAATGAAAATATTGTAGTGTTTTATTAATGTGTGACTGATCGTACACCGAGACACGGTGAATCTGAAGGTTAAATTCATATGCAGAAGACTATATACCTATCCATCACCATCAATCAGATAGTTGCCGTCCGCTGTTGGACTTAGATTTTGGTAGAGTTACAAATGAGAGTAATGTTGTAATATCCATACCTGACAGGTGGATTAGCGATCGCAGTAAGGTCCTATGAGTTTTATAGGAGGGAGCTGATGCCCCGTCTTTTGGAGAGCCCTTAGTTGATTTTTTTGATTGTGAAGTAAAGAACGGCTAAACTGTATTCTTATCCCCTCGCCATACCTACCGATGGTTTAAAATAAGGCGCATAAAACTAATAGCTATCCACACGAATTATGGTTGTTTTTGTTTTTATTAATCAACTATTATTTACAGAAGACAACTATTATTAATGACAAAGTACAATTGTTAGTATTAGGGTAAAATTTCAATTCTTAAGCCGAACCTTAATAGGATTCTTTGTCAGGCAATTCATAATTTCGTACTAACTAATAATATAATATAATAAAAATTTCCTACATCAGTCTAAAAATAAAGTTGTCTCCACCAGGCTAGTAGTATGAAATTACCGAAAAAAAGGTAGCAGAGTTGAACTAAGAAATATATAACACCTTGCTACTATAAGCAACCATGGGTGACCTTAAGACACCTCCAATGAATGACCACATCAACATTCTATAGATACCATTATACACGAGGCTGTCTACAGCCACCAATAGACGGTGAAACACTGAATGATGATAATGCATTGTCTATTAAGTCATCACCTCATTCCTCCTTGTGGGTATCGTAGAAAGTCACTTAATAATCACTTATGAACGATTAAGCGGCATAGTATCGTTCTTACTACCTACTGGCAATGTGATGAAGGCGTGAAACTATAAAATTATATTTTTTCCTCAACTCGAATAATGACTCACGTTAATAAATAACGTTTCTCACAAATATTATAGAAGTCTACTAGAAAATGATTACTACCGCATTGGTATTTTCGCCGAAATATGAGTAATATTGCAATACTATGATAAAAATACAAAGATACGAATTACAATATATTTATGCGAATATTGTTACTTTAATGGCTGATTTGGATTCGGATAAGAATACAATTCACTAGCCCCTATCTTGCTCGTGGATATAGGAAAATACGACTATGGGATATAATATCCATGTACCTAGCTAGAAGAAAGAAAGAAAGAAAGAAAATAAGATTTATTGGACACTATAGTTACATGTCTGACATAGAAATTCATGAATCATCATTATTTCATTAATTACATAAACTAGATAATCAATCATTTGAAATATAATTACAGAAATGATATAAAAACTAAGACGAAAAAGTATTGAAGATTAAAATAATCATAGTATATACAAATTAAATACCAAGTATTAGTGTCCAAAGGCAACAGCTCAGCATATGCTACATAAACTTGCAGCGCTGATTTTCAGCTGCAGCCTAACTAATCTAAGTTCACAAGAAGTGCAAGTACAGAAGAGCTACTATGCAAGAGAAGAAAAACTCGAAATAAAACCGTAAAGGACCCGTCTGACGAGTGTGTTACTTCTTATACGGCTCCATACAATCGAAGGGTTAGGTTGTATCGCTAATTTTTTGCAAGCTATCAACATAAATAACCAACCGGATAATAACTCATAACAATGCATAATTGCATTAAAATCAATTAAATAATTATGTATTGTACGTAGTACGTTATATAACTGAAAAATAAAAAACAAACAAGACTTTGTGGAAATTGTGGTTCTGACCGCAGCTTCTATATTAAAGAATACATACGAATAACAGCCCCACAGGAACATCTAATTTATCAGGATTAAAACCTTGTATGAATCCAATACAAAAAAGTTATCTCTGTAATTCGATCAAATCCTTTGATATACTATATCGTAATAAAATACAAACGCACTATCTGTTGTATTCATAAAGACTGGAATATGTATACATATAGATAACATTGTTGTTGTAACATTTATTATTGATTTCGATAAAATTAGTCAACGTTGTGTTTTCATTACACAGTTGGCAGCCCTGTCTGCGAGTGCGTAGAATGTTTATTTTTTTATTATTAGCGGACGCGCGCCGCGAGTGCACCACGTGGAGGCCAACGTGGCGCGCTAAATACGGACACGACCTGACAAGACTGTCGCGTCGCCTACAGCCAGAGATTACGTCACACCGACATTCTGTCAATAGCCTTAGCTTAAATTTTATAACACAGGATATGGTTCCATTCGGCTAGGATTTCATGTTCAGGGTTAAAAAACTTGGCACATTTTAGGGCGCCCAAAAGATCGACACGCTTTGTGTAAATTTTTACGATAGCTCGTTATGAGAAACGGGTTTTGTGATGGCGCTTGTGGGCGAGGAATGCTTTAAGAAATCTTTTTCATACTGTTTCTAATTACGTGACAACGGAGTGTCGGTTGATATTTACCTCAGTTTAGCCTACTACCAATGATGTACAAGTTTGAAATGTTAAGTTTTTTAATTTCGAAGCTTGGGAATTATATTTAAAAATATTTAAGCGTACTGTCATCTAACAACATTAATTAAAGCATCACTGATTGAAATTTTATCGTGCTTGTTATTAATAAATTTACGCCATTATTACGCTGTGCATGACAGGTTGCAGAATAGTCTAAGAACCGACCTATCATGCCGGGTATCATGGATTCTATACCAACGCAGTACAATTCTTTGTGCGATTCACAAATTACGGTTTTGAGTCTGCGTCAATTATGCTTTGTGTCCGTTAATTGTGTTTGTAAAATACGACACAATAATATATTTGTTGGCACGAGTTATTCACGATGAAAATAAAACTTAGATATTTACATACTTTCAAAGTCACCCTAATTTTTTGACATGTATTAGAAATTCAAGTAACTGGCAACTCACGTTTTTTGGTCAGGAGTGACCGAGTGGAATCAAATACTTGTGTGGGTTTTTGTTCGCAGGTTAATCATCACACGAGGACGTGTGGATACATTACGGCTCGAGCATATACTCTTCATCAGTGCAAAATGGTAGAAACGTTTACGAATTCCTGCGTACGTTTGGATAGTAAATATCATTCTGCCAACCCCAATACATAATCGTACATCTTAGCCGAAATCATTGCAATATTGTCTGTAGTTTAACATTTAAGTATAGAAAAGAAGACGCGCTGGTTAGGTGGAAAGAAAGTAGGAAACATTTCCCTATCATTTTTATCGATTTTGTTGTCGCAAACTCATACATTAAACTCGACTTATTATAAATATATCCTCATCATCTCAGCCCATTCATGTTACCTATTGGCCCCAGGCCACCACGCTGGTCAGACGTGTTGGCATTTTTTTTTTTTTATGGGTGGGCTATGGTAGTGCACGCGCGGTTCTGTCCGTCCGGGGCGATGAAAGGACGGCGCGCGGGCCCATAACCCGTACCCACGTCACCTCGTTGTTGGGCCGACCACCGGAGCAGATGTGACTTGTCAGTGGAGACGTGTTGGCATAGGGTTTTGTTTCGAGTTTTCCTTCTCGTGCATAGATTATAACATCTATTGATTTTAGGAAAAAAGGTTAAGACATAAATTGTAGGAAATTTTCTCTACAACTATTTTGTATAGATATGTTTTCATGTAAAATGCGTCGGAAAATAATTATTTTCAAAAAACTGCTTTTAGGTGTAATTTTTTCAATATGGCGGCGCGAGCGGCAAAGTTGAAATCCGGCAAAAGCACGTCAAAAGCTATAAAATTGCCAAGTTTCAAAACTCCCGGAATACTTTCCAGGTAAAAATACCCAATGACTGTACTACTAAGTATCCACCTGTCTTACATATTGAATATAATCAACTTGTATCAAGAGCATTCTCTGATCAGTGGAGCGCTGCTCATAATACGGAATACGAGTAGCTTTTACGCTACAAGATTTCCTTCCTCGTTTGCGAAAGCGGAACTTAAGTATTTTGCTTTTACAGTTACATCAGCCGAGAGTATCATCACATCACAAATGTTATCATTGTCCGGTTCATTTAATCTCGGTCAACGAACCGATAGGAATTTTGAGGCGCAATCACTAATGTCTCAGGGTTAAAGTATAACAACATAACAGATATAAATTAGCTAAATGAGGACTTGTCTGTGGTGACGGAGTAAGAATACAATTCACCACTCCCTATCTTGCCCGTGGGTATCATAAAAGATGATTAAGAGTTATATTATACATATTGTTATCAAGTACTACTTCCGGCCTCATGTGTACGGCTAATTTGGGTACATCTTAATTATTGAGAGACTTGATTATAATTTTATAATTTAACTAACTTTATAATTAAGTAAATAGTTAACTAATATTTCCGTAAGTTAATATAATTCTCATACAATGGGCGCCTCTCCGGACCTCTGTAAGTACTCTTACACTATGTCTACTAATCACACCTATATTCCTTATATTTTACTACATGTATTAGATTCTTATTTCACTGATTTATGATGTCGTCACTGACACGTCTGCGTGTTAAACTTCCGCCGTTATAAATATTTAATGTTACATAATCCTGTATAATATTTGCACGTAAATAACTATTAGAATTATTAAGGTATTTTATAATTAGTACTATCTATTAAGTGTGTGAATTTAGCATTAGCTCGAGCCACATGAATGTATAAATTCCGCCAGTTAGAATATTTTAAGGCATTCGTATTGTAACCGCTATAAGGTGAATTACAAATTGTAAAGAACAAAGTGTGTCTTCATTATCTTCGCCGTCACCCTTGCCGCCTTCGTTTTACAATATAATATCAAGAGAAGGAAAACTCGAAATAAAACCCTATACCAACCTGTCCGACTAGCATGGTATAGTATAGTAAGGTCAATTTGCCTCATATTGTGGAGGAGGCTCGAGCCCAACAGCAGGACGTATATGAGCTGAAATGAAATGAGAACTGTCTCGAAAATTACTTGATCACTCTTGTAAATAATCTACCATCCATCAGCCTATGGACCTACACTGTTGGACAGGCCTCCCCATTAGAATGCCATTCGGGACGCTCCTGTGTCACTTGCATACAACGGTTGCCTGTGACTTTCAACATGTCAGTCCATCTAGTAGGGGGTCATACTACGCTACTCTACGCTAATATCTACAACTCTAATAAAATATTCATATCAATAATCGAATTTAGATTAGAAAAGAAAGAAAGTCTGACCAATGCGGTATACCAGGTAATTTACCATGATATAGTGAAATAAGCTCGAACCCAGCTGTGGAACGTATAAGCTGAGATAATCTGCTCAAAATTTGCAACTGTGGTCATTAATAGGGGTGACCCACCCCTACTAAGTAGAATTAAAACTACGTAGATGTGTTACAATTTCGTTTATCCCTTTAAGGATAAAGGCGTCAGTCTATAGAAAAGATCTTTAGTTACGAATACTATCATAATACGGATACTCCAAACCTGTATATGGAGGACTTCGTTTAAGATAGGGAGTACTAATACAATTTCTTTTTTTGCACTTTGCAGCAACAGCACATGTGCCAGTAAGGATGGGATATCTAACATGAACTGCGATTCCCAACCCGCCTGATAAGCGTAGGGATTTTGGCGTTACCCCCATTATGAAGAGGTTGCTTGCGAATAGCAGATGTAGAAAGAAGGTCCATTATATCGTAGTATTGACTTAATTAGCACTTTTATTTGATACAGATTATAAAAGTCATATTTCAAGTAAATATGATATCAAAATACCGCATGGTTGGAATGTATGAAAATTGAAATTGCGTATATAAACGAAATTGTTACGGTTTTATACGTTTACGGTTAACAGTTATGAATTATTTAACTGTTCGGTTATTTAAAATTTAGACATTAAAAATATTTTATAGAATGATAGATAAAATAAAATGGCATGAATTATATTACAATTACAGTTACGTTCTTTTTAACAAGGACTAGGTGCATGCAATTTCACAAGAGAATTATATCTCAGACCACAGCGTTTGTTTTTCGTAAAAAAAAAGGCAATGCACTTAGGAAGAAATCCTTGTATTGCGAGGGACTTTACAAATATAGAATTAACGTACACAAATTACACCCAGACTCAGAAACACTATATGTGAAACGCACAAAATTTTATTCTGCGTGGAATTCAAACCCACGACATTTGGCACAGTAGGTATTTTTAGCTATTATGCTATGTGCGGTCAAAATGTATAAGCTCATAATTCAGAAAACACGACATCTATTATCCATTTTTAAAATAATTTAATACATATTTTCCATAAGCTGACGGAGTAAGATTCACCACCCACTCTCTTGTCTGTGGGTGTAGTAATAAGGGATATAATATACAGACAACATGCAAGAGAAGGTAAACTCGAAATGAAACGCTTTGCCACCATATCTGACCAGTGTGGTAGGCAACCCTTAATAGTAGGTCTTATACCCTCCCACAGAGTAGAACGCTCTAGCCCAACAATAGGACATATATGGCTAGGCTGATGATGATAAATATAAGTACAGTTTTGTTTTAATGGACTGATAAGCATTCTTACCCATGTGTTAACGGATTAAAAATACAATGTGTCATTTCGCCTTACTTTTCCGTCAGATACAAAGTCTACGACTTTATATTAGTAATACAGATTTGCCCCAAAATTTCTACAAATGATGTCATTTTCCGTGTGATGACGGAGTAAGAATACAATTCACCACACCCTATCTTGCCCGTGGATGTCGTAAAAGACGACTAGGCGATACAGTATGCAAGTGGCATCTGTGCATAAGAGGGAAAACTTGAAATGAAGGTAAAATTCCCTCCCATTGTGGAGGAGGCCCGAGCCCAACAGTGGGACGTATGTGGGCCGCAATGATGATGATGCCATAACCTCAATATGTTGGGATTTTTACCTATATCCATACACTACTAATATTATTGAACGTCTCCATTACCTTAAAAGTATGGTCTATTACCCTAAATCAACACTTAAACGAATCTATTAAGGAGAAAGAGTAGCTTGTGCGTGTGTGTGATAAAAGGGATGTTTCTATATAGTGACAAAGTAATATAATTTCAGTATCCCTTCCTTTTCCGGGATTTACGCATATAACGTCATTACCGAACAAGAACAAGTCCATAGAAAATACCAACCCGTATAAACCAATGTATCCCAATATCGATCCTATTAAAAACAGAAGAAAACTTTTCACCGGCGAGGCAATAGATACTATGAATTCATATGTCTAATATTTGCATAAACGTCAGGTAAGATAAACTAAAATTATAAATACGAATTATAAGTTTGTTACGCTTTCACGTCTTAACTGTTCAACCTATTATACTTAAATTTTACATAAACGTTGTCAGAAATACAGAATAGGCCTTTTATCTAAGCTAAATTAATGTTCCCTAATAATAGAGAAACAGATAAATAAAATGTACTTTAACTCGAGCGAAACCATGATCACAGCAAGCAATTTATAATATAAACTCTAAATTTAGTTACAGTTTATTAAAAAATTACGCCAGTCAGATGGCAGCGCTAAAAATATAGTAAAGCGAATATTAATGTGTCAGTTCTATTTCCAACACCTTTCATAATCAGTCCGACTGGAAGGGAGCCAAGTTTTGTTTTCAATAAGAATGCAAGTCGCGGTCTTGTCGGACGGGAGTTCTCAGAAGTTTAGTTATATTATACTAGTTAGTCCCGCTGCTACGCTAGCGGAGATTACTTATTTCGTCATCATTATCATCTCAGGTTATAAATATAGCACTCGTGCGTAAAGCTGTTAGCCGCAGACGGCTTTAACAGTTTTGTTCGGACTATGAGTAAGTGCTGAGGGCTCTCAACCGGGAAAAAGCTTTAGGCGACATTGCCCAAAGGTTCCCTATGGGGAACGGACTTTGGCTTGGAGCGTAGCTAATAATCCGTTACCATATTGAAATTTCTATATGTTTTACTGCTAAGCTCATACTTCCACAATGGAAGGGAAATGGACCTAATGTATCACGCTAATTAGACGCACGCTAGGTTACTGCAGGGTTTAATTTCGAACTTGCCTTCTCTTGCTTAAATGGCATTTGCATGGTGACATAAAAGGCTTTTTGTGACATCCACGAGCAAAAAATAGTGAATTATATTTTTAATCCGTCACCGCACGGAAATCTACTTATTGACATCCATAATACTGCTGATACGAAATTGTGAATTCCACTGTTGTTGTGACAACGGTCATTGGCTAGTAAGGCATTAATAACGTCTTTGCTATATTTCTCCCATTTGCTGACATTTATAGTCGCTATTTGACTTTTATTTTTCGCAGCACCATATATCATAAAAACTTATTTGACAAACAAGGCTTAACACGAGGCAAGTTTTACGAAACAGATTTATAGTTTCTAAGATTTGCATGTTTAAACAAATCTACTCCTCTGATTTCTTACAGTAGAATTTCTAGTATAATAAAGATATATAGAGATATAAATTTTAGCACTTTATAAATAAAACTAAACTGAGACACCGTTGCATAGATTTATAGCCAAGTCCAAGGTCTCAAGAAAAACCCTGAACTCAAGAAAATACTGACTTTTTTTTTTATTGCCGATGGTGGCAAACGAGCAGGCAGCACACCTTATGGTAAGTGACGATGCCGCACATGGACCTTTGCAATACCAGGGGCATAGCTAGGCCGTTGCCTACCGGGAAGAAAATACTCTTCTTAAATCTCGTTTAAAGAAGGACATGTCATAACGCTCGGGAAACACAGCAGCAGGTAGTTCATTCCAGAGCCTGCGCGTACGTGGGAGAAATGATCGCTGGAAACATACAGTTGAAGACCATATCGTTTCCAGGTGAAATGGATGAACCCTGCTGCGGTGTCGAGTGGTACGTTGGTAAAACGGTGACGGTGGTACCAAGTCAAACAGTTCCTCAGAGCACTCCCCATGAAAGAGCCGATAGAGTACACAGAGTGACCCAAAGTCTCTCCGCCGCTCCAGTGACTCCAATCTGTCCGTAAGATTGGGATCCCCGACGATTCGAACAGCATGCCTTTGGCCCTCCAAAGTCAAGTCAAGTGGGTCTAGCTGATATTTAGGCGCGCCTGCCCAGAGATGTGAGCAGTACTCCACATGAGGACGACTCTCAACAGGACGCTCAACAGACACACAAATGAAGGAATTTTGAAACGCATTGTTACTTGCGATGAAAAATGGATTCTGTTTGATAACCGCAAGCGCTCAGCAAGTTGGTTGGATCCTGGTTCAGCACCTAAACAATGCCCTAAACGAAAACTTACCCCTAGAAAAGTGATGGTCACTATTTGGTGGTCTAGCGCCGGTGTGATTCATCACAGCTTCTTACCAAACGGGGTGAGCATTACTGCAGATGTGTACTGTGAAGAACTGAACACAATGATGGAGAAGCTGGCACATCGTCTCCGCTGCTCCTGCACGACAATGCGCGACCTCATACTGCACAGCAGACGATCTCCAAGTTGCAAGAACTGGAGTTGGAAGCTCTCCGTCATCCGCCATACTCACCAGACCTTGGGCCTACAGACTACTTCTTTTGCCAGAATTTGGAACTTTTTGGCGGAAAAGAAATTCAATACCCGAGAGGCAGTACAAAATGCCTTTGAAGAATTTGTTGCTTCCCATCCAGCTGATTTCTTTAAGAAGGGCATCAATAAACTGCCGCTGCGTTGGCAAAGATGCATTGATTGCATGGGTGATTACTTCGATTAATACAAATAAAAAATACATGAAAAAAAAATCGTTTAATTTTTTTCATACATAACGGCAATTTCATAGGTAAAGACCTAACATATAAAAGAAAGTCGTGTTAGTTACACTATTTATAACTCAAAAACGGCTGTACAGATTTGGCTGAAAATTGGTGGGAACATAGCTTTGAACCAGGAGACGGACATAGGATACTTTTAATCCCGTTCGTCTTCTTCTTCTTCTTAATGGTAATGAGCTACTTTTTATCCCGTTCGATCGCGTTCCCGTGTGACGTGACATAAAATTTCAAATAGATTTCTTTTTGTTTCTGTTTGTCCATTCGGACAGGCAAAGGGATCAAAGCGCATACAGCCAAGTTTGATACAGTTTTCTTCATATTTTTTAACATTTCTTTACAAAGAATAGCTAATTTCTAGCTAGAATAGCTAAGTCAAGTCGTTACCATTAATTAGGTGCTGAAAACCTAATTAAATGATTTCTCTAGGAATTGCCGGTAGAATATGAAAATACACGTAAACCACTCTTATATCACATTCAAGACACTTCAGCACCTTAACTGTATTATATTACGTAAAATATCAGCAAAATTATTCAATATAACACTATAAAATCCTAAAAAAACGAATATAAAACAAGAGCTTAACATGACATTTCCATATTCGCGCCGAAACTCATGTCAAAGAGAATACAAGTCACTATGAAACGTAGGATAACAAAAACGCATTTGATATGTAATAACAAAACACAAATGACAACTAAACGTAATTTTGTCTATAGTTAAGTATGGTTGAAAATTTGATAATTATAATTTTGTCAGAAATTAATAATCAGTAATTTGAATTCTCTTTGAATCATATATTCGGAAAATTTGAAAGTATATTTACGAAAAAAAATTATGGCGTTTCGAAGTTCGCCGGGTCAGCTAGTGACGTATAAAGTATTAAAATTGGGTAAGCCGTTAAATTATTACAGGCCAATATTTAGAAACGCGTGTGAATTCCATGTGGTGACGGATTAAGAATACAATTCACCAACCCCTCTCTTGCTCGTGGGTATCGTAAAAGACGACTAAGGGATATATTTCGCATATGACATCTATGCAAGAGAAGGAAAACTGGAAACAAAACTATACCAATCTGTTTGACCAGCACGGTACAGTAAGGTCAATTTCCCTCCTATCATGGAGGAGGCTCGAGCCAGCAGTGGGACGTATATGAGCCGAAATGAATATAGAAACGGATAGGCCACTGAGCTAAAACGTAACCAAAATTCTGAGCTTCGTCGCAGTCGCCAAAATATGAGCTCAACTTTGAGTATAAAATGATGGTGAAAGGTACCCTTCAGGCCACATCTGGTAGAGTAATTTATACCAAATTCAAATTATTTATTATGCATAAACCCCGAGAGGGCACTTACATATTGTCAGGTTTACAATTTCTAAAAAAAATATACTACCACCGGATCGGAACGCGAGTGCTACTGAGAAGATCCGGCAAGAAACTCAGCGGGCTTGTCTATTATTTTTAATTTTTTTTTCTTCTTACTAGAAATACCATTGTGTACATATTTTGTAAGAACTAGCTCCAGTGTGATGCTTTTCGAACCGCAAGATACTTAATATAATTCAAACGATTATGGCTGGACCAGATCCCACAAGCGGCACCCGATCACGAGTTAACTACTAGAGCAGCCATCACTCCCCTCAACCACTATGGAGGGAAGGGAGAGACCTGCTCCACGCAGTTACCGCAAGTAGATCCTTCTGTGAGCATGACCTATACCATAATATGTTACAAACGGCGAAAATACAAAATTTCGTTAGGCAAAACACGCTACACTTTACAATAAAAGTTAAAAGTACATTTACAAACAGTATATTTAAAATAACAAGGAAATTGCTGAATGAGGAGCTGCTCACAACCTATCTGTATTATCATCTACATAATCCGAGATCTTATAATAAGCTTTTTTCCAAAGTCTGTTCTTGATGGCTTTTTTAAACTTTTTCATGGGCAGGTCTCGGATATCTTTAGGTAACCTATTGTAAAAGCGTATACATTGGCCCATGAATGATTTGCAAATTTTTTGGCGACGAGTAGTGTGTACAACTAATTTGTCCTTATTACGAATATTCATTTCATGAATGTCACAATATCTCTTAAAGTTAGCGATATTTTTTTGACATATCTGGGGGCACGGCAGTGCCCCCGCCAAGTCGAGCAAAATAAAAGTCGGGCAAAACGCAACACTGCCGTAACATTTCTCGAAGCAATTCAGGCCATTTTCGATCCCCTATAACTTCGTTGTGAATAAAACTAGAAGCCTGAATTTTTAGTAACCCAGCAGGCATTGTATACACATTGAGTATTTCAAATTTCATTCAATTTGAACCAATAGTTTAAGAATTATAACTAGTCAAAATTTCGTAATTTTGTCACTCACTGACTGACTAACCGATCATCAATATTAAAGAGGCACTTTCAGCAGACATAGAAGCTTCAAATTTAGAATACAATTAGTGTTTAGTGTATAAATGAAGGAAAAATTATGAAACATTGTATATAAATGTAATGAAATTTTCGTCCAGTTTCCAAGATACAATAACTGCATAAATAATTTTGTAAACCCATATAAATATATAGGATTACAAAGTTACATTTGCAGTTAATGACATGGGAATATGGGAATCATAAAAACCGGCTAAAGACTGCGCAGATGACGTAGTGGTAAAGATACCAACGTACCGTACCAGTACTGTCGCGGGTTCGAATCCCATGCAAGACAACACTTTGTACGATCCACAAATTGTTGTTCCGAGTCTGAATGTAATTTGTGTCGGTTAATTATATGTTTTTTCCGTATGGTGACGAAGTAAGAATACAATTCACCACTCTCTATCTTGCCCGTGGATGTCGTATAAGACGAGTATGGGATATAATATGCACATACCATCTGTGCAAGAGAAGGAAAACTCGAAATGAAACGCTATATCAACATGTCTGGCCAGCATGGTATAGTGGGTCAAATTCCCTCCCATTGCGGAGGAGGCTCGAGCCCAACAGTGGGACGTATGAGGGCTGCGATGATGAATTATATGTTTGTAAAGTCCCCCACAATATAAGGATTATTATTCCCTTAGTGCAAGGCGTTACCATTTAAAAAAAAAAGATTCAACGGAAGAGTGGGCAATAGCTCTTGCCGGGGAAATGTATGATATCTCACTGGGAAACCAACCCGTCTACCAAACGTGACGATTACGGCATCATTCCTCATATAGCGAAGAAAAATGAGCACTAGTCATGGCAACTCTGTTAACCTTGAGCGTCGTTGGATGCAGGTGCCACAAGACCGCACTTTATGGTGAAGCATGAGGGAGGTCTATGTTCTGCATTAGACGGCGATAGGCTGAATGATGATTGGCAGAATAGATGTAGATAGATATTTAGATATAATTATGTTCAAAGATAACTTGTAAAGTGGTCAATCAACGGAATGAAAAAGCAAGAGTGGGACGGGACATGTCTTATGAAATTGTACTAAAATCTCCCAAAGTATTAAGCTAACTAAATTGCCTGAAATTTACCTGAAAGAAAGAACGCCATCATTACGCTCGATTGCCATCAAAATGGAGAGGAGACTAGAGGAGATGTGTTTCAAAAAACCAATCAAATTTCTTTATTTCCACATCTCTCCGTTTAGTTTAGGTAGAAATGACTCAAGCGGAAAGGAGAGATGTCTCATTTTTTAGAGAGTGGGCTCTAAGAAAATCCGTTGTTGGTATTCAAGAAGTAGAAGGTACCGAAAAGGAAAATAAGTAGGTCTATCTACAAAAGAAATGAGATACCATCAAAAAAAAACTTGTAAAAAAGCCAAGCCTCGCAACTGAGTTCTTCTACCATAAAAAGTTGTGAGATCCATGGTATACCAAGTCAGTTAACTCATTCAGTCCCTGCATAAGGGACCTTTCTTCTTAAGTTATTACGTAAATAGCTAACCTAACAACTTTTTATAGTGACTATATCAATATTAAAGATCTTTTATGTTTTAATCACATGACAGCACACTATACCTCACAAGTAAGACATATTATATTAAATTGTACTAAATATAGTGCCGATTGCCAAGTCAATCTATTTATTTAAAACATAAAAGATCTTTAATATTGATATAGTCACTATAAGAAGTTGTTAGGTTAGCTATTTACATAATAACTTAAGAAAAAAGGTCCCTTATGCAGGGACTGAATGAGTTAACTGACTTGGTATATATCATGGATCTCACAACTTTTTATGGTAGAAGAACTCAGTTGCGAGGCTTTGGCTTTTTTTACAAGTTATGTTTTTGATGGTATAATATATTTTCGTATATATGTATATATTGTGATACAGCAGTTAGAATATTTATTTCTTTGAATTTCTCCTGAAGTGAGATTCTTGGGCCTAGATTATAAATTGCACGGACAGCCCTTTTTTGGAGAACAAAGATTCTATTAAAGTCCGCGGAGCATCCCCACAGTAGTATGCCGTAAGACATAAGACTATGGAAATAAGCGAAATAAACCATTCTAGCTGTTTCAATATCGGTTAACATTCTTATTTTTTTTTACTGCAGAAGCTGCTGAGCTAAGCCTACTCGACAACTTTTCAATATGAGGTCCTCACTGAAGATTAGCATCTATGGTGATACCTAAAAAAACGGATGACTCCACGAGGTCTAGAGCCACACCATTCATTTGGACATTGGTTTCTACTTGCCTCACATTGGGGGTAGTAAATTTGATACATTTAGTTTTCTTCTCATTGAGAACCAAATTATTAGTGTCAAACCAATGAACAACGTTAGACAGTGCATTGTTCACATCGTCATAATTAAACATTTGTCTTTTAATTTTAAATAACAAAGAAGTGTCATTTGCGAACAACACAATGTCTAGATTGTGCCCTATATGGTAGGGTAGGTCATTAATGTATACAAGAAACAGAAATGGCTCCAGAATGGACCCTTGTGGAACGCCCATTTTTATAACAGAACCAGATGATCGTGCACTATTAACATCAACCCTCTGGATTCTGTTGCTTAAATAAGAAGTTACCGTTGATCTTGGTCATATAATAAATGGATATAATTTTTATGATAGTGATGAAGAGGTATTTGAAAAAATAACTTTACAGTTCAACATTTAAATAACGATGCGCTTTAGGAACACAAGATTACAAACTATGCAAGATGGTATAAAAAATGGGTTTTTCTGAACACAATTATCCAAATAAAAATGTAAATTACAAACATAAGCTGCGAATTTGAACGTTATTACTTATAAAAAATATGTTAAAGAACAAACCGTGCTTCAATATGAATTTAATGAATTACACCTAATTATTCGCACGGTGAAATCTAAATCAGATTTTGTTGAATAATGTGACTTGTGTTGATGTAATAGCGTTTCTTTTTAGTTTGTTAGAGAAATCTCAGTTTATTAAGTATATTGTGCAAAAAAGTCTGTAATCATTTCCCATGGCGGTTATTGTCGCTTGATGCCAGACGGGCATTATAAGAATACCTCCTGCTCTATAGGGCTGTTAGTGGCTATACAAAAAAAAAGTTAATTAAAAAAAATATATAATCTTATCGCAACTTACAATCATAGCACAGAGCCCACTGAGCCAGTTCCAGACCGAACCTCCTATACAAAGGGAAAACTGACCTAATAAGGTTCCACGCTGGTAGATTTCATTTCAAGTTTGCCTTCTTTTGCGTAGATGTCTTTTACTATATTTTAAGAAATAGTTGTTATATTTCATTCTTCATTGTATCCTAAGTGATAGAAGTACCAATTATTTACCCAGATTGTGTTCTTTTACAATAAAAATAAATCTACGTTCAGAACACTGTTTCACTGTTACATTTTTAAAAAACCAACTCGTTAATGAGTCCCTATATTATCAGTATCACATTGCTGCAATTATTCAACAAGAAACAATTGAGGAAAGGTATACAAAAGCGAACAATGGCGGGGTACAATGACAAATCATCGAGATAAGTGTTTCAGAATCTATGTAGTTGCACCACTGTGCATAGACCTAATAATATTTTAAATAATCTCATTTTGACTAAAGGTATGTTTAGACACATATATTTTACTATACAGTAGTTTTTTGCCATAACTGTACATACTTCCTTAGCTTTTCGTGTGGTAATGGACTAAGAATATAATTCACAGTGCCCTATCTTGGCCATGGCTGTAGTAAAAGACGACTTAGGGATATAATGCGCATTTCATATCCATGAAAGAGATGTATTTGAAATGTATCCTTATCTTTACTAAACAAAAAACAAAAAATCTATACCAACCCGTCTGAATAGCACGATATAGTATATGAATTTCTGTAGGCAGTTCGAGCCCAGCAGTGGGACGTATATGAGACGATGATGTACACAGCCCAGCGTTCAAAATTGGTGCAATAGAATGTCACGTGAATGTATGATACCTCGGGCGTAAAGATAGAGAGAATCGAGCATAAAGAGAAAGCAAAAGAAGCTATTCCACAACTCAGGACTCAAACGCTGGACGTCAAGCAACGCAATCGCCTGCTTATGACACTGAATCATCAAGAGGGTCATATTTAATTTGGAATAATTTATCAAACCAGCGCCGTCTCGCATCAGAGGTCAAGTTACAATGAAATTTGGTATTTTAATTAGACTAATCTCACCCACACACAGATTATATGACCGTCACTCGGCAGCCAAGGTCTGAATTATAAATAAACTGCACAGATGTCCAAGTGATCCAAGTACCGGCCTTTCCGCCTTTGGTTTTTGGTCTTGTGTACGATGCCCGAATTCTGTGCGCTTATAACTGATAATACTGAATTGTGTCCGTTAATTTTAAGTCCCTTGCATATGACTTGAAATTGCCAATTCAAATTAGTACTACAATAGACCTATAACACTTAAGTAAGAAAGAAACAGTTATTCGTTTGTTTGTTAGCAGTAGAATACCTATACATAGATATGTATCTATATGTGAAGAAAAATAAGTGTACCGGAGTATATAGACAGTTCGATGCAACAATATTTTATTTAGAAAGTAAATTTATAGTAAAAACATAACTAAAATAATTGTCAGAGCACTTACATTACAAAAACTGTTTTATAATGTTATCAGACAATACTATTCTCCAAAACGTAACTACTTAAAAATTGGTACATTTAAACCAATCGACAAGCGTTTTCTTTGTCTAATTATTAAAGAAGAAAGTTATAATTATACATCAATTAAATGCATATATTTTGAAGAGCTACTAAATTAAGATCCAGATACAGTAATTTGTGTACGTTATATATAGCATTAAAAGTAAAGTTGTTATTGTGTAGCAAGTGGCGTAATAAGTAACTTTTAATTGTGGGCTCTCGTGTTAGATTCTCAGTAACAGTTCGAAATCTAAATACGCATCCTATCGACTGCAATAGGCTTGTCCCTTGTACCTTGTCCTGTCACTATATACAGAAATTGAGAGAATCTGCATCTTGAGATAATTTCTGCTTTAACAAACTAGAATGTCTTTCATTAAGCGACAGGGAGTAGACGCATGTACCTAATTCAATACATCATCAACCCCTAAATGTTCACTGTTGGACATAGGACTCTCCACGAAAAGGCCACGTAGAACGATCCTATGCCACCTGCTTTCAACGGTTCCCTGCGACTTTCAGACCGTCATCGGTCCACCTACTAAGGGTCGTTCTACGCAATGTCATCCAATCTTCGATTTATGTCGTTTACACCCTTCTTCTACGGATTTCCGTATATCGGATATTGTCACATAGAGAAACACCGAGCAAAGACGTGTTCATAGCACGTTGAGCGACTTGGGAGCCTTTTTATAAAGCCAACATTTAGAGACCACGTTTCAGTGCCATAGGTCATCGCTGGTAACCCAATTCAATACAACCCAATTAAAATTTAACAGGATTTGTAGGCCAAAGTAATAGCTGTACTAATTCCACATCACAATACATTCTAACTAATATTATAAATACGAAAATTTATTCGTTTATTTGTTATGTACAATAGAAAGCTACATCATCAGCGAGTACCATAGGCTATATTTTATCCCTGAATTCCCTCAGAAATGGTAACTGCACGGGTAAAACCGTAGGATATTGGTAGTTAATCATAAATTTATCACACTTTACAAATAAAATATCTTAGAATATTATATATGTTCGGTAATTATAACACTTAAATTATATTCTTTAATCATCCGAATTATAATTACATAGAAAATTAATTTTGGACGACGCTGTATTTAATAAAAAAGCAGAAGGATCTATTTATTTTTCATACCAAAAATAAATATGCTCGTAACATAAAAATGGCGCAGTGTTGTTATAAACTACATCGCCATAGGCACGAAGCATGTTCGTAATTTTATCAAAATATTTTATAAAGGTTGAAATGTTAAATGGCTGGCCTTATGAAGTTAGCTTGTAGATCTGTCATACTACGATGCCAGAGGCCCTATGAAAAGAAGTTGTGGTTAAAAACAATTTTATACATTGGAGACTAAGTTTAACGGATTCACGATTATCTAGTAGTTATGTTTAGTTTAATAAAATATTATTTTTATACATATAAAAATATATGTCCAAACCTCTTAATAAACATCGATTTGAACTTAATATAATGTCTATATGACGAGGTATTTTTGTTTTTTTTTTCTATTGCTGTTGGTTGCAAACGAGTAAACAGCGCATCCGATGGTAAGTGATACTGTCGCTCATGGACCTTTGCTATGCCGCTCCCTACCGTGAAGAAAGTGAAGGGAGTGTGAATGCGTGCAAAGAGGGTCGGTGATACTAAAGGCATTACTAAAACCCATCACACGCAACACCCTCAGAATCTTGGGTGCCCGGTTCTTTCGCTCTCCGAACGAAGTACATTTTTATTTTTTGGGACTAATCCCACCACACATTCCCACCACTGTAACACCTGTAAGCCAGGATCCATAATGGTCTCCGTATAAGACACCGAGTTTTGACCCTCAGGAAGTCCCGAGAAACGATGTTAATTGTCTTGGGACCCGCAACAAATTTAATTAGAAAAGAAAAACAGGAGGAGTTGGAAATATTTCACTTCCCTCCTATGCAAAGCGGGAGACCTGAAGCAAAGTTGGCTAATAAGCCAGTAAATAGGAATTTGTACAATTACATGAAACACAACGGTACAGCACCACGGATTGAACAGAGCATAATGGACCTATTTGTGAGTTTTAGGTTTGGTTACAATAGTAGGTATGGCAGAGAGAGACTGGCTACATAGTGGTCATGGTCAATTTCTAACCAAGTTCTCTCTAAACGTTCACGAACAGATGGAAAGAATAGATATAGATGACGACCCTTTGTTGACGAATCTCACCTTTCCTGCCATTCGGTCAGGAGCGGATTCGAACGAAGTACAGCAACAAATTCTTACTACTAAAACGTCGATTGTACGAAAGTGTGTGGTGCTACTACGGACGGACCGTCCTTTGACTATAGACAAATGACTGAGGCCGGGGTGATCCTACCCACAGAAATATTAATAAGTAGGTATTAATATTTCTATCGTCCTACATAAAAATTATACATAAATAATTTTTTAAAATCTAGAATTTATTTGTTCAAAAGTAAATTTTCCTCATAGAATCAATGTTATTATTCATATGTAGTTAGTTATTACATATATATAATAGTTAGCTTGTACGACTTCAATATGACGAACAATGTGCAAAAAATAAATAGACATTCCTCAAAGCTCCACCTTATTATGAGTTATTATATCATCCTAAAATAATAATAGTAAATACATCAATAAAATTTAGGTCCAATTTTATAACATAGGAAAGAAAAATTAAGTATGGCATGTGATCATACGCCCATGTTTCAATTTATTTTCGCGTCTTCGTCATTTAACACAGTTGAATAAACATACTGCATAAGGTATTGGCAACCCACCTTGGACATGTAATCAATGTAATCATTGACCAAAAGGCACTAAATGGACTTTTTTTAAAGACCATGTCCTACAATAAGGAAATAATCCTTATATTGCCGGTGATTTTACAAACATATAATTTTAACGGGTACAAATTACACCCAGACTCGGAACAATAACTTGCGGATAGCACAAAGTATTGTCATTGAAATCGAATCGAAAATACTCGCACAGTAGGTCGGTGTCTTAACCACTACGCCATCAGAGCAGTCGAGTCGAATTACTCTAAATCAGTGCAGAACTCTTAGTCAGCGTTGTCAGCTATTATGACACCCACGAACATTCTTATGATTCGTAGCATGCCAAGCCATTCATACCAAAGGAATTTAATATATTAAAACAAAAATAAATATTGACACTGATTGCACTGATTCCGCACATCAATTGTCATACTACGAATATGTATGACATGCGTTTTAACGCATTCCTCGAGAGACAGATTCATGAATTGCAGCTCTGAATTAAAATATTTTAAAATACGGCCCTAAATAAATTAATTAATATTATCTTTGTGAATAAGAGGTTCATGGTGGGGCAATTTTTATAAGCATCATCTCAACTAAATATATGTACCACGGCTGGCCTTGAACCTCTGCCACAATAGGAGGGCAATTAACCAACTATATCGTCAGACGTGTTTGTATGTTTTCATTCAAAGTTTACTTTTATTGTACGGATATTATAAACATATTAATATCCCTTAGTCATATTTACGACACGATAGGGTATAGTGAATTGCATTCCTACTACGTCATCACACGGAAAGCAGTTATATAGTACAAATTATTTATTGAAAAATGTAGGCCTTATCTTTTATCATTGTACACACTATACGCCCTATAGATATAGATAGCTTATCACCAACAAAGAAATAACTATATTTGACTTGCTAATTTGTATAATAATTGTCATATCTTTGATAAAAGATCAGCCTAAACAGAAATGTAAAGGCCAACCATTCTTATTCAGAGTAAACATACTTTATAATTAATATTTGTTATGACGTTTTACTAATCACATTATTGATAACACCGCGTGGTTTACGAGTGAGTGATTACCACACCACTCCTAATGTTGTAGAATCCGTCTAAATATTTTGGCTGCCTGTAGAATCTAAATATATCTCTCCTTATGTTATCGAATGGATATAAATCTCTTAAGTATTACAAGATGAGTATAAAATTCTACAGGCAATTATCTAAACGTAATTTCTTTCTGTGAATTTTAGTATAGGCATATTTTGGTACGGTTACTTAAAGCAAAAAAATACAGATAAAATATTGTACAAAGTACTTATTTGGACAGCCCTACATAGTACAATAGTGTTGTTTCTTTCTTATCTCAACTACATGTAGTCATTTCTCATTGTTTTCTCAAGAATATCTGCGTAAAAGTGCCTAGATAGCTTCTGGACTGAATCACAGGAAAATCCATACTGCTAATAGCATAATTACCCTTAAATTATAGGGTTGATAACAACTGATTCTTATTTAGTATTGTTATTAGGCACCATGGTCTGCCGCCAAAAAAAAAGTCCTAAGGTTAGCTTCTGTGTAGATGGGCTAAGAATAAAATATTCTTCTCTACCTTTCTGGTGGGCATGATAAAAAACCAACTAATGACCATAAACAAATAACACACTATAAGAGTAAGAAAACTCAAAATAAAACTACAACAAAATGACTGAGCAAATCGCGTCGAACTCAAGCACGACAGTTCTTAGTGCTATCCACAAATGATTGCTCTGGGTGTAAATGTTATTTGTTTCTATTACTTGTACAATTTACTATTACCGTCACCCGCCGATACAATCCGGCGAGCATTTCCGCCTCCAGGTCCCACAGGGGAGTACTGGCCCACAGGCATGCTGCCTCTGCGGACGCCGCAGAAGAGCCCTAAGGCGGACGGTCAGGGACCCCGCCCACACCGGCGCGCCTTACATGGCCATCGACCGGATAGAATTTACGCCTTAGGGTCATGTCATCCTTTTAGGGTTATTTCATCCTTTTAAAAAACTGTCTAATCAGAATAATATATTAGACGATTTTCCCTTGTGGAGGAGACTTATGCAACACTACGATAGATATAATATGTATATAGCCTGAAAAAGGTAAAGCCTACTAGACATTAATAAGTTGACCATCATTAAAATAATACATTCACCTATCAGCGTCCACTATTGGAAATAGGTCACTCCATGAAGAAGGAATAATACCATAATCGCCCGCTTGGCAAACGGTTTCGCGTTCGCAGTTGGTGTTATGAATTCCCCAGAGAGCGCTAGTATTCACTAACCTGTTATACCGGTTCGCCGGTTTATACAGCTCATACGTGAAAGTGGGTCTAAAATAAACATTTAAGGACAAAATAAAATCCGTTTGGTAATGGAATAAGAATACAATTCACGACCTAGGGGGTCGTGAATTGTATCTTGGCCTTGACTATCGTAAAAGACAACAAGAGAGAAAAAACTCGAAATAAAATTACAGCAACCCGTCTGATCAGCGTGATATAGAAGGTCAATTGTCCTCCCATTGTGGAGGAGGCTCGAGCCCGACAGCGGGACGTATATGAGCTATAATGATAAATGAATGATGAAGGAAAAAATAAAATGAACTTAAAATAAATATTGTTTCTAACTCAAGATGCTATATCTGTTATTTTATATTTCAACTTTTGTTGTTCGTCTCATCTTTTTAACTATTTAGTCCATTACAAATGCCGCCATGTACACTCAAACAGATAATGGATATGAATGACAAACATACATTTAGAATTCACATTAGCAGCTTGCACAACGTTACGCTAATCGTGACCAGACTGATGATTATTATCTATACAAAAACTGCAACAATATTCAAGTAATTCTTTAAAATTAACCATTACTTATCCTGAGAATAATTTATATACATGGATACATCCGTTGTCTCTATAAATCTATTGTATATTCTAATCTTGTGCATTCAATGTTATACAAAATGTAAGAAAAATATTGCTATTGCGTCGCACGTATTTGTATATCTCCATGACTATATAACACCCAGATTTCGTTCCCGTCGAAGAAAATACCACTAACTTATTTTTTATTTTTACCGCGACGAGGTGCGGGAGGGCCAGCTCTATGAGGGCTACCGCATTGCGCGGTCGGCCTTCAGGCTGGCCGTCCGTGCCGCCAAGGACGTCAGTCGGCGGGAGATGCTGGACAGTCTCGTCCGTGACCCCTGGGGTCGCCCCTATGGCGCGGCGCTGAGTAAGCTCCGCGCACGGGGCCCTCCCCTCACCGAGACACTCCAGCCCAGCCTCCTCACTCGGGTCGGCGAGGACCTATTCCCACGACGGGCGGAACACACACCCCCGGTCATGGCTCCGCCAGACACTGACCGGGAGGCCGACGACGACAGTGTTCCGCCCATCACGGAATCCGAGATGGGGGCGGCGGTGGCGCACATGCGCGGCAAATCCACCGCCCCCGGGCCCGACGGTATACCAAACCGCGTGCTGGCCCTGGTCCTCGACCATCTGGGTCCCCGCCTCAGGGAACTGTTCGACGCGTGTTTAGCGTCCGGGCGGTTCCCTGGGTGCTGGAAGGAGGGGACGCTGATTCTCCTGCTGTAGCCGGGACGGTCTCCGGAGTCGCCCTCGGCCTACGGGCCTATCGTGCTGCTCGATGACATGGACAAGCTACTGGAGAGGGTGGTAGCTGCCCGCATCAAGCAGCACCTCGTCGGCACGGGGCCCGATCTGTCGGACGCCCAGTTTGAGTTTAGGAGGGGTCGTTCGACGATCGAGGCTCTGTTGCGCCTGAGGGCCGTGGCGACCGAGGCCGTCACCGGCGGGGGAGTGCTGTTGGTGATGTCCTTAGACATCGCCAACGCATTCAATAGTCTGCCATTCAGCTGCGTCAGGAAGGCGCTCCGATACCACGGAGTGCCAGCTTACCTGAGGCGGCTGGTGGCAGACTATTTGGAGGGGCGCAGCGTCCTCTACGCCAACCGAGTAGAGGACGTTGTGCGAACGCCCATGACGTGCGGTATTCCGCAGGGGTCGGTCCTCGGACCCACCCTGTGGAACATCGGCTACGACTGGGCATTGCGGGGAAGCCTCCCGCCCGGGTTGGGCGTAATTTGTTACGCCGACGACACGCTCGTCACAGCCCGCGGTGGGACGCTACAGGAGGCGGTAAGCCTGGCGACTCTAGGCACCGAAGAGATCGTCAGGCGGATCGAGGCACTGGGGTTGAGGGTGGCCCTGGAAAAGACGGAGGCCCTCTTGTTCCATGGGCCCCGTATGGACCCTCCCATCGGCGTCTCGATCAACGTCCATTCGGTTGGGATCAGCATCCTGGCCCATATGAAGTACTTGGGCCTGGTGCTCGACGGGCGGTGGTGGTTTCGGGGGCCTTTCCGCAGGCTCGTCCAGCGGCTCGTCGGTGTGGCGTCCGCCCTACAATGGCTCATGTCGAATGTGGGCGGACCCAGCGCTGCATGCCGACAGCTGTACGCGGGGGTCATCCGGTCGATGGCCCTCTACGGCGCACCGGTGTGGGCGGGGTCCATGACCGCCCGACTCAGGGCCCTTCTGTGGCGTCCACAGAAGGCCATGGCGGTCAGGATCATCCGCGTGTACCGCACGGTGGCGACGGAGGCGGCGTGCCTATTAGCCGGGACTCCCCCGTGGGACCTGGAGGCGGAAATGCTCGCCGACTTGTATCGGCGGGTGTCGGGGGTGCGAGGGGAGGGCGGTGTTGTTTCCTCAAGGGAGCTCACCGCCTGGCGCGTCGACGCCCGCCGAGACGTCATCGCCCGTTGGGCAGACCGGCTGGAGAGGCCTCGATACGGTGTCTGGACCGTGGAGGCCTTCCGGCCGGTGCTGATGCAGTAGTTGGAACGGCGGCACGGGGTGCTCTCCTTCCGACTGGTACAGGTCTTGATGGAGCATGGATGCTTCGGCAAGTACCTGTACACGGTCGCTAAGAGGGAGAGAACACCGTCCTGCCACCACTGCGATTGCGACGAGGACACGGCGCAGCATACGCTCGAGGTCTGTGCCGCTTGGGCAGAGCAGCGTCGTGAACTTGTCGCAATCATCGGTGCCGACCTGAAGCTGCCGACCATCGCTAGGGAGATGCTCGGCAGCATCAGAAACTGGGACGCGGTCGCAGCCTTCTGCGAGGCAGTGATCTCGCAGAAGGAGGCGGCGTGTCGCGCGCGCGAGGAGCACAGCCTCGACGAAGCGACCCGCCGCCAGCGACTGGGGCGGCGCGGGCGCGACTACCTGCGTGCCCTGCCGCCCTAGTCGAGGCCGCGGGTGATGTGACCGAGGATTAGTCCGTCACCCGCCGAGCGGCCGACCGCGTGAGGAAAGACCGACGTCCTCCCCGAGGGGGGACGTCGGTCGATGGGAGGGTACCCCAAGTAGGGGTTATTTCTTCGGGCCGACCACTGATGACAAGTAACCCTGCTCCGGTGGTCGGCCCAACGAGGAAGGCGACGTGGTGTTCGGGTGGGTTGCGGGTGTTGCGTGCTTACGCCCCTCTGTCGCCCAAAACGGAGTGGTGCGAGGAGCGCGTCGACCGTAGCCCACCCCAAAAAAAAAGAAAATACCACTCACTGACTGACTCATCATGAAATCTCATCAGAAGAAAGTAAATATAATATTTCCTAAAAATTGCCGAAAATCAATTCTTTTGAGAACTTCCGTTGGGTGCGCAGTGAGTTGTAGGTGCCTATGATGCCCGCTAACTAGAATATGTGGTAAGCCTATTACAATTTAGCGAAATAGTGCAGGATTCGTGTAAATAAGAATTTCTTGCACACATTAAAAAACTTTGAGGATGAGGATTAAGAATTACTTAATATGCGTAATACGTACGTTACGTAACGCGTAATACGGTTATCATAGTATAGTTCAAAGATACTTAATTGTCTAATAAAATCCCATTGCGAATACAGCTTTATGGTGATAAATTCATCTATTTTATCGTTCTGATCACACTAGAACAATACGAAAACCTATTATCAAATCTTAATACAGACACCACGTAGCATAAATTTATAGACAGATACTAAACGTTTTGAAGGTGATTCAGTTGATGATATTATTGATTCAAAAGACGCTAATAAGTTGAACGTACTATAAATAAGAAAGTGTTAATTACTAAGCTAATAGTCGTAACTGAATTGGTTATAGAATAATTGATAACTGCGATACCTAAATACTATTAGAAATCGGGTATATAAAACGTCTTTTCAAATTTTCCTTGTAGTTGCAGCGAAATAGAGAAAATATAATATCACAGTTTTACATTCTCATACATTTTCTTGTCAGTATTTAAATGTTCTAGGGTGTTACAGTAATAAATATAGATAATATTTTCTGTAATGCAAAGAAAGATAGCTTCACTTTCTGGTTATAAACTTAAGGCCAAACACAACTTGGCAAACCTAACACGACATTGATAATAAAAATAAATACGGTAGCTAGCTTTTATACGTAAAATTTGCAAAGATTAGATGAAATTCCTTGAAACTCCTTTCGTTCTCCTAACGTTCCTTGGTTTATATCAAAACAAATACAAAGAAAACCAATACAATATGCTAAAGAACTTCCAACTGAAACCATATTGAAGAAACTGACCTGGCTCACCTTTTGACCAAAAAATTGACCCAAAAAATAAGTATATAGACCAGACAGATAAACCTGAAATACCTGTCACACCATACAAAGACAATTAATGGCAAATGCAAACATTATCGAAAATACTTCAGTGTCGTGACGCAATCGACGCAACCAATAAAAGCTTAAGATAACCTACAAAAGTAATCCTACAGAAGTGGATGTCAATGCCAAAACGAACACGAGACCGCGACGTTGCCAGAAACTAATCGAATGACATCGTTACTGTACTAAAGAAATTTGGCACAGTAAGATTTTGTTTACTCGGCATTCTGGCATGCCAGACATAAAAATGACACATGGTTATAGTGCTTTGTTTCTGTTTTGAAGACACACGTACGCATTATATAGGACAAGGGATACTGTTGGTTTGCGAAAAGTTGTTCTTGGATTCTTCTCTCCATTTTTGTGTTTAAATATATCATCCAATAATGTTTACTGTTTTACGTAAAACCAGTGTGATTTATAAAAAAATAATGAATACGAATTTTGTTTTTATTGGCATCACAGAGGCTCATAAGACATAAGTGTATAGTAATCGTTTAGTAGCCTATACTCACAACCTCCAGTTGCAAATAAGGCTTTTATAAGACATTGACGATAAAAGCTTTATTATATACATATAGCTAAAAGCTAGTATTTAGGTAAGATACCTCGTGTATTTTACTAAGGGATATAATATGCGTAAACGATATATTTAAGAGAAAGCAAACTTGAAGTAAAATCTTATGTGCATCCGTCTGTTTAGCATATTATCCTCATGCTCTTCATCCTCTCAGCTCATACACATCCCACTTCTGGGCTCGAGCCTATGAGAGGGAAATTAACCTACTGATCAGATGGGCTGGTAATGGGTTTTATATCGAGTTTGCCTTGTGCTCTTGTGTAGATGTTTTATGCGTATTATAATATCCCACGGACCAGACGGATTAGTATAGTGTGTAATTTAGACTTTTCCTTTTTTTGCAGTAAGTATAGTTTCATAAAAATCGATTAAGGAATGAAAATGACATTCCTTAATCGTTTTTCATGATACCCACGGTAAAGTGGGAAACATTGTATTATTACTCCTCCACTACATAAATATTAATAGTTTTATATATTATAGAAGAAATTATGTTTGTTACTTCATCGCAGCCTACATACAGCCCACTGTTGGGCGCGGGCCTCCTCCATAATGGGAGGGAATTTGACCTACTATGCCATGCTGGTCAGACATGTTGGTATAGGATTCCATTTCGAGTTTTCCTTCTCTTGCACAAATGTTGTGTGCATATAATATCCCTTAGTCGTCTGATACGACATTCACGGGCAAGATAGGGAGTGGTGAATTGTATTCTGACGGGGTAACGACACGGAAAAGAATAACGGTAGCTTCGGTTATTTTTTGAAATTTATCTTTTCAACAATATACAGATGACAGATATCCTCCTATTCAGGAATTAGAGGGAAATTGACTATACCACATGCCGAGTTTTTTTTCTCTCATATGGATGTTATTTGTACATCATCCTTTGACGTCCTTTACGACACCCCTGAGCCAGATAGGGGGTAGTGAAATGCAATGTTACTCTGACACTACTTGTAAAGCTTCCTAATCCTCTTAGTCACTTATAAATATATATTACAATCTTTCTTAAATGTATAATTAATTACTAACGAGCTATAGTTTTCATAATTGAGGTAATTACGAAAACAATTACTTTCCTGACTTAGCTTCATGACATCTATTTACATATCGTCTTGTCAGTTCTATAAAAAAAATCTAAACTTACCACTAACGTCATTGAATTTATAATTCATTAAACAGTTCACCAAACAATAACTGTTTCAATTGCATAACCTTACTATTGTTTACCTGGCGATAAACCCAACTGGCTTTTGAACACGAATAATATGCTTACACAAACCGATATTTATGGCCAATTTCGAACTTTAGACGGACAGACATAGGTACTAAAAGTCGTAGAGATATATACAAGGGCCACAGGCTCGATTATTTTCAAGTAACTTTCTATTGGTAGGAGCTATGTCCAGTTGTAAAACAAAAAAGTAGTCGTGGGTGGTACGTGAACAGCCTTGGTGGGAAGAGCGCTCCTTTAAGTGAACTATACGAACTAGTTCATCGATGATCTCGCTCTTAGTTCTTTCTATATATTTTTGGCATCCGCTTTACTAAGCAGTGGCGTTACGTGAGTAATTGAATTATTTACTTCTACTATGTTCTCCTTGATATTTCAATATCGATTATCGATAATAAATAACTCCACATTCATCATAAATTAGCATGTCATCATAATTTAAATAAAAATAAACAATAATTATAATATTTTTTTCCTTCAAAGTATTCAAAAAAATTAATGACCTTGAAGAGCGAACTAATACGCTATTGGGTTGCAAACTAAATTGGGTGCTCACATTGGTGACCGACTAGGTTCAAGACTAATAAAGATCCAATGGATAGATAGACGATTCAAAGTATATAGTGTGTGAGAGAACAAGAATAATACCTATATGATAGGGCGGCGGATCCATAACCAGGTTGGTGCAGTCGCAGCTGTGCCGGTGGGTAGGGCTGCGGCGCGTAGGGCGCGGCCGGCGGGCGGGGCTGCGGTGGCGCCACCACAGCCCCCGCCGGCTTGCCACCGTACGCCAGCGCGCCGCCGCCGTGCCCGTGATCCGTCTGCCCGGGCCTGTCAACAATAGAAAACGAACATTAGCATATCATCAAAAACCTGCCCTTTTCATCAATATTTGTAACTTACGCCAACAAAACCCTCACAAACACCGTCTAAAACATTAAAACTAATTGTAAAGGCTCAATGAAACCTATATATTATAAGCATATAACTTTTGATTCGCTAAAGTAATAAAATATTTACTTCCAAGCGCTTATGTTATTTTATATAAATTAACAACATTGGGCGATAGGTATTACCGAACCGTGACCACTACCGTGGGTACTAGGATTTAAGTCCAAGACGGGTTGAGAGCCCTCAGCGCTCACCCACCAGTCCGGGTAAAGTTGTCACAGCCATCTGAGGCTAACAACTAAGTCACACAAAAAAAAAAAAGACCAAATAGCATGATGCTTTATTACACATTCTGCAGCTATCATATTTTTATATTTATTCCATTACGGTAGCCGAATTACTCGTAGCCCTATTTTTTCACGTAGTCCTATCGTAGACGATATTATCTACGTAATTCTCTTTAATTCATCCTACGCCTAAACACTTCAAACGACGTAGCAAATTAAAAAAGTTACGTTTGTCTCGTCATTTACAGATTCACATCGACAGAAGCTCTATTTTTATAAAAAATAATGGGATAGTTTTTATAAAAATATATAGTATAATCTCTATATACATATTTCTTGTGTACGTGTATATGTCACTGAACTCCTCCTAAACGGCTGGACCGATGTTGATGAAATTTTTAGTGCAAGTTCAAGGGGATTCAAGAATGGTTTAGATTCACAATTGGACTCGGTAAGTGGCGCTGCTCTGTTATTTTGAACAGAACAACGTCTGTTGGGTCAGCTAGTATAATATAGAAGATAGCAAAGAGGACATTATCAAGACTATAACAAGTTTGTGCCATCGAAATAGACGTTTGTAAAGAACCTTCTAGCGAAAGGTGACTGTCGAGATATCTCATACCAATTAATAATATTATTAATAACTTTATCGGAAGTGACAACTATACAATTTGCAAAGAAGGAATATCGTATTCGGGTCCAGTTGTAACTAAAAATAATGTCCAATTTTATAATTTCATTAACGCGCATTAGATTTTTCATTGGATAAATAAAAAAGAAATTCATACTTTAGGATTAGTAACTATTCAAATGCTTTTCCTGTAAAATTAGCCTGTTTCTATTGTATCATATACAATACACTCAAAGGCTTAATACGAATGAACTCCATGTGGGTCTACACCTTTGCTCCCCTCGGATAAAATCAACTCATTAAAAGGAGCCTGCGCTTGAATACCTTTTAAAATATACCTAGGTATGTGAACCGCTGTAAAATTGGAGTAATCCTTACATTAAAACGAAGTAGAATTTGACAATTTCTTAATCAGTCACGTAAAAACTACTGAACCGAGTAATAATATAACAACATTTGAGTAATATGTTACTTACTTCTTTAGTAACTGGTATAAGTGTTATGAAGAGGAAAGGACATAGAACGGCCAAGTTTAACGTAGGGTTTTATTTCAAATTTTTATTTCCTTGCACATAACAACACCTAAGTGACACTTGGTGTTCTTAGTCATAGGTATCAGAAAAATAAATTAGAGCCACCTGAGTTCTTAAAGAAACAATTATGATAATAAAGATAACAAAGGTACAGACAGATATGGACGCCAATGCAGATAAAGGCAGCTGACAAAATCACAAGGTATGCTTGTACTGTGTTAGGAACTGGGACGCGGTCGCCGCCTTCTGTGAGGCCGTAATCTCACGGAAGGAGGCGGCGGATCGTGTGCGAGTAGAGCTCCTATTCGGCGACACGTTCCGCTGCCGGCGACTCGGGCGGCGCAGGCGCGAGTATCTGCGCCTAATACCGCCCTAGCCAAGGCCGCGGGTGATCGGACCGGGGAATTGTCCGTCACCCGCAGAGAGGCTGACCGCGCGATGGCGGCCGACGTCCCAGTACGTCGAGAGGTGAGGTTATCCGAAAGGGTATTCCGTCGGGCCGACCACTGATGACAAGTCACATCTGCTCCGGTGGTCGGCCCAACAACGAGGTGACGTTCCCGCGCGCCGTCCTTTCATCGCCCCGGACGGACAGGACCGCGCGTGCGCTTACCATAGCCCACCCATATAAAAAAAAAAAAAATGCTTGTACTGTGTTTTAAACTCACGATTTAAATTATTATCAATTACCTTTCGCTTTCCAACACCATAGAAATTTATTTTGCTTCATGAGAGTCTTGCCGATTTGAAATAGCACTTTAAATGTGAAATTACTTGCATTAGCGATAAAAATGTTTTTCTAAAAAGTTAGATATTTCATCAAACTATTATAGGGAAAGCTGAACGTCAGCGATTTTGATCCATTATTGATCACTGCGAATTGCAATGAGTTCGCGTGTCGGGTTATGGCACGAAACTTTTTCTAACTGTTGACAGCAGTGGGTAATAAAAAAGGGTTGACAAAATATGGTGATTAAGCTATCTACGCAAATATCAAAATTACCATAGAGCCGTTATTCGAACGTAATAATAATAAATTATGTGACCGCTCGATATCCGTTCGTGAATAGCTATGACGCACGGGTCAGTCACCCTTAGCGACTGTGGATTGTGTTTGGATGCTACCGACTGAAGATTCATGGCGCTTAGCACCGGATACACATTAAAATAGTCGGTTAATAAATATTTATGTTGGATTATGTTACGATTGTAGGTTAGTTTTGGACATAAAATTAGGACAATCATTTACATAGTTGCTATATAGTAGCAAAGGATATTATAGCATTTTGGATTTATATTCTTTGGTTATACCAAATATGTATATGAAATATGACATTACCATTGAACCACTAAATTAGACACGACAACTATAATGCAGGTTATAGAACTTCACGCTGCGCTGCTGTTCCTCTGGTCGGCCAGGCGATGTATAACTAAAACCATAGCCCGGCAATAAAAAGTGTCTGACACCACTAGATTTAGTTAGAAATGTCATATATGTTCTGTAAGAAAAAGTTCCTTAAGTAAAAATACAATTCACTAAGCCTGCCTTTGCCGCGGATGCCGACAAAGACACTAAAGTATAACATCACTGCTAGAAAAGGAACGCTCGAAACAAAACGCTATGCCAACAAAATTCCTCAAAGTGACAAATGGACTGAAAAGAAGATGACAACTTTGAATGGTTAATATCTTCTTTTTACATAAACTGTAGCTCCATTTTCGTATGCTAATTTTAGTGTTGGGCACATATCAGATTGATTTATAGATATTTTATTTAATAATACGTAATATCGTTGAAAGACTAACACCTCCATCGGCAGATGTTAACCTCTGTAGTACTACTGGAGCATGTAGCAGCAAAAATATAACGAACGTAATATACCTACGATTTATTTATAATGAAACTACTGAATCGTGTTTAGAGCTGCCTGCAGCGAATTATTTCTTTGTTTATTTTGTTTGTAACAGAAATAAATTAATCACGGATACATATTTTTGTACCGGCTTGAATCAAATTCTATAACAATATGCATTTTGGTATTAAAAGCAGATCAAAATTTATTATATTTATAACTGTTTCACAAACCACTCATGTTTTTGCGAGAATAAAACTTATGATTTATATTATTACTAGCAACCCGCCCTCGCTTCGCTTCGGTTTCAGTCGCTGTACCCGCGGCGTAGTGCCCGTTCCTGTGGGAATACCGGGATAAAATATAGCCTATGTTACTCCCTGATATTATAGCTTTCCATTGGTGAAAGAATTTTTGAAATCAGTTCGGTGGTTTAAGCGTGAAAGCGTTAAAAACAAATAAACAAACAAACAAACATCCTTACTTTCGCATTTATAATATTAGTATGGATTAACAGTCATTTTTTAAACATTTATTTTTGCGAACGAACTTTTTTACGTTAGTAGTAAGCTTAGATCACAGCAGAACTAAGGCACTTGACGTCAAAAAAAATACAGGGTTGCGCATGACGTTCCTAGTACATAGGTGAGTCCTAGTACATTGAGTATTATAACCAGGCCATGCTATAATGGACCGTGCAAAATTCCTACACCTAATTATGGTTAAAAGGATTTATACCATGCATTTTATTACTCACGAATTTCTGACATTTCGACAATGTTGCAAGCGCTATGATCAAATTATGTTACCGAAAAAGTTTCGGCAGAAAATGAAAAATTTTGAATGTTAAAATGCATACCTACTTCATTCATCACCATCACATTCAAGCTTTCGACATCCACTGGTGGTCATAGGTCTCGCTGAGAGACGACCACATGGCATATTTTAGCGGGGTTAGTGCCATTATAGCCATATTTAGCTAGCGAGTTAGCGCTACGTGCGACGTAAGACATTGTTCGTTTCCCAGGAGAGTGAGATTATAAATAAAAACAATTAGCGATTGCTATTAATAACGCACTAATAATATGTTAAAAACAGCGCTGTCACTGTTCATCACTAACAAGCTATTACCATAAAAATATCATTTACGTCGGCACAATACATATCTTATACGTATATAATTACTTACATAAAGATGGTTGACTGAGTCATCAAGGCTGAGTCAAAACTATTTAAACTAGAAATATGTAGTTTTCACAGTAGTTTCTTTTTGTGACGTAGGCATTATGAATTTTATGTAAATCAACCCCAAAGAAACTTTAACCATTCTTTTCAAATAATATACAAATACACTTCAGTAAAATTAAAAAAGAAATACGTTTCGATACTTATCAATTTTCATCCTCTAAAAAACGATTTTAAACTTAATTTTGGTTTGATATTTCTTAGCCTAAATCACAAATAATTAAATTCATATTTAACCGGACCATCACATATGATTGGGCGTAGTTGCGGCCACGAACTAGTCCTACTAAAAGCGTCCTAATAAACGCGAAAGTTTGTATGTATCGGAGTATGTTTGTTGCTCTTTCACGCAAAAATTACTGAATGGATTTTAATGAAACTTCACAATAATGTAGCTTACATATCAGAATAACACATAGGCTATAATTTTTTCCGACATTCTCACGGGAAGTGGAACTGTGCGAGTAAAACCGCCAAGTGCTGCTAGTATTATAATAAGTAGTAGTAGTGCTAGTATTATATTTTATAGGTCTTAAATTTTTAAACTCAAAATATTTTTCTCATTAAATTTTCATTTCACTTCTTCAAAATAACGATAATTACGTGCCCCTAGAAATATACCAGAGCGCCTAAATTGCTAATTAAAACATAGACTTTCACTTAATTCAACTAAGCATAGTAAATATCAAGTTTAGCGATGTGATAGTAGTACCCTGGCAATAAGTAACCAGGTAACGCTAAATTTAGACACGTAACCTAGATAAGATTTAAATAACAAGTGATAACTTTGTGAAGTTCTTAAGATAAGTTATCTTTTAAATCACGCATATTTATATACTAGGTAACACGCGCAACTTTGTTTGCGTCACATAAGCGAAAGACAGGTTTAGAGAGAGGGCGTCGTAGGTACTTACATCTCTCAACGCACATACCGGAAGCTCTCTAAAGGCTAATAAATGGGGCAAATTAATATTTGCCCCATTTATAGGCAAATTTCGTGTGGTGACAGAGTAAGAGCCGCGCATCACACCATTTCTTGCCCGTGGATTTCGTAAAAGTCGACGTTACATTGTAAATGAGGCTCGAGCCTAGCAGTATATGAGTTGAGATGATGATGTTATTTGCTAAATATTATAATTTCATCGCAAAAATATTAAAAGTATTATAATTAAAGATATTAAAGATTTAACAACAGTACTTCTTCTTCTTCTTGCTTTAATGGCCTTAGCAGCATAAGTGTGCTACCATTCTGCCAATTAACAACAGTTATTTAGCAACAATTACGATTGCAATGGTTCCCATAGCAATGTTTAAAAGGTCAAACGGAGATTTCGTGATGAGTCAGGCAGACAGTAGTAGTATTTCGCTCCTGTACAGATATAGATTATGGTTTCGTTGTTCCTCATGGTGACAAAATAAGAACACAATATGTCACCGTACTAGTAAAATATGTATGTCTAGTATAGTGTAAGTAGATAACATCAGTACTGAAAATGGAAAACTCGAAAAAGTACGCTAAACTGTGTGTATAGATAGAGCAATAGTAAGTATTGTGTCTGTATGTGTGTATGTGCCATTTTATAGACGAATCATATTTGAGCGTCTGTAGGTTGAGAACAAGATTACAAAAATTATTCATGTTAAGTAAGATTCAGGTTATGAATTACGTGAGCATTGAATAAAGCAAGCATCGAGTCTACTGGCAAGTATATATTTGAATTATTGAATACAGTACTCACTATCTAATCAGCACTGTAGAGATAAAAAAACATTTGGGTCTATGTCTCAAAATTATTTCATTTTTTGCCGTTTTAATTCTACATTAAAACACTCTTTTCTTTAATTTCTGGAGACTTATATTTTGGCTGAACCGATTGGGTTAGCTCGGGAGCACCATGCCGCCAGACATCATTAGTATTACTTTTTTATTGCCTTTGGCGGCAGCGGGGCGACGAGCGGGGAGCCCATCTGACATATAACGGTAATTGCTGATTATATACCTCTGCAATACCAGGATCATAGTAAAGTGCCTACTGTAAAGGCATGGTCCTCCAGTACTCAAACGTCGATTTTATACCAGATTGTGGTATTAAACCGGACGAGCCGATTATTTATGGTTGCAGATAGAAAACTGTCAGCAGCGTAGTTCTACAACAAGAAAACTTCAGATTACCTTGAGATTTAATGTCAGTTTTATCTCCTTCGCCGTCTTACCACTCAATCAGCATGAAACAAAATACAAAATCCAACAAACAAAAAACTTGAATATTGTAATAACTTGTTTTTCTAGAAAAATGGTTATAACCATATTATATTTAATACCACGGGATGTTTTACTAAGGGACCGTCCATTAATCACGTGATCTTTTTTTAAACATTTTTTAAACCAAAAACCCCCTTGGTGATAAGTGGTGAGATTTAAAACTATAAACCTAACATCACATGTATTTCTAGTACCCACAAAAAATCTTAAATTTTTTAGAGTATTATCTTTAAATACTGGTATAAAGTATAATCTTATTTTGTTCTGAAATTAAGGACCATGATAAAAATGTCTAGATAGAAAGGTTGCAGATTATTTTTGATTCGGCATAAAAATAATAATAAACGAATGGTGAAATCATGTGTACACTACCTACACACCTACTACACACCGCTATCGGTTTAAAAATCGCGCGTTTGACAAAAAAATAAATACACGTGATATCGTACTACAACCTTGTGATATTTAGTGATTTTTGTCAAACCTGTACCCCGCAATTACAAGCCTCACGTGATTAATGGATGGCCCCTAAACATTAATCTTTTCGGTATAGATATTATTATCGGCATATATGTTGTTAATAGTAAGTACGTGTACTTCAGAATGCCTCACGACACCCGTTATGCCTTAGGCACTGCTGTCTATATATCAACCGTCAAAACCGCCCATCTGCTATGAAAATAAACTTGGAATGCGGATCCGGTCCGTCGAATCGTGTTCTTACCATCAGTTGCAAAATAGAATCGGTTAAATTAGATATTAGATGTCTATTTTTACTATCTGCATTAAAATTGTTATTAATACAGAGATATCAGTGGCCGATCTGTTATTGATATGTAGTTCCAAAAAAATTCTGCACTGAACATTCTAAAAACTGATCTCGCATATCGAGTGTAAAGTTCGATGCATCGTAAGAGAATTGCTCACAAAATATGTTCTAAATATGATGATAAATCGTATTTGCTAATTGTTTTATCTATTCATCAATGTAGTTTTGTCAGTTGATGGAGTAATAATACGACAGTTCCTATCAAATACCTTCCTCTGGGATCGATTAAGGTATGTAAAACAGATCTCTATAATACGTTTAAACTCTATAAAACAGATCTCTATAGAACTCTATAAAAGAAATCACGCAATAAAAGCCAATATATACGTATACAATGGCAGTGATATATGTATATAACTCCACTCTTTGAAACAGGCAAACAGAAAAAATAGAACGTATTTGAGCTTAGAAAAATAAATTGGTTTGAAAAGTACCCGCGACAGAAGGATTAACTTCTTCTCCTTGTTGTTTTAAAAAACATTCGTTAATCAAATTTCTTTATAAGTAAAACGTGTCAATGTTAAACATTAACTCAAGGGGAAATAATACAATATTTTTATTTAACACGCGTCAATTTCGTTCGTCTATATTAAGAGCATTGTAAGCCTGACTGACAACCGGTTTCACAATTACTGGTATATACTGCTACACACCATGTGCATTGCATGACTGAGGGAGTCAAAACCAAGAGGAAATACGTAATTTTCTGTGCAAGTTATTCAAATAACGAATATATAGCATGACTTTTTATTCAGTACACCTGTATATCATCATTATTATGGCTGTACGCACTTAATTGGTGCGTGGGTAGGTTTCTTATAGAAGTTTTTTGACAGAGTAATCATCATTTAATAACAATGGAGTTTAGAACATTCATTACGTAAAGGTGATGGCATGTTTATGAATATTAATTGTGCTATGTATTTAATTATCGGTCGATGTTAATTCCAACATACCAGTGCTATTAAAACAAGAAGTGCAAATAGTTAATACATAACTAGATATTTGGTATTTGTAGCATTTAGGTTCCGTAGTTTTTTTTAAAGAACAAATCCATGTATTCTGATGGACTTTGCGTATACATAATTTTATCTCATCATCATCACCCATATAAATGCCACTCTTGGGCTCGGACCACCTCCAAAATGGACGGAGAATTGACTTACTATACCGCGTCAAATGTGTTGGTATAGGGTTTTATGTCGAATATTATTTATCTTGCTTAGATACTATCTGCATATCATATCCTTTAGTCGTCTTTTACGACACCCATGAGTAAAAGAGCGGGTGGGGAACTGTATTCTTACTCGTATTTTATTAAAAATATATAATTTATAGCCACATATTACGCCCTAGTTTAGCATGAAGAACTGACTTGCGTAGGAATCGAATCGACGATTTGGAATTTAAACTACTAGGCCATCTGTGCAGTTATTAAATTTGTTCTCTAGCTTATATTAAATGAAACGATGATACAAAGAGAGACCATTTATCTTTCTGGTTTCTATTTGCCAAAGTAAAAACAATACGTTTAAACTAGACAGCTATATGACAAAATGCAGATGAGCAAACCGCCATATTGTCGTTCTGCAGATGTCCACAATGAATCATATACATTGTCTGGCGTCAGGTAACTGAGTCACCCACACACCTTACACGGAATGGGCGAAACGGATCTTGTGTTAAACTGTACCTATATATTGAGTAGCTTTTACCTGAGGTTTATCCACAGTGAGATGGGGATACAGATACTTTTTATTTTGATGATATTTAATGTATAAGTTTGTTTAACAAAGAACAATAGTTTTAACGTAGTAGTATAGTAAAACGTTATGAATGAAAAAATGTTGGTCAGAAGTTTTGGCATAGGATTATAATTGATTTTCTTCCCTCGTAGTATTGTTACTTACGTCTATTAGACTTCTCATACAACACCTATTGGATAGGAAATGTTGTTGAAATAATGTATACTTACTTTATCAACACACGGACATTGGTGTGGCTATCATACTTAAGTATATTGCTATATACGCTCGCGAAAGTATCCGATTTCTAAACAACTAAAGACCGAGGTCTACCTCTACACCACTACCTGCACATTGAAGTAAAGAAAGACGGACAAATAATTACAAAAGAAACTAACATGTAGACGTCAATTTTAAAATGTCTAATATGCTTTTATTTACCCCGAATAATAAGTAAAAATAAAACAGCAAATACTAAATTTTCCTCGGCACGAATATTTGGACTTGATTCACGGTCTATATTTGTATATTTATGCCATTAGAATAGCGAAGCAATCTTACAATTTGTAATCCCTAAAATGGGCTATATATTACGTATAATAAATATAGTCTGTAATGGTTGGCAATCTAATTTTTCTTATTTTCAATATCACTATCAATTTTGTACAAAAAGAAGCTCCCAAAAAATGTAGTTTTACGAAGGAATATCTAAACCCATGACGATATTTCTTGCCATATACAATAAAGATTCATACATTACACCTAAGCCTGCGCAATTTCAGCAAAAAACATGCCAATAAACGTGATTTACAGTCTGCAATTCTCAGGACGAAACCTATTGGGTGTTATTAAAGTGACTGTGCCTTTTAAGAAACGTTAGAATGGAATTTATCTGTAGGCGAGTTGTAAATACAGCCACACCTGAGTTAAAACTATATAAGACCTGTTGTATAGATATATTTCATTACAATAGCATTTTAAATGCGAAAGTAAATCTGTATATTAAATTTTCATGTTTAAAGTATTCAATTAATTTCAATGAATTTTGGTATAAATCTAATTAGGATTATGTAACATAAATAGAGCTATTCTTTGTTACAAAAATAACGTATAATGGTAGAAAATAGTGAGTGCCGGTTAGTAGTTAAAGAATCGATCATTCCTCAAGATATGCTGGTCTGTAAATCAATTTATTATATTAAAATTGAAATAGTATATCGTAATTAAATTAGACCTTTTTTATTTTATTTCAATTACCTCTATGTGATATAGCGACTAAGAATACAATTCAATACCTCCTTGCTTGCTTTTGGCTATCGTAAAAGATAACTAAGAGATTATAATATGCAGATAAGCAGCAAAATAAGAAAAACTAAATAAAACCCTATACCAACTCATCTGACCAGCGTGGTATTGAAGTTCCCTTGAGCCCAGCAGTGGAACATTTATGTATATATAAGTAGTTTTCAATATGGCAAAATGTAAGTGGATTATTAGTTATGCTTTAATGCAAGGTCCGTTCCCCATAGAGGGAACCTCTGAGCGATGTGGCTTAAAGCTTTCTCCCGGTTGAGAGCACTCAACGCTCACTGACAGTCACAAAGCTGTGAAAGTCGTCTGCGGCTAACAGCTATACGCACGAGTGCTATATTTATAACCTGAGATGATAATGAAGGTGAAATAAGTAGCGAAGTATAAGCTAGCCAAGCAGCGAGACCAGCTAGAATATTACTAAACTTCTCAGAACTCTCGTCCGACAAGAATTCCTACGATGAATGATTAAATGAGCTGCGATGACGACGATTATGATAAAAATAAACCATAAAAAGGTCACATAAACCATATGCACGCCTGTGATACATTAAAGGAGTAAGTAATAAAAAATATACTACTCCTCCCTTTCAATTATAGATCAAAATAAGGCAACAGGAAAAGTTTGAGTTTAGATTTTATCCAGATCCAAATAATAAAACTTCTTCACAAGAGATGCCTTTATTGACCCTAAAAGGTAAGTAAGTAGGCAAACTAGTGCATGGATTCAGACTCCGTGCTAGACTCGCCATGAAAAATAGTTTATTGACTACAAAACTTAATAACACTTGTTTTTATTACCAGCTTTATAGAACGACTATTATGCAAATTTTGTTGACTTTCTAGACCAAATACTTGCTTAAAAGTTTAAAACAAATATATCTATAATTTAAAATGAGCTATATGCGAGAGTATTGCGTGTGGTGATGAAGTATATAATTCACTACCCCCTCTCTTGGTCGTGGCCCACGAGTCCCACGACACCCACCACTCGTGGGTGTCGTAAAAGACTACTAAAGCATTAAATATGCATATAACATCTATGTAAGAGAAGGAAAACTTGAAATAAAACCCTATACCAATAAGTCTGACCAGCGTGGCATAGTAAGTCAATTATCCTCCTATTTTGGAGGCGGCAAGCAACACGAATCGCTTTCAGAAGATCAAGGAGATTGCTCCTTTCGAAAAGAATCCTTTTCCTTAATTTCCTTAGAATCGTTGCAAAAGGTTGGCTGCTACTGTGTCAGTCTGGAAACGTCTATTGTTTCTACAATTCGTCATATGCTTTATGCATTTCATCAATATGCAAACAACGGCATATGCATGGTAGCGTAACATGTTTCCCCACAATTCATTCTTTCACAATTCAAGGAAATTGTGATCATTGTTAAAATGCAGTATGCAAATGATTTTTCAATTCTTTTAACTCCAATCATATACTACTAAGTTTGGATACTCCCATTAGACACTTCTGAGTTATCAGTCTACGGGTTTACTAAGGATCTTCGTTCCTAATGTGACAGATATCATTTATATATATATATATGGAGAGGAATATGAATTCCAAGTACAGCACTAAACAAGTTCATATCAGTAGTTATATCTTAGAATGATCACTGGTTTAAGTATAGAACATTATTACATTCCTGGGTTACAAAAGTCAGATAGAGGTATTATACATAAAGGTATTATGTGTTGGAGAATCTAGTCTGACTTCTAATCTCCATATGATTCTAAGCCTCGACGATAAAATAGTATTATGCACTCGTTTATATTTCTCATTATTAATTTCCGCTGCCGTGTCAATAATAATAATAATAATAATAATAATATTGTTTAATGGAGTAACCAAGACTCAAAAAAGTTAGTAAAACTTAAATCTATGTTAATGTGAAAATTTAAACCTTAACACTACCTAATACAATTATTAAAACACTAGCAACCCGCCCTCGCTTCGCTTCGGTTATAGGTTATAGTCGTTTTACCCGCGTAGTTCCCGTTCCCGTGGGAATACCGGGATAAAATATAGCCTAGTTTACGCCCTGATATTATAGCTTTCCATTGGTGAAAGAATTTTTGAAATCGGTCCAGCCGTTTTGAAGATTACCCGGAACAAACAGACAGACAGACAAAAATTTTTTAATTGCTATTTTAGGCATAGGTGTCGTGCAAATAACCGTGTGAGCATGAAAAAAGCCTATTATTTTGACATTACAAACAGACACTCCAATTTTATTTATTGGTATAGATAATATACCGTGGGAATACCGGGATAAAATATAGCCTAGTTTACTCCCTGATATAGCTTTCCATTGGTGAAACAATTTTTTAAATCGGTCCAGCCGTTTTGAAGATTACCCGGAACAAACAGACCAAAAAATATAAAGTGATTTTTAGGTATATATATAGTGCAAATAACCGTGTGAGCATGAAGACCTATTATTTTATTATTTTGACATTACAAACAGACACTCCAATTTTATTTATTGATATAGATGATTCAAATTTTTATTGTATTACGAAGAGAAAAGTTCGTCAATTATGAATGAAAAATGATCTGGCAAATGTCCACCACGACCACGTTGATCAATCAAATCAGCTGTTATGTGGCCAGCCAGATCGTGTGATTTAACACCAATGGATTATTTTTTGTGGGGCTATGTTAAGGACAGAGTCTATACGGAGCCAATCGAATCGATTGCAGCCTTAAAACTCAAAATCCGTGATGTGATTAACGAAATAGACCCGCCATTTTGCCAAAAAGTGATTAAAAACTTTGATGAAAGAATCGACATCTCTCAGCGTGGTCGTAGTGGACATTTGCCAGATATCATTTTTCTACCGGCGGGTGACGGGGGTGCGAGCGGAGGGCGGTGTGATCTCGTTAAGGGAGCTCACCGCCTGGCGCGCCGACGCCCGCCGAGACGTCATTGCCCGTTGGGCAGTCCGGCTGGAAAGGCCTCGGTTCGGGGTGCGAACCGTGGAGGCCTTCCGGCCGGTGCTGATCCAGTGGTTGGAAAGGCGGCACGGGGTGCTCTCCTTCCGACTAGTGCAGGTTTTGACGGGGCATGGGTGCTTCGCCAAATACCTGCACAAGGTCGTTAGGAGGCAGAGTACACCGTCCTGCCACCACTGCGATTGCGACGAGGACACGGCGTGCCATACGTTCGAGGCCTGCGCGGCTTGGGCAGTGCAGCGCTGTGAACTCGTCGCAATCATCGGTGCCGACCTGACGCTGCCGGCTACCGCTAGGGCAATGGTCGACAGCGTCGGGAATTGGGACACGGTCGCAGCCTTCTGCGAGACAGTAATCTCGCGGAAGGAGGCGGCGGATCGCCTGCGCGAGGAGCGCAGCCTCGATGAGGCGATCCGTCGCCGGCGACTGGGGCGGCGTAGGCGCGACTACCTGCGCCTCATGCCGCCCTAGCCGAGGCCGCGGGTGACGTGACCGGGGATTAGTCCGTCACCTGCCGAGAGGCCGACCACGTGAGGAAAGACCGACGTCCTCCCCGAAGGGGGGACGTCGGTCGATGGGAGGGTACCCCACGTAAGGGGTATTCCGTCGGGCCGACCACTGATGACAAGTAACCCTGCTCCGGTGGTCGGCCCAACGACGAAGGCGATGTGGTTTTCGGGTGGGTTGCGGGTGTTGCGTGCTTACGCCCCATCTGTCGCCCCGGACGGAGTGGAGCGAGGAGTGCGACGACCGCGACCCACCCCAAAAAAAAAAAAATTAATACACTAAAAATTTGAATCATCTTTATCTAAATTTCTTGTTTTATTTTGTTTTAGAAAACAAAGTTCTTGTTGAAAAACCCTTTATTACATTAAATTAAAAATTACTTAAAAACTCACTGACTCACCTGATTTTTTTCTATATACGACATTGTTCGAGATTTAATTGCGACTACTATCAAGTTTCTGTAATGCAATTTGCTGACAAAATATGATAGAATATGTCAACGACTGTAAATTTGGGAAAATTGTTATCTCTAGCAACTCTGGTCCCTTGGTGATCTTTCAGCTAGTTCTACTGAGAAACTGTGAGTGACCCGTTAACACGAATATTTTACATCATAGTTTATTCTATAATTTTATATCATTATTAGAGACTTAAAGAAGTAAGTTTCTAGAACAACTGTGCTGATTCTTTTCCTCGCTAGTAGGAACTATGCTCTACTACCTTTTATACCTCGAAAATATTCCAATGTAAGAGGAAAGCCACTCGTGCAGATCAACTATGAAACAATCCAAATTTCATGCAATAAAATGGACAAGAACATCTTAAATGTTAAGTGTAATCTTCTGACAGATCTACATTATAAATTATAATATTATAACATTGTAAACTGGTATTAAATCAGTATAAGTATTCAATCGTAGAAATACTTATTTAAAAATCCGGCAAGATACCAAAATAGTAAGCAATAAATTACAATACTATATTATTATTTTTATACAATAGATGTCAGTTTTATAATTATAAATCTTTGGACTTTGGCAATTATTCAATTTCTGCTTATAAATTAGTAAAACATATTGAATAAAAAAAATACTAATGTTACTCTGTATACAATGTCAACTCTATTTAAAAAATCTATCTATGTTCGTGTATTAATGAGAGGTTTTTATAAGAAACGATAACATATATGCTTGCTACTTCCAATCATGCGATTTCCTAATTCGAAACTTGGTTTAAAGTATATAAACATTTACGTAAAAAAATCTAAACAGAAAACACGAACTATGGAACTGTTTAACATGATCGTCCATGGAACCGCATAATATAGTGGAGTTGTATATAATACAATAATTTTATTGTCCTGTAGCAATCATAATATAGATTGGCCACTTATACGAAAATGTTATACAGTCAAATATTATAATGTTGTCCACAGAAGGGTTAATTTAAAGTTATTTAATAGACCGACATAATAGATACCTAACAAATGCCTTATTATATGATTGATACACATATATAAATAGCTACAGAAAAATTAACTAATCCTTTAACCTTAGAACTACAAAACCATATTTTTTTTGTCTGTAAACTACAAACCAGGTTAGAGATTTTACCCTATGAGTTTTTTTCTCGTAAAATTGTTCTGCAAGCAGTAAATCGAATGGTGAAGAGCAAATTTAATTTTACCCAAATTTAGTTGATTGAAAATCGATTTGAATAGTTCAAATAATGTCACTGATTAACTTAGAAACGTAGTTCTAGATTGACCTGGGGTAAAAATCTATCCCGGTTTGTAATTCTAGGGCTAATAAATAACTAATATAGTTTTATAGGTTACAGATATTAACATAAATGAGTTGCACAACCGCCTCATGTGTGATTATTTAAATATTTCCTTATGTACTATGGCGATAGTAGCCAACCTTAGTTGACTCACCATTATTATTGGATCGTCTCGCTTGATGACTTATGCAATTTAATGGACAAAGTACAATTTATATAATGGAAACGCTCGTTTACTTAAAATTGACGGACCCCAGTAGGTAAATAATACATGAAGTTAGTTATAATAAATTTAAAATACTAATGCGCAAAAAGACTTATACTAAAAACCAATACTTAAATTCCATTTTATCCCCAAAAATTACTTACATCATTTTGTAAAAGATCCGATGCTATTCAAAGTGCCAGATCGATTTTTATCAAACATAGCTAAGAACCACCGCAAGGGTCTCCGTTCGAGAGCTATGATGCCTCAGACGGACATTCGTGTCAAACTTATAACATCCCCCTTTTTGCGTCGGAGGTTAAATCTACATGACGTAATTCTCACATCTCTGTTCGATTATTCGATTACTAAAGTAACGGCGGTATTCTATCCTTATAGATAACACAATTTTTCATTAAAAGCTTTTCTCGGCACCTACTAAAAGTCTAACCTCGGTATCTTTTACAGAAATCTGTAAATTAGGAGTTACAGTGGTGTAAATGTGTGACGGGATTAGATCAAAATAAAACAAAATCCAATCGTAAACGGCCATGCTATGTAATGCAACCCTGGATTCATCCATCTTCACAATTTAAGAAGAAAGTATCCATATTTCATTAGGTGAGGATATAGCCCAGGTTTCAAAATGTTGTTTGTTTAGATTATTAAAAAAAAAAAATGAAACAATACGGCTTTTCATAAGAACCGAACATTAAATAAAATATAGTTATGTTAAAGTTCAAATTCAAATGTTTATCTCGATTTTGTTATCTATTCGCATGACGAGAATTACTCCATTGGGTCAAATATGTAATTATGTATAATTGACAGCGTATCATTTGCCGAATGGCGACGGAGTAAGAATACAATTCACCATCCCTCTATTCCCGTGGGTGTCGTAAAAGTCGACTAAGGGATATGATATGTAGATAACATCTATGCAAGAGAAATAAAACTTGACATAAAACCATCATCATCATAGATGAAAATTATCTAAGAACATAAAACGACAAAAAGTCTATACTTCCATCTATAGATACAAATAGCGCCTATGTTAAGACAGCGAAATCACCTCTCTCGAGTCGAGTGACCTTCGTTTGCTAACAAACAGCCGGCTGGCAACGCAGCGTAACGTAAAACCGACGTTCGTACACATACCTACATATACATTGTATACAGATTGGATCAAACATTCAAACAACGTTATACATTATATTTATACACATGTAGAAGCGCGATGACCTGCACTCCCCCCGCCCGCGCGCCATCCATTGCGAGTGACGCATACACTCGCGTCGCGCGAAAAGACATAATAGTCTACACAGAATAAAATACAACCGATCTTATTCGCATTCCGCAAGGTTTAAAACTCAATGAGCCACGTTTGTAGGTTAAGACATAATCTTGGCGCCAAACGGCGGGAAAGCGTACAGTGCTTTTTTTTTATTTCTGTAGCACTGCGCAACACAAGTGCAGTGTACCGAGTAAATGAAAACAGATACAGCATTATAGTGTCCAGTTTATGTTTAGAAGTGAGGATGCTAAATGCAGCTGTTCGTCACTCATCTAGATGATAATTGTTATTTTTTTGTAATGCTAATTGTTATAAGAATTCTTGCACTCGTATAGCTTTCAAAGCTATATATAGAAAGACGTTGATAGTTCGAGGCACACTGAATTACACTCTCGTAACTCTTTTTATTAAAATGTGGTATTTATTAAGGAAATGCCTTTTTATTTGGCAGGCATCCCGCTCAGCCTATGTAAAAACAGGAGGGCGCCAAGAGACTCTTATAACATGAGATCGTCAGGCGTAGAGAAGTCATTCTCTACGCCCTCGGTAACTAAGGGGTCTCCTCACAAACTACTGTCGTCAATCTTACCATTGAAAAGTTCCAGTGATGCCAAAACATCTTCAATAAATATATTGTGTAGTCTTTCGTTTGTCATTTTCACAATATAATAAACATTGTTATGGTATTTATTTTGTATAATTAGGACGTGCTCTTGTGTCTTGTAACATACTGCCCTTGACTTCAATATCGCTTTCTGATAAGAATCTATTTTTATCCTATGGTAATAATACTACATATTAATAATTACGAGGGATAAATGTTAGAGTACGTATAACGTTAATTTACAACAGTTAGATACTTACATATTTCCTAATGAGTATGTAAATATAGATAGTTATTAATTCACATAAACCAAAAATATTATTGACACATTTATGTAACATTTTAATAATCATTGTCTTATTGATTACTCATTACATTAATTACTTTTAATTTATTCAATTTATGACGTAAAAAATGCACGTAAATAGGAACTTTGATTGTAATAATTTTAAGTATAGTTGGATTGGATTACCATTGAAATATTAGGACGCAATAATTCTAAATTTAATGATATCAATTTCTATATTACTTCTTTAAAACTTTTTGTAAAATCTAAGCAGATACATATAAATGGCTCTCCTTGACTGATAGCATTTTTTAAATAAACGATTAGGTCGGTAGGTATTATAAATATTTAAACGCCAGAATAACATTATTAGATAGACACATTAACAATTAAGAAGCAGGCTCTTCACGTTTCGAAAATCATTTCTAATAAATAATAATATTATCTTATTCATGAAGCGACTAAATATCACATTCAAAGAAAATCGTAAAGTTTGGAAACAATATTTTCGGGTTTCATAAAAGGCGTCAAGATTACTACCAGTGTGTACTCTACCGACTCTTTCATGAAGAGTGCTCCGAGGAACAGTTTGACTTGGTACCACCGCCATCGATTTGCCAATGTACCACTCGACACTGTAGCAGAGTTCATCTATTTCACCTGGAAACGTTATGGTCATCAAGTGTACGTTTCCACCGATTATTTATCTCACATACGTGCAGGCTCTGGAATATGAACTATCTGCTGCTGTGTTTCCAGAGTGCTGTTTTATTTATAGAAAATGTTGTTTTGTCGATGTTTATAGCTAATCAATACAATGACATAAAATGTCAATAGAATATAGATTCAAATTTCGCTGTTGACATCGTGAATGACGATAGCTCAGTTGGGAAGTCATCCAGTTTTTTGTTTTGTTTTGGCATTCAAACAGCGTAGGATCGAATCTCGGTGTTATTATTATTCTCTTTTTGTAATTTTTGATATTTTTTTCATTATTTAATTTTATTTTTTATTAATATATATCTAAATAAATTCGACAAAAATACAATAAAAATATTCCGAGCGAAGCTCGGTCAACCAGATATTCCTTCTTTAAACAAGGTTTAAGAAGAGCATTTTCTGAAGAAAAGCCTAGCTGTGTCTCTAGTATTGAAAAAGTCCATGTGGTGTGGCGGTGTCACTTACCATCAGGTGTGCTGCTTGCTCGTTTGCCACGATTAGGAATAAAAAAGTGCTTCGTGAACTAGTATACTTTCCTGGTTGACTTAGACTGCAAATAACCGATTTTAACAGAATATTAGTAAGCTCATGTCACAAATAAATGTATACTAGCAACCCGCCCTCGCTTCGCTTCGGTTTCAGTCGTCTTACCCGCGTAGTTCCCGTTCCCATGGGAGTAGCGGGATAAAACATAGCCTATGTTACTCCCTGATATCATGGCTTTCCATTGGTGAAAGAATTTTTGAAATCGGTTCGGTGGTATAAGCGTGAAAGCGTAACAAACAAACAAACTTACTTTCGCATTTATAATATTAATAAGGATGTATTATGTGTATTTATCTACTTTTATTCGACCTTAACAGTTAAAAATCAAGCGCACAGCGAGTTGTAGCACTCCATGTCGCATTTTTGTCGTTCCAGATGATCAAAAAAAATGTGGTCAAACCATAGTTCGCTAGCAACAAAAACGAACAAACATAGAAATATATTTTCACTTAACATTAAGCGGAATGCTGCATTAGTTTTTTTAAGATAATAAAATAAATTGAAACGAAAACTGTCCCGATAAACAAAAAGTTTGAGACAGACTAAAATTGCATTCCTCGCAAAAAACTACAAAAAAGAAAACACTGAATAAGTATTTGAAACTTTTGAAAGCGGGGAACGACAACGTGAAGCCTAACTGTAAACTATCCCGCCAAATAGATTATAAAACGGTGAAACTCAGGCGAACATAATGTAGTCAATACTTAAAAAGTTTGTTGAAGAATTGCATAATTTATTACCAAAATATATAGGAATGATTCCTCATTAAAAAATAACACGATTTTTTATAACATAACTCGAAAACATGGTTTATAATTGGTAATAATTTCGTATAATAAAATCTCACTTACCATAAAAGTATTTTTGGACGGTATATTTATTATTTAAGGACTTTAATACTTTAAAATCGCCAACTAATCACCACCACCATCGATAGCGAAGCGTGGTAATTATAGCATAATCACCAATAGGTGATTATGCTATAATTACCACGAATATATATCCATTATTACGAAAAATTAAATTATCCAATATAACCATTATTACGAATACGTAGGGAGGTCTTTGGACATACGTACAGTGCACGTCGATCCGTTAATCGATGGATGGATGAATAAACACTTTAATTTTATCATCAACCCAATATTGTTCTTTCTACCTCTAGTCCACTATGTGTCCTTAAAGCATAGTGGATAGCAGACGTCATCATGGTTTTTTTGATCTTTCAGTGAATGATAATTGAATAAAGTTCAGAAGTTATGGACAACCTTGGGATCGAACCTAAGATCTAGGACATGCTCTAACATCGAACTTACATAGTCCATAACTGGCATTGATTTACCTCTAAATTATCACTCTTTCATATCTTAAACAAATTCAAATTATTTTATTATGCATAAACCCTGAGAGGGCACTTACATATTGTCAGGTTTACTATTTCCAAAAAAAATATACTACCACCGGATCGGAACGCGATCGCTACTGAGAAGATCCGGCAAGAAACTCAGCGGGCTTGTCATAACTTTTAATTTTTTCTTTTTTTTTTCTTCTTACTAGTTATACAATTGTGTACATGTTTTGTAAGAACTAGCTCCAGTGTGATGCCCTTCGAACCGCAAGACACTTAATATAATTTAAACGATTATGGCTGGACCAGATCCCACAAGCGGCACCCGATCACGAGTTAACTACTAGAGCAGCCATCACTCCCCTCAACCACTATGGAGGGAAGGGAGAGACCCGCTCCACGCAGCTACCGCAAGTAGATCCTTATGTGAGCATGACCAACACCACAATATGTTACAAACGCTGAAAATACAAAAATTCGTTCGGCAAAACACGCTACACTTTACAATAAAAGTTAAAAGTACATTTACAAACAGTATATTTAAAATAACAAGGAAATTGCTGAATGAGGAGCTGCTCACAACCAATCTGTATTATCATCTACATAATCCGAGATTTTATAATAAGCTTTTTTACAAAGTCTATTCTTGATGGCTTTTTTAAACTTTTTCATAGGCAGGTCTCGGATATCTTTAGGTAATCTATTGTAAAAGCGTATACATTGCCCCATGAATGATTTGTTAACTTTTTGGAGACGAGTAGTGTATACAACTAATCTGTCCTTATTACGAGTATTCATTTCATGAATGTCACAATATCTCTTAAAGTTAGCGATATTTTTTTTGACATATAATATATTTTCGTATATATATTGTGATACAGCAGTTAGAATATTTATTTCTTTGAATTTCTCCCGAAGTGAGATTCTTGGGCCTAGATTATAAATTGCACGGACAGCCCTTTTTTGGAGAACAAAGATTCTATTAAAGTCCGCGGAGCATCCCCACAGTAATATGCCGTAAGACATAAGACTATGGAAATAAGCGAAATAAACCATTCTAGCTGTTTCAGTATCTGTTAAACAAATTATATAACGTACGTTTAAGATAAAAGAACAAAGAAATATTGCCTAGCTATAAGAAATATGTACACATATTTGGAGGCGACAAGTCTAAGTACGAGTATTTGTCTTAAACCTCATTTTATTTGTCGATGTCGTCCGAAGACATTGGACTGGTACAGTCATCGGTAACGGTTAACTGAGGTTTTACATTTTGTTTATTCGTTCCCAAAAACAGGAAGCTGGGTAGGGTTGTCATGATTCTATAAAAATATGTCTACGTAATAAATACATGTAGAAAAAATAAGAAGATTTAGATTATTTCAACGCAGTGGTCCTTTACTGAAAAATATACATACATTTGATACACCTACGCATGTGATTGTTTGAAATTTTATTTTAAATTTTGCCCAAAAGAGTGCCGACCCTAATATCACATTTTAAAAGTCAATAGCTGAGTGTTTGTGCCGTTTTCAGGCAGTTAACGGTCTCTTGCAAATGCATGCGAAAATGCTTACAGACGTATCGAGGTCGTGTAAACGTCTCGACCACCTAGCTGTTTCATTTCACACAATACTCATATTTCTTAACTCTTGGGAAGATTTTTATAGCAATTTACTGCTGAATAACATTTTGAACAATTCAAGAGCCAAACACGAACTCATAGTCTGAGTATGATTAATATTTGTTGCCTATAATTTTCCATAAAACAACCAATTAAGATGTATAAACAGACATCATTAGCTACACAATAAACTAAATACACCATGTATTTAGTTTATTGTGTAGCTAATGATGTATGTGTGCATCTCAGGTATATCTATAATAAGCGTTTAATAATAGAGGCGGTTTATATCGATTTGAGATTATTTCCGTATGGTGACGGAGTAAGAATACAATTCGCCATCTTGTCGTAAAGGGTGACTAAGAGATATAATATACATACTTATTTAAATGTGCATATAATATATATATATGTTATTGCTACTTGCATAAGCAAGAAAAGGAAAACTCGAACTAAAACTCTATACAAACACGTCTGACTAGTGTGGTATAAAATGTAAATTTTTCCTCCTATTATAGAGGAGGTTCGAGCCCTGTAGTGCGACGTATGTATATGAACTGAAATGATATGGATCTTGTGTATTCTCGAAATAAATGTCAGGTATAGAAAACGTCTATACCTAAGTACCCAATTTTAAGGAAAATACCCTTGATAACAGGATGGACTGTAGTCTATTGCAACTAGTAGTAGGCAGAGGTTGGTATGAGAGCGGTCAATATTGTTGCTCTGAGAAACTGCGCATATCGCGCATCCTGCCGCTTTTACTTTCAATGATGACGTAGGTAATCAATACTACCGGCGCACCGCGTACTCATACAATGTTTACATTTGCAAGTCTGGTACGTATGACACAGTTTTGTAATTGTATTTTAATTGCATCGACCCGTTATTGTACTGTTGGAAATCAAATGCATTCGTTGCTATTGTTGATTAGTAATTGAATAGCCTAAGTTCAATGTGTTGACATACATATGTGTTGTGCAATTTTCTACAGTTCTAAATATTTTAACTTCTCAATAGATACGTTAGCTCTTCATTGAAACGTTTAAATAGCTGTGTGGTCTTCACAGGACCACCCATTTCCTTTACACGACTGAAGTAGCATACTGTTAGTATTTATATCACATGAAATGCAAAGATAAAAGCCACACTGGCTTCTGCTTTGCTATATAAATATAAAAAAAAAATCAATTTCGTGAGATTTTAAAATACATATTTCTTTATTACTTTATTTAATATTTTTGACTCTGTAATTAAAATCTGATAATAAAAATATAGACAGAACTAATTTCGGCACCGACCGTGCAACTGTCACCATACCTTTCTTTCCCGTGGGAGTCGTAAAACCCAGAGAGCACTAGGTGAGCCTCTTTACAACTCTTTAGATGATATTATTCCTAATTCTATTTTGATCAATCCTTACTAATATTATAAATGCGAAAGTAAGTGTGTTTGTTTGTTTATTTGTTTGTTTATTACGCTTTCACGCTCAAACCACCTAAACTATATCAAAAATTCTTTTACCAATGGAAAGCTATAATATCAGGGAGTAACATAGGCTATATTTTATATTGGTATTCCCACGTGAACGGGAACTAGGAGGGTAGGGCGACTGAAACCGAAGCGAGGGCGGGTTGCTAGTTTTATTATTTATTTTATTTATTTAAAACAACACCCTGCACTAAGGAAATAATCCTTGTATTGCGGGAGACTTTACAAACATATAATTAACGAACACAAATTACATCCAGACTCAGAACAACAATTTGTGGATCGCACAGTGTTGTCCCGCGTGGGATTCGAACCCCCGACACTGGCGCTCTAGGTCGCTATCTTAACCACTACGCCATCTGTGTTTATATAATACTAGCAACCCACCCTCGCTTCGTTTCGAAAGTTCCCGTGCCCGTTGGGAATAGCGGGATAAAATATAGCCTATGTTACTCCCTGATATTATAGCTTTCCATTGGTGAAAGAATTATTGAAATCGGTTCGATGGTTTAAGCGTGAAAGCGTAACAAACAAACTTACTTTCACATTTATAATATTAGTAGGGATTCGACAGAGTAACACTGCCGCAACTCAAGGCCTTAACAATATTCTAGAATAACAATACATATCAGAACATTTCAAGACACTGACTGGCCGATTTAAAGTTTTACATATCTAGTCTTAATCCGTCCAACTGCTACTGCTGTTACTCTACGCATTCTTTAGAATCTTCGAGAACATTTTTATGAAAGTTTCAAACATGTAGGCTTTTTTATCACTCAGGTTATAAAACAATAGGGACATATTGTCACTCTCACGGTATGCAGCGATTTACCCCTGGAAATGCTGAGGTCCATGACAGGCAGTTGCCACTTACCATCAAGTGTGCTGCTTGTTCTTCTGTCACCAATAAAAAAAATAAATAAAATTAAATAAAAAAATATATGATTTAAGCAAACCCGAGAAATAACCAGATAGGTCATTATTAACCCTAGAACTCTCTATCTATAACGAAGTATCGTCACTTCGCGTTTGCAATAACGAAGCAACTGTTTCGTATTTTAAATGTCGAAATGACATCGTTCATGGTCAAATGACATCGTCAAACAACGTGATCTATGATTTGATTCATAACTATAAATTCTATTAAATATATTATTGTCATTAAAGTATCCGTGTGGTGAAGGAGTTAGAATACGATTCAGCCACCCGTCTTATCTACCTATTTACCAATTAAATCACAACAACCATTTGCACATGCGTATCTTAAGACGACTAAGGGATATAATACACATAAACATCTAAGCAAGAGAAAGGAAACTCGAAATTGAAGCTTAGCCTGTAGCGTGGTATAGTAAGTCAATTGCCCTCTTTTTGTGGAAGAAAGTCGACCCCAACAGTGAATCGTATAAGGGTTGAGATGATAATGATGATGATTGTTATTAAATAACTACTAGCCGTATCATTTCAGAGCAAGAAAGTATCATATTTTATGAGACGTCTAATTGACATAGCCAAATAACATCAATCATCATTTTCATCATTTCGGCTCATATACGTCCCACTGCTGGGCTCGAGCCTCCTCCATAATAAGAGCGAAATTGACCTTACTATACCATGCTGATCAAACAGGTTGGTATAGGTCTCTGTTTCGAGTTCTTGCATAAATGTCATATGCGTAATATATCCCTTAGTCGTCTTTTACGACATCCACGGGTATGAAAGGAGTTGGTGGTGAATTGTATTCTTACTCCGTCACCACACCGAAAGATAACATCAATACAAGATAGGAATTCGAAACGCGTGGTACAGTATAATAATTTCTCTACAATAATGGAATAGATCATCTATCTATATTGGGATTATAGAATCTATATTGAGCAAGGGTCGGTCTCACCCCGCATTATTGTCAGGGGCGTCGTAGGCACCATAACCACTGTATGCCCCCTTTAAAGTGAGTTTCTCCTACACAGGTCTTACGCTACCTTAGCTGTGTTGACCCGCCCGTCATGTGCTATGCTTTCTGACTAATACTGAAGATGTGATCACATACAGTCGATCTTAAATCTCAATGCGGATTAATTCTTCACAAATGTTACAAAGGAATATTTAATATCTATTTCATTAATATAATTTAATATTTCATTACCAGCAACTTGGACTTTGTGTGTAACGATTAGATTTCAATTAGCAAGCGATAACGTTTTTATTATAATACCTACCTTGTATCAAAATGAATATTTTATTGTATTGCTATATTATGATGAATTAAGAATACTATTCACCACTCCCTATCTTTTTTTTTTTGGGGATTAGCTATAGTCTGATGGCTGCTCTAGTAGTTAACTCGTGATCGGGTGCCGCTTGTGGGATCTGGTCCAGCCATAATCGTTTAAATTATATTAAGTGTCTTGCGGTTCGAAGGGCATCACACTGGAGCTTGTTCTTACAAAACATGTACACAATTGTATAACTAGTAAGAAGAAAAAAAAAAATTAAAAATAATGACAAGCCCGCTGAGTTTCTTGCCGGATCTTCTCAGTAGCGGTCGCGTTCCGATCCGGTGGTAGTATATTTATTTTGGAAATTGTAAACCTGACAATATGTAAGTGCCCTCTCAGGGTTTATGCATAATAAAATAATTTGAATTTGAATTTGAGTCAGCACACCCGCCAATCGGAGCGACAGAGAGGCGGCGCGCGGCCCCATAACCCATCCGTAGCACGTCGCCTTCGTCGTTGGGCCGACCACCGGTGCCGAGTTCCTGGTCTTCAGTAATCGGCTCGAAGTACTCCTTATCTTGCCCGTGGATGTCATAAAAGACAACTAAGGGATAAAATATGCATATAACATCTATGCAAGGGAAGGAAATCTCGAAACCAAACCCTATAGCAACTTATCTGACCAGCATGAGGAAGGTCAATTTCCCTCCTATTGTGGAGGAGGCCCGAGCCCAGCAGTGGGACGTATATGAGCCGAAATTATGAAACGATGATTATGATTTATTTGAATTTCAAACCTACTCTTCAAAAAGATAACATTCCTATGTCAATAATAAACGTTTATAGATTGATTGATGGATGGTGGGATTCATTACTATCATCATCGTGTCAGCTCATATACGCCCTATTGCTGGGCTCGAGCCTCCTCTAGGAGAAGAGACAAATCGACCTACTGTATCGCGCTGGTCAGACGTGTTGGTATAGAGTTTATTTCTAGTGTTCTTCTTATACATCGATATTATAGGATGCAAACTATTTAACATCTAACTTGAAGATCTTTTCCAATAATATACACGTACATATAATAATTGAATTGGGCCTCGAGCCTAACCTAACCACCCTGGTTAGGCGAGTTGGTATTTTTTTTTTAAGGGGTGGGCTATGGTAAGCGCGCACGCGGTCCTTTCCGTCCGGGGCGACGAAAGGACAGCGCGCGGGCCCATAACCTACCCGTACCCACGTCGCCTTCGTCGCTGGGCCGACCACCGCAGCAGGGTGACTTGTCGTCAGTGGTCGGCGCGACGGAATACCCTTTCGGGTACCCTCACCTCTCGACATCCCTGTCCCGGGACGTAGGTCGCCATCACGCGGTCAGCCTCTCTGCGGGTGACGGACTAAAATCCCCGGTCCGGTCACCCGCGGCCTCGGCTAGAGCGGCATCAGGCGCAGGTACACGCGCCTGCGCCGCCCAGGCGAGTTGGTATAGGGTTTCATTTTGAGTTACCCGTCTTAAATGCATACTATATTCCTTAGTCATGTTTCACGATACCTACGGACAGGATAGTGAATTCATAATCCGTCACCACACGGAAAAAGTCTGCCAAGTAACAGATAATACAAGCACGGCATATTTAATCGTCGTTGTGTACTATGACGTCATAAAACAATTATAAAAGTGAGATACGCTATACCTATGTACATATGTGGGTCTTTTGTGAGTCATGAATTGTTTGATGTTTGTCGTGTTTAACTCATGGGCTTTATTTATTTGCCCGCCGAGATGTCATTGCCCGTTGGGCAGTCCGGCTGGAGAGGCCTCGGTTCGGGGTGCGAATCGTGGAGGCCTTCCGGCCGGTGCTGATGCAGTGGTTGGAAAGGCGGCACGGGGTGCTCTCCTTCCGACTAGTGCAGGTGTTGACGGGGCATGGGAGCTTCGCCAAATACCTGCACAAGGTCGTAAGGAGGGAGAGTACACCGTCCTGCCACCACTGCGATTGCGACGAGGACACGGCGCAGCATACGCTCGAGGCCTGCGCCGCTTGGGCCACGCAGCGCCGTGAACTCGTCGCAATCATCGGTGCCGACCTGACGCTGCCGGCCATCGCTAGGGCGATGGTCGACAGCGTCGGGAATTGGGACGCGGTCGCAGCCTTCTGCGAGACAGTGATCTCGCAGAAGGAGGCGGCGGATCGTTTGCGCCAGGAGCGCAGCCTCGATGAGGAGATCCGCCGCCGGCGAATGGGGCGGCGCAGGCGCAACTACCTGCGCCTCATGCCGCCCTAGCCGAGGCCGCGGGTGAGGTGACCGGGGATTAGTCAGTCACCCGCCGAGAGGCCCACCGCGTGAGGAAAGACCGACGTCCTCCCCGAGGGGAGGACGTCGGTCGATGGGAGGGTACCCCACGTAGGGGGTATTCCGTCGGGCCGACCACTGACGACAAGTAAACCTGCTCCGGTGGTCGGCCCAACGACGAAGGCGAGGTGGTTTTCGGGTGGGTTGCGGGAGTTGCGTGCTTAAGCCCCTCTGTCGCCCCGGACGGAGTGGTGCGGAGGCGCACCGACCGCAGCTCACTCACAAAAAAAAAGGGCTTTATTTAGAAATAGCGAATATTCATCATCATTATCATCGCAGCCCACATATGTCCCACTGTTGGGCTCGGGCCTCCTCCACAGTGGGAGGGAATCTGACCTACTATACCATGCTGGTCAAACATGTTGGTATAGGGTTTCATTTCGCGTTTTCCCTCTCTTGTACAGATGTTATGTGCATATTATATCCCATATTCGTCTCATACGACATCCACGGGCAAGATAGGGAGTGGTGAATTGTGTTCTTACACGGAAATAGTTGCTAAAACATTATTCTACTTTTTTTGGGTTGAAAAATTTAGGGACGATGTTGCATATCAAATTTAGGCAATAAACTAAACTATGCAGCGAATAAATTTTTTCGCAAAAGGTCTTATGAAATTGCTCGGTTGAATGAAGTCCTTTCAATTATATTTTTCCTGCCACTGTTGAAAAGGGTCGAGCTAAGTTAAGTAGTGGGACGTATATGAGCTGTGATGATGATGATGCACTAAATCGATTTCTTGACAAAAGACCTTGTAAAGTTGCTTGGTAGTAAGTAGTCCTTTCAACTGGAGTATATAAACCTAACTATACCAACTAAATAATTAACGTAGCAGTGTGTGTGAAAAGGGATTTTTTTAACTGATTATCATACTCTCACCAACATCAAGTTATTTTGCTTGTTAAAACAAGATTAGCTCACGATTTTAATCAACGTCATTACGTTTCATACGTCTGTCATAGACGGTTCAAAGATGAAGTTTCGTGACTATTTTTTTATTTTAATATATATAAAGTTTTCTCTCAAAAAGACGACAAGCTTTAATCCAACTCACAATATAAAAAATATATAAAAGTAAGTTTACTGTTACATGTCGAGATACGATTACAAAATAACTGATCCTTTTTTTAGGGATGCGATAACTTAATGCACGAAAGAAATAACATAAGAGTTCAAATTCATTCTGTCACAGTTATGTCAAAATTAAATCTTGAGCACATGTCGTAATAATCAAATAAATTGACACTAAGCGACTGCGTATAGCAGTCACCCTTTAACTTATCGAAAATTCATCTGCTAAGCGCGATGATGATGACTATTACGCCTACGTGGAGAGGCTCATATACAGACGTTGATGGGTTAAAAAATCATTAGACTTTTAGCAGAAAACCTACACATGGCAGAAAGCACACAGAATAAAAGAACTGTAGAAACAGATGAATACAGGTTCGAATCAGAAAATAACTGGAGAGAAATCAACAAGTGCTTAAAAAATTATTGACGATAAACAAATTATTATTCATCAGAATGAAGAACATGTTCTTTATCCTTCCTTCCTTACTAATATTATAAACGCGAAAGTTTGTGAGTATGTGAAGATGTGAAAACGTGAAGATGTTTGTTGTTCTTTCACGCAAAAACTAATGAATGGATTTTGATGAAACTTCACAATAATATAGCTTACATATCAGATTAACACATAGGACACACATAATTTATCTTGATATTCCCACGGGAAGAGGATCTGCGGGTAAAACCGCAGGGCGCTGCTAGATTTATATAAAAGAATTAGCCATTGGCTATATTCCACTTGTAGGACATTTTTCCACTTAATAGCCAGTGCTAGGAGATAAAAGACACCAGTTTCGTGTTTAAGTTTCGCCTTGTAACTAATATCTTGCTGACGTACGACCAGATACTGTTTTATACATCTTTGGTCGCTTTGTACGAAATAAAAAGTTATGGTAGACTTGAGATGTTTTACGATTTTTCTATTGACGAATTCACAAATGTTATTTAAATTAATGCTGTATTACATATGAGGTAGAAAAACAAAAACTGGTCTTAATATGTTTAATGAGTCTTTTGATGTCATAACTCATGGATTAATTCTTATGGTTTTTAGTTACAGATAAGCAGGTGACTTCTTCATTGCGGTCTTGAAAACAAACTGTAAGGACTATATACTATAGCAAGGATATTACCTAAACAATATCACTCTCAGAAACTTCAGTAGTGAAATTAATTTAAAAGGAGTTCAAAATATTACTACAAAACCAGAGCTGATATAAAAATATTACTGCGTTAATTTATGGAGATAGAAAGAAAAGAGAAATAAAATGTAAAATTATTACGGAACGACCACTCGCTTAGCTTCACAAAGTTGCTAAGAATCTACCCTATCTTTTAAGAAAAAAATTCCGTCTCTCAGGTTGGACCAAAAAGGTGCCTCAATAAAAAAACTTGAAATTGTTATACATTGTTTCGGAGATTAGGGTGAACGAACATTGTAACACGAGAAATACGTACGTATGCATAAAGATATATTTCGATGATTATTTTTATTCGTAAGTTTTTCATTTAGTTTATCGTATAAAGGCGTCAAAAATATCTTTAGATTTATACATAGTCCTAAATAACCTCTGTAGAACAGCAGGTAGAATAACTGCGGTCACCTTCAATAACTTTGCCGCAGAAACAACGGATATTATTCATTTTACTTGCAAGCGAGTCGAATTAAATTGTATACAAAAATAATATTGGTGAGTGGTTAAAGTACTGTAGAGCAAATTATGACTCGCACTGTAGTCATTTCGTTAACTAAACGGGATAAATATTGTAAGATAACAGTCATCCTCTCGTGACCACATGTAGGTAGGTAAATATCGCTATTTTTTTTTACATCAGCTTCTGTGGTCTTGTCCTTATCTGATCTCATTTGTTACCTCGCATTTCTTAAAACGTTTTATTGTATCTTTTATTTGCCCATAGTCATAATAATGAACTTATCTAATACCATTAGCCTAATTCGCAATAAACATATTCATCTGCAATTCGGGTCTGAATGGACGATCGAGTTGAGTTGGCAGACGTTTCGGTTTTTTTTTTATTGACAGTGGCAGACGAGCAAGCAGTCCACCTAAGTAAGTGGTAATTGCCGCTCATCGTTTCGCAGATTTCTTTATAACTACTTAAATATATCCATACATTAAAATTCGTTAATCCATTCTCATACTATAAAAAGAGAAACAAAAGCAGCAAGCACATGATACCTAATTAAAAAAATAACATTTAAATTTCAGTGTAATTTTTAGCTTTCCTTGATAATTTTAGTGAAATATAATTACAAATTACACGATCCTAACGGTTTTATTATCAATAAAAAATAAATAAATTATTTTCATTATCTTATCACTTAGGGTATTAGCATTTTTATATTATCTCGTATCTTGTGAGGTTGTCACCATCCCAGCTATTTCAAGGTTGTTTAATATTTGTTTCAGAATATCACGATTTTTGAACTTGCGTTATCTTTCATCATCAGTATGCCTCATGTCTCTCGTCTACAATATTTCTGTAATTGGTTTGATGTCATCTCTCGGGTTTAACATTCCATTCAGAATAAAATAAAGATTTTTTTATATTTCCTATAATTCAAATAACGAGACAAACACGCATATACAGAATTAATAATTTTTTGACTAACATCACCCTGACAAAGCCTTTTATGTTTATTAAATTTCGACAGAATACCAATGTCTCCAGGGAGCGAGTAACATCTCTCCGCAAACCATATAATACTCAGGTTAAATTCTTCATGCCTTAGGAGGTAAAGAAAATCGGAAAATTATTTGGAAGTACACGGTTTGAGGATGAACGTTTGAGTTAATTATTAGTCTGCAAATAAATACTTATCTTATATTTTAATATTATTATAAACCTCACAAAAACTTTCCCGGAATGATGCTTTTCAGCGATAGCTCTCTTTAAAAATAAAATAACAGGGGTAGTAATCAATTCTATGCTCTGCCAACGTAAATATTGTTTAAACGTAAGTTTAGCGATAATTTAGACTGATCATCAAAGTAATAGCCTGCTAGATAAATTAATCATAAAACAGAATTTGGAATTTGCTACATCGGTGATTTTGAGCCTGCTATGATTCACGACACAATCTACTTACATACCGTCAATTGTGGCAACATTACCATATTTTTTTACTTTTATGCGATTAACTTCCTTATGAAGCCATGTTTCTGAGTGTTTGTTGATTTATTTTATAAAAAAGATGTTGCTTATTGGTTTAAATCATTAAACTGTGCTAAATCTTACATAGTACCGTTGTAATAACCAAAAGTATGGGCTGCGTAAAATTGACACATTTTTTACAACTTTACCTAGCCTATAGTTTGCATGGAAGGAGAGCCCCAGAGTGTATGCAACCTAAAGATTCCAATGCTCCTGGAGATAAAAAAGCGTTATATTTATTTCTGCAGCTACTATCCCCTTTTCAATCAGCTTTACCAACACCTCGGTAAAGTTTACACAAGAATTTCTACATTATTATAAAAATTGAGGCATTTCATAAGGGTTGTCAGAAAATAAACAACACAATGATATAGGTACTTAGTGTAATTATAATAAAAAATATTTGTTAAAAAATATTTCAAAAACTAAAACAACAAAATAAGTATCCTCTATAATAATATTTAGTCTCTTGTTACCTTAATGATACCTATTAGTTACAACTTCTTTTACAATCCAATTCCTTTAAGAACTGAATTGATCTTTGTGCCGTTCTAAGAAATTCTCATCCATCACCAGGAACTTTGTTATTGAATATGTAAGCCTTGTTATTTTTAGATAAGATAGTCAAAATCTACTAGTTTCAAGTCCAACTGTGATAATGATCACCCGCCGCTATAAGTAAATTGTCAATTTTCCTTCTTAATAATTAATTGAAGTATATTTTTATAACTAGGTACACGCCCCAAATGTCTTGTATTACGTTGTTTAATACGACTCTTGGAAGGTATTTAGAATAAAACTGAAATAGGCAATGAAGCAAATTTGTTACTTCTGTGCTTATCTCATACTAAATAAAATATTTCATAAAGATTATAAAAAAATGTTTAGATGTACATGTGCTATTTGACAATCCTAGTCATAGGTAAAATTGCCCCAGTGCTAAGTAACTTTACCAAACCTCAAACAACATTACCTTTGCCAAATACTCAAAATATAGAACATTTATAGCATTGCACCATTACGATGCATCTTAGTAACAATATATTGCATATTATTTTATATAAGACATTTACCTGCACTTTGATTTTTTGTGAGAAAAACCAATCTCTATGTGGCGATGCTGAGAATATAATTGACCATATGGAATGGAAAAGGCTGCTATTTTGACAAATAACAGAGTTATTAGCCTGAAACACTTTTTGAAGGCCCACAATTTATTACAAAATCTATCAATATTTCTAAAATTACGTTAACTACCGTAGCCAAAAAAAAATTGAATAAAAGCTAGTAGAGGGTATGCTTGGGTAAAGATGCCACAATTGACGGTAATTACTTTGTTATAAAATCCACAGCATAACTGTTTTTTTTTTAGGTATTCTTAATATTTTCCTCAACAGTTTTAAAATGCGAAGTAAAAGTTTACCACCTACTCATTCTCATTTTTAGATGAAATCTACGCCATAACACCGCAATTAGAACATGACGCCATCTGCTTCATGTCTTTTATATATAAATACAAATATTTATGTACTGTTTTGACCGAACCCTTGTTGCTCTAGTAACAGAAGCAAACGACAGTTTTGTTCCTGGAATCTAATACGGATTCAGTTAAACAAATGTTGTTGAGGTTTTCTGCTGATTTACTTGATTTTCGAGGAATTTTATTTATACAGTCTACATTAATGGATAGGTGTTTCTGTATTAAGGGCCTTTACAGGCACAATTAATGGATGAAAATAACAACCAGGCTCAATTATTTATAGATTCTCATGCATATGAATCGCATTCACGAAACTTGACAAAGAAACCCTGTATTTAGATCAATGCAGTCAAGTCGGTTCTCGACAATTCTCAACAGCAAGGCTGAAATTTGGAGCTATATCAGGCTATATACTGTCTGTATTTTGACGGAATAAGAATACAATTCACCACTCCCTATCTTGCCCGTGGATGTCGTAAAAACGACTAAGGGATACAGTACGCATAACATCTATGTAAGAGAACAAAAACTCCAAACAAAAGCTTATACTAAGTTATCTGACCAGCATGATATAGTAAGGTCAATTTACTATGCGACGTATGTGAGCAGAGTTGATATACGTATGTATAGATATATGCGAAATGAAAATTGCCGTAGGATCATGTAACATATATACAATTATGTTACACGTCTGCTTAACCTTTTAGGGATGAAAGTGTGAGACTTTAATATACTGTACTGTTTAACATACCTAAGTACTATACAATATGGCGTACATGACTGCAATCACGTGTTGTTAGTAAGTAGGACAGCAAACTGCACTTATAATGCATTCTTTAATTATATAAGAGCGTGACTGAACTACATTCTCAGTAACTCTTTCGCTGTTCAATTAAATAAAGAGCGTAGTAAATAAAGACTATAGTAGAATTAGTTTAAGAAACTTCACCTCAGCCCCTATACGCCCCACTGTTGGGCACGGGCCTCCTCCATTATAAGAGGGAAGTTGACTTACTCTAGCATGCTGCTCAGAAATGTTAGCATAAGGGTTTTGTTTCGAGTTTTCCTTTACTTGCATAGATGATATATGTATTTTATATCCCTTAGTCGTCTTACACAACACAACCACGGCTAGAGGGGTGGTGAAATGTATTCTTAATTCGTCACCACGGATGTTAAGAAACTTGCAATGAAAATATTCAATAGTAGTAAAATGGAGACTAAGGCAGTTTGATACAATGTATGTGGTACAATTTGTGAGTTTCTTTTTATTCTAATCTAAATATCGTAAGAGAGGGCTTAAGACTGAGAGAAAAGAATATAGAGAATAAAGAAGTAACACTCGAATTAAAGCCTATATATATGTATATATATACCAGCTCGTATAGCCAGTGAAGTAGGCCATTATCTTCTCCTGGAATAAACTCTTGTTCGATAGTGTAACTTATACGAATTCTAATGAAGAAGAAAGCTCAGTAAAGTAAGAATAATTATGATTTATATGACAGATAAGACATAAGTTATATTATATAGGTAGTTATATATTCTACTGTCCAATAGTCAAAAGGTTATATGATAACTGATATGTGATAAAATGCTTGACGGTTTGTGGTAGTTAAGAATTAATAGTAAGGAAGTAGAGTTGAATATGTATGTATGAATATAGATATTGCCAACTATATTATAAATTGGAATGTGAGTTTGTTTGTTTACTTATTGGTTACGCTTTCACGTTTAAATCAAAATTTATTTAATCAAAGAAATGCTATATTATCAGCGAGTAACATATTATTTATCGGTCCATTCCCGAGGGATGGGGACTCGGGTGCAACCACGGAAGTTGTCTAGTATGAGCGTATAATCTACACTTCAAATTTGTCATTCGATTTTAAATGACCGTTTTTCTTCTTATTTTTAGGCACTACCTTCTATTTAATGCGAGGAATTCTCCTATTATTAGCCTACGCTGATCAGGCAGAGGTGGTCAGAGTGTTTTCTTTCAAGTTATCCTTCCTATATAAGTACATTCCACTATTGGATTCGTGCCTCAACAATCGTAGGAAATTTGTCCTACTATATAATAGTAGTCAGATAGTTTCAGGATTTAATTTTAATTTTACATACTCTAAATCCTTGCAATATGTAACGTTATTTACTTACGTTTCTTAGTCGTCTTACAGTATTTTGTATCACTTTGTATATAGACTGAGTTAGTGTGTGTATATGATTTATGTACCTCTAAACCATTTGAATTTTAACATGGCATTATCGTATGGTAAGATTAGTTGTAGGCTAATGTATGGAAGGAGTATCTTTCCGTGTGGTGACGGAGAAAGAATACAATTCACCACTCCCTATCTTGCCCGTGGATGTCGTATAAGACGACTTCCACGGGCAAGATATAATGTGCACATAACATCTGTGCAAGAGAAGGAAAACTCGAAATGAAACCCTATACCAACATGTCTGACCAGCATGGTATAGTAGGTCAAATTCCCTCCCATTGTGGAGGAGGCCCGAGCCCAACAGTGGGACGTATGTGGGCTGCGATGATGATGATGATGATGATGTATGGAAGGATATGTGTACCTATTTCCATGGGCGTACCCAGGTAGGGGCAGCTGCCCAGAAGATAAAATGTTAAGAGATGAATTTTCGAAAATCCTTTCTTAGTGCTCCCGTACGCTATAAAGGGCACCCCTGTGCAAAATTTCAAGGTTCTAGCTCTTATATTTTAGGCTCTGCGTTGATATGTTAGTCAGCTTTTCCTTTTATATGTATAGATAAGCACCTAGCGTATAAAAAATCTGACTTGCCCCCCCCCCCCTGGCCCAGAACCTGGGTACGCCCCTGCCTATTTCTATATGTCTAAGGCCATCTCGTGTTTGTGGATATGACGCTGTGGTATGTGTTAGACAGAACTGGTGACTTCAAAGACACCTTCAACATTTAAGGTTCAAGATCATCATCTGCATCATCTGTTGTACTAGAATTGAGGTACTAAGTCTGACTTAGTAAGGCCACTTTCACATAAAGGTACCATTGTATTTAAAAATCGTGGCAGACTTTACACGTCATCAAATGAGTCATGGGAAGTTCTATCTATAACTAATACAGCTTTAAATTATTGGTAATAGAGTAATAAGTAAACCTTGTAGAAGACAACATACCTATAAGTTTAAATAATCAAAGATTAGAAAAGGTATTGGAGAAAAGGCGGCTTGGACTTGGTAGTAATGAGTATTTATTCTAGTCCTTTGACGGTGAAACTGTTTTAGTAACTACCTATTAACGAAACATGAGCGAAGTTTCAATGTAAAGACCATATTCTATGCAATACCTATCGCCATCAGTTGCCTGGGCCACCTAAAACTGCTATCGAGTTTGGCAATCGTACATATTTGAGTAGGTAAGTGTCATTGACATGAACACGGATATCAAGATATAAGGAATCGAGTAACTAAATGAAATAGTATCCGAGAAGCATCAATATTCGAGTAAACTGATTACAACTGATGTAGTAGGTATACTGGGCATTCAGTAACGTTCAAATTCACCATGACGCATTAGCACGACAAACGCTATCGCTGATAACAACCAGAGAATGAGGTAATGTCACATGACTCAGCCCAGTTTTATGTACACAATAGAAATAAAACCAATTATGATTGTACAGTACCTCGTTACGATGTCAATCAACACCTCGCCAGATTGCGTGGACCACACCATAATAAACTATATCACAACACTACACATCCACCTGCGCAGAACCATCTCACGAACGGATAAGGACCTCAATACACGTTCCCGAATGATAACGCGGCCAAACAAAAAAAAAAACCGGGGGTCCTAAGAAGGTCGAATCTGGTATTTTTTTTTCTGGTAAAAGCTGGCAACGTCGCACGTTCGCCGTACGGACGCGCGTTCGGCTCGCGCGCCGCTCATTGGTTGAATGCGACGGCGGCCATCACTGCTAGCCACGCGTTTACCCAATGACGCCGCGTCCCGCACGCCCCGCCCACATCCTGTCGGCCTGTTGAATGGGTTTCGCGGCAGTCGTGCTGCGGAAAACGAATGGTGTGCTTGTCTTCAAACCAACTTAGGAGAAATGATTGCTCGATCAAGCTTACGAGGATGTGAACGGAGTCTCCAGTGACCTCTTGAATAATTAAGTAAATCGAGTAGGTGTAGTGTAGTTTTATTAGGTAAATAAAAAAAAAAGCGTATAAAAACTCGAAAATTTTACAAGTCGAAAAATCAAAACATGTGCGTAAAGAAAACTAAGTGAGTTTATAAGTGTTAGGTAGCGTATTTACGAATTAAATAGATGAATTAGTTCTGAATAACGGCGATTTCAATAGATTAGCTCACGTTATTATCTGAATTCTATTTGTACCTGAAACAAATAAAGTCATTATTAATAAAGAATAGTGTATAAAAGTGATAGCTACATAAAAAAATAACTGGCCAGAACTTGTCGCATTATTAACAACTTAATTAACTTTTAATAAAATCTCATTATAATGTAAATAAACAGAACGAAATTAGTCCACAGGTATGTACGTTAGCATCCAAAGAAATTTTAATATCTTTAAATCCGCTAAATACATTGGTTAGATTCTGTTATAAAAAATAACGTGTGATCGAAATTGCCACAAAATTAAATAATTTAAAAATGATATGGATTAGATACACCTACAATTTACAATTAGAAGTTCATATTGGAGGCTGCTAAATACGAATGATTAATTGTGCGAGATAAATAAATAAATGTACAAACTAAATATAATATAATAATAATTTTTATTTCGGACAAATAATAAAGTCAGTGAAAAAAAAAGGCTTCGAAATTTATATCTTAAATAAATTAATTAAATAATTGGCAATTTTTAATCAAACCTGACAAGTTCTAATTAGAATAGGTGGTGTACAGATTCATCAGACGATTAAAATGGTACATTAAATTTATCCAAACCGCTCACAATATATTTGTCAAAATTGTTTTCTTTTTCATTTTTGTTACTACTACTTTTTTATTATTATTCACGAAGATGCCATAGTGCCCTGAAGGTGAATTTTTCAACAACGCGACAGTGTTGTCCAGATCAAAAGGCAAATTAAAATGAAAATAGGACGAGACTCGGTTAAAGCGTAACTGTTCGCATCAGTACTACTCTGACAGTACAGTTACTGTCGTTTATTCGTAGCGACAACGAGCTGTGGCCGCTGATCTTCAGTTCGAAAGTTTGTAGCCGCACTGACATCTTGTTTTTTTTTATGTTTATGTAGGAAGCAGCCTCATTGCCGGGGGTATGGGTGATCGCTCTGAACTCTTGTTATTGACATCCTTTGATTGAAATATTATTTCAGTAATCAGTTCTATAGATTTGTTTTGACCATCTTGACTGTTGAAAGCATCCAAGCTAACCAAAGATTGATATTACGATAGCACGTGGATTGATGCAGTGACAAACCTGAACGCATCGTGAAGGGCATTAGCTCAAATCTACTTTAACATTTGTATTATTAAATAATAGAAATTTGCTAACAACATCAATATTATAATTATATGAGCAATTTATCTCTATCTTATAAAATAAAAATTCGATTTACCACGTCGTAAAAATTACTGAGTATAATAAAAGATAGATATAACACTGACAAGAAAACCTAGTTTTTAGGTCCTATAGAAATCCATCTTTCAGTGTGGTGACGGAGTAAGAATACAATTCACCACTCCCTATCTTGCCCTTGGATGTTGTATGAGATGACTATGGGATATAATATGCACATAACATCCGTGCAAGAGAAGGATAACTCGAAACAAAACCTATACCAACATGTCTGACCAGCATGGTATAGTAGGTCAAATTCCCTCCCTTTGTGGAGGAGGCTCGAGCCCAACAGTGAGACGTATGTGGGCTGCGATGATGATGAGAAACCCATCTGACCGCGTGCTATATTAAAAAAAATACCCTATCATTGTGTAGACTAGTGCGTAGAAGCCTTAGTAGCCCAATAAGTCTAAGAAGATATCGGATATGCCTACGAAAAAAACTATTAGTTTTAAATAAATTTTCTATTCATTATTTCGTAAGTATATGTTGATAGATTAAAACAATCTATACACGTAAGTCTTGCTCGAATTACTTAGATAAAGAAACAGAATGCTGATATGGTGGCTATTTTAACACATAATATCTATGAACGTAGCGTAGTGCTATGAATGTGTATACAAGTAATAAAATTACTATACGGTAGGTATATTACCTACAAATAACATGACTAAATAATTCTATCTTGGCATTCTCTACTGGTGGCCTGACTGACCTTGCGTAAATACGACATAACAAAATCTCGCATACGCCCATGATGTATGTATAATTGTACCTATAGGTATTCTTTATCTAGATGCAGTCTCGACATAAACTGCTACAGTTTTCCGTAAGTATGCATCTAAGTCGTATCTATGTCTACGACGGTTTATGAGATTTCACGCTTAGTCGATTACTTAGGAACGATGCTGTACTCCTCTTCCATAGTACAAAAGCTATTGACAATAGTTTTATTACCTGAAGTGGACCCTCATTAAGAACGAATTGTTGATTAGACGACATCAACTGGAGTAGCCTAGGTCGATTACAGCTCATAATCATCTTTTACGACAGCCACTAACAATGTAAGGATTGGTAATGTTCGTAGCCGCTGCCACACATCAAAGCACGTGCGGCCAAACCATAAACAAAAATTAAGACATGTCCTGCTCCTTTGGTCTGTACCCTTACAGGAAAACCTACTGCGTCAACCGCATGTCATAAATACATATTGCCATAAAAGCAAAGAACCATGATAACATACCTACTTACAATTTATTCGGTTGTGGCGCCACGTGTTGTTAATAGATAAATTATGCGCAGTAAACAAGAACATAAATAACGCCACTGACACTGCGGATCCGGGTCATCTTTATAAAAAGCGGGAAAACGCTAAGCAAATTTTGAATACAAAATTTTCGAAAGTACTTATAATTCTGTTCGATTGCAAGAGAGTACGCCCTTGAGATATCAATGTTAGTCACGATTAAATGTCAAAAAGAATTGGCTATCTATTTGGGTTATAAACGTATGTGTGTGGGTGGCAACAATGTAGGTGTATAGAGTATATGTATAGTATCTGTGGAATGCGAGATAACGTGAGCGTCTGGCGCGGCGCAGGGGCATGCGGGCGTTGCGCATTAACTCACACATACGCGAAACGAAAGTAAGCATAACCATATACATACAGATTGTACGCGATACAAAACAAACTTTTCCTGTTTAAGACATCGCACTCGGCTATATAATGCTGCCCTTTGTCGTCAAATATCCTATAACAGGGATCGCCAAATGTCGGACCGCGGTCCGCATCCGGACCGCCGACCCATTTAGTGCGGACCGAAAGAATGCAGTAGCAAGACAGGCGGAAGTTGCCATTGAAGAGTTCTGGATAAAATTTGTGCGTGTTAAGAAATATCCAGAACTACAAAAATTAGCTTTGAAACTTCTTACTATGGTCTACATATGTTTGTGAAGCAGCATTTTCGAAGATGAACTTCATTAAGAATAAATTTCGATCTCGATTAACTGATGAACATCTCCAGGATTTAATGTCAATAGCTTGCACCAATTTTACTACAAATTCCAAACAGATAGTTCGTAATAAAAATTTAATTTTTCACATTGATATGATTGATATGTAAAAAAATACATTTGTTAACCAAAAATTACATTTGATTTTTTTTTCTATTAAAAGCATATACGGACCACCGTAAGGGTTATTTCATTTCTTAAAACGGACCCCTTGCAAAATTATTTGGCGAACCCTGTCCTATAAGAATAATATAGATCACTCCTTCCTTCACGTATCCGTTCGCGTCACCGAGTGCACATCATGGAAAATAGAATTTTCGTTATTATACTAGTTAGAGAATGTGCTGTGTGGTAGCGGCTTCGAATACTACCAAACCCTTGCTTTACTCGTGGGTGTCGTAAAAGACGACTAAGAGCCCTAGATTGACCCGGACCAACTCCATCTGGTACCATTTGGGTCAACGATTACATTCCCAAGGAGGGTTGACGTCAGGCAGGCGGCCGGTCATAAAAGTCATTGCCGAAACTTTTTGCAATATGTCAAAACACATGACATATTGCGTCGATCCCAAGTAATTGGGATAAGAGCAAGATGATGATGATGATACTAGTTAGAGAATGGACAATTACAAATAAACGTATCGGAATTGCATATAAATATAGAGCAGGAACTCCCACACTAAAAAGATTGATTATGTAAGTATCCAAACAAACTTGATAAACTGCATCTATTCAGCGATATATTTGGATTAGAAGTTTACGGAATTAGCATGTTCATACATATGGACTGCACAGATGGCGTAGTGGTTAAGATAGCAACTTACAACGCCAGTGTCGGGGGTTCGAATCCCACGCGGGACAACACTTTGTGTGATCCACAACTTGTTGTTCTGAGTCTGGATGTAATTTGTGTCCATTAATTATATGTTTGTAAAGTTCCCAGCAATACAAGGATTATTTCCTTAGTGCATGGTGTTGTCTTAAAATTATTATACAATTATTATAATATAGAGCATAAATATATATGTATGTATCTGGTGGGCCAAAGAAAAGACGTTAATAAAGACACAAGAACCTTTAAGACGACAAATATTTTGTAATAAATATACGAAATGATTGAGTTGAATAATGGACCTATACAAAACGTATCTAAGAAAAAACTATGTATTGCGATTCCCTAGGTCCTTATAATAAGATAATGCGTCATTTGCATGGTGTGTGTGGTCTCAACTCGATACAGCAAACACTATAACTGTTTATGAGAAAGGGGCTATAAATCGTGTATGCATGCAATACCTGTTTGCTACTCCGGGCGGGTCCATGCCTATATGAGAGCAATATGATCTTAATTGAGATTTATATTACCTATTAATAAATGTGTGAACGTTCTTGTAAAATCGCATATGTATTGTTATCATTTTTTTGTGTGGTGACGGAATAAGAATACAATTTACAACGTATGTCGTATGCAGATAATATATATGCAAGAGAATACAAATTCGAAATAAAAACCCTTCTGACAAGCGTGGTATAGTAGGTCAATTTCCCTCCCATTGTAGAGGAGGCTTGAGCCTAGCGGTGGAATCCATATAAACTGTGATGATTAGTATCATTATGGAATACTGAAAGCATAACATCCTCTGTACGGCTAAGTTTTGAATTTTACTAAGTCCTGTGATGATGCTCTTGATTTCCCAAGTTTATCTTATAACCACTGCGATAAATACAATGTTGTCAATTTATATTCCGCCAACACCTGATCTTTTTGAAGTTATTACCTTTGCAGAAACACTAAAACTTATCTACAGTTCCAATAATGACTATAATAAAAGCAGACACTTTGTAACTCAAACTTCGAACAACCCATTAATAGATTTACGAACAGCTTCTTCGTGTTATGAGCTACTACTGATTGCCATGCGGAATCAAATAGTCAAATACCTACGGTGCCAGTACCGCTGTGAGTCATTCGCCGCTTTTGCTCTCACTTTGTATGGTCGGACGAGATATACACTAAAAGAAACTAAGTAGGTGCATTACACCTCAATATCAACGCATATTTTAGTATATTATTATCGAAAATGCCAAAAGCTTGTATCTATAGATAGCTACAAGATGGCCGAAGAAGGATTATAGTTTATTTAGTATAATTGATTGAATTAGGCGATACATAGCGGAAATCCATTTTTATTTTAATTTTAAAATGGAAAGGGAGATCCAGCACTTTCCCACAGTAATCAATATACCGCACACCAAATAGAAGGAGGGATAGGATCTCTGAGGATGCCTCGTTTAGAGGCGAAACACGTGTCGAATAAATATTCAAAGTTCTGCGGCAAATTGTAAGTTGATGTTCTGGAAGGTGCTCATTACGTAAGGGTAAGCTTTCCTTATTTCCTAGTCCTAATACCGATCAAAGCTGTGTGATAAGGCTGTGTGACAGCGACCAAAGCTGTGTGAGGTCGATAAAGATCAAAGCTGTGTTACCAAACAAATCTGTGTGAGCAATTAAAGCTGTGTGACGCCCAATGCAAAACCTTAATCCTATCCCGTACTCCTTCTATTGTGGTGTGCGGTATATTGATTACCGTGGGGAAGTGGTGGGTCTCCCTTCCTTCCATTTTAAAATTAAAATATTAATTAGTATACCAAAAGGAAGCGTGTGTCTAATATCCATCCGCACATAAAAAGATTATATTATTACTATAACAGCATATCACACACTACTAGGTCGCTCTAATGGAATATATGACTGGTAAAGCAGGACTCTCTTCTCGTCATCCTGCTCTTTTCCTAATTACTCGGGATCGACTCGTTTTTTCAATCGACTATGTACTCTTTTTTCATAGTATATATTGCAAAAGTTACTGGCCATCGTTTCTATGCCACCTACCTGACGTCAACCCTTGGGGATGTAGTTGTTGACCAGAGCATCAGATGCAAGTCCATCTAAGCTTTTTATAGACCTGAGCCTAGATCCTGCAGATCAACTGGCCTAGATCTATGTACGAGCAATGTAAGGGTTGGTAGTATTCGTAGCCGTTATTACACAGCACATAATAAGAACTCTCTATCAGGCAATAATTTTTCAGTAGCGGCACGGTCAAACAAAGTCAAGAACTCCATATGGAAGATATCCAAAACCTCCTAAATAAGTACGAATAAATAAAATGTGATGGAATGCCTTTAAGTAATATAGACGTGATATCGTCATACAAAAATAATTCAGAGGAAAAGTTCACCGGTATTTCACCTATTAGCAAAATATTTGATGCGGTCCCCGATTTTACCAATGCCAATGCGCCAGTATGTAGCGGGAGAAATTGTGGATTAATAGGAACTGTTCGATGTTAAAATAAATCTAGGTTATGTAGACCACAGCGTCTCTGAAATCTTATTTATCATTATTCCAAAATATAATAAACCTTTCGCTAACTTAATTTAGGAAATCGAATTGAATCTCCAGAGCAGGCAAAATTAACAGAACGATGACTAATAAACTTATTAAAGAAAAAGCTATGGTATATATGCCGGCACGTATAACGTCCGAAATAAAATCAGCGGGGCAGACAAGGTCGGCAGTATTCCTGCAGGGACCGTAATTAATTGCTTCGTGAGGGCACACTGGTTACAGAGGACGTTCGTCGCCTAGCAACGTTCACAATTTGTTCAACGGTCATTTTATATGTAGGTATTTTCCTAAAAAGATATTTTTATTTGAAGTAATTATTGGTACGTATCCAACTATTTCCTGCTATTTTTACTAGATAGACGACAAACTAGATTACTTATTATTGATTACTTCAAAGACATTATTTATCATTATTATTCCTAAATAGGAACAAGCAAATGCCCCAAGGAAAGGAACAGATATAAATAGAAATCAGCAACAAATAACACCTAGATTATATATAATTATTGATAGATCATACAGAGTATGTTCCTGTATGGAAATCAGAGGCGAAACACTTGGCGAATTCGCTACATAGAGCTGCATCAGTAAATGAATCGAGAGAATCGAGCGTCATTCAGGAGTATTTGCCAAAACCTAGAATTATTTATTTATTTATTTATTGATACTTGCGATTACAGTCTTATGAGTAAAAGTTATAAAATTACTTAACGTCTATGTAACATTAGTCTTATCTACTAACAACCATACTAGGCCAAGGGCCTGTATTATGGGTGTCAGTGCTCCAGATGAGTTCTTATATCATTATAGGAAGCCAGGCCTCAACCAAATAGCACTTTTGGTTGCCAATACTTTACGTTGTTTTCTTATTTGCCTTTATCAGAATGCAAATGCACAGCATGTCTACATCCTCCAATATTAATGAAAGAACGAAAGAGGAACAAAATTGTTGTAAAAGGTTTTAGCAAATCCCCAGGTAAAATGCTTTACTCATCTTCCACCTGTATTTAAGGCAGTTTATAACGACAACTCTGTTCCGACCCGAAATAAATTGTAATAAGGGTAGAGGATAATGATACACAGAACTTGGCAAAGTCAGAATAGGATGATGTAAGTTCGACGACTGAGTAACAATGTGTTGGTAACCCCTCTAAGCTGATATAGTAGCAGCTGCTCTTTAGGTCTCCATTAAAAAAGAAAAATGACTGTCTTCATTATTTCCTATTTGGTACAAAGATTACAAGTTAATGCCACGTATAGCAAATAATTGTTTACTTGTGTTTAGACGTAAGACTTATCAACCAACCCAAATCTCTTTGGTTAATTTTCACAACCGGTTATCATTTTTTTCTTTTGTTTGGACCAGGCGTTTTAGACTCGGATGGCACACCCTTACCAGCCTGTCGACGATACTCCTTGGGAACGAAATCCATGACCACACAATACTAGATGGTATAAACTATTAGTCGGCTTTTACGAGACCCGCATGCAAAAGTAGAGTTGATGACAGCTACCACACTATTTTACATTCTATTTTACAGATAAGCTTTTGTCACATAAGTATTCAATGAACATGTTTAAAAAAACTATAAAAATAAAGCCTATAAGTAGCTATAAAGCTGAATAAGAACAGCTGACAATTTGTAGGTAGCACAGTGGAGTCGCCTCAAGGTCTCGAGGCAAACCCCTCAGGATAAATTTAATTTTGCACCCCACCCCTTACTCACCCTTATACTGCGCTGTCTCGCCTCCAAGTAACGTAGAACGACCGAGTGCCCGGGTATTTACACAAAATGTTTCTCAATGTACATATAGCTATATACTAAGGAAGTAGTATCCTGGATTTGTATTATAAGATCTTACCTCGGATTATTTTCTAAAATCTTATTATTAATAATTGAATGGACGCTATTCAATTTTCTTTTCCGTCAGCCTATTGAGGTCCTTCTTGGACATTAGCCACCCCAGGAGATGGGATAATGCGATAATAACCACGCTTAGTAGGCGAATTGACGATCTTAGTTGATATTATAAATTTCTATGGAGAGCGCCGTTGTCTACTACTTTGGGACTCCTTTAACTAGATTTTAGGACTGCCATGACAAAGTATAGCAGTGATGTAAGGTAAAAAGACATTCTGACCAAACTTGCTGATTTTATACATCTTTTAACCACGCAATTGGCGCAGCGGTTAAGATACCGATTTACCTTATCAGTGCTGGCACTGATATATAAGGTAAATCGGTGAACCTCTGGAGGTTCAATTCCCACGCAGGACAATACTTTGCGAGATCCACAAATTGTTGTTCTGAGTCGGGGTGTAAAATTGCATGTATGTAAACTGTAAAGTCACTTGCACTACATGGATTAATTCCTTAAACATGGGTGTGTTAAAAAAAAAGATTCAAAAAGTGTGTTTTTAAATTATTATGGACTATATACCCCGTGCAACATATATGGGGGCGACTGATAGGCGCCGTGGGACTCCATAACATACGGTATTCCCATTCTTCGGAAATTGAACAAGCCATCAGTATCAATAAGCCTAATTGTGCAGTTACCTAGCCTACCTTTTCTGGGCATTGTTGTTGTTTCAATATTTCACAATAACGAAAATATTTTTGAAGCTAAATTCCTACGTTCGGATTTATTGTAGAAGTGTATTATTTATAAATGGGTGAATTAATTTACCTTACATAAAATATATTAATAAAAATAGTATTTCCATTAGATTCTCTAGTTATCTTGATCTGTAAACTAGTTTACGCAAGGATTGGTACTTCTGCAATCGTAAAATCAATTTAGTAAATACCTACTTACTAAATGTTTGTCCTCAGTCGTGTGCTGTGAGTCAGCTTAGATGTGAATATTTTCAATATGAGTGACATCGCTCGATCTATGGCAAATTTTATATATCAAAAACGCAGCAGTTTTACTCGACCGTGCGAGACGAATAATACAATAATATAGTTTGATAAAAGATAACACCGGGATTGTTGCTTTGATAAAAATACGCACGATATCATGTTGCCGCTCCGCACAACCCATGCTGTGCTACGTTGCCATATCTCCTCGCCGGCAGCCATTTGCAATTCAAATGAGAGCTAGTCAGTTGTTACGCCACATACTCTCAAAATAAAAACAATGGTTTTTTTACAAAATATGGTAGATCTAATAACTTTTGCTAATACGTTACGCATCATTGCATTGGCTAATGAAATAATTAATTACTAACTAGACTATAGTTTTCACAAAATAAAAGGCCCGTTTTGATAGTTCACGCACAAGAAGTTTTCTATTTTTTACCGATTGAAATGTTTTGAAGCTAATTTTATTTTTCATTGACGGGTACCGCCCACTGGACTTAGTGCTGTGGCATAACAATTTTTTTCATATTGTCCACAGACTATTAATAATCGGTTAAGAAAAATTAATCGATAAAGATATATGTTTTAAGACGGATTCGTACTTGGCCGGTGTTATTAATTTGAATACTAGTATTGTAGTAGTTGGTCTAACCAAATAATTACAGAATTTCAACAGCTGTATAGTGATTTTTACTGAAAATTCGAGACGTCATAGCTCAACTGACAATTTTAGCTCATCATCTTAAGAAAATGGTTGACTGAAGATTCACTTTTTCTCGATATTTTTGTGATTGAGTGAATGTTATTGTAACAAAAATATTAAATGATAGAAAAATGACCATTCGTAACATTGTGTCATTTCAAAATATCTACAATATCACAGTTTAAGTAAAATTTTCAAATCCGAACTTTAATCCAATGCACTTTTTGAATCGATTATATACTCATATAAACTTGATTCGATTTATCGTGAGTATCGAGTACTGAGTCGTATGGTCCATCACTAAATACATCGGTAAGACCAAGTGTCAAAACGGGCCTCTTATTTTGTGACAACTACAGATACGATACATTCTTTTTTCATTATTTTCGTTCCATGTACGTCCTTTTATTGGATACAAATCTGCAAAATGCAAGGAAGTACGTAAGGAATTACGATTATAAATAAAACAGTCTAAATTAGTTGTCATAGGATTTTGCTTTCAATTTGTCCTTCTCATGCAGTGATCGCCCGAGATGTACCTTATGACAAACAACGACTCCTAAGGGAGGTGATGATATATTATATATTCTAACTACGCTACCACACGGTGAACAAAGATTTAGCCGTAAAGAATACCTAACGTATAGTGATAGGCGTAGGCAGGTATGTAACTATTGTTAATAAGTTCCATAAATCAAGAATTACAACAACGCAGTAATTTGGAGGCGTGCCGTTGTACCCCAAGGCCAAGTTGGCAAGTTGTTGATCTAACATGACGCGGTATTTCTATTTGATTTACAAATAGAAACGTCTAGAAATATTGAATCTCAAATCGGATATTAGATACCTACAATAACATCAACTTTCAGGGAATCAGTAAACAATGTGGTTTGAGACGATTTTTAACTAAACTAACAACGAGATCCCCATGTGGTGACGGGTGCAGAATACAGTATACTTCTCAGCTATATACGGCCCACTCTTATAAAAAGGAAATTGACATTACTATACCATGCTGTTCAGAGGTGTTAGTATAGGGTTTTATTTCGAATTTTCTTTCTCTTGAAGTGATTTCATCTGCTCCAATTCGTCTTTTACGAGGCCCACGGACAAGAAAGGTTAATGGTATATTTACTCCGTCGCGCGTCGTCAACCCTCCTTGGGAATTTAATTGTTGACCAATTGCCATCATGTAATAGTTTGTCTTCTTTTACGACATCCACGAGCAATGTAAGGGTTGGTAGTATTTGTTGCCATACCACACGGCAGTTACCACGAAATTAGAATGCTTTATTTATTTTATAGTATCTATCATTAGAATCACAAATGTTTTTAAGTATGGTCGTGTGTGTGTGGCATGGTACTTGTTTACTAGCAGCGAGTCATTCTAGTCGCGACTGCCGGGCTGTCGGATCAGGTTTCTGCACAACGGACGTATAGACTTTCACGAAGCCATGCGAATATCATACATATCTACATATAAAATGTTTTCAACACAGCTATTAAAAATTGCTATCTGATGACCGCAACGCCGATTACAATATATTTGTTTGTATGTTTGTATTCTTGTCAACTGTTCTTCACAGACCATATAAGAAAGACATAATGCTGTCCCGAGTCCTCTCCAAAATGAGTAATAAATTGATCTTCTTATAGACCTAGTTGAATGTGTGGGTTATTTCTTGTTTTTATTATCTTGAACTTATACATATATTAATTGCCAGCTTCGAGCTGTCTTTAGTACGGACATATCGGACTTAGAGAAGCTTCACTCCCAAGATGTTTGTGTACCTTAAAATCGTATGTAAAAGTCACGTATCGCATTTTTGTTCGGCTCAACCGATTTTAAGTTAATTTCAGTTAATTGGTACATATTTTGTTTTAGATCCTAGAAATGTTGAAAAAATGTGTAACTATAGTTTATTTAAGCTAAGAAGTGCACTTTGACAGTTGTCCGACAGCTGTCAAAGCGCAAGTGTAAGTTGTCTAGGTATGTGAACCAAATAATCGCTATCGAAAATATCCGATTTTAGTGAGAAATCGATATTGATAAAAAACTTAATTTAAGATTTATTTTCTTGCGTGATGTGTACACGTTTGACTAAGGTTATTGTGTATTAAAATGCGAAATGTCAAAAGGCACTTCTTAGATTAGATGAACTATAGCAAGTGAAATTGCAGGTAATTCCTTGCAAGACGCCCAAGACGGAAACGAGAGTACATATATTCAAATTCAAGAGTAAAATTAGTATTATAAAATCGCTTTTTTTTTGGGGTGGGTTGCGGTCGGCGCGCTCCTCGCACCACCGGCACCACTCCGTCCGGGGCGACAGAGGGGCGTAAGCACGCACACCCGCAACCCACCCACGTACACGTCGCCTTCGTCGTTGGGCCGACCACATTATAAAATCGCTGGAGAAACCAGCAATCGTTATGGGAATTCATGTCAATTTGGTATCATTATCATCATCATCTCAGCTCACACCCACCCCACTATTGGGCACCCCACCCCACTATTGGGCATGGGCCTACGGGAGAGAAATTGATCGATAATTACGGGAGAGAGATTGAATTGATTGTATCGTATTCTTACTCCGCCGCCACATAAATCCATGTACTAAGATTTTATTTTACAAACTCATGAATAGTTGAAGTGCTAAGCCTAAAAAAATGTTGTGACCGACTTATTATATTTTTATTTTTACCTTCGAAGGATATAAATATAAACATACTCATTTCTGTAGCGTAAATTTAAATGATTTTGCGACGATACGAGTGTCGACTGGTTTGGCCGGAAGGATTTTGAAACGGACGAAACCCTTCGGCTGACACAAATAGTAATAATCTAGCTAAAAACGGGTTCTGAGCCTCTAGAGTACGTACTTACGAACATAGGACTAGAGGATTTAGGTCGCAGAGGTACGGAAATCGTGCAATTAAATGAAACGAGTCCGGGCCATTAAAGCTCTGACAATCAAGAATCACGGCGAAACAGACGGTGCTGAGCATCGTTTAAAACAGAAAATGTTATTTTATGAAATTCACGTTGGACTGGTTCTAACAACAAACGCGTAAAATTTTGATGTATACATAGGTTGCAAGAGGTAGATATTAAATAATACTGTTTTGGAGAATAGATTACCTTTATAAATAAATAAAATACTTAACTTTACATATGAAAATCTAATGTGACGATGTTCGTTTGTTTATAGCCGCAACTACCTACTTAAGCGTGCCTCCTCGCGACTGGAGAGAGAGAGAAATTGACCATACCACGGTGATGGTGACGGGTTACAAACCCGTCACCATCACCGTGGTTCGACTTTATTTAGAATTTTCCTTTTCTTGCATAGATGTTTTTATGCACATGGTATCAATTAGTCGTCTTTTACAACAGCCACAGTCAAGATCTTGTGCTGAATTGTATTCTTACTCCCTTACCACACGGAAAAAAAATGTAAGTATGTGTTTTAAATATCATAGGTATTTATTGTGGCGTTTCTATTCCAGGCAATACGTCTGCCAGGTACGTCAGTTGGTATGTAAAATTTTTGCAAGTACCTACCTAAATCCTAAATTATTTATGACGTTATTCATTGTAAAAAATATTTTTGGGAGATGATAAACTTTGGAGTAAGTCAGACGATTGAAAATTAGTAACTAGATAGGGACGTAGATAAAAACAAACCCTTTACCTATGTATTTATAATTTTATGATAGTTTAATGACAGGCGTTAATTATGTAAACTTGCTTTTGTTGACGGAATGCTTCTGACATTCGCATGTAAGTTTAGTGAATTCATTAGAGTTTTGTTGCTACACACTAATTGAATGAATGGTATTTTACGGTTCATACCGCGCCGAACGGCAACCGCGCGTAGCGCCCGCCCGCACCGTGCGAGCTGGCAACATGGCGCCTCGTATCCGTTAGAGCGGCAACCTCGCAAGCCAAACGGCAACGTCTCGCACTGATTCAGCAGTTATCATTCAACTGAGATATAGGCATCGATTATAAAGTAGTTATTTTAGTCTTTGGGGAATTGAAATTGACGGTTTTTGAGTAATTAGGTACAAAATATATTTGGCATGAAGGAAACATACTTTTAAAAATAATATTAACTGCATCCGAGCGGGACTATTTGGACGTACCGTAACCACAGGTGCAATCGTGACAGGAATTCTGAAGAAAAGGTACAAGAGAAAATAATATGATACATGTCCCTTCTCGTGAATGTCGTAAGAAAGCACTAACAGATTTAAAAAACATTACGTAGAAAAATATCTCGAAATAAAATCTTATATGTCTATACCGCGTACCACAATAAGCCAATATACGTAGTATACCTACCTTTATTTGTAGAACGCAATAACATTCAAATTAATAAGTACCTACCTCCCTTATCTATACCAATAAATAAAATTGGAGTGTCTGTTTGTAATGTCAAAATAATAGGCTTTTTTTATTCTCACATGGTTATTTGCACGACACCTATGCCTAAAATAGCAATTAAAAAATTTTTGTCTGTCTGTCTGTTTGTTCCGGGTAATCTTCAAACGGCTGGACCGATTTCAAAAATTCTTTCACCAATGGAAAGCTATAAATATCAGGGCGTAAACTAGGCTATATTTTATCCCGGTATTCCCACGGGAACGGGAACTACGCGGGTAAAACGACTATAACCTATAACCGAAGCGAAGCGAGGGCGGGTTGCTAGTTATAGATAATTATCTATACCAATAAATGAAATTGGAGTGTCTGTTTGTAATGTCAAAATAATGGGCTTTTTTCATGCTCACACGGTTATTTGCACGACACCTAGGCCTAAAATACAAATTAAAAAATTTTTGTCTGTCTGTCTGTTTGTTCCGGGTAATCTTCAAACGGCTGGACCGATTTCAAAAATTCTTTCACCAATGGAAAGCTATAATATCAGGACGTAAACTAGGCTATATTTTATCCCGGTATTCCCACGGGAACTACGCGGGTAAAACGACTATAACCTATAACCGAAGCGAAGCGAGGGCGGGTTGCTAGTGAGAAATAAAACCCATAGGTACATCTATACCAATAAATAAAATTAGAGTGTCTATTTGTAATGTCAAAATAATAAGCTTTTTTCATGCTCACACGGTTATTTGCACGACACCTATGCCTAAAATACAGATTAAAAAAATTTTGTCTGTCTGTCTGTCTGTTTGTTCCGGGTAATCTTCAAAACGGCTGGACCGATTTCAAAAATTCTTTCACCAATGGAAAGCTATAATATCAGGGCGTAAACTAGGCTATATTTTATCCCGGTATTCCCACGGGAACGGGAACTACGCAGGTAAAACGACTATAACCTATAACCGAAGCGAGGGCGGGTTGCTAGTGTGTTAATAAATCTTTCGGAATCAATGGTTTCATCTATCCATCATCATCCTCTCCATAATAATTATGCACTTCGATCGATGGCAAGGAGGCCTTATCATTTGCTGTCGAATTGGTGTTCCCTACCTGATGATTCTGCTAGGCTACGATTGCCATCTAACTTCCACCTTACAAAGAAACGATTCTGACCTCTAACTCGTGTCAAGATAGATATTAGATAGATAGTGTTAACCCTTCCAAATGTTAAGCTATAATTATTGGTAGCCCAAGAATGATAAGCAGAGTGAAATTAACTTCTCTTCCCGCTGTAATTTTCGATGGTTCTGTGATACTCTACGCTACCAACGTTAAAGATCTCGGCTTACATATAGATATGGCTCTTAACTGGCACATCCAAGTGGCTCAGGTCGGACGTAAGGTTACCGGTATATTACGTTCTCTCTACCGATTAAGAAATCACGGGTTGAGAGCCCTCAGCGCTCACCCACCAGTCCGGGTAATGTTGTCACAGCCATCTGAGGCTAACAACTAAGTCACACAAAAAAAAAAAAGATTAAGGAATTTACTTCCACCCATTACAAAAGTGAAGCTTGTGCAGACTTTAATTTTTCCCATCATCGATTATGCCGATGTATGTTACTTCGACCTGAGTGCAGATCTACTCAATAAACTTGATCGTCTTCTCAATAATTGCATTCGATTCGTCTTTAATCTTCGTAAATACGACCACATTTCTTCCTTTCGATCCGAACTAAACTGGTTGCCCATGCGTCACTGACGAAATTTGCGTGCACTAACTATGCTATATTCTATTCTCCACTCTCCCTATGCACCCTCATACTTAAAGCCTCATTTTCAATATATTTGTTACTATCATGACCGCAACCTTCGTTCTAGCAATCTTCTTCTTTCTTGCCCACTCATAGCTCCAGTTTGGTTCATTCTTCTTTGTTCATTCAATCTATTTTACTGTGAAACGCCCTCCCTCTTGAAATCAGGAAGTCCAAAACACGTGAAACTTTCAAATCTAGAGGTCGTAAGTTTTATATTGATTTTTTGGCAGATTGTTCTTCATAAATTTTCGATTGTATATTCATTGTAGGTATATGTGTATGTATATTTGTGTATATATTTTCTATGAGTATGTATTACAGTAGAATTCGTATATAACGACTTCGCTTATAACGACTTCGCTTATAACGACTAACCGTTTTTAACGACGATAATGTTTACTCAAGTTAGGTTTCATAGTTAGGTACTGAGAAAATATAACCATTTAGTGCGACTCCGGTTTAAACGACAAACTGCTTATAGCGACCATTTTTGTGATTAATACGTCCGGTTAAAACGACGCGCAATGTTTTGTTTATACAACCTACGCACCAATACTTCGGCGGCCCAACTTCATACCGCCCTGCGAGCTTCACCTTTCCTTATTGGCACGCGTAAATCACAGTTAGTGTTTGTCACATGTTATGAAAAGTTCTTAAAGCTCGACAAAATGAGTTCTGAGAAGCGAAAGTGTTTTACAGTTGAAGAAAAAGTGCAATATTACACCGATTAGAAGGCGGTGAATCAAATGTAACCCTCGCGAAGGAGTTTGGCGTGTACATAATTATGTATTCGTAGGTTAGGTACTTATGTACTTAAGAAATAATCCTACCGTTTTGTACGTCATCCGGCTAGTACGACATAGTATCGCCGGTCCCTTAAAGGTCGCTATATCCGGATTCTACTGTATATGTAAATACATGTAGGGTTTATTATTTTTCATATTATTGTTATTTAGATATATAGGTATATGCATATATGTATATATTTTTTAACATAAACAGAAGTAGTTATCTTAACATTTTTCAATATAATTGGCACCTACTACAATATTTCGTCATCACCCAAAGGTTGACTGGGAAGAATATGCCTACGACATTAAGTCTGCCTATGTACTATTAATTTTGGGACGCGGTCGCCGCCTTCTGTGAGGCCGTTATCTCACGGAAGGAGGCGGCGGATCGTGTGCGAGTAGAGCTCCTATTCGGCGACACGTTCCGCCGCCGGCGACTCGGGCGGCGCAGGCGCGAATATCTGCGCCTAATGCCGCCCTAGCCGAGGCCGCGGGTGATCGGACCGGGGAATTGTCCGTCACCCGCAGGGAGGCTGACCGCGCGATGGCGACCGACGTCCCAGTACGTCGAGAGGTGAGAGGTTACCCGAAAGGGTATTCCGTCGGGCCGACCACTGATGACAAGTCACATCTGCTCCGGTGGTCGGCCCAACAACGAGGTGACGTGGGTACGGGTGGGTTATGGGCCCGCGCGCCGTCCTTTCATCGCCCCGGAAGGACAGGACCGCGCGTGCGCTTACCATAGCCCACCCATAAAAAAAAAAAAAAAAAAAAAAAATGTACTATTAATTTGTGCATGAAATTTAAATAAATAAATAAATATTTCATAGGAGTGATTTTATAAACGACTGCGATTGTCATCTTTCATTTCGTCATCTTTTTCTCTGAGGCATAAATTTCTGCCAACTCCAGCCATAATTTTTTAGAAACCCCAACCTTTTTTGTGCCGATAATTATCGGGACGAAAACATTCACAGCCAAAGCCAGCAAATAGTTTCACTATTAATACACGCTTTAATTCGAAAATACAGAAAATTGCAGCATGCATAAAAATCTGTAGGTATAAAACCACCGCTGTTATTTGTCACTTGGAACAAATCTACAAAAATATATCTTGCTGAGCCGAACGGCAAACAATATAATATTAACAAAGAAGGTACCATATTTAGTTTGTAAAATAAATTGACACCTCACAAGTGAAACCACGCCGTAAGTAACTACCTAAGTAATATTTAAGACTAGCAACCCGCCCTCGCTTCGCTTCGGTTTCAGTCGTATTTCCTGCGTAGTGCCCGTTCCCGTGGGATTACAGGAATAAAATGTAGCTTAGGTTACGCCCTGATATTATATAGCTTTCCATTGCCGAAAGAATTTTTGAAATCGGTCCAGGCGTTTTGAAGATTACCCGGAACAAACAGACAGACAGACAGACAAAAATTTTTTAATCTGTATTTTAGGCATAGGTGTCGTGCAAATAACCATGTGAACATGAAAAAAGCCTATTATTTTGACATTACAAACAGACACTCCAATTTTATTTATTGGTATAGATACATAATGTATAAGTAACTTTTTATAATATCAAAGTGCTTACTGAAACAATGTTCCTGGGAAAAGTATTACGAATGGTAATTGGGTACAATGTTTTATTTATAATAGTTGAAATCTAATTTGACCTTGGTTGGTTATGTTCATGTTCACGAAATGAATCTGTGTACTTCGCGGTGGCCTGTTTACGACCGCCTGTTACGATCTGTTTAAATTTAAACCACATTCTTTCGCATCCTTCGACAAGAGCAATCTATAAATATAAAGTACAAGCTCGTAAATTCAACGGGGCATGTTACTTTTACATACTTTCAACCGCTTCACTATACCATCTGATGTAGTGCAAGAATTGAGATTGAACGCACTTGCTTAATAAAAACCTATTCATTGCCTTAAAAGTAATAAACAGTTGATCAGATATGAACACCCACACTGAAACATGTTCCATTCTATTGCATTGCGTGTTACAAAGAATGACGCTAAAATTTTTAGGTAGGGCAAATGCAATGTCTATAATGCGCTATGAAAATCGCTATTTATCTGGTTATCTGTGATGGAAAGCGGAAAAGGTATTAAACATGCACACCAAGTTAAGATTGTTAAAGCCTTGACTTAATCATTTTTAATTACTTTTGAAAACATATGATCCGAGAACCCAAGCTATGGAAAATGGTATTTATTTACCATCATTTCAGCTCATATAAGTACCACTACATACTGTTGGACGAGCCTCCCAACAATGGAAGGGTAATTGACCTACTATACCACGCGGTTTTATCTCGAGTTTTGATGTTATATGCGTATTTAATCCTTTTGTCTTTTACAACATTCACGGGTAAGATCAGGGGGTGGGGAAATTATCCTTACTCCGTTACCATACGGCAAATTTATTTTCTTACATTTAATTACTGACAAATGTTCTCTATCATGTAACTCAGAAATGAGACTGTCTGAACAGTAATTAAAATATGTTAACTCGATAATAGATACATAGTTTATGTACATATAAACCGTTTTTTTACGATAAAAGACGGTCAAGAAAAAGCTTTTAAGTAGTAGTAACGGCGAGATTTTGTCGAAGAATATTGCCAGGCTTTCTTTAAAATCTGGTAAATGAATGTATGAAATTACTTGTGTAATTCTAAATATGTTATTATAGACAACCAATAGATAGCTCTTTTTTTTTTGCGGAGAGATATGTTCAGTTAGAATGCTGCTTCAATTGCACGATACTGCAACACATTTACCTAATTCAATTTCGAATGCAAAAGTCATTATATTACCCAAACTATTATTAATAATTGTTTGCAAACCGATACATCGATTAATTCTACGAAACTTTAAGAATGCCTTTCACTTTAGAAGAACATTCGAGAATTCTTTGCCATTTTCTTCAGTGCTATCTATTATGGTTTGACTTGCGTATATAATTAATTTAAAAAGCCATTAGCTAAATATTCATAGATCTTAACAATACATACTACCGACTACGTTCCAATCGGATGATATAATAAATTAAAATATGTTAGATAGAATCTTTTTTTTATAATTCAGATTATAAAAATTAAAATAAACCATGTGATTATCATCATCATTTCAGCTCATACATGTCCCACTATTGGGCTTGAGTCTTCTCTACAATAAGAGTGAAATTGATCTACTATATACGTTGGTCAGACGTGATTCTATAGGGTTTCATTTCAAGTTTTCCTTCTCTTAGATGTTATACGCATATTTAATCTCTTAGTCGTATTTTACGGCACGCACAGGCAAGAGAGGGGGTGGTGAAAGTACTCTCACGCCGTCATCACACGGAAAATATGAACCGTGGGTGTGGTGACAGAAAAAGACGTTGTCACTAACCTTCCGATGAATGACAAAATATTACTAATACAGATATAATATATATTTATAACAAAATAGTAGAGAAACTGTTTTAAAAAACAAATCTGAATGTAAACTGAAGATAGTTGTGGGAAAATAATATGGAGACTATTACGTATAGCATTACTGTAAGCAATACAAAAATTAAAACAATCCAATGCAAGCCCAAACCAGCACGATACAGCAGTCCAATTGTCCTCTAATTGTTCAGCTAGTTTTGTTTTCAGCCGTTTAATATACGCTTGAGAGGATTGTAAGAAAATGTTCGAAAAGCGGCTAAAACTCGAAGAAACGAAAAGTTAGCCGTAACTAATGTTCTATTAGAAAATCAGTTGATTGAAGTCGGGAACAACATGAGTCCATGTTGTTCTTGTTATTCGTTATTATAACCATAAGTAAATATGAGGTTATTAGCAATGAAATACTAACAGCATAATATTCTCGGAATGTGTAATATTATTAGAAGCTACACAAGTTGTGGACTGTGGGTTTAAATACTTACGTAATCCAATTAGAGCCGGTTCACGAATCCAATTACTGGCATGATTATTGTGGCGCGGCTATACTGATCTGCGCTAAAGCCCAAAGCTAATGAGAAACATTGATTTTAGCACTGTGATTAAGTTAAGAGTTTCTTCCTTATAAAGGAAACTGAAGTAAAAGGCCTATCCGCATCAGAGAGCACAAAATCTTGCTTAAAACATGGTTCACTTGTTTCAAAAGTTCCCCAAGAAAGAGCTGCTACTTATCCTCTTGGCACACTTTAAGAGCGTTATCGGTAATAAGCGGCCGTAAACCCAAAAATGTGGTTTTTTGAGGACTGGTTACTCGTTCATCATAATAGCTTACTAAAAATTTATATAACTACTACATTAAACACATCTTTATATTGTGCTTGTACAGAATTATAACTCAATATTGTAACTATTTTATTAAAAGGCAAGGGTATTTTGAACTTAAGTTAATGAGATTTTACGAAAACGCTGAGTTTTGAAGTTCAGGTACGAATAAACGATAAGTCGTGGCAGCTCGAAAAAAATTGTAGATGTTAGGAAAATTACTGTCCTTGGGTATGTATAAAATGAAATTCAAGATTTCTTCCTTTTAAAACTAAAAAAAAAAAATATTTCCTTAAGATTAATTTGACGAAAATGGCTCCTGTAAAACATTTAATTTTGTGAATAATACTAACCTTGGAATATTTAAAAAAATATCCACTATTTGTTCGACTATTGTAGAAGCAGTAAAAAAAAAACCAAATTGAAATATGAATAGTCACCCTCGTAATTAAATTTTAAATATTACTATAAATTGAACGGCATAATTGTTCATAAGCCATTCCATCCGACGTCCTCGTCACGTCCTCGACGAAGAGGACGACAATATCACACTCGCTCAACAAAGAGCCTACACGGCCCGCGAGGCCTTAACAAATAAATATCCGCGGTTCCGCCCTCGCCGTCGAGGTGCGAAACCGCGCCGCGCAAAAGTCACTACTAAAAACGTGGGCACGCCCACTTTGCCTCCAGCGACGCCCCAAGCCGAGGTCCGTTCCCCACAGGGGGAGCCCTTGGGCGATGTCGCTTAGCATACTTTTCTCCGGGTTGAGAGCCCTCAGTGCTCACCCATAGTCCGCGTCAAGCTGTCAAGGCCATCTGCGGCCAACAGCTGTACACACAAAAAAAAATTGGTTGCCTGTAAAGTCGGTATACGGGCGAAAGTTTTACGTGACAACGACTTTGAGTGGTAAAATAATTTTAATGTGAATATTCATTCGTATAGTAGGAAGAAGGATGAAATAATAGTAACAATTTAAAACATTTATTTATACAAAGAATTATATTTAAAACATTAATTTATACAAAGAATCTCGCACTGAATTACCATGCCCGAGTGGAAGGGACGCGTGCCTCTCACTCGCTCTCATTGTGAGCGCATAACGTGAGCGGAGCGTAACGCAGTTTCTTGAAGTGTCACCCGGCAAACCAATTTATAAGACGTTGTCACGTCAAAAAAAAAAAGTTCATAAGCCAGTCGCGCCTTGGCGCTCAACGGAGCAGGGTCACGTCGCTCGAGCTCTCCGCTCACAGCGTAAAAGACGACAATACGAACTTAAGCGTATACTGCGACTGATCGGTTTTGATTCGTAAGTATGTATTACTACCTAATTCTTTTAATTACTTTCATGCGATCTCTATAAAGAATAATATAGAATCTTTTTACGTTTTAGGTGATGGGTCGAAAAAGCAGATTGTATCTTGGGAACAAAATCGGTTACAAGGCAAGGAAAAAGAGAACACACGACAATACTGTAAGGTACTTATAGTTTCAAAAGAGTAAACGAAAAGAGAAGTGAGCCGTCACTCAGGACGCCCGGCAGATGTGAAACATCAAAATTATTTTGAAGTCGTTACCGCAAAGCGTGGCGTTAACGCCGTTTTTAATGCCACGCGACGATCAGGTTCACCCCGCCTATAGATATTTCACATCAAAAATCCGAACGGAACATTTATACAGCCTCATCTTCTGAAGATTATCAGCTAACTCAAATTTAATGTTTAATAATTACTAACCATACACAATATAATTTTTTCATAGAGAATCATTTTCTTCTTGTACTAACAATAAATATGTAGCAAAATGTGGATCAAAATTTAATAACTAATTTCTGTAGTGGGTAGATTTAAATCTCTGACTGGACTTGTTAGACATCCATGGCCATGGCGACTAGGGCCATACTCGACTACTGCACGGCAGCCACGGAGGCAGCGTGCCTCTTAGCCGGAACTCTCCGGTGGGACCTGCAGGCGGAAGTACTCGCCGAGTTTTACCTGCGAGTATCAGAGACGCGAGCCACATATAGCCTCAATCAAGGTGATTGCCGCCTGGCGGGTCGACGCCCGCCGAGACGCCATTGCTCGTTGGGCAATCGGACTGGAGAAGCCTCAATACGGTATCAGGACCGTCGAGTCCTTTCAGCTGGTGATGATGGGGTGGTTGGGTCGGCAGTACGGGGTACATTCCTTCCGACTGGTGCAGGTATTGATGGGTCACGATAGCCAAGTACCTGCGCAAGCTCGTTAGGAGGGAGAGCACACCACCATCCTGCTACCACTGCGATTGCGACGTGAGCACGGCGCAGCACAGACTCGAGGTGTGTGCCTCGTGGGCAGAGCAGCGCCGAGAACTCTTTGCAATCACCGGTGCCGACCGGACCCTGCCGACCATCACTAGGGAGATGCTCAGCAGCGTCAGGAACTGGAACGCGGTCACCGTCTTCTGTGAGGCTGTCATCTCACGAAAGGAGACGCCGGCTCGTGTGTGATCAATCTTTGGTCACACGTTCCGCCACCGGCGACTCGGGCGGCGCAGATACGAGTATCCGCGCCTCACGCCGCTCTAGGCGAGTCCGCGGGTGACCGGACCGGGGATTTTAGTGTGTCACCCGCAGAGAGCCTGACCGTGTGACGGCGACCGACGTCGCGGGATAGGGACGTCGATTGGGGTTTTTTTATTTTTTTTTAAATTATTACACAATAATGTGATAATTTAAAAAAAATAAGTTGTCGAGTCTCGAACCCGAGACCAGAGTTCCCGCCGGCGAGCACGTTACCACGAGATTACCGCTTGTTGGCGATTCGACTTTGAATTTTTCTAGTACATAAATTACCCATCCAACTTTGACCCTTAAAATCTTTTTAACGAGGGCCCAGTTGACCCTACTATTTGGTAGTTGTGATACCCTCGTGCCCCCTCTACCACCCCACCAAAAATCATGGAAATCCCCGACCCACACGTCTGAGGGTCTCCTTGTAAGTTATACTCTGTGCCTATATTTTACTATTTCCTGTACTTTGCATATTAAAAATACAATTTTAACCGTTTTACTGTTATGAGATTAGGTTTTTAATTAAAAATTTTAAAATTTATATCATGTTGATTTTTGAAAATCTCCTTCTCCGAAGAATATATTAGAGATTGATTATAAGCGCCAAGGCTCAAGACTGGTCATTCTATGAACTCGCGTGTGTGTAGTGCATTAGTGTGCGTCGATATCGGACCGTAGCAAAATACCTAAAATGCGAGAAGTGCCGATTACCGATAACGCTCTTAAGGCAATCTTTGCAAATCCCCCAAAAGAATAAGGGACAGTGACATACGTTGTATTCTTAGGACATCACAAATCACAATAAATCTATAGCAATAAATAAAATTGGAGTGTCTGTTTGTAATGTCAAAATAATGGGCTTTTTTCATGCGCACACGGTTATATGTACTTATACACTAGCAATCCGCCCTCGCTTCGCTTCGGTTACAGGTTATAGTCGTTTTACCCGCGTAGATCCCGTTCCCGTGGGAATACCGGGATAAAATATAGCCTAGTTTACGCCCTGATATTATAGCTTTCCATTGGTGAAAGAATTTTTGAAATCGGTCCAGCCGTTTTGAAGATTACCCGGAACAAACAGACAGACAGACAGACAAAAATTTTTTAATTGCTATTTTAGGCATAGGTGTCGTGCAAATAACCGTGTGAGCATGAAAAAAGCCTATTATTTTGACATTACAAACAGACACTCCAATTTTATTTATTGGTATAGATATGCCTAAAATACACTTTTGTCTGTCTGTTTGTTCCGGGTAATCTTCAAAACAGATGGACCGATTTAAAACATTCTTTCACCAATGGAAAGCTATAATATCAGGGAGTAAACTAGGCTATATTTTATCCCGGTATTCACACGGGAACAGGAACTACGGGGATAAGGCGACAAAAACCGAAGCGAAGCGAGGGCGGGTTGCTAGTAAGAAAATAAAAAACGACACGTCAAGGTGTCACACCCTTTGACGTGTCGTTAAATATCTATACCAATAAATAAAATTGGAGTGGCTGTTTTTAATGTCAAAGTAATAGACTTTTTTCATGCTTACACGGTTATTTGCACTATACACATGCCTAAAATCACTTTATAATTTTTTTGTCTGTCTGTCTGTTTGTTCCGGGTAATCTTCAAAACGGCTGGACCGATTTCAAAAATTCTTTCACCAATGGAAAGGTATAATATCAGGGAGTAACCTAGGCTATATTTTATCGCGGTATTCCCACGAGAACGGGAACTACGCGGGTAAAACGACTAAAACCGAAACGAAGCGAGGGCGGGTTGCTAGTGTATAATAATTCTTGTCAAGGACAGATCGATGAACAAACTTGAATAAAGTTACAATTAATGATGCTAATTTATATTACGAAACTAAAACGTAATTCATATTGTGCATTTACTTATTGTTCTGCTTTATTTAGTTAAAGTGGGCTATTACGTAGTTCGATTAAAGTTCGGTGTAGTACTGGCTACTGCAAAGATTTTACTGATTAAAAAAGTTAAGTTCAAATTATATGTAAAAATGTTACCAAGTCTGCCTGGCCGTGTCAACAAAGGGATTTTCATTTTTTTAAAGAAAGATAATGATAAATTTATCATCAAGTATTGGACGTCACCTACTTTCCATCTTCTTTAGATATTTATATTCAAACAAGATTATTGCCTGTACATTTCTTAAGTTTTTATAGTTTTATTTTTCTATTAGAGATGTTCCGGCTAGTCGGTAAAGCCGACTATCCGGCTACAATCATAGTTGGCAAAGAGCGCCGACTATCCGGATTCTCATTTTGTTGTATGTATTTCTCAATAAAAGGTAAATAGAAGGAATTAGATTTAATACCTCATATTCCTCATACTTGTAGTATTTGCTGGTTGTTCCTGACCACCACGAGAAATTATTATATGACATCGGTTACTCTTCACTTTCACCATTGTCCAATGGCCAAAAAAAGTCCTTACCCAAGACTTTCTTTTTGACATTTTGATTGAGCTCTATCACTTTAACAATAACAACATTACAGCCCCATAACCCATTGTATTGCCTCCCCATTGTCATTGGGCCGACTACTAATACTAAATCCTTAACGTCCGTGGAGGCAGTGCGCCTTGTGCGCGAATCAACTGGAGGTAAACGAATCGTCACGGCAATTGCCGAACATCCCCGAAACTGTGATCGGCTGGGCCGACTAATCGGTCGATTAGACGACCTCTTTACAATCGACTAATCGGCTAGTTGGTAATACTCATCTCAATTTTCTATATCTTCGGTTCTGGTTGATATACGCAGTACGTTTCACATACGGACATTGGAAAGAACTCTATCATTTCTGCTTTTATTCGCATAAATTGGTTAAGTTGGAGATGTGCTCGGTATGAACATTTAACATGACTTTCAATTTTCAACGCCATATGCTTCAAATTAGAAGATAATTGTCAATACTAATTTTCGTATTTCACATACGACACGATAATACATACTAACTAGTCTTTATACGTACAGACTACAGACTAGTGAAATCATAAGTAACAAATGTATTGTTTTTGAACGAACGGCCAAATATAGATTGCACAGACCGTGCGTGGAATAAAAAAGAAATAAAGCTGTTCAAATAAAATATATCCAATAAAGGTTTAAAGTAGATGTAAATTGTGTGACAGACAAGTTGTTGTGGTGACGGAGTAAGCATAAAATTCACCACCACCTTTCTTATTAGTGGGTATTCTAGGAGGACTGACGGACATAAAATGCATACAACATCTATGTAACAGAAGGAAAACTCGAAATAAAACCCTATACCAACACGTCTACCACTGACGACCAGTCACATCTGCTCCGGTGGTCGGCCCAACAACGAGGTGACGTGGGTACGGGTGGGTTATGGGCCCGCGCGCCGTCCTTTCATCGCCCCGGACGGACTGGACCGCGCGTGCGCTTACCATAGCCCATCATCGCAGCCCATATACGTCCCACTGTTGGGCTCGGGCCTCCATAATGGAAGGGTAATTGACCTACTATACCACGCTGGTCAGACGTGTTGGTATAGGGTTTTATTTCGACTTTTCCTTCTCTCGCATAGATGTTATATGCGTTTTATATCCCTTAGTCGTCTCGTACGATCACCCACGGGTAAGATAGGGGGTGGTGAATTGTATTCTTACTCCGTCACCACACGAAAAAGCCTTACCTTACCATAGCCCACGCATAAAAAAAACAAAAAATACCAACACCAGACCAGTGTGGTAAGTATGTGAATTTGTTACTCAGCGGCCCGAGTCCAATAGTGGGGCGTGTATGGATCGATCACCACTCCCTATCTTGCCCGTGGATGTCGTAAAAGACGACCAAGGGATATAATACGCATATAACATCTATGCAAGAGAAGGAAAACTCGAAATGAAACCCTATACCAACATGTCTGACCAGCATGGTATAGTAGGTCAAATTCCCTCCCATTGTGGAGGAGGCCCGAGCCCAACAGTGGGACGTATATGAGCTGAAATGATGGTGATGATTATATTTTACAACCCAATCTATAATAAAATGTAGACATGCAATTAGTTTTTTAAACTTAATATAGGTACTTAGCACTTTTAATTTTTTTTTAAGTTTTAACTAATATTTTTGGCATATTTTAATTTTGTTGTCTCTGTGCGTTGACAGTGTTTTTTATAATATGTAGCCGTTTGATAAAATAAAATACTTAAGTACTTAGAAGTTAACTTATTAAATCGCAACCAATCCCACCATTATACATATAATATTATTGTAATAGATACAAGTATCTCAACAGATAAGGAGGGTCAAGAGCACTTTTAATTTTTATGCCTTGGAACTTTATCAAATTAATTTTGCAAAAGTTTAACCAAAGAGTCCTAAAACATTAGTACTACTAAATAACACTTTATTCTTTAAGAACAACGTATCTATTTATTGCACAAGTTAGATGACTTATAACAACCGTAACCGCTGCAATACAGAATATGAACAGTCACGATATAAAAAATTAAGTAAACTCGACACCTTCGAAGAGGCGTCTGTGCTAACACTTTCCAGATCAAGTGTATTAGCCAAGGTTAACAAGTATATTAAAAATAAAAAGACCTTCGGACCCCTGACCTCTGACATCAACACGAAGGCTTACTATAGATACGTACTTACCTACCTATAATAAAAAAAAAACTTAATGAAAAACTGAAGTTGAAATCATCTACCTATAAGTAGGTATATACCTAGTTTTATATTCATGTAACTAGGTACCTATTTGCTAGAAAAACAACACAACAAAAACCGAAAGTATGCGTGACCTTTACATCATCATTATTACTGCTTTTAGAATTCGGATCATGGATATTTTACGTCTACCTACTTACTTAAAATGGGTAAACTAATAAGTTTCAATAACTCACTGCATCTATAAACTTGAATACTTGATGAATTTGGACGGGTGAAAAATAAATTGTCTGTTGCCGCCATGGAAGTGGGTCGAGGTGGCAACGTCGCATAGCGGTACCGGCGTCGGACCGGCAACGTCGCAACGCGTTGCACTGCCCCACGCCACGTTTTCGGTGTATCCCACAGGCCCACAATCTATACCAATAAATAAAATTGGAGTGTCTGTTTGTAATGTCAAAATAATAGGCTTTTTCATGCTCACACGGTTATTTGCACGATACCTATGCCTAAAATACAGATTAAAAAATTTTTGTCTGTCTGTTTGTGCCGAGTAATCTTCAAAACGGTTGGACCGATTTCAAAAATTCTTTCGGCAATGGAAAGCTATAACATCAGGGCGTAAACTAGGCTATATTTTATCCCGGTATTGCCACGGGAACGGGAACTACGCGGGTAAAACGACTAAAACCGAAGCGAAGCGAGGGCGGGTTGCTAGTTTTGAATATAAGTAAATAGTTCGGGAGGTAATGTTATAAGTAGGTAGGCATTAAAAATAAGAAATACATATTTAGTTATTCAGATTTGTCACTATGTTTTAGATATAGATGATATAATCGCCACACTTGGCATAAGGGTTTGCGACTGTAGTTGGGGCTACCCAAAAGAACGTTGCTGTTCATTCTTCTGGTGACCTTTTAGCCGGTTTTTACGACTCCCAAAAGGGTCCGACAGGGTGGGAAGGCCACGGACGCGCACTCCTTAAGCTCGAGGCAGAAGTTTCTAAAACTAGTTTCAGGAAACAAGGACGACCTGTTCGGATTGTCATTTGATTTTTCTCTAATTGTGTAAACGAATTATTTGATCGAGTTTCCATTTAGGGCGCAAGAGCTGGGACCTAGATAGCACGGCTTCCTATCCTGCATATCATATTTCTCGCATGGTTAATTGTGTTAAAATTAATAAAGAAAAATCAATATGATGAAAAAAATCAGTGCGTAGATAAAAAAAATGGACGAAAACGTATACAGATCGCTTATTAGTTTAAAAAAGTACCTAAGGTCTATAAATTATAATAATAACAAATAACGAGGTGACGTGGGTACGGGTGGGTGACGTTCCCGCGCGCCGTCCTTTCATCACCCCGGACGGACAGGACCGCGCGTGCGCTTACCATAGCCCACCCAAAAAAAAAAAAAAAAAAAAAGGTCTATAGTAGGTTTTATGTACTTAGGCCCTAGATAGCTATAGGTTTGTACTCAATAAGATCTATACCAATAAATAAAATTGGAGTGTCTGTTTGTAATGTCTAAATAATAGACTTTTTTCATGCTCACGCGGTTATTTGCACTATACATATGCCTAAATTACACTTCATATTTTTTTGTCTGTCTGTCTGTTTGTTCCGGCTAATCTTCAAAACGGCTGGACCGATTTCAAAAATTCTTTCACCAATGAAAAGCTATAATATCAGGGAGTAACCTAGGCTATATTTTATCCCAGTATTCGCACGGGAACGGGAACTACGCAGGAAAGACGACTGAAACCGAAGCGAAGCGAGGACGGGTTGCTAGTGTAACATATAGTACATAGACTCTTTGGTATCAGTAACTACTATCACAATACGAGCCGCTGACTTTTGCTCTTAAGGACCTTTTGGACTTTGGTATCTCTAGCATCCACTGGTTAATTATATGCCCCTCTCACAACATATAAAATGATACTTATCCACATAAATACGATACATTATAATTATTTCAACTGTGTATCTATTTCTGTAGTCACATAATTAAGATATTAAATTATCATAATTCAATAATACTACGACTACTTTAGACTAATTTAGGAAAACTTTCTCTTTAATCAGAAAGATATAAGACACAGTTAAAGAGACATGAGACAGAGGATCCCTAATAAAAGAAAGATGCGTGACGGCGAACAATTTGTTTATTGGAATTATTCATAACAATAACCATTTGAGTTGAATTTTGGTAATAACATATACCACTGATCATATACGAGTAACAAATCCTTAGATAGTAACCTAAAATTAATAAGGAATAAAAACTATATTAGGCGAATATTGAAATTGGCATTAATGACAGAAAAGATTAAGAGCTCGAGAGTGTCTTATTGTTAGTATGAATTAGAGATGGATATGAAGTAAGAATGTTTTGGATATAGTTTCAGACCTGGATACGGTTACGGATATTAGTATAACATTATATCGGTTACGGATATGTAATTATTTCAGACTAACAACTCGCCCGCTTCGCTTCGGTTTCTGTCGCCTTATCCCTGTAGTTCCCGTTCCCGTGGGAATACCGGGATAAAATAAAGCCTAGTTTACTCCCTGATAATATAGCTTTCCATTGGTGAAAGAATTTTTGAAATCGGTCCAGCCGTTTTGAAGATTACCCGGAACAAACAGACAGACAGACAAAAAAATATAAAGTGATTTTTAGGCATAAGTATCGTCCAAATAACGGTGTGAGCATGAAAAAAGCCTATTATTTTGACATTACAAACAGACACTCTAATTTTATTTATTGGTATAGATAATCCAATAGTTTCGGTTACGGATATTGATTTTTTAAGGAATTGTAAAGGATTTAACTAATTGTGGTGATCAGTGTATTATTTTCCTTCATCATTTCATCATCACCATTTCAGCCTATCGCCGTCCACTGCTGGACGTGGGCCTCTCTCATGTTACGCCACAACGTGCGGTCCTGTGCCGCCTGCATCCAACGACGCCCATGAACTTTCACCAGGTCGTCGGTCCACCTGGTGGGAGGGCGTCCTACACTGCGTATTTCCTTTAGAGAACCTTATGTTTAGGCTGTCAAGTCGGCTGGTAGATACCTGTTATAACCTGAACCTGTTATAACCTGACTCATACAGACGCCAACCCAATTCGAAAATATCCAAAGCCGTTTCAATTATATTTTCCTTTTTATCTCCAAAATGTTGGTTAAGGTTATCGAGTTCTATAACATCCCTAATATGAAGTTTCAAATCTGAATACGGATAAGGATATGAGAATAACGTTATATCGGTTACGGATATGAAAATATTTTGGATTATTCGTTAGTTGGTGGCCCGCTCTCTGTGTGGTGACGGAGTAAGAATACAATTCACTACCCCCTCCCTACCTTATCCGTGATTATTGTAAAAGACGATGAAGATATATATATTATGTGCTATGCAAGAGAAGAAAAGCTCCAAATAAAACCCTATACCAACCCGCTTGACCAGCATGGTATACAATACGTCAATTTTTTTTTTATTGCAAGCAGTGGCAAACGAGCAAACACCTGATGGTAAGTGTTGCTGTCGCTCATGGACCTTTGCAAGGCCGCTGCCTACCGCGAAGAAAGTGAAGGGAGTGTGAATGCGTGCATTGAGGCTCGGTGATACCAAAGGCACCACCAAAACCCTCCACACGCAAACACCCTCAGAAAGTTGGGCTTCCGGCTCTCTCGCTCACCGAACGAAGCGCAGTAACAAATTAGTAGTAGAGTAGTAGCCTACTCGGACGTCGATTTTCTACGAGAGCGTGGTACTACCCCGGACGGACCGGCCAGCGGCTGTAGACAGATAACTGTCGACAGTGTGGTCCTACCACTAGTAAAAATTTCCCTCCCACTATGGTGAAGCTCGAATTCAGTAGTGGGTCATAAATGAACTGTGATGAGTAAATGATGAAATCGACAGTTTCCGATAGTTACGTCAACGCATATTGAATTTTTAGGGTATTGAAAAAGGAAAATTCTCCTTGTTGTATAATTTCTCTATGGGGAGACATACATTTAGATTGTCGGTGGTGTCGTTGGTTCATAGCCATTTCATACACGATAGTATTTACTTTCTAATTTATGATAATATACTAGCAACCTGCCCTCGCTTCGTTTCGGGTTCAGTCGCCTTAACCGCGTAGTGCCTGTTCTTGTAGGAATACCGGAATAAAATATAGTCTATGTTACTCCCTGACCCCTGATATTATAGCTTTCCATTGGTGAAAGAATTTTTGCAATCGGTTCCGTGGTTTGAGCGTCAAAGCGTAAAACACAAACAAACAAACAAACTTACTTTCGCACTAGCAACCCGCACTCGCTTCGGTTATAGGTTATGGTCGTTTTACCCGCGTAGTTCCCGTTCCCGTGGGAATACCGGGATAAAATATAGCCTAGTTTACGCCCTGATATTATAGCTTCCCATTGGTGAAAGAATTTTTGAAATCGGTCCAGCCGTTTTGAAGATTACCCGGAACAAACAGACAGACAGACACAAAAATTTTTTAATTGCTATTTTAGGCATAGGTGTCGTGCAAATAACCGTGTGAGCATGAAAAAAGCCTATTATTTTGACATTACAAACAGACACTCCAATTTTATTTATTGGTATAGATAAAATTTAAAACGTATTCATCATCATCATCATTATTTCAGCTCATATATGTCCCACTGTTGGGCTCTAGCCTCCTCCACAATAAGAGGGAAATTACCACAAATCCTGAGCGTACATATTCCTTAATCAAAGGAAAGACTTGTGTGAGAATTAATATAACTTACAGTATAAAGAAAAATCAAATTTTATGCTAGTTACCTTAGGGAACATACCTATAGTACGTGACCTATTTTTAAGATTTTTCGACCCCATCCTCCCTTCAGTGACCACTCGTAGTATACGTCAAGAAAATACGATATGTTTTCCAGTAAAATCGACTACGTGACAAAAACTTGAGCCATCCCCCCGCTCCTGTGACTAACCGTAGTATTTTAAAGACCCCGCTGCCCTCTAAACGGATCTCGTAGTATGGGTACGTGCCCTTATTCTCTTGCTATCAATTCATATAAATAAACACCAGTTGAGACCGGGTCTTCTCCATTACAGCGATAAACAGTATACTAAGGATTTATCCTTCTGTCACATTAATGTTATCTTTAGCGTACGTCATTTAGCCGTCTCCTACAACATTCAAGGCAAATGTTGATATTGTATTTCTATTCCTCACAACACGGAAAATACCTAATCTTGACGCTACTTACAATTTCACAATATATGTACAAAAATGACAAAAAAAAATATAAGCAGCGCTAATATATAATTTAAAGCGTGGAAGGTTTGATGTGAAAACATGAAAAAGTGAAAAGTGCATCAAAAAACAACAGTGTTTTGTATGGTGTGCACGATCTGGCAACGTGCGTGGTTTGCTAGCTGTAATGCGGAACGCGGCAATGGCGGGTGGTGGACGGCGAATGGGCAAACTGGCGTGGTAAATCTGGTACTCGGAACGAGCGAAAGAACGAAAACCTAGCTGTTATTATTCCAAAAAAAAAAACGATAATATAAATTGTTTCATAAACAAAGAATTAGTGGACGAATATACCGTTAAATTGAAAATCTCTACTTAAAATGTCTAAACTATTCTTTTTGAAGTAGGTAAAATAGTTCGCCCGTGACCATGAATGCTGTAAAGTGTTCGAAACGTCGGGTAATCATAAAACAAATACAAACGCGATAAAATTCGTAAAAGTAGTTTTATTTACATTGTATAGTGCTCGCGTAAACATCAGAAATCATTAGGTAAAATGGTTGAAACTATATACTATATCTGTAAGAGGAACCCTAATACCATTAGTCTATGGTATATTTTTGTCATCTAAACAATGTCTGTAAGAAAATAAATACGAGAATAAAATTATACCAGTTATAATATAATAGTAACACAAATAAGTCAAAGCACAAAAAGTCAGACCAATAAAAAATTACGGGACGGACGCAGGTTACATTAAAGTTGTGTACGGAGAAGCCATGCATCCAATCCACGCACGACTTGTCGCACTGTGTAAGGTGATCAATTCATTTAACACTCAGCTTTTTTTATGGTTACTGGTATTAATTATTATGATAATTAAAAAAAAATGATTGTATATATTAAAATCAATGTAAAAATATACATAGATACATTCTATGTGTAATTGTAGTGATGCAGTAAAGTAAATGAAGTTTAATTAATTTTCCATCAATATTTTTATTAGCACCAAGTTACCTCATCATCATCTCGGTTCATATACGTCCCACGGCTGGCCTCGAGCTTCCTCCAGAATAGGAGGGCAATTGACCTTACTATACCATGCACCAGCATGGTATGTATAAGGTTTTGTTTCGAGTTTTCCTTCTCTTGCATAGATGTTATATGCGTATTAAATTCCTTAGTCGTCTTTTACGACATCCACAGGTTAAGATAGGGAGTGGTGAATTGTATTCTTATTCCGTTACCACATAGAAAAACGGCCATTTGTCATGGCCCCTGGAGAGCCAAGTTACCTAGAATTGATCTGTTTTATAGTTAATAATCAGAACGTTATAGATGTAAATAATAAAGTTCTTATCATTCCATTATAATGTATCGAGTTGGCCAAGTTAACGATACAACGACACGCCAGTCGCAGTGGGCGGGCAATGTCTGAGTGTCGGTTGAGTCGCGAGTCGCAACGCGGCCAATCACGAACATCGAGCGTGCGCACAAACGTGCGATAATGCGTCAGTCGCAACGCGCCCCGCTGCGGAGGTGGCACGTTTTTTCTTCGCAACCATAACCCACACGAGTCGAGTGATTTGTCAAAATGTCAATCTTTAATCCGGTTCAATTGATTGATGAAGTAAAAAAAAGGCCAGGTTTGTTCAGAGCTGACCAACCAGCTGATCGAGAAGAGAAATTAGCTTTATGGAAGGAAATAGGATCAGTTATTTACCATGATTGGGATAACTTCAACAAGGCGACAGCTTACGACAGAGGTTAGTATGCAAAACATACACAAACCTAACCTCTTCGTCGTAATTTCAAGAATTCGTAAAATAGCGTTATTATGTCGACTTGAGACACGTAGCACTATTTGTAATCATCATTATTTTATGATCTTAATACAATTAGCGGAATATTCCACGCTATTTATTGGGTTTATTTCTAAAATGTCAATTTCTGCTACATGGCATTAGCTACATTTTTCTACAGGTAATGACAATGAACATTAAACCATAAATAAATTTATTAAAATATATTTAGGTACTTCTATAATTCCATATTTAACAGATTCAGAAAACAGTCGTGCAATTACAAAATAAATTTTTGATGTATGTAAGTTATTTATCTCTAATGTAAAACGTAACAATTGATATGTTAGTTTTGTTACAGAATGTGAATTAAAAATAAAGGTACGACGGAATATACAGACTAGAGGGTCGTTCGTTCATTGACTTATTCACCTCGAATTGTACCGCGTTCCACTCTTAGATTTTTGCCCTATTGACTATTCTTAGAATAATAAATAAATAGTGAATAAGGAAATAACATTATTATTAAGTCTAGTTATAACCTTTACGTCATGTTTGGTGTATCTAAATGTTGCACTTATGGAATAAAGATCGCTACTTATAACGTTCCGTGTCCAGCATCACAGTTCGATTCCCATGAATGATAATTATTTATTAGTAATTCATGTACTTTAAATGGAAGTTTCAAAATCTCCACAGAAGGAAATTATTGTTTAATTAATACAAGGAATTATTTAGCGCCTAATGTAATGAATTATACTTGTCATCATCATCATTACAGTTCATATACGTCCCACTATTGGGCTCGAGCCTCCTTCACAATAGGAGGGAAATTGACCTTACTATACCATGCTGGTCAGGCAGGTTGTTATAGGGTTTTATTTCGAGTTTGCCAAATATTATATGCGTATCATATCTTGCATAAATATTATATGCGTATTATATCCCTTAGTCGTATTTTACGACATCCACGGTCAAGATAGGGAGTGGTGAATTATATTCTTACTCCATCACCACACGGAAATGAATTATATACAGGGCGGGGCAAAAGTATGGAAACCCCTGATTATCTTGGAATGGGATGATTTGATCGAAATATAAAAAAACACGTCAAACGAACTTTTTAATAACGTATATCATGGTAACCTTGGATTTGACCTTGAACTTCGTTTTCAAGGTTATTTCAAGGTCAACTTTGGGTTTTTAAATGGGAACTCTTATTTTTGATATCGGAAATGGAAAGAGCGGGCAAAATTACGTACAAATATGTATCAAGGTGACCCCTGAAGGTCAAATAGAGATCAGAATAATACAGTATAAATTCTATATAACGACACTCAAGGGACTGTGAATTTTTTGACGTTATAGGGAGTTGTCGTTAATTGGAGTGAAAATTTTTTATATTATTTTACTATTCTAATATTTTTCCGTGTGGTGACGGAGTAAGAATACAATTCACCACTCCCTATCTTGCCCGTGGATGTCGTACAAGACGACTATGGGATATAATCTGCACATAACATCTGTGCAAGAGAAGGAAAACTCGAAATGAAACCCTATACCAACATGCCTGACCAGCATGGTATAGTAGGTCAAATTCTCTCCCATTGTGGAGGAGGCCCGAGCTCAACAGTGGGACGTCTGTGGGCTACAATGATGATGATGATGATGATTCTAATATTTATTTACTAATATAGTGCAAATTTTACAAACGTAAACACAACTATGATTAAGATAACGTTTAACAACCTAACGACAGTCCAGTGGCCGAAGGGCCGAAGTAAACATGTGCAAGTTTATCACACAAAAAACAAAAAGAAAATTTTTTACAATGTTTCGTAGGTCAGTTGAGGTAAACACGTGCTACTAGGTAATAAAACAGCAAAGCAAAGAACGTATACAGTTGCAGCTCTTCTAATTTTGGCAATTAAAAAAGTACTGCTCAATACTGAATAATACCGTATTGTCGTCGTTATTTCGAGTGAACGTGATGTTATATAGAGTGTGTTATGTTAAAATTATTAAGAGACATTTCTTAAAATACTTATAGTTATAATTTCTCTTTTTTTTAACTAACGATGGATGTGTGTAAGTAGCACAAGCAAAGCGATGGATGAGATATGTATGTAACATTACTTTGGATTATGTAACATTTAATCTAATCTATATTATCGTCTGTTGGAGTCGATCCAATGATAATATATTACAATCTAACATTCGATGCCGGCAAAACTTAATAACACTTTCTCCGAACTCTAGCAACTCAGGACTTTGAAATTAAAACTTGGTTGAAAAAGGCTAGGTGTGCAGAAGCCTTCTTAAATGTAATTACAGTGCTATCTCGATTAACTGGCCCTTGGTTATTCGGATTCGCCTCTATCTGTACCACCAACTGCGATCAAATAAGAGGTGCATATCTACAAGTGGAATCAACGCAAGCATGAACTTGTCGGAACTGGTATTACTTGTCCGCGCTTTGCTTGATTAAGGTTCCACGTTTCGTTATAGTTTTATTTACCAATTGATACTCTGCTGTGTCGTATCACGTCTATACTTAAAAATATTAAAGCGAAATAGTAGTATTATCACTTAAGGAGAAAATCAAAATGACTGATTAATCAAAAAAAGGAGAAATCGTTCGTAAGTTCGCTGATAAGTACGGTGTATGTCCATCCACGATAAGTGATATTAGGAATAATACCGATTCAATATTGAAGCACACCTGCAAACTGATAGGGAAGACATGATTAAACCTTGAAAAGAAGAAACCACATAAAATTAGATTGCTTTTAATCGTTTCGAACTATGTATTGTGCAATAATGTGTAGAAAACAGCTTTTCTTCGTACATTCGATTATACGGATTTTCGATTATACGAATTCCTAAACTGTTAATAGTTTCCACTGTATTTGTATTTTTGAACGCAATAAATTACAAAATAAAAACCGCATCCATTTTCAAATAAAACTTATTTACTAGTGTTACATATTATTCGTTATTTTTGAATACGAGTTAAAAAAAGAAAACTAAACGAACAGTTCATAATTGACGTAATCATTATAAACGGAATGCGTGTAAAGCCCCCACTACACGTCGGCAGATGCGTCCGCAAACGTCGTCAATGCATCAGCGGATGGATCTCTGTGCACCGTCCACACGTCTGCAGGCCGATCAGTCTGTATTGATTCTTGACGAACGCAACACGTACGTGCGTACGCACGTGAAATGGATATTGAGACCGTAGCTGTTGCAGCTATTTATTTATTTAGGACCTTTAAGTACTATTTAAGTGTCCATCGCAGTAGTTATTAAAAAAAAATGAGAAGAGGAATGTGGTGGACGCTGTAATCAGCATACATAGAAACCGAATAATGTGGAAAAAAAATCATTTCCATAATGTATTTTTTGCCTTCCGTGTGGTGACGGAGTAAGAATAAAATTCACCACCATCCCCTCCCTACACATTCATTCTTACCCGTGGGTGATCGTACGAGACGACTAAGGGATATAAAACGCATATAACATCTATGCGAAGGAAAACTCGAAATAAAACCCTATACCAACCTATACCGACACGTCTGACCAGCGTAGTATAGTAGGTCAAATACCCTTCCATTTTGGAGGAGGCCCGAGCCCAATAGTGGGACGTATATGGGCTGAGATGATGATTTATTGCAGGAATAGCGTGGATAACTAGCTTTTAGAACTACATATATGCAGAGCCATCCCGAGAATTTGATAATTTTGTTCGAATTTCTGCTTGATACAACTCCAAGAATTTGAATGTTTTGTCAGTGCTCGTGTTAGCCATTTTAACGAGCAAGTAAAAAAGAAAGAACGAAAAAATACTGCAGAAATTACGCGTGCATTCTCATCCGCTTCCCGATGAACACTGATGCGTCGTCAGACGTGTGGACGCAACACTCAGCGCTGGCGTTGAAACCCTTTGATCTGTGCTACAAAAACCGACAACTAACGGATGAGTGCCGGATGCATCTGCGGACGTCAAATACCTACCACAGACGAGCAAATCACCCCCTCTACACGTCGGCGAACGCGTCCGCCGATGACATTTGCGGACGCATCTGCCGACGTGTAGTGGGGGCATAATACGTATTAAAACCAAAACGATTTACTCGAACAATTTCACGGAAATGTTGTCAGAAAAGGAGTATTGAATCACTTGTTTTGATGATATCAATAAATGTTAAAATGATTAGATTATTTTTGACAAACCTAAGTTAAAAATATTTATTTTGTTTGAATGGAAATTTTTAAACACATTATAAATATTTAAATACTGAAATTTACCATTTCTCATGCCTAAGTTATTCATAAAAACTTATTTACGAGGGAAAAATGATTAGATTACCACACGTGGCACTTAAAATCACATCTAATGGAAAATGTGGTTGTAACGAATTTCTGGATTGTGAATAGTTTTTTAAAAAGCCTTTTCGTGATTATATTAAATTAATTTAAAATCTGTCTAATTAATCGATTGGTCAAGGATCGAACCAGTATTGAGAAATTCCAACTTATGTTAAACAGTACCAGTAAAATATACTTAAAATACTTTTTACATGCACTTGATAGCTTTTCCGCATCGCGTCCAGCTGGGTGGGGAAACAGTAGGATGATATGGATTCCATAACTGACACATGACCTAACAGCGCCTGATGTCAACCATAGCGTTTCGCCTTTGGTGGGCCGACCTCAACAATCAACCATAACTCTAGTGATAGCCGGCAGCGACATATGAGCTCCAACAATTGCAGTGAGTTCATGACACTGCTTGCCTACATCATCATGTTATATACAGTGATCTCATTTTCAATTCATAGATGAGTTTAATAAAATCTATTTTTATTGCAGTTCTACAGTTACAAAGGAAGTGGCGGTCACTGCGAGACGCTTACAACAGGGAATTGCGGTCAAGACGATCTGGTGTTAGAGTTAATAAGAGAGTATACCGTTACTTCAAAAGAATGAGTTTTCTTGGTGGATTCGAAGGAAATCTCAGTGAGGACGAGTGGGTTTCATTAATTTTGAACTACATTTGTTTATCTACACAATAAACTATAATTAATTTTATTCTCAGCGCTTATCTCCTATTTTCCTTCTGGTGGGAAGAATATGAGAAAAATTGGGCTAAACGGCATCTCTGTGTAGTGAAAAAGTAAAAATATAATTCACCACTCCCTATCTTGCTCATTGGTGTTGTACTAAGTTACATAAATTATGAATGAAGACCCTATGGTGATGGATAGATCGCCAGTTTTTATGAGTTCCATGGGAATGTGAGAATGGGACGACGGTATTACTTAACGACTATAATTGATGATTACTAATCTATTAGTAAATTACTTCAGTCTAGAATTCTCTTAATTAGAAAGGTATGTCCAGTATACAGATGATTCTCTTAGTCAAAGTAAATAAGAACGTATTTGATATACGTTATATATATATTATATAATCGATGATCGTCTATCGACTTACATAGTTATTCATAGGTCTCATTAAAAAAATGTCATATGGAACAGTCGAGCGAAGCAGATGGGTTTTTTAAAAAGAGCCTTTTTGACAGTCTACGATTTTTATTGCTTCCACTCTGGATTAGTTAAGAATAAAAATGCTTCACCGAACCTTCCTTGTCCTTGGGAGTTGTAAAAACCGGCTGAGGGATTTAGAAGAGCCTTGAGCACTGTTCTAGAAAATTAAATATCAACTTCCATCCTCACCGCACCTATCAATGGCTATTTTGGCATTATTGCCTCCTTGGCGAGATGTCGAGAGAGCCTGAAGGATTTATGGTTTTGACACATCATGGTCACCCATCTGCACTCTGCGCCTTTGGCATAAACCAGAAGCATATAAACTTGCTTTCGATGGTCCAACCGGCAATTTTATTATTTATTATTTTACAGGGAACTAGAAGACAATTTTTTATTTGAAGCTGCACCAAATTCAGATAACGACCAAAAAATCGAGACAACTACAGTTAAAGTCAAGAAGATTAGAAAAAAAAAGAGGAAGCGTCATTCTAGTGACGATGAACAGCCAGAAGAGGAGGTGGAAATGCCAATGTTTCCCGTAGAAATAGCCGAAAGTGAGACAGATAGCGATCGGTTATTCTTGCTATCTTTTTTACCAGAAATGAGGCAACTACCACTAAATATTAAGATGTGGGTTAGGGCGCAAATAGCTAACGTGATGCAGGAGGCTGTATCGTGCCATTATAATAATACTAGACCCGGTACATCCTCAGAGAAAAACCACTGCTTCGATATAAAAAGACAACGGCAAGATAGTACTGAATAGTCTATAGTTAATTAAATAGTTTTCATCTAAAATGTGTACTGGTGCTCGACCAAATGTAAAGAAGTGCAATTGTTTTTTTTTCGTTAAAATATCTATCATTGTTTTCAAGTAGATTTAGTTCTATTCTTTATTACAAAGCGGTAAGAGATAAAGTTTGGGACCTTTGTGATCAAAGTAAAAACTTAATGCCCACGTTAATCACAAGTATCTGTCTAAAGAGAATGTGTTATTCTTTGAATCGCGAGATCAAAAGAGAAGATCAAATTTCATATACGATATACATTAAAATAAATGTAGTCTATATAGGTGCCACATAGGTGTCATAATAGAAGTGATATTAGCCTAATATGGACAGGTTGAATTGGTGTATAGTTTCATTTAAAATTTTCCCTCTTTGTTGCAATGATGTCTGCGTAGGTCCGGTAAAGGTAAAAGTGTCACATTATTTACTTAGTTTATTACATGACATCAAATGCCATATGTAATAGAAAAATAAAGACAGTTCAGAAAAGGTTAAATAATGGTCTTTATAACGTTCTCCCGTTTGTCACAGCTTTGAATTCGATTTAGGTACCAATTAGACTTCTTCTATTCTAGAATAGGCTTAAAGCTTTTATTCGGTTTTCCTTCCCTGCCTCTTCAGACCTGATTTTCAGACAAAATTACTTCATACAAGAAAAAAGTCGTTAGTTGTCTCTTACTCCTCGGCCAAGGAACATTCTTAATGTTTCACCACACAGATTCCAACACATATTAGAAAATCCGTTTTCAATTTTCATCTATACGTATTTATTGCGAAAATATTATCCAAATAGTAGATAAAGTTGGCAGGATCAACATGTCTTTGATATTTTGCAATCACAATAGCTAAAGCATGAAATATAACTGTATGAATGGATATGGTTCTTTTAAAAGATCGCCGATACTAATTAAAAAAACCAGGGAATGAAAATTTTATAGAGAAAATTGTTTAAAAAAAGTTTTAGTTGTTAATAGAATTTATTGTTATGTTATTTGCATATTAAGGATTTTTTAGTTACCAGTTTTAGTCACAAGATTTTCTATATTGATATATACATATTTAGATTTTTAGTACTTAAAATAAGAATAACTATATTTTTCTAGTGTTGAAATAGTGAGTAAGTTTTAAAATATGTAGTATGTACGAAAACGCCAAGCGAGTCGATTATATTCGTTGCTCTATTTCCTTTGCTGAAAATTGTGATCACAAGCAAAAGTTGAAATTTTGATAACATTTATTTAAAATAAGAAACAGGTAGTATTTTTCTCTATAATAACTCTATGAGAGTTCGTGAGGATCACAAAATCGCAATATATGCACTCTTGTTCTAACTAATCACGCACCATTATTAGGTTAATTTTAACTTAGTGTGTCAGAACTGACAACATTCACTTTAGTAATGGAAAAATGGTTTTTGTTCAAAATGATTTTCGGTGTTTTAAACCAAAAATGTTTTAACTACCATCTTCAATGTTACTTATTTCCATAAGTAATTAAAACACATGTTGCAGTTATTCTATTTGTGTTTCATTTTAACTGTATTGTTTACCTTTAACGTAATTGGATCTTATGAGGCAGTGTTGATGAATATTTTCTACCTGTAACAAAAAGAATAAAAATTAGGTTAAAACACAACAGCGTATTTTCCGTGTGGTGACGCAGTAAGAATACAAATCACCACTCCCTATCTTGGCCGTGGATGTCGTAAAAGACGACTAAGGGATATAATACGCATATAACATCTATGCAAGAGAAGGAATATTGGCACTAAAACCCTATACCAAACTGTCTGAACAGCATGGTATAGTAAGGTCAATTTCACTCCTATTGTGGAGGGGGCTTGAGCCCAACAGTGGGACCTATATGAGCTGAAATGATGATGATGAAGAATAGCGTAAAACATGGAATATTTCCGTGAACATTATTTTAATTTCTACCTTAATTCAAAGGTTTTAATTTACAGTTATGTATTTTAAAGTCATGTATTTTCACAGATTATACCAAATTGGGCTTCCCAAAGAAACAGCTAAAGCTAATTTTTGTGTATAAAACAAAACATTACAAATTTGCACTGAATACAGGTTGGTTAGTTAAAAGAAGAAACTCGAATCAACGAATATTCTTTGAGAGACAGCGTTAGAGTTTACCGGATCTCTTGCTCGAGCTAAGCACTACCTGCGTCCTATATATTTCTACGAAATGCAAAACTTTACGGGAACAGTTTGAATTGCGGAAAGTTAGTGTCCTAAATTGTAAAGTTACGAAATTATTCCAAACTTTCATAATAATTTTCCTTTTCGGAACGCTTCAGGTTAGCTTGGTTGTTTTATACGTTAGTAAAATAAATCCAATTTCCTTCATAGTGTGGTGTTTGCTTCACTGTGGTGTACTTCGTCTATGCATACGTTTCTGTGAGGTCTTTGGTTTTTAAATTCATTTTAACAATGATCTCTGATATTGGCCCGAGTATGTATTTCTATACTGTATATACATATAACAACTTTTGATGTAGACTACAAATATGTACTACCAATCTGTACATTGTACCTCGTGGGTATCGTAAAAGACGACTAAGAGCTTTACGTTGACTTGGGCCAACTCCATTAAAAGCTGACTGGTCAACACTTTCTAAGGAGGGTTGACGTCATAAAACTAATGCCAATAACTTTTTTCAATAAGTAGGACGAAAAAGAAGTATATATTGCTGCGTCGTATCCCAAGTAATTGGGATAACATCAGGACGATGATGCTAATAAATATAATAATAGTAGAAAAACAAAATCTATACACTGAAAATATTTGTGAACGTATAAAAGTATAGGATCCCGCTATACAACGACCTTCACCGAGATGCTTATTTGATGAAACTTATTTTTTATGTAATTTAATATGTCAATAAATACATATAGGTTGCCTAAAAAATTTTAGTCCAGAGTATGATTAATTAATAATTAAATAAAACATTTTTATTTGAACATTGCACCGGTTTGATTATTAGACAAATTCTATACCAATCGAAAGTATGAAGCCCATAGAATATGCAAACGTTAGATTGCCTATTCTTTTCCGGTCATAACTCTCGGGTAGCCAGGTATAAACAGATAAATCGATACTAGCATTTTGCACCGGTCTGATCGATGTTTGCATATTCTATGGGCTTCATACTTTCGATTGGTATAGAATTTGTCTAATAATCAAACCGGTGCAATGTACAAAAAAGAAATAAAAATTATTAATGAATCATACTCTGGACTAAAATTTGTTAGGCAACCCATAAGCAATATATTTATTGACATATTAAATTATATAAAAAATAAGTTTCATCAAATAAGCATATCGGTGAAGGTCGTTGTATAGCGGGATCTTAGACCATAATATTGGTATATTTTTATGATTTTTGGACTAATTGTCTGCTTGTCTGTTGATCTGTTCTCGAAAACTACTACGTTTCTATAGTGCTGTTACACAAACAAAAAAAATAGTTAATTAGTAGTTATTAGATTATAACACTGTAAGAAATGTATTAACAATAATAATAATCTGAGAATAAAAAGATTGTCTAGATTTTATCAAGTTTCCGTATGGTGACGGAGTAAGAATACAATACACCACCTCCTGTCTCGCCATGGGTATCGTAGAAGACGATTAAGGGATTTATTATACACATAACATCCAGGTAAAAGAAGGAAAGTTCGTAATTAAACCCTATACCAACATATCGGAGCAGCGTGGTATAGGAGATCAATCAACCCCCCTATTGTGGAGGATGTTCGAGACCAGCAGTGGTACGTACATGAGCTGAGATGATAACATATTTAGTTACAAAAAATACAAAAGGGCCGTTCATTCTATAATTTATTTTTGGCATTAGAATGTGACATATTTCTCATATTTCTATGAATCATAGGACCCGTATCATTACTAAATGGTAAAATGGCAATATATAGAAAGGGTGAATAGCCATTTTTAGAAAGCTAGAATAATGTAATACAAGTTATTCGTTCTACATACATAGATACTTAGTCTGACGCCTGCTTCCCAGAAGGCAAAGACTACGGATTACCATTAACCATAATCCTGGCATACTTCCGTCGCTTCACTCACACCTATTACAGTCATCATGCACGCTCTGCGGTTACATGTACTTTTAACATGATCTTTCGCCAGCATATCTCCAGTTTGTTCCAAAAACGTACGTTGATCTTTGTCACTAATTCTTCATTCACACCACAGAGCTCTCTTATCACACTATTCCTTATTATATCTTTCAGTTTTATATCACATATATTCTATAGCATGTATTATACTTTTATGTGTTCCCTGCCAAATCCAGCTTCCACTGCCATGCATGGAAATGATCTTCTCTTATGTACTGCTAGATATGCCTTTTAGAATGTGTCTAACATTCTTGCTCCTCATAAAGACGTACAGTGCCCTATTCACTCTATTACTAACATTTACTCTTCCTTCAACAACATCATCATTTTTACAATCTCTAGTAAAAAGTAACTATGTACGTCCAAATATACAAATTCTTTCACCTGTTCCACTCTCTCATCCTTTATAAAAGATATGAAGCTCTTCATTCTTAAGCCACAATTATTATTTTTTAGATCTTGCAAACAACTATCCGTGAATAGGTTAACGAGTCTCGGTGACGCTGCATATCCTTGAATAGCACCGCTAATACAAAAAAGATGGGTTCCATACAGATCTCCTTCTTCTAACACAGGTGGAATTCTCCTCCTTGCATTCATTAACCAGACGGCGGCGCTGGGTGTGTTTGATTTATGTACAATAGTTATTGTTCCATTAATGTAGCAAACTTTTTAAATAATACAATACATTTAACTTTAGGAACTACATATATTTTTTTTAAATCTGAACTGACGAGCCGCACCGTGTGTTTATATGAACCATTTCGAGCCGCTTCTGACCCCTTCACAACACCAATATGGTTTTTTATATTGAAACAGAAGAGAGATAAATCTGTACACCAACTTTTATCACCTTAAATGGTAAACGTCAAAGCCTAAAAATCATCTCCAGTATAATTATAAGGAAAAATCCAAAACTTATAAAATTCAGTGTCAGCATGTTGGGCTACAAAATCGACGGATGACAGACAACTGCATTTAGCAGAGATGCAAATTTTAAAATGGATGTGCGGCGTAACAAGAATGCATAAGATAAAGAATGAACGTATGAGAGAAAGTTTGAAGGTTGCGACAGTAACTGCAAAGTTAGAGAATGAACGTCCGAAGTAGTATGAACATGTGATGAGACGGGATGAAAGTAATATTGTGAAATATGTTTAAAAGTATGAATGTTGAAGACTAGGGGGTGAGAGAAGTTCGAAAAAGCGATGGATGGATTGCGTACAATATGACATGGATAGAATAATCTCTGCATTTACTCCCTGTGTTTACAGAGATGACGACTGATAGGTTTGCCTGGAAGAAGTGAACATATTGCGTCAAATCCAAGTAATTTGAATAAGAGCAGGGTGTTGATGATGATGAGTGATCTTATATAATTTCATAAATTTTCTAAGCAAACGGTTTTATTAAGAAAATCTTCTTTGTCTTACATAATATAAACTAAAAACTTCTGTCTTCTTCACAGGAGGGCGTATGAGATGTAACTAACATCATGAAGTATTGTTGTTAAGGTTTTATACCTATAAACTTAAAACGATATAAATTTAATAAAAATTATTTATTTATACATGTTTGAAAATTAAGCAACTATGAACACGGCCCAGCCAGAAGGGGTCTCGTTCGTATATGCGACGCGTTCCTGCTATTCGAATGACTCTCAATAAAGATGTTGTATGTTTCTTAATTTGACTACTTAAATAGATTCTACTTCAAAATGAAGCATATTTGCATATTATACGAATATAGGCATATTCAAGAAAATGTAAAGAAATGTACTAAATAAAATTATACAGCGTAAATTCAGGAAAGAAATATTGGTTGAATTTCGTTATAGTCTGTCTCTTTCTTGATTTTTGATCATGACTTCTTTTCACACGTTGTTGTCGTAAGTAATACATTTTTCATCACCAGGTTGTAAATTTTTACACATGAACCGTATTTAGAAAAATGTCTGGGGGCACGGCAGTGGCCCCGCCAAGTCGAACAAAAACGCAAAACTGCCGTAACATCCGTTTCTTAAAACAATTCAGGCCATATTCGACCCCTATAATTTCGTTATGAATAAAACTAGAAGCTTGAATTCTTATAGTAATCATATCAATATTAAAGATCTTTTATGTTTTAATTAAATAGATTGACTTGGAAATCGCAATATGTAAACAATCTATTTTAATATAATATGTATTACGTGTGAGATACATTGTGTTTTCATGCGATGGCCAAGTCAATCTGTTTATTTAAAACATAAAAGATGCTTAATTTTGATGTGGTGTACTATAAGAAGTTGTTAGCTAATTAAGTAGTGACTTAAAACAGAAGGTCCCTTAAGTAGAGATTGAATAAATTAACAGAATTGGTATGACATGGATCTCATAACTTTTTATGGCAGACGAACAGAGTTGCGAGACTTGGTTTTTATGCAAGTCATATTTTTGATGGCATTTAAATTGTTTCAGTAGAGAATTACAAATTAATACACGATTCATTAAGTTTCTTTCAGTGACTACAAATGAAGAGTTTCCGAACATAAGTTCTTGCAAGTTTTTTTCCATTAAGTTAAATGTGTTTTGTTTTCAATCCACAGTTCGTCAGCTATCTCGTAATAACTATTATGCTCTTGCTCCATTTCGTCCAAAATGACATCGATTATTTTCATAACAGGCAGACCAGACGCGAAAATGGTTTTAAACCACATTATAATTTCAAGCAATTTCATATTTCCTTTTTGTAACTTGCACAGCGTCTGTTCGGTTAATTTGTACCAATATTATAAAATCTATGGCTATAATTCCATATTTAGATAAAAAAAAGACATTAAAATTTAAGAAGCTCATATATATCTACATAACTAATTCGAATTGAATATTAGTGAACAATTCCATGATTTGTAATAAATTTGGTCAAAGGTTCATTATCTTCATATTAGTAATGGCTTGTAATTTGTCCTCCATTAGTTACTTCCTCAGTTTAACTTCGACAAATCATTGTGGTTTTGATAGCTGATTGCCTACACTTATGATCGTAAACATTATGGTACATACATATACATAAAAGTAAATATGTTTAAATTATTATTACGTCTTTACAAGATTACTTCAACTGATGACGTAACCTTGATTAGACAATAGCAGGTACATACAATCTTAACAAGTCAGGTATTAAAATACGATCTCCCTGGGATACAAACTATCATCATCCATATTGGCTTATTACCTATTAGGCACGTGTCTCTTAAAATTAGGGAGCTTGTGTACCGGTGTCTTACAGTTACTGCTTATGTATATCGTGAAAGGTATATGAATACCGAGACTACCAGCAGTAAAATCATAAGTACTGACATTTCCTAGTGAAATCAATTTACAGTTTGATAGGTATTTACGTGTAACGTATCTACCTAATTTTTTTAATTCCCGTTTTATCCATGTAGATTGTAAATATTATAAACGAATCCAAAATAAGCGTATATTGAAGTTAACAATTTGCCCAGATTGCTAATAATAAATAACATCGTATTTAATAAGGTTACGTCATTTAGGTTAACTATGCTACTAGACAATACAGTAAACAAATAAATTCCAATACGTAAAAACAAAAAGTAAGGACGTTCGTTGCGGCGAGCAACGTTGCCAGACCGTGCACAAAACGCGGCTGAGGCGCGGCTGTGTCGCTGCGACCCCGCTGCGCCACTCCGCGTCGATCGCCGGCACCGACTGGCAGTTTTGTTTGCCGCAGTAAAATCGCGGCGATTTCTCAAGTGCCAAGAAAATGGTTTCGTATTGCCTCGACGTCGAATTGTTTATAAGTGAAGTGAAGAAATATCCCGAAATTTGGGATGTAAATAGTGAAGATTATAGGCTTAAAAGTAAAAAACAGAAAGCGTGGGAGGAAATAGCGAAGCTATTTATATCTGATTTTGACGATCTACCAAATAACGAAAAGTTAGAAGTTTGTAAGTACGTTCGACATTTTTGTAGTGTCATTGCAGTGATCAACCATATAGGTGAATAGTGATCTGAATATGATTGGTAGAGGTCGGAATATGACGTCTCATAATTTTAGAAAACTTAGACTTACAAAATGAACTCGAAGGGATTTTTGGGTTTTCAATGATTACATAAAAATAGGCAAATGATCTTTCTCTACATGGGGATGTTATTATCGTAATTGAATTCATACTTTTTACAGATACAAACTTTATGAAATATAAGAGTTCAGTATTTTACCATCATATGAGACGTAGACTGCATTGAATAGATGTTCAAAGTGAATCGATCGTACTAGAGGGGTAAGTTGGGTTGAATGAGAAACCTGATAAGGAGATGAATTGATAGTCTTACGATTTCTGAGGATGCTGTAGTAGTGCTGCTATTGTCTAAATTGATCTATTTTCGCTCAGAGCACAGATTACATGAGAAGAAAAATACACAGCTATCTTCTTATAATATAAACTATACGTACATGCGTTTAGACATTCTTACTAACTACGAATTTAATTTCTCTGCAAAAATTGTGTAGTGACAAGGGTTTCAAGCAAATTCAAAATGTCTTGATGAATCTATACCAATAAATAAAATTGGAGTGTCTGTTTGTAATGTCAAAATAATAGGCTTTTTTCATGCTCACACGGTTATTTGCACGACACCTATGCCTAAAATACAGATTTTTTTTTTTTTTTCCGTCTGTCTGTTTGTTCCGGGTAATCTTCAAAACGCCTAGATCGATTTCAAAAATTCTTTCACCAATAGATAGCTATAATATCAGGGCGTAAACTGGGCTATATTTTATCTCGGTATTCCCACGGGAACGGGAACTACGCGGGTAAAACGACTAAAACCGAAGCGAAGCGAGGGCGGGTTGCTAATTCACAAATATAATTTTATGATAATCATAATAATTTGTTTAATATCTCTAAGGTTTATTATGATTTTTCATCTTATTTACCGATCATTCAGTATAATTGAGGTAAATGACGTATACACACATTCCTCATTATGAGGAATGTGTTGTAGAACTTAGTAAGACTTAAAAGTCTGTATTCGTGAACAGAATAAAAACTCACTTTTTCCATGTGGTAATAAAGACGATGTAAGAATACAATTCACCAACACTTTTTTTGCCTGTGGGTATCATAAAAGACGAGTAACATCTACCAGGGAAGGAAAACTCGTAATCTGTCCCTACACAAATTTTCCCTCTTGTGAGGAAGCTTTAGCCCAGCAGTGGGACGTTTATAAGCCGAGACGAGTGCAGTCATATGTAGCTGATATGCCGGCGCAGTATCTTTGAAACTTTATTTCTAGAACATGTACCTGGCTACCTACACATTTGATTCAAAACTTCGGTTTTGTATAATTATCTTGTTGCGTAGTTGTTGTGGTGACGGAGTAAGAATACAATTCACCACTCCCTATCTTGCCCGTGGATGTCGTACAAGACGACTGTGGGATATATGCACATAACATCTGTGTAAGAGAACGAAAACTCGAAAAGAAACCCTTATACCAACATGTCTGACCAGCATGTGGTATAGTAGGTCAAATTCCCTCCCATTGTGGAGGAGGCCCGAGCCGAACAGTGGGACGTGTGGGCTGCGATGATGATGTAGTTGTTCAATCTACATAAGAAATCATTTTAGAAGTTAAATCATTAATTACAAGTCTGTTAAGACTCCAGAATATTTGAAGCTATTTACGAATGAATAAATATGGCATCTTTACATTTTCTTTAAAAATTTTAAATATGTAATACAAAAAAGTTAAATAGAATTTAAAGTTCCAACTACGAAAGCTAAACGTTTCCTATTGCATATACAGAAGTACGAATAATGATCATAGAAGTAGCGCATACGGGACGATCTCATCGTTCTAGTGTTTGTCACTAAACTTCTCTACTATATGAGGCCAATAGGCCTACTATACCACGCCGCCCAACGGGTTGGCATAGTCATATTTTGATCTTTTTTTCACTTGTGGTGATTGGACTTGTCTAAATACTTTAATCATCTCATACGACACGCGAGAAAGCAAAGGAGACTTTTGTATTCTTACTCCATGTCATGAGCCCACTGGTTTGAGAGTTACTCAACAGTCAACATGCCATTTTACAAAAGATTAAAATAAATTTAATTACAACATTTTCAGTAATATTATTTATTACATTTGAGCCGTTTTAAGTCGATGTACTTGTTCATTCATATTTGTTAGATACAAATTTGTCAATGTTAATTTCTTTTAAAGTATCCGTACACAGAGCTCATGAAACATTGTCTTTGAAGATACTAATAACACTAGCTTTTTAATATTAAATACGCTTGGTAGAGCCTCAAAAAGAAAATAACTTGAATGGAGATACGATATATCCAATAAATAAATAAAAAGCTAGACAATACAAAGTGCTTAATGGTTATAAATATAGTGACCAAGTGCTTTTACTTTGGGTTAATCTACAACAATGTTTTCTTTGAATAACTACGTAAGAGAAACATTGAATTACATTATAACCACTATTGTTATATCATTATCATTATTCAGCCTGTCGTTGTCCACGTCTAGACGTAAGCTTTGTCCATAAATAAAAGGATAGGGCTATAATAAGCCATAATGGCAGTGAGATTAGCCATCTCAGTGAGATGTTATACATTGCTCAGAAGAAAGGTACTGCCCACTCTCCTGGTGAAAACGTTAATGATTTTTACGATTCTCACGACCAAATAAGGGATAGGAATTTTTTTTTTTAGACAGCTGTTGGCCGCAGATGGCCTTGACAGCTTGACGCGGACTATGGGTGAGCGCTGAGGGCTCTCAACCCGGTGAAAAGTATGCTAAGCGACATCGCCCAAGGACTCCCCCTGTGGGGAACGGACCTCGGCTTGGGGCGTCGCTGCAGGCAAAGTGGGCGTGCCCACGTTTTTAGTCGTGACTTTTGCGCGGCGCGGTTTCGCACCTCGACGGCGAGGGCGGAACCGCGGATATTTATTTGTTAAGGCCTCGCGGGCCGTGTAGGCTCTTTCTTGAGCGAGTGTGATATTGTCGTCCTCTTCGTCGAGGACGTCGGACGGATGAGATTTTGGAGGGTCTATAGGAAGCCGCCCCAACCACTAGTTGGTTGGGGTGTGTCATGGCAGAGCCAAAGTAGCTCTGAGAGCACCGTTTCATAAACTGCTTGATGGTCGGCAGTTCGAGGTCGATGTGGAGATCGACGTTTCGTATGAACCACGGTGCTCCCGTAGCTCGGCGCATCAAACGATTTTGTAGTGTCTGTAGCCTGTGGATCCTGTGTGGCTTAACATGCGCGAACACCACGCTGGCATAGGTCATGATAGGCCGTATGCAGGTGGTGTAAAGTCGGACTTTGCTACTCAGGGGCATACGCGACCTAGAGTTGAGTAGACAGTGGAGACGGCCCATCACAAAGGCTGCCCGTGCGCGGACTTGCTTTATGTGAGGGGCGAAGCTGAGTCGATCGTCAAGGGTCACACCCAAGTATTTGGCCTGCCTGGTCCAAGTGACCGGCTTGTTGAAAATTTTAAGGGGGGGAATGCTATCGATAGAGTAGGAACGGGCAGTTCGTCTAGTGAACATGACCGCCTGACTCCAAGGATAGGACTACTGTTATTACTATATATACTGTTAAAGTAAGAAAATATTTAATTAGATTCTTAAATTACTGCGGTCAGTTGTAACTAAAATAAGTAACTACGTGATGGATACTTAATAAGTATTTTCATAATGTAACTACAATTATAAGTATTAAAATATACAAATAGTTTCAGCGATCGAACATCATAGTAACCGGTCTATGAATAAAAGCTTAAAATGTTTTTGGTCTTGATATTAATAAAACAGTATGTCGCGTAAAGACTGACTCGGATCACCAAGAAAATGCAAACAGCAACCCGCATGCTAAGCTTGGCAATTATGTACAGATCCTCTCCAAGGGCTCTATGTCCAACAGTGAAGGCGACGACAGGCTTATAGATGGATGGTTCGCCATTCGGCAAACCAGTAAGTAGTATATTGATATGGAACAGAATAGTACTATATTAGTGAATAGGTGCGTATTAGTAGTTATCTTGCTCGCATTATAATCGGTTATATCTCTATATTTATGGTTGACGTGACGACAATCACGTGATGACGATATGGTAATCTATTTATATCAAGTCCATTAATTATTAAATCTGTGATCCTTACAGTATCTGCCTACTTTAGTGTTTACCATCTTCTATCACGTATTAGCGTGGCAGAGTAGAGGACGTAAATTTTTGAATAATTATTGATTTTACACCCAATATTTATAATGATTTCCAGCATAGCCTACCTCAAAAATATTTAAAAAAATCTAACGTAGGGAAAGATTTCAGGCAAATATTTTTAGTGTTACGATCCATTGAAATAAGCTTACAAGTAGTAAGTATACTGGGATTACATTTAATGCAGTTACAACATTAAAGAGAGATTAAGACTTGTCTATGATGTCTTTTAAAAACGTAATAATAATAATTGGAGCCTGTCACTATCTCATCATGAGACTATCGCAAACCTGCGCGTCTGTAGCGACCGTTTAAGGGGGCCCCGAGTTGGCGAGTCATCGTCTGCCAAAGTTTAAGACGTATGGAGTGTTGAAGGCAGACGACAGATTTTAATTTAAATCAATAGTTTTCCGTTAATCCAATACAGCGAAGCTCCAACCCTATAATCTTATGTTAGATGCCATTATTAGGTAATAGATTTATACCTACCGTTGGCAGTTCACGTGCGTGACGTGCAAGCATGGAGTGTCATCGGTAGACGTGCCATCCCATTTTTAGGTTAAACTTCTCCAATGGCCTCTACGTGTTGGATCCATATACCCATGTAAGTCTACCAAAGGAGCGGGTTTCTTTTTATCTAGGAAGATACCGTGAATACGGAGATATAATAATAATAATTTAAAATGTTATTAATATAAGAGAAGTATGGTTTTAAAATATGATTTATATAACACGAAAATTTCGCGCAACACCCAAAATGGGACGCAAGAATTTGTGTTTATGTAGGCAACTTTAGCTGTAATATCTACAGCCTCACGTTGTAACAAACAGACATATAGATTATCATTTATAAACTTGGATCATAATGTGTTTCATTGTTATGAAGCTTATTTCTAATTTCTATTCTCCCTAGGCAATGCTCGCAAAAAAGACTTCGGCATTTACGATTTTATTATTATTTAGTTTCTCTAAGCAGTATAATTAATTATAACATTAGTTTTGTTAGTTAACGGAGATATGCTGAATTGCTTACAGAATATAATAATTACATATTTCCAGATCGTAAACTACATGGCAAATGGCGAAATATCCGAGATTCATTTGTGCGTCATATGAAACGTAAATATGGAAGAAAAGGCTATGTGTACGCAAAACATTTGGAATTTCTAAATAGTTTATACAAAGACAAACAAAATACTCAATCTGGAAGCGACGGTGATGCTGACAACGACAATGACGACCAGAGCGATGACGACAGTAAACTTAAAAGACTTGGTTTCAAAAATGGTAAATTTGACAGTATAATTTTGAATGACACAAGCCTTTGGGACAGTGACGCGGAGGATTCACCTTCTACTATAGAAAATCTAAAACGAAAGCGGTGTACAAAGCAGGGTAATGAGATAGAATATGTGGATACGCACTTTACTGAATCTAATATTAATCATACAGTCAGCAACGAAGATGAGGATAGATCATTCTTTGAATCTCTTTTACCTGCAGTTAGGGAATTCAATATGGACCAAAAGCTAGAGTTTCGAACTGAAGTGTTGTGTTTAATTAAGAGCATTAGGTCAAAAAATGATCATAAACATTATATAAAATTAGATCCCGTCACAGATAACTACGATTAGAGATTAGATTTGCTGTTGTAACATTCCATTTTGTACTGAAAATATATAATTATATAAACTACTGTGTCGGTTGTTTATTCATTTGCTTAGAGTCCTGAAAATTTTACGTTTAGTCCCTTTAGAGAAATTACTTCTTGATTAGTAATATTAATGACTTGACGTTATTTATTGAATTCTAAAGTCATCTGACGCTTTGAATACTTTTGAAAACCTAAAAACTAATATAGAGTTTACATTGCACCTTGTATCAAATCTGGTAAATTAATTTAATTTAATATTGAACGTTAATGGATGCAACGCATGCAATAATATAATAATATGTATGTTATAAATATATGAAGTAGAATGTGGCTTACAAGAGCAAACAATATGGGGGCCCAAACGAGGTGGCATGGCTGACCGCCTTTATACTAAGAAGATTAGCATATGAAAGGCGAAGGATGTGTTTGTTTTGAAGGGAGATATGTTTAAAAATTAGTTTCAAGTTATTAATGTTTTACATAATTACCATAGACTGATACGAAAAGATTGGATATTCAACTGCATAGAAATAATATACAAAAATAATTATATATCTACTTATTTACACATTATCAAGTACATAACCGATTGGTTTACCTGTCTAAATAGCTGTGAAATTGTTTAGACTGCATATTCTTAAAATTAACAATTCCATGTTACTATGTTAGTGCTACTTCGCAGATCCTTTTCGGCCATATTTATTTTTATTTATACATTAGTGGTAGAAACCAATAAATATATAATACTAGTCAACGTCTTAGCAACTAATACTAGAATGAAATATAGAAGAGGTATTTAGAAATATGAATTATATAGACCTGGGCCAATTCCATCTATTAGGTACGGTCTGGGCAACTATTATATTTCCGAGGAGGGTTGACGTCAGGCATTCACTTGACTACTTCATACGACATTAGTTTTTAATTTAAACTTGGAATAGCGCCTTCGTCTTCTCCTAAACACCTATGAACCACTGTTGGGCTCGAACCTGCTCTACAAACGCAGGTAAGACCTAAGACACCATGCTAGTCGGACAGCTTGGTATAGGGTGTTATTTCGAGTCTATTTTTACTTGAAATAATATTATGCGTTTGCTCGTGTGGTAACAGAATAAGAATATAATTCATAAGAATACAATACAATTCCCTTTCTTGAGGGTATCGTAAAGACGATAAAGGGGAAATTACGATAACCTCGATGCAAAAAAAGGAAAAATCAACAAACCTACAGAATTGATACAGACCAACGCCTCTGACCAGCGCGGTATAGTAGGTCAATTTTTCTCACATAATAGAGAACGGCCGAGCCTAACAAAGGTACTTATGTGGGCAGAGGTGGATGTTATTTATTTAGGTCCTTTTTTCGACATTTGTAGGAATGGAATGTGTGGTGAATGTATTCTTGTTCTTTCACTACACGGAAAATTTCTACAGAATAACTTTAGTTTTTCTTTTTGGCCCAGTTATTTTAAGTGGCAAGGAGTCCTAAACATTATCATTTTGATTATAGACAGATAAACTTTATTCCGGTATATATTTATTCAAGAATGAATGCTTCAAATAAGTGTTTAGTCTGGAACAACTGTAAAAAATAACCAAAGATAAGTGTGTTATTGTATGTAGCGATAAAATTTGTATGAACATATAGGTATATGTCGCGCGTAAGAAAATCAGTTTAGCTTTGAAAAAGCTGAATAAAATCTTATAGTCTAGCGCGAAATAGATTTGTTAGGTACAAGGAGCATCCGGCTGGAGAGGCCTCGATACGGTGTCTGGACCGTGGAGGCCTTCCGGCCGGTGCTGATGCAGTGGCTAAAACGGTGGCACGGGGTGCTTTCCTTCCGACTTGTGCACGTCTTGACGGGGCATGGATGCTTCGGCAAGTAGGTACCTGTACACGGTCGCTAGGAGGGAGAGCACACCGTCCTGCCACCACTGCAATTGCGACGAGGACATGGCACCAGCATACGCTCGAGGTTTGTGCCGCCTGGGCAGTGCAGCGTCGTGAACTCGTCGCAATCATCGGTGCCGACCTGACGCTGCCGACCATTGCTAGGGCAATGCTCGACAGCGTCAGGAACTGGAACGCGGTCGCAGCCTTCTGCGAGGCAGTGCTCTCGCAGAAGGAGGCCTCATGCCGCCCTATCCGAGGCCGCGGGTTACGTGACCGGGGAGTTAGTCCGTCACCCGCCGAGAGGCCGACCGCGTGAGGCAAGACCGACGTCCTCCCCGAGGGGGGGGGGGGGGGACGTCGGTCGACGAGAGGGTACCCCAAGTAGGGGGTATTCCGTCGGGCCGACCACTGATGACAAGTAACCCTGCTCCGGTGGTCGGCCCAACGACGAAGGCGACGTGGTGTTCGGGTGGGTTGCGGGTGTGCGTGCTAACGCCCCTCCGTCGCCCCGGACGGAGTGGTGCAAGGAGCGCGCCGACCGCAACCCACCCCCAAAAAAAAATAAAAAAAAAAGGTATAAGGAGCACGGTTTTCAGTCTTTAATACATTTTCACTGTACGTACTGTGTGTTTGATTATATCAAATACACAAATAATATAACTACGATGTTTAAATTAGAACAAAGAAGTAGGTAAGTATAGTATAATAGTAAGTATATATATATATAATGTAGTTACATCTCTCCGGGTTGAGAGCCCTCAGCGCTCACCCATAGTCCGCGTCAAGCTGTCAAGGCCATCTGCGGCCAACAGCTGTACACACACAAAAGAAAAAAGGTCAGTTACAAAAGGTAAGTTGTAGGTATCTGTATGTAAAGAAGCCCACTCAAGACGAAAATAGTTCAGAAGATAGATAAAAAAAGATTGTATGATATACAATACTTATAATGTTATAATAAACACAGCTAGAATCTTCAAAATAAACTGAGTTAGACGCCTCTATGCCACGATATAAACTCGTTTTAGTCATACTAATATGAAAAATAATTGTCTATTGAGGTACATCATGATCATCCTGGTCTTATTCCAATTACTCAGGGTCGACTCTATACCTTGTATTTCATAGTAGGTACATATCGGGGATCGGGGCAAAACTTCCTTCGCATGCTATATGAAGATTCAAGATATATTTTTTCAAAGTTTATTTAAATTTAATTACTGTACTATACATGTACCATTTTGTTCGATGACTGTCTGCCATCTTTATAAGTAGTACAAAATCCCGTTGTTGTAGAAATTTTGGGACATCTGATCAAAAAACGGGACATGTAGTTTTGGCAGTCGTCTCTTGAGGTTAACTTGATGCTGTCTAAAGAATTCTGAAGAGACTGAAACGGGTGGAATTCAAAGGACTATATGACGGATGCATTAACACCTCCCAGCTAAACTAAATTTTTGATTAGTGACTAAAATGTGTGTCGTCGTTACCGTGATGAAAAATCCCTTTCCGTTGATTAATTCTGGCCGCTTTCTCGCAATTTCTTGCTTTAATCTCACCAATTGTTGGAAAAAGAAAGATTGGAATCGATGATTCTGGCTAGTGGTAAAAGCTCATAATCAACAATACCATTCCAATCCCAGCATCACCTTATTGCGAGTTAGCCCGGGTTATGCCCTAACTGTATGAAGTCTGACCGACTTTTGCCTACGACATTTTTCGCACATTCTTATTGTACGTGATTTACTTTTTATCACCATCACCTCGGATCGGTTTCATAACGTTTCAATAAAGAATCGCAAATGAGTACCCGGTTCATTAGGTTTCTTTCAGTGAGCTCGTGCGGCACTGAAATATCGAGCCTTTTAGTATACTTACCCAATTTATTTCAAATGGGTGAATACTGTTTTTTGGTCAATACCCAGATCTTCAGCTACGTCGTAACTACTGATATGCAGATCTTGCCTTCACAAATGGCGTCTATTTTATCAGTGACCAGAGCGAAGTGCATCTTTGACATCAAAATTCCCGGATTGAAAACGTTTACTTTAAACCAACTTTGTGCTACTCCTAGTGACACTGCATTTAAGTCTTGTTAAAATTAATTAAAATTAACGTCACAATTTTTTTTTCATTGTGTTGCAGTATGTTCTTTTTTTTAATAAAATTTAAAAATGTAAGTATCGAATTTCTTAATATGATTCACTCATTTTGACAGAAAAAAATCAAATGAAAAACTGCTGGAAACAACATTATTTACCAAATAATGTTGTTTCCAGCAGTTTTTTTCATTTGATTTATTATTTCTTTTTTGAAATGTAACTTTTTTAATGGTTTCAAAACCAGCCAGATACAACTAGTACAGTAAAAAGATTTTATTAAAAGTTTATCCAGACTAAGTTATATGCGAAAATACTTTGCCCGGACCTTTATTATAAAAGATTCAGCAATAATTTTATGATAACATGCCTGACAGCAACACTTCCTGGGAATGTTATTTTTGACCAGATAGCATCAGATGATGTTGGCCCAGGGAGATGTGCAGGTCTTAGTCGTCTTTTACGACACACACAAACAATGTAAGCGTCGGTGGTATTCGTAGCCGCCGCCACGCAGCCTGTATATTGTTAAGTAAATATTATGAGTTGCAGCAATGTTTACATCTAATCGTATATCTTTAAACGAGCAATTCTTGTGTATATATATATATTCAGGATCTCGGAAACTGCACCAACGATTTTGATGAAATTTGGCATACTAGAGGTTTCGAGGCCAAAAAATGGATCTAGCTAGGTTTTATTTATAGAAAATGTTGTTTTGTCGGTGTTTTTAGCAAAACAATACAATGACATTAAATTTTTAAAGAATATGAATTCAAATTTCGGCGTCAACGTCATAAGCTACGATAGCTCAGTTGGGAAGTTTTATTTTAGTTTTGTTTTGGAATTCAAACAGCGTCGGATCGAATCTCGGTGTTATTATTATTCTTTTTGTATTTTTTTATAATTTTTTCATTATTTTATTTTTTATTAATATATATCTGAATAAATTCGACAAAAATACAACAAAAATATTCCGAGCCAAGCTCGGTCAACCAGATATTAAGTAGGTATATAAGTAAGATAGAGATATATGTATATACCTATTCCGTATACAGAATCGATGTTATTCATTATTAACCATGAGATTATCGAAAGGAGAGCGGGCAACAAGTAATAACACACCAGTCGGTCGTGTTGGTGTTACAATAATCTGTCTAAATAGTAACCGCGATCTGGCAACGTCGCTTGTGGGGAAAGTTGCGGGCCGGCAACGTGATACGATCGATAGAGCGCGGGGAGGCAGCGAGCAAGGCGCGGTACGACGGCTGACCCTTCCGATTTACACAAATATACCTACCCTAATGTATTTACTACGCATACGCACACGTATAATAAACACCGTATTCCGAGGTAGGTACACGTGTTCACACCAAACGGGTTTTTATCGCAACAACATACAACACTACAAAACTATATAGCATAGATGGATAGAATGGATACCTACTATTAGGTACTTTTACTCTGAATTATGGACGCCATACACGTTAGGTTTTGCATGATGATTTTGCCTGTGCATGCATAACCGACAGGTATAACCGAGTTTCATATTGCACATACACGTTAGGGTTTGCATGCACAGTTTTGCCCATTAACTCTCAGTAGTCTCAGTTGAGTGAGCTACGCGACGGCTTGTGTAGGACGCCTACCTCTCTTGGTGGAGCTACGTAGTACATCACGATGTGTGTAGGACAAACAAACTACAATGAACGACGACGATGTTATAGCTGTATTTGGCTTAACATTTGTTCTGCAGAACAGAACAAGAAATAGAGATGGCACTGAATGGTCTAAACGCTGGTTACTGAAAAGAAAGTAATTCTCCCACGTAAATTTGATAAATGAATTGAGATTTACACCAACAGATTACAACAATTATTTACTAATGTATGAAAACGGTACAGGCAAGCTCGCCGGACGCCACACACGCTCGGTTATGCTCGCGCTCGAGCATAACTGAGCGGCATAAAACATCAATTTTCATATTCACCTGGTTGCATGTACATTAGGGCGTTTCAAAAAAAAATTTTTTTTTCACTTGGAACCAGGCTCAAAAGTTTCGTTTACATTTGCGATGAGACGAATTGCTTGTTTTTCAATTCGAATCAATCGAATTAAAATTACTATTGATTCGAATCGCAATTCGAATTGATTCGAATCGTCACATTCGTCACGTCAGCATTATAGTCAAATTCGTACTCGTATGTCCCGCCTGTGAAGCCGAGTTGGCGAGTTACAATTCGTTTACATTATTACTCGAGCGAGTTTTTTTTTTGCGGATCGGTTTGCATTACGAATGAGTCGAAATTTTGAGTTACAGCAGTGTGCTCGGTATTTGGTTACGGAAAGGGGACTATTGACTTTTAATGGGCGTATATTGACTTTTAAACACGTAGGTAATGACAATACTCTTTTATTGTTATGATTAAAATCAGCATACTAAATAACAAGGTTAGGTTGACCACTTCGTGGCCCAATTTTTAACTGGCCATGGCAACTTTAAAAGTAAATTATTTTCTTTTAAACTCGTACCATCACCATTATGTCAATGTTCCACATCTGACCACGAGTATGAACAATCAGCACATCACATTCTCTGGGAGTGCGATCTCTGGCAAAACGAACGTAACCTTATGTTAAACAGTTTGCAAGTCACCTGTGGGGTAGTATACTATACGGACCTTGTAGCAACTCGAGAAAATTTCCGTGCGTTCATGCGTTTCTGCCATACCTACTGTAGCAATCAATCTTAACGCTCACATTATAGGCCCCGTTAAGCTCTTCCGTATCCGTGGTGCCGTACTGCTGCGCTATCGTAGCTGTACACCTTTTTACTTATTGGCTGACTAGTCATTTTGTTTTCCTGTCTCCCGCTTTACCTAGGAGGGAAGTGGAATCTCTCTTTCCAACTCCTCCTCTTTAATCTTTTCTAATTAAATTTGTTGCGGGTCCCAAGACAATTAAAATCATATCCCGGGACTGCCTGAGGGTCAAACCTCGGTGTCATTTATGGAGACCATTGTGGATCCTGGCTTACAGGAGTTACAATGGTGGGAATGTGTGGTGGGATTAGTCCCAAAATACTAAATAACAAAAAGTAATAATAAAATCATATACAAAAAACCTTTTTTTTTTACCCAATAAATCAACTTTAAAAAAAAAACGTTTTTATACGTCTTAGGTATAGTCATAATTAATAACTGTTATTTTTAATTACGTAAACGAGCAGTCAACAAAGGCAAGAAAACATTAATCGCGCGAGGGACAGAAAACGAATCAACGAATAGAAAACGAATCAACTAATGTCCTATCAAACCGAGTCGACTATTCGCCGCGCCGTGCTGCCGCGGCCGCCCGCGCTACGAGTCTACCTGCCTACGAGTTAACGAATTGATTCGGTTTCGGTCAACGGCGATTCGAATGAACGAGTCAATAGTCTTATTCGAGTTATTCGAATTAAATGATTCGAATTACGCAACACTAGTTTAGACGCCCAGGCCTCTGAAAATATGAGCTCTTCATATTAATGTTAGGTATGTCCGCATTGCACTTTTCGATTTTCCATAAGAATTACAAAGGAAAATTTTTATTTTTTATTCTGATTTTTGTAACTAACGAACCATACATCGCTCTGCAATGCCCATTACATATATTTGTAGAGAATTAAATGCTCTACAAAAAAGGTCTGATAACATTTTTCGATGAATCAACTCATTCAAAAGTTATTCAAGGTCAAAGTTAGGTACCTTTTTTAGTATTAAATTTAGTACAAAAAGTTCTTTGAGTTGAATTTACACATACATATATATACAGTTCAGCTAAAAAATGCAAAAAATAAAAAATTTGAACTTCGAAGCTGTATAACAAGTCAAATAATGAAAATAAACATTCAACTTACATCTAGCTTACATCTTAATTTATAGTCGCAATATTATTTTATTGCAAATTATTTGTATTACCTATATATATATACCTATTATTTGACATTCACATTATCTGTTAACTCCAAACGATTTTAACAGGTGGCGATATCTGTTGACTGGATTGAGTAATTAATTAATAGATGGCGCTGCTATGTCAAACCTACAAACGTGTCATATACGAGTTTAACTTGCTTTTTTACATAGATGCCATTTGTAAAAAAAAATATGACGACCTCCATGACAGATGTTCTTCTACAGTTCCACTTAAATAGTTTAATAAAATGTAATATAACAAAAACATTAGCCATAGCAACGCGTGACCGGGTTTGCTAGTATATCTATATATAAATACGTGAAGCAAAAACTTTGTACCCCTTTTTACGAAAATTACGTGGATGGACAAGTATGAAGTTTGGCACAGTTGATGGTATATAATGAGGAGAAATGCATAAAACTAAAATTTCATATAATAATGGATTAGAAATGCATTAAATTCATTAAAAAAGGCATTACGCACACTACAACGCAATCGCTACACACGTTTGTGTGTGTTGCGTAGCAACGCTTATAGACTTTTGTTTACGGGTAAAATCTCTGGTCGAACTGAATGTCAAACAATCATAATTATGATGACAATGTCTACTAAAGATTTGTGCTTATAATATTAGTTATTAGTGAAATACAGCTTGCTGCATTTACAATTATACATAAATAAAATGAAAGAAAATTGTGTAGCAGAAAAATTAATTAAAATGAATTATGGCCGAATTTCGACCACTCGCGACCACTAGTGATATATATAATTAGGACGAGACTCCAGTCCGGGTAAAGTTGTCACAGCCATCTGAGGCTAACAACTAAGTCACACAAAAAAAAAAAAAAAATTGACAAAAATGTCAATTTGGATTCGAATTTTTTTGATAAAATCATCATCACCATCCCAGCTCATATACAAAGGAAAAAAGGAAGACAAGAAAAGAGGGAAAAGAAAAAGCTGTCTTTTGCCCCTTTCCCCCATTTTCTTCTCTGGAGTTTTCCTTCTCTCTCACCTTCGAAAAGACGGAGATTTCCCTTTTTCTTCGAGGTAAAGGGAATTGGGAAGGAAAAGAAAGAAAGAGAGAACCTTTCTTTCCCAGGGAAGGGAGTAGAGAAGGAAAAAAGAGAAGTATGTGTCCTATTGCTGAGCGCGAGCCTTCTCTACAATGGGAAAAATTACCTACTATACCACACTGGTAAGATGGCTTAGTACAGGCCTTATTTTGAGTTTTCCTTCTCTTTCATAGATGATGTAGGTATGCATGTTATAATCTCTTAGTCGACTTTTATAACACGAGTAATTGGTGGTGAATTGTATTCTTACTTCGTCATCACGTCGACCAAATTATATAAATTCAATATTAGTATTTTTATATTGGTGGCTGAACTGATAGTTGTTCACCTAAATGGTTTTATCAAGATATTTAATGTTGGCACTAATTTGTGAATAAGAAATTCTTAATTATTCCCTGGTATTGCATGCTAAAATTCAACATGAATATTAACACGTGAACGCGAATATATCTGGCTATTAAATTAAGAAATCATACTCGGCATATTACGCTATCTATATCGCAAGCTACGTTGAAACGGGGAGAGATCTTTCTAGTTATTTTCTCAAGTACGTAGTTACTTAACTTTCGTTTTGAAACTTATGAAAGAGACATAGGTACCTACATAAATAATAGATAGAAAGAAGCCTATATAATACACAATCCTGTGAACTGTTGACGTAATTGATGAAGTTGAATTCGGAAAGAATAATAATAATCAAACTTGGTCTCTTTTTCTAGAAGATTATAAAATATCGGAACGTGAGTTTACGAGTGTTGCTTGTTTTTCTCAGCCTATATCCAACCTGGACACCACCGTTGCATTAAGGGCTTCCTCTTCTTCCGATTCTCATTGACAATTCTATTACACTTTTAATCTGGGTGAGGAATGTTGACAAGCTATAGAATAAATTTTAGGCATACAGGTAACACTCGATGAACCGACAACCGCTGGGGAAGAAAGGTTGTCGAGTGGCGACTACGTATCGGACGACGCAGTGTAGGACGCTCCTCCACCAGGTGGACCGACAACCTGGTGAAAGTTGTTGGGCGTCGTTGGACGCAGACGGCACAGGATCGCACTTTGTGGCGGAACATGAGGGAGACCCACGTCCAGCAGTGGACGGCCATAAACTGAAATAATGATGATACAGGTAACCAATATGTGGATGTGTTAATTTCATCTCTTTTAAAAGGTAGGTATATTTTTCTTTGGGTTGTCCAAATGAGATATCAAGACTCATCTTATTCTCGTATGTATGTAGGTATAAAAAGCTTAAGAAATTTGAAATCAACTACGGAGCTAGTTGGTATAGTTTTCTTCGTTGTTTTTGCCTGTGACGATATGTAGGTAGACACCTAACTTCTTGTTGGCTTAAAACAGACACAAAATAATGGAAATGTATTCAGGTTTGTTGTACGTTACGATTTTAATAGTTTTCTAGCAGGATTTGTTACTTGCCCTTAAAATAGTCTTAATATATTACACAAAATAAGTAAGACTGCTAGTCTGCCTATGTCGACAAGTTCAAGCAATGTTTTAATTTTTATTTTCACTATTTTTTTTTTGTGGTGGGCGTAAAAGTTACCTATGCCAATAAAACGCCAACATTTAAATACACCTCGATGAAGACTGTCAAGGAATGTCAAAAAATCAGAATCGGAAGTCTTTAAAAGGAATAAAACACAGTAAAATATTAAATGTTTAATTTGGAAACCCAGAGGCCTTTTTCCTGAAATTTACGACAAGGATTCTTCAGACAAGCAAAATAGTTCTATGCTCTCATAATCTTATCAGATTTAGTGGTTCGTAAATATCGCAAGCTGCCATAAATTGCGTATATCAGTTTGATGGGTAGTAGTTTATTTGATAGGCTCGCTGATAATGTCCTACCAAAGTCGACCTGGTCATGATAAAACAATATATGAAGGTATATATTTTGAAGATAAACCGACGATTATTCGTTCAAAGTTTTGTATAGCCAATATATTTTAGTATATGTATTGTAGTAACTCCCGTGTGGTGGGTTAAGAATACAATGTGTCTCCAATCTTTACTTTTGGATGGAAGTCGTAAAAATTGTTTCAGCGGTCATCAGATGATAGTGGCACTTTTTCTATGAAACTTATTATACCCACTGCGATTATCAACTTTCCTGCCAAGCTTGGCGATTACAACTTTTCCCCCTTTGGGTAGTAAAGCCGAGGTCCAACAGACGACATGGATAGACTGATGAATTGAAATATTCAATCCACTCAATAACAAACTAGAAATAATGGTAATCGGCAAATGCCACCTGCATTTATGGCAATATTTATAACTCCGATGTGGATGAATAGCTTTTGTAAGCTCAAGCATATTCATAGAATTAGTATTCACAGCTAGATGGTCAACGCAAAGTAAGCTTAATGAAATAAAAAAAAATAAATTGAAGTGCAAGTAATCGTTATCTACTAAATCCAAGAGTCTCTCGTTAAATTGTAATTTTATTAGAGGTAAAACAAAACAAATGACTACTTTCGCCTGTCTCGCAGACACTGTAAGAGATGAAGGGACACAAGCAAATAAATCGAAATAAAACCCATTCTTTGTCTAAATAAATATAAATGTCAAATGTCTTTTTTTTTTTTTGGTTACGGTCGGCGCACTCCTCGCACCACTCCGTCCGGGGCGACAGAAGGGCGTAAGCACGCACACCCGTAGCCCACCCGTGACACGTTGCCTTCGTCGTTGGACCGACTACAAAAGGTTATCGAAATAAAATCCTACCAATCCGTCTAAAAATCGTGGTAAAATAAGTAAATTTTCCTCACGTGGTGTAGGCCAGTACTCAATAAATAATACCCAGTAATAAATGGTTTCCATAGATGAAAGTACACAACTTATCTGTCGCCTCATCTGTTCTCAACACTTAACATAGCCTAATTTCATGACCTAGTCAATTCATATTAACAAGCGTCTATTAATTCAAACATCGTGAGGGCATTTCGCTAGTACACAACACGATACGGCCTCGCCTACATTCAGAGTGGCAGAGCCTTATGTAGTTTCACTATGACTCACATAAGCTTGATGTCTGTATCGCGTGTTTTGCAACAATCAATTTGGTTGCGGCTAGTAAAGTTTTTTTTTACACGCAAACATTGATACCTTTCTGTTTATTACGGCACATGTGTGCTTTTAACGGATTTTAACTTTAAAGTTAAAATATATTGTGTGGTTTTCCGTGTGATAACAGAGTAAGAATACAATTCACCCATCTTGTCCTTGGATGTCGTGTAAGACGACTAAGGGCTACATGCACATTTGTGCAAGAGAAGGAAAACTTGAAATAAAAACCCTATAGCAACGGACCAGAAGGGTATAATAGGTCAATTTCCCTCCCATTGGCGAGGAGGCTCCAGCCCAGCAGTGGGACGTGTATGAGTTGAGACGATGACGATGAGAGGTCTAGTAGCGACTACGATAACCACCAACGTGATGGCAAATGTACTCTTCGTTCATCGTACATATGTTAGTGTATAATGTTGAGTTGCTCTCAAGTAATTGGGATAAGAGCAGAATAATCATAATTTAATAAAATATTTTAATGGTTATAATATTGTTGCCAGAAAAATAATTCTTTTTGGATACCAGTATCCTGTATGTATCAGTGTTAATAAAAAAGTTACTTTGTATTTTATTTTTTATGTTGAAATTACGTATGAGAACTCGTTAAAGTACTGAAATATGTAATTTAAAAACCATCTGAGCTTCAAACATGTTTTTCTTGTACATAATACACGAGCAGGTTTAGACGCAAGTTCATCAATCATTAGCTAGCCAACAGGTGCTGCGTTATATGTATATGTAAAGGGCTTATGGATAAAAAGTTATATTTTAGAATAAAAGGGCATATATGTACCTACTGAGATCTTAACTGTGTCGACATCAATATAACATTTCAAAATATTTAAATATTGTTATCCCTATGAGTTAGGTACGTATGTCAAATTATGGCAGTACCATAATCGAAAACCTATCTCAGTCTAACTAGAGAATCGCGAATCATCCATCCATACATTTCCACTGTTAGTCCACATTGACCTCTCCAAAAGGATCCATAGATCCTAAACTATCGAGTTGTTATCAAAAATTTCGTAGAAGAATGTCGTTGGCTATTCTTTTAGTACCAGCCGATTTTTACGACTCCCATGGAGAAGTAAGGGATGCTTACATCCGTCACCAGATGGTTAATTAATATATTTATGTACTTATATAGTTTAAAAGGATATTACAGATGAGCTTAAAATGGAAAAGGTAAAATGTATATTATGTATAACAAGATGTTTAGTTGTAAAAATGAATGAAAAATTATATAGGTACGCAGTTCTTCTCTTTATTTTAAAAAGAAAACCATATGAAATAACTTCCAAGAAATAGCGGGGAGGATTAGCTAAATAAAGCTTTTGAGAAAAAACAAATAAGATTATAAAACGAAGATATTTATAGAAATGAGAAAATATTTTGAATGAAAACAATTATTGTACAATAAAATTCGGACGTTAAAATATATAAATAATTATTGCTAACATTTTTGTTCGTTGGAAGACACTTATCATAGATCGTTTAATTCAGTTTTCTCTCTTTATTCTACCAAGGTATATTGAATAATAAATAATGTCAAAACTATAAGAAACATTCCAAGCAACTGATACCGTATAGCATTTTTAATAGAAAATAACAGAAGCTACAGAAACATGAAATTGACATGAGTGGAGGGGTGTTTTTTTTTTGCGAATGTTATAGGAAATATAGGATTTCTCTTACATCGTGAAAAACACATTTACGCATGCTCACTAATTGGAAATGAATCGGATCATCAAATCGAATCGGAGTACCTACTAATAATATACCATGTTCCGCGGCCGTTTTTTTGGGTTGTCGGGTAATCGGCTTTAGAACATGCGACTGTGTACCAGTGGTTGTCCAGTAGGACAACTTGCCAAGTACGGCAAGCCTTATATTCATTTGTGGCGAAGCGAAGAGGCTTCTATTGTTTTCTGCCTGCTGTCCATGGAGTTAGTGATTGTAGGTGACAATCTCGTGCACCTATTCCTTGTTCCTTGGCTATCACCGCATAGAAGTTATGGCTACCTAGCGTCTGCCGCTCCCGTATTTGGTTAATAATTACTGGCAAATGCATGTTTACGCCAATCCGCACCAAGGTAAAAATGGATATTGAACCACGATCACGACGCTTTCAAAATACTTCCACTCCTATATATCTTTGCATATAAATAGCATTTAGTGAAAAAAGAAAAGTTCGAACAAACTCTTTGATATAGTTACGTTAGGAAAAAACTAACTGTCGATAAATTAGATAACTAGATAATCGCTAAGTAGTTAGTTATGTACGTCATTTCTCTAAAAGTACATTTCATAGATGTAATCGGTCTAATCGGCCCTAGATGATAGTGTAAGAATAACCTCAGAGTGTCGGCCGAAGCACGAGGATGCAAGGCATGCAGCGGCTGCCCCGCAACACAACAAATAATAATAGGCGCGAGCAACGGCATCGCGGTACGTGCGGGCTGGCAACGTGTTACGATCGATGCCGCGCCACGTTTAGAGCTTGTGAACTTTGTTGTGCCGAGCCGGCTAACATCTCGCTACCCCCTCAAACTTACTGGGACCTACGTAGGCACCATTCAAATTCGTGTCACAGGCAAACAATGTAGGTAGGTACTATTCAAATATCTTACACGCATATTCCCGAATAGTGAACAAGCGACCGAATAATATGACCCTCAAAAAAATTGACCAAATCTTTACAGCATTCTTTCTATTCTTTTATAGTATTCTTGTATCTATGTACAAAGTAATTTAACCAAAAAATACAAACAATTCTTATGTTTGAATTGCATAATAATGCTATGCTGACCCATATTTCCACCTATTGAGGTAGATAGATTAAGTTAGGACAATGATGGTAAAATTCTATTTAACAATTTTAATATTATAAACAATAAGATTATGCTTTTGTGTTTCTTCAACTTTGTTTGTATTGGCAATTAGGTACTAATAAGAACCTAGCAGTTGACAATTTCGACCCACAAGCTTTAATCTTCAGATTCTTCGTGTTATTTATTGTCCGTCAGTGAGAGAAATCGTCGCCTTCAACAGTGCCATGTCCACGTCTTTAAAATGGTATCTTCTGAACTTTCGAGGCAAACAAAACATTTGTAAAGCACTTTTGTTAGATACAATTACACCTAAGCAGTGCCTTACTCTATAAAATTCCATTTATATTATTTAATATATTAATGGAATAATATGTAATATTATCCGTGTGGTGACAGAGTAAGAATACAATTCACCACCCCCTCCCTATCTTACCTGTGGGTGATCGTACGAGACGACTAAGGGGTATAAAACTTATATAGCATCTATGCGAGAGAAGGAAAACTCGAAATAAAACCCTATACCAACACGTCTGACCAGCGTGGTATAGTAGGTCAATTACCCTTCCATTATGGAGGAGGTCCGAGCCCAACAGTGGGACGTATATGGGCTGAGATGATGATGATGATGATTATTATTTAATATAACACGTTAAAAGCCTAACAGATTGAATATAAGACTATTTACCACATCGCATGATGCTTTCACGTGCCCGCTAAAACTACGCCTTTGTCTCTATTTTTTAGATAATCCAAATATTGTTAATAAATGCAAAATGCTCATTTGCGTGATAATGTCATGACTAATAACGTCTTCTACATTAAATCTCTTTCTAGAGTTTTTTTTAAATAAACTTATCGCCATTTTAGTTTTTATTTCACTGGTTGATTAGATTTCAAGATTAATTTAAATATATATTCATCAGTCATTGCACTAAAAGATTTATTGTACATAAGTACATAGTACATTGTACACTTATTTTGGATGTATGGGTATACAATATATGAAGTTGTAACTGTCACAGGTAATTTCCCGTCATGGGCTCATCATACTCGCCGTGGGGTAATACAATGCTGTAGTGCTTCACGATTATGAATCGTTATTTATTATCGTAATTTCGAAATTTCATTTTTTATTACATTTATAGTATGTTCTTCTCAGTTTATAGTATATGTCCCACTGTTGGACTCAAGCACGTCCAAAATAGGAAGAGAGAAAAAATCAGGTAGTAATAATAAGATCTACTTATACCTCGCTAGTCAAATGGATTGGAATAGGGTTTAATGTCGAATTTTCGTTCTATTGTAGCGATATTATCTGTATATAATCCTTGACTACCGGCAAGAAAGGATAATCCTCACAACGGGTACGAAAGGACCCCGTGAATTGTATTCTTAATCCGGCACCACACGAAGTTTTTAATATCTATTCTAATAGTATTTTTCTTATGTGTACACTGTGTATGACTATTTCCAGACGATTGGCGAGGCCATAAAAGAACGATTAGTAAAGCTACATACATGACCTAAGGGTGTGCCCTTATATCTCCACGCCCCATACGTCAGTTTAATAATTGTATTTTACAAAAAGTGTGGGTGGTAAATTGTATTTTTATTCAGTTACGTTATGTATATACATCTATTTAAGTCAAAATAGTGGCGTCTAGGAACGCCCAAAAGAAGCGAAGCTCAGCAGTATAAAGCGATAAAGTAATTCTATTCACAAAAAATAATTAAAATAAAAGACGCGAGTTAATAATAGTACTTATATATGTATATTGTGTAACGCTCTCGTGTAACGATAACGTTAAGCTTGGTACGGAAAGAGTGTCCAGTCTCCAAAAATCCATATAGAAACTGCGTTTCAATACCTTATTAATGTGATTATTTACAATATCATTAAGGTTGATAAAATATTTGTTGTATAACAAAGTGCTCTATTATTCTATGTTGTACCTCCATTCCCCATATGGTGATGTGTTAATAATTAATATAATGTGTCACCACACCTTAAATGTGTCGTGGGAGTGGGCTGATGGATCACTAGGAGAACAGATAACATTAGCCCGGGGGATACATTTTCGGGTACCGCCCCGCCCCGACACTCCTTCCGGGGATCTTAAGGTAAGTAGTAGCCCAACAACGAGACAAGGTAGATAGATATATTAGTCCATTGAAAAGTTACATTTGGGGTTGCGTTTTTTAGAGGCCCCAATTTTATTTTTTGATGTGTAAGGGGGGGTGAGTGTAAAGCTAAAACCGAGTTTGTGGGATCGCCACCCTTATCCCACGGCCGCCATCTTGAAAATAGGGGTTGAAATGGTTTTTATGATATATCTCTTAAACTATTTATCTGATAAAAAAAAATTGTTAACATTTTTGTTGCAAATTAAATTCTCTAGAATTTTGGTCCAGTAACTTTTTGTCGTAGAACTATAAATAAAAAAGTTATAAGCGCAAATGTTCAGAAATTCGAGAAAAAGCTTATATTTTTCGATATAATTTTTTTTTATCATTTAACGAAAAAATGTTATCAGACCATTTTTGTAGATCGTTTTTTAAGAAACAACTTTTATAAGCAACATTTTTGTTGTAGAGAACCAAAGTTGTAGAGAATTTAATTTTCAACAAAAAATGTTAACAAATTTTTTTTATCAGATTAATAGTTTAAGAGATATATCGTAAAAACCATTTCAACGCCTATTTTCAAGATGGCGGCCGTGGGACAAGGGTGGCGATCCCACAAACTTGGTTTTAGCTTTACACTGACCCCCCCTACACATTTAAAAAATAAAATTGCGTCCTCTAAAAATGCAAGGTAAGGCCTAAAAAATATAACATTTCAATGGACTATATGTAAAATATAAAAACGTTTCTCTGCCATTATAGAGCCAACCTAACCTAACAGTCGTCAAACTTTTTTATAAAGCATAGGATGGTTCACTCAAAACCTTGTTTCATTGTGTTTCTATTATGTTTATAGTTACATACTAATTATGCTTTATTTAAATATATGTACCTATAAAAATATATTAATGAATACTCGTAGTATTTTTATGTCCTTAAATTACAGTAAGCTTTACCAAATATGCATGCGATACTGCAATAAAAGATATAAAAAACCTTCATTAAATTCAACTCGCACACAAGTTTTCTCTTTACTGGCCAATTAGCGAGTTCCCGAAATTAAAACCTGTTCTATATACTTAATTGGCGAAAACCGTTATTGAATACCTACTTATTTTATCATACCCGTTTTATAAGTTCCCCAATTCGCAATCGCAATGCCATCTAAGTTCGAATTTCGAATATAAAACATCCATAAAGTAGTGCGGGCAAGAGGAACGGCAACGTACAACGTGGAGGGAGCGGTCTCGCAACGCCATTTCGCTACAGTACCCTTGTCATAATGATCGGGCGAGATCAGCTGTAGTTGTGTATGTGTGAGTGCGTTTTTGTTATTGTAAGACACGCACGGAATATGTACCGTCAAACGGGGTGAATGGGCACAGAATTGAACTTCAAATAAATTTATGAATAGTTATACCAGAAATTATTATATCGATTTTGGTATCAAAACTTGAGTCGCAGCATGAAGATTCTTAAGAACTTTACACTAAGTTATTAAAAGCACCCAGTTTTAATTATTTCTTAAAATTATGGGTAATCCCTATTTAAACGCAAAATGGGACAATAGGGACGGGCAATGGCATTATAGGGAAACACCATTAGGATTGTCACAATTATATTAGGTAAGTGGGTATAAAATTCTTTAACTCATCTTTGCCCTCGATGTTGTTCGCGTCTCTAAAATCAGTCACCGTGCCATTGCCATATAAATTAAAACATATTTTCAAGCACATGCACTCATAGCGCCGTGCACTAAGATGAATTCAGGGATCTATAGGTATTTAGTGTTAAGAATGATTTAAGGTAGGTAAATAAACATGTAGTCTAGGCAACTAGGTATACTTTGAATAAAACTAGTATTTTATGAACATATAATATATTTTAAAATATTAAAATGAATAATGTTAATAGAATGAATATAATAGTGAAAATCGCAACGTTTGTCTTGATACCGGTTGGTACTATCTTATATTAAAATCAGAATATTAGTCAAACTAAAAACAGCCTCTTATAATAATAATAATAATATTTATTTATAATAATAATAATATTTATTACCCTTATAATAATAATAATATTTATTACCCTCTGGGCCAGTCGTTATCTCACCATGAGACTAACGCAGAACTCGGAGGAACATTATATGGCTCTCTAAATTGTTTTGATATAAAAGAAAAAATGTATCACAAGATTTATAGGAAAACCAATAAACCGCAGGGCAGCTTGTGGCGTGCTGAATGTGAGTGGCGACACTGCGGTCCTGAGTGCCCCAGAGAGTCGGCCAGGGCCTCGTATCCAGCTGGCCTTTATTGGCTGGCTGGAGTGGAAACCGAAGAGTGCCCGCAGGATTCTCAACTCTGGCTTGCCTTAAACGTCTGGTCAGAGAGGGGTCGCCAGAGCTATATGCTCGGGGGTGGAAGTGTCATTTTCAAGGGCATAACTACGGGGAAACCACTGCGATGGTGAAACCGGCGCCGCACCGCTCGACACCCCAAGCCACTTGCACCAATGTTGCCCGTATGGCCTGTGTGCCTGTGGCGACCGTTTGGGGGAGCCCATTCAGTGAGTTGGCGAGTCACCGTCTGCCAAAGTTCAAGACGATAAAGGTATTATCTTATTAAAAAAAAATAGTAAATGAATAAAAAAGAAGACAAGCCCACTGAGTTTCTTGCCGGATCTTCTCAGTGCGGTCGCGTTCCGATCCGGTAGTAGTGTAAGGTAAAATGTAAAAAAGTGACCATATATAAGTGCCTCCGCGGGGTTCATGCATAATAAAGTATTTGAATTTGAATTGAAGGCAGACGACAGTTTTTCAATCAATAGTTTCATTTAATCCAATCCATCAAACCTTACAACCCCATAATCTGGTTTTAGATATCATAATTGCACAATAGTTTTACACCTACCGTTGGCAGTCCACGAGTGTTGTGTGCAAACGTGGAGTGTCATCGGTAGACATCCCATCCCATTTTAACATTAAATTTCTCCAAAGGCCTCTGCGTGTTGGATCCATATCCCCATGTAAGCCTTTCAAAGGACCGGGTATCTTCCATTTTTTAATATTTTAAACAATATGGAAGATAACCGTGAAACTGGGAGACACAATATAATAATAAAAAACCTTAAAATCAACAAAAATAAAAATATATCTTAAAAATGTCAAACTTTAATCAGCACAAACAAACATAAATAGAAATGAATTTCAAACTATTGTTTCTTTTTGCGTCAGGGAATACAAATTAAAAATGTTACTGATTACATCGAAAGTAGATATTTTAAATTACTTCATGAATCAAGTGGCAACCCTGTTCCTATAGTCCCTTCACTGTCTCTTGATAAGACTGCATCGTCCCTATTTATTAGATTTTCCGTTCCTATTGACCCCCTAGTCTTACCTAAAAACCCCAGACGCGTACCGTAAAACCTCTTATAATGGAAATAAATTCTTTGTAATCATTAAATATTATTTTACGATTAAAAAAGTGTTTCAATTGTTACTTACATTACGACATATAGATTGCAAAAGACACACCAAACTCACAGATAGTCTTACGATACTAATTTAACCACTAAAACAAAGAAATTTGCTAAAAACACAAACACTCCGATAGCGGTTAGTTCAAAGCGAATCTTCAGAATGGCGTTTTGACCATTTATTCCTAATTTCACGTCAAATAAGTGGTGCCAGTTCAAAAAGTAACTATTCTATTATAAATCCTTACCATCTTACGGCTATAGTTAGTCGATTGTCAGAGTTATCGTCGTGATTATTTCAATCCCGATTTTTTCCCTATTCACCCCTTAATTCCTATTCACCCCGTTTGACGGTAGTTGGTGGGTAAGTGTGCATTACAATTTTACGTCGAGTGTATTTTGTTGAATTTTTACGGGCACGTATCCAAGCAAGAAGGGTGCCATAGAATTTCATAGACGAATGGTTCAGATATCTATTCAGACTGTATTTTGAAAACAAGAATAGTCCTAATTAAACAATTGCTTGATTTTACCAACATATTCAAAGCTAAACTCATTAATATGCGGTCACAACCTTCTTAGAAATGGATTCCTTCAGACGAATGACCTAAATCATAAAATTTAAATTAAAACCTTTGCGAGGTATAATCAGGTGTTGTGTTCAATTCCATCTGCTCATAGATAGAAAAATAAACTAACACGCTGAACCCATAGCAGGTAATATAAGCTCAGACAAGGTGTTAATATACTATGAATGTAAGTAGGCATACAGGTATAGTTAACTTGATACATTTAATAAAATATCTTTGTATCGAATCGTGTTTAATTAAGAAAATATATACTGCATAAACAATTTAGGCAAAATTTCAATCTTCCTGTTTCTCTTCTTCTTCTTCACATTCAGTTTTGATGCTATCACATGGATTTAATACTTTAAATTGAATTTGCCGCTGGTCGTTATCAACATTTGGATCATCATACCATGAAGGTTCTGATTGTGAAACAACCAAAGATTCAATAGCTAATGGGTTATACTTGGGTAGCGTCCCTGTCCGCGCTCTGTAAATAACCTCAGAGATAATTCTCTCCGCTTCGTAACGAACGTGCGCGTCGAGTTCTTTCAATTGTTTAGCTATTGTTAGTGCGTATGTGGTTTCGTAACTCAACTCATACAATTTTCCCTGTTGTGTCTCTTCTGCTGTTACGTATTGACGTTTTTCGTTTGCGATATTTTCTATTGTATCTATATTCTTAGAGAATCGTGTTTTCTTTTTAGGAGGTATGTCTTCCTGTAACAAATTAAAAAATATAACTTAAATAGTTACATATACAACGCATTTATTTTTTTGGTTAAAATATAAACATTATATCTAGCTTTAAAATAACGGGGAAGAGAACACAATTTTTACGTTGTCTTGGAAGGATAAATCTGTCACACAAAATTACCATGCCCTATAATAGATCGGAGAAAAAACCTTTTCCTATACTGTCTGTATAAACTTTTAATAAAGTTTCTTTGGCTGTACTAGTTGCATCAGGTTTTGATACATTTATGGACCTAATGCAGTGTCAGTAAGAGTAGCACAAAGTTGGTTTAAACGTTTAAAAATGCGGGAATTTTGATGTCAAATATGCATCTCGCTCTACTCGCTCTGTCACTTACAAAATGGAAGTCATTTTTGAAAAAGTGGGGCCTCATATCAATAGGTACCACGTAGCTGAAGATGTGAGTAATTCCCACAAAGACAACCACGAAATAGTTTTGAGCCATTTGAAAAAAGCTGGGTATACAAAATAGCTCGATATTTGGATGCCACGCGAGCTCACTATAAGAAACCTAATGAAGGGTTGCACTCATTTGCGATTCTTTATTGAAACGTAAAAAAACGGCACCGTTTTTGAAGAAATTGATAAATTGGTGATGAAAAGTGGATCACGTACGATAAGAACGTGCGAAAAAGGTGGTAGTCAAAAGTTGGTCAGGCTTCAGAGACTGTGGCAAAACCCTGGCTAAATCGCAATAAGGTCTTCATCGCAATAAGGATGCTGTGTGTATGGTGGGATTAGAAAGTTGTTGACTTGAAAGCTTTTACCACCGAGCAGAACCATCGACTCGGATCTCTCTTTGCCAACAACTGATGAGATTAAAGCAAGAAGTTGAGAGAACTTCTAGACCGCACGCATCTTTAGTCACTCAGTAAATATTAAGAGAGTTTGGCTGGGTGGCCTACTATACCACCCTGGTCCGACGTGTTGATATAGGGTTTTCTTTCGAGTTTTCCTTCTCTTGCATAGATGTTATATGTATACATATCGCTTCGACCTTATACCATAACAATTTTATTATCTTTAAACCTGATTTCCTGTTTTTGAACCAAGTTTCGGGATTGTTGGACTATCCAATAAGTTCGAGTCCTCTTTAAGTAGGTAAGTACATATCTTAATATGGCGAAATGCTACCAACAAAACGCTATTATTTTTGTGCTCAACAAAAATTATACTTATAGCAATAGAAAAATCTTGTACAACTTACTTTCTCTTTCTCAGGGCTGGATTGGTCAATATTTGTATTCGCATTCAGGAATGACAGGAGGCTGTAATACCAAAGGTTTGGTTTATATACAACCTTTGGGGAAGCTGCACTCATTACATTATGCTCCACCTGAAAATACAGTCTATTAAAATACATGAAATTTATGCTCATCATCATCATCATCTCAGCCCACATACGTCCCACTGTTGGGCTCTGGCCTCCCCCACAATGGGAAGGGATTTGACCTACTATACCATACCTGGTCAGACATGTTGGTATAAGGTTTCAATTCGAGTTTTCCTTCTCTTGCACAGGTGCTATGTGCATATTATATCCCTTAGTCGTCTTATACGACACCCGCGGGCAAGATAAAGAGTGGTGAATTGTATCCTAACTCCGTCACCACAAAAATTTATGTTAACTGACTTTAATAGAGTTTGTTTCTCAATTTTTTCATATTAAGCGAACCCGTAGTTGAGTATTTTGCCACTATAACCTGTAGTTTCGATTTGAAGCTTGCTTTACATTATGATCATTTCCACTTTTACAATTTATTTAAGGGTACTTACTGTATATAGTTGTTAATTCTAAGTATTTAATGAGAAACCCAATAACGTTTACAGTTTCCAATTTCGAGCGTCTTATTGAGAACTTCTTAAAAAAATATGAGACATGAAAATCATTTATTTTATCTAACCTAGAATTCGAATGCGGAGAATACACGGTCCATTGATACACTATTGCACACTAGTGACAATGAGACAGCCTATGTTATACCTATATGTGTAAAAATTTTAATGTATTGGTATAATACGAAGAGAATGGGTGGTAGTGGACATTGTGACCATGTCGCTTTACTAGGACATCACATTTATCTAGGACTTCAGTGCCACTTATCGAATAATTTTAAGCACATTTTCTTAAGTTTATTGAAATTCTGATATTTTATTCAATATTGATAAACGTATGAAATAAAATACTCTTTTACGGATATTATTTTTAATTTTGTATACTTCGAAGTCATATCATAATAATAAATACAAAATTAAAACGTGATAAAATCCGTAAATATACACTTTTAGAATAACTTACTTTTTTTCTCTGCCGCCTGTAAGCAGCTCTGCAATGTTCTATTTTCCTCTTCACATCATCAACTGTATCATTAGGATGCATTCTTTGCCATATTTTTAGTAATTTATCGTACGCGGCTTTCTTTGGTTCTTTAACAAAATAATGAATATTCAGGGGATCCCATAAGCAGCGGGAATTTTTGTACTCCTTTAATAATTCAGTTATAATCGTTCTTTCTGTGACAATTTGAGACATTCTATTCTCAGGCTCAGTACGCGCGGACCAAACCAGGCGTCGTGTGACACTGACGCAGGGGCTCAGATCGAATCCGATCGCGCACGCGATTCAGTCCAGCTCCAGACGCTACGCACCGTTGATGTAAGCGTTCACGTCGGATCACGTATTTGTATATTGTTAAGTATATGTACATAAGTTTATCAATGCATTATATACTTATAGATTTATTCATGTCTAGTGAAAACGAAGTAAGTATACAATTAACCACATTTTCTTTGCCCACAGCGTATGCAACAACACAAGGAAAGAAAGAAAACTTGAAAAACAAAAGCGTATGTTAAGCCGCCTTATAATATGATATTTTTGATTAAGGACATTAACGATGAAGCCTGTACCCAATAGTGGCACATGTGTGGGCTAACTATTATCTAATAGCATCATGTCAAATTCCCTAGAACAGATCCACAAAGTATGTCCGGCCGTTAGGGTAGTTACTTATTAAATCACGTATTCCTATTTAACGAGCGAACGTCTGCCAGTTTTAAGATCGGCCCAGTTTTCTGGTCTATAATAATACAAAATCGATAGCTATTCTGTATGTAGACGAGTATGCGAGACTGCCGGTGACTTGACTGCCGGTGTTGTGGCCCATAGATTAGTTTATTTATGTGATTAAATGCTATTATTGAACTCGAAGCACTCAGAGTAAAATGTATTATGACTTTTGTGACTCTCTTGCTAGATACTTATTTTTTGATTAAGCTTAACTATAAGATGCTTTGAAGAATGTTGTTCTTGAAGAGTAAAGTGACACTGAATACTGTTAAATTCGTGTATCCTTCATGCGAGAGAATATTCGCAGACGTATTAGGTTTAAAGTTTGCCTTCTCTTGCCGTACTATCAAATGATAACTCCCCATTTATCTTATATGACAACCGCGGAAAGGAAATGATTGGTGAATTGTATCTTCTACCGTCACATTTATTTCTCTTGGAGTGATTTTATTTGGTTACATTACATCATTCACTATGCCACGTAGAGAACATTTTCTTATTAGAACGTCTTTTTGTGCCTTAATGAAAAACACTGATCCAGGCGCCAGATTTTCCTTTAGTTCAATACATTTGTTAGATCATACGATTACTAGCCGGGATACCGTGATAAATAAATTAAGCTAGTACATATATGCATTAAATGAACACTGCAAGTTTACAATAAAAAAATTCAAAGCAGCTTGCAGTTTCCAAGCGTGTGGGTGGCTTTATGCATCCTATCATTCTTAGAAGGTAAAGGCTGTGTGTTGTCGCATAATCAGCTCACATATTGAGATATTCATTTTAATTCTTTTGTTACTGAGATAATTTAAACAACAGATACAGTAACTTATAAATTTATTTTAAGTACTTTGATATATTAGAGCAGTTTCGTCCGAACGTAATTAATCTTATACCGAACACAAAAACCATTTTTATTCAGTAAAGAATATTTATGTGAAAATTTAAAGAAATATGGATACTAAGTCTTTATTTGACAAATATAAAAACAAACTCTGTAGTCTTTATCGAATAATACGTCTGTTTATTAGTACGATGGTTTAATTTAATATGCTAAAGAAAACTATTTATGATATCTTAATATATAACGTACTAGCGACCCGCCCTCGCTTCGCTTCGGTTTCAGTCGCCTTGCCCGCGTAGTTCCCGTTCCCGTGGTAATACCGGGATAAAATATAGCCTATGTTAATCCCTGATATTATAGCTTTCCATTGGTAAAAGAATTTTTGAAATCGGTTCGGTGGTTTAAGCGTGAAAGCGTAACAAACAGACAAACTTACTTTCGCATTTATAATATTAGTAAGGATAAACATTATTTTAAGAGATTTTTTTTAATCTCGCTTGTCATTTATATATCAACTACTTTTACATCAATATAGCGTCTAAAACCGTTTAGCTTAAACTAATTAGACAATTCGCTTGTACGACGTCGCCTTGATCGCCTCTCTCTCTTCTGCTTCGGATTCACAACTTGAACGTCGTTGTCGTCATCACTATCATCGTCGTCGATTGTGTGAATGTCCTGAGATATTTGGGCAACACTTTGACGGCACTCATTACCCATTACGTATCGATCTGTAGAACCCGCCACTAAAGACTCTTGTAAAGTCTCAAAGCTCTGCAGCGCATTCAATTCAGCAGTTGAAAACAATTTTGCTAGCTCTACTTTTAATAACGCTTGTTGTCTAAGTGTGAAAGTCTTAAACGTTTCCGAATAACTCAAAAACAAATAATCTGTGGCATCGTGAATGTCTTTTCTTGCCTTTTTTGTTTTTACATAGTTAATTTTATCTTGATCTCTCCGTTTCCGTCTCGGAGCAGGTTCGCTACGGAAAGGGCCGGCAACCGATGGGGAGGGTATAAGTATAGACGTCGGTGAATAAGACTGCGAAGGTGTTTCTAATTCATCTTCTGACAGTTGCAATGTAGGTGAGAGAGTGACAGTTGGTTGAGGTTCTTTCTTTTTTCGTGACACTTGGTAATCGTCTAAGAATTGCAATTGCGAGCTCCAAATGTAGTTATTGGCTTTTTTACCGTTAGATTCCTTTAGTTGTTTTTTATATTTAATATAACCATCTCTTACAGTTTTCCATTTAAGTTTTACAGTTTCACCTGAAAATGTACAGGGGAAAGCATAATAGAATTTTGGTTTTTGAAAGAAATAAAACATTTATTAAATAACATAAAGAGCTTAAATTAATATTTGAATAAGAGCTTAATTTAATATTTAGCTTAAATTAGTTATAACAGGATTTTAAAAGTAATCGAAACTGTACTGCTTAACCCAAAACACACTTCTAAGGGAGTGTAAAAATAGTGTCATAAAATGCCTAGTAGTGAATTGTATTTTTACTCCGTCGCCATGCGGACTTGACCTTATAAGATATTCTCATTAATAATATTGCTCTATAAGTTTAAAATAATATGTATAGTATATCTTTCGACGTTTGTCGAGACTAACTACATGTATAAATTCGATCTAAATTTTTCCAAGCCAAGAACCTATAAGCAAGTATTTATTCCGTAAGCAGAATATAGGCTTGTTTGATTATCACCTTCACCCTCCCTTCCTTCAGAAGAGAGCTCCGAAAACCGTTGCTTCGAGGGTGGCGAGGACCTAGTGTTTGCTGCACTAGCAGGAAATTACCCATGATGCATATTTTCTGACGTAAAAGAAATAATAAAGACTATAGCAATTTTGAATGACGATAATAGTTATTACTGTAAAAGTTTATCGCGGTATGATAAGTGTTATGATCAAAACAAATAATAAAATATCGTGATAACACAAGTCATACAAAATTTAAACTTAAAAAAAAAACTAATTGAAAACAGGTTGTTATGCTGTGTACAAAAATACTAAGATAACAACTCGTATTTATAATTGTATAAGCTTATTTGGGACTGAAACAGGAACCGATTTAAAGATTTTGTGAATATAAATTAGGTATATAGACTCGGAAAGGTTATATTGTGATTTTATAGCTTTGCTTTGTGCATCTAGCGTGATGCATTCATGGACGAATAACTTGACATGACAAGACTCGCGCACTTCTTTATCGCGTCTAGCAAACTTATATATACGTCAATTTAGGATTATTACGCGTTCTGATAAATTGAATTAAGGTTGGCGCAGTGCATTTTCCTTAAGGCACAAGTGAAAGAAATACTAAATACAGGTTGGCCAAGATGTTCTGAAAAAAATTACGATATACAACGAGATAAATTTTGCTAACTGCACGAACGAGGAGATCATAAAGATTTGTTTATTTAAAAAACATACAGTAACTGTGCCAGGTAATAAAGCTTTGTAGATACTCACTATTTTCGTTCAAAGCATCAGCAATTTCCTCCCAAATGGCAGCTTTCCTGACTGTGTTCTTGTAATCCTTATGTCCCAAATCGTACAAGTAAGCGTGGCGCCTTACACTGTCTATAAGGCGTTCCACGTCTAAGGCCATAGTTGTTTTTTGTTATATTAATGCGAGTGGGTATGGGTAGTGTTTGTTTGCCGCCCCGTCCCGACAAGCACGTCGTGTCCCGGGCGGTTTGCGCCGGTTACTGCCGATCGAAACCCACGTCCCGCCCCGCCACGCCGCGGCGCAGCGCGCACTTGGCGGTTTGCTGAGGGTGAACTTCACAGCGGGCGATTTTTATCTATCTCGCACTACTTATTATTATATCTAATGGTAGTATTATTTATTATTGCTGTCAGGTTTACATGTTATTTGATTACTGTAGACGTTTAGACGAATATAATTCGAGTGAGAATCTGTTACTAAGGTTATTTGAATAAAGACGATACGACATAAATATACCCTATATTTTACTATCTATGTACATACACAAATTGTTGGAGTTTATTACTTTAAACGCTTTAAAAAAATTACATTTTTTTACCAATAGACTAAAATTAAACTGCTCACACGCTGGAGTTTTTCCAAATAATAGAAGTGAATTCTTTTTTGTGGGTGTGTAGTTCGTTTGTTTTATAAGATGGCCATTTAAATTATTTTCATCATAATCATCACAGCTTACATAGGTCTCACTACTGAGTTCGAGCCTCCTCCATTTTGTGTGGGAATTTGACCTACTATACCACGCTGGTCAGGCGGGTTGGTATAAGGTTTAATTTCAAGTTTTTCTTCTCTTGCATAGTTGTTATATGCACAAGATCTCTTAGTCTTTTACAACACCCACGGGCACGGGTGGTGAATTGTATACTTACTCCAGATTCACCACATGGATTATTAAAAATTATTTTACTCTTTTTATATTGATCCTACCTCATTCATATGGTACTAGGTTCGAACTTCCTTCACAATACAAAAGAAATTGTCCTGCTATACTACGCTGGTAAGACGGATTGTTATATAGTTTTATTTGGATGGCATATGCATATTATATCCCTTAGTCGTCTGTTACGACACCCCTCGCCACTCCGGACAAAGTGCGATGATTAATACTGTTACTACATCATTGCACGGTATTTTTTTTTATAGTATCACCAATTTATTCTTTATTTAACTCTTAGCAATCTAAATTTAGACGTTCAATTTCTAATCATACAAACACGACTCGGCCAATTAGTACTTAACAACGATTTCTTTTTGTAAAGAAATTTGCACTGGTCTAGTGTATGAGTTATAGCAGATAACATCATTGTTGCAATAGAAGAAAAAAATTAAACGCATGCTATATACATATAATACCACCACATCTGGCAAACGTATATCATTCTATACAAGTCTATATAATCTATCTGGCACAAGGCACTTCTATCGAAGCTACCATCATACGGAATCCCCGAGGGACTCTGTAATTGGATCGCCAGCTTTTTGGATGGTCGGAGTACAAAAGTCGTCGTAGATGGCTCCTGCTCCGATACCATGACCATTAATGCTGGTGTACTACAAGGCTCGGTGCTTTCCCCGACGTTGTTTATCCTGCATATCAATGACATGCTCTCTATCGAGAGTATGCGTTGCTATGCGGATGACAGCACGGGTGATGAGCGGTACACTGAGCAACGAAATATCCCTCGGAGTACTCAGGAAAGAAGGGTTCAACTTGTGTCTGAAGTCGAGCCCTCTCGAACGGAACCTAGTCCAGTTCAACCCCACAAAGACACAAGTTTGCGCGTTCACTGCAAAGAAGGACCCGTTTGTCATGGCGCCACAGTTCCAAGGAGTAACTCTCCCAATTTCTGAGAGTATTGGGATTCTCGGCGTCAAAATATCGAGCAAAGTCCAGTTTGGGAGTCATTTGGAGGACAAAGCCAAATTGGCAAGCAAAAAGTTGGGTGTCCTGAACAGAGCCAGGCGGTACTTCACACCGAGACAGCGTCTTGTGCTATACAAAGCACAAGTTCGTCCTCATGTGGAGTACTGCTCTCATCTCTGGGCAGGTGCGCCCAAATATCAGCTAGACCCACTTGACTCCCTGCAAAGACGGGCTGTTCGAATCGTCGAATCTTACGGACAGATTGGAGGTGCTAGAGCAGCGGAGAGACTTTGGGTCACTCTGTGTACTCTACCGACTCTTTCACGGGGAGTGCTCCGAGGAACTGTTTGACTTGGTACCACCGTCACCATTCTACCAACGTACCACTCGACATCGTAGCAGGGTTCATCCATTTCACCTGGCAACGTTATGGTCTTCAACTGTACGTTTCCAGCGATCATTTCTCCCACGTACGTGCAAGCTCTGGAATGAACTACCTGCTGCTGTGTTTCCCGAGCGCTATGACATGTCCTTCTTTAAACGAGGTTTAAGAAGAGTATTTCCTTCACGGTAGGCAGCGGCCTAGCTGCGCCCCTGGTATTGCAAAGGTCCATGTGCAGCAGTTTCACTTACCATCAGGTGTGCTGCTTGCTTGTTTGCCACCGTTGGCAATAAAAAAAAAAAAAGAATTGAAGTGTGTTTGTAATGTCAAAATACTGGGCTTTTTTCATATTCATACTGTCATTTGCACGACGACACCTAGGCCTAAAATACAGTTTAAAAAAATTTTTGTCTGTCTGTTTGTTCCGGGTAATCTTCAAAACGGCTGGACTGATTTTGATAATATTTTATTACCAGGTAGCTGTCTGTATAGGGAGTAACTTAGGCTATATTTTATCTGAATATTCCCACAGGAACGGGAATTATGCGGGTAATTTGACTGAAACCGGAGCGAAGCGAGGACGGGTTCATCATCATTTCAGCTCATATACGTCCCACTGTTGGGCTCGAGCCTCTTCCACCATAGGAGAGAAATTGACCTTACTATACCATGCTGGTCAGACAGGTTGATATAGCGTTTCATTTCGAGTTTTCCTTCTCGGGGTTACTAGTCACAAAATACGCTGCGAAGGAGGAGGTTTTTTGAGGAGGAGGAGGAGACCTGGGCCAATTTCATCTGATGCCGCCAGGTCAACAACTACATTCCCAAGGAGAGTTGACGTCTGGAAAACGGCCAGTCTTAAATTTTTTGCAATATGTACTATAAAAGAAGAGTACATATGTAATCGATCCCTAGTAATTGCGATAAGAGCAGGGTGATCAGGAGGCACTAAAGATAAAGAAGATGAACATTTATCAGTCGTTCTCAACACTCCTAGTAAGCTCAGAAATGATGTTTACATTTTTTTGCCTGCCCTCATCTCACGCTAAGACGGGTCGGCACAACATGTTCTTCTCTTCCATAACCTCCTATCAGCCGTCATATCTGCACCCACACTTTTCATACGCATATCCTCGTTCACATAATCCATCCATCTCTTTTTGGGTCTCCCAAGCTTCTTACGTCCATCCATAATCATATCGATAACCCGCCTTGTCACATGCCTTTCATCCCTCCTCATCACATGTACATACCAAGACAATCTCGCGCTTCTAATCTTCTCTATCACTAGTGCCACTTTAAGGCTTTCCCTAATATACTCATTTGTTATCTAAACTTGTGACCCCACACATCCATCTTAGCATACGCATCTCTGTGGCATGCAATCTTGATGCTTACATAATAAATTTAGAAATAAAATACATATACGATATATTAATTTTATATATAAGATACCTAATATGAATCTAGATCGTTTTAAATTAATTCATCATCATCATCATTTCAGCTCATATACATCCCACTGTCGGGCTCGAGCCTCCACCACAATAGGAGGATAATTGACCTACTAGCTGGTCAGACGTGTTGATATAGGATTGTATTTCGAGTTCTCCTTCCCTTGCATAAATGTTATATGCATATTTAATCCTTTAGTCGTCTTTTATGACACCTGCGGGCAAGAGGGGCTGGTGAATTGTATTTTTACTCGTGTTGTATTTTTAATCATGAATTTGATTAAAAGCGCTTATTCACTATACCAGATCAAAATATAAATGCGAAATTCTTAAAAGAAAGTAGAGCGACTTTCTGTGCATTCATCCATCCAATAGCTCATCGACATGTACGCAGATCTGCCCCTATGTGCAGATAAATCACCAAATTTAGCAGCTGATTTGGTAATACAATTATCCCAGGTGATTACTGCTGTCCATAATTCTTTTCCTTCATCGTTCAACGTGGTTTAACTACTCAATTGCGAAAGTAAGGGACACGTCGTATTCTCACCTTATCACATTAACCGTCATAGGGACCTATATCTACAAAATACGGTGAATTCCCTGATATAATGCCTAACAGAAGAAGTTCCGCCGAGCAATATTGCAACGTAGTCTTAAGTGCAAGCTAAAGTAAGAACCCATCGAAAATAGCGCAACAACATAATCCGACAGGTCCACTTACGCCGGCTGTTTATTCCATTTTCCTTAAGTGCACATTACGAAAGATGACGAAAACATGGGAAGCCTGGCACTCGTTTGCTTCTGTTGATGATAGGAGTATGGAACATTCAACTCGTGAAGTTCATGCGAGCACTTTTCGAATAATTCGGTGTTATCTATTAACTTTTCAGCACGCTATATTTATATGTTACTATATTTCGAAACCCATTTCAATGAGTGATTGATTACAGGTAGGTACTAATGTGTATAAATGACGTTATTATAAATGATATAATGGTATTTAGATGATATATGACGCTCATTTGTAGTATATAGACATACAACATCACTTTGATGGACCTTATGGTGGTTTAATTTCGAGTTTGCCTTATCTCACGTAGACATTATCTGCATATTATAATCCCTTACTTGTTTTTACGATACCCACTGGCTAGAAAGGAGGGTGGTGAATTATATTCTTACTCCATCACCACACGGAAAGGTATTTACATAATATATATAATACTAGTAACCTGCCCTCGCTTCGGTTTCAGTCGCTTAAACCCGCGTAGTTCCCGATCCCGTGGGAATACCGGGGTAAAATATAGCCTAGTTTACGCCCTGATATTATAGAGTGATATTATGATATGAAAGAATTTTTGAAATCGGTTCGGTGGTTTAAGCGTGAAAGCGTTACAAACAAACAAACAAACATCCTTACTTTCGCATTTATAATATTAGTATGGATTCTTTATTTCTTCTCTCTATTGCTAGCTGCTATCACACAGCCTATATTGGAACAAGTGTAAGAAAGAAATAAAAGAAAGTAACCTTTACAAGGGAGATATACTAAGTCCGTTAACTTGTGTTATTCAACCTCAATTAACATTTCATTAAAGAACAATAAAATTGTAATTTACATAGCTTACCTGAATTTAATAAAAAGTAGGTTATGATATACGAAAAGTCAATTACCTACTTGATTTGGGAACCCCGACTTTTTTGAGTGTTGTTAGCTGTAGTCGGCTATGACAACTTTACCCGGAATGTTGGGTGAACGCTGAGCTCACCCAATCCGATAAAGTTAAACGACCGATCCTGAGGGCATCTGAGAGGTATGGACCTCGGCTCGGCGGGTCGGTGGCAGTCGGTGGCTACCTCCACGTTTAGGATTTTACCGCGGCACCATTTCTGTCCTCGGCGAGGGGTTTGGGGTAAATGCGGTTGGCAAATCGCGGTTAGTTTTGACAGAGTACAAGTAGAAGCCCCACCAATAATAGGTTGGGGTGAGTGGCAGCAGATTTAAAGCAGCGCCAGACTACTTCATGTACTGCCTGACGGCCAGCAGGTCTAGGTATGTGAAGCTGCATAATGTCCATGTACCATGAATGAACCTATTCTGGAGTATGGAAGCAGAGTATAATGGAACTTTGGTACTGAGATATAGCTTGGTCTGCAACCAGTTGTGTAGCCTTCGTAAGACTAAATCAGAAATCGCGCAGTCCCCCGCCTTATGTACTGACCGAATGTCAATCGGCTGTCGAGGGTGATCCTCAGATATTTGATCTCCCTTGTCCAAGCGATATGTTATTAGGCATATGTATCGTGTAAATAACCGTGTAACCATTAAAAAACGTATTATTTTGATATTAATACAGACACTTCAATTTTATTTATTTGTATAGCTGGTTTTTATTTATTTATATTGCTTGCGATTCTAGATACTGTATTAGTTATTTAGATTGTGTGTTCCACTTTAGGTAAATAATGTGAAAATTAAACGATAACATAATGGGAGGAGGAGATACATGTCGAGTGCAATGTCTAAAGTTGAAGAAAATTTAATTTAGTGATGTTAACTATTTTTTTATGAATATTATAATAACTGAATGCAACCATAGAATAGTACAACTTAAAATATCTAAGTAAAAGATAGTTTAAAGGATAATCTTTCCGTGTGGTGACGGAGTAAGAATACAATTCACCACTCCGTATCTTACCCGTGGATGTCGTAAAGACGACTAAGGGATACAATACGTATTTAACATCATGCAAGAGAAGGAAAACTCAAAATGAAACCCTATACCATCATGACTGTCTGACCAGCACGGTATAATATAGTCAATTTTCCTTCTGTTTTGGAGGAGGCTCAAGCCCAGCAGTGGGACATATATGAGCTGAAATGATGATGATGAAAAGGTAATGAATTAAAATAAAGATTTTCTTACTGATGAGCAAATTAATGAGCAGTATTTCTCCTAAATGGTGTGATGGTCTCCTATACGGTGTGATGATGATGACTGATTGCAATTTACATAAATTGTTTCTGAAAATATTAAAAACAACGATTCATCATCTAATACCAATGTGTTAAATTAAGCCATATAGAAAAAGCCATGATTGAGTAAAGGAAGGCAGCGCGTCATTAAATTGTGAATTAATAGGTCCTGTAATTGTTCTCCTAGCCTCAATTACACACAATCGTATTGCTCCCTGGTTTAACTTGACTCACTGTATATAATTTTCCATTGAAATTAATATAATTTGATCTCCGCAAGCCAAAAGACGTAACAAAGCATTAAAATGTTTTTATGATTACTTACTATTCTTATTTTCTAACATACACATGTAGTAATATATTACATGCTTAGTAATACATATTTCAAAAACTTGAATGTTTCCAAGTATATAGGGAAGGATTTATTACCCTTTATTTAACTGCTTAAACAACATAAATAACAAACAGTACAGGTGTCTAAATACCTGCTAATTTCGGAACAAAGAATTTCTTTTTACTTTTCATAGATGTAATCGGTCTAATCGGCCCTAGATGATAGTGTAAGAATAACCTCAAAGTGTCGGCCGAACCACGAGTGATGCAAGGCATGCAGCGGCTGCCCCGCAACACAACAAATAATAATAGGCGCGAGGAACGGCATCGCGGTAAGTGCGGGCTGGCAACGTGTTACGATCGATGCCGCGCTACGTTTAGAGCTTGTGAACTTTGTTGTGCCGAGCCGGCTAACATCTCGCTACCCCCTCAAACTTATTGGGACAGATAGGCACCATACACAGATCTGTGTCACAACTATTCTATATACCTATACCCACTCATAACAAACGGAAGTCTATATTTAGGTTAATTCAGCAATGTGTAAATCTTCTCCAATCTATATATTTAGGTACATCGAGGAAAAGTTATGCGCTAATCTCACGCGATAAGAGTACGTAAGCAGGTTATCGTAACTAAGGATGACATTACAATATCCCACTGTTTGCAAGTACATAATATGAATCTTCCCTAATACATTTAGGCCCTTACGCAATGTGCAATAAAACTTCTGACAGTATGTTGAAATCGTGTTTTGCAGGTCATCTATCTATCGATTCATAAAAGTACATGATCAGGGTTAGCATGCGACGTTCTTAATCTTTATTAATATATGTACACCGTATATCTAATAGATGTAGGTACATACATAATACGTATTTACTCATCGTTATAATTCACAGTCGTAAAAAATTACAAAATAATCATTAACCTTCATTTATTGCATAATAACGTGCTCTATCTATAGATACCTACCTTTATCTATATCAACATGTATGTTTCGTTTTTTTCTTCTATGTGCTTCTAAAACACATATACGATTGTTTTAAAATTTTGACAAGCTAATTTGTGGACTACACAAGCCTGTGGGCGAATTTATCTTTACTAGAGAATGAAATCCTTGATCCCGTACACGCATATCTACACGAAAATTGGCAGCAACTACGGTTGCGATCCATTTAGTATGTAGTACACCACATCGCCAATGGACATGTCCTATTTGTATGTAATAATTAGTTAAATGTCGCTAACCAAAATTAATAGTATGTACTAGGACCGCAGTGCCACTTACAATCAGATAGCCAAAAAACCGCTTAAATGAAGAAAAAACAGATACTTCTATGCATATTAACATTTTATAAAAAAAAAAATGTTCAAGATAAACTGTGGATTATTAGATATGTACTATGTTAGTTACGATATATTTATAACAACTTAATGCCTGTTTCCCAGTAGGGTTGTTAATATTTTTTAAATATCTTTTTATGTTTACAAAATATCGATACATATTTCGATATATCGATATTTTCCCCATGAACACTTTTTAAATTTGTTCATTGCGGGATTGCCGACCACTGATGTCAAGTGACCACTGATGTCAAGCGACCACTGATGTCAAGTGACCACTGATGTCAAGTAACCCTGCTCCGGTGGTCGGCCCAACGACGAAGGCGACGTGGTTTTCGGGTGGGTTGCGGGAGTTGCGTGCTTAAGCCCCTCTGTCGCCCCAGACGTGGGGAGGCGCGCCGACCGCAGCCCACCCACAAAAAAAAATAAAAAAATTGCAGGATTGCCGTGATGAGCTTTTCTTTAGCCGTTTTCTAGGGGTAAGTGATAACTTATCATCAATTTCATGCCAGCATTTTTAGAGCAGATTATGTATCCGTTGATTTTGTAGAATAAATACTTTACAAGAAAAGATAAACCAAAATATTTATTCAAATAAATATCACCCTTCGATATTTACTTTTTAGTATCGAACTATTGAGTATATATCGTCTAAAAAAAAATCAGTGTAAAGTATCGATAGTTTTAAATAATAATATCGATATTTTATCAGCAGCTCTATTCCCCAGCCGCGTCCGCAAGGCATGGAGTACTGCGACTTTATTTTATTCACACCTGTCACATTACGTCTGCTTATCGGTTAGCAGTTTAAAGATGAACCATCAATTCTATTTATTATATTATTAATATGTACTACGCAAATTTAAATGTCGGTATGGAGTTAAATCGCGCTCACAGGGTAAACACAGTATCCATCCTTCTATTAGTCTGTTGTCGTTCACTGAGAGACATAATTCCATTTCTTAATATACAATAATTCAAATCTATCGAAAAGTTGTATCGCAAAATTCTCTTGGTAGATGCCTACCAGGAAGCAACATTACAAACAGCACAACCCAAAATTTTACGAAATCTAGTAAAATTACCATAGAAAATATATGTTTTTAATATCCTATAATCATGTATTTCATTGTTTTAAAATACCAGATTAACATGTAACTGGTGACATTTCATTATTTTATAAATAATATCATTGATAACAATGCCAAATTACTTTCAAATGTCTGAAAATCAAAAGTTTTAAGTAATATTAAAATTAAAGTACCGAGAATATTTATATAAATTCAATATAATATAGATCCTATAATTAAATACGTAATTAGCTTCGAAGAATTATGTAACCTAAAAATGCCAAGTTTCAAGTTATGACACATTTCTTTCAACTCATTTTACCGTCAGGTGTAATAAACCTAAAGGATCGCACAAGTAGATGCAAGATTTTAGGTTATGTGTATCAAACATAAAATCTTTTCTTAACTGATTTTAGCGTCAGGTGTACGAGATCAGTGGCGTCGTGTGGCCCAGTCGCCATTTTGTTTGACATTCCGTGTGGAGCACGTAAAAGATATTGAAAAAAAAAATGATGGGCCTCGATGACAGTATATACCGAAAGGTTGATGCATTCATAATTCATGTATCAGACAGCAGTGCTACTGTTACTATACAGTAGTGGAAGTGACAGTCCAGAACTATAGATTTTTGTAAAGTCATAAATAAATTATTTTAGTATATTATTTTACCTCACCTTACGTATTTAACAAAAAGTTAGCCTTAAGATAGGTTAGCTATCAGTTTCATGCTAGGGCAGTGGTAAGGTAGGTAACGTGTACGTATGCTTTATTATTGCACGTGTAGGTGTTTAATAATTTCTTAATTAAAATTCTAAACAAATTACACGCAGACAGTTTGTAACCTCTGTACGGTATAGACACCTTCACCACGATATTACAACGATAAGACGGTTTGTTTGGAAAGCGATAGAATTAGCGATAAATTACTTGGATTTGATGATATCGTGGTGAAGGTCACCAAATGACCTCTTTTGCCATGCTATTTGGCAAACACTATAACACAATCGATATTTAAATAGAAATAAAGGTTTCATTCTTTAATACGGCCGGATTTGATAATTTTTTTATTTGTTCATTATATTTTTACATCTATGTACCTATGCATTTGTCTTAATTTCACTAAAATCGATGACATAGTTCCTAAGAACAGATCCTTGTATATCTTATAGACTTCTACTGACCGCTCCAAATGGGCCACCTGTACAGACATATGAGTCTGAGAACTTCGAGAAAGCTCGATTAGGATACCAGAATGAAACAGTAATTAGCTAACACAACTATTGATGTTCATTTGTAAACTCACTATTCAGGCAACCCTTTTTTTGGCAGGCCCGATCTCGTCACACTCCATCTTATCCGCCAGGGGCGATGAAATGGTGGTGCGCGGCCCTTTAAGCTACCCTAATCCCTCTCCATCACGATCAGTGACCAGTCCGCCACTATTTAGGCAAACCTGCGGAAGACATTGAGAATGGTACTTAACCGTTCACGCAATTCTGCCCCGTCAGAAAAGAAAGGACAGTTATAGGTACATATATTAATTTTGTAATTCACACATTTTACTACAACTCAATAGAATCCCTTATTTTTTTATAGCGTGCCGTGCCTATTATCATCAACAACATCTAAGAATGCCTTTCACCGTCTACTACTGGAGCTCTACGAGCTTCCCCATAGAATGCCCTATGACGCGTTCATAATCTTTGCCAGGCGAACGCAACCGCCCATTTTCTTGAACCATTTTTATGACCCTAAAGGCAATTTAGCAATGGCGACAATTGTAATCTTATTCCATCGCCACGCGGAAAAGTTACCCCCTTTCATTTCAATGCAGAATACCTCGTATCACTTATTACATAGGTATACTACAAATTATTTCGTTAGACCTAAATTGGTAAGCTTTAACATACACTGCTTATCGCTTGGTACAAGCAATGGGCAAGAACTGTAAAAGATACAAAAATCTTCATTAAATGTACGTTTTCTTCATTATTTATTTTTCATATCTAAATAACATCGGTAGATATGTGCAAATACGCACCCAAAATGAAAACCTGTTCGGCCCATATATTTAATTGGCGGTAACCGTTACTGAATGACTATAGGTACTTATTTTATCATATCCGTATAAGTTATCCAATTCGCAATGCCATCCAAGTTCGAATTTCGAATAATATACATACATCTAACTATGCAAGTAGTGCGATACGCAGAACGGCAACGTACAACGTGGAGGGGGCGGGCTGGCAACGTCGCAACGCCATTTTGCTACAGTAGTACCCTTGTCAAAGTGATAGGGCGAGATCAGCTGTAGTTGTGTTTGTGTGTGTATTTGTTATTGTAAGTAACTCGCGGAATACGTAGTTGGTGGGTAAGTGTGCGTTACAATAGTACGTCGCGAATTTATAGGACATTTTATAGAATTGTATAGTGTATCGATACTTGAAGCATAGATAGGACTTAAATATTTATGTCAACTTTTGAAACATGTCATTTAGTTATTACAAATTCTAGATAGAATTGGAAAAAAAAGACATCTATAATATTCTTGATCAACACTTACATTCTTAATGTGCTTAAAAACTTATTCAAAACTCAACATCAGTAGTACAGCAGTTACGTTACATTCTTTATCTCTTGGACAGAACGGTGTTAGATGATGTTAGTTTCATGTTGCCGCTGAATTAAGCCATTTCGCCAAATAACTTAAACCATTAGTTTTTGTCTGCAGCTATATAAATAGGCTGCCTTATCCGGAGTAGTACAAAATACTCTCGCAAAAAATCGATGTTTGAGTAATAATAGCAATTTGCTACTGCGCTTCGTTCAATGAGTGAGAAAGGCGGATGCCCGAACCCCTTTTCGCCGTTTCTCGTCCTCATTCCATTAACCTCAATCTTTTTCCCTTTTACGTTGAGCAGCAACTTACTTATATACCTTGTATTGCTGGTGCCCATGAGCGATAGTTACATGCTCATATGCCAGCAAAGGCAATAAAAAAAAATCTAGTTCTGATGCATAAGTTGGTGAAGAGTTGAAGATGAACGCGTTGTGTCGCCTAAATTACATTTATTGTTATTTTTGCATCCCTATTATAATGTAATTAATTAATAGCAATACGAAATACCTAATTCTGCAGTAAGAATACCAAAATCACCAAACACCCTTTCTATTCTCATCTGTGAAGGTAAAAGATGATTAAGGAGTCAAGGAGATAATATCACAACGAGTGAAAACTCGAAAAAAAATCCCATACTAATCAATGCATCTGACCAACTTGGTATAGGAGGTCAATTTCTCTTCCACCATGGAAGAGAAATTGACCCTAACAGTGGGACGTATATCTGATGATGAATCTAGCACAATTTGTGGTGAACTTCATCATCATCATCACAGCCCACATACGTCCCACTGTTGGGCTCGAGCCTCCTCCGCAATGGAAGGGAATTTGACCTACTATACCATGCTGGTCAGACATGTTGGTATAGGGTTTCATTTCGAGTTTTCCTTCTCTTGCACAGATCTTATGTGCATATTATATCCCTTAGTCGTTTTGTACGACATCCACGGGCAAGATAGGGAGTGGTGAATTGTATTCTTACTTCGTCACCACACGGAAAGAACGTGGTGAACTTCAAAGACAAGAAATTTTAGATAACATGCATAATATTTTCAGTATTATTACTTAATAAAAAAGTAAGGGTAAAAATAAATTTTCATAAAACTAAGACGAGGAGTCTCTTCTCCTCACATTCAGTTCTGATTACATGACAAAAAATTAATACAGTACAATTTGCAGCTGTAAATCATTCACGACACCTGGAACGTCATACAAAAAAAGGACTGATGGTGGAATAATCAAAATCTCGACCTCTAGTGGTTTATATTTTAGCAGTATCCCTATCCGTGCTCTGTAAATAAACCTCCTAGATAATTCTCTCCGCCTCGTAAAGAACGTGCGCGCTTTTATTTGTTTATCGATTGTAAGTGCGTATGTGGTTTCGTAACTGGACTTATTCCATTTTTGTGTCTTGGTATTGTATATTTGTAATATTTTGAATTGGTTTTACTCCTCAGATATTCGTCTTTTTAGTAAGAGTTTATGTCTTCGCGTAATAAATAGACGATAACTAATTATTTTTCTTTAACAAATTCTATTTTGTGATCAATATGATTTAGCCAGAACGTATGAACATCATATTTTCATTTCAAAATTTCTGTTGACAAATACTCTCTGAGCTGCGATGAACGGAAACACTTAAGTTGTAACGAGGAACTAATAAAATCAAAGACTATCACTATATCATTCATTAACGACATATTTTATTGAAGTGCGTATTTTGATATTATAATTAATTTTATTGCCTGCGAAAAAAATAATTTTGCTTTCAAGTTTCATAGCTGTTTTATGAGCATATTACGCTAAATACCTATGTCATTAACATTCGACTTGTAGGTATCAGATTTAATTGGAGAGCAAGTTAGAGATAGCAAGATATGACTCATAATTTATTTTTGTCTGTACTTTACCAACTAAAACTTCATTTCATTAGAAGATTGAAGTACTGACTCTTAAGTTATAGTCTGTCGGCACCAATATTTATAATAGTAGAAACTTGAGTAGTAATAAATAAAATGCGGTAGGTTATAGGGTCGCACGTCGGCCCGGACAACAGATTGGGCGGGATGTGTCCAGACCTTAATTTACCGCATAAAAAAAGTTGTTCAGGTATTTATTTTGAATTGATTTAATTCAAAATAATTACAGTCTTTCTCCGTACATAATTAAGTCAAGCCGCATGAAGACTTAGTCAAATTTCAGCTATAGTGGCGCAATACTAAAGCTTGTTCGAGCTTACTCTGCCAAACAGACTATCGATTATTAGTCAATCGAATGCGTGGCGTTAGTGCGTCATTCACCTTAAAGTCTCGACTTGGCAGTTTGTGACTTCTATTTATTTCCAAAAAAAAAAAAAGATAAACTTACAAGAATACGAATTCTGAAGATGAGAAGAGAAAACTGCGTTTGAAAAATCTCTCAAGAAGAGGGCCCGCTGCTTCATTCAATACTTCCATCGCATGCGGCGGTTTTTAAGTTTCTAAAAACTAATGGAGCCATATACACATTTTAAGCCTTATGGGCTTTAGCATATACTTATTGGATAAAATCTAAATTCATAATTATCTTTTATATTTTCGTTTACTTTACATAATTACCTACGAACATATTAACTCTATACTTGGCAAGATATTTTTTGTTGTAAATGTTGATAAATTATAGTTTATGTGAGGTTTGAGGTATTAATTGATAACGAAAAAATAAAAAAAAAATGTTTATATGTTTAATTAGGTTTTATTGAGTGTATCATATATGACACATTGCTAGACTTGTAGTAATAAACCTAGCGAATTGTTTGTATCACTTTAATGACATTTCCAGGCTTAGAAAGTCCAGTACATAGAATAAAAAAAACTAAAAATCACGCTCTGTGAGATAATGTAAACATTCTTGTTTAAATTACAATACTAAGCAGTATGTCATTCTTTACTTCTTATAATCTCAAGATATCGGACGGATTAGATTGCAGTTATATATTTGTAATCTTATATTGGAATATATTTATAGCTTCTATTTTTTTAATTCTTTTTATGATAATCGAAACAAAAAAACACTCTGTTAATAGGTATAACCAGATTATGCATTTTTGGCAAATGACATTTGTAAATTTGGACCGATCTTTTGTGCAGTACATGCACCTCCCCTCTGATAATGAGCAACACTATCACAGCGATATTAAATGCTGGAGATCTTTCAGGTACCGGTATCTGCATTGTTTTTGTTGAGCTGCTTATGCTATTCTTTTCTTTATTGCTTCTAAGTCCTTCCTAAAGACCTCAATGCGATTTACGAAGCCTTTAGTTTCTTCGTATCATTTCTAGATTTCAATTCACGGTGGTAATGAAGTTAAATACTGTTCATAAACGATGTCAGTATAAGAGTCTCAAGATTAGTAAGTATAACAGGGCATTTCTTTGACTCCCATAAATAAAATGATCACCAAAAAGTCTCTGATCCGACTTTGCTCTAGGTCTAGAAACAAGGGTTATGTATTTACGAGCTATGTGTTGTTTTTGCTGCTGATTGAGTCGAATATGCACCTGTGATACTAAAATAAAAAAATTAATAGCACGTTTACAAATCAAGCAATGTTTCATATTTGATACATTATCAAAAAGATGTAAATACCTGAATACCTGGCAATGTATCATATTTGAAACACTCGGAAAACCAGCTTACAAAATGGAGTTATAATACGTTTTAGTGCACAATAAAGCCTATTCTGCAAAGATAGTATAGTACCTAATCTATTCGAATCAAGCAACTTCTCAACAAGATTAGTTCAAAATATATAAAAACAATAACTTTTTTACCTTGCGTTGCATAGACGCACATGACCGGTCTGCTATCTTTCGTTCTACTACTGTTTTTGTGTTGCCCATTATTATAAAAAAAGAAATAATACAATATCTATAAATATTCGTGAGCGTATTATAACATAATTCTATTAAAATAATATTTTTATAACGCAGTAGATTTTTTTAAAGTGCTACGTATCAGATCATACACTATGCCAAGTATAGGGTTAAGTACAGTTCCCGGCAATAAATATTGCACATCGATCATTAGAAAGAGGTAATAGATTAATTTGGGCTTTGTAGAGCATTGTCTTTGCAAACACTATCCCGGTGACGTTTGTTAGTCGCTGTACTAAGAGTATTTGCGTACAGTTATAAAAAAATATATATATAGAGTTGTTAATACTAAAGATGTTAATAAATAATGCCTATAAGGCGATATAAGCTCGTCAGGCGTCGTGTCAGCTCATATACGTTCCACTGCTGGGCTCGAGCCTCCTCTACAAACGGACGATATATGATGTTGGTCAGACAGGTTGCTATAGATTTCTATTTAAAATTTTCATTCTCTAGCATATAATATGTTAATGTTAGATAGTTATATACCCCTTAGTAGTCTTTCACAACATTCATGCAGAAGGAAGGCCATGGTGAAATGTATTCTTACTCTTTCACCACACGGGAAGGCTAAATATTTAAGTGTATTTGAATTCATAACTAAAAAATCATTAATATTTTAATAGCTTCTAAAGGATACTAGTGTTAATGCGTCATCTGATGTCACATAGGTATCTGTGCAATAGTGATAATGCTCTGCCGAAATTAGTCGATTATCATTTTTTAAGGGTCCAAGCATTGATGTAACAAAAAACCCAAGATAGTCAAGATACACAAACAGCGTCTCAAAAACGTCCCCATAAAAAGAGCGCTACAACAAGAATTTAGCATTCTCTTCAAGTAGTCTTGTGTCGACCGCGTTATTGTATGAACGTTAGAAATGACGAAGTGTTCATTGAATAATTGTAAAAATAATACGTCAAGAACGTTAAAAAAGGATGTGATTTCGTACTTCCAGTAAGTTAAACAGTTCATTGATTTGTTTTTATTGTTTATATGACTAAATATCGGGTGGAATATGGTGATTTAGATTTTTTTGTTTCAAAATTTCGGCTATTCGTACGTATTATTGTGAATACAACTATAAATTATGCTCATAATTTTGAATTTTCATTAATGTATAATAATTATTTAGACTAGGACTAGGTAAATACAATTGGGGACAGTTTTAAAAGAACTTTTGTATGAGATTGTGTATCTAGTTAATTTGTTACATCAATGGGTCCAAGGGTTCATAAGCTTTAAGTTGCGCACAATTAATATAAACGAAATAAACAAAAGATACATATATATTTTAGTTAAAATTTGTCTTACATTCGAATTATTATTAATATACTTGACATGCTAGGTCTATTGTTTAATAAAAGAAATGACTAATGATAGGAATCGACGTCTACAATATTTAGACAATCTGTTGCCCCTATTTTAACCAATTAAGCTACAGTAATAATAACTATGCAATAATCATATTAAACTTTATCTTCTACTTTATACAAAAGGCTTTGAAACATACGAAATAAAATGTCCTTATCAATACTAGTACGAACCTTTTACCTTTACCAAGTCCCGATTTCTAAAGGATAGTTTTTCAGTGAGTTCCATTTTACGAGCGAACGTTCGCCAGGTTGTTAAGCATGGCAGATTTCTCTGATCTATTATAGTATAAAATCGATAGCTATTCTGGATCTAGACAAAATAGCTATTCTGGTCGTAGACAAGTATATGTGAATATTAGCGACCTGGCTGCGGCCAAATGTTTAAATAAAATAAACTGTGCTTAACCGCGAGGTATGTATCAATCTTCCTACTATGTTTAAAATATATGAGCACATTTAGACAGTCTACTAAAAGTACTAAATAAAGACAGGCAGAGTAGTATACAAAAATAAAGGCCAACGAGAATCAATCATAAAAATCGCCGACTGTTGTTTGTGGCAGACTATGATATCATTGCTACATTTAAACTGATGGTGTTGCCAAATTATTATAATTTGTTTTTTTTTTATTATTTCTATACTCGTATGTATATGTTTATTATATGCAAGAAGACATTATAATCGCTTTTATCCATAGATATGGGACTAATCTCACCACACATTCCCACCAATGTAACTCCTGTAAGCCAGGATCCACAATGGTCTCCATAGATGACACCGAGGTTTAACCCTCAGGCAGTCCCGGGATACGTTTTTAATTGTCTTGGGTCCCGCAACAAATTTAATTAGAAAAGATTAAAGAGGAGGAGTTGGTAAGAGAGATACCACTTCCCTCCTAGGCAAAGCGGGAGATAGGCAAACAAAAATGACTAGTCAGCCAATAAGTAAAGAGGTGTACAGGCTGTACTGCTACGATAAGCGTAGCAGTACGGCACCACGGATACGGAAGAGCTTAACGGGGCCTATATGTGAGCGTTAAGATTGATTGCTACAGTAGGTATGGCAGAAACGCATGAACGCACGGAAATTTTCTCGAGTTGCTACAAGGTCCGTATAGCATACTACCACCCCACAGGTGACTTGCAAACTGTTTAACATAAGGTTTCGCCAGAGATCCCACTGCCAGAGAATGTGATGTGCTGATTGTTCATACTCGTGGTCAGGTGTGGAACATTGACATAGTGGTGAAGGTACGCGATTAAAAGAAAATAATTTACTCCATAGATATATCTAGATGTGTCCAGTTTTAATAATTGCGGAGAGAAAGATTGCGATTAATTTATAATTCTCCGTGGGTTGATATTTCAATGTGTCCTCTCCTACTTACCCTTCTCTTATTTGCCTGTGGGAGTTGTAAAAACTGTGTGAGGAATTATCAGATGAATGAGCTACATTATTCTCCCGAGAAACTTATATTCAAAAACTGTGATAACCAATCTTGACAATTATGGTATTATATACATCCATTTGGGATGCATACATAGAGCACTAGACGTCGATAGGCTAATGATGTTCTAATTGCTTTAGTAAAATAATGTTGTGCAAGCGTAGCAGGGATTGAGTATAGAGATTGCAAACTGGGCCCGGCCATTCTTACCGGGCCCGGTCACCGGACCCAGTAATAATGGCCAGCTTTTTAAGATCGTTCTTTCAGACTGAAAAATAATTGTTTTGCCTTATGTAAGGTAGAAAATACTTTTTGCTTTGTTATAATAATGTAAGTGTTTAACTAAAATCATGTAACAAGTAAATTAATTTCTTTGCCATTGGCTAAATATACGTATTTGTTATGAAGCCATTAAATCTTAGAATCGGAAACTCCTTTTGCATGCCGCTTGATGGTCAAATATGGTGATACATTATCTATCGGCAACTACTAATACTTTATACCTATATTTCGCAAAATAAATGATTTGATTGATTGAATGATGGAATATACTTATAAAACCTACGTTACGTAACCAATTTTACGTTAAATTTTGTTAGTTGAGACTATACAAGTTTGGTTGTTTACAGTTACAATACAGCCTAGTCTATAAGATTTTGACATTTACTCAATGATTAATAGTAACACTCACTAGTCTTAATAACCAAAGTTTAAGGAAAAACATAATACTTTACTTTTAACATATAAGAATTTGTTTTGTTTGTACCAAAGGTACCAAAATGTATCGATCTACGTGGTTATGACACGTTTAGTACTTTAAGCTGTGTTTTATATTAATACTATGTTTTTAAGTAGACACTATAAGGAGTAAAGAGAAAGACCTGCTTGTTTAAACTTATAAAAATGAATAATTACATTAGTAATTATAGTAATCAATTATGTATTACGAGTGATTTTGAGACTTGAGTGAGACTGATTATTGTGACAACTGTTCATAATCCAGTTTGAAATAAATATTAATCTTGAATCATTGTCTTTTTCCATTCATATATAGAAAATTTTCATAAAATACTTTCAAGGTTTCATCGCTAATACAACCCGGTATGTTTCTTGAGAAACATACCGGGTTGCAATCTCTAATTGAGTATCATCAAGAACACATTGAAGGAAAATATACAGATCCATACAATAATAATAAAAATAAATGTTGTTGACTCTTCTTGAGACACTAAGTAATAATTAATATTACAGTTACAGGCAGGACTGCAAATTGTTTTATCTGAATTAGATAAAATTATACTAAAATCAGTAAAATTACGTTTGGATTTGTAATTAAAACTCCTTCAAAGATTTCTGACTTTATCGTCTTACCCAATTATTCGTAATCAATATGTTTTCGTTATCTTATACTTCAGCTTTCTTGAGAATTGCCTGGTGTTGCTATTCTACTGTATACGTAAGTGTTTTTAAAGGTTAAAGGAACCAAGGCAATACTTAATTCTTATTGCAGGGACAATTAAAGACATGCAAATAAGTATTGAGCAATTTAATGAGAACAATTGCATGAAACTAAATGTAAATGTGTATTTTCTCTTCTGTTGTGCAATGGAAACATACCTAATAGTGTACAGATCGAATAAGAAATATGAATGCGTACTATGAGATCAATATAACTTTAACTTTAAGTGAGCTGACATGCGCTAGCTAATCTGACAACTCGCTTGTACGATGTCGCCTTGGCCGCCTCTCTCTCTTCTGCTTCGGATTCACGACTTGAACGTCGTTGTCGTTATCACTATCATCATCTTCGACTGTGTGAATGTCTTGGGATATTTGGGCTGCACTCTGACGGCACTCATTACCCATCACGTACCGATCCGAAGAGCCCGCCACTAATGGCTCTTGTAATGTCTCAAAGCTTTGCAGCGCGCTTAACTCAGCGGTCGAAAACAATTTTGCAAGCTCCACTTTCAATAACGCCTGTTGTCTAAGCGTGAAAGTCTTAAATGTTTCCGAATAGCTTAAAAATAAATGATCTGTGGCATCATGAATTTCTTTTTTTGTCTTTTTTGTTTTTACGTAGTTATTTTTTTCTTGATCTCTTCGTTTCCGACTCGGAGTAGGTTCGCTACGAAATGGCCCAGAGTCCGATGGAGAGGGTATGAGTATAGAGGCCGGTGAATAAGACTGCGAAGGAGTTTCTGACTCGTCTTCTGACAGTTGTAATGTAGGTGGGAGGGTGACATTTGGTTGAGGTTCTTTTTTTTTCCGTGACACTTGGTAATCGTCCAAGAACTGCAATTGCGAGCTCCAGATGTAGTTAATGGCTTTTTTACCATTAGACTCCTTCAGTTGTTTTTTGTATTTGATGTAGCCATCTCTTACAGTTTTCCACTTGAGTTTTACAGTTTCACCTGAAATTACACATGTCATGATTTATAATACAGAACATAAGTAAAATTTAGCTAATCAAATACCCAATAATTATTTCTACTCTGTCACGAAAGATTACTTCAAGTTTTGTTTTGGTAAAATAAGACAACAAAGAAATTCTCAAGGTATGACTATAACAGGAGCTATCTGTAATAGCATGAATTACAACGATTTTAAATGAAACTATTTGTTGTGCCCTTTGCTTTGCTTGACTTAAATATGTAACATTTTCAGATTTATTGCTATTTTTATTCAACCAAATACAATGTTAAAACTAGATTCAGTTCAATGTAGATTTGGCGTGATGCAAAAGTACACAGACAAGAATTTAAAAAATTATTATTTTAATCTCTGTTTCTCTAATACACGTATTAGATTTTCATCAATATTGTATTAGTTTTGTTTCCTGACAATTAATAAAACAAGGGTACTTTTGGACATTTTATTTTGTAAATATGTAGTATGTATTTCATATGTATAACGGCAATATTAATATATCATTAATTTAAACCATGATATACAATCATACATTAAAGGGGTTGACATTAAATATTCATCGATAATATATGTATATGGATAAGGTCGAAACGCTTATATTCTTCGTTGGTCGTTTATCATTCATATGTACATGAAAGGTAGTAAATTATTATAATAAACGAAATTTAAAGAACTTGAGATTGGTTTGGTAGCAGACTATTTTTTTTTTTTGTGTGACTTAGTTGTTAGCCTCAGATGGCTGTGACAACTTTACCCGGACTGGTGGGTGAGCGCTGAGGGCTCTCAACCCAGCAGACTATTATAAAAAAAGGCTTTTCAATCATCTACGCATATACAAGATACGCTAATGACGTTATAATACTACTGGTTACAGCCAATAGAAAATGGTTATGATCTAAATATTCAAATATCTACATAAGAATTATGATGGACTATCTTATCTTCAAAACATCCTAACTAATTTTATAATTGCAAATGTGAGTTTCCTTATTTATTATGCTATCATGTAAAAACCACTATTTTTTTTAATTCTTTCATTATTGGAAATCTATGTCATAAGCGTGTAACAGTCTACAGAGTCGTACGGGAATAGTGACTACACAACAGTGTAGGCACAAACCGCGGCAATATGTTGGTATTACTATTAAGTTTAAAATGCGTTAGTCTATTTTAAAGCTAATTGACATCATTTATAAAATATGTAGATTTGAATTATATTCTAGAATTTAAAGCCCTTATTAAAGTTATATAAATTTTTCATGATTGTTTATAATATTACTAGTAACCCGCTCTCGCTTCGCTTCGGTTTTAGTCGCGTATTTCCCGTTGCCGTGGGAACACCGGCATAAAATATAGCCTATGTTACTCCCTGATATTATAGTTTTCCATTGGTGAAAGAATTTTTGAAATCGGTTCGGTGGTTTAAGCGTAAAAACAAACTTACTTTCGCATCTATACCAATAAATAAAATTGGAGTGTCTGTTTGTAATGTCAAAATAATAGGCTTTTTTCATGCTCACACGGTTATTTGCACGACACCTATGCCTAAAATAGCAATTAAAAAATTTTTGTCTGTCTGTCTGTTCCGGGTAATCTTCAAAACGGCTGGACCGATTTCAAAAATTCTTTCACCAATGGAAAGCTATAATATCAGGGCGTAAACTAGGCTATATTTTATCTCGGTATTCCCACGGGAACGGGAACTACGCGGGTAAAACGACTATAACCTATAACCGAAGCGAAGCGAGGGCGGGTTGCTAGTTTATAATATTAGTAAGGATGATGTAATATTGTGAGAGAATATGTTGTGTTTTGTCTATACGATTATTTTACGTTCTGAAAGTGCACGAGTAATTTGCACAAAGATTAACCATATCTTCCACTAGCTAAGTCAGCAACTTCCCTTCCATGAATTTATTATGAATGTAATACTATTATTAAAAAATACTAGTTGTTCCATGATGTTAATAACAATATCAATAGTAATAATATCTATAATACTACATCATTGTCATTTTTTGTTATCTAAGCAGTCGTCTTGACAACCGCGATGTGCGCAATATGCTTGGCGTCCATTGTTACTATAATTATGTGCCGCGATTTCCTAAGGTTTACAAATATTACTCCGCTTTTCGTTGCAGGGTTTTGTATAATAAAAAAACCTGCAATATACCTTTTTCAAGAAAGCAGGCTATATGATACGATTTCTTGGCAGTTCTTGGAATTCAACTGGTAGCTTTACACATTAGCGTGCTCAAACAAATAAACTCTTCAATTTTATAATAATAATGTTTAGATTTTTAGGCAAACATGAAATAAGAAGAAACATCGAAGATCTTGCGGCTAAACTTTACGACGCGCTCGGTTATTGGGAAATACCTAAAGAATTTATAGGTACATAAAATGTCAGTACGATATAATACTCGCCAATATTTAGCGGCAAAGCATGTTGCCTATAAGCGACATGATTGTTTTGTTACTTTCAGTTATAGTTCCTACTGTATTATGTAGATTAATTAACTTTTATTTTAGAGAATTACTAAACAAATCAAATTAATAATGTCTGATAATAAAGGGTTGCAAATACTCACTATTCTCGTTCAAGTCTTCAGCAATTTCCTCCCAAATGGCAGCTTTCCGCGCTGTGTTCTTGTAGTCCTTATGTCCCAAGTCGTACAAGTAGGCATGGCGCCTTACACTCTCTATGAGGCGTTCCACGTCAATGGCCATAGTTGTTTATTATAATGATGCGAGTGGGTAGTGTTGGTTTGGCGCCCCGTCCCGACAAGCACGTCGTGTCCCGGGCGGTCTGCGCCGGTTACTGCCGATCGAAACCCGCGTCCCGCCCCGCCACGCCGCGCCGCCGCGCGCACTTGGCGGTTTGCTGAGGGTGAACTTCGCAACGGGCGTATTTTATCTACCTCGTATTACTTATTATACCTAATGGTGGTGCCATTGTTAATGTATATTACATAAATGTACTTTTTTGGATCACAACTAGACATTTTTTTATAACAATAATGGGTAATTAAAGACCAAAATTGATAAGTTTAATGTAATAAAATCATATAAAACGGTTTCGGTCTTATGTCGTGTATAATCTCGCAAGTTATATCAATCAGATTTAAATAAAATTAAATCTTCAACTAAGTAGACCAGATTTTGAAACAATTTTATTAAAGTTCTAGTACAATTGAGTTTAGAATTATAGTATTAAAATGTTGCTATTCTAGACTTATGAGATGTTTATTGCTAGTAAAGCTTGGATCTGCAGATGGGAGAGAGAACCTATAGAGTTTTTATTAATCACAAAGGATCACGTTCACAGTATGGTTACAGTTGAAGGAACTAGAATAATGATATAGTGAGATGAATACTCGAATTTGTAGGTGCACATTCGTCATTGCGTATTTAAGAGTGCCGTTATCATAACAGCGGGCGTTTAAAATACCTGCTGTTATTTTTATGCGCAATATCATTGGCAAAAAGCCAGGGCAAATATAAAAATAAACAAAAACAAACGGACAAATTTATAAGAAAATAAATTATAAACTTATTTTTACTTTTGCCATATAACTGGTATATCTTGGAGTTTCTCATTATATCTGATGATTATCATCATCTCAGCCATATACATCCCACTGTTGGGCTCGGGCGTCCTCCATTATGGGCGAGAATTTGACCTACTATACCACGCTGGTCAGACTTGTTGGTATAGAGTTTAATATCTGATGATAACCGTAGTTAATTAAACCTCTTCAAATAAATACAGAATCGAAGTCCATTAAATAATATTTAATTACAAGCGCAATATACGCGTCCAACATATTCCACAACCTAAATTGCGGTCAATAACACAAAAAAATATACATATATAGAAGGATATTTATACGGCGTATCAATAAGGTGAATAGTAGGCTGATCGTTTTAATATTATATCGTAATAAGTAAATTCAAAATTACTCATTAGGCCAATACGATCGAGAATTTGGTTGTCATACGTAACCACGCCTACGCTCGTCTAGTTGGTAGGACGATTAGAACGAATTTCCAACAGGTATGGGTTCGTGTCTGACGTGCGGCAATAATTTTTCGCTCACAAACAATTTTTTATACTAGCACGTTAAATGCAGAATCTCAGTAATTAAGTAAATAATATGATATAGGCTTTTATATTATAATTGTCACTAATACTCTAAGCTAAGTTATAAATCCCCTTAACCATAATTTTGCAAGTAATAGGATGTATGTTTTAACGTAAAAAGTCTAATAATAATTAAAAGTAAGCTTAATAGAGATCGGTCGTGGAAAATGAAATGCATTTGGCGATTAACATAAATGATTATAGCATTTAAAATAAAATAGAAATTTCACTTCGTAATTCACAGGAGAAAACTAGGTAAAATCAATTTAATAAATCAATTCAATATTATTTTCTGCTTACAGTAAGCCCGATGTTATTATTTCAACTTTTACGGTTATGGGTTAATATGAAAAAAAAAGATACGATTTTTCTAAAACACAGCACTTATAATAATTGTAGGCATTGCGAAAATATTTGACTAGTATAAGTAGGATTATAATTATAAAGCTTAGAAATTCTCAAGATACGCAATAACATGCCCTTGTGGATATTTTAGACTTTTAGGCTTTCGGGCCAATAAGGGGCAAATAAGGGGCATTAAAAATAATATAGAAACATTCTTCATTACGGTGGACTCTAGAAAAAAATATATTCTTAAATGTAGCGCTGGGCAAAACAACGCTAAGAAATTACTAGAGCTACGGAATTTTCGTATTTACGAAATAGATGCGAATTTATGCGAAAATTTTGATATAAAAGCGATAGATGCGAATATAGAAATTTTGAGTATTTGCCGCGAAATAAACAATAATTGTAGATAATTTTGTTATTGTTCAGTTTTGGCGCTCTAAAGTGACGTGATGAGTTCGCCTCTCGACGTCTCTTTCGGGCCTACTCTTTAGCAGCGCAGGGTAGACGCAGCACAGCTCTTCAGCAAGTATAATGTCGTCGTAACAGATCGCAGGACAACTCTTAAGGAGTAGAAGGTTGAAATTACAACTATGTCAGCATTTAATTAATGTTAATATCATGTTTCTTCCGAAGATATACTTTGTTTTATTAGTATAGATAATTAATAAATAAATGCGAAATTCATGTTTTTTATTTGTGAAAATTCCGTAGCTCTAGATACATATGAAGCTCTAATTACCTATGAAAATAAAATGTATAACTATTAAAAAATTTCCATAAAAAAATATAGTAATACTATGCGTATTTTACAAAAAAATCGTTGCATAAACTTCGAATGTTAATTTTAAATCAGGTTTGAATAGCTTGGCGATTCAGTAACAGGAACTGCGCTAGCGGGAACGCTGCGTCAGTAACCAGGCTTCTTCTGTGGAGAAATGCCACACACATTGTATTTATATATGTATATTATTGTATATAGAAAGATTATGTAATATAGTAGTAATAATCTCGTCATTTGCTAATAGTAATGAGCACTTGATTCTTGGAATACATAAAACTCATCAAATCTTTATCCACCCAGTTAGATTGACTACAATTTGTTACAAACTATTAAGAGTTTCAATTCAAAGAGAAAATATATGAAATAAAAACTAAGAAAAGTAAAATATCTTTAAATAATAAATATATAATTAATCATATTCACCTGCAGTAGTAACTGACATAGACGGAGGGGGAAGATAAGGGGCTGGGACACAGGCGTTCGAAAATATAAAGAGTTCTGGCATAACCGCACTAGTAACGACGTAAGCAAGAATATCATATCTATAAAAAAAAAAGAAGTATTCGTTCATAGTATTTGTAACTGCCACCATAGCATGTGCGTTAATATATTCTTATTTTAACAGCCTAATGAAGTCTAGAGTTGGTCACAGATGTCCCTACGAGCGGGTGGAATATGTGTTTTACAAAAGAAGGTCGAGTGGATTTCAAGCTATTTACTTATATACTGGATATAGCGAACTCGTTAATCCGTTGCAACTTACAGCAAAGGTAGAAAACATCTGTTATATTACGTACACCTATTAAATTTGATCAAAACTATTAGAATTAATATACAAATAATTTTATTTGTATTATGTAGGTATATGGTGATAGTGTGTTCTGTGTGGTCACGGAGTAGGAATACAGTTCATCACTCCCTATCTTGCCCGTAGATTTCGTAAAAGACGACTAAGGGATGTAATATGCACGTAACATCTGTGCAAGAAAAGGAAAACTCAAAATGAAATCCTATACCAGCATGGTATAGTAGGTCAAATTCCCTCCCATTGTAGAGGAGGCCCGAGCCCAACAGTGGGACGTGTGTGGGCTGTGATGATGATGGTGATAGTTCTAGAATACAATCTGTTATCACCTCTTAGCTTTTTGCAGGAGTCATAAAAACCAGGTGAAGGATCATCAGGTGAGTGGGAGGAAGCAACCGGTTTATAGGGAATTTATAGCACCAACGGCGATCGCTTATCTGCATGCCTAGCGTCTTTAGCATCAATAAAATTAAATGGCCTAATTCTATACCCTACAATAACACTTAACTCGTACATATCGTTGGTTCATAACATAGAAATTAACTGCATGCCATGTGCTAGTGAAAATGTAATATATATTTTTTATGAATCCAATATGGCAGCATGGCACGCGACACATTCTAGTATTCAGGGAATCCAGTATTTACAATAAATATGGCTATATTATAACAAAATAAAATAGTAAAACACGAGTGGGCATACAATTCATCACCCCTTCTTTTCCCGGGGGTGTCAGTAAATAACTAAGGAACATAGGTAAGTCCTACAATAATTCGTCTATCCACTCTGGTATAGTTTTCCTGAAAGTTTTTTTTTTGTTTTCCTGAGCTCAATGGATTTTTGAAGACAAAATTTGCAGTTATATAATTAAAGCCTATTTTATTAAAATAACACCAGTTTATACGGAGTTAAAATTAAATAAATTCTATATTACTTAGAAAAAGTATGCCTATAATGGGCATAGCCAAAGCTTTTTTTTTTATTTAAACTAATTATTCTGCGTATAATTTAATAACTCTTATTAACGTAATTATTTTAATTGCAAGACATGCTAATATTCTGAATTCTGTGAACACAAGCGTTACGCCCCGCGTCGCCCGTGTACGACTTGAGTACTCGTAATTACAATACATCTGTTTCTGAAAATATTCCATACTAATGTCTTAAAAAGAAATTTCTTAAATTATACCATGATCCATAGATAATTTCAAAAGAAAGCAAACGTCAAACCCAAAAATCCTCATCAACTTTTAAATAAAGTATCTGGGCGGCCGAGCCTCGTTCTTCATATTTTATATTAATTATTTTTATAGTAGGTAGATAAAGTTGTTTAACTGAAGAAGAGCTGTCGCTGAGATACACGCTATAAATTCAATATATGTATGAGATATAAATATATGTTATTTAGCTTTAGCTCGGTAAATATTTCACTATGGTTAGTATTTGTATAATAATAGTAGATGCACGTAATAATTGAATCGTCCTTCTTCTCCCACGTGTCGTAAGAAAACGAATCAAATAAGAAAACACCGTAAGAAAAGAAAATTGTAAATAAATCCCTGTGACGACCTGTCAAACCAGCGTGATAGTGTATGGTAATAAAAAATACCATCAAAAACAAAACTTGTAAAAAAAAGCCAAGCCTCGCAACTGAGTTCTTCTACCATAAAAAGTTGTGAGATCCATGTTATACCAAGTCGGTTAACTCATTCAGTCCCTGCTTAAGGGACCTTTCTTCTTAAGTTATTACGTAAATAGCTAACCTAACAACTTCTTATAGTGACTATATCAATATTAAAGATCTTTTTATGTGTTAAATAAACAGAATGACTTTCAGGCAATTTAGTTTACTTAATACTTTGGGCGATTTTGGTACAACTTCATAAGACATGTCCCACTCTTTCTTTTTCATTTAAGTTGATTGACCATTTTACAAGTTATCTTTGAACATAATTATATCTAGGTATCTGGCTACACCTATTATGCCAATCAACATTCAGCCTATCGCCGTCCACTGTAGAACATAGACCCCTCATGCTTCACCATAAAGTGCGGTACTTTGGCACCTGCATCCAACGACGCTCGAGGGTGACGGAGTTGCCATGACTAGACCTCATTTTTCTTCGCCATATGAGGAATAATGACGTAATCGCCACGTTTGGTAGGCGGGTTGCTTTCGCAGTGAGATAACATACATTTCTCCGGCAAGAGCTGCTGCCCACTCTCCTTCCTGTTGAATCTTTTTTTTTCAAATGACAACGCCTTGCACTAAGGAAATAATAAATAAGGAAATAATAATTAGATTGTGGGGGACTTTACAAACATATAATTCAACATCGCATCATCATCGCAGCCCTCATACGTCCCACTGTTGGGCTCGGGCCTCGTCCACAATGGGAGGGAATTTGACCCACTATAGCATGCTGGTCAGACATGTTGATATAGAGTTTCATTTCGAGTTTTCCTTCTCTTGCACAGATGGTATGTGCATATTAAATCCCATAGTCGTCTTAAACGACATCCACGGGCAAGATAGAGAGTGGTGAATTGTATTCTTACTTCGTCACCACACGGAAAGAACATATAATTAACCGACACAAATTACATTCAGACTCAGAACAACAATTTGTGGATCGTACAAGGTGTTATCTTGCATGGGATTCGAACCCGCGACACTAGCACGGTACGTTGGTATCTTAACCAGTACGCCATCTGAGCAGTCTTTAGCCGGTTGTTACGATTCCCATAGGGAAGCAATGATGGCGACAAATGTATTCTTATTTTTTACAAAGTTACATTTCATTAACTGCAAATGTAACTTTGTAATCCTATATGTTTATATGAGTTTACAAAATTATTTATGCAGTTAGCGTATCTCGGCAACTGGATGAAAATTATGTTTCATAATTTTTCCTTCATTTATACACTAAACACTAATTGTATTCTAAATTTGAAGTCTATATGTCTGGTAGAAGTGCCTCTTTAATATTGATGATCGGTCAGTCAGTCAGTGAGTGACAAAATTACGAAATTTTGACTAGTTATAATTATTAAACTATTGGTTCAAATTGAATGAAATTTGAAATACACAATGTGTATACAATGCCTGCTGGGTTACTAAAAATTCAGGCTTCTAGTTTTATTAACAACGAAGTTATAGGGGGTCGAAAATGGCCTGAATGGCTTTGAGAAAAGTATGTTACGGCAGTGTTGCGTTTTGCCCGACTTTTTTTTTCGCTCGACTTGGCGGGGGCACTGCCGTGCCCCCAGATATGTAATAAATTTACAACAGCTGCTTGTGATAACCTTATCACGTTAATTACTTATGTACAAGTCAAAATAACATGCAATACATAGTAATTGCCATCAAGGAATGACGTAATTCAAAACATCTGCCTCATACTGGCCAATAACAAAGAAGAGAATACAATTACAATATTTTCATAGCTGCCTTGACAGGTGCTCTAGCGCTGTCCTCGGCTGACATCAACGAGCAGCTTGTATTAATATTAAATGGCAAACGTATAATGTTATTGTAAAATAAGGATGTTAACCTCTCAACGGTGTCCTTAGTCCTTGGGATTTGTCAAAACCACCTAATGCCAGGTGAATATGTAATTCATAACGGAAAATATCAACCAACCCGGCTGCCTGGTTTATTCCCCTTCGAGGGGCATTTCAACAGTGAACGTCAGTACTTCCATAGGACGGATGGAGGAGGTTTACATATTCTTATTGTGTATAAAAGTCGTAAAGATCGTGTATAAGATTTTAAATGGCTAGCAGTTTAAAACGATGTTACTTTTTCATCATGATAATATAGATTTTAGACAAATTCCTTGAATTTTACTAACTTCAAATTATCATGAATTCTATTTTTGTGTCTTGATTATTGTACAATATACCTATTATCTAATTTAAATATAATAAATATGACGAACGATAATAAATATGATTTAATTTAATCATATTAGTTAAATATTATATATATATATCTCGTGAAATGTATTATATATCATGTATTATATATCATGTTATGTAATATATATCATGAAAACTTATAAGTTTCACATTAAACGTTTACGTCGAAGAAAGATCGGAAAGAGGACGACTACCTGAAGGGGAAATAAGAAGAAAATAAAAAAGCTAAAAGGCCATTTGCCAAGTCGATAATTACCACTAATATGGGATATATTATTACAAGGTATTACTGCAAATCCAAAGAGGTGTATTACACTGAATTCGTAGATGTGGCTTTACTAAATACAAATTATAAGGTAATAAGCTTAGAATAATAACGCATAGAAGGTAAGTTCGCGCACAAAAAGTGAGGCATTTCAATTGGAGCCTAATGGAGCTTACACCGGAACCGTTCCGTAATGTACAAGTCATTGTACTGCACGAATGTACGCAACTCTTAAAAAATAAATAGGTAATTATGACGGTTTGTGCATTCAAATAGTGTCACAACACATTTGAAAAATATAAAAAGATTATTAACATTACTTTTAAAGATAATTCGACGATTTATGTTAATAAAAACAAAATTTGATTTCATAACTTGTATAGTGGTGTGCGTGTGTACGTGTGTAATCGTCTGCGCGCCATTAGTATTTTTAGATTCAAATTTTGAAAGTTCGAAGTATTGACACTATCCTTCTATACGTTATTATTCTAAGGTAATATGTAACTAATCGAATTAAACATGGCAAGTTTGTTTATGTGTGTTAACTGGCAAAATAGACTATTATTTTGAAAATATAATTAATTATATATAAGTAAAAATAGGTATGTTATAATTTTTAAATTACCCGCAATATTCTTTGCGAGCTAATTCAAATTATCGTGTTTCATCGAGGTGTCTGCAGTGGACTGGAATAAATGTTTCAAAAACTGGTTCAGACACATGAAACTTTGTATAGAGGAAGGTAAAGAGCTGAGGTAAAGATAAAAAAATACCTACCCTTTTTTAGCATTTCATCAAACATTGCGAGTATCCCACGTTTTTCAATTTTGTGTGATAATTAAAAAAATAGCAGACAAATATAAAATGTTTGATGTGGTGATATAGTAATAAAACAAACGCGTCACCGCCTTTTAATTACCTGTGGGTGTCTTAAGAATCGACTCAGCGATTTAAGGAGATAGTATCTGTGCAAATTAAGGCAATATCGAAAGAAAATAAGCCAACTCAGACTTTTGATTAAGACAGGTTTATGCATACATAACCTTGTTAAAGGGGACTGTGAACAGATTAAAAAATATAAGTTCAAAGTTAATTTTAATTAACTTCATTACAAACTACGTTAATTTTTAAAAACTCTGATTTCAATGGATATGTTTAATATTCTAACTATAATTTCTAAAAATTAATATTAGTGCATAACGTTTAAAATTTTCAATGAATTTAATTAAAATTAATTACGAAGTTTTCTATAAAAATAGGATAATTATTATAGAAAAGTTTTTAAGGATTTATTTAGGATGGGCTTCAAATTTGCAGGATTATCTTGGAATGGAATTAGGTCCTTACCTAATTCCTTACTTAAGCAGATTATTAATTAATTTAGCTGATTTATCTGAAAGAAAGAAATGTTGAGGTAACTATTATTGGTTTGAATATAAGGCAACCATCCATTATACAGTGATATTTGACGCTATAAACCTACTAAAAACGGAAAGATCTTCTTAAAGAGTTTTAAAAGAAAATGTCGTTTTTAAAGACCTTTAAAATCTTACAAGCTACGAAATAGATTTATTTACATGATGATGATACACACTATAATAAAAGAACACAAACCAATCACGAGGACTACCGACGGAAGTGAACACTTACAACTGTGAACAAATGGTTGAACAACATTTTTGGGTATTTAATTTATTTATTTGATCTTAAATTAAAATTTGAAAATTAAAACCTTATACATTTATCTATCTAGTTTTGACATTTATTAGCACACTAGAAACCCGCCCTCGCTTCGCTTCGGTTTCAGTGGCCTTTCCCGCATAGTTCCCGTTCCCGAAGGAATACCGGGATAAAATATAGCCTATGTTACTCCCTGACATTATAGCTTTCCAATGGTAAAAGAATTTTTGAAATCGGTTCAGTTGTTTTAACGTGAAAGCGTAACAAACAAACAAACTTACTTTCGCATTTATAATATTAGCAAGGATACATCATATGACTTTGACAAAGCTACAGGTAATGTGTGAACGTTACGTCACCATGTCAATGACGAGTGACGTGAATTTAATCTCCATCCGAACCTACCTGCCTGTTTTACTTCAAAAAAATATTGTGTATATTGTTGTTTCGTCAAATCAACGGATATAGAACACACTTGGATACCGTTTTTTTGTGGGGTGGGCCGAGTACAATAAGGCTCATCGCGAGGCTATAACATTCCAGAGAACGCAGGTACGTTGCTCAAGAAAGTCGAATGAATAAATGATCAGGGTAACTGAAATCCTATGGTTTCAGTAAACAGTCAAAAGTTAAAGAGGACGTACGACGCCCTATATCACCACAAGTATTTTTAAACCATAATTATGACATCTAACACACAGATCGATAACTTATCAGTTTACATCTTAAGCCTCCTCTACACGTCAGCGGATGCGTCCGCAGACGTCGACAGGTGCATCCGCGGATGGATCTCTGTGAGCCGTCCACACGTCTGTAGGTCGATCAGTCTGTATTGATTCTTGACGGATGCAACACGTACGCACGCGAAATGGATATTGATACCGTAGCTGTTGCAGCTATTTATTTATTTAGGACCTTTAAGTATTATTTAAGTGTCCATCGCAGTAGTTATTAAAAAAAAAATGGAGAAAAGGAAGGTGGTGAACGCTGTAATCAGCATATATAGAAACCGAATAATGTGGAAAAAAATCTTTTCCATAATGTATTTATTGCCTTCCGTGTGGTGACGAAGTAAGAATACAATTCACCACCCCCATCTTACCCGTGGGTGATCGTACGAGACGACTAAGGGATATAAAATGCATATAACATCTATGCGAGAGAAGGAAAACTCGAAATAAAACCCTATACCAACTTATACCGACACGTCTGACCAGCGTGGTATAGTAGGTCAATTACCCTTTCTTTATGGAGGAGGCCCGAGCCCAACAGTGGGACGTATATGGGCTGAGATGATGAAGATGATGATTTATTGCAAATTTTTTTTAACACATCCTCCTGGACGCCATTTTTTTCGCAAGAATATCGTGGAAAACCATCTTTTAGAACTATATGCAGAGCCATCTGGAGAATTTAATAATTTTGTTCGAATTTCTGCTTGATACAGCTTCAGGAATTTGAATGTTTCGTCAGTGCTCGTGTTAGCCATTTTAACGAGCAAGTAAAAAAGAAAGAACGAAAAAATACTGCAGAAATCACGCGTGCATTCGCTTCCCGATGAACACTGATCCGTCGTCAGACGTGTGGACAGATCACTCGCTCGCGCCAAGCGCTGGCGCTGAAACCCTTTGATCCGTGCTATAAAAACCGACAACTAACGGATTAGTGCCGGATGCATCTGCGGACGTCAAATACCTACCACAGATGAGCAAATCACCCCCTCTACACGTCCGCTGACGTGTAGAGGAGGCTTTAAATAAAGAGTATAAGTAACTTCACCAAACGAATATTAATCGTAGTGGTATACCATATAAATTCTTTTGTAAATTACAAGATCGTGAATAGCAAAGGAGTGGCCGCTGTATAACCTGTGCGGTGACAATATACAGATGGATATCTACCACAACTAGTTTATCGTTCCAGCGCTCGACATACTATGATACACCTATTATACAGGGTGACTGGTAAAAGATTGTACATATTGAAGGAAACTATAGACAATGGTCACAAGTAACCAATAAAAATGTAAAAAGAAGACAATATTAATTAACCACATAGTAAACATCAACAACATTAGTGCCTCAAGACTCCTAAAAAGTGGGTCACCCTATAGGCGATACGGTGATTCTGATAGCATTACAATTAACGTTTTGTTAGAACTGTTGTCAAAATTTTTATATTTACTATTAGAATTATTAAAACTAGGTGTAGGAATAATGTCATAAAAACCATTAAAAGTTGCAGACTCAGCTCATACCAATCCCGAAATAAGGTGATTTGTTTCTTGTCAAAAGAATAGTTTTGCCAGTGTACCTTGTTACGACCATACGTCTCACGACGAGGGCGCATTAGAAACCGAAAAACACTACACTTAACATATGATAACACATTGAATCACACTTAACACTTTCTTGGCCAAATTGCATTAGCGGGAAACAATCCCGTTCACCAAAGTTTTGAACACGTTGAAAATGACATATGTGTAATCGCTGCTAAATTGTTATTGACATAATATTAAAAAAAAACAATAACGAACTGCATAAAAAACAATACAGCGTGCGGAGATACGCAAGGATTAGAAATACATTATTACGATTCCGTAATTATTTTAGGTTATGTTATTTTAGATTACAGTGTGACCAGATTTAAATTATGCTATCTACTCATTTGAATTCTGCTAAAATCTACTATTTTTTTTCGGAAGAAATGCTAAAATTCTACTATAGATGAAGTTTTAATGTGCATGAATATTAAAGGAAAACGCAACTTAATATTTTCAAATGTTTATCAACAAAAAGTTTCTAAATTCTATTCACATTTGTATGCAGAGTGTATCAGGTTATGGGCAACTGGTCAAACGAGAGTTAGGCAATGGCGGTAGGAACCCATGAAAAAATATTTTAAGGCAAAATAACGATTTGTTAATGAATTAGTGACATGTAAAATTTTCAAATTTATCATCTCTTTTTCGTGTAGTAGTAGTAGTAGTAGTATTATCTGATTGAAATGTATAAAGTTAGTGATACTTAATCTACAACATATCGTACTTTGTTAAATGTTCATTAGAATTCGAATAAATCAATGATTACACTTGCAGTTATATATAAACAGACAAACTTCGCTTTAAATCAGCTGATCGGCCGATGACCGACCAAAAAAAAAGAAAGAAAAAGTTCAGAAAAAAAAACTTACACTATTTAAGAAAAATAGATTTTTTAAATATGTTTAGGGCAACTACCCTAGTGAAACACATTTATTTAGTCAATGTCTAATTCTGCTACTTTCCTGCAAGGCTTTTTAATATTATGTTAAAATCTGCCAAATTTTCGAAATCTGCGACATAATCTGCTAAGCCCTAAATTAGGGATCGAATTCTGCTAAATCTGGTCACACTGAGCTCAATGGGAGTAGCGCGCAGTATTTCCACTTTTAGGGATTTCGCCCTATTTTAGGGTGAAATTACGAATTTAAAATAGGGCTTAGGGCTATTTAATACTTTTAGGGTTTAGGGTAATTTTGGGGTAAAATTGAATATAAAAATAGCAAACACTATTTTATCATAGACTTTGCCGACCACAAACAATGGTTACCCTCTATGGGCTCCCAGAGTTCACCGAAATTACTTTGTGTAAGACACGATAATAGAATTTAAATTAAATATTGCAGTGTTTAGATGTCGATATTTCAGTGTGATACTAACAGCTGGTATAGGAAAATTGCCCATTGGGTAGCCCCGCTACGATGTTGGGGTCGTCAAGGCCTTCCGGCCGGTGCTCTTGGAGTATTGAGGACGGCGGCACGGGGTGTTTTCTTGCTGACTGGCGTAAGTAGTGACGACGGACGGTTGCTTCGCCAAGTACCTGCACACGGTCGTGAGGAGAGAGTATATCGTCCTGCCAACGTTGCGATTGCGACGAGGATCCATCAGCCCAATGGCGAAGGGGAGGGTTATGAGACTTGCGTCACCTTTTCATCACCCCCGGAAGAAATGGACGGAGTATGCGTTGGCCTAAAAAAAACAACCCAACCCAAGAAAAAAGCGTCTTAATGAAACCCTCAATGGTTTGTTGCACACCAGACTAAGTATGACAGATTCGATTTAAGAACCCGACATACAAATATACTCAACATTTACCCGCAGCTAAAAAACTTAATCCAAATGCTTCAGCTTCAACAACAGCATCATATTGTTCATCATCTACTTCTTCCACATATTAAAATGAATTCTTTTTATGATTACATGTTTACTACCTTTGATTAATAGATGAAAATTAAAATAAAAATCAAACCATCAAGTTTTGTTTTATTTCAAACTCATTTAAATTTTGCGCCCTAAGTCTAGGATTTTTGGAGACTGATTAGGGTATTTAGGGCAAATTAATGAAAAAATCTAGGGTAAAACTACAACGTAATAGTGGAAACACTGATAGCGCGTTCAAGTGCGTTGACCTATAAATAGGTACCTATAAATAATACAGCTGTTTCAGCTGTGTCCATAACTAAATATCTTTATAAGATAATTGGTTCAAAATTTAAGTACCATTTTTTTTTACATATTCGGTATCAGAATCGATTAATGAATACCCTCCTTCAATATGTACAATCTTTTACCAGTCACCTGTATAGTGAAACGAAATACGTGCGAAACTTTTACAACACATTTAATATTATCGCAAAAATTTTAATATGTAACTTAATTTCATTAGTTACTTTAGAGATTATAAAATTAGGGTTCTTTTTAATCATTTATCTATTGATCAGTCTGTTTTTTTGGAGGCAGGCCATGGTGTAGTAAAACCCCATCAACGTTCCCTGTTGGACATAAATGTATAATATAAGACTCTCTACATAAATGTATAATCCAAAAGCTTAACGTGCGATTTGGCGATCGCAGTTACAATTACAAGTTGCTAGAAAGAGCTATTGCCTACTCCTTAGTGCTTACTTAGCGGGTTTTTATGAGTTATAAGGTAAAGTAAGAGTTACGATTGTATCTTCAACTCTTCAAAACTGGGTCGAATTATCTAAAAACAAATTCCCTTGCAGGGAATTATTAGAATTAGTAGGTATCTATTATTAGCATTTTTGATGTGATAATGTCATGAAATAATGCCAATAAATGGATGAACGCCGGCTGAACGCACGAAAAAGCATGACTCATTGTCGAGCCGAGCGTGCAAGCGAGAGCGTGGCGCAAGCGATAGAGAAGCAGGATCGGCCTGACCTCTCGGCTGCGTCACAACGCATCTATCTCTAATTTAGTAAAACATATTTCATTTAACGTGTGCAAATCTATGTATAGTTTATTGAAAATATTGTAATTTTTAATTAAATCCTTTTGTATAATACAAATTAATAACAATTCATTGATTATAATTAAATTCAATTAATAAAAGTAAATATGCAATTTTTCTTTCCGTGTGGTGACGGAGTAAGAATACAATTCACCACTCTCTATCTTGCCCGTGGATGTCGTAAAAGACGACTAAGGGATACATAACGCATATAACATCTATGCAAGAAAAGGAAAACTCGAAACAGAACCCTATATCAACCTGTCTGACCAGCATCATATAGTAAGGTCAATCACCCTCCTATTGCGGAGGAGGCTCGAGCCCAACAGTGGGACGTGTATGAGCTGAAATGATGAAATGAGATGCAATTTTTCATTAATGTTTTCATATGACGTTATCAAGTTAATATATCGTCCGTAAACCGACTTTACATGAGACCATTTTTTTTGCATATCAAACGGCCCCAGACCGAAAAGCAGAAATTTTTAAAATAATTCGTGAAATTGTGTAACCACATGACTCTCGTATATAAAATTTTAAAGATAAATATGACAAATTTTTGGAGTGCCACGAGCACTCCAAAAATTTTAAGTAGACACAAATAAATGTAAACGCATTAAAAAAATCATGTACCTACAATCATGTACCTACCTAACATTCATGTTCATAGCAAGGCAACATTTGTAAAATATTTGAAATCGTAGTACAAATAGTACAGCTTAATATACAGAAACATGATACAATTATACATTTCTAATACTTTTTCCTATATCACAAAACATTCTAACGTCTTTATAATTAGATAAAAGAATAAGTAGTACATTTAAAATATATTCAAAGTTAAATAATATACTTCAAAGTGTTTATTAATGCGATATCCTTGACGCGTATCCATATTAATATAACGCTGCGAGTTCGTTGATCTCGTGTGGCTCTACTTGTTCCTATGACTAGTTTATATGTGTACCTGTGCATTGGCTGTGTCCGTTGCGAGTACTGCGCCATGTCGTGTGTTGCACAGCTGGCATGGCTAGGCGGCTCGCATGCCGCGACGCGCGCGGCTCGCTAGCTGCGCGCCATACCGCGCAAGCGAAACGCACGCACAACACAAACACACACGTATGCACACACACCACTGCTCACCTACGACGACACTGCACCGATAACCTGTTGACAAACATCATCTATATTGTAATTAAGTACATATATTCATGTGAAACTAGTGCTTGACAATATTGCAAATGATAACGCGTAATGGTCAAAAAAAGCTCGTTATTTAATATCCTTATTAATATTATTAATGGGAAAGAAAGATTGTTGGTTACGCTTTCACGCTTAAACCACCGAACTGATTTCAAAAATTCTTTAACCAATGGAGAGCTATAATGTCAGGAAGTAACATAGACTATATTTTATCCTGGTATTCTCACGGGAACGAGAATTACGCGGGTAAGGCAACTGAAACCGAAGTGAGAGCGGGTTGCTATTGTTTGTTACGCTTTCAAGCTTAAACCACCAAACTGATTTCAAAAATTCTTTCACCAATGGAAAGCAATAAAATCACAGAGTGTAATATAGGCTATATTTTATCCCGGTAGTCCCACGGAAACGTGAACTAGTAGGCGGGTTGCTAGTATTATATATTTTACGTTATTTAATATATTAGAAGCTGGCTAACCGACTTGTTAACTCTGAGCCGAAACTGCTGAAATTATAAAAATGAATTTTGCTTTACTATTTTCTTCCTACCTCCTATAAAAATTTAGAAAATCATATTTAACGTAGATGACACAACATGATTTGTACGCGCACAAAGTTGCAGGCGAAAGCTAGTAAATTATATATCTTTAGTATGGAATACAAATGGGAGATAGACATTATTATTTTGAACATATTTACTATGCAAGACACTGTGAGCTCATATTGTATAGATTTGACCCACAAAATAATAACTAAAGATAATTTTTATAAATTAAAACCTTTTAGTAACATAAAGTAAGCCGCCTTCAAAATTAATATTAATTTAGCATCATGTCACCTGAGTTTTCTTGCCGGATCTTTCTCAGTGTGACCGTGTTCCGATCCGGTGGTAGTATACTAGATTATTAGTTAGTTTTTTAAATATAATTACTATTAATTTTAATGTTTAATTATTACTAACCATAAACAATATAATTTTTTTCATATAGAATCATTTTCTTCTTACACTGGCAATAAATTTTGTATCAAAATGTGGGTCAATATTTAATAACTAATTTCTGTATCGGGTAGATAATTATAAATTTTCTGCAGTAACGATGACTTGTTAGACGTGAGACATCTTAGTCCACCCGTGACCATGAACGCTGTAAAGTATTCGAAACGTCGGGTAATCAAAAATCAAATACAAATGCAATAAAATCCGTAAAGTAGTTTTATTTAAAATATTTATTATGTGAAAAATATTTAGTTTTGCATTTGCTTTTAGGTTCCATACCGCATGTTACATATACATACATGTGCTGGAACTACTTAGTTCACCCAAGCAACGTTGTTCTGTGCAAATTTCAATTACGTACAGTTTTTTGTTACCCGTTTGTGCTAAGAGTAACACATAAATTTCCCGTGAGTGTCATAAAAACGCTGAGGGATCACCACGAAGAAGGGAAACTTGCAATAGCTCCGATGAAGCTGTGATATGGCATTGAAGATATATCTATGTTCAACAGTGATAGTCAATAGACTCATGGATTGATGAACATAAAGGTTTTCATAAATGACTTACTGGTGATCTGCGGGAAATAGGGTGATAATTAGTTTATGCCTGGTTTGAGCTGATTTGCCCACCATTATAACGCCTCTAAGCCAGCATCCACAATGGTCTTCGTAAAGACATCGAGTTTTGACCCTCATTAAAGCCCGGGTAAGGCGTAATTGTCTTGAGACCCGCAACAGATTTAATTAGAAAAGAAAAACAGGAGTTGGGAAGATTCCACTTCCCTCCTATGTAAAGCGGGCGACATGAAGCAAAATTAATTAAAAATTCAATACATAAGGGAGTACGTGAAGCGCAGCAGTACAGCACTACGAATATCTCGGATCTTAAGGGGCCTAAATGTGAGCTTTGGGATTGATTGCAATAGCAGGTATGACAAAAACGTTCAGGCATTATTTAGACGCATGAAAATTTTCGTATACTACGCCAGAAGTGACTTCCAGACTGTCGCGCTCGTTACGCCAAAGACTGTTCTCCCAGAGTAGCTGTTTATTCCAAATATATCTTTTGTATTGTTTCTATCTTGAAAATAGAATATATAATATATATAATAGATATCTTGTCTCCAGGTCGACTGGAATTTACGCCGAGCTGCGCCTATGGTAGCACGAACGAGACTGGTACACCATAACAATTACACCCCAGATACGTGGCGGAATACATAATTTTAATAATAATACGTATTAAAACGAAGGTGGATGTTGAAATTAAAAAAAAATCGTTTCGCTTTTTAGCTAGTTTTAATATGTTTAATAAATGAGATTTTTTTTCATAGACTAAGGCGAGGTAACAAACTGAAAATTTTCTTTTAAATGTAGCGTTATTGACTTTTATAGGTGGCTTAGACTGCAAATTACCTTTAAGGAAGAGATGATAAGTTGTGTAAGGAGCGAAAGTAAGTCGGTTTCGTGTGCCCCATTTAAGTATTAAGTTAAGACACATATCCACCAATTTCTATAGTCCATTTCTGGTGTTCAATTGTAGGAGACCGTCGTCAGCGTAACCGATGCAATGAGTACTTTTACGGTAGAGGTAGTTCAGGAAAGTCATCAAACTATAGATTCCTTGTTTTTAGCTGATATAAATTATGCTCCAGAACGTGAAATAGAACCCATTCATTTTAGGAAATCGATTTACATGTAGTAACGGAATCAGAATACAATTCACCACCACCATCTTGCCCGTAGGCGTAGAAAACTACGATTAAGGGATATAATCTATACCAATAAATAAAATTGGAGTGTCTGTATGTAATGTCAAAATAATAGGCTTTGTTCATGTTCACACGGTTATTTGCACGACACCTATGCCTAAAATACAGATTAAAAAATTTTGTGTCTGTCTGTCTGTTTGTTCCGGGTAATCTTCAAAACGGCTGGACCGATTTCAAAAATTCTTTCACCAATGGAAAGCTATAATATCAGGGCGTAAACTAGGCTATATTTTATCCCGGTATTCCCACGGGAACGGGAACTACGCGGGTAAAACGACTATAACCTATAGCCGAAGCGAAGCGAGGGCGGGTTGCTAGTATGAATATAAAATCAATGGAGAAGAAAAACTTGGAATAAAACCTCATACCAATCGTCTCACCGGCGTTTTATCTTAGGTCAATTTCCCTCCTGTTGTGGAGGAAGCCGCAGCAAGGCAGAGGGACGTATATGAGCTGAAATAATGATAAAAGGATACCCACATTTGGATAAAAGTTATAGACGTAAAGGTACTTATCGCTAAGCTTCTATCACGTAATCTATCTATACTAATGAATGGAGAGCCAGTTTTTTTTATCGGTTATACTCCGAAAACTACCGACCCGATCGGAATAATACTGAGCCTATCGGAATAATACTTGTACTGTAAGATGCAGCGTGTTTCGGAGAAGGTTTTAGTATATGATATATTGATGACTACTAATCTGGAACCTATACTTTCTGACTTAGAAATAATGTATTTTTATCGTAATTATATTGAATCTATTCGATTGTTATTTTAATTCTATTGGTTAAGTTTATTTGTGAAATTGACATTTGCTGAAGAGGCCTATCAAGAATTATTTATAACTAGCAACCCGCCCTCGCTTCGCTTCGGTGTCGGTCGCCTCACCCGCGTAGTTCCCGTTCCCGTGGGAATACCGAGATAAAATATAGACATAGGCTATATTTTATTACTCCCTGATGTTATAGGTTTCCATTGGTGAAAGAAATTTTGAAATCGGTTCGGTGGTTTAAGCTTGAAAGCGTAACAAACAAACAAACTTACTTTCGCATTTATAATATTAGTAAGGATTATAAAATTAGTACAGTTATAACAGCATAACTGTAATTTCAACTAAATAATAACTGGAATTCAGAATATATATTAATAATACAAAATTAATTAAAACGGTTTATATTGAGTAATTTAATTTTAAAAAGAATTTGATATTTATATAAATACTCTAAAATATCGAGAAAAAAGATCTACACTGAGATGATGAACAGCTAACGCCAAAAAAACACGAGCCAATAGAGCTAATGATAGAAATAAGACCGCAAGGTAAATATAATACCTCATCATAACAAATATACATTTTTCCAAGAATAGTCTGTTATTAACGAAACATAAATTACAATTTCAGCTCCGCAAAGCGGGCGGGTGATAGTAATCTTACATTCTATGTGTTAGCCCAAACTATTATTGATTTCTGATGTTTACGCGAGTATTAGACATTGTAAATAAAATTATTTTTAAGAATTTTGTCGCGTTTGTATTTGATTTTTGATTGCCCGATGTTTCGAACACTTTACAGCGTTCATGGTCACGGGCGGACTAAGATGTCTTAGATCCAACCAATCAATATGTTGTTAGTTTTATATCTAGCCGCTACAGAATTGGTTATTAAGAGTATTGTTTCCGCTGTAAAATTTAAAAATAAAGTTACAAAACAAAAACTGCTCTTATAAAATGTCGTTCGAAGAGCCAAAAAGAAATTAAAACAATAGTTTTGGCAATGGTATCATGAGTAGATCATGTCACAGCTATTATTTTTTCTTACATACGTTTGTTTTTGACTTCGTTACTATATTATAAATATACTAGCTGACCCAACAGATGTTGTTCTGTTCAAATCTGTAAAAAAGTAGAAAATTGAATTTTTCTTGAAATCGATCGCAGCGCCACCTGCCGGTTCCAATTATTAATCTAAACCGAATGGTTTGGATGTTCCGAATGACTTTGCCGATGAATATGAGAATTCCATCCATTGAAATGGCCACAAAAATCATCAAAAGTGGTCCAGCCGTTTAGAAGGAGTTCAATTACAAATACACGAACAGAAGATTTATATATAAAAAGACAGAAACGTTTATATAGTTGAAAAAAGGTTACATTAGAAAAGTATATATAAACGTAAAGTTTTCTTAAATTTTCTGCGCAACTTTCATGTTTTTTTCCGTAAAGGCCTTGTTTAAAATATTAAAAACCTTAAAAAAAAGATGGACGAAATCGGTGAAGTCGTTTTCAAGTTAGGTTATTGTCCTACCCGAACAGCGCCACCTATCGGGTCCAATTGTGAAACTAAACCATCCTCGAATCCCAAGGGGATTCGAGGATGGTTTAGTTTCACAATTGGAGGGGTCATACATGTCAAGTTTTCCTTCTCTTGCACCGATGTTATATATTATAGCCCTTAGTCGTGGGTTCGCAGTCACGGGTAAAATAGGGGGTGATGAATTATATTCTTACTCCGTCACTACACGGCAAGTCAAATCAGTCTTGATATATCCATCTATTGGCCAATCGATTCCCAATGTTGGTGTTGGCTTTTCAGAATTACTCTTCGGAAAGGCTTAAGGACAAAAATACCGTAATCACGAGAGTGCTCTTGCCCATTATACATATTTATATATCCGTTTATTCATAAGCCCAACGACGTTCACTGTTGGACATAGAAATATGCCTACAATTAATCTATATAAATGTCCATGTAGGGACAGAGTACGATCACCATCAGGCAGTACATGAAGCGTTGCTACCAGCGCTATTTTGCCTCTACCACGACTCACCCCAATCCACTAGTGGTTGGGGCGGTAAACTACGTCCCCTCAAAAATATCCGCGGTCCGACGTCCTCGTCATCTTCTTGAAGAAGAAGATGACGCTATTATGATCGCCCAAGAAAGGACCTACACAGCTCGCGCAGCGATAACAGATAAAACTCCGCGGTATCGGCCTCGCCGTCGAGGTCGAAAACCGCGCCGCGTAAAAGTCATTAAGAGCGTTATCGGTAATAAGCGGCCGTAAACCCAAAAATGTGGTTTTTTGAGGACTGGTTACTCGTTCACCATAATAGCTTACTAAAAATTTATATAACCACTACATTAAACACATCTTTATATTGTGCTTGTACAGAATTATAACTCAATATTGTAACTATTTTATTAAAAGGCAAGGGTATTTTGAACTTAAGTTAATGAGATTTTACGAAAACGCTGAGTTTTGAAGTTCAGGTACGAATAAAGGATAAGGCGTGGCAGCTCGAAAAAAATTGTAGATGTTAGGAAAATTACTGTTCTTGGGTATGTATAAAATGAAATTCAAGATTTCAACCTTTTAAAACTAAAAAAAAAAAATATTTCCTTAAGATTAATTTGACGAAAATGGCTCCTGTAAAACATTTAATTTTGTGAATAATACTAACCTTGGAATATTTAAAAAAATATCCACTATTTGTTCGACTATTGTAGAAGCAGTAAAAAAAAAACCAAATTGAAATACGAATAGTCACCCTCGTAATTAAATTTTAAATATTACTATAAATTGAACGGCATAATTGTTCGTAAGCCACACATTCCGCGTCGGAGACTCGTAGCGCACGGACGTGCGCCTCGCTGCTCTCCATTTCGCCGCGCTCACCCCGCACCCGCCCCCTGCGGTCGTGCGTTCTCGCTCCGTCTCGCTCGCTCTCGCAGCGAACCACGCGTCGCGTCAAGCCGCCATCTTGTTCAACGTCTGTGGCCGTTCAGTGGCCCGCTCCGGGTGGCCGTGTATACGGTTGTCTGTGGCAGTTTCGCTGTTTGGACGCAGGTGTTGCCGGATCCCAACTGCACGAGTCGACTTTTTCAAGACGTCGAGTGCAGATTTCTACCGTTGGTAGATAAAAAGTCAACCCATTTTGGCCCCCTCAGGGCAGAAAACCATATTGTTTGGTCCCCGGCGGAAACCTCACGGTGTAAACGAAGCCGGGTGAGGCAAGGCCCCGATTTGCCTGCCGAGCCCCTTCAGGGCAGAGCTAACAATCGGAAGGGGTTAGAGCATCCGGCCTTGGGGGATCTCCTAGTCGGACCTAATCTACGGCTTTTCATCATTTTTCTGCGAAGGCCTAACGGCCCGAGCAGCTAGGAACCTATCGCACATTAAGATTGGCGAAGGAGTACAAGCTTAGGGCACATTAGTTAAGTACACATCCTCCCGACCTGCACCCGGTTGGGAGGGACACACACTACACACAACCCAGGGTTTACCCCACCCAGGGCGATAGGACACATTCCTGCGAACGTTTTTCCCGCCAGCCCACGATGGCGGAAAAAACTATCACCATCGACGCCCTTCTGGCGATCCCTGAGATAAAAGCCTACATCGCTCAACATTTTGGAGCGATAACTATTCTTCCACCGCAACCCCTACGCGCTCACTCCACCATCCTGCCGCTCAAACCGGAATTACCGGCCACCGGCACGGCGATGGATACTGAATCGGTCCCCTCCTCAGCCTCAGCTTCATCTTCCTCCGAGTCGGAAGATTCGCCCAATGAGGGCTCCTTCATCGAAGTTCGCTCCCGTAAGCGTACTAAGAAGGCAAAAGCCAACAAAGAGGCCCCCTCTAAGGCCCCAAAAATAAAGCCGACCGAATCGGCCATAACTCCAGCCGCAATCCCGTCTGAAACGACCGCTACGACCGCCTCGGCCCTCCCTGTCGTCTCGCAGACAGCCCCATTCTCTGTCCCATCCACTACGGACAGCAACACCGTCGTCCCACAGACGGTCAAAAAACCACTGGCTCCGCCGCCCCTATACATTAGGGATAAAGAGAAGTGGCTAGCCATCTCCGCGTGGCTAAACACCAACAGGATTTCGTACAAATCTGCGAAATCCACCCCCCAAGGCATACGAGTGGACCTTCACTCGTCAGCTGACCACCGCTCCGTGTCAAGCATGCTAGGGAATCAACAGATTCCCTACCATACGTACACCCTCCCCGAAGCCAAACTTCTGCGTGCTGTAATACGCAACGTACCGAGGGAAATAGAGACCAAAGAGATTCTAGAATCTCTTAAAACCCAGGATCTACCGGTTGTAGAAGTACACCGGATGATCCGGGGTAGGGGTCGTTATCCCCTCAACATGATACTCGTCTGCCTTACAAATAACGCAGAGGGTAAAGGCATTTTTAAAATTAAGACCATCTGCGGTCTATCTGGGGTCTCGGTTGAGCCCCCACACAAAAATGGCAACCTGGCACAATGCCACAAGTGCCAACTGTATGGACACTCGTCCAAAAACTGCTTTGCCCGTCCTAGGTGCGTTAAGTGCCTAGGTGACCATCACACCTCTCAGTGTGAACGGCCAAAGGACATCTCACTCTGCAAAGAGCCACCAGCGTGTGTTCTCTGTGGAGAATACGGACACCCGGCTAACTACCGCGGCTGCCCAAGAGCGCCGAGGAGGTTAGTCCGCCAGCCCAACACAAACGGCAAGGCCTTGTACTATAACAAGACCTTCGTCCCAGCCCCCTTACCAACCCACAATGCGTGGGCTCGCCCCCTGCTAAACAGCAAGGAGGCTTTCCCAACCCTGCCCAACAGGCAGCCCGCTGCCCCACCCGCAACATCTCAACTCAAACCACCAACAACCGGGCCAAACCAGCCCACTGGTGGTAATCCCAAGCCCCCTCAGGGCGCCCCTATTCCTATCGTCGTCGCTAAAAGCGCGCCCCCAAAAGCCCCCCAAGGACTAGATCCAGATCTAGCCCTGGTGGCCAACTTCGCAGCTCAAATCAATTTCACGGAAATCCGCGAAATTGCAGCCGAATTAAGAAGGAACGAGGGAAACAACCTCGCCCTCCTTAATACCGCTATTAAATTTTCCCCCACGTTAGAGCGTCTAGGCTCGCTTAAATTCAAATAAAATGGATAGGTACACTCCAGGCAGAGTTAAACCCAGACACCTCAAAATAGGGACATTCAATGCCAATAGCCTAACCCAACAGAAGGATGAAGTAGGCACATTCCTTCGGGAACACCAGCTCGACATCTTGCTAGTACAAGAGACGTTCCTTAAACCATTTAACAAGGACCCTAGAGTCGCCAATTATAATATAGTTCGCAACGATAGGACAACCTCACCAATGGGCGGAACGCTTATCTACTACAAAAGGTCGCTGCATTGCACACCTGTGGATCCGCCCCCTCTGATGTACATTGAAGCTTCAATTTGCAGGCTAGCCCTCTCAGGCCATCAGCCTATCACCCTTGTATCCGCATATCTCTCTCCCAATAGAGAACATTCGAAACAGTTGGTTGAAAAAGATCTAAAAGCCTTGCTAGAATTGGGAGGCGCCGTCATCATTGGCGGTGACCTTAACGCCAAGAACACCTCTTGGAGCTGTCAAAGTTCCAATAAGAGGGGCAAGACTTTAGAGCTATTCGCTGACAGACTGGGATTTGATGTCATAGCGCCCATAGAGCCGACACACTTCCCCTTTAACGTTTCGCACAGGCCGGACATACTCGATATTTTTCTTCTCAAAAACATAAACCTTCGTTTATGTTCAATAGAAGTTCAACACGAGTTAGACTCAGATCACCGCCCGGTGACTCTGGAATTAGCCTCCCGCACCCCCGGCCCCTCAGGCCACAACAACGAAAGGACCAAGATAGCGACTGACTGGGCACGGCTAGAGAAAAATCTCAAGTCAACCTCGTCGGTCCACCTTGATCAAATTCCCAAAGACATTACGTCTAAGGAAGATACCTCTCAGGCGATCGACTCGCTCACAAGTCACGTGCAGTCGATAATGGACGACTGCTCGCGGCCGGTACCAGATACGAGCGATCGTAAATGGCGCCTGCCAGACGACGTCCGTGACTTGCTGAGACGGAAAAACGCCGCGACACGCGCTTATGACCGCTACCCTACGGAGGACAACCGTACCCGCCTACGGTCACTCCAGAGGGAGGTTAAACAAGCAATTAAAAAATTGAGACAGAGCAAATGGGACGCCATGATCGAGGAGCTAGAACCCTCTCACACAGCCTTTTGGCAACTTTCCCGCTCACTCAAAAAAGACATCGTGTCCACTCTCCCTCCTCTCACCAGACCCAACCAGCCTCCGGCATTCATGGACGATGAAAAGTCAGAATGCCTGGCCGACTGCTTAGAGCTTCAGTGTACGCCGAGTACACTACACCCCGACGCCGCGAATCACCGCTTCATCGCCGACGAAGTGGAACGTCGTAACACTCTCTCGCGCTCGTTAGGAAACGACAGCCCCGATCAGCCAATCCCAGCAGTGACCACCGATGAGGTCGAATCGTTAGTCAGGGGTCTCAAAACCAGGAAAGCCCCAGGTTCGGACGGAATCTCAAATAAAGTCATTAAATTATTCCCCGCCCACTTGATAATCCTGTTGTGCTGCATCTTCAATGCAGCACTAAATAATAACATCTTTCCCGCGCAATGGAAAGAGGCCGTGGTAATAGGAATCCACAAACCCGACAAGCGCCGTACCGAACCTAGTAGTTACCGCCCGATTAGTCTACTAAGAGGTCTAGGTAAGATCTACGAACGAATAGTTCTCAGTAGACTACGTACATTCGCCGAGGCTAACAACCTCGTTCCCGACGCACAGTTTGGCTTCCGAGCTAAACACAGCTGCGTACAACAAGTTCACCGTTTGGTAGAATACACAAGTAGTCAGTTCATCATGAACAGATATACGGGTGTATTATTCCTAGACGTAGCGAAAGCATTCGACAAGGTTTGGCATGAAGGCCTAATCTACAAACTCTATCTCCTCAAGATCCCTCACTACTTAATTCACATTATACATGACTACTTAAGTCATCGCAGCTTTCGCTACAGGGTGGAAGGGACGTTGTCGACCTCCCACCCTATCAAGGCCGGCGTCCCTCAGGGGTCGGTCCTCTCCCCATTTCTCTTCACGCTATACACTAGCGATATGCCCAAATTCAACCGGGTACATAAAGCGCTTTACGCTGATGACACCGCACTCTTTTGTGCTGGTAGATCCCCGACAACAGTAGCCAAGACTCTCCAAACAGCGGTTACCGCCCTAGCCAATTGGTTTAGGAAATGGAGATTAGAAATCAACCCCGAGAAGAGTCAGGCGGTCATGTTCACTAGACGAACTGCCCGTTCCTACTCTATCGATAGCATTCCCCCCCTTAAAATTTTCAACAAGCCGGTCACTTGGACCAGGCAGGCCAAATACTTGGGTGTGACCCTTGACGATCGACTCAGCTTCGCCCCTCACATAAAGAAAGTCCGCGCACGGGCAGCCTTTGTGATGGGCCGTCTCCACTGTCTACTCAACTCTAGGTCGCGTATGCCCCTGAGTAGCAAAGTCCGACTTTACACCACCTGCATACGGCCTATCATGACCTATGCCAGCGTGGTGTTCGCGCATGTTAAGCCACACAGGATCCACAGGCTACAGACACTACAAAATCGTTTCATGCGCCGAGCTACGGGAGCACCGTGGTTCATACGAAACGTCGATCTCCACATCGACCTCGAACTGCCGACCATCAAGCAGTTTATGAAACGGTGCTCTCAGAGCTACTTTGACTCTGCCATGACACACCCCAACCAACTAGTGGTTGGGGCGGCTTCCTATAGACCCTCCAAAATCTCCTCTATCCGACGTCCTCGTCACGTCCTCGACGAAGAGGACGACATTATCACACTCGCTCAACAAAGAGCCTACACGGCCCGCGAGGCCTTAACAAATAAATATCCGCGGTTCCGCCCTCGCCGTCGAGGTGCGAAACCGCGCCGCGCAAAAGTCACTATTAAAAACGTGGGCACGCCCACTTTGCCTCCAGCGACGCCCCAAGCCGAGGTCCGTTCCCCACAGGGGGAGCCCTTGGGCGATGTCGCTTAGCATACTTTTCTCCGGGTTGAGAGCCCTCAGCGCTCACCCATAGTCCGCGTCAAGCTGTCAAGGCCATCTGCGGCCAACAGCTGTACACACAAAAAAAAAAAAAAAAAAAAAAAAAAGTTCGTAAGCCAGTCGCGCCTGGGCGCTCAACGGAGCAGGGTCACGTCGCTCGAGCTCTCCGCTCACAGCGTAAAACACGACAATACGAACTTGAGCGTATACTGCGACTGATCGGTTTTGATTCGTAAGTATTTATTACTACCTAATTCTTTTAATTACTTTCATGCGATCTCTATAAAGAATAATATAGAATCTTTTTACGTTTTAGGTGATGGGTCGAAAAAGCAGATTGTATCTTGGGAACAAAATTGGTTACAAGGCAAGGAAAAAGAGAACACGAGGTTTTTTTTTTTTTTCTTTTTTTTTGTGTGTGTTTACAGTTGTTGGCCGCAGATGGCCTTGACAGCTTGACGCGGACTATGGGTGAGCGCTGAGGGCTCTCAACCCGGAGAAAAGTATGCTAAGCGACATAGCCCAAGGGCTCTCCCTGTGGGGAACGGACCTCGGCTTGGGGCGTCGCTGGAGGCAAAGTGGGCGTGCCCACGTTTTTAGTCGTGACTTTTGCGCGGCGCGGTTTCGCACCTCGACGGCGAGGGCGGAACCGCGGATATTTATTTGTTAAGGCCTCGCGGGCCGTGTAGGCTCTTTGTTGAGCGAGTGTGATATTGTCGTCCTCTTCGTCGAGGACGTCGGATGGATGAGATTTTGGAGGGTCTATAGGAAGCCGCCCCAACCACTAGTTGGTTGGGGTGTGTCATGGCAGAGTCAAAGTAGCTCTGAGAGCACCGTTTCATAAACTGCTTGATGGTCGGCAGTTCGATGTCGATGTGGAGATCGACGTTTCGTATGAACCACGGTGCTCCCGTAGCTCGGCGCATGAAACGATTTTGTAGTGTCTGTAGCCTGTGGATCCTGTGTGGCTTTAGGTGCGCGAACACCACGCTGGCATAGGTCATGATAGACCGTATGCAGGTGGTGTAAAGTCGGACTTTGAGAACACACGACAAAACTGTAAGGTACTTATAGTTTCAAAAGAGTAAACTAAAAGAGAAGTGAGCCGTCACTCAAGACGCCTGGCAGACGTGAAACATCAAAATTATTTTGAAGTCGTTACCGCAAAGCGCGGCGTTAACGCCGCTTTTAATGCCACGCGACGATCAGGTTCACCCCGCCTATAGATATTTCACATCAAAAATCCGAACGGAACATTTATGCAGCCTCATCTTCTGAAGATTATCAGCTAACTCAAATTTAATGTTTAATAATTACTAACCATACACAATATAATTTTTTCATAGAGAATCATTTTCTTCTTGTACTAGCAATAAATATGTAGCAAAATGTGGATCAAAATTTAATAACTAATTTCTGTAGTGGGTAGATTTAAATCTCTGACTGGACTTGTTAGACATCCATGGCCATGGCGACTAGGGCCATACTCGACTACTGCACGGCAGCCACGGAGGCAGCGTGCCTCTTGGCCGGAACTCTCCGGTGGGACCTGCAGGCGGAGGTACTCGCCGAGCTTTACCTGCGAGTATCAGAGAGGCGAGCCACATATAGCCTCAATCAAGGTGATTGCCGCCTGGCGGGTCGACGCCCGCCGAGACGCCATTGCTCGTTGGGCAATCGGACTGGAGAAGCCTCAATACGGTATAAGGACCGTCGAGTCCTTTCAGCTGGTGCTTATGGGGTGGTTGGGTCGGCAGCACGGGGTACATTCCTTCCGACTGGTGCAGGTATTGATGGGTCACGATAGCCAAGTACCTGCGCAAGCTCGTTAGGAGGGAGAGCACACCATCCTGCCACCACTGCTATTGCGACGTGAGCACGGCGCAGCACAGGCTCGAGGTGTGTGCCTCGTGGGCAGAGCAGCGCCGTGAACTCGTTGCAATCATAGGTGCCGACCGGACCCTGCCGACCATCATTAGGGAGATGCTCAGCAGCGTCAGGAACTGGAACGCGGTCACCGCCTTCTGTGAGGCTGTCATCTCACGAAAGGAGAAGCCGGCTCCTGTATGATCAATCTTTGGTCACACGTTCCGCCACCGGCGACTCGGGCGGCGCAGATACGAGTATCCGCGCCTCACGCCGCCCTTGGCGAGTCCGCGGGTGACCGGACCGGGGACTTTAGTGTGTCACCCGCAGAGAGCCTGACCGTGTGACGGCGACCGACGTCCCGGGATAGGGACGTCGATTGGGGTTTTTTTTATTTTCTTAAAATTATTACACAATAATGTGATAATTTAAAAAAAATAAGTTGTCGAGTCTCGAACCCGAGACCAGAGTTCCCGCCGGCGAGTACGTTACCACGAGATTACCGCTTGTCGGCGATTCGACTTTGAATTTTTCTAGTACATAAATTACCCATCCAACTTTGACCCTTAAAATCTTTTTAATGAGGGCCCAGTTGACCCTAATATTTGGTATTTGTGATACCCTCGTGCCCCCTCTACCACCCCACCAAAAATCATGGAAATCCCCGACCCACACGTCTGAGGGTCTCCTTGTAAGTTATACTCTGTGCCTATATTTTACTATTTCCTGTACTTTGTATATTAAAAATACAATTTTAACCGTTTTACTGTTATGAGATTTGGTTTTTAATTAAAAATTTTAAAATTTACATCATGTTGATTTTTGAAAATCTACTTCTCCGAAGAATATATTAGAGATTGATTATTATAAGCGCCAAGGCTCAAGACTGGTCATTCTATGAACTCGCGTGTGTGTAGTGCATTAGTGTGCGTCAATATCGGACCGTAGCAAAAAACCAAAAATGCGAGAAGTGCCGATTACCGATAACGCTCTTAACCTAAACTTGGCCACGCCCACTTTGCTCTCAGCGACGCCCCGAGCCGAGGTCCGTTCCCCATAGGGGGGAGCCCTCGGGCGATGTTCGCTTAACTTACTTACCGGGTTGAAAGCCATCAGCGCTCACCCATTGACCGCGTTAAGCTGTCAAGGTCATCTGCGACCAACAGCTACACACACACAAAAAAAAAGACAGAGTACGAATATAATTCACCACTCTCTTACCCGTGGATGTCGTATCAAATCGGATCGGGCAATGGTGTTAGGAACCCATGAAAAAAAATTGAAATAAAAATATCGATTCGTTAATGAATTGAGAGACATGTAAGTTCTCAATTTTGTCATCGTTTTTTCGTGTAAATTGATTAAAATGTATAAAGGAATGATACTTAATCTACAACATATTCGTATTTTGTTAAATGTTCATTAGAATTTGAATAAATCAATGATTACGTTTGAATAAGCAAGACAAACTTCGCTTTAACATAAATCAGCTGATCGGCCGATGACCGTTGATGAGTCGCCTTTGTACCTACGTAACCATTGAAAGGTTCGCGAAAATCTAATACCTATTTATACTGTCGAAATTTTACATGCTTACATATATCCTGTCTGTACATACCTATATAATGCATAAAATTTAAGGCATAAACTCTTAGACACACATTTTTGTAATCACTATAACTTTTACGTTATATTGTTTTTGTGTAATATACATTCTAATTATGATCTATGACTGTTGAACTACAACATACATGAACAGTTATCCCATAACCTGATACACCCTGTGTATATAACATATGTGCAAGAGAAGTGAAACTAGAAAGAAAACCCTGTACCAACATGGCTGACCAGCGTGGTATAGTAGATCAATTTTCCTCTTACTGGAAGGAAGCTTAAGCCCAGCAGTGGCACTTTTATGAGCTGTGACGATGACGACGAATATCATACATTTTACAAGTATTAAAACCATAAAATTTTAAATCAGTTTTATATGTTCTTGAATAAATAGTATATTAAGAGCTACATGGATCCAGCGGCCAAAGTATTTATATAGGCAATAGAGCAACAGGTTTTTTCAAGTATCCAGAGTATCAGTAACTAAACTGGAAATACAATAGATACATACCACTTAACTTGAAGGGAAATATAAACAATCGCATTAATTGTAAAATATCGCATTGATTATAAAATGACATAAAATTTATTGTATCAACTGCCTCGTGTGGTGACGTCTTAAGAAAATAGGGTCGAAAGTCCTGTCATAAGAGTAGTAACGCTGTCTAATGGAACACCAGGGGAATAGAAGAGTAATTTTCTCCAGTGGTAAGTATTGTATTCAATAATGAACTATAGGCTAGCAGATGGATAGATAGGATAGGATATTTGATTAATTTAGTTGGATTTTTCATTGCCATGATAAATTACTGTTACGTTATTCTAACTGCAAAACTTTGCAAGACTCTTGCTGCAATACCAAGACTCGGGTGCGCAAGACCAAGACTCGGGTGCGCAAGACCAAGACCAAGACGAGACCAGATGTGATGTTGCAAGACCAAGACCAAGACCGGTCCAAGTCTCGTCTCGGTCTTGCATTTGGGCAACACTAGTTCTCTCAAGTATTTACTAAGATCTTAAATGGCAGACCAGTTCAAATATCTACTTTCACGATTTTGATTTTAACGTTGACTGCGTATTGAGAACTATTACATAGATCTGTGTACATGCTATTAAAGACACTTTAGCGTGCTTTGATTCATATCTTTCATTTGTATAGTATATATTTAAAAAACATCATAGTAGTAATTACTGCTTGGACATAAAATCTATAAAAATAAACGACTGAGATTATTACTTATTAAATAAAACTATTTGAAGATAAAATACGTAATGTATTTAACATTTGGTTAGAAACCTATATGATAGTTTAGTTTATCATTTAAACTATAAACCTCTTAATTCAAGCAATTAGCTATATACAAAATATATGAAATCTATTTTCATCATAATCACAGTTCATATGTGTCCCATTGTTGGGCTCGAGCCTCCTCCACAGTGGGGGGTTAATTACTTACTACACCACGCTGCTCCGACGTTTTGAAATATCGTTTTATTTCGAGTTTTCCTTCATTTGCTGTTGTTATCTATTCTATACCAATAAATAAAATTGGAGTGTCTGTTTGTAATGTCAAAATAATAGGCTTTTTTCATGCTCACACGGTTATTTGCACGACACCTATGCCTAAAATAGCGATTAAAAAATTTTTGTCTGTCTGTCTGTTTGTTTCGGGTAATCTTCAAAATGGCTGAACTGATTTCAAAAATTCTTTCACCAGTGGAAAGCTATAATATCGCGTTATAGCGTAAACTAGGCCATATTTTATCCCGGTATGCCCACGGGAACGGGAACTACGCGGGTAAAACTACTATAACCGAAGCGAAGCGAGGGCGGGTTGCTAGTCTGCATTAAAATCCTTTAGTCGTCTTTTGCGACACCCACGAGCAAGATCGTGTGGTGAATTGTATTCTTACTACGTCACTACAGGGAGTCACTACGTCACCACTAGTCAAATTTGAATAAACCAAAATTAAATCTGGAGACACATGGTCGTAATACAACAATAAAGTGAGTACCAATAAAGGTAAGTGTCAAATGCGTGGGTAGACTAGTCTAAATATCTTTCGAGCGTTTACTTTCTAACACGAACGGGCATGGAAAATTTTTAACCTTTTCTTTGTTAGTTTCGAATGGATCGCAGTAAATTCATATTCACGGCCTGGCCACGACTTTGGTCTTAGCGGCGAGCGGCGCGGCGTGCCGAGCGGCGCACGCTGGTAAAGCCCCATACAAAGCAGTCTCAAAACCGTTTCATGTGAAAGTCGTTGTAATGGAATAAAATTTATAAATATATAATACATATATAAATAATTATTACAAACGCGATATAATCCGTAAAAGTAGTTTTATTTACAATTTTTTTTTTCTAGTTTGGTCTGCCATTTTAGTATATATAGTATGTAGTAGTAGTGTAGTATACATTTATAATATGTTATTACTATGTTCTACCATTTTATGTAAATTAAACAAGCATATTTTGTATTTTTTTCTTATATAATTCATGTATTTTTAATTTTATTTTTTAATTAATTTATAAACAGATTTTTTAAAATCAAAGTTGTTTCATTTAAACTTTAAACATTCAAGTATAGGTGTGCAAAATTACAGCTCATTTAGTTTTGAAACAACTGAGATGCGGAGTTTTGAGACGAAACACGCGATTTTCCCACTGTGCGTCGCTCCGCGCTTAGCCGCCGCTCACAGCGGCAAGGTCGTGAACGGGCCGTCACGTGACTGAGCCGATGCTAATTTAAAATAACGTCATCAACTTTAAATTACAGTTCTAAAAGACAAGTTTGGTTCAAAGTCCATCACACATGCTGAGTGTTTGGATGGGGACTAGGCCTACAAAGTACTAGTACATCTACATTATTGATAGTTAAAACGTGCCTCAGGTTTAAAAACATTGATGCATTCTAATTAGAGTTCTAGGAACTAGGTTACTACTATTTCATGACTGTTTCCGACCTGTATTAAGCAGAAACCCTTGATACCATTCGTTAATACGACTAATTTACACACTACACAAATGATACTTCTAGTTTTCAAGGAAGTGTTATCACTTTCAGCAGATAAGAATCACTTATATCATTCATAAGGATTTATCACTAAAGGGTTCACTTGTTTTATTAAGTATAAGAACGTTATATTTTCTCTTGGATTTAAACACTGTAAAAACGTAAAAAATACCTATAAATACCGCACCATCTGTGGGCGCCGCAGTGCTCCGCCAAGTCGAGCAAAAACGCAATAAATACTTTGTCTGAACTTCTTTTTCTCATTCAGAGTAAGATAATTAGAAATTAATTTAACAGCTTAATGGTGAATTTCTTAAAAAAAAACAATTCTCACCTTAATAAGTGTAATATCTTTGAATCACTTCTTACTCGTTTCATATACAAGTAACAATGATTCTTGAAAAAAAAAAAAAGAGCATCAACTAAAATATCCATTAATGTTCCTTATACCTTATTTGATACTATGAAGTTTTCAAAGTTCTAAATACGCTATTTGTTCAGCAGATAGCTTATACAAAATATCCTTCCTTTCTTGCTTTATAGGATAGTATAGCGAGACTTCGTGTGGTCGCGAAATAAACCTCTTGCCGTGTCGTAAAAGGCAACTTAGAAATATAATACGCAAATAACGCCCATGCAAGAGAAGTAAAACTCGAAATGATTCGAGCCCAATAGTGGGACGAATATGATAGGTGATAAATTGATGAAAAAAAAAATAGGTACACTGGCAAAAAATTATCACTCGTTGAGAAAAACATATTTAATACGTCGTTGGATACAGAAAAGTGTCAATACCACTTCTTTATATTAAAATGGTACTTTTAAGACTTCTTCAATTCCAAGTTAGCGAAACTATTTGAAATCAAGTTAAAAGAAGGAGCTTTTACAGGCTCCAACACAAGGAAACTTCTAAATGATCCCTTTTTTTGGAGAATACTGAGCCCTAATCACAAAACGATAGTACGTTTGCTGGCAGCATATGAAGCCCAAGGATATAAAATGAGTTAATAATCCATTACTTGGAATGCCTTATTGACTATTTTCTTAAAAACTTGGAAAGCTACAAAACAGAAGACCTAAAATTGTATGTGAATATCAAAAAAATATTTTCATTAGTTGTAAGGGAATAAACATAGTTTCTTTGAGGAAACTAAGTGTTACTATACACAATATACCGCCAGCCTCTGCAGTACCACGCGCATCACGACCTGATCAGTGATCACCAATATGGTTTTCGTCATGGTCGGTGGGCTGGTCTTCTTGTGTACCTAAGCACACAGTTGGGCAGACGCCTTGAAGAGTAAAAATGAGAAGCTTACCTTCAGCCTACATATAACAATGGCGTTCCACAGAGTCTTGCGCAGGGCACTCCTATCGCAGCTACCATAATGCGGAATCCCCTAATTTGATCACCAGCATTCTGGATGGTCGGAGTATAAAAGTCGTCGTGGAAGGCTCTTGCTCCGATACCATGACCATTAATGTTACTGGACCATAGGGCTCGGTGCTCTTTCAGACGTTGTTTATCCTCCATATCTACGACATTGTCTCCATAGAGAATATGTGGTGCTATGTAAGCACGGGTAAATACGAATGAAGGACTCAAATTCTATCTGAAATCGAGCGTTCTTTGAGGCGGGTGTTGGAATGGAGTGAACGAAACTTAATCCAGTTCAATTCCACAAAGACAAATTAACGCGTTCACTGCAAAGCAGGACCCGTTTGTCACGGCGCCTCAGTTCCAAGGAGTAACTCTCCAAATTGCCGAGAGTATTAGGATCCTTGACGTCGAAACATTGAGCAAAGTGCAGTTTTGGACTCCCAAACTAGACTTTGGAAGACATATTCAAATTGGCAAGCAAAAATTGGGCGTTCTGTACAGAGCCAGCGCATACTTCACACCGAAACAGCGTATGTATTGAGTTATATAAAGCACAAGTTTGTTCTCATGTGGAGATCTACTCATCTCTGGGCAGGTGCGCCCATATATGTACAACCACTTCCCCTGAAAAGACATGCCATTCAAATTGTCGGGTATCCTAATCTCACGTAAGTCACTGAAGCGGCGGAGAGACTTTGGATCATAATGTGTAATCTACCGACACTTTCGTGGGGAGTGCTCCGAGGAACTATTTGACTTGGTAAATCGTCACCATTTAACCAATATACCACTCTACACTGTAGTACGGTTCATCCATTTCACCTGAAATGCGTTTCCAGCGTTCATTTCTCCCACGTATTTGCAAGATCTGCAATGAAATACCTGTTGCAGTATTTCCCGAGTCCTGTTACATGTCCTTTTTTAAGAAGAGTACTTTCTTCACAGTAGGCGGCGACATAGTTGTGGCTCTGGTATTGTAAAGGTGCATGCGAGGTAGTATCATTTACCATGTGTGTGCTGCTTCCTTGCTTGTCACCAACAACAATAAACTAAAATACACATACATTATGGGATAACATCCCAGGTCTCTTTGTGAATATAACTCATCATCGATTGATTATGTTCGAATTGCTTTAATAAGATGATCGAGGATACTTATACCTATGTTAATCTTTTATGGCAGCCACATTTATACGATTCCCGCGATAGGGAACGCAGCAGGGAATATCCTCGATTGGAAGATGTTATACTATCGAGGGAATGAAAATATTATACTAATGAACACGAACTTCCTGCATAAATTTAATAGAGGATGTTAAACATCCTCCAATAACAAACTAGACATGTTCATTCGATTGAGTTTACAACTCTTCCTTTTCCTATTTAGATTATTTCCTTTGTAGTTGTTCTTGGTAATATAAAGATATTTGACAAAGAAAATAAACTTAATAAATAAAATCTGATTATAAAAAATATTTAGGATAGTCATGTTCGCAGGATAGGCAGTTGTATGGCATTTTGGCCTAAGGAACGCTTACTTGGCCTAGAGATGTTATGTTGTGTAAGTAATCCTTCGGATAAAGAGACATACGACCATGGCTATGTTCTGAAAATCGCTATGTTAAATATTTTCTTGTTCCACAATTTTAAGAGCGCAACTTGTTCGTAATGGGATTATAATCTTTGAACTTGTTTGTATTTAAATTATTTGAGGATTTTATGTTTATGTAACTAATATTAAGGAACAAACAGAAACGATCCAACTTAAAGGGATTAATTTAAAGGTTAGTTAATAATACGTAAGTATTTGTCTAATATATGTAATTATCCACTCAAATACCTAGCTAAAATGTGCTAATTAATCTTTGAACATTTTGCATAAGGATTAAAATTGTCATACGTATCGTACGTAGGTACATAGGTATATACGAATACGTTTATTTATTAATTCCCCACTACTATATGAGATGAGTATGTAATTCGTAATGTAAATAAAAGTAATCTTTATCGTGAAAGAAAAATACTATGGTATTTTTATTCCGAAAACTTGGCCGTTTCAACAGGACAATAATTAATTAAGGTGTGTGTAGTTATGTATAATGGAACAACGAGCATACCTAACCAAAAATCAAATTATAAAATTGTAAAAATAACTTGATACAGTTATGTTGGATTATGGAATATACGAACAGTGCTTATGTTACTTTGGCAGTTTATCGTAGAAAGACTTGGCTTTAGACATTTTAATTACATTTATAAATAGGTTTAGTAGGTAAGTATTTTTACTTTATATTTGACAGATTGATTTAATACCTTTCATAGTACGCTTATTACTTATATGTATGTACTAAAAACATTTTTTTCTTGTATTAATAGTTTGTGTCTAAAATATATTGTGCATTTATATATTAAATTGTAAGACAAGTAGTAAGTAAAGTAGGCAGGTATAGGCGAATGAAATATCAATGTAACTAGCTGTTTCCCAATTCTGTATTTTTAAACATTATATTCAAAAATATCTACTATCACTAACACCGTCATGAGTAGGCAATTACGTTTAGGTTTTATGCTAATGCGAGGCGAAGATTTAAAACAAAAAGCTAAGTGTTGGCAGATGTTTATCAGTTGGCGCCAGGAGCTCCGAACTAATTTTATAGGCCTACAACGGTCGAGGCTGGCCATTCACATCACATCCTATTTCAATTCTTATGTAGGTATCACGTATTAGTATGTGCATGGTGTCGGTTGCACTGTTATTTTAATATGGGCAAAGGGCATTCCGAGACAAAAATAACTATATAACACCCCCCTGTGACGTTGATCGTCGCAACAACTTGTCGTTATGCTTATCATACCTTATATAATCTGATTAGAACACGTGCATCACGAAGTTACCACCATGCAGCGTCTCGCGCCACTTTTCTACAAAAAGTGAGGCACCTACTAGGCAGTTATTTACGCAGTAACTAGAACCTATAACTAACATTAGAATAGGATAATTATGGGAAGTTACGAAGAAGTTACGTATTTACGTCTAAGATTACACTATTCATTGTTTAATATACATCAATTATAAGCTTTCTACTGCCAAAATAACATCCCAATACTTACTTTTAAGCCGAAAACAGACGTGTTAGCTCCCAACGGGACTTTGTTCACGGAATACAAGCACGAACACGCAACTCACACTTTAAATAACACAATTTTTTAACAGAACGGACGATCACACACCACTTTCTCTCAAAAATCTATGTAACATAGGACTTTTTACGTTATATGACACGTTTAGAGTTTTGGAAAAGTCCATTGAACTGTTTCGGTTGAAATTTACGTCCAGCGAAATTATAGGTACGGAATGGCAACGCTGTATAGGCGACGGGTACATTTCGCGGCGCGGCCGCTACGCGGCGCTATGGTCGGAGGGGGGCGGAGCCGAGAGGGACGCGGCGGTCGCGCGCGAGTGAGACGACGCTAACGCACTACATAGCCACGTCCACGTCGCAACAATTTTTTTTACGGTGTAGTTAAGGGACTATGTCGAAATGCAACTGTTTAGATGGCGAAGACATTCTAAGTAGCGGATGGTGGCAAGCTGAGTGGCGACTGGTGACCTTTTCAGCGTATCGCATCACCGCGGGCGATAACGCGAGGTCGTCGGTCGAGCGCGCGACGTTGCCAACTCGCTGCGGTATTCTAGCCCACGTTTCTACAGATTACGAAAGTCGGCAAAATCCCCGTGGCCCTTTGATACTTACAGAACTGCTGATTAAGCCCCAGCTAGGATTTTATTTGAACACGCGAATCTATCAGCTAACCCATATATGTATATAGATACGTCCGAGTGCGTTATACAGTATACTTATCCATCTACGTAGGCACCGACGTAGATATCTAAACGTTATTTTTTAACTGAACTTGTGACCAACTCATTTTAAATGTGAATGCCATTAAACAGGTGTTACGAAAAAAGGCGGTTGAATGGACCTACCAATCCACCCCAGCGGCGCCATCCTAGCTTTCACGACTTTTATAAAGCAGGACACCGCCGAGAAGATTAATGTACTTTCAATGCTAGTTATGTGCCTAACTGCCTACGTAGCTAGACAGCAAGTACCAATTGCGCTATAGCCATTAATGGCACGGCACACGTATGGATACCTATGTAGGCTTATAAAAGTAGGTAAATAGATAGACCTAGGTGATATGATGAATATAGCTGCTTCAGCAGATTAAAGAATTTCACCCACACTTGATAATATAACAAATCTAACCTATTATGCTCGAAAATAAGTTTATTATTATATTACTTAGGTACTGGGGGTAACTACGCGGGTAAAACGACTATAACCTATAACCGAAGCGAAGCGAGGGCGAGTTGCTAGTATTATATATACTAGCAACCCGCCCTCGCTTCGCTTCGATTTTAGTTGTTTTACCCGCGTAGTTCCCGTTCCCGTGGGAATACCGGGATAAAATATAGCCTAGTTTACGCCCTGATATTATAGCTTTCCATTGGTGAAAGAATTTTTGAAATCGGTCCAGCCGTTTTGAAGATTACCGGGAACAAACAGACAGACGGACAGACAGACAGACCGACAGACAGACAGACAGACAAAAATTTTTTAATTTGTATATTAGGCATAGGTGTCGTGCAAATAACCGTGTGAGCATGAAAAAATACTATTACATATTTTGACATTACAAACAGACACTCCAATTTTATTTATTGGTATAGATATAGGAGAGGAGGGTTTTGCGAGCGATATATTGACTCATCACCATATCTCTGGAACCATAAGGCGTACGGACTTGAAAGTTGGCAGAAATATTCCTTTCGTCGAGTAGAGGTCAGCTAAGAACGGATTTTATGAAATTCCACCTACAAGGGGTACTGCGGGGGCGTTAACCATAATCCTTACTAATATTATAAATGCGAAAGTAACTCTGTCTGTCTGTCTGTCTGTCTGTCTGTCTGCTACGCTTTCACGTCTAAACCACTGAACCGATTTTGATGAAATTTGGTACAGAGATGGACTAAAGCTTGAGAAAGGACATAGGCTACTTTTTATCGCGAAAAAATGGGCATAAGGGGTTGAAATAGGGGATGACATTTTGTATGGAAATTCATCATTTTCGACGATAGAACCATGAATCTTTGTATTAAGGCACTTTATAATAAATAAATAAATATTCATTCTAGCATTTTGGAAATTTCATTTATATGGGGATGAAATTCAACCCCTAAAAGACAAAAAAGCATACAGCCGAAACCACTGGGCCTAGAAACGTAATTTTTTTACACCGTAGTATTTCTTGGGGTACACGAGCTCTAGCAAAGAAATCGCGAAAACATGGGTATAAGGGGTTGAAATAGGGGCTGCCATTTTGTATGGAAATTCGACATTTTCGATGATAAAACCATGAATCTTTGTATTAAGGTATTTGATAATAAATAAATAAGTATTCGTTCTAGCATTTTGAAAATTTTACTTACATGGGGATGAAATTCAACCCCTAAAAAAACAAAAAGTATACAGCGGCAACCACTGGGGCTAGAAACGTATTTTTTTTTACTCCGGCGTATTTTTGGGGTACACGAGCACTAGCAAAGTATTTTTGGCAAATCACCCCCTTAAGGGAATGAAAAGCGTATAGCCGAAACTATTGGGGTTAGGAACGTGAAACTGTGTATTTCTTGTGTGGATTGTTCGATTCTCTTTCTTTTGTTGTAAATGAGCTCTAAGAAATTAGTTTTTGAAATTCATTCTCTAAGAGGGTGAAAAATGTATAGCCGAAATCATTAGGCCTAGAAATATGAAATTTTGTACAAAGTTGTCTCTCTTGGAGAAAGTGCTCACTAAAAAAGGGTTTTTTGCAATTTTACCCCCAAGGAGGTGAAAAGCTTATAACCGATATCACTGAGCCTAGGAACGATCATTTTAGTATACGGTCGGCTTTCTTGGGTTACCCCATTATTTTTTCTTATTGCTCGCTTATCAAGATAGCTTTGGATCAACGCAATATGTAGGCACTGCTCTGCCATCATAGATATTGCAAAGGTTCTTCTAGCAACATTTTATGACCAGCTGCCTGCCAAACGACATTGCTGGCTAGATGGCATCACCAATTGGTCCAGGTCGATGTAAATCTTTGTCTTAGTAGTATTTTGCGACACTCACAAACAATGAAAGCGTTATAATATTCCTAGCCGCTACAAGACAGTAAGTTAAAATCAAGATATTAATCCAATTTTCTATGTCTAGAAATAAACAAATTTGAAGCGTCTATTTGTCTGTCAAAATAATAGGATTTATTTATGGTAACACAATTATTTGCACGATACCTATGTCTAAAAAACCGGCCAAGTGCGAGTCGGGGTCCGTAGGGTTCCGTACCATTATCTATAAAAAGGGGGAAAATTGCGTTTGTTGTATAGGAGCCACCTTAAATATTTATTTTATTTTGTTTTTTATATTTATTGTTATAACGGCAACAGAAATGCATAATTTGTAAAAAATTCAACTGTCTAGCTATCGCGGTCCTTGAGATATGGCTTGATGACAGACAGACGGACGGACAATTTATTTTTGACTTATATTCGTTACGGGGTAACCTTCAAAACGGCTGAACCCATACTGATAATACTTTACTAACAGGTCTACCAAGCCTTACATAAGGAATAACTTAGGCTATATTTTATCCAAGGCTATATTTTATCCCGGTGTGGCTGGAACAACTGTGAGAATTTAGTCGATTTTAAAATTATTTCACTAACGCAAAGCTATTTTTCAGCGAGTAACATATTTAGACTATTATTTTATCCCGATATTCCTACGGGACCGGGCACAATGCCGGTGAAATTGCGGGAACTAAATGGATATGAAAATTAATTTACGAATGAAAATCTACATTATCAGTGAATAACAAATAAAGGCTATTTTCATCCTGGTGTTTGCCCGGGAACGAGAACTCCGCGAGTAAAACCGGTGGATGTTGACTAATTTTTAAATTCTTTCACCAATAGGAAGCTACGTTATCAGCGAGTAAGATAAGCAATTTTTATGTCGGATATTTGTATGGGATTTGATAATTATTATTTTTATTTTCACCCATATAAACTTATAATATCAGCGAGTAACATAGGCAATTTTTATCTCGGCGTTTGCATGGAAATGGGGTCTACGTGGGTGAAACTGCGGAAGTTTGATCGATATTATTTTTTTCCCCAATGGAAACCTATCATGGATAATGTATTATCAGCGACTAAGGATGGCCATATTTCTCATCGTCTTTCCACTTGAATTTAAACTACAAGGGTGGAAGTAATATTCAAATATAAAAATTTGTGAAGATATTTGGACGTTTGTTACTCAATCACGCGTAAACTGTTGACCGGATTTGGACGAAAATTGACACAGAGTATTTCTTAAATTAAGAATTATGAAAACCAACTTTTACGCGGGCGAAGCCGCGGGCAAAAGCTAGTATACATATAAAGGAACAGGTCAGCAGAAACTACTGAAGCTAGAAAAATAAAATATAGACCGTAGTTTCATTTCGTGACGTAGGCGCCCACCAAGAAAGGATTTTTTGAAATTCCACCCGTAAGGGGGTGAAACGCAACGGCAAAGTTTGTATGGAAAGAAAAAATATCTTTAGCCACTGTCTTCAAAATAAGCACAAATACTCTGTAATAAAAATAAATAAATACGTGTTTCAGCGTTTGTCCATTTTCATTCTCTAAGGGTGTAAAATAGGTAGAATGATGTCACTTTACCTACTTATCACAGAGGCGGAACTACTGAAGCAAGTAAAATGAAATTTTGACATTAGTTTCTTTGCGTGACGTAGAAACCTACTAAGAAAGGATTTCTTGAAATTCAACCCCTAGGGTGTAAACCGCAGTAGTAAAGTTTGTATGGCGAGAAAAAAAACTTCATTGATTTTCATGAAATTCTCCACAAACACTCTTTAATAAAAATAAATAAACACTTGTTTCAGAATTTTTTAATTTTCACCCTCTAAGGGTGTAAATAGGTATAAAGAAGTTGGTTGTCTGACTCATCAAACGCCGAGCTGAAACTACTGAAGCTACAAACATGCAATTTTGACCGTAATTTTATTTTGTGATGTAGGGACCCATTAAAAAAGGATTTTTTGGAATTCAATCCCTAGGGGGTAAACCGCAGTAGTAAATTTTGTATGGCGAGAAAAAAAATCTTCATTGATTTTCATGAAATTCTCCACAAACACTCTTTAATAAAAATAAATAAACACGTGTTTCAGCATTTTTTAATTTTCACCCTCTAAGGGTGTAAATAGGTATAAAGAAGTTGGTTGTCTGACTCATCAACGCCGAGCTGAAACTACTGAAGCTAGAAACATGCAATTTTGACCGTAATTTTATTTTGTGACGTGGGAACCCATTAAGTAAGAATTTTAGGAATCCATTCCCTAAGGGATGAAAAAAAATCTTCATCGACTTTCTTTAAATTTTGCATAAATACTGTTCGTTCATCATTTTTTTCATCATTTCAACCTTTTTTTTTTTTGGGGTTGGCTGTGGTCGGCGTGCCTCCGCACCACTCCGTCCGGGGCGACAGAGGGGCTTAAGCACGCAACACCCGCAACCCACCCGAACACCACGTCGCCTTCGTCGTTGGGCCGACCACTGGAGCAGGGTTACTTGTTAGCAGTGGTCGGCCCGACGGAATACCCTCTACCCGGGGTACCCTCCCATCGACCGACGTCCACCCCTCGGGGAGGAAGTCGGTCTTTCCTCACGCGGTCGGCCTCTCGGCGGGTGACGGACTAATCCCCGGTCACGTCACTCGCGGCCTCGGCTAGGGCGGCATGGCACGCAGGTAGTCGCGCCTGCGCCGCCCCAGTCGCCGGCAGCGGGTTGCATCGTCGAGGCTGTGCTCCTCACGCTCGTGACCCGCCGCCGCCTTCTGCGAGATAACAGCGTAACAGATAAGAGCATCTCCCTAGCGATGGTCGGCAGCGTCAGGTCGGCACCGATGATTGCGACGAGTTCACGACGCGGCTTTGGCCAAACGGCACAGACCTCGAGCGTATGCTGCGCCGTGTCCTCGTCGCAATCGCAGTGGTGGCAGGACGGAGTTCTCTCCCTCCTAGCGACCCTCTACAGGTACTTGCCGAAGCATCCATGCTCCGTCAAGACCTGTACGAGTCGGAAGGAGAGCACCCCGTGCCGCCTTTCCAACCACTGCATCAGCACCGACCGGAAGGCCTCCACGGTCCAAACACCGTATCGAGGCCTCTCCAGCCGGTCTGCCCAACAGGCGATGACGTCTCGGCGAGCGTCGACGCGCCAGGTGGTGAGCTCCTTCAAAGAAACAACACCGCCCTCCCCGCGCACCCCCGACACCCGCCGATACAAGTCGGCGGGCATTTCCGCCTCCAGGTCCCATGGGGGAGTCCCGGCCAACAGGCACGCTGCCTCCGTCGCCACCGTGCGGTACCCGGGGATGATCCTAACCGCCATGACCTTCTGTGGACGCCACAGAAGGGCCCTAAGTCGGGCGGTCATGGATCCCGCCCACACCGGTGCGGCGTACAGGACCATCGACCGCATGACCCCAGCGTACAGCTGTCGACATGCCGCGCTCGGTGCGCCCACATTCGGCATTAGCCATTGTAAGGCGGACGCCACGCCGACGAGCCGCGGGACGAGCCTGCGGAAATGCTCCCGAAACCACCATCGCCCGTCAAGCACCAGGCCCAAGTTTTTCATATGGGCCTGGATGCTGATCCCAACCGAAATGACGGTGATCGAGACGCCGATGGGAGGTTATCATTTCAACCCTTATACATCCCACTGTTGGGCTCGAGACTTCTCCATTATGGGAGGGAAATTGACCTACTACACTGGTCAAACGTGTTGGCATAGGTTTCAGTTTTCCTTCTCTTGCATAGATGTATGCATATTATAATCTCTTAGTCGTCTCCTACGACAGCCCCGTGGCTGGTACCCGTGGTAAGAGAGAGGACGGTGAATGGTATTCTTATTCCGTCACCACACGGAAAATACTCTTCAGTAAAAACGAATAAACAGCATTTGTCATTTTTACCCTCTAAGGCATGGATGCACAGACCGTGGCCCGCGGGCCGCATGCGGCCCGCCGACAGTAAAAATAATACTCTCGTACATTCGAAAAATATTGAATTCTATTCCAGAATAAAAACAAAAAAAAATATGTTCGAAAAGTAATTTGAATCTCGCGCGCGCACTATTAAGTGCGCTTATCGGTGTGCTGTGCGTGCGTCGGTAACAGCGGTCGGTAATGTTCGTGCTGATCTCGGTTAAATTCGTTTTCTTGAGGAAGCACGGCGGCCGGCGGTGCGGCGAAGACGGCAGCGCGGTGGCGGCTTATCCACGGGTTATATTGCTAGTGTTAATTTGAAAACTGTTTTATTATAATTACTAAGATTATTACAATATAATTTATTTATTTTGTACAACATGGAAGACTTACAGCTAGTTATATCATAATAGGCTACTAGTTAATAATAATAAATATTAAAGTATTTTGTTTCTTTTGATATTCTTAGCGACGTTCATAAAACTTATGAAAATCATTCAAATAGCGCGTCAGTTCATGAATAAAACGATGCTGCGGCCAATGCTCAAGCGCCCAAAAATACTAAGTCAAGTAACTTTTTTTTTTTTTTTTGTATGACAAGGAGTGTTAGCCTCAGATGGCTGTTACACCCTTACGCAGACTAGTGATGAGCGCTGAGGGCTCTCAACCCAAAAAATTTAAGCAACGGGGCCCAAGGGCACCCCCTGTGGGGTACGAACCTCGGCTTGGGGCGTTGCTGAGGGCAATGTGGGAGGTCCCACTTTAGATTTACTTATTTTTGCGCGGCACGGTTTCGCACCTCGACGGCGAGGACGGAACCGTGGTCTTTTCTTTGTTGCGGCTTCGCGGGCCGTGTATGCTGTATTCTGAGCTATCGTGATCTCGTCGTCGGGCTCGTCGAGAGCAAGTCTCGGTCGAGTGACCTTCGAGATGCGGGACGGGATATAGTTGGTCGCAGCGACCACTAAGGGGTTGGGGTGTGTTGTGGCAGAATTAAAATATCTACGGGCACACTGTTTCATATATTGCCTGATGGTCGGCAAGTGCAAGTCGATGTGGAGATCGGCATTGCGTATGAACCACGGTGCGCCCGTAGCCTTACGCATGAACCTATTCTGAAGTGTTTGTAGCCTATGGATCCTGTGTGGCCTAACGTGAGCGAATACTACACTGGCATACAACATGATGGGGCGTATGCAGGCAGTGTAAAGACGGATTTTGCATTTGAGCAACAGCTTACTCTTTGGGTTGAGTAAGTTGTGTAAACGACCCATTCCCCAAAGTCCATTTCAACACGCTGGGTGTTGAAATGGACTTTGGGGGTGTACACCTCCGGCTATACGCCGTCTACAAATCTCCCAGCACCAAACTAGATGTCTCGAATCTGCACCAACTGCTGAACGTTACCAGCCCTGTCCTTATTGCCGGTGACTTCAATTGCAAGCACCCAGCGTGGCATAGCTGCAGGGCAGAGCACAATGGTATTCGCCTCTTTAACTTTACGGAGGTAAACGGTTACACTATAATTGGCACAGACGTCCCCACCCACTACCCGGGCGACTCCAATGGCACACCGGATGTGATCGACTTCCTTATCCACAATGGTCAACTGGACTGCCGGATCGCCCAACACGTCATCTGTGAGGAATTACTCTCCGATCACCTCCCTGTCCTGATCGTGCTACAGGGCAGTCCCGTTATGCTCGTTCCCAGGGCGCAACGTCCCCTTCCGGACTGGAAGATATTCACTAGGGAACTTAGGAAAGCCAGGATCCCCTTCCAGCCCATAAGGCTGGAAGAGGACGTTGAACACTTGGCCCAGGCCATAACCTCTTCCATCCAAATGGCTGTAGAAAAAGCAAAAGCCCTCCGTCTGACGCCAAGAGCCGCAAGGAATGGCAAACCCCTCCCAAGAAACCTCCAACTTCTCCTAGAGGACAAACGCCCCCACCGCAGACTCTGGCAACAGACCAGCTGCCCGACCATAAGAAGTAAACTCAACGCCCTCTCAGCCCGAACAAAAGAGTCTTTTCGCGAATTCCTTGCGGACAGATGGGAGAGGCTTGTTGACGGAGCCAGTCATGACTGGCAAACCCTATAAGACTATGCCGCAGAATCACCAATACTCCTGCTCCCATCCGACCTCTCCTCCACCCCGACGGCCATCCCAGGTACCAGCCACTTGATCGAACCAACATCTTCGCTGAATTCCTGGAGTCGGTATTCCAACCCAACCCCACCCGTAACCCGGAGCATGAGTCATTGGTGATCTCGCACCTGGAGGTATTCTTCCTGAAGTATTCTTCAGGCCGCCCATTACCGATGAGGAGGACCCGCTGTTCCTTACACCTGACATGGTGACACGTGCAATTTCCCAGCAGAGGCCAAGGAAGGCCCCGGGTGCCGACCAGATCACTAACACCATGCTGCGCCACTTACCGCGGTGCTTCATTGCATCACTTACGCATCTGTACAATGGAATTATCCGCACAGGGGCCTTCCCGAGTATATGGAAGGAGGGCCGTGTCATCATGATCCTGAAAGCGGGTAAAGACACCAGGCAACCTGTCAGTTACCGCCCCATCACCCTCCTCCCGACCATCTCAAAGGTGGTAATTTGAGCGGCTCCTCCTCTCGTTACTGTCATCTCACATCCTGCCGAGGGATGAACAGTTTGGTTTCCGTGCGGGGAGATCTACCTCACTCCAACTCACTAGAGTTATCCACCACATTACCTCCTCCGTCACCAATAAGGAGAGACCAATAGCGGTGCTACTGGATGTTGAGAAGGCATTCGATCGTGTATGGCACGAGGGCCTCCTCTACAAACTGTCCTGCACCACCACCCCTAGACGTCTCGTCCGGGTTATAAGATCCTTTCTACAGAACCGCACCTTTCGCGCTGTCGCAGACAACGAGGTATCTCGCTGCGGCAGTATCAAAGCCGGAGTTCCACAGGGCAGTTGCCTGTCCCCTCTGCTATACTCGCTGTACACGGACGACATCCCCACGGCTGACCGTGCCATGTTAGCCCTATATGCTGACGATGCCGCATACATCACTACCAACCACAACCCCAGATATGCGGCTCTGCAAATGCAACGCTCCCTTGACCTCCTCCCACCATGGCTGGACAAGTGGAGGCTAAGGGTTAATGTGGACAAGACGCAAGCCATTGTTTTTGGCCGCAGAAAACTGCCTCCCCCGCTCACCATCGACAAGGTTCCCATTCCCTGGGCAAAAAAGGTGAAATACCTGGGAGTCACTATAGATGCCTGGCTTATGATGTCCACCCACGCAGGCCAAATCATCAATACCATCCGTGCTACCCGATCTAAAATGCGCCCCCTCTTTCAAGCCAAAAGTCTTCCGACCAAGGTCAAATTGAGCCTCTATATATAGACTATACGTGAGGTCCCGACTCACTTACGCGGCCCCAGCCTGGTACGGCCTTACTGCCAATAGGACGCGCTCCCGACTACAAGCACAGCAAAATTTGACTCTTCGGACAATAGTCCAGGCCCCCTGGTGTGTCCGCAACGCCACAATTTCTCGGGACCTCCGTATGGAGTCAGTAGAGGACTTCATTAAAAAACTGGCGAGCAATATGTTCCGCAAGGCGGATCTCTCTAACTTACCCTTAGTTAAGGATATCGCGCCACTCCATGCGCGCCCTCCAGATAGTCATACCAGATCCCTTCCCAGGGATCTTCTAGACCCTTCTGATTCACTCTCAAATGAGTCCTCAAGCACTCAGTCTGAGTAGGCTCAGTGTTCCACCCCACTTCTTCATTGCCCTTAGGGCAACTAACATAGTTGTTCACAGGTACCCCGATGTCGCACCACGACGAAGCCGATCACCTCCCCGTACTTGTGCAAGTACGGGGACCGTGCCTGCCAACACCGTGGAACCGCCAGGACTGCCTGTGAAAAAAAAAAAAACAAAACAACGCGAAGCCAAGACACCAGAATAACGACACTAGACGGCCGCCATAAGGTGGGGTAGCGACCGCCTAAGTCCCCTTGGGATGCGTGTCGTTCTGTGCGGGGCCTCTCCCGGGGTCACCGGGGGTCTCACCCTGCTCGTCCAGACCGCCCCGAGGGGTGAAGATCGGTCGCTCCCCCCCACAACAACGCTGCCTAGTTTATAGTGCTGCTGCTCTGCTGACCACCGTGAATCCATCCCACGGCAACACGCCAACATTAGAAATAAACCCAACCATCCGCCGTTAATTCTAACGGTGGTGAATGATACCGCAGCTCTCTGCGGTATCATTGGCCCCCTGGCCAACGCCCGAGCTGCTGCCGTCACCCCTATTTAAAAAAGGGGATGACGAAGTAACTAGGATTCTCCGACCGACAGTTCGGTTTTAATTTGAGTGAAGTGTCAACAGAAAGAAATAAGCGCGAAAATACAAAGCGAAGTAATAAGTGATTGAGAATAAGTGCAGCTTAATAGTGTTTTTGGAAGGTAATAGTTCTAGTGTAGATTTTAACTCGACTAGCCGCTGTCATATATTTTGATCCACATTTAACGTAGATTTCTGTATTATACAGAAGTAAGGTGGCTAAGTCGTGTATTGACACTGGAACGATTTCTAAATTTAATAGAAGAAATTGGAATATTTCTGGCGGAAAAGCAAAGGGATGTCTCAGAACATAAAAGCCTGATTGGTTGTGTGATTTGGCTTTTTTAGTTGACATTACAAATCATTTTAATGTCTTGAACACACTTCAGGCTTCAAGGCAAAAATCAACTGATATCCCAGCTCTACGCTCATGTATCATCCTTTCAATGCAAGCTGACACTTTTCAGATCGCAATTGAATTCTGGAAATTACAATCATTTTCCGAATTATAAGAAAATGGCTGAAAAATTCAACAAAACTGCGATTAATTTCAGTTATGTAGAAAAGCTAGATATTTTGATTCAATCTTTTCAAGACAGATTTTCGTAGTTTAAAAAAGTGACACCTCCGTTGGACATATTCAGCAATCCTTTCACGATTTCAGTTGAAAATGCGCCAGAGTCAATGCAGTTAGAAATTATCGACATTCAAAACGACCAAGATTTACGCAACAAATTCAACGAAGGAGACTTGCTGAACTCTTATCGCTGCATTGATAAAAATATGTACAAAGAGTTGCGCATAAACGCTCTGAAATGTGCCAGCTTATTTGGTTCTACCTATATAGGTGAACAAACTTTTTCAATACTAAATAATAATAAAACAAAAAATCGAAACCGCCTTGCAAATGAAAGTTTGGAAGCAGTTTTACGTGTTGCTACAAGTTTTGAGCCAAATATAAAAAAGATTGTAAGCACTATGCAGTGCCACGCTTCAAATTAATAAATTCTTTTTCAATTTTAATACATTATTATCAATTCTTTATTGTCTTTAATTACCTATACTTCTGGCGGCCCGCCATCAGTTCATGATTTGCCCGAGTGGCCCCTAGTCTTAATAAGTCTGTGCATCCCTGCTCTAAGGGAACAAGGCGGGTAAGGCGACTGAAACCGAAGCGAAGCAAGGGCGGGTTGCTAGTAATGAATATTATTATGTAGGCACCTCATTATTTATAAGTAAGAAAGGTAATAGAACAAACACTTTACTAATGACAATGTAAACATATGCCTACTTATTTTTAAATTTTAGTGTGTCTTTATCTTTCTGAACCCTGTCTTGTTCTAGTCTTTACCCTAATTTCAATAAGGCCTTTCTTTAGTCTTTCAGGTCTTTCTTTAAATCCTAATGAATAGAGACAACAATTATAACCCATACCCCTAATAGTGGCTATATTAACTGCGTATTTATGTGTGTATGTTATATTAATTTTATTTAACTGCCTTCATTGACTGAAATTTGGAACAAAGATATGGACTTGGAACTTAACCTATAAGTTGAAATGTTTTTTTTTTGGTGTGACAACATCTTATCAATTGATGACCATCGGCTGCACGCACGAAAACGGGTCACGTTCCATCTGATTCGAATGTGCAAGAGAGCGCGGAACAATCGATAGAGAGGCACAATCGGTCTAAGCATTCGGCTTGTGACGTAATTACTTCTAATTAATCTGTATAATTGAAGTAATAAAAATTTTAACTAACGACCGCAAACAAATGTTAATTTATTGAAAGAAAAATGTAATTTTTAATCAACTCCTTTGTATTATATGAAATAATGATAACGCAATGATAATAATACAATACAATTAATAAAAGTTTGCAATTTTTCAGTAATGTTTTCTGACGATGTTATCAGGTGAAATTATAGTCCGTAAACAGACTTCGAAAATGTAGATGATAGTGTGCCAATAATAATTGCTGTGCATTCAAATGGTGCCACAACACATTTGAAAAACATAAAAAGGTTTTTAACATTACTTTTAAAAGTATTACGACGATTTATGTTAATAAAAACAAAATTTGATTTCATAATTTGTATAGTGGTTTCCGTGTGTACGTGTGTAATCGTCTGCCCGCCATTAGTATTTTTAGATGCAAAATTTTTAAAGTTCGAAGTACTGACACTATCCTTCTATACGTTATTATTCTAAGGAAAAGACAAAGAGTTTTGTTTTTGGCGGGAATCTGAAGTGTCATGTGGTGGTCTTGTATTATATTCAATATCTTAGTGTTTTAACGTGTTATGTTAAATAATTTTGATGGCATTTTATGTAATATATAGTGGCAAAACTGCTGAGGTGTAGTGAATATGATATAAAATTGCTATACATACCTTTTTGTTGCCACCAAAATTCTCAGAAGATACCCTTAACAGTGGCCATTACACTGTTGAGGGCGACACTTTGACTTACTGACAGACCATTACTGACATGAAGAAACTGAGAACTTGAAAAGATAATTATAACTCGACACTGGCAAAAATGGCTCGTATTTGTAGCTGATTGCCAAGACAAAAAAGAAGAAGACAAAGAGTTGTCCCTCTTTTGTTTAGGGATAAAAATGGTGGCGGGTTAAAAATATAAGGTATTCGTTGAAAATTGAAAATATACAATTACTTTCAAATAGGATAATGTAACATAAATAAAGATTCATAAATATATATTATAGGTATGATCCTATATAATACGAATGAATGACTATTTAAAAGACCAAAGGAATTTCACTATGCAAGGATTTTTAGCAATGACACCTTAAAACTTATAATATCGACGGTTCCAAGGCTAATTGATCTAAGCGACATTTTTTAAAAGTTACAGGAGAGCGATTTAAAGTTTCGTTTTTCGGAAAAAAATCATTAAAAAAAAACTACTGCGTAGATTTTGATCTACTTAATACAATATTTCTTTAAATACATATTGTACTTTCCTAAATAGTTTTCATGAATATTTAGCCTTTTTTTACTGATATAAATGTCGTTTGACTCAAAATGCATCGTATATATTGTTTGATGGAAGAAGGAAAAATGGTTTAATTGCCAGTGATTTATATTCAAGTTGAAAGTAAATTAGTTCAAATGTTGATATAGATATGAAACAGAACAAGGGAAAATGACATAAACTACACGCCTCACTATGAATTTAACATGTCAAAAGAGTTGAAGTAACATCTGAAGTTGAAGTAGACTAAAGTAAATTAATACAAACAACAACAAATGTTCAAACTGAATCAAGTAAAGTGAATGTTTACTATCATATGATTAGACGTAGGTTCATAAACCATTGTTAAGATTTAGCATGAATACGAAAAGATGTAATGATTAGAGTTCATTTTAAAATAAAACCAATGTTCGAAATAGAAAAAAATATTTATTATTTTGGATTTTTTTTTTATGTGGGTGGGCTGCGGTCGGCGCGCTCCGCACCACTCCGTCCGGGGCGACAGAGGGGCTTAAGCACGCAACTCCCGCAACTCACCCAAAAACCACGTCGCCTTCGTCGTTGGGCCGACCACCGGAGCAGGGTTACTTGACATCAGTGGTCGGCCCGACGGAATACCCCCTATTGGGGTACCCTCCCATCGACCGACGTCTCCCCCTCGGGGAGGACGTCAGTCTTTCCTCACGCGGTCGGCCTCTCGGCGGGTGACGGACTAATCCCCGGTCACGTCACCCGCGGCCTCGGCTAGGGCGGCATAAGGTACAGGTAGTTGCGCTTACGCCGCCCCATTCACCGGCGGCCGATCTCCTCATCGAGGCTGCGCTCCTCGCGCAGGCGATCCACCGCCTTCTTCCGCGAGATCACTGTCTCGCAGAAGGCTGCGACCGCGTCCCAATTCCCGACGCTGTCGACCATCGCCCTAGCGATAGCCGGCAGCGTCAGGTCTGCACTGATGATTGCGACGAGTTCACAGCGCTGCACTACCCAACACTACCCAAGCCGCGTAGGCCTCGAGCGTATGGCGCGTCGTGTCCTCGTCGCAATCGTAGTGGTGGCAGGACGGTGTACTCTCCCTCCTTACGACCTTGTGCAGGTATTTGGCGAAGCACCCATGCCCCGTCAAAACCTGCACTAGTCGGAAGGAGAGCACCCAGTGCCGCCTTTCCAACCACTGCATCAGCACCGGCCGGAAGGCCTCCACGGTTCGCACCCCGAACCGAGGTCTCTCCAGCTGGACTACCCAACGGGCAATGACGTCTCAGCGGGCGTCGACGCGCCAGGCGGTGAGCTCCCTTAACGAGATCACACCGCCCTCCGCTCGCATTCCCGTCACCCGCCGATACAATCCGGCGAGCATTTCCGCCTCCAGGTCCCACGGGGGAGTCCCGGCCAATAGGCACGCTGCCTCCATCGTCACCGTGCGGTATCCGCGTATGGCCCTGATCGCCATGACCCTCTGTGGTCGCCACAAGAGGGCCCTCAGACGGACGGTCAGGGACCCCGCCCACACCGGTGCGCCGTACAGGGCCATCGACCATATGACCCCCGCGTATAGCCGTCGGCACGCAGCGCTCGGTCCACCCACGTTCGGCATAAGCCACGATAGGGCGGACGCCGCGCCGACGAGCCGTGGAGCGAGCCTGCGGAAATGCTCCGGACGCGTCATGTAGTAATCATCGCCTGATCGTGTATGAATTTGGATCGAGACTGTTGCAGGCTCCTCCCAGACAGAGTTATAATTTTAGATACAAATCTAAAGGCGCAAACTGGGACTTTTTCAGCTCTCTCTTTTCTTCGTGTGCCAGGGATTTCACTCGTAGAAAATTAACCGCAGAAGAAGGCGCTGAACTAATGTCACATTCTCTGATATATTGTGCTGATGTAGCCCTAGGCCGAACATCCCTGCCTAATACTAAGAGATGTGTCTGGTGGAACAATCACCTAGTGGAACTCCGCAAACGCTTTCGAAGGGCGCGCAGGAAGCATAATAAACTTAAAAAGTCACCTAACATAGGAAGAGCCTTTGATGAATCTCTATTTGTACTGAAAGCTGCCAGGTCTCGCTACCGGATTGCAGTAGAAAAATCGAAAGACGCTTTGTTAAATAAGATTGTGGAAAGATTAGAAAGTGAAGGTCCATGGTCTCCACTATATCACGAGTTTAAAGCGAATCGATCAGTCGACTTAGCGTACATACAAAACATTAAAGTGAACGGTTAACACACTACGGGTATTGAGGAGACCACGGAAGTTTTATTAAATACGTTAATCCCAGACGATGACATCTCAGTCGACAGCGAACATCATAAACAAATACGTGCATGGGCCGCCGAGCCACCTCTCCCGCCTATGTCTGACCTTCCATCTCTTGCCGAGTTTATGAATACCGTTAGAACTCTTCCCCTCAACAAGGCTGCTGGCGAAGATAAAATATCAAATAAAATAATCAAAGAAGCTAGTCGAGCATCGGGCGACTCAATGTTAATAATTTTTAATCGTTGCATAACTGAAGGCATTTTTCCTCGTATATGGCGTCGCGGTTATATACGTATAATTCCTAAAGGCGGTGATAAGCCACCAGACGACCCGAAGTCATATCGACCAATCACCTTACTGCCTTCATTAGGCAAGCTCTTAGAACGTCTCATTGTTCCTCGTTTATTGCTGAGTGGACCAACGTTCAATCATAAACAATTCGGCTTCACTCACGGCAAATCAACTATCGACGCGGCCGTTGCGGTAAGACGTGTTATTAGCGCATCCGTTTTTAAATACGTACTAGGTGTCTTCCTGGATATCTCAGGTGCTTTAGATAACGCCTGGTGGCCAATGCTACTTCTTAAATTAAAGGCTCGTGGTTGCTATAGAAATATCTACCAAATCATACAGTCGTACTTTTTAAATGGCTCGACTAAATTGAAACTTGGTCACCATGCTGTGTCGAAACCACTGACGATGGGCTGCCCTCAAGGTTCGGTATTAAGTCCATATCTATGGAATTTAGGTTTTGACGATTTTCTCGAGTTACCTCTACCGAAAAATTGTCTACTGATCGGCTATGCAGACGACGGACTTTTACTTATACAATCGAACACAAGGGATAGTTTAGAGGAATTAGCGGAAACATGCCTCAATGATATATTCGATTGGGGTACACGAAACCGGCTTGCCTTCGCTCCACAAAAAACACATCATCTTTTATTAAAAGGACATTTACAATCGGCGCCGCGTATAAAATTCAATAATATGACTGTCAAAAAGAAAGAATCAGTTTGCTACCTCGGCCTAGTCTTAGAAAAAAATTTTTCATTTATTGAGCATATTAAAACTGTAGGCGAAAAAGCGAAACGGAATTTCTACGCGCTAACTAGAATATCCACATCTACTTGGGGCCTTCGTATTAATACACTTAAAACCATATACATGGCCACATATTTTGGGTGTTTTTGTTACGCTGCACCTGTAAGGGCCGATAGGGCCACCATAGGAGCGGCTCGCCTTAAATTACTACAGAGCCAACGATTGGCCCTAACATTCTTATGTAAAGCCTATAGAACGGTTAGTACCGAGGCCTTACCAGTACTCGCGGGTGAACTTCCGGTTGATTTGGAGATTCAGAGACGAGCGTCAATGTATTACACCACAAAGGAAACTATGAATACAGATTTCCTTCTACCGCGCGACCGAAATAAAATGCTAGATTGTTTGCACCACAATCCATTGTCTATGAAGAACTTTTAACTGAATGGCAAGAAATATGGGATTCATCATCGAAAGGTCGTCATCTTTATCTATTTTTCCATGCATCCGGGAGCGCCTGGAGAAGGTGTGGCTGGAGGTTGACCACTTCGTGGCCCAATTTTTGACTGGCCATGGCAACTTTAAAAGTAAATTATTTTCTTTTAAACTCGTTCCATCACCATTAGTGTTGCCCAAATGCAAGACCAAGACGAGACTTGGACTAGTCTTGGTCTTGCAACATCACACCTGGTCTCGTCTTGGTCTTGGTATTGCGCACCCGAGTCTTGGTCTTGGTATTGCAGCAAGTGTCGCAGAGTCTTGCAAGTCTTGCAGTTGGAATAACGTAACATTCATTTATCATGGCAAGGAAAAATCCAAATAAATTAATCAAATATCATCCTATCCTATCTATCCATCTGCTAGCCTATAGTCCACTATTGAATATAACCCTTATCACTGAGGAATATTACTCTCCTATTCTTCTGGTGTTACATTAAACAGCGTTACTACTCCTGTGCCAAAGGAAGAAATTTCGACCCTGTTTTCTTAAGACGTCACCACACGGGGCAGTTGATACAATAATTTATGTATATGTCATTTTAAATATTTATTACAATAAATGGTAATGTTAATATTCCTCTTCAAGTTAACAATATCCGGCCATACCTAATAGTTGCGCTATAAAAAGGAATGTGTTAATGACGATTTTGATACCTATAATTCTACCTACCTACCTCTAGATATATTTAATACTAGCTGTTCCAATAGCTTCGCTTGCTTAACTTACTATCCATATAATGCTATTATTTCGTTTAAATAACCATATCGCCCCCTGGCATTAAAAACAATATCACCATTTATAATATCCATAACATATCTACTTTAATCACAATTTTTGTTATCTAAGTAGGTAGTTGCCGTATCAACAGCTAATACGGAGAACGCTTAATAGCTTTAAAATATTGTCCGATTTGTTACCCTTTATAGACATTGCTCCGGACCAATTTACCAATATGTATGTCGGAGTGGTATGTATTAAAGCCTAAAACTTTTCTAGATAAACATACTATCTGACAAAATAACATTCTGAGATTAGGGCGTTTAAATAAACAATATCTCCCGATTTATGATCAGTATAGATAATAATAGTTTTTAATAGTATACCTATGAAGAGGGTCACCAAATGTATGATATTCGTCGTCATCGTCTCAGTTCATAAAAGTGCCACTACCGGGCTTAAGCTTCCTCCCAGTAGGTGGAAAATTGACCTACTATACCACGCTGGTCAGACATGTTAGTGTAGAATTTTATTTCTAGTGGTTTTACTTCTCTTTCACATTATTATATTGTGATCTTTACGTGCGCATACCAATCTACGCATAATAATCATTTTATAAAATAACACCCAGACTCGCAGTCTGGGCGTAATTTATGTAGATTAATTGTAGGCATATTTCTATGTCTAACAGTGGACGTCGTTGGGCTAATGAATAAACGGATATATAAATATAACGGACAAGAGCACTCTCGTGTGAAACTTATCAAGACTAACCAACAGGGTGACGATTATGGTATTTTTGTCCTTAAGTCTTTCCAAAGAGTAATTCTGTAAAGCGAACACTAATATTGAGAATCGATTGGCCAATAGATGGATATCTCAAGACTGATTTAACTTGCCGTGTAGTGACGAAGAAAGAATACAATTCATCACCCCCTATTTTACCCGCAAGTGCGAACCCACGACTAAGGGCTATAATATATAACATCGGTGCAAGAGAAGGAACACTTGATATGAAACCCTGTAACAACACGGCCGATCACCGTGGCGATTCCCCTCCGGCCATAGTCGATTTCCCTCCTATTATGTAGAAGACACGAGCTCATCCATATATAAGCTGAAATGGTGATTTGAATTAAATGCAAGACCGCGAGACTCTTGCAGGCTCAGTCTTGGTCTTGCTCAAGTCTTGCAGGGCCAGTCTTGGTCTTGGTCTTGCAAAAATTAAGCGGTCTTGGTCTTGGTCTTGGTCTCGCATTTTTCGCAAGACCAAGACCAAGACCGCAAGACCAAGACTTTTTTGGGCAACACTAATCACCATTATGTCAATGTTCCACATCTGACCACGAGTATGAACAGTCAGCACATCATCGCATTCTCTGGGAGTGCGATCTCTGGCGAAACGAGCGTAACCTTATGTTAAACAGTTTGCAAGTCACCTGTGGGGTAGTATACTATACCGACCTTGTAGCAACTCGAGAAACTGCCGTACTGCTGCGCTATCGTAGCTGTACACCTTTTTACTTATTGGCTGACTAGTCATTTTGTTTTCCTGTCTCCCGCTTTGCCTAGGAGGGAAGTGGAATCTCTCTTTCCAACTCCTCCTCTTTAATCTTTTCTAATTAAATTTGTTGCGGGTCCCAAGACAATTAAAATCATATCCCGGGACTGCCTGAGGGTCAAACCTCGGTGTCATTTATGGAGACCATTGTGGATCCTGGCTTACAGGAGTTACAATGGTGGGAATGTGTGGTGGGATTAGTCCCAAAAAAAAAATGCTCCCGGAACCACCATTGCCCGTCGAGCACCAGGCCCAAGTACCTCATATGGGCCCGGATGCTGATCTCAACCGAATGGACGGTGATCGAGACGCCATCGGCGCCCATGGAACAAGAGGGCCTCCGTCTTGTCCAGGGCGACCCTCAAACCCAGCGCCTCGATCCGCCTGACGACCTCTTCGGTGCCTGAGGTGACTGATGCGCTCGCGCGGGGAAATTTTACACTAAAGTACGTTAATTCATATTGTACGACAATTTTTTTTTTTGTTTCAAACGACGTAAGTATAATCTTTATTACTATTTTCTGATGATTTATTATGATGTAATTTAACAAGCAAAATTTTTCAATTTCAATTTAAGTAAAATGGTATAACTACCGAAACCATAAAAGTTTGAACGTATCTCAGAAGGATTATGTAACATTGAACATCAATATCAATTTAAGCAAAAATGGTTCAAACATCATTACATATAAAACTAGGCCAAGTTGAAATGGTTCAAGCGACTAGGCCTCTTATTATGATGGAATGCAAAATGGTTCAAGCGACATAGCCTATCTTTATGAAGTAATGCAAAATGTCTCAAGCGACAAAACCATGTATTTGAGCAAAAGGTCAAATATCTTAACGCGCATTAGATATTCAAAATAGTCGTAGGAAAAATTAATCAACCGACGTATGACAAAGACTTTAGAAAAAAGCCCATATAGTCCAAGTTACCAACTACAAATAATGCTCAAATTTTATGTCGGTTGGATCACAGACGTCCTAAATGAGAGCAAAGTTAGTGTAGGGTTCAAGCGCCAAAAATATGCTCATAAAAATTTGAAACCCAGTTCAAACGACGCAGAAAAATTCGCTGATTCCAAATATGTATACAACTCAATATCGCAAAAATGTCGCTTAGACCAATTAGCCTTGGAACCGTCGATATGTAGGTAAAATTGTATTACACAATAATTAAAATTGAGACATGATGTGAAACTAAGTTGTGAAGATATGGGGATAGCAAAAAGGAAAAAAAAACCATAATTAAAGGTGAGTCTGACGCCAATAATTTTCTTAATCGAAAAGAACACACGTCCAGCCTTAGAAATATGTATATTTCTTATGTCACTTAAAATTATGCAATCAATGGGCGGTAGACTCAGATGCTTGCGAGGTTAGAGCAAATAAATGTCCTGTGGGGGAATCAAACCCATGGTATTCAGCACTTAATTCTTAAACTTCAGAGGCAGGTAAGTATTGGTTTTACAAGCTTCACATTCGTCACGTTTCTCAGACCAGATCTGCCTATTTGGCTCTTGGTTGACATTATGCAAAGCTTATGTTGTCTATAAAATGTTTTATTGCAAAATCGAAATCACTTCAGTCTTGTGACTTGAAAACTGAAAAAGATTTCATGCTTCTAACGAACTATTCTTTAAAAATAATTAGGTAAATAATTTTAGTAATTAAATTATCGTGAGATTGGTGAATATTATAATATTTATAACGGCAAAACACTCACGTATTGAGGAAAGTAATTTAACTAAAATTCAATACTTATGAAAGGCTGAAAATTTAGCACTCTAAATGATCGCTTGTCATCATCTTGAATTCAAAGGTTCTCTTTAATCATAGAAACCCTGGGTACTGCTACGATAAATATAGTTATTACAGTAATAAAAATATAATACAAGATATGTCACACAACTTGGCTACAATCCAGCATGTTTTGTCGTATTGTGCTCCTAACGTTGTATACAAATAAACAAATAACTTTGTTGAGAATATCTGTTTGTGACGTCAAAAATGGCGCTATGCATAATTCTAGGTAATATGTTTTTGTATTAGTGCACAGGCAATGGATGCAAGACGTTCGTAATTTATAGAAACACGTTATGATCAGAATAATCCTGCTCTTATCTCAATTACTTGGAGTCGGCATAATACTCTTCTTTCATAATATTTATTGTAAAATTTATTGGCAATAGTTTTATGACCAGCCGCCTGCTTGACGTTAATGCTCCTTGGGAATGCAGTTGCTGACCAGACGGCATCAGGTTTAGTTGGCTCATATGTTGTACAAGTACAGACAGATTAATTTACGAAGTGAAATATAGATTATTATTGGTATGAATTGAAAGATCACGCTACATCTATTGGCAATTCATAGCCAGCGCTTTATATATTTAGCCACTGTGATTTTATTAGGAATTTTAATTTTTTTTTACGCATGTCTCGTTTTTAGGAAACTCGTTTTACTATGGCCATATATATGATTTTATTTTCACATTATTCAAATTTAACACTATTAACTTTACACCTTGAAAACTACACTCATTTGCAAAAAAAACGGGCACCTAAGCAATGAACCATTTCAAATGTTAATATTTCTTTGTTTGATAATTATAGGTAGTTTTATCCACACAATTTGCTAAATTAATAAGAAAATAATCGTTTTCATCAGTATTTCATAAAATTTAGATACAATTTATGGGAAATAATGCTAAACCTCGCTAGTAGTGTATATTCGCTAGTAGTGCATATGCTCATGAAGTAAAAATAAAAAAGTTTTTTTGTTTGTTTTTCTTTAATAAAGTAAAAGCAGATAAATGTTTAGTATCGAGTGTGACCCCCTCTAGCTAAAATCACAGCTTGAATTCGTCTGGGCATGCTAGCGAGTATATCCCGGATACTTGCTTGCGGAATACGTTCCCACTCCGCAGTAATCACATTCTTCAGCTCTCTGATGGTCTGCGGAGCCGGGTGTACTGATCTCACACGCCGTTTCAGAACGTCCCAGACATGCTCTATGGGATTGAGGTCGGGACTTCGAGCTGGCCAATCCAAACGACGAATGCCGACCTCTTGCACATACGCATTAACATCGCGGGATCGGTGGGCGCGAGCATTGTCGTCCATAAAAATCGAGTCTTCACCTAGAGCGGCCAATGCGGGTTGTGCATGAGAAATTAGAACTTCCGTTATGTATCGATGCCCAGTCAGTGAGCCGTTTTCAATGAAGACTAACTCTGTACGATCCATTGAATTTATTCCTGCCCAAAACATAACAGAGCCCCCACCATAAGGTGTGATTTCTTCGAAACATGCCTCTGCAAAGCGTTCTCCTTGTCTTCTTAGCACTCGCCGACGTCGATCTTCACCGAACAGAGATATCCTGGCTTCATCAGAGAATAAAACCCTATTCCAATCGTCTTGAGTCCATGATTCACAATTTCTAGCGAACCTAAGCCTGTGAACTCTGTGCTCACGGAGTAATTTGGGGCCGCGGGCCGGGCGGTGACTGCGTATATTGGCAGCGAGAAGCCTCCTCCTGACCGTCCATAGACTAATATGCACATTTCTTACTTCTTGGAGGTTGTTCTTAAGATCCACATACGAAGATTTGCGATTTCTCAATGCGCGACTCACAAGAAAACGATCATCCCGTGGTTGGGTACATGGTTTTCTTCCAGAACCAGGCCTTCTCTCGACGGAACCAGTCTCCTGATATCGCTGCCAGGTCCTTTGGACTGTCGAGCGACTAACATTTAGCCTCCTAGCCACGAAACATTGGCTGCAACCCTCTTCAAGCAGCGCGATAATTTTGGTAGCTTTTACCACTTTATCTACCATTTTTGATACAGCCAAACAGCATTAAATAAAGCTTTGACAGTCAAGGATATGAAATTAATCGATAAAAATTGAATAAAAGTTATGAAAGTCGATGTTAACTTCTGGAACTTCGCGCCAAAAATGTAGGATAAAAAGGGGTTTTCTGTAAAAATGAACATCAAATGAAAAATTGAATTTAGAACGTACTTTTTTAAATACCACAGCATTTTTAAAACCGGCCAGTAACGTGTACAAACGATTGAAACTTTTTTGGTATTGTATCTTTTTAAATATGAATGAAAATCAAAACCGCCCGTTTTTTTTGCAAATGAGTTTATTATAAAACGAAGGTACTGATCTTTTTTTCAATATTATTAATCAATTTTATAGAAATCGAGTTGTTCGGAATAGAAGAAAATTTTCGAAGTAAAAACCTGTAGGTACTAATCCATTTGACAAATTTGATATAGCAGGTCAATTGCTCTTTTATTGTGAAGAGCCAGATATATCGAGCCCAGGAATGGAACATAAATGAGCTGAATTTATCTATATTATATCAAATGCATAATTAACGAAATCTATTATAGTATATCCTTACTAATATTATAAATGCGAAAGTAAGGATATTTGTTTGTTTGTTTGTTACGCTTTCACGCTTAAACCACCGAACCGATTTCAAAAATTCTTTCACCATTGGAAAGCTATAATATCAGGGAGTAACATAGGCTATATTTTATCCCGGTATTCCCACGGGAATGGGAACTACGCGGGTAAGGCGACTGAAACCGAAGCGAAGCGAGGGCGGGTCGCTAGTAGACAATATAACTTATTTATAGCTTAAGTAAAACTCTAACTTCTCTAGCATTGGCTGGTGGACGAAACATTCACCCACATATTACCCTATGCTACTTAAAACCAACAACCCTTTGCGTTTTTTACTATAGTCAGCATACCCAGTATGCAGTGCTGTGTCCTCCGAAGTCTATACTCAAGAAACTTTTAATCCCGATGGATGGTAGTTAAGTGATGACTGATGAGATCTACATATTGCTAGTATGGTTACTACAACCTATGTTGGTGTCTCTCGTTTTTAAAATTGGATTTAATTGTTTCTTCTGCTTATTATTAATGCTCGAGACCAACAGAAATGATTGCATATAACAAGAGATTGATTATAATGCCAGAAACAGTTGTCTAAGTATAGCAATTCAAGGTATCATTAAATCAGCAAAAGGGAACTATGAAGTTGTCACATCAATGTGCATAGCAATCCTGACGTTTTATTAATTAGTATTCACTATATTATTTGTTTGTTGGTGACGGAGATAGAATACAATGGTCACCATTCCTTCCTTTGCCATGAATGATTGTATACTAAAAAGTACGTAAGCAAATCATATTCCTACAACAGAAGGAAACCTCGCATTAAAACTAGGGATGGCGATTTGAGATCGATTAATCAAAGAATCGATTTTCAGGCCTAAAAGATCGATTTTTAATTCGATATGTTGTACTGAATCGATTCAGTGAATCGATCTTTCTCCCTTGAAAATCGACATTCGATTTTTTTTCTGTCCATTCGATACTAAGATAAGATATGAGACACTTTCAGTTGTCCTATAAAAAAAACCTCATCACAATCCTACTAGGAGAAACGTACCCCATACTTTAAAAGCGATTCTTCGATACTAGTGTCCCGTTTTCAATCGATTCATATCTATGTTATTGTAAGACATTACTCTCTCCAGATTTCCTAAAAAAAAAAAGTCATCACAATCCCGCCAGAAAAATACTTCGTATAGAATTGGAAGACAACTCAAAAAAAAAGATCGATAGATCGATTAATCGGGGATCGATCCTTCAGACCTCGATTTTATTGTGAATCGATTCTTTGGACGACGATTCAAATCGATTCAAGATCTTCGATCGATCTTTTTTCAGAAAGATCGCCCATCCCTAATTAAAACCCTATTCCAATTGGTCTGAGCGACATGGTTTAATAGGTCAATTTCCATCAACTTTGATAGAGACTCAAGATGATAATGAATTTAATTGAGAGTGAAAATATCTACTAAATTTTAATGGAAATTTTATCAAGAAGCTATACAGAAGTACCGGTATTTGTAGCAATTATTATTATAATAACATAAAAAAAATATCCGCGACGATGGAGTAAGAATACAATTCACCACCGCCTCTCTAGTTCGTGAGCGTCGTAAAGGACGACTAAGGGATTTAATATACATATAATATCTATAATAGCACGAGAAGGAAATCTCGGAAAAACCTTATACCAACAAGTCTGGCCGGCGTGCTTCAGTAGGCAATTTCCCTCCCCTCCACTATGAGACGCAAGCCCAGCAATGGGACGCGTATTCGGAACCTTTTCTATCCTATTCTACATGTTCTATCATCTCTAAGACTGAGACGATGAATTGTGAGCAAACAGATAGAAGCAATATGACATGCCTTAATTATATTACTGTTTTGTTTTTTGTTACTAGCAATCGCATTCTCTGTCAGTCATCCATTCTACTTGTATAATCATACTGTCACGGTTTATTGTTATAACAAACCAAAACCTTAAATACATATCAAAGACGACGTTACAGTAAATATACAGAGTGTATCAGGTTATGGGACAACTGTTCGAGTATGTTGTAGTTTAACGGTCATAGATCGTAATTAGAATGTACATTACACAAAAAACAATATAACATAAAAATTATAGTGATTTCAAGAAATGTGTCTAAGAGTTTAAATGTTATGTAAGACCTTAAATGTTATTTAATGTACTTATATATTTAATGTTAAAAGAGCCTTAAATGTTACTATGTAGGCATATACAGATGGTATGGTATGGCATATACAGATGCTCCAGTGGTCGGCCCAACGACGAAGGCGACGTGGTGTTCAGGTGGGTTGCGGGAGTTGCGTGCTTAGCCCCTCTGTCGCCCCGGACAGAGTGGTGCGGAAGCACGCCGACCGCAGCCCACCCCTAAAAAAAAAAAAAAGGCATATACAGATAGAATACATGTAGGTATGTAAAGCTTCGACAATATAATTTCATTCATTTATACCTAGAATTGCGCAAACGCTTCAATGACATGTAGGTACAACGGCAAGCGGTCAACGGCCATAGGCCGATCAGCTGTTTTAAAGCGAAGTTTGTCTTGCTTATGTGAACGTAATCATTGATTTATTCCATTTCTAATGAATATTTAACAAAGTATGAATATGTTGCGTTTTAAGTATCATTGACTTTATACATTTCAATCAGATTTACATGAAAAAGCGATGACAAAATTGAAAACTTTACATGTCTCTAATTTCTTAACGAATCAATATTTATCGTTCAATTTTTTTTTATGGGTTCCTACCACCATTGCCTAGCTTCCTTTTGACCAGTTGCCCCATAACCTGATACACCCTGTATAGCTTTAGCTAGTATATAATTTGTTAGTACAGTGGACCCGCGGTAATCCGGCCCCTGTCTAATCTGGCGACCCTTGTAATCCGACATGTCTATTATGATAGAAAACTTTTTTCGTCAATCTTTGCTAATGTAAGTGATGTATACAGATACAGGTTACAACTTGTACGCGCCATCACTATATTGTGCTTATGTTTTGAATCTGATTGTTTAGATTGAATTTGACTACATGTAATAGCAGTACGGGCTATCTTATGTTCATAGCTTAGTTTATTCATTGCATATTTTGCATATTACGTATATGTACATACCTGTCGGATTACAAGGTACTCTTCTGTAAAAATGCCGGGGTCTCTATAATCCGACAAATTCGATAGTCCGACACTGCTGTACAAAACGTTTGTCGGAATACCGAGGGTCCACTGCATTGATATTTAGAAAAACCGGCCATTTGTGGACTTGCTCACAAGAACATACTTTGAACATGCTTGTTTAAGATTTAATACTTACGTACTTTGGAGTGCTTTACCTAAAAGAATACACCAGATATTAGATTTTTTATATTGAGAATTAAAGGAGTCTAAGCTTTAATTATTTATTTAATATTATTTTTTCTTATTATAGTGGCGATAAAAATACACATTCCATGAATTTCATCCATGTTACCACGAATACAGAGCGCAGGCATCCCTACTTTAGAAACTAAATACGAGAATTGATTAATAAGTATTGAAATTAATATTAAACAATATGGAGGCGTTCTGGAAAATTACCAAATGAAATACTGATGTAGCGATTCCATCTAATGTGGATTTAATTAACTACTATTGACAGTTTTAGTGGAAGACATGCTGTACCCGTATTCATAGAAATAGAATTATGAGGGCAAGGCAATGAGAATTACCATCCTCGGAACCAGGTTTCAGGTATATAAATTAGGTCGACGATTAATCGTAAGGTAACTCTCATATATACACTGTGGTCACGTAAGAAAGCATAGGACTTTCCATAACTTGCAGTGGTGTCGTAGTTACATCCCTTAGTAGTCTTTTACCGCAATAGCGGGTAAAAAAGTAGCGTTTATTTGCAAATCCTTATTCAGTCAACATTTGGCAAAGTGAAAGATGACACATGGGTCAACGTAACCAAATTTTAATATCATCACTTATTTGGTGTTTAAATAGGTGATAATAACTTTGTACTTTACTCATATGTAAACACCAAGTCATTGGGTCAGAGCAGGATTATGATGATACTAACTTTTGTCTGTGACTCCGTCGTCATCTTCGTCCGCATAGAACTCATGTGTGACGTCTTCGTTAAATAAGATTTCTATTGTTTGGGTTGTAGAGTGAAAAATATCAAAGCATAAATCACACCTTGTTTTACATCCTTAGAGGTGATATATCCTCTAAGGGGCTGATTGTTAGAATATTTCTTTTTAGTAAATCTTCATCACAAAAGAGGGACGATATTTAGTACATACCTATTTGTGGTAAATTTTAATTGGATAAAATATTAAGTGGAGAGTATTATAAAAGATTTAATTCCCTATTTTACACCCCTAGAGAATGAAAATTAATGAATACTAAATAATATGTTTATTTATTTTTGGGGGTAGCACGCACCCCCTTTGGGGGTGATTTTCTTTATTGACAGTTAGTGAAATTATTAAATTCGACTGCCCAGATCGCGTAGTGATTAAGATGGATGGATGGAAGAGTGGTTACAGCGCCAGTGTCGAGGATTCGAATCCCATGCGGGACAACACTTTGTGCGATCCACAAATTGTTGTTCTGAGTAGATGTAATTTGTATCCGTTAGTTATATGTTTGTAAAGTCCCCCGCAATATAAGGATTATTTCTTTAGTCAAATGTGTTGTCTTTTTAAAAAAATCTTAAAATCCTTGCTTATAGAGTTTATAGTGACTGGTTCCAAGTACGTTTAGTACTTGAAGCTTTTATAGTTTACTTTCGAATTGTTGGCTGCATACGCTGTTCCCCTTGGTCCGTATCCAATATGTTTTATTGCGGCGATTTTAAACTGACGCCGTCAAATCTGTGCCAAGACTATACACTGTATTCCAATGGTGCCGGAAATCTTCCCAGAATAAAATTAATTGAGACATTTGTTTTCATCATTATCGCAGCTCATACAAGAGCCACTGCTGGGCTCGAACCTCCTTTACAACGGAAGGGAAATTGATTACGCTGGTTAGACGGTCTAGTATAGGGTTTTATATCGAGTTTTCTTTTTCGTACAATGCTGTTTTCTGCATATCAAATCGATTAGTCGTCTTTTACGATACCCACGGATAATAGAAGGGGTGGTGAATTGTATTCTTACTCCGTCACCACATGGAAATTTAGTTTTAATTATAAAATTTAAAATTAAATGTCATTTAGCTAAATAGCTATGTAATAAGTTGAATTAATGTTAATAGTAACTCATTTTATGGCTCTACGACGACCTGCTAAATTATACATGTACTAGCAACTCGCCCTCGCTTCGCTTCGGTTTCAGTCGCCCTACTCGTGTAGTTCCTGTTCCCGTGGGAATATTAGGATAAATTATAGCCTATGTTACTCCTACCGATATTATAGCTTTCTATTGGTGAAAGAATTTTTGATATCGGTTCGGTGGTTTAAGCGTGAAAGCGTAACAAACAAACAAACAATCTTACTTTCGCATTAATAATATTAGTAAGGATCATCATCATCATCATCGCAGCCCACATACGTCCCACTGTTGGGCTCGGGCCTCCTCCACAATTGGAGGGAATTTGACCTACTATACCATGCTGGTCAGACATGTTGGTATAGGGTTTCATTTCGAGTTTTCCTTCTCTTGCACAGATGTTATGTGCACATTATATCCCATAGTCGTCTTATACGACATCCACGGGCAAGATAGGGAGTGGTGAATTGTATTCTTACTCCGTCACCACACGGACAATTAGTAAGGATATTTCGCTTAAATAAAAGTACTATGTGGTACCATTTAGGAACACTACTAACCCTTATATGGCTTGTGGATGTCGTAAACGATGGTTAAGAGCTTTACGTCAACCTGAGCCAACGCTATCTGATGCCCTCTGGTGAACATTACATTCCCAAGGAGGATTGTCGTTAGGTAGGCAGCAATTTATACAACTATAGCCAATAACTTTTGCTTACTTTCAAGAAAGAATTTCGGCAAGCTGTTAAATGAATGAAGCCTGCAGCTGCTAAAGCTGTTTATTAAAATAATAATGTTTGTTTAATTGACAAATCTACTGGGCACATGCACTGATTTAAAAGGAACACCACCTTGTTCCAGAATAAGTATTAAGTGCTTTAAATAAAATATAAATATTCATCATGATGTGAAATAAGCCAGAGTATTGAAAGTTCTCAACACATCTGGAATACGTATTTAATTGTCCCTACCCTACATAAGTAGAATTCTTTTTTTTTTTTACATAAAGCACTCGAATTATTTGCAACCATGTAGTTTCTGCCTGAGGCTTCACAGGCGTAAAAATAAATTTCCCAAGATCATAATTTATCGACGGATTACGCGTGTTTGATTAAAATGGGGCTTAGTTTCACTATCCTTGGGATACCAAGGGAATTATTGGAATAAAAAGTTTCCTATGTGTTAATCCAGGGAATACTCTATCTATGTGCCAATTTTTGTCTAAACCTGTTCAACGATGCTCATGAACAAACAACTAAAATTTGTACAAACTTTCACCTTTATAATATTAATAAATAGAATATGCTCGTTCACTACACTTGAGATTGACAAACTGGCATCAAAAATAAAACTTGCGTGTCCGTAAGCAAATTTGGATCCAAATTTTAAAACACTCTTTAAAGATCTAATTATATAACTGAGCTAATTATTAACATAAGTAGAAGAAATACGTTCTCAGTATTCAGTAAATATATATAATTCTGGATATATACATAATTTAAAAATATATACCTAATATTAAACGTAAAAATTGAGTTGCTAGCTAAAAATCAATGTTGCCCATAGAAAATTCCGTTGGAAGGCTGCTCAGGCCGTTTCAGTAATTACAGCTGCGAGTAGGACTTCCGCGAAGGTCGTCACCCTCGGGCCGCCTCTTTCCAACGGATCTGCCACCCTTAGGCCTCGCCAACACCCCATTCCACCACACTAGCTACACCAACAAATAGGAATATGTAGGACACACGTCATGTAAATAATTATGTACTTACTTATATAATACTAGCAACCCGCCCTCGCTTCGCTTCGGTTTCAGTCGCTTTACCCGCGGCGTAGTTCCCGTTCCTGTGGGAATACTGGGATAAAATATAGCCTATGTTACTCCCTGATATTTTAGCTTTCCATTGGTGAAAGAATTTTTGAAATCGGTTCGGTGGTTTAAGCGTGAAAGCGTTACAAACAAACAAACATCCTTACTTTCGCATTTATAATATTAGTATGGATTAATAGTTAATATGTTAATAACTATTACTAAACGTGTAATTGAACTGTATATTTCTTATAATGTACTGTCTGGTATAATTGTTTTCGTGTGGTGAATTTACCACCCCCTATCTTGCCTGTGGTTGTTGATATAATATGCAGATTATATTTATGCAAGTAAAGGAAAACTTGAAAAATAACCAGCCTGTCTGATCAGTGTAGTATAATAGATTAATTTCTTTCCCACTGTGGAAGAGGCTCAGGGCCCAGCAGTGGGTCATAAATAAGCTAATGTCGTCATAGGTGAGCAAGATGATAATTGTTTGGTATTAAAACTGTATTTGTTAGTTAGTTGTATTTGTTAGTTAACTTACTGTGTGGTGACGGAGTAAGAATATAAATCACCACTCCCTATCTTGCCCGTGGATGTCGTAAAATACGACTAAGGAATTTAGTAAGCATATAACATCTATGCAAGAGAAGGAAAACTCGAATTAAAATCCTATACCAAACTGTCTGATCAGTATGGTATAGTAAGGTCAATTTCCCTCCTATTGTGGAGGAGGCTCGAGCCCAACAGTGGGACGTATCTGAGCTGAAATGATGATGAATGATGAAAACTGTATGTTGAATTACAGAAAATGAGTAATACAGTGGACTATGTCATCTTTACGAAGACTTAATTACAGTCATATATTAATTTCGATATTTATTTAATATTATATTATTATATATGATATTTTTTAATGTTTTAATTTCAAACTTTTCATCAATTAGCCCAAATCTCCAAGGATAGGAGCATTTTCAAGGTAGTTAAGTAGTTAACCAAAGTGTTTACTTTCGCGAGCGGACGAGTTGTTATTTTTTTAAATAATACTATCTAATAATCTGTCTTCGCGTAAATAAAACAATATCTCTTTAATTAAAGAACAAAATATCCATAATAATACTTAAGCATGGATATTCGAAAACTCGGGGAGTAGAAGGTGCTTTTATTTCTGAAATAAACAAACGAATAGCTGTCCTTTAGAATTTACGCAACCCGGTGTTGAAAAACTTTTTAAATATATACGTATTATTTATTTATTTCAATCCTTTAGAATACAATTTTTAGTCTGATGATAGAAGATATTATTCATGAAGGTTTCCGAGGCTAGGAGTACCTAAAGGTCGAACAATAGACTCACCAAGCAAATATGTGCCTTGTGTAATAAAATAACGGCAGGCGGATAAAAATGCTCGCTTTTATAATTAAGTTTTCAGCAAAGCAATAATCTAAAAGCGACATTACAACCGTTTAACCTATTCTCGGCCATCAATAATTTCATATGCCATATTTTAATATCGCACTCGAAATAGAAACGACGCAATAATATTGGATATTTGGGGCATCAGTTGCCATGGGGACTTTGGATTGATAAGTCAGCGAAGGCATGTTGATGTTAATGATAGATGTGTTTATTGTATCTTTTTAAAACTGAATATTAATCCAACCTTAGTATATGACTATCTTTTTGAATTACGAAACTTATAGGCAGTTTTCTGTGTGGTGGCGGCTACGAATACTATCAGACCCCTCATTGCTCGTGGGCGTTTTAAAAGTCGACTAAGAGCTTAAAATCGACTTTGACCAACTTTATCTGATGCCGTCTGGTAAAGAATTACATTCGCCAAGGAATGTTGACGTCAGGCAGGCGGCCAGACATACAAATATTGGCAAAACTTTTGATATACGACGTGAGAAACGTATATGTAAGTATATGGTGCTGATTCCAAGTTATTGGAAATAAGAACGGGATGATGTTGAAGATCCTAACCGTCTAATCTATTGAAAGTTGGAAAACAACTATAATATGATTAATTGGAACAAATCATTATAGTTATGATCATAATTATAATTGAGAGTATTCGTGCTTCGAAAAGCATGTAGTAAACTAGTCTCAATTGTTTTACAGAACAGTGATCATCAATTTAATACTGAAGTCTGCGGCCGACCGCCCGCTATTCCAACGCCGGATTGACGAGTAAATAATAATAAAAAAGAAACGCTGAATACAAAAGATAGCTACGGAATGACTAATTAGTCTAATTACATGAAAAGAATTACACGTTGTAGATGCCACAGGGCGTTTGAGCGTTGGCATACAAATACGAAAGGAAAACATAACCTCAAAATATTTTTTACCAAGCCAATTTTCTATTGTTACAGTTTTTGAGGCAAATTTTTTGGCTTGACTCGGCCTAGACTTTCATGTAGTTACGGCTAAAATGTGGAATACATTTAAAATTTTTTTGTACCTCAAATTTCTGAGTTGGTTTTCTTTCTAATTCTTTTTAAAAAACTCGTGGGATTCGAGATTTTCGAAATAAAATGTTTAGTGTTTGTGTTAGTTTAGGATACGTCTGAAAAATGACCCACAGGTGGGATATGCACACATAAAACTTTATAATTCCTGATCACATTATAAATTACTAGCTTCTGCTCGCGACTTCGTCCGCGTGGAATATGTATATACTTTGGGTTAGCGCTAACTTTAATCTAACAATAAGACTTTGTTTACCTAGAAGATGAAAATATTTTATAATAATACGATACTGTCACACATGATTTTTGCGAAGATTTAGCCGTTTACGCAGCGGAAGCTCTCAAAAGGGTAAACCCGATTTTGAATTGGTGCTCTGCTTCTGTTGGTCTTATCGTGATGATATACCTACAACCTTCAACTACAATCCGCTGTTATGTGGCCAGCCAGATCGTGTGATTTAACACCACTGGATTATTATTTGTGGGGCTATGTTAAGGACAGAGTTTATACGGAGCCAATCGAATCGATTGCAGCCTTAGAACTCAAAATCCGTGATGTGATTAACGAAATAGACCCGCCATTTTGCCAAAAAGTGATTAAAAACTTTGATGAAAGAATCGTCTCTCAGCGTGGTCATGGTGGACATTTGCCAGATATAATTTTTCATTCATAATTGCCGAACTTTTCAATCAAAATAATTTATTTGTCAGAATATTGTCATATTAATTAGTGTTATCTTAGATAAAGTTTCAAATATTCTACCGTTTCCGGTGTACAATAAAAATTATCTTTTTTTTTCTCTTCATAATACAATAAAAATTTGAATCATCTTCATCTAAATTTCTTGTTTTATTTTGTTTTAGAAAACAAAGTTCTTGTTGGAAAACCCTTATAGCCTACAACCTTCCTCGATAAATGGGCTATCGAACACTGAAAGAATTTTTCAAATCGGACCAGTAGTTCCTGAGATTAGCGCGTTCAAACAAACAAACTCTTCAGCTTTATATATTAGTATAGATATAGATATGTATAACTACGTCTTAAAATAACGAGTAAAAAAAACAACGTAAATATCTACATAATGAGTGTTTGTTATGCTCTTCGACTTCATGGTAGGTAATGGAGGAAAATAATGCAAATAATATAGACACACGTTTATGTAATAAAACTTCCTTGCTCGGACTAGGATCTAGTCTGCTAATAATAATATCAAAAATTATAATATGACGCCACTGTCGTATCAATTGCAACAAAAAAAAAATCAATTAACCTTGCAATGATTCATCATCATCATCATCGCAGCCCACATACGTCCCATTGTTGGGCTCGGGCCTCCTGCACAATGGGAGGGAATTTGATCATGCTGATCAGACATATTGGTACCTATAGGGTTCCATTTCGAGTTTCCTTTCTCTTGCACAGATTTTATGTGCACATTAGGTATATCCCTTAGTCGTCTTTTACATCCACAGGCAAGATAGGGAGTGGTGAATTGTATTCTTAGTCAATCACCACAAGAAAAATGGCAATGATTATCCAGCTAATATTATATACCTACCTACCTAATATTATATATTATTATCTACCTAATATGGCCTTGATTCATGTATTAGGAAAGGTTTGCGATCGCCCACCTGTGTCCCCGTCGTACAAAGGCAATTAGTTTATAGCAAATAATGTAATTTCGAGTGTCTCCCCAAGTCGAGTGTAATAAGTTCGATTCAAAAAATTTATTTGATTTTGCAAATAGTTGTCAGTTGTATGTTTGGCTGTAATATAAAGGTTTATTCCTTAACGAGTTATCTTTAGCTATCCTATCCTTAAAAGTTAAACTGTAAAGTAAGTACTTTTGGGGGACTAAAGTTACCCATATGGCGATGATTTTTCTCTTTCGATAATGAAGTTCTAGAACTGAAGTAGTAAAACTGTGAATGTTTTAATTTGTTAATATCAAATACTACAAATCCAGCCATCCTACAAATAATAAAAAAAACAATAAAATTGTGACGTCTTCTTTAGAGATAAAATAACGTACCTACAATGAAATGATTTAGGTACGCCGCACATGCCCACACTCGCATTGGCCGTCACGAGCCGTGTGCGAGTGGCAGTATTTAAAACCTATGGCGCAGTCAGTACCAAACTCCGCATTTGCTCTCACGTGTCGACGCAGGCATGTACATGAGCGTGTACGCGCGTGTCGGCTAGGTGACCGAGACATTGTTTTTGAGTGGCAGTGTCGTGAGTATTTGCAAAATGGAGGAACTTATTGAAGCTGTTCGGAGCGAAGAATGTTTATACGACATAAAACACCAAGATTATATGAATACAAAATTAAAGGATTCTATTTGGAAACGAATCGCAGAGGCGCTAAATCTCAAGGATGGTAAGTATTACTTGTATACATCTTACTGATGTTATCTACATGTGAAAGTATGGATGTTCGTTTGTTCATGGTATAAAATATAGTCTAGTATTTGTATAAAATAGATTATGTAAGGTGTTAAAAAAAGTAAGTAACAAAAACTAAAACTGTTGTGTAGGTAGATATTAAATTCTAACAATTATTTAATATACTCATATGTGCAAAATAATTACTAGTTCCATTGTTGTATTAATTATTGTCGAAAGATATCAATACGCGCCCTGTTGTACGCTGTCGTTTTGCCAATTCACTCGTCCTTCTACGGAGTTAAAATAATCCGTAAATTGGTCTCTTATTTCAAATGCCCTTTTCGAAACGCGTCCTCTCAATCGCGGCAAAGAGAGTAATTGTTGAAAATGTGGTAAATTTTCATTTTCCAGGTCCAGGTCTTCATTCATATTTCTAGTTATACTTTTCGTGCGTAAATAGTTATGCAAGACACAACTCGCCATAACAATTTTGTCTACTGTTTCTACTTTCATTTCAAATGGCCGTAAAAATATTCTGAACCGGGAACTCAATATGCTGAATGCACATTCAACCGTTTGTCTTGCTCTTGAGAGTCTGTAATTAAAAACTTTGTTTCTATAATTGTCTATCACTTTTCTGTGAGGAAAAGGTCTCATAATGTTTTCCATTAAAGGAAATGCCGCGTCACCAACAATAACATAAGGAACAACTATGTCTTCTCTTCCAGGTAGACTCTTGGGCTCGGGCAGATGTAGCTGTCTGTTCATCATTTTTTTCTTTAATATGCAATTATCAAATATATTTCCATCTGGAAATCTGTCTTTAGAACCAACATCAATAAATACAAATTTATAATTTGCGTCTACTACCGCCAACAGCACAATAGAGTTATGTTCCTTATAATTAAAAAATGAGGATCCACTGCTTAAAGATTTCTTAATTGTCACATGTTTTGCATCGATAGCGCCCACAGTATTAGGCATTTGCCATATTTTTTGGAAATCGACGGCATTTTTTTTCCATATATCCAGTGTAGGTTCCGGCAAGTAAATAGGTTGCATGTTCCTCCAAATAGCTGAAGATACCTTGGTTATAATATTTGAGATAGTCCTTTCTCCCATTCTGTAACTATAACCAATGCTCCGATACGAGTTACCGCTCGCGACAAATCTATAAAGAAAAAAATACATTTATTATATTTTATATAGTCGTAATTATTAATGATGACTAATTTTATTGCAGGAAGTGAAGCCAAGAAATCTTGGGAAAAACTGAGAAACAATCACCGAGATGCGCTTCGTCGGCAGAAAATTTCTAAACAGAAAAGTGGCTCAAGGGCTGTTAATATAAAGGCATGGCGCTTTCAAGAAAGTATGGTGTTTTTAATCCCGCATATGGCAAATAGACCAAGTAATTCCAATATTAATGAAGACATACTAAATGACGAATCATCTCATAGTAATTCAAATACTATAGAAAATGACATTCAAAAAAATGTTAATGATACGGATATTCATGAATCAGGAGTTGAAGAAACTAATGAAACCGCTGAATCACAATCTACTGGTACAGCAGCTGATCAAGGAAATAAAAGACGACGAAAAAAGAACACTTTAAATAACTTACTAACTAAATCGATTGAGGACCATGAACGTAGAGCAGCTAAAAGACAGCAAGAACGGGAGCGCTTAATTGCTAACACCAATAATGATTTCACCATAAGCAATGTTAAAAATGATCCACTTTTTCATTTTTTTATTAGTATGTACGAGACTACAAAAAGATTGCCGCCACTGTCTCAATACAATATTAAAACAAACGTATTTTCATTGGTGTCCCAAGAAGAATTTAAAAACTTGGTGGAATATTCGCCTCGTCCACATTCTTCCCATTCACAGAATAGTGATGTAAAATCATATTATTCATCATATATGCCTTCTCCTGCAGAAGAACAGCCACATAGTGATGCAGGAACGTAAATTATACGTCTAGTCCTATACAACAGTTATGGAAATATGTTTCAAACTTTTTAAATTAAATTTATAAATTATTATTGTGCTTTAAATAGTTCCACTTAATTTTGTAATTATTTACCTACATAATAAACTTGCCTTAAGAAAACGGCCAATTTTTCTTCAGTACTAATTCGTTCATGACCACCATATCCTTGATCTTCTAAATCTGTAGCAATCATCGCATGTACTTCCTTAAAATCGTTCCTAGTCATACTAAAATAATTTTTAAATTTTTTGTCTGAAAACTCAGAAGTTAATTTGAATTCTCCATGTGTTTTCCTTTTGGACAGGTAAGAGCTCTTCCATAGTTTTTTTTCGGATGATTTCCTTATTAACAATAATCTATTTAAAAACTCGTAATCACTGTCGGATTCTGAACTTATATCAATCGCGTCCATCTTGCTTCGTTTTAGTCTACGAATGGTAGCGACACTGACTGATTGATGTACGACTCGTGAAAGCAATTGCGGAATCACACGTGCCCACTAAAGTCAAAGCGACATTGGCGCAGTGTCGTGAACGAGTGCAAGTGTGGGCATGTGCGGCGGACCATCGGCAGGTACAGTGAACATTTTATGTTACTCTCAAGTGTCTAGCTGCCTATACAATTTTCTTCATGTATAACCCCAGACGTTAGAAAGGAGCTAAAACATCATTATCAAAAATTAAAGATAATTATAATCGTACTGTTTTCAGTACCATACGCCTTTATCGTAATAAGACACGTAACTTCTTCGTAGCGAGCGGTGAAAGGAAACGCGTTATTACATTCGTTTCCACCCGTTGAGTGCCGTGGCGCATTCGCTGCGTCCAGCCACAATGCCAGAGATACCAGTTTTTAAAATAAATTTACCCTTTATAAATTATTTTATATTTTCCTCTGTTTTAGTTATTTATCAGTAGAACGTGTAGTGCCTGCACTCGATACGTGGTGGTACAGAATGAGAAAATTCTCTCAACATTGAATGTATACTAATTATAGGAAAAGTCATCATCATCATTATTCTCGTCTCAGTTCAGATATGTCTGACTGCTGGGTTCAAGCGTCCGATTCAATAGGAGTCAAATTGACCTATTATACCACGCCTGTGGAACGAGGTGGTAGGGGTTATTTCTCTTACCTATGTAGTAAAAGTAAATTTTGTACTAAATACTATCTGCACACTATAGGTACGAAAGGGGTTGGTGAATTATGTACTTACTCCTTTACCACACGGAATAGCAAAAAAGTAATTAGTGAAAACGTGAGATAGAAAATAATGTGTAACTCTTCACTAATTGCGGTGGCGGTTTAAGAATATAATGTGTCAATACCGCAGGACGTCTGTGTAGAGATCGGTTGATGAATGAAAAAAATCACACTTGAAAAAGAGTTTTGCTTTGATACAATATCTTAATTTTGACTACAATACATAACATTAAACGAAGAAAGAAGTAAATGTCTGTTAAAAATGTAATATATAATCCTTATATTTAGAAACATTCATTATACCGTCTAATTCACGGTATAATTTATGATATAATTCTATAGACAAAGGGGTTTTGTAAAAATTTTTATTTATAACAAAAAAATTTGTTTTTTATTTTTCCTTAGATCGTTCTCAAATTTTCGTTATAACAACACTGTGCGGTCCATGTTCGAAATTCAAAGTGTTCGCCAGTGAGAGCGAACTGGCAACGTCGCAACGTCCGACACAAACAACACGGCACAGTTTATAAATAGGTGGGTGGTTTATAACTACTAAGATAATCTTTGGACTGACAAACTGACAAGATACTTTTAATTTTTTATACTATGTGTCTACTTACATTTAGGCTCAATATTGCCTACCTATAAATAAAATGCTTACAATTACAGAAAAAATGCATCGGCTATGGGATGACTTCTTTGCAAATATTGACATTCACTTAAGATAGGGAAATTTAAATATTTAATTGCTAAACCACATTCATATTTCCAGCACTAGGAAGGTAGGTACCGTCTTTATATTAAAAATGGGAGCCGTCGATCAGGACGCCTGGCAGATGTAGTTATTTTATACTTGTATAATATATGCATAAAAGAACAGATCACGACAGGAACTGATATGGCATAAAGTATTAATAAGATTTTTTCCAGAAAATAATGATTATTGTTCAATAATCATTAATTTTCATTAGTATATACTATAGGTATGTGTTTAGGTTAATAATTTACTTTGAGCTCACTAGATGGCGTTGTACAAAATTCTAAAACGGGTTATGGTTTTGTTACACAAATGTACATATCCAAGCGTGGCGTGGCGATAGATATAGATGTTTCACATCAAAATTTTTATCGAGTACATTCTTTTAGTTTTATTTACTTACGTAAAATAACAAGGCCATTAATGAAAAAATATACTGAAAATTGAAGAAATTAAAGAATTCTTTTGTAATTCTTGATTAACGGTCACAGATGGAATTTAAGTCTCAGTGAAAAGCGGAGTTAACATTAATGTGAGCTGTATGTAGACTGACATCTGTCATATTCAAACAATGACAGAGAGATTGACAGTTTTAGTTTTTGCTTGATCAAACTAATTGCTTCGTACTACTTAGTAAACATTTTTAAATGTGTATGTGTACGCCACTCTTCGGTTGAAAACATATCATAGATTTTGGGCTTAGAATAATAACTTATAGAAGTTAACTCCGCGCACAAAATTTGGAGGAGATTTAAATTGAAGCCAGAAATGGCTCCCTACGCCGAAGCGTTCCGTGGTGTACAAGGTCACTGCGTACAAGGCAACTCTATTGTACAGTGGTGTGCGTGTATACGTGTGTAACCGCTTGCACGCATGTAGTATTTTTGCCTTCAGGTTTTTGATCGCTTAAGTACAGACACTATCATTCTATACGTTATTATTTTAAGAATTTTGCACTTTAAATTATGGATATAAAGTTACGGTTTCACGTCAGTGCTAAGTCAAATAGATAGGTCTGTGAAATCCCTATTCCTTAATTAGCGTTTTTCTTTTATTTTCCATTGATAAGTGAATCCACAATATCTAAGTATCTAATATTTTAACCATTCCTTCCCATCTATTCATCCACTCATTTACCCATGACCCCATCATCAAATCCTGACTTATTTCCAAAATACAAATGCATTCCAAATTGGGCCAGCTGAATTCGAATTAGAATTGAGAATAAGAAAGAAATAGAATTGAGAACTTTAGAATTAAGAGGAATTGAGAGCTTCCTCCTTTTTCAAGTGGCTCAAAAATTATTACTATCTATACGATCATTTATTGTGAGCATATATAAAAAATAGTTAAACATGGGAGTAATTTTTCACCTGGGAACCTACATTAATTATGTAATACTCTGGGTTTGGATTTCATATTTGTTAGTTTTAATAAACTTTATTGTTTATCTATTGCATAATAAATGGGTGCTGCCGATTGTTAAATGCCTACATACGTCAAACATTTGTGAGATTAACAGATATTTGCGCTACTTTTAGCGTATTTGCGTATATTTTTTGTAGTATTTTTGAGTAAAATCAAGTGATGGTATTTGGTTTCATTGCCCATTTAAAAGTTCATATAAAAATATATATGTATATTTTTAACGTGCACTGTTTATAGTTTTATTTGTATATCCTCTTTATTGAAGTGAAACTTCTTTAGAATCGTTGTGATTTCAAACTCGATGAAACGAAAGAGCGAGTCCATAGAGACACAAATACGTAAATGTATAGGATTCAGCCGGCCAGAGAATGAGATAAAGGGTAAGGGATAAAGCATAAAGGCTGAAGGAGTTTCACTTCTGATATGCATACTTTGTACACACTCTTTTTTTTAAATATGCAACGGAATCTTTATTTTATTTTTGTGGATTTTTCCAACCAATAAATTATTATTAAGCTCAAAGTGAACGTGTTTACTCTTATCCTGTGTCGTAGCGACTATAAATACTACCAACCTTGACATTGTTCACGGGTATCATAAAAGACGTCTAAGAGCTTTATCTAGATCATTTGATGCTATCTGGTTAACGATTGCATTCTCAAGGAGGATTGACGTCAGGCACGCGGCGGGTATTAAGACTATTGTCAATAACTTTTGAAATATAAACTATGAAAAAAGAATACACATTAAGTCTAACCCAATTTATTTTAATATCTTTTTAATACTGTGTGGTGTGTGTATCGTCCGCGTGGTGGGGGAGTAAGAATACAATTCACCACTCCCTATCTTGTCCGTGGATGTCGTAAAAGACGACTATGAGATATAATATGCATATAACATCTGTGCAAGAGAAGGCAAACTCGAAATGAAACCATAGGGTTTTCCCTCCCATTGTGAAGGAGGCCCGAGCCCAGTAGTGAGACGTATGAGGGCTGCGATGACGATGATAATGACTGTATTGTGATTAATCAACTTCGCCTCTATAATGAGTAATAATATCGAAATTACCACGCTTAGTAGGTGAGCCAGCAATCGCATTTTGTATTATACGTTTCCAGGAGAAATCTGCTATCCATTCTAGTTAGTATAAGCCAGTCAGTCTCAGCTAACATAGTTTGTTCAATTATTGTCTTAAATTTGTCTGAAATTTATTTAACAAAGGTGTTATAGCAACCTACACCAATTTCAAACTTCTGTAACTGTTGGTGTTTATATTAAAGCGCAGAAATCCATGACAGAAGTATTTCTTTGTTATTTTTATATTAAGCAATGTCATATTTTTTTTATATTTATATAATTTTTGGAACCTGTAACGTGGGTATATATATACAAATATATATTTTAAAAGCTACGAAAAGTAAATGCTTTTTGCCTTATTTAATATCGTTTTGAAGCAGATATACTAATGCGTAAAACTGTCAGGGTGTGGGTGACCTGAATTTTAATATTTTTGTGCATCACTACTTTTAATACAAATCGTAATGGCTTTACATTTTATATGGTCATTGTAATGAAGGTTTGACCCCGTTTCTTATTCCCGCTTTAATGTTAATTTGTTGATTGACTTTGTAGAATTACATACTTTTCATTTCAGTTAACCGCTCGCTAAATGAGGCGACATTTTGAGACAATCAAAAGGAGGATCTGTGAGTGACCAAAAGTACCCAGCTACAAATCAAATGATGCCTGCCTATGGGAGTAAAATATAATGCTAAGGAGGCATTCTTCCAATGAATTGTACATGTAGAAAAATACAATAAAAATTCTCTTATTCTTCGCACTGATTCACATCTTAAATTACATGAATTTGTTTTTAAATTGTATTGTTCGTACGTGCAATGAATAGCAATTGTGTTTTTACAGCTGTAGGTGAACACCGTTATAGGTGTATCGTCATCACCTTGCTCTTTTCCAAATTTCTTGGAGTCGACTCAATATGTACTCTTATTTCATAGTACATATTGCAAAAAGTTTTCCGTGTGGTGGCAGAGTAAGAATACAAATCACCACTCCCTATCTTGCCCGTGGATGTCGTAAAAGACGACTAAGGGATATAATACGCATATAACATCTATGCAAGAGAAGAAAAACTCGAAATGAAACCCTATGCCAACCTGTCTGACCAGCATGGTATAGTAAGGTCAATTTCTCCCCTATTGTGGAAGAGGCTCGAGCCCAACAGTGGGACGTATATGAGCTGAAATGATGATGATGATGATTGCAAAAGGTATTGACACTTTTGCAATAGTTCTATGGCCGGTCGCCTCTTTAGGAATGTATTTCTTTACGATTTTTTAGTAAATCTACTCTTTAAGTTTTATTTATGTTAAAAGCAACAATCACATTTATTATTTTTTTTACGTAATGTTTAATTAAACCAATTCTAAAAAAAAAACTTCAATTTCTTAGAATAACACGTCATTTAAAAATAAAACAAGTATTTCAACGAAAGTATTTATTTCGAAGAAAAGAAACTTGAAGTGTATTTCTAGTACGACTATGGGGAAACTCCTGGTGGCCTTAAGCCCGGCGTCGATCGATCGTGCGACGTTGCCGTTCCGCATAGGGATCACTGTGCTCATACTCTGCAAAACACATACACACCTACCTACTGTTTATTTTTATTGTTGCCAATTAATTATTATGAGGGAATTATGACACTTGCCCGTTTACTTCGTCCTCCTCGTCCTTCCTCCATAGTTGTACATTTCTTGGGAATTGAATGTTTGAGAAAATAGTTTTTGAAGTGAAACCTCTATACGCAGGTTTGGATGAGGAGTAAATTCAAGTCAGTCGTCATCGACATTTTTACGTGTTGTGTTAACCTTAACACTAAATTTTTAGCTATGTCAATGTCTCTATATCTGTACCGATAGATATCCAAACCAGATAAATGTAAAGTTATAATTAACAATTTTTAATTTAAAATCAATGATTAATTTGAATATCAAAAAATAATAACTGTTTGTTCGTATTTAGGTTTCTCTTCTGCTGACAGTCCATATAATTTGTTTTCATGTAGTTAGCTCATATAAGTCTACCTAAACTTGTTTAGAAATTACTCATTACAGTTATTCACATGGGTCTTATATTTACGTACCTTGTAGTACCTACTTCATATAATATTAATATGTAAACAAGTATCTCGTCATATTTTAAAATAAACGAGAATTTGCTTTTGCAGTTTATTAATTCATATTTTTAACACTGGCGCCGTCTAGTAGTTAAACTGAAAACTAATAGATCACGATATCGAATTATTATTTGAATTCAAACATATCACAGTCTTAAATTGTTTGGCTTGTCGAGACTCTATGAAGCATATTTCTTGAATTCATGGCTAGTTTATCAAGTAGGTCCTAATTTATTTATAACAATAATAATAGTTAAGAACGGCCCATTTAATTCAAATAATAAATATCTTTAATGTTTAACATACAGATTAGGTTTGGATATGTGTGTTAAGGTTACTTATACAGTGTGTTTAAATGTTTATTATTCATAATTCCACACTTTAGTGACCCTGTTCTTACGCCTAGGGATCCTACAGTTCTCTCGCTGTGTCAAAGTATCGGTTCCGGTGGCCCACCCAATTCGCAGAGAGGGATAGTAAGATAATACGGCAGGTTATGGGAACTTATGGGCCTGCAACGTGTGACTAGATCGTGGTCCGCCAAAAAAAGGTTTACTCTCAAAAGTTAGGTGTTTAAAACATTACAACGATTTGAAGCAGGCTTTTTAAATAAGGTGGGCAGTTCGCTCTGTTTGTCTCCGTTATGAATACCTCCACATCTCTTTATGTGGTTCTTAAAAGAAAAAAAGAAATCTCCAAGGGACGTAATAATTGATGCTGCCGGCTATCGCTAGGGCGATGGTAAGCAGCGTCGGGAACTGGGACGAGGTCGCAGCCTTCTGCGAGGCAGTGATCTCGCAGGAGGAGGCGGCGGATTGCCTGCGCGAGGAGCGCAGCCTCGATGAGGCGATCCGCCGCCGGCGACTGGGGCGGCGTAGGCGCGAATACCTGCGCCTCATGCCGCCCTAGCCGAGGCCGCGGGTGACGTGACCGGGGAATTAGTCCGTCACCCGCCGAGAGGCCGACCGCGTGAGGAAAGACCGACGTCCTCCCCGAGGGGGGGACGTCGGTCGATGGGACCCCAAGTAGGGGGTATTCCGTCGGGCCGACCACTGATGACAAGTAACCCTGCTCCGGTGGTCGGCCCAACGACGAAGGCGACGTGGTGTTCGGGTGGGTTGCGGGTGTTGCGTGCTTACGCCCCTCTGTCGCCCCGGACGGAGTGGTGCGAGGAGCGCGCCGACCGCAATCCACCCCAAAAAAAAAAGGGACGTAATAATTGTATAGTAGTAATATTTGCGCCGATATTTATCTTGTTGCGTTGTGTAATATTTAGTTCATTTCCTTCCTATTCTTTGAAGGCTCGTGTCCGGATGTTAGACGCATGAGAATGGCGAAGAAGGAATTATTGATAATGATATTGCTTAGATATATGTATGGTATGTAGTAACTAACATCTGGATTTATACTTCTATCTAGGCCATATATTATGTCTACTAGCAACCCGCCCTCGCTTCGCTTCGGTTATAGGTTATAGTCGTTTTACCCGCGTAGTTCCCGTGGGAATACCGGGATAAAATATAGCCTAGTTTACGCCCTGATATTATAGCTTTCCATTGGTGAAAGAATTTTTGAAATCGGTCCAGCCGTTTTGAAGATTACCCGGAACAAACGGACAGACAGACAGTCAGACAAAAATTTTTTAATTGCTATTTTAGGCATAGGTGTCGTGCAAATAACCGTGTGTCATGAAAAAAGCCTATTATTTTGACATTACAAACAGACACTCCAATTTTATTTATATATAGATTAATACAATTGTTTTTTTTTATTGCCAACGGTGGCAAACGAGCAGGCAGCACACCTGATGGTAAGTGATGCTGCTGCCGCACATGGGCCTTTGCAATACCAGGGGCACAGCCAGGCCGTTGCCTACCGTGAAAAAATACTCTTCTTAAACCCCGTTTAAAGAAGGACATGTCATAGCGTTCGGGAAACACAGCAGCAGCAGCGGGAAACAGCCAGAGCTTTCAAGTACGTGGGAGAAATGATCGCTGGAAACGTACAGTTGAAGACCATAACGTTTCCAGGTGAAATTGATGAACCCTGCTACGATGTCGAGTGGTACGTTGGTAGAATGGTGACGGTGGTACCAAGTCAAACAGGTCCTCGGAGCACTCCCCGTGAAAGAATCGGTAGGTTGTGTCCGGACATTATAAATACATAATAGGGCAATAATAACAAGCTGGTAAGGCGGTCTATTCTAATTTTATTTCCAATATTCCTTGTTTTTTTTTTTTTTTTTGGGGTGGGTTGCGGTCGGCGCGCTCCTCGCACCACTCCGTCCGGGGCCACAGAGGGGCGTATAGCACGCTACATCCGCAATCCACCCGAACACCAAGTCGCCTTCGTCGTTGGGCCGACCACCGGAGCAGGGTTACTTGTTATCAGTGGTCGGCACGACGGAATACCCCCTACGTGGGGTACCCTCCCATTGACGGGGAGGACGTCGGTCTTTCCTCACGCGGTCGGCCTCTCGGCGAGTGACGGACTAATCCCTGGTCACGTCACCCGCGGCCTCGGCTAGGGCGGCATGAGGCGCATATATTCGCGCCTACGCCGCCCAAGTCGCCGGCGGCGGACCACCTCATCGAGGCTGCGTTCCTCGCGCAGGCGATCCGCCGCCTCCTTCTGCGAGATCACTGCCACGCAGAAGGCTGCGACCGCGTCCCAATTCCTGACGCTGTTGAATATTCCTTCTCTGGCAGAGAGAGAGAGAGAGATTCCTTCTTTGACAGTTTATAACTATTAGTTAATGAATATAGAAATCAATCCAAAAAACGTTCGTTTCAACATAGGTAATGATTCATTTGAATAGGTAAATAATTATGTGGTAAAATAAGTACATAATCTACGAGTATATATATAAAAGAAAGTCGTGTTAGTTACTATGTTTATAATTATAACTCAAGAACGGCTGTACAGATTTGGCTGAAAATTGGTGGGGAGGTAGCTTAGAACCAAGAGACGGACATAGGATACTTTTTATCCCGTTCTTCTTCTTTTTCTTAATGGCAATGAGCTACTTTTTACCCCGTTCGATCGCGTTCCCGTGTGACATGGCATAAAATGTCAAATAGATTTTATTTTGTTTCTGTTTGTCCATTCGAACGGGCAAAGGAATCAAAAACCATACAGCCATGTCTGATACAATTTTCTTCATATTATTTAACATTTATTTATATAGAATAGCTTATTTATAGTCATGTCCATCACTAAGTCAAGTCGCGCAAGCCTTTGTAAACCTAATTATTTGATTTCTCTGGGAATTACGGTAGAATATGAAAATACACGTAAACCACTCTTATATCACATTCCTTACATGTCTTAACTGTATTATATTACATAAAATATCAGCAAAATTATTTAATGTAACACTATAAAACACTAAAAAAATTAATATAATACAAGAGCTAAACATGACATTTCCATATTCGCACCGAAACTCATGTCAAAGAGAATACAAGTCATTAAGAAACGTAGGATAACAAAAACGCATTTGATATGTAATAACAAAATGCAAATAACAGCTAAACGTAATTTTGTTTATAGTTCTTCTTCTTCTTAGTTAATGGCAATGAGCTACAATAATATGAGCTATTGGTGCCAGTGTCGAGTATATTGATTATTATTCACGTCTTTAGTCTTAGTCTTTCAGTCAGTCGTTAGCATGACTTAGTGCTGATATCCAAGTCATGCGTCTCAGGAAGTTTGGGCAGAATGTCAAAATGTACGTAATTCACTATTATATCATTTTCACTACATTTCAGAATTTTATCTGCATTATATTACATAAAATATCAGCAAAATGATTGAATATAACACTTTAAAACACTAAAATAATGAAAAGAATATAAAAGCGCTACATGGCATTTTGACATTCGCGTCAAAAGTCCTTGTTTATAGTTAAGTATGGTTTAAAATTTGATAATTATAATTTTCTCAGAAATCAATCATCAGTAATTTGTATTCTCTTTGAATCATCATTAACAATGGCGAGACCAAGAAGATCGAATCTTTCCCGACAAAGCCGTAATGATTCCTCCATTAGAGAATATATATTCGGAAATTTAGAAAATGTATTTAAGAAAAAAAAAATATGGTGTTACGAAGTTCGCCGGGTCAGCTAGTTATGCATATTATTATGTCCGTTATTTATATTGGAATTTATTTTAGTACAGATTATTAGTATCTTAATGTGGAGTGATGCATTAAGAATACAATATATAAATTTTTTTCGCGTCGGAAAATGCAATCTTTACGCGTGCCACCTCTCAGAAGAGATGGAGTATGGCAGCGTTGATCAAGTTGTCAACGGCACTACTGGCCGTAAAAACCGCATGCTGTTTCTGTCTCTCGGTACGGCGAAATGGAGGGACCGTTTTCACATACACCACAACTCCGCCTTGTACAATGTGTTACCTTACCTAACCTTACAACTTAAGGATAATAAACTCGAAATAAACACCTATCTATCGATTCGTCTGTCTAGGGCAGGCATAGTCTGCTAATAACCACCGTAGAGGACTCTTGAGTTCAAAAGTGGAATTTATATGAATTCTAAAGTAAAAAAGAATGAATCACATCGTGTAAATTTATATTACGAACAAATATTTGTACGGTTTTCAGGGTTCCATATCCAAAGGGTAAAAACGGGACCCTATTACTAAGACTTCGCTGTCTGTCCGTCCGTCTGTCTGTCACCAGGCTGTATCTCAAGAACCATGATATCTAGACAGTTGAAGTTTCTACAAATTAGGTATTTCTGTTACCGCTATAACAACAAATACTAAAAACAAAATAAATATTTAAGGGGTCTCCCATACAACAAACGCGATTTTAATAGATAATGGTACGGAACCCTACATGCGCGACTCCTACTCGCACTTAGCCGGTTTTTTTCGATATTATATAGCTTTAACCGTACTGCGACATCTGTTGAGGTAAGTATGAACTAGAAAACTAAGTTGTTCAGTTAAACTACAGCAGCAGTTTGGCTGTTATTCTGGTACATTAGTTAGCCCATAACGCCATATAAAAATGTTTAAACCATCCTAATATTACACAAAATGCATATATTTGTATCTATGAACGATTTGGTTATTCGTGTGACGAATACCTATGAGTGAAATACTTTTATAGGTACCATGTTATGCTGTAGGTAAACGTGTAGGTTGATATATATATTTATATCGGCACTAAATAACGAAAGGGATATGATAAGCTAATAACATCTACGCAAGAGAAGGGAAACTTGATATAAAACCCTATGCCAAACGTCTCACCCGCGCGGTATAGTAGGTCAATTTCCCTCCTGTTCTAAAGGAGGTCTGGACAGTGAGACTTATGTGTGCTATGAAAATGTTGAAACGGTAAAATAAAACGTTCACAATCTAGAACAATGTGTAGTGTTGTCATAGAATTTACTTTAATATTTAATTATAGCAATCCGCCCTCGCTTCGCTTCAGTTATAGGTTATAGTCGTTTTACCCGCGTAGTTCTCGTTCCCGTGGGAATACCGGGATAAAATATAGCCTAGTTTACGCCCTGATATTATAGCTTTCCATTGGTGAAAGAATTTTTGAAATCGGTCCAGCCGTTTCGAAGATTACCTGGAATAAACAGACAGACAAAAAATTTTTAATTGCTATTTTAGGCATAGGTGTCGTGCAAATAACCGTGTGAGCATGAAAAAAGCCTATTATTTTTATATTACAAACAGACACTCCAATTTTATTTATTGGTATAGATTTTAGAGATATTGTTTTCGATCATACTTTCGAACTATTCATTTGGTAACGTACCTAATACAGGTCTTAATTTATTTGTTTACAAGAAAACTGGGCGAGGGTGAATTATAGCTTTGAATAAATTACTTAAAGAAAATTTATTTACTATGCTAGGAATATTACGATGAGTAAAAACAAATTCGTCGTTACAATTTTTTTCAGTTTGAATTGACACTATAAATAAATTTATACATTATCTATATCTATACCAGGGATCGCCAAATGGGGGACCACGGTTCGCATCCGGACCGCCGACCCATTTAGTGCGGACCGAAAGAATAATACAGCAACTAGCACTATAGAGTACGTAATTTAATAAAAATGTATCTTTGTTGACGTCGTCCATTCAAAAATGTCGAAATAAGAAAATACATTAAATTTGTTAACTAAAAATTACATTTAATTTTTTTTTTCTATTAAAAGCATGTTCGGACCGTGATAGTTATTTCATTTCTTAAAACGGACCCCTAGCAAAATTATTTGGCGAACCCTGGTTTTATTTCGAATTTCCCCTTTTGTTGCATGGATGTTGTGTGCATATATCTCTTAGTTACCTTTTACGATACCCATAGGGGTAATGATTGTGGTCTTACTCCGTCACCACACAGTGTATGTGCCTTTACCAAGGTTTGTTTTTGAATATAATTCTCAGGACACCCTTCTCCCAGTGCTGTAATAGGCACACCTGGCAGGTAGGTTAGCGATCACAGGCGGTGTTTCCCAGGAGAGAGATTTACCCATTGGCGACCTCTTTAAAAATTTTAAGCAAGATCTTATAAATTAAAATCAAAGTGACATACAATATCGTATTTATTACAATTCTGTCATCATTATCTTGCTATGATCACAACTACTTGGGAAAATATGAAATTAAATTGATAAAAAAAAGTTATTTAATAGAATTCTGTAAAAATATTCATTTTCAAGCCACAGTGGCCTTTTGAGATCAAATGTTTAAAACTAGGCAGCTTCATTGTACATCATTAAAGAGTCTTGATTTGATAAATAAGACCAATTAAAATAATATAAAAAATGATGTCGTAACAGTCTTTGTATTCGAAAATGTGCTAATAGATCGTCACAATAGTATCGAGGATTTGATATAAATTTTCTCCATTTTGACATATCAATTTTTCTTATAATATTAAAAACTTTTACAATAATATCGTCATAGTTATTAACTACAGCAATTTTTAAGAAACCAGTATTGTCGACGTATTTAATATAGTCGTCCAAGTTACTCTCATTTACATTTTCTTCAAGGATCGTCATAAAAATGAATAGGAAATTGTTTAAGTTTTTTGTAATAACTTCATTTACAGACGATTTCATCTGGTTCCCATTAATGATCTTGTTATTATTGTCTATTGTGCCTTGTAATATTATTACTTTCAAAATAAAGGCCTTATTTTGCTCTATAGCAGATGCGAATTCGGTATCTATTTTTAGTTTAAGATCCATGATATTTAAAATATTCATTGAACTTTCGAAAATCATAGTGTTTAATATAAAATAGCAAATTGTTTCTTGTTTCTTAGTATCCTTTTCTTTTTTTAAAGTATCCGATATATATTCTACAGCAAAATATTCCGTGAACGTCATATATAATATGTATGAACTGCGGTATGTCGTTAGCTACGCTGTATACTAAACCTGTCTTTTCACCTCCATTCTTAATCGTTTCCATTATATCTTGGATTTCTTTCATATCTTCCTCACTGAATATATTATGACCATTTCTTTGATAGATGGCATACGCCGCTAGTTTTTTTATGTATATTTATAAAAGCTTCACGTATTGTTGCATACGTTTCAATCATATCTGGTTTGTACATGTCCATTTTGTTTTTATCCTCTAAACGTATTTTTTTCAGTTTGCTTTCCAAAAAGCTTTCATATATAGCATATGTATTGATGTCCATATCCCATTGTTTTGTGTTATCATTATCTACGTACGTAAAACTATTTTTACGGATTTTATTGCGTTTATATTTAATTTTTGGTTGCCCGACGTTTCGAACACTATAGCGTTGATGGTTCGCCCGTGATCGTTTTATAATATCACTATAGCTTTCAGTTTAACTATAACTTTTCAATAAATGTTGATTTTCAAACCTGCCTCTGCACAATATAACATTCATAGTAAATAAATATATTTTGTATATAAAATTATATTGAACAAACAATAAATTAAGTCTGACTATTTATTTGCATAATTGCTATGTCACATAGATATAAATAATAGAAATATATCGTAAACACAATTTCACGGTTTAAAAACTGTGTAAAATAACATACATAATAATAAACAGCGTTTATAAAATAAATACATACCGATATATAATAAGTCTCAATTATTAACGCCATTATTCACTTAATCATACAATAACTTCACTATCTTACTAGAATAATATAACTGAATCATAATACTAATAACCGTTGCCCGTGTGGCGACGGGTTGAGAATACATGTGTCGCCACCCTTTACTTGTCCGTGGGAGTCGTAAAAATCGGCTGAGGGTTTACCGGGAGAGTGGGCAGCAGCTCTCTCCTGGGAAACGTAAAACATCTATACTGCGATCGCCAACCCGCCTGCCAAGCGTGGCGATTACGGCAATATCCCCTCTTCAAAAATGGCGTACAATAAAAAAATGGCCCCCAGTCACGGCGGCTCCGGTACCCTACGGGCTCATTTTGGTGGCGGGCCCAGTAGGGGTGGAGCGGGGGGTGCGAGGAATCTCTGGCAGCGATCCGGCCACCAACAAAAACGACCCTTGGCCCTGGTAACACACAACATTCGGACACTCAGGACTGACGAGAGGGTCATCGAGCTGGAAGAGGAATTGAGCAAAATCCGCTGGGACATTGTAAGATTATCAGAAGTGCGAAGAGAGGGCGAGGGCACGATAATCCTCCAGTCTGGAAACTTGCTCTTCTACCGAGAGGGCGATTGCCCGGGTGATTACCCGTCCCAAGGTGGTATAGGGTTTATCGTTCTGTTACATCCCTATAGTGTTAGTATAAAAGCTATGTAGTACTGTGTCATCACTCTCCCCGCTAACCATCTCTGACAGTCGCGGGGTGTGCTTCAGTTGAGATCGGGTCGTCACACAGAAAGGGTTTACCGAATTTCTTGACAATTAAACCTTGATTTGTGAACTTTAATATTAATATTCCTAGCTATAAATAAATTCCTTTTTTAAAAAGAAATTCATTATTCAATTCATAACATTGGTGGCAGCGGTGGGATTACGAATATCCCCCATCAAATCCGAAGTCCTCAAATATTCGAACTGTTCAAGGTGTTAAAAGTGGAAAAGTGCCCTAAAGTGACTATATATCAAATCCAGTGCTCACAAAACAGATCCGATCCTGCTCAACCTTTATGTCACGTCGCCGTATCGAGTCCACTGTACAGTAAGAGGTGCCAAGCCGTCCAGGAGCAACCAAGCCCTACGTAACCAGCATCCAGTACCGACCGGGTGACGACGTCGTATTCTAGCGGCCTTCACTGCCGTTTCCTGCAACCTTCTATGCAAGAATCCTACATATCCAGAGTAACTTAAGATGAAGTGTAACCTGCTAACTCTGTGAGTCATCCTTATTATATTAATTCAATCGTGAACTAGAAGTAAACATCTCAAAATCGAACATTTTATTAATAGTTAAATTAAGTATTAAGCGTGTATAGTATTAAGATATTTTATAATACCATTTCTTTATTGTAAATCATCTTTATCAATAAGCCAAAACATCCTCGCAGCGAAGGGGCGCCCACGCATTTCGCCACATCGTTCTGCGAATTTATAGCAACATAGTAACTTAATAACTTAGATTACTAAACAAGCGTTTGCCTACGGATTTGCTTTCAATTTAATTTTAATTAAACTACAAAATGACAGACGACAAAAAACCGAGGTCAGCTCTGAAAACTAATACAACAGACGACAAAAGTGAAATATCTTTAAATGTTATCCTAAAATTTATTAAGCCATTCAACGGTGACAGAGAAAAATTAACAGCCTTCTTAAGAAACTGCGACAGTGCTGTAGCACTCGCGTCCTCAGAGCAACATGATGTAGTTTTTAGATATATACTTAGCCAGTTAGAGGGCAAGGCCGAGACGGCATGCTCAATTAAAGATTTCGATTCATGGTCAAGCCTCAAGGAATTCTTAAAAACCCAATTTGGTGAGCGTAAGCATTACGCTCACTTACTTACCGATTTACAGGATTGTAAACAAAGCGGCCAAGAGACCGTAAGCCAATTTTCCCTCCGAGTTGAAACATGTTTGCAAAAACTCCTCACCGAAGTTACCGTTTCAACTACAAGAAAAACCGAACTGGTAGGCAGACAAGCCGCTATGGAAGAATTAGCTTTACATACATTCACCTTAGGACTTCACCCTAGGATTGGTAACCTAGTGAGAAGTAGAGACCCTAAATCCTTAAATGACGCAATAAATTTCGCTATGTCGGAAGAGAAAATTCAACAATTTTCCTTCCGCAATAATCCCATCAAATCTAAACCGAATGAACAATTTTATAAAAGAAACGAAATTAATAGAAACCAACCAAGGACCAATACTGTTAACTATTACCCACAGCAAGCTCCTTCCACGTCCAAGGACTCGCCGTTCTGCAGATATTGCAAGAGATTTGGGCACGTCCTTGAAAATTGTAAAATCCGAGATTATAATAATAAACGATTTTCCCAAGGGAGTCAACCATTTACTCCATTCCAAATGGCTCCGAAACTGAGTCCACGCGTACATTACACTGAGGTTAACGAAGAACCTTCTCCTTCATCTTCTCAAGGAGAACAACCAGATAACGACAATGAAAATTTAAACTATTAGGTGTCCCGTACGGGTGCCGCACGGGGCAAGTCCCAATACAAGTCGGTACCAAACATTCACATCAGGCCCATGGACAGGGTAACCAGCCCCAAACTCGCGGTCTTCTTCTACATCAGACCCATGGACAGGGTAACCAGCCCCAAACTCGCGGTCTTCTTCTACATCAGACCCATGGACAGGGTAACCAGCCCCAAACTCGCGGTCTTCTTCTACATCAGACCCATGGACAGGGTAACCAGCCCCAAACTCGCGGTCTTCTTCTACATCAGACCCATGGACAGGGTAACCAGCCCCAAACTCGCGGTCTTCCTTCACATCAGACCCACGGACAGGGTAACCAGCCCCAAACTCGCGGTCTTCCTCTACATCAGACCCATGGACAGGGTAACCAGCCCCAAACTCGCGGTCTTCCTTTAAATCAGGGCTACGAACAGAGCCACCAGCCCAAAATACATGGTCAAATCGATCACGAATCCTCTAATGTACCTAAAGATACCAAATTATATAATATCAATACAAAACAAAGGTACCTACCATATATCAAACTCCAAACATCTGCCCATGAATCGCCACTTACCTTTCTTATAGATTCTGGGGCAACAATATGTGTCCTTAAAAAGGAATGTTCCATTAACATTAATACACTACAAGATAGTTGTATTAAAATTACAGGCATTGATTCAAAAAATAGTACCATACAAAGTTTGGGCAGTTTGAAATTAGAATTACAATTTAATCCAGAATATAACATATTACATACATTCCATGTCTTCGATAACATTAACTTACCTTACGACGGAATTATAGGTAATGACTTCTTTATGGAACATGGTTGTCAGATCGACTATAACTCTAACTATCTAGAAATGCGTAAAAATCAAAAAATTAAGTTATCTTTTGATGAACCCTCTTATACCATTGAACCCCGCACCGAAACCGTAATCGAGTGCTCAGTCAAAAATCCCGAAATAAAAGAAGGTATAATATTTGACCAACACGTATCCGATTCACTCCTTGTATCCAACTGTATAGTAAAAGTAAAACCTAATAATAGAATAAATCTAACCGTACTTAATATGTCAGACAAACCTATTGAAATTAAAGCGAATTTATTATTTACCCTGTTTCCAATAAATTACCAACAACAAACTGACGCAGTAGCTTACACTACTAGTAGCAGCAGCATTAAAAGAGTAGAACAATTATTCAAACTCTTGCGCACATCCCACTTAAATTCAGAAGAAGCCCAACAACTTAATGAAGTCTGCAGCCAATACGCTGATATATTTCATCTACCAGACGATCAACTGACGTGTACGGATGTAATCCAACACGAAATAAAAACGTCTTCCTCTCATCCTGTTAACGTTAAGTCATATCGATTTCCCGAATTTCACAAGGAAGAAGTTAATAATCAGATAAATAAAATGTTAGACCAAAACATCATCAAACCCTCCAAATCGCCATGGTCATCGCCAATTTGGATTGTACCCAAAAAGCTTACCGCAGACGGTCACAGGAAATGGCGAATAGTTATCGACTACAGGAAGTTGAACGACATCACTATAGGAGAAAGTTATCCAATTCCACAGATTAACGAAATCTTAGACCAACTTGGTCAGAGTAAATATTTTCCCACCTTAGATTTAGCATCAGGATTTCACCAGATTAAGATGAGCCCAGCTGACGCACCCAAGACGGCCTTCAGCGTCCCGCAAGGTCATTTCGAATTCAACCGAATGCCATTTGGACTTAAAAATGCTCCAGCAACTTTTCAAAGGACAATGAACACAGTTCTTTCTGGTCTACAAGGTATACACTGCTTCGTCTACCTAGATGACATCGTAATCTACTCACATTCTTTATCTAGCCATATAGAGAAAATATCCCTAATATTTGAAAGATTAAGAAATTCCAACCTTAAATTGCAACCAGAGAAGTGCGAGTTTCTTCGCAAGGAGGTCGCCTATTTAGGCCACATAATTAGTGATAAAGGAGTCAAACCTAACCCAGAGAAGATAAAGGCAGTTAAACTTTTTCCAGTCCCCGAAAACGCCAAAGATATAAAATCATTCCTAGGCTTAGCCTCTTATTACCGACGATTCATTCCAGAATTCTCCAAATATGCTAAATCACTCACACTGCTTCTTAAGAAAGATGTCCCGTTCATTTGGACAAATAATCAGCAACTCGCATTTGAACAACTCAAAGACAAGCTGGTTTCCGCACCTGTTCTTATATACCCCGATTTCACTAAACCCTTCATTCTCACTTGTGATGCGTCAAATTACGCAATCTCTGCTATACTATCCCAAGGTGACGTCGGCAAAGACAGACCGGTTGCTTATTCCTCACGAACACTAAATAAAGCCGAATGCAACTATAGTGTCACCGAAAAAGAGTGTTTGGCCATCGTATATGGCACAAAAACGTTCCGTCCATATCTATTCGGACGGCGGTTTAAAATAATTACCGACCATAAACCTCTAAACTGGCTCTTCAACTGCAAAGATCCAGGTTCGCGATTAGTACGCTGGCGCTTAAAACTAGAGGAGTACGACTACGAAATCCAATACAAAAAGGGTAAAACGAATACAAACGCGGACGCCCTTTCAAGATATCCTGTTCATCCAGTTCAAAATATGAATGACAATACCTTACCTGAAAATCAAGAAGAGCAGCCCAATACTCAGAGTACATCTGCAAATACAGAACAAATACCTACGGAAGATACCGCTTCTCAAGCTCAGCCTAGTACACAGACTGATAACCCCGAGACACTTAACCTACCAGAAGAATTAAACTTACCGGAGGACTTTGAACTTCCAGAAAATTTTGATGATATAGAATTGCCAGAAGATTTTAATATTCCAACCCCTTCATCTGCAGAATTGACTAGTGGTAAAGAAACATACTCCAGTTGTCTAAAAAAAATAAGTAACAAGTCTATTCAATTCGATACTAAAATTGTAGAACACAATGAAAGTATCCTCAAAACAAAAACGAATCACGTGATCATACCTACATCCATCGATCTTGATGACTCTAATCCCTACGTTACAGAAGTAGTCAATAACTCAGACTGTACAGAACTCTTACAAAAAGAAAGAACTCTATACTCATTCCTAATCTTAGAAAGAAATGACATAACTTATTATATGCTATTCGTTAAAGTATATCATTATGAACATATTGACTATGAAGACATTTTTAAAAGCCTTAACAACCTAAGAACCGAATTAATAACGCGCAATGTAACTGAATTTAGTATAACAGATTTTAGAAACCCCTTTGACACTCACTCATTAATTAAAATATATAACATACTTACATATCTATTCCATAATACTAATATAACAATTCATATCTTTAAAAACATTATAATATATCCCAGTTTAACTGAAATACCTAAGATTTTAAAAGAAAATCACGACATCCCCATTTCTGGTCACCTAGGTTCTAATCGAATGCTATCAAGGATCCAAGAAAAATATTACTGGCGTAATATGCGCGGTGACGTAGAAGCATATGTCCGTAAATGTGAACTTTGTAAAATAAATAAAGCCTTACGTCAAACAAATCGTGCTCCCATGCAAATAACCACAACATCCACACAACCGTTTGAACGTGTCGCTCTGGATATTGTGGGTCCTCTCCCCGAAGCTGGTATCATAAAATTGAGATTTATCTTAACGCTACAAGACGACCTTACGAAATATTCTGCTGCTTACCCTATATCAAACGCCACAGCTGAAGAAACCTCTGAATGCCTGATACACTTTATTGCCCAATTCGGTATCCCAAAGACAATCATAACAGACCAGGGTACTAACTTCACTGCCGAGCTTTTCAAACAAACCTGTAGTTTCCTAAAAATCAAACAGCTCTGGTCCACTCCCTATCACCCACAGACACAAGGTGCCCTTGAACGGAGTCACTCAACCCTAAAAGAATACCTTAAATCTTTTGTGAATGATAACCAAAACAACTGGCATCGATACGTCTTCACGGCGATGCTGACATATAATACAACTGTCCACTCCACTACAAACTTTACTCCATATGAATTAGTCTTCGGCCATAAAGCAATCATACCTTCATCAATTTTTGATTCCTCATTAGAGTCAACCTACAATAATTACGTTAGGATATTGCAACAACGCTTAAAATTTTCCAGAGAAAGAGCCATAGAAAACATAACTAAATCGAAAACAATGTCCAAAATGTACTACGATAGACACTCCCGAACAATAAAATACAAAGCAGGCGATATGGTTTACGTTAGAAACCATTTACGACTCCGCAAGGCTCTATCGCCCCTTTGGAAGGGTCCCTACAAAGTTATCAGGATAAATGGTAATCATACACTCACCTTATTAATAAACCGACGACATATAAAATACCACTACGATGAGGTTAAACTCGCTTAAATTACCTTCAAGATGTGTATATTATTCAACTATCATTATAAGTTTAGTAGATTTAGTTTAAAAACAATACTTAGGATATTATATCGTACTATTCCAGAATCATCGCAACGTGTATCTCCGTTGTCACACCCAGTGTCATAGAACCTATTAGAGAGAGTACAGGAATTTATTTCGATCCAGCGGGAACCTTGAAAATTTCCAATAATTACCTCCATGTTCTGGTACCCATCGAAGTCGGATATATAAAACCCCACTTAGAAAACATAAAAGTCGCCTTAGGAACCGCTAGATTTATTTGTCAACAGAACGAACTAAGTGTTTCCAAATGCCATAACTTCTTACAACCCTTAACATCTCGTTTCGATAATGTCTTAAAGGACTATAACGCCATATCACATCTGATTAGTAACAGAGAAAAGAGATCTGCGTGGTTCGCAGGTGTCGGCTCTATGTTTAAACAACTAATTGGCACTATGGATGAAGATGATTCGATTAAGTATAATACCGCCATCCAACACTTGGAAAACAATGATAAAAAATTGTCATTCCTCCTTAAAGACAACATTTTAATGACTAATACAGCATTAGAGAAATATAACAAAACATTGTATTTAATTCAAGTCAATGAAGCCCGTATGGGTATTGCAATAGAAAACCTTTCAAATGTAATAAATAATATATCTAATCTTCCTAGAGAACTATATATGGAATCTAAAATGAATGAACTATATAACGAATTGTCTTCTAGTTTATTGACATTATCATTCAGCCTCGAGGATATAATTAATGCTATCATGTTCACGAAAAGTCACTCTATACATCCATCTGTATTAACTCCTAAACAACTCTACGATGAATTAATGCGTAATGTTAAAGACCTAACAAAGAATTGTGAACTACCTATTAGTTTAAGTCTAGATAACATACACGCGCTGTGCGATATAGCGCAATTATCATGTTACTTTAGTAATAATAAAATAGTGTTTGTTGTTAAGATTCCCTTAGTACATAAGTCAGAATATATAGTATATAAGTCTATACCTGTTCCTATTCCACACGATAAGGAACAGCCTAATTCTTATGCCATGATCATTCCACATTGTAATCATATAGCTATAAGTAGAGATAAGTTAATGTATGTATGTCTTAAGGATATAAGTAAATGTTCTATAACTATTAATCAAATTTATATTTGTAAGGATCTTGAACCGCTTTCAATGCAAGACTTGCCAACCTGCGAGACGGAGATGCTATGTAAAATTATAAATAAATTACCTCAACAATGTGAAACCAGATTAATTCATGGTAACATTGATACTTGGCAGGAACTAAAAGGCAACAAATGGCTGTTTGTTAAATCACAGCCTACTAAACTTACCCTTGAATGTGATTCGCATATATCTGAATATAAGTTATTAGGTACTGGCACCATTTATGTAAACCCAGATTGTAAGGCTTATTGCCGAGATAAAGTGCTAACTTCTAAGCCCAGCTATAATATAACAACAGCACCTGTTATTTCTGACTTCAATCTTATTAATGATCCGTGTTGCGATAAAAGTAAATTTCTCTCAATTAAATCAAATTTAAAACCTCTAAAATTGTATGATATGCACTTAGAGAAACTTGTTTCAACCTCAAACGACCAGGTCCTATCAAACATTGACAAAATTATTAATGAACCTGGTCCCTTCATTAAATACGAATCACACTATCCTATTCTTACATATTGTTTAATTATATTAACTTTAGTTTTTATACTTTATAGATTAATAATTGTAATTTGTAAGAAATTCGGTATATGTCCTACTCACGACAACACATTTGAGCCAAATAATATATCAGATGAAGGCCAAGAGCTAGAAGAAATCCCAGCTCCCAGGCTGCGTATTGTATCCTGAAACTTATACTTCATATAAGTTTCATCTTGTTGGGGGGGTTGTTACATCCCTATAGTGTTAGTATAAAAGCTATGTAGTACTGTGTCATCACTCTCCCCGCTAACCATCTCTGACAGTCGCGGGGTGTGCTTCAGTTGAGATCGGGTCGTCACACAGAAAGGGTTTACCGAATTTCTTGACAATTAAACCTTGATTTGTGAACTTTAATATTAATATTCCTAGCTATAAATAAATTCCTTTTTTAAAAAGAAATTCATTATTCAATTCATAACAGTTCGTAAGCCTCTCGTAGACAACGTGGAGAGGATCGAGAGTGTGTCGACAAGGGTAGCGCACCTTATACTCAGAATTACCAAGAGGTATTCGCTGAAGGTTATACAGGTATACGCACCAACCTCGACATACTCCGACGACGAGGTGGAGGCATTTTACGAGGACATCTCTAAAGCCATACACGCGTCCAAAACCCACTTCACGGTGGTTATGGGAGACTTTAACGCGAAACTAGGCAAAGGGAGTGATGATGAGTTGAGAGTGGGGAAACATGGATATGGACAGAGAAACCAGAGGGGCCAGAAACTGGCTGATTTTCTGGAGAAGGAAAGCCTCTTTATGATGAATTCCTTCTTCAGGAAGCAGCCACAAAGGAAATGGACCTGGATTAGCCCCGATAGTTCAACAAAAAACGAGATAGACTTCATCTTGTCAGACAAACGACAGATATTCAATGATGTCTCAGTGATCAGCAGGATTAAAACTGGGAGCGATCACCCGATGGTACGAGGCGCATTGAATATCATACAAAAGTCGAGCGGTCACGCTTGATGAAGTCTACACTCCGACCTACATCTGTCCAATACCAGAACCTCGAAAGCTTTCAACTCGAACTACACAATCGATTCCAATGTCTGGTCGAGTGCGAATCGCCGAACGATATGAACAACAGGTTCGTGGAAACTGTCCACGCGGTTGGGTCGTAATTTTTCAAGGCTCACCGCGTTAATAGACCTAAAAAACTTTCTGACCAGACTCTCGAGCTCATGGAGCGGAGAAAAGAAATGACGGTGCAGTCTTCAGCCGATTGGTCCAAACATAGGCAGCTAAATAGGCAGATCTCCAGGTCTGTGCGTCGCGATATTCGCCGATTTAATAAGCTCCGTATTAAAGAAGCGATAGAGCGGAATTATGGCTCGAAAGTGTTCGCACAAGATCTGTCTATTGGGCAAAGCCAAATGACTAAGCTGAAGACCGATGACGGCACTGTCATTTCATCCCAAAGTGAGATCTTGGGAGAGGTCGAAAGGTTCTATGGACAGTTATACAAATCATCCCGAAATCCTGTTGTCGGCTTGGTCCAAGATCCCAGATCCAAGCTAACTCGGCACTATACCGAAGAAAGCCCGGACATCAGCTTGTACGAGATCAGAATGGCTCTCAAACAACTACGTAACGGTAAGGCACCGGAAGATGACGGAATTACGGCAGAGCTTTTGAAGGCGGGCGGAAAGCCAATCTTAATAGCCCTTCAGAAGCTATTTAATTCCGTTATCCTCGGGGGCGACGTTCCAGAGTCGTGGACCAGGAGTGTGGTGGTGCTGTTCTTCAAGAAGGGTGACAAAGCCCTTTTAAAGAACTACAGACCCATGTCACTCCTGAGCCACGTTTATAAGTTGTTTTCGAGGGGCATTACCAATCGACTCACACGCAAGCTCGATGACTTCCAGCCGCCCGAACAAGCCGGCTTCCGAAAAGGCTATAGCACCATAGACCATATCCTCACGCTTCGGCAAATTGTACAAAAGACCGAGGTGTACAATCGGCCCCTTTGCTTAGCGTTTGTGGACTATGAGAAAGCCTTTGATTCAGTCGAAACTTGGGCGGTGCTGCAGTCTTTTCAGCGGTGCCAAATCGACCATCGTTAGATTGAAATGCTGAAGTGTTTGTACAGGAACGCCACAATCTCAGTCCGTATCCGGGATAAGAGTACGAAACCGATCCAGTTGCAGAAAGGCGTGAGACAAGGAGATGTCATCTCTCCGAAACTGTATACCACTGCCCTGGAAGATGTCTTCAAGCTCTTAGACTGGACTGGACTAGGCATCAACATTAACGGCGAATACATCACTCACCTTCGATTTGCAGACGATATCGTTATTATGGCAGAATCCATGGAGGACCTTGGCAAAATGCTCAATGATCTCAGCAGGGTATCCCAACTAGTGGGTTTACGAATGAACATGGACAAGACGAAAGTCATGTCAAACGCCCATGTCATTCCTGTACCGGTGCTAGTTGGCAATGCTATTTATTTTTTATTTTTTTTTCCTATTTTCTCGATTCTCATTATGTTTACCTAGGACAATCAGTCTAGTTAGGTAGATCCAATTTCGAGAAAGAGATCAGCCGACGAATCCAACTCGGTTGGGCAGCGTTCGGGAAACTTAAGAGGATCTTCTCGTCCAACATACCTCAGTGTCTTACAACACAGGTCTACGACCAGTGTGTGTTACCAGTGATGACTTACGGCACGGAAACGTGGTCCCTAAATGTGGGCCTCATATCAAGGCTCAAAGTCGCTCAGCATGCTATGGAGCGGGCTATGCTCGGGATTTCTCTGCGAGATAGAATCCGGAATACGGCAATCCGCAGAAGAACGGGTGTAACCGACATAGCACGAAGAATTAGCACGCTGAAGTGGCAATGGGCCTGCCACATCGCGGGTAGGACGCCCCCCCACTAGGTGGACCGATGACCTAGTGAAAGTTGCTGGGCGTCGTTGGATGCAGGCGGCACAGGACCGCACATTATGGCGCAACATGAGGGAGGCCTACGTCCAGCAGTGGACGGCAATAGGCTGAAATGATGAATGATGATAATACTAATAACATTCATAAATGTTTTATTAGATAACAGCACCGAATTTGCAATAAGATTGCAACACGAAAAAAAAACATGTCAGAACAAAAACACAATGTGAGTACTATGTGAATACAGTGCTCACACAGTATTCACATAGTACTCACACAGTGGTCACACAGTACTCACATAGTACTCACGCAGTACTCATGCAGCTCTCACGCAGTGCTCACACAGTACTCACACAATACTCACATAGTACTCACACAGTATTCACGCGGTACTCACGCAGTGCTCCCACAGTACTCACGCAGTGCTCACACAGTATTCACATAGTACTTACACAGTGTTCACACGGTACTCACATAGTACTCACGCAGTACTCACGCAGTTCTCACGCAGTGCTCAAGCAGTACTCACGAAGTACTCACGCAGTACTCACGCAGTACTCACGCAGTACTCACGCAGTACTCACTCAGTGCTCACGCAGTACTCACGCAGTACTCACGCAATACTCGCATAATACTCACAATACTCACGCAGTACTCACACAGTACTCACACAGTGTTCACACAGTACTCACGCAGTACTCACGCAGTGCTCACACAGTACTCACGCAGTACTCACGCAGTACTCGCATAATACTCACACAATACTCAAACAGTACTCACACAGTATTCACATAGTACTCACAAAATACTCACACAGTACTCACATAGTACTCACACAGTACTCACACAATACTCACATAGTCCTACACAGTACTCAAACAGTAGTAGCAGTACTCACTTCAAGAAGAGTAGCCACAATATGTTATTGTTTTCATAATACATTTAATTGATTTATTATTTTGCAATTATATCACATAGTACTCACACAGTGTTCACACAGTACTCACATAGTACTCACGCAGTACTCACGCAGTACTCACGCAGTTCTCACGCAGTTCTCACGCAGTTCTCATGCAGTTCTCACGCAGTGCTCACGCAGTGCTCACGCAGTACTCACGCAGTACTCACACAGTGCTCACACAATACTCACACAGTACTCACGCAATACTCACGCAGTACTCACACAATACTCACACAGTACTCACGCAGTACTCACGCAGTACTCACGCAGTACTCACATAGTATCCACACAGTATCCACACAGTACTCACACAATACTCACATAGTACTATACAGTACTTAAACAGTAGTAGCAGTACTCACTTCAGTAGCAGTACTTCAAGAAAAGTAGCCACAATATGTTATTGTTTTCATAATACACTTCATTGATTTATTATTTTGCAATTATATCACATAGTACACACACTCGCAGTACTCACATAGTACTCACACAATGCTCACGCAGTACTCACGCAGTACTCACGCAGTACTCACGCAGTACTCACGCAGTACTCACGCAGTACTCACATAGTACTCACACTATACTCACTCAACTCACTAATACTCACACATTATTCAACATAGTGCTCACATATTACTCACACAATACTCACGCAGTACTCACGCAGTGCTCACACAGTATTCACATAGTGCTCACACAGTGTTCACACTGTACTCACGCAGTACTCACGCAGTACTCACGCAGTGCTCACGCAGTACTCACACAGTACTCACGCAGTACTCACGCAGTACTCGCATAATACTCACACAATACTCAAACGGTACTCACACAGTACTCACATAGTACTCATATAGTACTCACATAGTACTCATATAGTACTCACATAGTACTCACATAGTACTCACATAGTACTCACACAATACTCTCGCATATACACAGTATTCACATAGTACTCACACACTGTTCACACAGTACTCACGCAGTACTCACGCAGTGCTCACACAGTACTCACGCAGTACTCACGCAGTACTCACGCAGTACTCACGCAGTACTCACGCAGTACTCACGCAGTACTCACGCACTACTCGCATAATACTCACACAATACTCAAACGGTACTCACACAGTACTCACATAGTACTCACATAGTACTCACACAATACTCTCGCATATACACAGTATTCACATAGTACTCACACACTGTTCACACAGTACTCACGCAGTGCTCACACAGTACTCACGCAGTACTCACGCAGTACTCGCATAATACTCACACAATACTCAAACAGTACATTCGATAGATGTCCATAGCTCTCGGTACAGATATAGTGACATAGTTACGGATATAATGTTAACACGTCACGCGGCCATGTCGAAGACGACTTACGTGAATTTACCCCTCATCGAAACTGCCTATAAAAGTTATCATCATCATCATCATCTCGGCTCATATACGTCTTACTGCTGGACTCGAGCCTCTTCCACAATAGGAGGGAAATTGAGATTACTATGCAAGTCAGGCAGGTCGGTATAAGGTTTTGTTTCGAGTTTTCTTTCTCATGTATAGATTTTATATGCGTATTATATCTCTCAGTCGTCTTTTACGACATCCATGGGCAAGATAGGGAGTGGGGAATTGTATTCTTATTCCGTCACCACGCGGAAAACATTTATTACTTCAAGAAAAGTAGCCACAATATGTTATTGTTTTCATAATACACTTAATTGATTTATTATTTTGCAATTATATTATTATACATTGTTTATACAGCCTTTATATTAAAATAAAACTGCGCTATTATTTATATAATTATGTATATCGCTTTATTTATAAGTCTTCTATGAAATATTTGACTTGACTAAAATATTATGTTCTGTACATTATACGCAATAGAATGACTTACTTTCTACATTACTTATCTTACTTATCAACAATGGAAGTAGGTAAAGATTGTATGTATCTGTGTCTTTTTTTCTTCGACATATACCGCTGACATGCGAGATAATTTCGCCTACTTTTATTACGCTGGCTATCCGAGTTTATATGGCTTATATTTCGAGTGTCCCTTCTCTTACAAGCTCTTACTAAAAAGAGTTAAATTGTATTTTTCTTCGGTACCCGCCAATCTATTTGCGCTCTTCCGCAGAATTTTATTTGAGTTGTAGGTACTGTCAGAATTGTCATTAATTTCTCAAATCAAAATTTCTGGTACGACCTGATAACAATGAATGCAATAATGATGAATGAGTATACGCAGCATATCTAGTATAATGAAGCTAGTAATATGTTGGTTCGAGAAGTGGTCAAGGACACGTCTAATTTATTCAATATACGTACTTCTTCTGCATTTGTCTTCTTTAGAATCTCTTGCCAAGCAATATAAACCGGTTTCTTGACTCTTCATACACGTAAGTCAGTCGTAGGCGCTCCAGTTAGATAACTCAACATATCTAAGGTCTCTATTAGCCGATGCCGAGATCTAAATGATAAACGATCTGTAACTTCACCTAATCCAAACTTAAAATTTTTATTTCACGTATGAAATTACTTATACTTGAATTATAACTTTACTAATTTCGTTAGCCATAGAATATAGACAAAAAAATTATACATGTACGTTATTGGTATTTCTATAATCTGGACAGTTTTATAGTTGCTAATAAACTTTGGTTGTTGTGTATTGGATACATGATGGAGAAATGCTAACTTTCGATTCAATTGGCAATGAGATGTTAATCAAATCCACTAAGAATCAGATATACCTACTTACATACATGGATCCTCATGGAAATGGGATACCCTACCAAATGTATGTTAAGTAATTATAATAACGTCCCTTATTTTAAAGTCCCAATAATAAATTTGCCATTGGAGAGATGTCTGAATTTAGGAAATGAAAGAAATTAAAAATAGAATTAGAAGATTTTTAATACCAAATTAACCTAAAGTAAATATATATATATAGCTTATATTTATTCTAAAGTAGTACCTTTTGGTTGTTAATTAAATTAAGAACTAAAAATAACAACTAAGAAAGTTTTTCTTTACTTTTGTTGTTAGTGTTTGTCTACGAGCGGGTAATTTCAGTTCTGTTGACATGGTTACTGGGTATATTGGTTGGTCTGTTTATATACACTGTGGGGTTGTCGTGTGGTGGGCGCTGCAGGCGGCCGGGTGCCGGAGGAGGAGGAGTCTGCTGGGCTTGCTCTATGCGTATCGGCTGTGGCTGTGGTACCAAATCCTGACGAGGCGCCATTGCTGAAAATCGATTAATTAATTTATCAATACGGAGGTAAAATCATATAACAAAACTTTAAGAATCGATGGTTAAATATTATATACAATTTAATACGTAAGATACGAACAAAAAAATATACGTTAATCTTGCAAAATGACAAATGTAAATTATTAGAAAAAAACTAAATGTTTTTAATTCTTAGGAAAGTGTGCGTGTAAAAAGGGTCGTCAAAATGTGTGTTACTATACTTTTTTTTTTGAACGGATTTTTGAATATTATGTAGTGACAGTAGAAAGTCCAAATTAAATCTTTGGTGACAGTACAACATGCTTTTCCATATAATTGCATCGAAAATTGTACGTCTAGAGACACCGTTTTTATGTGAGTTGAAACTTGGACGTCGATGCGCGTATTGTCGTATTAATTTTGGCTATCTTGACGGCCACAGGCGATGCTGTCCGTTAACGTGTTAAGGATCTATCATCAAGTACTGCTTGCATTAGTTATTAAAAAAAATATATTAATAAAATACAGCAATCTAGATAACGATTCGTTTGGTAATTTTATTTCGCTGCAAATGTCTTCGTTGAACGTTAAATAATATATTGCCTGCTTTTGTTTTGTAGATTATATCTATATAGTTGTTATTGTCGAATAATTATACTAATACGCATTACTGATTACTTTTCTGCTATGATAAACAAGATTAAAATTGTAAATAAAACTACTTTTACGGATTATATCGCGTTTGTATTTGATTTATGATTGCCCGACGTTTCGAACACTTTGCAGCATTCATGGTCACGGGCGGACTAAGGTGTCTCACGTCCAACAAGTAATCGTTATTACAGACATTTACAATTATCTACCCGATACAGAAAACAGTTATAAATATAATATATATAAGATAATGAATCTATCATAGATTCATTTTCTTCTTACACTGGCAATAAATTTGTACTAAAATGTGGGCAACAATTTAATAAATATATAACTGTTTTCTGTATCGGGTAGATAATTGTAAATGTCTGTAATAACGATTACTTGTTGGACGTGAGACACCTTAGTCCGCCCGTGACCATGAATACTGCAAAGTGTTCGAAACGTCGGGCAATCATAAATCAAATACAAACGCGATATAATCCGTAAAAGTAGTTTTATTTACAATGTGTAGTGCTAGCGTAAACATCAGATATCATTAAGATTAAAATTAATGACTAGAAGTATACGGCTATGGCCTATCAACAAGCCAGTTGGCGGCGTTCGTTGCCCGATTTTTTTATGTCGCTGGCTTGGAGTAGCTCCATACCACACCTACGTTTTGTGTGGAATCAAAAGAACATAGATCTAATAGAGTCTACACGAAGCACGACAAGCGAAGCAACATTCTGCGGTCGTCCGTCTTGGTGAGCACATGTGCCGCCGCTCTGCGTAATTTTCCCGTTACGAGTGGTCGCGCGCTTTATAACGGTCCCAACGTCTGCTGCTGCGATCTTCGGTGGATGACAGTGGTGACTCAAGCCGTCTTTTTCAAGACACATTGGGTCACTCACAGCTATCACTAACTGCCCACTGTTCAAAAGTGAGGTCAGGTAGTGATAACTATTTCTATTAAGTCAAGGTAAAAGTCAGTGGCCCTTTAAGGGCAAAACCAAGTTTCTCTTGGTCCCCGGTGGAAACCTTACGGTGTCAACGAAGCCGGGTGAGGCCCCAAGTCACCTGCCGAGCCCCATCAGGGCGAGGCGCTCAACTCGGACGGGACCGGATCAGTAGACCTTGGGGGTGACCCCTAGTCTACCCCGGTTATCTCCCTCCCACCCTACCTATTCCCTACTCCCATTCTCGGGTGTTAGTTTGGATGTGACTGCCCGCAAGGGCCCATACCACCCCTACACTCGGGCTGTTAGGAACCACGCAGGCACAATAAGATCGGCCGGTGGATACTAGCTTAGGGCACACCCTAGTGTTAAGCACATCCTCCCGACCTACCCCGGTTGGTAGGGAATACACCCCACACACCCCCGGGTTCTCCCCCCGGGGTGTTAGGTTGCTAGGAGACCGCGGTATAGCGATTTGTTTTTGTTTTTATCAATTAGTATAGTAGTTTTTAACCGCTAAAATGTCAAGAGTAAGGCTAGAGGACCTACTCAATGACGAGGAGATCTGGGCGCTTATCGTCCAAAAATTCAGAGACAGGGCACCGGAGCGCACACCATCGCGCCCGCAATCCCCCACCGCCACTATCACCCCAGAGAGCGGGGAAAAAAGTGAGCGCACCGCCAATTCGGAGATGGAGTATGACTCCGCTCCTACCTCCACTTCCTCTGAAGAGGAAGATTCCCCCAATGAGGGGTTTAGCGAGGCCAAGTCCCGCAAGCGCAGCCGCAGAGCGCGCAAAAATAAAGCCGCCAAGGCCCTCAAGGTCGCTCCCGTAGAGGAGTCAAACCCTCCGACCCCGACACCATCACCCGCTGCTCCCCTCCAGGAGCAAGGTGCCCCTACCCCCTCCACGAGTGGGGTCAAGACCGCCACGGCGAACAAGACCCCCACGGTCAAAACCACCACGGCGGTGTAATCAGCCGCCAAAAAATCCCCCCCTCCTCTGTACATACGCGACAAGGAGAGATGGTTCTCCATCTCCGCGTGGTGCAACACGCACCGCGTGGCTTACAAAAGCGCCAGATCCACCGCACAGGGGATCAAGGTCGAGGTCAACACGACCGACGACCACCGTGCGCTCTCTAAGATGTTAGGGGAGCAACGCATCCCCTATCATACCTACACGATGCCCGAGGACAAACTCCTACGGGCCGTGATTAAAAACGTCCGCAGGGAATTCGCCAAAGAGGAGATTCTCGAATCCCTCGAGACCCAAAACCTTCCCGTGAGGGAGGTCCACCGTATGGTGCGCGGCAAAGCACGCGCACCTATGAACATGATTCTAGTCTGCCTGGACAACACCCCCGAGGGAAAACAGGTATTCCGCATCACTCATGTGTGCGGACTTATGGGCGTAACAGTAGAGCCCCCCTATAAAACCGGCATTATGGCTCAATGTCATAAATGCCAGACGTATGGCCATACATCAAATAATTGCCATGCCTACCCAAGGTGCGTTAAGTGCCTGGGAAATCACCACACCAGCGAGTGTGAGAGGCCCAAGGAGCTGTCCCTCTGCACAGAGCCGCCATCGTGCGTGGCTCGCTATGCGGGGTGATGGGCCACCCGGCCAACTTCCGCGGTTGTCCACGGGCGCCTAAAAGGACGATTCGTCCAACGGGCCCGGCCCGCTATTATAATAAGGCCTTCGTGACCGCCCCCCTCCCGACTCACAATGCGTGGTCTCGCCCCCTTACACAAAGTAGGGAGGCGTTCCCCGCACACCGCGCACGCAAGCGAAGGTACATTCCTTAGGGACACCAGCTCGACATTCTTATGGTACAAGAGACGTTTCTCAAACCTTTCCACAAGGACCCTAGAATTGCCAATTATAATATAGTTCGCAATGATAGGGTCACTTCGCGAGGAGGAGGAACGCTCATCTACTATAGGAGGTCGTTGCACTGCACGCCTGTGGATCCCTCACCTCTGGCGTACATTGAAGCGTCAGTATGCAGATTAGCGCTCACCGGCCATCAGCCAATTACATTTGTCTCGGCTTACCTGTCACCCGAAAGCAGGGACGGTAAACACTTAGTGGAGAGCGATCTCAAGGCATTGCTTGACTTGGGCGGCGCCGTCATCATTGGCGGTGACCTTAACGCCAAGAACACCTCATGGAACTGTCATAGTTCGAACAAGAGGGGCAAAGTCTTAGAGTTATACGCTGACAGATTGGGTTGTGACGTCATAGCGCCATTAGAGCCGACTCACTACCCTAATATTGTCAACCACAGGCCAGACATATTAGATACTAGCAATCCGCCCTCGCTTCGCTTCGGTTATAGGTTATAGTCATTTTACCCGCGTAGTTCCCGTTCCCGTGGGAACACCGGGATAAAATATAGCCTAGTTTACGCCCTGATATTATAGCTTTCCATTGGTTAAAGAATTTTTGAAATCGGTCCAGCCGTTTTGAAGATTACCCGGAACAAACAGACAGACAGACAGACAGACAGACAAAAATTTTTTAATTGCTATTTTAGGCATAGGTGTCGTGCAAATAACCGTGTGAGCATGAAAAAAGTCTATTATTTTGACATTACAAACAGACACTCCAATTTTATTTATTGGTATAGATAGTACTTCTCAAAAATATAAACTTACGTTTATGTTTAATAGAAGTACAACACGAATTAGATTCAGATCACCGTCCGGTGACTCTGGAATTCGCCCTCCCGCTTACCCGGCCCCTCAGGCCACAATAACGTAACAACAAGGTTGACCACCGACTGGGTACGGCTCGGAAGAAATCTCAAGGCCACCTCAACGGCATACCTTGATAAGATTCCCAAGGACATAAAGTCCGAGGAAGAAACCTCCCTGGCAATCGATTTACTCACGGGTCACGTGCAGTCGGTAATTGACGACTGCTCGCGGCGGGTGCCGGATACGAGCGATCGTAGATGGCAACTGCCGAGTGACGTACGCGACCTACTGAGAAGAAAGAACGCCGCAGCCCGCGCGTGCGACCGAAACCCCACGGAGGAGAACCGCAAGCGCCTGCGGGCCCTCCAAAGGGAGGTCAAAACCGAAATTAGTAACATGAGATAGAGCAGATGGGACGTCACTTTAGAAGAGCTGAAGCCCTCGCACACAGCCTTCTGGCAGCTTTCCCGCTCACTCAAAAAAGATGTAGTGTCCACACGCCCCTAGTCAGTAGAATAAATCAACCGCCGGCATTCATGGATGACGAAAAGTCTGAATGTCTGGCAGAGAGCCTAGAGCTACAGTGTACGCCGAGTACATTATAGGAACAAGAAGCTACTCACTACAACACTATAAATTCGGAAGTGGCTAGTCGTACCACTTTGTCGCGATCGAATATAAATAACGACAACAATATGCCTATCCCAACAGTGAGCACCGACGAAGTCGAGTCGCTTATTAGGGGTCTCCACGCTAGGAAAGCCCCGGGTTCGGACGGTATTACAAATAGAGTAATTAAATAATTCCCAGCCCATCTATACCAATAAATAAAATTGGAGTGTCTGTTTGTAATGTCAAAATAATAGGCTTTTTTCATGCTCACACGGTTATTTGCACGACACCTATGCCTAAAATAGCAATTAAAAAATTTTTGTCTGTCTGTCTGTTTGTTCCGGGTAATCTTCAAAACGGCTGGACCGATTTCAAAATTTCTTTCACCAATGGAAAGCTATAATATCAGGGCGTAAACTAGGCTATATTTTATCCCGGTGTTCCCACGGGAACGGGAACTACGCGGGTAAAACGACTATAACCTATAACCGAAGCGAAGCGAGGGCGGATTGCTAGTATCTAATATGTCTGGCCTGTGCTGTACTGTGTTGTATTTTTAATGCAGCCCTCAAATATAACATCTTTCCTTCACAGTGGAAAGAGGCCGTGGTAATCGGAATCCACAAACCCGGCAAAAAACGTACCGAACCCAATAGTTATCGACCTATTAGCCTACTGAGAAGTTTAGGTAAATTATACGAACGAATAGTACTCGGTAGGCTACGCTCATATGTAGAGTTAAATAAACTAATATCTTTTTTTTTTTTTTTTTTGTGGGTGGGCTGCGGTCGGCGCGCCTTCGCACCACTCCGTCCGGGGCGACAGAGGGGCTTAAGCACGCAACTCCCGCAACCCACCCGAAAACCACCTCGCCTTCGTCGTTGGGCCGACCACCGGAGCAGGTTTACTTGTCGTCAGTGGTCGGCCCGACGGAATACCCCCTACTTGGGGTACCCTCCCATCGACCGACGTCCCCCCCTCGGGGAGGACGTCGGTCTTTCCTCACGCGGTCGGCCTCTCGGCGGGTGACGGACTAATCCCCGGTCACGTCACCCGCGGCCTCGGCTAGGGCGGCATGAGGCATAGGTAGTTGCGCCTGCGCCGCCCCAGTCGCCGGCGGCGGATCTCCTCATCGAGGCTGCGCTCCACGCGCAGACGATCCGCCGCCTCCTTCTGCGAGATCACTGTCTCGCAGAAGGCTGCGACCGCGTCCCAATTCCCGACGCTGTCGACCATCGCCCTAGCGATGGCCGGCAGCGTCAGGTCGGCACCGATGATTGCGACGAGTTTACGGCGCTGCACTGCCCAAGCCGCGCAGGCCTCGAGCGTGTGGCGGGCCGTGTCCTCGTCGCAATCGCAGTGGTGGCAGGACGGTGTACTCTCCCTCCTTACGACCCTGTGCAGGTATTTGGCGAAGCTCCCGTGCCCCGTCAACACCTGCACTAGTCGGAAGGAGAGCACCCCGTGCCGCCTTTCCAACCACTGCATCAGCACCGGCCGGAAGGCCTCCACGGTTCGCACCCCGAACCGAGGCCTCTCCAGCCGGACTGCCCAACGGGCAATGACGTCTCGGCGGGCGTCGACGCGCCAGGCGGTGAGCTCCATTAACGAGATCTCACCGCCCTCCGCTCGCACCCCCGTCACCCGCCGATACAATCCGGCGAGCATCTCCGCCTCCAGGTCCCACGGGGGAGTCCCGGCCAATAGGCACGCTGCCTCCGTCGCCACCGTGCGGTATCCGCGGATGGCCCTGACCGCCATGACCCTCTGTGGTCGTCACAGAAGGGCCCTAAGTCGGACGGTCAAGGACCCCGCCCACACCGGTGCGCCGTACAGGGCCATCGACCGGATGACCCCGTGTACAGCCGTCGGCACGTAGCGCTCGGTCCGCCCACGTTTGGCATAAGCCACGATAGGGCGGACGCCGCGCCGACGAGCCGCGGAGCGAGCCTGCGGAAATGCTCCCGGAACCACCATTGCCCGTCGAGCACCAGGCCCAAGTACCTCATATGGGCCCGGATGCTGATGTCAACCGATCGGACGGTGATCGAGACGCCGATGGGAGGGCTCATAAAGCGCCCATGGAACAAGAGGGCCTCCGTCTTGTCCAGGGCGACCCTCAACCCCAGCGCCTCGATCCGCCTGACGACCTCTTCGGTGCCATAGGTCGCCAGGCTTACTGCCTCTTCTAGCGTCCCACCGCGGGCTGTGACGAGCGTGTCGTCGGCGTAACAAATCACGCCCAGCCCGGGCGGGAGGCTCCCCCGCAACACCCAGTCGTAGCCGATGTTCCACAGGGTGGGTCCGAGGACCGACCCCTGTGGGACACGCACGCACGTCATGGGCGTTCGCACAACGTCCCCTGCTCGGTTGGTACAGAGGACGCTGCGCCCCACCAAATAGTCTGCCACTAGCCGCCTCAGGTAAGCTGGCACTCCGTGATACCAGAGCGCCTCCCTTATGCAGCTGAATGGCAGACTATTGAATGCGTTGGCGATGTCTAGGGACACCGCCAACAGCACTCCCCCACCAGTGACGGCCTCAGTCGCCACGGCCCTCAGGCGCAACAGAGCCGCGATCATCGAACGACCCCTCCTAAACCCAAACTGGGCGTCCGACAGAACGGGCCCCGTGCCGACGAGGTGCCGCTCGATGCGGGCAGCTACCACCCTCTCCAGTAGCTTGCCCGTGTCATCGAGCAGCACGATAGGCCTGTAGGCCGAAGGCGACCCCGGAGACCGTCCCGGCTTCGGCAGGAGCACCAGCCTTCCCTCCTTCCAGCACCCAGGGAACCGTCTGGACGCTAAACACGCGTCGAACAGCTCCCTGAGGCGGGGACCCAGGTGGTCGAGGACCAGGCCCAACACGCGGTTAGGAACACCGTCGGGCCCGGGGGCGGTGGACTTTGCGCACATGCGCGCCACCGCCACTCCCATCTCGGGTTCCGTGATGGGCGGAACACTGTCGTCGTCGGCCTCCCAGTCAGTGTCTGGCGGAGCCATGACTGGGGGCGTGTGTTCCGCCCGCCGCGGGAACAGGTCCTCGACGACCCGGGTGAGAAGGCTGGGCTGGAGAGTCTTGGTGAGGGGAAGACCCCGCGCGCGGAGCTTATTCAGCACCGCGCGATAGGGGCGTCCCCAGGGGTTACGGTCGAGACCGTCCAGCATCTCCTGCCGACTGACGTCCTTGGCGGAGCGGACGGCCAGCCTGAAGGCCGACCGCGCATTGCGGTAGCCCTTATACAGCAAGGCCTCCCGCTCCGCGTCGCGTTGGCGCCGCCGGCTGCGGGTGTAGGCCCTCCGGGCGTGAATGTACGCGGCCCGGAGATCCGCCAGCTCCCGGGACCACCAGTGGACCGCCCTCCTCGGGGGCGGACGCCGTACCCGGGGCATGGCCGCATCGCAGATCTGCGTCAACGCACTGCGGATGCGGCCAGCCTCGGCGTCCACCCCGTCCGACTGGTTGGCAGAGGACAGCCACGAGTAAACGATGGCTGTCTCCGCCAGCTGGTCCCGGTCTAAGCGACCCACAGCCCATCGCGGGAACGCAGGACGTCCATCCGCCCCGTGACCCCTGCTGGGCGTCGGGATTGGCGGGGAGACCTCCATCCGGATATACCGGTGGTCCGACCTCCTCCACGACGCGCCAGCTCCCCACGCGTGCGGCGACCTCGGGGCTAGCGAACGTAAGGTCCACTATCGACCCGCCCCGTTGTCGCACACACGTATGCACCGAGCCCCTGTTTAGCAAACAGAGGCCCAGTGCCGCCGCCCACTCCTCGATCGCCCGTCCTCGGTCGTTCGTCCGGGGAGACCCCCACGCCACGGACTGGGCGTTGAAGTCCCCCAAGACGAAGACCTGGCGCGATGCTATTCGCCGTAACGCCGTAACTGGCAGCAGCGCTGAGCGCAGCAGGAGCGGTCGCGGGTGCGCTGGCGCCTGCGGTGCAACCGCTGGCGCCGGCCGCGGCCCGGCCTTGGCGGGAGCCGGCACCTTGCCGGCCTTCTTGGCCTCCTTGGGCCCGGCCGCGGCCGCAGCGTAGCTCACCACGCGGCCACCCTGACAGGGCAGCGGGGTGGGAGCTGTCGCTTGCGGCCGCCTCGCCTTGTCCGCGGCGAGCGGCGGTCGGAGGGGCGGCTCAGGCGGGAGCCTGGCCGCTACGGCGGCGATACGCGCATCCACCATCACCCCTACTCGGGCTAGGATGACGCGTACCGCCGACTCCGACACGCCGTGCACCTCGTCGGGCGGCGGCTCCTCCCCCTTCCGAGGTCTCCCGCGGCCACGAGCCGGCGGAGGGACCACGACGAGGGGAGGAAGCGCCGAAGCCGCGACGGGCGCTGCCGGCGCAGCAGCCGCGACGGGCGCAGCCGGCGCCACAGACGCAGACGACGGGCCCGCCCTCCCCGGCGCAGCCCGTTTTGGTAGCGAGGCTGGCACCGGCGGCGTGGCCGGCGCCAGGCGCGCGAACTGGGCCCGCAGGTCGGCCATCTCCTTGGCCAACCCGCGGTTCTCCCGTCGCACCGCCGATAGCTCCGTCTCCAGCTTGCGGTTGCGTTCCCGCCAGCCGGAGACCTCCTCACTAAGGCGGGCGTTCGCGGCCTGAAGGGCCGCCACCTCGCCACCGTGGCCAGCCGGACCCGGTGTCCCCGGCCTCGCCGCCACCACCGATCCTCGGCCTCTGCGCCCCCGGCGCATAGTCGGGACCTTGGGAGGAGGCATGATGATGGAACTCCCCTCCGAGTCGGTGTTGGAGTGGTCACCCTCTTGCAGGGGGCGCTTCCAGGGTCTCGGGGGGCGGGCCTCCTCCCTCTTCCTCGCACTTGGGGCTGGGGCTGGCGCCTTTGCAGCCCTCTCCGTCCTCTTCCTCGGCGACGACGATGGCGACGACGGCGATGACGACGGCCTAACGGAACCCTCAACCGACGGCCCGCCTAACAACTCCCTACTAGCGGCGCATCCACCGCCCTCGTCCCTACTCCGGCCGACTTGTATCCAGGGGGTGCTGCTCTCCTCCGCGGACGGCTCTGCGGCACTTCCGCCCACGTCCGTCAGCACCATCTCCGATGCCGTCTCCGTCTCCTGACAATCGGATGGCCCTGCGGCACTGCCGCCCTCATCCTGCGACGGCTCTGCGGCAGTGCCGCTCTCGTGCTCGGACCCGCTGCTGCTGCCGCTCTCCTCACGCGGCGGCCCTGCTGAGGTCTCCATCCTCTCCCTCTCCTCTTCCGACGGCTGGGCAGCAACGCCACCCCCGTCCCGCGACGGCCCTGCAGCAGCAATGCTACCACCCTCGTCGCGCGCAGCAATGGCGGCTGCCAACTTCCGCTCCCGCTTCTTCTTGTGGCGGAGCGCTTGGGCACGGACTCGCCCCATAGCCGTGAGCTTCTTCTTCTTCTTCCTCTTCTCCTTCACTTCTATCCCCTCCCCCCGGTGAGCCTCTTGATGGTGTGCCGGGCTCTCGGCTCTCAAAGCAGTTGTTGTCTCCCTCCCATACGTGTGGAGACTGACTGTGCTGGTGACTGTGCGCCTCTCGCGCTCAGAAACCAGCACAGTGAGGGACTCCCCGGCGTGGCCGGGACCCTCTGGAGTATGTACGCCCGTTTGAACACCTGCCATGGTTTTTGGTCATTTTTAAGTCTCGCCTTGACTACCACTCTAACGACTGGACGCTCGCGCGCTTCTTAACCCACCAGTCATACATCTCCTCGCCGAGTGGCCAAACTTAAGATTGGGGTGATTTTTTATAGGGGTTTTCTTCCCCGCGGTTCGAAGACCCCCGGTCCTGACCCCCCCATTCAGGATTACGGTTTGGGCCTTCCGGGTCTGGCCGCTCGCGAGCGACCGACCCGTCACGCCCCGGGCCGTGACGCAACCGTCCCTGGCGACGGAGTGCCATGAGGCACATCCGCCCCATTGGCCCCGGGTCATATCCGCCGTGCGCTCTGCCACCAGAGCCGCACACGGAGACCCCCCCCCCTGCCGGAATCTTGGCCGTCCAAATGGACGCATGACGTCCAAATGGACGTTACCAGGGAGCACCACGAGGAGGTGCTCCGGCCGCGCCCCCCAAATAAACTAATACCTGACGCGCAATTTGGTTTTCGTGCTAAACACAGCTGTGTTCAGCAAGTACATAGACTAATAGAATACACCAGTAGTCAGTTCATTAGGGGACGGTACACTGGTGTACTATTTCTAGATGTAGCGAAAGCTTTCGATAAAGTTTGGCATGAGGGCTTAATTTACAAATTATACTTATTAAAAATCCCCGAATATTTAATTCTAATAATACATGACTATCTGAGTCATCGCAGCTTTCGCTACAGGGTGGAAGGGACGTTGTCGACCTCCCATCCTCTCAAGGCCGGCGTCCCACAGGGCTCGGTCCTCGCCCCATTTTTGTTTACGCTGTATACAAGCGATGTACCCAGGTTCACTCGTGTGCACACGGCGCTTTTCGCCGACGATACCGCACTCTATTGTGCAGGTATGTCCCCGACAACCGTAGTCAATACACTCCAAAAAGCGGCTACCGCCCTTGCCAATTGGTATAGGAAATGGAGAATAGAAATTAATCCCGAGAAGAGCCAAGCGGTCATGTTCAGTAAACGAACTGCCCGTCTGTGCTCTCCGGACAGTATCCCTCCTCTCACTCTCTTCGGCTGACCTGTTTCATGGAGCAGTGAGGTCAAGTACTTAGGTGTGACTCTTGATAGCTGACTCACTTTTCTGTCCCACTTGAAGCGGGTCCGCGCGCGCGCCGCCTTCGTGATGGGACGCCTTCACTGCTTATTAAACGCAAAGTCAAAATTATCACTCAAAAATAAAGTCCGATTATACACTACCTGCATACGGCCGATCATGACGTATGCCAGTGTAGTGTTCGCGCACGTTAGGCCAAACAGGATCCACAGGTTACAAACACTACAAAATAGATTCATGCGACGGGCAACGGGAGCACCGTGGTTCGTTCGTAATGTCGATCTACATATCGACCTCGAATTGCCGACCATCAGGCAGTACATGAAGCGTTGCTCCCAGCGCTATTTTGACTCTGCCACGACTCACCCCAATCCACTAGTGGTTGGGGCGGTAAACTACGTCCCCTCAAAAATATCCGTGGTCCGATGTCCTCGTCATCTTCTTGAATAAGGGGATGACGCTATTACGATCGCCCAAGAAAGGGCCTACACAGCTCGCGCAGCGATAACACAAAAAACTCCGCGGTATCGGCCTTGCCGACGAGGTCGAAAACCGCGGCGCGTAAAAGTCAAAACGTGGCCACGCCCACTTTGCTTTCAGCGACGCCCCGAGCCGAGGTCCGTTCCCCACAGGGGGAGCCCTCGGGCGATGTTCGCTTAACTTACTTACCGGGTTGAGAGCCTTCCGCTCGCCCATTGGCCGCGTTAAGCTGTCAAGGTCATCTGCGACCAACAGCTACACACACAACAAAAAAAAAAAACGAAGCACGAAATTTGATAAACTATTCTTGCCGAAGCACTTCATCATTTGCCTGTCCTCATCCCACGCTAAGTAGAGATGGCACAATATGTTCTTACTTTCCATTGCCTTCTATCAGCCGTCATATCTGCATTTACTACTTTCATACGCATATCCTCATTCATCTCTTTACGGTCTCCTACGCTTCTTACGTCCAACCACAATCATATTGATAACCGTTCGTGTCACATGCCCTTCATCCCTCCTCATTACATGTCCATACCAAGACTATCTCGCGCTCCTAATCTTCTCTATCACAGCGCTGAAATTGTCCTAAACCATACCTCCAACAAGCGTAGACTGATAACAGGGACGGACAAGAACTGAGAGACGGAATTGCTGGTTGAAGTTTAACAAGAGCAGCTGATGTTTGTAGGTATTTGACTTAGGGGGAATCCGGGAGACTTGCTCCGGTGGGAGACATGCTCCACATCACGTAAAACATTTTAAATTTTGCGCTAGATGGCTCACTGACAGGTGGCTGAATGTTCACTTATGGAATGTCACAATTGCGACGCCATATTGACTGCCATTCCATCCATCCATCAGCCTACGGACGTCCACTGCTGGACATAGGCCTCCCTACGAGAATGCCACTCGGATTGCCTGCCATTGCGGCTTATTGACTGCCATTGCGGTGATTCAATTGTAAGCGAGGCTAACACGTTTTTGGTGGTCGGAGTAAAAATAAATTTGTTTTCTTATTTTGTCCATTATTTTGGCAAATATTAAGGGACGTAGTTACTTTATATTTACTTTGAGTGTGTAATTATCGTAATTAAACAAACCTTCTTTGTTTTATCCGTCCAATTAATCAAATTTATGTGCACACGTGATAAAATGAAAAAGGTTAGGTTAGGGAGACTTGATCCATTACACATTAGGGAGATATGATCAGTGGTTCAACTGTCCCTCAAGTCGTCTCGATATATCAATTACATTTGTTCCTTCCTTCCAGGTAATATCGTCATGCCATTTAAATACAACAAAAAAGTTGGTTCTACCCGTAAAGAATTAAAAAAAAAAGGAATTGCAAAATGCAGTACAAGAGGTTAAAGCTGGGTCTTCTTTTCGAAAAACAGCAGTTAAATATGGAATTGATAGGCTATTGATATGCTGATAGTGCTGGTAGTGAATATTCAGAAGAAGGGCGAGATATAGACAATCGGTGGTATTGTTTCGTATGCCAAAGAGAAGAAGTTTTAGACATGAGGCTATGCATTTCTTGCAAGAGATATGTTCACGAAACATGTATTGGACTCACTATCAAAGATAATGAAAATTTCATATATTATGAATGTGAACCCGAACTTTTTATCCACTGTTTTTTTTTCTAATTTTCAGTGATTTTGCATGCTATAAATTGGAGAGGCGGCAAGCCTGGCGACTCTAGGCACCGAAGAGATCGTCAGACGGATCGAGGCGCTGGGGTTGAGGGTCGCCCTGGACAAGACGGAGGCCTTCTTGGTCCATAGGCGCCGTATGAGCCCTCCCATCGGTGTCTCGATCACCGTCCACTCGGTTGAAATCAGCATCCGGGCCCATATAAGGTATTTGGGCCTGGTGCTCGACGGGCAATGGTGGTTCCGGGAGCATTTCCGCAGGCTCGCTCCACGGCTCGTCGGCGCGGCGTCCGCCCTATCGTGGCTTATGCCGAACATGGACGGACCGAGCGCTACGTGCCGATGGCTGTACGCGGGGGTCATCCGGTCGATGGCCCTGTACGGCGCACCGGTGTGGGCGGGGTCCCTGACCGTCCGACTCAGGGCTCTTCTGTGGCGACCACAGAGGGCCATGGTGGACAGGGCCATACGCGGATACCGCACGGTGGCCACGGCGGTAGCGTGCCTGTTGCCCGGGACTCCCCCGTGGGACCTGGAAGCGGAAATGCTCGCCGGATTGTATCGGTGAGTGACTGGGGTGCGAGCGGAGGGCGGTATGGTTTCGTTGAGGGAGCTCACCGCCTGGTGCGTCGACGCCCGCCGAGACGTCATTGCCCGTTGGGCAGTCCGGCTGGAGAGGCCTCGGTTCGGGGTGCGAATCGTGGAGGCCTTCCGGCCGGTGCTGATACAGTGGTTGGAAAGGCGGCACGCGGTGCTCTCCTTCCGACTAGTGCAGGTGTTGACGGGGCATGGGTGCTTCGCCAAATACCTGCACAAGGTCGTTAGGAGGGAGAGTACACCGTCCTGCCACCACTGCGATTGCGACGAGGACATGGCGCAGCATACAGCACAGCGCTCCGGCACAGACGTGTCGCTTGGGCGGAGCAGCGTCGTCGCAATCATCGGTGCCGACCCATCGCCCTGGCGATAGTCGGCAGCGTCAGGAATTGGTACGCGGTCGCAGCCTTCTGCGAGGCAGTGATTTCGCAGAAGGAGGCGGCGGATCGCCTGCGCGAGGAGCGCAGCCTCGATGAAGCAATCCGTACCTACATCATTCAGCGTTTTCTTGGCATCTTTACGAGATCGTACACCATACCGTGCATGCAAATGTTTACTATCTGATGACAGTCCTTTTTTTTGGGGACAGACTATGGTATGACGATGGATTGCCGATCCGTCTGGGGCGACAGATGGGCGACCTTATAACCTGCCGTACACGGTGCATGTCATACGCCATATGGCCGGGCTACCGGTATCTGTCCTTGTCACCCATCCCGCGAGTTACCATTTCGGGCACCTTTTCAATTCAACTCTTCAGCGGTTATCACCGTCGGGGCGTTGCCCTCACGCGGTGGCCTCTTCTCGGGTGACCGGGTTAATCCTCGGACGGATCACCCTCTGCCTCGGCTAGGGATCTAATACCATCCCTACGTTGCTTTTTATTATACCTGCTGGAAAGGACTAAGTGCGACTAATGGTGTTATTAGTCCAGCACCATATAGGAATACTTATTTTGCATATGCTTTTATAATTATACTGAAGTTTTTATCACAAACCGATAGTCAATATAATATAATATAGTCATTGTTCACGGGCGGACGAAACGTCGGGCAATTAAAAATCAAATACAAATGCGATACAATCCGTACCTACAGTAGTTTTATTTACAATGTTTAATGCAATGTTTAAACATCAGAAAATGTCAGAAATCATAGTTATTTATCTAAAATTTATTTAATAAAATATGAGGTGAATTCTAAATCATTACCAAAGAAGCTCGTTGTTTGTGTTCTGATATGCAATTTATTGCATAACTCAAGGTCTCTCAGTCTATTTGTCCGATTTATTTTTATGTGGCAAACATTTAGCCGATTTACATAGTTTTTGAATTCAAAACTGTTATACATATTTTTTTTTATTGCAAACGGTGGCAAACGAGCAAACAGTACACCTGATGGTGAGTGTTGCTGCCGCTCATGAACCTGCCTACCGTGTAGAAAGTGAAAGGAGTGTGAATACGTGCAATGAGGCTCGGTAAAACTAAAAGCATCCCCAAAATCCAGCACACGCAAACACCCTTAGAAAGTTGGGCGACCGGCCCTCTCGCTCACCGAACGAAGAGCAGTTATAAATTGCTACTACTCAGACGCCGATTTTCTGCGAGAGTGTGGTACTACCCTGTACGGAACGGCCCACGTGTGGACAGACAACTGTCAACAGTCCTGTCTTGTCCTACCACAACAAATATATATATATATATATATATATATATATATATATATATATATATATATATATATATATATATATATATATATATATATATATATATATATATGGCCCGGTTATGGTATATATTTTAATACTTAAAGCGACGTAGGAAATAAACAGTGATGATGTTAAATCCAATCAGAAAAATCCCTTTTGAGGCGCCCAAATGTCCTGAGTTATAGGTACATAACAATTATTCGTAAATATCTTAAACAAAAATTATAGAAAAAGTAATACCCCAGGAATAATAATTCTGTAATAGTCTATTGGCGTGGGCATCAACAGAGACGCATCTATAGCTAGTATTTATTAAGATAAAATGATATGAAAGATTTTTATCACATTACAGGCTCTTGAATTGATTGACATTTTATATTCATCATATTTGTTATCATATTTATTATTTTAGCAGCTGCTTTAAGGTAAGCCCTTTAAAAATAATCATCATTCAGTCTGTTGACAGCCAATATAAGCCTTCCTATATAGGAACATAACGCCATTTTCGTCACCCTTGGCAGAATCATGGGATCGCAGTGTTTCCTGAAAGTTTCCTAACAGATTGCTGCTGACCATTTGTATCCCTTAGCCGATTACAACGACTCCCACGGGAAAGCAAGGCCATCCCTTGCTTTGATACATTATATTTTTCAACCATCATATAGCACGAGGCAAAACAATTAACAGGTCGCAATTTACCTCAATCACAAGAACTTTTAATTTCTTTAATATTTTTTTAATCATTATGCCTATAATTGGCTGAATAGGCAAAGAACTAATATGATTGTATTCACCGTGTTACACCTCGTATAAGGGTCGAACTTGTTGATGTAGGCAGAACCAGTTCAAGACTTCGTACTGGATTTTGAGGAAAATATAAATTTAATATCATAATTCAAACATTCCACTCTTTGAAAGAATACATTTTTAAGTTTACTCACATAAATTGTAGTTATTAGAGATGTTCCTTCCAGTAATATACTCAGCAATACAATAAAAAAATTAGAGGTTTCGTAAACAATTTCACAGGTGTATTGAAGGCTCTCTCTGTGTGGTATGTTATTGTGAAAACATATACGTCCGTTTTAGCATTATCTCGACCGATAACTTATCTGGAATGATATCTATCAAACTAGGCAGGTTCTACAATTATCTTACTTCACATATCTTCAAGGCGTAATATAATCAGCCTGAAATTACAACGAAGAATGTGCGCAACAAGTCGCAACAGTAATTTAATTAGTTTTACGTCATATGTAAGAAACTGAATTCTTAACTACGGATGTGTTGGATTGTATTGGGGTGGATCGTGGAAATTTTTGGGAGTATTGCCCTTGTGTGCCTGTGCCCATAAATACTTTTTTGCCTATTTTATAGTGACGTATACTAGTGGTAGGACCTGTGGCCCACACTGTGGACAGTTGTCTGTCTACAGCCGCGGGCCGGTCCGTTCCGGGTAGTACCACACTCTCGCAAAAATTCGATGTCTGAGTAGTAGCAATTTGTTACTGTGCTTCGTTCGCTGAGCGAGAGAGCCGAAAGTTCCACTTTCTGAGGGTGTTTGCGTGTGGTGGGTTTTGATGATGCATTTAGTATCACCGAACCTCACTGTACGCATTCACACTCCCTTTGCTTTTTTTTCCACGGTAGGCAGCGGCCTAGCAAAGGTCCATGAGCGGCAGCAACACTTATCATCAGGTGTACTGTTTGCCACCGTTTGCAATAAAAAAAAATAAATAAAAGACAAGTTTTAAAAACCCTCGACATTTTATAACTTTAAGATGTTAGTGTCGAGGGCCTTATTTGTCATTAATACATTGAATCGTCATCAAATCAAAAAGGTTAAAAAGGATGGTATATTCATTTCAAATCAAGCATATCAAAGCTATATTAAGTAGCTTTTTTTTAGTAGCGTCTAGAACGGGTGTTGCGCAAGATTACTGGTAATCTTGTGTTAATCAGGCTTTTGCCATGTACCTAAATAGACATAAAGACTTACAAAATGTTATGAAACTCAGCTGTACTGGCTAGTCATATTTATTTTCATAGTATTATATAGTAGTTATTTTTTGTATCCTATTTCACAGCTTAGGTACTGCAGGAACTAATATTTTTTTAGACTCAATCTAGAATAGGTCTTAACTGTAAGAAATTTCACTCGACTCCGTTAGAGCGTTATTGGAAAAAAAAAAATACAAAACATTTACACCATTGATGTTTTATTTTGTGGTAGTATGGTGTCACTCAAGAACGTTGGTGGAAAATGAACACAAAGCACTTTTATATCATATTTACTACACCCCAGTAGTTCCTCCGCATTCCATTACATAAAATGCTATCAAAATTATATGACATAACACGTTAAAACACTAAGATATAACACTGATTATAATGTAAGACAATATGAGGTTAATACTTCATTTAGTGCTAATTATCATAAACGAATTAAGTGAATAAATAATCTAAAACCTTTCCTACTGATATAATGCCACAAACGCCGTATTAAGTTGTTGCACCGTCGCACAGTGGGTCGAAAGCAAGATTTTAGGGACTTAGGGACCAACTTTGGTTTTTTATTTTTTCTTAGTGCGGATGGATAGAGCTCGTTAACGTAAATAATAATTGCCCTTAGAAGATTTTTCCTAAACTTGATAGTTTGGGCAGAAAAAAATATTTTGATTTTTTTTGTATGGAGCTGATCAGATAAAGTTAAATTTCTGCTAAGTATCGTTAGATCCCGCTTTTAAACCTTTTGTTCCTTAAACCTTGTCTAGTCTACTATCATTTGATGCTATGAACATGTGCATAAAGTTGCAATTCTCCGAAATAATTGGATCAAAAAAATTAAAAATGTATTAATATAAAAAGCTTTATTTTTATTTTCTTAAGTTATTTTAAGTTAAATTTAATATGGATTAATAAGTGTAAGCACGTAATAATACGCATAATTACTTAACAACTAATAATAATACATTTAAAAGGTTCCTAATAAGCTTTTAAAAATGTGTGAATATTTATCTAGAAATTTCTAATTGTCCGTTTAATGACTGTAATTAGTTTAACCTTTCATATTAAAAAAAAATGTGTTGTCACATTTAGCCATTACTGTAATTTTAATGTGGATGATTAGTTAATGAGGGTAGTAGAAAAAAATCTATTACTGGAAGTTATACTTATAATTACCATATTTATTATATATTAGCTAGTATTCGTTTATTCGTACTACTACTAACATCTCGTGATTGTGATCGTCCCTTTTACGCTATAATGGAGAGTTTAGTGAACAATTTAGATTTATTTATGATTTTAAGAGATCAACTGAAATCATTGTCGGATAGTAAAAAACTTTGCCAATTCCTACAACATAAAATCAATATGGCAGAAAAGAACAGTGCTGAGCTCCAAAAATTTTGTACGCGATATTGTTCAATTATAAGTGCAAGATGGGAACGAAGTAGTCGCACATTATCACAGTTTATAAGAAAAAATGGTGATTGGTTAGAATGTGCAATAATCTGGCCCGAAGGAGTGATACCTGAAGCTGTGAACACTGAACAGGAAGGGGTCGGGATTTGTGATACTGATAATGTTGAAAATTTACCACCATCTACAACAGAAGCTTCGACATCTACATTTACACCTCGAAAACCTTTCGAAGAATTGGGTTCCAGGCAAAAACGAAGACGCGTAGAAGAAATTAAAAAATCGCTTTCGTTATCCCCTGATGAAGTGAAAGCTGCTACAATTGCTAGTTTAAGAAACACCGGAAATGAGGATGTAGGAAAAATAATTAACCATTTGTTAAATCACCCAGAAGATCTGGAAAATTAAGGAGTGTTTAAGTACATGTAAAGCGAAAAGTAGTACATATTCACCCGATGAAGCCCTGTCTTTATTAATTTCACTTAAATTAAATAGGTGGCAGTATATAAACCTAAGAGAGGCAGCAAATGAAAATGGGTCTGACTTATATCCTTCTTATTATAAAATTAAACAAGCGAAGTCAAGATGTTATCCAGGGAAAGAAGATATAATTATAACTGAAGAAGGAGCTGCTGCTAAACTGCAAGCTTTACTCAACTTGACAGTTTCAAGACTTTTAGATGTAATTGCTTTGGATTTAAACTCGGCAACAGATTTTCTGCTTATAAGCAAATGGGGCTTTGATGGAGCCTCGGGTCAAAGTAATTACAAACAAAAGAGTGAAACAGAGTTTGATGATTCATCTATTTTTATGGCCAGTCTAGTTCCTATTAGGCTTCAACACTGTGATGGAACAATTGTTTAGGAAAACGAACGACCTTCATCGACTTTCTATTGCCGTCCGATTATGTTTAAGTTTACCAAAGAAACGCAGTCAACAGTGGCAACTATAAAAGCTGGCATAAACAGAAGAAATAGAAAGACTTCAGCCATCAAGAATCAGTCAAGTTGAAGTTAAGCATCAATTGCTCATGACAATGATAGACGGCAAAATAATCTCGTATTTGTCAGACACATCCTCAGCTGTCTGTGATATTTGCAAAACAAAACTGACAGAGATGAACAATCTGGAATCACTTGCTCATAGAGAAAGGAACAACGAAATGTTCCAGTACGGAATTTCATCTTTACATGCCTGGATAAGATGCATGGAATGCTTGCTTGCTTCACATCTGTAAATATTTCTTACTTCATACTTTATTACCTTGTTACTTTATGCATCCTGTGACATTATTTTTCTAAGTGACATTTTTTTTTAATTGCAGCTTATCGTTTGGAGTTTAAAAAATGGAGTTGCAGGGAGGATGACAAAGAAAAATGGCGCTTAGAAAGAGCGCTATACAGCAGGCATTTAAAAAGGACTGCGGGTTACTTATTGATATAGTTAAGCAAGGAGTAGGCACAACCAATGATGGCAATACTGCCAGAAAATTTTTAGAGATGCAGAAATAACAGCCCGTATAACAGGAATTAGTAAAGATTTAATTGAAAGGTTTCACGTGATTCTTCAGACTGTTGGATCTGGAGAGAACATAGACCTAAGTAAGTTTTCTGATTTTTGTAAAGATACTGCAAAATTGTATGTACAGTTATATCCCTGGTATTATATGCCTTCCAGTGTACATAAATTGTTAGTACATGGGACGGATATAATTAAGCAGTTTGGTGCCATTCCTATAGGTAAACTGTCGGAAGAGGCAGCGGAAGCTCGCAATAAAGATTTCCGAAAATATATAGAGAGCCATTCTAGAAAGGTAAGTAGAACGGCGACAAATGAGGATACATAGAATGGTTTTCTCTCCAAAAGTCAAAGAGCTTCTGCTGAGTTTTCCCACAGAAGCGATATAGATTTTATTAATGTAGATAATTTACAGGATAATAATAGCGATAGTGAATAAGGATTCTAAGTTTTTTTTCATTTTAGTTTGTGTTGTACTGGTATATTGTTAGTTTTAAGTTTACTTTTGTTAGTAATAAGTTACGTTTTCCTTTATTAATTTGTTAATGATATATTTGTATTATTATTATGTGCCTGTACTTACTATTCAGTATTAGATCTAATTTAAAAGAACATTTTATAATCTAATTACAGTCATTAAATGGACAATTAGACATTTATAGATAAATATTTACACATTTTTAAAAGCTAATTAGGAACCTTTTAAATGTATTATTATTAGTTGTTAAGTAATTATGCGTATTATTACGTGCTTACACTTACTAATCCATATTAAATTTAACTTAAAATAACTTAAGAGAATAAAAATAAAGCTTTTTATATTAATATATTTTTTAATTTTTTTGATCCAATTATTTCGGAGAATTGCAACTTTACGCACATGTTCATAGCATCAAATGATAGTAGACTAGACAAGGTTTAAGGAACAAAAGGTTTAAAAGCGCGATCTAACGATACTTAGCAGAAATTTAACTTTATCTGATCAGCTCCATACAAAAAAAATCAAAATATTTTTTTCTGCCCAAACTATCAAGTTTAGGAAAAATCTTCTAAGGGCAATTATTATTTACGTTAACGAGCTCTATCCATCCGCACTAAGAAAAAAATAAAAAACCAAAGTTGGTCCCTAAGTCCCTAAAATCTTGCTTTCGACCCACTGTGCGTCGTATAAACTTGTACCATTGTGATGCGGTATATGAAGAACGGTAGATGATCGCCAACGAAGAGTGTAGTGGGCTTAGCACGAATATTTGCGACAAAGTAGTCGTAACGTTATCGAGACCGATTTGTATGGTTTTGGAGCAGAGCCCGCAGAGCACGAATATTTCGGACGATGAGTCCGAAATATTCGTGTTAAGCCTGTAGGTCTATGCCTGTAGGTCTATTCCTGTAGACCAAAGGAACTCGGTACGCTTTCGAATCCATCTGGCCGACAACCAACTATTTATTTTGCCATGAGACATTCGTAATTTATTTAAGCCATAATAATTGGTTTGTGGTGTAGTGTATTTTTTATCTGTGAAACGTAACTGTAAGAGTGAGGTAAACTTGAATGCCCAGAATTATGTACTTCTACATTTTACGAATACATTATATAGACATTGGCTGTATAGACTTCGTTTTCTTTACCTGTCCAAATTGGGGGAATCTTATAAAAAAATTACTGTAGGGATGTTAAAGTACAATAAATATCGATATTTATTCAATTCTATTTATTGCAATTTTATTTTAATAATTTGTTTTATTTTGCTCAAATACATCATCGATTTTATATTTTTAATAAATATTTACTATTTAATTAGACTGCAAAAAAGTGGCACAGCTTAAAATAAGTAAATATTTTTATAGTTAAGAAGGGGACCAACATGTAATTATGTTATTTTTATCTTTGGCATAGAATTTGTTTCTTTGGCGGATTAACGACTAAGGTGTTTCTAAAATTTTTCAGATGGAACAAAACTCACGGGTGGACGGACCGGAGATTAGTTCACCATCCGTAGAGAGGCCAACCAGGTGAGGGCGATGCTCCGGCAAGATTCTATTGTTACCAGGGCATCGAATAGAATGGTACCCGAAAGGTGACCCACTGGGCTGGCCATGGATGTTATGGAAGAGGTACCACTGGTTAGCCCAATGGCAATAAGGAAGGAATGCAGTAGGTTATGGGGCCGCACGCCGCTTATTTATCACCTCGAGCAGATTGGCGGGGTGTGTCCTGACCATAGCCTACCACAAAAAAAAAAACTGGAACAGCTACTTAAATTTTTTTAAGCTTTATTATATCAAACAAAAATGTCTTTTAGAAAAGACGACAGTTATTTTATTTGTCACCACGGTTTGAAGTAGATGGACAATTTGTTCACGGTTTGGTAATGGCACTATTTTTTTATAGGTCACTGAAGTGCTGTACTCAGGGTACTTTGGGTGAGAGTATTTTATTTGTTCAAGGACCATTTTTAGGTTTTATTTTAAATTATCTTTCAAATCACTTCATAACTACCACATCATATGATAGACCTTTCTTACTTAAACATAAAGAAACTCGAAGAAAATATATAAAGATATGAGATATACATTATTTCTATATTTCGCTTAAACCAAATAATATTTTATATTATATATTATCGACTCATTTGATATTTTGGATTCACACGATATGTCGATATACGTTTTATAGAATACATATCGATATACATGTAACACAACTAGAAAGTAGTCGTGCAATTTCTACATGCTTCTGGTTATTGCTAGAATTTGCTTACTTGCTATATTTGTTGAGTGATTCAGTGAATTTTGGTATACTATATATTCGGTATATTTGTTAAATCGTCTTAGTCAACTGATAGTAATTTGTATGCGAGTCATAATTCATCAGTTCAGTTATAATTATTCGTGATAAAAAAATATTAGTTTATAATGGCTTCAAATCAAAATCATAGTATTAATTCAGTAGCTGGAGCACTAACATTTCCTTCTGAAGGTGCGGGAAGTTCACAAGCAATGTCTTTGCAGCCGAGACAACCCCGAAATTTACAGGTAATTTTTTATTTAATAAGTTTTAATTGAAAACTTCGTTTCATTATATGTTTTCATAGGTTACTTACATTTCATGTGCCTGTACTAAACCAGTCAATGGTTTAGTATGTTGAATAGAAATAGAATCTGTCAACTCCTTCGTTTTCGTAGATGCGATATGAGTCGCAAGAAGATAACATCCTGAAAGAGAAGAAAACATTGAATTCTGTCAAAGCAACCGGTATGACCACCATGGTAAAAAAACCTAATGGTGGAGGAGAGCTGTGGGCAATAGCAATATGAAAAAAAAATATTCGACTAAATATTTCACAATGATTTCTGACATTTACGCGAGTATTACACATTGTAAATTAAATTATTTAGGCCATGGCCATGGTCATTGCCATGCACCATGCCAATGTCGATCAATGAAATTTAAAAAAAAAAGTGAACCTTGTGTTGATGTTTTGTATTGTTACAAATATATTTCAGACTAGTAACCCGCCCTTGCTTCGCTTCGGTTTCAGTAGCTTAAACCCGCGTAGTTCCCGTTCCTGTGGGAATACCGGGATAAAATATAGTCTATGTTACTCCCTGATATTATAGCTTTCCATTAGTGAAAGAATTTTTGAAATCGGTTCGGTGGTTTAAGCGTGAAAGCGTTACAAACAAACAAACATCCTTACTTTTGCATTTATAATATTAGTATGGATAGTCAACTGCAATAAAAATAATAATGCATATTGAATTTTAGAAATAGAATTAGAATGTAATAGTGTTATCCAAATTAAAGTAATATACAGTATTAATGTTCCTTTTTAGTTATAAATTGGTAGACTTAAAAATTTTGATAATATAACCTGATGAAACTACTGAAACTATTTCAAAAATTCTTTCACCAATGAAAAGCTGTAATATCAGGGAGTAACATAGCCTATATTATATCCCGGTATTCCCACGGGAACTATGCAGGTAAGGCGACTGAAACCGAAGCGAAGTGAGGGCGGGTTGCTAGTAATAATACTTACAAAATGGTCAGTTTATCTGTCATTATATCTTTTTCCAATTTTACACTCCTAATATGGATGTGTTTGTTAGAAAATACATATATACATATGCATAAATTCACGCTTCTTACCTGTAGGGCTACGCAGAGATCACTTCACTTGCTGCGATCTTGATATACCACTTTTGCCTCCTCCACATTCTTTAATCTCCTCAGGCATCTTCTTTAATTGAGGGTACTTATAACCTGGCCTTTCTAAACAATGTCCCAATTTGGATGTGGAACGTTGGTGTTCTCCTTGAAATGATTTATTTATAGTCCTTCACTTTGTTACCACTGTTAAAAACATATGAATGGTATGAAATTAACAACTGGTTTGTAATTAACAAATAATTTCACATATTAATTATGCATAATATCTATGCAAGAGAAGGAAAAATCAATAGAAAACCCCATGCCAACAAGTCTGACCAGCACGGTATAATAGTAACAATTTCTTTCCCATTGCAGAGGAGGCCCTAGACTAACATTGTGACTTATTTGGACTGTGAAGATGATGATATGTATTTTTAATTATATACAGTAATTCAATGGTATTTTTTTACTTCAGGGCTTACTTAGATTCGCCATGGAAGCTACAAAGGCAGAAGACGCTCCAGGAAACTCTCATTTTAGCCCAATGGATGAAGAGGTATAGTAAATCATTTAAGCACTCTTCTTATTAATATATACAGTTGCCTGGTGCCATCATTAAGTTCAATACAAATATTGTAGTATTATTAAATTTGGAGGGAAATTACAAGGTATGGCCTGCATCTCTTTGTGGTGTGGCATGAGGGTGTTTTACTCTAGCAGTGAATGGCAAAAGGCCAATGAACGATTGACTTGCAGGTGTCATAAAAGACGATTAAGGGATTTAATATGCATATAACATCTATACAAGAGAAGGAAAATTTGATATGAGATCCTATACCAACGCATCTGCACAGCATGATATAGTAGGTTAATTTCTCTTCTATTTTGGGGAAGACTTGGGCCCAATGGTGGGACATATATGCTAAGTTATGTAAGCAAAATGTATGCATTGTGATGTCGTAAGAATACAACCCACTGCTGATTTTCTGGCTACTGGGTGTAGGGTGACTAAAGGATATATAATACGCAGATAACATCATTGCTAGAGAAAGAAAACAGTATGATAACCTGTCTGACTAATGTGATATAATAGGTATATGAGGTTGCTCCCGTGCATGGAGAGGAGATTAAGTACTAGGTGTTAAAAATAAAAGAAAGGCAAACGTCGTGTATAATAACAAGTGTAGCAATACATAGGGGTGTCGGGGATCGAATGTCAAAAGACTACCTTTCCGGCACCTCGTAAAAGCGTGGAAGGGACCGCTGCGGTTTTAGTGGGTATTCCGGAAGCATAGGCAGTCGGCGAGTCCCACACTCCCCCACGTCTATCACCGGCGGGAGATAGTGCGTAAATTGCATTTCCACAGCGAAAAAAAAAGTGTAGCAATACATTCTTGCTTTTATATAAAATGGTCAGAGTAGACTTGTAGCTTACCTTCATCTTACTATGTACTTACATGGCAATCATGGTATCGGGTAGTTAAATTCAACCCTATCGAAGTAGAAGCAAGTTTGCTTGCAAGTTCCTATGGTGAATCTAACCTAACCATTATGTGATAACAGTAAATACTGTAATTATACAGAGTGTATCAGGTTATGGGGCAGCTGGTCAACTGGGGGTTAAGTGATGGTGGTAGGAAACCATGGAAAAATTTAAATAAAAGTATTGATTCATTAATGAATTAGAGACATGTTAAGTTTTCAATTTTGTCATCGCTTTTTCGTGTAAATCTGATTGAAATGTATAGAGTCAGTGATACTTAATCTGCAAGATATTCGTATTTTGTTAAATGTTCATTAGAAATTGAGTAAATCAATGAATACGTTCTCATAAGCAAGACAAGCTTTGTTATAAATCAGCTGATCGGCCGATGACCGTTTACAAGTCGCCTTTGTACCCACGTTATCATTGAAGCATATGCGCAAATCATACCTATTTATGTCGAAGCTTTACATGCCTGCATAATACGTAACATTTAAGGCACTCTTAGACATACATTTTTGTAATCACTATAACTTTTATGTTATATTGTTCTTTGTGTAATATACATTCTAATTACGATCTATGACCGTTAAACTACAACATACTCGAACAGTTGCCCCATAATCTGTTACAGCCTGTATATTTATCCATCAGCACATCATTCTTAAGTGCTGGACATATCTATGAGGGGATTAATGTAGCATTACCTTTCTTGATTTATTAGCGGCACAAGCTTTTAGCAGGTTGGTGTTATAAGGTTCAAAGAAGATTACTGCTACCCATTCTTCTGAACCCAGATTTTATCTACTCTCATGGCTAAAAAGAGGTGGTCACACATCATGTTTTTTAACCACAGGAAGGACCTACATATTAATGTATATTTGTTTTAATTACAGAGACGCAGATTCTTGGCTGAAGCCATGGCAAGTATAACAGTGGATCTGACTGAAGTTCTAAAGAATTCAATCGAAGTGCTGACTAACACAATTAGAATGCAGAGTATTCAGCTCGGTGAACCCTTGCCAGATGAAGTGGAGAAGGCATTTACTGTTCTGCTAGATGTTGTTGACGATATTGATATAGCAAATGGTAAGTTTGGTCATCTCAACTCATGTTCATATATCCTACAGCTGAACTCAAACCTCCTACATAATGGAAGGGAACTTCATCTGCTATACCATGCTGATAAGACTTGTTGGTACAGGGTTTAGCTTCCTTCTCATGAATAGGTGTTATCTGCAACTTTTTCCTTAGTTGTCTTTTACAACACCCAAGAAAACGGCAAGAAAACGGGTGGTGAATTGTGTTCTTACTCTGTCACCGTGCTGAGTAGTCCAGATCTAATGTTCTGCCCAGTCTCAGCAAAATAAATCTAGTACTTTCTTTTGGGGATTTTTTAAAACATATAGTTAGCAGACACTAGTTACACGCAGTTTCAGAACAATTATATGTGGATCCCATAAAGAATTGGCATAAATGAAGAAAACACAGGACTGCCGCATGGGAGTTCAGTATTTAGACCTAGCGTGCTGGTGCTCACACGTCCAGTGTTTTCTTAGCTCGTTAATGTGATGCATTGTATTCTAAACTCATCTACTACTATTGGGCATGGACTTCCTTCCCAATAAGTGTGCAGTAAAAAATGTATAAACAGTGCTTACTTTATAATTACTTATATATTTTGCAATTACTTTTTACTTTACAATTTTAGATTTTTTCAAAATGGGTGGTTTCGCCATGTTCCCCATATGTTACGGTAGTGGAAATGACCAAGTCAGAGCGTATGCGAGCAGAGTATTGGCAGAGATATGTCAGAACAATCCATTCTGTCAAACAAAGGCATTAGAATTTGGGCTCGTCAAAATACTAATAAATCTATCACAGAGTGAACGAGGCGATCCTCTTGCTAAATGTGTGTATGCTATGTCATGTAAGTATTTTTTATATTATTGTTAATAGTTTATTTGTATATTGGAGTGAATTACCATATGTGTTTCCCGAATGCTATAACATATCTTGCTTTAAATGAACTATAAGAAAAGCTCTTTTCACACAGTTGGCAGCAAGTTAGCTGTATCCCTGCTATTGCTGAAGTCCATAAGTGGCAGTTACTACCTACTGTGAGGTCCACAGTTTGCTTGTCTTCCACATAGTAAATATTTTTGACCTATGACGCTGGTCATACATGTTAGTTGGGCTTTATTTCGAGATTTCTTTCTCTTGCATAGATGTTGTATACATTTCTTAATACCTTAGTTGTCTTTTACCCATGGTTAAGAAAGAGGGTAGCCAATTGTATTCTTATTCCGTCACTACACGGAAAGTGCGTTTATATACATGTGTAAATGTTTATAATAATACTAAAAATGAACATAAAGCATTTTAATAATACTAGTCGTGGAGTAGTACCACATTGTTGTCAGCTGTCGCGGGCCGCTCCGTCCAGGGTAATACCACACTCTTGCAGAAAATCGACGTCTGAGTAGTAGCAATTTGTTATTGCGCTTCTTTTGGTGAGCGAGAGAGCGGGAAGCCCACCTTTTTAATGGTGTTTGCACGTATTCACACTCCCTTCACCTTTTTCGCGGTAGGCATAGGCCTAGTAAAGGTCCATGAGTGGCAGTATCAAAAATAATAATCTTTGTATATATTTCAGGCTGTTGTCGTGATTTCGAGCCAGCGTGTCGCGAGCTAATCTCCCAAGGCGGTTGTGAGATATTAGCACATCTGTTGCAAGCACCAGAATCAGCTGTTAGGACGAAGGCAGCATTCTTCGTTCGATATTTATGTCGACATCATAATGATACTAAAGGTTAGAAAAATATTCACTAAGATTGCATTTAGTTGCTGTAGCTGTCCTCGTATCATATGTTTTTTTTTATTGCTGATGCAGGCAAACAAGCAAGCAGCATACCTAAGTGATACTGCCGTACATGGACCTCTGCAATACCAAGGCTACAGCCAGGTTGTTGCTTACCGTGAAGAAAATGCTCTTCTTAAATCTTGTTTAAAGAAGGACATGTCAAAGCGCTCAGGCAACACACATGTTTTTTTTTTTAAATTATGCATTGCAGTCACGACGGGGACACTTAACAATTGAGAAACACTTAACAAAGATGGTATACCTAAGTATACCTAAGATGGTATGGCTAAGATAATACCAAGTATCAAGGCAATCCAAAAAAAAATGTTGTTCTGGGTGCAATTTGTCAAATATGTTCAAAATATGTTATAATTGAGGGGAGGAGGGGCTGCAAATTTCTCCTTCCTCTATTATTGGACTCTGATACTTTAGTAGGGAAATTGGTTTATCATTTTGGTCAGATCGATTGGTTTTATTTCAAGAGTTTCTTCTTTTACATATTATCCACTAATATTATCACATTATAGATTAATATTCTTATATATCTTTTGAAATATCTATTATAAAGGAAGAGGTAGTGAATAGTATTATTTCTCTGTCACTATATGCAACTTGAAAGAAGAGACCTACAGGCTGAAGGAAATCTGAACTTCAAATATTTGTACATTATCACATTAAAGTTTTTTTTTACAGAGCGTTTCATTGAAAACAATGTTATTGAAACAATTGCGGCGGAAATTAACAATTGCCATGATCAAGCAACGGAACATCTTCTTGACGTATTGCTAGCACTACTAGATGGATCAGATCCTTCAACTATACCACAGTTTACTTCATCAACTATAGGCTTGAAGACAATAATAGAGAATCATTTGAGACATCCAGACTTAGTAGACGATAGTTACTACGAAGAGAAAGAATACTGTCGAGAATTGCTGGCAAAGCTCAGCCCATTTCACACTCAGAATGAAGATTCTCTGGAAGCAGCTGATAGATAAGATGATTGATATATGTAATCTCTGTTTAGTTTTAATAGTAATTTAAATTTCAGTCATAGAACTAGTTAACAAAATGTAGAGCCATAAATGAAAACTATCAACACTGACTCTAAAGACACAATATTTAATTTAATAAGCGGATATCCACTGGTCAATATTTCAATGTAATTATGTTTTTAATTTTTAACCTTATTGAAGTACAGTTGTCTTCTTAGACAATCGTGTCCCAAATTTACATACTGTGTATGTAAATTTACATACTGTGTATGTAAATTATTAATTATTGACTGGTATAATTGTTCTAATTTAAAATTGAATCGATGAAGAAAATGTTTTTTTGTAAACAAATTTCTAACAAAAATGTGTGGGTTAAATTATAATTAATTCTGCAGCAAGTTTCTGTAATATGTAATAACGATGAGTTGTTGGTAGAGAGACGCCTTAGTGATCCCATGGCGATGAACACTGAAAAGGGTTCGATATGTCGGGCAATCAAAAATTAAATACATAAAAACGCGACAAAATCCATAAAAATAGTTTTTATAAATTGTTCGCGTCAGAAATCATCAGAAATCATTATGTTAGGTATATATTAAGAAAAATGATAACCAAATTAAAACTTAACAAAACTTAATTTGTACATACGCTTTTGTATGTCCAATTGCCCATGTATGTCTAATTGCCTATGTATATCCATAGCAACATATTTCATGAAATTATTAAGATATATGTATATTGCAATGCTTTTATGAACATCAATTTTGTATACTTTGATTTTGATAAAAAATGTTTAATAAACAGAGGATTTTAAATTATTTACCTAATATAATTTTATCTTCAATATAAGAGGCATTTTCAATATCATGTTTTTCGTCATTCCCTCGCCTGTTTTAAAAATTAACATTTGTTGACTGTTGCTAACGGCATTCCATTAATATGAATGATATAAAATGCCAAATGGAAATGTGTTTGATGTATTATATAAGCTCCGCTTATTATGGTTCATTTTGCTTTTTCTACATATGTATATTTTTATTTAAAAGGTATTGCACATATGGACGCTATCTGCTTTCCCGAGGGAATGACACAATTTCTCTTGTTAAAGTGTAAGTATGTATTTACTATTAGTAGGTGTAGCACTTTGCGATAATGTGGCAACCAAGATTAGGTTGTTCCTAATTTTTCACTTATAGTTGTAATTAAATTTTACCTTTATAATATATTAATATTATACATAGTACATATATACGTAGTACCTATGGTGTATGGATTCTAGTAGAATCGTGTTTTGTATTCTACATATGTTGTCAGTGTTTCATAAATAGCATCTAGTTTGCTATATTTAAAATGTAAATATTTGACATTATTGAACATTTTTCTTCAACTCCTATGTGTACTTTGCGCGTGAGTCTCCCGGACAATGGGATAGGGAATGACCTAACCACGCCGACCTGACTTTTTGTTTTAGAGTTCTTCAGTAGCGATATTATCTGTTTAGGGTTTATTAATAGTTTCATACAACACTCGTGCGAAGAAAAAAACATTTAATATATATTACTAGTTAATTAAATTATAATAAAATAACTTTTATATCTTCAAACGTTTTATTTTTCATAACATGTTGTCAACTCAAATTTTGTGTTCACCTTAGGTGAACGTCAAACCATTTGCATACACGTTACTCTTAATGATTTTGAAATTGGATGTTTGACATACAAATGCTGAATTAGTCAAGTCACTTCGTGAACGTGCCATACTTACACTTAGTGAGTATTAATTGGCTAAAAAATTACAACTCCATACCATCCTGTCTAACCAGCATAATAGGTATAGTAAGGTCAATTTCATTCCTATTGTGGAGGAGGCTCGAGCTGTGGGACACGAAATGAAAACGAATCTAGGTGCAGTCTCAAAATCGAATATGATCGTCCCTGTAGTAAAAGTAGCGTGTAGGTCTTAATACTTATTCAGCTTAGAAAATATTTCTTATGCGGAAGCGTAGAATAATAACGTAACGAGTTATTATTCTAAGTGCGGAAGGTATTATCATCTCAGTGCGGTAGGTATTATCATTATCTCAATATGAGAAATTGACTTAATATACTTCGCTAGTCAGACGAGTTCGTATAAGATTTAATAGCCAGTTTACCTTCTTTTTCACAGTTATTATATGCATATGCAGCCCACATACGTCCCACTGTTGGGATCGGGCCTCCTTCACACATGGGAGGGAACTTGACCTACTATACCATTCTGGTCAGACATGTTGGTATAGGGTTTCATTTCGAGTTTTCCTTCTCTTGCACAGATGTTATGTGCCTCCCATGCGTGGAGGATGCCCGAGCCCAACTGTGGGACGTATGTGGGCTGCGATGATGATGATGATATATGGTCTTGTCCTTGGAATTAATAAATATTTTTTAAAGGGTAGGTACTTGTTAGTTCAACATTTTCTATGGTCAATAAAACAAATGTTAACAAGACGATGAATGCTTTTTATTTATTCAGTTTATGAAAGATTTTGTTTTCGATATATTTCTTTAGTTGACAATTTTCACTTTGCTATCAGAATCCGCATCCGCATCCGCATCGGCGTCGGCATCGCTTTCCGACCAGTCAAAGTTAATACCGGTTACTTCATAGAACCAATCATGATAGTGACCAGGGCGAACGTAACCTGCAATCAAATCTCTATAAGTATAACCAAAAACTTGTACCATTTAATTAACATGTTTTTAAGTCATAAACGTATAATAAATAACGGTGTAGGTTCTATGCACACTTCATCATCATCATCTTAGGCCATATACGTCCCACGGTTGGGCTTGGGCTTCAGTCACATTTGGGTTTTTTGAGGAATTTGACCAACTATTCCGTATTGGTCAAACGTGTTGGAATAGGGATTTATTACGGTTTTCTACTCTTGCATCGACATTATCTGCATATATCCCTCAGTCGTCTTTTACGACACCCACGAGTAAGATATGGAGAATTGTATTCTTACTCCGTTACCACACGGACGTACATTTATTTCCCCCTTAAAACCGTACAGGTGTCATATTATGTTATGAAATGGTGAAAACAATATCTATCTTCATTATTGTTCCTTTGTTTATTTTCGTAGATCTTCACCAGATTCTTATTAGGTAGGTATGTACTAAAATCACAATATTTATTAATTGTACCCCCATCTAAATTGAATCACTAATCATTGAAGAACTGTCATATATATACACATTCTTTTGCGTGGTGACGGAGTAAGAATCCAATTCAGCAACCCCTTTCTTGCCCGTGGGTGCTTTCTTGCCCGTGCATCTAACAATTATGCAAGAGATGGAAAACTTGAAATAACCCTATACCAAACCAGCCTGACCGACGTGTTGTGCTCAATTTTCCTCCCAACGTGGAGGAGGCTCGAGGCCAGTAGTGGTATATACGAGTAGGTATATGAGCTGTGATGATATACGGATTAAATACAGAACCATCTTTTCTGAAATGCGGAAGTTTAAGGCTATGCTACGTTGCAAAACTAATAGAGCGACTTACCTGAAGGGTGCAATGAACTGCATCCAGCACTTGAGCCGAAGCTAACAATACCGACCATGGTTCGTTCTCCGTCGTAATCCACAACCGTTAAGGGACCGCCGCTGTCACCCTAATAAGAACAAAACATGTGTAAGTATACATATATGCGTTTATTCCTAATTTGTTTTTTTTTTATTGTAGTAGTAGTAGTAGTAGTATTTTTAGTATTGTAGGTAGTATGAAGGCGTGCAACGAGGTTCGGCGATACCTACTAAAGGCATCAATCACTAAAACCTACCACACGCAATCACCCTTAGAAAGTTAGGCTTCCGGCTCTGTCGCTCACCAAACGAAGCGTAGTAACAAATTGCGATTTTGCGATTTTCTGCGAGAGTGTGGTTCTACCCCGGACGTACCTACCGGCCCGTAGCTGTAGACAGACTACTATCAACAGTGTGGTCCTATCACTATTGGGTTGGCATCAGATGGTGGATCGTAATCTTTAGTTAAAACCCATGCATATTAAATAATAATAATTGTAATTACGATTCTAATTTGTTGATTATATTTTATTATTCATTTAAGATCATCATCATTATTCTATTCTTATCCCTATTACTTGGAGTCGACGCAATATGTTCTCTTTCATAGTACAAATACAAATTTATTGGCAATAGTTTTATGATCAACCTGTCTGATAACAATCTTTTTGGGAATGTAATTTTTGACTAGAAATATAAAGCTCTTAGTCGTCTTTTACGACATCCACGAGCATTGTAAGTACAACATACAATTTAGTTTATTAAATTTTGTGTCTCGATTAAAATGTCTCGATGGTAAAACATCACTACCGGGTTGGGAGCCATTAGCGCTCACCCATCGTCCAGGTTAAGCTGTCAAGGCCATCTGCGGCCAACAGCTATACACACAAAAAAAGGTAAAACATAATAAATACACTTAATTGTATATAACATCTTAAATTGTATTTACCTATGTTTGTTAAATAAATTATTCTAATTCTGATTTTAATTCTGACCATGCAAGACCTTGTTGTCGTACATTGTTGGATATATGTATGAGGCAAAAGTCCGGCAAAGGTCCGCTTACAAAAGGGGATATTGCTTTTATCCAAGGATATTGATGCCATCCATTGCCCTGATGTTCTACTAGGTGGTTTTAACGACTCCAACGAATTTAAGGCCTGATGACATATTGCGTAATAAGTCCTTCACAACTGTTGGAGTGCAAGATCAAGAGAGATATTAATACTTTATGCTTTTATAGTAGGTAATAGAGATGAGTTACCTGGCACGAGGATTGAGTGGTAACATTGTAATGTTCAGCGCAGATAGTTTGCTCCCTGATGACCTGGCTGTTCGGGTACCATCTTAGGCACTCTTCATTAGATACACCACGTTGGAATACCCATAGAAGGATCTCAGAAGCGCCACCAGCTGCATAACAACGCACAATATAGAATATAATCGAGTTATAGTCGGTCTTTAATAAATAAAGTTCTAATAAATTAAATAAAAACTGCTCTTCATTGATTTTATCGAATATTATCAGTCTGTTGCAGTTGGGCGGCTGTTCTTGGCCTGTCCCACTGCGATTTAGGACGTAAGAAGGATACAATTCACCATTTGTGTCGCATACGTCGTAAGGGACGATTAAATATAAACATAAACATAATGTACCTGATAACACTGCAAGAGAAGGAATGTTAGAAACAAAATTACTGTGTCAATCTGTTTCTTTAACGTATTAGGTATACGCCATTTTTTCTTGCATGGACGCTTGTTCCCAAACCAAAATGTTCCATAGAATAAAAAGATGTAAATACACGATACTGACTGTCGAATGTACGTCCATAACCGCTGACTACTAAGGTGACTCCTGCATAGTTGATGTTTTTCTGTTCGCTGTTCTGCAGACGGCAGGGTTGGACGGTAGCTGTATATCAAATTATTTACAACTGGTTAATATTTTATTACGTATGTGTTACTTATTATATAAAATTGATTAAAATAGAACAGAAATTAATATTATATAAAACAGATGAGGGTAACAACAGAATAAACAATTAAAATATTTACAAAAAAGGGGAAATAAAAAAGGGGGTTTCAGGTGCTAACATTTCTCAGTATTCTAATCTTTTGTTTAATAAGAGGTTACGCTAGCCTTCTGATCACGTGAAATACCAATTAATCTCTTTGAAAACATTAAACTCGATTATTTGGACTCCACCGTCCGTTTGGCCCCAAACGGGTCGAAAATACAATTAATTGCTAACAAGATTAATATTCTTTCGTCGTTTGAGAGTCACTGCGACAGAAGCAGCACCGGCACAATCTGATGTGCTCGGAAGATGTAATGGCGCAATGGGTATCAACGCAAACTAGTGATATTTTTATAGATTACACTCAGCAATAAGGAATAACTTAAGAATATTTGTAGATCCTACAAATAACTCTCCTGGGTCAGTACCGAACCCGTTTGGAGTAATATTTGACATGACGTAAGTGACTCTGGGATTACCGATACTCTTGTTATTTATAATATATTCCTGCCGTATTATATTAACAATTTCCCGGTTCCCCGGTATCACATGCGTAGTTCCTATTACCGGGGATAAAATTACTTGTTACTCGCTGATAAGACAGTTATCAACTTTTAATTTGTTTTTTAAACCTGTTAACTTCACGTTGTTTTGTTCACGTATTGCCCGATCTCGTGGGCATACGAGGATAAAATGTAACTTGTGTTTTTCGCTGATAATGCAGCTTTCCATTGATGAAAGAACTTTTAAAATCGGTTTAGTGGTTTAAATGTGAAAGCGCAACAAGCAAACAAATATACGAACTCAGATTTTCATTAAGGACACCCCTTTTTGTGGGTTGACTATCGTCCGGTCACACCCAACTATATGTAGGTATGTGTAATAATTAGAATGATTTACTTCTTAGAATGACTAATTATATAAAATTTTCTACCTACAACATTAGTTTAGTAGGTTCTTGATACATAAGTTACTTACGACTGTATGGAATGTAATCATCAAGTCCGAGCAGGGCCAAGTCAGCAGTTTGCACACCAGCGCTGATTTCATTATATTCAGGGTGGATGAACTTATGTGTGCTCTCTACGAGGTATTCCGGTCGGGTGAGGTTGGTGAGACCAAAACGGACGACGAATGTGATGCGGCTGAGGAAAGATATTAGAATTTATTAACAAAAATAACTATTATTTATAGTAATAGTACCAGCAGCAATATTTAAAATAGACCATTCTATTTTAAAATTTAGCACTTTGAGCTTAAAAGGATACCTATTTTTAAAGTGAACAATTATATTCGAAGTTTTGTGTACATTTATATTTTGGCTTATGACTTTAGCTTGTTTAATTGGAATTTATTTATGTACAGTACCAACTAGGGTTAAAAGACAGTGCGCGGTTGACGCAAGCATAATAAGGAACGCGTAGCGCGATATATCGCAAGAGGCAGAGTAAATCAGAGATAATGATTTCTAATGTTTACGCGATTATTTAAAATAAACTATTTTTACGGATTTTATCGCATTTGCATTTGATTTTTGGTTTGCCAACGTTTCGAACAATTATCAGCGTTCATAGTCACAGGAAGAAGAGATGATGTTGAGAGGAAAGTGTAAATTTTAATAAGTATCATATTCAATGCATTCAAGATTATAAAAAAGTAATCAGTAATTTACAGGGTGAAACACTAGATTGGAAATCTTTACAAATTTGGTTTTGGTTTTATGTTAAACTATCAACCCACCCTCGCTTCGCTTCGGTTTCAGAGATCTCACCCGCGTAGTTCCCGTTTCCGTGGGAATACCGGGATAAAATATAGTCTATGTTACTTCTTGACATTACAGCTTTCCATTGGTAACAAAATTTTTTAAATCGGTTCAGTGGTTTAAGCGTGAAAGCGTAACCAACAAACAAACTTACTTTCGCATTTATAATATTTGTAAGGATGAGTTGTCTTTCCGTGTGGTGACGGAGTAAGAATACAATTCACCAGTCCTCACTTACGCGTGGATTTTGTAAAAGACAACGAAGTGATATGATATGCGGAAAACAGCACTGCAAGAGAAGGAAAACTTGACATATAAATCTATATCAACCCGTTTGACCAGCGCGGTATAGTAGGTCGATTTCCCTTCCGTTGTATGGGAGCCTCGAGCCCAGCAGTGGGACATGTATAAGCTGCGATGATGAAGATGAGTTGCGTCTATAAGAAAAATAAGCTACTAACTTGGCAAGGCAATGGGCGGCTGTAAGGACCCACTGATGATGGATAAGCGAGCAGCCACAGGAACTTACGCCTCCAATATTGCTGACCATACGCAAGCTACCTTGATATGGAATCTGACCATCTTCAGCTGGCCAGCCGCTCACGATTCTTGAAGATGTCCATGACGGATCCGCTGTGAAACAATAACCGGTTATGTTATATCTAAGGTGACCATATTATTTTAACAAAACGGGACGCTTAAACAATTGATTGATCAAAATGGAACATTTAAAAAATAAGTAAACTTGAACTTGTGAAATTAAAAGCCAGAAAGTCAGGCACACGTAACGATTCTGATGTTTGCACGAGTATTACACATTGCAAATAAAACTACTTTACGGATTTTATCGCGTTTGTATTTGATGACGTTTAGAACACTTTACAGCGTTCATGTTCGAAACAAACGCGATAAAATCTGTAGTTTCATTTACAATACGTAAAGAGTCCGCATTAGTTACCTATTATAAAAATGGACTGAAAACAAATAAGTCCCTGTCAGTATATTAAACGATCAATTAGGCTCTGTTTGTAAAATGGGACATTTTTGACAGTTTGGGACAACGCGATAGACCACTTGAAAACGGGACTTTCCCGTTCGAAACGGGACGTATAGTCACTTTAGTCATATCTTATATAATTTTTAAGGCAATATCAGAGATACTTTATATGTGTCAGTAAGAATGAGTCCATGAAATAGATAATATAAGAATTATGTTTGATTAATGGTGTAGATTATAGATGATTGGATGGATATATGTATTTATTTCCGTGTTGTGACAGAGTAAGAATACGATTCACCACTCCCTTTTTCTCTCTCCTCACGGAAAAATGGTAACTCCTCCTCATCATAATCATTACCAAGCTTTTAGCAGTTATTTGGATTTTGGATATAACAGCTAAGTCCAGCATAAATACCTCCATAGACCGCCAAATGATGCGGTCATTCATTGGAGAGGTTATTGTCGTAATCGTCACCCTTGGCAAGCGGGTTTGCTATTGTAAGAAGATATTTATTTTTATGGGTTCCACTTCCAAGGGCAAGTAAGAGGTAGCGATAATTGCATTTTCATTGCGTCGTAACGCGAGAAAAAGGGCGTATATTTGTAGTGAAATTAATTTAACATTGGTGATAAATGCTTGAAAAACATGTTACAAATTCTTAACTATTGATCTGACTGTGATGACTATATAATGACGCCTATTGTTGGCGTAACCTTGAAAGAGTTAATTTTGAAGAGCCCTCGAAGAATGATGGTTTTTAGGGTTCCGTACCCGAAGGGTAAAAACGGAACCCTATTACTAAAACTTCGCTGTCAGTCCGTCCATCTGTATGTCCATCCGTCTGTCCGTCCGTCTGTCTGTCGGTCTGTCCATTTGTCTGTCTGTCACCAGGCTGTACCTCAATAACCACGATAGCTAGACAGTTGAAATTAAAAAAAAAATATGTATTTCTATTGCCGCTATAACAACAAATACTAAAAACAAAGTAAAATAAATATTTAAGGGGGGCTCCCGTACAACAAACGCGATTTTTCCCCATTTTATAGATAATGTTACGGAACCCGTCGTGCGCGACTCCGACTCGCACTTAGCCGGTTTTTTATTGTAAATAAAGCTATTTTTCAAAAGAAGGTATACCTACTCGAACTAAAACCCTTTACTAACACGTTTGATCAGCGTGGTATAAGAGGTCAATTTTCCTCTCATAGTGGACGAGGTTCGATCCAAGCAGTGGTACAGCTATGGGCCGATATGATGGTGAAAACTATTTTACTGATTTTATCGCGTTCGTATTTGATTTTTGGTTACCCGACATTTTCAACACATTTCAGTGTGCATGGTCACGGGTGGACTAAGGTGTCTCACGTCCAACAAGTAATACTTATTACAGAGGTATAATGAGTGATGTGTTTTATTTGTTAGAAAACACGCGTCTTAAAACACTTGGCGATATTATTATTTCGTTGATCTTCTGTCTGCACCTTCCTGTATCTTTTTTACACATCATTTATGTGGAAGTATTTGACACAAACCGCTTTCACAAAAGAAATGAAATTGGCTTAGGTACCTACTATATCACGCTGACTTGCAAAAAATATAAATGGGGCTATATAACTATTCAGCTAGTCACAATGTTGCATGTGTTTTAAGTAGCACTCAACACACCCTGCATTTAATTGTACACTACTAAGTTACGTAGGTTGCGATGGTACCTTAGGTCCAGATTAAACTTATGTCTTTCTCACTTTTCTACTTCAAATACGTGCATGCGATTCATTTCTTTACTCAAAGCTATCGCTCCATTCCTTAATAAAAGTTATATCTGCACATTTTATTTACATGTAGCAGATTTTAATTGGTACTTACCGCTGCGGAGGTCCTCAATTTCAGCTGGTTGAGCATTGAATAAACCACCCTAAAATAAAGAAATACTGAAATTTAGTTTTGCTCTCATTTTTATTGGTTAAAGTATTAAAGAATTCGCACTTGTGTGTTGCTTTAGTAATCGGCATTTCTTTGAAGAGGTCGGTAAATATAAAAAAACACTCGGGTGGGATATTGCAGTAATAATATAAGATGTCCAAATAGTGACTATCTAGTTTCAAGTTTTTAGTTATATATTCGAGCTGCCGAGATTTGCTTAGACATTATCTTAGGGTCCTCCATTAACCATGTAAGACACGAAAGGCGGAGAATGGTGTCAACAACGTCACGAAATATCACAAGAGGACATGGGAGGTGTATAGTGAGATGTGAGGTGAATAAAATTGGTGGAGAGAGGATTGTGTAAATTAGGTCATATCTGTCATCATCATCATCATCACAGCTCATATACGTTCCACTGCTGGATTCGAGCTTCCTCCACAATGGGAGGTGAATAAAATTGGTGGAGAGAGGATTGTGTAAATTAGGTCATATCTGTCATCATCATCATCACAGCTCATATACGTTCCACTGCTGGATTCGAGCTTCCTCCACAATGGGAGGTGAATAAAATTGGTGGAGAGAGGATTGTGTAAATTAGGTCATATCTGTCATCATCATCATCACAGCTCATATACGTTCCACTGCTGGATTCGAGCTTCCTCCACAATGGGAGGTGAATAAAATTGGTGGAGAGAGGATTGTGTAAATTAGGTCATATCTGTCATCATCATCATCACAGCTCATATACGTTCCACTGCTGGATTCGAGCTTCCTCCACAATGGGAGGTGAATAAAATTGGTGGAGAGAGGGTTGTGTAAATTAGGTCATATCTGTCATCATCATCATCATCACAGCTCATATACGTTCCACTGCTGGATTCGAGCTTCCTCCACAATGGGAGGTGAATAAAATTGGTGGAGAGAGGATTGTGTAAATTAGGTCATATCTGTCATCATCATCATCATCACAGCTCATATACGTTCCACTGCTGGATTCGAGCTTCCTCCACAATGGGAGGTGAATAAAATTGGTGGAGAGAGGATTGTGTAAATTAGGTCATATCTGTCATCATCATCATCACAGCTCATATACATTCCACTGCTGGATTCGAGCTTCCTCCACAATGGGAGGTGAATAAAATTGGTGGAGAGAGGATTGTGTAAATTAGGTTATATCTGTCATCATCATCATCACAGCTCATATACGTTCCACTGCTGGATTCGAGCTTCCTCCACAATGGGAGGGAAATTAACCTACTATATCACGTTGGTCAGATGATTTGATATGTGGTTTCATGTTGAGTTTTTCTTCTCTTGCTGTATGCACAACATATCCCTTAGTAGTCTTTTACGACACCCACGCGCCAGAGGTGGTGAATTATATTCTTGCTCCGTCATCGCACGGAAGGTCATACCTACATTTAAACAATATTAATAATTAATTTAATATTTCGAAAATGTTTAATATGCTTTTTTGATATATACTTGAACTAAAAACTACGCGTGCTATTCCGGTTAGTGTTTTAACTCACCGATTACTATTAGGGGGAAGAGGGAATTAAAACGTTGCTATAACATCACGTGATTCATCAATCACGTGATGTGTTAGCAACTTGGTAAAGCTACCCATTGGTATCCCTTATTTTGGTATTATTTAGTTAAATAGCAGTGGCGCATATTAAATTAAAAGTTGTTGCGGCGTTTGATGAAATTACAATATAAAATTACAATATATATATATATATATATATATATATATATATATATATATATATATATATATAAATTACATTAGCTGTGTGGTAGCGGCTTCGAATACTACCAACCCTTGCTTTGCTCGTGGGTGTCGTAAAAGACGACTAAGAGCCCTAGATTGACCCGGACCAACTCCATCTGGTACCATTTGGGTCAACGATTACATTCCCAAGGAGGGTTGACGTCAGGCAGGCGGCCGGTCATAAAAGTCATTGCCGAAACTTTTTGCAATATGTCAAAACAGATGACATATTGCGTCGACCCCAAGTAATTGGGATAAGAGCAAGATGATGATGATATATATAAATTACAATAATATATAAATTATATATAATATATAAATTACAATATAAAAAAGAAATAAATACCTGGACGTAGCCCAAGACGCAGATAAACCCTAAGAGGTACGACACCGCCATGGCGAATGAAACTGTCAACTAATTACTGTTCAGACATATGTACATATACGCGTAATCACTTCTTACTAGGCAATCAGGATTATTGATTATGATTATATTTTAATTATCTTGGCTTAAGATATAGATGATTAATTAGGAAAACCCTAAAAAATTGTTTTAGGAGTACAACTAATTTAGATTAGTATTTTGTTTACATGTGTATGAAAGTAATATTATAATTACAATAGCTATTATATGGATGCTATTATGTGGATAAGGCAATATTATACTTGTTTAAAAACTATAACAACTTACAACATATACAACAGCGTTTTGAAAGTAGCTGAAACGCAAAAGCGACACTAAAAACAGGCACATTTTAGTACAACTTTAGGATTTGGTTTGAAGAATGTGGAACACCGATCTATTGTGTATTTAATGTAAAATAGATGTATTTACAAGTTATTTTTTTTAAATAGATTTATCTTTAATGAATTCTGTTGTATACTTGGGTAAACAACAGGATTAATTAAAGATGTAGCTATTCTTGCCCTTGGTGGCAGCTAAGCAAACAACCGCTAGAAAGTAAGTGGTAACTGCTGCTTGTGAACTTCAGCAATTTTACTGATACAGAGTAATAGGGAAAACATTGAAGGTAACGCAATGGTTATTTGAAGGGAGGGGAGTTGTCTGTGAGAGTATGGTAATAACTCAAATAAATCATTCCATTTATGGCTTTGGGGACTAAAGATGCTAAGTGGGGGTGGGTGTCTAAAGCTTTCCAAAAATGTAAAAAGTAAAGGTCTCAAAAATACACTCGAGCACATCAGATATCAACAGTGTATGCACCTCACGTGTTTTCGATAACACAGGCATATTAATCTCCCGATTTGCGCAGAGGGAGTGACTGTACGAAGGTATTGAAAAAAATTAATTCGGGCGCATTAAAAATTCTGAAGGGTTGTTAAGCGTTAATCCAAAGAAAGCTGTAGTTTAAAAGACTTGGACGCGACCACAACCCATTCGATCTTTGAAAATTGTAAAAAATGTGACCTTGCGTATGTGGCCAGAGTATATATTTGGACCGTCGGTCCAGCTATATACTCTGGCTACATTCACATATAATCTGACCATTCTGTGGAGGAGTCTCATTAATCTGAATGAGGAATTTTTTTTAAATAATTTTTTTTATTCATCGACTGCACAGATGGCGTAGTGGTTAATATACCGACTTACCGTGACAGTGGCGTGGGTCCGAATCCCATGCAGGACAACACTTCGTGCCACAAATTGTTGTTCTGAGAAGGACTCAGATTACACCCGGGTGTAATTTGTGTCCGTTAATAGTGGTAGGTCCACACTGCTGACAGTTGTCCATCTACAGCCGCGGGCCGGTCCAGTGTAGTATCACACTCTCGCAGAAAATCGACGTCTGAGTAGTAGCAATTTATTACTGCGCTTCGTTCGGTGAGCGAGAGAGCCGGTATCCCAAATTTCTGAGGGTTTTTGCGTATGGGCCTTTAGTGTCACCGAGCCTCGTTGCACACATTCAAACTCCCTTCATTTTCTTCATGGTAGGCAGCGGGCTTGCAAAGGTCCAAAAGCAGCAGCAACACACCCTGATGGTAAGTGTTGCTGCCGCTCATGGGCCTTGTAATGTTTGCTCGTTTGCCAACGTTTAATATGTTTAATTAAGAATTGATAATTATCTATGTTTCTTATTTATTTATAGAAAGTTAGAACTGTAGCTCTTAAAGTCTGGTTTTAACCCTAATCAGAATTTGATGTCGTCGTTTCGTCGTCTCGGTTCATACACATCCCACTGCTAGGCTCGAGCTTCCTCCCTAGTAGGAGGAAAAGTAACCTACTATACCATACTGGTCAGACATGTTGGTATGGAGATTTATTTCGAGTGTTCCTTCTCTTGCATAGATTTTATATGCATATTATATCTTTTAGGCGTCTTTTACGATTTCCACGGGCAAGATAGGGATTGGTGAATTGTATTCTTACTCCGTCACCACACAGAAAATGGTCTTAATTCATGTCTTAATAGTTTGCGTTCTTAAGTTTGCGATCAGAATCCTAATACATACCTATATATAGTTATAGATGATTGCTATAGAGCTTACGTAAGATTCACAGTCACTGTTATTAAATAAATTATTTTGTTTCATTCTGACGTTCATTAAATCATGCGTGTAGATTGTCAATTATAATAAATGATTAAGATAAGTTATCCTACTGACAAAAAGTCTATTTATTCCGGCTTTAGAATGTTTATCGGCTAATCGTATGATAATAATTATGTGAGATATTTTGTAAGTAGCTGAATTGACACCTTAGAAATAGTTATTAATATAAGAAATGAAGATGTGTTATTATTGCTTTTCAGTGCTTACATTGCTACTTCAAATAATGTGTCAACAAACATTTATAAATTCTCTTTGTAACCATACTTAGTACTTTAATTATTATTTTATCAATAATGTATGTATAACCTTTTAATTACCGTATGGTGACAGTAGGAATATGATTCAACACCCGCTCTCTTGCCCGAAAAAAAAAGTGGATATGTAGATAACATCGATGTAAGATAGAGAAAACTCGATATAAAACCTTATGCTAATTAGGTCTGGTCATCAGTGGTATCATCATCAATGTGGTATCATCATCATCATCTTAGCGCATACAAGTCCCACTGCTGGGCACAGGCTTTATTCGCAATGGGAAGGAACTTTATCTACTATACCGCGCTGGTCAGACGTCTTGGCATAGAGTGGTTATAGTAGGTAAATTTTTCTCCTATCGTGAAGGAGGCCCGAAGCCAATAGCGGTTGATGAGCTGCGATTACATAAGATTTTTTTTTTTTATGGAAGAGCTATGGTAAGCGCACGCGCGCTCCAGTCCGTCCGGGGCGATGAAAAGACGGCGCGCGGGCCCATAGAATGCCCGTCGAGCACCAGACCCAAGTACTTCATGTGGGCCTGGATGCTGAGGGTAACCGACTTCACGGTGATCGAAGCGCCGGCGGTACGGAGGCCATGGAACAAAAGGGCCTCCGTCTTGTTCAGGGCTAACCTCAACCCCAGCGCTTCGATCCGCTTGACAATCTCCTCAGTGCCGAGACTTTCCAGGCGTGCCGCCTCCTCTAGCGTCCCACCCCGGGCTGTGACGAGTGTATCGTTGGCGTAGCAAATTACGCCCAGTCCGAGTAGGAGGCTTCCTCTCAACGCCCAGTCGTAGCCGATGTTCCACAGGGTCGGACCCAGAACCGACCCCTGTGGAACACCGCACGTCATGGGCGTTCGCACAACGTCCCCTACTCGGTTAACGTAGGGGACGATGCGCCGCTCCAAGTAGTTGCAATTACATAAGATACGCTACCATTTGAAAATTCTGTGTATATTTAGCTTTTCCACCTTGGTAATTGAGATTGAGAGAGTAAAAAAATATGAAAATTTCACAATTTATCCTTTGCTTCATCGGGAAACATTAACACACTTATAATACAGGCGTAAGTTCAAGTAATAATCAAACACGTACGTAGATAAACGAACCATTATATTTTAAAACATTTTTATTCTTTAAATACTGCCAATTAAAGTCTCATTTCCAGGATAGTGAATTAAATATATATCAATTTGTACGGTTGTAATGTTGTTTGGTAGGTTGGGATCAAAATGATGGTAGTTGTAAATGGTATCTGAACTATTTTCGGTTGTTGTAAGGTAAAATAGGTTCTTGTCGTGCGTCTTAAATTCATTTGTAGTCTAAAATGCCAACCATCATTCAGACATATAAAATTTGTAAAGAACTATTTCTATTTTGTAATATATCTGTAAATATTAATCAAATTCTAAATGGTTCTCTTTATTAACTGTTCTAGTAGTTGCTTTCATCACAGGAGCGTAGCTGAAAGATCTTGTTTCATCGCTAAATCTTCAACATTCCAGTCGAAGCTTATGCCTGTTTGCTCTTCAATCCAATCGTGGTAGTGTTCAGGACGTACGAAACCTTAATGGAAATATACATTGTATTATCTATACAAAATACAATACGCACAAATATATTATATGATTTTATCTAATATCTATAAACGAGTAATCCAAAATAGTTTCAACGATTTTCATGAAATTTAGTTTGCTGGAGGTTTCGGGGGCGATATGTCGATCTAGCTAGGTTTAGTTATATCTGACATTTTCATTTAATAAAAGAATATTATTAGAATATGAGGATAAATCTAGCCATCGGGAATAAATATAGCTCAGTCAGGCAATCGAGTAATCCCTTAATTCAGACAGGGCCAGTATGTGGTTTTTCCTTTCTCAAGTTTGATGTTCGTGACAAAAAAAATTCCAGTTGATACCAATTTTGATATATGAATATAAATAATGATTTCATATATACGATATATTATGTTCATACTCCATGCGGTGATGGGTTAAGAATCTAATATGTCACCACCCCTTATTATTATTACATGGCAGTCGTAAAAACCGGCTGAGGGATCATCAACTTATAACACCAATTGCGATTGCCAAAGTGTCTGCAAAGTGTGATGCGTATGACATTATACCTTTTAGGCAGGTTTATGTTCAGTAGTGGAAATGCATAAACTGGGTGAGATCGGTAAAAATAGAAAGTTTTAACGTGACAACGTCTTATAATTCGATGGAGCCGGCTGCACACACGAAAAAACATGACGTATGCGGCGTTACCTTGCTCTGAGGCGTTCCATTTAAGGCTTGATCCATACAAAATATCTATCAAACAAATAAAATAAAAATTTTCCTTTGAAAAATGAAACCATTCCATCAGTATTTTCTTATGACGTTGTCACGTTCAAGTATCGTCAGTAAACCGACTTTACAGACAACCAATTTTTAACCTAATAATGCCAAACTTTGATAACTGTTTGTCGCACGGGTAGTATATGGGCGGAGAAGGATATCTAAGGTACTCTAATCTTTTTTTTTTGTTTTCGTTTTTCTCATATCACCATCATCTCAGTTTGTACGTCCCACTGCTGGGTTCACGCCTCCTCCACATTGAGAAGGAACTTGACATACTATATCGCCAGGTTTTATTTCCAGTTTTCCATTTCCTAAATATATGTTATCCGTATATAATATCCCACAATAGCCTTGTACGACACCTACGGGTATGACAAAGAATAGTGAATTGGATTCTTACCATCTTATTACTATATCAAGATACAAATGTTAGGTAGTTTTTGTTAGGGATTTTTATTAGGCATTATTTTACCTTGTGGGTTTGGAGTATTGCAACCGACGGCGGCTGCGAAGCTCATGATGCCGACCTGTGTGATTTCTCCATCAACATCTACCAATGTTAGGGCACCTCCACTATCACCCTAAATAAATAAAACAATAAATTTCAAACTTCACAGTCACCTTTTCTTGACAGACCATGCTATGGCCACACCCCATCCAAACCGTCTAGAGCAATAGAAGTGCAGCGTGTTGTCTTATAATCTATGATATTACCGTTAATTGAATGGGATCTGGGAACTAGGAGCGATTTCTTGAACTCGGCCTGGCGGATAACCACTGCTGCTATCATTTATTGAAATAAAAACTTCTTTAAACGCGTTGAGCACTTTTTGTGTGAACAACAAATCATGGAACTCGCGTCATCGTCACCGAACGTCTGTCTTGGGAAATAATATAGAGTGCATGGATGCTTGCTTTTTGCTGTTAAATCCACAAATAGCAAGCGCAAAATTTGAAATGTTATTCTACTTTTGTTGAAAGTATTGCACTGCACAATTTCTAATAAATTATTAACCTACTAATTTCGATTATTATTTTCGAATTATTTTTGGTTTAAAATGTTTATGATTAAGGATTAAAGTTGAAATTGGTCATATACACTTCTTTACAAACCAAAAATAATTCAAAAATAATAATCTATTAGATTGACGACACAATTCACACCTTACTTAGTTTTCACTTCTATTGGCAGTCCCCGAAAACTGCCCCGTGTTTTTTTATTAAGATTACTACTCAATCGAAATTTAAAGTTCATTGTTCATGCGAATATATGAAAGATGGAATAGGAAACAGGTAGGTACGGTGAGCTATTACAGGTGTGTGCTATCATGATTCTTACCGTGCAAGCGTTCTGGGATGTTTCATTATAGTATTGCGAACACATACTCTGTGGGCCGATAACTTGGCTGTTAGGATACCAAGTCAAGCAACTAGCTTGTGAGATACCTAATTGATATACCCAGTATAAAATCTCGGGTACATAACCACCTGGAAATAAATAAGAAATCATTAACAAAGAGTATAAAAATGAGAAAAACAAATATATGTGGGTTGGAGAAACAATTGGATAAAGCGTTAGAAAGATTCGATACCAAAGGTTTAAAAGGCAGTAACGACAAACAAAAAGAAATGGAAAGAATTTTTTTTTCAAAGATGTGGATTAAACACAAAAGTAACGTAATCGAGCAACATGCAAATGTTTAGAGGAGGTCTACACCATAGAGTCGACTACTATTTTATCACAGCTCATAGACGTCCCACTGCTTGGCTCGAGTAAGGAGGAGGAAATTGACTCATTATACCACGCTGGTCAGACGAGTTGGTCCGTATACAATATCTATATGTTGTATACATATTAATAATCCCTTAGTCATGTTTTACGATACCCACGGGCAAGAAAGGGGGTGGTGAATTATATTTTTACTCGGTCACTACGATTTTTATAATGGTTAATTAGATATTAAAGTATTCTACTGAGTTCTAAAGAGATATGGTATGTATGAAGTAATAAGAAAATGTGATTTTACTCCAAAATAATTTATGTAATGTACCATATCATAAATCATTGTAACAATTGCATTATTATCATTGGATGTTGTGTCATTGGTGTATACCTCAAAACTCTACAAGTTATCGTTGCAAGACAATATTATCTACCTATCTATTATAGAAATAAATCATCAAAACGAATAATCTATACCAATAAATAAAATTGGAGTGTCTGTTTGTAATGTCAAAATAATAGGCTTTTTTCATGCTCACACGGTTATTTGCACGACACCTATGCCTATAATACAGATAAAAAAAAATTTGTCTGTCTGTCTGTCTGTCTGTTTGTTCCGGGTAATCTTCAAAACGGCTGGACCGATTTCAAAAATTCTTTCACCAATGGAAAGCTATGATATCAGGGAGTAAACTAGGCTATATTTTATCTTGGTATTCCCACGGGAACTACGCGGGTAAAACGACTAAAACCGAATGGAAGCGAGAGCGGGTTGCTAGTTATTTAATAAAACACTTGCCAAGCCACCAATCATCAGTCCTTCCAAAGCCGCTGAGCGTTAATCTCACTCCTTCGTATTCGAGATCCTTTCTCTGGCTACTTTGTAGTCTAATTGGCTTGATATTATCTGTGATAAATAAGAATAAAAATATACACTTTGGAAATAATCTTAAGGTTTATTGAAAAAACGGCGATAGGCTGGATGATGATGATTACGCACGTTTGTATTCACTACAAGTAAAGGGTTTATTTCGTTATATTATTTAAAGTAACCCATACACTTTTTTTTTGGGGGTGGGTTACGGTCGGCGCATTCCTCGCACCACTCCGTCCAGGGCGACAAAGGGGCGTAAGCACGCACATCCGTATAGCACGTCGCCTTCGTCGTTGGGTCGACCACCGGCGCGGAGTTCCTTGACTTCAGTGGTCAAGGTAAACCATACCTGAGATTGGTTATTGAAATTACATTAAATTTATCTTTGTTCATATCTTAAATACTCACATGCATAAGGTATGTCCTGATTGACTTTAAGAAGTCCAATGTCATCAATCTGTACGGCAGTAGAGGCTTGGTTATAACCTTCGTGAATGTAGCGCTCTGTCGTCTCCACTATGTAGTCTGGACGTGTCAGATTTGTTACCCCATATCGCACCACCCAGCTGAATCGTCTGTACATATATATAATAGATTTTTTAATTTAACGCAAACATGAATATTACTCGTCAAAAATAAATAAAACGTAAAAAGATCTAGACTAAAAAGTTAAAAATAATTTAGAGCGTTTATAATTAATTTAAATATTTTAACAAATTAATAAAGATGGATAAAATTAAAAAAAACGATGTATTTTATTTCCTTTTTAGGGTTTCGTACCCAAAGGCTAAAACGGAACCCTATCTAAGACTTCACTGTCTGTCCGTCCGTCTGTCTGTCACCAGGCTGTATCTCAAGAACCACGATAGATAGACAGTTGAAATTTTCACAAATTATCTATTGCTGTTGCCGCTTTAACAATAAATACTAAAAACAAATTAAAATAAATATTTAAGGGGGTCTCCCATACAACAAACGTGATTTTATAGATAATGGTACGGAACCCTTCGTGTGCGACACCGACTCGCACTTGCCTTTTTTTTAATGTTCGTTTATTTTTTATCACGATTAGGCTAAGAAAAATTAAATAGGCGTAAATGTAAAGGCAATTGAGAAAATTGCAAATTTTGAAACATACAACATACATAAGAACATTCAAATCAAATTCATCCATCAGCCTACAGATGTCCACTGCTGGACATAGGCCTCCCAACGAGAATGCCATTCGGAACGGTCCTGTGCCACTTGCATCCAACGGTTCCCTGCGACTTTGAGAATGTCGTCAGTCCACCTAGTGGGGGATCCTCCTACGCTGTGTCGTCCAATTCGTGGTCGCCATTCAAGAACGTTTCTTCTCCAACGGTTGTCAGTTCGACGAGCGATGTGATCAAATCAAATAGTAGCCTGCAATAATAAAATATGTGAGCATTCCTAGGGGGTAACTACCTAAAATAAGCGCAACAGTAAGATAGGTAAGGACAATTGAAATAAAAATTTTAGTTGATTAGCGTGACCCATTTAGATAGCATATGCAAGTCTGAAAGTACATACGAAGTACATAAAAATATTATAAATATAATATTATTTTATATTCTGTCATTGACTCACCTAGCCAGGCAGTGAGCAGCAGTAAGTATCCACTGATTAGTAAGAATAGATCCACCACAAGCCCCAACGCCGCCAGCTGGTCCCACCATGCGCAAGCTTACGGCACTTGGGAATTGCCCATCGTAAGCTTCCAATCCGCCAACGATTCTGGATTCAATAGCTGATGGAAATTACGATTTTAACTCAGTCCTAGAAGTTCCTCAAGTTTTCTTTTGAAAATACAATACTCTGCACCAAGTCCGTATTATTATTATTATCTCCTTTTGGTTCACGGATATTTTCCAAGGGAAGATATCCAGTCCTTTGAAAGGCTTACATTACATGGGGATATGGATCCAACACGCAGAGGCCTTTGGAGAAATTTAATCGAAAAATGGGATGAGACGTCTACCGATGACACTCCACGTCTGCACGTAACACACGTGGACTGCCAATGGTAGGTGTAAAACTATTGTGTGATGATGCTATCTAATACATGATTTTTTTTTTATTAAACACCCTGCACTAAGGTAATAATCCTTGTATTGCGGCAATATCCTTGATTATGGGGTTGGAGCTTAGATGGACTGGAAACCGAAAACTATAGATTTAAAACTGTCGTCTGCCTTCAATACCTTAATCGTTTTGACCTTTGGCAGACGGTGACTCGCCAACTCACTGAATGGGCCCCCCCATACGGTCGCCACAGACACGCAGGCCATACGGGCAACAGGGGGGCAACATTGGTGCAAGTGGCTTGGGGTGTCGAGCGGTGCGGCGCCGGTTTCACCATCGCAAGTCCCCGATAAACGGAGGCCTGCAGTGGTTTCCCCGTAGTTATGCCCTTGAAAATGATACTTCCACCCCCGAGCATATAGCTCTGGCGACCCCTCTCTGACCGGCCGTTTAAGGCAAGCCATAGTTGAGAATCCTGCGGGCACTCTTCGGTTTCCACTCCAGTCAGCCAGTAAAGGCGAGCTGGATACGAGGCCCTGGCCGACTCTCTGGGGCATTCAGGACCGCAGTGTCACCACTCATATTCAGCACGCCACAAGCTGCCCTGCGGTTTATTGGCTTTCCTTTAAATCTTGTGATACATTTTTTCTTTTATATCAAAAGAACTTAGAGAACCATATAATGTTCCTCCGAGGTTAGGTTAGGTTAGGCAATCACATATTCTATGTGATTGCCATGGTTTTGTTTTGAAAAGAAATTTAAATTAACTTACCATTGCTGCGAATGTTTTCTATATAGTCTATATCAGATGTGGTAGGATGACCCTGTTCAATAAAAAAAAAATGTTAGAATATTCGTATTTGACTTAGAATAATAACGTATAAGAAATACGAAGGTAAGTTCGCGCCCAAAAAATGAAGCATTTCAATTGGAGCCTAATGGAGCTTACGCCGGAACCGTTCTGTAATGTACAAGGTCACTGTACTGCACGTACGTACGCAACTCTTAAAAAATAAACGGATTGTGCATTCATATGGTGTCACAACACATTTGAAAGACATAGGTAAAAAGGTTTTTATCATTTTTTAACTTTTAAAAGTAATTCGACGCTTTATGTTAATAAAAACATTTGAATTCATAATTTCTATAGTGGTGTGCGTGTGTACGTGTGTAATCGCCTGCACACATGTAGTATTTTTGGCTTCATATTTTTGATCGCTTAAGTACCGATACTATCCTTCTATACATTATTATTTTAAGGTATTTGACTATAATAATTTATATAGATAAAAATAAAAAAGAATAGTTTAGAAAGAAAATGCAGCCTATGTTCCTTGTCTATTTTCCATTGCTGAAAGAATTTTTAAAATCGGTTCAGTGTTTTATGCGTGAAATCGTTGCAAACAAATAAATAGACTCTTATTTGCCTTTATAATTCATACATGGATGATTACCACCTTAGTCTATAGGCGTATTTAAATGAATGCTGATAATAGAATCTAAGTTAAATGCCCGAGTCGAGATATATTTTGTTTAACTTGAGGTCGATTCGAGGAGGCGACTACACGCTGGTAATAGTCTGTTATACTAATTGTATACTAAGACTTATGGGTTCATGCTGCCGGCTACTATAGATAAGGATTTTTTTTTTGGGCTGGGTCGCGGTCGGCGGCCTCCTCGCACCACTCCGTCCGGGGCGACAGAGGGGCGTAAGCACGCACACCCGCAACCCACCCGAACACCACGTCGCCTTCGTCGTTGGACCGACCACCGGAGCAGGGTTGTCATCTGTGGCGGCCCGACGGAATACCCCCTAGTGGGGTACCCTCCCCTATAGTTAAAGTGTAGTGAGTAGTTGAGGCGACAGAGTTACTTGACGAAATTCTTAATTGTTCGTGCCCGGGGTACCTACTGTTTTGAATATTGTAGGTATAGGCTTGTAAACAGATGAAATAAAGCCGCTCTACTCTTTTATCTAATCATCAAATCGTTACGTAACAGGATGTAACTATAAATTCATCATTATCGTTTCAGCCCCTATATGTCCCACTGTTGGGCTCGAGCCTCTTCCTCTATGGGGAGAATGACCTATATATCGCTGGTGCAATGTGTTGGCATAAGGTTTTGTTTCGAGTTTTCCTTCTTTTGCATAGATGTTATATGCATGTCATATGCGTAGCAGTGCCGGATTAGCCACGTAACAAAAATAGCACATGCTACGGGCCCGCGAATGGGAGGGGCCAATTACAATGCCTGTCTGACCGTAAAAAAATATTTATTTAAAATATTTTGCATACTTCAAGCGTGAAGCGCTACGCTTTACTACTTTCTGCTTTTTAATTTGCTCATATTTAATCGAGATAAGTTTATTTGTAACAGATTTGTTTTAGTTAATAGGTACCCTAAACTTGGCAAACTAATGCAAACCAAGGATTCTTGACAGAATTTGCTACAGACCCACCACAGGCCTAATCCGGCACTGTGCGTTAGTCGATTTTTTTTATAACACGCATTGGCAAGAGAAGAGATGGTGAATTGTGTATTCTTACTTCGTCATCAGACGGGAAATTTACAATGTGACTATTAAAATAAGGATTATTTATTTATTATCTATTACCTTCCATCTTCTTCAACATTCATTGGAAAAACTGTTCAGCACAATTCTCATCTATAATGTGAAGAAAACTGAGCTACTATATTGAAATTATACCGCTGGTTAAACTTATCGTTATAACGGTTTTATTTTGAGTTTTCTTCGTTTGCAATAATGTCACATTCCTTAATCCTTTCCTAAAGCTGGTAAAATATATTTTTAATACGACACCACAAGGACACCATTTTCCCGTGTGGTGACGGATTAAGGATAAAATTCACCACCCATGGGTGTCGTAAAATACGATTAAGGGAATAATAAATAAGCATAAAATATCTATGCAAGCTCGAAATAAAACCTTATAGCAACATGTCTGATCAGCGTAGTGTAGTAGGTCAATTTCCCTCCTCTTATGGAGGAGTCTCGACCCCTCCAATGGGTCTTATATGAGCTACTAAGGAAACATTTTTTATTAGACCTATTTTTCAATGAAATTCAGAAAGATTGTAATAATTATTTGATAGGCAACTTACCTTTGCGAATCCTATAACACATAATAGACAGACAAGATACATTCGCGCCATATTGCAGTGATAAACTGAGTACAAAGTACATTGCTTCTATATTTATTCTGCATTTAATCCTTCACACCTCATTACCAGATTATGATAAATATTATTAATTATAATTGTATATCTTTCCCTTCAATTAAGAAACGGCTTCTGACGCGGTCAATCGCTACATAAAAAGATAGGAATACTTCTACAATACCTAAATACCTGCATCAGATTTTGTTCTTAATAGTAATATTAGATACTTGCTGACCCAACAGACGTTGTTCTGTTCAAATAAAAGAAAAGGAATTCTCCTTGAAATCGACAGCAACGCCACCTACCGGGTCCAATTGTGAATCTAAACCATTCCCGAATCCCCTTTAGGACACACAAAAAATTTCATCAACATCGGTCTAGCCGTTTTGGAGGAGTTTAGTGACATACACACGTACACAAGAAATATATATAACTAGCTGACCCAACAGACGTTGTTCTGTTCAAATGAAATAAAAGGAAATCTCCTGAAATCGACAACAGTAACTGGAACTGACCGACTGCAGCGCCATCTGCCAGGTTGATTTATGAATTTAAATCATTCAGGTCCCCACTTGAATGCGTTCACAAAAATTCATACAAATCCATCCAGCCGTTTAGTTGCACTATGGACGAAATCGGTGAAGTCGTTCTCAGGTTATGTTATTGTCCTGCCCGAACAACGCCACCTACCGGATCCAATTGTGAATCTAAACCATCCTCGAATCCCTTTGAACACACACAAAAAATTTCGTCAACATCGGTCCAGCCGTTTAGGAGGAGTTCAATGACATACACAAGTACGCTATTTTTTTTTTTTTTTTGGTTGGGCTATTGTAAGCGCACGCGCGGTCCAGTCCTTCCGGGGCGAAGAAAGGACGGCGCGCGGGCCCATAACCCACCCGTAGCCACGTCACCTCGTTGTTGGGCCGACCACCGGAGCAGATGTGACTTGTCGTCAGTGGTCGGGCTGACGGAATACCCTTTCGGGTAACCTCACCTCTCGACGTCCTGGAACGTCGGTCGCCGTCGCGCGGCCAGCCTCTCTGCGGGTGACGGACAATTCCCCGGTCCGATCACCCACGGCCTCGGCTAGGGCGGCATTAGGCGCAGATACTCGCGCCTGCGCCGCCCGAGTCGCCGGCAGCGGAACGTGTCGCCGAATAGGAGCTCTACTCGCACACGATCCGCCGCCTCCTTCCGTGAGATTACGGCCTCACAGAAGGCGGCGACCACGTCCCAGTTCCTGACGCTGACGAGCATCTCCCTGGCGATGGTCGGCAGCGCCAGGTCGGCACTGATAATTGCGACGAGTTCACGGCGATCCCCCTCCCATGCAGCACACTCCTCGAGTGTGTGCTGCGCCGTGTCCTCGTCGCAACTGCAGTGGTGGCAGGACGGTGTGCTCTCCCTCCTGACAATCTTGTGCAGGTACTTCCCGAAGCAACCGTGCCCCGTCAGCACCTGCACCAGTCGGAAGGAAAGCACCCCGTGCGTCCGCTCCAACCACTCCATCAGCACCGGCCGGAGGGCCTCGACGGTCCTGACACCGTACCGAGGACTCTCCAGCCGGACTGCCCAACGGGCAATGACTTCTCGGCGGGCGTCGACCCGCCAGGCGGTGATCTCTTTGATGGAGACCATGCCACCGCAGGCGCGCGTCTCCGACACCCGCCGATAAATGTCGGCGAGCATCTCCGCCTCCAGATCCCACGGGGGAGTTCCGGCCAGGAGGCACGCTGCCTCTGTCGCTACCGTGCGGTAACCCCGTATGGCCCTGATTGCCATGACCCTCTGTGGTCGCCACAGGAGGGCCCTAAGACGGACGGTCAGGGACCCCGCCCACACCGGTGCGCAGTACAGCTGTCGGCACGTAGCACTGGGTCCGCCCACATTCGGCATCAGCCGCGGGCGGACGCCGCGCCGACAAGCCGGGGAACAAGTCGATGGAGATGCTCCCGGAACCAAAAATGCCCGTCGAGCACCAGGCCCAAGTACTTCATGTGGGCCTGGATGCTGATGGTGACCGGCTTCACGGTGATCGAAGCGCCGGCGGGAGGCCCGGCGGTACGGAGGCCATGGAACAAAAAGGCCTCCGTCTTTTCCAGGGCCACTCTCAACCCCAGCGCTTCGATCCGCCTGACAATCTCCTCGGTGCCGAGAGTTGCCAGGCGTGCTGCCTCCTCTAGCGTCCCACCCCGCGCTGTGACGAGTGTATCGTCGGCGTAGCAAATTACGCCCAGCCCGGGTGTGAGGCTTCCTCTCAACGCCCAGTCGTAGTCGATGTTCCACAGGGTCGGACCCAGGACCGACCCCTGCGGGACACCGCACGTCATGGGCGTTCGCACAACGTCCCCTACTCGGTCAACGTAGAGGACGCTGCGCCCCTCCAAGTAGTCTGCCACCAGCCGCCTGAGGTACACGGGCACCCCGTGATACCTCAGCCCCTCCCTGATGCAGTTGAATGGCAGACTGTTGAAGGCGTTGGCGATGTCCAGGGACACCGCCAATAGGACTCCTCCACCGGTGACGGCCTCCGCTACCACGGCCTTCAGGCGCAGCAGGGCCGCGATCGTCGAACGCCCTCTCCGAAAACCAAACTGGGCGTCCGACAAATCGGGTCCGAGCCCGACGAGGTGCCGCTCGATGCGGGCAGCCAACCCCCTCTCCAGCAGCTTGCCCGCATCATCGAGCAGCACGATGGGCCTATAGGCCGAGGCCGACTCGGGAGACCGTCCCGGCTTCGGCAGGAAAACCAGCCTCCCCTCTTTCCAGCACCCAGGGAACTGCCCGGACGTCAAACAAGCGTCGAACAGTCCCCTGAGGCGTGGTCCCAGGTGTTCGAGGACCAGGGCCAGCACACGGTTCGGAATACCGTCGGGCCCGGGGGCGGTGGATTTGACTCGCATACGCGCCACCGCCGCCCCCATTTCCGGCTCCGTGATGGGCGGAGCACTTTCATCGTCGGTCCCGGTCGCTGTCCGGCGAAGCCATGACCGGGGGCGTGTGCTCCGCCCGCCGTGGAAAGAGGTCCTCGACAACTCTGGTGAGGAGGCTGGTCTGTAGAGTCTCGGTGAGGGGGGGGGGGCCCGCCCGCGGAGCTTGTTCAGCGCCGCGAGGTAGGGGCGCCCCCAGGGGTCACGCTCGAGACTGTCCAGCATCTCCCGCTGACTATCGTCCTTGGCGGTACGGACGGCCAGCCTGAAGGCAGACCGCGCACTGCGGTAAGCCTCGTACAGCTGGCCCTCCCGCTCAGCGTCGCGGTGACGCGCTCGGCTGCGGGTGTAGGCCCTCCGGGCACGTATACACGCGGCCCGAAGGTCCGCCAATTCTCGGGACCACCAGGGGACCGCACTCTTCGGGGCCAGACGCCGCACACGGGGCATGGCCGCATCGCAGATCTGCGTTAACGCACAGCGGATGCGGCCAGCCTCGGCATCCACCCCGTCCGCCTGGGGCGGTGAGGACAGCCACGACTGAACGATGGCTGCCTCCGCCAACAGATCCCGATCCAAGCGACCCACAGCCCACCGCGGAAACGCGGGAGCTCCGTCCGCCGTGTGACCCCTGCTGGGCTGCAGGAGGGTCCGGGAGACCTCTATTCGGATGTATCGGTGGTCGGATAGGGTCTCAACCTCCTCCTGGACGCACCAGCTCCTCACACGTGCTGCGACATTAGGGCTAGCGAACGACAAGTCCATTATCGACCCGCCCTGCTGCCGCACGCACGTTTGCACTGAGCCCCTGTTCAGCAAACAGAGGCCCAGTGCCGCCGCCCACGCTTTGACCGCCCGCCCGCGGTCATTCGTCCTGGGGGACCCCCACGCCGTGGACTTGGCGTTGTAGTCCTCCAGAACGAAGACTTGGCGCGGTGCCAGTCGCCGTATCGAGGCCCCCAGGATGGTGAGGAAGGCCCAGAAATCCGTCGCGCTCCTGTTCGGGGAGAAGTAAACACCAAATAGCGTAACCTCTCCCCATTCCGCCGCGACATACCCGTCGCCCCTGTCCTTGAGCAACAAAGGCGGGGAATGCCACGACGTGGAGGCGACGATTGCCACAGAGCCGTCACTGCTGCCCAGCCAATTGGGCCGGTCAGGCACCACGTACGGCTCCGCGGCTACGGCTGCACCAATCAACCACTCCGCCATGGCTTGCAGGAAAACGTCCTGTGCCTCGGCGGCGTGGTTGAGGTTGGCCTGCAGGAGGTGGTAAGATTCGGCCGCCATTAGTGGGCCGTATCCATTACCTCCTCCACGCTGGCGGGCGATCGGGTCGCGCTAGAGGCGGCAGTGGCCGGGGTCGTCGGGCCGCTCCGCCCCTTTGGGGCTGAAGCCGGGGGTCTGCACTCCTTGCCCCCCATGCGGTGCTTGGCGGGCCTATTGCCCGCCGCACACGCGGGGCAGTGGGGAGTGGCGGCGCACGATGCCGCCTTATGCCCGGGTTGACCGCAGCAGAAACAAAGGTCGCTGCAGTCAAAGCAGTTAGTGCATGTCGGCCGAGTGTGTCCGACCGCCATGCACTTGTAGCACCTCGCAGGCCGGGACTCCAGCACGGTCACCCGCGCCGAGCTCCAGCCCACGAGGAGCCTGCCTGAGCCGGCCAATTGCTTGGCCGACTCCACCGGGCACTGCACCCAGGCAGCACCGACGCCGCCCGGACTAGGGCGGATAGCGCCAATTCGAACGGTGTCCACGAGACATCTGGTTTTCGTGACGATGACCTCCCGGATGTCATCCACCGTCACGGAGTCGTCCAGACCCGTGACCCGCAGTTCCGCACACTTGACAGGTCTGGCGATCTTGACGCCATCCTCCGCAGCAAACAAACCCCTCAGCTTCGCGGCCATGCTATCAGCCGTCTTGGCGCCCTCGGCCCCAGGGAACTCTAAAATCCGAGCCCCTGTCCGGGCCTTGCGGGTCCTGGCTTCGACGCCTCCTAAATCGGAGACGTCAAGCTCCCGCCGGGCGCGACGTAAGACGGCCTCATAGCTAAGGCCGTTTTCGGCCGCCTCAGGCAGCACGGTGATCACCACCGCGGCTGACTTTGGCGGCCGGAGCCTCCTGCGCGACCTCTTGTTACCGGCTCCTGACTTGGGAGCGGAGGCTTTGGCGACGCTTTTGGTCTCCGCTCTCCTCTTCTGACCGCGACTCTTCCGGCTGCGCTCAGCCGTCTGCCAGCCCTCTTCGGACGTAGCGGGATCGCTAGGCGCAGTAGTCGCGGTCGCGGCTGCATTGGCCGCCGCCGACGGTGCAGCTGCCGGCGGCGGCTTAGGTCCGGTCTTGGCAGGAGCCGGTGCCGCCTTCTTCTTGGCGGCGGGCCCCTTCGGCTTCCGTCCAGCAACGGCCGCAGCGTAGCTCCCTACGCGCCCGCCCTGGCAGGGTAGCGCGGCAGGGGCTGACGCCACGGCCTTCGGCCTGTCCGCAGCAAGCGGCGGCCGGAGACGGGGCTCCGGAGCCAGAGACAGTCTTTCCTCCAGAGCCGCCATGCGCGCGTCGAGCATTTTGGCGACAACCTCCACTACGGCGTGCATGGTCTGGTCCGGCACGCCATCCACTGCGGGTGGGACCGCTTCAGCCGGCTGGGCCCTCTGGCGACTCACCGCAGCGTGAGTTGATGCAACGGGAACGGCGGCAGGGCCGGCGCTTATCGGCGGCGCGGTCTTCGCCAGCTGCGCGACCTGGCTCCGCAAGTCGGCCATTTCTTTGGCCAACTCGCGGTTCGCCTTCTGCACCGCCGACAGCTCTTTTCGAAGCGCCTCGTTTTTCTCCTGCAGGCCTGAGACCTCACCACTAAGGCGGGTGTTTTCGGCCTGCAGGGTGGCCATATGGGCAGCTCGGGGGTCGCCACCTTTAGCGGGCTCAGCAGCCGCCGTGTCGGTGGAAGGGATGTCTTACAACACCTCATCATCCTCGCGGCAGCCGCCTCATTTGCCCGCTTCTGGGCCTCAGTCCCCCGTACTGCGCCGGCCGGCGATAGCGTCGCTGACCTTGCCGCCATTACTGCGCCCCTCGTCCCCTGCGAGAGGCTGGAACTTTGGGAGGAGGCATGATGATGCCACTCCCCTCGGAGGCAGACTCCGAGCTGCCACCCTCGCTAAGGGGGCGCTTGCGTACCTGCGAGGGGAGGTCCTCCTCCCTGGCCGCTAGGGCCACCGTCAAGGCCGACGCTGGAGACTGGGATGATCCAGCGACGGTCTCTGTAGCTGATGTGCTGCCGCTCTCAATGTCCGACGGCTCTGCGGCAGTACTGCCGCCCTCGTCAGCCTTCTTTGCCGCCCTTTGCTGCTTCGCGGCGCGACGTCTGGCGCGCTCCGTTGCAGGGGTGGGCTTCCCTCCTCTCTTCTTTTTACGGGCCTCTGTTTTCGCCGGGCCCTCGGCTGACCTTGGAGCCTCAAGTGCCAGACTAGCAGCTGAGCTGCTGTCGGACGAGGCATCCCTCTCCTTTGGGCCAGTTTTACAGTAGCTTGGCCGGGCTGTAATGCGGGAACTAGGCTCCCAGTTCCCTGTGGTGGCAATGGGCGTCTCACCCCTCCTATCTGCACCGTCGTTTAAAGAACAAGTATCCATACAGTTCCCACGAGTATGGGAGAAAAAAGAGGTCGACCCGGGCAGAGATCCCGATACCCGGGCAAGCGTACATTTGTATCCCAACACAGGGGGTCCGCAGGTACCCTGGCTGGGGGCGCGCTAACGACTGAACAACCCATCAGCCTTGCATCCTCTCGCCGCGCGCCAGAACTTAGGATTCTGGGTGATTGTTTTATAGAGGTTTTCTTCCTCGCGGTGCAGGCGGTTAAGCCAAGACCCTCGCTCCTGAATCTAGGCCTCAAGACAAATGTCCCGAAGCAAGAATCAGGTCTACGATTTGTCGCGGTTGGCAAATACCTGCCCAGTCCTCAAACGAATGAGTCCAATACCCTCTACAATTAGAGGGCATGGAGCGAATTTGGGGCATCCCACAAACTGGGCCCCCCCTCGGGCCAGATATTTGCCACGAGCGACAATTCCAGAGAGCAGTCCAAGAAATTGTCGCTCGTGCCCAGGGTACACCACGCGGAGGTTTCTGGCGTAGCACCCCATACACACGTACGCTAGAAATTTATATCATCATCATCATCATCGCAGCCCACATACGTCCCACTGTTGGGCTCGGGCCTCCTTCACAATGGGAGGGAATTTGACCTACTATACCATGCTGGTCAGACATGTTGGTATAGGGTTTCATTTCGAGTTTTCCTTCTCTTACACAGATGTTATGTGCACATTATATCCCATAGTCGTCTTATACGACATCCACGGGCAAGATGGGGGCAGTGGTGAATTGTATTCTTACTCCGTCACCACACGGACATGAAATTTATATATAAGATTTTTATTTTTTTTATTACTGTTGGTGGCATACAAGTAAACAGGGAGTGTGAATGCGTGCAATGAGGTTCGATGATACTAAAGGTATCACCAGAACTCACCACATACCAACACCATCAGAAAGCTGGGCTTCCGGCTCTCTCTCTCATCGAACGAGGTGCAGTAATAAATTGTTAGCCGAGGCCCCGGGTGACGACCGGGGAATTAGTCCGTCACCCGCCGAGAGGCCGACCGCGCGAGGAAAGATCGACGTCCTCCCCGAGGGGGTGGACGTCGGTCGAGGAGAGGGTACTCCTCAGGGGGTATTCCGTCGGGTCGACCACTGACGACAAGTCACCCTGCTCCGGTGAGCGGTCTAACGACGAAGGCGACGTGTCACGGGTGGATTACGGGTGTGCGTGCTTACGCCCCTCTGTCGCCCCGGACGGAGTGGAGCGAGGAGTGCGCCGACCGTAACCCACCTCCCCAAAAAAGAGTAATAAATTGTTTTAGACGTTGATTTTTTGCGAGAATGTGGTACGACGGTGGATTTGCCCGCGGCTGTAAACAGACGACAGTGTAGCTCTAATGATTATACAATATTTCTTAGTAAAATTTTTATGAAATGCTTGAGTAGTGGAGACTGAATCATCATCATCATCATTTCAGCTCATTTACGTCCCACTGTTGGACTCGTGCCTCCTCCACGATAGGAGGGAAATCGACCTTACTATACCATGCCAGTCAGACAGGTTGGTATAGGGTTTTATCTCGAGTTTTCCTTCTCTTACATAGATGTTATATGCGTATTATATCCTTTAGTCGTCTTTTACAACATCCACTGGCAAGATAGGGAGTGGTGAAATGTATTCTTGCTCCGTCACCACACGGACATATTGCCAGCTAGCTATTGCTAATATAAAATACCGTATTTACTGGGCCAGGACCTAATTAATATGATTTGTGTATCTATACATATATTATTATCAGAAAATGAGCATTGCTATCACAGACTTGTCAAAAATTATATAGGACAGTTTAGTCCTATCAAGTTTGCATTGATTAATCGATTGCATATCTTTTTTAAAAAACCCTGCTGTAACTGATATACCTTGGAAGTTTATATAATATTACTTTAGCAAAATTTATTCCCTTTGTGCAGACTGATTAAACTTTACTGTTCCATGATGGACGTAAAAACTTGCCTAGGCTACCAGGTTAATGGAGAGCAGCGTTTCGCTTTGAAGATTAAAATAAAAAGTCCTTTGTGAAGAGGTCCTAGTTTAAAAGTGAACATCGATTGGCGATTGGCAAGCGGAATTCATGTCATAAGTATATAGTGTTTTATGAATACTCTACTGTTTCCATTTGTTCAAAGAGAGTTAAAGGACATCTTTGACGTTACATTGCTACTTAGCTAAAATGCTTTATTGATGTGAAATATTTATAGGCGACGGCAAACCTGATTGTTGGCGTGTTGTAAATTGACGCGTGCCGTGGCGAGGCGTCGCCACGCTATATGATAGTAAGTGTAGTTCCGTCCAATTGTCACAATAATACCGTCAGAGACATCAAATATAACTATTATATTATTACAGAAATCACTGATTAAAAGAATTGAGTTGTCACAATTTGTAATATTTAAAAATTTTTAATTCTTGTATTTAATGAAAATAAATGTATATTGAACTAACAACCCGCCCTCGCTTCGCTTCGGTTTTAGTCGTTTTACCCGCGTAGTTCCCGTTCCCGTGGGAATACCGGGATAAAATATAGCCTAGTTTACGCGCTGATATTATAGCTTTCCATTGGTGAAAGAATTTTTGAAATCGGTCCAGCCGTTTTGAAGATTACCCGGAACAAACAGACAGACAGACAGACAGAAAAAAATTTTTATTTGTATTTTAGGCATAGGTGTCGTGCAAATAACTGTGAGCATGAAAAAAGGCTATTATTTTGACATTACAAACAGACACTCCAATTTTATTTATTGGTATAGATAAAAACATTATTTCGTGGAAAAGAAAATATTTTATACTAGCAACACGCCCTCGCTTCGCTTCGGTTTCAGTCGCTTTACCCGCGGCGTAGTTCCCGTTTCTGTGGGAATACCGGGATAAAATGTAGCCTATGTTTCTCCCTGATATTATAGCTTTCCATTGGTGAAAGAATTTTTGAAATCGGTTCGGTGGTTTAAGCGTGAAAGCGTTACAAACAAACAAACATCCTTACTTTCGCATTTATAATATTAGTATGGATATGCATTATGCCATATTAGTTCCTGTCGTAATCTGATATTTTATGCATACAATATTTGTACAAAATAATTTCGATGTTTCACATTTTCCAGGTGTCCTGAGCGAAGGCTCACTTTTTTATTACTTACTAGCAACCCGCCCTCGCTTCGCTTCGGTTATAGGTTATAGTCGTTTTACCCGCGTAGTTCCCGTTCCCGTGGGAATACCGGGATAAAATATAGCCTAGTTTACGCCCTGATATTATAGCTTTCTGTTGGTAAAAGATTTTTGAAATCGGTCCAGCCGTTTTGAAGATTACCCGGAACAAACAGACAGACAGACAGACAAAAATTTTTTAATTGCTATTTTAGACATAGGTGTCGTGTAAATAACCGTGTGAGCATGAAAAAAGCCTATTATTTTGACATTACAAACAGACACTCCAATTTTATTTATTGGTATAGATTTTAACATTTTCATGATGATGATAAAAATGCCAAAAGTAATGAAATACCATTATGCAACCAGAATTAATTACTTTTAGCATTTTCATGGTGGTGAGGCCGTTTTAATGTCAAATATACATAGAGCGCCATCTATTGGATGGAATATATTCCACTCGGTGAGTAAGCGGATACCTCGTTCGCTTGCTGACTGTTTCAGCGTCATGGCGCCAGTAGTAGGCCTCTGGCACAGCTGACGAGTGTCTGTGTTTTTATCACGCGCGCCTGACCGCTAGCAATTTTTGGAAGAAACAGCCGTGATCGCCCCTACTCCGCTGAAGATTTGACCGCCAGCGTCGCTGCCATCAACTCCTAGTGGAAACGAGGTCCGCTGAAACCCTGGTGAGAACTATTTCGCCCAGTATTTGGTTCTCTGTATTATTTGGCATACGGCCGGAATACGGAAATCCGCAGAAGAACGGGTGTAACCGACATAGCACGAAGAATTAGCACGCTGAAGTGGCAATGGGCAGGCCACATCGCTCGACGAACCGATAACCGCTGGGGAAGAAAGGTTCTCGAGTGGCGACCACGTATCGGACGACGCAGTGTAGGACGCCCCCCCACTAGGTGGACCGATGACCTAGTGAAAGTAGCTGGGCGTCGTTGGATGCAGGCGGCACAGGACCGCTCATTGTGGCGCAACATGAGGGAGGCCTACGTACAGCAGTGGACGGCGATAGGCTGAAATGATGATGATGATGATTATTTGGCATTAATCTTCTTGTATAATTTAATTCTCCAGAATTATTATACCGCATCAATAATCGCAACCCTCATACGTCCCACTATTGGGCTTTTTTATAAACCGCATCACCACATGGTGATGATGATGAAAATGTTAAAGTAATAAAATATATGATTTACAAGCATAATGCAAATAGAATTAAAATTAATTCTAGTTGTATTGGTAGTCTCAAATATAAAATTGGTAGTTTCAATGGTTTTGTCCATTAGGCTTAGAAATAATTGTAAGTTGTATATACACTTCAGGATCAAATAAAACATATTTAAAAAAAAAACAGTAATTTTAATATTAAACACTCAACAATTGTATAAAAACAGCTTAGTCACACATAAGATTAATTCATAAACGTTTGATTAAAAACTATTAACTTAATTCTGCTCTAGTAATTTTATTTGTGAGATTCTTAATTTTGATTTTGTACGAGTAATATGGACCATTGAAAATTTTGATCTATTAATCATCATACAGTTTTTAGTCATTTAGTTAAACCAGCAACCCGCCCTCGCTTCGCTTCGGTTATAGGTTATAGTCGTTTTACCCGCGTAGTTCCCGTTCCCGTGAGAATACCGGGATAAAATATAGCCTAGTTTACGCCCTGATATTATAGCTTTCCATTGGTGAAAGAATTTTTGAAATCAGTCCAGCCGTTTTGAAGATTACCCGGAACAAACAGACAGACAGAGAAAAATTTTTTAATTGCTATTTTAGGCATAGGTGTCGTGCAAATAACCGTGTGATGAAAAAAGCCTATTATTTTGACATTATAAACAGACACTCCAATTTTATTTATTGGTATAGATAACGCAAGTCATGTCCCCTTATATTATTGCGTTAAAATCAAATACTTGAGATATCAGTTGACCTAAAAGGCTTTAAATTATTAACCTAATGGGCTTTAACTCTATTTTGATTTCAAAAAATTGGAAGGAAGGAAGGGAGGGAAGGGAGACCCACCACTTTCCCACGGTAATCAATATACCGCACACCACAATACAAGAAGTACGGGGTAGGATTACTTTGATTGGACACACAGCTTTGATTGATCACAGAGCTTTGATTGGTCACACAGCTTTGATTGGTCACACAGCTTTGATTGGTCACACAGCTTTGATCGACGTCACGCAGCTTTAATCGGTGTCACACAGCTTTGTCACACGTCCCGTACTCCTTCTATTGTGGTGTGCGGTATATTGATTACCGTGGGCGAATGGTGGGTCTCCCTTCCCTCCCTTCCTTACTTCCAATTTTTTTTCAAATCAAAATAAAAATGGATTTCCGCTATGTATCGTCTAATTCAATCAATTATATTGGCTTTAACTCTACTTGTTATGATTTTTTCTGACGGATTTCTTTCTATTTTCAGATGGAATAATCAACGTAAAAATAAAATAAAAATTATCGACGCTTTGACCTTCACTATGACTGATCATAGTCCATTATAACATTACTATAATATAATTCGCTGGTTTGCCAGAACATGGACGTAATTCAAAATTATGTCAAATTAATATTGTATGACAAATATTCCTTGATATCTAAAATCCTTGATATGTTATGGTAAATAGAGAAATTTACCTTTAATCAGTACAGTCACACCCTCAATAAATCATTTCAATAATTATTATGGTTCTCTAAAATCAAGAAATTTTATTTGCGTCGCTATTCTCGCAAACCAGCAGTGCATCTTATCCACGATGTGTTACAAAGTAAAGGTATTTCTTTAAGTAAATAATGAAATAACTTATATAATAATACCATTATTAGTATTCTCAGCCTATATACATAACATTTTTAGGCACTAATTTTTCATAATAGGCAGCAAAATGACCTATAGACAGCTAAACATTTTTTTTGGGCGAGCTTTTTTTATTGCGAACGGTGGCAAACGAGCAAAGCAAAGGTGTACTGATGGTAAGTGTTGCTGCCGCTCATGGCGCTTTGCTAGACTGCTGCCTACCATGAAGAATGTGAAGGGAGTGTGAATGCGTGCATTATGGTTCGGTGATATTAAAGACATCACTAAAACCATCATCACCGAACGAAACGCAGCAACAAATTGCTACTACTCGGACATCTATTTTCTGCGAGAGTGTGGTACTATCCCGGACGGACCGGCCCGCGGCTGTAGACAGACAATTGTCAACAGTTTTCTTTCTCTTTGCTATAACGCAGTTTTCGTACATCATTCCCAAATGGATATAATAATACATAACTCCATTTATCATTCACCATCATCATCATTCAGCTTATCATATACAACTCCATTATAAGCTATCTCTTTTCATGGTGATAACAATATGTAGTTAACTTAGGGACTTATTAAATATTTTCTTAAGCAGGCATTTTCTTAACTCTTAAGTAATATGCTTTCCTCATAATTTGAGTAAGGAATGTGGCGAGGTACTTGTTGAATCTAAAGTTTTGAAGTATAGAACTGCATCGTGGATCGTAGGGAATACGAGTACGTTTAGTTTGTCTTTCTCTAACGAGTTGAATTTTTCTATCATCTCTCTTATTGGATCTGAAAAAATAAAATTGTTCATTATTACTACTAGGTATGTAGTTAAGAAATACGAGGATTTTTTATTGCGCAGCAACATATAAAGCTAAAGAAGCCATCTTGGACTAGTCTCGAGTTTCATATGGTATAACTTAGTAGCGAGGGATTTGAATTTTTATCATCATCTTAGCCCATAAACATCCCACTGTTAAGCTCGGCGCTCCTCCATCGTGAGAGGGAAATTAACGTACTCGTACGCTGCTCAGACGTGTTGGCATAGGGTTTCGTTTCGAGTTTTCCTTCTCTTGCATCGATATTATATGAACATTATTCCCTTAGTTGCTTTTTATGACACCCACGGGTAAGAGAGAGGGTGGTGAACTGTAATTTCACTCTGTCACCACACGGAAAATAATTACGGGTATTTAATGTGTTCAAGGTGAAAGATAACGTGGCAAGATAAGACGTAACAAAGATTTCATTCATTCATCAGCCTGTTGATGTTCACTGTTGGATATTTGTCTGCCCAAGAGGTTTATAACCACTTTATTTATGCTACAATCGTAACGTCGGAGGTGGTTTGGCGATGATAGTTGGTATTAGGAGTTTCTCTTTCTCAGGCGAACTTCGCTGACCAACCTTTTGGCAACTTTTGCGAATCCTACATTAAAAAAAATTTGGCGACGCAATGTCATACTCAATTTGTCACCATAGTTTTCAAACCTCTTTAAAGCATCTCTCCTCAGCTCCCATCTCCTACCTCAAAGTGTCTTTAATTTTGAACATTTAATGATCATCTCAGCTATGTCTCTGTCGTATACGTCCCACTACTGGGCTCAAGACTCCTTCAGAATGGGAAAGAAATTGATCCACTATACCATGCTGCTAAGATGAGTTAGTACAGGGTTTTATGTCTAGTTATCCTTCTGTTGCACAGATAATGCATATTATCTAGGGATGCGACTTGGAGGGAAAATAATCGATTTTTTTAAATAATCGATTTTTTGTTCTTTAAAATAAATCGATTAATTAAAAATAATTAATCGATTATAAAATAATCGATTTTTCTCCCAACAGGATTATGATGACCTTTTTTTTTAGAAAATGTGAGCTTTATTTTCTAATATAGTATGAAACAATCGTGATGACCTTTTTTTATAGGAAATCTGGCAGTGAATAATCGATTAATTTCAATCGATTTTCGAATAATAAAATATCGATTAATAATCGATTTTTATTTGATAATCGATTGTAAAAATCGATTATTAATCGATTATTTTTTGTAATAGTCGATTATTATAAAAATCGATTATTTTTTCACATCCCTAATATTATCCCTTAGTTGTCTTTTACGACACCCACGGGTAAGACGAAAGAACGATTGTGGTGGTGAATTGTACTCTTACTCTTTCACCACATGTAAAACATTGAATATTGACTAGTGGTCGCGAGTGGTCGAAATTCGGTCATAATTCATTTAAATAAATTTTTCTGTTACACAGTTTTCTTTTAATTATATATAAGTAGATATAATTGTATATTAAGCAAGTTGTATTTCACTAATAACTAAAATATAAGTACAAATAGATATTGGACATTGTCATCATAATTATGATTGTTTGACAGTCAGCTCGACCAGAGATTTGAAACAAAAGTGTATTAAGCGTGTGGGAGTGTGTGTGTGTATCGATTGCATTAATGTGCGTAACGCCTTTTTTAATGAATTTAATGTATTTATAATGCATTATTATATAAAATTTTTGTTTTATGCAGGAGATATCTGCTCAATATATTCTTCAGCTGTGCCTAATTATATATTTGTCCATCCTCGTAATTTTCGTAAAAAGGGGTACAATTTTTTTGCTTCACCTATTAATATATAGATAATCTGACTAATCCCACCACACATTCCCACCATTGTAACTCCTGCAAGCCAGGATCCACAATGGTCTCCATAAATGACACCGAGGTTTGACCCTCAGGCAGTCCTGGGATATGATTTTAATTGTCTTGGGACGCGCAACAAATTTAATTAGAAAAGTTAAAGAGGAGGAGTTGGAAATAGAGTTCCCTCCTAGGCAAAGCGGGAGACAGGAAAACAAAATGACTAGTCAGCCGATAAGTAAAAAGGTGTACAGCTACGATAGCGCAGCAGTACGACACCACGGATACGGAAGAGCTTAACGGGGCCTATATGTGAGCGTTAAGATTGATTGCTACAGTAGGTATGCCAAAAACGCATGAACGCACGGAAATTTTCCCGAGTTGCTACAAGGTCCGTATAGTATACTACCCCACAGGTGACTTGCAAACTGTTTAACATAAGGTTACGCTCGTTTCGCCAGAGATCGCACTCCCAGAAAATGATGTGCTGATTGTTCATACTCGTGGTCAGATGTGGAACATTGACATAATGGTGATGGTACGAGTTTAAAAGAAAATAATTTACTTTTAAAGTTGCCATGGTCAGTTAAAAATTGGGCCACAAAGTGGTCAACCTCCAGCCACACATTCTCCAGGCGCTCTCGGATGCATGGAAAAACAGATAAAGATGATGACCTTTCGATGATGAATCCTATCTTTCTTGCCAGTCGGTTAAAAGCTCTTCATTGTGGTGCAAACAATCTGGCAATTTTATTTCGGTCGCGCGGTAGAAGGAAATCTGTATTCATAGTTTCCTTTGTGGTGTAATACATTGACGTTCGTCTCTGAATCTCCAAATCAACCGGAAGTAAACCCGCGAGTACTGGCGAGGCCTCGGTACTAACCGTTCTATAGGCTTTAATATATAGATAAGCAAACATACCACTAACTCCGGCGAGCAGCATGGTGACATCGAGGGCGGCTAGTTCGTTCTGTACGGAGACCAACATCCTGATTCCCGGCACATCCACGTATGATACGCCTGATGCATCGAATATTACACACTGTAACTGCAAAAACACACGATATACATACTAATACTTGGATAATGTTCCGTGTGGTGACGGAGAATACAATTCACCCCCCTCTTCTTGCCCGTGGGTGTCATAAAAGACTAAGGGATTAAATTAATATGCATATAACATCTATGCAAGAGAGAGAAAACTTGAAACCGTCTACCAACACGGCTGACCAACGTGATACAGTAGGTGAATTTCTTATACTAAAAAATATAAATACTTAAAAATTACGGTATTACAGGTACATGATAATTGCCACCCTAAATACGGGTTAGGTAAACCCAGTATATCAGCTAATATTGTCATCATCATCATTTCAGCCTATCGCCGTCCACTGCTGGACGTAGGCCTCCCTCATGTTACGCCACAAAGTGCGGTCTTGTGCCGCCTGCATCCAACGACGCCCATCAACTTTCACTAGGTAGTTTCGTCCTACACTGCGTCGGCCGATACGTGGTCGCCACTCGAGAACTTTTCTTTCCCAGCGGTTGTCGGTTCTTCGAGTGATGTGGCTAATATTAAACCGGGTTAGAATTAATAACGTTAATACCCTAAAGTTAAAATAAAAATTAGGGACGGGGTATCCGAAAGGTCATCCCGTTGGGCTGGCTACAGACGACAAGAAACTCGGTACCGATAGTCGGCTCAATGGCGAAAGGAATGCGGTGGGTTATAAGGCCGCGCTCCGGCCTATAGTCACCACGGACGGAATCGACGGCGTAACTGACCATAGCACACCCAAAAAAGTTAAATTAAGCGTAAGAAAAATACAAATTCAAAAACATTCATAATTATAATATAAGATATTTATAAAACACTAGCTTCTGCCCGCGACTTCATCCGCGTGAAATAGTTACTTGGACAAACGCTAACTTTAACCCGCGACTTTGTTTACGTAAAAAGTGATAACATTTTCAAATAATACGATTGTGTCACAAATCATTTTTAAAAAACTTTAACCGTTTATGCAGCTCACGCTAGGAAGCTCTCAAAAGGAAAAAGAACCCCCGATTTTGAGACATTCTTTATTGGTGCCCCGCTCCTATTGGTCTTAACGTAATGATATATAGCCTTCTTTGATAAATGGGTTATCTAACACTCAAAGATTTTTTTTAAATAGGACCAGTAGTTACTGAGATTAGCGCGTTCAAACCAACAAACTCTTCAGCTTATATATTAAAAAAAGTATAGATAGTATAGATTCATAAATATAAGAGCCATGATCTTACATCTATTTCATAATTCGTTTATCAATAAATCAAATCAATGTACCTACTGGAAATGTGCCAAGCTAAAGCCATGATCGCCAAGTTTGGCATTTGAAACAGCAACCGCAGTAGGTACTGCGTCATCATAAGTGTTGCTGGTAATTCTTCTGGTATCCTTTAAACAGTGGTTACGACACCATCGACAAGAGAGATTTCGTATTTTTAAACCGACTTCAATAAAGGGGGAGATTTTCCATTCTTCTTTTTTTTATGATAAATATAATGACAATCTTAATTTCGAAATATTGCTGCGCCCTATCAGGGTTTATGTTGGTCTGTTAAAACAGACCTAACTTTTTTATAACACCCAATTATACACATGACTGCAATAAACAATTTAAATTTGAATTTGAATTTGATTTTGATTGTTACTCAAATATTGCCACTGGGTGAACCAATTTTAATGATTGCCCATTTCAATTTCGTCCAGTTCTGATAATGTCATGAGAAAAGGGTTGCAGTCGTTTTTTTTTCGTTCAGAATTATTTGGTTTTCAATAATATTCTAAATAAAATGGAAGTTTGGCAAATTTTATATTAGTAAAACGTAACTTAGATGCTGATAATAGGTTTACCTTAACAGAAGTATTTGGATCCCAGTCGAAAGAGTCCGATTTAGTGACAATAAAATTCTTGTCTTGTTGATTATTCGGTTCTGCATTGTGCTGTACTATGTTATGTTGAAAGCGGTATTGGTGATGAATCTTGCGGAAAAGCTTACTGCGGAATAGGTCCTTGCTGGCGAAATTCAGTCCACCGCAATAGTGAAATATCTTGATGCCAGGTATCTCTCGCGCCTGTGAGGGATCAAATCTATAATAAAATGAGTTTGGGTTTATAAATATTTTTTTTTGTATGGTGCTGGAGTAAAAATGCAATTCACCACTCTCTATCTGACCCGTGGGTGTCGTAAAAGCCGGCTAAGGGACATAATATGCATATAACGAAAGAAAATTGGAAAAAAACTACATCAACCCGCCTGCCTTGGTGTAGTATTTTCCTCCTATTTTGGAGGAAGCTGGCGCCAAGCAGTGGCACGTACATAACTTGAAATGAATGAATTAAATAAATGAAATGACTACTACTATTATTTTATTTTAAACTAGCAATCCGCCCTCGCTTCGCTTCACTTCGGTTATAGTCGTTTTACCCGCGTAGTTCCCGTTCCCGTGGGAATACCGGGATAAAATATAGCCTAGTTTACGCCCTGATATTATAGCTTTCCATTGGTGAAAGAATTTTTGAAATCGGTCCAGCCGTTTTGAAGATTACCCGGAACAAACAGACAGACAGACAAAAATTTTTTAATTGCTATTTTAGGCATAGGTGTCGTGCAAATAAACGTGTGAGCATGAAAAAAGCCTATTATTTTGACATTACAAACAGACACTCCAATTTTATTTATTGGTATAGATATATATCAACTAGCTGACCCAACAGACGTTGTTCTGTTCAAATAAGCGCCTCCTACCGGGTCCAAGTGTGAAGTTAAACCATTCTCAGATCCCTGTGAACATGCGCAAAAAATGTCATCAACATCGGTCCAGCCGTTTAGTAGGAGTTCAGTGACGTACACAAAAAACACTTACGCAAAAAAGTTATTTATAAAGCTAAGAGATGGTGATTCCTTTCTTTGTGAAATGAAGTTATTTTTACTTTTAATCAATAAATTTAATATAAAAAGTTAGGATCATAGTCTTTGATTGTCTGTTGTCTATGATAGATTAAGAGTACAATGACAATGTCACCACTACTTGCTTACCCGCGGGTGTCGTAAAGGATTAGTTTAGTGGTATAATCAAATAAGATCACTGCCAGAAAATGAAAATTAATACTCTATGACAACCCATCTAGCCAACGTGGTATGACAGGCTTATTTCTTCGTTAGCATAACTATATCTATGGACATAATTATAGGAAGAACATATTACTACTTTTCTTAAGCCTACGGCCTTAGAATAATAACGTATAGAAGGATAGTGTCAGTACTTCGAATGTTCGAAACTTGAATCTAAAAATACTAATGGCGCGCAGACGATTACACACGTACACACGCACACCACTATACAAATTATGAAATCAAATTTTGTTTTTATTAACATAAATCGTCGGAATACTTTTAAAAGTAATGTTAAAAACCTTTTTAAGTTTTTCAAATGTGTTATGACACCATTTGAATGCACAAACCGTTATAATTACCTATTTGTTTTTATAAGAGTTGCGTACGTACGTGCAGTACAATTACTTGTACATTACGGAACGGTGCCGGCGTAAGCTCCATTAGGCTCCAATTGAAATGCTTCACTTTTTGTGTGCGAACTTACCTATACGTTATTATTCTAAGCCTACGGCATTATAAACCAGCCACGGATATGCAAATTTTACACACTATATAAATGTGTTATGTACATACATATGTTTAATATTTCACCCTAACTTCATCAAGATAAAGTATCTACTTATCGAAAACTGAAATTAAGTTTCTGTTAGGCTGATAGTAATGTCAAAGCTATCATTCTATAAAAAAAAATCATATTATATTTGTCAAATTTGAAAGCGGAAAGTATTTTGTTTATAGGATTTTTGACGAGAATACAAAATGTCTTCATGTTATTTAATGGCAATGAGCTACAATAATATGAGCTATTGGTGCCAGTACGTAGCGCTTTTAAATTTTATTTGGCTTTTTGACGTGAATGTCAAAATGTCACGTAGCGCTTTTATTAATTATTTTAGTATTTTACAGTGTTATATTGAATAATTTTGCTATTTTATGTAATATAATATTGATAAAATGCTGAAATGTAGTAAATAAAATATAATAGCGAATTGCGTCCATTTTCACATTCTGCCAAAATTCTCACAGGAAGTATGATTTGGTCATCAGTTCCAAATCATTGCTAACGATTGACTAAAAGGTGATGACTAAAGACATGAATAATAATCAATACAATAACTCGACACTGGCACCAATAGCTCATATTATTGTTGCTCATTGCCATTAAACAAGAAGACGAAGACGACGAAAATGAATAATAATAATAAATAAAGATGGCAACAATTTATTTAATTTTCGGCTAACAAAATGAGATTATTTTCAAACAAAACTTACGCCTACTCATTAACATACGAAGTTGGGGTTTTTGATTATATAAATTGGATAATATTTGTTGTATTCAACATATTTCTCATGTGTTCAATTCAGGGGGGCGCGGCCGGAGCACCTCCTCGTGGTGCTCCCTGGTAACGTCCATTTGGACGTCATGCGTCCATTTGGACGGCCAAGATTCCGGCAGGGGGGGGTCTCCGCGTGCGGCTCTGGTGGCAGAGCGCACGGCGGATCTGACCCGGGGCCAATGGGGCGGATGTGCCTCATGGCACTCCGTCGCCAGGGACGGTTGCGTCACGGCCCGGGGGCGTGACGGGTCGGTCGCTCGCGAGCGGCCAGACCCGGAAGGCCCAAACCGTAATCCTGAGCAGGGGGGTCAGGACCGGGGGTCTTCGGACCGCGGGGAAGAAAACCCCTATAAAAAATTACCCCTAATCCTAAGTTTGGCCACTCGGCGAGGGGATGAATGGTTGGTGGGTTAAAAAGCGCGCGAGCGTCCAGCCGTTAGAGTGGTAGTCAAGGCAAGACTCAAAAACGTCCCAAAAATGGCAGAAGTAAGACACAGTAAGACTTCACCAGAGGGTCCCGGCCAGGCCGGGGAGTCCCTTGCTGTGCCGGTGCTTGCGCGCGACGTCCATTTGGAGTCGCGCCCAAGTCCCGGCACAGTCAGTCCCCAATCGTATGGGTGGGGGACAACTACTGCCTCAGAAGCCGAGAGCCCGGCTCAACACCAAGTGGCTCAGGGGGGGAGGGGGAACGAGGAGGAGGTGCAGGTGCGGAAGAAGACCCGGAGGACGAAGCCGAGGCGTTCCGCCGCTGCACGAGCCCGCATTAGCGCCAATGCATCGAAGGCGTGGCGGGCGCGGATGAAGGCTGAAGCCATTGCCGCACGCGACGAGGGCGGCAGCATTGCTGCTGCAGGGCCGTCGCGGGACGGGGGTGGCGTTGCTGCCCAGCCGTCGGAGGAGAGGATGGAGACCACTGCAGGGCCGCCGCGTGAGGAGAGCGGCAGCAGCAGCGGGTCCGAGCACGAGGGCGGCATTGCCGCAGAGCCGTGCGTAAGGTTAGCAGGCGAAAGCTCCGAACTGTCGAGCGATGAGGGCGGCATTGCCGCAGAGCCGTCGCAGGATGAGGGCGGCAGTGCCGCAGGGCCATCAGAGCGTCAGGAGACGGATGCGTCGGAGATGGTGCTGACGGACGTGGGCGGAAGTGCCGCAGAGTCGTCCGCGAGAGGAGGAGAGGAGAGCGACACCCCTTGGGTGCTAGTCGGCCGGAGTAGGGACGAGGACCGCAGTAGGCAGATGCTAGGCGCGCCGTCGGTTGAGGGTGCAGTTAGGCCGTCGTCGTTGCCGTCGTCGCCGTCGTCGTCGTCGTCGCCGAGGAGGGGGACGGAGGGGGCTGCGGGGGCGCCGGCTCCAGCCCCAAAAGCGAGGAAGAGGGAGGAGGCCCTCCCCCCGAGACCCTGGAAGCGCCCCCTGCAAGAGGGTGGCCGCTCCAACACCGACTCGGAGGGGAGTTCCATAATCATGCCTCCTCCCAAGGTCCCGACCATGCGCCGGGGGCGCAGAGGCCGAGGATCGGTGGTGGCGGCGTGGCCGGGGACACCGGGTCCGGCCGGCCACGGTGGCGAGGTGGCGGCCCTCCAGGCCGCGAACGCCCGCCTTAGTGAGGAGGTCTCCGGCTTGCGGGAACGCAATCGCAAGCTGGAGACGGAGCTATCGGCGGTGCGACGGGAGAACCGCGGGTTGGCCAAGGAGATGGCCGACCTGCGGGCCCAGTTCGCGCGCCTGGCGCCGGCCGCGCCGCCTGTGCCAGCCTCGCCACCGAAACGGGCTGCGCCGGGGAGGGCGGGCCCGTCGTCTGCGCCCGTGGCGCCGGCTGCGCCCGTCGCGGCTGCTGCGCCAGCTGCACCCGTCGCGGCTTCGGCGCTTCCTCCCCTCGTCGTGGTCCCTCCGCCGGCTCGTGGCCGCGGGAGACCTCGGAGGGGGGAGGGGCCGCCGCCCGACGAGGTGCACGGCGTGTCGGAGTCGGCGGTACGCGTGATCCTAGCCCGAGTAGGGGTGATGGTGGATGCGCGTATCGCCGCCGTAGCGGCCAGGCTCCCGCCTGAGCCGCCCCTCCGACCGCCGCTAGCCGCGGATAAGGCGAGGGGGCCGCAAGCGTCAGCTCCCACCCCGCTGCCCTGTCAGGGTGGCCGCGTGGTGAGCTACGCTGCGGCCGCGGCCGGGCCCAAGGGGGCCAAGAAGGCCGGCAAGGTGCCGGCTCCCGCCAAGGCCGGGCCGCGGCCGGCGCAGGCGGCTGCACCGCAGGCGCCGGCCAGCGCACCCGCGACCGCTCCTGCTGCGCTCAGCGCTGCTGCCAGGCTCGAACAGGGCTGGCAGGTGGCTGAGCGGAGCAGGAAGGCACGCGGCCAGAAGCGGAGAGCGGCGGCCAAGAATGCCGCCGTGGCCGCCGCTCCCCAGGCGGGAGCCGGCAGAAAAGGGAAGAAAAGGTCGCGCAGGGGCCTCAAGTCGCCGAAGACGGCCGCGGTGGTCATCACCGTGCTGCCTGAGGCGGCTGAGAGGGGCCTCAACTATGAGGCCGTCCTAAAACGCGCCCGGCGGGAGCTGGACGTCTCCGGTATCGGGGGCGTCGAGGCGAGGACCCGCAAAGCCCGGACAGGGGCTCGAATACTCGAGTTCCCTGGGGCCGAGGGCGCGAAGACGGCCGATAGTTTGGCCACGATGTTGAGGGGGCTGTTCGGGCCGGAGGATGGTGTCCGAGTCGCCAGGCCTGTCAAGTGCGCAGAGATGCGCCTGACGGGCTTGGACGATTCCGTGACGGTGGAGGACGTCCGGGAGGCCATTATGGCGCGTACCGGATGTGCCTCGGACACCGTCCGGATTGGCACCATTCGCACTGGTCCGGGCGGCGTCGGTGCTGCCTGGGTGCAGTGTCCGGTGGAGTCGGTCAAGCAATTGGCCGACTCAGGCAGGCTCCTCGTGGGCTGGAGCTCGGCGCGGGTAACCGTGCTAGAGCCCCGGCCCGCGAGGTGTTACAAATGCATGGCGGTCGGGCATACCCGACCGACATGCAAAAACTGCTTTGACTGCAGCGGGCTATGTTTCCGTTGCGGTCAGACCGGACACCAGGCGGCATCGTGCTCTGCGGTGCCCCACTGCCCCGCGTGTGCGGCAGGCAATAGGCCTGCCAAACACCGCATGGGCTCTGGGGACTGCAGACCCCCGGCATCGGCCCCGAAGGGGCGGGACGGCCCATCGACCGGGCCAGTCCCCGCTCCGAGCGCGGCCCGATCGCCCGTCAGCGCGGAGGAGGTGACGATGGATACGGACCGTTAATGGACCCCGTATCCATTCGTCTCCTCCAGGCCAACCTCAACCACACCGCTGGTGCGCAGGACGTGTTCCTGCAAGCCATGGCGGAGTGGTTGATAGGAGTAGCCGTAGCCGCGGAGCCGTACGTGGTGCCCGACCGGCCTAACTGGTTGGGTAGCACCGATGGCACCGTGGCAATCGTCGCCTCCACGTCGTGGCCTTCGTCGCCTCTGACCCTTAGGGACAGGGGCGTCGGATACGTCGCGGCGGACTGGGGGGAGATTACGCTCCTCGGAGTCTATCTCTCCCCTAACTGGAGTGTGACCGATTTCGAGGCCTCCCTCACCATCATGGAGGCCTCGTTACGGCGAATGGCATCGCGCCAGGTCTTCGTCTTGGGGGACTTCAACGCCAAGTCCGTGGCGTGGGGGTCTCCCCGGACGAACGACCGAGGACGGGCGATCGAGGAGTGGGCGGCGGCACTGGGCCTCTGTTTGCTGAACAGGGGCTCGGTGCATACGTGCGTGCGACAACGGGGCGGGTCGATAGTGGACCTTTCGTTCGCTAGCCCCGAGGTCGCCGCACGCGTGGGGAGCTGGCGCGTCGTGGAGGAGGTGGAGACCTTGTCGGACCACCGGTATATCCGGATGGAGGTCTCCCCGGTAATCCCGACGCCCAGCAGGGGTCACGGGGCGGATGGACGTCCTGCGTTCCCGCGATGGGCTGTGGGTCGCTTAGACCGGGACCAGCTGGCGGAGACAGCCATCGTTTACTCGTGGCTGTCCTCTGCCAACCAGTCGGACGGGGTGGACGCCGAGGCTGGCCGCATCCGCAGTGCGTTGACGCAGATCTGCGATGCGGCCATGCCCCGGGTACGGCGTCCGCCCCTGAGGAGGGCGGTCCACTGGTGGTCCCGGGAGCTGGCGGATCTCCGGGCCGCGTGCATTCGCGCCCGGAGGGCCTACACCCGCAGCCGGCGGCGGCAACGCGACGCGGAGCGGGAGGCCTTGCTGTATGAGGGCTACCGCAATGCGCGGTCGGCCTTCAGGCTGGCCGTCCGCTCCGCCAAGGACGTCAGTCGGCAGGAGATGCTGGACGGTCTCGACCGTGACCCCTGGGGACGCCCCTATCGCGCGGTGCTGAATAAGCTCCGCGCGCGGGGCCTTCCCCTCACCGAGACTCTCCAGCCCAGCCTTCTCACCCGGGTCGTCGAGGACCTGTTCCCGCGGCGGGCGGAACACACGCCCCCGGTCATGGCTCCGCCAGACACTGACCGGGAGGCCGACGACGACAGTGTTCCGCCCATCACGGAACCCGAGATGGGAGTGGCGGTGGCGCGCATGTGCGCAAAGTCCACCGCCCCCGGGCCCGACGGTGTTCCAAACCGCGTGTTGGGCCTGGTCCTCGACCACCTGGGTCCCCGCCTCAGGGAGCTGTTCGACGCGTGTTTAGCGTCCGGACGGTTCCCTGGGTGCTGGAAGGAGGGAAGGCTGGTGCTCCTGCCGAAGCCGGGACGGTCTCCGGGGTCGCCTTCGGCCTACAGGCCTATCGTGCTGCTCGATGACACGGGCAAGCTACTGGAGAGGGTGGTAGCTGCCCGCATCGAGCGGCACCTCGTCGGCACGGGGCCCGATCTGTCGGACGCCCAGTTTGGGTTTAGGAGGGGTCGTTCGACGATCGCGGCTCTGTTGCGCCTGAGGGCCGTGGCGACTGAGGCCGTCACCGGTGGGGGAGTGCTGTTGGCGGTGTCCCTAGACATCGCCAACGCATTCAATAGTCTGCCATTCAGCTGCATCAGGGAGGCGCTCCGGTATCACGGAGTGCCAGCTTACCTGAGGCGGCTAGTGGCAGACTATTTGGTGGGGCGCAGCGTCCTCTGTACCAACCGAGCAGGGGACGTTGTGCGAACGCCCATGACGTGCGGTGTCCCACAGGGGTCGGTCCTCGGACCCACCCTGTGGAACATCGGCTACGACTGGGCGTTGCGGGGGAGCCTCCCGCCCGGGCTGGGCGTGATTTGTTACGCCGACGACACGCTCGTCACAGCCCGCGGTGGGACGCTAGAAGAGGCGGTAAGCCTGGCGACCTATGGCACCGAAGAGGTCGTCAGGCGGATCGAGGCGCTGGGGTTGAGGGTCGCCCTGGACAAGACGGAGGCCCTCTTGTTCCATGGGCGCCTTATGAGCCCTCCCATCGGCGTTTCGATCACCGTCCGATCGGTTGACATCAGCATCCGGGCCCATATGAGGTACTTGGGCCTGGTGCTCGACGGGCAATGGTGGTTCCGGGAGCATTTCCGCAGGCTCGCTCCGCGGCTCGTCGGCGCGGCGTCCGCCCTATCGTGGCTAATGCCGAACGTGGGCGGACCGAGCGCTACGTGCCGACGGCTGTACACGGGGGTCATCCGGTCGATGGCCCTGTACGGCGCACCGGTGTGGGCGGGGTCCTTGACCGTCCGACTTAGGGCCCTTCTGTGGCGACCACAGAGGGTCATGGCGGTCAGGGCCATCCGCGGATACCGCACGGTTGCGACGGAGGTAGCGTGCCTATTGGCCGGGACTCCCCCGTGGGACCTGGAGGCGGAAATGCTCGCCGAGTTGTATCGGCGGGTGTCGGGGGTGCGCGGGGAGGGCGGTGTGATCTCGTTAAGGGATCTCACCGCCTGGCGCGTCGACGCCCGCCGAGACGTCATTGCCCGTTGGGCAGTCCGGCTGGAGAGGCCTCGGTTCGGGGTGCGAACCGTGGAGGCCTTCCGGCCGGTGCTGATGCAGTGGTTGGAGAGGCGGCACGGGGTGCTCTCCTTCCGACTAGTGCAGGTGTTGACGGGGCACGGGAGCTTCGCCAAATACCTGCACAGGGTCGTGAGGAGGGAGAGTACACCGTCCTGCCACCACTGCGATTGCGACGAGGACACGGCGCGCCACACGCTCGAGGCCTGCGCGGCTTGGGCAGTGCAGCGCCGTGAACTCGTCGCAATCATCGGTGCCGACCTGACGCTGCCGGCCATCGCTAGGGCGATGGTCGACAGCGTCAGGAACTGGGACGCGGTCGCAGCCTTCTGCGAGACAGTGATCTCGCAGAAGGAGGCGGCGGATCGTCTGCGCGTGGAGCGCAGCCTCGATGAGGAGATCCGCCGCCGGCGACTGGGGCGGCGCAGGCGCAACTATCTGCGCCTCATGCCGCCCTAGCCGAGGCCGCGGGTGACGTGACCGGGGATTAGTCCGTCACCCGCCGAGAGGCCGACCGCGTGAGGAAAGACCGACGTCCTCCCCGAGGGGGGGACGTCGGTCGATGGGAGGGTACCCCGCGTAGGGGTATTCCGTCGGGCCGACCACTGACGACAAGTAAACCTGCTCCGGTGGTCGGCCCAATGACGAAGGCGAGGTGGTTTTCGGGTGGGTTGCGGGAGTTGCGTGCTTAAGCCCCTCTGTCGCCCCGGACGGAGTGGTGCGGAGGCGCGCCGACCGCGACCCACCCATAAAAAAAAAAAAAAATGTGTTCAATTCAGTATTTTATTTTAAGTGTTCATAACGATAATGAAATGGATATGGCAAGTAGGGGACTTTTAATTTCATATTAATTATTTTGTGAATTTTAGTGCTAGATTAAAATAATTTTAATGATTCGTTTGACATTTTTAACATAAATCAATTGCACTACTATTATTTCATTTGTATCCAGGATACCCTTTCGTCATTTTAAAATAAACATGATTTAGGGCTATCTATGTTGGTTGGTTGGGCTATCGAGTAGTGACGGAGCAAGAGAACAATTCCATACCCTTTATTTTCCTGTGGATGTCGTAAAAGACGACAAATGTATATCCTTATAACATCTGAACAAGAAAAAGGAACTTCGAAATAAAATCAACCCATTTCACCAGCGTGGTATAGTAGACCAATTTCTTTACTATTGTGGCGGCAGTTCTAGCCCAACAGTGGGATGTACCTATATCAGATGACGATGATGATAAATAGTATTCTTGTTCAGTTCATAATGTCCCACTGTGAGACTTAAGTCTCCTTTACAATAGGAGCGAAATTGCCTATTGTATAACGCTTGTCAGACGTGGTAGTATAGGACTTGTTTCAAGTTTTCCTTATCTTGCATAAATGTTATAGTCTTGTATAGGGATTCCCAAAGTGAGTTCCGCGGAACCTAGGGATTCCGTAGAGTAGTCATCAGGGTTCCGCCAAAATTAAATAGCTTTTAATTTTACTAATTTGACTGTGAAATAATACCACGGTTAATAAATATTAACTTAAAATAGCGCAAAATTAGTGATGGGAAGAACTCATTACTATTATGTCAGTAGACAAATAACAAGAATTAAGTCTGATCTGACAGAACCGATATGGGGTGATATGGTGTTCCATAAAGTAAAAGGTATTCGGTTGGGGTTCCGTTATCTTTAAAGTTTGGGAACCCTTGCTCTAGCATATAATATCCTCCAATCATCTTTTACGAAACCCACGAGCAAGGTAGGGATTGGTAGTGGCATGGATTTTTTTTTTGTATTTATAATTCCTAACCCTATACCAATACGACTGACTAGCATGGTATAGTATGTCAATTTCCCTCCTATTATGGAGCAAACTCAAGTCCAGCAGTGGAACACTTATGAGCTGAACTGAATGAAAAATATTTCTAAAAATGTTTTAAAAAAAATACTCACAGCTCTGTACCTCTTCACGTCTAGGTAAATGTCCGTTTTCATTACTCTACCCATTAAACAGACGTATGCTGTTTGTGAACGGAAGAATAAGGATCCAATACTTGCGACTAAGCCGGCACAAAGGCTGAAAATATTAATAATAATCTGTTAATATTATTTATTATTATTATACCCTTTATTGTACACCAGTATTAAATACAAAAGAGCTTAATATATAAGATACAGTATTATGAGCGGCCTTATCGCTATACACAATTTCTTCCTGGCAACCTTTAAATGGAAATAGCACAGAAAAGAAAGGTTGTTTGTGAAACCTATAGAACAATTAAACTTATAATACATTAATAAATAATTTTAACATATCTACCCATTAATTGATTAATCTTAGTATAGTCTGTAAAATCAAATCAAAACATTTATTCTGTACTAGCAACCCGGCCTCGTTTCGCTTCGGTTTCAGTCGCTTTACCTGCGAAGTCCTCGTTTTAGTGGGAATACCGGGATGATGTCGCCTATGTTACTCCCTGGTATTATAGCTTTACATTGGTGAAAGAATTTTCGAAATCGGTTCAGTGATTGAAGCTTGAAAGCGTAACAAACATAATTTCGCATTTATAATATTAAGTAAGGATTAAATGATAAAAAAAAATATTTTTTGTCACTTCAGTGTCATATGTCCCTAATGTTGGGATCGAGTCTCCTCCATAACATAACAAGAGGGACATTGACCTATTATCCCACGCCGGCTATACGGACCTGTACCAACTACAGGACTTTTATTTTGAGTTTGCCTTCCCTTGTATAGATGATATCTGCATATTATAATCCCTCAGTCATTTTATACATCATCCACAGGTAATAGAAGTGGTGGTGAATTGTATTCTTACTCCATCACCATACGGAATTAACTTAAACCATAGCATTAGTATATTCATCATCATCATTATCATCATCACAGCCCACATACGTCCCACTGTTGGGCTCGGGCCTTCTCCGCAATGGAAGAGAATTCAATCTACTATACCGTGCTGGTCAGACATGTTGGTATAGAGTTTCATTTCGAGTTTTTTTTCTCTTGCACAGATCTTATGTGCATATTATATCCTTTAGTCGTCTTTTACGACATCCACGGGCAAGATAGGGAGTGGTGAATTGTATTCTTACACCGTCACCACACGGAATAGTGGTAGTATTAGTATATTACTTACCCAATATCGATGTTTATCACCACTGTAATGACGAAGGTGACGAGCCACACACATGCATCCACTTTACTTAACTTACTGAACCTAAAAACAATACATACGATTATCTATACAAAATAATAAAATTGAAGTGTATGTTTGAAATGTCAAAATACTACACATTTTTTTTTTATTTTTTTTTTTTTTTTGGGTTGCGGTCGGCGCGCTCCTCGCACCACTCCGTCCGGGGCGACAGAGGGGCGTAAGCACGCAACTCCCGCAACCCACCCACGATGCACATCGCCTTCGTCGTTGGGCCGACTACCTGAGCAGGGTTACTTGACATCAGTGGTCGGCCCGACGGAATACCCCCTACGTGGGGTACCCTCCCATCGACCGATGTCCCCCCCCTCGGGGAGAACGTCAGTCTTACCTCACGTGGTCGGCCTCTCGGCGGGTGACGGACTAATCCCCGGTCACGTCACCCGCGGCCTCGGCTAGGGCGGCATGAGGCGCAGGTACTCGCGCCTACGCCGCCCCAGTCGTCTCCAAAATACTACACCTAAAAACTGTTTCAGCTCATAAACGTACCACTGCTGGGCTCGGGCCTACTCCCAATAGGAGAGAAATTGACCCACTGTACCACACTGGTCAGACATATCGGTATAGGGTTTTATTCCGAGTTTGCCTTCTCTTGCACAAATGTTATATGCATATTATATCCTTTAGTCATCTTTTACGACATCTATGGACCAGATAGGGAGTCTGAAATGGAGGGAAGGAAGGGAGACCTACCACTTTCCCACGGTAATCAATATACCGCACACCACAATAAAAGGAATATGGGACAGGATTGAGGTGGACTAGGAAAAAAGGAAATCTTACTCTCACGTGATGAGAACCTTCCAGAACATCAACTTGCAATTTTCCGCAGAACTTCGAATATTCCTTCGACACGTGTTTCGCCTCTAAACGAGGCAGCCCCAGGACGGTTCGGTTTCAAATGCGCATTTGAAGGTGCTCATCACGTGAGAGTAAGATTTCCTTATTTCCTAATCCACCTTAATCCTATCTCGTATTCCTTTTATTGTGGTGTGCGGTATATTGATTACCGTGGAAAAGTGGTGGGTCTCCCTTCCTTCCTTCCATTTCAGAATAAAAATGGATTTCCGCTATGTATCGCCTAATTCAATCAATTAAGATAGGGAGTGGTTAACTGTATTATTATTCCGTTGCCACACGAAAAATACACGGAAAATATAAACCTCATAGCACAAAACCCGTTTGAGACGGGCCACCGAAGGCATGGACTCAGTGCTGGTGGCCCGGTCAAAGGGCGACAGATACGTTAGCGGACAGGAACATCGTCGGTCAAAAAGCAGGAAGCCCAACTTTTTGAGGATGTTTGCGTGTGGTGGATTTTGGTGATGCCTTTAGTTTCATTGAACCTCACGCATTAACACTTCCTCCACTTTCTTCACGGTAAGCAGCCGCCTAGCAAAGGTCCATGAGCGGCAGCAACATTTACCATCAGGTTCTGTTTGCTCGTTTGCCACCGATTGTAATAAAAAAATAAAATAAAAAACCTTCAAAGTTTAGTGATTTATATCTATACCAATAAATTAAATTGGAGTGTCTGTTTGTAATGTCAAAATAATAGGCTTTTTTCATGCTCACACGGTTATTTCCACGACACCTATGCATCTCCGGGTTGAGAGCCTTCCGCTTGCCCATTGATCGCGTTAAGCTGTCAAGGTCATCTGCGACCAACAGCTACACACACAACAAAGTAAAAAAAAAATACCTATGCCTGAAGTAAAGATTAAAACATTTTTGTCTGTCTGTCTGTTTGTTTCGGGTAATCTTCAAAACGGCTGGACCGATTTCAAAAATTCTTTCACCAATGGAAAGCTATGATATCAGGGAGTAACCTAGGCTACTTTAATAACTAGGCTATTTTATCCCGGTATTCCCACGGGAATGAGAACTACGCGGGTAAAACGACTAAAACCGAAGCGAAGCGAGGGCGGGCTGCTAGTTATTCAATAGTATCACTAACTTGACCAGATCGAAGACTTGCATAAAAAGACCTTTAAGAGACACCACAACTATAGACGCGAGCACGCAGCGCGGTAGAAACTCAAATAACGGTCCAATCCATAGTAGAACCAGTAGAATTAAAACAGCACATACCACTGATGTCATCAATGTCTTACAGCCCACCTGAAATCATATTTTATCATCATCATCATTTCAGCTCATATACGTCCCACTGCTGGGCTCGAGCCTCCTTCAAAATAGGGGGAAATTGTCTTACTACACCACGCTGGTCAGATGGGCGGTACGGCACGGGATTATATCTCTTAGTCGTTTTTACGACACTCACGGCTAAGAAAGGAGATAGTGAATTGTATTCTATCTCCGTCATCACATGGCAAATATCACAAAAGCTTTAATGAAATTTGCCTATAGTACCTATATTTCTACTTTTAATAGTTCAAGATTAGTATTTAGGAATAAATGAACTGAATCTCTTTTTATCTGAGACCAAATTTAGTAAAAAATCTGTACTTATATGATAAAAGAGTACCTATAGAGACAAAACCAATTCAAAATGTTTGAGAAAAAAAAATAAGAAATCTCTAAAATTTATAGTTATAATTGACAGAACAAGTTATGATCTTTCGTAAATTTTGTCTGTTTCCCTTTTAATATCTTCACGAGTTATGCATAAACGATTGCTCAATTTCTTGAAATATGACATAAAAATATTTAGTTTTTACTTTGCTGCACATATAGAATAATTCTAATCATAATCTAAATAAGAAATTAGGCGAGGATGCAAATATTTAAAAATTTGATTGCACAATTTGCACAGATTCTGGCGACTGCCCATGTATTGGGTTCGAACCATTCTTGTGTTATCCGTATTTTGAGTTTGGTTCTAATTTGTGTCTATTAATTGTATGTTCGTAAAATACAGGACGACACCAGCATTATTTCTTAGTGTCGGGATAAATATTTAGATCCTAATGATTACTGATGTTTACGCGAGTATTACATATTAAAAATAAAACTTTTGACGGATTTTATCGCTTTAGTATTTGATTTTTGATTGCCCGATGGAATGACTGACGGGCGGAGTCCGCCAGTGACCATAAACGGTGTAAACTGTTCGGACATTCAAAAAGCGTAAAAACGCGATAAAATCCGTAAAAATAGTTCTATGTATCCTCATAATAATAATACTTACTGTATACTGTATATATGAACGGGATAGACTGGCACACATTGGAGCACAGCTAAAGAATGATCCAAAGATGTTGCTCGAACCCTATATATCAAAAAAGAAATAACAGCATTATAGAGATACTAGTAGTATTATGGTCACGTCACTGATAATTTTTCTGTGTGCAGCTGTAAATGGACCGGCTCGTCGGGGTTAGTACTACACTTTTACAGAAAATTCAAGTTTGAGTAGCCCCGATTTGTTTCTTTCGGAGAGAGTCGGATGTATAAAGGTCCTAATCTCCCTTCGTGTCCTCGTTCTATTCCTTCCAATTCTTTCTTTGTTATGGTATCTAGCGGTAAGGTAGAGAGCGACTTTGCTGTACCCCTGATAGCTGAAGTTCATAGCGTAAGTTACTATTTATCACTGAGTTGGGTTGCTTGGACTTTTGCCACCAAGGGTAAAAAAAAATATTTTTTCGGTCTCTAAAAGTAGGCTTTATAATCAAATTCAAAGTCGCTCAGCGTGCTATGGAGCGGGCTATGCTCGCCTTGAATCCGAAATCCGTTAAAGAACGTGTGTAAGCGACATAGCACGAAGAATTAGCACGCTGAACTGGCAATAGGCAGGCCACATCGCTCGGCAAACCGACAACCCCTGAGGAAGAAAGTTTCCAGAGTGGCGACCACCTATCGGTCAACGTGTAGGATGCCCGCCCCACTACGTGGAGCTATGAGTTAGTGAAAGTTGCTGGATGTCGTTGGATGCAGGCAGCACAGGACCGCACTCTGTGGCGAAACATGAGGGAGGCCTATGTCCAGCAATGGACGGTGATAGGCTGAATGATAATGATGATGATATATTTCTTCTATTATGAGTTAAATTTGGTTAATAAATTAATAAAAAATGATTCGTTACAATCACTTAAGTTTTATTATATTCCTCATTCACCTATACTGTCATTATATTGCCGTATATCCGGTATGTGCTCTGCGGTGCCCCACTGCCGCGCGTGTGCGGCGGGCAATAGGCCGCCAATGCGCTGCCAAGCACCGCATGGGCTCCGGGAACTGCAGACCCCCGGCATCGGCCCCAAAGGGGCGGGGCGGCCCATCGACCGGGCCAGTCCCCGCTCCGAGCGCGGCCCGATCGCCCGTTAGCGCGGAGGAGGTGACGATAGATACGGACCGTTAATGGACCCCGAATCCATTCGTTTCCTCTAAGCCAACCTCAACCACTCCCTATTTATTCATTTAATTTTAAAACTAGACTCTATACTGTGTGTTCTGTCTGACAAAAATCTTTGTCGTAACAGCCATATATATTTAAATACACTTACCATAGCAAGTAATTCCTGATTTGCATCTATTTCATATTTCTCCCTGGACGCGAATATGAGTCCCATCGATAGCGTGATGGTATATGTAACCATTGTATGTGTAAAACCATCAACTAGGATGTCTCCGAATAGTTCAAAATGAGGTACGGTAGGCACAGGCAAACTGTAATATAAAACTGTTATTAATAAAATTATTATTACAGATTTTATCGCAGTTGTATTTGCTTTTGATTTCTCGATATTTTGATTTTTCGTTTATATTTATGTCTAGTAATTGTAATATACAGAATGTATCAGGTTATGGGGCAACTGGTCAAACGGGAGCTAGGCAATGGTGGTGGAACCCATGAAAAATTTGAAATAAAAATATCGATTCGTTAATGAATTAGAGACATGTAAAGTTTTCAATTTTGTCATCGCTTTTTCGTGTAAATCTGATTGAAATGTATAAAGTCAATGATACTTAATCTGTAACATATTAGTACTTTGTTAAATGTTCATTAGAAATTGAATAAATCAATACGTTCGTATGAGCAAGACAAACTTCGCTTTAAATCAGCTGATCCGCCGATGACCGTTGATGAGTCGGCTTTGTACCTACGTTACCATTGAAGCGTTCGCGCAAATCATATCTATTTATTCTGTTGAAGCTTTACATGCCTTCATGTATTCTGTCTGTACATGCCTACATAATACGTAACATTTAAGGCATAGACTCTTAGACACATTTTTGTAATCGCTGTAACTTTTATGTTTAATTGTTTTTTGTGTAATATAGATTCTAATTACAATCTATGATCGTTGAACTACAACATACTCGAACAGTTGCCCCATAACCTGATACACCCTGTATATCTTTCCTGTGTACGTGTGTACTAAACTCCTAAACGGCTGGACCGATGTTGATGAAAATTTTTGTGTGTGCAAGGGAATTCGAGAATGGTTTAGATTCACAATTGGACCCGGTAGGTGGCGCTCCTATCGGTTTCAAGGAAAATTCCTTTTATTTTATATGAACAGAATAACGTCTGTTGGGTCAGCTAGTCGATTTATAAATCTTTATATGTAGTAGTAGATATAAATCTCTGTAATAACGACGACTAATTGCACGTGAAACACCTAGTCCTCTTGTAACCAAAAACGCTGAAAAGTATGCGAAACATCGGGCAATAAAATACAAACGTGATAAAATCCGTAAAATTGATTTTTGAAAAATGTGCAATATCGCATAAAAATCATAAATCTTTATAATGTGAGTGTTAATAAATAAAATAAATTTATGAACGTTACTCTTACGAATAAGAGTTTGTCATCGACTCGGGGAATCTGCATCTGAAGCCGTCAGGTCAAAAATTATATTCCCAAGGAGGAATGATGTCAGGTGGGCGACCAATCCAAATCTATTGCCAACATTTTGCCATATGTAATATGAAAGAGAAATACATATTAAAACGACTCCAAGTATTTGGGGTTAAGGAGTAAGAATACAACCATTCCCTCTCTTACCCGTGGGTGTCGTAAAAGACGACTAAAGGGTTAAATATGCATGTAACATCTATGCAAGAGAAGGACATCTTTAAATTAAACCCTACACACGTCTGTCTAGCGTGGTTATAGTCAATTTCCCTCCTATTTTGCAGAAGGTTCGAGCCCAACAGTGGGACCTATAAAGTAAGCGATAAAAGCAGGGTGGTGATGATGGGCCGGGGCTGTCGGATAAACAGTATGGGTTCAGGCGCGGCCGGTCAACTATTGACGCGCTGGCCGCCCTGAAAAACCTGGCCACCGAAGCGGTGGCCAACAAGGAAGTAATACTGGCAGTCTCGCTCGATATCAAAAATGCCTTAAACAGTCTCCCATATGAGACGTTGAAGGAGGCGCTCCGATATCACGGGGTGCCTTCGTATCTCCGGTGGCTGTTGGAGGCCTACCTTGAGGGGAGGCACGTGCTCTGGACGGGGGACGACGGGCGCATACACTACCACCGGGTGGAATGTGGTGTTCCGCAGGGCTCGGTCCTCGGTCCGACCCTGTGGAACGTGGGATTTGACTGGGTGTTACGGGGTCAGCTCCTTCCCGGGATGGGGGTTATTTGTTACGCAGATGACACCCTCATCACGGTGAAGAGGGCTGACTTCCAGGTAGTCGCCCGTCTAGCAAGGGTTGGTGTAGCGCTCGTCGTTGACCGGATAGGTATGCTGGGCCTGAGGGTCTCACTGGAAAAGACAGAGGCCCTCCTCTTTCACGGCCCACGCCGAGGTCTCCCCCGCAGAGCACAAATCAGTGTGTCTGGGGTTGCCGTGCCGGTGCAGACTCAGATGAAGTACCTGGGTCTGCACCTAGATAATAAATGGAGTTTCGGGCCGCACTTTGCCCAGCTTGTTCCCCGGCTCGCCAAAGCAGCCGCGGCTTTAGGTAGGCTTCTGCCCAATACTGGAGGTCCTGGATCATCTTGCCGGCGTCTATATGCCGGTATTCTGCGGTCTATGGCATTGTATGGTGCACCAATCTGGACGGAGTCACTCACCGCCCCTAATAAGGCCCTGCTGCGAAAGGCGCAGCGAGCCATGGCGGTGAGAACAATAAGGGGATACCGTACGGTGTCCTGGACTGCAGCTACGCTGCTAGCAGGTGATCCACCCTGGCCACTTCAGGCTAGGGCGCTCGCAGAAGTCTACCAATTTCGCGCTATGTCGCGGAATAATGGCGAATCCATCGCCACGAGGGGACTAAATAGGGCAAAGGAAACGGCCCGAAGGGCAGTAATCCGGCGGTGGAGAGAGGAGTTGGAGTCTCCCGTAGCAGGGCGGGAGACTGTCGCGGCGATTGCGCCGCACCTCCACCGCTGGATGAATCGAAGGCGCGGCAACCTGACCTTCAGGATGACGCAGGTACTTACCGGATACGGGGTCTTCGGTAAGTACCTGCATAGAATTGGTCGAGAAGAGGCCCCCGGATGTAACGAGTGTGACGCGCCAAATGACGATGCGCGTCACACACTGGAAGTATGTCCCGCCTGGGGGCCTCAGCGCCGCGACCTGTCGGCGGTTATAGGAATAGACCTGTCGTTGTCGACCATCATTTCAAAGATGCTCGATAGCGACGGGTGCTGGACGTCGATGGCCTCTTTTTGCGAAGAGGTTATCTCAAGGAAGGAGGCCGCGGAGCGGGAACGCGAGGCACTCGCGTCCGCGAACTCACTTCGCAGGCGGCGGCCAGGCAGGGGGAGGCGGCGATACGGGCATCTCCTCCCACCGCCTTAAATCACGACAGGTCGTGGCCAGATAGCCTAGCGTAGGGGTGTCGGGGATCGAATGTCAAAAGACGATCTCTCTGGCACCCCGTAAAAGCGCGGAAGGAACCGCTGTGGTTTTAGTGGGTATTCCGGCAGCATAGGCAGCCGGCGAGTCCCACCCTCCCCGCCATCAGACGCTGGCAGGGGTTAGTGCGTAAACTGCATTTCCACAGCGTCGAAAAAAAAAGAAAAAGGGTGGTGATGATAATATGAACTTACCCAGTTGGTATATGCCCCACTAGTGAGATATTGTATTGTTCGTGTAGATTCAGTAAATTTGATACAAGAGTGCCGGCCACTATTGCTATCAGTTCCGCAGGAACCGGCAACCGGGACCGCTTACTAACCCAAGGCTGAAATTATCTATTATTATGTATATTCTATAAACATAGCAATCAGGAAACAAAGAAAATTAATAAGCTAATAGCATTTAGAGACAAACAGTTTTAAAAAAAACCAAAGTTTTTTACAAGACGTCGCGCATATGGGACAATTATGAAGGCAAATTAATGTCACATATTCAATTTTGTTTAATTATTTTCAAACAATATTTTTAAATAAAAAGGCAATAAAATATTATTTATAGTAATCTGATGTTTATCATATAAAGAATATATATATAAATAAAAAGACTTAAAAACGACTAAGATGTGTAAATACATATATAACATACATATATGCAAGAGAAGGAAAATTTGAAATAAAATCCTATGCCAACCTGCCTGACCGGAGTATAGTAAGGCCAATTTCGCACCTATTGTGGAAGGAGCTCGAGCCCAGCAGTGGGACATATATGCGCTGGGATGATGAGAGATAATAGTTAAATATATTTACCTTCAAACGTTCGTTGTTGAGTGCGAGTAAGAAACAAGTGATGAAGGATATTAATAATGCGACCAGGTTGGTGTTCATCAAGTTTTTAACTATTTCTGTCACTGTCTAAAACAAAAAGAAAATAACAATTAAAATATATTTGCAGTTAATTAAAAAAACGTAAATAAAAATGTAATTATCCCCACATTATCACTACCCTTTTCTCTTCTGAGGATATCGTAAAAATCGATTAAGAAATGAAAAGAAAGAAAGAAAAACTACATATTTATTCGACCCTGAGCCGTCACGCCACAATTTACGTGTTTATGCGTACGTGTAAAATAAACACACAAAAAGAACAAATCAAAAAGTAGTCAGGTACATTAATGCAAGTAGATGACATTACTACGAGAAAAGTAAATAGGAAATGAAACTTTATGCTAACACATCTCCTTTAAATAAGGAAAATTATTCACCAGCTTGGTGTGGCTATTTCTTTTTCTTTAAGGTATCTTAAAACTTCATAATTCAATGTATATAAGCGGAGAATAAGAACAAGAAAATCAATGGATATATTTTAGTGCTAATAATAACTTAATTTTAATCTTTTTCTACTTAATTCTTTTTCCCCTGTTTCCATGTGGTGAGGGAGTAAGAATATAATTCACCACCCCATTTTGCCCTTGGTTGTCGTAAAAGACGACTAAGGTATATAATATGCAGATACCGTCTATGAAAGTGAAGGAAAGCTCGACATAAAACACTATGCCAATCCGTCTGACTCGCGTGGGTAGGTCAATTTGCCTCCTATTGAGGTGGAGGCCCGAGCGCAGCAGTGAGACGAACATAGACTGAGGATGATGCCGCCCTAGCCGAGGCCGCGGGTGTCTGGACCGGAGATTTAGTCCGTCACCCGCAGAGATGCTGACCGCGCGATGGCGGCTTATCTCTTATCCCAATTACTTGGAAGCGACTCAATATCTAGGTACTCTTTTTTCATAGTATATATTGCGAAAGTTTTGGCGATACTTTTACGACTGTCTGACGTCAATCTTCTTTGGGAATGTAATTATTGACGAGACGGCGATGCGATGGAGTGGGCCCAGATCGATGAAATATAAAAATTTTAAGTATTTCCTTAGCATGAATTATATGCTTATGACATTATACTAATTACATATTCTTATTATAATTCCATGTGGCGACGGAGTAAGGCTGGACTTATACATCCGGCATTCCTCTCTGAAACCATAATCTGAATTCATATTATTCATTCAGAAAGCCCGGAATTGCATACAATTCAATTATGCTCCACACACATTCTGATTTTTTCAGATTATGATTTTCTCAGATCGATCTGTAAGAATGATACTGACGAGCGTTCTGAATTCCGGATCGGAATATTTAAGATTATGATTTCATAACGCGCGTGTTTCTATACATTCGAACACGCGAGCACACACACCGGAATCAGATTATGAATTCCTCTTCCATATCCAAGACGTTTGCCTGAGCTGAGAAACGCGAGACTACTGATTTATCTGAATTTTTAAGATATGTGTGAGGCAGCTTGCCGGAATTCAAATTATGAATATCGACTCTGAATTCAGATAGGAATTCCGGATGTACGAGTCCAGCCTTAGAATACAATTTTCTACCCCCCTTCTTGCCCGTGAGTAACGTAAAAGACGACTAAGCGATTATTATTACTTACATTTATAACTTTAAAGTTACTTGATAGTGGCGGTAGTTTCAGACCGAAGAGATCCTTGAGCTGTGATGCGCATACGTGAAATGATGCACCTGTTGTGAACCCAGAAACCATTGGCTCTGATAGTAAAGATGCAATGGCACCCAGCCTCAAAATCCACATTATTAACTGAAAAGATTTTAGAAACTTTATTAAAACTGCAAATATTGTCAATTAATTATTTAGGTAATTATAATATTGACGACAGAAAGAATGAATTAAAATGAAAATCATGTCTGTTGTCCGTATGGTGACTGAGTAAGAATACAATTCACCGCCCCTTGTCTTGCCCGTAGGTGTCAAAAAGACGACTAAGGGATATAACTTGCATATAACATCTATGCAAATGATAGAAAACTCGAAATGAAAACTTGTACCAACAAATCTAGGGTGGTAGAAAGTTAATTTCATTCCTATTTTGGAGTAGGCACGAGCCCAGTCGTGGGACGATCGGCTGGGCTGGCCACGGATATTAAGGATTCGATACTAGTGGCCGACCCAATGGCGAAGAGGTAGGAATGCGGTGGGTTAAGGGTTGCGCGTCGCCTTTTCGTCGCGCGGACGTATCGGACTGCATAGGTCGTTCAAAAAAAAAGGAATAAAGAAATATTTTTAAAACATGAAAATATTATAATGAAGGTAGTCATTTTCAAAATAACCAACTCTTTTATTCTACTTTTTAAAATGTAGAATAAAATTTATTTGTAAATAAATCTTACGGCGTTTATCGCGTTTGTATTTGATTTTTGATCGCTCGACGTTTTGAATATTTCACATCGTTCATGGTCACGGGCGGACCCACAAGTCATTGTTATTACAGAGAATCTCTGTAAAGTATCTGAAACCTCGACCAATCAAAAATCAAATACAAGCGTGATAAAATCCATAGAAGAGTTTTATTTACAACTTGTAATACTCGCGCAAACATCAGAAGTCGTTACAATTTATTTTATAATATTTAATATCAAAAGAGACAAGATTGCCTGGGACATCATGATCAACTGTCACACCTGTGGCTTCATGATCAATTTATCGATGATCCTTCATTAGTATGCATTTGTGGATTTATAAATATTTACAAATACAAAATATTTTCTAACCTGAAATAACCCAACCATAAATGAGAGCGCAGTGAGTACTTCGATCGGTGAATAAATCATTCCATTTTCAGCTGTAATAAAGAAATAAATAATTATATTATCAATGTCGTACAATTCGGCAAACTGGATGAAAACTGAACTCAGTGCAAGTTCTAGTTTCATTATCATCTCAGCCCATATACGTTTCACTACTGGGCTTACGTCTCCTCCATTGTGGTATTTCGAGTTTTCATTATCTTGTATCTTGCATATTATTTGCATATTTTATGCCTTAGTCACCTTTTCCGACAATTGTATGCTTACTCCATTACTACACATTCTGGTTTACCTCCATCTATTAAGTAAATCGTGTTCCGGAGTTATATTTAGGTGAAATTTGACCCTAGAGTAGGAAACGAAGAGAAGGAAACCTCGAAACAAAACTCTATACCAGTCTGACCAGAATGGTATAGTAAGATGAATCCCTCTTCTATTGTGAACAAGGCTCGGGCCCAGCAGTAGGACGAGATGATTATGATGACCCTAGAGTGCTAGGATAGAATTTTCACAAGAGATATAAAATTGTTAAGTATCTTAAAGTTAAGTATATTAATTCTTCTAGGTGCAGTGATGCTTATGTCGCAGCTTGTAACTCCCGCCGCACATGCCCACACTCGCATTGGCCGTCAAGAGCCGTGTGCGAGTGGCAGTATTTAAAACCTATGGCGTATGGCATACACGCTCATGTACGTGCCTGCGTCGACACGTGAGAGCAAATGCGGAGTTTGGTACTGCGGCCAATGCGAGTGTGGGCATGTGCGGCGGGGTTAAGTCGTCTTTTGTAGCCATGGAAATGGAAGTACCGTTGACACATTGTGTTCTTAATGCATCACTGTAGAGACAGAAAACTTATCTCATCTCAACTCATATATGTGGCACTGCTGGGTTCGAGCCTCCTCCACAATAGGAGGGAAATTCATTTATTATACCATGCTGGTAAAATGAGTTGGTATAGGTTCTTATATCGTGTAAACCTTCCCGTGGATAGGCGTCATGTGTCTGTTATATCCCTTAGTCATATTTTACGACGCACGCGGACAAGAAAGGGGTTGGTGGATTGTAAAGTCATCACGTGATCACGCAGAAAAATACTGCAAAAATGATTATAACACTTATACAAAAAAAAAAGATAACAACTACGGCAATAATTCATCTTATCAGTAATGAACTGGACGCTATCAAAGTGACTCAGTTAATTGAGCGATTTTTATGGTAAATGGAATTATGATATTGCTTTAAAATATTGTATAGTAATGAAAGAATTACAAAAATTCATACTCATGTAACTACAAAGACACAAATATAGGATGAAAATAGAATATGTATTTGGCTACGTTTAGCAAAACTGGAATTTGTCATCAGGAAGATTCTCAGTCATGAAGTGCTCAGAAAAAGACAGAAGAGATTTTCATACTACGTGCTACTGCAACTGTCAGTCTAGCTCACTCCTAAAGTTTCCCCATAATAAGAATGTAATTCAGGTTAAAAATATAGATAAAAGAAAAAAAAAATGGTATTAACGTACTTGGCTTGTTCGCATGTTCTTGTACAACCTGGAAATATAAAAAAAGTTATTAATAGGTAGCAGGGATTATGAAAGACCAGTGTGCCTACTCTTGAATCTCGATTCCAATCCTAAATCCAATCGCAGCTCGAATTTGAGCAAATTTGGTACTCTTGAAAGCGACACTAGCGCCCGATTGGAATCAAATTAGGTGGAACGTTTCTAAATTAAATGAATTCGACTCTCGTCGATTAAATCAAACATTTGCTACTCCCGACGGGATTTTGACGTAGTTTAAAATCGTTAATGTTACACAATTTCAAGAAAGCGTCTTTGTGGTGATCGAGTTCGATAACGTTATTAATTTAAAGTAAGAAAACATGGCACATTTGGTGATACTAACAACGACGGACGCGTAAAATTCATTCTCGATTTTATTCAAGAGTATCAAATATAAGTTTGGTGAGATTGGAATCGAATCGGATTCGAAATTAGAATTGATTTCAAGAGTAGGCCTACAGATCGAAGAACTGGTGATGAGCCGCTGAGTAAGGTACTGAATACGGTAGGTTTTGGGTGCCAAACTACTCTTCCTTCGGACATCTAAGTAGCTTGACATCAGACAAATCTATACTAATATATAAAGCTGAAGGGTTTGTTTGTTTGAACGCGCTAATCTTAGGAACTATCGGTCCGATTTGAAAAATTCTTTCAGTTTTAGAAAGCCCATTTATTGAGGAAGGCTATAGGCTATATATCATCATGCTAAAACCAACAGGAGCGAAACCGCAATGAAGAATGTCTCAAAATATTTTTTTTTCCTTTTGAGAGCTTCCGCTGCGTAAACGACTAAAATCATGTGTGACAAAATCATATTATTAAAAATACTTTCACCTTCTACGTAAAAAAAGTCTAAGCTTAAAGTTAGCGTTAGCCCAAAGTATCTATAACACGCGGACGAAGTCGCGAGCAGAATCTAGTATAACACTAAAATATCACGTCAAACGGAGCCTAGGCACTTGAAACGATAACTCGTTGGTAGGAAAAACACTGAAGTCAAATACAGATACTGGCAGAGGTCCACTTAAGAGATAGTCTGTCATACCTGATTACCTACCAATTCGAAATCCGTCAGCAAAGTATTGTATTTATTGTAATTTATTTATTAATTCAATATAGATAAAAGTATTTTTTTAGTAATATAATTATAAAAATATTTAATCTTAGTATATATAATTCTTCTGTACTTGTGTTGACCACCTAACTCATCCTAAACGGCTGGTCAGATTTGGATGCAATTTTGTGTATTGCAATGAGTTTCTGGATGGTTTGAAAACACAATTGTCTCCAACAGATGACGTTACTGTCGGTACATTACTAAATTTTATTGTCGGTACATTTGACAAAATTACAAAATATCAGCGCTGGTTTTGTGGTGGTGTAGAGTAACCAGATGAAAAAGACAAGAGAAAAGTGCAATTTCGAAATTCGATTTTTTCAACTTTGTGAAAAAATGGCAAATATAATTTTTTTGTTTTTGTAAACTTATTCTAAAAATTCTATGATTAACATCTTATAAATAGTGTATCGTTAACTTTAAAATAAGATTTGACCTCTGTTAATTAAGAAAAATACCTTTCCAGACATAAGACATGCCACAGCGAAGGTTCCCATAGAGACATGAGGGGAATTGCCTAGTAATACATATAATAATACAGGGAAGAATGCCATGTACAAGCCCATTATAGGTGGAGCTTCAGCTAGGAGAGCGTACCCCATACCTGCAATAAGACAAAGGTTGATTATTCTTCTTGGCTGGCCCTACTATTTGGCGTAAGTCTCTTTTACAATGGGAGGAAAATTGGACTAGTATACTAGCTTTGTCTGACGGGTTGGAATAGGATTTTGTTTCGTGTTTGCCTTTTCTTATATATCATGATATCATGCATACATTCCTTACTCTTTTACGACAACTATAGGAAAAAAACGGCTGGTGACGGAGTAAGAATACAATTCACCACTCCCTTTCTTGCCTGTGGATGTCATAAAAGACGACTAAGAGATATAATATGCATATAATATTACTCAAAACCAAAGCCTGTACCAAGACGTTTGACCAGTGTGGTCAGTGGTGTAGTAAGTCAATTTCCCTCCCATAATGGAGGAGGTCCGAGCCCAAAAGTGGGACGTGTATGGGCTGGGATGATGATAAGAAAAAGGGGGGTGAATTCTTCTGTATGTATGATGACCGATGGCTTTCCAAACGACGGCTAATATAATGATGGTCATATTTTACATATAAATATGGCGGGTATTGCCTAGATAGATTAGATAGCAGACGAGCAAACAGTACAATCGCTGGTAAGTGATGCTGCCGCTCATAAACCTTTGCTAGGTCGCTGCCTACCTGCATCATTAAACTCATCACACGCAAATACCCTCAGAATGTTGGGCTTTCGACCCTCTCGCTCACCAAACGAAGTGCAGTAACAAACTTTTACTACTTAGACGTTGATTTTCTACGAGAGTGTGTTACTACCCCGGACGGACCGATCCTCGGCTGTAGACAGACAACTGTCAACAGTGTGGTCCTACCACTAACAAGAAAGATTCTCAATTTGAATCGGTAAGTGGCGTTGCAATCAAATACTAGCAATTATTTTAGTTTTAATAAAACAATGATTATTAGGTCAGCTTGTTATTTATAAAGTTATACAGCCTTATACTCGATATCGAATAAAAACACGCACATAAATATTTGCGTAAAAGGTGAAAAAAAGATGTTGGTGGAAAACTAAACCCTTTAAGGTAGGTAAGGATGAAAAATTTTGAAAGCTAAACTCTATAAGGTATTATTCAATTAATTTTCAATAACATTTTATATATAACAGTACTATGGGTTATGATGATCAATTCAAACGTTAACAAGATATTTTAATTTCAATCTTTATACGTCCGGCATGAGCCTCCTTCTAAACGGGATGCTAAATTATTATTCCACGCTAGCTGGAGACTGGTATATTTTCTTTGGAATTTCCTTCTCTTGCACTAATGCTATATCTTTATGTTTTTCTTCTGACTCTTATTTTACAATACGCCCAAGGCTAAATAAAAATAAATAACATTACTAAAATACAATGATTAGTGCCCATTGTATTAAAATGGAATTAAAGATTCTCGAGTGGCGACCACGAATCGGATGACGTAGCGTAGGACGACCACCTATTAAGTGGACGAACGACAGCTTGATAGTCGCAGGGAATCATTGGATGCAAATGGTACAGGACCGTTTGTGAGTGGCATTCTCGTGGGGAGGCCAGCTGTGAACGTGTACGGGTTGATGGATGAATGGATTGTATTATTAATCATATTTATTTATTTAATACGTCACCATAAGTTTAATTTTATCTAAATGGGCATTGATAATTTAAAATTAGATTGCGATACTGCATACTACCAAAAGCAATCTCTATAAAATGATCTACTTTGAATATATTGTTAGATTTTTGAAAAGTGCATGCTACTGAGAGGCGTATGCTAAGATGTGTGGGGTTACAAGGTTAGATAAGATAAGACATATGTATATTAGGGGAAGTTTGAAAGGGGTACCAGTGACAGAGAAGATTAGGAGCGCGAGATTGTCTTGGTATGAACTTGTCATGAGGAGGGATGAAAGGCATGTAATAAGGGGGTTATCAATATGATTACGGATGGAAATAAGAATCATGGAAGACCCAATAGGATATGGATGGATTGTATGAATGAGGATATGCATATGGAAGCAGTGAGCGTAGATATGAGGGCTGACAGGAATCTATGTAAGGTAATAATTAGTGTTGCCCAAAAAAGTCTTGGTCTTGCGGTCTTGGTCTTGGTCTTGCGAGAAATGCGAGACCGAGACCAAGACCAAGACCGCTTAATTTTTGCAAGACCAAGACCAAGACTGGCCCTGCAAGACTTGAGCAAGACCAAGACTGGGCCTGCAAGAGTCTCGCGGTCTTGCATTTAATTCAAATCACCATTTCAGCTTATATACGGTTGAGCTCGTGTCCTCTACATAACAGGAGGGAAATCGGCAGTGGCCGGAGGGGAATCGCCACGGTGATCGGCCGTGTTGTTACAGGTCATACATGTCAAGTTTTCCTTCTCTTGCACCGATGTTATATATTATAGCCCTTAGTCGTGAGTTCGCAGTCGCGGGTAAATTAGGGGGTGATGAATTATATTCTTACTCCGTCACTATACGGCAAGTCAAATCAGTCTTGAGATATCCATCTATTGGCCAATCGATTCCCAATGTTGGTGTTGGCTTTTCAGAATTACTCTTCGGAAAGGCTTAAGGACAAAAATACCGTAATCACGAGAGTGCTCTTGCCCATTATACATATTTATATATCCGTTTATTCATTAGCCCAATAACGTTCACTGTTGGACATAGAAATATGCCTACAATTAATCTACATAAATGTCCATGTAGGGACAGAGTACGATCACCATCAGGCAGTACATGAAGCGTTGCTCCCAGCGCTATTTTGACTCTGCCACAACTCACCCCAATCTACTAGTGGTTGGGGTGCTAAACTACGTCCCCTCAAAAATATCCGCGGTCCGACGTCCTCGTCATCTTCTTGAAGAAGAGGATGACGCTATTACGATCGCTCAAGTAAGGGTCTACACAGCTCGCGCAGCGATGACAACTAAAACTCCGCGGTATCGGCCTCGCCGTCGAGGTCCAAAACCGCGCCGCGTAAAAGTCATTAACCTAAACGTGGCCACGCCCACTTTGCTCTCAGCGACGCCCCGAGCCGAGGTCCGTCCCCACAGGGGGAGCCCTCGGGCGATGTTCGCTTAACTTACTTACCGGGTTGAGAGCCATCAGCGCTCACCCATTGACCGCGTTAAGCTGTCAAGGTCATCTGCGACCAACAGCTACACACACACAAAAAAAAAAGACAGTACGAATATAATTCACCACTCTCTTACCCGTGGATGTCGTATCAAATCGGATCGGGCAATGGTGTTAGGAACCCATGAAAAAAAATTGAAATAAAAATATCGATTCGTTAATGAATTGAAAGACATGTAAGTTCTCAATTTTGTCATCGTTTTTTCGTGTAAATTGATTAAAATGTATAAAGCAATGATACTTAATCTACAAAATATTTGTATTTTGTTAAATGTTCATTAGAATTTGAATAAATGGGGGGCGCGGCCGGAGCACCTCCTCGTGGTGCTCCCTGGTAACGTCCATTTGGACGTCATGCGTCCATTTGGACGGCCAAGATTCCGGCAGGGGGGGGTCTCCGCGTGCGGCTCTGGTGGCAGAGCGCACGGCGGATCTGACCCGGGGCCAATGGGGCGGATGTGCCTCATGGCACTCCGTCGCCAGGGACGGTTGCGTCACGGCCCGGGGGCGTGACGGGTCGGTCGCTCGCGAGCGGCCAGACCCGGAAGGCCCAAACCGTAATCCTGAGCAGGGGGGTCAGGACCGGGGGTCTTCGGACCGCGGGGAAGAAAACCCCTATAAAAAATTACCCCTAATCCTAAGTTTGGCCACTCGGCGAGGGGATGAATGGTTGGTGGGTTAAAAAGCGCGCGAGCGTCCAGCCGTTAGAGTGGTAGTCAAGGCAAGACTCAAAAACGTCCCAAAAATGGCAGAAGTAAGACACAGTAAGACTTCACCAGAGGGTCCCGGCCAGGCCGGGGAGTCCCTTGCTGTGCCGGTGCTTGCGCGCGACGTCCATTTGGAGTCGCGCCCAAGTCCCGGCACAGTCAGTCCCCAATCGTATGGGTGGGGGACAACTACTGCCTCAGAAGCCGAGAGCCCGGCTCAACACCAAGTGGCTCAGGGGGGGAGGGGGAACGAGGAGGAGGTGCAGGTGCGGAAGAAGACCCGGAGGACGAAGCCGAGGCGTTCCGCCGCTGCACGAGCCCGCATTAGCGCCAATGCATCGAAGGCGTGGCGGGCGCGGATGAAGGCTGAAGCCATTGCCGCACGCGACGAGGGCGGCAGCATTGCTGCTGCAGGGCCGTCGCGGGACGGGGGTGTCGTTGCTGCCCAGCCGTCGGAGGAGAGGATGGAGACCACTGCAGGGCCGCCGCGTGAGGAGAGCGGCAGCAGCAGCGGGTCCGAGCACGAGGGCGGCATTGCCGCAGAGCCGTGCGTAAGGTTAGCAGGCGAAAGCTCCGAGCTGTCGAGCGATGAGGGCGGCATTGCCGCAGAGCCGTCGCAGGATGAGGGCGGCAGTGCCGCAGGGCCATCAGAGCGTCAGGAGACGGATGCGTCGGAGATGGTGCTGACGGACGTGGGCGGAAGTGCCGCAGAGCCGTCCGCGAGAGGAGGAGAGGAGAGCGACACCCCTTGGGTGCTAGTCGGCCGGAGTAGGGACGAGGACCGCAGTAGGCAGATGCTAGGCGCGCCGTCGGTTGAGGGTGCAGTTAGGCCGTCGTCGTTGCCATCGTCGTCGTCGCCGAGGAGGGGGACGGAGGGGGCTGCGGGGGCGCCGGCTCCAGCCCCAAAAGCGAGGAAGAGGGAGGAGGCCCTCCCCCCGAGACTCTGGAAGCGCCCCCTGCAAGAGGGTGGCCGCTCCAACACCGACTCGGAGGGGAGTTCCATAATCATGCCTCCTCCCAAGGTCCCGACCATGCGCCGGGGGCGCAGAGGCCGAGGATCGGTGGTGGCGGCGTGGCCGGGGACACCGGGTCCGGCCGGCCACGGTGGCGAGGTTGCGGCCCTCCAGGCCGCGAACGCCCGCCTTAGTGAGGAGGTCTCCGGCTTGCGGGAACGCAACTGCAAGCTGGAGACGGAGCTATCGGCGGTGCGACGGGAGAACCGCGGGTTGGCCAAGGAGATGGCCGACCTGCGGGCCCAGTTCGCGCGCCTGGCGCCGGCCGCGCCGCCTGTGCCAGCCTCGCCACCGAAACGGGCTGCGCCGGGGAGGGCGGGCCCGTCGTCTGCGCCCGTGGCGCCGGCTGCGCCCGTCGCGGCTGCTGCGCCAGCTGCACCCGTCGCGGCTTCGGCGCTTCCTCCCCTCGTCGTGGTCCCTCCGCCGGCTCGTGGCCGCGGGAGACCTCGGAGGGGGGAGGGGCCGCCACCCGACGAGGTGCACGGCGTGTCGGAGTCGGCGGTATGCGTGATCCTAGCCCGAGTAGGGGTGATGGTGGATGCGCGTATCGCCGCCATAGCGGCCAGGCTCCCGCCTGAGCCGCCCCTCCGACCGCCGCTCGCCGCGGACAAGGCGAGGCGGCCGCAAGCGTCAGCTCCCACCCCGCTGCCCTGTCAGGGTGGCCGCGTGGTGAGCTACGCTGCGGCCGCGGCCGGGCCCAAGGGGGCCAAGAAGGCCGGCAAGGTGCCGGCTCCCGTCAAGGCCGGGCCGCGGCCGGCGCCAGCGGCTGCACCGCAGGCGCCGGCCAGCGCACCCGCGACCGCTCCTGCTGCGCTCAGCGCTGCTGCCAGGCTCGAACAGGGCTGGCAGGTGGCTGAGCGGAGCAGGAAGGCACGCGGCCAGAAGCGGAGAGCGGCGGCCAAGAATGCCGCCGTGGCCGCCGCTCCCCAGGTGGGAGCCGGCAGAAAAGGGAAGAAAAGGTCGCGCAGGGGCCTCAAGTCGCCGAAGACGGCCGCGGTGGTCATCACCGTGCTGCCTGAGGCGGCTGAGAGGGGCCTCAACTATGAGGCCGTCCTAAAACGCGCCCGGCGGGAGCTGGACGTCTCCGGTATCGGGGGCGTCGAGGCGAGGACCCGCAAAGCCCGGACAGGGGCTCGAATACTCGAGTTCCCTGGGGCCGAGGGCGCGAAGACGGCCGATAGTTTGGCCACGATGTTGAGGGGGCTGTTCGGGCCGGAGGATAGTGTCCGAGTCGCCAGGCCTGTCAAGTGCGCAGAGATGCGCCTGACGGGCTTGGACGATTCCGTGACGGTGGAGGACGTCCGGGAGGCCATTATGGCGCGTACCGGATGTGCCTCGGACACCGTCCGGATTGGCACCATTCGCACTGGTCCGGGCGGCGTCGGTGCTGCCTGGGTGCAGTGTCCGGTGGAGTCGGTCAAGCAATTGGCCGACTCAGGCAGGCTCCTCGTGGGCTGGAGCTCGGCGCGGGTAACCGTGCTAGAGCCCCGGCCCGCGAGGTGTTACAAATGCATGGCGGTCGGGCATACCCGACCGACATGCAAAAACTGCTTTGACTGCAGCGGGCTATGTTTCCGTTGCGGTCAGACCGGACACCAGGCGGCATCGTGCTCTGCGGTGCCCCACTGCCCCGCGTGTGCGGCAGGCAATAGGCCTGCCAAACACCGCATGGGCTCTGGTGACTGCAGACCCCTGGCATCGGCCCCGAAGGGGCGGGACGGCCCATCGACCGGGCCAGTCCCCGCTCCGAGCGCGGCCCGATCGCCCGTCAGCGCGGAGGAGGTGACGATGGATACGGACCGTTAATGGACCCCGTATCCATTCGTCTCCTCCAGGCCAACCTCAACCACACCGCCGGTGCGCAGGACGTGTTCCTGCAAGCCATGGCGGAGTGGTTGATAGGAGTAGCCGTAGCCGCGGAGCCGTACGTGGTGCCCGACCGGCCTAACTGGTTGGGTAGCACCGATGGCACCGTGGCAATCGTCGCCTCCACGTCGTGGCCTTCGTCGCCTCTGACCCTTAGGGACAGGGGCGTCGGATACGTCGCGGCGGACTGGGGGGAGATTACGCTCCTCGGAGTCTATCTCTCCCCTAACTGGAGTGTGACCGATTTCGAGGCCTCCCTCACCATCATGGAGGCCTCGTTACGGCGAATGGCATCGCGCCAGGTCTTCGTCTTGGGGGACTTCAACGCCAAGTCCGTGGCGTGGGGGTCTCCCCGGACGAACGACCGAGGACGGGCGATCGAGGAGTGGGCGGCGGCACTGGGCCTCTGTTTGCTGAACAGGGGCTCGGTGCATACGTGCGTGCGACAACGGGGCGGGTCGATAGTGGACCTTTCGTTCGCTAGCCCCGAGGTCGCCGCACGCGTGGGGAGCTGGCGCGTCGTGGAGGAGGTGGAGACCTTGTCGGACCACCGGTATATCCGGATGGAGGTCTCCCCGGTAATCCCGACGCCCAGCAGGGGTCACGGGGCGGATGGACGTCCTGCGTTCCCGCGATGGGCTGTGGGTCGCTTAGACCGGGACCAGCTGGCGGAGACAGCCATCGTTTACTCGTGGCTGTCCTCTGCCAACCAGTCGGACGGGGTGGACGCCGAGGCTGGCCGCATCCGCAGTGCGTTGACGCAGATCTGCGATGCGGCCATGCCCCGGGTACGGCGTCCGCCCCCGAGGAGGGCGGTCCACTGGTGGTCCCGGGAGCTGGCGGATCTCCGGGCCGCGTGCATTCGCGCCCGGAGGGCCTACACCCGCAGCCGGCGGCGGCAACGCGACGCGGAGCGGGAGGCCTTGCTGTATGAGGGCTACCGCAATGCGCGGTCGGCCTTCAGGCTGGCCGTCCGCTCCGCCAAGGACGTCAGTCGGCAGGAGATGCTGGACGGTCTCGACCGTGACCCCTGGGGACGCCCCTATCGCGCGGTGCTGAATAAGCTCCGCGCGCGGGGCCTTCCCCTCACCGAGACTCTCCAGCCCAGCCTTCTCACCCGGGTCGTCGAGGACCTGTTCCCGCGGCGAGCGGAACACACGCCCCCGGTCATGGCTCCGCCAGACACTGACCGGGAGGCCGACGACGACAGTGTTCCGCCCATCACGGAACCCGAGATGGGAGTGGCGGTGGCGCGCATGTGCGCAAAGTCCACCGCCCCCGGGCCCGACGGTGTTCCAAACCGCGTGTTGGGCCTGGTCCTCGACCACCTGGGTCCCCGCCTCAGGGAGCTGTTCGACGCGTGTTTAGCGTCCGGACGGTTCCCTGGGTGCTGGAAGGAGGGAAGGCTGGTGCTCCTGCCGAAGCCGGGACGGTCTCCGGGGTCGCCTTCGGCCTACAGGCCTATCGTGCTGCTCGATGACACGGGCAAGCTACTGGAGAGGGTGGTAGCTGCCCGCATCGAGCGGCACCTCGTCGGCACGGGGCCCGATTTGTCGGACGCCCAGTTTGGGTTTAGGAGGGGTCGTTCGACGATCGCGGCTCTGTTGCGCCTGAGGGCCGTGGCGACTGAGGCCGTCACCGGTGGGGGAGTGCTGTTGGCGGTGTCCCTAGACATCGCCAACGCATTCAATAGTCTGCCATTCAGCTGCATCAGGGAGGCGCTCCGGTATCACGGAGTGCCAGCTTACCTGAGGCGGCTAGTGGCAGACTATTTGGTGGGGCGCAGCGTCCTCTGTACCAACCGAGCAGGGGACGTTGTGCGAACGCCCATGACGTGCGGTGTCCCACAGGGGTCGGTCCTCGGACCCACCCTGTGGAACATCGGCTACGACTGGGCGTTGCGGGGGAGCCTCCCGCCCGGGCTGGGCGTGATTTGTTACGCCGACGACACGCTCGTCACAGCCCGCGGTGGGACGCTAGAAGAGGCGGTAAGCCTGGCGACCTATGGCACCGAAGAGGTCGTCAGGCGGATCGAGGCGCTGGGGTTGAGGGTCGCCCTGGACAAGACGGAGGCCCTCTTGTTCCATGGGTGCCTTATGAGCCCTCCCATCGGCATCTCGATCACCGTCCGATCGGTTGACATCAGCATCCGGGCCCATATGAGGTACTTGGGCCTGGTGCTCGACGGGCAATGGTGGTTCCGGGAGCATTTCCGCAGGCTCGCTCCGCGGCTCGTCGGCGCGGCGTCCGCCCTATCGTGGCTAATGCCGAACGTGGGCGGACCGAGCGCTACGTGCCGACGGCTGTACACGGGGGTCATCCGGTCGATGGCCCTGTACGGCGCACCGGTGTGGGCGGGGTCCTTGACCGTCCGACTTAGGGCCCTTCTGTGGCGACCACAGAGGGTCATGGCGGTCAGGGCCATCCGCGGATACCGCACGGTTGCGACGGAGGCAGCGTGCCTATTGGCCGGGACTCCCCCGTGGGACCTGGAGGCGGAAATGCTCGCCGAGTTGTATCGGCGGGTGTCGGGGGTGCGCGGGGAGGGCGGTGTGATCTCGTTAAGGGATCTCACCGCCTGGCGCGTCGACGCCCGCCGAGACGTCATTGCCCGTTGGGCAGTCCGGCTGGAGAGGCCTCGGTTCGGGGTGCGAACCGTGGAGGCCTTCCGGCCGGTGCTGATGCAGTGGTTGGAGAGGCGGCACGGGGTGCTCTCCTTCCGACTAGTGCAGGTGTTGACGGGGCACGGGAGCTTCGCCAAATACCTGCACAGGGTCGTGAGGAGGGAGAGTACACCGTCCTGCCACCACTGCGATTGCGACGAGGACACGGCGCGCCACACGCTCGAGGCCTGCGCGGCTTGGGCAGTGCAGCGCCGTGAACTCGTCGCAATCATCGGTGCCGAACTGACGCTGCCGGCCATCGCTAGGGCGATGGTCGACAGCGTCAGGAACTGGGACGTGGTCGCAGCCTTCTGCGAGACAGTGATCTCGCAGAAGGAGGCGGCGGATCGTCTGCGCGTGGAGCGCAGCCTCGATGAGGAGATCCGCCGCCGGCGACTGGGGCGGCGCAGGCGCAATTATCTGCGCCTCATGCCGCCCTAGCCGAGGCCGCGGGTGACGTGACCGGGGATTAGTCCGTCACCCGCCGAGAGGCCGACCGCGTGAGGTAAGACCGACGTCCTCCCCGAGGGGGGGACGTCGGTCGATGGGAGGGTACCCCAACAGGGGGTATTCCGTCGGGCCGACCACTGACGACAAGTTAACGCTGCTCCAGTGGTCGGCCCAACGACGAAGGCGACGTGGTTTTCGGGTGGGTCGCGGGAGTTGCGTGCTTAAGCCCCTCTGTCGCCCCGGACGGAGTGGTGCGGAGGCGCGCCGACCGCGGCCCACCCACAAAAAAAAAAAAAAAAAGAATTTGAATAAATCAATGATTACGTTTGCATAAGCAAGACAAACTTCGCTTTAACATAAATCAGCTGATCGGCTGATGATCGTTGATAAGTCGCCTTTGTACTTACGTAACCATTGAAAGGTTCGCGCAAATCTAATACCTATTTATACGGTCGAAATTTTACATGCTTACATATATCCTGTCTATACATATCTACATAATGCATAAAATTTTAGGCATAAACTCTTAGACACACATCTTTGTAATCACTATAACTTTTACGTTATATTGTTTTTGTGTAATATACATTCTAATTATGATCAATGACCGTTGAACTACAACATACACGAACAGTTGCCCCATAACCTGATACACCCTGTGTATATAACATATGTGCAAGAGAAGTGAAACTAGAAGTAAAACCCTATACTAACATGTCTGACCAGCGTGATATAGTAGATCAATTTTCCTCCTACTGGAAGGAAGCTTAAGCCCAGTAGTGGCACTTTTATGAGCTGTGACAATGACGACGAATATCATACATTTTACAAGTATTAAAACCATAAAATTTTAAATCAGTTTTATATGTTCTTGAATAAATAATATATTAAGAGCTACATGGATCCAGCGGCCAAGGTATTTATATAGGCAATAGAGCAACAGGTTTTTTCAAGTATCCAGAGTATCAGTAACTAAACTGGAAATACAATAGATACATACCACTTAACTTGAAGGGGAATATAAACAATCGCATTAATTGTAAAATGATTATAAAATGACATAAAATTTATTGTATCAACTGCCTCGTGTGGTGACGTCTTAACAAAATAGGGTCGAAAGTCCTGTCATAAGAGTAGTAACGCTGTCTAATGGAACACCAGGGGAATAGAAGAGTAATTTTCCCCAGTGGTAAGTATTGTATTCAATAGTGAACTATAGGCTAGCAGATGGATAGATAGGATAGGATGATATTTGATTAATTTAGTTGGATTTTTCATTGCCATGATAAATGACTGTTACGTTATTCCAACTGCAAGACTTGCAAGACTTTGCGAGACTCTTGCTGCAATACCAAGACCAAGACTCGGGTGCGCAAGCCCAAGACCAAGACGAGACCAGGTGTGATGTTGCAAGACCAAGACCAAGACCGGTCCAAGTCTCGTCTTGGTCTTGCATTTGGGCAACACTAGTAATAATATGTTGTGCTTAGCGTAAGACGAGGAAAAGCTTAATGATGATGAGTTATAACAAATGTTTTGATGTTTAATTTACTTTATTTTATACGTCAACTATCAATTAGACAATCGACATCCACTGTTGGACATAGAACTTTTCATATTGGTATTATATCATAAGTACCACGCTTGGCAGGTAGATTAGTGATCACACAACGAACAAACCCTCACGGAGAAATATGGGGTGGCGCCAATTGTGTTCTTCATCCGCCTTAGTCAAATCCCATTGGGATTATTTCTGATGTTTACGCGAGTATTATACATTTTAAATAAAACTACTTTACGGATTTTATCGCGTTTGTATTTGATTTTTGATTACCCGACGGTTCGAACACTTTATTTAGTTTTTAAATATAATTACTATTAATTTTAATGTTTAATTATTACTAACCATAAACAATATAATTTTTTCACATAGAATCATTTTCTTCTTACACTGGCAATAAATTTTGTATCAAAATGTGGGTCAATATTTAATAACTAATTTCTGTATCGGGTAGATAATTATAAATTTTCTGCAGTAACGATGACTTGTTGGACGTGAGACATCTTAGTCCACCCGTGATCATGAACGCTGTAAAGTGTTCGAAACGTCGGGTAGTCAAAAATCAAATACAAACGCGATAAAATCCGTAAAGTAGTTTTATTTAAACCCATTGGGATTATAAATCAAAATTGTAACACACTCGTATTTTGCCATATATGTGTGTGTAATAATGCAGCATTTTCACAACTCACCCTTGATATTAAAAATCTTTCTAGGAAAACCTGTTGGAAATCCAATAAAACGTACTGAATGTTCAACGAGACAGCTTAATCCTATCAAATGAAATCTGCCCATTTTAAGGTTATCATCATCACGGATCATATACGTCTTATTGCCTGGGCTTGAGCCTTCACCACAATAGGAGAGAAGTTGACGCTATAGCATGCTGGTCAGACGTCTTGATATAGTGCTTTATGTCGAGTTTTAATTGGTATGACCGCATTGTCGACAGCCGCGGGCCGGTCCGTCCGGGGTTGTATCACACTCTTGCAGAAAATCGATGTCTAAGTAGTAGCAATTTGTTATTTCGTTCAGTGAGAGAGCCGGAAGCCTTACTCGATGTTTGCGCATTCACACTCCCTTCACTTTCTTCACGGTTGGCTGTGGCTTTGCACAGGTCCATGAGTGGCAGCATCACTTACCATCAGGTGTGCTGTTAGTTCGATTGTCACCAAATAAATAAAAAAAAATGTCCTATTGCATATGATATTATCCGCATATTATACTCCTTAGTGATCTTTTACGGTACCCACGGGATAGAAAGAAGGTGGTGAATTGCATTTTTACTTCTTCACGATACAGGTAGAGTAACCAATATTGAATGTATGTATTCTTAAATGTATTCTTACCTTGAGGTATATGCATTATTGCAGTTGTGCATCCAGCTATTATATCGCTTAATAGGAAATCTTTGATACTGTATTTCGGTAGCCATTTTATTATAGGTACGGAGTTTCGTATGCAGTCGCCGAATGCGCAGTTCCTCACAATTTTTCTAACAGTTCTCTTAACTGCAACACATATATATTTATAGTAATAAGTGAATCTATTTACACATTACAGTATAAGTGAATTTAGATATTTACAATATTAAAAATTGCTCGAGGCGTCAACATGTATTTTTTATTATGCGATTCCATATTATGTTGAAATTTGATATACAATGGATAAATTAAGTTGTACTAATATGTTACATGTTCTGTACGGCATTAATTTCCTCGAAGCATTACAGAAACAATGGTATTATTTAGAAATTTGTAAGTATTAATGTTTACCCCAATTACGTATTTTAACCATTGGTCGCGCCGACGGTCACGGGTGACCCCCACGGCCCTGTAGTCAAGTCGAGTGCCGGTCACCGGTGACCCCCACGGCCCTGTAGCCAAGTCGAGTGCCGGTCACCGGTGACCCCCACGGCAGTCAACGTGTTAAAGATGTTGGAACTAATAAATACGAGAGATTTTCGAGCAAGCAGCACAAAGGTTCTATAATATCCTAGTTTGAAGTAGGTGTATTGAAATATTGTGAAATAGAAATCTCACTAAGCAACGTGTATGGTATAACATGTTTATTCCGTGTGTTAACGGAGTACGAATACAGTTCATCACACCGTTTCTTGCATGTGGGTGTCGTAAAAGTCGACTCAGGGATGTAACATGTAAATATATAACATCTATGTAAGACACGGAGAACTTGAAATAAAACTATACCAACCCGTCTATCGGTGCCGACCTGGCGCTGCCGACCATCGCCAGGGAGATGCTCGTCAGCGTCAGGAACTAGGACGCGGTCGCCGCCTTCTGTGAGGCCGTAATCTCACGGAAGGAGGCGGCGGATCGTGTGCGAGTAGAGCTCCTATTCGGCGACACGTTCCGCCGCCGGCGACTCGAGCGGCGCAGGCGCGAGTATCTGCGCCTAATGCCGCCCTAGCCGAGGCCGCGGGTGATCGGACCGGGGAATTGTCCGTCACCCGCAGAGAGGCTGACCGCGCGACGGCGACCGACGTCCCAGGATGTCGAGAGGTGAGGTTACCCAAAACGGTATTCCGTTGGGCCGACCACTGACGACAAGTCACATCTGCTCCGGTGGTCGGCTCAACAACGAGGTGACGTGGGTAGGTGTGGGTTATGGGCCCGCGCGCCGTCCTTTCATCGCCCCGGACGGACTGGACCGCGCGTGCGCTTACCATAGTCCACCCAAAAAAAAAAAAAAAAATACCAACCCGTCTGACCAGTATGTTACAATAGGTCGCTTCCGCTCCTTTTATGAAGTAGGCTCGAGCCCAGTAGTGGGAAGTATATGAGCTGAGATGATGCTCTTTTTGGCAAATAGTTCAACATAAGTGAAATTATAGCTTTTTTTTTATTATTTTGAATGTATATTTGTAAAATATAAGTGTTTGCAAAATGGTTCAAAAACGGTTCTTATGACATCTTGTGTTTATAAATCGATGTAGCGTACAATTATGACGCTAAAATTATGGCGCGGGAGGAACGCCTCCACGACGACGCGGCCCGCCGTCGGCGACTCGGGCTGCGCAGGCGCGAGTAACTGCGCCCGATGCCGCCCTAGCCGAGGCCGCGGGTGACCGGACCAGGGACTTTAGTCCGTCACCCGCAGAGAGGTAGACCGCGCGACGGCGACCGACGTCCCGGGACAGGGAGGTCGAGAGGTGAGGGGGTACCTGAAAGGGTATTCCGTCGGACCGACCATTGAAGACAAGGAACTCTGCACTGATGGTCAGCCCAACGACGGAGGCGACGTGGCTACGGGAGGGTTATGGGCCCGCGCGCAGTGTGTGCTGACCATAGAAAAAAAAGCGTCATAGTTGACATTTATTTTGATGGTTTGAGTTAAATGTCCACAGTCCATTACCGATTTAAATCAGTCGTTTCAGGTCAGATTCAGTTGAGAATTAGAGATGTGCCGACTATGCGGCCGATCACGGATCGCGGTTTCGGGGATGTTTGCAAGTTTCCGTGACGATTGGTTTATCTACACCTGATTCGCACACAAGGCCCACTGCTTCCACGGACGTCAAGGCTTCGGTGTAAGTGGTTGACCCAATGACAATGGAGAGAGAATATTATAATAGAATGGGTTATGGGGCTGTACTATTGTTATTGTTCATTAAAGTGACACAGCTTAATCAAAATTAAATCATGTCAAACAGAAAGTCTTGGGTATGTATTTTTTTTGCCATTAGACAATGGTGAAAGTGAAGTGTGATGAAATATGATAATTTCTCGTGATGGTCAGTAAAAACAGCAAATACCTACTACAAGTATGAGAACCCGTATTAAAGCCTATTCCTATTCCTCTTATATATAATACATACATTTTATTGAGAAATACATACAAAGTAAGAAGCCGGATAGTCGGCGCATCTCTATTGAGAGCGTGATAAAGGAATAATTATATACTTATATCAAATAAAATTAAAGAAATTCGAATACATAGTATAATTAAATATTAGTAATATATTATATAATTAAATATGGGTAGTAATAAACTACCCGATCTCATGAGAATATGGGTATCAAATATATTCTATATTACCTGCTGATAATGTAGGTTTGATCTTTGAAAGAAATTTTTAATTGGTTTAGTGGTTTATGTGTGAAAGCATAATAAACAATTAAACTCACATTCGCATTATAATATTAAGTTAAGATTATTTAAATTTCAAAGCCTCTATATGCACGTGGTTTAATGTTTAATTGTAATATTTGTTTTAATTTAAGCATTTCAGTTTTGTTTGATATTGTATAATTGTAAAAGTAAGTAAGAATTACATAAGTATGTAATAAATAAATTAAATATACTGTTACGAGCGATAATTAACTAACGATTGAATACAGAATACGGAAATAATTCTTAGTTGTTTAAGCGGTTACGTGATTTTAAATGCTCTTTTTTTTAGGTTGGGCTATGGTCAGCTCACCCGGCGCCCGGCTCCGTCCGGGGCGAAGAGAGGCGGCGCGCGGCCCCGTAACCCACTCTATGGCACGTCGCCTTCGTCGATGGGCCGAACACCGGTGCAGAGTTCCTTGACTTCAGTGGTCGGCCCGAGTACCCCGAGGGAGTACCCTCTCCCATCGACGTCCCCCGATCGCCGATAGCCTCTATGCGGGTGCCGGACTAAATCCCCGGTCCGGTCACCCGCAGACTCTGCTAGAGCGGCATCAGGCGCAGGTACTCGTGTCTGCGCTGCCCTAGTCGCTGGTGGAGATTCTAAGTGCTCTGCGGAATACTTACTTATTTTCTAAAAATGAGAAGTATGAACGTTTAATATGAATTCCAGACTTTTACGTAATTTCTAGAGATCAATTTTAAGAAATAAACTTACGACTTAGATTTCGTGCTCGATATTCAGCATCTTCTTTAAGGATATCTTGATAGTACAAACGTCTGTTGATATTCACCTCTGGAAGTTTCAAAGATCTGGTAAAGAGAGAAAGAGATTTAACTTTTTTTTTAAAAACTCAATCCTTTGGTGTTTTAGGTGGTATTCATCATGATCATCATTATATCAGCCCATAGACGTCCCACTGTTGGGCTCGGGCCTCCTCTACTATGAGAGGGAGAGTGTCCTACTATACCAAGCTGGTCAAGCGTGTTGGTATAGGGTTTTATTTCAAGTTTTCCTTCTCTTTGGTATTAATGAATGCAATTATTAGGAATACTCACTGCTTATTGTAAATGCGAAAGTAAGTTTGTTTGTTTGTTACGCTTTCACGTTTAAACTACCGAACCGATTTCAAAAATTCTTTCACCTATGGAAAGCTATAATATCAGGGAGTAACATAGGCTATATTTTATCCCAGTATTCCCACGGAAACAGGAAATACTCGGGTAAGGCGACTGAAATCGAAGCGAAGCGAGGGCAAGTTGCCAGTACCTATTTAATAAACTGCTAGTTGTTGTGCCGTGGCCCTGAATATTACCAACCCTTACATTGCTCGTAGGTGTCGTAAAAGATGACTAAGAGCTTTATATAGATCTCGACCAGATCCATCTAATGCCGTCGCAAAATACATTTCTAAAGAAGGTTGACAGTAAGGCAAGGGGCCAGTGATAAAACTGTTGCCAAAACTTTTTGCATATGTACGATGGAAGAGGATATGGACATATTGCGTCGCATCCAAGCACTTAGGATAAAAGGAGGACGATTATGAATAAATGTTCGTTATTACGAAACTGCAACGGTTCAATTGGTTCACACATATAAGGTACCTATAACTACACGCTTCATAGCTTTTAAATAGTCTTGTTTTAATAACGATTTCCGATGTTTACTTGAATATTTTGAAATGTGTGGTAGCGGCTTCGAATACTACCAACCCTTACTTTGCTCGTGGGTGTCGTAAAAGACGACTAAGAGCCCTAGATTGACCCGGACCAACTCCATCTGGTACCATTTGGGTCAACGATTACATTCCCAAGGAGGGTTGACGTCAGGCAGGCGGCCGGTCATAAAAGTCATTGCTGAAACTTTTTGCAATATGTCAAAACAGATGACATATTGCGTCGACCCCAAGTAATTGGGATAAGAGCAAGATGATGATGATGACTTGAATATTTTGAAAATGATCGAAAAGAGAGATTTTTTTTATTGCAAACGGTGGCAAACGAGCAAGTACACCTGGTGGTTACTGATGCTGCCGCTGTCTACCTTGAAGAAAGTGAAGGGAGTGTAAATGCGTGCAAGGCGTCGCGATAGGCTGCGTGGCCCGCACTAAATTCATATGTAGGGCGTTGGATGAGTGCGTTTACGGAGAAGCGATTTTACACGCGTTTGCTTGAAATGGAGCGTGTTCTACGGCCAGGTCGCGGATGGCATCGTCACGTCTCACGCGGCGTTTATCGCGGCGGCGCACGCAGCGGCGATTCTCGATGAAGCGATGCCTGTGGTGGAACCTTCTGCCAGTCTCATTTGCTAATCGTGCAACACAGACGTAGTTACCGTCGCAACGGAGTATGATATGATAGACTTTTTAGAAGAAAATTTTATTTTAAAAAGTGAGTTATTTAATATAAAGAGTGGCCCAGTGTTTATAATAGCGGAACATGAGAAGTTTGGGTCGGATTAACTGAGAACCCCGCGTGCGCCGCAGCGATGCTCGCCGCGTGCTCCAATACACGCTTGAGAATACGACGCGGGCGCAGCGGCGGGAATCGCTACTCTTCCCGCCTTGCGTCTCTATAAACAACATCGCATATTGCTATAAGTCTGTGTTTACGCGTGCGATGATACGTGCCGCTTCACGCGCCGCTGCTACGTAAACAATAAAAACGTCCGACGCGCTGCGAGACGCCACGCTACACGCGACGCCCTGCGTCTCCGTAAATGAGGCCTTATGCCAAGCCGTCCGGCGAGCGTTGTACAGAAAAACGATTTCCCTTCTATTGTGGAGAAGGCACGAATCTATGAGAAGTCTCATATTTCTCATAATATGATTGGTTCCGACAAGCGACAGAGTCGGAGGCCCAACTTTCTGAGGGTGTTTGCGTGTGGTGGGTTTTATTGATGCCTTTAGTAACGCCGACCCTCTTTGCACGCATTCACACGCTCTTCACTATCTTCGTGGTAGGCAGCGGCCTTGCGAAGGTCCATGAGCGGCAGCACCACTTATCATCAGGTGTACTGTTTGCTCATTTGCTACCATTTGCAATACAATAAAAAGATTATTATTATTGTATTATGAATGCTTTCATGATATTCATTATATTTCAATGCCGTGTTGTTTTTCTGATTTATCTACTAGCAGTATTACTCAGCCTATTCTGGCATAAAATTACAATTAATATAGCTCTTAACAAAATCACTATTTTTCAATGCGCAATATTTGTTCGTTTATTGCAATTGTTACAGCAATCGTGTTTGTTCAAGCAGAAAATCAATATTTTCTTTAACCTTTTAACAACGCCTCATTAATGGATAATTGATCATTCCCGATCGTATATAGTACTGTATTATAAATATCTGTAATAAGGATGACTTGTTTAGACGTCAGACGTCTTAGTTAGTTCGCCCGTGACCATAAATGCTGTAAAATGTTCGAAACGTCGTGCAAACATAAAATAAATACAAACTCGATAAAATCCGTAAAGTAGTTTTATTTACAATGTGTAATACTCGCGTAAATATGTATTATTTTTTGGGCGTTTCATAAATCATCTTTTTATTTTTATACACGCAGAAGCCCCTTATGTGTTATCGCCGTTTGCTGGGCAAAAATTCTGAACTCCAGGTGCAAGCGACCGTTTACTTGATAAAACCCCGTACCGTTCAATCCTCAACCTTGAATCTCTTATGATATCTGTGGGAAAATAATAGTTACGTCGACATATAAATTTCTAATTTTACTGCATAACAAATATTGTAAGCCAGAGTAGACGTAGTTTCCATGTGGTGACGAACTAAGAATACAATTTATCACTCCCTATCTTACCCGTGGTTGTCGTAAAAGTCCACTATGGTACAAAATACGCATATAATAATAGAACAGAAACTCGAAATAAAACCCTATATCAACTTGTCTGACTAGCATGGTATAGTAAGGTCAATTGCCCTCCTATTGTTGAGGAGGCTCGAGCTCAACAGTGGGACATATATGAGCTGAAATGATGATGAATGATGATGAAGCCCTAGTAGAAACTTTACATGTGAGTGAATTTGAATTATATTGACTATTTTATTTTTGTCCGTGTGGTGACGGAGTAAGAATATAATTCACCACTCCCTATCTTATCCGTGGATGTCATAAGAGACTACTAAGGGATATAGTATGTACATAACATCTGTGCAAGAGAAGGAAAACTCGAAATAAAACCCTATACCAACATGTCTGACCAGCATGGTATAGTAGGTCGAATTCCCTCCCATTATGGAGGAGGCCCGAGCCCAACAGTGGTACGTATGTAGGCTGCGATGATGATGATTTTTTTTTTATGGGTGGGCTATGGTAAGCTCACACGCGGTCCATTCCATTCAGGGCGACGAAAGGACGGCGGGTGGGGCCATAACCCACCCATACGTTGCCTTCGTTGTCGGGCCGACCACTAGTGTTGAGTTCCTTGTCCTCAGTGGTCGGCCCGACGGAATACCCTTTCGGGTACCCTCACCTCTCGACGTCCCTGTACCGGGACGTCGGTCGCTCTCGCGCGGTCAGCGTCTCTGCGGGTGACGGACTGAAATCCCTGAAGAAGGCTAGGGCGGCATCAGGCGCAGGTACTCGCGCCTGTGCCGCCCGAATCGCCGGTGGCGGAACATGTCATATTGACTATTTAACTATCATTTTCTCAGCGTATTATGCATTGCTCATTAACTCAAAACACTGAAATCATAACAGTAAGACAAATCCTTCGGACGTCAATAAATTCGATACAGGTGATCGGCCCAATAGCGAAGGGGTGGGATTATGGTGGTTTAAGAGGCCGCGGGCCGCCCTTGAGTCGCCCTGGACGGAATAGACAACATGTGTGCTGTCTATAGCCAAAAAGGAAGACATAATTTTCCTTAGCACGTAACCAAACGAACTAAAAATTTATCACGTGAATCTTTATTTAGCATTCATGTTTATTTATAATTGAAACACACTAGTATTGATTGTATGCCATTTAACGCATGCTATGTTGTTTTGAATTACAAAAAAATATTAATTAGCATTGCAGCATTAGTGATTCTAACAAGGAAAATTTTAGTCGAGTCGATACTCGATTAAAACATTCCGCGTAGTGATAGAATTAGAACACAATTCAACAAAACACCAACCCCTTTCTTTGCCCGTGGGTATCGTGAATGACGATGAAGGAAGGCAATCATTCGCAATTAGTCCGTTAATAGTATTTTAAGGTCCTATACAAAGATTTGTCTGTGCAAGATTCAAAACAATAATTTGTAAATTGCACTAATATTCGTGTGGTGATGGAGTAAGAATACAATTCACCACTCCATATCTTGTCCGTGGATGTCGTAAAAGACAACTAAACGATATAATAACCATACAACGTCTGTGCAAGAGAAGGAAAACTCGTAACAAAACTCTATACCAACACATCTGACCAGCGTGGAAGACTAGGTCAATTCCCCTCCCATTATGGAAGAGGCCTGAGCCCAACAATGGGACATATATGAGATGATGATGATGACTAAGTATTCTACGTGGGAAAGGAACGCGCGACAGTTGGCACAATAGGTCGGTATTTCAACCACTACACTACATTGGCAGTTATAATATCATATTTATTGACAATAAGTAGGAGAGTGACGTGACCAGCGTGGTATGTGATGGTGACGACACACGGAGTGACATACCAACAACATCGCTTAACTCCGGTTGTGAAGTTTCGTCCGACGATTCCGCCGAAGACGATCAAGGGGCAAACACCTCCCCCGTACCCCTCATGGCTGTGTCGAGGCGCGCTGCTCGATATGCATCGCGCAGTGCACGCCGGGGCCTTGCAGACGCCGCTGCGCACTCGCCCTGATGATGAGCATCGGACATGCTCGAAACCCGGGTCGACGTAATCGATCTCAGCACGTGAGTGTTTTTGCCGTTATAGATATTATAATAAGTATATGGTACTTACATCTACCGTACAAGCGTTTACACATGTTCTTGTTTCATTCATTCGTTCATTCATCACAGTTCACCTACGTTCCACTGCTGGGCTTGAGTCTCCTCCGCAATGGTAAGGAAATTGACCTACTGTAACACGCTGGCTTTGTTGCAAGTTTTCCTTCTCTTGCATAGATGTTATATGTATACCATATCCTTTAGGATATATAGGAGAACCACAGGCGAGGGGGTGGTTAATTGTATTCTTACTCCGTCACCTGAATTTACTGAATCGACTTAGTTGAAATTTTGTTGAGGCATAAATCATTTTGAACTACTAAAATATTATTCACCTAAAAACCGGCCAAGTGTAAGTCGGAGTCACGGACGAAGGGTTCCGTAGCATCCATACTAATATTATAAATGCGAAAGTAAGGATGTTTGTTTGTTTGTTTGTAACGCTTTCACGCTTAAACCACCGAACCGATTTCAAAAATTCTTTCACCAAAGCTATAATATCGGGGAGTAACATAGGCTATATTTTATCCCGGTATTCCCACAGGAACGGGAAGACCGCCGCGAGTAAAGCGACTGAAACCGAAGCGAAGCGAGGGCGGGTTGCTAGTTATCTATAAAAAGGGCAAAAAATCGCGTTTAATGTATGGGAGGAATCCTTAAATATTTATTTTATTTTGTTTTTAGTATTTGTTGTTATAGAGGCAACAGAAATACATAAAAATTTCAACTGTCTAGCTATCGTGGTTCTTGAGATACAGCCTGGTGACAGACAGAGGGACGGATAGACAGCGAAATCTTAGTAATAGGGTCCCGTTTTTACCCTTTGGGTACGGAACCTTAAAAATTGATAATTTAAACATTAAAAACCACTTACCGATCATCAATATTGCCACATTGGTCGTGTAGTAGAGGTCTTCGTTCATTATTTTCTTCGTAATGTGTCTCACACAGCACCAAAGTTTCATTATCACGCATTTTAATAACTATATAGATAATTACAGCTGCTTAGATGCAAAGGAATCGCGCGGAATACAAATAGAAAACAATTTTATTGAGCGAAGAGAGTAAAAATTGATAAAAAAATCACAACATTGTAATATTCTATGTATATTATTTCAAAAACTACAGAATCAGACATTCTCTATTCAAATTTATCATTTTTATTACACGACATTTTTAACACAAGAAACTGTTGTTTTTTGTTATTATGTTTATATGTAGCTACACGGTTTTGATAAAACTTAAAAACAATAATAACGTTTAACAAGTGAACAAGTTAAGTTACAACTGAAGCCGTTAGGTCGAGAGATAACGAAACTACCTACAACGGTCACAGACGAACGCACAATTATTGGTTAAACATCTGATTATAATGACCTTGTGGTTAATGAAATTGTAGTGTAGACCACTTTTTAAATCAGCGTGTTTAACACAAGAATAATTTGGTGAAAGGAGAATGTTACAAAAGTGCTACCTATGTAAGAAATTAAATAACATTTAATAAAACTTTTATTGGTAATTAATGGTACCATTTTAACATGCGACTACTGAACCTGGCAAACTGGTTTTTTCATTGCTGTTGGTGGCAGACAAGCAAACAGCATGATGGTAAGTGATCCTGCCGCTCATGGATCTTTGCTAGGCCACTGCCTGTCGTAAAGAAAATAAAGGGAATGTGAATGTGTTCAATGAGATTCGGTGATAGTAAAGGCATCAACAAAACGTGAGGTGGTCATGTAAACACTATCAGAAAGTTGGGTTTCCGAAGTTCACCGAACAAAGTGCAGTAACAAATTACTACAACTCAGACGTGGATTTTCTGCGAGTATATGGTGCAATTCACCGGTCCCTCTTGTGCCGTCTGCATCCAACGACTCCCAGCAACTTTCACCAGGTCGTTGGTCCTCCTGGTGGGGCGGCGTCCTACACTGCGTCGTCCGATACGTGGTCGCCACTTGAGAACCTATCTTCCCCAGCGGTTGTCGGTTCGTCGAGCGATGTGGCCTGCCCATTGCCACTTCAGCATGTTAATTGTTTGTGCTATGTCGGTTACACCCGTTCTTCTGCAAATTTCCGTATTCCGGATTCTATCTCGCAGAGAAATCCCGAGCATAGCCCGCTCCATAGCACGCTGAGCGACTTTGACCCTTGTTACGAGGCTTACATTTAGGGACCACGTTTCTGTGCCGTAAGTTATCACTGGTAACATATACTGGTCGTAGACCTGTGTTTTCAGACACTGAGGTATATTGGACGAGAAGATCCTCTTAAGTTAACGTGTCGTAATTATAATAACGGGGCAATTGGTGTTAAAATTTCTCAGAAAAGTAGTTGTATTCATTGATTCGTTGCAGCTCTTATACGTCCCACTACTGGGATCGAGTCGCCTCCATAATAGAAAGGAAATTAAGCTAATGTACCACGTTGGTCAGACGAGTTTTATTTCGATTTTTTGCGTAGATTTGCATATTTTATCCTTCAATCGTTTTTACCACGTCCACGGGCAAGAAAGGGGTGAATTGTATTCTTCCTTCGTCAACACACGATAAAAACAATATACAGCTAAAGAAACCTTTGTTTTCACAACAATTCAATAACTAGGTCATAGATAGATTTGCGCAGTATTTACTTTCAATGTGATTTCAGCTGGCTGGGTTGTTCATATTTCTGACGTAGCTTGTTTACTCTGAACCATAGATTCATTAAGCATAATGCGGGCTACACGCACTAAACTTATCTAGCTTTTGTTATGTAGTTCTAGTAATATTGTTCTTCTTGTCCGTATGTCGTTGAGCATTCTGCTTTAGATGAGAGAAATTAGCCTATTATATCAGGTTGATCAGATGGCTTAGTTTAGTGTGTACCTAATTTAATAATAATAATAATAATAATAATGATTTATTTCGGACCGTGTAGGTATCCATAGCAATTAATAATACAAACAATATTAAAAAAAAAAAATAATAAACAAGTCAATAATAAGCAATAATAACACTAATAAATAATAATAATCACAAAAACAAAATAATAAAGATAATTACAAAAGTATTTTTTGTACCAATGTCATAAATTATAATAATTACAATAGTGATCATTCAAAAAGTACACAACTACATACTAAGTACTGCATTCTATTTGTGGTTCCTTCTGTGATGCACAGATATCCAGTGCCGATAAAAACTATTGTTAGGACAATCGGCAATAGCCATCAATATTACATTATTTGCTGCTCGCAAACGAGACCAGAATGATTGGATACGGAGACGGAGAATCGCGAAAAAATCTGGCACCCTAGCTGCGGCGAACATGCTCGACGCACTGCAGTATCTTGGCTTCCTCATTAGAATACGAAAAGCATTATTATATTGTATTCTAAGTGCGCTATATGACTTACTTTTATAAGATGACCACAGTTGACACGTATAGAAGTTTTGACAGTATGCGGTGAATAGTGTCAGTTTAGTCTGGTTATTACACTTAGCGAACCTACGCGCGAGCATGTTACACCTGACGGACAGTGCACGACGCTCACGCTCCATATCCTTATCATCCATCAGATTATCCGTGAGTACATGCCCCAAGTACCTAAAGCTAGTGACAACCCGCACCGGTGACTCATACATCATAACAGCGGGCACCCTCTCCGGTCCGCCCTTCCATTTAAATATTAGAATTTCTGTTTTTTTTATATTATATCTAAGACCATGAGACTCGGCATAATTAATACAGATATTAACAAGTCGTCTTAATCCATTGATTGATGGACTGAGAATGACCATGTCATCAGCGTAATTTATATTATTTACACAGACATCACCTATGTGACATCCCACTCTGGTCTGCCTAAGCTCATCAATCAAGTCATTCATTCATGTACAGGTTGAAGAGGATCGGCGAGGTAAGCCCCCCCTGCCTCACACCACACTCCAACCTATACTCCTTAGACAGCGTGTTACACCACCTAACACAGTTAATTTGATTGCTGTACCAGTACCTTAGGAGATTTACAACGTTAGTATTTACCTTCGTTCTCAAGAGTTTTTCCCATAGTTTACTGTAATTTACTAAATCAAAAGCCCGGCTAAGATCCAGGAAACAAGCGTACACAGAGGTTTCACGACTTTTGTAATATTGTACACAATGCTTAACACTAAATATTGCAGAGTCCGTGGATAGGCCAGAGTGGAACCCAAATTGGGCATCGTCAATAGTAATTCCCTTTGATAAAGCCGGTTGAATGAGACGTTCAAAAATTTTACTTATTATCGTTCCCAGGGATATTGGTCGAAAATTGGTGATTTTCGATAAATCACCAGTTTTATTTTTAGGTATTGGGACTACTATAGTTTTCGTTAGAGCCGCTGGCATATAGCATACATACATACAAGCATTAAATAATTCAGCTAACACACGGTATAAATGGTGACCAGCATTTAAAACATGCTCAATACTAAGGCAGTCCCACCCTGCTGACTTCCCACTCTTTATTTGAGCGATTACAGTGGCTACCTCCTCAGGCGACACCATGTACATATCTGAACGTTCCGACGAGGCAAGTGTAACAGACCCTTCCTCACTCGCGCCCTCTGCACAGGATAGCGGTGCCACTTGGAAGTGCTGGGAGAACAGATTAGCAATATCCTCGTGGTTACTCAAGTTTTCCACTGCAACAGGCATAGGACATTTACCTTCACACTTTTTTGTGTCTTTCCAAAATTTTACAAAATTTTTATTTTTCCTACTTTCCGCTAAAATATTCATTTTTATTTCCTCCTCATTATTCTGACACCATTTAAGTTTATTTTTAAATATTTGGCGGGTACAACGCATGTCGTCATAAATTGGGCCAGACCTCGGTTTATCATTATTTAGCCAGTAAAGATAACTTACCCTTGCAATCCGATGACTTTCACTTACATGATAGTTCCACCCTGTTGTGACTTTTTTCTTCCTCCGTGCTATTTCACATCGAGAACCACAACTTACAATAGATGCAGTATGCAGTATATTAATAATTTTTGTATAAAACTCATCAATTAACAAATAATTTACGTGACAGTTTAATTTTAGTGACATATTTTTAAAGTTTTCATTACACATATCATAATACATATTAATCTGCTTATTATTACGTTGACCCCATTTCATTTTCAAATTATCATTAAATATGTTGTGAGGTTTCATTGTTTTTACGTAACTCACATTACAACAAACAACTAATGGCAAATGATCTGACCAATTTACACTATAGTCAACGTAAATTCTAGATATAGTAATCCAAGCGGCATGTGTTGTTAAACAGTGGTCGAGCCAACGTCTTGTACCATGAACCTCACTTACAAACGTGAACGTTTCATGATCCATGCCAAGGTATTTTATATCCGCGCATATTAGTTGTTGTTCTGCACAAAAGGATAACATCTCATCACCAAAACTAGTACGTGGGTGAGAGTTGAAATCGCCCAACACATACACAACTTCCAACCCACTGTCTTCAATAATGGAATATACATTAGCCAACACATCTGTATATTCAGGCAGATTTTCATGACAGTCAGTGGGCATGTATACATTTATCACTAAAAATTCACTGCTGCCGACGTTAACACGCACTGCACAGACACGATCGCTCATACACTGCACCAACGATACGTCGGAGAAGATGGACTTTCTCCAGCATATAGCCAATCCACCGTAGGGCCTACCGCGCAGTATTCCCACGCTTGTATCAATCGATGATTTGGCGGTATACGCAAAATCGTTGTCAATTTCACTTAGTAGATTCAGATCATGGGGATATAACCACGTCTCTTGAATCGCTATAATATCAGCAGCTTGGCATAACGATCTTACATCCTCCATGGACCGCTTTATGGACTTACAGTTAAATGACACCATATTTACTGTATTATTAGAATCATCCATTATGTAGGTATGTTGGGTTCTTTCGTTCTAATACTTCGCTCCCAGAATCTACGATACACAACACCCACTGGCCAAAAATCATTAGTTAAAAACGTAGGTAGTTTCGAATTAAGTACAGTAATTTTAAAAGAGTTAAAAGTTGTCTCTTTTTTTTGCGTCAATAACTCTACGTTAATACATGACTGACCTCGTTCTTTTATGTGGTTCGTGATATGATCGATAGTAATACTTTTTCTAAGTCGCGATATATATATAGTATTTACCGCCTCCGCAGCCTCAATACAGGAGGAACCTTCCAGTGTTCCACGCATATTTCTTATTTTATGCCGTATCCCCTTTTTTTTCCTGGTAACTGTGATAAATTGTTCGTTATCCTCCTTTATATTGGCAAAATCAGAGTGAGTGGGTTTTTCTGATTGCCTTCCGTGTAGTAATAGGGCATTCCTATAAGTATCCATCCGCTTATTAGGCTGTTCCTCGGCCATGCCAATAGAAATGTTTGATGACGGTGAACATTTCATACAGCTGCTGTTTTTCATAGTCGCAGAATAATTATCTCCCGATTTTGTAGGTATTTCTAAGCTGGTACCGCACCCACGGATAGATTTTAATTCTGCATATAATTTCGTCTCGAAAACTGATAGTTCTGCTTTCGAGACTGTAGCACTCCGGATAATTTGCAACTCCTCTTTAAGCAAAGTAATATCTTTCAAAAGGCGGGTCACATCAATATGGTCGAAGGTGACCGGAGGCAAACGGTTCAAGTCCTTTGCAACACTTGTTTGTTCTTCAACAACTTCTTGTTTTTATCTTCACCTTTTCTGGTCACACACCTCGTACCATCATTTACAGCATCGTATAGTATTGATTTGCCGGTTTCAATATCCTTATCACTGTAGTTAGAGCAACATATCTGCACAATACTAAGTTCATCTAGTACATCAATCTTGTTTTGCACAAACGTTAAAAGTTCGTTAATCACAATCTTTTGATTCGACATTTTAATAAATTATTATTGACACTTATCGCACGCAGACTTTTCTTTTTTGGCAGTGTTGTTTATTTACATTCTTTAATCGATTTTTACTATATCCATGGGAAAAGAAGAGATCATTTGTGTGATTACTCCATCCTATACAAATATTGATATTGTTATTTAGAAGAAATGTAAAAGTTTGTTGTTATGTTTGTTACTTATTATGTTATTTTTATGTTTTAGTATATATATGTTTATATATCTGCTTAACACGCATGGTTGTATGTTATTGAAATTTCGCATTCACTGTGAATGCGAAATTCACTGTGAATGATTCACACAATTTATAATCTCCACAAATCATCCATCCACGCAGTGAAGACGTTAATGTGAAATATTTTTTATGTATTTAGAGAGAGGGGGTGGAGAGACAGAGAGAGAGAGAGAGAGAGAAAGAGAGCAGAATAAGGACATTGTGGCAATCTGTACAGTTACCTAGTTCGTTACTAATAGATTGCATATTATCGTTGTTACAAGAATTAACGCCATATTTTGTTCGCTATTAACGAGGCATGTCAATACTTAGCCAACTGGATCAATCCGAGGTCGCAAATTCAAACTTAATAATATTTCAACCAGATTCTAATTTGGACTATAGAAGCAAATACTAAAGTACGAGAAAATGCGTTTTTACATCGAGTAAATACCAAAATTCCCGTGTGGTGACGGAGTAAGAATACAATTCACCACTCCCTATCTTGCTCGTGGATGTCGTAAAAGACGACTAATTGATATAATATGCATACAACATCTGTGCAAGAGTAGGAAAACTCGAAATGAAACCCTATACCAACATATCTGACCAGCATGGTATAGTAGGTCAAATTCTCTCATATTGTAGGGAAGGTCCGAGCCCAACAGTGGGACGTATGTGGGTTGCGATGATGATGCAATACCAAAGTTGCATGTTCTACGGATTTATATATTTTTTTTCTATTGCAAACTATGGCAAAAGAGCTAACAGGTAGGTGTTGCTGCCGCTCATGGGCCTTAGCTAGGCCGTTGCCTACCGTTATGAAAGTGAAGGAGTATGATGTGTGAAATGAGGTTCAGTGAAACTAAATACATTACCAAAACACACGCAAACATCCTCAGAAAGTTGGGCTGCCGTTTCTCTCGCTCACCCAACGAAGCGCAATAACAAATTGCTACTACTCAGACATCGATTTTCTGTGAGAGTACTACCCCGGACGGACCGGCCCGCAGTTGTAGATAGACAACTGTCAACAGTTATGGTACAATAACAGTGCGGTAATACCACTAAAATTATATACTTTTGAGACAGAGGGCAAGAACTCTAAGAACAAATGTTTTTCGTCTAGTTTTGACAACGCCACCAGCTAACAAGAGAACTAGTGTCAGTTTTTTTAAGTATTTTAATTGGCTGTATTTTTATTGTGTAACTTTCTCTCCAACACTGGTGACTACGAATACTGTCAAAGCTTACATTGCTCGTGGGTTGAAATAAGACTAATTGTAAGAACTTTACATTGATTTGGTCCAATTCCATCCGATACCATCTAGTCAACGATTACATTCCCAAAGAGGGCTGACAGACAGGCAATGGGCCAGTGATAAAACTATTGCCAACATTTAGATACATAATTGTAATGAGTGATGAGAAGAACTACGTCCACAGCTCATATACGTCCCACTGCTAGGTTTTTGCCTCGTCCACAATGGTAAGGAAATTGACCTACTATACCACGCTGGTCAGACGTGTTGGTAAAGGGTTTTATTTCGAGTTTTCCTACTCTTTCATAGATGTTATATGCATTTCATATCGCTTAGTCGTCTTTTACGACACCCACGGGCAAGAGATGGGGTGGTGAATACATTCTTACTCCGTCTGGTGACGGAGAACTAGTTCATCATTAATTTTGCGCTATTTCAAAATAATATTTGTAACCATGGTATTATTTCACAGCTAAATTACTAAAATTAAAAGCTCCGTAGAGTCCGTCTCACTAGCCAGTTAGATTTTACATGCCGTAAAATTATTGCGGTCATTGTTGAAACATTTTAACTAAAAATAAATATTTAATTGTCGCTTGAGTCACAAAGATTGCAAAGTAATTACAATAGACGGGTGAATATTGTAAACCGAATAACACTGATTATTTTCAGTCTCAAGTCTTTCTATTTGATGGTGTAAAATTTACTTCTCTGTATTTAATGTAACGTCATATGCTCATCTGCCTCACTGCTCTGCACAGTGCGGAACAGCCCCAACTCCATCCTGACGCCAATGGCTAGAAGCTACAAGCCGCATGTTATTTATAATATTGTTCGTCGATGCCTGACGAATACTAAACTCGTTACAAAATAAATAATATATACTAACATAATTTTTAAGATTGTATTTACTAACCCTCTATTGATGTTACTTGTCCGAAATAAAAAGTATTATTGTTTGTATTTCCTTTAGATTCACGGGATCTTCCATAGAGAAGATGCCCGGTCCTTTGAAAGGCTTACATGGGGATATGGATCAAAAACGCAGAGGCCTTTGGAGAAATTTAATGCTAAAATGGGATTTTTTTTTTGTGGGTGGGCTGCGGTCGGCACGCCTCCTCACCACTCCGTCCGGGGCGATAGAGGGGCTTAAGCACGCAACTCCCGCAACCCACCCGAAAACCACGTCGCCTTCGTCGTTGGGCCGACCACCGGACCGCAGCAGGGTTAACTTGTCATCAGTGGTCGGCCCGACGGAATACCCCCTAGTTGGGGTACCATCCCATCGACCGATGCTAAAATGGGATGGAACATCTACCGATGATACTCCACGTTTGCACATAATACTTGTGGACTGCCAACGGTAGATGTAGAACTATTGTGCAATTATGATATCTAAAACCTGATTATGGGGTTGTGAGGTTTGATGGACTAAATTAACTGAAAATATTAAAAACTGTCGTCTGCCTTCAATAACTTTATCGTTTTGAACTTTGGCAGACGGTGACTCGCCAATTCACTGAATGCACCCAAAATCGGTCACCACAGACACGCAGGCCAACGACAGGGGGGCAACAAACATTGGTGCAAAAGGTACATTGGTATTATTATAAGTGTGAACTTATTATCATATACTGGCTATAGACCCTGATTTAGCGCTTGTTATAGAGAATTTCTTGACGAAAAAATCAATCCAATATGGATCCGAATTCAAGAGCTAATGATTGGCAGTTGCATGAAATATATGTAGGCGACGCAGTACAATACGTAAACTTCTATGCTCATTTTTCGATTCTCACATGGCAATTTGAAATAAATTGTGCTAAATATAGATGTTATTTGTGTCCGTTAATTAAATGTTTGAAAAGTGCTGGAAAAAAGAATATATGTCTTAATGTGGAGTGTTTTTATAAATAAACTGGCTTAGCGCTGCCAACATACTAACCATAGAGTAATACTATATATTGGAAAATACTGACCAACATTTAAACCAACCATTTAGAGATTTTTCGAACTCATTACCATTCAAATATTAGTTTTATATATTTAAAATTTACTAAATCTAATAGAATTCTCTTAAATACTTAGAATCATTAATCTTTTATGAAAACGCAAAATTATTTAAGGTACGTTTGAGTCGTTAATGAGGTTAGGTTTTTCTAACAATTCTTTTTTAATAGTTATCTCGCTTTTATATAAGTTCAGTAAATACCTATTTACTCCAATGTGTTGCTCTTCACTAAAATGGTGATTTTGCTATGCTAATATTTTTATTGCATCAAAAATCAAAATGAACATTATCTACTGCTATGAAAAGAAAATTAGGTAGGTAGTATTACAACTTGTTCATCTCGTCATCGTCTTAGCTCATACAAGTCCTCCTTCTGGGCTTCTTCTCAATAGGAAGGAGATTGACCTACTATACCACACAGGTCAGACATGTTGGTATAGGGTTTTATTTACTGTTATTCTTCTCTTACACAGATGTTTCATACATATTATATTCCTTAGTCATCATATTTTTACGATATATAGTTGCCCATCCCATAGTTTTACGACATCCACGGGCAAGATAGGGAGTTGTGAAATATCACAAAAAAAACGGCATTCTTTTCGAGTAGATACATAGATAAGCCCTAACTCCTAAGTCATACTGTGTTTAGGATATCAGATACTCCTCGACCAGAAATATAAGCTTTTTCTAAATGTAATTTAAGTGATTATCTGTGAACTCTGGTCCAGTCCAGTGGAGTTTGCCCCCACAAACGATACGATCATGAGTTTAAGAGCTCGGGCAGCCATCATTCTCCGTAAGGCAATACAAATATATATACAAATAGTCTTGGCTAATTTGCCGTATCTTCTTTGCGTAACTGTTAAGCTGTTATGTATAACTGTTATGTTAGAGCAAGTCGTGTTAATCGGTAAAACATGAAGTTAGTAAAGAAAATTCTTGAGCTTTGTGGTGATCTATTCTCAAACTAAGTGTTTTTGATATGGTTGCAATGAAAATATCTGTTTTTTTAGGTAAAATCATAGCTCACTACCGAGCGCCGTTCTGTGCCATCCGCATTCAACGACTCTCAGCAACTTTCATCAAATGTTCTATCCATTTGATAATAAATGTTCTATCCATTTAATATAAAAACTTTGAGTTAGATGAACTTTTGGCAAAAATAATTATCAGCGCTTTCAGCGATTGCATTCGAAACTCTGTGCTTATTATGACACAGTTGACAAAATATACAATAAGATTGCCACATAATCTACATTATAAATGGTCAACATATACTCAAGGTAAAAAGCACCTTTCACTATGTCAGATTATATTTGTTTCAAAGTTTGCTTCTTTGAACTAACAGTATAAGTGAGTCAGTACGCCCTTCCTTATCCGGCAGCCCAACTTTTTGAGGGTGTTTGCGTGTGATGGATTTTGGTGTTGCCGTTAGTTTCACTGATATTCATTTATTGCCCGTGGATGTCATATGAGACGATTAATATGCAAATCACATCTATCCAACAGCAGCAAAACTCGAAAAAAAAACCTATACTAGTACGTCTGACCAGCATGGTATTGTAGGTTAATTTCCCTCCCATAGTGGAGGAGGCCCGAGCCCAGCAGTGGGACGTGTGCGGGCTGGGTTGATGATAATATTGTTATTTGTTGAGATTCCTTAATTGCTTGTGTGACTGTGAAGAAACTGAAATGTACCAAAAATTGGCACAGTCACCAATGATGTAAATAGGACCTGTGTTCTCTGAATTGTTTCAAAATATTTTTACACAACATGATATTTACAATTCTCATGGTCTGTTTCTAAGTGCAAGGCCGAGACATTTAGTAATCGTGTAGAACTATTATGGAAGTATGTGAACTGAATTTGCTAAGGGACAAATTGTCGGTAAGACGCAAAACAAGGGATTTTTTTTTTTTTTGGGGTGGGCTGCGGTCGGCGCGCTCCTCGCACCACTCCGTCCGGGGCGACAGAGGGGCGTAAGCACGCAACACCCGTAACCCACCCGAAAACCACGTCGCCTTCGTCGTTGGGCCTACCACCGGAGCAGGGTTACTTGTCATCAGTGGTCGGCCCGACGGAATACCCTTTACTTGGGGTACCCTCCCATCGACCGACGTCCCCCCCCTCGGGGAGGACGTCGGTCTTTCCTCACGCGGTCGGCCTCTCGGCGGGTGACGGACTAATGCCCCGGTCACGTCACCCGCGGCCTCGGCTGGGGGCAAAACAAGGGATAACAGAAAACAGGCAGAAGCAGGCCTTTATTGAATGGATATAGTTAGATTGGTGATCCCGAATGACGTCTGTATTACCACATCGTAATTGTCTTTGGAAATCGTGAGGGCTTGCTGAAAGATTACCTGGGAATTGGGCAACAGTACTCTACTAGGCAGCAAGGCAGCAAAATCAACTGTAATCACAAATCAGTTGGTCAGTTATAGTGATTATCGTATGATTCTACCTGGTTATGTTCCACAGTGGCTATAAACAAGTTGGTGGATAAAGCACATATGAAGACTGATGAATATTCCATATGTGTAAATTGTGTAGTCATTCCTTGACTTCAGTGATTGTCTATGCCTTTGGAAATCCTATTGTGATGTCAATTATAGATTTATTACTTTACTATACTAATATTACTTTACTAATATTATAAATGTGAAAGTAAGTTTGTTTGTTTGTTACGCTTTCGCGTTTAAACTAGAGGACCAATTTCAAAAATTCTTTCACCAATGGAAACGAGTGTAATGTCAGGGAGTAACATAGGCTATATTATATCCCAGTATTCCCACGGGAACTGGAACTATGCAGGTAAAGCGACTGAAACCGAGGCAAAGAGAAGGCGGGTTGCTGGTCAATAATATTTTTATTATTCATAATTTACGTGCTAAGTCGAAACTCTATATAATAAGTTCTATAATATAAGCAAGAAGAAGGAGTTCTTATTCTATATTTATTGCTCTAATATACATAGCTACGAAGTTCTTAGACACAAAATCATAGACAATATCTACTCTATAAAAATGAGACACATAGGTAAATATAAATCATAGACTAAAATAATTGATAATTTTATAACATTATTATTACTCGTGATTTCAAATATCACTGATACAATTGTATTTCAGCTACGAAATGCTTCAGAATGATAAGTAACACGCGATAATGTAACGATTTATCTCAATCGTATCTAAGGATATAGTACTTTTTAATATTACTGTAATCGGGACATACGTCGTGATTTTTATAAAAGTGTTTATACATATATTATAGTTCATTTATTTATTTCATGATCATATACGCACTGAATTGAAAATTTTATTATGACAATTGTTTTAATATCATATTTACTTTACGAGGATATGAAGAGAAATATGGTTTAAAATGAAAGGGACAGATCGTCCACAGTTTATTACAGAAAATGAGTAAGTATATTTTTCTTTTTCTTTTATAAAGACAACGCTAAGAAGTTAAGTCCTTGTTTCGTGGGGGACTTATTAAATATGCAATGAAAGGATTCAAATTACAGCCAGACTCGGAGCAATTATTTATGGATCTTACAAAGAATTATCATGCTTGGGCGCGAAACTCTGAACTTGGCACTAGAGATCAGTATTTGGCCCACCCCGTCATGTAGATGTGTATAATGTAGAATATAAAATTTCAGTTAATTATTACAGAGTTAATTATTATTATTAAAATTTGTAATTTTGCGCAATAAATGCTATGAATCTATTTTTTGACCAGGTGGCATCAGATGATATGAAAAAAAAAAAAAAAATGTTGTAAAGCTCTTAGTTGTCTTTTACAACACCCGCGAGTAATATAAGGGTTAGCCTTAGAATAATAACGTATAGAAGGTAAGTTCGCGCACACACAAAAAGTGAAGCATTTCAATTGGAGCCTAATGGAGCTTACGCCGGAAGCGTTCCGTAATATACAAGGCACTGTACTGCACGTACGTACGGCACTCTTAAAACATAAATAGGTAATTATGACGTTATGTGCATTCAAACGGTGTTACAACACATTTGAAAAACTTAAAAAAGATTTTTAACATTACTGCGAGCGGCAGCAACACTTACCATCAGGTGTACTGTTTGCTCGTTTGCCACCGTTTGCAATAAAAAAAAAAAAAAAAACTTTTAAAAGTATTTCGACGATTTATGTTAATAAAAACAAAATTTCATTTCATAATTTGTATAGTGGTGTGCGTGTGTACGTGTGTAATCGCCTGCGCGCATGTAGTATTTTTAGATTCATGTTTCGAACGTTCGAAGTACCGACACTATCCTTCTGTACGTTATTATTCTAAGGGGTTAGCGTTATTCGTAGTCGTCACCAAACAGTGAATCGTATGACATACGAGGGGTGATCCAAAAGTAATGATAATCAGTTATTTCTAGTGCACACAAAAATACAAAAAAATTTCAGTCACTTGCTCAGTTACCCACTAGTTCAGGAAAAAAAAATCATATAAATAGGCCACAATTCCCGGGAGCTACATTCATTTGAATACGGACTGTCAAGGAGTGAACATCAAAATGGAAAAACACGAAATCAGAGCTGTCATTAAATACCTCTGCTTGAAAAAAATGTCTACCAAAGACATACACAGCGACTTGGTGGAAACATTAGGGGACTCTTCTCCTCCATATTCCACAGTTGCACGCTGGGCTAAGGAGTTTAAGCTGGGAAGAACATCGACGGAAGACGAACACCGCGAAGGACGCCCATCGACGTCCCTCACTGAAGAAAATGTGAAAAAAGTTGAAGAAGTTGTATTGGAAGATCGAAGAGTGACTATCAGGCATGTAGCTGAGGTCACAGGGATCTCATATGGCAGCATTCAAAGAATCCTTGCGAACGAATTGCATATGAGAAAGGTCTCCGCGCGTTGGGTACCGAAAATGTTAAACGACGAGCAAAAGAAGAAACGAGTCGACATGTCAAGAGCAAATCTCGAAAAGTTCCAGGCAGACAAGGACAATTTTTTGTCACGTTTTGTGACCATGGACGAGACCTGGATCCACCATTTTGATCCTGAAACAAAACAACAATCGATGACATGGAAACGATCCGATGAACCGACGCTGAAGAAATTCAAAGTGTCAAGCTCAGCAGGGAAGGTTATGGCGTCTGTTTTTTGGGACGCTGAAGGAATAATCATGGTGGACTACTTGGAAAAGGGGGCCACTATTACAGGCTCCTACTATGCAGAACAAATAAGAAGATTGCGGGAGGCTATTAAGGAGAAAAGGCGAGGCAAACTGCGGGCTGGAGTGTTGTTCCATCAAGACAACGCACCTGTTCACAAAGCTGCAATTGCCATGGCTGGCATTCAGGAAGCGGGCTTTGAGTTGGTGGAACACCCCCCCTATTCACCAGATCTAGCCCCCAGTGACTTCTATCTCTTTCCACGACTCAAGGAACACCTCCGAGGCAAGAAATTTGATGATGATAGCGACGTGATGGCCGCGGTTGAGGACTTTTTTGAGAGTCAAGATAAAGATTTTTTTTGTAAGGGAATTTTAGGTTTAGAAAAGAGATGGACTAATAGATAGACTTGCTAGGAGACTATGTTGAGAAATAAATATATTTTTTTATTTTATTCATTGTGTTTATTATTGATTATCATTACTTTTGGATCACCCCTCGTATTAAATGTTTGTTAACTGGTCATCTTCATCTCAGCTCATATACGTCCTAGTGTTGGGTTCGAGCTTTCTTCACGGCAGATGAAGATGTAGTCACGCAAATGTAGTCTTTGTTAAACGTAGTTATGAAAGTGATTAAATAAAAGAATATGATGTTGACATTTTACTTATTATTATTAACATTTAACTTTACGTGTGATGACAGATTAAGAATACAATTCATCACTCTATCTTGCCCGTGGATGTCGTTAAAGACGACTAAGGGATGTAATATGCACATAACATCTGTGCAGAAACCCTATATTAACATGACAGACCAGCATGGTATAGTAGATCAAATTCCCTCCCATTGTGGAGGGAGCTCGAACCCAACAGGGGGACGCATGTGGGCTGCGATGATGACGATTATACTTGTTCTTCCGGTTGTCGGCACCGTTATATAAGTATTCTTAATTCATTATCACACGGTGTTCATAAGATAAAGGGTTGTTATTTTGTTCATAAATTGTCTCGACACCGAGAAAACTCCCGTATTAATATATACATTTTTTTCTGTGGTGACGGCTAGGAATCTACAAACATTTCAATTGCTCGTGAGAATTGTAAAAGACGACTAGGGGCTTTACTTCAACCTGACTTCAACCAAGGCAAATTGTTGGTTGTATAACTATTGCTAAAAATTTTGCAAAATGTACGATGGATGAACAGCGCATATTGCGTTAACCTCAAGTAATTAGGTTATCCTATTAAATATCTTCATCTTCATCATCTTCATCATTCGTCAAGCCAGTAAGGATTGTTTTTGCTTTTAAATTAGGTCTTACTTTTTTCTTATTTAGATCTGAAGTTATACCAGAGGTAAATATAACGAGACGCCTGTATAGACAGGAAATCCTTGATGCCGATGTCGAATATCATGAACCTCGGGAGACAAGTATGTTTTTTTTTTGAAGTAGACCTTTTTTGCCGCCTTGGGCAATTTTTGGTAGGGGATAATCTTATGGGTTCGCATCACCGACATGCTCATGATTGGTGCACGCGTATAAAAAAATAAAAGACAGACATTGTGCCTACTCATCAAAAACTTATCATTCAAATACCAGATAATTTTAATTGAAGATCCAAAAATAGCAATCGTATGTTCATAGTTTTAAGTTTTTACTTCTGATGGCAGTCCTCGTGACTACTTTGTTTTTTTAAATACAACGCTTCGCTCTATACAATCCTTGCGTCAATGGGGGACTTTTACCAACATAACAAGACTTCATTCTTCATTCTCTTTACAGGACACATTCATTTTAATATTACTACGAAGCTTCTCCGTGAACTTCGCCTAATATATCCATATTAATATATACATCCTAATAATATATATTAATATATACATCCTAATTATATATATATCCATAATAATATATATTAATATATATATACAGCCTAATATATACATCTTATGGTGAACTCCAAACAAAATCTTGTCAAACTCTCTAGTCAGCCTTGGAAGGCTTAAGTTTTGTTTGGAGTTAACCTTATCTTGTAATGATAAATTCCAAGCCACAGAGTATTCATACTTTATTAGCTCAAGAAAAATTGAATAAGTTAACAATAACTCATTTTTGTAGTCGGTCAAATTTGTGGGAAAGTAATAAGAAATTGCGGTTTCGTAAAGTGTTTACGGAACCCTGTGCCTATTATAAAATGGTTGCCAAAGTATAAAATTAAAGAATATCTAATAAGCGATATTATAGCTGGTGTTACCGCAGCCATTATGCTTATACCACAAGGTAAATATTTATCATTATCATCATCATCATTATTTAGCTTTTTGCCGTCCACTAAACGTGTCCCTCATCTAAATATAATAGGTAAACATTATTATATGTAGTGACGAAGTAAGAGTACAATTTACCACCATCTCTCTTGTCCATGGCTGTCGTAAAAGACGACTACGATATTTTAATATGCAGATAATATCGATGCAAAAGAAGGAAAACTTAAAATGAATCCCAATACGTCTTCGGGCCGACTACTGACGACAAGTCACCCTGCTCCGGTGATCGGCCCAACGACGAAGGTGACGTGGGTACGGGTGGGTTATGGACCCGTGCGCCGTCCTTTCGTCGCCTCGGACGGAATGGACCGCGTGCGCACTTACCATGGCCCACCCATTAAAAAAAAAAGGCAATACGTCTGACCAGTTTGGTATAGTACGACAAATTCCCTCTTAAAATGGAGGAAGTCCGGATCCAACATTTAGGGACGGCACGGTAAATGCAAAATTGATATACTACACGCTACGCTGGTAAGAGAGAGTTGGTATAGTTTTGTAGTTTTACTTCCAAGTTTGCATCACACCAGACAAAAAATAAGAAAAGCCCGCCCAAAAAAAGGCTATATATAAAGATTTTCTTAAAATTAAATCAAAATCAGTACCAACGATTTTGGAATAGATAAGGAACTAACACACATTGACGAAGATTATTAAATGTTATATTTCCTTTCTATTAATAACTGACGTCTTTTTACATCGTAATTAATTGAAGGTATGGCATATGCACTCCTGGCTGAGGTGCCTCCAATCTTAGGATTGTACACGGCATTCTTTCCTGTATTGGTCTACGTAATATTTGGGACTTCACCGCATGTCTCATTGGGTTCATTTTCTGTCGCTTGCATTATGGCTGGAGAGGTATGTACAATTAAGATCATTATCATTGTATATCCATCAGTCTATCAAAGTCCACTGTTGGGCATAACGCTGTAGTCACCACACTTTGTATATATTTAGACGACCGTAGCTGATGTTAGTTACCCAATATCTGGTTGACCGAGCTTCGCTCGGCATATTTTTATCGAATTTATTTAGATATATATAATAAAAAATAAATAATGAAAAATATATAAAAAATTACAAAAAGAGAATAATAATAACACCGAGATTCGAACCGACGCTGTTTGAATGCCACAAAACCCAAAATTAAAACCGGCCGTCTCCCCAACTGAGCTATCGTAACTCATGACGTTGACAACGAAATTTGAATTCATATGCTTTTAAAATTTAATGTCATTGTTTGTTTTGCTAAAAACACGGACAAAACAACATTTTCTATAAATAAAACCTAGCTAGATCGATTTTTTGGACCCGAATCCTCTAGTATGCCAAGTTTCAACAAAATCGTTGGAGCCGTTTCTGAGATCCTGAATATATATATATATTATACAAGATATAAGATTAGCGCTTGAAATCACTAGTCAGTTTCTGAGATTCGCACAGAACAGTAAGGGGTGACGCATTGTTCTTAATCTATCACCATACGGTGATTCTAAATGCATTTACAAATTCGCCATTATTTCGTATTTTTGTCTGCATGTTGTCTGAAAATTGAACCTTCAAGGAAGTTGGAAGATTCGTTTATCAGTCGAACGAAGTCGAGGCGGCTAGCTGGTGTTAAGTCTATATATGTTGTTCTAAGTCAACATGTTTCCGTGTGATGATGGAGTAAGAATAAAATTCACCCCTCCCTATCTTACCCGTGGATGTCGTAAAAGACGACTATGGGATATAATATGCACATAACATCTGTGCAAGAGAAGGGAAACTCGAAATGAAACCCTATACCAACATGTCTGACCAGCATGGTATAGTAGGTTAAGTTCCCTCCCACTGTGGAGACGGCCCAAGCCCAACAGTGGCACGTATGTGGGCTGCGATGATGACGATGATGAAGTCACCATGTTACTGGTCAAGAAATTTTTAATATCGGTGTCAACTTACACATGTTATCGGAGTTAATTTGAAATAATCTGAACACTAATGATACTACAGCTAAAATACATTTCGTTATAACTATATTGGTTCGTGTTAATTGACACATGAAATTAAGAGTAATATGAATCACTGAATTCAGTACATAATCATAGAGGTTGTGGGTGAGATGTTTTTTTTAAAGGCAATACTTGAAAGAGGAAAGGAACAAAACTTTGTGTCATTGGAGACCTCACTAACATACAGTTAATGGACATTATACCCAGACTCGGAACAATCACTGTGAATCATACAAAAAATTATCCAGCGTTGGCCTGTAACCACGACATTCAGCACAAGAAATCGGTTTATTTCCTCACCACTGTGCAGTCAATAATAAATATACTGTAGGCATAGCCGCGTTTGAAGAACTTTATACTTGTTTTGAAGTTAGAAATCTGTTTAAATAAAACTACTTTACGGATTTTATCGCACCTGTATTTGATTTTTGATTGTCCGACGTTTCGTATAATTAATAGTTATAAATGTCTGTAATAACGATGACATGTTGGACCTGAGACATCTTAGTCCACCCGTGACCATGAATGCTGCAAAGTGTTCGAAACGTCAGGCAATCAAAAATCAAATAAAGGCGCGTTAAAATCCGTAAAATAGTTTCATTTAAAATATGTAATACTTGCGTAAACATCAGAAATCGTTACAAATCTGGTTTATATTATCAATGTGAAATTTATATTTTTGTTTGTTTCTTAATTTTCAGGTTGTAGATGAATATGCGAATCAGCCGGGTACGTACTTTTTGCCATTAAAATGCTCATTTCAGGCTATACACGTCCCACTGTTCTCCACAATAGGAGCGGCATTAACCTAGTATTCCACCCTGGACAGACTTTTTTAATAGGGTTTTATATCGAGTTTTCCTTCTCTTACATCGATTCGACCTGCATATATGCCTTAGTCGTCTTTTACGACATCCTCGAGCAAGAGAGGGGGTGGTTCAATATAGTCTTAACCACACGAACTATACGAATAATTAAAAGTTGAATCATTGGTCACTTTCTTAACCCCTTTTTTCATTGTAAATATGTGCCACTATTGGGCAAGTTGTGCGCGTCCATCACAATATGAACTGCTAATTGTCTACTCTTACTCCCTTTCTATCCATAACGTATTTGGTACAATTTGTCCATATATAACGTACCACTCGACATCGTAGCAGGGTTCATCCATTTCACCTGGAAACGTTATGGTCTTCATCTGTACGTTTCCAGCGATCATTTCTCCCAGGTACGTGCAAGCTCTGGAATGAACTACCTGCTGCTGTGTTTCCCGAACGCAATGACATGCCCTTCTTTAAACGAGGTTGAAGAAGAGTATTTTCTTCACGGTAGGCAACGGCCTGGCTGTGCCCTTGGTAATGCAAAGTCCATGTGTGGCAGCATCACTTACCATCAGGTGTGCTGCTTGTTCGTTTGCCACTGTTGGCAATAAAAAATATATATATATATATATATATGTTTATATGTTTCGAGTCTGCCATTTTCACTGATGTACTTTCAGAATTCTTAATATGATTTATTTTATCCATTCTCGTGACCATGGGATCAGGACACATTGCTAGATATTTATAATAATAATTGAGTAAACTAAAAAGGGAAACTCACGGCTGTAATAAACTACGTCTACATTTGTCAACAAAATGTTTCGAAGATACTTGGTCAAATGAGACGCGTGCTTCGATATACCTGTGGCAAATTATTAGTTAAATTCTAGAAATGTTCATTACAATAAAAAAGTATGTTACTATTTTCTTGTTTTGCAATTACAATTCATTCAAGTGTTTCTGAATTTCCAAATGTGTCGAAAATCACGTGTTTTCTGCCCGAATTCCCATTTTAGAATAATCATATCGACATTTGTTTTACCGTGTTGAAGTTGAAGGAGATCCAGAATCAACATATACACCGGCAGCTGTACTCAGTTCGCTAACTATGATAGCCGGTATGTTTCAGGTAAATATTATCTTTCTCATCATCATCGTAGCTTATATACTTGCCCATTGCCGGGCGCAAACTGCTGCAGGAATGGGGGAGAAATTGGCCTAATAACAGGCTTATCAGACGAGTTGATATAATGTTTTATTTCGAGTTTTGAGACGACGCATTGTATTCCCACTTCGTCAACAATCAGAGAATTTACACAGGTAATTATAAAAAAAAAGATTAAAACAATATACATGAATTTTGTGTAATACCTGCCTAATGCATTTCAAACTCTCTTCAATCAATAAATAAATGTAACTGGGGTGCATGCCACGGATTACAGTCTTTATTATCAATGAACATCAAAGGATCTACAAGACAGCTTAAATAATGCCCGATCAAACTACTATAAATGCACTATTTCGACTTGAAAATGATGACAACTGCACCGATGGAGTAGTGGTTAAGGTGTAAGAGACCTACAGTGCCTGTGTCGTGGGTTCGAATCCCTCGCAGGACTACACTTTGTGAGATCTACACACAGTCTGGATGTAATTTGTGTCCGTTAGTTATATGTTTGTAAAGTACCTCGCAATACAAAGAAAATTTCCCTAGTGTAGGGTCTTTTAAAGAATTATATAATGTAAGCACAGGCATTACTTTCAGCCATCACTACGATATTCTGTTTGTCTTCCATTGTAGGCTTGTAGCAAAAGTAGCAGACTCCCATAGACTGTTTTTATCATCATTTCACTTCGGCTCATATACGTCCCACCCTTTGGCTCGAGCCTCCTACGTAATAGGTGGGTTATTGACCTACTATACCACGCTGATCAGACGGGTTAATTTTTTTTTATGGGTGGGCTATGGTAAGCGCACACGCGGTCCATTCCGTCCAAGGCGACGAAAGGACGGCGCGCGGGCCCATAACCCACCCGTACCCACGTCGCACTCGTCGTTGGGCCGACCACCGGAGCAGGGTGACTTGTTGACGGGTTGGTATAGGGTTTTATTTCGAGTTTTCCTTCTGTTGCATAAATCTTATATGCATATTTTATCCCTTAGTCGTTTTTTACGACATCCACGGGTAAGAAAGGGAGTGGTAGTATTCTTACTCCGTCACCATCACACAGAAAATATATTGTTTTGAACGATTATGAAATATTTTTCTTTTTAGATACTAATGTGGTGTTTAAGGCTGGGTGCTTTGACATCATTATTGTCAGATCCGCTTGTATCTGGATTTACAACTGGAGCTTCAGCACACGTTATGTCATCACAGTTGAAGGAATTATTCGGGATAAAACTTCCTCCACTACCTAATAACTATAAAGTTATATTTGTTAGTACTGCATTGCTTTTTTAGACAGTAATTTTCGTATTATTGGGCAGGGATCTCTTTTAGAAATGGGGTTAATGGTCTACTAGAATAATTAGTCTTCTTTTGCGAAACAAGTGTTAAACGAAGTGGTGTGGAATTGTATACTTATCTTATTATTATCAACTTCGTCATCATCTTGAGCCTCCTCCACAATGGATGGAAAATTGACTTACTATAAACTGGTCAGATGGGTTGGTATAATGTCAGATTCATATTTTTATCCAGATCTTCTATTTCAGGAAATCTACATGCATCTTTGTCAAAATGGACGGCAAATAGCCTACCATTCTACGCTGATAAGACAGGATAGCATAGGTTTTGTTGCAAGTTTTCTTTTCCTAGCAATGATTTTGTTTCTTTGATCAAATCCTAATAAAATTTCAATTGGTTTATTTTTGTGTATTCCGAAGGCATTAAATATATTTAAATAATTATGGTTTCTGGTTTATCGGTTCTTTATTTAAAAAGAACAGTGAGGTTGTTGTACATCTGTACATTTTAATGTGAGCAAATTTTCAAAAAATTCTGATATGTCTTGCCTTTCTTGTCACAATAACTGAAGTTTCCAGTTGTAAATAAAACTACTTTTACGGATTATATCGCGTTTGTATTTGATTTATGATTGCCCGACGTTTCGAACACTTTGCAGTATTCATGGTCACGGGCGGACTAAGGTGTTCAACAAGTCATCGTTATTACAGACATTTATAATTATCTACCCGATACAGAAAATTAGTTATTAAGTTTTGACCCACATTTTAGTACAAATTTATTGCCTTACTGGCAATAGAAGAAAATGATTCTATATGAAAAAAATATATTGTTTATGGTTAGTAATATCCATATAATCCGTAAAAGTAGTTTTATTTACAATGTGTAGTGCTCGCGTAAACATCAGATATCATTATTTCACATCCAGTGTTTTATTCAATCCTCAGCATATCGATCTGCTGTTGGATGTAAGGCTCCCACGGCGAGAGATAATACTATAGTCGCCATGCAGTTTATTACGTTTCCCAAGGGAGTACTGCTATTCTAGCGCTCCTTCAGTCTCTGCAACTCTCACAGGAAAGTCCACAGAAAGGGGGTGATGACATATTATGTACATCACACTCGAAAGCCAATCATCTTATCCTCCGAGGATTATTTAGCCTAAATATACCATTGGCGGCAGGGTTAATCCACAATAATGAATCTCGAGAGAATGTAATGTTTTTAAATAGGTTTTAATTAATTGCAGACGGCGATAGGAATTTGTCGAAATTTAACTAAAACGAACTTAACGGCGTTCATGATATCTTTTATTACATGTTTCCTACTTGCGGTCAACAATGAACATTTAAAGGTAATTTTAAGAATAGTTTGTTGGTAATCAATAAAGATTTAATAAAATTTCTATATACTGGTGAAAAGAACACCGTACATTAGTAGCTTCTTCAAAGCAAAAAGGTCTCTATCTGTTGGTATGTTTACAAATTTTAAAAGGTCACATAGATCTTTCTGTGTGGTGACGGAGTAAGAATACAAATCACCATTCCCTATCTTACCCGTGGATGTCGTAAAAGACGACTAAGGGATATAATACGCATATAAAATCTATGCAAGAGAAGGAAAACTCGAAACGTAACCCTATACCAACCTGGCAGCATGGTATAGTAAGGTCAATTTCCCTCCTATCGTGGAGGAGGCTCAAGCTCAACAGTGGAACATATATGAGCTGAAATGATGATGATGACATAGGTCCTATACTTTGGTCTTAGGACTTTTGGACACTATTATTTATATTAAACTAGCTGACCCAACAGACGTTGTTCAAATAAAGAGTCACCTACCGATTGTAAATCTAAACCATTCCCAAATCCCCTGAACACACACAAAAAATTTCATCAATATCGATCCAGCCGTTTAGGAGGAGTTCAGTGACATACACACGTACGCAAGAAATTAATATATAAAGATTAGCAAACGTTATTCTGTTCAAATAAGCGCCACCTACCAGGTCCAATGGTGAATCCAAACCATTCTCGAATTCCCTTGAACATGCTTAAAAAATCAACATCTTTCAGCCGTTTAGGAGGAGTTCAGGGACATACACGTACACAAGAAATTTATATACAAGGATATACATAATTTTATCGAGGTTGTCGTAATTGTTACGCTTGCCAAGCGGTTTGGCGATTGCTGCTGTTCATTTTGCTGTATTCCCTGTAACCAGGTTTATGTTCAGCAGTGGACATGAATAGAATGGAAGATAGATTGTGATAATAATATTATAATACAGCCGTGGATTATGAAGAGGTACCAAGTACCACCTCCCGCCGAGCTGATTGCAATGGTAACGGGTACTATATTAACAAAATTCTTGAAGCTTCAAGAGTTGTATAAAATAAATATCGTTGGGGATATACCCATGGGGTAAGTACATCTTATTTGTTAAACATGTTCAAGTAGTCTAAAAGCTTCCACATTCTAAAGATTAAGATTACTCTTTTTTTGTGCGGGCTATGGCCAGCACACACGTTGTCTATTCCATCTGGGGTGACGAATAGGGCGACGTATGCCGCCGTTTCGTCGACCCGGATGACATGGAAGGCGCTTGCCCAAACACAGCCTGCTCAAAAAAATATGGGTTCTGCTATATACTTAATATGTATAAATTATATTTTGTATGCATTACAGTTTGCCTATGCCGAAATTGCCACCTTTTAAACTATTTGGATCGGTTCTCACCGATGGATTAATGCAAACTATAGTTACGTATACCATCACCTTATCTATGGGACTTATTTTCGCCTCTAAGAACAAATACGAAATAGATCCCAATCAGGAATTGCTTGCTATGGTATTATATTTCAGATACTTTCTAATGTTAAATCATTGAATATTAGACATAAGAAAAAAAAAATATTTAAAAAGAACTCTTTAGTGATCATGAAAGAAAGAAAAGGATAAAATGTTACTACTATCTTGAAGTATCATGGAATAACGCCAATAATTCAGTCAAGACCACTTTACGGATTGTTTATTGTATTTACGTTTTACATTTTCAGTAGCATTTCCTCACTATATTATTACGCTTTTTAGTAAATTAAGGGTTTTTTTTTTTTTTGTGGGTGGGCTGCGGTCGGCGCGCCTCCGCACCACTCCACCCGAAAACCACCCCCTCGGGGAGGACGTCGGTCTTTCCTCACGCGGTCAGCCTCTCGGCGGGTGACGGACTAATCCCCGGTCACGTCACCCGCGGCCTCGGCTAGGGCGGCATGAGGCGCAGGTAGTTGCGCCTGCGCCGCCCCATTCGCCGGCGACGGATCCTCTCATCGAGGCTGCGCTTCTCGCGCAGGCGATCCGCCGCCTCCTTCTGCGAGTAAAGTAAGGGTTGCTCTCAATAATTACCAGTTAGAGTTATAAAGCACTGCATTTTTACAGTAATTTTAAAGATCTCTGTTTTTATTTTATTTACAAAATAAATGAGAGCATTTTTGACAGCATGCAGATTTTTGTATTTGTGGATTTTACAATGGTTTGTCCTATTTGGGAATTGAGCCTGTAACACTTCGCAAATTGAAATAGGGGATGGATGAGCGATATTTTTAAATTATCATTTAATCATCATTACCATTTCAGCTCATATCCTATTGTTGAATCGAGCCTTCTTCACTATTGGAGGGAAATTGATCTGGTGAGACGTGTTCGTATAGAGTTTTGTTTCGAGTTTTCCTTCTCTTGCTTAGATGCTATAAGCATATTATTTCTCTTAGTCACCTTTTACATCACCCAAGAGCAAGAGAAGGGGTGGTGAATTGTATTCTTACTCCGACACCCTACCTTATCATTTATTACACAGCTTATAATTTGAGAGTGAAACTTGCGAAAGAGATTAAAACACCAATTTTAATCATCCATCTGCCTACGACTACACGGTTTCCCTTTGGTAGAAGGCGTATTGCCAGCAGTAAATATCGTTAGTGAACTACTGGAATTTTAAATGTATTTTAACAATTATAGGGTGCGAGCAATATCGTCGGATCTTTTTTCTGCTGCAGTCCTTTGTGTGCTAGTATGTCACGATCATATATACAGTATAAAGTGAGTATTGATTGAAAATACTCGAAAATACAATGCATTTTGATTTTTCCTTTTTAATGATGACAACGAAGTTAGTAACCCATGGATACTATCGAGTATCTGCCGCACAGACCTAACGTGATCAAAAAAGCTACCGCTACTCAAGATAAAAGCCTTTTCGGACTCCCTGAAGCCAACAGCGCATAGCTGCATATGCTGTCGTATTCAGCTTATTCATCTATTAAGTATGCCACCGAGAGTGAAGTTAGCATCGGCCTTTTTTTTTACGGTCTAAAATAGACACCAATGTAGTAATGTATTTGTATTTCATCAAAAACTCTTGAACTCGTAAAGAATTTATCTTTATAACCGCAACCACACAGCTTCTTAATATATTTATAACTAGCAGCACCCTGCGGTTTCACCCGCATAGTTCCCCTTCCCGTGGAAATATCGGGATAAATTATAGCCCATGTGTTATTTTGATATGTAAGCTATATTTATGTGAAATATCATCAAAATCCATTCAGTAGTTTATTCGTGAAAGAGCAATAAACACATTCACAAACTTTTGCGTTTATAATATTAATAGAATTTTTGCATTGTTTTTATTCTTATTTTAGGCGGGCTGTAAAACGTTAGTCACTGCTTTGGTCAGTGCCTTTCTAATGTTGCAAGTACTGCTGTGGATTGGACAGTTCTTTGACCAGCTGCCTCGTTGCGTGCTTGCCTCCATCGTGGTTGTGTCGCTTAAGGGTTTGTTTGTGCAGGTCAAAGATCTGAAGAAGTTAGTGCCTATAATTATAGTTTCATTATCAATTTATATTCCAATGTCAGTTTTTTATTATATGCCTAGATATGATCTTTATTTTGGTCATAGAACTCCAAGTTATAGTGACGAATGCCTTTCTCCCCGTGTGCCGATGGGATAACAATACAATTGTCGCCACCGTGTGGTAATGGAGTTTTCCATGTGGTGACGGATTAAGAATACAATTCACCATTCCCTATCTTGCCCGTGGATGTCGTAAAAGACGACTAAGGGATATAATATGCACATAACATCTGTGCAAGAGAAGGAACACTCGAACTGACACCCTATACCAACATGTCTGACCAGCACGGTATAGTAGGTTAAATTCCTGCTCATTGTGGAGGAGGCCACAACCCAATAGTGGGACGTATGTGGGCTGCGCTGATGGAGTAAGAATGAAATTCCGCACGCCTTCTTTTATTCGTGATATCTATTAAGGGTCGTCGAAATAAAATCAAAGTCTATTTCCCTTTCCTTATGGAGGAGGTATGTAAGCCCAGAGATAGTAAAATCAAAAATGACATGCAATTAAAACTTTAAAATTTGTGATGCGAATAATTCTTGCCAAAATATCATAGATAATTGTGAAAGAAAAAAGGCAATCAATACGCAATAGAATTTTTATATTCGTAGTTTTATTTTAATTAAGTTACGAAAGCAACCAATGGGTTACGATGGTTAATGGCTGATCATGGACGTCGAGGACTCAGTACCAGCGCTCCGCCCAATGGCAAAGGGCAGGGAATACGGTGGGTTATGGGGCCGCGCGTCGCACTCTCATAACCTCGGACGGAATAGACGACGTGCATCCATACTATAGCCCGTCAATAAAAAAAGATAGTGAATGCTCGGACAGGGTGTTATACAGAGTGTATCAGGTTATGGGGCAACTGTTCGAGTATATTGTAGTTTAACGGTCATAGATCGTAATTATAATGTATATTACACAAAAAACAAGATAACATAAAAGTTATAGTGATTTCAAAAATGTGTGTCTAAGAGTCTACGCCTTAAATGTTACGTATTATGCAGGCATGTACAGAATGAATTGCGCAAACGCTTCAATGGTAGCGTAGGTACAAACGCGGCTCGTTAGCGGTCACCGGCCGATCAGATGATTTAAAGCGAAGTTTGTCTTGCTTATGCGAACGTAATCATTGATTTATTTAATTTCTAATGAACATTTAACAAAGTACGAATATGTTGCAGATTAACGGACTTTATACATTTCAATCAGATTTACACGAAAAAGCGGTAGCAAAATTGAAAACTTCACATGTCTCTAATCTATGTTTTCCTAATTCACGAATCTATGACGTTTTCCTTCAATTTTTTTTCATGGGTTCCTATCACCATTGCCTAACTCCCATTTGACCAGTTGCCCCATAACCTGATACACTCTGTATTCTGTCAAACCCTAGTCGTACAGCTTATTAACATTGATCATTCATACATTTTCCAGGTTTATCAGATTAAGTAAAATAGACGGGATAGTGTGGAGCATCACATTTCTCGTCACTTTAGTGGTGAACCTTGACATTGGGTAAGACTAAAAGGCGATGTGATATCTTAATTTGTCATTTAGACAATTATTTTTTCAAATGATGAAAAAAATACGATTCGCGGTCGTTAATGGGTTAATTAAAATATAATATTTCTCTAATGTGATTGATTTTGCTTACCAATTTACTGTGCCAGTGTCGTGGGCTCGAATCCCATGCACGGCAACATTTTGTGCGATTCACAAATTGTTGTTCTAAGTCTGGATATAATTTGTGTCTATTAGTTATGTTTGTAAAGTCCTCCGCAACACAAGGATTATTTCCAAGGCAAATAAAATTTAAATTTAAAAAATAATAATAATAAAAAAAGTTTTTTTTATAAATGTATTGTTCTATTTCTTATCTTAAAGTTTAATAACTATACTAAATCCTTTGATATAGATAAATCCCTTGTTTCCATTTGTTAGAAGGTCCACCAAATATGCCAACTTCAGTACTGGCAATAAGAATACAATGCACTAACTCATCGTCTACCGAGGGTGCTGTATAATTGAGTATGCAAATAACAACAGAGCAAGATTCGAATTAAAATCCTTGGTTAAGCATTTAGACCAGCGTCAACCTGGTTTAGTTCCATAAGTACCTATCTTTACTAACAGTTTTATACTTTTAGCCCTAAAGTAGTAAGGCACGGGTAAGATAATTAAATAATACTTACAAATTGCACGTAAGCCATATTCACGCCAGGGACCAAGAGATAAACTTGGAAAAAAAAAAGATCAATAGAAATATATCTGGTGCAAAAATAATATTTTTTGCATGTTTCTTTAACTGACTATTTCCATTTCCTCCCTCCACCTGAGTATTCCCGGTTCGTTGGCTAACAGTTAGGTTTTTTTTGAGCAACGTTTTTTATCTTAGTTCGCCGACAGACAATTGTTCTGTCTGTCCTTTGTAACGAGACATTTTGAATGACATTTTGGTATTTACAGGCTGGCTGCGGGTCTACTGGCTAGTCTAGCTTCATTAATTATACGTGCAGGAACACCTTACATGTGCGTACTTGGGAGAGTGATGGAAACTGATATCTTTTTGGACGTGGAAAGATACAGAGGAGTGAGTACTTTTCAGAATACAATAAGAAAAAAATATCAACGGTAACATTTGAGAATATGACACTATCCTATCCTTTCTCACTGATTTGTGTTTCTATTTATCCATTAGCCTATTAACGTCCACTGTTGGAAGACGCATGAATAGTGAGATCGCTTTTGCCCACTCTCCTGGTACGGAGACGATTTTTACGATTTCCGCAGACAAATAAAGCGTGACTACAGATTGTTTTCTTAACCAGCCGCTGCTCGGGATTGATTACTTTGTGAGGTGTGCGGAATAGATGTTATAAGCTGATCTTATACAATGACAATTTTGTCGTCTTATGGTCGGTTTTTACCGCCATAGCTAGACAATTGAAATTTTTACAAATTATGTATTTTTGTTGCCACTATAACAACAAGTACTAAAAACAAAATAAAATAAATATTTAAGGGCGGCTCCCGTACAATAAAGGTCATATTTTGCCTATTTTTGCTCGATACTATAAATGGTATGGAACCCTTCGTGCACGACTCCGCCTCGCACTTAGCCAGTTTTTTATTGTTAAGTGAAACTCTTCTAATTTGAAAGAAATAACAGAGAAGGAAAGATAATATTTTATTTAGCGACAGAAGTCAAAGGAAACACAAATAGTATAAGACACAGATATATTATACAAATTGAAATCAAAAATAAGTAAATACAAGAATATAATCGCGGTTTAGACAGACAAAAAAGATAGAGTAAGCAAATGTTTTTGCTTTGCTTTATTTTTTTTTGTAAGAAATGAAATGATTTAATACATAATATATTGAAGCGTAATTAATCTACTATACCACTAACGTGGTGGTAGTGCCATGGCGCTACCAGACGTTGATATAAATTGAATGCCAGTTCCTTTCATCCACCCATCAGTTTATCGACGTTCATTGTTTTTGACTCTGATTTCCTTGTCCGTATTGTGATAGAGTAAGAATACAATTCACCATCCCCTTTGCCCGTAGGTGTCGTAAAAGATGACTAAGGGATATAATATGCATATTACATTTATGCAAGTGAAGGAAAACCCGAACTAAAACTGCATACCGACAGGTCTGACCAGCGTGGTACAATAGGTGAATTTCTCTCTCATTGTGGAGAAGGCTCGAGCTCAGCAGTGGGATGTATATGAGCTGGAATTAATGATGAATGAATGAATTATTTCCTCAATGGCGATAATCTTGTTGTTGGTGGGTTGCTGTTATGATTGTGCCAGGATTTGTCCTGCTGCCCATTATCTTAGTGATCCTTCAGCCGGTTTTTCGAGTCCCACGGGCAATTAAGCAAGTAAACTGGTGACATATTGCATTTGTAACTTACTACCACAATATAACTGTTGATATTAGTTTTAAATATTTTTTAGGCACGAGAGATTCCCGGCATCAAAATATTTCGATACTGCGGTGCGTTGAACTTCACCAATAAGAACATGTTGCATAATGAACTGTACCGAAAAATTTACTATAACAAACTTATTCAATATTCTTCTGAGCAACAAAATTTAGGTACGAAAATAAAGAAAAAGCAGGATGAGAATTTGGGCTTCACTAAAACTTCTGATGATGAAATAAACTCTACAATCTTGGTAAACTTACATTTTATTTATGTACGTTAGCGGACATTTTCTTAATAGGTATGAGTAATCATCATCACAGCTCATAAACGTCCCACTCTTAGAATAATAACGTATAGAAGGATAGTGTCAGTACTTCGAACGTTCGAAACATGAATCTAAAAATACTACATGCACGCAGACGATTGCACACATAAACACTCACACCACTACACAAATTATGAAATCAAAGTTCCGGCGTAAGCTCCATTAGGCTCCGATTGAAATGCTTCACTTTTTATGCGCAAACTTACCTTCTATACGTTATTATTCTAAGGTCCTGCTGTTGAATTCTAGCCTCCTTTACAATGGGAAGGACTTTAATCTACTACACCACGCTGATGAAGCGAGTTGGTATAGGGTTTTATTTCGAGGTTTCCTTCTCTTGCACAGTTGTTATATACATAATATATTTCTTAGTCGTCTTATACGACACCTACGAGTAAGATGTATGATGATATAATTGTATTCTTACTCCGTCACCACAAGGAAAAATATATACTCGGATAAAATTCATTCGAAAATCGTCCTTCTGACCTGTTTTGAAAGCCGCCCTCGCTTCGTTTCGGTTTCAGTCGCTTTACCCGCGCAGTTCCTGTTCTTGTGGGAATACCGGGATAAAATATAGCCTATGTTACTCCCCGATATTATAGCTTTCCATTCGTGAAAGAATTTTTGCAATCGGTTCGGTGGTTTAAGCGTGAAGGCGTAACAAACAAACAAACTTACTTTCGCATTTATAATATTAGTGTATTGCCTATTATTGTATTACATTTCTACACATTTCGGATGACGTAGAGACTGTCCACCACCGTAATAAGGCCTACCACGAAGGTGCAACGCCATTTAGTTTATCCTAACATTGCATGCCTAAGAAATAGCTGACTTAGTGTAGGAGTCCTCAAAGATACTTGGTGTCAAGAAGTAAGCGTGTCTTGAATTAAAAACTTTAGACAAGTGATCGGACCATAACTAAGTCGATATAATTTTCGCAAATATAAAAGAAGCCGTGAGAAGATAAAGTTGTAGGAATGTGGCGTACTTTCAGCTGTCTAATTTGACCGTGGAATTAGTCCGTTACCCGCCGAGAGGCCGACCGCGTGAGGAAAGACCGACGTTCTCCCCGACGGGGGGACGTCCGACAATTCACCCTGCTCCGGTGGTCAGTCCAACGACGAAGGCGACGTGTCACTCGTGCTTCCGCTCCTCTGTCACCCCGGACGTGTGAGTGGTGCGAGGAGTGCACCGACCGTAACCCAGTCCAAAAAAAAAAAAAACTTGAGAGGTGTCGAGGGACACCCGGATGGAACGAAGTTCCTTTCGATTAATTAGTGAAGGAATTGTAATAAAATTTTATTTTTTTTAAGTTATAATAATATTAAAATAACATATTATTATCTGTATATAATCTCTACTTACCTAATTCCATCAGCAATATCCGGAACTTGTGCAGAAACACTATCAGGATTCATTATTATTATTATTTTTTATTATTTATTATTTACAAAAAACCTGTATACACTCAACAAAAATAATCGTCGCGACACCACACTGTTCAATGCGAAATAGAAATGAAAATATCTGGCTTGCTTTCTATAAGAGAGAGAGAGACAGACAGAGAAACATGCGACGCCGCACAGCTTACAATAGCTTACTATAGCAAAAAGTGTCGTGACAACTTTTCGTAAGAATTTTTTCCGTCTAGCCCCCTTTCACAACGCGCGATAAGGAACTTCGTTCCAAAAAGCTGTCTAATTTGTTGTATCACTGTAGATTTCATGCTAGTTATGCATTACGTCATCATACACCCGTAAATTAAATAGTCTGCACGTCCGCGACCATGAACGCTGCAAAGTGTTCGAAACGTCCGGCAGTCAAAAATCAAATACAAACGCGATAAAATTCGTGATATTATTTACAATTGTAATTAATTTTTATGTTTGTAACAGATTAAGTGCGTTATATTTGACGCGTCGGGTGTTTCGTACATAGATGTACCTGGTGTCAGGATGCTACTTACCATACAAACTGAATTGGCTGCCATAGATGTCAACTTGCTGCTGGCCGGGTTTAGCGGTACGTTATTATAATTTTAAATCTATGTATTAAGACTCCAGATTTCTTAACTACATAAAGTCATCATTTGCCTGCCCTCATCCCACGCTAAGTGGGGTCGGCATAACATGTTCTCACCCTCTATAGCTTTCTATCAGCCGTCATATCTGCAATTATTGCTTTCATACGCATATCCTCATTCACACAATCCATCCATCTCTTTTTGGGTCTTCCACGCTTCTTACATCCATCCACAATCATATTGATAACCATCCTTGTCACCTGCCTTTTATCCCTTCTCATTGCATGTCCATACCAAGACAATCTCGCGCTCCTAATCTTCTCTATCACTGGTGCCACTTTCAGGCTTCCTCTGATAGACTCATTTCTAATCTTATCTATTCTTGTAACCCCACACATCCATCTTAACATACGCATCACTGTAGCATGCAATTTTCTCTCATCCGTCTTTTTCAATGCCCAACATTCAGATCCATACATAGCGACAGGTCTGATGATATTCTTGTATATTTTCCCCTTAAGTTTAAGGGGCATCCGTGCGTTACAGATTGTTCCAGAGACCTGTCGCCACTTCATTCATTCATTCATTCTTCTATTTACCTCTCGGTCAATGTTGCCATCATGAAGTGTTTTAAAGAAAAGAATTTGTGATGACACCTATACTTTGGAATAAGTAGAATTAGAGTTGGATGTATATCTATTTTATCCTATCCTCATCCCCACCGCTTATATACGCTCCACTACTGGGTCAAGCCTCTTCCACAATGGGAAGGAATTTGACCTACTTAGCACGCTGGTCAGGCGAGTTGACATAGGGTCTTATTTTGACCCAATAGTGGCACGTATATGAGCCGTAAGTAAATTTTATAGAGGATAAGACAATTATATTATACAATTTACGTCGTGTGGATGGGAGAACTGTTGTTAGTCAATTACTTGTTAATTAATTAACTACTTGTTAATATTATTTAATGAATTTGCGACGGATTCTCTAAATACTTGATCAAATTCCATTTATCCTTTAGCATTGTTAATAGTTATATTACCAGGGAAGCACATGACATCAATCGTCAGGTCTAAAAACCTGTGCATAATATAGATAAGCTCATGCACAGTACGTGTATTGACAAAAAAAAGAACATGTGTACAAAGTATGCATGGCAGAAATGAACCTTCTTTATCCTTTATACTTCATCCTTTATCATTCTTTATCCTTTATCTCATTCTCTCGCCGGCTGAATCCTATACATTTACGTTTTTATCTCTCTCTCCCTTTTTATCACAATATATATACGAAAATATATTATATGTCAAAAAAAATATCGCTAACTTTAAGAGATATTGTGATGTCACAATATCTCTTAAAGTTAGCGATATTTTTTGAATGTTTTCGTGAATGTTCACGAAATGAATACTCGTAATAAGGACAGATTAGTTGTACACACTACTCGTCTCCAAAAAGTTAGCAAATCATTCATGGGGCAATGTATACGCTTTTACAATAGATTACCTAAAGATATCCGAGACCTAGACCTAGGCCTATGAAAAAGTTTAAAAAGCTATCAAGAATAGACTTTGTAAAAAAGCTTATTATAAAATCTCGGATTATGTAGATGATAATACAGATTGGTTGTGAGCAGCTCCTCGTTCAGCAATTTCCTTGTTATTTTAAATATACTGTTTGTAAATATACTTTTAACTTTTATTGTAAAGTGTAGCGTGTTTTGCCTAACGAAATTTTGTATTTTCACCGTTTATAACATATTGTGGTGTTGGTCATGCTCACAGAAGGATCTACTTGTGGTAGCTGCGTGGAGCGGGTCTCTCCCTTCCCTCCATAGTGGTTGAGGGGAGTGATGGCTGCTCTAGTAGTTAACTCGTGATCGGGTGCCGCTTGTGGGATCGGGTCCAGCCATAATCGTTTGAATTATATTGTCTTGCGGTTCGAAGGGCATCACACTGGAGCTAGTTCTTACAAAACATGTACACAATTGTATATCTAGTAAGAAGAAAAAAAAAATAAAAATAATAGACAAGCCCGCTGAATTTCTTGCCGGATCTTCTCAGTAGCGGTCGCGTGCCGATCCGGTCGTAGTATATTTTTTTTGGAAATTGTAAACCTGACAATATGTAAGTGCCCTCTCGGGGTTTATGCATGGTAAATAATTTTCCGTGTGGTGACGGAGTAAGAATACAATTCACCACTCCCTATCTTGCCCGTGGATGTCGTATAAGACGACTATGGGATATAATATGCACATAACATCTGTGCAAGAGAAGGAAAACTCGAAATGAAACCCTATACCAACATGTCTGACCAGCATGGTATAGTAGGTCAAATTCCCTCCCATTGTGGAGGAGGCCCGAGCCCAACAGTGGGACGTATGTGGGCTGCAATGATGATGATGAAATAATTTGAATTTGAATCTCTATGGACTCGCTTTTTCGTTTCATCGAGTTTGAAATCACAACGATTCCAAAGAAGATTCACTTCAAGTGAAAACTGACTTTAGTATTGTCACATTAGCATACTATCGTAGTTGACTAGATTCAGTTATTGGTCCAGGTGGCATAAGAATTTGAGAAACGATCGTCAGATTAAAATCCTGCCTCCGTCATTTTCTTTTTAATGGATTTTTATAAAATCTGTTTTTAAAAATGAAGATACTTCATTGATAATAAGCAATTAATGAATTGTTGGTTTTATAACTAATCTCCCCCTCTTTAGTGATAAAATAATGAATAAGAATATAATTTAAATATTATTTACAGGACCAGTACTTGAAATTGTAAGGAAATTTAATTCCTTAGAGGATGGTTTGCGGCTTCGTATATTTCCTACAATTTGTGATGCGGTCTTATACTACCAAACTATGATCGCAACGAAAAGCAAAACACCTATGTCTAACATAACTACAGCGTTATAATGAATGTATTAAATATTTTTGGAATATCATTTAAAAACCTTTCATTATCTGCCTTGTTTTATTGTTTCCAAACCTATGTCGTAACGAAAAGGAATAACTGTATTCTAATATTAAAACAAATGTTCAACAAACAAGAATACCTCTTAGGTGGTGAATTGTATTCTTGAGAGAGGACTAGAAGAACTGTATTCTGTATTCTTGTTTGTTTGCTCGTGAATGTCGTAAAAGACGACTAAGGAATTGAATATAAGAAGTTTTCTTTTTCTTGAGAATAGACGTTTTATTCTAGAATATAAAACTTGAAAAGAAATGCAATACCAACCCGTTTGAGAGAGTGATGTCTGATCAACTTCCTGCGTGTGGTGAAGGAGGCTGAGGTCCGTTTGTGTGAGCTGAGATGATGAAAACAGATGTGATATTGTGCCGTGTATGGTGATGGATGAAGAATATAATGTATCGCGAACCATTTCTCGTAAGAGCCGTAGAACCTGGCCAAGTGCATTTTGAAGCATTTTTTGTCTAAGATCGTATATATCTGTTAGCCATAAAGAAAACCGAACTACTATACCACGCTGGCCAGGGAGGAGCATAGAGTTTTATTTTAAGATTTCTGTTTCTTGCAATGATGTTATCCCTTAGTCATTTTAAAATATCCACAGAAAAGACACAGGATGAGCAGTTTTATTTTAATACTGTCACCACGCCGTTTTAAGCATTTTTACTATTATAATTCTCTGTTTTGTAGTGAAATCTCTACAACTGTGAACGGTAATTATTAACTGTTGCACACGATTTTATTTTTTTCATAACAATATAAAAACACTAAAGCCACCTTTCGATATCTACAGCTGTAGGTATGTTGGCCTCCACCATAGAACGCCACAAGATGTGTTTCTGTGCCGCCCCCATGCAACGTCTCCGTGCGACTTTACAAAGCAGAGATTTTCATAGAATTTATACGATTATAAATATGAAAATACATATTTATAATTGTATAAATTCTATGAAAATCAATTTTTAAAAGCTTTTATTTAACTTGCTCTGTTAGTATGGGACAGATCTTGCGAGTTAAATTCGAACTGCTTCCTGTCGTTAGATTAGGTTGAAATTTGGTTTACTTACGTAACTTCGGTGACAATGTAATTATATGGTACCATGAAGCTGGTCGATCCTAAACAAAACAAGATAAAACCATCGAGTTTGGACTCGTTTGAATAGTCTTGATAAGCACTCTTGTGCTACATGACAGCCAGGGTCTCAATATGGCGTCGGCAGGTGACCATAGGGACTCCTAAACTAAACGAGATAAAACCGTGGAGTATGGACTCGTTTGAATAGTCTTGACAAGCACTCTTGTGCTACATGACAGCCTTTTCTTCGTTTTAGAGCATTTAAATAAAAGCTTGTTTTTTTTTTATTTTTTATGTATATTTTATTATTATAGCTTTAATAGAGTTTAAACGATTAGAAATTTCACTTTTGACGAAATCTGCAGAATCAGTTCAGGCGATAAACTTTTTTTTTTTTCGATAGACTTCGACAATTTGGATAGACTTTGATTCTATAGCAGACATTTTCAACAACTGCACCTTAACAATTGTCAAAACATGGAAACAATTTTGTACATATGAGTCATTGTATTGTTTTTAATTTGGCACAAGTGCTTACTGGAGTGAAACTTCTTTAGAATCGTTGTGATTTCAAACTCGATGAAACGAAAAAGCGAGTCCATAGAGACACAAACACGTAAATTTATAGAATTCAGCCGGCGAGAGAATGAGACAGAACGCATTCGCTTAACATCCCCACTATCGTCTACTAAGGATTGTCCATATGTATGCTCTTGTGTAGTGGGATAGTCTACTGACTACTACACCACAAAATATAGATATAGATATACTTATCTATATCTATATTTTGCTCCAGTTCCGAGCGAGCGTTCTATGTGTTTATGTTAGTATGTTTTTAATACATGTGTTTGGGCCTGCGTATTAGAAAGCTTTAATATAAGCAAGCGTGATTGTTGATATATTTTTGTGTGAATATTTTCTTCTCCTTGATAAGTTAATATTACATTTTTTTTACTATTGACACGTGGAACATTGAACGTGGGAACAAAAACATTTTCTCTACTGACATGCGTACTTTGTACGCACGCTCTTTTGTTTTTTTTTATTTATGACGCAAGAAAACTACACTGGGTGCCTTATATAATTTTACCCATATACTTCCGACTACTGACCTCGAGTCTCCTCCTATATGGATGTGAAGTTGACCTACTATACCACACTGGTCGGACGTGTTGATATAGGGTTTTAATTCAACCTTTCCTTCACTTGCATAGATGTTAATCTGTATATTATATCCCTTACTCGTCTTTTACGACACCCACGGGCAAGAAAGGAGTGGTGAATTGTATTCTATTACGGAGGATCATTCATTCAACATCATCATTTCAGCTCATATACGTCCCACTGTTGGGCTCGAGCCTCCTCCACAATAGGAGGGCAATTTACCATACTATACTATGCTAGTCAGACAGGTTGTTATAAGGTTTTATTCAGAGTTTTCCTTTTTTTTATAAGTGTTATATGCATATTGTATCACTTAGTCAACTTTTACGACATCCACGGCTAAAATAGGGAGCGGTGAATTGTATTCTTACTCCGTCACCACACGGAAAGATTATATAAAATTCTATATAAACGGTAAAATAAAACAATACGGAAAATATAATCAACATTTTATTTTATATTAAATAATTAAAAATAAGTACTTTCTGTACAATCATTTACGTACTAAATATCACAACGGGTATAGCAATAAATACATTTTATAACTTGTAAAAATACTGTATACTTATTTTTTTATATTTCAATCCATATAAATAAAAATAACTGGACGAAAAATGATATTTAACAATAAATAATATATTATTCAAAATAGCAAAATTGTATCGGAATCGTGTCAAGAGCTAGCCAATATTAAAAGCCGAGACAAATATGATACTATCTGCATAAACCATAAACTTAGCAATACCATATCGAAGACATACCTACATAGATCGTGATAAAACTACTTTTACGGCTTTTTTCACGTTTGTCTTTTATATCTGATTGCCCGACATTTCGAACACATTTCAGCGTTCATATGTCCGCCGTCAGTCCGCCCGTGACCAAAAAACGCGATAAAATCCGTAAAAATAGTTTCATTTACAATGGTGATATTCGCGTAAATATTAGAAATCAAATCTGTTTCAATGGGTATATTTTAAATAAGCTAACGCTTATTTCTATAGTATATAATAATAGTAAGCGATCCTTGTATACCTAGGTTAAGCAGTAGTTAAAACTTATTATCTTTATCTATCTAATAGTTATCGCTTTATATCAGCCTTCCTACAAGAATGTCACGTCAAAAAATATTGTCAAGCCTTTGTAGTGGAAAAAGAAGATATTTGATGTGTTTCGTTCGTATCGTTATTAATAAAAAAATGCTAAGAAAAATAGTAATTTTAAGTATTATAGCCTTTTATACATATATTGCAAAAAATCAAAGGTATGTTTAAAAATTAATTCAATTAAGTTATGATTGTTATAAAAATAACGATGTATTCATAAATAAAACTTAAAAATATATTTACTTGAAGGCTACCTATGTATTTTAAATTATTATCGTCTTAATATATATAAATATATGTATATATAAATACAGGCTGTCTCAGGTTATGGAACAACTGTTCGAGTATGTATGTTCGAGTTGTAATTTAGTGTATATTACATAAAAAACAATAAAACAACAGTTATAGTGATTTGAATAATGTGTGTCTAAGAGTCTATGCCTTAAATGTAACGCGTCGACAGTATAAGTAGGTATGAATCGCGCAAACGCATCGATGGTAAAGTAGGTACGAAGGCACCCCGTCAACGGTCACGGACAAAATTAAAAACTTTACTGTCTTCATAAACGAATCGATATTTTTACTTCGAATTTTTTTCATGGTTAACCCCCGTTTAACCAGTTGGTGCATAACCGGATACACCTGTATATATACACATTAAAGTATACAGTTTTACTACAAATACTTAATTTTACGCAAATATGACACTTAAATTGTACAAATAAATATAATACAAATAGTATCTGTTGAAAAATAAATAATATTAACTAATTCGTTACAATGTTTTTAAGTACGTCTAAGTACTATTCACATTCAAATAGAATTATTCAAGGTGAAAATTTGAGTTTATAAAAATTGAAAATGTATCAGAATGGATAGGACTTTTTTTATTGTTGTAGGTGGCAAACGAGCTTGATGGTTAGTCAGCGCCGGCCTTACCCATTGCGAGGCTCCGGGCGGCAGGTCTTTGCGAGGCCGCGGGCGGCAGGTCTTTGCGAGGCCCCGGGCGGCAGGTCTTTGCGAGGCCCTTTGTCCTTCGTGAAAAGTATGAGATACGAAAGTAGGTCTGGTTGTTTGGTTTAGGGATTTGTCATGTTTGATGAAAAATACTAAAGTTGTACAAATAAATAAAATTTAAGTTTTATAATATTGAAAACAAAGTGAAAAATATAATTAATAAGTAAAAATGTAATTTAAAATCTATATTTTTTTAAATTTGCTTGGGTTGTTGCGTGTGGCCGCTGTAAGCGCGAGGCCCCTATAAGCGCGAGGCCCCGGGCGATTGCCCTGTTCGCCACCCCCTAAGGCCGCCACTGGCTAGGGCGCTACCTACCGTGAAGTAAGTGAAGGGAGTGTGAATACGTATAATGAGGTTCGGTAATATTAAAGGCATTACCAAAACTCATCACACACAAACACCCTCAGAAAGTTGGGCTTCCAGCTCTTTCGCTCACCGAACGAAGTGCAGTAACAAATTGCTACTATAGTCACGAGCGGGCAATAGTGGCAATTTGTTAACCATGAACACTGTAAATAGTTCGAAAGGTCGGGTAATCAAAAATCAAATACAAACGTAAGTAATTTTATTTACAATGTTACGCGATAAACATCCGAAATCAAATTGCTACTACTCAGACGTTGTTTTCTGCGGGAGTGTGGTACAACCCCGGACGGTCCGGCCCGCGGCTGTAGACAGACGAGTATCAAGTGTAGTCCTATCACATTTAATGAATTAAAACAGTTAAATAGGATGGAAAATTAAGACAAGGGCGAGAAAGAAGGAGTAATATAAAGTTTGTAAGAGAATCAAAGTCATCAATCACAGTTTAGTAAATTATCACATATGTCGAAGTTTTAGATTTGCTCCAAAATGTTAAGTACATTCGAGTTTGCATATTTTCTTAAATACTAATAAAGTATATATCAATAAGCGGTATGGTGAGAGCTAGGTGCTCCTACCGCAATAATAAGCTTGCAGACGGATTTAAAGAAGAATAATAATTTAATTCCACTCCCAGTAATATTGTTCCTATTTCTATTCCCTGCATGGTTTAGATATATTTAATAATATTGCTAGGTATATTTTTGAAGTTACTTCTTTTGCCACATAAGTGAAAATAATGAGAGTACATTTTACGATGTGCGCACACATCGAAGTTAGCTAGTCAACATTTTTAAGGTTCCGTACTCAAAGGGTAAAACGGGACCCTATTACTTCGCTGTCCGTCCGTCTGTCTGTCACCAGGCCGTATCTCAAGAACCACGACAGCTAAACAGTTGAAATTTTTACAAATTATTTATTTCTGTTGCCGCTATAACAACAAATACTAAAAACAGCAGAAAATAAATATTTAAGGGGGGCTCCCATACAACAAACGAGTTTTTTTCCTTATTATAGATAATGGTACGGAACCCTTCATGCGCGACTCCGACTCGCACGTGACAGATTTTTTTACAATGCGCGCGCACCGTCACAAATGTCAACTAGATAATGCGTTATAATAAAACTTTTAGTGTATTAAATACCTTTTTTCTATTATCAGTCACGTTTTTTTAGAAACGAGGATAAAATTTTTAGAGAGATTTTTATCCTGTTACGCTAAAGAAATATAACTCCTTATTGCGTAGATAAGTACATATACACTTTTTTTTTAAATAAAACAATATTACAGTAAAAAATAATTAAACAAAACATAATATTGCGAAAAAGACATTAATGAATACGATAAAATGACGGCAAACAAAATTTACATGACAATGCATGAACATTCGCCGTCAAAAATTTGCTATTCGAGCAATATTGGATATATATTTTTTTTAATTAATTAATTTAATAAACATACAAGCAAATCAAATTGTACTACACATAAATATGATTTACTATAAGATACATTTGTTTACAGCCTCAAAAAATAAGGATAACTCAGTAACGTTGTTAGGAACTAGTATAATAATGCTCTTCCGTGTGGTGACGGAGTAAAAATCTTATTCATCACCTTATTTCTTACCCGTGGGTGTCGTAAAAGTCGACTAAGGGATATAATACGCATATAACATCTATGCAAGAGAAGGTAGCCTCGATATGAAACCCTATACTAACTCGTCTCAGCGTGGTATTGGGTTTCAACTTCACTTTCATTGTGGAAGAGGCTCGAGTTCAACAGTTGAACATATTGCAATGATGATGGTAGCCAAGTGAAAGTCAAAAAATAAAGCATCACTAGCGCAGTGATTATATATTTTAATATTTATGAAGATGGCTGAGCAATAATGATTTGGAAAATACAAGCTTCTATTTTTCGAAGGTACATAAAATCCTGTTATTATTATCATAACCGAACTATGGGTTTTTAATTGAAGGTTGTTAAAGTATTTACAACATTCGCCCAATAAACAACTAAACAACTAAGATGAGTCAAATCGTTTATTCGAGCCTGACAAGTCACTGTGACGCGTGGTGGTCAAAGATTTTAAAATACAGTGTCTAATCTAATAATCGACACAGATTAAATCTACATTTAAATCAAATATTTGTATTTTCCTACTATATGGTGGCAGCTACGACAACTATAAATCCTTATATTGTTCGTGGGTGTCGTAAAAGACAACTAAGAGTTTTATATTGACTCAGATCAACTCCATCTGATGTCATTTGATCAATAATTACATTCCCAAGGAGGGTTGACATCAGGTAGGCTGGCGGTCATAAAACTCTGGCCAAAACTTGTTATAATATGTACGATGGAAAAAGAAAACCTTGACCACGAGTACTTAGGAGAAGACCAGGATAATGATGATGATGATTTGTATATTCTAGAAATATTTCTCTCGTTGCCAAAACAAACACAATCGGCATCTTATTCAAGTTGTATTTTTCACATTGAATTAAGTATCAATAATTATTTTCTGTTGGCATATCGATAACTCCGTCGGATAATGTTGGTGTTATTTTTGGTTTATCATTTTCTACAGGTGGATTACAGAAGTATACAACTGCATCATGCACTGTTGGAAATGTTAGGAGTACCAGCCTGTCTTTATCTTCCAGTGAATTGAATCTCTCTATCATTTCAAGTACTGGAGCTGTGGATTAAACGGTATATTTAGTAATTGCGTCGTTGGCTCATTGTCATGTGCCTGTGTGATTGGGGAACATGAGATCTTGTATTCAGAATTCTTAGAAGAAAAAACTGATGACCTTATAAACAACTTACGCTAATTTTCAAAAGCAAATTAAGTTTAAAGTTAGGCAGTGAATCTATAAAATACGTTTCTTATTATGTTACGTTAAACAAAGAATTCGTAAGGAAATCGGGCAATAGTTGTTGGGATTTACATGAAGAAATCCTCAATATCAAACAAGAAGACTAGAATTGTGTTCAGTATATGACAACATTCCATACTACATATCAAAAGTAAAAATAGCGCAGCACCAACTTTATAGGAAAAGTGCAGCTGGATTTTAAGTCTTTATGGTAAAAATAATGGAGCGGATACATATTTTATTCTAAACTTGTCAACATACAGGGCAACTATTACCTTAGATTCTAGCGATATGTAATATTATTATATTCTAGCGATATGCGATATATAATATTCCTTGTAGCAACGGAGTAAGAATACAATTCATCAGGCCCGTCTTGCCCATGAGTATTGTAATAGACGACTTAGGAATATGATATGCAGATAATATCTATTATTATCTATGCAAGAGAAGGGAAATCCGACATTAAACCAAGGCGTCTGACGGTGAATTTCTCTCCAATTATGGAGGAGGACTAAGCCCAGCTGTAGGACTTATGTGGACTTAAACGATGAGACGATGGATTATAGTAGACCTGTAGGTATTTCATGTATAATATATTCTTACCATTAGCACCAGCAAGTAACGTGGTTACGTCGTATGAGGCAAGTTCTTGCTTCACGGCGATTAATGCTTTGATTCCCGGGCCATCTACGTATGATAGCGCTGTTGCGTCAATTATTACACATTTTATCTGAAAATATAATATTCAATGAGGACCTGTAGTTCGATCCAGTACGTCCATTGTCAGCTATGACCCATTTTATTTATTAATGCCTAAAGTGGTCGACGAACAAGGCTAGTCTGATGGTAAGGGGTATCTGCTGCTCATAGATTCATGAAATACCTGAATCACAGCCGGGTCAAAGAAAAGTAAATTGGCCAGGATATTTGTAAATTTGTTTCTTCATAACGCAAAATAAAATGATTCCATTTTCTTGATTTTTCGAAGTCATAACGTAAGCCTTTGATTAAAAGGACATACTTTTTTCTTTGTTAGCATGGATGTAATAGTATTGTTCAAGTTTCAATATAAATACCTGAGGTAAAAATAAATTTAAAAACTGCTGAAATTGCAAAGTTATTTACCTTATTACTAAATTCGATGTCCCAGTGGTTGGAGTTGCCCAAGGGATCACCATAGCACCCGATTTTTCGTAACAATGTCGATCTGAACTGATTCTTTGTGGCAAAGTTCAGCCCACCACAATAGTGGAAAATTTTGATGCTAGGGAGCTCCTTTGCCTGTGAAGATTTTAAATTAAGTTAAATTAGACGTAATAATAAATTGTGTGTAAAAAAGTTAAAAGTCAAGCACAAGAGCAATATTGTATGATCTCACTTATACAATAACTAGTCAAGAGGCTTAAAGTATGTTACTCCTCTTAATATGATAACCTTAAAGAATATTTAATAGACTAATGCTGTTATAATGTAACCTATTTAACTGTATAGTTTTAGGAGGTACTTGTGAGTAATTATTATTAGGCTAAATTACTCCTTTATTGGCATTAAGTGGTTATCCCAAAAATAATTCTAATTTTACTCATATAATATAAATTTAAATAAAAGAAAGTGATTTTAAACTCTTCCTATATCATTAGATAACGTTTTTCAATTCATTTTATTTTAGATTAAGCAATTTTATTTAACTTTTTTTTTAATTGAATGTAGTTATACGACCAGTTGACCATTTGACTAGTTACTGGCATAGAAAATCCATTTATTGGCAGTGAACATAACCTATTATTGGCACACCTGAATTATACATTATGGGTATAAGATGTGTACTATTAACTAACTTCAATCTAGTGGTTAGGGTTTACATATTACAGAATAAAATAAAATACTGGAAGAATAATATAATAAAAAATAATATATATTGTATCCAAAAACATTGTTTAACATCTTCATTTCAGCTCATATACATTCCACTGTTGGGCTCAAGCCTACTTGGGAAATTGACTTTGTTGATGTATTCCACCACTCCCACCTCTTGCCAGTGGATATCGTAAAAGACGACTAAGCGATATAATATGCGTATTGTTTAATGCATGAGAAGGTAAACTTGACACAAAACCCTTTATCAACACTTCTGTCCAGCATGGTATAGTAGGTTAATTTGCCTCCTATAGTGGAGGAGGCCCGAGCCTAAAAGTGGGATGTGTATGGGCTGAGATGATGTTTTAAATTATACTAGTGGTCGCCGTATGGTCGAAATTCGGCCATTATTCATCTTAATTAATTTTTCTGCTACATAATTTTCTTTTAATTTTATTTATGTATAATTGTAAATTGAGCAAGCTGTATTTCACTAATAACTAAAATATATAGTACTAAGTACAAATGCCTTTTAGATATTGTCATCATAATTATAATTTTTGACATTCAGTTTGACCAGAGACTTTAACCGTAAACAAAAGTGTACAAGCGCGCGCATGTGTGCGTGTGTGTGTGTAGCGTATGCGTTATAATGTACGTAATGTCTTTTTTAATGAATTTAATGTATTTCTAATCCATTATTATATGAAATTTCAGTTTTATGCACTTCTTCTCATTATATACTGCATCTGTGCCAAATTTTATAATTGTCCATCAATGAAATTTTCTTAAAAAGGGGTACAAAGTTTTTGCTTCACGTATTAATATGTAATATAGATACGTACAGTTCGATATCTCTTAATATCCATGTATAGTTCCGTGTCCATCACTCTCCCTAGTAAACATGTATAAGGCTTCTGTGATCGAACAAACAACGCACCCACACTTGCAAGAAGACCAGCACCCAAACTGAAATAAAAAGAAATATATTTGTGACGTTTTTAAATACAAATATACAAAGTTTATAGGATTTTTGCTCAGCCTTATGATTTCATCATCATCAATCTCATATTCATCATCATCATTCACCATTTCATCTCATAAACGTCCCACTGGGTTCGATTCTCCTCCACAATAGGAGGGAAAAATTATTTGCTAGTAAAAAAACTGATAAAATAGAGATTTCTCGTTAAGATCGGTAATAAATAATTAAAAATGATTAATTTTTTATTATTATAAAGTACATAGAATTATTATTAAGACTAGTGGTCGCCGAGTGGTCGAAGTTCGGCCATAATTCATTTAAATGAATTGTTCTACAGCACAATTTTCTTTTTAATTTTTTTAATTTTACATAAATATGTATAATTGTATATTGAGTAAGTTGTATTCCACTAATAACTATTATATAAGTACAAATGTCCATTAGATGTTGTCATCATAATTATGATTTGTTTGACATTCAGTTCGACCAGAGATTTTAAGCGTAAACAAAAGTGTATAAGCGCGTGTTTGTGTGTAGCGATTGTGTTCTAGTGTGCGTAATGCCTTTTTTAATAAATTTAATGTATTTCTAATCCATTATTATATGAAATTACAATTTTATGCATTTCTCCTCATTATATACTTCAACTGTGCCAAATTTCATACTTTATCCATTCACGTAATTTTCGTAAAAAGGGGTACAAAGTTTTTGCTTCACGTATTAATATATAGATTATTATAAAGTATATAGAAAAAGTATAGAAATACTTGTTAGTTATTTGAATTAGGTGGAATTATTACATACTTGAATTATACAATATTAGACTCCTTTTTAGAAAGTATAAATGATACGTAAAAAATTTACCTACCCAATATCGATGTTGACGAGTGCAGTGACCAGGAATGTAACTAACCACACGGTTGCGTCTAATTTACTTAACTTCCAGAATCTGTAAACATAGAAATAAAAATATAGGAAAAAATGTATACTCTGTAAGAGCAGCCAGAGAGAAAGGGAGGGGGAGATGGGGAGAGACAGAGAGAGAGAGGGAGATGGGGAGAGAGAGAGAGAGAGAGAGATGGATTAGGCCGAACATTGGTACCAAATCCTTGACTTCCGTGGCGAGCCCGGTGGGATACTAGCCTCTCAACCTCTTTGCGGGTGACGGACTTATTTTCCGGTCCGGTCACCCGCGCAGATGTGTGCGCTCATGTTTTACGACATTGACATACATATCTTGCCAGTGCCATAGCTTCGGTTCTCATGCAAAACGATTTTTTGTGCGATCCACAAATTGGTATTCTGTTTTTGGGCGTCATTTTTATCCTTTGAATTACATGTTTGATGAAACAACCCCGCAGTACAAAAATTCCTAGCCGAGGCCGCGGGTGACGTGACCGGGCAATTAGTCCGTCACCCGCCGAGAGGTCGACCGACGTCCTGCCCTCGGGGAGGACGTCGGTCTTTCCCTGAGGAGAGGGTACTCCTCAGAGGGTATTCCGTCGGACCGACCACTGGGGTCAAGTGACCCTGCTCTGGTGGTCGGTCCAACGACGAAGGCGACGTGTCACGGGTGGGTTACGGGTGTGCGTGCTTACGCCCCTCTGTCGCCCCGGACGGAGTGGTACGAGGAGTGCGCCGGCCGTAACCCACCCCACAAAAAAAAAACAAGAATTATTTTCTTCACCGTTTATTTCAGCTCATATACGTCTCACTGTTGGGCTTGAGCCTCCTCCGCAATAGGAGGGAAATTAACCTTACTATACCATACTGGTCAGGCCAGTTGGTATAGGGTTTTATTTGGAGTTTTCCTTCACTTGCATAGATAGATATTATATGCGTATTATATCTCATAGTCGTCTTTTACGACATCCACGGGCAAGATAGGGTGTGGTGAATTGTATTCTTACTTTGTCACCATACGGACAAAATATAGTTATTCATTGCAAAAAACATAAGTATTACGAGTACATAAAGCAAACTCACTTTTTAAGTTCAACAACTTGTGTGAACAAAGCCTTGAGAGATACAACGACGATGGCAGCAAGTACACAGCGAGGTAGCTTCTCAAAGAATGGACCGAAGAACAATAAAACACATAGTACACCGCACGCGCTCACCAAAGATGCAAGTAAAGTACGACTGCCTGCCTGCAAGTAATGTTTAGGATTATTATTATTTATTATTATTTAGCTATAACATTTTCTTGTGTGGTAGTTGACTATGAATTCCACCAACATAATCTCATCACCATCTCCGCCCATACACGTCCTTGGGGCGGCACACGCGCGATTACCTGCGCCTGATGCCGCCCTAGCCGAGGCCGCGGGTGACTCGACCGGGGAGTTAGACATCCGCCGAGAGGGAGAGGCCGACAGCACGACGACGACTGACGTCCTCCCCGAGAGGGACACATCGGTCGAGGATAGGGTACTCCTCAAGGGGTATTCCGTCGGGCCGACCACTGACGACAAGTCACTCTGCAACAGTGGTCGGCCCAACGACGAAGGCGACGTGCCACGGGTGAGTTACGGGGCCGCGCGCTGCCCCTCTGTCGCCCCAGACGGAGTCGGGCGGCGAGTGAGTGGGCTGACCGTAGCTCACACCAAAAAAAAAAACCCATAGACGTCACACTGGTGGGCTCGAGCCTCCTACACGAAAGAGGAAACCTGTACGGTATGCACAGCCTGCAGTGGACTGTATGAGGTGATTTTACGGAGTTAGGTGAGGAACTGATCTTACCCTATCCCGGCAAGCCGCGAAGAAGTAAATATGGAATACTCCACCAACCTTTCATCTACTCCTGTCGAGGGCAGTAGCGTCGTCGCAATAGGCTCGCCAAACTGCGCGGTCAGCTTCACTATATTCTTAATAATATTTATAACTAGGCAGTTCACAGCACCACAAAACACTATTATGGTGGTTCCAAATGTTCCGTATAATAATGTCCTTCCAAGGATTGAGCAGGTGCATAGTGGTAGGACCACACTGTCGACAGTTATCTGTCTACAGCCGCGGGCCGGTCCGTCCGGGGCAGTACCACGCTCTCGCAGAAAATAGACGTCTGAGTAGTAGCAATTTGTTACTGCGCTTCGTTCGGTGAGCGAGAGAGCCGGAAGCCCAACTTTCTGAGGGTGTTTGCGTGTGGAGGGTTTTGGTGCTGCCTTTGGTATCACCGAGCCTCAATGCACGCATTCACACTCCCTTCACTTTCTTCGCGGTAGGCAGCGGCCTTGTAAAGGTCCATGAGCGGCAGCAACACTTACCATCAGGTGTACTGTTTGCTCGTTTGCCACTGCTTGCAATAAAAAAAAAAAAAAAGGCGCGGCGATTACGAATACACCGATGGCACAACCGCCTGGCGGACCGATTTGTCTCGAATCTTCTACTAGACTGTTTTAACGACGTTTGTAGAATTCAAGTTGTGAAGTTTTTCCAAATACTCTCCACATAGCTTGCAGAGACCGAACAAAACCTGTCCAACTATACCACCCTTGTCAGACGTGTTGGTATAGGATTTTTTTTAGGTTTCCTTCTCTTGCATAGATGTTACATGCATATTTTATACCTTAGTCGTAATTTACAACACCTAAACGCAAGATAGGGTGGTGAATTGTATTTTTACTAGAAATGTTTAGGATTATCATTTTGGTACTACATTTTACTGTGTGGTAAGGACTACAAATACTACCATCATCGTCTCATCATCCAGCCAATAGACGTCCCACTTCTGGACTCGAGCCTCCTCCACGAAGGAGGGAAATCGACCTACTATACCACGCTGGTTAAACGGATTGGTTGCATAGAGGTTGTATGCATATTTTATATCTTAGTCATCTTAGGAGGGGTTCTACTAACCCTGGCTTTATTTGTGGGAATCGTAAAAGATAAATAAGATCTTTACATAGACCTTATTTTTTTCGTGTGGGAAAATGCAATTTTCACGTATGCCTTTGATAGATGGGATATGCCGAGCTCAACGTCGATTTATTATCAGCGCCACTACCAACTAAAACCACACGCTGTTCCTGTCCCTCGGCCACGACGAAGTCATGGGACCGTTTTCACATGCACCACAACTCCGCCGGAATCGTTACATAGACCTAGACCCAGATGTAGTTGACATATGTGTGCCTACTCTTGAATTTCGATTTCAATCCTAAATCCAATCGCAGCTCGAATTTGAGCAAATTTGATACTCTTGAAAGCGACACTAGCACATGATTGGAATCAAATTCGAATATGTCTAATATTCTAATATTCGAATTTGTCTAATATTCGAATATTTCTAATATTCGAATTAATATATATATTAAATTTATTATTTAGTTTAAAAATATTCCGATGTAATTCGAATATTTCTAATATTCGAATTACATCGGAATATTTTTAAACTAAATGAATTCGACTCTCGTCGATTAACTTAAATATTTGCTACTCCCGACGTGATTTTGACGTAGTTTAAAATCGTTAATGTTGCAAAATTTCAAGAAAGCGTTTTTGTGGTGATTGAGTTCGATGACGTTATTAATTTAAAGTAAGAAAATACGGCACATTTGATGAAAGTTACAACGGCAATTGTGAAGAATTCATTCTCGATTTTGTTCAAGAGTACCAAATATAAGTTTGGTGAGGTTAGAATTGAATCGGATTCGAAATTAGAATTGATTTCATGAGTAGGCCCACTGATGTCAACAATTCCGATTTCAGGCAGGCGGCCAGTGATAAAACTATTGCAATATGTACCATAGAAAAGGTGTGCATATTGCGACGGTCCTAAGTAATCGGGATTATGGAAGGCAGCATGATGATGATTATTATTTAATGTTTATTATATCTTGTGTATATTAACATTGGAAGGTGTATTTTTTTTTATTGCTAACGGTGGCAAACAAGCAAAAAGTACACCTGATGGTAAGTGTTGATGCTGCACATGGACCTTTGCTAGGCCGCTGCATGCTCAGACATCGATTTTCTGCGAGAGTGTGGCACTACCCCAGACGGAACGGCCCGCGGCTGTAGACAGACAACTGTCAACAGTATATTTATTTTGAAATATTAATCAACGAAGAGGGTATATGGAGAAGTGTTAAGAGATATACGTCGGCTTAATGAAAAAAAAATACATTCGACGAAGTAAGAAAGTCAGTGAGAAGAATGGCAAGTAAGTGGAATCGGATGGTATACCAGTAGAAATATGGATGGTTTGGAAGAGGATATGAATACAAGCTGACAATGCCGGCTATACATACTATTTAGAATATAAAAATAACTTACAGTAAACTGAATAAATGATCTCGATAGACTGGCGCACATTGGTGAACAGCTGAAGAATGATCCAAATATATTACCAGCACCCTGTAATAATAATTATTTATTAATAAAAGCATTTTTGCAAATCTATTAAAGTTTATTTTGTTATTTTTACATTTGTCGTTACGTAAAGACTTTTAATCAAAGTCGTAAACATCGCATTCCTTATACTATTTAAGAGACTGTTTTGTTTATACAGTACATATATGAGCTAATTAATAGAAATCCTGAGTGGGGGAAATTTTATTGGGCTGTTGTGTTATCATTGATGAAAGAATATTCCAAACTTATTTCGAGTCATCCCTATACTAATAGCAGCCCCTAGCCGAGACCGTAGAGAGGGTGACCGCGCGACGGCAATCGACGTCCCGGGTAGGTGACGTCGTGAGGAGAGGGTACCCCGCGAGGGTATTCCGTCGGGCCGACCACTGAGGATAAGGAACTCCGCACCGGTGGCCGGCCCAACGACGAAGGCGACGTGCTACAAGTGGGTCATGGGGCCGTGCGCCGCCCCTCTGTCGCCGCGGACGGAGTCGGGCTGCACCTGCGTTGACCATGGGCCACCCAAAAAAAAGTAATAATAGCAGTCCAAATTTCTATTTTATGGCAAAGGAGACTGTCAAATTACAATCACAATATGTCTGTGCCTATAAGTCGGTATGTTAAATTACGTTAATATCTGAACATTGCGTGACAAGAAAAATATTTCAGGTTTTTTTTTTCAGCACAGCCAAATATATTTTTAATGGCAACATTAAAGAAATAATCCTTGTATAGCAATAGGACTTTACAAATATTCAGATTATATCAAGAAATTCTTATTCTTTAATGTAGCACTAAAAAGATTGTGTAATGCATAACTAGCAATTCATTCTAGGGGAGGAATTCTTCGCGACGGCGATCGGCGTCCTAATAGGGGACGTCGATGGAAGAGGGTACTCCCTCGGGGTATTCCGTCGGGTCGACCACTGACCACAAGTCACCCTGCACCGGTGGTCGACCCAACGACGAAGGCGACGAGGTATACGGGTGGGTTACGAGTGTGCGTGCTTACGCCCCTCTGTCGCCTCGGACGGCGCCGGGCGAGGAGTGCGCTGACCGTAACGCACCCAAAAAAAAGGGGAGGAATTCTTATTATACGAATCGATCGGTCAGGGAGTCTTCGGGTAAGTAACAGACTCGCTTGTGAAAAGTTGGAATTCCAGTTATTATTTATTTCGTGATCAATTCCTATGACGAAAATTCTTCTTCGGTAAAGAGAGCACGTTTAACTTCAGATTAGCTCAGTTTTTTCGGGCATACTTACCAAGGCAAGGAGTTCCTGATTGGCATCTATCTCGTATTTTTTCCTAGCTGCAAAGATAAGGCTCACAGATAGCGTGATGGTATACGTCACCATTGTTTGAGATAACACATCAACTATGATTGATTGAGCCAAATCTAAGGCGGGCAGTGACGGTACAGGAAGACTGAAATATTAGAAATGGCTTTTTATATATGATTATATATCATATTATCATATATATACCTCCACTATTTAGCTCAAAGCCTCTTCCACAATGGGAGGGAAATTTACCTATTATACCACGCTCTTCAGACGTATAGGATTTTATTTCGATTTTTTTCTTCTCTCGCTTAATCATAGATGTTGTATGCATATTTTATCCTTTAGTCTTAGAATAATAACGTATAGAAGGATAGTGCCCATACGCCAGCCATTAAAAATTTGAAGCAAACCATACTACATGCGTGCAAGCGATTACACACGTACACACGCACACCACTATACAAATTATGAAATCAAATTTTGTTTTTATTAATATAAATCGTCGGAATCCTTTTAAAAGTAAAGTTAATATACTTTTTATGTTTTTCAAATATGTTGTGACACCATTTCAATGCACAAGCCGTCATAATTATCTATTTATCTTTTAAGAGTTGCGTACGTGTGATACGCGTACGTATGTATATGCAGTACAGTGACCTTGTGCATTACGGAACGGTTCCGGCGTAGGCTCCATTAGGCTCCAATTGAAATGCTTCACTTTTTGTGCGCGAACTTACCTTCTATACGTTATTATTCTAAGCCTTTAGTCGTCTTTTACGACATTCACAGGCAAGATAGGAAGTGGTGAATTGTATTCTTACTCCATCACTACACGGAAAAACGTTAAATTACTCAACAACGGTAAATCTATATTTGAACAATTGTTATTTGTAAGTAACATGCAAATAGTGTGAAATTCACATCTGAGTGTAACTAATGTTGATTCTAAAAACAAAAACGCTTATCTGAAAACAAACGAAATAATGATTTTAACAGAAACCATTTTACTTCGCTTGCATAGATGTTATATGCATATTAAATCTAATTATCATATTGTACAAATTGTAGTTTGCAATTTATTTTACAACTAGCAATCCGCCCTCGCTTCGCTTCGGTTATAGGTTATAGTCGTTTTACCCGCGTAGTTCCCGTTCTCGTGGGAATACTGGGATAAAATATAGCCTAGTTTACGCCCTGATATTATAGCTTTCCATTGGTGAAAGAATTTTTGAAATCGGTCCAGCCGTTTTGAAGATAACCCGGAACAAACAGACAGACAGACAGACAAAAATTTTTTAATTGCTAATTTAGGCAAAGGTGTCGTGCAAATAACCGTGTGAGCATGAAAAAAGCCTATTATTTTGACATTACAAACAGACACTCCAATTTTATTTATTGGTATACGTTTTATCCGCGTAGTTCCCGTTCTCGTGGGAATACTGGGATAAAATATAGCCTAGTTTACGCCCTGATATTATAGCTTTCCATTGGTGAAAGAATTTTTGAAATCGGTCCAGCCGTTTTGAAGATTACCCGGAACAAACAGACAGACAGACAGACAAAAATTTTTTAATTGCTATTTTAGGCAAAGGTGTCGTGCAAATAACCGTGTGAGCATGAAAAAAGCCTATTATTTTGACATTACAAACAGACACTCCAATTTTATTTATTGGTATATTGGTATAGAATAGATTTATTTAATTTAAAGGGAATTGTTTAACTAGTTTAGATTAGCTATTTAGTTCGTGTATCGTCCTTATGGTGACGGAATTAGAATTCAATTCATTATCGCGCCTTTCTTAGCTGTGGGCGTCACAAGAGATTATTAAAGAATATAAAATGTAGATAACATATATATAGGAGAATGAAACCTCGAAATAAAACCCTGTACTAGCCCCTCTGATCAATGTGTTAGTTAATTTGTTTTCCATTTTGGAGGAGATTCAAGCTCAGCAGTGGAACGTATAAAAGCTTGAGGTGACGATGATGAAGATTTTCTTTAGATTAAATCTTGCGTGGTTTATTAGAACTAGTTCCTTCAGCTTCCCGATTTTGCAATTTGGTACGAACGTTCAGTCCTGACTTCATACATCCAGTCCTTTTAAAGAGTAATATTGCCATTATGATGGCCCTTGACAGATGAGCCAACAGTAGAAGTTGGTAGTCTAATAAATTTCGCAGGGGCGTATTTTTGTCTATTCTGGTAATCCAGCCAGATTTTACAATTCTTACGGAAAAATCAGGTGTATTGATGTATGCCAGAATTGTGGTGAATTTCAAGAAATATTTCTATATTTATATGGAAATATTTTTTTGAAATTCACCACTATATTCTATCCAATTTTTTTTAGACCACATCCTGCATTAAGGAAGTAATCCTTGTATTGCGATGAACTTTACAAACAAAATTTAACGAGCCCAAATTACACCCAGGTTCAGAACAACAATTTCAGGATCGCACAAAGCATTGTCCTGCGCGGGAAAAATACGACACTAGTAGTAGGTAGGTATTTTAACCACTACGCCATCGGTGCAGTCAGTCAGTTGTTCTTGGATTGATACGTTGAATAAATACGAATATATTAAATGGCATGGAATTATCATTCAGCTTATCGCCGTCCACTGCCGGACGTAGGCCTCCCGCATATTTCGTCATAAAGTGCAGTTCTGTGTCACCTGTATCCAACGACCCTCCGCAACTTTTACTAGATCGTCATTTCACTTAGTAGGTGGGCCTCCTACACTGCGTCATCTGATATGTGGTCGCCACTCGAGAACCTTTCTTCTCCAGTTCTGCTCATTGCCACTTCAACGTGCTATAATACTTTGTGCTATGTCGGTTACACCCGTTCTTCCACGATTTCCGTATTTCGAATTCTATCTCGCAGTGAAATCCCGAGCATAATCCGCTCCATGGCACGCTGATTGCAGAGAATAAATAATATCAAATCAAATAGTTGATAAACTCACCCGCTAGGTATTGTTCCAACTAGTTTAATATTGTAATTCTCCTTTAACTCCATATATGTAGAAGCTAATGTACCAGCCACAATTAGAATCAGCTCAGCAGGTAAGGGTATTCGAGATCGCTTGCTTATCCATGGCTACAAATAATTATACAAAAGATTATTTTAGACCTTACAGATAGTCAAGAAGCTCCACTCGCTACTCCATATCAAAATTGATATAATTTCAAAGGATAATGCAATAATCATAATGTTTAGCAGGTAAATTGGCAATCAAAGCTGGTATTATAGATTTCCTAAGAGAATCGCTATTAATACTACCAGAGGCGTAACTATACCATCTGGGGCCCGCGGCAAATTCTTTTGATGAGGCCCTATCAGTAAGAATCATCACGTTGTACTTAGGTAAATTAAATTTTATATAACTCAAGTACGTTGTAAAAAATTTACTTCTGAGCTTGCGGCGTTTTGGACCGGGGCCCTCTCGGGTCGGGGGCTCGTGGCATTTTGTCAGTCCTGCCACCCTATAGTTACGCCACTGAATACTACCCTACCCTACTTAAATGTAACGTGGAAGTAAGGGGTGGCAACATATTTTATCCTTAACCAGTCACTATAGGTCATCATTGTCATCACAGTTAATATATGTCCTATTATTGGGCCCGAGCTTCTTTTATATGCACGCTGGTAAGATGGGTTTCTTATAGGGTTTTATTTCGAATTTGCCTTCTCTTACAAGGATGTTATATACATATTATAATCCCTTAGCCGTCTTTTACGATATCCACGGGCAAAAAGGAGGCGGTGAATTATATTCCTACTCCGTCACCGCACGAAAAATATAGGGCATATAGTTATTTAATAATATTTAAATTAGCTAAAGCTTAATCATCACGAAGACTGTCTCTTTTGTCTAGGAAGATAAAAGCATGAGATAATAAATGACATGTAAGTATATAAAATGAAGCTTTTTGCCAAGCATTAGCTATGAAAGTTTTTATTGGACATAGGCCTACTCACGAAAGGGGGATGATACAATATCAAAATTAAAATAAGCATTTTGGCAATAAATTATATACCTATACCAGTGGAATTCTAAAAACGTTTCACGTTAGTGACTCTTCTCGGGTAGACCGCCTAGAGGTGTAAAGATTGTTGTCATCTTTTGTCACTAGAGAAAAAAGATCATTGGACACCATCAAATCCAATCACACATCATCAAATGGCCGGCGCTGAAAGCTACTGCAGGATGAGACCAACATTGGAACATGCGTCTCTGCCCTCTGGTCGGCAATTCTACAAACTCAGCTTGTAGGAATCGAAGAGCTGAGCTGATAAAATATGTGTGGAGAAATTAAATAGAATATATAATTTACCTTCAAGAATTCGTTATTGAGAGCCAGAAGTAGACAAGTGATGAATGACACGATCAAAGCAACCCAATTCGTGTTCGGCAAGTTTTTACATACTTCAATCACAGTCTACAACAAATAAAATCCAAAGTAATTCTATATATTCATGATTTCAGCCACTGTCGGGTTCGAGCCTCCTCCACAATATGAGGCAAATTGACATTACTACACCATGCTGGTCAGACAGGTTGGTATAGGATTTTATTTCGAGTTTTCTTTCTCTTTCATAGATGTTGCGTATTATGTCCCTTAGTCGTCTTATACAACATCCACGGGTATAATAAGGAGTGGTGAATTGTATTCTTATTCCGTCTCCACACGGAATTGTATATATTATCTATTTTAAGAACACTTCATCAAATTATCAACAATGCTTAAAAATATCAACATTATGTAACAGCATGATTATCAATATTATTAATAAAAACTTATAAGTAAATTAATGTTGCTAAAAGTATTGCGTAAACGCTGCGATATGGTTCTTTGAAGATACAGTTTGACCTTAGTAGATACACGTTCCACTGCTGGGCTCGAACCTCCTGCCTAATAGGAAGTAAATTGACCTACTATACCATACTGGTCAGACATATTGGTATAGGGATTTATTTGGATTTTTTCTTCTCTTGCACAGAGGTTATCATCAGCATTCATCATCATTTCAGGCTAATGCCGTCCACTGCTGGACGTAGGCCTCCCTCATGTTACGCCACAATGTGCGGTCCTGTGCCGCCTGCATCCAACGACGTCCAGCAACTTACCGGAGCCGCCGTGACTGGGGGCCATTTTTGCATTGTACGTCATTTTTTATATAAGGGTATATTGCCGTAATCGCCACGCTTGGCAGGCGGGTTGGCGATCGCAGTTTAGATGTATTACATTTCCCAGGAGCAAGCTGCTGCACATTCTCCTGGTGAACCCTCAGCTGATTTTTACAGCTCCCACGGGCAAGTAAGGGGTGGCGACAAATGTATTCTCAACCCGTCGCCACACGGGCAAGATGTTATATGCATATGATATCCGTTAATTGTCTTTTAAAACATCCATGGGCAAGTTAGGGGGTGATAAATTTTATTCTTCTTCCACCACACGGAAAATACTTCTGCCACATCCAACCCAACTGACCGCGCTAATCAGTTCGGGTTGGTAAAAAGTTTTATTTCGAGTTGATGTAATTTGCTTTTAGTGAATATAATTCTTACTACGTCACAATGTAAATGATGACTTGACAATCAAGTCAAAAAGTAAAAAGAAGTAATAAGGAAATTATAATACTTACAGTTACAATAATAAAATTGCTAGGTAGAGGAGGCAGTTTGATGCCGAATAGGTCTTTTAACTGTGATGCTAATACATGAAATGATGCTCCCGTCGTGAATCCTGACACGAGCGGTTCAGATAATAGTGCTGCCATCACACCCAGTCTAAAGATCCACATCATCATCTGTAAATAATCAGTAAATTTCATCATCATCACAACTCATACATATCACGCTACTGGGCTCGAGCATCCTGCATAATGGAAGGGAGGTTATCCCCTATACCGTTCTGGTTAGACGGGTTGGTATAAGGTTTTATTTCGCGTTTTCCCTTTCTGTATCTTATCTGCCTATTACTACTATTGCAGATGTTATCTGCATATTTATTAATAAGTGCAAGTCGGAGTCGCGCACGAAGGGTTTCGTAACATTATTTATAATATCGAGCGTAAATAGCCCAAAAATGGCGTTTTTATATAGGAACCCCCTTAAATATATATTTTATTTTAATTTTATTATTTATTATTAAAATATAAATACCACTGAGTATTCTCTCGAATATTTCAAGTGCCTACCTGTTGCCATTATCGATATCGAGCAAAAAATGGCAAAAATCGCGTTTGTTGTATGGAAGTCCCCCTTAAATATTTTTTTTTTATTTTGTTTTTAGTATTTGTTGTTATAGCGACAATAGAAATACATGATTTATAAAAATTTAAACAGTCTAGCTACCGCGGTTCTTGAGGTACAGGCTGGTGACAGACAGACGGACGGACAGACAGCGAAGTCTTAGTAATAGGGTCCCGTTATTACCCTTTGGGTACGGTACCCTAAAAACGATTAATTAATAATTATGAAAACAATATTAAAAACGACGAAATTTACGATACCCACGGGCAAGAAAAGGGGTTGTGAATTGCATTCTTACTCCGTCACCACACGGAAATTAGTAAATTTCCTTAGCTACAAACAAAATTTGCTTATTCATTATCTCATTTCAGCCCATATACGTCCCACTGTTGGGCACGGGCCTCGTCCATAATGGAAGGGTAATTGACCTACTATACCACGCCGGTCAGACGTGTTCGTATAGGGTTTTATTTCGAGTTTTCCTTCTCTCGCATAGATGTTATATGCGTTTTATATCCCTTAGTCGTCTCGTACGATCACCCACGGGTAAGATAGGGGTGGTGAATTGTATTCTTACTCCGTCACCACACGAACTTATTGCTTGCTTATTATCTTCTTGCTTATTATCTCGGCAAAACTTTTTATTTTCTCTAAGTAAATAATTAATTAGTAATTTTATATAAGACATGGATTTTTTTCTTTAGACCATGCTCGTCAGACTATTAAGATGAACCGCCTCTTCAATAGAAGCGAAACTAATGTACCACGCGGACGCATTTTTTCCTTTTCTTGCAGTATCTGTTAACATCACTTTATCGTCTTTTCTGATACATGTTCAGAAGCAAGGGGTGGTGAATTGTATTTCTACTTCTGTATATATTTATTACAATTTCTCGTGTTGTGACTGAATAAGAACACAAACAACAGCAAGAGTTCAGCAACCTGTAAAGTTTTGTACGTGGAAAGTCAGTCAGTCATCCCACTGTTGGGCTCGAGACACCTCCACAATACCACACTGGTCAGACGTGTTGTTATAGGTTTTTATTTCGAGTTTCCCTTCTCTTGAATAGATGTTATATGCATATTTAATCCCTTAGTCGTCTTTTACGACACCCACGAGCAAGAGAATTGAATTCTTACTCTGTCGCCGCACGGAAAATACTTCTGCCTAATACCTTGCCTTCAACGTGGTCTCTAAATGTCGGCCTCATAAAAAAAACTCAAAGTAGCTCAACGTGCTATGGAGAGGGATATGCTCGGTATCTCTCTAGGTGATAAAATCCGGAACACGGCAATCCGTAGAAGAACGGGTGTAACCGACATAGTCCGCAAAATTAGCACGTTGAAATGGCAATGGGCAGGCCACATCGCTCGTCGAACCGACAACCGTTGGGGAAGAAAGTTTCTTGAGTGACGACCACGAATCGGACGACGCAGCGTAAGACGACTCCCCACTAGGTGGGTTGACGACATTCTCAAAGTCACAGGGAACCGTTGGATGCAAGTGGCGCAGGACCGTTCCGAGTGGAATTCCCGTGGGGAGGTCTATGTCCAGCAATGGACGTCTGTAGGCTGATGGATGGATGGAATACCTACCTTTTTAAGAATAAGGCACTAAAAACTAAATATGCTACGAATCTCACCTGAGTTAGACCAACCATAAACGAGAGTGCACTAAGTACTTCTATAGGTGTATATTGCGCCTCATGAGTTTCTGCAAAGATAAATATTCCTATAATCATTTATTATCACGGAGGCTCGTTTAGTAAAACAGATATAGTAAAAGATAAATTATATTACGTATACTCCAATTAAGTAATAAGGTTAATAGATGACGATGACGTAATAAATATAAAAACATTTAACAGATATCTTGTGATCAATGTGACCATTATTGAAGAAAACTTCTTTGCGCGCATGAGGGTGACATTTTTTTTTGTGCTACGCCCTGCTGCCGCCCCGGACGGAGCCGGGCGAGGAGTGCACCGATCGTAACCCACCCGAAAAAAACAGGGTAACATTTTTACGGATGAAACGCAACGTTTTCGTCCAAGAAGAGGAAGATTGCGATTGAAACCGATTGCGAGAGAGTGAGAAAGGGTGAACATAGCACGAAACACATAGCCATGGAGCGAGAGTAGCTAGCAAGCGAGTGAGAAAGATTGAGAGAGCGTGAGAGAGTACAATTTATTATTATTTTTATTTTCTAAATTTTAATTTCAAAAAATAATTTAATTATTGATTTTTAAAATTGACAAGCAACACGTGGCACCAAAGAAGTTTCACTTCTGACATGCGCTCTTATTTTTTTTTTAATACATATACAAAAAGCAAGGACACTTGACGTGTGTAAAATAATTATTATTGTTTTATTTGAATTAATCAACATTATATTTGGTATTCGTTTTTGTTTTGTATTATATATTTGTCGGCGGAGCATATCCAAACAAAATATGGCGTCTAGTTACATGTAGTTATAAAGTGCCTTTTCTTAATAACGTAAATGCAAATGCAAACATTCGTATCTTGGCCATTATTAAGAATCATCATCATTATCGCAGTCTACATACGTCCCACTGTTGGGCTCGGGCTTCCTCCACAATAGCAGGGAATTGGATCTACTATACCATGCTGGTTAGACATGTTAGTATAGGGTTTCATTTTGAGTTTTCCTTCTTTTGCACAGATGTTATGTGCATATTTAGTCCTCTTTTATGACATGCACGGGCAAGATAGGGAGTTGTGAATTGTATTCTTACTCCGTCACCACACGGAAAATGATTAAGAATGATTTTCTTTAAAGGTAGATAGAGAACTAAGTATAAGAAATGGTAGTTTGAACAATTCGCAAAACAGGACTTTGTGTTTGGGTAGACAAAAATAGAAACGGCACGTATGGTCACGTTACTTGTGATACTGCTATTATAGTAAGATTCATCTAATTTATCTGAAGTCGTCATAGTGATTGCTATTTTTATCATCCGGTCTTTTTACTGTTATAACATTTTAAATCAAATTATTGACCGAAATATCAGCTAGCGTCAGATTAGTTGTAGATATCTATGACTTAATCAATTTAGGAAAACTTTTTTTTGGTGGGCCATGGTCTGTGCACCCGCCGCCCGGCTCCGTCCAGGGCAATAGAGGGAAGGCGCACAGCCCCATGACCCACCCGTACCATGTTGCCTTCGTCGTTGGGTCGACCACCGGTGACGAGATGCTTATCGTCAGTGGTCGCCCCGACACATTCAGTGGTCGGCCCAACGGGTTAAGGCAAACTAATAAAATTATTTTAGTGCTTTGTGAAACAACGACGAATATCTACATATTCTGAGATTCGTGTTAATAGTTATTCATATTGTTTGCGCTTGGAGCACTTCATATGTTAATATCTTTTTTATGTTTAATAATTTTTACTGAACTCTCATATACAATATCGATATATCTTTATCATAATAATGAGAATATAGAATACCTGTATCAACAGCATGTTCACGTACAACCTGAAAGTTAAAATATAAATTATTACAGAACACTTCGTAAAATCATCATCATCTTGGCCAATAAACGACTCATTGCTGGGCTTAATCCTCCTCCACAATAGGAGGGCAATTGACCTTACTATATCATGCTGGTCGGATAGGCTGGTATAACGTTTTGTTTCTAGTTTTTCTCAGTGCTCTTGCATAGATATCATATGCGTATTATATCCCTTAGTTGCCTTTTACGACATCCACGGGCAAGATAGGGAGTGATGAATTGTATTCTTAAACCGTCACCACACTTAGAGGACTATCATCATCACGGCTCATATACGTCCCACTTCTCCCTCTCTCTCCACTTGTTGAAAATTTACCTACTATTTCACATCAATCAGATGAGCTGGTAAATGGTTATATTTCGAACTTTTCTGATATAGATTATTATAATTTTTTTAATTGCCGATGGTGGCAAACGAGCAGGCAGCACACCTGTGACGCTGACGCACATGGACCTTTGCAATACCAGGGGCACAGCCAGGCCGTTGCCTATCGTGAAGAAAAAGCTCTTCTTAAACCTCGTTTAAAGAAGGACATGTCATAGCGCTCGGGAAACACAGTAGCAGGTAGTTCATTCCAGAGCCTGCACGTACGTGGGAAAAATGATCGCTGGAAACGTACAGTTGAAGACCATATCGTTTCCAGGTGAAATGGATGAACCCTGCTGCGGTATCGAGTGGTACGTTGGTAAAACGGTGATGGTGGTACCAAGTCAAACAGTTCCTCGGAGCACTCCCCGTGAAAGAGTCGGTAGAGTACACAGAGTGACCCAAAGTCTCTCCGCCGCTCCAGCATTGGCATTTTATTATCCTGGCATTTTATTATCCTCTAGTCGCCTTTTACGTCACCCACGGGCAAGAGTGAGGGTGGGGAATGGTATTATTCGTCTGTTATTACACGGAATAGGTACCTATCTACCTAATCCATCCATCCATCAGCCTATAGCTGTCTACTGTTGGACATGAGCCTCCCACGAGAATGCCACTCGGAACGGTCCTGTGCCACTTGTATCCAATGGTATATATAAAATAATAACGGATACTTATATAATAACTTAGTAAAATATGTAAAAAAATTAATTACAGAAGTAGATGCAGGCGTACAATCATAACACCGTTAAACCTGCTTTTTTTATATATGGGCTATGATTAGCGCACACGCCGCCCATTCCGTTCGGGGCAACGAAAGGATCCACTCGTACCCACGTCGTCTTCGTCGTTGGGCCGACCACCAGTGCCTAGTTCCTTGTCCTCAGTGGTCGGCTCGACGGAATACGCTTTCGGGTATCCTCACCTCTCAACATCCCTATCCCGGGACGTCGTTCGCCGCCGCACGGTTCGCCTATCTGTGGGTGACGAACTAAAGTCCGCGGTCCGGTCACCCGCGGCACCGATAGACCTGCTGCTGTGTGTTTTCTTTTGACGAATGGATCGTCGTTAAGCATATCAAGTTTTCTGCTTAATTTTATTGATAAACCTAATAAATAATTATGAGCCCACAACTTCTCAATCCATATACCTCCTAATGTTAAGCTTGGGTCTCTTCCATAATAGGAGAGCAATCGACCCACGCTGATTAGAAGGGTTGGAGTAGGGTTTTATGTATAGTTGTCTTTCTCTTGTACATCTGGTATCGGCATATCAACAGCCTTAGCCATCTTTTACGACTCTAGGGAAAGTAGGTGGTGCATTGTACTTTTACTCCGTCACCACAAGAACATCTTGCATATTAGATAAATTTTAAAAATAAGCGCATATATACCTTTCCTGCCATAAGACAACCCACTGCGAAGGTGCCCAAGGATGCATCAGGGGACGTCCCTAATACTACATAGATAAGGACGGGGAAGAAGGCCATATATAATCCCACTATGGGAGGAGCACCCGTTAGTAGTGCATACGCCATACCTGTAATAAAATATATAAAATATAATAAAACATTCATCATCTTTTCTATTGACCGGGTTGAGAGCCCTTAGCGCTCATCCATAGTCCGAGCAAAGCTGTGAAGCCCATCAGTGACTAGGGCAGCTATTCTTCTACACAATGCTGGTCAGACTGGTTGGTAGGTAAAGGGTTTTATTTCGAGTATTCCTTTTCTTGCATAGATGTTTTATGCATAACATATCATATATCCCTAAGTCGTCTTTCAAGATACCTCGTGAGTGTCTTACTGCGTCAGCATATAGAAATATAATATAATAAAATATTAAATTTGAATAAGTACTCTAGTCCTTCTTTAACGTATACCTAGGTCATATGACTCCACAACTGGCGTAGTGGTTAAGATACCAACCTATCGTGCTAGTATCGTGGGTTTGAATCCCACGCAGGACAACACTTTGTGCGATCCACAAATTGTTGTCCTGAGTCTGGATGTAATTTGTGTCCGTTATTTATGTTTATAAAGTTGCGAGCGTTGTCTTTAAAAAAATATAGGTACGTAAAGAAGTTCCATAGTGGGGCAATGGCCACGAGCAAGGAAAAATTGAGCCACTGTACTATGCTATCGAAATGAGTTGGCATGGCGCCCTGATATAAAATTTTATTTCTATTTAAGTGTTGCCAACTTTTTTTAAATCCTGTCATATGACATCCGCAGGAAAGAAATGTATGGTGAAACGTTGTATCCTGTCTCTACTTACACCATAGTTAAATTATCATAGTTAAAAAAATACTTATTTTATTTTTTATAGTCTTTGATCGTTGCCATATTAGAAATCTAACAACAGAATTTAAACATTATTCAATGACACGGTTGTACTGATCAAGATCGTTCATTAACCGAAATAAGGATAGGGTCAGTAGTCAAGGACTCCGTGCCGTACTATCATGCTCTGTCTGTCATATTAGACTAGACGTCGGGTCATTCGCGAGGCTGGCTAAGGACGACAAGGAGTTCGGTACCAGTAGCCGGTCCAATGGTCCGCGCTCCGACCTTTCGTCACCCCAGCCGGTACGGTCAGCGTGTGTGTTGGCCATAACGCGAAAAAAACCCGTCCGGATATAGGGAACATTTTTTAAATACTGGTTATTAGAACTAATGGTCATTTATAAAATATAACTTTTTTTTTTTGTGGGTGGGTCGCGGTCGGCGCGCCTCCGCACCACTCCGTCCGAGGCGACAGAGGGGCTTAAGCACGCAACTCCCGCGACCCACCCAGAAACCACGTCGCCTTCGTCGTTGGGCCGACCACTGAAGCAGCGTTAACTTGTCGTCAGTGGTCGGCCCGACGGAATACCCCCTATTGGGGTACCCTCCCATCGACCGACGTCCCCCCCTCGGGGAGGACGTCGGTCTTTCCTCACGCGGTCGGCCTCTCGGCGGGTGACGGACTAATCCCCGGTCACGTCACCCGCGGCCTCGGCTAGGGATAAAAATAATACCTTGTGGTATATGCATTACTGCAGCCGTAATACCCGCCACTAGATCGCCGACCAGGTACTCCTTTATCTTGTACTGCGGCAGCCATTTTATTATGGGTATTGTATTTAACAGGCAATCGACTATGCCTATACTTTTGATCACCTTTTTATACTTCTTCTTTACTGAAAATAAAGAACGATTTTTTATTAGTGTATTTATTAGTTCACGCTAACCTTTAGAACGCTACTAGTTTGAATTGAAAATTCTTTTAATATTGTATAGACCATTTATCGAGAAAGCCAAGGTGTATATATAACATTACACCACTATCATTAAGAGCGGAGCATCAATGAAAAACGTATCAAAATCTGGGAAAATCTATTCCTTTCGATAGCTTTCGTTGGGAGCGCTGCGCGAGATGTTATTCTGAGTCTAGGTGTAATTGTAAAATCCTCCGCAAAAAAAGGTTATTTCCCTAACGGATGGTGTTGTCTTCTAAAAAAAAAATTGCCACCGTTGAAATATAACATGTTAAGACGACATATCCTCTTTATTTCTCAGGCCTCTGTATATTACTATGTCTTCTTTTCAAAAGATCTTACTCTTTGCAGAAAGGAACGACGACACATTGTCTATATATTAATGCGTGAAGCAAAATCTTTATACCCCATTTTACTAAAATTACGCGGATGGACAAGTATGAAATTTGGCATAGTTGAAGTATACACGGTGACCTTTTTATCGCGTTACAAAAAAAACCATAAAAGTATCCGACCTAAGAAACATATCTAACATATTTAAATGTTCAATAGTGGTAGTTATAAAAAATAATAAAATAAAATAAATTAAAGTTAATATTTTGTAACAGCCTGTTTATCATGTTTACATTTTAAACAAAAGAAATCATGCGAAATTTCGTTAGCCAATCATAGCTACGAAGTCCACGTGGACGGCTTTTACAAAGCCCATGTAATAATCCTTACCTACTCAGGTATCCTTGGCGATCCCCGATTGGCCGCCAATTGTTTTCGTATCCAACGGCGTGCGAACGTGAAAGGTCAAGCGTGTGAACTTACAATTTCCTTACAGGTAATTAACTATTTCGCGACATCGTTGTGTGATTGTGTTGTCACGAAATGTCTAATAGCCATTATCAATACTTGAATATCGTACGAGTACGCACAAATGGTCGTTTATGCATAGACAAAAAAAGGGTGAGCAATTTGAACAGTTCTTTCAATATCGGTAGAACGATATTCTTGTATACCTATTCTTGTTACTTTGTTCGCAATTATTTGTAAATAGCTAATTCCATTTTATCTAAATACATCTGAACCAATTTACTTTATTGAAATAAAGACCTACTAATAGACTAGTATATACCAAGTCTCTGACTAACACTTTAAATAATTGTTTCTGACGGTCCTAAGTGCGTAGAAAGTATTAAGGAAAAAATTGGACTCCGCACTTACTGAATACGTAGTGGTATTTCTGAAAAGGACGTAGGTAGATTATGGTACAATTTTACGAGTTCACAATCGAACTTTTTCTAAGGTTGTAATATGAATGATTCGCGCGGGCGGCGTGGTAAAGTACCTACATAGTACAACAGCTGTGTTAAGTACCTACGCGCGGCTACATGCTGTTTCCTTACTATTTTAATTAGTAATTATTTATAATCATTTTTATTAAAAAATATTCTAGTAAATATTTTTTTTAAACCTATTAATTGTACGAATGTATAGTAGATACTGGATACTTTAATTGACCTGCTTTTGTAAGACGACATAAATGTCACCGTGTATAATGAGGAGAAGTGCATAAAACTGAAATTTCATATGATCATAGATTAGAAATACATTAAATTTATTAAAAAGGCATTATGTACTAGTGTACGTAATGCATGCATTCGCTACACAACACACACACACCATCGCTTATACACTTTTGTTTACGGTTAAAATCTCTGGTCGAACTAAATGTCTTCTTCTTCTTCTTAGTTAATGGCAATGAGCTACAATAATATGAGCTATTGGTACCAGTGTCGAGTATATTGATTATTATTCACGTCTTTAGTCTTAGTCTTTCAGTCAGTCGTTAGCATGACTTGGTGCTGATATCCAAGTCATGCGTCTCAGGAAATTTGGCTAGAATGTCAAAATGCACGTAATTCACTATTATATAATTTTCACTACATTTCAGAATTTTATCTGCATTATATTACATAAAATATCAGCAAGATTATTGAATATAACACTTTAAAACACTAAAATAATGAAAAGAATATAAAAGCGCTACATGACATTTTGACATTCGCGTCAAAAGTCCGAACTAAATGTCAAACAATCATAATTATGATGACAATGTCTAATAGACATTTGTACTTATATATTAGTTAATAGTGAAATACAACTTGCTCAATATACAATTATATGTATATAAATAAAATTAAAAAGGAATTGTGTAGCAGAAAAATTTATTTAAATGAATTATGGCCGAATTTCGACCACTCGGCGGCCACTAGTATTCTCAAAACGTCATAATACATAGTAAGAATTTTATTTTTATTATCAAAATAGCCGTTACAGTAACTTTATTTGCATGAATTCCAAACCTATTTAATTTGTTTGAACAGCCACATCGTAGAATTAATAATCATATCAAGTTTAATAAAACAACTATTTTTGTAATCTCAGTTGTTGTTATGACAACAGCAATTGCGTAACTCTTGACATTTATGCACTGCACTGGTTCTTTTTATTTTAGGATTGTGTATTATAACCTATCTGAGTAAACATTGCATTTGACACAATAAGAATTGAAATCCAAAAAGAAGTTCGTAGCATTAGCGCGTGACTGAACTCTTCATAAACAGTTGGAAGGAATTGATGAAATTTGTGTGTTCTGGTGTATTAAAGAATAGTTTAGACTAATAATTTGACCCGGTAGGTATATAGTGATCCATTTCAGGGAATTATATTTTATTTTTGTTCTGAAATTATAATTTCTTCTGTATACAGGATAACGTCTGCTGGGTCAGCTAGTAGTTGCATAAATTTAAGACAGAACAAATAGTACATTATTGTGTATAGGCGGTTATGAATACTACCAAAACCTTACGTCGCTTGTGGGTGTCGTAAAACACGACTAAGAGCTTTAAATCGACCTGAGCCAATTCCATCTGATGCCGTCTGGTCAACAATAACATTGTACAAGAGGGTTACCGTCAGACGAGGACGTCGAGATAGTTTATGACTAGCCGCATGCCAGTCAAAACTATTGCCAAAACTTTTGCCATATGTACTATGAAAGAGTGACCCCAAGTATTTGGGATAAGAACAGGGTGACGATGAAATTGTGTATACATATATGTATATAAATATATCTACAAGTTTTTACTATTTCGTTAACTTACTTGAGTGCTTTGGTAAATGGTAATCAGCATCTTCGTTGAGAGCGTCTTGCTGGTACACTCGTCTTATTACGTTGAATTGCTGATCGTTTGGTTGCTGCGGCCTGTTGAACAAAAAAATTATATTATTTTTATGTTATTTTTTTTTATATTTATTAATAAGTACAAAAAGTGTTGTCGGGTGAAGCGGTAATTCTGAAGTACGTGATTCCATACTTTCTATGTTTACTTGAGTATTGGATACAGTAGAAACTCGATAATTCAAACTTCAAATTTAAAAGCTTCTATAAGTTAGTAATAAAACTATTTTTACGGATTTTATCACGTTTGTATTTGATTTGATTGATTGATTCTTGGCCAAATCATCATGTCATTCTTGGCAAATGTCCTGTGCTGGAAACTGGAAGGACCTGCCGTGACCATGAACGCTGAAAAATGTTCGATACATCGGAAAAAACAAAAACCAAATACAAACATGACAAAATTTGTAAAACAATTTTATTAGAAATGTGTGATACTCGCGCAAACATCAGATGTCATTATGTAAATCTCTACAAATTATTTTTTATAATTTCGTATAAAATCGTAATCCCTTTCTTTCAGAAGTAAAATTTCTATACATTAAAATACGAAAACCCGTTAATTTAAATGAATGATTTGCATTGGACCTCTGTATTTTTAATGAAATGAGTAATTTAAATTATTAACATTCAGTGGTGACTCATTTTAAAGGATTAAACAAGACAGTTTCCATGAACGAATTTCATTTCGTTTGCTTACACTTTGGATCATTTAAGTTTAAGCATTTTTGTATCATCGCTCATCATCGCTACTTATTCTAGCAAAGTGACCGAAGAAAATGAGTTCAAAACGAAAATTAAATAACTGATATACAATGAATAGCTAAAGGCGATCGAAACAGTAGAAAGTGTTTTAAAAAGAAAAGACATTGCAGTTTAATTTGGAGTATACGAAAGTACACTGTTATTTATATTAAAAGACAATTAAGAAAATTGGCTATTGACGAAACAAGAATTAGAGAAGGTTTTACATTTAAAAGACGCAAAATATATGAATTAAAACAGTGTTCCTTATGTAGTTGAAACAGTGTCGAAGTAAAAACTATTATTCTTATTTTTATATGTGGGGGCTAAGTAAAAATACAATTCACCACCTAATTGCTTATGGGTGTTGTATGGATGACTAAAGGATATGGCATGTACATATCATCTATACAAGAAAAGGAAAAATCGAAATAAAATTCTATACTAACACGTTTGACCAGGGTAGTTAGTCAATTTCCCTTCTACCTCCTATTGTGGAACCGCGTTCAACAGTGTTACACGCAACTACACGACTTCCCTACTATCGCTCCGGACGGTTTATGCTGAGTGTGACTAGAATATTAAATTGCTGAAAAAAAGAATGGCTCTGTCAAAGAAAGGGCGACAATATATTAATATATGGTTTGATAGAAGATGGTGTCAATATTTTCCAGCTTATTAACATCATTAAAATCAACTCAGTTCATATACCTCTCATTGCTGGGCTCTAGCCTCCTCCATAATTCATCTACGGTACTACGCTAGTCCGACGGGTTGGTATACGATTTTATTTCGAACTAGCAACCCGCTCTCGCTTCGCTTTGGTTTTAGTCGTTTTACCCACGTAGTTCCCGTTCCCGTGGGAATACCGGGATAAAATTAGCCTAGTTTACTCCCTGATATTATAGCTTTCCATTGGTGAAAGAATTTTTGAAATCGGTCCAGTCGTTTTGAAGATTACGCGGAACAAACAGACAGACACAAATCATATAAAGTGATTTTTAGGCATATGTATAGTGCAAATAACCGTGTGAGCATGAAAAAAGCTGAGATGATGATGATTTTATGGTTTTCCCTACACTTTCTCTATCCTTACTAATATTATAAATGCGAAAGTAAGTTTGTTTGTTACGCTTTCACGCTTAGACCACCGAATTGATTTCAAAAATTCTTTCACCAATGGAAGCCTATAATATCAGGAAGTAACATAGGCTATATTTTATCCCGGTATTCCCACGGGAACGGGCACTACGCGGGTAAGGCGACTGAAACCGAAGCGAAGCGAGGGTGGGTTGTTAGTCCTACTAATATTATAAACGCGAAAGTTTGTATGTGACTATGTGAAGATGTGAAGATATTTGTTGCTCTTTCACGCAAAAACTACTGAATGTATTTTGATTAAAACATCACAATAATATAGCTTACATATCAGAATAACACATAGGCTATAAATTATCCCGATATTCCCACAGGAAGAGGAACTGCGGGTGAAACCGCAGGGCGCTGCTAGTATTATATAAAATGGTAACAGAATTATTTAATACTAGCAACCCGCCCACGCTTAGCTTCGGTTTCAGTCTTTCCTGCGTAGTTCCCGTTCCCGTGGGAATACCGGGATAAAATATAGCCAAGTTTACTCCCTGATATTATAGCTTTCAATTGGTGAAAGAATTTTTGAAATCGGTCCAGCCGTTTTGAAGATTACCCGGAACAAACAGATAGACAGACAGGCAAAAAAATATAAAGTGTATTTTAGGCATATGTATAGTGTAAATAACCGTGTGAGCATGAAAAAAGCCTATTATTTTGACATTACAAACAGACACTCCAATTTTATTTATTGGTATAGATCAGCTATACTCTAAGTGTGTTCCGCGGAACCCTAGGGTTCCGTGATACCTCTGTCGGGGTTCCGCAAGAATTTAGAAATAAAAAAATCAAAACACCTCTCTCTGGTCGCTCCGCGGCTGTGCGGACTCCGCGGCCGCGCGGAGACAAAACGCTATGAATGTTATTTATTTATTTATTTGTATTTGTATAAGCTTGTGTTACATTAGCTGGTACAATATCTCATAAGTTTGGTCTCAACAATTTTATACTTGTACAACGCGTTCGCTCTAAGTTTGCCGGTCTGTGGAATGCGCGTACCCTCCCCCACGTGACAACAAAACTTATAATGTGTCATAGTTTTACCCAAATATCTAACGTACACAATTTTTATTGTTACAATTAAATAAAAAATTTCGAACGTCATACACTCATACCTATCGCCAGCGGCAAACTTAAAACGAGCGGGTAGTATACTTGTAAGCGCTCAGTCTCTTTGATAAAAGCCGCCTCTGAATTAGACGCTATAGTTGTCAACTAGCGACTTTCGTCTCTAACTTCAAAGGATAAAGTCGATATTGTTTACAACGCTATTTTTAAATTTCTGTTTTTATTTTTGCTTTTTGTTTATCAAAGGTGCCGACTCGAGTATTTTCGAGAATATTTGAGATCGAGTCTAGGACTAAGTATAAAAGCGGCGATCGCGCGTTGGCGTCGTCCATCTTCTATGCAGGTCGATCTCCCGCAACAGTGACAACCGTTCTCCAAACTGCGGCTACCGCCCTAGCCAAATGGACTAGGAAATGGAGAATCGGTATAAACCCCACCAAAAGCCAGGCGATCATATTTCACAAGGGGATTGATCGCCGCTACCCAATGGCTGAATATCCACAGATAAAGATGTTCGACCAACCCATCCCCTGGACAAGGGAGGTCAAATATCTGGGTGTGACCTTGGACAGACGACTGACCTTCGGTCCTCACATAGGGCGAGTCCGCGCGCGCGCAGCCCTAGTGCTAGGATGGTTACACAGCTTAGTACACGCAAAGTCTAAGCTATCTCTCCGTAATAAAGTTAGATTATACACCGCTTGTATACGCCCTATCATGACGTATGCAAGTGTAGTGTTTACACAAGCGAAGCCACGCAGGCTACATCGGCTACAGGCATTACAGAATAGGTTCATGCGCCGAGCGACGGGAGCACCGTGGTACATGCGCAATGTGGATCTTCACATAGATCTTGGCTTGCCGACCATCAGGCAATACATGAAACAGTGCTCCCGCCGCTACTTCGACTCTGCCGCGACACACCCGAACCCATTAGTGGTAAGGGCGGCTTCTTACATCCCCTCTAAAATGTCCGCGATTAAACAACCGCGACTAATACTCGACGAACCCGACGACACTATAACGCTCGCGCAGACTGAGGCATACACAGCCCGCGCGGCCTTGACAAATAGTAGTAAATATCCACGTTACCGCCCCCGCCGACGGGGAAGGACGACGTGTCGCGTTAAAATCATAAACGTGGGAGTGCCCACTTTGCCAGCGACCGCCCGAGCCGAGGTCCGTACCCCACAGGGGGTGCCCTCGGGATGGGTCGCTTAACTTTAAGCGGGTTGAGAGCCCTCAGCGCTCACCCACCAGTCCGGGTAAAGTTGTCACAGCCATCTGAGGCTAACAACTAAGTCACACAAAAAAAAAAAAAAAAAAAAAAAAAAAAGTTGGCGTCGTCAGTTGATGATTAGCGTTCGGAGCGATAAGTTACTACCTACTTACAAGCTCGCTAGCGAGAAACTAGTGTTCATTGTTTTACTGCCTGCTGTATTCTGTTGTCTCAGTTTTATACATTTCTTCCCTGTAGGTTCTAAATTTAGTCTCTTATACGCAGTAACGATTGTGCATTATTTAAACCCCACTATCCTGACTTGTAACATTATAAATAAAGAAGAATGGAACGTTGGCTTAAAGGTGTTAAACGTGTTCCAACAACATCTTCTAATGACGCTGAATGTTCAAAAGCAATGCGCGCGGAGAATTTAGCAATCACCGATCCAGAAGATGATGCCACGAGTGCCACGACGTCAAGCTCGACGGTTTCAAAGACGAAAAAAAGGAAGTATGATGAATCTTATATCAGTTTCGGATTTGTTGATTCCAACGGCTCACCTCTCTGCATGCTCTGTAGTAAACTGCTTCCTAATAGTTCCATGGCACCTGCCAAATTGCGTCGACATTTAGAAACCGTACACCCCGAGACTAAAGACAAGAATAAAGAATTTTTTGTTCGCAAAAAAGATCAGTTATTAGAAAGTCAAAAAAATATGATGCATGTAACACAAACTACCAACGAAAAGGCCATGGAGGCATCATACTTAGTTAGCTATCGCATTGCACAAGCAGGTGAAGCGCACACTATCGCTGAGAAATTAATAAAACCATGTGTATTAGACATAACAAAATGTATGCTTGATGAAAAATCTGCAAAGCATCTTTCTACTGTTCCGCTATCAAACGATACTGTTTCACGACGAATCCATGATCTGGCAAGCTACGTCAAACAAGAACTAGTTACACGTCTACAAAATACACGATTCGCTTTGCAAATGGACGAGTCGACTGATGTCGCTGGTTTGGCTATCCTGCTGGTTATTGTGAGATATCCATATAAAAGTTCTTTTGAAGAAGACATGCTTATGTGTTCATCGCTGCTTATAAACACTACCGGGGAAGAAATTTTTAATAAAATAAATATATTTTTTGAAGAACATAATCTCAGTTGGAACAATTGCATTGACATTTGTACAGATGGGGCCAAGGCGATGACAGGTAAAACAGCAGGAGCAGTGTCACGAATGAAAAATAAAGCGCCTAATTGTAGTTCCAGTCATTGTATTCTGCATAGACAAGCACTTGCGATGAAGCAAATGCCGTCTAATCTAAAATTAGTTATGGATGAAGCGGTAAAAATAATTAATTTTATCAAATCACGACCACTACAATCCCGATTGTTCTCATTATTGTGTGAAGATTATGGCAGCAAACATAAAACACTGCTGCTCCATACAGAAGTGCGATGGCTGTCTCGGGGAAAAACTTTAACAAGGCTATTTGAACTTAGAGCCGAGTTACAAATGTTTCTTTCAGCAGATACTTCTTTTAATTTGAAGGACCGTTTGTATGATAAAACTTGGTTGTTCCGATTGTCTTTTATGGCGGATATCTTTCAAAAACTTAACGAATTAAATTTATCGTTGCAAGGTAAACAGACAACAGTGTTTCAGGCCTATAATAAAATAACTGCTTTTAAAAGAAAATTAGATTTTTGGATCATTTGCATTGGTAAGAAAGAAATAGAAAGTTTTACGTTACTCAGTGAGTTTGTTAGCGAAAACGACTCAGAAATGTTTGAAGATAATGTGTTTGAAGAATTGGTCCAATATCTCAGTTCGATGCGCGCATCTTTTGAAAAGTATTTTCCCGAAGAACACAATACAAAAATTAAAGTGAACTCCTGGATTCATAATCCTTTTTTACCCAACTTGGAAAAAGCCTGAAAACATGTCAAATGAGATATATGAATCTCTTTTAGAAATGTCATCAGACACAAGTATGGAGTCATTGTTCAAAACGACGCCTCTTAATGATTTTTGGTGCAGAATCCAAGATGAATATGCAATGCTTGGCCAAATGGCTCTGGATATTCTTCTCCCGTTCCCAACTACATATTTGTGCGAAACAGGATTCTCTACCTACGCAGCCACGAAAACAAAATATCGCAATAGACTGGACGCCGAAGCTGATATGAGACTCCAACTTTCTTCCATCAAACCTGATATCAAGCAATTGATGAAAAATAAAAAACAGTTTCATACCTCCCACTAGTTAGATTTTTTCTTTTTTAATGTTTTCTATTATTGTCCTTACCAAGTGGTGAAGTAAATAATAATTAGTAACTGATACATTGTACTTTTATTATGCTGATTAATATAGAATACACTTATAAAAATAATTGTTTTATTGTAGGGTTCCATCAAGTATTTTGCTTCCCAAAAGGGTTCCGTCATTTAAAAAGTTTGAGAACCACTGGTATAGATAATAATGTAATCAGTAGTTTATGTAAGAAATAATTAATTACAATTCGTTAAATATTCCTTTTAAGTAAACGAAGGCACTATCGATCGTGCACCTCTTAAAATACCTACCATATTTAATTAAAAAGATTAATATTATATTATCATAATGTTAATGTAAGAACAGGTGTAATCGACATAGCACGAAAAATTAGCACGCTGAAGTGGCAATGGGCAGGCCACATCGCTCGACGAACCGACAACTGCTGGGGAAGAAAGGTTCTTGAGTGGCGACCACGTATCGGACGACGCAGTGTAGGACGCCCCCCCGCGTTTGGGAAACTTAAGAGGATCTTCTCATCTAATATGCCGCAGTGTCTGAAAACAAAGGTTTATAACCAGTGTGTGTTACCAGCGATGACTTACGGCACTGAAACGTGGTCTCTAAATGTCGGCCTCATAAAAAAGCTCAAAGTCGCTCGGCGTGCTATGGAGAGGGCTATGCTCGGTATTTCTCTACGTGATAAAATCCGGAACACGGAAATCCGTAGAAGAACGGGTGTAACCGACGTAGCCCGCAGAGTTAGCACGTTGAAATGGCAATGGGCAGGCCACATTGCTCGTCGAACCGACAACCGTTGGGGAAGAAAGGTTCTTGAGTGGCGATCACGAATCGGACGGCGCAGCGTAGGACGACCCCCCACTAGGTGGACTGACGACATTCTCAAAGTCGCAGGGAACTGTTGGATGCAAGTGGCGCAGGACCGTTCCGAGTGGCATTCTTGTGGGGAGGCCTATGTCCAGCAGTGGACGTCCGTAGGCTGATGGATGGATGGATGTGTTGTAACACATTTTTGCACACAAACAAAACCCTATACCAACCTGTCTGACCAGCATGGTACAGTAAGGTCAATTGCCTCCTCCTATTATGGACGAAGCTCAAGCCCAGCAGTGGGACGTATATGAGCCGAGATGATGATGATTTATGTTGTTTTGAACCTTCTAATTATACGAACATTAAGTATGTTTCTCGAGAAAGACAAGACTATAAAATATCATCATCATCTCAGCGCGTATGTCCCACTTCTGGGCTCGAGTCTCCTCTAATATGGGAGGGTAAATTGATCTAATATATCACGCTGGGATCTTTCGAGTTTTCCTTCTCTTGCATAAATGTTATCTGCATATTGTACCCCTTAGTCGTCTTTTACAACACCCACGAACAAGAGAGAATGATGTTGAATTGTATTCTTACTCCGTCACCACACGGAGACAAAATATGATGTTGAAATTTATTGTAAGAACAGTAATCAATCTGTCAAAAAGTAAAATTTACAATAGTTTGATACGAAGTGCCTAATATAGCCATAACATTTGCAGACACGTGAATAAAACGCACACGAGAATGATTTGGAAGTTTTTTAATATCTAATATTTGGTTATCTAATCATATTTAATATGTCAGAACAACCAGAATAATCCGGATAAAATTAGATATGAAGACATTGTAAATACCTACCCGCATTGACCTGTGGGTTTGTGTGGTTTTATTTTTCCAATGGACGAGGGAATTACCAATGGGATTGCAATTTTAATAGCATGCTATCTGGTCTATATTGTGCTATTCCTAAATATATTAATATTCGCTTGCAAGATTACCTGGCTTAGATAGTTAATTATTAAGAAAACTAAGCATACGATGACTTTTTTAAAAACGTGTCTTCAAAGTGGAGAAAGAACCCCGCCAAAGTTGTTCTCGGCATCACAGTGCATTACATTCAACGGATTGTAAATATTTTATTAGTTCAATTTAAAAGAAAAAAAGCAATTTGCCAGAATGTAATCCAGTTTTTCAATCCTTTGATTACTCGTTTTGAGATCATTTTAATCAGACCACACCATTGATTAGAGATGTTTTAAAAATGAGTATAAATACATCAACTAATTTTAAAAATTGATAATTTAATAGATTGTTATTCCAAAATGTGCCTCCCTTTTATCAAGGTAAGAGTCGAAATTAGGCATGCGAAGCCGCATGCGTATGTTAGTATGAATGTAAAGAGGAACTTTATTAGTAAACGCATAGACACGACAGCTATCAAAGACCGTCATAAATATATTATTGATTGATTTATCAGTATTTGCGCTGCGCACGATATGTTTAACTAGAACTATGATTGATGTTTAGTTTTTAGGGTTCTTTACGCAAAAGATGCCAAAGGAACCATGTTATTTGCAATTTGCCTATCTACGGTTCGTGAGATGCCACGAGATGAGTAAATTTTTCCAAAAATGGTGCTGTTATTTTTGTAATAATAATAATAATTTACAACTAAAATTTCCTTCTCCCAAACTCGAATAACCTATTATAATTTTGAAGTCTAAGGCCTAACGGCAATAAAATAACTATCTTCATTAATAAATATAGTTTAAATAAATTAAAAAAACACGCTTTCAAAAGTGTAAAATAATTTTCAATATAGGCAGAAAATAATAATGAACGAAATAAATTAATATTATTGTGAAAAAACGTGGGGTGCTCGATTTACGAAAATGTGGCACAAAGCGCCCCACACACACAGCAGCACGCTTTTTAATTGAAACCGTGTTTTTTGGTTTTTTTAAACTATATTTTTTTTTCACTTTTTAGTGAATAGCCACCGAAATGTAATTAGTATGCGTATTAGATTTGTCGGTACATCGATGTGCCACCTCCAAATAACCAACCCCCCAAATAAAAAAAGGCGGATTATTGCATTGTCATCGGTCTTTGATAGGTGTGCAAAGTTTAAAGAAAATCTGAGCGCTCAAAGTAGGACAAAATCGAGCTCAAAGAGTTTGATTACAAGTAAGCATACATACAGGTGAACCTAATAAAAGCGTGTTAAAAAAGAAGGTTTACATTAGTTTAGAAACAAAGAATCCATGTTAGCACTCTTATAAAAATGTATTAGATACACATAGTTGATAGGTGACGAGTCTCCAAACAAACGTATTAAAAATTAAAATTAATGCAGTGCTATGTAAAATATTTTAAACTGGTAGAGTCATGCTACTGACATTTCTCTATCTACAGCAATAAATGGCTGACTCATTCGGGGTACTGCAGTCTTGCAGGAAATTAATGTATGAGTAATTGCAATTTCGAAGAACCGGAGGGTACAAAACAGTTAAAGTAGGCAGCGATAAATCTGTATCCCTAGTATCACTGCCGACCATCGCCAGGGAGATGCTCGTCAGCGTCAGGAACTGGGACGCGGTCGCCGCCTTCTGTGAGGCCGTAATCTCACGGAAGGAGGCGGCGGATCGTGTGCGAGTAGAGCTCCTATTCGGCGACACGTTCCGCCGCCGGCGACTCGGGTGGCGCAAGTGCGAGTATCTGCGCCTAATGCCGCCCTAGCCGAGGCCGCAGGTGATCGGACCGGGGAATTGTCCGTCACCCGCAGAGAAGCTGACCGCGCGACGGCGACCGACGTCCCAGGACGTCGAGAGGTGAGGTTACCCGAAAGGGTATTCCGTTGGGCCGACCACTGACGACAAGTCACATCTGCTCTGGTGGTCGGCCCAACAACGAGGTGACGTGGGTACGGGTGGGTTATGGTCTCGCGCGCCGTCCTTTCATCGCCCCGGACGGACTGGACCGCGCGTGCGCTTACCATAGCCCACCTATAAAAATAAAAAAAATAAAAAAAAAATCCCTAGTATCACAGTGGTCATATTATCATAGCTCATATACGTCCTACAGCTATGATCATGATCAAGCCTCCTCCACTATAGAAAAAAAAGTACCTACTATACCTACCACACAGACAAATTGGAATAGGGTTGACTCCTAGTTTCCCTTCCCTTGGATAGATGCTAATACATATAATATCCCTTAGGCATCTTGACAACCGTAGGTAAGATAGTGAGCGGTGAATTATATTTTCATTCTACTACCACACGGAAATAGAGAGAGATAGAGATCCATGAGCTGCTGTTACCACTGACCATCAGTTGTAGTAATAAAAGCAAAGATATTTCATAGTGACGGAAACAGCTTTAAGAAATAAGAGATATGAGAATTGCACGTTTAGATTAGTTAAGGATTAAATATTGAAATTATGATAGCGAGTTCATTGTACAGATTGTGTAAATATTGCACACGATTGTACTAGCATTCACCTGCGACTTTAATCATGTAGAAATCAAGTCATCATCATCATCATCGCAGCCCACATACGTCACATTGTTGGGCTCGGGCCTCCTCCGCAATGGGAGGTAAGTTGATGATTCCATACTGGTCAGACATGTTGGTATTGGGTTTCATTTCGAGATTTCCTTCTCTTTCACAGATGTTAAGTGCATATTATATCCCATAGTCGTCTTTTACGACATCTACGGGCAAAATAGGGAGTGGTGAATTGTATTCTTACTCCGTCACCACACGGAATCATGTGTCACTCATTAAATATTATTTTCATTATTTGTGTTGTATATAACAAATCAAATACTGAAAATAGAAATTCAACTCTATAGAACTTTTTGTACTAAATTTAATACTAAAGAAGGTCTTCATTTATTTTCTTGGAAAATAATTTTTTCACAGCTTGCAAGACAAAAATGTATTAAAAACCACGTTTTCCATGTTATTCAAACGGGAAAACTTAAAGTTTCGTGGAGAACCACTTAAAATTGAAAGCTTAAGAGCTGGCTTTTGGACAGAATTTTTGTTTGGACATATCCTATGATATTTTGGACTGAGAGTGAAAAATAAAAAATATCGCCTTATTTTGGCACACCCTACATATTATAATATACTAGCAGATCCGGTCACGCGTTGCTGTGGCTAATGTTTTTGTTATATTACATTTTATTAAACTATTTAAGTGGAACTGTTGTAGAACATCTGTCATGGGGGTCGTCATATTTTTTTACGAATGGCATCTATGTAAAAAAGCAAGTTAAAAACGTATATATGACACGTTTGTAGGTTTGACATAGCAGCGCCATTTATTAATTAATTACTCAATCCAGTCAACAGTTAAAATAGTTTGGAGTTAACAGATGATTGTGAATATCAAATAATAAGTATATATAGGTAATAAAAATAATTTGCAATAAAATAATATTGCGACTATAAATTAAGATGTAAGCTATCCTATCTTTCAAGTTGGATCGAACTGCACACGGTGTGCAAATTTGATTAAAATCGGTTAAGTAGTTTAGAAGTCCATCACGGACAAACAACGTGACACGTAATTTATATATATGTATATATATATATATATATATATAATGCCATTTTTTTTAATAAATGTTAAATGATTACAGAGATAATCACTTAACATTTGTAAATTGGTTTGAACAGAATCAAACGTGTAGAAAGCATCCAATACAACATTATTACTATTGATGGGCTATAATATAACCGCAACCTCGTTGTCTAGGAAGACAGCGAGGCATCATGATTTCGAGCAAACCACCGTTCCATAATTTTTAACATAGTTGTTTGTGAATTCAATTGCCATGGTGCAATTGGCATGGTCTTTCAAGAATCTGCTCCCAACATCTCGGCGTACTTCAAGACTTCCCACGTTTAATTATTTCTTAATAGTTACTACGTAGATAGCATAACAATTTAAGTACTGATCTTCTGTATCAAGGTTCTAGTATTGTTTCTGCGCAAGACAGTTATTTTTACGACTGCTATTGGGTAATAATTTAATTTTTTTAGTCGCCAGCAATGCAAAGATGTTTTCTTTACGTGTTGTCTTTTAAAAAATATTACTTACCATGCAATGGTCAGTTTCTCCTTCTCCCAGTCCGCGCCTTTCTCATTGTTCATCATTCTATTCACAATTTCTTTGTAACACTATAATACCGGCACATATTAACACAATTGAGTCCCTTATAATATCACTTTATCTAAACAACATGATAAGTTATCTTCTAATATTTCATATATGTATATTGATACTAGTTATTTGAACAATTTTTGCGCGAGAAATAATTACTTATGGCTGGATAATATAAAAAATTGGCGAAATGATAATGGCTAAGAAAAATTTAAAAGAAATGATAAAATTTAAAAACAAATTAAGTAATAAACCATTATCCAATCATCATCTTTTAAACTCTTACACGATCCATTGTTGGGTTCGAGTTTTCTCCACAATAGGAGGGAAATTGACGTACGCCGAATTGCCCAACTGCTGGGCTCAAGTCTCCTCCGCAAGATACACAATACCACATTGGTCAGACGTGTTGGTTGGTATATGATTTCATTTCAAGTTTGCCTTGTTTTGCATTTTAATGTTGTATGCATATTTCGATGGCTCCTAAGTATAGTGGGTCAACAAATTTTTTTAGGTATTTTAACTTTTTTGATGAAATGATATAAATAATCTTATTTATCAATCTCGGTCATAAAAATTATATATAATATAGTATTTAATATAGTATATAATATCTATGCAAGACATGGAAAACTAGAAATGAAATCCTATGCCAACATCTCCGACCAGCGTCATAGTAGGGCCGTTTCCCTCCCATTGCGGAAGTGACTCGTGCCCAACAGTGGGACGTATATGAGCTGAGATAATGATGATTAGTCTTTTAACGCCTATTAATAATTATGCCCAGATTGTTATTAAAACCACACTTAATGAATGGAAAATAAGCAGTTAACATTATTTTAAGAGTGGGAAATCTGAAAAAACACATGGCCACAATGGTATGGTTATCCATTCGCTCTGAAGATGGAGAATGCTCGTGTCTAACAATTGGACAAATAGGAATTAAGTAAAAAAATCTAATACAACCTTTTTCAAAGATTTGGCTCGTAATTGCTTTATACATATGTAGTTTGAAATACTGAAATGTAATTCGCTTTAGTTAAAAGTTAATACAAAGATATGTAATGTAGGAATTAAATATTCAAATACCTTTAGAACATTAGTTTCGACGTCAACGTTCACTTTTAAATAATTTAATTTGAGATAGCCGCAAAAATTTACAAGGGGTTTTATGCTAATATGTGACGTGTTTGATAAACAAAACATTTTCTTTTATATCTTAAAAGGAAAAATGTCTAATTTCAATATATGTATAGATAATTGATGCATAGCAACAACAACAGATATAGTATTAAAAAAATCGGTTGTCTGTAAAGTCGGTTTACTGACGATAGTTGAACGTGACAACATCATAAGAAAATACTGATGGAATGGTTTCATTTTTCAAAAGAAAATTTTAATTTTATTTGTTTGATAGATATTTTGTATGGATCAAGCTTAGAGTAGGTATACATGTATACTCTAAGGGATCAAGCCTTAAATGGAACGCCTCAGAGCGAGGTAACGCCGCATACGTCATGTTTTTTCGTGTGTGCAGCCGGCTCCATCGAATTATAAGACGTTGTCACGTCAAAAAAAATCTTATAACATAAAACCGTTTTTACAAATTTTATCGAGTCTTAATTAGATTATATTTGCCCGACGTTTTGGATAGGTACTTCACAGCATCCATGGTCACGGGAGGATCAATTAATAAAGGAAAAACTGTATTTATACTCTACCTACGCCGTTTCTCAAGACCATAATTTCGCTTATTAATACTCGTACCATATTCGGCTTATTAATACCATATTCCGTTTCTTAATCCTATATTCCGTTTCTTAATACTATATCCCGTTTCTTAATACTATATTTCATTTCTTAATACCACATTCCGTTTCTTAATCCCATATTCCGTTTCTTAATATCATAATCCGTTTCTTATTACTATATTTAATTTTTTAATTCCATATTCCGTTTCCTAATCCTATATTCCGTTTCCTAATCCTATATTCCGTTTCTTAATCCCATATTCCGTTTCTTAATATCATAATCCGTTTCTTAATACTATATTTCATTTTTTAATTCTATATTTCATTTCCTAATCCTATATTCCGTTTCTTAATCCCATACTCCGTTTTTAATACCTTATAATAAATATTATTAGTCTTATTACGCTAACATCAGATGTTAATATCTGACTATAAGATCTACTCAATTCGTAGCGTACATATTTCATCAAAATATGTACAAAAACTAAAATGCTTTTAAATGTTAATGAGTTAATGTGCAAAAAAGATAGTCATGAAAAAAATCACTAACGACAGTTTAATATAATTGTAGTTACATATTAGTAACAGTCGGGGCAAAATCAGCAAGGTTAGGTCGGGACAAGATAAAAGGGGTCAACATTAGAAGACTATTAAACGGTGGACTGATGACGTTATATAGATTGCAGGAAAAGACCGGATGTGCAAGAGCAAAAACAGAATGTATGGAAAAAATATAGAAGGAGAAGAACTTTACTCGAAATGAATTTTATACCTCGAATAAAATATAAAAAAAATGTTTTTAAAAATAAGCCTTTTATATAAAGGCTTGCTCTAAATCGAAAAAAGTGCTTGTCAAGACTTGATGGTTTTATCTTGTTTATTTTAGGAGTTCCTATAGCCACCTTCCGACACTCTCTTGAGACCAGCTTCATGGTACCATACTATTGCATTGTCACCGAAGTTACGTAAGTAAACCAAATTTCAACCTAATCTAATGACAGGATAGGTAGTTCTAATTTAAGTTGCAAGATTTGTGCCATACTAACAAGGCAAGTTAAATAAAAAAGCTTTTAATTAAAAATACAAATGACTATTAGTATGGTTACAAGTGCTTTACTACCTTAAAAAATTAACAACTAACAATACTAACATCACTTAAAATTTCAAGTTTATGAAGAGCTATAGCAAAAAAGCGGCTTTATTATTAGTGTCACCTACATATATTATTAGTTGGGGAATAAGTCTTTGCGCATGAAGACTTATCAGTAATTTAGAGGTTCTATAAAGTGTTAATCCAAAAAGTATATTTGCATCGCGTTACGGAGATTGTTAGCCTAGAAAAGAAAATAATAAATACTGTAAAAGATATAACGGCAGGATTATGTTAGCAATAATTATAATTATTATCTGTAAAAACTCTTAAATCAGTGATTCTACGCTATTAAAGATATGAATCTTGAAGGTTTATTTACTACGATGGCCTAGTTATATGACCATCGATTTTGAAATGAATATCGTGAAACTTCTGGATTGAATTTCTCATCAGCCATAGCTCAACAGGAGTGCTGGTTTGGTGGATTACAGTCTACTACGATTAAATTTTGGCAGGCAATTTTCTGAATGGACCCGGTACTCGAAACGGTAATCCGCCTGGACGGGGCACTAATGATAAGGCCGGGTACCGGTGGCTCGTCTACTTGGCGCTTGCAAGAGGTACGCACCCGGCGGGCTATGGGCGCTCGTGGCGCGCGACGCACCATGGTCTACCGCCAAAATAAAAAAGGAAAAAACGAAGCTTTCTAATAATACTATATCTATACCAATAAATAAAATTGAAGTGTCTGTTTGTAATGTCAAAACAATAGGCTTTTTTCATGCTCACACTGTTATTTGCACTATACACATCCTTAAAAATCTATACCAATAAATAAAAATGGAGTGTCTGTTTGTAATGTCAAAATAATAAGTTTTTTTCATGCTCACACGGTTATTTGCACGACACCTATGCCTAAAATAGCGTCTGTTTGTTCCGGGTAATCTTCAAAACGGCTGGACCGCTTTAAAAAATTCTTTCACCAATGGAAACCTATAATATCAGGGCGAAAACTAGGCTATATTTTATCCCGGTATTTCCACGGGAACGGGAACTACGCGGGTAAAACGACTATAACCTATAACTGAAGCGAAGCGAGGGCGGGTTGCTAGTCATTTTATATATTTTTTTGTCTGTCTGTCTGTTTGTTCCGGGTAATCTTCGAAACGGCTGGACCGATTTCAAAAATTCTTTCACCGATGGAAAGCTATAATATCAGCGCGTAAACTAGGCTATATTTCATCCTGGTATTCCTACGGGAACGGGAACTATGCGTGTAAAACGACTAAACCCGAAGCGAAGCGAGGGCGGGTTGCTAGTTATAACTATAGTAGCAGGTAGCTGTCTACTGCTGTATTGTGGCTGTATACTATAAGGAGTAACGTAGACTATACCTATTTTATCCAGGTATTCCGACGGCAACCGCGAGGATTTACCAGTTTCATATAAAATTAGAAGGCATCGATGCACCTTATTTTATCATCATACTGCCCTTATAATTAAATTAATAAGGAAAAAAGGATAATTGAGTGTTTTGGAGTTGATACAATGAGTTTTCCTCATATTTCTGTCTCACGTTACCTTAAGTGAGGTCATCTTGAATAGTCGAGCGCACTTTTATCTGTTCATATCATATTTTATAATCAACTATCATTGCATTTGTTTTTCTTTATTTTTATAATCGAAATTCACAGCGAGCACTCGCCCAATACATATCATATCCAAATATAAGATGTGTAAGAAATTATATAGGTAGTTCTTTTATTAATTATTTACACGTAAGACTTTGTACGGATAAAAATCTCACTTTTTTTAAGAGTCTGTGCACAAGGTGAGGGCATAGATAAACGTAAAAACAAATTAAAAATAATAAGCAGAATAATAAATTTATAACTAAATATAATTTTATGCTATGTAAATATCGTATTTGTATTTGAATAAACACATAAAATCATATGTTCATTAAATAAATACATTATCATAACTAGCAGATTGCATTTATAAAATTCAATAAATTTTCCTTCCATAGCGGAGGAGGCCCGAGCCCAACAGTGGGACGTATATGGGCTGAGAAGATGACGATAATGGAATATTCAAGACTGAGTATACCGTAAGGTAGTGGAGACAAATAACCTAGAGTACCTAATGGCGGATTTACAGATTCGTCACCAATAGACTAATTGGAGAATAGAATGTTTAGTGTTTACATATGTACAAAAGAATAATATATATACAATATGTTCATTAGTCGAAAAACGCATTTAATTTACAAGATTTTTAAAGGTAAAAATGTCAGTATATGCAAATGAAATCATAAACTCTAAGCAATACATAATTGAAATGTCAGTTCTATCGTAAAAACTTACAATCACGTTGTGAATACTACACTTCATAAACGTCCAAAGAACTATTTTTATAAAGTTCATTGATACATCGCATCTTGAATGGTTAAGGAGAATTTTAACTTCACCTTGTTGAAGGTCAATACCAAAAAAGTCTTAGTATTTCTTTTTAGATTTGTGATTAGTATTGAACTTTTTATAAGCAAAGGCGTAATACTTTTTGCTTATTATTGTTAAAATACAGATACAAAACGATTACGAAAGAAATATAATGATTTCTTTTAAGATTTAGCGTACCTATTGAATATAATAGATATATTCTGATACCTAATGTTTATGCGAGTATTACACATTTGTAAATAAATTTATTTGTACGGACTTTACAGCGTTCATGGTCCGCCCGTGACCATAAACGATGAAAAGTGTTCGAAACGTAGTCAACAATCAAATACCAACGCAATGAAATGCGTAAAAATAGTTTTATTTATATATTGTGTATTAATGAATAATGATTATGAAATATCTAACAACATAATACCACCACCTATCTTACCTCTGGATGTCGTAAAAGACGACTAATACGTATACGACATCTATGTAAGATAAGAAAAACTAAAAATAAAACCCTATACCAACCTGTCTCACCAGCAAGGTAAGGTCAATTTCCCCTCCTATTGAGAAGAAGGCTCAAAGTAGTAGGACAAATATGAACTGAGATTATGATGGTGTAAACCATTTCAAACTTGACATAAATGCTAATAAAACAAATAATATATGAGGTAATTACAAATTACTTGAAATAGATTTTTAATTAGTTGACACTAAATAAATACATAAACAAGAAGAAAAATAGTAAAGTGGACAAAATTTGCGATAAATTGCTATAGCATAAAATATAGGATGATCTCTGTGACAGTTGTCCCTAGTGCTGTCACGGTTATGATAAAGTTCGTAGTTTTTTATCGATAAAACTCTTCATTTTTATAATTGTGATTTTCTATTATAATTAAAATACACTCAATGAAAATTTTTTTGAATTTATTTCAAACAAAACTGTTTTTTGACTGTTTTAATTATTCGAAAGGTCAAGACAATCAAGGTCTAAGTCACTATTATCGTCATCATTGGAGCGGTCCTGCTAGAACATTTATCATTTTTTGCCAAAATAGGGACAGTCGGTAGATCAATCGATCAATTACGACTGTTTTATAAATAAATATGTCTATTTTATTGACAGTAATGTGTACATAATATTATCATTTACTCTGAGACAAAAAGTAGTTTTTTAATATTTAATTAATTCAATTTATGTATTTTATATTGTAACTGTCTGTTTTAATTGTAAAAAATATGTTGAAAGTTTTATATAAGTACTGTATTGGGTGTATTTCTTTTATGAATAATTTAATAAAGATCGGTTATCGATTTACGTATATCGACTGTCCCATCTCTCTTTTATTTTCAGTCCAGTATGACCTTGTACGTGTGTAAGCGTCATTTATGTATAAAATGTTTACTAGGTATTTCAGTACTTACGAGGTACATTTTAGGCATAAATTTTAATATTTTTATATTTATAATATATTGCAATTCAGTTGCAATAAAACGGGCACGAAAAGAATGAAAATATATTTGATACAAAATGAAATTGTAAACATGTCGCCCGTTCAAACTTACTTCGTTGGTTTCGTTGACATCTGTCACAGAGATCAAGCTATATTTTATGGACTATAGTGAATAAAGTAAAGAAACATAATTATTTGTAAATGATACTTTTTATTTCTTTTCTTTTTCGTGTGTTGTCGGAGTAAGAAAGACAATTCACCGTTCCCTATCTTATCCGTGGATGACGTAAATGATGAATAATATGCATATAGTTAACATTTATGCAAGAGATAGAAAACTCGAATTAAAACGCAATACCAACATGTCTGGCCAGCATGCTATGATAGGTCAAATTCCCTCCTATTGAGAGGAGGTTTGAGCTATGATGATATAATTTTTTTTCCAGTAAAGGTCTACGATAACATACGTCACCAACCATTCCCCTGGGTATCATAAAAGACGTCTTATGGATATAAGCTTACCCGTAAAAGAAAAAGTCGAAACCGACCTATCCGGGGAACGAGGTGATAGAAGCGTCCAACAGTGGGATACATTTTAGTTGTAAAGATACTAGAAATATGATAAACTATGTCATCTTCATCATCTTAACCCCACGTCCCACTGTTGCACTCGGGCCTCCTTCACTATGGTCAGGTCTATACACGCTAGTCAAACGTGTTGGTATAGCGTCGTATTTAGAGTTTTCCTTCTCTTGCATAGATATTATATGCATATTATATCTTGTCGTCCTCTTTTACGACACCCACGGGCAGGAGAGGAGGTGGTGAATTGTATTCTTACTCCGTCTCTACACGGCAATAACGATATAGACATTAATTATTCCTAAGCGAGGTTAGATCATAAATGTATTTATTATTACGAAGATCATTAACAGAGAAAATTTAATGCTGTGGTCGGTAACTATCGATCTATATTGCGCATGACAGTAGGAACGTAAGTAATATCCCAGACTACAAGGCGACCTGATGAGATAAGGTTGACCAATCTAACCTTATGAAAATAAAGAGTGAATATATGATTATACAATATCAATGAGCATTGAATAAGCAGCCTTGTTATAGTAACAACTTTCGACAACAGATTGTTGTGTCCTAGACAAATAAATATTTCAATTATTGCACGTGCATTATAAAAGTATTTTTATTAAATGCAAGCTGTTCCAGTAAATTTAATTTCGCTTCAATTTGTAAGTAGATAACTAATAAATTAATGGCAATACCCGTTTTTTTTTTTAATTTTTAGCATCAACTAATTTAACTTGTTGTGACTTCGAAACGAAGAGTCTAATGCAAATAGTTTAAAAGGAATTTACATAATTAGTTAAAACTACCGACCCGCCATCTATGCGTTTTGCTTAAAGCCACTTTGTCTCCGCATTTTAAATAGGCAGGATCTCCTAAGATGAAGAGAAAGCGAGGCAAGCGCGGGTTGTTAGTACACAATATATTCTTCGTCGTCTTTTAAGCCATCCACGGCCAAGAACGGGGTGGTGAATTGTATTCTTATTCCATCACCACATGTAAAAAGTTTATTAAATAAATATCTCTTATTTAAATATATTATTTACTAAGAACGTTCTCTCGTTCGACTCTAGGTCGTATATAATTTGTTTATGGATTTCCCCGTCTGATATTTAGTAAGTAATATGACGTCAACAACTGTAACTAATGGTCGGCAAAAGGCTTGTTACAACACGGTAAAGTTAAAACGTTAGACAAACGAAATGTGACCTTGTTACATCTTATTACCATGTCTATATCTATATATGTATAAACTTTGTACCCCTTTTTACGAATATTACGTGGATGGACAAGTGTGAATTTCGGCACAATTGAAGTATATGTATAATGAGCAATGCATAAAACTCAAATTGCATATAATAATGGATTACAAATACATTAAATTCACTAAAAAAGGCATTACGCACATTACCACGCAATCGATACACACACACACACAACCGCTTATACACTTTTGTTTACGGTTAAAATCTCTGGTCGAACTGAATGTCAAACAATCATAATTATGATGACAATGTCTAATAGAAATATTTGTACTTATATATAAGTTATTAGTGAAATGCAGCTTGTTCAATATATATAAATATAATTAAAAGAATATTGTGTAGCAAAGAAATGAATTTAAATGAATTATGGCCGAATTTCGATCACTCGGCGACCACTAGTATCTATAAATGTATTACATAATAATATTTAAATGCAATGTACCAATTTTCACATATGTAATTATACATATATGTATCTTTACTATTGCTGTATTCCGTGTGGTGACAGAGTAAGAATACAATTCATCACTCTTTATTTTGCTTGTCATTATCAGCATTCATCATTTCGACTAATACCTCCCACTGCTGGTCTCGAGCCTCCTCCACAATAGGAGAGAAATTGACCTTACTATATCATGCTGATCAGACAGGTTGGTATAGGGTTTTGTTTTGTTTGTTGTACATATTTAGTTTAAATAAAATTAAACCTGACTTACGCGAATTCGACTTACGCGATTATCGCTCGGTCCCACCTATCGCGTAAGTCCGGGGTATAACTGTAATACCAAGTTTATCAGAGCGTGTTGGTAGAGTCTCAGTTTCGGCCGACACCGAAACTTCTGTGTAAATTTTTGTGGAGAAAAAAATAAATAGTCAATAAAACTACGGACTTTATAGCGTTTGTGTTTGATTTTTGATTGCCCGACTTTAAAAAAAGTACACCATTCATGGTCAAGGGCGGACTAAGATCTTAGTTCGGCATCTGTGCATGAGCTGTGATGATAATAATGATTATGAGCTGAAAGCTCTTAAATACCCGCGTCTATTAATTACACTCACTTAGAATAATAACGTATAGAAGGTAAGTCCGCGCACAAAAAATTAAGAATTTAAATTGGAGCCTAATGGAGCTTACGCCGGAACCGTTCCGTAATGTATAAGGTCACTGTATTGCACGTATGTACGCAACTCTTAAAAAATAAATAGTTAATTATGACGGTTTGTGCATTCAAATGGTGTCACAACACATTTGAAAAACATAAAAAGTGTATTAACATTACTTTTAAAAGTATCTTGACGATTTATGTTAATAAAACAAAATTTGATTTCATAATTTGTATAGTGGTGTGCGTGTATACGTGTGTAATCGCCTGAGCGCATTTAGTATTTTTGGCTTCATGTTTTTGATCACTTAAGTACCGACACTATCCTTCTCTACGTTATTATTCTAAGAACACGCATTAAGTTTTTAATTTAAGAACTATTATTATGATATATTTTAATTTAAAAATTTTAATCAAATCGAAAGTTTAATATTTAAAATTTAGAAACCATTTTATAGATACCGATGGCTTTGGTCAGGTTTTTGAGTAAAAATTATGAAGGTGAAAATTCATAAAATAGTTTAACGAATTAAATTTGTTTACGTTTAATTATATTAAAATCCACTGCATCATCGATCGTTACGGATTTTAATGTAATTTAAGAAAGAGATACTTGATTCATAGAGAAAAGAAACATGAAATAAAATCTTAAATCAACTCGGTTGATTAGCGCCCTATACCAGATCATTTTTTCTACCGTTGTTTAAGAGTCTTAAGCCCAACAGTGGGATGCACGTACGCTGAAATGACGATGATTGGATTCAATGCTTTGTTTGTAACACGATAATTATGCTAGTAACTATAGAAACAATAATATGGTCATTTATAAATTCTAGTCAATATATTACTGCGCCTCATTTTCCAAGAATCACATTTATCGATAATGAAACTTCATAAATAGCATTGTACTATTAATATTAAAACGCTTTCACATACTAATATATAATATCACTTTATACTGTTCAACTTATATATTCAGATAGAATATAATATATTCACAATATTTATATTTTTCCGTCTGTTAAATTAACGCGCGAAAGAATTGCAAATGGCGGTCTCACTGCACGTCAATGCGAATCCTCTGTCGTTCAATTACTGCTTTGAAATTGAATACTTGCCCTGCCACTGCCAATTATGATTCAATGCAACAGAGACCTGTCGCTGTTTCGATACAACGGTGATTGATATTATTATCTTTAACAATAAATATTATATTTCACGCTTAGGTCAATGCTATCGTTCTAAAGAGATAAATTATCTAATATAGCTAGTACGTAGTGCCCTTGTTAATCTATACAAATAAATAAAATTGAGGTGTTTGTTTGTAATGTCAAAATACTGGACTTTTTTATGCTCACACAGTTATTTGCACGACACTTATGCCTAAAATACAGTTTGAAATTTTTTTGTCTATCTGTTTGTTTGTCAAGTTCTATATAATTTTATTAAACACTAGTAACCCGCCCTCGCTTCGCATCGATTTTAATGGACTTTCCCGCGTAGTTCCCGTTCGCATGGGAATAAGGATTAATTACCTATAGTCTAAGTTACTCTTTATATAGACAGCTACCTGGTAGTAAAATATAATCAAAATCGGTCCAGCAGTTTTGAAGATTACTCAAAACAAACAGGCAGACAAACTTTTTAAAGAGGCTTTTATGTCGTGTAAATAACAGTATAAGCATGAAAAAAGCCCATTATTTTGACATTACAAATAGACTCGTCAATTTTATTTATTTGTATAGAAGATGTATAGATAAAGCAAGATAATTACAAAACTTTATGAAGATACAAGTATTTAAAATATCAATGAAGATTTTTTGATAATTTTTTATCACAACAGTTGTTATGACAAAAGCGATTGCGTAGTACGTAATGTCAATAAACTTTGTTCGATTAGTTTATTTACTATCATATTTACGGTCATTATTCAATTCTTTTAAAATCAAACAGTTTTCGATATAAGCTAGTGTACACAAATAATTATTCCTTAGAATAATAACGTATAGAAGGATAGTGTCCATACGTAAACCATCAAAAATATGAAGCAACAATACTACATGCGTGTGCAAGCGATTACACACGTACACACTCACACCACTATACAAATTATGAAATCAAACTTTGTCGTCGTCGGAATACTTTTAAAAGTAATGTTAATATACTTTTTATTTTTTTCAAATGTGTTGTGATGCCATTTGAATGCACAAATCGCCATAATTACCTACATATTTATTTTTTAAGAGTTGCGTACGTACGTGTAGTAAAGTGTCCTTGTACATAACGGAACGGTTCCGGGGTAAGCTCCATTAGGCTCCAATTGAAATGCTTAATTTTTTGTGCGCGGACTTACCACGTTATTATTCTAATGCCCCCACTACACGTCGGCAGATGCGTCCGCAGACGTCGTCAGATGCATCAGCGGATGGATCTCTGTGCACCGTCCACACGTCTGCAGGCCGATCAGTCTGTATTGATTCTTGACGGACGCAACACGTACGTGCGTACGCACGCGAAATGGATATTGAGACCGTAGCTGTTGCAGCTATTTATTTATTTAGGACCTTTAAGTGCTATTTTATCCATCCATTAACACATCCATTTGCCCATCGCAGTAGTTATTAAAAAAAAAATGGAGAAGAGGAACGTGGTGGACGCTATAATCAGCATACATAGAAACCGAATAATGTGGAAAAAAAATCATTTCCATAATGTATTTTTTGCCTTCCGTGTGGTGACGGAGTAAGAATAAAATTCACCACCATCCCCCACACATTCATTCTTACCCGTGGGTGATCGTACGAGACGACTAAGGGATATAAAACGCATATAACATCTATGCGAAGGAAAACTCGAAATAAAACCCTATACCAACCTATACCGACACGTCAGAACAGCGTGGTATAGTAGGTCAAATACCCTTCCATTATGGAGGAGGCCCGAGCCCAACAGTAGGACGTATATGGGCTGAGATGATGAAGATGATGATTTATTGCAATTTTTTTTTAACACATCCTCTTGGACGCCATTTTTTTTTCGCAGGAATAGCGTGGATAACTAGCTTATAGAACTACATATATGCAGAGCCATCCCGAAAATTTGATAATTTTGTTCGAATTTCTGCTTGATATAGCTCCAGGAATTTGAATGTTTTGTCAGTGCTCGTGTCAGCCATTTTAACGAGCAAGTAAAAAAGAAAGAACGAAAAAATACTGCAGAAATCACGCGTGCACTCTCATTCGCTTTTCGATGAACACTGATGCGTCTTCAGACGTGTGGACGCAACACACAGCGTTGGCGTTGAAACCCTTTGATCCGTGCTACAAAAACCGACAACTAACGGATGTGTGCCGGATGCATCTGCGGACGTCAAATACCTACCACAGACGAGCAAATCACCCCCTCTACACGTCCGCCGATGACATCTGCGGACGCATCTGCCGACGTGTAGTGGGGGCTTAAGAGTACTACATAGCTTTTACAAACGACAGCTCTTACCGAGTGGTGGCGGAGTAAGAATTTTGTTTAGACCTACTGTCGGGCTGGCAACGGAACTCGGTATTGCTGATCGGCCCAATGGCGAAGGTGAGGTAATATGGTGGATTATCGAGCCACGCGCCGCCCTTTTGTCACCCTGGACGGAACAGACGGCATGTGTGCTGACCATAACCCACCCAAAAACTTAACTACACAGATGGCGTAGTGGTTAAGATACCGACTTACAGTGCCAGTGTCGCGGGTTCGAATCCTGCGCGGGACAACACTTTGTGCGATCCACAAATTGTTGTTCCGAGTCTGGATGTAATTTGTGTCCGTTAATTATATGTTTGTAAACTCCCCCGCAATACAAGGATTAATTTCTTTAGTGCAGGGAGATGTCTTTTTTCAAAAAAAAAAAGACTTCATTTACTGTTTGCGAACACTGTGAGTGTAATCTTATATGATGTTATGTCCTTAGCTATTTAACGTTATTATTACAGCTTGCATTACTTATAATAGTTGTATACCATAATCATTACAGCAAAATAGAGCTTCTAGTATTAAATACGAAAGTTAGCGTTTCAGGGTCTAACTGAACACTACACACTGTTCGCAATCCTAATATTGTAGTATCCGAACTTCGTTGTAGCACTTTTGAATATACATAATTATTAAAACTAGTGGTCGCCGTGTGGTCGAAATTTGACCATAATTCATTTTAATTAATTTTTCTGCTACACAATTTTCTTTAATTTTATTTATGTATAATTGTATATTGAGCAAGCTGTATTTCACTAATAACTAATATATAAGCACAAATCTCTATTAGACATTGTCATCATAATTATGATTGTTTGACATTCAGTTCGACCAGAGATTTTAACCGTAAACAAAAGTGTATAAGCGTTGCTACGCAACACACTCACACAAACGTGTGTGTAGCGATTGTGTTGTAGTGTACGTAATGCCTTTTATAATGAATTTAATGCATTTCTAATCCATTATTATATGAAATTTCAGTTTTATGCACTTCTCCTCATACATCATCTGTGCCAAATTTCATACTTGTCCATCCACGTAATTTTCGTAACAGGGGGTACAAAGTTTTTGCTTCACGTATTAATATATATTAATACGTGAAGCATAGATACAAGTCACTTGCATTTAAATTAAAAATGGGATTATCTATACATATAAATAAAATTGAAGTGTGTTTGTGATGTCAAAATATTGGTCTTTTTTCATGTTTATATGGTTATTTACACGAATGACACCTATGTCTAAAATAAGGTTTAAACATTTTTTTTCTGTCTGTTTGTTTGAGGTAATCTTCAAATCGGCTGGAGTGATTTTGATAATATTTTACTACCAGGTAGCTGTCTATACAAGGAGTAACTTAGGCTATATTTTATCCTGGTATTTCTACGGGAACGTTGGAATGTTATGTTGGAATGGAATGTTTCTCAACATTTTATCAGATCCAACATCAAATGCAGCTGTAGTTTTATATTATATAAAATGTTAATATACCAAAGACTGCATGAACCTGTAAAATCCTAGAATAACCCCCGTATTCTAAGTCGTAACCTCGAGATCGCCTCCACTCACACTCAGGTATGGAAGCTTCGAGGATCGCCTCGAACTTTCCTCAACATCGGTATTCTTAGTCCTAAACTTGAGGAAATTCTGAGATTCCTCCCGTAAGGAAGAGTGGAGGTAATACGTCACGAATGACGTCAGGATTTTGAGGAATTCGCTCTGTTATGTTGGCATTTTAGCAATGTGGTTCCCTTTGCTAGACCAAATTAAAAAAAAATGTAAACAAAAATCACCTTTTCATCGTTTACTATTGTTAAGACTATTTTATAACGGGGCTTTGCTTGGCGCGTCATTATTATAAAATAATATTTTAAATTTTTAATGAATATCTTTACAAAATGGCTGGAAGTGGACGACGTTTGAAGATAATGAAAAAACCTGCTTACAAGAACTCATTATTAAGTACAAACTTAATTCTACTGTTACAGTAGTTCTGTTTAGTAAATATGAATGCTAAAAAAGCCGCAATTCGATTTTAGCTCCAATATTACAAAATAAGAGTGGTAATAAAAAATGTCCAACAATGTTTTATGTAAATCGAAACCTTTTTACAAATTCACTTTCGTCGTATAACTCAATTGGTTTGTTTGCATCACGCAAATGTCGTCGAGATAAATAACTGTATGAATTATCATATAGATATTCAATAAACTCTTCGAATAACATTATTGAAAAAATTATATTATAAGCTCGTAAGTATTATATACAAAAATCTCCTTAAGGTATCCTCAAGGTACCTCAAGAGACACCTTACGTTTGACAGTTGTTTCCTCGACTCAACCTTACCTTATTGGAGGAAGCCTTTAAACTTGAGGACAAAAATGACAACTGTGAATCCGAAACGTCCTCAATGAGGATGAGTCGAGTCGAGGAAGTTTCGAGGTAACGACTTAGAATACGGGGGTAAGATACTGTATAAGGTACGATGGGACTAACATTTTACTATGTAATAAAAGTCCCTAAATAAATAAAGATTAAAAAAAAAGTTATAACACTTTATTTTTTAGTTATAATACTATATTTAAAGATTTTATGAATATATATAATCCGTGTGGTGACGGATTAAGAATACAATTCACCACCCTCTCTCATACCCGTGGGTGTCGTAAAAGACGACTAAGGAATATATTACGCATATGACATCTATGAAAGAGATAGCAATCTCGAAAGAAAACCCTATACCAACCTGTCTGAACAGATTGGTATAGTAAGGTCAATTTCACTCTTGTTATGGAGGAGACTCGATCCCGAAGTGGGACGTAGCCCAAATGATGATGCTGTAGGACTAGTAAAATGGTTTTAAATGCTAAACGCATTATTTTAAAACTTTCTTAAAACATAATTTTATTAAATTTTATTGGTGGTGACAAAGGTATAAGCGGAGGATAAATACAATTCACCTCTGCCTCTCTTGCACGTGAATGTCGTAAAAGACGACTAAGGTATTAAATATGCTTATAACATCTATGCAAGAGAAGGAAATCTTCGGCTAAAAGTATACTACCTCAGGTGTGACTTGCAGGTTATCTATCATAGCGTCGTACTCGTTACGACAGAGACTATACTCTTGAAGGATGTGGTGAATTTTTTGTTCAAAATCGCAAAATCTTTTAAATATAATAATTTACTTCTAAAAATTCTATTGCCATGCAGTAGTCAAACTAAAGCCATGTTATCTCTCAGCGCTCACGAACAGACGAAAAAAGCAGATATAGTTAACGCCTTTCGTTGATAAATCCCACATTCCCGCCGTTTGGTTGGTTAAGATAGAAAGTCGTTACACATTTCCTACAAACTTTTTAGCTTGAATAGTACACATCAATCGCAATGGCATACCTTAACTTTGCAGATGATGTCATCATGCTAGAAACACTAAAGTATTTTGGTACCGCGTCCAAGAACCTCAGTAGTTTCAAACGTAAAAACCTAGAGTTGAAATCATTTATTAAGATTTCTTAAAAAAAGAAATACATTTTAAACTAATTTTAAATTTCTTGAAAATTGGGGTCTTTTTTTTTTTGGGGGGATGGGTTGCGGTCGGCGCGCTCCTCGCACCGTCCGGGGCGACAGAGGGGCGTAAGCACGCACACCCGCAACCCACCCACGTGCACGTCGCCTTCGTCGTTGGGCCGACCACCGGAGCAGGGTTACTTGTCATCAGTGATCGGCCCGACGGAATACCCCCTATTTGGGTTACCCTCCCATCGACCGACGTCTTCCCCTCGGGGAGGACGTCGGTCTTCGGTCACGCGGTCGGCCTCTCGGCGGGTGACAGACTAATTCCCCGATCACGTCACCCGCGGCCTCGGCTAGGGCGCAAAAGGCGCAAGTACTCGGGCCTACGCCACTCCAGTCGCCGGCGACGGATCGCCTCATCCGCTGCGACCGCGTCCCAGTTCCCGACACTGCCGACCATCGCCCTGGCGAAAGTCGGCAGCGTCAGGTCGGCACCGATGATTGCGACGAGTTCACGGCGCTGCGCTGCCCAAGTGGCGCAGGCTTCGAGCGTATGCTGCGCCGTGTCCTCGTCGCAATCGCAGTGGTGGCAGGACGGTGTACTCTCCCCCTCCTAACGATCTTATGCAGGTATTTGGCGAAGCACCCATGCCCCGTCAACACCTGCACTAGTCGGAAGGAGAGCACCCCGTGCCGCCTTTCCAACCACTGCATCAGCACCGGCCGGAAGGCCTCCACGATTCGCACCCCGAACCGAGGCCTCTCCAGTCGGACTGCCCAACGGGCAATGACGTCTCGGCGGGCGTCGACGCGCCAGGCGGTGAGCTCCCTCAACGAGACCACACTGCTCTCTGTTCGAAAATTGGAGTTCTAATACATCCGGTGAATACGACTTCAAATTTCTATTTGTACATTTAGTCTTTAAATTAAAAAGAAATGTTTTAAACCTATTTAAAGCGTCATTTTATTATGAGCAGTTTTAAACATTAAGATATATATTGTACAAGGTTTCTGAAACCTTGATGACTACAATCTAATGAAATGTATTCAAGGAAAAGTAATGTTTCTTTATTGATTAAATTAACAATCCTATATTTTCCTGAGTAAAAGGTTATTGTAACCTTGAAAATACTTAATACCTTTCTGACTACCTTATAGAAAATATATTAAGGCGAAAAAATGTTTTCTCTTATATATCTTTAACATAAGACTAAACCCCCGATCCTTTATGGGAGACTTCACATAATATGTATATGTAATAATCACACAAAATAATCATTTGTCGTTCGCACAAACGTCGTCCTGCGTGGAGATCGAATGCATGATACTTGTATTTAGATCACTACGCCATCTACGCATTCTACATAGAGAGATGTTAATATAAAGATGTATTTATGGTGGGAGTGAGTAAGTAAAATACCAGGGAAAACAATTTTTACATACATATTTGGGTAATATGTATGTAAAAATTGTTTGAGCCTTGACTTCTTCAATAGTTTGTTATTACAAATATCAAACATAATAATTGATTATCATTTGATATGAAACTATTTACAATGATAATATATCACGGCTGAACTTGATTTTTACTATCCGACGTTCAGAACACTCCAGCGTTCATGGTCAAAACCGTAATAAAATCTACAAAAACAATTTTATTTCAAACGTTATTTCACGAGTATTATATACTCGCGTAAACATCAGAAATCATTATGGAATATCATTGCTAGTCTCGGATAACTAAAATAAATTGACAATGTAATTAAAAATATAAATCTATGGCATATATGTCGCGCACTCGTCCTATATTCGAGGTATATCAAGTTTTTATCGATGTTGAATGCTCCTAATATAATTATTATTAGCAACCCGCCCTCGCTTCGCTTTTAGTCGTTTTATCCGCGTAGATCCCGTTTCCGTGGGAATACCGGGATAAAATATAGCCTAGTTTACTCCCTGATATTATAGCTTTCCATTGGTGAAAGAATTTTTGAAATCGCTCCAGGCGTTTTGAAGATTACCCGGAACAAACAGACAGACAAAATTTTTTGATGTGAAACATCTATAGGCGACGGTGGCCGCGATGGTCGCGTGGCGTTTAACGCCACGCCTCGCAGTGCCCTCTTGATTAATTATTAAATAAATATCGGGATATATATGAACATTTTTGTAACGAAACCATGATGCGATTTAAAATTTTGTACAACGCCATCTAGTGAACTCAAAGTAAATTGTTATCTATAATGTATACTAATGAAAATAAATGTTTAGAATTCATTCAGTGTGCGGTGGATTAATTTTATTTCTGTGTAATATTTCAAATAATAATGGAAATCGTATTATTTTATTCAATACTTTATGCCATATTAGTTCTGACGTAATCTATTCTTTTATGCATATATACTTGTACAAATAATTTCGATGTTTCACATCTGCCAGGCGTCCTGAGCGACGGCTCATTTTTTTTAATCTGTATTTTAGGCATAGGTGTCGTGCAAATAACCGTGTGAGCATGAAAAAAACCTATTATTTTGACATTACAAACAGACACTCCAATTTTATTTATTGGTATAGATTGTGTAATAATTACGAATATTTACAATATGAATCAGTTTATATGACAATTATTGTTATTCTATTTATCATCATTATCATCATTTCAGTCTGTCGCCGTCCACTGCTGGACGTAGGTCTCCCTCATGTTACGCCACAAAGTGTGATCCTGTGCCGCCTGCATCCAACGACGCCCAGCAACTTTCACCAGGTCGTCGGTCCCCTTTTAGGAGGGAGGGGGGCCTGTACGTGGTCGCCACTCGAGAACCTTTCTTCCCCAGCGGTTGTCAGTTTGTCGAGCGATGTGGCTTGCCCATTGCCACTTCAGCGTGCTAATTCTTCGTGCTATGTCGGTTACACCCGTTCTTCGGTGGATTGTCGCATTCCGGATTCTATCTCGCAGAGAAAGCCCGAGCATAGCTCGCTCCATAGCACGCTGAGCGACTTTGAGCCTTGTTACATTTAGGGACCACGTTTCCGTGCCGTAAGTCATCACTGGTCGTAGACCTGTGTTTTCAGACACTGAGGTATGTTGGACGAGAAGATCCTATTAAGTTTCCCGAACGTTACCCAACCGAGTTGGATTCGTCGGTTGATCTCATTCTCGAAATTGGTTCTACCTAACTGAACTGTTTGTCCTAGGTAAACATAATGATCGACAACGAGAATCGCATTGCCAACTAGGACCAGTACAGGAATGACATGAGCATTTGGCATGACTTTAGTCTTGTCCATGTTCATTTGTAAACCCACTAGTTGGGATAACCTGCTGAGATCATTGAGCATGGTGCCATGGTCCTCCATGGATTCTGCCATAACGACGATATCGTCTGCAAATCGAAGGTATCGAGTATTTGCCGTTAATATTGATGCTGAGTCCAGCCCAGTCTAAGAGCTTGAAGGCATCTTCCAGTGTAGTTGTGAACAGTTTCGAAGAGATGGTGTCTCCCTGTCTCACGCCTTTCTGCAACTGGATCGGTTTCGCCTCTTATTCCGGATACAGACTGACATTGTGGCGTTCCTATACAAACACCTCTGCACTTCGATATTTATAGTATTAAGACTTTATAGAATAATTATACAATTGTTTTATTCCCAGTCATATAGATAGTACGTCCATTTGTCTCAGCTTACGTTAATTATTTAAAAAAAAAATAAAGATTTGTATCAAAAGGGTGACCAGCCATCTTGAGGCGGGTATTAGCGTCTCATCGTATCGTGCTGTTAGATTACCAATTTTCCTATGTAATTTTTAGGGTCAGCTGTCATAAATGCTCTAGATTCCGAGGTATTACTGAGAACTGTATAACTAAATACTTAACTAAGATTATAAATTGTCGATCTCGCAGCCCATTATACCTATCGTCTTTGGCCAAACTCTATTTATCGTGGAAATATCTAATGACGTTGATAGTCTTGAGGATAAAAGATAGAAAATCATTGTAAGGTCGAAAAACCCAGTTATTAAAACACTATCATTATTATGTTTTCTGTATAAATAAACGAACAAAGTACATAACGCAAGTGAGTATTGTGAAGTATTTATCTTCAATCATTATCGAAGATGGGATCTATTTTTATTTTTCTTTAAACAATATGTACGACCCAAAAAGACGACATATTGGCTTGACACTAAGTAATAAGGGACGTAAAAATAGAACCTAACCTAACGTACTATCGAAGTAAGAATTAGTCAACATTCCATATAACGTAAGTACCAATGCAGTTTTAGGTGACACAGAACGAAAACATGAATTCAATGTTTAAATTTCTTTTCATAGAAAAGTAATGCGTCATTTACCATGATGCTACGACCTTTAGGCACTGTTTGCCTTTAAGAAGGTCTTTGCACGGAGTCAAGGACTGCGTTGGAAGAACGAGTTATTCATACGGACAATAGGTTATTTTAAACTGTCGTACAGCCTTGGGTGAAGAACCATTCATGACGATAACGTTAATGAATCCATAAACTATGTGATTTTATTTGAGCCGACATACAATTAAACAAGTAAACACGGTAGTTTATATATTTTTATTGCGCATAGTAAATCACTCACAAATTGTCTATTAGTTTGTCCATAATACATCTAAATATGAAATCTTTACATGTACATATAATTCTTCTGTACGTGAGTAAATGTCTGAATTCCTCCTAAACGGTTGGACCGATTTTCATGGAATTTTTTGTGTGTGCGGGTGAATTCAAGAGTGGTTTATATTAAAAACGAATTCAGTAATTAGTGCTGTGATTGATTTAAGGGAATTTTATTTTTAGATTTGTACAGAATAGTATTTGTTCAATTAGATCTCTTACAAAATATCAAAAATAATTAAAGACGAACTTTCTATGTTAATATTTTTATGAGGGTATTTAACTTTTGGTTAATTTGTTTGCAATATAATTCATATGGGAGAACTTCTATTTAATTTTACATACAAAAAATAAAAAATAAATTATTGCCTTTAACTTTTTGAACCTTAAATATATAGTCAGAGTCCATGTTTGTGCGTTGAGATACGTTAATTACATAAGAAATGTAAATTCTTTACCTTTTATTGTTATCGAAGACATAAATACCACTATCTATGGTAATGGAGCGTACTAGAGTTTCGAAAATTTTTGGCTTCCACGAGTTAATCAATAATAGGCACCTATCTAATATGTATAATAAGTTGTAATGTATAATGACAATTTAATTAACAAGTCTATAACTGGACTTTTGACGCGAATGTCAAAATGTCACGTAGCGCTTTTATATTTTTTTCATTATTTGTGTTTTGAAGTGTTATATTGAATAATTTTGCTGATATTTTATGTAATATAATTCAGATAAAATTCTGAAATGTAGTGAATATGATATAATAGTGAATTGCGTGCATTTTGACATTCCGCCAAAATTCCCAGAGAAGGATTGACTTGGATATCAGCACCAAGTCATGCTAACGACCACAGAAACATTAATAAGCTAGAACGGCCATGTGGGCGGGGCAAGCGTGCCACAATTGCGATCAAACGGTCTTAATATTGACGAAATTCGTTTTACCGGCTCTTAGTTGCGCTCATATAGTGACCTTGAACAAAGCTCCGACAAAAAACAGAAATATGCCGTCTTGCGCTGTTACAACGTGTCGAAAAAGAAGTCATTTGCGTAGTTATAGTCTAAGAAGGCATTTCTTTTCATCGTTAAGTCCATAAACTTATTAATTCGTGATATTTCTTAATTTTATGATACTATTATGTCGTTTATAAACAACAATTATAAAAACGCAAAAAGAGCCAAAGAGAGATTACACATCGTCTGCCATGCATGGATATCACCTTTTATTAGCCCAGCAACCGCGCAATGTACTGCTTGCAATGCTGGTTATGTTAGTGTGTGAAATTGTTGTAAGCATAGACCTTGCATATGTGTTAACATCAGCGGGAGGGGGCAATTCAGCCACGCTGGTTTACGAACAAAATCAGCTGAATGGCCTTTCTAAATTATTAATATTTCTGTGCTAACGACTGACTAAAAGACTAAGACTAAAGACGTGAATATATGTATAATAAATATAATAACTCGACATTGGCACCAATAGCTCATATAATTGTAGCTCATTGCCATTAAATAAAAAGAAGAAGAAGTCTATAACTGTTGATGTCCAATATGAATAATTTTATAACCTTTAAATTGAATTTTAATTATTCTGTTATCAGCAATTTATATAATCCAATATCGTAAAGTAAATCAAAGCATTCTATAAATAACATAATAATGATGATGAAAATAGACGGACAGGGCGCCATCGGCCACCTGAAGAAAAACCAATCGTGTGAGGGTGACGCTTGGCAACACTGTTTTTGTGGCCGAGGCGTCGAAAGCGAAAGCCACAGTATCCAAAGGGTAATCCGCTGGGTCAGCGACGTATGTAAAGGCATCAAGGAAGGTTATGAGGCCGCAAGCCGCCCTTCCGTTGCCCCAGATGGATTGGGCAGAGTGTGTCTAGACCAAAGCCTACCCTAAGAAAAAGGAATTAACAATTGAATATACAATAAAATTTGAAGCTGATGATGTAGTCCATGGCGTCCTCATTGGGCTTTTTTTATGAAGATACCTATGTTCCAATGGTTCGACCACATAGCAATAGAGCTACGTGAATAAAAACAAACCTATGCTCCAAATGTTTTTTAGGGTTCCGTATCCAAAGGGTAAAAACGGGACCCAATTACTGAGACTTCGCTGTCCGTCCGTCCGTCCGTCTGTCACCAGGCTGTATCTCAAGAACTGTGATAACTAGACAGTTGAAATTTTCACAGATGATGCAGATGATGTATTTCTATTACCACTCTCATTTCTATAACAACAAATACTAAAAATAAAATAAAATAAATATTTAAAGGGGGCTCCTATACAACAAACTTGATTTTCTTGCTCAATATCGATAATGACAATAGGGAGGCACTTGTTTCTTAGTCAATGGTATGGGACCCTTCGTGCGCGAGTCCGACTCGCACTTGGCTGATTTTTTAATTTATTTTATAGTTTATCTGTGGTAAGAAATTCTCATGGAAGTACCTAATAAGTACTACGTACAACTTATTACTTCCATGGAAATTTTTAGCACAGAATACCTATAGAGATACACAGATTTGCTGACATGATGTCAGTTTTCACATAATAGTGTAAATTCCTATTATATTATATATTTATGTTGATATAGTTACGTTAATAAAACGTTAGCATAGTTACGTTAAAATATTTTTAGTCCAAAATATATCCTACAAATTGGCACAGTAAATATTATAATTCAGGTAACGCAAGTACCATTGATGTTAATTGCCAAGTATTTTTTTTTTTAATTTGCTGCAGCTTAAGTGGAACACAAATCGTTTGATTTTTATAAAATGGAAATATTTTTTTGTATATTTTTATATATACTTCTGTTATACATTTATGTAATTGTTGTATATTTACGTTTACCTCCTAAGAAATTTTTGGTACTACGTAATTGGGAGGCAATTTTATTGTCATTTAAATGTAATTGATGGTCACCTTCCTGCTTAGAAATTAGAACTTTTTGATGGCAAGGCCCAAGTACTATCTTTTTTCTACTACAGAACTCAATAATGGCAGTATGCTAATTTTATCGGGCAATTGAGGGATTAATTAAATATGATTCTTTCAAATTAATTGGAAATATTACTTATGGTTTATACCTACTCATTCCGCTTTAGGTCAACAACAGAATATCATCTCAATTCATTCTTGTTTCATGAGTATTAATTACACTTTTGTTATTGTGGTATTTTATTCTATTAAACATTTTCCTTCCTTCTTCCGGCTTCTTTTCTTTTAACGCTGTGAGTAATTGCGACAATTTTAAAGACATATTTTCCTGTCATTAATTTTATCATTTACAAATAGCACTTTTAAAAAAGGATGTTTGAGTGTACATGTAATATTAGTGAGTTGTGATGAAAAGAGTAAGGGCTAGGTAAAGACTAATATCGTCGGGTCGAAGGAAAAAGTCATTGCGCATAGAGTCTGTATAAACTTTTAATAAAATATATTTGGTTGGTTTTGATACCAAGTTATAATTCAAAAAAGGAAACAATTTAGTAAAATGTTATTTCCCGCCGGTTTCACGGTTACTGACCGGCCCGCGGCTGTAGATCGAAGACTGTCGACCAGGGTTGGAAAAAGAACATGTTTTTTGGCAAATACTCAAACCGAGTGGCCCAAAACCTAAGAAAAAAAAAGAACATGTTTTTTTTAAAAAGAACAAAACATCCAGTTTTTCAAAAACCAAAAAAACATGTTTTTTTTATTAAAACTTCATTGCTGTTTTAATTGCCTTGTTTTAAACATGTTTCAATCACGTTTTAAACATGTTTTAAACACGTACATACGTAAAAAATGAAAAAAAAATAGTTGAAAATCAAAAAGTACTTTAAATATTGTAATTATAATTATTATTTACTAGCTGACCCGGCGAACTTCGTACCGCCTTTTTTCCTAATTATTTTATTTTAGTATTTATCAGTTTGGTTTTAGTATTATCCGTGCGGTGACGGAGTAAGAATACAATTTACCAGCCGTGTATGTCGTAAATGATGACAAAGGGATATAATATGCATATAATATCTATGCAAGATAAGGAACACTCGGAACAAAACCTTATACAAACACGTCTTACCAGCGTGGTATAGTAGATCGATTTCCCTCCCATAGGGAAGGAAGCCGGAGCTCAAAAGTGGGACATGTATGATTGTATGTGTTGAGACGATGGAGATGATTTATCAGCCTCCTACAAATGGCGTAAAGTTGCCGAAGCTGGAGCGGTCTCGGGACTCGACCTCAAACGTATCAATATAATGGAATTATTCATAATCCAACTAAATTGAATTTACAGAAAGTGTCATATTTCCTTAGTCCGCAACTTTACACTATTTGTGGGAGGCTGATAAATCATCATCGTCATCATTTTTTTTTATTGCAAACGGTGGCAAACGAGCAAACAGTGCACCTGATGGTAAGTGTTGCTGCCACTCATGGACCTTTACAGGGTCGCTGCCTACCGCGAAGAAAGTGAAGGGAGTGTGAATGCGTGCATTGAGGCTCGGTGATACCAAGGGCACCACCAAAACCCTCCACACACAAACACCCTCAGAAAGTTGGGCTTCCGGCTCTCTCGCTCACCGAACGAAGCGCAGTAACAAATTGCTACTACTCAGACGTCGATTTTCTGCGAGTGTGGTACTACCCCGGACGGACCGGCCCGCGGCTGTAGACAGATAACTGTCGACAGTGTGGTCCTACCATTCAGCCCATACACGTCCAACTGTTGGGCTCGCACCTCCTACACTATGGGAGGGAAATCGATCTATTATACCACGCTGGTCAGACGTGTTAATATAAGGTTATTCCGAGTTTTTTTCTCTTGTATAGATATTATATGCATATTATATCCGCCTCCGTTTGTTGAATTGTATTCCTAGCTAACAAACTATTTAATATACCTACCGCCTTTTTTATCGATTCCAATACCTTTTTAATTTATATCTATATGTATATGCCAAAAATGTCGAACCGACGGCACGAATATCAAATATTTGACATGTAAGAACAGGTTTGTATGGCAAAATAAAATTATTGTTTTTAGTATTTTACTCGCAATTTTCCATATTTTCTCACCGTATAAAGCTTCCCTGGACTTCCACAAATAATTTAAGACCAAAATTAGTCAAATCGGTCCAGCCGTTTTCGAGTTTTAGCGAGACTAACGAACAGCAATTCATTTTTATATATATATAGATAGATTTAAAAGAACAGTTTCAAAGTTAAGATGCAATCAAGTTCAATCAACTTCCGTTCTCTTATCTTCAACTCAACCCTCAACTTCCATGATCTGAAGTTTCTTAAGCGAATTAGTTTCATTCTATCAAGCAAGCCGAGTATTCCCCACGTTTAATGAGCATTCACCGCACGACCGCTTGTCAGTCAAGGGAATCCCAGCTACTTACATCGAAGAAATCTATGGTAAAAAACATGCCATAAAATGAGTTTTTTAATTTTTTCTAACTAAAAATATAATGTTTTTTTTTATGTGTTTTAAACATGTTTAAAACAAATTGTTTTCAATCATGTTTTAAACGTGATATGTATTTTTGTAGTGTTTTAATCAGTGTTTTAAACATATGTTTAAAACAAATGTTTCAAGCATTGCCAACCCTGCTGTCGACGGTGTAGTTATACCACATAAAACTAACTTAACTAACACAACTTTCACGCAAAGGAATAAAAACTCGACATAAAACCAATGCCAAATCTTTTGAACACAGTGGTTTTGTAGGTGAATTTACCTCTTATGGAGGAGGCCCAAGTTTAAAAGTGATGTATAGGCTAAGAAAAAGAAATAATACTAAATTAGGCTACTACACTATGCCAGCCAGACTGGACGTCATAGGGTTCTAGTTTACGTTCAAGACAACGAAACTTCACTAAGAAGTATTTATGTCTCCTATTCAACCAATGAGTGCAATCGGCCTGTGTATAGCGTTTGTGGACTATGAGAAAACCTTTGATTTAGTCAAAACTTAGGCAGTAATTAGCACGGAATAGTTACTGATGCAAGACTTTAAACAATCTTGTGATTAAATATGCAGCTTCTTACACAAAGTATTTATTCAAATGTGAAAGTATATTAGATATTGGAAAAGATTTCAATAAACGAAAAATGTGCAATATGAATATTAAACACAATTAGTTTTTAATTTAAGCACAAATTTAATGTCGGAGCTTTGACCGTCTGAGATTACAACTCGTGACCTCGAGACTCGTTCAAATATAATGAAGCGAATTCCAAATAATAATTTCAGAAAATGTACGCAAAAAATAACTAACAAAAAGGACAAATATCATAATCATCATCTTGGCTATGTACGTCCACTGCTGGTTAGAGCCTCCTAAAAGGCTGAGGTGGTTGACCTACTATACCACGCTGGTCAGACGGGTTGGTATAGGATTTCATTTCGAGCTTTCTTTCTCTTGCATAGATGTTATTTGCGTATTCTAATCTCTTAGTCGTCTTTTATGATATCCACGGTTAAGGAAGGGGGCGGTGAATTGTATTCTTACTCTGTCACCACAAGGATAAGTAGACATGTCTCGATGCCAATGACACAATTCTGCCTCAGACCAAAACATTTATGATCCTGATTCAAACATCTTACTTTTTATGCGTGCTAAAATAAATAAAAGAATTTAATGCGAGAATCAACAAGCAGACTGTTTCGTATAAGCACTCATGCATATTACGGAAGCAACTGTATGGAAATTTCCATTCTGCAACAAGTATAATGTATACATCTTAGTACATGAGGACATGTGATCTATTGTTAATTGTGCAATTTATTTTTAGAAAGAAAACCATACGTATTGTTCATCAACAATTATGTACTTAATGGTTTTTTTTTAAAAGACAACACCTTGCAGTAAGGAAATAAATCCTTGTATTACGGGAGACTTTACAAACATATAACTAACGGACACAGATTACATCCAGACTCAGAACAAAAATTTGTGGATCGCACAGTGTTGTCCCGCGTGGGATTCGAACCCCCGACACTGGCGCTGTAGGTCGCTATCTTAACCACTACACCATCTGTGCAGTCGTAACTTATTTGGTTGGGTTATCAAGTTATAATTTATTTCATTCCATCTATACACTCATCAGACTATAGACGTCTACTGTTAAGCATAGGCCTCCTCCTCCTCATAATGCCACTCGGAACGTTCCTGTGCCATTGCATCCAAAGGTTCCCTACGACTTTCAAGATGTCGTCAGTCCAACCAGTAGGGAGTTATGCTACGCTGCGTCGTCTTATTAGTGGTCGCCAGTTGAGAACCTTTCTTTCCTCCTCCTTTCTCATATTTTAAGGTAAGTGTACTTGAAAAAGACAGACCGAAAATTTATTTTAGAATTACCAATATGAGAGTTTCCATAGGTATTTCTTTATCCGAAATACTAGATTGTATTGTATATTTTTCCGTGTGATGACGGAGTAAGAATATAATTCACCACCCCCTCTCTTACCTGTGGATGTCGTAAAAGACAACTAAGGGATATCGTGTGCGTATAACAACAATGCAAGAGAAGGAAACGTCGAAATAAAACCCTATGTCAACACGTCTGACCAGGCGTGGTTATAGGAGGTCCGGCTCGGGCCTCCTCCATAATGGGAGGGAATTTGACCTACTATACCATGCTGGTCAGACATGTTCGTATAGGGTTACATTTCGAGTTTTCCTTCTCTTGAACAGATGTTATGTGCATATGATCCCTTAGTGGTCTTTTACGACATCCACGGGCATGATAGGGAGTGGTGAATTGTATTCTTACTCCGTCACCACACGGAAGGTTTATTTCCCTCCTATTGTGGAGGAGGCTCGAGCCCAACAATGGGACGTATATGAACTGAAGTGATGATGACGATGATTGTATATTTGTATTGTATTGATATATTATATTAAGTGTAACTGTATATAAAGTATAAGAAGGGCAGAAGAGATAATAGCCGCGTAAATTAAAGTGATAAATAAGTTTATAATGTGTGATGTTATTAACTAAGTGAATGCATTAACTGTTTAGTTAAGGAAGTTGATAGCACACATAATGTGCAAATATTGTCCACCTACTTTACCGTATTGTACGGTATATTAAACAAACTAGGTCGTCAGACCTAGTTTGTTTAAATTCTATAATGGTAGAGCATATGGGAACGTTTTGTTTTTTCATCATTTATACCAATAAATAAAATTGGAGTGTCTGTTTGTAATGTCAAAATAATAGGCTTTTTTCATGCTCACACGATTACTTACACTATACATATGCCTAAAATACACGTTATATTTTTTTGTCTGTCTGTCTGTTTGTGCCGGATAATCTTCAAAACGGCTGGACCGATTGCAAAAATTCTTTCACCAATGGAAAGCTATATCAGGAAATAAACTAGGCTATATTTTATCCCGGTATTCCCACGGGAACGGGTACTACGCAGGAAAGACTGAAACCGAAGCGAAGCGACGGCGGGATGCTAGTAAACAATATTTCTTGCGTCATTTCTACGGAAATAGGAAATAAACATAGCTACTATGCGAATTATAATCCTTGCGCACTCGTTTCAATTTATAACATTCTTCGTGAAACACGGGTGGCAGTTAGCAGTACACACATGCAGCATTCGATTTGGGCAAAATTTTCACTCGAATACCTTACGTCAAATCTCTTTGAGAAAATAATTGTTAACTAGGACGTCATTTTGAAAAATTGGCGCAGTTCGGCGGTGATTTAGTGTGTCCAAACGACTTAAATGTTTTGGGCATGAATAAGTACGTAAATATTTAATGATTATATTAAATCCACTAGAGAATGTCGACGTTAAACTAAATTTTATAACATGTTTCTGTAGATTTTATTATAAGACATATCTTGCTGTTTACTCTTGCCTTTACACGTCGTATGAGGATAATGATACGCTTACTTGATATCTAATTAAATAAGAATAATACTAAGAACGTAAATGTTATTCACATAAGATAATTTAAGTCTTTAATACTTTAATTATGTTAATTTTTATGTGGTTTCATCTTTTAGGGCGAATTACAACGATTAGTCGAGGCGAATGTTTTTAATAGCAATATAATTTTTTTCCGCATGGGCACCGTAAGACACGATTAAGAGACCGAAAGCAGATTACACAAATAAAGAAAAAATTAGCACATTACCGAGCATTTCCTAGCGCAAATCTGCCTGGCCAGTGTATTATAATAAGCCAATTTTGATGGACATATGAACGGATGGTGTATGAGCTGAAGAAGAATAACAGCTAAAAGTAGCTTGAAGCTTTTATTATGTGGTCTATTGATATTTTTTTTGTTGAATATTCTACCCTACACTAACACGTCTGACCAGTAGGGTATAGTAGGTCAGTTGCCCTCCCTATAATGGAGGAGGCCCGAGCTCAAATTAAACAACCGCGACTAATACTCGACGAACCCGACGACATTATTACGCTCGCCCAGACTGGAGGCATACACAGCCCGCGCGGCCTTGACAAATAATAATAAATATCCACGTCACCGCCCCCGCCGACGGGGAAGGAAAACGTGTCGCGTTAAAATCATAAACGTGGGAGTGCCCACTTTGCCAGCGACCGCCCGAGCCGAGGTCCGTACCCCACAGGGGGTGCCCTCGGGATGGGTCGCTTAACTTTAAGCGGGTTGAGAGCCCTCAGCGCTCACCCACCAGTCTGGGTAAAGTTGTCACAGCCATCTGAGGCTAACAACTAAGTCACACAAAAAAAAAAAAAAAATCAACAATAGGACGTATATGGGCTGAGATGATGATAATTCATGACAAGGCCAAGTTGGCAGCTTGAGAACATTTATTTGTCGCAATAACAACATGAACTAAGATTTCATGGCTGGCAACTGCCTACTTAGTATTATATGACTGATTATGAGTTTCCAGATTTATTCCCTTTTTTTTGTGTATAGCTGTTAGCCGCAGATGGCTTTCACAGCTTAGCCCAGACTATGGGTGAGCGCTGATGGCTCTCAACCCGGTTTGCATTTATTGCCCAGGTTACCCGTTATATATATATACCCGTTATAAGCGCTATAGCAATTGTAAATCATTTAATATTCATGTCTATTATTGCCAAAGGTAAAAGTCTTTGTTGTATCATTCTTGAGTTTACTCATGACAAGTCTTGACTAACTTTCCTCGGCCTCGTCTGATTTGGGAGGTTACCCTTTGTTAATCGAGACGCAGAATATCTGTCTTCGGCCCAATAATTTATTCGATTACATTATCGTACACAATTAATGCAAAACATTTCTTTAATTCAGTACCTAAATCTTGTAAGAGGATGGCTTACAAGTGCAAGTCTAACATGCTCTCTTTCAGACAGTATTATGATTCAGATTGGCCTGATCTAACTGGTATCTTTTCACGACTGTACCTATTTTGATCTGAATATCGGATATATCCACACCATGTTACCCCATAATCTGGCGTAATAGCCCACGCTGCGGGCTAACAAAAACGATCCTTAGACTTTACTGACCTTTACAAGGATAGCTCAAGGAATTTCTGTGCAGAGCAAAGCTAGAGACCATATGTGGGATACTAATAATTTGTAGGCTAATAGTAATTAAAGGTCCATCAACCTAGCTGGTCAGAGCATGGACCAGCTGTCCTCTCGTTGCCGAGGATATTTGTGGTTCAAGTGCAGACGTAAATGAAATAAAAAGGAAACAGTAAATAATTATTTATTTACCATCTTCTTCTTAGCCTATTTACGCAGTATCATTATATAGAACAAATTAGGCATGTAAATTACCTACAACAATTACAGAATGATATTAATACGATTTCAAAATAATGCCTAGTCTTTAAGGTTTTGCCCTAGAGATTAAATAAGCAGAAAGTGTACCTACTAATTATGCAATGATATATTTAATTATATGAACATACCAATGTCTTACACCATCATAGCTACTAATTGTATCTATTGATCTTATTGTAAATAGGTATTTCATGGTATTGCATCAATGTCACACGTCTATAAATAAATAGGTACTTTTAAATAGCATGTCTAAACATAGGTAAAGAACTAACACAGAAAATGGTTAATGTGCTGACCGTAATACTTGTTAAAATATATTATTATAGGTATTCATCAAAGCGTTAAAACAGAAACGACTACTTGCACTTATTTATGTCAAAACACTTAAAAATATGCAAATGGCAATGTCACCTCCTTGATCACTTTTAGGATTTATTTAGACTTTATACACTGTTAAGTTTGCCCAGTCAATTTAACAGGGATACACCAAATAAAATTAATATACACAACACCGATGGAACAATACGATAGCTCAAAATTTAAAACTAATATTAATTAGCACCTTTTTATAACCTAAGATTTCTGTGTTTGACATTTCGTAAGTCGTAACTGACAGTCGAATAACAGCTGATTGCGAATGTAACAGCTGTGTATATTATAACATACACAGCTGTTAGGTATATGCCCATAGAATCGGTTAAGGTAACGATTTCCTGTTACTATTTTGCAGCAACAATAGTACAGGCACTTAAGTCTAAAAAAGGGGTTGTCCTCGGAATGAGCGATAGTAAACTGTAAACTCGCATATATCTTCATTTTGAGGTTCTAAAAGTTGTCTCAAAAGTATCATAAAATCTTGTTTGCGTCATAAGTATTCGAGGTCAAAGGTCAAGGGTATTAATTTATATGTTGAATATATGTAAAATTTAATTAAATATAATGTGGTAATTACTAAATAATACAAATTATTTATTATATATGATATTTTATTAATACAAGATATTATTTACTGGGATTCACAGTTAACTTTGCACTATAGTGGGTATGGCTGAACACCACAGGTTCTTTGCCCTCTATCTCAAAACGGTTTGGCGTATGAAAAAATAAAATAAAAAAAATATTGGTTGCCTGTAAAGTCGGTATACGGGCGAAAGTTTTACGTGACAACGACTTTGAGTGGTAAAATAATTTTAATGTGAATATTCATTCGTATAGTAGGAAGAAGGATGAAATAATAGTAACAATTTAAAACATTTATTTATACAAAGAATTATATTTAAAACATTAATTTATACAAAGAATCTCGCACTGAATTTCATATTAACAAAATTTTATTTTTACCTTTACACATACATACGTATTTATATACAAATATACAATTTTTATGTCTGTCTCTCTCGCTCTTAGGCGGGCTAACCATGCCCGAGTGGAAGGGACGCGTGCCTCTCACTCGCTCTCATTGTGAGCGCATAACGTGAGCGGAGCGTAACGCAGTTTCTTGAAGTGTCACCCGGCAAACCAATTTATAAGACGTTGTCACGTCAAAAACAATATTTATCACTAATGTCTACAATCTTTATGAGGAATGTTAACATCATTGGAGTTATAGAAACCGAGATAATCACGAAAAACGGTTTTTTGTGATCTTTAACCTTGAATAACTTATAGCGCAGACAAGATTTTATGACACTATTGAGATAATTTTTGGAACGCCAAAATAAAGGTGTATAGCTTAGCATAATAACATATAGAAGGTAAGTTCGCGCACAAAAAGTGAAGCATTTCAATTGAAGCCTAATAGAGCTTACGCCGGAACCGTTCCCTAAGGTACAAGGTCACTGTACTGCACGTACGTATGCAACTCTTAAAATATAAATAGGTAATTATGACGGTTTGTGCATTCAAATGGTGTCACAACACATTTGAAAAACTTAAAAAGGTTTTTAACATTACTTTTAAAATTATTTTGACGATTTAGGTTAATAAAAACAAAATTTCATTTCATAATTTGTATAGTGGTGTGCGTGTGTACGTGTGTAATCGTCTGCGTGTATTTTTTGGATTCATGTTTCGAACGTTCGAAGTACCGATACTATCTTTCTATACGTTATTATTCTAAGGTGTATAGTTTATAAACCCTAATATGACTTTTCCAAAAGGTTTCTTCAACAACAAGTTTCGATCTGTAGCAAGCAATTCCTTATTTATGAGATAATAATTATTTCTATTATACCTAATATTGCAATTCTTTAGTTCTTTTGCATGCAGAAACCTATTTCATGGTTTATTGTAATAGCTTAAAATTTTATTTTCGTCACAGTCTGTTGCTGATCAATTGTCAGCGCGAAGAAATGTATTCCAAGTAAGTTTGACAGCTGCGAGTAAATTATTCCACTGACTCGACTGTCAGCTGCCGCTAAGTCGCTGTGAGTTGTCACATACTAAATCGTATAAAGATGTTTAATATTTACATTAGAGAATATTTGCTTGTGAGTGTCTTAAAAGATGTCTAAGGGATAATAATATGCAAGTAACATTTGAGCAAGAGAAGGAAAATTCGAAATAAAACTCTATATCAACCCATCTAACCAGTGTGGTATAGTGGGTTAATTTCCCTTAAATTTTGGAGGCTCGCGCCCAGCAATGGGATGCATGTGAGCTATAATACTGATGATATTCACAACATACCTACATACATACCGCAGTGCCATAAAAAGAGCTTCTCTGTGTGGTGACAGAGTAAGAATACAACTGACCACCCAAGAGAGGTTTCCCCGTGTGTGTCGTAAAAGACGATAAAGGAATATGATATGCAGATAACATCTATCCAAGAAAAAGGACACTCGACATAAAACATTATGCCAACACGTCTGATCAGTGTGTAGATCAATTTTCCTTTTCCTTCATTGTAGAGGAGGCCTGAGCCTAACAGTAGGACTTGTGTGATGATAAAAAGCGCTAGCACGCAATGTAAAAGGGTGCGCTGTTGTGTATCCTGCAGTGAATGAATTTAATTATTGGTTTCCGAAATATGAAACGCTAAAGTAATGAATACCTTAACAATTTATAATATAAATTTTGGAAGTAAAGTAAAACAACTTGTTCGACACACGCTGAAATGCGTTATTGGAACATGGATAAAAATTGCGTTAACGTAATGCTGTAGCTGTAGGTCATTCGTATCATCCTCAATATTAATTAAAAAGTACTTTTATCTATTAGGATACTAACACGTATCATATTTTTATACATGGTAGCGTATGCAGTTATTGTACGAAGTTACTGTATAAATGTCACATTTGTCAGTGGAATTCTAGGAGGAACGTGGGAATATTGTCGCGCTCTTGAGTTGTATTCATTTCTTAAAACATTTAATATTTATGGTGTTTTAATTAATGGTTTTGCTAGTATTTAATATAATACAGACAATAGTAATGGTTTACGTGTAATTTTATGTGATGGTGAAATTCTTAGAAAAATAATTAATTTGGCATTCACACAGAGTTAATGTATCGAAGTGTGATGAATATAATTACATGTATTTTCATATTCTATCACAATATGCAGCGTTGATTGAGTTGAGATTTTGACTTTGAAAGTGTTAAATAATAATAAAGTTAAAAGAAAATTTTATGGATTATTGGGCTTTAATCCCTTTGCACGTCCGAACGGACAAACAGAATCGAGATGAAACCAGTATGCCTACTCTGGAAATCCATTCTAATTTCGAATCCGATTCAATTCCAATCTCGCCAAAGTTATATTTGGTACTCTTGAACAAAATCGAGAATGAATTCTTCGCGTTTGGCGTTGTTATTTTCACCATATGTGTCGTATTTTCTTATTTTAAATTAATAACGTGATCGAAGTCGATCACTACAAAGACGCTTTCTTGCAATTGTGCAACATTAACGATTTTAAACTACGTCAAAATCACGTTGGGAGTAGCAAATATTTGATTTAATCGACGAGAGTCGAATTCATTTAGTTCAAAAATATTCTACCGAATTTGATTCCAATCGTACGCTAGTGTCGCTTTCAAGTGTACCAAATTTGCTCAAAATCGAGCTGCGATTGGATTTAGGATTGGAATCGAGATTCAAGAGTAGGCACCCAGCAGTGACATTAGGGATTGGCGATCTTTCTGAAAAAGATCGATTCTTGAATCGATTCGAATTGTCGTCCAAAGAATCGATTCACAAGAAAATTGAGGTTTGAAGGATCCTTTCTTTTGGACAAGCTTGTGATGATCTTTTTTTTTAGGAAATCTGGATAGTAAATATGTGATGAGCTTTTTTAGGAGGATAAGAAATCTGAAAGTGTTATTATACTCGTTCTAACCATTTATTTTACTTTTGACACATGCTTTAGGACGTAACTGTTTCATTATACGCAATTATTAACTTTGAAACGAGTGAACAGAGAAATATATAAACTGCCCAATAATATTTATATATCTTAATTATTACCCACTAAATACATTAATATGCCGTAAATAGCTCTATTCATAAAATTTAAGTGATAATTCATTTCCGTTATAAAAAAAGTTACGTTCTATCGCATCTAGTGACAGGATCAAAAGTATTCGGTGCAAACTAATGAATCGCAAATAATCGATTACACTTATTTGCAGTTAAGTCAGCTGACAACTGAGTTTTGAATTGTTGTAATAGTAAGTCAGCTGACAACTGAGTTTTGAATTGTTGTAATAGACAACACGTTAAAATTGTATCAGGGAGATATAAAAATCTTCTCATCATACCTACAACATGAAATAAAACAACCAAAATATTTTAATATTATTTTATTATAACGAATCGTCGGATTCTTCATACGAACTCGAATCGTCGCTTGAATCATCTGCAGTGTTTATTATTAACTCTTGTGTAGGTATGTTGTCAAATTCAATTTCCCGATCCCAATCAGAGAATATTATATTTTTTGTCTTGTTGACGACACTCGCCCAGTTTTCAGGCGTCACACTAGCACATGCGTTTTTTAAAAGTTCAAGCATTTTATTTGCTGTGAAAGGAGGAGTTGTATTGTTTCTTGCGGCGTGTCCTTTGACTTGTGCCCAGATCATTTCAATTGGATTATATTGACAGTGGTACGGAGGAATTCTGATTATAACATGCCCATATTCTGCTGCCATTTCGTCGATGACATATCGTTTTGGCTGCTTTTTACTTTTTTAAGTAATTCTACTTTTAGTAGGGATTCGTCCACATCTTCCCCATTATCACGAAGCCAGTTTATAATCTCGTGTTTTTTGTTGGCCTGTGTTGGCATTTTATTAATTTGGCGAGAGTGATAGGGTGCATTATCAATAAATATTGTTGATGGCTCTTCAAGTGATGTAAGCATTTCTCTGAACTACTTTTCATACACGTCCGCATTCATCTCCTCATGATAGTCTCCTGTTTTTTTTTATTTGAACGCTAACAGAGCGTCTGGTACAAATCCCTTTGTAGTTCCCGCATGGCAAATGATGAGGCGTTCACCTTTCCCCATTGGCACTGCAGAAGTAGAAGCAGCAGTATCGTCAGTCCAACCTTTTGGTATGGAATGATTGGCATTGAGCCAAGTTTCATCTGTGAAAACGACATTCGACCAGTCTTCTATTTTCTTCGCTTTTCTTAAAAATTCACAGCGAGACAAGGCTATATCACGACGTTCCATTAAAATTTTTCTTTTGTCGGATTTCTTATACAAGAACCCGATTTGGTGCAGCACCTTTGACAAAGAAGATTTTTGACCACGAAACAAGCCACAATTTCGTAGAGACGCTACTAATTTTTTCAAAGTAGGAATCTCTTTGCTTGTGTAATAATTGTATATATGACGACGAATAGCATCAGTATCAAAACTGTCAATTGCTGTCACTTTACGGGGCTGACGTTTTTTCTTAGGCGTAGATAGCTTGTTCTGTTTAATACCACTACTACCATAGGCTTCTTTAGTGATTTTCGCCACCGTTGGAGCACTAATACCTAATGCTGCTGCAACACGGTCTCTAACTTGGGTTACTGGTATAAGGAATCCGCCATTGCGGCTTTCCTTTTCAAAAAATTCACGAAGCCGCAGCACTAACTCTCTGGATTGTCCTTTAAGCACCATACCTTTCGGCATTTTGCAAGTAAAATCTTACTGGGAGGAACGATACGCTCAACTCAATCAAAGTAAGAACAATGAAATCAATACGGTGGAATATAAATACTCAACACAGCGTATGAAAAATATGAAAGAGCACTCAGCGAACAGAAATGTGACTAGCACGGGAGTCTTGTTGCGAGTGACAGACAACACAACAAAATGGCGTCGCCGGCGCGCCGTTCAGTGTTGCCAATTCGGCTTAAAAAAAAGGGGTAGGCTGGATGAGAAAATTAGTGATTTACTACCGCAGACGAGGGCGCCTTTGTCTCTAAGTAAAGTTTGGAGCAGCGGACCCCGCTTAATGGAAAAATGCTTCATAAAGTAGTTATTTTTTATTTTGCAAAGTACAAAGTAAAATATTTTGAGAGGACTGAATTAGTGGGTATGCAAAAATTAATGTGCCCAAATAACAAATATATGTATAGAAGTGAAGTTTTTAAATAATATGAAATATGTATTTAAGCAAAAATAAAATATCCGTGTTAAATCGATTAAAAGTTCTTCCTGACTAAAATCGATTATTACAAAACATAGTATCCGTAATACATTGGTACAACACTAATTGATCAGAATTCGACCTGCCAAAAGTAAAATAAATGATTGGAACGAGTATAATCTTATAATCTATACTAATATTATAAAGAGGTAAAATTTGTAAGTTTGTATGTAACGAATAAACTCAAAAAGTACTGGACCGATTTTAAAAATTCTTTCACCATTGGAAAGCTATAATATCAGGGAGTAACATAGGCTATATTTTATCCCGGTATTCCCACGGGAACGGGAACTACGCGCGTAAGGCGACTGAATCCGAAGCGAAGCGAGGGCGGATTGCTAGTATAGTATAAAACACTAACATACTTAGTATCGAGTGGGCTGAAAAAAATCGAATGACAATTCTCTAGGGTAAAGTATCGATTCATCGAATCGATTCAGTGCTTCGTATCGATTTATAAAATCGATTTTCGGGCTGAAAAATAGATTCTTCGATTAATCGATCTCAGAACGCCATCCCTAAGTGACATACATATATTGTCAGTTAAGGCTGTCAGTGTCAGGCGTGCGCATTCGTGAATAAATGAATGTTGTTATCAATGAAGAGAGAAGAATAACTCGATTAATTCGGGCAGATGACAGTAGGTCAATAGGGCAATACGTTAAAGGTTAGGCAAGAGTTGAAATTATTTCACTATAACGTTTTTGGTAGTTAAATACATTAATTCAAAAAATAATCCTATCAAAATTTGATTGCTTTGATGCTAAAATGTTACATACAATTTTTTCATTACAATGCGTTTAATTTATATATTCTTTGAGACCTAAATATAGGAGTTGTTGGAAAAAGCAGAAGTACAAACATTAAAGTCGTAGTTACCGAATAATTTAAATTTTAAACGTATTAATGATTAGCAATACTAATCTATTGTAAATAACAAATGGTTTTACATTTCTGTGTGTTAATATGAAGTAAGTAAAATTTAAATACTCCAATAACTAAGAAGGATTAAAGATAAAAAATCAGCAATGACTGATACGGGTGACAAGGATATTTGGAGGGATTCTTGGCTACGTTATCTTGGTAAATAATTTAATTTTTACTCTATATATGAAAATATATATAATCAACCATGTATATGAACAGGACACATTTATTGTTTGTTAACACTTGTATTAGTGCTTAAAAGTGATAGCGTAAAATAATTGTGTATGCTCTTACAATAGTTATATAATTTATAATTTGTTACAGATTCATAAGACATAGTAGTTACAAATTACTTTCACCTATTTAGTATAGGTATAAAATTTCAAGTTGTATCCTGAAATACAGTTAGAGTTTTTATGTAGTTGGATTTAGATGGTATGCTAATTTGTAGTTATGTAAGCATTAGTTTCATTTTACAGTCGTCATAATGTTGTTACAAGCTAATAAACTAATAAAATTGCAGTTGCTTTAGTTGGTGATGGAATAAATTATTAAAACTCTTAATTGTTGTGGAATTACAATATATACATATATATTAAAACTAATAAATTTAAAACTGCATAAATGGTGGTGGAATAAATGTACTATTATTATTTATTATTATTAATTCAATTATTAGTATATGAATAATTAATATTATTAATTCAACTATATATATGAATTATTAATATTATTAATTCAACTATATATATGAATTAATAATGTTGTTAATTCAACTATTAATATTGAACTATTAATTTTATTAATTCAACTATTAATATATGAATTATTAGTATTATGTATTCAACTATTAATATATGAATTATCAATATTATTAATTCAACTATTAATATTATTAATTCATTATTGTGTAATTATAATATGTATTAAAACTTACCTTTCATCTTGTGTGATGTATTGGTCACTGAAGAGATTCATTTTGCAGGTTACGCTAATGAAATCGGCGAATCCTTTCGCCCTATTGTCCCCAGCCGAATTGTCAGTTTTAGCTATGGGATCGCCTTTGCATACACATTTGCAGACACTGCAGACAAGAGTTACAAAATGTTAAAAGTATGTAAAATAATCATTTATTATATTTTTTAGTGTCGAGATAGAATAAGTATACAATTCACAAACCTCTATCTTACCCATCGGTGTCTTAAAAGATAACTAAGGGATATAATATGCAGGCAATATCTATTTAAGAGAAGGTAAACCCGAAATAAAACTATATCAACACGTCTGACCAGCGTGGAGGAGGAGGAGGCCTGAGCCAGGCAGTGTTTATGGGCTGATATGATGATGATATGAAAACGAGACACATATTACCTTTGTTTCCTATCCCAGTAATTATATTAAACTTTAAACTTCAATGGTTCATTTTGAAATAATTTAGTTATAGGATAGGGTGAGATAAAGAGGAATCTAGGCACAAATTTCTTGTGAACTATAAGCTTAAACCCCCTACAGTATATAGTGCCTTGCGTACGTGCGTGCGTTCGTACGTGCGTGCGAGCGAGCATGCGTGCGTGCGAGCGTGCATGCGTGCGTGCGAGCGTGCATTAGTGCGTGCGTGCATGCATGTGTGTGTGCGTGTGTGTGTATAGCTGTTAGACGCAGATGTCTTTCACAGCTTAGATCGGACTATAGGTGAGCGCTGGACCTGGTTAATCCCCAATAACGCGGTACCTTTATAACGCGATTTCAATCCACCGTATAACACGGGATTTCCCCCATACAACCTGCGGATTTCCTACTTATATACATATTTCTGTACTGTGAAATTTGTAATGATTTGTACAGTTCATAATTAGCTTCGCATACCTTTGCATGTGCAATTGTGTTATTACAAAATTAATTTATTTTGTTAAATTACGGGGTCGTAAAAACGGGTTATGCGGGAATGCGTTTTCCTATAATGCGAACCAATCTACCGCGTTGTAGGGGGGATCTATATATTAATACGTGGAGCAAAAATTTTTGCACCCCTTTTTTACGAAAATCATGCAGATCAACAAATATGAAATTTGGCACAATTGAGAAATATATTGAGGAGAAGTGCATAAAACTAAAATTTCATATGATAATAGTTTAGAAATACATTAAATTCATTAAATAAAATATTATTGAAAAAAAAAAAAAAAAAGGCAGCTTTTATTTAAATGCTCTAAAACGAAGAACATAAATTTTGAATGCAATCAAACCTACCATTTTATTAAATTATAAAATCTATATTGATATAAATAAAAGCTTATTACTATAAAACCATCAATTTCCTACAATCACTGTCTGATTTCAGTACTAAATTATTAATGAATACTTTTTTTCGCATCCATTTCACATTTGGTAGGAAGATATTTTGCAAACCTATAGAAAACATCTTGTAATAGATTTAATAAAAAATCGCTTTAGTATATTTTATGAAAGTAGTGATATATACAATAACAATTAATAATCACAACTTGTGTAATTTTATTATATACTACCTTGTGCCCGCGATTTCACCCGCGCAGTTTCCCTTCCCGTGGGAAAAATACTGCGAAGAAATATGATACTGCTTGATAATATAGCTTTCCAATGGTGAAGGAATTTTTAAATTCGGTTTAGTTGTGTAGTGTAACAAACTTATTATCACATTTATAATATTTATTAGGATTTTAATAAAGATTTATATTTTTTTATTTACTGCAAACGGTGCAAACAGTACAAAACAAGTAAACAGTACACCTGATGGTAAGTGTTGCGGCCGCTCTTGGATCTTTGCTAGGCCGCTGCCTACCGTGAAGAAAATGAAGAGAGTGTGAAGCATTCACACTCCTTTCACTTTCATCAAAACCCACCACACGCAAAAACTTGGTCTTCCGGTTCTCTCGCTCTCTGAACGAAGCGCAGTAACAAACTGCTACTACTCAGACGAAGATTTTCTGCAAGAGTGTGGTACTACCCCGGACAGACCGGCCCGCGGCTGTAGACAGACAACTGTCAAAAGTGTGTTCCTACCATTTTTTTTTTGTGTGTGTATGCTGTTAGCCGCAGTTGGCTTTCACAGCTCAGCCGGGACTATGAAAACTGTAAGAAATTTAAGCGAACATCGCCCGAGGGCTACCCCTGTGGGGATCGGACCTCGGCTCGGGGCATCGCTGAGAGTAAAGTGGGCGTGGCTACGTTTAGGTTTATAACTTTTTCGCGGCGCGGTTTCCGACCTCTACGGCGAGGCCGGTACCGCGGAGTTTATGTAATCGCTACGCGAGCGGTGTAGGCCCTTTGTTGGGCGATCGTTATGATGTCGTCCTCTTCATCGAGAAGATGACGGGGACGTCGGACCGCGGATATTTTAGAGGGGACGTAGTTAACCGCTCCAACCACTAGTGGAGTGGGGTGTGTCATAGCAGAGTCAAAGTAACGCCGGCAGCAACCTTTCATGTACTGCCTGATTGGTCGTCAATTCGAGATCGATGTAAAAATCGACATTGCGAATGAACCACGGTGCTCCCGTAGCCCGTCGCATGAACTTATTTTGTAGTGTTTGTAACCTGCGGATCCTGTATGGCCTAACGTGCGCGAACACTAAGCTAGCATAGGTCATGATCGGCCATATGCAGGCAGTGTATAATCGAACTTTATTTTTAAGTTATAATTTGGACTTTGCGTTTAGTAAACAATGAAGGCGTCCCATCACGAAGGCTGCGCGCGGGTGAACTTACCTCATGTGGGACACGAAAGCGAGTCGACTATCAAGGCTCACACCTAAGTACTTGGCCTCCTTGCTCCAAGAGACAGGTTGGCCGAAGAGAGTGAGAGGGGGGATGCTGTCCAGAGAGCACAGGCGGGCATAGGGATTACAATCCAGCGGCGTTTTCAATCCAGCTGGATTCTTGCTGGATTGACATGAATCCAGCTGGGTCCAGCGCGGGTCCAGCAAAATGTGGAACGAAAATAAAAAGACAACATTTTTAAGACTTTTTTTTTATTAATTTGTACTTCTTATCTATGAAATCTTGGGGCGGCGTAGGCGCCAATACCTGCGCCTCATGCCGCCCTAGCCGAGGCCGCGGGTGACGTGACCGGGGAATTAGTCCGTCACCCGCCGAGAGGCAGACCGCGTGAGGAAAGACCGACGTCCTCCCCGAGGGGGGGGACGTCGGTCGATGGAAGGGTACCCCACGTAGGGGGTATGCCGTCGGGCCGACCACTGATGTCAAGTAACCCTGCTCCGGTGGTCGGCCCGACGACGAAGGCGACGTGCATCGTGGGTGGGTTGCGGGAGTTGCGTGCTTACGCCACTCTGTCGCCCCGGACGGAGTGGTGCGAGGAGCGCGCCGACCGCAACCCAACCCCAAAAAAAAAAAAAAACTGAAATTTTTCACTCATTTGGTAATATCTTATATCAATTTGCTTTGGTTTCTTAATCATTTGAGATCAAAAGAATCAACTTAAAATTAAATAACAAACATATAACCTTATATAACATTTTAGATAATGTTTCTAAGTAAGCAATATCTTATTACGTATATGTTTAATGATAGGATGGCTAATCAGTAGAAATCAGTCTTACAAATTCTTTTAAAATTAACTATAAAAAAGGACCGTAATAATAATACTACTTTAATCTTCAATAAATTTTTTGTATCAAAAGAAGCTCCGAAATAATCTTCTCTTCACTCGTTAATCGATAATAATTAGGAAGTTTAAAATCTGACGATAAGAGACTATTTCTTTTTTTGTATTCTCTGAAAGTAAGACCTATGAAAACAAATTTTATCTATAGTCTTATCTCCCAACCTGCTTCGCACAGAACTGCATATGTAGCCGGCTGCTCAGAATGCCCTTTCGGCCTCTACACTGGTCGGTTTTAGGGTCATTAAATACTCATAAACCATAGATAAATGTTCACCTCGCACTCCTTTGGTCTCATAAACGCTCATTTCTTTTTTCAGGACCTTTTCGTAATCTAATTGACCACTTGGCTTTTGTTTATTAAAGTTCTTCTTCTCTCTTTTAAGTTCCATCTCAAGCTCTAAATTCATTTTCACGGGTTCTGCGTCATCATCTAGACCATCCTCACGGCACGTGCTAATGCTATGGTGACGGAACGGCAACGTCGCCGCGTCGTTTTGAAAATGGCGGCAACTCAAAACTAAACAATAGAAATTGATACGTTTGCGGATCCGCATTGCTGGATCCAGCATGTTTGAAAAGGCGCTGGATCCAGCTGGTTTCCTGTATGCTGGATCCAGCAATTGCAATCCCTAGGCGGGCAGTTCGTTTAGTGAACATGACCGCTTGGCTCTTCTTGGGGTTAATTTCTATTCTCCATTTCCTATACCAATTGGCAAGGGCGGTAACCGCTTTTTGGAGTGTATTGACTGCAGATTTCTACTACTAATAAAATATTTAAATATGTACCTACTTAATATTTATTTTAAAACAAAATAACATTAGTATTTAAATAGGCTTGATTCCTATTAATTTTATTTTTCAGAAAGATGGCCGTCCCAAACAAGTGTTGATAGAGACAGGTGATGCATTGATATGGCAGATTCTGGCATCTGTTGCCATACCAGGCTTTGTCATAAACAGGTATGTTTCTAATTCCTCTATATGTAATTACAGAATATGTACAATATTTTTATAGACTATAGGAGTATTTATCCATGTGGTGACAGATTGAGAATACAATTCAACATCATTACAACCCACATATGTCCCACTGTTGGGCTCGGGCCTCCTCCACAATGGGAGGGCAATTGATCTACTATACCATGCTGGTCAGACATGTTGGTATAGGGTTTCATTTTGAGTTTGCCTTGCCTTGCACAGATGTTATGTGCATATTATATTCTTTAGCCGTTTTTTACGACATCTATGGGCGAGATAGGGTATACTCCGGGATGTATTTCCTATCTTGCCCGTGTTGCCAAACACTGAGGAATAAAATATGCATATAACCCAATATCAACCCATTTGACCAGTGTGGTATAGTAAGTCACTATTCCTCCTATTGTGGAGGAGGCTTGAACTCGCAGTAGGACGTATATGAGTCGAGATGAATGATGGATGAAAACAGGATTATAGTCCATGACAAGTCATGTCAAAGTGTTACTGCTCTCTGGTGTCTGTCATAAAGCAATTAAGAGGTCTACATTAATCTGTGGTAATCCTGTATAGTGATTGCACATATTGTAAATAAAACTACTTTTACGGATTATATCGCGTTTGTATTTGATTTATGATTGCCCGACGTTTCGAACACTTTGCAGCATTCATGGTCACGGGCGGACTAAGGTGTTTCACGTCCAACAAGTAATCGTTATTACAGACATTTACAATTATACAGAAATAGATATAGATACAGAAAATAGTCTCCTGTCCCCTGAGTTTTCTTGCCGGATCTTTCTCAGTGTGGCCGCGTTCCGATCCGGTGGTAGTATATTAGTTTTGTTAGTTTTAAATCAACAAATTGTAATAATAATTGCTACAAATTTAATAATTAATAATTACTAAACATAAACAATATAATTTTTTCATATAGATTAATTTTCTTCTTACACTGGCAATAAATTTGTACTAAAATGTGGGTAACAATTTAATAAATTTATAACTATTTTCTGTATCGGGTAGATAATTGTAAATGTCTGTAATAACGATTACTTGTTGGACGTGAGACACCTTAGTCCGCCCGTGATTATGAATGCTGCAAGTGTTCGAAACGTCGGGCAATCATAAATCAAATACAAACGCGATATAATCCGTAAAAATAGTTTTATTTACAATGTGTAGTGCTCGCGTAAACATCAGATATCACTATTACAGTATAGTTTCACTAATCCGGCACTATTAAAATCAGAGGGTGCCGGATTATTGGAATGTTCGGATTACTGGATTATAGGGAAAATCATATAAATTTTTGGAGCGGTAGGACCACACTGTCGACAGTTATCTGTCTACAGCCGCGGGCCGGTCCGTCCGGGGCAGTACCACGCTCTCGCAGAAAATCGACGTCTGAGTAGTAGCAATTTGTTACTGCGCTTCATTCGGTGAGCGAGAGAACCGGCAGCCCAACTTTCTGAGGGTGTTTGCGTGTGGAGGGTTTTGATGATGCCTTTAGTATCACCGAGCCTCAATGCACGCATTCACACTCCCTTCACTTTCTTCGCGGTAGGCAGCGGCCTTGTAAAGGTCCATGAGCGGCAGCAACACTTATCATCAGGTGTACTGTTTGCTCGTTTGCCACTGCTTGCAATAAAAAAAAAAAGATAAAGCATTTCATAAAGAGAATACGTATAATGTATTATATTTACATATTATTATGTAATCACATAGCTTTAAAATATGTAGTCCTTAATTGAGAGCTGCTTTTGTGCAACTTGAAGTCTTTGCTTAAAAAGCTTTTTCAAAGAAAAATTTAATCATCATCATCTTGCTCTTATCCCAATTACTTGGGGTCGACGCAATATGTCATCTGCTTTAACATATTGCAAAAAGTTTCGGCAATGACTTTTATGACCGGCCGCCTACCTGACGTCAACCCTCCTTGGGAAATGTAATCGTTGACCCAAATGGTACCAGATGGAGTTGGTCCGGGTCAATCTAGGGCTCTTAGTCGTCTTTTACGACACCCACGAGCACAGCAAGGGTTGGTAGTATTCGAAGCCGCCACCACACGCAGAAGAAAAATTTAATATAATGTTGTAATCGGGTGAGCGGGGTGTGCCGGATAATTGTACGTGTCGGTCTATTGAAGTGCCGGATTAGTGAGATTATACTGTACAACATACTGGAAACATAATTGGTAACCACATCGGTGGTTACCGATTATGTTTTCATATTATGTTCCCATGGATGGTCAAAAAGCTTGGCAAATCTATACCAATAAATAAAATTGGAGTGTCTGTTTGTAATGTCAAAATAATAGGCTTTTTTCATGCTCACACGGTTATTTGCACGACACCTATGCCTAAAATAGCAATTAAAAAAATTTTTGTCTGTCTGTTTGTTCCGGGTAATCTTCAAAACGGCTGGACCGATTTCAAAAATTCTTTCACCAATGGGAAGCTATAATATCAGGGCGTAAACTAGGGTATATTTTATCCCGGTATTCCCACGGGAACGAGAACTACGCGGGTAAAACGACTATAACGTATAACCGAAGCGAAGCGAGGGCGGATTGCTAGTCCCTAATAAACTTTAATTAAAGATGATACCAAATTGATTTGGAAAAATGGGGTAAAAAAAATAAAGAGGATTTTTGCTAAAGGCCAAACATGGATTTTACATTTTTGCTATACAACTCAGTGTTAAGACACTTTGAAGTGTTTTTTTTTCGTACAAAATATACACAAAGGTTGTCTGGCAGAAATTGCTTATAGCGATAAGGCCGCCCATTGTACTGTATCTTATATATTAAGCTGGTTTGTAATCAATACTGGCGTGTATAAATATTTAAAATATGTATATATCTTTATATATAAATTTCTTGTGTACGTGTGTATGTGAACTCTTCCTTCACAATTGGAGGCATAGGTGGCGTTGCTATCGACTTAAGGGAGAATTCTTTTTATTTTATTTGAACAGCACAACGTCTGTTGGATCAGCTAATGTATATATAAGATCTATCTGAGTTAAATGAAATTGCTGAATTTGACATTTTCATCATCTGATCGTCATAATCTCAGTTCAAATACGTCTCACAGCTGGACTTGAGCCTCCACCACTCGGAGGAAAATTGATCTTATATACCATGCTGGTCAGACAAGTTGGTATAGGGTTTCAGTTCGAGGTTTGCCTTTACTTGCATTGATGTTATATGTGTATTATATGTATCTCTTAGTCGTCTTTTACAATATCCACGGGCGTGATAGAGATAGGTGAATTGTATTCTAATTCCTTCACCACACGGACAATTGAGTATTACTTTATTAAAATAAATTCAATTATTTTTTTCAGGATATGTGCTGTAACTCGTTATTCTTTAGCAAAGTACACAAAAGTCGCACTAAGCACCAGAAATTGGGCAGCGGTGGGCGTTGGTCTTATATCTATACCTTTTATTGTTCATCCCATTGATGATGGGACAACGATGTTAATGGATCACACTTATAGAAAATGGCTGTAAGGAATACATTAGAAGCTTAAATATATTTTATACACAATCATTTATAAAAGCGAATATCTTCGCATTTATCTTACAACTCAAAACAATTAAGATCTGTGTTAGAATTTCTAATATAGGAAGATTGAATTTAGTGATATTTACAAGAAATATTGGAAGGAAAATAATTGAAGCTGAGGGAATATTCAATTATAAAAACATTACAATCCTTATGCCTACATAAAAGCAGAGCAAACTGAAAATCATGTTGCGTAAAATATAAACAAGGCAGCTTATTGTGCAGCTAGCTCACAGATAAATGATAAAATTATTGCTGTTTGATAAACGAATAATTCAAATAAGACATTTTAAATGAAAATATGATCCAATAAAAATCAAGAATTTAATGAAACGTAATTAACCAGAGTTCTTGATGCTTCAGTTTGGTTCAAGTCAATTATATTGCCGAACTATTTTGTATAATTCAAATATTTAATTAAAATAAAGAAAATTACTTAAATTAACTAACTCGATGTATATAGTTTTGAATTGCAAAGAACAGTTATTAAATATGAACGCAAGATATGAAACTATAATTTCGCACATTTTAGGTAAACCGTTAATCTATTAGATCTGTTAAGTCCTCTGCCTATAATAGTATATACTCTTGTTGTTATTTAAACTTGGGATGTTATGGATACGAAGTTTTGGATCTGGGTACCGTTACGGATATTAGGATAATATTATATCGGTTATGGATATGTAATTATTTCGGATTATTCAACAGTTTGGGATAGTTTCGGTTATAAATTTTTTAGGGAATTTTAAAAGGTGATCATTGTATTATTTCCCTTTAGAGAGGCTTATGTGTCAAGTGGGCTGGTAAATACTAATCCTGCCAGAACCTGTCTCATGAAGACACCAACCCTATCTGAAAATATCTAAGACTTTTATATGTTTCGGTTAAGGATATCCTATAATTTCGGTTACAATTACAGAGCTCCATAACATCCTAATCCTTCCTTCTAATTTAAACAATGTAATGTTAATACTAGAAGTTTGTAGTAAGTTGTAAACATGTTTCCTGTTGGCAGTTGATGTATAGCTAGTCATAGTTGTAGAAAAAAAAACTAAAAAAATTGTTAACCCAATTAGCGAGAGTCTACCTTACGTTTAATTAGAATATCTATACCAATAAATAAAATTGGAGTGTCTGTTTGTAATGTCAAAATAATAGGCTTTTTTCATGCTCACACGGTTATTTGCACGACACCTATGCCTAAAATAGCGATTAAAAAATTTTTGTCTGTCTGTCTGTTTGTTCCGGGTAATCTTCAAAACGGCTGAACCGAATTCAAAAATTCTGTCACCAATGGCAAGCTATAATATCAGGGCGTAAGCTAGGCTATATTTTATCCCGGTATTCCCACGGGAACGGGAACTACGCGGGTAAAACGACTATAACCGAAGCGAAGCGAGGGCGGGTTGCTAATTATCTATATAAAGCCTAAATTATGAATTAAAAAACAAGTTTTATTTTGCACAAGGGTATTTAATTTAGCACAGTGCCATCTAACGGAGCCTTAACGTATTAATTTTTTAGTTGGTTCTTATTAATAACTGGCCCAGTAGCGTGAAACGTTATTTATAACTTTCGATAGATGGCAGTATCATAAAAACGCTTATTAAATTTTGTGACAACTCTAAGCGCTGTTATTAAAATAGAATAAAAAAGTTACTCGGCTTATGTTTAAAGGTATCCATAGCGTTTATAAGTAATAGTATATAATTTGTTATTACACTATTATTTTAAGTAGTTTCGATTGTGATTTCAATTTAAAACTATTTAATAAGTTATTACGCATAGCGTAACATTTTTAAATTATGTAGTTTCATTAGTCTATTAAAAATGTACTAGGTACAATATTCGTTCGGGAAACTTAAGAGGATCTACTCGTCCAACATACCTCAGTGTCTAAAAACACAGGTCTACGACCAGTGTGTATTACCAGTGATGATTTACGGCACGGAAACGTGGTCCCTAAATGTAGGCCTCATAACAAGGCTGGAAAGTCGCTCAGCGTGCTATGGAGCGGCCTATGCTCGGGATTTCTCTGTGAGATAGAATCTGAAATACGGAAATCCGCAGAAGAACGGGTGTAACAGACAGCACGAAGAATTAGCACGCTGAAGTGGCAATGGGCAGGCCACATCGCTCGACGAACCGACAACCGCTGGGGAAGAAAGGTTCTCGAGTGGCGACCATGTATCGGACGACGCAGTGTAGGACGCCCCCCACTAGGTGGACCGACGACCTAGTGAAAGTTGCTGGCCGTCGTTGGATGCAGGCGGCATAGGACCGCAGATTGTGGCGTAACATGAGGGAGGCCTACATCCAGCAGTGGACGGCAATAGGCTGAAATGATGAATGATGACAATATTCAGTATATTTTTGGGAGTTAAAAATAACGAAGCATTGTCTGTTAAATAGTACAATATTTCTTTGTTAATTTTTTAGTTGTCGTTATCAATTTCTACAGACATAGCCCGTAACAGAATTTCGATTCAGAAATAAAATTAATATAAACGAAAATATAGAACAAGATGCATTGAATACTCTGTGTTATTAAAATAATTTCAAATGTCTTCATAAACTCTCTTGTGTTATCGTAATTATCCAATAAGTGTTAAATATTTAAATTTTATTGATACTTTGTTATATATATGTATTTTTTAAAGTTATAAACATTATATGTATAAAAAACAGGCTTAATGTCGGAGACATTCTCAAATAACCACGTCAAAATGGAAAATTGTCTTTTAAATATGGTGTATTATGTATATTTCATCTATATATAATTATTTGTAGATACGATAGTTATATTATTTATCTATGTATAGTAAAATATTATACGTTATATACAATATAACAAAACAATTTTTGTCTTGCTTTAAAAATAAATTGATCATTTTCAGTCACTGCATTAATAATTTGATGAGATAATGATATTAGCATCTTTTTCTCCATAGTGCATAATGACCATTATTTTATTCTGTATAAATAGAATTAAAAATTTGACAGTCAAATTTTAATTTCTGATGTGAATTTTTTGATTTTATTTATCATGTTTATGTGATAAACGAAATAAAATAATCTAAGACTCACCCGATAATTGGACGATATTAAAATGACACTAATTAACAAAAGGTTCATTTCAATGAAATAAGTGCATCGAAAATATACAATAACTAGCAGACCCGGCTACACGTTGTTGTGGCTAATGTTTTTATTATATTACATTTTATTAAACTATTTAAGTGGAACTGTAGGAGAACATCTGTCATGGAGCTCGTCATATTTTTTTACAAATGGCATCTAAATATCATTAAATGGCATCTATGTAAAGAAGCAAGTTAAAATCGTTTATGACTCGTTTTAGGTTCGACATAGCAGCGCCATCTATTAATTAATTACTCAATCCAGTCAACAGATATCGCCATCTGTTGAAATCGTTTGGAGTTAACAGATAATTGTGAATGTCAAATAATAGACAAATAATTTGCAATAAAATAATATTGCGACTATAAATTAAGATGTAAGCTATATTATCTTTCAAGTTGGATCAAACTGCACACAGTGTGCAAATTTGATTAAAATCGGTTAAGTAGTTTAGGGGTCCATCGCGAACAAACAACGTGACACGTAATTTATATATATTAAGATATTGAATTTGCAGCAACAGTAGGTTTACCCTTGAAATCAATTCTAATTTCGAATCCGATTCAAATCCAATCTCACCAAATTTATGTTTGATACTCTTAAACATAATCGAGAATGAATTCTTCGCATATTTTCACCAAATGTGCCGTATTTTATTACTTTAAATTAATAACATTACCAAACTCGATCACTACAAAGACGATTTTTTGAAATTATGCAACATTAACTATACTAAACTACGTTAAAATCACGTCGGGAGGAGCAAATATTTGAAATTAGTTAGTTTAAAAAAAATCCACTGAATTTTGATTCCAATCGTGCGCTAGTGTCGCTTTCAAGAGTACCAAATTGCTCAAATTCGAGCTGCGATTTGTGTGCTTACTCTTGAATCTCGATTCCAATCCTAAATCCAATTTTTAGATCCAGTTTTTAGATTTTAATAGTTTCATATGAGAATTTTCCGCTTTAGTAGTTGTTACTTAAATTAGCTACAAGCATATAACTGAAGAATTTCATTTCATTATTTTACGACTACATCTTTGGACCTCACAGCGTCGTTTCAGTATCATCTTATTATAACTTTATTAATTATATATTTTAGCATATCTTTCTAGCTTAGACATGATAAAATTCTTCGTAAGCTTTTAAAACTAAATAAAATTCGAAGTGGTTATAATTAATCGAATTGCCTTAAAATTTCTTAAACGAAAATAAGTAGAATAAAAGCGATTTGGGCACCGCCAATTTATAATTTGCTAAAGAATATAATATTCCACTCATCATCAACGTCTCCCGTGGGACATAAGCCTAATTACAAGAAGGTTTAATGTAATACTGTAACCGTCACGCCTGGCGCTTTGGCGATCATAGTTCGTGTTTCTTAGGATTATAGTTTGCCAGATGTGTTGCTCCTCATTCTTCTGGTGTTTTCTTAGCAGCTTTTTACTACTTCCACGGAAAGATAAGGGGTTGTAACGTATTGTATTCTTAATATCTCATTACACGGGTCGTAATAGTAGGGTTGTATTAGAATGTTCTTCGTATACGTATCGAAAAGCGGTTGGTGTTTCGAACTCTGAGATTTCAATATTAAAAATAATGAAATAAAGTTCTTATTAAAGGATATGTATTACCAAAGATATTGTTAATTTAATAGAGAATAGATATAAATGTAACTTAGTGGTTAAAATTAGTAGATGTCTATATTCTTTTTTTATTATTGCTGTTCGTGGCATGCGAGGAAACAGCACACCTGATTGCCTGATAGTAAGTGATACTCCCGCCCATGGACCTTTAGCCACTGCCTACCGTTACAAAAGCCAAAGGAGTGTGAATGCGTGACATATAGCGATACTAAAGACATCACCAAAATTTACTATACGCAAACACCCTCAGATAGTTGGGCTCGCTCATCGAACGAAGTGCACAAATTGTTCGACGTCGATTTTCTGCGTGAATGTAATACTACTCTGAAAGAACCGGCCCGATGCTGTAGATAGAAGACTCGACAGTGTGATCCTATCACAATCACATCATTTCAAAATATTAAATTATTCAATAGGTTGGATTTAAACTGCAATAATAATATTTTGCCCCTTTGACTTAACAACGATACCCAAAATTGGTAATGATGAAAAAAGCTTTTTATCGTCGTTTATTAAACAATAGAATAATGTTTTGTTGGAAAATAGTAACCAAATTATAATTACGACAGCAGATTCGGTGTTCGTGTCACTGTTACGATGTGGTAAATGTTCCAAAGCCGAGGCAGGTTAAATATAAGAATTATATGACAAACATTTGTCTCGGAAAGTCCCACATTACTTAAAAGTAAGTTTCGAATCCCAAAGAGATTGGTAAAGCTTATATAGGAAGCAAAAAAATCTTTATCCACTAAGTTCATATTAATATCACCTCAATTCTCATCCTCTAAAGAAAAATAGAGAATTAACTTTCGCGGATAATTTATTTGATTTCTTATTAAATTAAATAATCGCACAAATTATTATTAGATAGCCTGATAGTACGTGTGATATAGAGATTCGTTAAAAAGGAATATTCTGAAAATTAGTCCATCAGAGAATGTATTTCATCAAGGGGGTGAATTTTGCTCCTATATCTTTTACTCTGCTACACAAATAATGAAAATTATGTGTAACTGTAATGCGGACGAAGTCGTGAGTAAAAGCTAGTGTACATGTTAAGCTTCGGCATAGACATTGAGACATTGAGTCATGTGAAGGATCTGCCAAGTGTCATTAAACTAAGCTTATTATAGTTTAAAAATATTTAGGATGTAATTCAAATTGTTTTTATTTTGCCTCCTGTTGAAATATTATTTTGAAACATAAAATCAAGGCATAATTAGATTCAGATATATAACTATATATGTATTTGCAAAGTTTTCTGAACTTACATAATTATATTTATTTGGAAGCTGTGAACAGTGTAATGATGTGTTCTTCAAATACTATATATTTTTAAATTACTAGGAATTTTACATTTCTTTAATTTTGCAAAATATGTTTTCCTATCTGTACCGCCTGTCTAATAAGCAAGTTTGTCAATTTAAGAATAATAGCGGTATGTAAATATGTCTTCTTGTAGTTTATAGTAATGTTTGACATACGAATTGCTAGTCTCACACGGGACAAATATACTGCGTATTACGTTTTAGAAATGTTAAATTTGTTGTGAGATCTGAAATTTACATTCTATTATAAGCGTACACATACATACCTACAATAGGAGAATTTGTATGCTAGATAAAGGTCTTTATAATACGTTATTGGTTTGATGATTTCTGATGTTTACGCGAGTACCTATTACACATTTGAAATAAGACTATTTTTACCAATTTTATGGTGGTTATATTTTATTTTTAATTTACGACCTTTAAAAAAAAATGTTTATCCGTTTTTCGTTAAAATAGTTTTATTTCAAACGTTATTGTCTTAAAAACGACTTTAGATGTATTTTTAATTATGTTATGGAGCGTTCATTCTGAAATTCAACTCGATAAAAGGACCGTTTGGAATATACTAAAAGTAAATAAAGCAATGATATTGGTTTATGGACGCAAAAGGTATGGTTAAATATATATATCTAGTACTGTAATATTAGTTAAATGATTAATATTGCTGCCATGTTTACTTATATTCAATAATTATCAAACATCTGTATTAGAATTATATGTAAATCCAATAACAGTTGGCGCACCAATAAAGTAACGAGTCGAAAATGTCCTACTGTAATGACAGATTGGACCGTCAGCAAAACAGATTTGCCAGATAGGTGACAGATTTTTTAATAACGCCTGTTTTGCTTGATAATAGCAAGATAGAAAAGCCAAAAAATACTAGTCGAAGTCGCGAAGAACCGTGAGTCTACAAGTATAAAACCTATGCCTAGCCTATTATGTACTTTACATAATTAAAATATTATTTGATGGAATTCTTTTCATGAGTCCGACTGATACTTGTTTGGTGTATTTTTTTTAAATGACACCTGATGGTAGGTGAAGATGCCGTTTATGAACCTTTGCTAGGCCGCTGCCTACCGAGAAAAATTGAAGGGAGTGTGAATACGTGCAATGAGGTTCTGTGGTACCAAAAGCATCACCAAAACCCAACCGGACGGACCGGCCCGCAGCTGTAGACAGACAACTGTCACTGAAGTGTACCTATGAGTAAAGACAGACAACGTGTAAGTGTGAGGGAATGATTAGGCCGCCATTTTAGTATCGTTTCTTGAATGGCGCGGATTATAACGACTGTTATTTGATTTAGAAATAAGATTATTTGATAATTCTTAAATATAAATAAACGTAGTAGCAATACAACTTATTTCAATTTATGTAAGGCGATACAGCATACTGGACGATCACGTATTATTAACACCACAAAACGAAGGTTAGTTTTATATTTTATAGAGACTGTGATAAACAATTCCAATGTATAATCTCATTGTTTGTTTTTTTTAATTTGTGATCATAATGTAATAGTTTTGATTGTTAATAATATTTATTTAAGAAACCTGTTAATAAAAGCAATAGCTATATCTCTAAACTTTGTATTCTTACTATTCAAAATATTTATTGATGAGCCATTATTTTTAATACAGTATACCTACACATGAAAGCATGAATGATCCGACATTCTTAAGTTGTTTTGTTTTTCCCGAGAAGACATTGGGTTGATAAAATAATAAACATTTAACCTCAATATTATTAATAATAATAAAATAAACCTAGGTTTATTTTATTTTATCTATACCAATAAATAAAATTGGAGTGTCTGTTTGTAATGTCAAAATAATAGGCTTTTTTCATGCTCACACGGTTATTTGCACGACACCTATGCCTGAAATAGCAATTAAAAAATTTTTTGTCTGTCTGTCTGTTTGTTCCGAGTAATCTTCAAAACGGCTGGACCGATTTTAAAAATTCTTTCACCAATGGAAAGCTATAATATCAGGGCGTAAGCTAGGCTATATTTTATCCCGGTATTCCCACGGGAACGGGAACTACGCGGGTAAAACGACTATAACCTATAACCGAAGCGAAGAGAGGGCGGGTTGCTAGTTAATAATATTGAGGTTAAATGTTTATTATTTTTCATATTGTATTTTATTTAGTCTATTGTTATAGTGTGCCCCATCTTGTTATATTGTACCCCTATGGCTGTTAAACTGTACCCCGCCTCTGGGGTACACTATAACAAATTTATGATCTCACAAAACCAAAAAATAAAGTAATTTCTAAGCATAATTTTGATATTATTTCAAGTCGAATATGATAATTAATGACTACTGATTTTATAATAAATAATAAAAAGAGGATATATGAAACGGATTTTTGCCAAAAAATCAAAATGACCTTTTTGTTACACTGTCCCCCACTTGACCCTACAGTGACCTTGTACACTACGGAACGGTCTAGCATAGGCTCCATTAGGCTCCATTTTATGCTTCATTTTTTGTGCGCGGACTTACCTTCTATACGTTATTATTCTAAGAAAAATAAACAATATAATTGTAGCTGTGAAAATTCAGAGTATAGCATAGTATCATTGCTCTGTGTAGGTACAGAGTAAGACTACAATCCCTACCATTCCTTCCTTCCCCATGGGTGTCATAAAAAGAGATATGAGCAAACAACATACTGAAAGATATGGCAAATCAATACAAATAAATATAATTGATGTGTCCGTTTGTAATGTCAAAATACTTGGCTATTCTCGTGCTCATACGGATATTTGAACGACACCTATGCCTTATAATAAGTATTTTTGTAGTTGCCGGCGGTACCAGGTTTAATGCCTTATAGTATGGGTTATTGACTTTTAAAAGAAGCTGATATAGTAACCGTTAAAAATAAACAAGTTTTTTACATATTCATGTATGTCACATAATTTATTTTTGTGGCCCATACCTATGTGCATGATTGTGTTAAGTGACTTTTATACGTAATATTAAAAAACTTTTTAAAGGCATTTCTTTAAATTTTATATTTTACTAGCTGACCCAACAGATGTTGTTCTGTTCAAATAAAACAAAAGCAGCGCCACCTACCGGGTCCCATTATCAATCTAAACCATTCTCAACTCCCCTAGAACATACACAAGAAAAATTCATCATGATCGGTCCAGCCGTTGAGGGGGAGTTCAGTGCCATACACATGTACACAAGAAATATATATATAAAGATAGGTCAATAATATAGGTACCTACTCATGAGTATTAAGTTGTGGTATATCTACTTCTACTCTTAGATCAATTTGACCTCTCCTGATAAATACACAATGTTTGTTGGTTCAAATATGTCGCAATTTATATTCATAATTTACGGCGGTGCGTGGCTCCATAACCCACTTATATCTTCTCTCCTTCGCCATTGGGCCGACCACCGGTACCGAGTTTTTGTCGCCTGTGGCGCTAATATCTCCATAGATGAAAATATATATATAACGTCGTTTGTATCAGGAGCTTCTTTCTTCGTAACAACTTGTTAGCTTATTAACACCCACTGTTCCAAGCATACATTTTCTTAGTATTAGCAATCAGTGGGTTCAGTACGAGCATTTGCGTCAAAATATTTGTATGATTACCTATTGAGAGAAATTTGAATGGGATTTGGAGCAGCGCCTCTATCGGACGATAGGGGCACTACTTCAAATCCATATAAATTGGTCTTGATAACGTTAGGAATTCTACCGGGGTAAGAGCGCTCATCCATAGTCCGGGCTAAGCTGTGAAAGCCATTTGCGGCTAACAGCTATACACAAAAACAGAAATACTTTGACGCAAATATTCCCGCTAAGCCTCCAGCGCCTAAAACGAGTCCATTGTTGCAACTGGCATCCAGTTAAAATTTTTTTCACAATTTATCATATTCTTCGCCATACGCCTTCAACAGTACTGTAGCCACACTGTTAATGATATCGCCTGGAAGTATTATCTGAACATTTGATTTTCACCCGCTCCGGACGAATTCAAATTTAAATAATTTATTATGTGGCGGGGGCACTTACATATTGACATTTTTTCCTTTTTTCTTTAAAATTACCATCGGATGCGAACGCGACCGCATTGAGAAGATCCGGCAAGAAACTCGACGAGATTATCTATTTTTAAAGTCACAGGCTACTCTCAGGCTACTACTCTGAGCCCTATCGTTTGTGAATTCGGATTGTGTGCCCCTATGCTGTAAGTTGACTAGCATTACCTTGGTGCATCTTGGACTCGTTCGTACAATTCGAGATTCGAGTTGCAAATACGATTGCATTCATAGCTGTTATTGATTGAATGCTCTGTGGTGGCAGCTACAAATACAAAACAACCAACCAACCAACCCTTACATTGTGGGTGTCTTTAAAGACGACTAAACTTTTTTCATCAACCTGAGCCAACCTCATCTGATGCCGTCTGGTTAATAATTACATGCCCATGGAGTGTTGACATCAGGCAAGCGGCCGGTCATAATACTGTTGCCAAAGCTTTTGCAATATGTGTTATTAAAAAGAGTACTGGTATATTACATCGATCCGAAGTAATTGAGATGAGAGTAGGATGATGATGATTAGCCGTTATTGCCTTAAACATAATATTCGGATTCCCACCTCACATTTATACAAAGGATTTAAGAGGATCTTCTCGTCCAACATACCTCAGTGTATGAAAACACAGGTCTACGACCAGTGTGTTACCAGTGATAATTTACGGCACGCAAAGGTGGTCCCTAAATGTAGGCCTTATATCAAGGCTCAAAGTCGCTCAGCGTGCTATGGAGCGGGCTATGCTCGGGATTTCTCTGCGAGATAGAATCCGGAATACGGAAATCCGCAGAAGAACGGGTGTAACCGACGTATCACGAAGAATTAGCACGCTGAAGTGGCAATGAGCAGGCCACATCGCTCGACGAACCGACAACCGCTGGGGAAGAAAGGTTCTCGAGTGGCGACCACGTATCGGACGACGCAGTGTTGGACGCCCCCCCACTAGGTGGACCGACGACCTAGTGAAAGTTGCTGGGTGTCGTTGGATGCAGGCGGCACAGGACCGCACATTGTGGCGCAACATGAGGGAGGCCTACGAACAAACAGACAGACAGACAAAAATTTTTAATTGCTATTTTAGGCATAGATGTCGTGCAAATAACCGTGTGAGCATGAAAAAAGCCTATTATTTTGACATTACAAACAGACATTCCAATTTTATTTATTGGTATAGACTAGCAACCGCCCTCGCTTCGCTTCGGTTTTAGTCGTTTTACCCGCGTAGTTCCCGTTCCCGTGGGAATACCGGGATAAAATATAGCCTAGTTTACGCCCTGATATTATAGATTTCCATTGGTGCAAGAATTTTTGTAATCGGTCCAGCCGTTTTGAAGATTACCCGGAACAAACAGACAGACAGACACAAAAAATTTTTAATCTGTATTTTAGGCATAGGTGTCGTGCATAACCGTGTGAGCATGTAAAAAGCCTATTATTTTGACATTACAAACAGACACTCCAATTTTATTTATTGGTATAGATACATGATAGCCTGCAGCTTTGCGAGGGCTTCTAGGAGTGTGAAGCTGACACTCTTCAGGGCATTCTGTACGTCTTTGTATACTTGCAGCTTGTGGGCTAATTACACTGAAAAAACTACAATGCCATCCTCTTACAATATAATAACGCGTTCAGGGCTGTGATGGAGCTGCACCGGTACCAGTTCCACAAAGAATCCATACTAATATTATAAATGCGAAAGTAAGGATGTTTGTTTGTTTGTTTGTAACGCTTTCACGCTTAAACTACCTAACTGATTTCAAAAATTCTTTCACCAATGGAAAGCTATAATATCAGGGAGTAACATAGGCTATATTTTATCCCGGTATTCCCACGGGAACGCGAACTACGCCGCGGGTAAGGCGACTGAAACCGAAGCGAAGCGAGGGCGGGTTGCTAGTAATAATATAAAACGGAATGCTTTTAATGTTGATTAATCGAATTGTGTATAAAATAATTATGTATTGATTTTGCTATAGAATGTGTTGTTAAAAATAATTTAATTGTATAAATGTGTTTGTTTTTGAGTTAAATTGTATTATTGTATTAATTTTATTACTGTGATTATTATTGTTATGACATTTATTATTATTATGAGTCTTTATGTTGCTTGAAATAATATGATTATTATATAATTATTATTTTTTGCATGATAGCTATGCTTAAACTGGTTTAAACATTTTTTTGTCTGTCTGTTTGTTCAGCAGAGGCGGATTTACCACTAGGGTGAGTAGGCTGCAACCTATGGCGGCAAATTTATCTCAAAAAGTTGATAGGTAATGCTGAAGACAGATTCTACACATCATTAAATTTTAGATTTATTGATAAATAAAATGTTATTAATATAATTTTCAACTAGGGTATTTAATTATAGAGATTAGTAGGGGCTACAAAAATTTAATAGTCTCTTGGCGGCAAATGTGTCCGCCATGGCTGTACCGCGCGCGTTATCTTCAAAACGGCTCTATGCAATTTGATAATATTTTATTACCAGGTAGCTATCTATATAAGGAGTAACTTAGGCTATTTTCCTCTCAGAAAAACTTATAAAATTTTGCTTGTCCGAATCGAACCCGAGGCCTCATGGACTGCAATCGCGTACCGTAATATCTTAGGAGATATTGAAGATAAAATAGGGTAAAGTGACTGAAATCGAAGCCAATCGCTAATAATAACCAATTTCAAATGGGTGTGAACAGTTTTAGTCGAGGTGTCACATAGTTATCATAGCAATTTTAGTTCAGTTGTAAATGTAATAAAAAACATGGTTCGGACACGTGGATGTCATCTTCTGAAGTCTATCTACTTACAAGCAAAACCTTTCAATTACAATTGTTATATACAATAGTTTTTTATGGTAATACAATTACTAATTTTGTTGTAGTTTTAGAGGTCAGTATTTTTACTTTTTAAGAATTTTTTATACCTACCTACTACTACAATTTCCATTCTATGGTAAACAAAGCGACTCATAGATGAATATATAAATCTAAAACTCTGTACAAAGTCAATTATAACCTGTTTGACTAGCGTGGTAAAAGATGTAGGTATTTCCTTCCTATTATGTATATCATTTTCATTATCTCAGCCGACATAAGTACACTATTGGGCTCGGTACCTACTCCTCCACAATTGGCGGGCAATTGACCTACTATAGCCTTTTTTTTTTTTTGGGGTGGGCTGCGGTCGGCGCGCTCCTCGCACCACTCCGTCCGGGGCGCCAGAGAGGCGTAAGCACGCACACACGCAAACCACCCGAACACCACGTCGCCTTCGTCGTTGGGCCGACCACCGGAGCAGAGTTACTTGTCATCGGTGGTTGGCCCGACGGAATACCCCCTACTTGTCCTCCCCGAGGGGGGGGGACATCCCATCGACCGACGTCCCCCCCTCGGGGAGGACGTCGGTCTTTCCTCATGCGGTCAGCCTCTCGGCGGGTGACAGACTAACTCCTCGGTCACGTCACCTGCGGCCTTGGCTAGGGCGGCATGACACGCAGGTAGTCGCGCCTGCGCCGCCCCAGTCGCCGGCGGCGGGTCGCTTCGTCGAGACAGTGCTGCCCGCGCGCGCGACCCGCCGCCTCCTTCTGCGAGATCACTGCCTCGCAGAAGGCTGCGACCGCGTCCCAATTCCTGACGCTGCCGAGCATCTCCCTAGCGATGGTCGGCAGCGTCAGGTCGGCACCGATGATTGCGACGAGTTCACGACGCTGCTCCACCCAAGCGGCACAGACCTCGAGCGTATGCTGCGCCGTGTCCTCGTCGCAATCGCAGTGGTGGCAGGACGGTGTACAGTACTCCCTCCTGGTGACCGTGTACAGGTAGGTACTTGCCGAAGCATCCATGCTCCGTCAAGACCTGCACCAGTCGGAAGGAGAGCACCCCATGCCAGGACCGTGGAGGCCTTCCAACCACTGCATCAGCATCGGCCGGAAGGCCTCCACGGTCCAAACACCGTATCGAGGCCCCTCCAGCCGGACTGCCCAACGGGCAATGACGTCTCGGCGGGCATCGACGCGCCAGGTGGTGAGCTCCCTTAAGGAGACAACACCGCCCTCCCCTCGCACCCTCGACACCCGCTGATACAAAGCGGCGAGCATTTTCGCTTCCAGGTCCCACCGGGGAGTCCCAGCCAACAGGCACGCCGCCTCCGTCGCCATCGTGCGGTAACCGCGGATGATCCTGACCGCCATGGCCCTCTATGGACGCCAAAGAAGAGCCCTGAGTCGGGCGGTCATAGACCCCGCTCACACCGGTCCGCCGTACAGGGCCATCGACCGGATGACCCCCGCGTACAGCTGTCGACATGCAGCGCTCGGTCCGCCCACATTCGGCATAAGCCATGATAGGGCGGACGCCACGCCGACGAGACCTACTATACCCTATAGGGGTCGGCGGTCGGGGTCGGGTATTCTGTCTCTTGCATAGATGTTATCTGCATATTATTCCCCATAGGGGATTGTGTTATGTATTCTTAATCCGTTGCCACATGGGTTTTGTACGTACAATGAAACAAAATATCTTCGATATGTTAAACAATTCAGCAATTTTATCCGCACTGCTTTACGTGTAAGGAACGAGTTAAAAATATCGATGAACATATGTTCACCATTACATGTCTGACAAATACAAAAAGCGTCCATATGTGTTTAATACGTTACTTTAGTAAAATCCATATTATAACAAATTATCTAAATCAGCATGAAGCACGCGTTTTTATGCAATTATATCATTTATAACCATTTGAAAATTAAATAAAGAAATATGTTAATAAGTTAAAATGGCTAACTATGCTTATTTGCAAATATTGTATCTGTATATAGCCACTTTTCGTGTGGTGATGGTGTAAGAATACAATTCACCGCCCCATTTATTGTCCGTGTATCTTAGAAGACGGCTAAGAAATTATAATATGCAGATAACATCTATGCAGAGGATGGCATTGATGGCAACCTTGAAATAAAATCTTATACCAAACCGTCTAATCAGCGTGTTACGGTAGGTCACTGCACCAATGGCGTAGTGGTTAAGATACCGACCTACCGTGCCAGAGTCGTGGGTTCGTATCTCACACAGGACAACACTTTGTGCGATCCACAAATTGTTGTTCTCAGTCTGGGTGTAATTTTTGTCCGTTAATTATGTTTGCAGTCTCCCTTAGGCAATTAATTAAAAAAAATCCCTCCACCGTGGAGGCAATTGTATTATTATTTCTTAATTTCACGGTGTATTAAATAAAAGCATATTTTATCTTACTAATTTTAATTATTTAACTACTATTCAGGTGATTAGACTTAATGGATGATAGCGGAATACGTATATGAAAATCTAAGGTAAAAAAATGTGTAAATAAATAATTCCTAACATTAATAAGACCATATTTACATTAACGTACTTTTTTTTTTTGTGGGGGCTGCGGTCGGCGCGCCTACGCACCACTCCGTCCGGGGCGACAGAGGGGCTCAAGCCCGCAACTCCCGCAACCCACCCGAACACCACGTCGCCCTCGTCGCTGGGCCGACCACTGGAGCAGGGTTACTTGTCATCAGTGGTCAGCCCGACGAAATACCCTCTACCCGGGGTACCCTCCCATCGACCGACGTCCCCCCCTCGGGGAGGACGTCGGTCTTTCCTCACGCGGTCGACCTCTCGGCGGGTGACGGACTAATCCCCGGTCACGTCACCCGCGGCCTCGGCTAGGGCGGCATTGCACGCAGGTACTCCCGCCTGCGCCGCCCCAGTCGCCGACGGCGGGTCGCATCATCGAGGCTGTGCTCCTCGCGCTCGCGACCCGCCGCCTCCTTCTGCGAGATAACTGCCTCGCAGAAGGCTGCGACCGCGTCCCAATTCCTGATGCTGCCGAGCATCTCCCTAGCGATGGTCGGCAGCGTCAGGTCTGCACCGATGATTGCGACGAGTTCACGACGCGGCTCTGCCCAAGCGGCACAGACCTCGAGCGTGTGCTGCGCCGTGTCCTCGTCGCAATCGCAGTGGTGGCAGGACGGAGTTCTCTCCCTCCTAGCGACCCTGTACAGGTACTTGCCGAAGCATCCATGCCCCGTCAAGACCTGCACGAGTCGGAAGGAGAGCACCCTGTGCCGCCTTTCTAACCACTGCATCAGCACCGGCCGGAAGGCCTCCACGGTCCAAACACCGTATCGAGGCCTCTCCAGCCGGTCTGCCCAACGGGCGATGACGTCCCGGCGGGCGTCGACGCGCCAGGCGGTGAGCTCCTTCAAGGAAACAACACCACCCCCCCCGCGCACCCCCGACACCCGCCGATACAAGTCGGCGAGCATTTCCGCCTCCAGGTCCCACGGGGGAGTCCCGGCCAATAGGCACGCCGCCTCCGTCGCCACCGTGCGGTACCCGCGGATGATCCTGACCGCCATGACCTTCTGTGGACGCCACAGAAGGGCCCTAAGTCGGGCGGTCATGGATCCCGCCCACACCGGTGCGCCGTACAGGGCCATCGATCGGATGACCCCCGCGTACAGCTGTCGACATGCCGCGCTCGGTCCGCCCACATTCGGCATCAGCCATTGTAGGGCGGACGCCACGCCGACGAGCCGCGGGACGAGCCTGCGGAAATGCTCCCGAAACCACCATCGCCCGTCGAGCACCAGGCCCAAGTACTTCATATGGGCCTGGATGCTGATCCCAACCGAATTGACGGTGATCGAGACGCCGACCGGACCCTCCCGGTCCATACGGGGCCCATGGAACAAGAGGGCCTCCGTCTTGTCCAGGGCCACCCTCAACCCCAGCGCCACGATCCGCCTGACGACCTCTTCGGTGCCTGAGGTCGCCAGGCTTACCGCCTCTTGTAGCGTCCCACCGCGGGCTGTGACGAGCGTGTCGTCGGCGTAACAAATCACGCCCAGCCCGGGTGGGAGGCTCCCCCGCAACGCCCAGTCGTAGCCGATGTTCCACAGGGTGGGTCCGAGGACCGACCCCTGTGGAACACCGCACGTCATGGGCGTTCGCACAACGTCCCCTACTCGGTTGGCGTAGAGGACGCTGCGCTCCTCTAAATAGTCTGCCACCAGCCGCCTCAGGTAAGCTGGCACTCCGTGGTAACGGAGCGCCTCCCTGACGCAGCTGAATGGCAGACTATTGAATGCGTTGGCGATGTCTAGGGACACCACCAACAGCACTCCCCCGCCGGTGACGGCCTCAGTCGCCACGGCCCTCAGGCGCAACAGGGCCTCGATCGTCGAACGACCTCTCCTAAACCCAAACTGGGCGTCCGACAGATCGGGCTCCGTGCCGACAAGGTGCCGCTCGATGCGGGCAGCTACTATCCTCTCCAGTAGCTTGCCCATATCATCGAGCAGCACGATAGGCCTGTAGGCCGATGGCGACTCCGGAGGTCGTCCCGGCTTCGGCAGGAGAACCAGCCTCCCCTCCTTCCAGCACCCAGGGAACCGCCCGGACGCTAAACACGCGTCGAACAGCTCCCTGAGGCGGGGACCCAGATGGTCGAGGACCAGGGCCAACACACGGTTTGGAATACCGTCGGGCCCGGGGGCGGTGGATTTTCCGCGCATGCGCGCCACCGACGCCCTCATCTCCGGTTCCGTGATGAGCGGAACACTGCCACCATCGCCCTCCCGGTCATTGTCTGGCGGCGCCATGACCGGGGGCGTGTGTTCCGCCCGTCGTGGGAACAGGTCCTCGACGACCCGGGTAAGGAGGCTGGGTTGGAGAGTCTCGGTGAGGGGCGGGCCCCGTGCGCGGAGCTTACTCAGCGCCGCACCATAGGGGCGACCCCAGGGGTCACGGTCGAGACTCTCCAGCATCTCCCGCCGACTGGCGTCCTTGGCGGAACGGACGGCCAGCCTGAAGGCCGACCGCGCATTGCGGTAGCCCTCGTAAAGCTGGCCCTCCAGTTCCGCGCTGCGATTGCGCCGCCGGCTGCGGGTGTAAGCCCTCCGGGCGCGAATACACGCGGCCCGGAGATCTGCCAGCTCCCGGGACCACCAGTGGACAGCCCTCCTCGGGGGCAGACGCCGTACCCGGGGCATGGCCGCATCGCAGATCTGCGTCAACGCACTGCGGATGCGGCCAGCCTCGGCGTCCACCCCGTCCAACTGGTTGGCAGAGGACAGCCACGAATGAACGATGGCTGCCTCCGCCAGCAGGTCCCAGTCTAGGCGACCCACAGCCCATCGCGGGAACGCAGGACGCCCTACCACCCCCCTGTGACCCCTGCCGGGCGCCGGGATTGTCAGGGAGACCTCCATCCGGATATACCGGTGGTCCGACAAGGTCTCAACCTCCTCCTCGACGCACCAGCTCCCCACGCGTGCAGCGACCTCAGGGCTAGCGAACGAAAGGTCCACTATCGACCTGCCCTGAGGTCGCACGCACGTATGCACCGAGCCTCTGTTCAGCAAACAGAGGCCCAGAGCCGCCGCCCAGTCCTCGACCGCCCGTCCTCGGTCGTCCGTACGGGAGGACCCCCACGCCACGGACTTGGCGTTGAAGTCCCCCAATACGATCACCTGGCGCGGTGCCAATCGCCGTAACGAGGCTCCCAAGATGGTAAGGGAGACCCCGAAATCAGCCGCTCTCCAGGCAGGGGAGAGATATACTCCGAGGAGCGTAATCTCTCCCCAGTCCGCCGCGACGTATCCGACGCCCCTGTCCCTAAGGATCAGAGGCGACGAAGGCCACGACGTGGAGGCGATGATTGCCACGGTACCGTCGGTGCTGCCCAGCCAATTTGGCCGGTCGGGCACCGCGTACGGCTCCGCGGCTACGGCTACTCCTATCAACCACTCCGCCATGGCTTGCAGGAAAACGTCCTGCGCACCGGCGGAGTGATTGAGATTGGCTTGGAGGAGACGGATGGATACGGGGTCCATTAACGGTCCGTATCCATCGTCACCTCCTCCGCGCTAACGGGCGATCGGGTCGCGCTCGGAGCGGGGGTTGGCCCGGTCGATAGGCCGCCCCGCCCCTTTGGGGCCGATGCCGGGGGTCTGCAGTCCCCAGAGCCCATGCGATGTTTGGCAGGCCTATTGCCTGCCGCACACGCGGGGCAGTGGGGCACCGCAGAGCACGATGCCGCCTGGTGTCCGGTCAGACCGCAACGGAAACATAGCCCGCTGCAGTCAAAGCAGTTTTTGCATGTCGGTCGGGTATGCCCGACCGCCATGCATTTATAACACCTCGCGGGCCGGGGCTCTAGCACGGTTACCCGCGCCGAGCTCCAGCCCACGAGGAGTCTGCCTGAGTCGGCCAATTGCTTGACCGACTCCACCGGACACTGCACCCAGGCAGCACCGACGCCGCCTGGACCAGGGCGGATGGTGCCAATCCGGACGGTGTCCGAGGCACATCCGGTACGCGCCATAATGGCCTCTCGGACGTCCTCCACCGTCACGGAATCGTCCAAGCCCGTCAGGCGCATCTCTGCGCACTTGACAGGCCTGGCGATTCGGACACCATCCTCTGGCCCGAACAGCCCCCGCAGCTTCGAAGCCACACTATCGGCCGTCTTCGCGCCCTCGGCCCCAGGGAACTCGAGAATTCGAGCCCCTGTCCGGGCCTTGCGGGTCCTAGCCTCGACGCCTCCGATGTCGGAGACGTCCAGCTCCCGCCGGGCGCGTTTTAGGACGGCCTCATAGTTGAGGCCCCTCTCAGCCGCCTCAGGCAGCACGGTGATGACCACCGCGGCCGTCTTCGGCGACTTGAGGCCCCTGCGCGACCTTTTCCCCTTTCTGCCGACTCCCGCCTGGGGAGCGGCGGCCACGGCGGCACCCTTGGCCGCCGCTCTCCGCTTCTGGCCGCGTGCCTTCCTGCTCCGCTCAGCCACCTGCCAGCCCTGTTCGAGCCTGGCAGCAGCGCTGAGCGCAGCAGGAGCGGTCGCGGGTGCGCTGGCCGGCGCCTGCGGTGCAGCCGCTGGCGCCGGCCGCGGCCCGGCCTTGGCGGGAGCCGGCACCTTGCCGGCCTTCTTGGCCCCCTTGGGCCCAGCGGCGGCCGCAGCGTAGCTCACCACGCGGCCACCCTGACAGGGCAGCGGGGTGGGAGCCAACGCTTGCGGCCGCCTCGCTCTATCCGTGGCGAGCGGCGGCCGGAGGGGTGGCTCGGGCGGAAGGCGATCCACCAAGGCCTTGATGCGCGCATCCAGCATAAGCTCAAGCTTAGCAAAGATGACGCGCATCGACCCCTCCGGCACGCCGTGCACCACGGGCAGCGGCTCTGCCTCCTTTCGGGGCCCGCCGCGCTTCTTGGCGGCGCCAACGGCCGGCGCGGTGGGCGCAACCGGCGCGGCAGGCACCACAGGCGCAGGCGGCGCCACGGGCGCAGTCGACGGGCCCGCCCTCTCCGGCGCAGCCCGTTTCGGCGGCGAGGCCGGCGTCGGCGGTGCGGCTGGCACTAAGAGTGCGACTTGAGACCGCAGGTCAGCCACGTCTTTGGCCAACCCGCGGTTCTCCTTCCGCACCGCCGACAGCTCCGACTCGAGCTTCCGGTTGCGCTCCCGCAGGCCGGAAACCTCCTTACTGAGGCGGGCATTCGCGGCCTGCAGGGCCGCAACCTCCCCGCTCTGGCAGGCCGGACCTGGGGTCCCCGGCCTCGCCGCCACCGCCGATCCCCTACCCCTGCGCCCACGGCGCATGTTCGAGACCTTGGGAGGAGGCACGATGAAACTCCCCTCCGAGTCGGAGCTTGAGCCACCACCCTTTTGCAGGGGGCGCTTCCGGACGCTCGGGGGGAGGGCCTCCTCCCTCTCCTTCACAATTGTGGCTGCCGTTAGAGCCTCCTCGGCAGCCCCCCTACCCGTCTCCTTCTCCTTCCTACCTCCTAACTCCTTCTCCTTCCTCTGGGATGACGGCCTACCTATACCCTCCTCAATTGACGGCCTGCCTTCCCTACTCCTACCACCTTTGGACGGACCCGCGCATCCACCGCCCTTGTCCCTCCTCTGGACGACCTGCAGCTGATGGCTGATGTTTTCGTCGGCGGACGGCTCTGTGGTATTGCCGCCCTCGTCCGCCGACATCTCAGAGACAGACGGCCCTGCGGCACTGCCGCCCTCGTCTGTCGACAGCGCGTACGCCACATCGCTCCCGGAGCTGTCCGATAGCCCCGTCGAGCAGCTTCTCCGGCGCATAGCTTTCGGCGGCCCTGCAGCACCACCGCCCTCGTCCTGCGACGGCTCTGCGGCGGTGCCGCCCTCGTCGCTCGACAGCCCCGTCGAGCTGTCGCTTCCTCCGCGCCTTTTTGGGGACGGCTCTGCGGCTTTCCCGCCCTCGTCCCGCGACGGTCCTGCGGCTGATCCGCCCTCGTCGCTCTCCTCTCCGCCTGACAGCCGGGCAGTACCGGCGTCCACTTTCTGCGACGGCTCTGCGGTGGCTGCGGTCACACCGCCCTCGTCGCTCGCGGCCACGGCGGCAGCTAGTTGCGCCTGCCGCGCCGCCTCCTTTTTTGCTGCCTCCTTTCGCGCACGCACCCTATTGGAGTGTACGGTGGTGGCGATCAGCTTCCTCCTCTTCCTCTTCTTCCTCGTCTTTGGAGCCTCCGGATGTTTTGCCAGGCTCTCGGCAACTACAGCAGCGATTGTCTCCCTCCCATACGATCGGAGACTGACCGTGCCGGTGTTTGTGCGCATCTCGCGCTCAGACACCGGCACAGTGAGGGATTCCCCGGCGTGGCCGGGACCCTCTGGAGTAGCTACGCTCGTTTTAATCTCTGCCATTTTTGGAACATTTTTAAGTCTTGCCTTGACTACCACTCTAACGGCTGGACGCTTGCGCGCTTTTTAACCCACCAACCATTCATCCCCTCGCCGAGTGGCCAAACTTAGGATTAGGGGTAATTTTTTATAGGGGTTTTCTTCCCCACGGTCCGAAGACCCCCGGCCCTGAGCTTCAGCCGCAGTCACACTCAGGGTTACGGTTTGGGCCTTCCGGGTCTGGCCGCTCGCGAGCGACCGACCCGTCACGCCCCCGGGCCGTGACGCCACCGTCTCTGGCGACGGAGTGCCATGAGGCACATCCGCCCCATTGGCCCCGGGTCAGATCCGCCGTGCGCTCTGCCATCAGAGCCGCACGCGGAGACGCCCTCCTGCCGGAATCTTGGCCGTCCAAATGGACGCGTGACGTCCAAATGGACGTTTCCAGGGAGCACCACGTGGAGGTGCTCCGGCCCCGCCCCCGTACATTAACGTACTTACCACATAAATAATAAATAAGAAACATACTTAAATATTTTCATTTTTGTTTAACAAAAGGTTTAAGAATATTTCTATATTTCAAACAAATGCAAGTCGTAATAAATATTATGTATGAGTTATATAACAAGCTTTGAAAACATTGTATCAGAAATATGACAAACTTGCTTAAACAATAGTCATTATTATATTTTTTATTGTGGTATCTAAGGAATTCTAAATTTCTTCACAGAGTTTTGTCAGCTGGTCATAACACCAAACTACAGCTGCTCGATAGCATTGCTCTTGTTCTAAAAAGAGAAAAATAAAGAGTTTTGCAAAATTTATCCTAATCCTATATAACTCCAGTTTATTCAATTAATATCCAAATAGGATTAGAATAATGAGGATGATATAGATTTGTTATTAGTGTATATCAGGTAGTCTGTGGCAGGAAGTTCATAAATATGTGACTGTATGTATGTAATGTCTGCTTAATGTATATAACAAGATTTATGAGCATCCCTGCATAAAAACCCTGATGGAACACACATTCCCACTTATAATAATTCTGAATTTTAAGATATGTAGTTTCATAAAGAAACCGCTATAACGACCAGGGAACCAGTTTTTATGTTAAGTAAAAATATATAAAAATATAGAGTAGAAACAAAAAGCAGTAATTAACTACGCCATTGGGTAATATTACAAAATATGAGACATGTATTTTTCTCTTATTTAGTTCATAGCCTCTTATTTAGTATAATAGGTGCAAGTTTATTATACACGTTGAAATAACACCGCTTTTTTTTTGGGTGGTGGGTCACGGCCGGCGCACTCCTCTCTCTCCACTCCGTCCGGGGCGACAGAGGGGCGTAACACGCACACCCGTAACCCACCCGTATAGCACGTCGCCTTCGTCGTTGGGTCGACCACCGGTGCAGAGTTCCTTGACTTCAGTGGTCGACCCGAGAAATAATACCGCTAATGAGAAAAACAAAATAATTTCGTAATACATTAAAATATTTACAACCAACTATTTACTTCGATAATAATTACAGCAATACATTTAAATAATTAATAATTTAATGAAATTGACGTGATTATTCTGTACAAAACTTATCTAGGCTCTATGCGGTGCACCTGTGCCTGCTTGTAGAGCTATGCATTATCAGTGTTTTGAGTCATAACTAAGGTTGCCACCTTTTATGTAAAAAAGTATGTTCGTGAATGAAGGTAGAAAAAAACAAAGTACAGTGTGATCAAATAAAATACTGTTTACTATATTATTTTCCTTTATAATATATCTTTGATTATGTTTAGTAAATTTCAACAAATAAATGATTTATCACTGCTAAATAGCATCTGTTTATTCAATTAATGAAATTAAAACAAATTAATACGTCAGTTTTATCAGATTCAAAGACACTGTGGTTAATTATTTCGCCATTTACTTTTTATCATTGAAAAAACTGTTTGAGATATAGCAGGATGGATATAAAAAAATTAATTATTTCTGTTGCTGCGGTTTCACCCGCAGTTCCTTTGCCCGCGGGAATATCGGGATAAATTATAGCCTATGTGTTATTCTGATATGTAATACTAGTAGGATTATCATCGCAGCCTATACACGTCTGAACGTGTTTGGGCTGCGATGACTGTTGGGCTCAGGCCTCCTCCGCTATGGAAGGGAAATTGATCTATTATGTCACGCTGGACGTTTTGGTTTTACTTCGAGTTTTCCTTCTCTTGCATAGATATTATATGCATGGCAAGAGAGAGAGGGGTGGTGAATTGTATTCTTACTCCGTCACCACACGGATAATTCTTATTAATAATTATTTCATTGATTTGAAAAATTATCACGTGTCCTAAAATTAATCCTAGAGAAATCAATTGATGCGAAATAGAGTATTTTTGTGTACTTCGTACTTAATAAAGAGTAGATTTATCCTAATAATACGTACAATACTTTATAATAAAATACTTGTGGTAACCCTAATTATAACACATGTGGTGCAAACTCAACGTCTCGGATACTCTTGCGTAAGTGACGTTTATCAGTAAGGCCGTGTCAGAACTAACGGTTGTACTTCCCGTTCACAAAGCAATGCACGGATTTTAGTTCAGACAGACAAATGGAGTATCTCATTCGTGATCCCCGCCACAATAAACAATTTTCCGAATAAAGCCTATTGCGTAATATGTCTTTCTGGAGTGGGTTTCTTTCCTTGTTGTCATAGTTTTATAATTATACTAGCAATCCGCCCTCGCTTCGCTTCGGTTTTAGTCGTTTTACCCGCGTAGTTCTCGTTCCCTTGGGAATACCGGGAATTTTTCACCGTTTTCAGTAATATGCTCATATAAAAAAAAAGTGACATGGATTTATTTTTAATTTTTTTCATAGCTGTCATAAAGTCATCTACCACCCACTCACCGTTGGACGTTTAATTTAGGAACACCATATATATATATATAGATTGGCGGTTCTGTAGTATAACGGGGTCCAGCAGATCTATATTGCAACTGAATTCTGAAATCTAAAGTTGTACGATAGGCATTCCTTGTGTGGTGACGGAGAGAATACAATTCACCACCCCCTCTCCTGCCCTTGAGTGTCGTAAAAGACGTCTAAGGAATTGTAATATGTAGATAACACCTATGCAAGAGAAGGAAACCTCGAAATGAAAACTTATATCAACCCGTCTGTTCAGCGTGTTATAGCAGGTCATTTTCCATCCCATTGTAGTAGAGGCTCGAGCCTAGCAGTAGGTGATGTGACTTGGAGGGAAAATAATCGATTTTTGAATAATCGATTTTTTGTTCTTTAAAATATATCGATTAATTAAAAATAAATAATCTATTATAAAATAATCGATTTTTCTTCCAACAGGATTAGGATGACCGTTTTTTTTTTTTGGAAATGTCAGCTTTATTTTCTAATATAGTACGAAACAATCGTGATGACCTTATTTTTATTTTTTCTAGGCAATTTGGCAGTGAATAGTCGATTAATTTCGATCAAATTTCGAATAATAAAAAATCGATTGATAATCGATATTTATTATTTTGATAATCGATTGTAAAAATAAATTATTAATCGATTAAATTTTTGTAATAATCGATTATTATAAAAATCGATTATTTTTTCACATCCCTACCCAGCAGTGGGACGTATGTATATGACCTGTGACGATGACAATAGACTAGAGAAATAGGTTTTATGAATTTTGGAATAATTAGTCTCCGTTTTAGTACAGATGTTTAAAATAGTCATGACTCTTACACTGATTTTAGGTGAACGCATTCTTATCCGAGCCGAACGAGTCGAACGAAACGAATTTTAGAATTCTGTATATGAAATCTCATGAAAACTCGCACACCTGACCGCGTCGAATCGTCCGAATCTGGAATACGATTTCTATACAAAATTCTAAAATTTGTTTCGTTCGGCTCGGATAAGTGTGCGTTCACCTTAAGCAAGACTTTTTATACAATTCCATTATGTAGGTTTCGTTAAAAAATGTAATAAAATTATAATAAATATATTTGAATAAAAAGGTTGAAAATGCCATGACGTTGAGCTTGAGATATTTATATGGCATTTTTTTACTTACTGTGTTATCCATTACCTATTCGTTCAAAAACGACTTTAGAATAAACACTATTTTGACTCATGAAAATCTTACATAATATGGCAATTGTTAATTGTATTATGGTTTTCATTATCATAATTGCGCAGTCATATTTGTAAATATTCCACTAAAAACACAATGTTTTGACTATCTCGTCCTCAGTAGAGTATATCATTCTTTCATATCTATACCAATAAATAAAATTGGAGTGTCTGTTTGTAATGTCAAAATAATAGGCTTTTTTCATGATCATACGGTTATTTGCGCTATACATATGACTAAAGATCACTTTATATTTTTTTTGTCTGTCTGTCTGTTTGTTCCGGGTAATCTTTAAAATGGCTGGACCGATTGAAAAAAATCTTTCACCAATGGAAAACTATAATATCAGGGAGTAAACTAGGCTATATTTTATCCTAGTATTCCCACGGGAACGGGAACTACGGGGATAAGGCGACAGAAACCGAAGCGAAGCGAGAGCACCTTGCTAGTGTATTATATCCCTTAGTTGTCTTTTACGACATCCACGGGCAAGATAGGGAGTGGTGAATTGTATTCTTAATCTGTCACCACACGGAAAGAGAAAGAAGAAAAAAATATATATACTAGCAGACCCGGGCACGCGTTACTGTGGCTAATGTTTTTGTTATATTACATTTTATTAAACTATTTAAATTGAACTGTAGGAGAACATCTGTCATGGAGGTCGTCATATTTTTTTACAAATGGCCTCTACGTAAAAAAGCAAGTTAAAATCGTATATAACACGTTTGTAGGTTTGACATAGCAGCGCCATCTATTAATTAATTACTCAATCCAGTCAACAGATATCGCCATCTGTTGAAATCGTTTGGAGTTAACAGATAATTGTGAATGTCAAATAATAGACAAATAATTTGCAATAAAATAATATTGCGACTATAAATTAAGATGTAAGCTATCCTATCTTTTAAGTTGGATCAAACTGCACACGGTGTGCAAATTTGATTAAAATCGGTTAAGTAGTTTAGGAGCCCATCGCGGACAAACAACGTGACACGTGATTTATATATATTAAGATATTTCTTGTGTACGTGTGTATGTCACTGAACTCCTCCTATGCGGCTGGACCGATGCTGATGAAATTTTTTTACGTATGTTCACGGGGGTTCGAGAATGATTTCGATTTACAAATTGACTCGGTAGGTGGCGCTGCTGTCAATTTTAAGGAGAATTACTTTATATATATATGTGGAAATCTGGAATGGAATTGTGGAACCAGAACTATTCCAGAATAACACTTGTGCCACAACTATTGTAAGAACAGAACGAGGGTCAAAATATTCATATATTCATTTACCCATGGTGGCATATTAGCATTCCAAAGTTTTTAAATACATATACTGTTATAATTATTATAATAATTAACATATATTAATGTTAATAATAACTGACCAAAAATAATACGTTTATATAATATCAGTTTTTGCTATAAATACTGTAATCTATACCAATAAATAAAATTGGAGTGTCTGTTTGTAATGTCAAAATAGTAGGCTTTTTTCATGCTCACACGGTTATTTGCACTATACACAAGCCTAAAAATCATTTTTTTTTTTTTTTGTCTGTCTGTCTGTTTGTTCCGGGTAATCTTCAAAACAGCTGGACCGATTTCAAAAATTCTTCACCAATGTAAAGCTATAATATCAGGGAGTAACCTAGGCTATATTTTGTTCCGGGTAATCTTCAAAACGGCTGGACTGATTTCAAAAATTCTTTCACTAATGGAAATCTATAATATCAGCGCGTAAACTAGGCTATATTTTATCCTGGTATTCCCACGGGAACGGGAACTACGCGGGTAAAACGACTAAAACCGAAGCGAAGCGAGGGTGGGTTGCTAGTACAATATAAATTTATCTGATCCTTTATCGTACAAGGTTGCCGACATACTAAAAATGGTTAAGACTGCCCTGAAAAAAAGATAAACATGTTATTTCATTTGGATAGAAGTAGCTTGTATTTTATGTATTTAATTTATAGAGTGACATATTCGCCATCGCGAATAAGCTTTTAAAATAAAGAAAAAAAAAAAGATAAACATCTATAGTATATTTTCTAATAACATAATCTATACCAATAAATAAAATTGGAGTGTCTGTTTGTAATGTCAAAATAATAGGCTTTTTTCATGCTCACATGGTTATTTGCACGACACCTATGCCTAAAATACACTTTATATTTTTTTGTCTGTCTATCTGTTTGTTCCGGGTAATCTTCAAAATGGCTGGACCGATTTCAAAAATTCTTTCACCAATGTAAAGCTATAATATCAGGGAGTAACGTAGGCTATATTTTATCCCGGTATTCCCACGGGAACGGGCACTACGCAGTAAAAACTGAAACCGAAGCGAAGCGAGGGCGGGTTGCTAGTAGTATATAAGATGACTTTCCGTGTGGTGACGGAGTAAAATTACAAATCAACAATTCTTATCTTGCCCGTGGATGTCGTAAAAGACGACTAAGGGACATAATACGCATATAACATCTATGCAAGAGATGGAAAACTCGAAACAAAACCCTATAGCAACCAGTCTGACCAGCATGGTATAGTAAGGTCAATTTCCCTCCTATTATGGAGGAGGTTCAAGCCCAACAGTAGGACATATATGAGCTGAAATGATGATGAGCAGAAGATTTATATATATACTAGCAGACCCGGCCACGCGTTGCTATGGCTAATGTTTTTGTTATATTACATTTTATTAAACTACTAGCAACCCGCCCTCGCTTCGCTTCGGTTATAGGTTATAGTCGTTTTACCCGCGTAGTTCCCGTTCCCGTGGGAATACCGGAATAAAATATAGCCTAGTTTACGCCCTGATATTATAGCTTTCCATTGGTGAAAGAATTTTTGAAATCGGTCCAGCCGTTTTGAAGATTACCCGGAACAAACAGACAGACAGACAGACAAAAATTTTTTAATTTCTATTTTAGGCATAGGTGTCGTGCAAATAACCGTGTGAGCATGAAAAAAGCCTATTATTTTGACATTACAAACAGACACTCCAATTTTATTTATTGGTATAGATTTAAATTGAACTGTAGGAGAACATCTGTCATGGACCTCCATATTTTTTTACAAATGGCATCTATGTAAAAAAGCAAGTTAAAATCGTATATGTCACGTTTGTAGGTTTGACATAGCAGCGCCACCTATTAATTAATTACTCAATCCAGTCAACAGATATCGCCATCTGTTAAAATCGTTTGGAGTTCACAGATAATTGTGAATGTCAAATAATAGGTATATATAGGTAATACAAATAATTTGCAATAAAATAATATTGCGACTATAAATTAAGATGTAAGCTATCCTATCTTTCAAGTTGGATCAAACTGCACACGGTGTGGAAATTTGATTAAAATCGGTTAAGTAGTTTAGGAGTCCATCGCGGACAAACAACGTGACACGTAATTTATATATATTAAGATTAATAAAAATAATTGCCTAATAACGTCAGTAGCTTACAGACAATCAAATAATATGGGTAGTTTTATATAGCTCAATTGTTGAATGATCACGCTTATTGAGAGAATCATTGGACGGTAAAGAAATAACATGCAAACTCGCGTGACGTATAGCGGTCACCGTGGATGTCTATCTGAATATTATGTTTTAATAGAATGCAAGGCTTTTTATAGGCAACTGTAATTTTTAATAGAAGTAGGTATATATAAATGGCATGTACAGTTTTATACCGAAAAACAGGTTACTTTCTTCAATTCGGTTCGGAGACAGCATTTTTTTTTAAATACTGTTAAATAACGGTGCTATAGTGCGCCTTAGAACCACTTGAGAAGACTAATTATCAACATAGGGGTTTTTTTTTTTCTTTTTTTAGTTTGCTATGGTAAGCGCACGCGCGGTCCTGTCCGTCCGGGGCGATGAAAGGACGGCGCGCGGGCCCATAACCCACCCGTACCCACGTCACCTCATTGTTGGGCCAACCACCTGAGCAGATGTGACTTGTCATCAGTGGTTGGCCCGACGGAATACCCTTTCGGGTAAACTCACCTCTCGACGTACTGGGACGTCGGTCGCCATCGCGCGGTCAGCCTGTCTGCGGGTGACGGACAATTCCCCGGTCCGATCACCCGCGGCCTCGGCTAAGGATCCACATAGGGTTAGGTATAATCTAGCATCTGACAAGACATTATTTAATACGATGATTTTCTTTTAAAATTGTAGTATACATATCAGTGATGCAAGTACGTTCCACTCTTGGGCTCGGGCCTCCTCCACTATGGGAGGGAAATTGACCCACGATACCACGCTGGTCAGACGTGTTGGCAAGTTTTCCTTCTCTTGCATAGATATTATATGCACATTATATCCCTTAGTCGTCTTTTACCACATCCACGGGAAGAGAAGAGGGTGGTGAATTGTATCCTTACTCCGTCGCCACACGGAAAGAATAAATATTCGTATATTTTTTGTTATTTGCATTCGTATTCGCAAGGAACGAAGCCAATGTTTGATGAATGTATTTGACAAACGAAAAGAAATTAAGATACATATTTGTTTACTGTATCATCATCATCATTACAGCCCACATACGTCCCACTGTTGGGCTCGGGTCTCCTCCATAATGGAAGGGAATTTAACCTACTATACCGTGCTAGTCAGACATGTCGGTATAGGGTTTCAGTTCGAATTTTTCTTCTCTTGCACAGATGTTATGTGCATATTATATCCCATAGTCGTCTTGTACGACATCCACGGGCAAGATAGGGAGTGATGAATTGTATTCTTACTCCATCACCACACGTACGTTTACTATATCTATACCAATAAATAAAATTGGAGTGTCTGTTTGTAATGTCAAAATAATAGGCTTTTTTCATGCTCACACGGTTATTTGCACGACACCTATGCCTAAAATAGCAATTAAACAATTTTTGTCTGTCTGTCTGTCTGTCTGTCTGTTTGTTCCGGGTAATCTTCAAAACGGCTGGACCGATTTCAAAAATTCTTTCACCAATGGAAAGCTATAATATCAGGGCGTAAACTAGGCTATATTTTATCCCGGTATTCCCACGGGAACGGGAACTACGCGGGTAAAACGACTATAACCTATAACCGAAGTGAAGCGAGGGTGGTTTGCTAGTAATTATATATTTTCTTTTTCTATGAATTAAGTGAATTCTGATGTGTATGTTTAATAATTACTAAACATAAAAAATATATTTCAATTCGTTTTCTTGTACCTACTTGCAATAAATTTGTATCAAAATGTGGTACATAAAATTTAATAAGTAATTTCTGTAGCGGGTAGATAATTATAAATCTCTGTAATAACGACGACTTGTTGGACGTAAGACATCTTAGCCCGCCCGTAACCATGATCGCTCCAGTGTTCCAAATGTCGGACAATCAAAAATCAAATACAAACCATAAAAAATAGTTTTATTTACAACTAGCAACCCACCCTCGCTTCGCTTCGGTTTCAATCGCCTTGCCGTAATGCCCGTTCCCGTGGGAATGTCGGAATAAAATATAACCTATGTTACTCCCTGATATGATAGCTTTCCATTATTGATAGAATTTTTGAAATCGGTTCTGTAGTTTAAGCGTGAAAGCGTAACAAACAAACATACTTTCGCATTTATAATATTAAATAAGGATGTGTAATGCTCGCGTAAAAATCAGAAATCATTATTCTATAGTGCTATTAACAAGATAATTATTACTGATATAAAATCAGGTAATCAAGCAACCATAATGGGTATAGTTATCGCATGATTAATTCCCTAGCCGAGGCCGCGGGTGATGTGACCGGAGATTAGTCCGTCACCCGCCGAGAGGACGACCGCGTGAGGAAAGACTGACGTCCTCCCCGAGGGGGGGACGTCGCTCGACGAGAGGGTACCCCAAGTAGGGGGTATTCCGAAGGCAACGTGGTTTTCGGGTGGGTTGCGGGAGTTGCGTGCCCCTTGTTGTAAGCCCCTCTGTCGCCCCGGACGGAGTGGTGCGGAGGCGCGCCGACGGCAGCCCACCCACATAAAAAAAAAATCGCATGATTAATTGATATTTTTTTGCTATGAATTCAAATTCATATTAAAATCATTTATTATGTATAAACTCTGCGGGGGCATTTACATATTGTCATTTTTTACATTTTTCCTTAAAATTACCACCGGATCGGAACGCGACCGCACTGTGAACATCCGGCAAGAAACTCAGCGGGCTTGTCTATTTTTTATTAATTTGCAATTTTATTTAAATAAAATTACATTCAACCATATGCTTATTAATAGGTCCAGTGTGATGCCTTCCGAAATATGTTATAATAAAAACAAATAAAATTAAAAAAATATGGCTGGTTCTGATCCCGCAAGCAGCACCTGTTAGAGTTGACCATTAGAGCAGCCATCACTATCGAATATAAATAAAGTATAAATAATGAGAGAGAATTTACAAAACTCTTGTGATTGTGGGTTTCGTAAAATACGACTAAGGGATATGTTATCCATTTAAACTCTATGCAAGAGAAGAACTCGAAATCTTCTTCTGACACGTCTGACCAGCATCGTCAAATTCCCTTCCATTGTGGAGGAGGCTCGAGCCCGGCAGTGGGCCGTATATGAGTCGAGATGATGATATATATATGTAATTACAAAATCCCTTTGAATTTTGAATTAAACGACTCTTGAATTGAAAATTTAATCAGTATTGATATTGTTAATCTACTTTTATGAAATGCAATAAAACTTTCAATATAAACAACTTATTTTGACCTCTAGGTGCCGAAAATACATAAGACTAATTCGCAGTTATAATTCTACTTCCAAATTTCATGTGTAAAAAGCAAAAAGAGGGTGAAAGGTTAGTTTAAGCGATTATTGGGCGACATCGAGTTAAATAATTACATTTAAATGTTCATACATTTCTGCATTGAATAAGCCACTTTTTGTCACCATGTATGTTTATAGTATTTTGTGTATGGAAGACGATCATAGATGAAGTAGCTTTGATTGTCAAGAGACTATGCCCAAAGAGAACTCCGAGCTCGAGGGCCACAACCAAGAGAGTTGTAAAACTCTTTCCCGTATCTCTATTGGTCCTCCTGACCTGCATATTTATCGCAGCGCTACAAAATCAAAGTCTTTCTTGCTCAATGGCTAAAGAAGCTGTGATAATAAGAATCCACAAATCCGGCAAGAAATGATTTGAACTTAGTAGTCAAAGACCGTTAAGTCTTAACGGTCTTAGTAAAATATATAAGCGTGTAATCACAGATTATAAATCTTAGCAGAGAAAAACGCCCTTATACACCACGAGCAGATCGGCTTCAGGCCAAACAGTCGTCTGTGCACCAAGTTCATTGTATACTGAAAATTGCGGGGATATTCTTCTTCGATGTAGCCAAAGTCTTCGACAAGGTATGGCATATCCTTATCTTCTAATTATGCCAACTAGTAAGAGACTTCTTAATCGACCATAACTGCCTCTATAGATTAGAAGGGACATTATCTTCCCCGCACCTGTTCTGAACCGGCGTCCTGCTAGGCACCGAACCTCCTTCTATTCGTTTTGTATATCAGCGACATTGCCAAAACCAAGTATGCGCAGTCTTTAATCGCGCCTGGGCGTAACCCTAACGTCATTACTCTACATCTCCAATTCGCAGTGCTCTCGATAAGTGGTTTTGGAAGTGGTGTAAAATTACGGGCGCACGGTAACTCATACGCAGCGCCGATCTATACATCGATTTGAACTTGCCGACCATTAGGCAGTATGTGAAACAGTGTGTCCCTAAATATTTTAATTCTATCACGAGACACCCTAATCCCTTAGTGGTCGCTATGACCAACTATACCCCGTCTCGAATCTCGAAGGTCCGTCAACTGAGACTTGTTCTCGACGAACCCTACGACGAGACGTGTTGGTGGTAATCGTAGCCACCACATAGCTAACTCCGAAAAATAGTATAAATATTTTTAATCAATTATTAGATGGTTATCATATATGCACTTGCACATTTTCGGCAAATTCAAGCATCTAATCCGACGTATTATTAGTAAGTGCCACTGATTTGCTGTTTTTTTCGAAACATGTTTGTTTTAATAATCTAGTATACATAAAGTGAGAATAGGTACTAATTTGAACGGAACTGTTTCGTTTTCAGGTTTTCTATCCTGTTGTCTCCAGCTGTACAAAAATCGCGGTCGCAGCCTTCTGCGAGGTAGTAGTCTCGCGGAAGAAGGCGGCGGAGCGCGTGAGTGAGGAGCGTTTCCTCGACGATGTGAACCATCGCCGGTGACTGGGGCGGCGCAGGTGCGAGTACCTGTGCCTGATGCCGCCCTAACTGAGGCCGCAGGTGACTGGGCCGGGGAATAAGTCCGTCACCCGCCGAGAGGCCGACCGCGTGAGGAAGGACCTACGTCCTGCCCGAGGGGGGACGCCGGTCGATGGGAGGGTACTCCTCAAGGGGTATTCCGTCGGGCCGATCACTGACGTTAAGTCACCCTGCTCCGGTGATCGGATCAACGACGAAGGCGACGTATCATGGGTGGGTTACGGGTGTGCGTGCTTACGCCCCTCTGTCGCCCCGGACGGAGTGGTGCGAGGAGTGCGCCGACCGTAAAAAAAAAGCTGTACAAAAATGTCCCGTTCTTGCAAATAAAACATAAATGATCATTTTTTATACTAATAAGAACGTGTTCTTGTTTTACTTTAAGGTTTTCAATTCATAAATTTATCTATTCATGCAAGACTACACGTGTTCTTTTTTTAAATTACTGAACTGTATATTTAACATGTTAGATTATTTATAAAAACTTGTAAACTCGAACCCGGTGTGGGTTTAGATAGCATATTAGATACATTATTGGATCAAGACAATGTATAATTTTTGTTTAGGTAATCCTATTAATATTATAAACGTGAAAATTTCTATGTGAGGCTGTTTGTTGCTCTTTCACGCAAAAACTACGGAATAGATTTTGATGAAATTTCACAATAATACAGCTTACATATCAGAACACACACACACACACATACGCTATAATAAGCATAGGCTATATTTATCCCGATATTCCCACGGGAAGAGGAACTATGCAGGTAAAACTGCAGGGTTTACGCTGCCGCTAGTTAGTCTATAGTTTAATCTATAAATTTAGGACTTTTCATCTGTTCCTGTTTTGGTTTAGGTTTTAATTTCATATCTTTATCTAATACTGCCACTGTTCTGTTAGAATAAAAAGTTGAACAATCACTCATTTTGATATAAAAATATGATGACATTAGGTATAGAAAGAAAGAAGCAGTTTATTATTATACAATCTAGATTTTTTAAATTGACGGAATTAGTACAGCGCGTATTTAATAATTTAAGTCAGGTTGACGTATCTCAGTAGGTAATGACAGTAATTATTATATGTATGTATTTATTAAGTAAACGAGTGATAGTAAGGCTTAGCTAATATTTATATAACAGCTGTTGTTTGTTAGTTAATTACGCACAAACCTTAACCGATTTTGATAAAATAATAGGTTAAATCGCGTTGGAGAAAGTTTTGATCTCTTAAGTTTGTAATTTCTGTGAGGTTGCGGGTCCGAAGATTTAGACCGGCCACCCGCGGAGAGGTTAGCTTCACGACGGCGATCGGCGTCCCAGTAGGGACGTCGACGGGTGAGGGTACTCCCTAGGGGTATTCCGTCGGGTCGATCACTGAAGTCAAGGAACTCTGCACCGGTGGTCGACCCAACGACCAAGGCGAGGTTGCTATACGGGTGGGTTACAAGTGTGCGTGATTACGCCCCTCTGTCGCCCCGGGCGTAGTGGTGCGAGCAGTGCGCTAACATAAACCAATCCCCAAAAAAAAAAATTCGTAATTTCTATTCTAAACTAGCAACCCGTCCTCGCTTCGCTTCGGTTATAGGTTATAGTCGTTTTACCCGCGTAGTTCCCGTTCCCGTGGGAATACCGGGATAAAATATAGTCTAGTTCACGCCCTGATATTATAGCTTTCCATTGGTGAAAGAATTTTTGAAATCGGTCCAGCCGTTTTGAAGATTACCCGGCACAAACAGACAGACAGACAGACAGACAAAAATTTTTTAATTAATATTTTAGGCAAAGGTGTCGTGCAAATAACCGTGTGAGCATCAAAAAAGCCTATTATTTTGACATTACAAACAGACACTCCAATTTTATTTATTGGTATAGATATAGATTACCTTTTAGTAGTCGCTTAGATATTGCCTTATAGTAATGTTATTTATAGTATTATTATTTTCCATGTGATAACGGAGTAAGAATTCAATTCACCACTCCTTGTCTTGGCCGTGGATGTCGTAAAAGACGACTAAGGGATATAATACGCATATAACATCTATGCAAGAGAAGGTATACGGGAAATAAAACCCCATACCAACGTGTCTGACCAGCATGGTATATTAAAGTCGATTTCCCTTCAAATATGGAGGTGGCTCGAGCCCAACAGATGTTGTATAAGACGACTTAGGGATATAGTATGCATCTTAGAATAATAACGTATAGAAGGTAAGTTCGCGCACAAAAAATGAAGCATTTTAATTGGAGCTTAATGGAGCTTACGACGGAACCGTTCCGTAATGTACAAGGTCATTGTACTGCACGTACGTACGCAACTCTTAAAAAATAAATAGGTAATTATGACGGTTCGTGCATTCAAATGGTGTCACAACACATTTAAAAAACATAAAAAGGTTTTTAATAAATTAATAAAAACACAATTTGATTTTATAATTTGTATAGTGGTGTGCGTGTGTACGTGTATAATCGGCTGCGCGCATGTAGTATTTTTGGCTTCACGCTTTTGATCGCTTGAAGTACCGACACTATCCTTCTATACGTTATTATTCTAAGATACGCATATAATATCTATGCAAGAGAAGGTACACTTGAAATAATACCAGTCTGTATAACTAGCATAGACAATAGGAGATTATTTTGGAGGAGGCTCGAAGCAGTAGTGGAACGTGTATACTGACACAATATGCAATGAGTTTTACTATTTATCATAAACACTTATAAATATATTTTTTTTCTATATGCACACAGGAACCATAACCACTTATGTTAATATTTTTATTTTTTTGTTCTACATAAATATTACAATTTATGTAGCCTTGTATTGTGGAAGATACTCGATTAATGCAACTTGCGGAACACAAAAATATTTGTCTGGGATGTAATACAGAACTCACAATACTTTTAAATCAAATAACACTAGAGTATTTATTAAATTATTGTTTTTTTTTTATTATTTATTTAAAGACAAGACGCCATACACTGAGGAAATAATTCTTGCGTCGCAGGGGACTTTACAAACATATAATTAACTGACACAAATTACATCCAGACTCAGAACAACAATTTATAGATCGCACAAAGTGTTGTCGTGTGTGGATTCGAACCTCTGACACTGGCACTATAGGTTATCTTAACCACTACGCCATCTGCGCAGTCATATGTATCTATACCAATAAATAAAATTGGAGTGTCTGTTTGTAATGTCAAAATAATAGGCTTTTTTCATGCTCACACAGTTATTTGCACGACACCTATGCCTAAAATAGCAATTAAAAAATTTTTGTCTGTCTGTCTGTCTGTTTGTTCCGGGTAATCTTCAAAACGGCTGGACCGATTTCAAAAATTCTTTCACCAATGGAAAGCTATAATATCAGGGCGTAAACTAGGCTATATTTTATCCCGGTATTCCCACGGGAACGGGAACTACGCGGGTAAAACGACTATAACCGAAGCGAAGCGAGGGCGGGTTGCTAGTCTATATATATAAAAGAAAGTCGTGTTAGTTACACTATTTATAACTCAAGAACGGCTGTACCGTTTTGCCTTAAAATTGGCGGGGAGGTAGCTTAGAAACAGGAGACGGACATAGGATACTTTTTACCCCGTTCGACCGCGTTCCTGTGGGACTTGACATAAAACGTCAAAGAGAATACAAGTCATTATAAAACGTGGTATAACAAAAACGCGTCTATCATGTAATAACAAAACGCAAATGACAGCTATAGACAGACTATATTTTCGACACTTTATAAATATACATATTTACGAAAAAAAAAAATCGTCGGGTCAACTAGTATATATATATACATATATACTAGCAACCCGCCCTCGCTTCGCTTCGGTTTTAGTCGTTTAGTTCCCGTGGGAATACCGGGATAAAATATAGCCTAGTTTACTCCCTGATATTATAGCTTTCCATTGGTGAAAGAATTTTTGAAATCGGTCCAGCCGTTTTGAAGATTACCCGGAACAAACAGACAGACAGACAGACAAAAATTTTTTAATCTGTATTTTAGGCATACGTGTCGTGCAAATAACCGTGTGAGCATGAAAAAAGCCTATTATTTTGACATTACAAACATACACTCCAATTTTATTTATTGGTATAGATATTGGTTATTTTTGTAAGTAAACAGTAGTGTAATTGGTTATTTAATTATTTTTAATAGGCAGAATGATTGCGAATTTCGTGAATTGAAATTATAAAAATAAGTATTTAATTACAGTATATTAATAATGTGTAATTGAGTTACACGTATGTTTTCGGCTTTAAGAATATTCTGCGTTAATTTTCTTATATCTAACTTATTACTATCTTTTCCATGTGGCGACGGGGTAAGAATACAAATTCCCCAGCCTTTTTTATCTTTTTGGGGATGGGTTACGGTCGGCGCACTCCTGGCACCACTCCGTCCGGGGCGACAGAGGGGCGTAAGCATGCACACCCGTAACCCGCCCGTCACACGTCGCCTTTGTCGTTGGACCGACCACCGGAGCAGGGTTACTTGTCATCAGTGGCCGGCGATGGAATACCCTCCCATCGACCGAGAGGGGACCACGGCTTTGCCTCGCACGATCGGCCTCTCATATTACCACTCTCTATCTTGCTCGTGGATATTCGATAACAGAGTATTCTTACTCCATCGCCAGACTACATTAATATAATTAATTTTAGCTTAGATTCTATGACTGTAAACAGCCGCAGATGTTGCATAGATAGATTAGTGGTACAGGGAAGTCAGTGTTTAGATACTTCCTACTTTCGCTGTACCGAATGTCGTATATCTGAGATATTTGAATTTAATCAGAAGTATATTTTATATCATCTTCATCACAGCTCATAATCGTCCCATTGCTGGGCTCGACTCTCCTCTACAATAGCAGGGAAATTGACCTACTGTACCACGCCACACTGGTCAGGCATGTTGGTGCAAGTTTTTATTGCGAGGTTTCCTTCTCTTGCATAGAAATTATATGCATTTTATAGTCCTTTAGTCGTCATTTACGACATCCACGTGCAAGATAGGGAGCGGTGATTTGTTATTTTACTCCGTCATCATACGTGTTTTATATCAATCTTATTTAATTAATGCTATATTGTGTCCTATAATTATACGTTTACAAAATCCAAATCATACATAAACATTTCTCTTCTGGAGCCGCGTCAGAAATTGATGTTTGTTGTTGGCGATCATGAATATTACCATACTAAGGCTTCTGGCTATGGAAAACTGGCTCGCGAAAAAGGTTAGATAAAATAAGCTGCTAGAATTTGAGCTATAATTACATTTGTAATCATAGTTTGTTAGACTAGACATTCGTGAAATTATTCAATTTTTTTTTGTTATGTCGTGTGTCGCTGTGTCGTGTACTTATGCATTCTATAAGAGTATAATATATTTATTTTAAAAGGAATAAAGTAATATGCATTACAATAAATGCAAGAAAAATATTTAAAATTTTCAAATATAAGGCGAAAAAAAAGAAAATCCACCTTACAAAGTATTTAATTTCTCCTCTTTACTGCTCCTATACGTCCCTCTGCTGAGCTCAAGCCTCCTCCATAATGGGAGGGAAATTGACCTTCTATACCATGCTGGTCAGACGGGTTGACACAGTTCTATTTCGAGACTCCCTGTCTGCATATATTTTGTAAGCATATTTTAATCCCTTAGTTGCCTTTTATGACACACGGGTGAGAAAGAGGATGGTGGACTGTGTTCCTAATCCATCACTTCACGTATACGGCAGTAAAATAATTAAAAAATACTAAATATTAAACATTATAAAATAAATAGGGACAAATTAATTGTAAGTAATCTTCTAGATAGCCTTTTAAAAGTTTCCATAGATGATATATCATCGAAATAATACGAAAATATAAAAAAGTTTTCATCATCACAGCTCTTGTATGGTCCACTACTGGGCTAGAGGCTCCTTCACATTGGGAGGGAAAACGATCTACTACACTGCGCTGGTCAAGCGAGTTGGTACAGGGTTTTTTGCACAGTTGTTATGTGCACAAGATATCTCTTAGTAGTCTTTTACGACACCCACGGACAAGATAGGGAGCGGTGAATTGTATTCTTACTCCGTCACCGCACAGAAAATAAAAAAACAATAAAAAAGTATATACACAATATAAGTAAATATATTTTTAAATAAAATAAATTCTGACTAACCTTTTTCACTTAAAATGAAGGAATTTTTCTTTATGTTAACCTCACTAAAACTAAACACAAATTTATTTTAATTCAAACTGTTTATTTTCACGTATTATATATTAATATTAGTATGTATATCTATATACGTATATATCACTCTCATAACATTATGCTACTGAACGGGACGCTGCCCTGAGACGCCGATGTGTATAGTAAACTTGTCTTCTGTTTGGTTCAAACGATAAGCGCGGCGGTAAGCGGATCATAGTAGTAACTATAATGACTAATAATAAGAATAATATGAAATAGAATATGTGTATATGCTCTTATCTCAATTAATTGTGGTCGACGCAATATGTATTGACGCAAGATGTTTTCTATGTACTGAGACAGTGTTTCGATTTATCAAAAGACGTAAGTATGCAATTGTTGATCGTCAGATTTAGAATTTGAATATTGAGGTAGACAAAAAAAAACATTCTTTTTTTACATACATGTAATTTATTAATTTTTTGACATATCTCTAAGTTTCAAATAGTAAATTTAACATATTCGAAATATAATTTCTTATATCTTCTATCTATATCTATTACCAATAAATAAAATTGGAGTGTCTGTTTTTAATGTCACAATAATAGGCTTTTTCCATGCTCACACGGTTATTTGCACTATACATATGCCTAAAATACACTTTATATATATTTTTTTGTTCGTCTATCTGTTTATTCCGGGTAATCTTCAAAACGTCTGGACAGATTTCAAAAATTCTTTCACCAATGGAAAGCTATAATTTCAGGGAGTAACATAGGCTATATTTTATCCCGGTATTCCCATGGGAACGAGAAGTACACAGGAAAGACGACTAAAACCGAAGCGAAGTGAGGGCGGGTTGCTAGTTATACATAAATTTCTTGTGTACGTGCGTATGTCACGGAACTCCTCCTAAACGGCTGGGCCGATGTTTATGAAATTTTTTGTGCACGTTCAAGGAGATTCGAGGATGGTTTAGATTCACAAATGGACCCACTAGGTGGCGCTGCTGTTATATTATTTGAACAGAACAACGTCTGTTGGGTCAGCTAGTTAGAGTATAAATGTCTAATTAATAAAGAATTGAAAAGTATTCATTATTACTTTCATTAATCTTTATTTCACTCGGTCGGGGCCACCGATTTGACTTGTAATTATATATTTTATCTCAAATACAATCTGTTTTATGTTGAAAATTGTAGTAGCTTCCTATCAACTACAGTTTTCAACATAGAACAGAACAGAACAGAACGTCGGGTAATCAAAAATCAAATATAAACGCGATAAAATCCGTAAAGTAGTTTTATTTAAAATAGAACAGATTTTACCTTCGGCATTTAAAACATAAAAATCGCTATAAGTTTCACTTTAGACCACATCCTCGGCTGCCGTTATATAAACCCAGTTAATGTTAGAACTTGTAAGGGTCTAGGAGAGGTTCGAAGTTAATTGTGGTACATCTAATAAAAATCATATAAAAGTAAACACGGGCACTTTATTATCACTTATATTTCTATTTTCTTCTAGTTATTGAAATTTTATCTTATTGTAAGTGGCAATGAGCTTTTAATAATAACACTGTATAAATATTACGTTTGCGTTTCATGTTGCGGTACCATCTTACTTGTTTTCTTTGGAAAGTTGGAATTTATATAGATCTTTTATAGGGCATTAACTTCTTTCACAATGAAAGGAATATTAGTCTGCTACTACACATTGACTATATGTTTTGGAATGGATTGATTTTCTCTGATTAGTTACAAGTTTAGAATACAATCTTTCACCACTTTTACTTTTTCTACTAAAACCAGCTAAACTATTTTCAAGAGAATGGGCAACATCACTCTCCTGAAGAAAGTATAACACTTCATCATATCAGCCCATAAACGGGGGTAGGTTCATGCCTCTTCCACTATAGTGGGGAAATTGACCATGTTGGTAAAACGTGTTCGCATAGGGTTTTATTTTGAGTTTCCTTTCTCTTGAATAGGTGTTTTATGCATATTATTTACCTTGGTCGTCTGTTACAATATCCAATATAGAGAATGATGAGCCACCAAACTCTTACTCGTGACGCTTATGGCAATATCACCCATTTTTTTTGTTTTTTTTTTTTTGGGTGGGCTATAATCAGCGTGCACACAGTCTGCTCCATCCGGGGTGATGGAAAGGCAGTGCGCCTATAATTCATCGCATCTCCTTCGCCATTGGACCGACTAGCCCGGACGGCAATATCCTCCATGCGGGAATGTCTAGGTCCGACTGTAAACGTCGATATGTAAATATTGATGATGGTATGTAGCATTTAGAGAATACAACCTCAAGCATATTTTTTGATCATGGGATTATAGGTTATAGTCGTTTTACCCGCGTAGTTCCCGTTCCCGTGGGAATACCGGGATAAAATATAGCCTAGTTTACGCCCTGATATTATAGCTTTCCATTGGTGAAAGAATTTTTGAAATCGGTCCAGCCGTTTTGAAGATTACTCGGAACAAACAGACAGACAGACAAAAATTTTTTAATTGCTGTTTTAGGCATAGGTGTCGTGCAAATAACCGTGTGAGCATGAAAAAAGCCTATTATTTTGACATTACAAACAGACACTCCAATTTTATTTATTGGTATAGATTTCTTTGGTCGGCCCAACGACGAAGGCGACGTGCATCGTGGGTGGGTTGTGGGTGTGCGCGCTTACGCTCCTCCGTCGGCCCGGACGGAGTGGTGCGAGGAGCGCGCCGACCACAACCCACCACAAAAAAAAAATATATATAAATTTCTTGTGTACGTGTGTATGGTACTGTACTCCTCCTAAACGGTTGGGCCGATGTTGATGAAATTTTTTGTATGTGTTTAAGGGGATTCGAGAATGATTTAGATTCACAATTTAACCCGGTAGATGGCGCTTTATTTGAACAGATCAACGTCTGTTGGGTCAGCTAGTCTATACTAATAAATAAAATTGGAGTGTCTGTTTGTAATGTCAAAATAATAGGCTTTTTTCATGCTCACACGGTTATTTGCACGACACCTATGCCTAAAATAGCAATTAAAAAATTTTTGTCTGTCTGTTTGTTCCGAGTAATCTTCAAAACGGCTGGACCGATTTCAAAAATTCTTTCACCAATGGAAAGCTATAATATCAGGGCGTAAACTAAGCTATATGTTATCCAGGTATTCCCACGGGAACGGGAACTACGCGGGTAAAACGACTATAACCTATAACCGAAGCGAAGCGAGGGCGGGTTGCTAGTTTCATATATAATTCGATATTCATGAAGCAAAGTACTCGATGGCGTTGGAGCGAGTACAGAACAAGTTCTTGCGGTACTTGTACCTATAACAAATTGTATGGTGTATACCCATTTTAGCCATAGATCTACTTACTCTATTTGTACTAGAAATGGTCGAGTATAACGAGTTAAGATTGTGACAAATTTGCGCTGGTGTCGTACCTAGTAATGGTACTCAGAAGTATATAACATTATCCAGGAGTGATATTTTTTTATTTTTATATATATATATTAGCAACCCATCCTCGCTTCGCTTCGGTTTTAGTCGTTTTACCCGCGTAGATCCCGTTCCCGTGGGAATACCGGGATAAAATATAGCCTAGTTTACGCCCTGAAACTATAGCTTTCCATTGGTGAAAGAAATTTTGAAATCGGTTCAGCCGTTTTGAAGATTACCCGGAACAAACAGACAGGCAAAAAAAATTTAATTTGTATTTTAGGCATAGGTGTCGTGCAAATAACCGTGTGAGCATAAAAAAAGTCTATTATTTTGACATAACAAACAGACACTCCAATTTTATTTATTGGTATAGATATTTTTTAAAGACAACTCCCTGAACTAAGGAAATAATCCTTTTATTGCGGGGGACTGTCATCATCATTTCGGTTCATATACGTCCTACTGCTGGGCTCGAGCCTCCTCCATAATAGGAGGAAAATTGACTTTACTATACCATGCTGGTCAGACAGGTTGGTATAGGGTTTTGTTTCGAGTTTTCTCTCTCTTGCATAGATGTCATATGCGTAATATATCCCTTAGTGGTCTCTTAGAACGCTCACGGGTAAGAGAGGGGGTGGTGAATTGTATTCTTACTCCGTCACCGCACGGAAGACGGGAGACTTTACAAAACATATCATTAATGGATACGAGTTACATCCAGACTCAGAACAACAATTTATGTATCGTATAAAGTGTGGTCCGATTCGAACCCACGATATTGGTACTGTAGGTATCTTAACCACTACACCACCTGTGCAGTTAATATTTTTGTACTTATCAGATCGCTGTATGTGGAGGCGACGGCGCCCACCATTGCTTGCCTTGCCAATGACCAGAACTAACCTTTTTGAAGTGAAACTTCTTTAGAATCGTTGTGATTTCAAACTCGATGAAACCAAAAAGCGAGTCCATAGAGACACGTAAATGTATAGCATTCAGCCGGCGAGAGAATAAGATAAAGGATAAAGTATAGAGAATGGAGGATGAAGGGTGAAGGATGAAGGGTGAAGGAAGAAGGGTGAAGGATGAAGGGTGAAGGATGAAGGATGAAAGGTGAAGGATGAAGAGTGAAGGGTGAAAGATGAAGGATGAAGGATAAAGGATGAAGGATGAAGGATGAAGTGTGAAGGGTGAAGGATGAAGGATGAAGGATGAAGAATGAAGGATGAAGGATGAAGGATGAAGGATGAAGAATGAAGGATGAAGGATGAAGGATAAAGGATGAAGGATGAAGCGTGAAGCGTGAAGCGTGAAGCATGAAGGGTGAGGGGTGAAGGATGAAGGATGAAGGGTGAAGGGTGAAGGATGAAAGATGAAAGGTGAAAGGTGAAGGGTGAAGGATAGAGGATGAAAGGTGAAGGGTGAAGGATAAAGGAGTTTCACCTCTGATACGCGTACTTTGTACACACACTCTTTTTTTATTGCTGTTGGTGGCAAATAAAACCTGATGGTAAATAATATTGTCGCTCATGAACCTTAACTAGACCGCTACCTACCGTGAAGAAAGCGAATGGGGTATGAATGTATGCAATGAGTTTCGCTGATAGTAATGGCATAACAAAAATCACTACACGCAAACATCTTTAAAGAGTTAGGCTTCCGGCTCTTTTGCTCACCAAAGTGCGGTAATAAATCGCTACTTCGTCGTTTTTTGCGAGTGTGTGGGGTACTACCGCTGACAGACCGGCCTGTGGCTGTAGACAGATAACTGCTGACAGTGTGGTCCTACCGCTATAAAACCTGCTCGTCAGAACACCAATGACCCGAGTATTTGCTATCATAAATTACGTTCACAGTAAAATTGATATTTTCAAATGTCAACTGAGTAAATTCACTAAGACACTTCTGTTTATATTATGTTAAAGACTAAATTAAAAGTTTATAATATCGCACCTTTATTCCAATACCGACACTATCATAAATAAACAAATTATGCAGGAGGGCTATTTAAAGATTTATGACAAACATTAACTGATATAAATAAGGGTATATTAGTTTTGTAGGCGTAATTGTTTTTTATTTTTATATTATTAACTATTATTCCTAATAAATGATTATATTTTTTCATTTTAATTATTATTGATTAGTGGATATAGATAATTTTAAATATTAGTGACCCTACCATTTTATAATAAAGTGAAAATGTTAAGTAAAATTAAAATTTAGGAATTGAAGCAATATTTAAATTGTGCTCAGCAAATAGATGTAATTAAAAACAGTTTTTCGAAAAATTTCGTTTAGTGACGGTATTGGATATTTGTAAATTATCTAAATAAGTTTAGAATTAAGAATAATGTATGCAATATCGCATCAGCTATTTTCACCCTGTAAGATAAATGGACATATTCAATAAATAAGTACTAATATTATAAATGCAAAAGTAAGTTTGTTTGTTACGATTTCACGCTTAAACCACCGAATCGATTTAAAAAATTATTTCACCAATGGCAAAGCTATAGTATCAGGGAGGCTAGGCTAGGCATAGGCTATATTTTATCCCGGCATTCCTATGGGAACGGGAACTACGCGGGTAAGGCGACTAAAACCGAAGCGAGGGCGAGTTGCTAGTACTAAATAACTGTGATCGTTGTGTAAGAAATAATGTTGCGTTTTATATTTAGAGGTTTATAAATCATTCAGGAATGCTGTGTAGTAGCGAATACAAATACTACAAACCCTCACATTGCATGTGGGTGTCGTAAAGGACGACTAGAAGCTTTACATGGGTATGCCCTGAGCCAACTCTCCATGATGCCTTCGAGCCAACTATTGTGGTCCTAAGGAGGATTGAGATCAGGCTGACGACTGGTCTTATAACTATTGCATATATACTATGAAGGAAAAGTACATATTGAGTCAACATACACTTAATTGAGATAAGTTTAGGGTGATAATAATGAATTGCCGTGTGGTGACGGAGTAAGAATACAATTCACCATCTTGTGGATGTCGTAAAGACAACTAAGGGATTAAATATGCAAGTAACATCTCTGCAATAGAAGGAAAAATGAAAATGAAACCCTATACCAACCCGGCTTGCATGGGTGTAGTAGGTCAGCTTCCCTCCCATAGTGGAGGAGGCCCGAGCTCAACAGTGGGACGTATATGGGCTGAGATGATGAATAATGAATTGCCGTGTGGTACTCCGTAGTAAGAATACTTTAAATATGCAAATATTATCTCTGCAAGAGAAGGAAACCCTACATCAACCCGTTTGACCAGCGTGGTATAATAAATCAATTTCTTTCCTATTGCAGAAGAGGCTCAACCCCAGCAGTGGGACATACATATATGAGCTGAAATGATGATAAAAAAAGAGTACGTGTACAAAGTACGCATATTAGAAGTGAAACTCTTTTATCCTTCATCCTTAATCCTTCATTCTTTATCCTAGGATAAATCTCATTCTCTCGCCGGCTGAATCCTATACATTTACGTATTTGTGTCTCTATGAACTCGCTTTTTCGTTTCATCGAATTTGAAATCACAAAGATTCTAAAGAAATTTAACTTCAATAATGATTATGATAAAGCATTTAAGATTACCTACGAAATAACTTAAAAAATAGTTACTCTAGAGAATCTTGATGCTGTGTTATTATCAAAGAGAAAGGAATTTCCAATAATTAATTATGAAGGTTGAAAAATATAATCATGAATACGGCGGTTGCGTGTACATTTTGATAAGGCGACGTAACGTTGTCAATCTACTTGAATGATATGACAAACATGTAGGAATTACTCGTTTTCCACGACCAATTAAGGCTGTATGTATATTTGTATTAGTTAAGCGGGTAATTAACTAAACCCTGTGTTTTCTATCTGTTTATTGCTTTGGTGGCAAACAGAATAAGCAGCATACCTGATGTTAAATGATTTTGCCGCACATAAATCTTTGCAATACCAGGGGCTAAGTTGTTGCCTAACGTGAAGAAATTGCTCTTCTTTAAACCTCGTTTAAAGAACATGTCATAGTGCTCACAAATGGTTCCGTACCAATATCTATAAAAGGGCAAAAAACGCGTTTGTTGTATGGTAGCCTCCCTTAAATGTTGATTTTAATTTCTTTTTAGTATTTGCTGCTATAGCGGCAACAGAAGTACATAATTTGTAAAAATTTCAACTGTCTAGCTATGGCAGTTCTTGAGATACAGCCTGATGACAGACAGACGGACGGGCAGACAGTGCAGTCTTAGTAATAGAGTCACGTTTTTACCCTTTGGATACGGAACCCTAAAAAGAAACTTTGTACTCACCGTTCGTATTGAAAAATAAAGCAAACTTTAAATATTTCAACATCGATTGCGTGGCTTATAAGCTGTAAATCATACTATGAAATATAATATCTAAAAGGAATAAAATTCATAGTTTCATATTAATTTAATTAAGTAGGTGTTCGAAATGACCATCATTTTGTAGAATAAAATCGTTACTTAACGACATGAATGTCGTTTAGGTAATGATTTTATTATTGTATTTCATATTTTTAGGTGTCGAATTTGCATTAAAATTAACGCTATGGCTGTTTTCAATGTCGTATCCTGTTTTTTATACATCATCCTTAACATAATCCCACAAGAAATAGTAAATGAGTCTAAGGACTCTCCGCCTACCTTTAGGCGTAGGACCTAAGGGCGTCTTTAGGAGGAGTATTTATTTCAACTTTCCTTTCTCTTGCATAGATGTTGTCCACATATTTATAATCCCTTGGTCTTTTACGACACCCACAGGTAAGGCCAGGTGAATAGTGTTTTCACTTTGTCACTACACAGAAAAAAAATATCCATATATCATCATCATCGCAGCCCACATGCGTCCCACTGTTGGGCTTGGGCTTCCTCCACAATGGGAGAGAATTTGACCTACTATACCATGCTGGTCAAACATGTTGGTATATGGTTTCATTTCGAGTTTTCCTTTTTTGCACAGATGTTTTGTGCATATTATATCCCTTAGTCGTCTTTTACGACATCCACGGGTAAGATAGAGAGTTGTGAATTGTATTCTTACTTCGTTATCATACGGAAATCCGTATATTTTAGCCAATTTTATAACCTAATTTCTTAAAACCAAATGAAAATGTGTACGAACCTTTACGTATAGTACTAATTCAGTGTTGTTTTATGATAACGAATTTTATTATAATGGCTGTTATAATTATATTATATTTTTGTATAAACATTGATATTGCCGTTAAGTGGGTACGTACTTCAATGCTTTATATGCAAAGTCATAATTCTTATCACCTGTTTGTTTTGTATTGTGTTTTACTAGAATTCTCACAAAAACAAGCAGCTAATGACATCATGCCTGTTACAGATTAATAATTATCCCTGTAGTGACAGAGTTATTATTGTATTATTACACAATTCATCGAGATTTATTGTATTATTCTTGTCAGTGGGTGTAAAAGAGATAAAACATCCAGATAATATGCTTGCAATTTTTTTTTTTGGGAGGTGGGCGCGCACCCGTTGCCCAGAGCCCGGGCGACAGAGGGGCGGCCCCGTAACCCACCCATGACACGTCGCCTTCGTCGTTAGACCGACCATATGCATGCAAGATAGGGAAAACTCAAAATAAAAACGTATGCTCGATTACGGAGTTCTACAACATCCCTCGTCTAAAGTTTGGTCTTTGAGACTATACGTTTGGTAATAATGGATATTTATAACTATATATTAAATAAATTTATAACTATATATTTGCTGGTTTATCCGTGTTGATTAAAATTTTATTAAAATCCGTAATAATTACGTTATGATTGTCGACTTTTAAAAGACTTGATATATAAATGGGTGCCAACTTGTGTAGATTATCCTGAATTTTGTTTAGAAAAACGTATAATATTCTTGGGTTGCAGTAGGCCTTTAAATTTATTTCTTATGTTTAATGGAGTACCTATAGTAGCAATGCAGTTTCTGTTAAGTGTATTTTTGCTTAGTTTAGCGTTTTGCATTCAAAGTATCTTTTTATTTATAAAATTGCCATTCAGTGTTGTGTTAACTCGTGTATACGGACCGTACGCTTTTTTTTTTGGGGGGTAAATTGCGGTTGAGACGCTCCTCGCACCACTCCGTCCGGGGCGACAGAGGGGCGTAAGCACGCACACCCGCAACCCCCCCCGAACACTACGTCGCCTTCGTCGTTGGGCCGACCACCGGAGCAGGGTTACTTGTCATCAGTGGTCGGCCCGACGGAATACCCCCTACTTGGGGTACCCTCTCGTCGAGCGACGTCCCCCCCTCGGGGAGGACGTCGGTCTTTCATTGCGCGGTCGGCCTCTCGGCGGGTGACGGACTAACTCCTCGGTCACGTCACCCGCGGCCTCGGCTAGGGCGGCATGACGCGCAGGTAGTCGCGCCTGCGCCGCCCCAGTCGCCAGCGGCGGGTCGCTTCGTCGAGGCTGAGCTCCTTGCGCGCGCGACCCGTGGCCTCCTTCTGCGAGATCACTGCTTCGCAGAAGGCTGCAACCGCGTCCCAGTTCCTGAAGCTGTCGAGCATTGCCCTAGCAATGGTCGGCAGCGTCAGGTATACGGACCGTACGCTACAAGCTAATCGCTTCATAAGAATACATTATTAGATTTGAATATTTTTGTTGCCTTGTTTACAAAAGGCCTAATGTGCAATCGAGTTCTGTAGTGTAAAATATTAAGGAACCTTTATTCACCATGCACAATATCCACATTTAAAAATAGTGTTGGTGATACGAACGAAAGAAGGAAAACTCGAAATAAAACCTTTTACGAACATGTCTGATCAGCATGGCATAGTAGGTCGATGGCCTTTCTATTCGGGAGGAGGCTCGAGCCAAGCTGTGGGACGTGTATGAGGTAAGACGAGACGACTCTGTCATAGTACAGATGAAAACTGATTTATGTATAAGTTGCGGAGTCCAATATTCATAAATAAATATATAAAATAAATACAAAGAAACTTTAAAATGTAATATGCAGTTTAAATAACTGTAAAAATAATAACAATTGATACTTGTGGTTTTGTCATCGCTGCAATATTTTATTGCATATTGTTATTTGTTTTATTACTTTCAGCGTATAATTCTAATTCATCATCATCATCATTTAGTCTTAGGGCCTCCACCATCCCGCCGGGCCGGGAGGACAAGGCACTTGGTGCTTGTAGGCGGGCCAACAGCGAAGAAGAGGTGTTGGAGTCGAATAGAAATAAAATCCAACGACAGACTTAATAAACTTGTATTCTTCGTTACAATAATATTTGATGTAAAGAAATTGTATGAAATAAATAATAACTATATAATATGCAATGCGATGTAGATCGCGAGATGTTAGCGAGCGAGTGTGGGTGGGTGGGGGAGCTTGCTCAGTCGACGCGTGTCACCACCGATGCTATAACGGTACTGTTTGAGACTTCACCCTCGTCGTCACGAAGATACGGTGTGGACAAGAGGAAATACGGTGGATTCTATGGGGCCGCGCGCCGCCCCTTCGTCACCCCGGACGGAGCGGTCGGCGTGAGCGCTTATCATAGCCCACGCCAAAAAAAGGGCCTCCACCATAGAGCACTACTTTTTTTCCCGATTATTACTGTGAGTGGCAAACGAGCACTTGATGGTAAGTAATACTGCCGCTCATGGACCTTTGCTAGGTCGCTGCATACGGAGAAGAATGGAATGTGAATGCGTGCCATTGCACCAAACCCCATTGGGTTTGGTGATACTGAAGGCCATAAGCCACCATAAGCGAACACCCTCAAAAAGTTAGGCTTTCAGCTCTCTCGATCACCGAACGAAGTGTAATAACAAATTGCTACTACTCTGACACCGATTTTCTGCGAGGATATGGTACCCAGACGGACCGGCCCGCGGCTGTAGACAGACAACTGTCGACAGTGTGGTCCTACTACATAAAAGCATTATAATAATTCACTGAATAGTTTGTCACGCCTGGCGAGCAGGTCTGCGATCGCAGTTAAGTATAATATGTTACTCAGGAGAGCACTACAGCTTATGCTTCTGGAGATCTCTTAGTCGATTTTTATGATTCAAATAAGTGGCAGCAACTATATTCTTGTCTCACTGCCACCAGGGTAATAATTTTGCTTGCCTTATCTTTTTTTAATGATTTCAAAGGATTAAACTGTTTTGCAAGTATTTTTTCGTAGACCTATATGATTTTTATTTTTTTGTTGTCTCGAACATTTTTTCAGCGGTTACGGGACTACTGGCGTATGCAAGAACACTGAAAGTGTTTACTACTCGTTAAAATTTAGTGTTTGCTGAAAGGGTTGGTGTGAAAATGTGGTATCGGGCAGATTAAAATGTTATGACATCGTCATTTTCACCTAGGCGTCCCACTGCAGGGCTTGAGCCTTCTCTGCAACAGGAGAGAAATTTAACCTTACTATACTAGGCTGGTCAGATGTGTCGGCATAGGGTTTCATTTCGAGTTTTGTATCTCTTGCATAGGAATTATATCTATATTATATACCATAATTGTCTCTTACGACACCCACGGGTAAGATGGTAGTGAATTATATTCTCACGCCATCAACATACGGCAAAAATGTTATGTGGTCTTAAATTATATTTCATAATTTATGTTATATTACAAAAATGTTGATAATATTTCGTGATTTGTTGAAATAGCTGTGATTGAATTGTTATTTAATTTTCTGCTAATTTATCCTTTTTTTGGGGCAAGGGTCTGCACACATGGCGTCCATTCCAATCGGGGTGTCGAAAGGGTGAAGCGCAACCTCATAACCCACAGTATTTACTGCCCTTTGCCATTGGGCCGAACAATGGTACCGAGTTCCTTGTCCTCCGTGTCCAGCGAGGCCAGGCGAGATAGCCTCTTGGACACCGTCCCTCCCGAATGCCCCTCCCAGGACATCAGTCGCCGACACGCGGTCAGCCTCTCTGCGGATGACGGACTATTCCCCGGTCCGATCCCGCGCGATCTCGGCCAAACTATCCGAAGAACGATTGCTCTACCTAAGACGACGGTTTGACTTACTGTCAGCAATTAACGTATAAGAAAATCTACTTAAAATACGAAATTTAATTGACACTGACACTTTATTGACCATGAAGTACTATTATTATCGAAAGCCAAATTCTCATTGTATTGCAACTAAAACTTTACAAGGTAAAGTAATCGAGTAATAAAAACGAATCGAAAATACTGCATAACAAATATATAATAGTTAAATTTATCAATAGTTAATTACATCCTTGCTATTAATAGTAATTTTGTTTAATAAACTCCTTCACTTAATATCATTCCGTGTGGTGATGTTGAGGAAGAAACGTTCTTGAGTGGCGACCACGAATCGGATGGCGCAGTGTAGGACGACCCCCCACTAGGTGGACTGACGACATTCTCAAAGTCGCATGGAACCGTTGGATGCAAGTAGCGCAGGACCGTTCCAAGTGGCATTCTCGTGGGGAGGCCTATATCAAACAGTGGACGTCTGTAGGCTGATGGATGGATGAATGTGGTGACGCAGTAAGAATACAATTCACCACTATACATCTTGCCCGTAGCTGTCGTAACAGTCGTGTTTCACGACATCGACAACCTTAATCGTGTTTTACGACATCCACGGGCAAGATATGAATTACATATATTCTTACTCCTTATCCAAATGGCATTTATTTGAGGTAATAAAGAGTAAGAATACAGTTCAACATCCCATTTCTTATACGTTTATCAACATACATAAGATATGACTAAGGGATGTAATATGCGTTTAACATCTGTACAGATCTAAAATTCGGACCTAAATCAACCCCCCTGACCGACTTGGTATATTAGGCGACTTTTGCTCCTATTATGGAGGAGACTCGAGCCTAGTAGCGGCTCATATATAAACCAAGGAGAAATCTTAGGAAATAAAAATAAAACAAACACTTTATTATCGTGTCGGATGTTTAATTCTGTACTAAATTAATTGACTAAAATTCACTACTAAACCAACTGATACGCCAAATAACTTATTTTACAGACATTTTGTTTCAGCTTCTATACACAATAAGTAAAATTTAATAGGTATTTTTATTTTCACCTGCATATCATGATTTAATACATAATTTATATTACTATTAAAAATCAACGAATTCATTGGTAAAGGCTAAATATATATAGTTTAAAATTTTAATAAAAAACGACTTCAATGCCATTATGTCACATTATGGATGCCATTTTCAGAACTGGACCAAATTGAAATGGGATTACATCGGAAGTACCAACTTTCAAATAAAAAAAAGAATCATCAAAATCGATTCACCCAATCTAAAGTTCCGAGGTAACAAAAATAATAAATACTGTCGAATTGAGAACCTTTTTTGAAGTAGTTTAAAAATTATGACTAAATATTTTATTTATAATAATATAACAATAAAACCATATCGATTCTATTTGATTTATTATATTTTTGTTTGATTAATTCTCCGATATTAAGGTAAAGCAGCATACAGACTGAATTAATACATATTACTATACAAAATATTAATATGTATGTAAATTAGGCGCTCTTTTAAACGACTTATATTATCTTTTTTTATTTAAATTTTAATTAGTACCATTTAAAAAGTTTCATGTAACAGCGTAGAATAAAGTAAATGATGTTTTTATTGCTGTTAGTGGCAAAGAAGCAACACCTGATGGTGAATGAACGGTGAACCGCTCAAGTTTTACTAGGTGGCTGTCTACCATCAAGAAGGTGAAAAGCGTGTGATACGGTCATTCTAAAGGCTTCACCAAAACCCACCACACACCCTCAAAAAGTTGAGCTTCTGGCTCTCTTGTTCACCGAACGAAGGCAATAACACATTACTACTACACAGACGTCGATTTTTTGAGAGTATGGTACTACCCCGAACGGATTGGCTTGCGGCTATAGACAGATAACTGACGAAAATGTGCTCCTACCACTCCATTTTTTTTTGTCAACTAATTCATCCTTATTTAGATCGCATTCCTTATTTAGATCTATTGCAAATTCTGTAGAACCCTTAATATTCTTTATTTCACATTCTTTCCTAAATTATCAAATGGTTCCGTAAATTGTAGCTTAATTATCTAAAAGTATAAGATAAATTTATCAGAATATTGTTTGAATTCAGTCTGTATACTGCTGATTGATATATTTTTTTTAAATTTATGTGAGGAATAATAAAATAAGAGTAAACATCGTTTTGCTACTTACAAAAATAATCATTATACACGTTCTTAAAATAGCCAATAAATCTAAACCTACTAACACTTATTACAGGGAACTAAATACAAATGATATGAAATGCTCTTTAAAGCCGAGAGGAAGTTATTCAAAACATCATTTTGTTGTTTCTAATATTTATAACCTATAATCGCTATATTAATACAATTTTATAGCTAAAAATATAGTTTTTATAACAATTTGGATCGATCATCAGGCAGAAAAAGCGAGGCGGAACCTTTAATCCACACAAATTTTATTTATTAGATAGTACAGAGAATATGCTAACAGTACGTTTTTTTTTTAGTTACTGAACTTAAAATATTGGTTCTCATTATTTTAAAATATTTTTTGATTAGCTTCAGAAAAAAAAATGGTTATTTCGACGATCGATTCGCTAAATATTAGCAATTTTAAAGTAAAATTTTCAGGTGCTAACAATCACGATTAATTTTAGTTTAATCTACTATAGACTAGTATTCATCGTGGCGAACGTAGTTTTAAAGACCTTGAATCTTTAAAACTCTATGTTCATCTTCAGAATCATTAGCATCTTCATTATCATCATTATTATCTTCAGAACCGTGTAATATTTTATTCTATAGGTCAATGTCAAAACTTTTGGGTTCGATATACCCATTTAAATGGCAATTTATAAAAACAAAACAAACTATTCGCGGCAGATGCTCTCTAAATATAACATTGATATTATCTAACATTTATATTACCTTAGAAAACAATATAATATACCATATAAAAAAAAAAAAAATTTTTTTATAAAACTACGTAACTATACATTGAAAATTTCCTGACGAGTAGTTGATTGTTTATTTAAATAAATTTTTAGTAACAATATTAAGACATTCAACCGAATTATGTATGGTTTTGCCGTGTAACTAAACACGTAATATAATAACCTTAGAATAATAACGTATAGAAATTTTTAAATCATATTTTGTTTTTATTAACATAAATCGTCAAAATACTTTTAAAAGTACCTAATGTTAAAAACCTTTTTATATTTATCAAATGTGTTGTGACACCATTTGAATGCACAAATCGTCATAATTACCTATTTATGTTTTAAAAGTTGAGTACGTACGTGCAGTACAGTGACCTTGCACACTATGGAACGGTCCGGCATAAGCTCCATTAGGCTCCAATTTAAATGCTTAATTTCTTGTGCGCGGACTTACCTTCTAAACGTTATTATTCTAAGATAATAACATTGCAATAGAATATTGAATCAGATATCCGTTCATAGTTATACATATTATTTTCCACAGATGTATTTTTACTCTATATTTTAAATTTAGGTCCCTCTGGCTTTTTAAAAGCATGAATCAAAGCAAAATTTTACCAAAAAATGTACACTAATTGCTCAATATACTTAATAGTTATTGTTCTACAGTATTAAAACCAACAAATATATAAAAAATGTAGTTTTTAAAATTAAACAATATAAAAGCGTTTTTAACATATTCTAATGTTTATTTATCTTATAAGTTATAATATATTGACTGTATACTAAAAATACGGCTTGAAGTAACTCCATATCGATAACACGATTTGTCTTTTTTTTAACTATGGTAAGAGCTATTTAAGGATCGACATCCATAAAAAAGTAACTCGAAGATAAGGTATTGATATTTTTTTGCTACTGTGATTCGCAAAAACAAAATAATATACCAAAAACAAAATCGATTCAAAATGAATATCTAGTTTAAGATTTTTGATCTACGTAATTGAAAAAAAAAAACGAAATTAATAAGAATTAGGATACATAAGTTGATTATTTCTCATATCGCTCAATCCTATTATATTTAATTTATTACTTAATCTTGATAATTTTGTATTAAAAATTAACATAATTTTACTTAGGTACATTGTGTACCTAAGTAAAATTATATATATGCCAAAAATAATATAGATTAATACACGCAGAAGTTATTTTTTAAGTGAAATCGCCTGAAGATCTATAGACAGGTTTGGATATATGTCTACTTCTTCTTCTTCTTATTTAATGGCAATGAGCTACAATAATATGAGCTATTGGTGCCAATGTCGAGTATTATATTAATTATTCACGTTCATAAAATATCAGCAAAATTATTCAATATAACACTGTAAAACACTAAAACAATGAAAAAATATAAAAGCGCTACATGACATTTTGACATTCGCGTCAAAAGTCCGATATATGTCTATCTTTAGCTATGTCAATACCGTCTTTAGATACGTCAATGTCACTATATTTGTGTCGATAGATGTCAAAACCAGATAAATGTAGAAAGTTTCCATTTGTACATTTTAATTCAAGATCAAACAATTAATTTGAAAATCCATAAATAACAACTGGTAATAGTTTTAAGTTTTCACTTCTATCGGCAGTCCTTATGACTTTTTTTATTGTATTTAACAAGGATAATGCTGTTAGCTATATCAAAACTTACTTTCGAGTTACGATTTTCTTTAATATGTACACCCGACACGGTGACTAACTCACAGTAGTCGAAACAGATCGTAATATACGTTATAGCCTTTCTTTTAACATTAAGACTAATATTTATTAGACAATTTGTCAACAATTGCAGTATATTATACATTACTACGTTTAAGTTAAAACTAACTACTAAATTGTGAAATGTAGCCAAAAATAAACAATATGTAAACTTAATTAAACTTAAATTCTATTTGCGTGTCATTTTATAAACTTTTTAGACAATATTTTGACGTTTACTGTACTGTATTAATCTTTTTATTACATTTTTTATATTAATTTAGCATCTTAGATCGAGATCATTGGTAGGCTATTTTATACGTTTATAAGACTGTTTTATTGTCGATATGGAAAATCATCAATTTTGTTGTTGTTTTTTATTTAATTATTTAAATTACTTACGTTTTATATAACCGTCACGTTCCAACAGATGCAAAGATTGATTATGATTACGTTTTTTACAATGAAAATAAAATTAAAATATGAATGCCTATCGTCACCAAAGATTTCTAGACATTAAAATAACACCGTTTTGTTAATAATTTTGAAGTGAACATTTCTATAGGTTTGGCTGGGGAGTAAATTGTTGTCATCGGCATGGTGACAGTGACGTATTAATGCTCATATCTGTGGCGCTAGATGTCAAAACTCGATAAATATCGAAAACTTTAATTTAAGGTCAAACAATTAATTTAAATATCTAAAAATAACAACTGTTTATTCATAGTTGTAAGTTTTCACTTCTGTCGGTAGTCCTCAATAGTCCTAATGACTGATTTATATTCTCTTTTTAACGTTGATTGATGTTAAATATAATTAAAATTTCAGGTAATACGTGGCGATCTAAATGACATATAATATTAATGGTATGTGTTATTTTTTCGGAACTGTTTGTGAATGATTCAATGTAATAAATTATATACCATTATTTAAACTTGTAGACAATAAAAGCGTTTTTATAGCTCGGTAAGAAAGAAATAAGAAACAGAAACCTATCAATCGTGTGCGACAAAATTGTTACCGTAGAACTTACGATTTCGTACTAAATTAGGGATGCTCGATGATCATCGATGTTGAAAGCAAAAAACATCGATATTCTAACATCTATGTTGCTATACGAAAAATATCGTAACATCGATATTAACGGAATTGATCATCGATGTTAACTCACCGCCTCACGCACGACCAATGTAACGAAACAAATTATATCTTCTACAACGGCTGTTATTTCCTCAGGCGGGTAGCTATCTCCACTTGTTGATTATTCAATAAAACGAGGTAACGAGGTAAACGAGGTAAAAATGTAACGATTTCACTGTATTTTATTTCTTTGTCAATTATTAATGCAAAAAATCATCCAACATCGATGTTCGGTTTTTGATAAATATCGAACATCGATGTTGGGCTTTCGATTATAACATCCATGTCAACATCGATGTTTTTCTAATATCGATCATTCCTACACTAAATATAGGTATATATTTTTTTTATAAAATGACACACAATGTTGGCAGACTAGAAAATCAATCACAATAGCTGTTTATACAATAAAAATCACATTCATATTTATTAAAATCTAAATCCTTGTTCATAATTTAAATCATTGTTCTTAGGCACTGTTAGACCATTTATAGTGAACGTATTAAAGTAATCATTTTACATTATTTAAGTTACATAAGCATTGTGTGTTGGAGCAATAGAGGTTTTATTAATTATTTAATTTTTTAAACTTAACTCGGAGCTTATATATGAAATTCAGTTTTAAAACCTTTAAACTTATCTATTTCGGTATTATTATAAGGGAAATAGCTAAATTGAGAATGAATTCTATACAACAGCAGTTGTTCTGATCAAATAAGATAAAAGGAATTTGCCTTGAAATCGACAGCAGCGGCACTTATCCGGTCCAACTGTGAATCTAAACTATACTCGAATCCCCTTGAACATACAGAAAATTAGGAGGGGTTCAGTGACATACACAGGTACCCAAGATATATATATATATATATGTATATAATATATATATATATATATATATATATATATGTATATATAATATGTATGTATACTTTGAAGCACAATAGATGACAGTTTAAGGCGGTAGGAGTTTTCATTGCTAATTTCATAAAAAGAAAGTCAAGGTTAACCCTGGATTAAGATGATTAATTATCTGTTATATAAATATATCAATTTGAATGATATGGCGGATTTTTATGGCGTAATAGATTGTCAAATATAATAATTTTTAAAAATTTTGACATTATCAAAATCATAAATATGCCACTGTACACACAATGCTTAATTTTGTGTATCTAATCTACGAGTATAAGATATAAAATTCTTTGTATGTATGTTAGAACGGATTCAATTCGAATACTATACGCCAGATTTTAAAACGACTTTTTAAAAATTTTTAATGGAGGGTAGAAGTATAGAGCATACTTCCATATGGAATTTTGTCTCAAAAAGTATCCACAAATTAGCGTTAAAAAAGAAGCGCTAATTTTAGGCGCTTTTTTGAAAACGGTCTTCTGATACAGCAATGCATCTTCGTTTAAGTCTATTCAGGGGACACTTTTTGTAACACAGACAGTCTCCTATAGCGACGCCTCAAGCCGAGGTCCGTTCCCCACAGGGGGAGCCCTTGGGCGATGTCACTTAAAGTCTTTACCTAGTTGAGAGCCCTCAGCGCTCACCCATGGTGCGGGCGAAGCTGTGAAAGCCATCTGGGGCTAACAGCTATACACAAACAGTGTCTTCCTTACCTCTACTTTCCATAAAAAAATTTAATGACTCCAATTATACCATAAGTTACAATCAACTGCAGTTTTTTTTAAATTTGTGTTGCTATATGTATAAAATAAATCTTTTGTTTTTTTTTGAGCTAGGGATTAAAACCTGGCTATATCTGCTAGTTTGTATAATATAAAATGGGATAAACATATAAAACGATTATAAAACGTCACACAGTCAACATGTCCTATATCTAAACATCTAGATAATATTCTCTCTTCAATCGGAATTATTACAAAGCTTGCAAATGTATATAATACTTTTGATGTGAATTTAATTACAAATTTATATTCAACCATTCTTCTTCATTATCATCATAATCATTAGATGTATCGTATTTTGCATTTTTTTCTTTTGCATAGATAGATTATATGCATATTACTTCCCTTAGTCGCTATTTATGAGAACCACGGATAAAATAGGAGGTTGTGAACTACAAGTTCGTTTTGAACAAATTATTACTACATTTCATTTTTCTGCTGGGCTCAATCCTCCTCCACAATGGATGAAAAATTAACTTACTATACCACACGGGTAAGATGGATTGATATAGGATTATATTTAGACTTTCTTTATGCATATTATATCCTAGATACTCGAGGGTAAGATAAGGAGCAGTGAATTGTATTCATACTCAGTCACCATACGGAAAATGCCATGCTGATACTATGGATCTTAATACCTATTATATCTGTGTCGGTCGTGATTGATCGAATTAAAAAGGTCTGCGTGACCGATTGAATTGAACAGCGATCGAGCGAGGTAGATCACGGTCGCCGTTCAATTCAATCGGTTCGCCGTTCACAAGGATTGAGGCGGCTGTTTTCGGTCGCTCGCGATCGATCACGAAAGATGCAGTCTTAAGTTATTGGTGATCGAATCAATTACGACCGACACAGGTATAATACCTATTATCTGAATATATAATATGGAAGCTTTTAAGATGGGGCCATCTGTGTGTTATATTTACCTACATAAAAATTGATTACTTACCAGATTCGTAGCTTCAGCCAACTTATCTGAAGGTAGTGATCAATAATTATTAAGTTGTTTTTAATACACTTATACAAGAAATGGCTGTCCTAACTCTTGAAAGGACATCATATCAACGCATGATTCTCATACTAAACTACATGAAAGTTATTCGTTATTAAAATTCACATCAAAAGTAGCCAAACAAAAGTTTAAAATATTTTTATTCTTTAAAAAACTACCTACATTGTTATTAGCGATGTCTCTTAAATTAAATGTCTCTTACATTCTTTAAAAAAAGCGCGAAATAATATACAGACTACTTTGACTCGGCTCACGTTTATAAATTGTGTAGTACTTAACCATTTTGTTTATGACAACTGTGTTGCCAATTAATAAATACATTTCAAAAAGAGTATAATAACCCTTTGGAACATTTTTTTATAATGTATTTTATACAAAACAAGCTTTTGGTAAACTCTTCGAGAAGAGCGCTAATTTACCTGAACTCATAGATTTACGAAGTCAAATATCTCCATAAGTCATAAAAATTATATTTCACACCTATTATCACGCAAATCAACCTTCCATAGACATGTTTTTATATAAATTTGCTTACTAACAGATTGACAGTTACTCTTTTTTTTAAACGAGTTCGATTTTTGTCTTAAGTAAAGCTGAGCCAAAATGGAATTGTAATTACAATATTGCCTATGTTTAATGTTCTTTATCCGTATCGACAGTTTCTGTTTGTGCGAATTTCAGGAATACCTGTTCCAATGTAGTCTGACTGAAGCTGTACTCTATAATATTCAGTTTTTCTTTTGCTGAAAATGAAATATTAATTTAATAATAGTGTAATCATATTTGGAAAACATAGGTCTACGACAGTGTGTGTTGCCAGTGATGACTTACGGCACGAAAACGTAATCCTTAAAGGTGGGCCTTATAACTAAGCTCAAAGTCGCTTAGCGTGCTATGCTCGGGATTTCTCTGTGAGATAAAATCCGAAATACGGACATCCGTAGAAGAAACGGTTTAATCGACATAGCACGAAGAGTTAGCATTCTGAAGTGGCAATGGGCACATCGCTTGAGGTACCGATAACCGCTGGGGAAGAAAGGTTCTCGAGGGGCGACCACGTATCGGACGACGCGGTGTAGGACGCCCCTTCACTAGGTGGACCGACAACCAGATGAAAGTTGCTGAGAGTCGTTAGATGCAGGTGGCACAAGATCGCACTTTGTGGCAAAAGGTTAAATGATGATGAAGTGTTTATATTTTAACCACTCAATCGATTAATATGATTTGCATACATATTTAAAAATATCCCGACAAGGAAAAATATCCCGTTATGGAATCGCGTGGCGCCCTTTTGTCACCCCGGACGGAACGTATCATAGCCCACCGACAAAAAAGGACTTGAAAGCGTAACAAACAAGCCAACATCACTTTCTCATTTATAACAACCTTACTAATATTATAAATGCGAAAGTAAATTTGTTTGTTACGCTTTCACGCTTAAACCACCGAACCGATTTCAAAAAATTTTTCACGAATATCAGGGAGTAACATAAGCTATCGAGATAAAATTATCTCGGGAACTACGCAGGTAAGGCGACTGAAACCGAAAGGAAGCGAGGGAGGGTTGCTATTTAGATAATGTTACATTACCGTCTTCAATCTGTTGGAAACATCTGGCTAGACTGGAGACACCTGACTGAGGAACGGAGAATAACAGCCGATCCGCAAAGTTTTCCTCGAGGACTGCTGATGGGAATAGTTGGGCCACTAAAGCTATCGCAGCTTCCGCGTTCGCACCACCACCGCCAGACTCCGTCCTATTTAAAAATAATCATTATTTTTTTGCTGCTACCCATTTTTTTCTTCTTTACTAATTTCGTCGGTTTTTAAAACTCAAGGGAAAGTAAGGGCCAAATTGCATTTTTAATCTCTCAAAATATGCCTATTATTTCGGCTCCCCTATATAGTTTCCCCTGCTGGGCTAAAGCTTCCATCAAAATGTGAAGGGAATCGACCTGCTTTACCGCACCGATTGGTACGGGGTATTATTTAGAGTTGCCCTTCTTTTACAGTGTGTTATTAGTTCTATTACGATCACCCACGGGCGAGATACACATAGTGAATTGTATTGTTATTCCGTTATCACAAATGATATTACTTACGTGTTAACGTTTTAAAAGTATTGTTCTTGATTGTATTATTATTTTATTTTTTTTTCCAATTGAAGGTAGTTTATTTTATTCAACACGGCTGCCACAAGAGCGCCACTGTAGGAGGCGATGTAAGACATCGGTGACAGCAGCGGTGAAATAGTCTAGCTAAGCTAAGGTTGTACGCCGAATTCAAATTCAAATACTTTATTATGCATAAACCCCGCGGGGGCACTTACATATGGTCACTTTTTTACATTTTACCTTACACTACTACCGGATCGGAACGCGACCGCACTGAGAAGATCCGGCAAGAAACTCAGTGGGCTTGTCTTCTTTTTTATTCATTTACTATTTTTTTTTTAATAAGATAATATACAACAACATGTCTATTAATAGCTCCAGTGTGATGCCTTTCGAACCATCATATAATACAGTTATTAAATATAACGAAAAAGTACCATGGCTGGACCAGATCCCGCAAGCGGCAACCGATCACGAGTTAACCACTAGAGCAGCCATCACTCCCCTCAACCACAATGGAGGGAAGGGAGTGACCCGCTCCTCGTAGCTACCGCAAGCAGACCCTTCAGTGAGCATGACCAATACCGAGTATTGGAATGTCGTGTTACACATTCAATTATTTTTCGTTTAGTGTAATAGTGATTATATGTGATATCGGTGGTTTATTGGTAAGGTTGAACAATACTTAATACTAGTCCGCGAAAGTGTAATCAAGGTGAGTTTAACATACGAATAGCGACATGATCACGGCGAAACTCAAATAGGCGAGTAGTTTATTTGAGGTCACATATAACTGTCTACCCACATTCTCGATCGTATCATATCACTATTTTCGTGTGGTGACAGACTAAGGATACAATTCACCACTCCCTATCTTGCCCGTGAGTGTAGTAAAATATGACTAAGGGATATAATATGCACATAACATCTGTGAAAGAGAAGGAAAACTTGAAATGAAACCATATATACCAACATGTCTGACCAGCATGGTATAGTAGGTCAAATTCCCTTCCAATGTGGAGGAGATCTGAGGAGTGGTGAATTGTACTCGTATTCTTACTCCGTCACCACACGGAGCAAGAATTATGGATCTAGGAAGCGATTCGCTTACTCCTTTTGAAGGCAATGTAGATAATAAAATAATTTGAAAAATTACCGGTGATGCTGATGCCTGGCCGAGGGTGGAGTGCCAGTAACCAATGGCGTATGTATGCTGGCATCCACTGCCTCTACCTCAGCCTCTGCCTCAGCTTCAGTACCAACAGATCCCGCATTAGATTCACCTAGGACAAATATAACTAATACATATAAATAAATAAAATAAATAATAAATAATATAACTACCTGCGCCTCATGCCGCCCTAGCCGAGGCCGCGGGTGACGTGACCGGGGATTAGTCCGTCACCCGCCGAGAGGCCGACCGCGTGAGGAAAGACCGACGTCCTCCCCGAGGGGGGGACGTCGGTCGATTGGAGGGTACCCCAATTAGGGGTATTCCGTCGTGGTTTTCGGGTGGGTCGCGGGAGTTGCGTGCTTAAGCCCCTCTATCGCCCCGGACGGGTGCGGAGGCGCGCCGACCGCGACCCACCCACAAAAAAAAAAAAAAAAAAAAAGGACAAATATAATATTATAACATAATTCTGAACAAAAAAAAAACTATTTCAACTCTTTTGTCGCGGATGCCATTGTCAAACCTGGACCAAAATGGGACCACACAATCCAAAAAAAAATCATCAAAATCGGTTCACCCAGTCGAAAGACAAGATCGACGTAACAAACATAAAAAAAAAGAAAATTCAGTCGAATTGAGAACCTCCTCCTTTTTTGAATTCGGTTAAAAATACAGTTAAAGTAAGTAGCTCCAGCGATTTCTGTGTAGTGACTGCATAAGAATATAATTTGACTACATGGATGGCGAACTGGTTAAAATATCCACTTGCTGTGCCCGCGTCGTCAGATTGATCCCAACGGAGGACAATGCAATCAACAATTGTTGTTCTGAGTCTTGGTGTAATTCATGTCTTTTATACAAATAAATAAAAATGAAGTGTCTCTTTGTAACGTCAAAATATTTTTCATGCTCACAACGTTATTTGCACGATACCTATGTTAAGCAACACCAGTTTTCGCCTGTCTGTCTGTTTGTTCTGAATAATCTTCTAAACGGTTGGACTGATTTTAATAATATTTTACTACCTGTCTGTATAAATAGTAACTTAGACTATTTTCCTGTCAAGAAACCCCTATAAAATTTTGTTCGGTCCAAGAATTGAACCCGAGGCCTTATGGACTGCAGTTGCGTATTGTAATATTTTAGAAACTATTAGTGATTTAAAATGCGATGACAATGCGATTGAGATCGAAGTGAGGGTGGTTTGCTAGTTAGAGAAGAATAAGTTTGTAAAGTAGAAGAATAAGTTTTTAAAGTCACATGGACTCCTAAACTACTTAACCGATTTTAATCAAATTTACACAACGTGTGCAGTTTGATCCAACTTGAAAGATAGGATAGCTTACATCTTAATTTATAGTCGCAATATTATTTTATTGCAAATTATTTGTCTATTATTTGACATTCACAATTATCTGTTAACTCCAAGCGATTTCAACAGATGGCGATATCTGTTGACTGGATTGAGTAATTAATTAATAGATGGCGCTGCTATGTCAAACCTACAAACGTGTCATATACGATTTTAACTTGCTTTTTTACGTAGAGGCCATTTGTAAAAAAATATGACGACCTCCATGACAGATGTTCTCCTACAGTTCCACTTAAATAGTTTAATAAAATGTAATATAATAAAAACATTAGCCACAGCAACGCGTGACCGGGTCTGCTAGTTATTATATATTTCTTTGTGCAGGGTGTTATTGTATCTACGCCTAATGCCGCTTGCCGAGACCGCTGACTGGACTGGGGAATAGTCCAACATCCACAGAGAGCATGACCGCATGAGGGCGACCGACATCCCGGGAGGGACGTTAGGGACGGATAGCACTCGAAATGGTATCCCGTCAGGCTGGCCACGAACGACAAGAAACTCGGTGGCCGGCCCGGTGACGAAGGTGAGGGAATACGGTGAGTTAAGGGGCTACGCACCGCCATTTGTCATTTATACACGAGTGATAGATTATTTTCTCGTTTCATGGGTGGTTATAATTACAATGGGTGTCTCGTCTTTAACTCCCGGAGCTGTGTTAAAAACCAACTGAAATATCAACAGAGAACTACTACCCACGTAGTAGCGCTCGTTTAGGAAATTCGTAATATGAACTTAGATCGTCAATACAACTGTCAAGTTTGATGACTCTACCATTATCCCTTTTGTCATAAATGGATGACGATAGAATGACGAATTGAAAAATTATCACCTTCATCAGCTTCCCCTAGTGATGGTGAATGTTCGTTTGATCTAAGTGGTGATGGGGACGCTGATAGTTCACTTTCCATCATCTGAAAATTATAAATAATATTTGTTTTACGGTTGCCTGATATTAAAAATAATTAAGTAAAAGTATAGATATCAAATAGAAAAATATATACTATACATTTTTGTTAATAAATTACAGATTTATTAATAAATTATAAAAAAATCAAATTTTACATTAATTGACCTAGGAAAATATATGAAACAAATAAATTCAAATATTTGTTGCATTATAATTGCCGGTCAAAGTGGGGTGTAGCGTCCTTGTTTTTATATATGTATAATATACATATATAAAAATATTATATTTACTTTTATATATATACATTGTATATATATAAAAGTAAATATAGTTTAAAAACTAAAAACCATTTATAGACTACAAGCACATGGAAAAATTAACCTGTGAAATTAACCAACGTGAACGCTTAGAAGGCTGTTACTATATCATAAAATAACTCTGAGCGCTATGCCGTCATTTCTGAGCGGTACAGGTGAGTACGTGAGTAAATGGAATTTCTCAGGTACAAGTGAGCAATTACGACTTATTAATGCACGGCTTTTTTATAGCTTATAAAAGATTAAAAATAAATGTCGAAAAACCTAGTGCCGTATTAAAGTGGTGGTGATGATGAATAAATGAGTACAATTGAAATAATACTCACTATTGTTTTCTGATTATTCTGTCCAATCTTCATTTCTAATGTATATCCAGCACCGTATAAGTTTTTCAAATGTTGCGTGGAGCCGATGCACCTGATCAGATGTTTAATATCAGCAATTAATTAAAATGATTCTCACGGACATCTTGAAGACTATTTACCTACTAAAGATCAAAAAGTCTTTTGAATGCATCGTGATATTAGAATAATCTATTGATGCTTCTTCAAATAGAAATTTACTTATCTGGCGTAATCAGGTAAGCAATACAATATTCTATAAAGATTTATCGATTACCAAATTTCAATTAACATATTCTTATAAAGAAAACCATTTTACAGATTTTATCGCGTTTATATTTGATTGTTGATTGCCCGACGTTTCGAACACTTTACAGCATTCACATGAATGCTGAACAAGTTATTACAATCAAATACCAAACCTATGGCGGGATGTTCGTATAATACCAATCCCTAAACAGAGTACAACACAGAATGTCAACGATAGGATTAGGCCAATTTCTTTAATATCCTGTTTATGCAAAATTTTTCACTTAATGATAGCAAAACGATTGGAATGGTATGTGGAAAGAAATAATATTCTGTCGCCATTTACTACAGGCTTTAGACGAGGTCAATCTAGCCAAGAGTGCTTAATACATTTAGTCTCACAAATCCAAATAGGTTTCTCAAAAGGATTACCAACGTCGGCGTGCTTTATAGATATAGAGAATGCATATAATAATATTTTGATCGAAAAAATGACAACTATACTAGATAGCCTAAACCTCGGCAAACAAGTACGCCAATATCTCTGGAATTTTTTGAGCAGTAGGTGTTTGAAAATTGGTAACGAGATGGAGAATCAGGGTGATATAGTCAGACACGCTAGAAGGGGCTTAGCACAAGGTGATCCTCTATCGCCCTTGTTGTTTAATATTACTACCTCGGTACTAGTTGGACAAATAAGGGAGGTTAAGTTCGCCCAGTATGCAGATGATTTTGTTCTGTTTAGCACAACCAACAATATGATAGACAACGTAACAAAAATTCAATATGATTTAAATGCTATTATTTCCAGCTCGCAAGATTTAGGACTTAAATTATCGGAACAGAAATCAAAGATATGCCTTTTTAGTAGAAGTCGAAAAAAATACCATATTCAAATAGAAGTAAATGGTCGCAAATTAGAACTAATAGATTCCTATAAATATTTGGGGTTATGGTTGGACAAATCCTTACGGTGGTCTAAGCATATTAATGAAACCGTTCAACGAACAGAGAATTTTTTACGTTTACTTAAGGTTTTAGCTGGCTCTTCATGGGGTGTTCATCCCAAACATTTACGTAGATTATACATTTCTTTAGTGAGAAGTAGAATAGATTATGCTTGCTGTTTATACGACAATAGTGCCACATCAAACATATGTAAATTAGATAAAGTACAAAATTCAGCTCTTAGGGTCATAGGAAACTTCATTAAAACTACTCCCATTCATGTAATGGAATATGAACTCTGTGTGCCTCCTCTGTGTATAAGAAGAAAATACTTGGCGTATAAATATTGTCTGAAGGCCAGAGCTTTATCTAATAACTATATTATCGATATGTTACTAGAATTAAAAAATCTTTGTGTTAATAGTTTTTGGATAAATAAAAAAATGCCCTTGCTCCCGTTTAGTATGTATGACATTAAAAATGAGGTTATTGCCAGTTCATTATACCTCGGTATTTTTAGTTTAGAGACCTGGATTACAAATATTGAAACTACAAACATAATCAATTGTAAATTAAATAGTGTTCCTATGGCTAAGAAAAATTATCAAATAAATGAAATCAAATGTAATGTGATGAATGAATTATATGTTAAATTTGCAGATAGCTTAATTATTTACACAGATGGGGCAAAAACTACTCGAGGTCAAGGTGCGGCTTTTTATTATCCTAAACTACAAAATTTTTGCAATATGTTTAGAATAGTCGGCGAAGTTTCAATTATGTCGGTGGAACTGATAGCAATATGGGAAGCACTTTCACATATCGAAACTGCTAAATTTAAAAAAGTTGTGATATGAAGCGATAGCAAAAGTGCTTTACAACACTTACTTTTATGCGCCTCGGGAGGCAGGGGTGTTATGATAGGTTATGATATTTTAAATAAAATTCATACCTTGTGTCGTAATGGTATACAGATATTGTTGCAGTGGGTTCCTTCACATATTGGATTGAAAGGTAACGAGGAGGCTGACAAACTGGCAAAGGAAGGAATTACAAGCGGTAAAGAGATCATAATTAAACCAAATTACTCAGAAATTTTACAAAAATATAGAATTAGGTGTAGAGAAATTTGGCACGAACATTTCAACAAAGTTTCATTAGAGAAAGGTATATGGTATAGATCATTGCAGAGTGAACCTCCTCGTATACCATGGTTTCAGAACACGGACATGAATAGGAACCTTATTGTTACTGCGCTTCGACTCAGAGCTGGACATATTCCTTTAAATAAATTTAAACATCTTATGAAGTTAACCAATTCGCCAAACTGTGAGATATGCGGTAAGGTCCAAGATGTTTATCATATTCTGGAGGAGTGTGTTCAGTATGAGTTGGATAGAGAGAGAATTATTACACTTTTAAAATTAAATAGAAATGATATTGGCATGTATCATAAGATTTTAACATCACCGATGTCAAGAAAAGCGGCATTGTTGTATAAATATGTATATAAATGTATATTGCTTAGTACTAACTAGTAAGTAAGTATTGTGAGAGTTACGATGGGACTGATATGTACATGTGTACAAAAGTCCCTAAATAAAATTAAATAAAAAAAAAAAAAAAAGTTATTACAATGTCATTTACACAGTTACACTATAATAATACTCGCGTAAAACTCGGCATTCATTATGGTCTAAGATCCCGCTATACAACGACCTTTACCGAGATGTTTATTTGATGAAATTTATTTTTTATTTAATTTAATATGTCTATAAATATATTGCATATGGATTGCCTAACAAATTTTAGTCCAGAGTATGATTAATTAATAATATTTTCATTTTATACATTGCACCGGTTTGATTAATAGACAAGTTCTATGCCAATCGAAAGTATGAAGCCCATAGAATATGGAGGGTAGAGGAGTACACTCTCATATGGCCTTCTGTCTCAAAAAGTGGCCACAAAATAGCATTAAATAGGGGCGCTGGTGTAGTAGAGGGTATGATCTGAATTTAACTATTTTAGATGAGTTGAAGTTTTCTGATTGGTTGAAGGTTTAATTGACGGTTTGCTGATTGGTTGAAGGTTTGATTGACATAAAGTTTACTTTTGGCGCTTTCTTTAAAAAACGGTCCTCTGGTACAGCATCGCCATCTTTATTTAAGGCTATTCAGACTACTTTTTCCAACACGGAGATTGTGCTCGTTACCTCTACCCTCCATACTCGAAACAAACGTTTGTAGATCGCCAAGAAATGTCTTACATCTGAAATGAACCCTTTATAATTGCTAGGGAAAATAAACAATTAGAGAGCTTACACTAGTATGTTTACTTACACCATGTTTTCAGAAAATTATCAAACCTTAATATTTAAAACCGATTAAGTGTCATAGTTTAAAACAAGGAAAAATTGAGAAAAAAGAAGATCCATTTTAAGAGCGCAAGTCTTTAGTTCGATTATATGTATTGTGGTTACCTCAGTCCTCCCTTGACCATAATGCCGACCCTGGAACACAAAGCATCAGCCTCCTCCATGGAATGTGTCGTTAATATAGCACCTTTCTTGCCCTAGAAAGTACAAACGTTTCACATTTGTAAGAATTCATTTATCAACCTAACACAAAATGCTGTTGAGCTGACGCTGTACTATCTATCCATCCATTCATCAACCAGTAAATGTTCAATGCTGGATATAGGCCTCCTCACGAGAATGCTATACAAAATGGTCCTGTGCCACTTGCATCCAACGGTTCTTTGCGACTTTCAAAATGTCGTCAGTCTACTTTATGTGTATATACCGATCGTCCTACGTGATGTCATCTGATTCCTGGTCACTACTCAAATATTTTATTCTCCAACGGTTGTCGGTTCGACGAACGATGTGGCCTACCCATTGCTATTTCAATGACCGGTCTATGTGGGATACTTTGAGCCTTTTAAAGAGTCATTACACGAAAGTGCAGCGTTTATTATCATATATTCTTATAAAAAAACCTTTATTCTTAAAGAAATAAATAGAGATCTAACACATTCAAATTTCACTATATAACTTTTAAATTCTGCATAAATTTTTTCAGTTCTAACCTGGAAAGTAGCCAGTATGGTATCCCAGAGGAATCGCTTGCTCCTTGGGTCCATGCCTGTGGACGGCTCATCCAGTAGCACCACCCTAGGACAGCCCACCATAGACAACGCAAAAGATAACTTGCGTCGTGTGCCTCCGGAGCATGTCTCCGCGTTCTTACCAGCATGCTCCATTATTTGAAGACCACTTAAGTAGGCATCTACTATCCTGTAGAAATTTCATGATTATCAGATATTTTTGAGGTGAAGAGTTCTTTAGGTGGGTTGAGCATTTTTTTTAGGTGAGCACAAATCATGGAACTTGCGTCATCGTCACCGAACGCCTGTTTGAGAAAAGATATAGAGCGCATTCGTGCCTGCTCTTTACTTTCAAATCCACAAACACCACGCGCTAAAGTTGAAATTTAATTCAACTTTTGTTGAAAATATTGCCACTACACATGCTTACTTATATTATAAATGTTTATAATTTCACGCTTGAACCACAGAACCGATTTTGAAATTTCATTCACCAATGGAAAGCTATAATATCTGGGAGTAACATAGGCTATATTTTATCACATTTATAATATTAGTAAGGATTAGCTATACTACTATAACCTATTAAGATAGATTATTATTTTCGAATTATTTTTGGTTTATAAATAAGTGTTAATGTTCAAGGATTAAAGTTTAAATTGGTCATTAGCACTTCTTTCCGAACCAAAAATAATTGAAAACTAATCTAATAACATGAACCAATTCACAAATTATTTAGTTTTCACTTCTAGCGGCAGTTCCAAAAGATTGCTCCGCATTTTATTTTTAAAATAGTATGGGGTTGATAAATCTTAAGTTAAAGGTCTGATGGAATATATTACATTTATTATGTTAAGTTCATCCAAGCCATCTGTAGAGTACTGTAATAGACTATCCTACCTTCTATGAAATGCGAGCAAAACATCGGAACGTAGATGTTTTGTAAAATAAATTAAGAAAAAAATATTACCTAGGGGTATCCTCCTTGCTGACTCCCCTGATTGCTGCGTAACACTCGATGTGTTCACGAATGGTGACATTTTTCCAAAGCGCATCATGTTGAGGACAGTAGCCCAACATTTGGAACGCTGACGCTTGCGAGTCTTTTATGTTTTGACTCCCCATCATTACCTAAAGAATCACCATGTCTTATACATTTTCTATAGCATTTATTCATTTATATTGAATAACAACGGTGATGGGTGATTACAACATCCTACCCCGTGGGAGTCAAAAAACCTTACTACTTTCGAGGGTGGGCTCTGTCCCACTTTTATGTCGTTATCCCCAGGAGGGCTGCATCTTGGAATCAGTGGTCAGCCCGAATGGCCACAGAAGTACGGTATGGCAAGTTATGGGGATATGCACCTTCCCTTCCGTTGCCCTGGGCGATTTAAGTATGTATCTATGTATGTAACGGCATCTTTGAACGTCATTTTTCCCCACTTTGAATGAACAAATTTTATTTAAACTTTGCACACTCGTCAAAGACCCATGACAATATAATAATTCGATCAAAATAGGCGAATATCCTGAATCTTCTAATCGTATCCTCTGCATAAGAGCAAGAGAGACAGAGCTAGTGTGCGAACTACGCATGCGCGAAATTCGAATTTCTATGATTCTGGCTGTCAGCTAAGCACAATTGATACGTTGTTGCTGTTGATACGTTAAAAGCAATTAAGGGACGAAATAGAAATCATTACTGAAATATAAGGAAAGCTTGAAATAAACCCTATGCCATTTGGTCAACGTGGTATATCAGGCTATTCTTCCTAATCTCGAAGAGGCACATGTTCAACGTTGGGACGTGCATGGGTTGAGTAATTCTAAATCGTATCTTGAAATCACAATTACAAAATCTTTAGAATTTCTACAGTAACAATAATATAACGAAAGTTGAAAAAAGAAGAATATTTTTGAGACGAGACTGTGAAGACTGGATACATACTATCCAAGTTTGAAACGTATGAGTATAGGCATCTTATTCTGTAGAATATATATCATCATCGTCATCGCAGCCCACATACGTCCCATTGTTGGGCCCGAGCCTCCTCCAATGGGGGAATTTGACCTACTATACCGTACTGATCAGATATGTGGTATAGGGTTTCATTTCGAGTTTTCCTTCTCTTGAATAGATCTTACGTGCATATTATATCTCTTAGTATTTTACGACATCCACGGGCAAGATAGGAGGAGAGAGTGGAGAGAAGAGAGGAGTGGTGAATTGTATTCTTACTCCGTGACCACACGAAAAGTAAATAGTAGTAGTTAAATAAGAATTTTGGAGGAACCTAACAATGGGGCGTAAACTAAACTAGTAAAAGCGTGTTAAAAGGGATAGTGACAATTATATTCTTATACTGTGATCACGTAGACAAAAATTAAATGAATATTATACATACTGTGCCACAAGTAGGAGCAACTTCAGCAGTAATAATCTTCATAGCCGTCGTTTTACCAGCTCCATTGTGTCCTAGTAGACCAAACACCTCCCCACCTTCAATGGCAAGACTTAGCCTCGCCAACCCTACAAAACGTGGCCTCGCCTTTGCGGGGTCCTTCTTACGTGGCACACATCCACCATTGCCCGTGCCGCGTACTTTGTATTCTTTACGAAGATTCTGTTGAAGAAATACTATTGATGACTCCATTATTATTAATTCACTAAAATGACTATTTGAACTTATTATCTATAGCTTTTAAGCAATAAAAATAAGATCTTGTCCATCCGTTCTAGTCTGTAAAAATACCAACAATACCTTCTTGTTCTTTTCCGCTCTCAAACATACGTCACACAACATTTTTCATTGAGAATTTCCTTCTCTAGCTATTAAGATGCTTACGTTATTTTAGTTGTCTATTATATTGAAGGTATTTAAATCGAAGACCTCTTTCTCTTACTAAGGCCCTTTATTATAAATTATGGATGAACACCTATTTAATTCATCACCATCATCCTCATCGTCCGTCTGACTGTTGGGATCGGGCTTCCTCCACAATGGAAGGGAATTTGACCTACTATACCATTCTGGTCAGACATATTGGTATAAGGTTTCATTTCCAGTTTTCCTTCTCTTGTATAGATGTTATGTGCATATTATATCCCATAGTCGTCTTTTACGACATTCACAGGCAAAATAAGGAGTGGTGAATTGTACTCTTACTCCGTCACCACACGGAAAAATTATTTATGAATTTTTAATTATTTATGAAGAATCGATATGTATACCTTTAAAATGAAAGCTATAAAGGTAAACGAAGACCAAATAAGACTATTTTCCTTTTTTTTATTTAAAAAGATAACAACCCTGCACTAAGGATATAATTCTTGTATTGCGGAGGACTTTACAAACATAATTAACGGACACAAATTACATCCAAACTCAGAACAACAATTTGTGGATCGCACTATTATCCTGCGTAGGATTCGAACCCTCGACACTGTAGGTCAGTATCTCAACCACTACGCCATCTGTGTAGTCAAATGAATGGATTATCTGAAGAATGTCAGGAAGCAGTGTGTTTAGTTTTGAATCTTGATTCCTATCCTAAATCTAATCGCAGCTGGAATTTGAGCAATTTGGTACTTGAAAGCGACACTAGCGCACGATTGGAACCAAATTCGGTGGATTTTTTTTAAACTTAATGAATACGACTCTCGTCGATTAAGTCAAATATTTGCTACACCCGACGTGATTTTGACAGAGTTTAAAATCGTAAATGTTGCAAAATTTCAATAAAGCGTCTTTGTAGTGATCGAGTTCGGTAACGTTATTAATTTAAAGTAATAAAATAAGATACATTTGGTGAAAATAACGGCAAATGCGAAGAATACTAAATATAAGTTTGGTGAGATGGGAATTGAATCGGATTCGAAATTAGAATTGATATCAAGGCCCACAGATCAGCGTAGAGATGGCGTCGAAAAAAATACGTGGAATATATTCTGCCGACCGCTAAGATAAATCAAAGTTACATACATGAACTACAAGTGGTGGAGCATTAGCTTTGGGCTGACTGAGTATATTCGAGACGCGACGACGCTCTTTTCTTACGTCGCTATCTTCACTCGCATCTCCGCCCGCCTCCGCTTCAGGATCGCCTGGCTTCTCCAATCTATTGTGTTTGTTCTACAAAAATATTTCTGATTATATTATTTTTTACTACATACCACTACTGATGGAGTAAAAATACAAATCATCACTCCCTATCTTGTCCCTGGATGTTGTAAAAGATAACTAAAGGATATAATATGCTTATATCATCTATGCAAGAGAAGGAAAACTCGAAATAAAACCCTATACCAATATGTCTGACCAGCATGGTATAGTAAGGTCAATTTCCCTCCTATTGTGGAGGAAGCTCGAGCCCAATAGTGGGACGTATACGAGCTGAAATGATGAATGATGATTACTACATACTCTATGTCCTACATTATCTGTGTGGTGACGGAGTGAGAATACAATTCACCACTCCCTATCTTATCCGTGGATGTCGTATAAGAAGGCTATGGGATATAATATGCACATAACATCTGTGCAAGAAAAGGAAAACTCGAAATGAAACCCTATGTCTGACTAGCGCGGTATAGTAGCTTAATTTTTCTCCTATTGTGGATGAGGCTCGAGACCAACAGTGATACATATATGAGCTAAAATGGTGACAAGTTGCTATTTTTTTTCATTACATTAGCCTATAGACGTCCACTATTGGACATGGGCCTTCCCACTAAAATGCCAATCGGAACGGTGCTGCGCCACTTGTATCCAACGGTTCCCTGCAACTGTCAAGATGTCGTCAGTCCACCTATCTACTAGGAGATCAACTATACAGGTTGTATCAGGTTATGGGGCAACTGTTCGAGTATGTTGTAGTCTACCGGTCATAGATCATAATTAAAATATATATTACACAAAAAACAATATAACATAAAAGTTATAGTAATTTAAAAAATGTGTGTTAAACAGTCTATGCCTTAAATGTCTTATGTAAGCATGCATAGACAGGAAACATGTAGGCATGTAAAGCTTCGACGGTATGAATAAGTAATAATTGCAAACGCTTCAATGGTAGCGTAGGTAAAAACGCGACTCGGCGACGGTCATCGGCTGATCAGCTGATTTAAAGCGAAGTTTGTTCTGCTTATGCGAACGGAATCATTGCCTTTTTTAATGAACATTTATGAAGGTACGAATATATTGCAGATTAAGTATTACAAACTTTATACATTTCAATCAGATTTACACGAAAAAGCGATGACAAAATTGAAAATATAAATGGTCTCTAATTCGTTAACGAATCGATATTTTTGCTTCAAATTTTTTTTAAGGGTTCCTACCGTCATTGCCTATCTCCCGTTTGACCAGATGCCCCATAACCTTATACACCCTGTATATAAATGTAACTTACGTTGCATATTCTTCCTGATGTTTTGAGTCTATCTGCTGCTAGAACAGCAGCACCACATACCGGTATGTGTATTAGCATAGCCACTATAAGTACCCACACCTCCGCTGTGAAATAACTACTTAATTCCGGCGTCGTGCACAATGCTCTGAGATTACACCTTACGTATACTCTGGAAGTAATTTGATAACATTTAGGTGCATATTTTGAGTAAAATCGAACGTGAATTTGACTGTGTGGTGACGGATTTAGAATATAATTCGTCACACACTCTTACCCGGTGTCGTATAAGACAAAAATTGGTTATGATGACGTCTATGTAAGAGGAGGTAAACTCGAAATAAAATTCTATATCGACCCGCCTCACCAGCATGCTATCAGCATCATTTTAGCCTATCGCTGTCCATTGCTGGACATAGGCCTCCCTCATGTTACGCTACAAAGTGCGGTCCTGTGCCGCCTGCATCCAACGACGCCCAGCAACTTTCACCAGGACGTCGGTCCACCTAGTGGGAGGCGTACTACACTGTGTCGTACGATATGTGGTCGCCACTCGAGAACCTTTCTTCTCCAGCGGTTGTCGGTTCGTCGAGCGATGTGGCTTACCCATTGCCACTTCAGCGTGCTAATTCTTCGTGTTATGTCGGTTACACCCGTTCTTCTGCGGATTTCCGTATTCCGGCTTCTATCTTGCAGAGAAATCCCGAGCATAGACCGCTCCATAGCACGCTGAGCGACTTTGACCCTTATTACGCAGCCTACAACAAGCTATAGTAGATCAATTTTTCTCCTACAGTAAAAGAGGTACGAGCCCAGCAGTGGGACGTATACGAGCTGAGATGATAACGAAAATGTGAGTGAACTTTTAGTAAAACTAGATGCGAGTCGGAGTCGCGCACGAAGGGTTCCGTATCAATAAAAATCGCGTTTGTTGCATGGGAGTTCCCCTTAAATATTTATTTTATATTGTTTTTAGTATTTATTGTTATAGCGGTAACAGAAACACATCTTAATATATATAAATTACGTGTCACGTTGTTTGTCCGCGATGGACTCCTAAACTACTTAACTGATTTTAATCAAATTTGCACACTGTGTGCAGTTTGATTCGACTTAAAAGATAGGATAGCTTACATCTTAATTTATAGTCACAATATTATTTTATTGCAAATTATTTGTATTACCTATTATTTGACATTCACAATTATCTGTTAACTCCAAGCGATTTTAACAGATGGCGATATCTGTTGACTGGATTGAGTAATGAATTAATAGATTCTATGTCAAACCTACAAACGTGTCATTTAAGCTACAATTCAATAGCATAAATAGTTTACTAAAATGTAATATAACAAAAAACCTTAGCCACAGCAAAGCGTGGCCGGGTCTGCTAGTAATTTATATAAATTTTAACTATCTAGCTATCACAGTTCTTGAGATACAGCCTGGTGACAGACAGACGGACGGACAGATGGACAGACAGACAGCGAAGTCTTAGTAATAGGGTCCCATTTTTATCCTTTGGGTACGGAACCCTAAAAACATGATTGCGGAGAAACTTTCAGAATATTATTATTTATGTTATACTAGCTTCTGTCCATTGCTTCGCCAGTGTAAATAGCAACTTTCCGAAGATAAAATATCATCTAAATCCGTTTAGCGGATTAATGTTGATGAACTGGGATGTGGATGAATTAGGAATGTAAAATACTTTAATACTTTTGAATACATACCTATCAATGTAGTAAATTATGGCATAAGGTATATACATCACATTCAAGAAGCTGAAAACTAAATGCAAATAGAAAGCGATATCAGTACCTGAAACAAATAATGTCTTAATTAATTACGTTCTTGATTACTCTATTTCCGTGTCATCACAAAGAGAAAATAATTCATCCCTCCCTATATTGCCCGTGGATATCGTAAAAGTCCACTAAAGGATATAAATATGTATATAACATTTGTGCAAGAGAAGGAAAATTCGAAAAAGTAACCCTATACCAAGCTATTTGATCAGTATGGTAGAGTAGCTCAATTACTCTTACGGAGGAAGCTTGAATCTAGCAGTGGTTGTGGTTTTCATTTGATAGTTTTTATTTATTGCAAACAGTGACAAACGAGCAAACAGTACACCTGATGGTAAGTGTTGCTGCCGCTCAGGGACCTCTACAAGGCCGCTGCCTACCGCGAAGAAATTGAAGGGAGTGTGAATGCGTGCATTGAGGCTTGGTGATACCAGGGGCCAAAACCCTCCACACGCAAACACCCTCAGAAAATTGGGCTTCCGGCTCTCTCGCTTACCGAACGAAGCGCAGTAATAAATCGCTACTACTCAGACGTCGATGTTCTGCGAGAGTGTGGTACTACCCCGGACGGACCGGCCCGCGGCTGTAGACAGATAACTGTCGACAGTGTGGTCCTACCACTCCAGTTTTTGTGGATTTCACAGGATTTAGACTAAACCTTTATATACTTATAGAATAGCAGTTTTAGGAACTACAAATTTACATTCCAGGAAGATGGAACAGTTAAATGTTGGTGCTGATATTTCGAATTTTCGTTAATATAGTTTTATCTTTTAAAATATTACTCATGTGGTGACGGATTAAATATACAATTCCCCACTCACTCTCTTGCCCGTGGGTGTCGTAAAAGTCGACCAAGGAATATGTTATGTAAGGCAAACCTAATAAACACCAACCCGTTTGAATGGTGTTTTCTAGTCGGTCGATTTTCCTCCTAATTTTGAAGGATATGATGAGATTCGATGATGAGAACGAGAACTTTCATATAGTATATTTTACATTAATAAATAAATTACAGACGTTATTTAGTATTATTCGTCTATAACCATACGACATATGATTAAAATAATATATATTAGCGTAAGTATTATCAACAGACTTACCCCATTTAAAAGTATCGAGTACCACTACTAATAAAAACGGTACAATTCCAACCCATGTAGTGATATTTGGCATGATGCTTTGCGCTGAATCCATTTTGTCAAACACGTAAGACAAACATGTGTTGAATAATATGGCTGATGGACTGTATAATAGCAAGAGGCCTGACAACACTGTGATCGCTGAACTATTCGCCAAACTGGGTATGTCGTTCAAATTAACCTGTCGGCAAACATTTAAAATATTTGTTCTAAATCTAAATGAACTCCGCTTCCGCGGATATGAATAATCTAATAATGCTAGGCATTGTTTAAAATAGTATACAGCCGTGTCTCGATAATTTTAAAGTCTTCCCGGTGTTTTCAAAAATATTCGATAAATTGAATGAAGTATATAGTATAGAAAGTTACAAACTTCCTTTCAATAAATTTCAAATTTGAATTCTTAAAATTTATTTTTCGTTCTTTTTCCTTAATTATTTAAGGGTCTGTTAACATTCCTCTTCGAGGGCGGGACGTCGGTCGAGGAGAGGGTATTCGTCAAGGGGTGTTCCGTCGGACCGACCACTGACGACAAGTCACTCTGCTCCGGTGGTCGGTCCAACGACGAAGGCGACATGCCACGGGTGGGATACGGAGCCCCACGCCGCCCCTCTGTAGCCTCGGACGGAGCCGGGCGGCGGGTGCACTGACCGTAGCCCACCCCAAAAAAAGGGTCTGTTAATTTGAGTACGACTATAACAAATCATCGAGAGTCAACTGTATCGTTTTATAAGCCATCTTACCAATATAAGAACTCCAATACTTGTAATCATCATGATGCAGATCAGGACTGTGAAGTAAGTCAAGAAGTACATACTCATTGAGAGACCGTTAACTCGTAACTGATTTTTAGCTTTAATCTGAAATATAATGTTTATAGTGTTATCTTATATAATAATTAAAAAATCACATTTCGATCATAACACGCGCCAATAAAGAAATCTAAAATAATAGTTACTCGTAATGACAGGCAGGACCGTCAGCAAAAATAATTGCCAGATAAGTGGTACTTTTTTAATAACGATCTTTGTTATTTGGTAATAAATAGTAAGCAAGATATTTAAAAGCAAATAAGTTTTAATCGAAATCATAAAAGAACATGGGTTCAGTAATTTTCTAAAACATATAAAACTTAATGTTGAGTACATAAAAATGTTATATCGAATAATGTTTGAAATTCTTTACGGCGGGTCCGCTTGAAAATTGGTCAGCGTTTAGTATGTATACAACTTTGAATATTTTTATGTCACTGCATTACTAAAATTTTTAAATAAAGTCAGAAATTTACTTTATTATAACCAACAGATATAATAACAATAACGAATGTGAATAAAAAAAGAAAAAGTTTACCAGAAAATAAATTAAAATAATAACTAACAATTAAACAACAAATTTAGAAAGAGCATATCTAAATCTTATTATTTATTTGTGTACTGTACCGACTGTAAAGACAGCCCTTTCGTGTGAGGGAGAGGGGATGATTAGAACCGTCATTTATGACTGTTTTCTGTATTAGTGCGGGTTGTACTAACATTAATAGTGAGACGTTTATGTTTGTAAGAGAAACGTGTCATCCATATTAATAATAATTTTAAATAAATTATGTCTTTTTACCTCTCTATCATACACAATATCTACAGCCAAGGTGACGGGAACTATAGCAAATATCATCCCCATGAATACAGCGCAAATCACATTGCCCATATTAAATTCTTCTTGCTGTTCCGTTTGCTGAAATGGATGTGCTAGTACTTCTATCGGTTTGAAATTATCCAATAAACCATAGGCTGACATGAAGATCCTAAATAGAAAGATATAATTGGAAATTAATTATTCAAATGTGTGTAATTTCAAATCACAGACAAAGTAAATTAAATGTTGTAAATAAAACTATTTTTACGGATTTTATCTACCCACTACAGATATAAATAGCTGCAATAATCGTTATTACGTTACGACTTGTTGGTCGTAAGACATCTTAGTCCGCTCATGACCATGAACACTGTAAAGTTTTCGAAAAGTCGGACAATCAAAAATCAAATACAAACGCGATAAAATCCGTAATAATAATTTTATTTACAAGTTGTAATACTCGCGTAAACATCAGAAATCAATTGTCGTGTACTCACCTATAAATACTGTTATCCAATAAATTAGCGATAATTGGTAGGCTATGGGTGTATGTAGTATTATAAAAGATCATAATATGCTTATACGGTATCAAATCATCCGTATTATCTTTCAAACATATTGCACCAAAGCTTTCCATATTTAGAAAATCAGAGAAGTTGCCATTAAAATTCATAATCGAGAAAGGTCCTAAAGTTGACAAAGATTCCCTTAAATCCATAAGCTCTTTTGTATCTTCCATTTCACTGGTGATTGTTATAGGGGTTTTATTAGAATATACATTGGAATCCAGTTTAAGCGGTTGCATACGAAATAAGACGATCTGTCGTGATTTCATGTAGAGACCTATAGCACAGGACACTGGAACAAATTGTTTAGCATTAACCTAACTACTACGATTAGAAATTTTAGGGACTTTGGTATGAATCCTCTCAGGATATGAGTCTAATTGTCTTTCCGAATTTAACACGTTTGTATTTGAGGGAAATCAAAAATGTAATACAAACACGATAAAATTCGTAACAACAGTTTTGTTTATAATGCGTAATACTCGCGTAAACATTGGTAATCGTTACCCAGATTAGAATAATATACTAACACACGAAACATTGTGGAATATAGGCAGAGCATAATAAGGGACGTAAAGAAGAAAACTCAATAATATGCTATATGCTTTTTTTTTAGGTGGGTTACGGTCGGCACACTCCTCGCCCGGCTACGTCTAGGGCGACAGAGGAGCGTAAGCACGCACACCCGTATCCCAGCCATATAGCACGTCACCTTCATCGTTGGGCCGACCACCGGTGCAGAGTTCCTTGACTTCAGTGGTCTCCTGTCGACGTCCCCTACTGAGACACCGATCGCCGTCGCGAGGCTAATCTCTCCGCAGGTGCCGGAACAAATCGGCGGTCCCGTCACCCGCAGTCTCTGCTAGGGCGGCATCAGGCGCAAGTACTCGCGCCTGCGCCGCCCCAATCGCCGGCGGAGGACCGAGTCCGCGTGGTGTCGTTCCTCTCGCACACGGTCCGCCACCTCCTTCCGCGAGATGACAGCCTCGCAGAAGGCGGCAACGGCGTCTCAGCTCCTGACGCTGTCAACCATCTCCCTAGCGATGGCCAGCAATATGCTGTACGCTAACGTATCTGGCTAGCATATTATTGTAAGCAAATTTATGTAGTGGTGTACTGAAGAGAAATAGGACATATAATGCTTAATGAGGGTGCAAATACTTACCAATAGGCATGAGAATCATCACATACAATTTGTAAGGATCTCTGATCATCCTAATAGTCCTAATATAGACTAGAGCACAGAATGTTCTCCAACATGAGGGATTCGTCTTCACTGTTTCACCTAAGACTCCAACTGATATTGGTAATTCTGGAGTTACCTGTTTTTAATTTAATTTATTAAAATAAAGTAAGATATGTTATAAAACTATTTTACGGATTTTATCATGTTTGCATTTGATTTTTGATTAAGCGACGTGGGTCAAAATTTAATAACTAATTTCTGTAGCGGGTAAATATAAGTCTCTGTAATAACGATGACTTGCTGGACGTAAAACATCTTAGTCCATCCACCCTTGACCATGAACGCTGTAAAGTGTTCGAAACGTCGAGTAATCAAAAATCAAATACAAGCGCAATAAAATCCGTAAAATAGTTTTATTTTAAATACTAATTTTATTGTTAAAAGATTAACCATCTATACCAATAAATAAAATTGGAGTGTCTGTTTGTAATGTCAAAATAATAGGCTTTTTTCATGCTCACACGGTTATTTGCACGACACCTATGCCTAAAATAGCAATTAAAAATCTTTTGTCTGTCTGTCTGTCTGTCTGTTTGTTCCGGGTAATCTTCAAAACGGCTGGACCGATTTCAAAAATTCTTTCACCAATGAAAAGCTATAATATCAGGGCACATAAACTAGGCTATATTTTATCCCGGTATTCCCACGGGAACGGGAACTACGCGGGTAAAACGACTATAACCTATAACCGAAGCGAAGCGAGGGCGGGTTGCTAGTAAACAATATATTTTTTTCATATAAATAGACTTATTTTCTTTATTCTTATACTGGCAATAAATTTGTATCAAAATGTGGGTCAATATTTAATAACAAATTTTCTGTATCGGGTAAATAACTCGTGTAAATATCAGATATCAATAAGATATGTAATGGCCGCTACGAATACCACCAACACTTTCATTGCTCGTGGATGTGACGATGTGAAGACGATTAAGGGTTTTCCATCGACCTGGGTCAATTCCATCTGTTACTCTCAGATCAAAAATTACATTCCCAAGGAGGGTTGCCGTTAGGCAGTCGGCCGATCATAAAACAATTCCCAATAACTTTTGTAATATGTACTACGGAACAGGAGTACATATTGCGTCGATACCAAGTAATTGGGATAGCAGCATGATGATGGATTGGAATCATCCAAAAAAAATTTCATAACATCCCCATTGGAAGCGATATTTATGTAAAAGAATTGGACAATCCCATTAAATTACAGAAGAACCAGAAAGTTATGAAACAAAACCTGTTACATAAGCGTGGTATAATAACCCATTTTCCCTCTCATAAGAGACTTGCCTAACAATTGATCTTATTACATTGTTAGTCAATAACGTAAAATACCTTAACATGTTCAACACCATGATTCGTAGAGTGCAGTGCGTGCGATGCAGGTGGAGTGGGCAGAGACGTAGTCTTTTGAGGATCTTTATCATTCAGCTCCTAAAACATTCATATGTTGAAATTCCGTACATATTCAATTAATTAGCAATTGAAAGAAATAAAAGCTGTCTATCCTAAACAGCTGACTTCAATAATGTATGTTTTAGTATTTGAGAATCGGCCTGAGTGTATCAAGAATTAAAAGATGTACTAAACAGATAATATTACTTGCAAGAGAAGGAAGAATAGAGGCGTAGAGGATTGCTAATCATTTCAGCCTATCGCCGTCCACTGCTGGACGTAGGCCTCCCTCATGTTACGTCACAAAGTGCGGTCCTGTGCCGCCTGCATCCAACGACGCCCAGCAACTTTTACTAGGTCGTTGGTCCACCTAGTGCGGGAGCGTCCTACACTGCATCGTCCGATATATGGTCGCCACTCGAGAACCTTTCTTCCTCAGCGGTTGTAGGTTCATCGAGCGATGTGGCCTGCCCATTGCCACTTCAGCGTGCTAATTCTTCGTGCTATGTCGGTTACACCCGTTCTTCTGCAGATTTCCGTATTCCGGATTCTATCTCGGAGAGAAATCCCGAGCATAGCCCGAAGATTGCTAATAGCGAGAAGCATTACTTTCTATATGCCCTTAATGTTTTCAAGACTGAATGGTGATTTAATTTGATTAATTTGATTGAATTACTAGATGTTGACTTGTCTGTTGCTACAATCAATATAAATAATCATAGCCCAGTTCGGTTTATATGAAATTTACGATGTGGGCGTTTATTGAAGTTTAAGATTCTGCCAGATTGTTAAAATAACATAGGTTCGTTGGCTCGAATGATGATTTGGGCAAAAATTTTCATTGACTTTTTCTGCAGATTGCATCATTTTTTTAGGGAATTAGAAACCTTGTTCCCTAATAGATCGCAATGTCTAAAAATTGCTAATCAAAATATGGGGGTTTTAGAACTTGGTTAAACTTTTCAGGACGAAAATCGTAATATTAAAAAAATAATAACCTGATAACTAAGCGTTTTGCTCTGTAACGATAAACTCCTGGACAAAGCTCTGGCTCTTACTAATTTTACCGATGAGAGACCTTCAACTTCTTCTATTTCTTCAGTATTTTCGCCTTCTAAACTCAAGAATACCTCCTCTAGAGTTGTCATTGAGACACCGTAACTTGTAATACCTAAAAAACAAACAAAAGATATCTTAAATAAAACTACTTTTACTTTATCCCATTTGGTCCATTTCTTCATAAACACTCTAAAGTACCCGAACATATTATATATACTTTATTATATATTATACTATATTATATTTATACTATATTATATTTATACTATATTATATTTATACTATATTATTTATGACTATGTTATTTAGACTTGATTTTCGGTACCACCAGCAACAAATTACCTACAATCTCTCTTTTCTGTTATATCCATCCTAAGGTTGCCTGGAAGAGATAGCTTATAGCGATAAGGCCGCCCTTTGTACATTCTGTGTTATAACTAGTATATAAGTTTTTCTTGTAATCGGTTTACAAATAAAGAATTATCTATCTATCTATTTACATAAATAACTCCATAATTACCCAATTGATCGTTTTTAACCTAAATTTGCACACTGTTATTTGATCTAATGTAAAAAAGTGAATAGTTATCTATTATAATCAATGGTTAATATCTTTTAGAAGAGAAATATGATTGTCATCGCCCTTTAAAATATAACAACGCAACAAGACTAACTTGCCTACTATTATTAAGTAGGCTTGTACCTAATCGTTGGACGTATATGAGCTGAGAAGGAGAACGAGCAAAAATATCTTCTACTTGTATATTAACATTTGAACATGCTAGATTTTTTATGATTAGCATCAAGAGCCCGTGTTACCCTTCCCTTGCCTGGATAGTTGGATGGCTGGACTATTACTGGAAAAGCTAATTACCGAGTCTATTCGTCTTCTCCTTGATTTCTTGTTCAATCGCATTGAAGAGTGGTGGGAAGAGATGTACAGCATAGTGTGGCAGGATATAGGATAGTTCACGGCCATGACGACGCGCCTTCTCCGCTCGAGGTACGTGACCGCGTACTAGACGAGTGATTTGATGCTCACGGCAAGCACCTAATTTAGGAAGAAAATAACTTTAAAACAACAATTATTTTTAAGGTCAAACCCTACAATAAGTTTAAGTTACCCATCCTTGTATTACGGGACCTTACAAACAGATAATTAACGAACACAAATTACACCCAAACTTGAAGCAACGGTTCAACTCGTAAGAATGAAGTCCTCCGTAGGAATCAAACCCACGACACTGATACGATAGGTATCTCAACAATTATCTACCTCTCTGCGTTTTTAAATTATATCCAACATTAATGTAAAATCCTTTCTTGCAACCGAGCAGGGCTGTGTTCAGTAAAGAAAATACGGGACTTGTCTTTGCTAACCATCATACTTTACCTAAAGCAGCGATCGGCAAGTGGTTTTAGATGGGGACCGGACATTTAGATTTAGAATAATTTAGAAATTTCTAAGAGATCTAAAAAAAATAACTGGTAACAAATAATTTATTGTATGGTTTCAAATAAAATTCTGAATTATAAAACAAGACCTAATATTAATATGAGAAACTAAACCGACGGACTGAAACCAGTTTTTTATGGTTCAGTTTTCGAGAAGAGCAAATTTGAAGAATTTGTACTTGGTATATTATATATTACGTTATTTGGCGATCCGAGAACCGATCTTTCGCGGTTCGTATCGACCATTGATCTAAAGTATACATAATGCTCAGAGATATACAAAACTAGCTGACTCAACAGACGTTGTTGTGTTCAATTAAAACGACAATCAACAGCAGCGCCACCTACAGGGTCCGATTGTGAATCTAAACCATTCTTGAATCCCCTTTAACACACAAAAAATCATCCACATCGGTCCAGCCATACACAGGTACACAAGAAAAATATAAAATTAAAGAAAATGATAGCATAAAAAATAAACTCATTGATATAGCTATTTCCCATCTGATTTCATCTTACGTTTATTTAGTATCTGAAGTATAAAATAAATAACGCGGGACGACTCTGTAAAGTTAATTCCAATGTGAATGGAAATAATAAAAACTAGAATAAGAGTTAGTTTATATATATAAAATTTAAAATGATCTTACCGTCTAATACCAATGTTAAGTGATAACCAATACCAAACTTATTTTTCAAGAACAGTGATGTGCCAGCGCAACGGACCTGGTAAACAAAAAAATACTGTAATAATATTTTTTAGCGCCTACCTGTGGGCCTACTCTTGAAATCAATTCTAATTTCGAATCCGATTCAATTCCAAGCTCACCATACTTATATTTAGTACTCTTGAACAAAATCGAGAATAAATTCTTCGCGTTTACCGCTGTTATTTTCACTAAATGTGGCGTATTTTCTTACTTTAAATTAATAACGTCATCGAACTCGATCATCACAAAGACGCTTTCTTGAAATTGTGCAACATTAATGATTTTAAACTACGTCAAATCACGTCGGAAGTAGCAAATATTAGACTTAATCGACGAGAGTCGAATTCATTTAGTTTAAAAAAAAATCACCTTATTTGATTCCAATCGTGCGCTAGTGTCGCTTTCAAGAGTATCAAATTTGCTCAAATTCGAGCTGCGATTGGATTTAGGATTGGAATCGAGATTCAAGAGTAGGTACACTGATACCACGACTGCTAAATTCTTTACTTAACTTCATTCGCCGTATTATTAATAGTCTAAGATCTGGTTTAAAAAATATCATCATCATCATCACAGCTCATATACGTCTCACTGTTGGGCTTGGCTTTCCGTGTGATGACGGATTAAGAATACAATTCACCACTCCCTCTTACCCGTGGATGTCGTAAAAGACTGAGGTATATAATACGCATATAACATCTATGCAAGAGAAGGAAAACTAGAAATAAAACTCTATACCAACCTGCCCTACCAGCATGGTGTAGTAAGGTCAATTTTCCTCCTACTGTGGAGTAGGCTCGAGCCCAGTAATGGGTCCGACGTCCTCCCCGAGAGGGGGACGTCGGTCGATGAGAGGGTACCCCAAATAGGAGGTATTCTGTCAGGCTGACCACTGATGACAAGTATGATGCTCCGGTGGTCGGCCCAACGACGAAGGCGACGTGGTGTTCGAGTGGGTTGCAGGTGTGCGTGCTTACGTCCCTCTGTCGCCCCGGACGGAGTGGTGCGAAGAGCGCGCCGACCGCAGCCCTCCCCAAAAAAAAAGCCCAGTAGAGGGACGTATATGAGCCGAAATGACGATGAAGGATGTTGATTGATTCTGATATTAAATTAACAAACGCACATTTTTTTTTAAATAACCAATGAAGAAAATACCTATATTAAAAAAAAATATCTATTTAATATTACCCAACGCAATTTAATTAGGTAACCTAATTGCAATGTTTTAATTTGATTTCATGACTAAACCATTTCGCTTTATGCACTTCATTCTTCATCAAGAGTGTGAAAAGATCTCTCCTTAAATATTATATTTAAAAACATAGTTTTTTTAAGTCTATAATTAACTGGGACGCAGTCGCAGCCTTCTACGAGGCAGTAGTCTCGCGGAAGGAGGCGACGGGTCGCGTGCGCGAGGAGCGCAGCCTCGACGAAGCGATCCGCCGTCGGCGACTGGGGCGACGTAGGCGCGACTACCAGCGCCTCATGCCGCCCTAGCCGAGGCCGCGGGTGATGTGACCGGGGCATTAGTCCGTCACCCGCCGAGAGGCCGACCGCGTAAGGAAAGACGGTCGATGGGAGGGTACTCCTCAGGGTGTATTCCGTCGGGCCGACCACTGACGTCAAGTCACCCTGCTCCGGTGGTCGGTCCAACGACGAAGGCGATGTGGTGTTCGGGTGGGTTGCGGGTGTGCGTGCTTACGCCCCTCTGTCGCCCCGGACGGAGTGGCGCGAGGAGTGCGCCCACCGCATCCCACCACCCAAAAAAAAGTCTATAATTAACTAGAATAGTCTTAACATCAACTCAAGAGAATGAAATCGAAATAAAACCCATGTCTGTATGACACCATCAATTTGTCTTTAAATGTGACGTAGGTAACTTAATATTGGGACTGAGCTGTGATCTGCGATAAAAATAGGTCGCCTTGCGAGCTAATTGCTGAAGTATATTATTAAGTGTACTATTAAACACATACCTTGCCTTTACTGATAACAGCTTTTCTATCTCCTAAAATATCAGCTTCGTCCATAAAGTGAGTGGTTAGAAGCAGCACCTTCCCGTGCCGCGTCCTTTGTAATATGCGCCAGGTTTGTCTTCGAGAGACTGGATCCACACCAGCCGTTGGTTCGTCCAGAATAATTATCTGAAATTAAATAATGTTTTGTAAAATTTTATTAAATTTTTTATCATTTTATTGACGCCTATTGTTCGCTATAGGCCTTCCCACGAACGGATCAACTGCTTTACTCTGATCAAACCATAATAAGCTGTCGTGTTCATCACTTTTGGCGAACGGGTTAGTAATTTGGTGTCAAAAGGTTCTCATGAGAGCGTTAATGGGTTCCATGTACTTGCCGGAGCTGCTTTTATGACTTCCATATGATTACAATATATGAAATACTAAACTGTCACCGTAGGAAGAAATTTTATTACAGTTTTCTATTTGTTATTTCCATATATGCGACGAGTTGGGCACGCACCTCCTACACGAAAAATTTGCCTATTAATTTGAAAAGACAAGTTGACATAGGATTTTATTTATGTTGGGTTTCCTTTCTAATGCAATAATTTTATCTTTATGAGACCTTTAGTCCTCTTTCACAAACAGCGCAGAAAATAAATATGTGGTAACATATTATATTCTTAATCACTCACCGTATATATGGAATGATGTTATTTTTTTATTGCAAAGGGTAGCAAACGAGCGGAGCAAGAACAGTACATCTAATGGTAAGTGTTATTGCTGCTCATAGACCTTTGCAATACTAGGAGTACAGCTAAGCCGCTGCCTACCGCGAATAAATTGAAGGGAGTGTATTCACACTCCCTTCAATTGTGCAATAAGTTTCGGTGATACTAAAGACTGCTGCGGTCGGCGCGCTCCTCGCACCACTCCGTCCGGGGCGACAGAGGGGCGCAAGCACGCAACACCCGCAACCCACCCGAAAACCAGGTCGCCTTCGTTGTTGGGCCGACCACCGGGGCAGGGTTACTTGTCATCAGTGGTCGGCCCGACGGAATACCCTCTACGTGGGGTACCCTCCCATCGACCGACGTCCCCTCCTCGGGGAGGACGTCGGTCTTTCCTCACGCGGTCGGCCTCTCAGCGGGTGACGGACTAATTCCCCGGTCACGTCACCCGTGGCCTCGGCTAGGGTGGCATGAGGCGCAGGTATTCGCGCCTACGCCGCCCCAGTCGCCGGCGACGAATCGCCTCATCGAGGCTGCACTCCTCGCGCAGGCGACCCGCAGAAAATTGGGCTACCGGCTCTCTCGCTCACCGAACGAAGCGTAGTAACAAATTTCTACTTGTTTCTACTTGTAAATTATATTCTACTTGTAAATTACTACTTTCTAGGGTGTTTGCGTGTGGAGGGTTTTGGTGGTGCCTTTGGTATCACCGAGCCTCAATGCACGCATTCATACTCCCTTCACTTTCTTCGCGGGAGGCAACGGCCTTGTAAAGGTCCATGAGCGGCAGCAACACTTACCATCAGGTGTACTGTTTGCTCGTTTGCCACCGTTTGCAATAAAAAAAAAATCACATTCCCAATGAGGGGCCAGATCAGGCCACTCTTAAAACTATTGCCAAAACTTTTTGCAATATATACGATGGAAGTAAGGTACATATAACGTCGACCGTAAGTAATTAGGATAAGCGCAGGGTGATTAATTGGTATATGGATTGAAGTGACAATGGACAGGCCACATCGCTCGACGAACCGACAACCGCTAGGGAAGAAAGATTCTCGAGTGGCGGCCACCAGTGTAGGACGCCCTCGCACTAAGTGGCTCGACGACTTAGCGAAAGTTGCTGGGCGTCGTTGGATGCAGGATGGCAGAGGACCTCACTGTGTGGCGAAACATGAGGCAGGTCTTCGTCCAGCAGTGGATGGCGATGGGCTGAATAATGATGATGATGATGTTGATTTAGATTGAGTAAGTTTTGTACCTTAGGATCACCTATCAATGCGACAGCTATACTAAGTTTCCTCTTCTGCCCTCCTGATAAATGTTTCGCATAAACATCAGTTTGTTCTAGAAGACCAACTTCGGATAGAGCTTTATGGATTGCCTCCGATAGTCTTTTTCGAGGCATACCCTGAAATATATAAAATATCGTTTTAAACAAACAGTTCAGAGATCAATTTTATAATACTTTTATTTGGACACGTTGTTCATCAGCTTCGAAAATTTTGGACGTGTTTTTGACCAACTTTAAATCGTCGGTTTGCATTGAAAGTTTAAGTCACTTATTACGAACCGATAACAATACCATAATTTACATTTTGCCCTATTATCCTGCCTTGAATCGTTAAAATAAAATAAAAAATTATCTTACTTTACAGGTTCAGTAAAAAATTGTGAAACTAAAAACAATAGAAAATAAATTATAACTTTAAAATAAATACATGCTTTAATAATTAATAATCCGTATAATCCGATTTCAAAAATGAACTATTCAAACTAAATAATAAAAATAGTTGCGCTCAATCCTTATTTTTAGCTTTCATAGTTTACACAGCAAAGTAGGCAAAACAAATAAAATAGAAAAAATATTAAATAACTAACCTTGACAGCAGCAAAGAATTGAAGATGTTCTTTCACAGATAGCAAATCGAACAGTACATCTTGTTGAGGACACACACCAATCATTTGGCGTATCTCGAACATATCATTGGGGTCTCTGTTGTAACATAATGAAAGAAATTTTATTTAATAACTGTAATGAAGATTTCTGTGTGGTAGCGGCTTCGAATACTACCAACCCTTGCTTTGCTCGTGGGTGTCGTAAAAGACGACTAAGAGCCCTAGATTGACCCGGACCAACTCTATCTGGTACCATTTGGGTCAACGATTACATTCCCAAGGAGGGTTGACGTCAGGCAGGCGGCCGGTCATAAAAGTCATTGCCGAAACTTTTTGCAATATGTCAAAACAGATGACATATTGCGTCGACCCCAAGTAATTGGGATAAGAGCAAGATGATGATGAACTGTAATGAAGATTTCTGATGTTTACGCGAATATTACACATTGTAAATAAAACTATTTTACGGATTTTATCGCGTTTGTATACACACAAATGCGATAAAACCCGTAAAATACTTTTATTTACAACTATACTTTGATCCAAAATTTTGTTATGTGAGATAGATCGCTCGACGAACTGAAAACCGCTGGGTAAGAAAGGCTCTCGAGTGGCGACCACGTATCGGACGACGCAGTGTAGGATGCCCCCCCCCCACCAGGTGGACCGACGACCTGGTGAAAGTTGCTGGGCGTCGTTGGATGCAGGCGGCACAGAACCGCACTTTGTGGCGTAACATGAGGGAGGCCTACGTCCAGCAGTGGACGGCGATAGGCTAAAATGATGATGATGATGAATGATGAAGATAGATGTATGACGTAGTATGGGGGTTAATTATACAATTAATTTTCGCTCTTATGCTTAAGATAAAATTATGTAGCGAATAGTTTATATTGTGTTATCCGTTTAATGACGGATTTCGAATACAATTCCCATCCTCATCTATTCAAGACATAGAAACTCCAAATCAAACCTTATAACCAACATATCTGACCAGCGCAGTATCTATATATAAATACGTGAAGCAAAAACTTTGTACCCCTTTTTACGAAAATTACGTGGACGGGCAAGTATGAAATTTCATATAATAATGAATTAGAAATACATTAAATTCATTAAAAAAGCCATTACGCACACTACAACGCAATTGCTACACACACACACACACACAAACACACCTTTGTGTGAGTGTGTTGCGTAGCAACGCTTATAGACTTTTGTTTATAATATTGCTTTTAATGTTAGCAATCTACGTTAGTTTTTATTTTTAACACGAGTATATTTTGTTTCTTAGGAGTAAGGGGAAAGACATATACGCAGCCACAAGTGAAATCTGCCTATATAATTCGTATGTAACCTTCCTCCATGCGGTGACGGAGTAGTATACCATTCACCACTTCCTTTTTTCCCATGGGTGTCATAAAAGACGACTAAAGGATAGGTATATGCAGATTAAAATATATGCAAGAGAAAGAAAACCTATGCGAGTGAAATTAACCAACTATACCAACACGTCTAACTAGAATGACATAGTAAGTTTCAGACGCATTTTGGAGAAGGTTTGAGCCCTATAGGGGGACGTATACGGCGCTAGGCGAGAAGCGGCCCCTAACTGCCATGAGTGTGGCGCGCCAACCGACGATGCGCGTCACACTCTTGAGATTTGCTCCACCTGGGGACCCTGGTGACCGAGATCGGAGAAGACCTGTCGCTGGTGGCTGTAATAGGCAAAATGCTCGACAACCCTGCGTACTGGGCGGCCACGGCTTCCTTCTGCGAAGCCGTGATGTCGCAAAAGGAGGCCGCAGAGAGACAACGCGAGGCAGATGCCACTGCTGACTCTCTGCGTAGGCGACGGCCAGGCAGACGGCGGCAACAGTATGTGCGCCTTCTTCCCTCGTAGCATAATACAGAGGTGAGGCCAACAGACCTACTGTCGGGGCGTCCGAGTCGAATGCCGAAAGGCGATCCTCTGACGCTCCACGAATGACGGGGGAGTGGAGCAGCTGATGGTTTTTAGTGGGTATTCTGGGAGGTTGATAGCCGCCTGGTGAGTCCCACATACCTCCCCGATACCATCACCCCATTGCGGCATGCGTAAATGAATTTTACATCAGCCACACAAAAAAAAAAGGAGACGTATACGGGAGACGCAGTCATATGACCGCAAATGATGATGTGACCTTTTAGAGTAGAACAGTGACGATTAATATCAAAACTCCTGTGGTAAATTTATAATAACTCATGAACATTAGCGTCCTTTGGAATACCTAACGAATATCCAATGAGAGCTTGAATATGCGAAGAATAAGGTTCATACTTATCATACTTGAAAGTCTACGTTATGTCTGTACATACCTGACATCTAATCCATAAACGTAAGCAGTTCCAGCAGTAGGAGCTGTTAATCCAGTTAAGATGTTAAATAACGTTGATTTACCAGCTCCGTTATGACCCAATACAGCTGTAATCTGCCCTTCATAGATGCTCAAATCAATACCATCTATCGCCTTGATCTCTGGACGGCGGCAATTTCGGAAACTTTTCTGTAGACCCACAATTCTGATGGCTTCTTTGTCTTGTAGTTCTCTAGAAATGAATGCGTCCAGTTTCAGAACATCGAAGTTAATTGTCATTAGTTTTAAACGTGATTATATTAACTTGTTTTATATCTAACTTGGGTTGTATCTATGTAGAGAGAATTAATGAAAGGGGACTGGAGGGGAAGATCAAGGTATTCCACGTATTGATGGTCTCGAATGGGTAGATGGCTTGGGAGAGCCGTCAACGCTGACCCATATTTCGCGTCGAACTGTCAAAGCCATCTGTGGCTAACAGCTATACACTCCACAAAAAAAGTAGAGCGCATTCGATGGTCAGACATATGTAGATCGTAGTAACCAAATACATGGAAGTAGTGTAATAGTTTGATATTGTAATTGCGTATTAAAGTTATATTACTAAGTGTGTTAAATACACAAGATCAGATAATACGTGTAAAGAATTATATACATTTTTTTTTTGTGTGTGAGCTGCGGTCGGCGCGCCTCCGCACCACTCCGTCCGGGGCGACAGAGAGGCTTAAGCACGCAACTCCCGCAACTCACCCGAAAACCACGTCGCCTTCGTCGTTGGGCCGACCACCGGAGCAGGGTTACTTGACATCTGTGGTTGGCCCGACGGAATACCCCTTATTGGGGTACCCTCCCATCGACCGACGTCCCCCTCTCAGGAAGGACGTCGGTCTTTCCTCACGCGGTCGGTCTCTCAGCGGGTGACGGACTAATCCCCGGTCACGTCACCCGCGGCCTCGGCTAGGGCGGCATGAGGCGCAGATAGTCATGCCTACGCCGCCCCAGTCGCCGGCGGCGGATCGCCTCATCGACGCTGCGCTCCTCGCGCAGGCGATCCACCGCCTCCTTCCGCGAGATCACTGTCTCGCAGAAGGCTGCGACCGCGTCCCAATTCCCGACGCTGTCGACCATCGCCCTAGCGATAGCCGGCAGCGTCAGGTCTGCACCAATGATTGCGACGAGTTCACAGCGCTGCACTGAAGAATTATATACATAGGTATGTATTTTAATGACTTGATGTGATAAAAAAACTCAAGCGTTTCCAGGTTATATTAAATTCAAAATAAAACCAAAATCTAAGACACTTTCAAGCGGCAGCGTATCAATCACCCTTTATACCGATAGCTTTGATAATATTTTAGTAGTAATATTAATAATTAGTAAGTGTTAAATTGGTGATTGTAAATAAATAATCCGTATTTCTTCGTGTGGTGACGGAGTGAGGATACAATTCACCACCCACTTTCTTGCCCGTGGGTGTCGTAAAAGATGGGACATAGTATGCATATAACAACCATGTAAGAGAAGGAAATCTCGAAATAAAACCCTATACGAATCCGTTTGACCAGCGGGGTATAATAGGTCATTTTTCCTCCTATTGTGGAGGAGACTCCAACCCAACAATGGGACGTATATGAGCTGTAATGATGATAAAATAAATAATGTCATATAACTTACTTGGGTACAGGTTCGATGTCCTTGTTATGTGCTGCATCGCCATTCGAATGAAAATGAACGGCTGATACTCGACCACGACGACTGCCTAACCAAAATGACGGTAGTAGACAGAACCATGGCTTTTGTTTAATGCCGTACTCACCTGTAACGTAAACCGTAACTTAAATTAATTCAAATACGTAATATTTAAATAACTTTTATAAAACTTTCTCTTTACTGATTAATATTTGAGTTATAATAGCAAGTGTGTATCAGTGTGTGTGTTACCAGTGATGACTTACGGCACGGCAACGTGGTCCCTAAATGTATGCCTCATAACAAAGTTCAAAGTCGCTCAGCGTGCTATGGAGCTGGCTATGCTCTGGATTTCTCTTCGAGATAGAATCCGAAATACGGAAATCCGCAGAAGAACGGGTGTAACCGACATAGCACGAAGAATTAGCACGCTGAAGTGGTAATGGGCAGGCCACATCGCTCGACGAACTGACAACCGCTGGGGAAGGAAGGTTCTCGAGTGGTGACCACGTATCGGACGTTGCAGTGTAGGACGCTCCCCCACCAGATGGACCGACGACTTGGTAAAAGTTGCTGGGCATCGTTGGATGCAGGCGGCACAGGACCGCACTTTGTGGCGTAACATGAGAGAAGCCTACATCCAGCAGTGGACGGCGATTGACTGAAATGATGATGATAATGATGGTTATTTAGTCTTACTTTCCTAGGGGCTTTGTAAAATAGATTGGTAGAAAGAGTGGTAGGACCACACTGTCGACAGTTATCTGTCTACAGCCGCGGGCCGGTCCGTCCGGGGTAGTACCACACTCTCGCAGAAAATCGACGTCTGAGTAGTAGCAATTTGTTACTGCGCTTCGTTCGGTGAGAGAGAGAGCCGGAAGCCCAACTTTCTGAGGGTGTTTGTGTGCGGAGGGTTTTGGTGGTGCCCTTGGTATCACCGAGCCTCAATGCACGCATTCACACTCCCTTCACTTTCTTCGCGGTAGGCAGCGACCCTGTAAAGGTCCATGAGCGGCAGCAACACTTACCATCAGGTGTACTGTTTGCTCGGTTGCAATAAAAAAAGGTTACCAGAAACATAGACTGCCGCTTTCTTCTAAAATACTTATAACACGTTTGCTATACTATCTACCATGCTTGTAAATATAACCAAACAAACCCTTAAAATTTAAAATAGAAGTATATAGATAGAAGAGTATAAAAATCAACTCACTAGGAATAACAGCATCCAGCCAGTATGCCACCAATCCATATAGAACAGTATCAATTGCCATCATAATGAGGCTACCACCAAATGGTACACCTGATCCGCTCCATAGATTTTCAAACGTCACGCCAACTCCTTCCATATCCAAGACCAAAGCCTATAAAGTTTAAAAAAAAATCAAACAATTTTACTAATGCTTAATTAAGAAGGCACCCTCAAAATTTAAACTCAATTTCATGGTTTTTAGCGTTTTGTATTAAAAGAAGTGTGTGTGTACTTATCTACACACTTAAGGGTGTAGATCGTGAAAATCACCGAAAAGAGTGTTACGATTTTTCATATTTAACCTATTTACATATGATTGATATCAATGATAATTTGTATATATTACAATCAAAGACCAATAAGTATGTTCATGCTTATATTAAACTCTTAAACCTAATAGTTGTTATATAATAACGTCAACAAACGCACAAAATTGAGTAAAAATGCAAAAACATGACTTCGTATTTTTCAGATTTAACCCCATAAATCAACACAAATTGATAAAAAGAAACACTTTTTGAACACTGAAGAAACCAATAAGTATAGCTGTATACTTCTTTTTATACCTTTACAAACAAAGACTTCCTCTTTTAAAGCCCTAAAATCTAGATATATTTTAAGGTAAATTTTTCATACAAAAATGTATGGGTAAAACGTTCGTTTCATTCGTGCAATCTCGGTGGTCAAAAGCGGCAGTTCCTTTCTGTAAGTGAACGCGACACCACGCTTGTCGGCTGCAGACAGCAGAATTACGTATTGTGAATTTGTGTTTTTTGTAAAAAATTGTAAGTATAACATTTTTATAATTAATTTATTTTCAGTTATTAGAAAGTATCGATATAATGAATGTCTGAAAGAAAACCATGATGGAACTAGATATAAATCGTAAAAAATACAATATCTACACTAATAGGTATTATAAAGAGGAAAGATTTGGATTTTTGTATGTAACGAATAAACTCAAAAAGTACTGGACCGATTTTAATAATTCTTTTATCATTCGAAAGCTACATTATCACTGAGTAACATAGGCTATTTTTTTCGCAGGACTGATTGAATTTGAGTGTCATGCCAGGGAAAAGAAAGTTTTGTACGCATTATAAAAATATGAAAGCCAAAAGATCTCGGAATAAAATGTAAGTTCCTCCCTACTTATTTATTATCGCATTTGAACAGGGTACATTACAAAGCTAATACAATATGTCATATGATTTAGATCGCCCGATTCAGACATATACCTACAATAACATGTAAATATTGGTTTGTATTATCTATATCTATACTGATAAATAAAATTGAAGTATCTGTATGTAATATCAAAATAATAGGATTTTTAAAAAAAAAAAAAGGCGATACGGAGTTCGCCGGGTCGGCTAGTATTGTCTAAATATCAAAATGTGAAAGTAGGTAGGCGACAGCGCAACTTGGTCGACATACCTATACCGCCAAACAGACGCGAGACGCCTAGCGTCTGGCTTAGGGTTGTACAAAATAAATAAAAAGTGGATAATATTGATGAATAATATTTCCAGTATTGAAAATAAAGAAAACCTTGGGGCCGAGACTCTGAGCAACAATGCTACGCGCTGTATAGAGGTAAGTTGTTATACGTAATTCTTGTAGACTTGTTACATAAATAAACAAACTACTTAGTTAGTGATGGGCGAAGACAAAATCTCAATACCTACCTATAGATTTTTTCTTGCAATATTTATTATTTTCATCGAGAGACAAACACCTTAGTACCGAAATACTTCTCAATTACTTTCTCAAAAGAAAATTTACGTTCAAATAGGTGACGTCATAAAAAAACAATACCTAATGCGTAAAGAAATTATAATTTCTATTCATCAGGAACCTAATATTGTATTAAATTCTTTTGCATTTTTTTAAATTTTTAATTATTTTTTATAAAAAAAATCAAGCCATTATCTTTCTTTACAGGAACTAGTTATTGAAAACGACCAAGAGGGAAAGGTGGATGAAATGGAAGTTGGGCGTAGAGTTGTAGACGTTTCTTTTTTTTTTAAAGCTCTTCAGGCCATAGGGGACCACGGTCCAATGGATTGTAAGTTAAGTTACCTAAGTATAATAGGTGAAGTAAAAGTTGGTCTGGACTCAAAACTCATCATGAAATGTAGTATGTGTAGTATGAAATTTACTGTGTGTTTGATTGAAAAGAAAGACGATAGAATGGAAGTGAATCATCAAATTGTATCTGGTATCATATCATCTGGTGGGAGCTACTATCAGTTAAAAACATTAACTGCCGCAGTAGCCCTACCAATCATGTCACCTTCATTATACAATGAAATTAATAATACGGTTTGCGATTGGTGGGAAAAGACAGCAGCACATTCCATGGCAGAAGCTGTCAAGGAAGAAGCGGAGTACGCAGTGTCTATAGGTAGTGTTGATAAAAATGGTACACCATTAATATCTGTTGCTGTTGACGGTTGTTGGAGCAAGAGATCTTATGGTAAGAATTTTTCCGCCTTGTCCGGCGCAGCTGCGATAATTGGCATTAAAACTAATAAAGTATTGTTTTTTGGAGTTAAAAATAAATACTGCGTAGTTTGTGCACGAGCCGCAAAGAACGACAGTCAGCCCTCGGAACACCGTTGTTTCAAGAATTATTCGGGATCATCTACCGGTATGGAATCGACCATAATAGTTGAGGGGTTTAAACGTTCCATTGTTGATCACGGTGTAATTTATAATAAATTTGTAGCAGACGGCGATTCCAGTACTTATAAAAAAATATTAGATTCGCGACCGTACGGTAATTTAACAGTAGAGAAAATTGAATGCAAAAATCATCTTTTACGAAACTACTGCAATAGCTTGGAGAAACTGTCGAAAGACACTAAGTATCCTTGCGAATTGCGGAAATTCCTAAAAGAAAGGTATTTGCGTTTAAGAACGGGTGTAAAATGCGCTATTAAATATTGGGGCGATCAAAATCAGTCACTCGAAGAAAAAATAAAAAATCTTAGTGAAGATATCCTAAATGGTCCACAACACGTATTTGGTAATCACCAATATTGCAAAGAGTATTTCTGTAGACCTGATACTCGTCGAATAGAACCTGTTGGGTTGCTTCCAGCAATTGTTGGATGCGGATTAATGGACGCGGTACACATTTTAAGTAAAAGACTGTCATATCATTCTAGAAGTTTAATTCATAATTGTACAAGTAATATAGTTGAAAGTTTTAACGCAGTGATTGCCAAATTAGTAGGGGGTAAGCGTGTAAATTATTCTTCCCGTGGTTCTTATGCGGGCCGATGCGCAGCTGCTGTTGTGTCTTTTAATACAGGATCGATTCATAGTAAAACTCATGAAGTAATATTTAAATCTAGTCCTAATCCTTTGATCGCGAAAGTGGAAAATTGTAATCGTAGAATCCGTTTAATTGCTAAACCTAAATTAAGATTGAAAAAGAGCCACAGCGCTATATCGAAAGACGCTCACTATGGACCAAACTGCGAAAAACCTGATCTGAGTCCAGAATTATATGAGAAAGCCAAGTCATCTTTTTTAGCCGATTTAAAGTTGTCTTGTGCTGAAAGAGAGGAGCTTGAAAGGTCGACCCATTTGCAAAGAAGTAGTTCTGAGTGGATGAGTACAAGGAGAAAATTACTAACCTCATCATCGTTCGGGGAAGTTTGTAAAAAACGAGAGAGCACAAGTTGTGCTGTTCTTGTTCGTAAAATCGTTTATGGTAGTAAAATCGTTTACGTTAGTGGTAATATCTCCAGTTTGCCTGCTGTACGGTACGGTATCGAAAACGAAGAAACCGCAATTAAACAGTTAGAAATTCAAGAGAATATTAGTATACAAGGTTGCGGTTTGTTCGTCGACGATCAATATGAATTTCTTGGTACTACACCAGATGGCATTTATGCAAACGGTTTAATTGAAATTAAGTGCCCACATTCTTTAGCTGGCATGACTCTTGATGAAGCAATGGCCAAACATACCTTTTGGGTTAAGGACAAGGCTTCCAAGGGTTATGTCATAAATAAAAATCATAACTGGTATTTCCAAATTCAGGGACAGGTACATATTACTAAAAGAAACGTTTGCATGCTTGGCATCTGGTTTGGTGCTACTGTACCTATGAAAGTTTATATTATAGAAAAGGACGACATATTTTGGGAGGAGAAAATGGAGATGAAATTAGTTAGGTTTTATTACGATTGCCTACTTCCAGAATTAGTTGATCCTCGGCAGTCACGAAGCATGCCCATTCGTGACGCGCCCAGTATCATAGAGGCTATGAAAGAGAGGAAAGAAAGAGCTTTACATGTTATGAAAGAGAAGAACGCCTAATGATTTTGAAAGATACAGGTAACTTAACTACCCAGCCAGTCGATTCACGTAAACACGCCAGTCCAAAAGTCGTTTTAACTTAGGTCTGTTTTAAACGCACTTACTTATCTAGTCTTGGATTGTCATAAATCTTCCAATAGCTCAATTACTATACAATTTCTGAGTTACCTGGTGTAAAGAATCATAAAAATTGGTTCAAAAATACAGCGAATTGAGAATTCTCCTTTTTTTAAGTCGGTTAAAAGGGCTAAATTTGCACAAAACGAAGTGACGTCACTGCGCTACGGTTTTTATTACTTACGTGAATCGGGCAGCTGGTAACGTTTTCATTCTGATAGGTTTTGTGATAGCCATTGATTTTATCATCAAATTAGCAGAAATCAGAACTTGATCCGTAATCGAATGAAAAACCATTAGAATTTTGAACTCATATTTCGTTATTGTTTAATTACATACTTTTAATTAGTATATTAATAATTTACAAACTTCTGTTAAAATTAGTAAATAAATGAATTATTTACTAATTTTTGTACAACCCTAGCACGCTTTTAGGATAGCGAGTAATGGCGACTCATATTTGTTATTGTGTAGTAAATAAATCATTTTTATACTTGTATTTCATTTATTGACATTTTTTTTAAAACCCTAGGATTTTTTTTTAGATATCGACGAGGTGATCGTAAACAAAAAGTAAGTATTTGAGTTTACGCAATAGGCACATTTCCTTGCGTAGAGATAAACACACTTCCTACTGAATTTGCAATTATTTTATTGAATGAATATTTTACGAATTAGAATAAATTTTGGTAGTGAAATTACAAATAAATAAATAGTTGGAATTTTAGGTAAGTAGAATACAAAAATGTCAGTCCGGACCTACTCTTGATTGTATATTATATTATAAACTAGTAACCCGCCCTCGCTATCTTCGCTATCTTCGGCAATATTCACTTCACATTACATACTATAAAAAGCATATTGATCTATAATAAATGCACAATTTATTTAAGGTACTTAATTGGATAAGGATTAATGCTGTATTGTATAAAATCACTTAGTAAATAATCATTTTTTAGTAGAGGATAAAAAATGGTTATGGTGGGTTATCCCTAAGAGATAGACATATGCCATCGTGGACTTTTTTGTTGAACTTTTTAAGATGGATAATACTGTAGTACATTATTTTGGTCTATCTCGTAGGGTTCAGCCAACGTTTGCAATATAAGCGCAAAAACGTGCTTATTTACGACATCACATTAGAAACCTCTAAATTAATCAGCGTTTCTCTACTATATTATGCATGTATTATACATATAAACCTTCCTTAAGAATCATTCTATTTATTAAAAAAAACTCCATCAAAATCCGTTGCGTAGTTTTAAAGATCTAAGCATACATAGGGACAGACAGACGGCGGATAGCGACTTTGTTTTATACTATGTAATGTAATGATAGAAAAACATAAAAATTGTGTCTCAACTACTCTTATTAATCTATTAAAAAGAATCAACAGCTAGTTTCCAAAAATTCAACGTTATTGTTATGCTGTAAATATTCAAGTTCAATAACAATTTCTCAACGTGGAACGTTTGTTGCAAAACATTTTGAAAATCGCGCTCTCTAGGTCATTCATCCGCCCCGTCGGATGTTACATTAAACTTTGGCGCTGCGGTCGCTCGAAATCGAGAACTCAGGCCAACAATCTACACCCTTAAGAAGTTGTACTTCTTTGTCGTAACAAGATAAAAATCTTTATAAACATTTTATCCTTCGCGTTATCCTATATTTGTAGTAAAAGAAAAAAATGTACACGACATTAATATAAGAAAAAAAAAGTATTTAACTTATAACGAATTATTTAGTTGACATTTGTGACGGTCTGCACGCGAATCGTAAAAAATGTTGACTGGCTTAACTTCAGGGTGTCGGTTTATTGTGACGGTGTACGCGCGCGTCGTAGAAATTTACTCTCATCATTTTCTCATCAATGAAACCCTATACCAATATATCTGACCAGCATGATATAGTAGGTCAAATTCGCTCCCGTTATGGAGGAGCCCGACAGTGGGACGTACATGGGCTGCGATAATGTTAATGATGATTTTTCCCTAACGTGCCAGAAGAAACTTTAATTACTGATATTATTTTAGGAATTTCGATTTTGATGGCAATCTGTGAAGTGCTAATTTTAAAACACATTTAATTGATTCAAAGTACTCACCTTATCCATAGCAAGGGCGTAGCAGCTAGAGCTTATGAGGGAGACGAACCAAAAGGCAAGGGAATCCGCGTCAGATACAAACACTTGAATAAAATACAGCCCGCTCATCAGATTGACGGCGAAACTACCCAAAATACCAGCTGTCTGCAATATCAGAATGTTTATATTTACGTGACATTTGTTTGAAATATTCAATATATCTAGATGTGTTGTGAATATATATGTAATAATGTCCTTTACTTAAATCCGCGTCGATTAATTGTTAATTTTACTCGCATATCTTTCTAGACATATACGAGTAGAATCAAATTTTCATATAGAATCATTTTCTTCTTATACTGTCAATAAATTTGTACCAAAAAGTGGGTCAAAATTTAAGAACAAATTTCTGTAGCGTGTAGATAATTATTAATCCCTGTAATAAAGAGGAGGCTCAAACCTAACTGAGAGACGTAAATGGCCATTCATCTCAGAATGAATGAACAACAAGATAAAATAGCAGAAAGTTATTAAAAGTCAGAAGCTCATATACTCTTAAATATTTATGCAGCTTGATTTCATGATTGGCATAATGATCTAAATATTTATATTTTGGATTCGACACAAGATAATTTTTAACGTACTTCCAAAATAATCGTTGTTAGTCTGTGTAATTTATATTTATTGTGATTCAATTCTTAGTTTAGTGCTGTCTTTTTGTTAAATAAAAGGTAAAGAGAAATGCTGCAGGTATATCTAGAATAATATAGCATGTAAAGTAACTTACCCTGGCTTTGTCAAAAAATGGCGTGAGCATAAACGCGAACGTGATAATCGTGAATCCAAACAGCAACATCAAGAGGAATATTAGAATGTATGATGAATGCTGGAACACCTGCAATATATTAATAGTTTTTCATATTTAAGCACGAACTACGCAGAGGATAATTATAAACGATCTACGACGCTTCTCCATTGCGTATTTTAGAGAAATATAATTGTAGTTTTATGTACTTATGTACATTTTTAATTAATGCTGTGTGGTAGCGGCTTCGAATACTACCAACCCTTGCTTTGCTCGTGGGTGTCGTAAAAGACGACTAAGAGCCCTAGATTGACCCGTACCAACTCCATCTGGTACCATTTGGGTCAACGAATACATTCCCAAGGAGGGTTGACGTCAGGCAGGCGGCCGGTCATAAAAGTCATTGCCGAAACTTTTTGCAATATGTCAAAACAGATGACATATTGCGTCGACCCCAAGTAATTGGGATAAGAGCAAGATGATGATGATGATGTACATTTTTAATTAAATATCAGATTGGTAGCTTCAGAAAATACCTTCAACATGCCAACCTGATAACTATCTTTATATATATAAAGAATCAGAAGAATCTGTGCGTGTGAATGTCACTGAACTCGACAATGTCACACGGCTGGGCCGATTTTGAAGATTTTTTTTTGTATGTTCTAGTGGATTCGAGAATGGTATAGATTAAAAATTGGACTCGGTAAGAAGCCCTGCAATCGATTTCGAGGAGAATTCTTTTTATTTTTTAGATTTTAACTTCTGTTCAATGTGCGTTGTTAGGTCAGCTAGTAATTTTATTATGACGAAGACGACGTGCTCTATGCGTGGGTTAGGGGGCCGCGCGCCGCCTCTCTGTCGCCCCGGACGGAGCCGGGCGGCAGATGCGCTGACCATAGCCCAACCCCAAAAAAATAAACAACTTGTAGTTTTATAATATCCTTACTAATATTATAAATGCGAAAGTAAGTATGTTTGTTTGTTACGCTTTCACGCTTAAACCACCGAACTGATTTCAAAAATTCTTTCACCAATGGAAAGCTGTAATATCAGGGAGTAACATAGGCTATATTTTATCCCGGTATTCCCACGGGCACGGGTACTACGCCACGAGTAAGGCGACTGAAACCGAAGCGAAGCGAGGGCGGGTTGCTAGTATTAGTATAAACAGTATTTTTCTACTTTATACATTAGAAAGTATTTAGGAATGTGTGGTACTTATACCACACATTCCTAGTCTTAGTCGTCGCCTTTAGGCTATGCTACGACTAAGGCATATTGCGTTGACTCCAAGTAATGAGGATAAGAGCAGGATAATGATGACATCATAAAATTATTATAAGTCTATAAAACAATTTTTTTATTATATTATTTTTTGTAATACAATATAATTTAAAATTGTTCTGGTTACATTTTTCATTTCTTTATGAGATGACGTAATAATTTAAATAACGGCCTTTTATGTTAAAGGCGCACTAAGGAAGTAATCCTTGTGTTGCGAGAGACTTTACAAACACGTAATTAACGGGCACAAATTACATCCAGATTTAGAACAACAATTTATGGATCGCACAAAGTGTTATCCTGCGTGGGATTCGAAGCCGCGACACTGGCACGGTAGGTCGGTATCTTAACTACGCCAGCTATGCAGTCAATTATCACCGACTATTATTTAGAATATCGGCTATCATCATAAATCAAGGTATCTTACCTTCAATGTGAAGAGCAGTACTGTGCTGACGAAAGACAGTAAAGTGACAAATACACCGTATATTAGGAACCAGGAGACCCTGAAATAAAGCATTTATTATTATAAACATGATTGTTATTTCCACCTATTGAAAGGGAAAATAAGCTATACAAACAGAATTAGGGCAGAAAACCAAAAAAACAGCCCGCTGGGTAGGCCACTGAACTAAAGGTAATGGTACTTTTTTTTCTTAGGCCATGGTCTGGACACATCCCGCCCAATATGTCCTGGCGGCGTGCTGCCCCATAACCTGCCATCCCTCTCGATCACCACTGGGCCTACCACTGGTATCGATTCTTTGACATCTGTGTCCGGTCTGGCGAGTTACCCTTTCGGGTATCGTCCCCTTTGACGCCCCGGCAAGATAACGATTCTGGGTGCTTTTTAAATAATTAGATGAGAATTAGGTTATGGCACAGCACTCTGTCGTTTCCTAGTGTTAGGCCAAGTGAGGAAAGATCAAAATCAAGATTTTTTAAAAATTAGAGTCTGAACCGTTGTGCTTTACTTTTTTAGTTAATATGCCTTGTAATGGGTAAATAAATATAATAATATTGTCAAGTTATGTAGCATGCTTGAATTAGAGCAATAAATTAATTTTAAGAAAAGTTTTTTTTTATCTTACCGTCAAGAATTTATTCATTTAATTTCAAAACAACAAATACGATTTCTCAATACCCAATTACTAAGGAAAAAGAAAAAGAACTTATGAAAAAGACTAAAGGGCTACGTACGCATGAACCGTTCATGAATTTTAGCAAAACCAAAAGCATACTTAGGCTGTCGCCTACCGCAAAAGGGGTGAAACCTTAACTTCGATTAATAAAGCAAATATTATGGTACTCGGTAAACAACAGAAAGCTTACAGGAGTATTATAACATTTCCAAGTGTGTCTTTGTGAAGAGGATTCAAACCCAATAGTATGAAATCAAAGTTAGGAAAAAAATAAAAAAATCTTTCACTAACCAGTAAACTGAATCCTTCAAGCCCATGATCCTCATGCCCTCCCTGATCTTCTTCTCCTTCTCTCCAACGACAAACATAAGAAGATACGTGATAAACTGTGACAATGTCATCACCATGTACATAGGCATGATCACCCTGAAGATCAGAAGCCAGTCACCGGTGTGCGAATGCTTCGGAAACTGTGTTAGGTTGATTAAAGGAGGAGGCATTTCGACGTTTGTGTCCACCTGTTAAACGAAATTACATATATTAGTTACTTTTGATATGTTGTCTTCTAGCATAGGTGGAAGAAGACCCTAAAACGTTCCATAGTTTTATCCAAGTTTTATTGCCGATAGTCTCTCTAACGTCAATCTTCCTAGGGAAAATAATTTTTGATGGAATGGTATTAGGCGGAACTGTCTGTGTGATAACGGGCTAGGAATAAAATCCATTTCTTTTACGTCATCATCATTATCATTCAGGCCATTGCCGTCCACTGCTAAATGTAGGCCTTCCTCATGTTTCGCCACAAAGTGCCGTCCTGTGCTGCCTGCTATCTGTGATGGGATCATAATCACCAAGCTTAGCAGGCGGGTTGGCAATCGTAGTGAGATGTTATACATTTTCCAGCAGGGAACTGCAGCCCGCTGTCCTGGTGAACCCTTAGCCGATCCCTACGACTCCCACGGCCAAGCAAGGGGTGACGAGTATTGCATTCTTATCCTGTCACCACACACGACTTTTTTTCGTAGGAGTCTTAAATAGCATCTAAAAGATTAGCAGGAGAATAATCAGATATGTTCTCCCAACACCAACTGCGATCGCCAACACAACTGTCATGCGTTGCGATTACGGCATTATCCCCTATCGTAGGGATGACTATATCTAACCCTGGACATCGACAGGTTGATGGATAGAATAGATTCTATTTTAATGAAATATTTAGGCAATTTCTTCGACGTTTTCTTTTTATGCTATACTAGCAACCCGCCCTCGCTTCGCTTCGGTTATAGGTTATAGTCGTTTTACCCGCGTAGTTCCCGTTCCCGTGGGCATACCGGGATAAAATATAGCCTAGTTTACGCCCTGATATTATAGCTTTCCATTGGTGAAAGAATTTTTGAAATCGGTCCAGCCGTTTTGAAGATTACCCGGAACAAACAGACAGACAGACAGACAGACAGACAGACAAAAATTTTTTAATTGCTATTTTAGGCATAGGTGTTGTGCAAATAACCGTGTGAGCATGAAAAAAGCCTATTATTTTGACATTACAAACAGACACTCCAATTTTATTTATTGGTATAGATTTGTAAACCATTACGTTTATGTAATTTTAGAGAAGAAACTACATTAAGGTCAATGACTATAAACATAGGTACTATACTACCTATGTTTTACATCTGTTTCTTACATCTGTTTTTACGACATAAATAAAATTTTTATTATTACTTGCACTTTATTCCTATATAAAAACCAGTAAGATGAAGGAAACCATATAGCCTATGACCTATTTGATATTTATGAAGTCTTCCGTGTGGTGACGAAGTAAGAATACATTACATCACCCCTTTTTTTGCCTGTGTACGTCGTAAAAGACGACTAAGGGATATGCAGATAATATTTATGCAAGAGAAGGGAAACTTAATATAAAACCCTATACTAACCCCCCTGACTAGCGTGGTGTAATAGGTTAATATCTCTTCCATTGTGGAAGAGGCACGAGCTCGGTAGTGCGAAGTATAAAAGCCGTGAGGATGAGAAAGTCTGCGAGTTCTACAGGTAATACTTTTACAGCTGTGCCTGGTATGCTCCGCCCAAACTGTTCGGCAATAAAAAAAGGTCTACGTTGACAAGACCACCTTGCCTTATTATGCTCTTGGAATAAATTTCTTTACTTCAAAGTCCCGCGATTACTCTTTTGGGTACTGACCTCCGTTGAGGAACGGGTAATAACGGGTCGGAACGTGACTTTAATGGGGTCGGTCTCCCTACAGGTGATAAACTAACCGCACTCCGATATCGATAGGTTGCCGATAAATATATACTTAAAAACATAAAAAAACTTACCTTAATTTTTATATAATCAATTATAGTTTGCAGTGCCAGGAAACCAGAATAGTAATACTGTAATACTGGACATGTATCTTCGCCGTGCATTTCAGAGATTGGGATAAGTTGGCCTCCACGTGACCAGTCGAACGACTGGAGATTGAAGGCGGTGCTTTCTCGACATTTTGTTGGTGAAGTTGTAATTGTCCGGGTTGAAGGAGTCCCAACATGAGACGGATTGGCTCGGATTGTATACCTAAAGTATTATATATATTAAGTAAGAGATAAAACAACACTTTTAAACGTAATCGACTTCAAAATATTTTATATATTTAATCAATAATTCGCAAATATTACATGCATCCTAAATAATCGGCTTCAAAAAGATGTAGCATTATAAAGTCATCATTTCAACACGATGAATCACTCAGTCTTGATCACTCAGTCTTTTGCTCTTCACTGCTGGACGTATGCTAATCTGTTTCCATGTTTTGTCACAAAGTGCGGTCCTATGGCTACAGTCTTGGTGGGGCCCCCCTCCGCTGCGACCGCCGACCACGTCCGACATTGCATCAGCCGATACGTGGTCGTCCCATGCCAGAGTATCGCAGTCACAGTCCTGTCTACAGCTCAGGTTTACACAGTCTTTTGTTTTGACTTACCTACTTTCAATATTTCCTTCTATTACATTACATTAAGAGAAGGAAAAAAACTCGAAATAAAATCCTATACCAGCATGTCTAACCAGGCTTGAGCTCAACAGTGAGGCATGTACAAGCTGAGATGACGATTACAGTAATGTTAAATACTCATATTTCTTAGTCGTCTCATATGACACTCGCGGGGAAGAAGACGATGGTGATAAATAGCATTAAAGGCAGCAATCCTGAGGACCTGTTCTGCAGACGGAGATATTATTCTTGCAATGGAATTTCATTACTTCAGGCGGTTGAATTGCGTATCCTCAAACGGGCATCATCATCACAGCTGATATACGTCGGTTGGGCTCAAGCCTTCTGTCCACAATAGGAGCGAAAACTGACCTGAACTGGTTAGAACGATTGGTGCAGGATTTTGTTTCGAGTTTTCCGTCTCTTGCATACAACATGTATATGTTTATTAAATCCCTTAGTCCTCTTTTCACGTGCAAGATAGAGAATGGTGAATTTTATGCTTACTCCATCACCACACAGAAATAAGTTATGTTGGTATATGTTCAGTTTGTGAATAACAGGTGGACACAAGTAAAACGACTGCTTGCAATATGCACACTCATTTAATAAGCGCTCGCAACGCGTATATATCGGTGGACGCAGCCACGCAAATCTACCCACATACACAACAGTATAATTTCTTTAAAACATCTACAGTCTACATAAGTATATTTATATTTATGTTTTATCTAAGGACATACCTGAGAGGCTCATTACTGGAGGTAGGGTCAGTGTGGAAAATCACGGCGATTGGAAAGTTCTTGGCGTCGTTGTGGTAAGCGTCGTTTAGTTCCGTGGTGTTATTATATTTGACCCACCTAATCGGTCGTTGATAGGAATTCACCAATACGATGTTTATTTCATCCAGAAAACTCTGTTAAAGGAATATTATTACATAAATATTGATTACATGCGGTCACACACTAAATTCCGAATATCTCTAGAAGATTTACTAATGTTACTAGTGTAACTTCTTCTTTAGACCATATACCAATTTCGGTGATGAGTTTTCGCCACAATTAAGAGCCCAATAATCCTTCTGTGCGGGGATCGAATCCACGACACTTGGTATAAAGGACCATTACTTAGCCCGCTACACTATTTGTGCAATCGACAATGTTAAACAGCTCATACCGCAATTTAAAATGTCAATTAATAAAAAGTTAATTTTTAGTACTAATCTAACAAGGAGACACTCGGACGTGTGGGTCGGGAATTTCCATGATTTTTGGTGGGGTGGTAGAGGGAGTCCGAGGGTATCACAACTACCAGATATTAGGGTCAACTGGGCACTCGTTAAAAAGATTTTAAGCGTCAAAGTTGGATGTAATTTACTCGTAGGTTGTAGAAAAATTCGCAAATGAATCGCAAGCTGGTGGTAGCCTCGTGGTAAGATCGCTCGCCTGCGAAATCTATGGTCTCGGGTTCGAGACCCGACGTTATTCCGCTCATTCTCGGAGGGGATTCGCGCAGCGATAAAATGTAGCCGGTGCAGACAATGTCTGTTTTGTGTGCTTTTACGAGGAATTCCATCCAAAAATTTGTAAGGGTGATAAGAATGTATGAAAAATGTATATTTATACGATAAATATAAATATTGATTTTTAACAATTTTATAATTATTTATTTTCGTGCCGTAACACCTCAATTTTCATATTGAAGAGTATATGTATCAAACATAGGAGAGTGCGCGAAAAGTAGGAGATCGTGAAAAAAAGCAAAATAATTTATAATTCTACGTAAAATTATGAAAAATCCAAATTTTACACAATATTGTGATAATTTAAAAAAAACAAGTCGTCGGGTCTCGAACCCTAGATTCTGCAGGCGAGCGCATTACCACTTGGCTACCATTAGCTTGCGGTTCGTGTTCGAATTTCTCTAGTACATAAATTACCCATCCAACTTTGACCCTTAATATCTTTTTAATGAGGGCCCAGTTGACCCTAATATCTGGTAGTTGTGATACCCTCGGGTCCCTCTACCACCTCACCCAAAAGTCATGGAAATCCCCGACCCACACGTCTGAGTGTCTCCTTGTAAGTGTAACAAATATTTTCCTTTTATATAAGACAACATATTGCACTAATAAAATAATAATTATATTATAGGGGCCATTACAAACATAATGTCATGAACACAAACTACATGCAGGCTCAGAATAGCAATATTTGGATCGAACAAAGTACATATTGTATTACGCTGTAATCGGAACCATGATACTGGCATGGTAGGTTGGTATCTTAACCACTGCATCATCTGTGCAGTCAAAAACTTAACTATAAACCTTCAAGATTAATATTAAATAACAAGCCAAATTACTTAATAATATATTATAACTAATAAAAAGCTTATACTAAAAATCATACCATAGTTCCATTTGCGTTGAACCAGTCGGCGACCACGGCAACTGTGTGGTTCTCGAGGAAGGCATTGTGATTGATCGTGAGCGTAGGTCCTAATTCTCGTACCTCGGGAAAGTTGGGATTGGGGATCAACATCTTCAAAAATATCAATACCCCCAAGGAGTACAAGGGAACGAGCACCTCCTGAGAAATTAAATATTAATAATACGCTGTAGATTATAATTAATAATAAAAATAACTTCTTATGTTTAGGCGAGCGATGGATATATGTTCAGGATAGAGAAAAGTAGAAAATAATCTACCATCATCATCATCTCAGCCCACAGAAGTCCCACTGTTAGGCTCGAGCCTCCTCCATAATGAGAGGGAAATTGATCTACTATACCATGCTGGTCAGACATGTTGGTATAGGGTTTCATTTCGAGTTTTCCTTCTTTTTCATAGATGTTATATGCATTATATATACCGCACGGAATACCTATATGTTTTATTAGTGATGATTACTAATCATCATCATAACTCATAAAAGTCCTACTGTTGGGCTCGAGCCTCCTCCACAATATGGGGAAAATTAACCTAATATACCACGCTGGTCAGATGTGTTGGCATAGGGTTTTATGTCGAGTTTTCCTTCTCTTACATAGATGTTATATGCATAATTATTTGGGTCCAATTTGTTTAAAACGTCATTATCATCATTGCAGCCCACACACCTCCCACTGTTGAGCTTCGAGCCTCCTTCACAATGGGAGGAATTTGACCTACTATAACATGCTGGTCAGATATATTGGCATAGGGTTTCATTTCGAGTTTTCCTTCTCTTACATAGATGTTATATGCATAATATATCCCTTAGTCGTCTTTTACGACATCCACGGGCAAAATAAAGAATGGTGAATTGTATTCTTAATCCGTCACCACGCGGTGTCCTACCACCAGCTCTTTATCTCTTACAAAATAATAAAGCCATTTACAGACGTCATCAATGCATGGAAGGAACGTGGTCATGTCCATTACATTCTTATTCTGTCGACATTTTTGTCATTCTGCTCTCATTCCAATTACTTGGTACTCTTCTATCATGGTACATATTGATAGGTTATCAAATATCCCTTCCATAGTGGAGGAGGCCCAGTAGGCATAAAATAATGTATAAGAACTGGAATTTGAAAATGAATGAACTCCAAGAAAAATACCTGGATATTTAAATTAGCAATCTTAAATATCACTTATTATATTATTTAAATTAATATAAAATATTAATACTTACCGCGAGAGTTTTCCTCGTATCCCGTTTTTTAAGAAGTAGATTCCTAACGACGGTGGCCCAAAGTTGAGGCCAGAATTTGGCTGGTGGTCTAGTCCCCATCGTGGTTCGTAGTCTGCTACCTACCGCAACACAATCCATCTCGCTCACTTCCTTCTCTCCGCATTTCCTGCAAACAATATACAGTATTCAATACAATCTTTAGTTATAGCTTCAATTAATTAAATAAAACTAAATATATTTACACGACACAAATAACTTATTTAGCTTATTGTTTGCAATTTTTATTCTATCCATTTGCTACATGATTAGAAGGCTGTTTAGTAGCGATCATGAATACTACCAACTAGGGCTATTGATAAAATATCGAAATATCGATATTATTATTAAAAATATTGATACTTATTACTGATATTTTATTAGACGATATATCGATACTAAAAAGTAAGTATCGAGGGTCGATATTTATTTGACAAAATCACCATAAACTTGTTCTACTGTAAAAATGCTTGCATGAAATCGATCATAAGCTATCACTTGCTCTTAGAATTTAACTAGACAAAAAAGCTCATCATGGCAACCCCGAAATGGACGAAGTTAAAAAGTGGTCATGGGGTAAAAAATCAAAATATCGATATTCTTTTTCGATATATCGAACTCCGATATTGATAAATTTAAAAATATCAATATATCGAAAAAGCTATATTTTTAAAAATATCAACAGCTCTACTACCAACCCTAACATTACTCTTGGATATTATAAAAATCGAATAAGCATTTTACACCAAACCTATGGCAACACCAAATTCTAACAATTACACGGCCAAAGTAGATTTTTCAAGCGACTGATCGTAAAACTTATTCAAAACCCATTGCATACTGCATTTACTATTTACCTGTATTAGTAAAAAATAACCAGGTATTTACCATAAATCTTAATTAGTTATGGATCACCTTATTTACTAATATATGCCACTACTGGTTTGGGTAACATTGCTTTTTTAATTGCTGTTAGTGGCAAACAAGCAAACGGTATACCTGATGGTAAGGGATACTGACACTCATAGACTTTTGCTAGGCCGCTGCCTACCGTGAAGAATGTGAAGAGAGTGTGAATACGCACAATGAGGTCCTGTGATACTAAAGACATCACCAAAACCCACCACACGCAAACACCTCAAAAATCCAAAAGTTGGACTGCCAGCACTCTCGCTCACTGAACGAAGTGCAATAACAAATTCCTACTACTTAGACGTCGATTCTCTACGAGAATGTGGTACCCTGGAGGGACCGGCCCGCGGCTGTAGACAGACTACTGTCGACAGTTTGCTCCTATTACATAAAACTTGTACTTGTATTGCAATCTTTATATATATATTTCTTGTGTGCGTGTGTACACTGAACTCCTCCTAGACGGCTGGACCGGTTTTTATGAAATTTTTTGTGTTAGTTCAAGGGGATTCGAGGATGGTTTAGATTCACAATTGGACCCGGTAGGTGGCGCTGCTGTGTGTATGTCACTGAACTCCTCCTAAACGGCTACACCGATGTTAATGAAATTTTTTGTGTGTATTCAAGGGGATTCGAGAATGGTTTAGATTTATAATTGGACCCGGTAGGCGGCATTGCTATCGATTTCAAGGAGAATTTCTTTTATTGTATTTAAACAGAACAACGTCTGTTGGGTCGTCTAGTTACATATAAATATAATCCCTAATATGCACCTGGTTATACATAACGATACCTAACCTCGTAGAATATTAGTAAACTAACGTAAAGAGTTAAGGTTAATAACCCTCTACATATTATTGTTATAAAATACTTAAGGCAAGATACCCCTTCTTTATGTACACGTGTAACTTCATATGAGCTATGGTCACTGGAAATCTATTAAATATCATATGCTTAACGATTCAAAAACCATAAAACAAATGACAGCCAAACATAAAACAAAGCACCATCTACAAGTTAAATATTAATTAGTATCAACATAATGGTGACCAAATCAATTAGACTAAGCATCGTTTCGTGCAACTGGTCTCCTGTGTGAGTTCTTGCATATGTACATATATTGAACGTGCGAGTATAAAATAAATTAACTTGGCTGCCGCGTCTTATTTCATGTGTGTGGTACCACCGGATTTGAATTTGGCCAATAGCAGTGTGCTAACCACCGCCATTTATTCGCAAACCGTCGTCCGTAAAAAAGGCATGCAAAGTGATCGAATCATTATTAGTACCGCAAATTATTTTAGCCACTATTAAATTCTCCCGGAATTCTCCGAGAACTATTACCGCCCGGATCCACATCGTGTTTGTTATCCGCGAATTACAAAGATACCCTTAGCACCCGCAAAGGAGACGTCCTGTTTGTTGAAGTTGCTGAGAAGTTGGCGGGCCCGCCCAAAGAAGGAAGCACGAATTATCGAGGTGAGTGCCACACAACTCTTAGCGTGCGACAGCCATTGCCTCAAACCCACTGAGCTATCGGAGGCTCAAAATGATAAAATACTGGCGTCTCCACAAATGTAAACATGTTTGCCTTATATAAACTCATGTCTGGATCATTGCATTTATTCCGCCTACTGTTGCAACAACTTCCTAGAAAACTGTGAAACGTAATTAAAATAAAGTATTTTTTACCATGCTTTTATTAGTTTCACCTGTATGTATGTATCTATGTATGTATCGAAATCTTAGAACGTCATTTTGCCTCATTTTGAACAAACAGATTTTATTTAAACTTTGTACACTCGTCAAAGGCCCATGATAATGCAATAATTCGATCCAAATAGGCGAATATCCTGATTAGATTCGCCAGGATTTAAAATTTTCTAACCGTATCCTTTGCATAAGAGCAAGAGAGATAGAGCTAGTGTACGAACTACGCATGTGCGCAATTTGAAACTTCTACGATTCAGGCTGTCAGCTTCTAAGCGTGTGTTTTTAGTTTTTAAACTATAAAATTCTATTATTATTAAAGTAAAACAGTGTGTTTAATTTTGATTGCCTATTTATGTTCGATATTGCGTTCACAAAGAGCAATGTTGCGAGTGCGTTTATCTCATTAACATTCAAATGTCATTAGGAAAATGGAGTGACGTATTAAAGGCGCGCTTTAACGACTTTAATACCTACCGCCTAAGTAATATATCTAAAGTTTATGAAAAAAGTTGTCTGTTAAAGAACTGAACTGTTTTAAGACGTAGCTATAAAACTACTTTTGGTATTTTTATCACTTTTTCGGAGTAAGGATACAATTCTCCACCCCCTCTTCTTGCCCAAAGGTACCCAAGGGTAGGGTAAATGACGACGATTAAGGATATAATGCGCAGATAACATCTATGCAAGATAAAGAAAACTCAAAATTAAACTCTATACCTGTTGGCATACTTGGGCCTGGTGCTCGACGGGCATTTTTGGTTCCGGGAGCATCTCCATCGACTTGTTCCCCGACTTGTTCCCCGGCTTGTCGGCGCGGCGTCCGCCCTTTCGCGGCTGATGCCGAATGTGGGCGGACCCAGCGCTACGTGCCGACAGCTGTACGCGGGGGTGATCCGGTCGATGGCTCTTTACGGCGCACCGGTGTGGGCGGGGTCCCAGACCGTCCGGCTGAGGGCCCTTTTGAGGCGACCACAGAGGGTCATGGCGGTCAGGGCCATACGCGGTTACCGCACGGTGTCGACGGAGGCAGCGTGCCTCTTGGCCGGAACTACCCCGTGGGACCTGGAGGCGGAGATGCTCGCCGACATTTATCGGCGGGTGTCGGAGACGCGCGCCGCGGCGGTATGGTCTCCCTGCAGGAGATCACCGCCTGGCGGGTCGACCCCCGCCGTGGAGTCATTGCCCGTTGGGCAGTCCGGCTGGAGAGTCCTCGGTATGGTGTCAGGACCGTTGAGGCCTTCCGGCCGGTGCTGATGAAGTGGTTGGAGCGGACGCACGGGGTGCTTTCTTTCCGGCTTGTGCAGGTGCTGACGGGACACGGGTGTTTTGGGAAGTACCTGCACAAGATTGTCAGGAGGGAGAGTACACCGTCCTGCCACCACTGCAGTTGCGACGAGGACACGGCGCAGCACACGCTCGAGGAGTGTGCTGCATGGGAGGGGGAGCGCCGTGAACTCGTCGCGACTATCGGTGCCGACCTGGCGCTGCCGACCATCGCCAGGGAGATGCTCGTCAGCGTCAGGAACTGGGACGCGGTCGCCGCCTTCTGTGAGGCCGTAATCTCATGGAAGGAGGCGGCGGATCGTGTGCGGGTAGAGCTCTTATTCGGCGACACGTTCCGCCGTCGGCGACTCGGGCGGCGCAGGCGCGAGTATCTGCGCCTAATGCCGCCCTAGCCGAGGCCGCGGGTGATCGGACCGGGGAATTGTCCGTCACACGCAAGGAGGCTAACCGCGCGACGGCGACCGACGTCCCAGGACGTCGAGAGGTGAGGTTACCCGAAAGGGTATCCCGTCGGTCCGACCACTGACGACAAGTCACATCTGCTCCGGTGGTCGGCCCAACAACGAGGTGACGTGGGTACGGGTGGGTTATGGGCCCGCGCGCCGTCCTTTCCTTGCCCCGGAGGGACTGGACCGCGCGTGCGCTTACCATAGCCCACCCAGGAAAAACAAAAAAACAAAAAAAATACCTGTTGGCATAGAGTTTAATTTTGAGTTTTCGTCTGATCAGCTTGGTATCTACTATACCAAGCTGATCAATTTCCTTCTCATAATGGAAGAGACCCGAGCCCAACATTGGGGCGTATATGGGCTGAGATGATGAATGCCTTTGATTTTATTATACTGATGTTTTGAATCATATGCCCTTTTTTAATTGATTGCGCTGAACATCGCACTGTTAGGTAAAAGTGTACTGGAAGGAAAGGTAAACATACGGGTCTGCCGACATTAGAAGTTTTCTGACATATTATTTGAAAATGTTACCAGTTTATGCTCTTAATGTTTTGTTTTTCCATGTGATGGATTAAGAATATTATTCACTACTCTCCTTCTTGCCCGAGGGTGTCTTAAAAGACGACTCAGGAAGATATATATGAAATGCAGATAACGTCTATGCAAGAGATGGAAAATGCGAAATGAAACCCTATACCAATCCGACTGACCAGCGTGGTATAGTAGGTTATTATCCCGTCTATTATGGATGAGGCTCGAGCACATTAGTAGGACGAATGCGTGTGATAATGATAAAAATTCTCTACAATACCCGAGGGAAAGAAAGGTTAGGTTTTCTGTCACATTGTATTATTTATTATCTTGTCACCCCACGCAAATTATATATAGGATTTTGTAGTTTAAATATAATCTATTCATCCTATACCGTATTTTACACAAGTTATTTTTTTTATTTCGAATGTTTGCGTGTCAATGTTATCACCATGATTTATTCTTACTAATATTATAAATGCGGCAGTAGGTTTGTTTGTTACGTTTTCACGCTTAAACCACCGAACTGATTTCAAAAATTCTTTCATCAATGGAAAGCTATAATATCAGGGAGTAACATAGCCTATATTTTATCCCGGTATTCCCACAGAAACAGAAACTACGCAGATAAGGCGACTGAAAGCGAAGAGAGGACGGGTTGCTAGTACTCTATATAAGAAGATTGGCTTAAAAAAATAAATTTACAATTGTCAGAAAAACTTAATAAAACTTAAGTAAATATTCTTTTTATTAATATATCTATAATCGTGGTTTAATGAAACTATTTTACCATCATCACCCCGCTTTTCTCAATTATCCCTTGCCTGACGTCAACCCTCCTTGAGAATATAATTGTTCACCTGACTGCATCACAAGGAGTTGGCCCGGGCCAATGTATCCACGAGCAATGTAAGTGTTGGTTATATTCGTAACCGCCATCACATAACTTTTATGAAATAATTTATTATCAAATAAATACTTAAAATATCCGTGTAGTGACGGAGTAAGAATACAATCCACAACTGCCTATCTTGACTGTGGATGTCGTAAAAGACGACTATGGGATATTATTATATTTAATATGCATATAACATCTATGCAAGAGAAGAAAAACTCGAAATGTAACCCTATACCAACATGTCTAACCAGTACGGTAGTCGTAGGTTAAATTCCCTCCCATTGTGGAGGAGGCCCGAGCCCAACAGTGGGACGTATAGGAGCTGAAATGATGATGATGATGACCGATTAAGTAAATATTACTCGCAAATGATTCCCTTCCTTTGGACCTATATTATGTATGATATCATGACGTAAGGTGTTTGGTCATGGAAATTATAGTTCACAAATTGTAGGCGGAAACGTTGTTACTTAGTTTTCATTTTCTAATCTTACATCATTATCACAAGTTGACTGTGGCATAATATATTCGCGTTTCTCATGCATCATTTTAAGTACTATGTAACTTATAACATTTCTACTTAGGCTTACTGTACTAATGTGTACATCTTGTGCATTTACTAAAATAATTGATGTAATATCACGTTAGAAGCCTTGAATTAAATCCGTGTGGTGACGGAGTAAGAATACAATTCACCACCACCTATCTTGTCCGTGGGTGTCGTAAAAGAAGACTAAGTGAGTTATATATAACAATTATGCAAGAGAAGGAAAAAACTCGAAATGAAACCCTATACCAACCCGCCGTCAGGCCGATAACTAAGAACAAGGAATTCTGCACTGGTGGTCGGCCCAACGACGAAGGCAACGTGGTTACGGTTGGGTTTTGGGCCCGCGCGCCGTCCTCAACCATCCCACCCATAAAAAAAATACCAACCTGCCTGACCAGCATGGTATAGTAGATCAATTTCCCTCTGAATATGGAAGAGGCTCGAGCCCCATAGTGGGACGTATATGAGCTGATGATGATGAGAAGCCTTGAATTGGTATTTATGAATTAACGCGATATAACCAACGCGATAGAACAGACACTAGATAAAGTAGCATAATATCGATTTACGTGGTAACTCCTATGTCATATTTAGACTTAATCGTTATCATTCTAGCTTTTATAACTCTTAATACCTGACCGAGCCTAGCTCGGTATTTTTTATAAAAAGTAATTGACGAAATGATGGAAAATAAAAAAGTAAAAACGATAAAACAGTGAAAATCAACAATCGGACTACTGTTGTCTGGATTGCTCGGCGTCCCAACTATAGTAGATATAACTATAGCAGATATAGTATATATAGAGTTATTCTTATTCTTAATGATAGTGGCTAAATTTACCTTTATTTTCTATTATATTGTTTTATTGTCTGAAAATGCTCATAAAACAAAATTTGCTATAAGTGAAACCTATAACCTATAGTTCAATCAAGTTATAGTTCAAGTTCAGGGGCGATAAGCCCCTGAAAGGCCCTCCACACTAAATTTGAAACCGTTGAGCCGTTGCCGAGATTCTGCATATATTATGTAGAAATATACAAGAATTACTCGATTAAAAAAATAGAATAATATTTAATTTCTTGTGAGCGATTGGCGCCTGATTTCTACAACTCAATTTAATGGTATTGTAATGGATTGTTGTTGAGGTCAACGAAGAAATCAAATTGCCCGGATGGAACATTTAGGAGTGAAATGTCATATAAACATATTCCACCTAGCAAAGTTCAATGGGTTATACTTACTTTCACCCAGTGGTGACGGATTAAGAATACAATAAGTAACCGCCACTTACCCTATCCCGTGGAGTGGTATACCAGCTAAAATAATAACAGGAGCATGATCGAGTTAATAACACCAATTGCATTCGCTAATCTAAGGAATTTTGCCATAATTAAGGAAATTTATGTCTAGCTATAGACGTTGATAGTTGTATGGATGAATGGAATTCATACTTCTATAACATTCATTTTTGATAATGGATGAAATATTCAAGACCGTTTAAAACTCGCATCTCTTTTTTTTCTATGCTTGACCATTGCTTGGTATTTAAAGCCTGTATGTATTTCTATCCAATTTTAAATTATCCTTACAGGAGGATGTAATGCTTTCTATATGATCTACCTTCATAAGCCTTGTACATAAGAAAAGTCGTAATGTTGAGGTAACGAATTATAGTCCTATATCCAAAATGTGTATTATAACGATATTCATAGTCACTAGTCAGTAATATTTTATTTTAAAGAACTCTTTACCCATTCGCAGCCTGGATATTATACCATATCTAATTTAATTCTTCTAAATGACTATGTAACTGATCTATCACAGAGTAAACAAGTCGACATTTTTTGCACTGACTACACAATTTTTCAGTTTTTTTGATATAATTGGTCATATCTTAATTCACAAAAATAAAGTCAATAATCAGAAATTTATTAAGATGGTTTATATCTTATATATTAAGTAAATCTCAAGCAGCTGTCATTAAAAACTATATATTTGGTTGGATAACTTTTCAATGATCAAATAGACGAGATTGTTAAGAAATATTCAAAACCCAGATATGTAATGAGAATTTCGACGATTGAAACTCTTAAAATATTTTATTGTAGGTATGTTAGGAGCATACTGGAATACGTTTCACAAATATAGAATCCTCGATATGATAAGTATATTCCATGATTGAAAGTATACAAAAGCGTATTATTAAATATTGATTGACAAGTTAGTAGGCGCACAAAGCGGTCGTGCTGCAGATTATTTTAAAATATTTAATTACGTAGCAGTGGAATTTCAAAGTTAGCGTTCATACAAATAAAGTTCATTTTTGTTGTAAATGTGAGTGGGTAATCTACGGTCATCCAGTCCCTTCACCCCCTTGAGTGAAAAGGACGAGCTCTGTTAATTCATCTCACTCGTGATTGGTAAGAAAGCTACCCACATCTGATATTTGTGCCGTTATCAAAAGAAGACAGTTATACCATAATACTTAACGACAGTTTAACAATTATGAGTAACCAACAATCATCCCACTATACTGGATCGCAGCCGGATCTTTCAAAATTGATATACCCCGAAGCTGGGTCCCCTCATATAATTTCGCGCAAAAGAAAGCAACCAGAAGAAATGTGTAGTGTACAGAAAATAACGACTGAATTAGAAGAATTTCGGAATGAAATAAACTCATTTGCAAAAAAAACGGGCGGTTTTGATTTTCATTCATATTTAAAAAGATACAATACCAAAAAGGTTTCAATCGTTTGTACACGTTACTGGCCGGTTTTAAAAATGCTGTGGTATTTAAAAAAGTACGTTCTAAATTCAATTTTTCATTTGATGTTCATTTTTACAGAAAACCCCTTTTTATCCTACATTTTTGGCGCGAAGTTCCAGAAGTTAACATCGACTTTCATAACTTTTATTCAATTTTTATCGATTAATTTCATATCCTTGACTGTCAAAGCTTTATTTAATGCTGTTTGGCTGTATCAAAAATGGTAGATAAAGTGGTAAAAGCTACCAAAATTATCGCGCTGCTTGAAGAGGGTTGCAGCCAATGTTTCGTGGCTAGGAGGCTAAATGTTAGTCGCTCGACAGTCCAAAGGACCTGGCAGCGATATCAGGAGACTGGTTCCGTCGAGAGAAGGCCTGGTTCTGGAAGAAAACCATGTACCCAACCACGGGATGATCATTTTCTTGTGAGTCGCGCATTGAGAAATCGCAAATCTTCGTATGTGGATCTTAAGAACAACCTCCAAGAAGTAAGAAATGTGCATATTAGTCTATGGACGGTCAGGAGGAGGCTTCTCGCTGCCAATATACGCAGTCACCGCCCGGCCCGCGGCCCCAAATTACTCCGTGAGCACAGAGTTCACAGGCTTAGGTTCGCTAGAAATTGTGAATCATGGACTCAAGACGATTGGAATAGGGTTTTGTTCTCTGATGAAGTCAGGATATCTCTGTTCGGTGAAGATCGACGTCGGCGAGTGCTAAGAAGACAAGGAGAACGCTTTGCAGAGGCATGGTTCGAAGAAATCACACCTTATGGTGGGGGCTCTGTTATGTTTTGGGCAGGAATAAATTCAATGGATCGTACAGAGTTAGTCTTCATTGAAAACGGCTCACTGACTGGGCATCGATACATAACGGAAGTTCTAATTTCTCATGCACAACCCGCATTGGCCGCTCTAGGTGAAGACTCGATTTTTATGGACGACAATGCTCGCGCCCACCGATCCCGCGATGTTAATGCGTATGTGCAAGAGGTCGGCATTCGTCGTTTGGATTGGCCAGCTCGAAGTCCCGACCTCAATCCCATAGAGCATGTCTGGGACGTTCTGAAACGGCGTGTGAGATCAGTACACCCGGCTTCGCAGACCATCAGAGAGCTGAAGAATGTGATTACTGCGGAGTGGGAACGTATTCCGCAAGCAAGTATCCGGGATATACTCGCTAGCATGCCCAGACGAATTCAAGCTGTGATTTTAGCTAGAGGGGGTCACACTCGATACTAAACATTTATCTGCTTTTACTTTATTAAAGAAAAACAAACAAAAAAACTTTTTTATTTTTACTTCATGAGCATATGCACTACTAGCGAATATACACTACTAGCGAGGTTTAGCATTATTTCCCATAAATTGTATCTAAATTTTATGAAATACTGATGAAAACGATTATTTTCTTATTAATTTAGCAAATTGTGTGGATAAAACTACCTATAATTATCAAACAAAGAAATATTAACATTTGAAATGGTTCATTGCTTAGGTGCCCGTTTTTTTTGCAAATGAGTGTATTATCAATTCTCAAAGATTCTATTAAGCAACAGAATGAAATCGTATCGAATATTGCACAAGATATTTCAACAATCACAAAGCAGATTAATGATATCCAAGTAAAAACAGATCTTTTAGTTAAGGAACAAAATAAAATTAAAATCGAATTAGATAATTTGAAAAAGAATGATGATAATGTTTTGCAGAAGATTAACTGTATTGAAACTGATATCGAAAGCTTAAAATGTACAACAAGTTAGATTAAAAACACTGCAATTGCATCAGAAATCCAACGGGAGGAAATTATATTGGAAATGAAGGATCGCGCTAAAAGAGAGCACAATTTAATTGTAACGGGCATTCAAGAACTCCAATCAATGAGTTCTGAAGAGAGACAAAATTATGATAAAAAGGAGGTATTAAAAATAATTAAAATGGCGGATGCTACGTGTTCCAATCCTACAAATATATTACGTTTAGGAAAGTATAAGCCTAACCGTAATAGGCCTATTAAAGCCATTTTTGAACAAAGCCAAACTGTAATTTCTATATTACGTAACCGAAATAATATAAACCATGAAAATATTTATATGTTCTCCGACAAAACACCGCAGCAACTACAATTAACAAAAAAAAAATGGAATTAGCGGCTCGTGTACAAGATGGTGAAGAAAACCTCGCTATAAAATACATTAAAGGAACACCTAAAATAGTTAGTCAATTATCTCTGCCAAAAAACTAAACTTTATACCTAGTGATTCTGATCCACAGAAAATACCTAATATGTCTTACCAAAGTGTAATAAACCATGACCAATTAATTATCTCTAGAAAGTCACTTAAGTTCCTATATGCGAATGTACGTAGCCTGGTGAAGCCTGGAAAAATAGATGAAATAAAATGTATTCTGCAAACAATGCCCAAAGTCCATATTATAGCCTTAACTGAAACCTGGATAAAGAATGATACTGAAGCTCAATCATTAAAATTGCAATTTTATACTCACTATTACAATTTTCGATCTCATAGTAGAGGAGGTGGAGTTTCTATTTACGTCCATGAAGACATTGAACACAAATTTATAGAATCAAAATGCGAACAGGATAATCACTTTCTTTGGATTCATATAGAAAAATTCTGTTTGGATATTGGAATTGTTTACAAGCCAGAACGAACAAACAATGACTCTTTTCTACAAACTTTTTCTGAACAATTGCAAAATCAAAAACGTATGGTACCTAATATTTGGCGATTTCAATTATAATTTATTAAAAAAGGCAACAGCTATTACAGAATACAAGAGAACTCTTAAAGAATATGGATGTAGTGTACTGAATAATATCTCAGAAAAATATTGCACAAGAGAATACAATAACTCAAAATCAATAATAGATCATATAGTTTCCAATCTAAAACATCATGATTTTAACTTAGCTACAATAGAAAGTACAATATCTGATCACAAACAGTTATATCTTGAAATTAATAATTATAAACCAGCTAAAATCAAAACTATTACATATGAGGCATTAGATTATGACAAATTGTATACAGCTATTGAATGCAATAATGTTGAAACAAGAGGTGAGTATTCAAAATGGGAAAAATTGCTGATGAGTAGTATTAAAAAATGTAAACTAATCAAGAAGAAAAGGCAGTATCCGCCTAAGAATGACTGGATAAATGGAAATGTTGTATTTGCAATAAATCAGAGAAACATTTTATGGTCAAAATTAAAGACTAGGCCAAATGATGTGAATTTACGGAGCCGGAAATGGGGGCGACGGTGGCGCGTATGCGAGCCAAATCCACCGCCCCCGGGCCCGACGGTATTCCGAACCGTGTGCTGGCCCTGGTCCTCGAGCACCTGGGACCACGCCTCAGGGGACTGTTCGACGCTTGTTTGGCGTCCGGGCAGTTCCCCGGGTGCTGGAAAGAGGGGAGGCTGGTTCTCCTGCCGAAGCCGGGACGGTCTCCCGAGTCGGCTTCGGCCTACAGGCCCATTGTGCTGCTCGATGATGCAGGCAAGCTGCTGGAGAGGGTGTTGGCTGCCCGAATCGAGCGGCACCTCGTCAGGGTCGGGCCCGATCTGTCGGACGCCCAGTTTGGTTTTCGGAGAGGGCGTTCGACGATCGCGGCCCTGCTGCGCCTGAAGGCCGTGGTGACGGAGGCCGTCACCGGCGGAGGAGTCCTGTTGGCGGTGTCCCTGGACATCGCCAACGCCTTCAACAGTCTGCCATTCAGCTGCATCAGGGAGGGGCTGAGGTATCACGGGGTGCCCGTGTACCTCAGGCAGCTGGTGGCGGACTACTTGGAGGGGCGCAGCGTCCTCTACGTTATCCGAGTAGGGGACGTTGTGCGAACGCCCATGACGTGCGGTGTCCCACAGGGGTCGGTTCTGGGTCCGACGCTGTGGAACATCGGCTACGACTGGGCGTTGAGAGGAAGCCTCCCACCCGGGCTGGGCGTAATTTGCTACGCCGACGATACACTCGTCACAGCCCGGGGTGGGACGCTAGAGGAGGCGGCACGCCTGGCAACTCTCGGCACCGAGGAGATTGTTAGGCGGATCGAAGCGTTGGGGTTGAGGGTGGCCCTGGAAAAGACGGAGGCCCTTTTGTTCTATGGCCTCCGTACCGCCGGGCCACCCGCCGGCGCTTCGATCACCGTGAAGTCGGTTACCATCAGCATCCAGGCCCACATGAAGCACTTGGGCCTGGTGCTCGACGGGCATTTTTGGTTCCGGGAGCATCTCCATCGACTTGTTCCCCGGCTTGTCGGCGCGGCGTCCGCCCTTTCGCGGCTGATGCCGAACGTGGGCGGACCCAGCGCTACGTGCCGACAGCTGTACGTGGGGGTGATCCGGTCGATGGCCCTGTACGGCGCACCGGTGTGGGCGGGGTCCCTGACCGTCCGGCTGAGGGCCCTCTTGAGGCGACCACAGAGGGTCATGGCGGTCAGGGCCATACGTGGTTACCGCACGGTGGCGACGGAGGCAGCGTGCCTCCTGGCCAGAACCCCCCCGTGGGACCTGGAGGCGGAGATGCTCGCCGACATTTATCGGCGGATGTCGGAGACGCGCGCCCGCGGCGGTATGGTCTCCATCAAAGAGGTCACCGCCTGGCGGGTCGACGCCCGCCGGGAAGTCATTGCCCGTTGGGCAGTCCGGCTGGAGAGTCTTCGGTACGGTGTCAGGACCGTCGAGGCCTTCCGGCCGGTGCTGATGGAGTGGTTGGAGCGGACGCACGGGGTGCTTTCCTTCCGACTGGTGCAGGTGCTTACGGGGCACGGTTGCTTCGCGAAGTACCTGCACAAGATTGTCAGGAGGGAGAGCACAGCGTCCTGCCACCACTGCAATTGCGACGAGGACACGGCGCAGCACACGCTCGAGGTGTGTGCTGCGTGGGAGGGGGAGCGCCGTGAACTCGTCGCGATTATCGGTGCCGACCTGACGCTGCCGACCATCGCCAGGGAGATGCTCGACAGCGTCAGGAACTGGGACGCGGTCGCCGCCTTCTGTGAGGCCGTAATCTCACGGAAGGAGGCGGCGGATCGTGTGCGAGTAGAGCTCCTATTCGGCGACACGTTCCGCCGCCGGCGACTCGGGCGGCGTAGGCGCGAGTATCTGCGCCTAATGCCACCCTAGCCGAGGCCGCGGGTGATCGGACCGGGGAATTGTCCGTCACCCGCAGAGAGGCTGACCGCGCGACGGCGACCGACGTCCCAGGACGTCGAGAGGTGACGTTACCCGAAAGAGTATTCCGTCGGGCCGACCACTGACGACAAGTCACATCTGCTCCGGTGGTCGGCCCAACAACGAGGTGACGTGGGTACGGGTGGGTTACGGGCCCGCGCGCCGTCCTTTCATCGCCCCGGATGGATTGGACCGCGCGTACGCACACCATAGCCCACCCATGAAAAAAAAAAAAAAAATGATGTGAATTTAAAAGAAGAATATATAAAAGAAAGAAAAAAAAAGTAAGGCGTCGCTCAGGACGCCTGGCAGATGTGAAACTTCGAAATTATTTTCTACAAGTATATCTATATTATTTATTCATATTTACTTGTAGAAAATAGATTAATATGTAAAGTACTAATATGTAAAGTATTGAATAAAATAATACAATTTCTACTATTATTTATAATATTACAAAGGAATGATATTAGTTCACCGCGCAGTCGCTTACGACCTAACATAGCGTCGCTACGTCTCCCTCACACACTTCTACCACAGATTAAATAAGTACAGATACTTCACTCAGTACAAAATTATCAATACCGATTGTTATAATAGCCTACTTAATCGCGTCAGCAACCGCTGCATGTTAAAATGTGCCTAAATACTCAACTGTACGATTGTGATTGCTTCGCACCGCGCGATCCCACAGCAATCGAAGGGCTGCCTCTTCGATAAAATTAAATTAACATAAATAACTTTTTTTGTCTATTTTATTGAGAACTGTGAATATTATGTTTTGATTATAGGTGGTAGTTCCGTGTGGTGATGGAGTAAGAATACAATTCACCACCGCCTATCTTACCCGTGGGTGATCGTACGAGACGACTAAGGGATATAAAACGCATATAACATCTATGCGAGAGAAGGAAAACTCGAAATGAAACCCTATATGGTAGTATAGGGTTTTATTTCGAGTACGTCTGACCAGCGTGGTATAGTAGGTCTATTATCCTTTCATTGTGGAGGAGGCCCGAGCCCAACAGTGGGACGTATATGGGCTGAGATGATGATGATGATGATAGGTGGTAGTTTAAAATTGTATCGCTTATAATACAGTAGAAACCGTTTAATACGATTACGTTTAATACGATTGCCCGCATAATGCGTCATTTTGCGACAGTCCCAGCAACTTGGGACGTGTTTTCATACATTTCTTGACGGTTAATACGATCGTAATCCCGTTTAATACGCCAACACGTGGCACTCAAATACACATATTACCTCTTGCAACAGCGGCCAGCGACAGACGCAGTGACGACTATCGACCGACCCTATATGTTGAGGCGTTTTCAGTTGGCAAGTCGAAGCGGTAATCATTTTCATCATTTAAATTCAAAAGCGAAGGTATATTGCGGCGTGAGCTATCTGCATGTCTATGTGGTCTCAAAGATCCATCGTAAAAAAATTTATCATTATGAATAAACAATACCTACTAATAAATACAATGATTATTAACGGTTATCAATTTACTATTAACTATATAATTATAATTATTTTTTATAATTTCAAACATCTTTTCATTAATTTTAATTTACATAAACATTTACTTATGTATTTTTTACAAATCGCATAAAACCGAATGACCCGTGTTTGTTTGTTTACGCTAACAGCACAACAAGTTAAGACAGATCACTGCGCCGCGCGACCTGTGTTGGATGTTTAGTAGGTATTTGCGCAACTGTCCGTCAAATATTATCACAATTTAATACTAGTCTAAAAATTGATTTTAAACGTTGTTAAAATAATGTTTAAGGTACTGACGTTTCTATGTAACAAAAATATGTAAATCTATCTCTGAAAGGCAAGCTAATGCTTATTATACCTACCTATTAAAAGTAATATAGAAACGACAAAAATAGTAATAGTTTATCTTAGGTACGCGTACAAACGAATGGAACAAATAAAATTGACCAGCACGCACTTCGCTTGCGAAAACCGCTCTGCATTTGGTCCGCAAACGCCCCGAGACCGCTTGGCCGGGCCGTAGATAATTATCTCGTATAAGTACATAGAGTGAAGTAGGCCTGCTTCTACGTAGTTCAAATCAAAAGGATCGGTTAAGAGAGTATGATCTAGCAAACAGAAATAACGACATCTATCGAGCTAAGACTAAATCTCAGTTGCAAAATATATTTTATAAAGAAATCTCTAATCCTGTAATGATGACGATGATAATGAGACAAGCTATTTAAATTATTTTATCGTCATTGGTCCTTGTTAAATTAACAAATTTTAAATGAAATCTGACTGTTGAAAGTGGGTCAAGATCATTGGATCTTGGATCTATTTATTTGTTTGTGTTACAGACTCCTAGGAATTGTCCTAGGAGTCTGTAACACAAACAAATAAATATACATCTGAAACTAATAAAACATCTATAAAAAGCGATTGTCCAGTTTTCGTACGTGAAAGTACTGTAAGTAGGTATAGTATACTTTTGTTGGAAAGTTAGAGAATTATACATTATTTTATAGAAGTATATATGCATAAAAGAACAGATTGCGACAGGAACTAAAATAGTACATTACTAAAAATAATATTACGATTTATTTTCCAAGAAAATGATGATTTTTATTCAATAAACATTTATTTTCATTATAGGTAACAATTTACTTTAAGCGCACTAGATGGCGTTGTACAAATTTTAAATCGCACTATGGTTTCGTTACAAAAATGTACACATATGTATCCGAATTTTATTTGTAGTTACGCGGGTTGAGAACCCTCAGCGCTCACCCACCAGTCCGGGTAAAGTTGTCACAGCCATCTGAGGCTAACAACTAAGTCACACAAAAAAAAAAAAATTGTAGTTAATTAAAATGGTGTCCCGAAGGGTGGCGTTAACGCCACGCGACAATCGGGATCACCCTCGCTTATAGATGTTTCACACCAAAAAAGTATACCAAATGATTCAACATACAAAGAGGGATTATTACTTTAGAGAGTTTAATATGTGTGAGAAAAAGCCAAAAAAAATGTGGAAATTAATAAGCGATCTAGCTAGTTATAAAATAAAGGACAATAATACTATTCCCATGTTGCTAACACCTGTAGGTACAGTTACTAATGAACAAGAAGTTTGTGAATACTTGAATGATTTCTTTGTAAATGTAGGCACAATATTAGGAAATCAAATAGCAACTGTAAATAGGTTAGGTACATCTTTGTGTCCTGGTATGAATTTATTTAAAACCCATTCACTGTCTCAATTTGAACCTGCTACAACCGAAGAAGTTGATAAGATAATTACTAATTTAAATAATAACACAACTGCTGGTATTGATGGAATTAGCACTAAAACCATAAAATTCTTACGACCGATAATATTAAAATCACTTACGGAATGTATAAATAATTGCTTAACTACGGGTTTATTTCCGGATACATTAAAGGTTGCTAAAGTAAGCCCTATATATAAGTCAGGTAGTAGGTCAGATCCTGGCAATTATAAACTTGTATCTGTTTGTAGTCTGCAAAAATTTTTGAAAAGATAATACACAAAAGAATAACTAAATACTTAAACTCTATAAATTATTTCTATAAGGGACAATATGGTTTTAGGTCTAAATCAGGTACTGTTTCGGCTAGTATTGATGTAATAACTAACATAAAACTAAATATTGATAAGAAAAATGTTACAATTGGTGTATTTGTTGATCTTAAAAAGGCTTTCGACACTATGAGTCGTAAACTGTTATTATATAAGCTAAAAGGTATAGGAATTATCGGATCAGTATTTGGAATGTTGCAATCTTATCTTGATAATCGTTTTCAAGTGACTAAGGTGGGTAACAGTTTTCGCAGCCCGAAATTAATAACTTGCGGTGCACCTCAAGGCTCGGTCCTTGGGCCACTGCTCTTCTTAATATACATAAATGACATTCATAAAATTGGATTACAAGGACATATAACATTATACGCTGACGATACTTGTCTGTTTTATACAGAAAATTCGTTAACTACAGCAATAAGACAAGCTCAAAGTGACCTAAACATTCTAAATCGATGGTTTATGAGTAACATTTTAACTATAAATACGTTAAAAACTAGTTATATTATTTTTGCTGCTAAAAACGTTAATAATAACGTAATAAATAATAACGTTATAAAACGTGTAAGTGAAGAAAAGTACCTAGGCCTTATTTTAGACAATCGGTTGTCATGGAAGCAACATATTGCAAAATTACGTTCAAAGGTTTCTTCTCTAATCGGTATGCTCAGGGGCTCAACGCGTTATTTGCCTTTTAAAATTCGCTCTATCTTATTTATAACACACTAGTAAAACCACACATTGAGTACTTGATCGAAATATGGGGTACTGCCGCCAAAAGTACGCTAAAAGATTTACAGATCTCACAAAACAAACTTATTAAAGTGTTGTTTAATTATAAATATAGGACACCAACAGCTAAAATCTATCAAGAAACTAAATTGATGAATATAAAACAGACCTATATATATAAAACGTGTATCCTAATAAGAAAAATATTAAATAAGGATATCAACACCAGAATAACATTTACTAAAAAAGGTCAGGTTCAGAAACGAACGACTAGGCAGTCAGATAATTTAGTGCTGTATGGACCGAGAACAAATTATGGAAAGAGAAATATATTGCATGAAGGAGCACAACTGTATAATAAATTGCCTAAAGACATTCAAAATGTCAAACCGTTGTCATGTTTTAAGAAACTACTTAAATTTTATGTTTTAAAAGAATACTAGAATTAATTCACAAAATTAACTAATTTAAGTATTTTAATCAATTATTAATATAAATTATATATTATTACTCGTTCTATACACATATTGTACTAACTAACCTAGATTAAGATTATCATCTTGCTAACTTTCGTTTAACTGTGTAACTCATACATTTTGTATTGTATAATTATTAACTTACCCGCACTTCTCAGTTTGTAAAATATGTAAAATTAACAACTGTGTGTGCTTACTAATATTTAAAAATGAGGTGTAATTTATAGTGTCTTCTCATGTAAGTGATTGTATAATCTTTTATGAGAATAAATAAATCTAAACCTAAACCTAAATATTTATGCTATCGCGCTAATATGACGTTTATATGTTGAATATCCTAAATTTCACCTTCTACAATCCAATAGCCGCGAAAGTTTAAATATAACTAATATACCTTTTTTTTGGGGTGGGCTGCGGTCGGCGCACTCCTCGCACCACTCCGTCCGGGGCGACAGAGGGGCGTAAGCACGCACACCCGCAACCCACCCGAACACCACGTCACCTTCGTCGTTGGGCCGACCACCGGAGCAGGGTTACTTGTCATCAATGGTCAAACTAATATACCTTAAAAATCATCCGTAATAATATCGAAAGTCCCAAATTCCTCTTTAAAATTAGTCTTAATTTTCTAGTCAAATCCACGTGGTACTCTAATCTATTTAACACTCCGTAAAAGAAGTTTTTGGCTATAGTTCCATGACCGGTCGCGTACCTCATGTCAATTCACGTTGGGAATAGTTGACCACACGCTATCAAATAGAACTCGCTCAAGTTGATGTAAAGAAAGCTCTTAGTTGTATATTGTAACACTTAAGGGTTGGTAGCCACGACCACATCCAGGATCTCATCTCAGCTCATATATGTTGAGCTCGAGCCTCCTCCACAATAGGAGGGCAATTTCACCTACTGTACCACACTGGTCAGATGAATTCGTATAAAGTTTTCTGTTCGAGTTTCCCTTCATTTGCTGAGATGTTATATGCATATTTAATCCCTTAGTCGTCTTTTACGACATCCGCATGCAAGAGAGTGGTGAATTGTATTCTTACTCCGTCACCACACGGACAACAGCACAGAAAATAAGAAATCCACGTGGCAAATTAGAACTCAGTACACCTCCGTTGCAAGCTATTATTATCCCCAATTAGAGATAGCTATGTCTGCTTTATAATAGATTAATAGTAATTATGAAACGCATTAATAGAAATGCCAAAATTTAAAGAGAGTCGTTTTGGCATCACCTTTAAAATCACCAACATGCTTATTTTGCGCGGTTTAATGTTGTAAATGCGTCATATAGTGTCATTGGCGTCAATTTCATAGCAGCTGTGTGTGTATTTTAAAGTTGGCATGTGAATTTTTTACCAATGACGGTACGTGGAAAGTTTGTGATTTGGATAAGAAATTTTGTGAAAAATATCTTTGGTTGTGCGCTATTATACTCTTATTTCGTTTCTGTATAATTTTTAACCGACTTCAAACAAGGAGGAGGTTTCTCAATTCGACAGTATATATGTTTTTTTTTTCGGGTCGACCACTGAAGTCTAGGAATTCTGCATCGGTGGTCGAGCCAACGACGAAGACGACGTGCTATACGGGTGGGTTACGGGTGTGCGTGCTTACGCCCCTCTGTCGCCCCGGACGGACGGTGCGAGGAGTGCGCCCACCGTAACCCACCTCCAAAAAAAAATAATATGCGATTCTTATGTTTGTTCGCGGATAACTCCGTCGTTTATAAACCAATTTTATTTTCTTCATTTTTATTGGAAAGCGTATAACTTCCCAAATGGTCCCATGAAAATTTTAATGCAAGCGGTTTATGAAAAATCAACAAAAATCTAAAAAAATATCTAAATTGTCTACATTATTGAAGGCGGATTCTTTTTTGCAAAAACTTATTACTCGATATGATGTTTAAATTAGACCCAATCTAAAGCTCTATTAAAATATCAACTGAATCAATGTTTCGTAAAAATTTATAAACGACTAGCCAACCTGCACTCGCTTCGCTTCGATTTTAGTCGCCTTGCCGGCGTAGTGCCCGTTCCCATTGGAATACCGATATAAAATATAGCCTATATTACTCCCTGATATTATAGCTTTCCATTGGTGAAAGAATTTTTGAAATCGGTTCGGTGATTTAAATGTGAAAGCGTAACAAACAAACTTACTTTGTATAATCTTAGTAAGGATTAGTACATATTAAAACACCAATTATGTTTCTCTGTCTTCTCAATAATTGAGTGCTCATTCAATAGTATAAGTATGACTGTTTTGAGGACTCAGTTTTTTCGGGTACTGTTTTATTTGGAAAGTCGTCAAACTTACGCACGTAAAATATGTCACATTCCTGTATGTATTTAATTATTACATATAGTAAAATATATTCCTCATCGCAGCCCACTAGGTCCCATTGTTGGGCTCGGGTCTCCTCCACAAATGGAGGAAATTTTACCTACTTATACAGATAGGGAGTGGTGAATTGTATTCTTACTCCGTCACCACACGGAATTTATTAGGATTATTATTTATTAGGTTGATTAGGATATAAATATAACATATAATTAAAACATAGTATGTAAAGATAGTATAAATTGATATATTTCTTTCTTTGATGATCGCTAAAATAAGTCTAAGATATCTAAAAATAACATTTGCTACGTTTATTTCCCTGTGACACAGGCTAGTAATTCACAAAGCCTGACAAGTCGAAGGGTGCGCCGGCGTCCGGAAGTCGGGCATAATAAATGCCAGGGGATATTGTAAGGGGAGAATTTCAACTTGTTAGTATGAGGGGAAACCCTGTATTGATTACTTAATTGACAACAATCATTTTAAGGATAGTTTGCTATTAATGTTATATAAATAACGTATAAGGGAAATTTTGAAAGTTGCGCCAGTGGCGAAAAAGTGAATACTTGACGTGATATATGCAGTGTCGCGGGTTCGAATCACATGCAGAACAAATATCGTGGTTCTGAGTCTGGATGTATTTTGTGTCCGTTAATTGTATATTTGCGAAGTCAGCCACAATACAACGATTATTTCCTTAGTGCGGGGCGTCGTCTTTTAAAAAAAAGGAAACATGAATAGATTGCGTGAAGCATAGACAGAGGGTGATCACAAAGATGACGTCTTTTATAGGATTGTATGGAAGAAGAGGACATATTGCTCCGTCTCGAAGTAATAAGGATAATAATTATGATGATTGAAATTGCCTACATAAGTCGAATGAGCGAAGCATTTTAGGCGTTATTAAATCCTTTCCTCGAAAAGGAGAACAAGCTATCCTTTAGTTACATTATTTAGTTTCTACCTACCTACTCAATTCCAGATATTTCATAACTGCTAGAGTTCAAATTCAAAAGGAAAGGCATCTCTAGGCTAGCCAATCAAATTATTCACGTTGCCATACTCCATCACTAGCGCGTGGGGCAGCGTCTGATATGGCCGAGGTCGCGGGTGGATGAACCTTGGATTAGTCCGCTACCTGCATAGACCGGCCGACCGCGTAAGGGCGACGAGATGGTAACAGTATTATTATTGGTATGATATCGAAGGTGACAATATCCGAAAGGGCTACCAGTCGGACTGGCCATCGAGGTCATGGATTCGGTGTCAGGGTTCACTTCAGTGGCGATGGGGAGAAAATACTGGCACGCCGCTCTTCTTTCGCCCTGGACGGATTGCTATAGCCAAGATGCCGTGCGAGATGTGCCCTACAAAAAAATGGATAGCCAATCAAGCAGTGATCCCACAGGTTCTCATGATTCGGCATATTAAAATTTGCATGGATTTTTATTGCATAGATTATCGTCAAGAGAGCAAGACAAATAGCATCGATAAAGCAAAACTGTTCATTTGAAAATTCCATTTCATTTAATAATGATAATATGTACCTAATGATAATATTTGGATCTTTGTTTTAACAAAGTCTACGCTTTAAAATTTAGCTACTATTTCATTTCATACAATCATCTCTGAATCGTTTATTTTTCAGCAGTAATACAGGTAGGTATGACTCAGAAGTTACACTTATGGAGCTATTTCGATTATTTCTAAAGGTGAACGCACACTTATCCGCGCCGAACGAGTCGAACGAAACGAATTTTAGAATTCTGTATATGAAATCTCATGAAACCTCGCACACTTGACCGCGTCGAATCGTCCGCATCTCGAAAACGATTTCTATACAAAATTCTAAAATTCGATCCGTTCGCCTCGGATAAGTGTGCGTTCACCATTAAGGTGTTCAACTGAGGTGTGTTGCTGCATCTTTGTAGTCATGGCCAACATCGCGCTTCTCTAATATAACTACAAACTAATAACACATTGGGAGATATGAACGTGGTAATATCATTTGGCAGTCTTATGTTATGTTCAATATTGTTGTGTTTTATGATGTTTTAAGTAATCTAATGTAAAGTAGTGTAATGATTTATCCATCCTTTCAGGTTCAACGAAAATTGTCAGATGAGGCATTAAGTAGTCTACGAGTAACTAAAGGCAGTGACTTGACTTACTGCGAAATAACGACTTTAAAGGTACAGTATAATCTCACTAATCCGGCACTTCATTAGACCGACACGTCCAATAATCCGGCGCCATCCGCTCACGCCTTGCTCGCCCGATTACAGTATTATATTCAAGTTTTCTTCGAAACATTCGAGAAAACGTTTTTAAGCAAGGACTTCAAGTTGCACAAAAGCAGACTTTTTAAAACTATGTAATTACATAATAATATGTAAATATAATACATTATACGTAGAACATTTCATAAAGAGAATTTATGAAATTTTATATGATTTTTCTCTATAATCCACTAATCCGAACAATCCAATAATCCGGCACCCTCTGATTTTTAATAGTGCCGGATTAGTGAGATTCTACTGTAATTGCAAACATGAGATATAAATTCAATCGACACTAGCTACAATGAACATATGCAGAAATATTTATAATATTATCTCCGAAGGAACAAAAGCGTAAATACATCCACATATCGTCACTAAAGCTTTCAACAACATATTTCTACCCGACTTACAATTCGGACTCAGAAGCTCATGATTACAGTATATTATACTACTAGACTAAGGGGGTAGCTAATTATTGGCGCATTTTTAGGTATGACACTTATTTAACTAATCTGCAACTGGTGCATATCATGGGTATCCTAGAATGCTTACGGCGTTGCCACGTTGAATGGCAATACTTAACCTCTGTGCTGTTTTATATAGCTTCAATAAGGTGCTTTCTTAAATCGTTAAAAACTCTAAGTCCACCAGACCTCCACAGGTTCCACGCAAAACTTTCTAAAGCTAAAAAAGTCGTAAAAACCGTCTGAAGGACCACGGACCACCAAGAAAATGAGCAGCAGTATTAACTTAAGAAACTTATTATCAACTAATGTCAGTCTGCCATCATGATCATCACAGCTCTTATACATCCCAGTGGTAGACTCGAGCTTTCTCCTCAATGAGGGGGTAATTGACTTAATATACCATGCTAATCAGACGTATTGGTTCTGGACGTAAGGAGTTTTCTTACGAATTTTCTCTCTCCTGCAGAGATGTATCTGAATATTATAAGCCATTAGTCGCCTTTCACGACACCCACTGGCAAGAAAGAGGGTGGCGAATTCTATTCTTACTCGATCATCACACGGAATAGTTAGTCAATCGTGTCAATCTGCCAAGACTGACGATTATGGCTTTATCTCTTAAGAAGCCCCATGCCTAAAAATAGTCAATAGAACAGAAATACTGGAATATATACACTATTCTGTTCATTCTTTTCTTTGCACGTGGAATAACTATTCAAGGAGACGAGATGCATAAATTGTTTTTGATTATCTTTTTCTACGCTTGACTTCAATCTTAACAAGATAGCTGCTTTGTCATCGTCATTGTATTTGGGTACTACCCACACAGCAATAAAAATTGTGTAATTTACGCTTGTTGTCTACTGCAGACACATTCTCAGATACATTTATGTTTTTTACACATTGTTAGTGCCCTTCAATTAGTATTAACTTGTTTGCATTATGTAAGCTAGCGACTGAAGCTGATCCAATGATGTACACGAATAGTAACCAAGATTGAAAGGCAAGGCCCCCTGAGGACTCTTAATGATACAGTCCTATTTAATTCTTATGATTTATACTTGACAAGCAGTTATTATGCCATCTAGGGGCCAATCCGCTTGCAGAACCATTGGAGGTTATCGCGCATCGAAAGATGGCAATCTCGAAAATATGCTCAATTTTAATTACTCCTGATTTCTTTATGTAAGCTGACGGCTCAAGGAATAGCTCAGATATACACGATTAGTTAGTATTATTAGAAGACCAGGCTCATTCAGGAGCCAGACAGGTAGTGGTATGGTATAACAATATATGAAGAAGATATATGTATAATCTAATATATAAAATTCTCGTGTCACAATGTTCGTTCCCATACTCCTCCGAAACGGCTTGACCGATTTTCATGAAATTTTTTATGCATATTCAGTAAGGCTGTGAATCGGCTACTATCTATTTTTCAAACCCCTAAGTGATAAGGGGTGTCCACCCCAATATTTGTTTTTTTTTTATTTTTTAGATTTTTTATGTTTTTATTTTTTTATTATGTGGCATTAAAAATACATACAACCCTAAATTTTCACTTTTCTATCATCAACCCCTGCTTTTTAATAGTCATTTTAATAATTTTATCATTTTTTATTCCGCTCAATAACACGAATTATTATCACTTGATAAGTTATCCCCTCCATGTGTCTACCGGTGTCACTTCTCACCCAGTAAACAGCACGGAGTAGGGATGACAACGAAGATGGTCTCCTATTTTTCTCAAACAATAAGCCTTCTCTCACTTCCTCTACATTTTTCGCGAAGCCACCATTTTAAATGGCAAATTTCAAGGTGAAAATATATTAATACCACGAATACCTATTATACCCACAGATGTGCCAATTCAATTTCCGACTAGATTGGCATTTACAATGACTATTAATAAATCCCAAAGCCAAACAATGTTTGTTTGTGCCTTAGATTTGAGCACATCATGTTTTTTACACGGACAATTATACGTTGCATGCTCTCGAGTGGGCAAACCATCAAGTTTGTTTGTATTACCTGAAGATGGGCTAACAAAATTAATGATATAAATGATTATTAAAATAAATTATAATAAATTAAAGAAATTAATGTTTGGTGTTTTGTTATTTTTATGTTCCCTCATTATTCACAGCGCTCCATGTCTTTTTCACTCATATACCACATCTTTACACACTTCCAATAAGTTAGTTATTTTTATCTACAATATCAGGTTGACCAAGCTTCGCTCGGAGTATTTTTGTAGCATTTATTTAGATATATATTAATAAAAAATAAAAAAGAGAATAATAATAACACCGAGATTCGATCCGACGCCGTTTGTCACCGATGTCAAGAGTAAAATGAAACCTGACTACTTCCCCACTGGGCTATCGTAACTTATGACATTGATGGCAAAATTTGAATTCATATTCTTTTAAAATTTAATGTCATTATATTGTCTGCCAATTTTTTGGGTCCGAATCCTCTAGTATGCCAAGTTTCAACAAAGTCGTTGGAGCCGTTTCCGAGATCCTCAATATATATATATATATATATACAAGAATTGCTCGTTTAAAGATATAAGACTAGAAATTCTCTAGAAATTATTTACATGGCAAAGCAACGTTTGCCGGGTCAGCTAGTGTATATATAATAGGGGCAGTTACAGACGAAAGACTGAAGAATTTGATAACGTTCAACAAAACACACACAAAATTTCCTTTTATATGACTGAGCACATTGGTTAGATGGTTTCATAGACTACGTCGGACATTAAAATATTTTTTGTATATCATCTCAGCCCACCAAAGTCCCACTATTGGGCTTGATCCTCTACCACAATAGTAGAGAAATTGACCCACTAAACCTCGCTGGTCAAACGTGTTGGCATAGGATTTTATGTCAAGTTTACCTGCTCTTGCATATTAATTATTTGCATATGATATCCCTTAGTCGTCCTTTACGACACCCCCCAGACAAGAGATGGAGTAGTGAATTGTATTCTTACTCCGTCACCACACAGATAATAGATTTATATGTATAAATTGCACAATTTAGTCAGTACAATTTGAAAATATTTTTCGTTAGATAACAGTTATATAATATATGAACTTCATGACTGGAAATGGAACCATAAATGTCAACAAATCTTGACAAATGTGGAATAATCGCGGTGTACGGTCTACATGTGCAAGATAATTTATGTGAAATATAATACCCGGTAAGGGTTTAGTGAAGCCAAAGCGTTTAGTTTTGTAAAGAGTACGTTAAGGGATAGGTCCCGCCTTGTAGTGGTATGCCACGTCACGATAAGGCACTGTTGACTATGTATATATCGCTACTGTAGTCACGCCCTCTCACGCCTTGCCATCGTATTCTTTAAATTATACGTTAATTTCTAAATCGTGAGCATATCCTACTATCCTATTAATATAATATATAATAAAGTTTGTGTATAATATATTAATAAAGTTTGTGAGTATGTGAGGATGTTTGTTGCTCTTTCACGCAAAAACTACTGAATGGATTTTGATGAAATTTCACAATATAGTAGCTTACATATCAGAATAACACATAGGCTATAATTTAACCCGATATTCCCACGGGAAGGGGAACTATGCGTGTAAAACCGCAGGGCGCTGCTAGTGATTTCATAAATTCGATTTTCCGTTAGCCGTTACAATTGTTATCTATACATTGTTAATGTAAAGCGAAACTTTCACTTAGATCACGTATAAAAATATTAAATGCTAGCTGACTCGGCGAACTTCGTATCGCCTTTTCTTCGGAATTATTTTTTTAGTATTTATCAGTTTGGTTTTAGTATTATCCGTGCGGTGGCGGAGTAAGAATACAATTTACCACCCGTGTGTGTCGTAAAAGACGACTAAGTGCAAGCGTTTGGCTAGTTCCCTGGATGTTGAAAGAAGGGGAGGCTGGTGCTCCTGCCGAAGCTGGGGCGGTCGCCGGACTCGGCCTCAAACGTATCAATAAAATGGAATTATTGATAATCCAACTGAATTGAATTTACAGCAAGTGTTATATTTCCTTAGTCCGCAACTTTACACTATTTGTGGGAGACTGATAAATCATCATCATCATCTCAGCCCATACACGTCCAACTGTTGGGTTCGCACTATATGACGCTGAACAGACGTGTTGGTATAGGTTTTTGTATCAAGTTTTCCTTCTTTTTCATAGATATTATAAGCATATTATATCCCTTAGTCATCTTTTACGACACCCAAGGCCAAGAGAAGAGTGATGAATTGTATTTTTACTCCATCACCACACGGAAAACAATATAACTATGCAAAAATAACAGAACTGACAAGAAAAATATACTCGAATATATATTCGGAATCACATTTGATAGAATCAGGTTAATATAAATCCAAATTGAACTACCACACCAGACTTCGGCATAATTAATGACCGATAAAAATGGAAATAGCTGTGCGTAATCAACCGTCTCCTCGTGTTATCCAAGAATTTTATGTCGCGTTGATTAGTTAGATAATGTCAAGCCTGGGCTCCATAAAAACGGTGATCAGTTAAACGGGTGACGTCAGCGCCACGTTCCCTTGTTTCACTCAACCAATCAATAATTAACGAAAGGTCGTAGTCGCAAGTGATTTAACTTAGTACGTGTCCTATAGCATTAATTTCTTGCGAAGTATTAGTAGCTACTATGTAAGATAGTTTATATATTAGATTTTTATAGTATTACATTATAGGTCGTAGGTTAATCACGTTAACGAGTTACAAATGTCAGCACAAAATGTACACATATGTATTAGGATTTTTATTATTCTTTAATTAAAAGGGTGCTGCGAAGCGTGGCGTTAACGCCACGCGATGATCGAGATCACCCTCGCCTATAGATGTTTCACATCAAAAAGAAAGGTTCCACTTCCCTTCTATGCAAAGTGGAAGATATGATGCAAAATTGGCTAATAAACCTATTGGGTTTTACTGAGCTCAAGATTGGTTGCAATAGTAGATATGGTAAAAATGACTGAAAACATGTCGATTTTCTCAAATTGCTACGAGGTCCCTATAGTATACTAACCCAGACGTGACTTGCAGACTGCCTTCCGCTCGTTACGCTAGAGACTGCACTCCCAAAGAATATGGTGAGCTGTTCAAAAGCAGTTAGAGGTGGAGCATTGACAAAATGACGAAGCTATTAATTTTAAATAAAATAATTTACATCTAAAATGTCCAAGACCAGTCAGGAATTGGGCTACAAAGTAAAAATTTATAGCCACGTTTTTAAACATTCTCACGAACAGATGGAAAGAACAGATATAGATGACAGCCTTATGTTAATTAATCCGACCTTTCCTGTCATTCGGTCAGGAGCTCAACGTACACAACTGATTGCGGCGCGAAAAATCTAGTAATTTTATTACGATCGCGTGGCAAAAGTAAATCGATGTTCATGTTTTCGCTAGTGGCTAGCGGAATAATAGGTTCATTGACGCCTTTGTATCTACAAGTCCACCAAGTGTAGGTACGCCTACAAGTACTAGTGAGGCTTCAGTAATAATTGTTCTGTATGCCTTATATAGCAATAATAACGCTAATCATTGACTCTGGAGAAATTTACACCAAGCCGTGTCTATGATGGCATGATTAGCCCAGGCTAGCGCACCATAATATATACACCACAGCTATGTGCCTGCATGTATAATTTTAAGCGTATTTAAACGAAGGCGGAGCTGTTTCGTTTCACTTTTTCTCCTACAGTTTTAAAAATTTCTTTGAATTAGCTAAACCGAGAGACGTTATGTTCAAATCTAAAAAAAATAGTAAAATGAATTCTCCTTGAAATCTAGATTTCCAATTATTAAACTAAAGCATTCTCATATCCATCGGAAAGCTACAAAAAAATATCAAAATCAGTCCAGCCATTTAGGAGTTCAATTACAAACCCACGAACAGAAGATTTGTATATATACATATACAGCGTGTCCGAAAATTCAACGATAAGCGGGCACCAACAGGTGGGCGTACTTATGACTGCTCGAGAAAAAAAAGAAAAAAATTCTACCCTTATTTTTTTTTCATTACGAAAAAAAAGTGAATGATTATGATCGATATCAGTGCTACTTACGTTACTAATACAAAAAAAGACCACTTTTTTTCGTAATGAAAAAAAAATAAGAGTGGAATTCAGTTGGTGCCCGCTTATCGTTGAATTTTGGGACACCTGTATATATATGTACATATATGGTTCAAAATCACCAAGGTGCAGAATTAGCTTCGCCAGCAAATTATGTCTTAATTCATAAGTTTATTGAGAAAATAAAATTATTAAAATACTAAAACTAACTTTTTTTGAGTATACATCAAACAATACAATTTATAAATAAAGTAATAAAATATATCAATATACATGCATAGAAAGTCAACTCGGGAACGCGTCTTAATGTATGATCTTCGACAAAAAGTTCAAAATATTTATGAAAAATTTGAGCTATTTAACACCTGTCATTACTTGAAATATCGTAATTTTTATGCAAAATCTAGTTTTTGAAAAATATACAAAAAATATATTTATTTTTAATTATAAAAATTCAAAAATAGTTTGTCTGATAGCGCACAAGTCATTTCAGTGAACGCATCTATAATCGAACAAAAGTAATTTTAAGTGAACGCAGCCATTGAGTCTCAAATGTCAGTAGAGGAAGAAAACAATAACAAAACCGGCAGTCAGGGCGTTTCTCGTCAAATAAATTAAAAATAAGTGGTAAGTACCTTTCAATTCATTATTTGTAGAGCGTACATTAATAGTCCGTCAATTTGGGAACGTGTTTATTACTTTTAATTGTAGATGAAAGTTGTTTTACGACACAAAATAACAAAGTAACCTCAAATATTTTACTATTGACAAATTCAGGCCTTATTTAAGATGGCCGTCGTATAACAAAATCGTACGTTTATTTAAAATCGTCATTCCGTGAACGGTCATTTTGGAAACGTTCCCGGGCATGATGGCACGTTCCTGAAATGATGGTTGCGTTCTCGGAATGATAATTTGATGATTCCAAAGGCGACGAACTTACAATTCTCAATAATTTATTTTACGATTTCGTCGTATTTTATTAACAGCATTATGAAGACTACTGATAAAGAAAAAAATAAGAAAAATACTCAAAAAAGCTTAAAAAGGATAGTGCAGCTTATCTGCGTCAAAGAGAAAAGGATTTGTCTTTTCTCTTGCTAGAAAAAGAGAGTTTTTGGATAAGATGACTTAAGATCAGAGAGAAATTAAAAGAGCGACGGACAGGGAATATTGTAAAAAGAAAAAGGCAGAAAAGAAAGTAAAGAGAGTTGCTGATATGATAGAACGAGAGAAGCGAAAGCAGAGAAAATATTGGAAAAATGCATAAAAAAATACAGGGCAAAGAAAAAAGGTTTAGCAAATATAATAAGTAATACGCCGCCACAATCAGATGACGACTTAGTCGCAGTACCTCTAGAGAGAAGACAAGTAGGTAGAAAAACCATACGAAAAGATAGGGCGAAAGCATACAGAAAAATTAAAAAGCAGGAAGAAACTATAGTTCAAATGAAGTGGAAAATTCAATCTTTAAAGAAAAAATTACAAAGAACCGATGCAAAAGTGAAAACTGTACCAAGTCCCATAAGAAAAGTGGATGCCTTAATTAAAGATGTTCATGTATCTTCTGAAGTACGCAAACGACTTAATAGCGAAGTATTGACCACTCAATTGCAAGAAAATGCTGATGTTCTTCCAATAAATTCAAAAGAGAGGGCAGTCTTTCATAAATGTATCAGCGGAAACACTTGGCGGAAATACAAAATGCTACATATAACTAAGAGAATTTTACCAGCTAGACAAAAGGAAAGGTACAAAAAATCGATTTTAAAATCTGATGCCAAATTTCGAGAAGTCGTTTTGAAGTAAGACGTTCGCCAAAAGGTCTTTGATTTCTTCGAACGAGATAATGTAATTCGAATGTGTCCATCTAAGAGAGACTCTGTAAAACATAATGGTCTAAAAAACAAAGACGCGTCCTCTTATACACAGTTAAAGACTTGGTGCCAAAATTTGGAAAGGAAACTGGAATTGTAATATCATATTCGACGCTTTTAGCAAAACCATTTTGGGTCTTAGCTCCCAAATCAAGGGATAGAGAAACATGCAAATTTTGAAGAAAAGTTCAATAAACTGTAATATACAAATGAGCTTACACACACGTCTATAGAAAAGTTGATTGAACATTGCACTTATGATGTTAAGACTCATGACTGCATGAATAGCTTGTGTGAAAAATGCAAAATTCCGGAGTTTAAATTAGGAAATAATTAAGATTCTTTGACATATTTTACATGGAAGTCCATTCAAGAATTGTAAAAGGTGAGAAAAAGACGTTTAAGATAACAAAAAAAGTTCCGATTTCGAGATGGATTTTCGGATGTGTTATATATTAACTTTGAGCAAATAATCAATATTATTTCGACACCGTTTCTGAAAAGAGAACAAAATAGAGAATATTATTATTTTGATAATGATATAGATGTTTTAGAAAAATAATAAGTTTTGTTGTGAACTTGTTTTTGTTACAGTATTTAATGTTGATTTTTTAACGTTCCTTATAGTTTTGCCATTATTTATAGAAGTTTAGTGAAGTAGACTGTGATTTTAGGTCAAAGAATTCAGAGATTTTAGAGGAGAGGTCTTAGATTAAAACTATAAGAAGATTATAACTATGATTATAGAAGTTCCACTAGTCTGATTATAACACACCAAAAGACTTACTTAATTATAAGAATTTATTAATATTAAGAGTGATTTTTCTTATGTGCAAACAAATAAATAACTTTCTTATTTAAACCGTTGTCTATAGTTCAAACAATTCCTTACTTTACCTTATACTATCAATATCGTCATAACGCCAACATTTTTGTCATTACGGGAACGGTTGATCATTTCCGGAAACATCACAAAATTTCAATAAAATACATATAATTTGAGCAATTTTTTAGAAAAAGAAATAATTTATTACATTAACAAACATGGGCGTACCCAGGTAGGGGCAGGGGGGGCTGCCCCCCCCCTAGAAGATAAAATGTTAAGAGATGAATTTTCGAAAATCCTTTCTTAGTGCTCCCGTACGCTATAAAGGGAACCCCTGTGCAAAATTTCAAGGTTCTAGCTCTTATATATTAGGCTCTGCGTTGATATGTTAGTCAGCTTCTCCTTTTATATGTATAGATAAGCACCTAGCGTATAAAAATCTGACTAACCCCCCCTGGCCCAGAACCTGGGTACGCCCCTGTTAACAAACTTCATTCTGTTCATTTAATGTTAATTCCATTATAAAAGTTTTGTATATTATGAAATTTCTTGAATTTTATACACTGTAATAGCAATCTGTTTAATTTTTTGGCGTATTTGGCTAGTAGAAAATTTTATATCTTTTGTTTTCATTATTGATTATATAATATAGATAAATTATATACCCATGCTATTTGACAACGCTTAAATTATGTGTTTCTTTTTGTTTTTGGTCATTTTATCCAACTTAGAAAAACGTCCCCGGAATGATAGTTTTCTGCTAAGTATCCGTTAAAAAGCAATATTACAATAAAAATATAAAATTCTGTGCGCTGCCCGGTCAAAGTTTATTAATATATAAATTTTGCGACAATATAAACCAAGAGTCATCATTATAGATAGCAGTTTTTTTTTTCATAAAACCAATCTTGAAATTTGCATCCTTGGTGATTTTGAGCCATATATATTTATACTAGCTGACCCCACAGACATTGTTCTGTTCAAATAAAGCGCCACCTACCGGGTCCAATTGTGAATCTAAACCATTCTCGAATCCCATTGAGCACACACAAATTAATTACCCAATCCAGTCAACAGATATCGCCATATGTTAAAATCGTTTGGAGTTAACAGATAATTGTGAATGTCAAATAATAGACAAATAATTTGCAATAAAATAATATTGCGACTATAAATTAAGATGTAAGCTATCCTATCTTTCAAGATGGATGAAACTGCACACGGTGTGCAAATTTGATTAAAATCGGTTAAGTAGTTTAGGAGTCCATCGCGGACAAACAACGTGACACGTAATTTATATATATATATATATATATATGAATATGTATATGATATAGATGAATAAAATATATACTTCTGAATAGTCGAACATATGTTCAACTATTCAGAAGAGGACCAATCTGAAAGGTAAAGTATAATGTACGCTTACCTTACCTTACCTATTATATTTCTGAAATAAATATTCATAATCAAGATAACATCAAAGTTTGATTACCAAACAGAACTGTAATTGGCCTCGCTTTATGCATATAGAAACCATTATATTATTTTATGATACTTAATGTCAGGTCTGTATGATGCTACATAATAAATTTTAACAATAATACTTTATTTATCTATACCAATAAATAAAATTGGAATGTCTGTAATGTCAAAATAATAGGCTTTTTTCATGCTCACACGGTTATTTAGACGACACCTATGCCTAAAATACAAATTAAAAAATTTTGTCTGTCTGTTTGTTCCGGGTAATCTTCAAAACGGCTGGACCGATTTCAAAAATTCTTTCACCAATGGAAAGCTATAATATCAGGGCGTAAACTAGGCTATATTTTATCTCGGTATTCCCACGGGAACGGGAACTACGCGGGTAAATTGACTAAAACCGAAGCGAAGCAAGGGCGGGTTGCTAGTGTTTAATATATATGTTATCAATACACTTAAAAGTATTGGGCCAAGCTCACGCAAACAATTTAAGAGAACGCTTTTTCACTATTTTTAGAATTCAGTTCATTGCCTTCATTCAAAAACTTGTATTATTAACATTCTAGGCCATATTGGTCGTTAGGCTTTCCCTAAAAATTATTATTTCATATAGTTTTAGCAGCAATGAAAATTTCATACGTTTCCATTATTAATAAAGCTAGAAAGCGTAGTACTCTAAGAGCCGAGTGCTACGGGAACAAATCGCAAAATAATACCTTATGCGGTATACGAATATTTATTCTAATTCTGGATATCATTTGTGTCCATTAAAAGTAATTTTTCAAAGTCTTTCATGATACAAATATTTATTGCTAAATATAAGTTTTCATCATTTTAAAAAGCCTTTATAAACAATGTCGTTAATTTATATAATATATAAACATATCGGTGCATTTTTACATATACGTTATACCTATACCGTTATACCTATATCTAATAACCCACTAAATGGTTGATTACAGGGTAGCGTGGGGCCCTATAACTTGCTGCCTTTTCCATCTTTGACTATTAAACGGACCACCAAAATTCTTGACTTCGGTGGATGCCACCTAAGCTTTTGTAATTAATCAGATGAAATCATTTATTTTGCATAAACCCCGAAATTTTGTCAAATAACCGGTGGTACATTATTGGTTTGTTTTAAATGATGTGTCATTTAAAACAATCTAATAACGTACCGACGGTTAAAAACGCGATCATTGAGAAGATCCAGCAATAAAACTCAGCGGGCCCTTTAAGGCCCATAAGGCTCAGCGGCGGCTTTATAAATACTTACTTTTAAACAAAATTGTATGTATTCAACACAAAGTATTAGCTATAGTTGATGGCCTTCCAAATACGATATATTTTTTTAAAGTAATACAAATAAAAAAAAGAAAATAAAAATGTCTGGATCAAATCCCATAAGCGGCACGGCACCCAATCACGAGTTAACTACTGGAACAGCCATCACTCCCCACAACCACATTGGATCAGAGTCAGACTAAAATAAAAACGAATAATTCAATTTTAAAAACCTAAATCTTCCGTAGGTAAAGTAGGCGACCGACCGACGGCGCGGCGGCTCCTTTGAGCTCGGTCGCCGGCATTATTAGCCTAAAATAAGTAGGGGGTATTCCGTCGGGCCGACCACTGACGACAACTTAACTCTGCTCCGGTGGTCGGCCCAACGACGAAGGCGACGTGGTGTTCGGGTGGGTTTTTTTTTTTTTTTTGGGGTGGGCTGCGGTCGGCGCGCCTCCGCACCACTCCGTCCGGGGCGACAGAGGGGCCTAAGCACGCAACACCCGCAACCCACCCGAATACCACGTCGCCTTCGTCGTTGGGCCGACCACTGGAGCAGGGTTACTTGTCATCAGTGGTCGGCCCGACGGAATACCCCCCCCCCGGGGTGCCCTCCCATCGACCGACGTCCCCCCCTCGGGGAGGACGTCGGTCTTTCCTCACGCGGTCGGCCTCTCGGCGGGTGACGGACTAATCCCCGGTCACGTCACCCGCGGCCTCGGCTAGGGCGGCATTGCACGCAGGTAATCCCGCCTGCGCCGCCCCAGTCGCCGGCAGCGGGTCGCATCATCGAGGCTATGCTCCTCGCGCTCACGACCCGCCGCCTCCTTCTGCGAGATAACTGCCTCGCAGAAGACTGCGACCGCGTCCCAATTCCTGATGCTGCCGAGCATCTCCCTAGCGATGATCGGCAGCGTCAGGTCGGCACCGATGATTGCGACGAGTTCACGACGCGGCTCTGCCCAAGCGGCACAGACATCGAGCGTATGCTGCGCCGTGTCCTCGTCGCAATCGCAGTGGTGGCAGGACGGAGTTCTGTCCCCCCTAGCGACCCTGTACAGATACTTGCCGAAGCATCCACGCCCCGTCAAGATCTGTACGAGTCGGAAGGAGAGCACCCCGTGCCGCCTTTCCAACCACTGCATCAGCACCGGCCGGAAGGCCTCCACGGTCCAAACACCGTATCGAGGCCTCTCCAGCCGGTCTGCCCAACGGGCGATGACGTATCGGCGGGCGTCGACGCACCAGGCGGTGAGCTCCCTCAGGGCAACAACACCGCCCCCCCCGCGCACCCCCGACACCCGCCGGTACAAGTCGGCGAGCATTTCCGCCTCCAAGTCCCACGGGGGAGTCCCGGCCAACAGGCACGCCGCCTCCGTCGCCACCGTGCCGTACCCGCGGATGATCCTGACCGCCATGACCTTCTGTGGACGCCACAAAAGTTAAACGCGCTAAGTCGGGCGGTCATGGATCCCGCCCACACCGGTGCGCCGTACAGGGCCATCGACCGGATGACCCCCGCGTACAGCTGTCGACATGCCGCGCTTGGTCCGCCCACATTCGGCATCAGCCATTGTAGGGCGGACGCCACGCCAACGAGCCGCGGGACGAGCCTGCGGAAATGCTCCCGAAACCACCATCGCCCGTCGAGTACCAGGCCCAAGTACTTCATATGGGCCTGGATGCTGATCCCAACCGAATTGACGGTGATCGAGACGCCGATGGGAGGGTCCATACGGGGCCCATGGAACAAGAGGGCCTCCGTCTTGTCCAGGGCCACCCTCAACCCCAGCGCCTCGATCCGCCTGACGACCTCTTCGGTGCCCGAGGTCGCCAGGCTTACCGCCTCTTGTAGCGTCCCACCGCGGGCTGTGACGAGCGTGCCGTCAGCGTAACAAATCACGCCCAGCCCGGGTGGGAGGCTCCCCCGCAACGCCCAGTCGTAGCCGATGTTCCACAGGGTGGGTCCGAGGACCGACCTCTGTAGAACGCCGCACGTCATGGGCGTTCGCACAACGTCCCCTACTCGGTTGGCGTAGAGGACGCTGCGCCTCTCCAAATAGTCTGCCACTAGCCGCCTCAGGTAAACTGGCACTCCGTGGTAACGGAGCGCCTCCCTGACGCAGCTGAATGGCAGACTGTTGAATGCGTTAGCGATGTCTAGGGACACCACCAACAGCACTCCCCTGCCGGTGACGGCCTCAGTCGCCACGGCCCTCAGGCGCAACAGGGCCTCGATCGTCGAACGACCCCTCTTAAACCCAAACTGGGCGTCCGACAGATCGGGCCCCGTGCCGACGAGGTGCCGCTCGATGCGGGCAGCTACTACCCTCTCCAGTAGCTTGCCCATATCATCGAGCAGCACGATAGGCCTGTAGGCCGATGGCGACTCCGGAGGCCATCCCGGCTTCGGCAGGAGAACCAGCCTCCCCTCCTTCCAGCACCCAGGGAACCGCCCGGACGCTAAACACGCGTCGAACAGGTCCCTGAGGCGGGGACCCAGATGGTCGAGGACCAGGGCCAGCACACGGTTTGGAATACCGTCAGGCCCGCGGGCAGTGGATTTTCCGCGCATGCGCGCCACCGCCGACCCCATCTCCGGTTTCGTGATGGGCGGAACACTGCCATCATCACCCTCCCGGTCATTGTCTAGCGGCGCCATGACCGGGGGCGTGTGTTCCGCCCGTCGTGGGAACAGGTCCTTGACGACCCGGGTGAGGAAGCTGGGTTGGAGAGTCTCGGTGAGGGGCGGGCCCCGTGCGCGGAGCTTACTCAGCGCCGCGCCATAAGGGCGACCCCAGGGGTCACGGTCGAGACTTTCCAGCATCTCCCGCTGACTGGCGTCCTTGGCGGAACGGACGGCCAGCCTGAAGGCCGACCGCGCATTGCGGTAGCCCTCGTAAAGCTGGCCCTCCAGTTCCGCGCTGCGATGGCGTCGCCGGCTGCGGGTGTAGGCCCTCCGGGCGCGAATACACGCGGCCCGGAGATCCGCCAGCTCCCGGGACCACCAGTGGACAGCCCTCCTCGGGGGCAGACGTCGTACCCGGGGCATGGCCGCATCGCAGATCAACGCACTGCGGATGCGGCCAGCCTCGGCGTCCACCCCGTCCGACTGGTTGGCAGAGGACAGCCACGAGTGAACGATGGCTGCCTCCGCCAGCAGGTCCCGGTCTAAGCGACCCACAGCTCATCGCGGAAACGCAGGACGCCCTACCGCCCCCCCGTGACCCCTGCCGGGCGTCGGGATTGTCAGGGAGACCTCCATCCGGATATACCGGTGGTCCGACAAGGTCTCAACCTCCTCCTCGACGCACCAGCTCCCCACGCGTGCGGCGACATCAGGGCTAGCGAACGAAAGGTCCACTATCGACCCGCCCTGATGTCGCACGCACGTATGCACCGAGCCTCTGTTCAGCAAACAGAGGCCCAGTGCCGCCGCCCAGTCCTCGACCGCCCATCCTCGGTCGTCCGTATAGGACCTCGACCCTCGACCCCCCACGCCACGGACTTGGCGTTGAAGTCCCCCAGTACGAACACCTGCCGCGGTGCCAATCGCCGTAACGAGGCTCCCAAGATGGTAAGGGAGACCCCGAAATCAGCCGCTCTCCAGGCAGGGGAGAGATATACTCCAAGGAGTGTAATCTCTCCCCAGTCCGCCGCGACGTATCCGACGCCCCTGTCCCTAAGGATCAGAGACGACGAAGGCCACGACGTGGAGGCGACGATTGCCACGATACCGTCGGTGCTGCCCAGCCAATTTGGCCGGTCGGGCACCGCGTATGGTTCCGCGGCTACGGCTACTCCTATCAACCACTCCGCCATGGCTTGCAGGAAAACGTCCTGCGCACCGGCGGAGTGGTTGAGATTGGCTTGGAGGAGACGGATGGATACGGGGTCCATTAACGGTCCGTATCCATCGTCACCTCCTCCGCGCTAACGGGCGATCGGGTCGAGCTCAGAGCGGGGGCTGGCCCGGTCGATGGGCCGCCCCGCCCCTTTGGGGCCGATGCCGGGGTTCTGCAGTCCCCAGAGTCCATGCGGTGTTTGGCAGGCCTATTGCCTGCCGCACACGCGGGGCAGTGGGGCACCGCAGAGTACGATGCCGCCTGGTGTCCAGTTTGACCGCAGCGGAAACATAGCCCGCTGCAGTCAAAGCAGTTTTTGCATGTCGGTCGGGTATGCCCGACCGCCATGCATTTGTAACACCTCGCGGGCCGGGGCTCCAGCACGGTTACCCGCGCTGAACTCCAGCCCACGAGGAGCCTGCTTGAGTCGGCCAATTGCTTGACTGACTCCACTGGGCACTGCACTCAGACAGCACCGACGCCGCCCGGACCAGGGCGGATGGTTCCAATCTGGACGGTGTCCGAGGAACATCCGGTACGCGCCATAATGGCCTCCCGGGCGTCCTCCACCGTCACGGAATCGCCCAAGCCTGTCAGGCGCATTTCTGCGCACTTGACAGGCCTGGCGATTCGGACGCCATCCTCTGGCCCGAACAGCCCCCGCAGCTTCGAGGCCACACTATCGGCCGTCTTCGCGCCCTCGGCCCCAGGGAACTCGAGGATTCGAGCCCCTGTCCGGGCCTTGCGGGTCCTAGCCTCGACGCCTCCGATGTCGGAGACGTCCAGCTCCCGCCGGGCGCGTTTTAGGACGGCCTCATAGACGAGGCCCCTCTCAGCCGCCTCAGGCAGCACGGTGATGACCACCGCGGCCGTCTTCGGTGACTTGAGGTCCCTGCGCGACCTTTTCCCCTTTCTGCCGGCTCCCACCTGGGGAGCGGCGGCCACGGCGGCACTCTTGGCCGCCGCTCTCCGCTTCTGGCCGCGTACCTTCCTGCTTCGCTCAGCCACCTGCCAGCCCTGTTCGAGCCTGGCAGCAGCGCTAAGCGCAGCAGGAGCGGTCGCGGGTGCGCTGGCCGGCGCCTGCGGTGCAGCCGGCCGCGGCCCGGCCTTGGCGGGAGCTGGCACCTTGCCGGCCTTCTTGGCCCCCTTGGGCCCAGCGGTGGCCGCAGCGTAGCTCACCACGCGGCCACCCTGACAGGGCAGCGGGGTGGGAGCCGACGCTTGCGGCCGCCTCGCCTTGTCCGTGGCGAGCGGCGGCCGGAGGGGTGGCTCAGGCGGAAGACGATCCGCCACGGCCTTGATGCGCGCATCCATCATCAGCTCCAGCCTGGCGAAGATGACGCGCATCGCTCCCTGTGTTCGGGTGGGTGGCGAGAGTAGCGTGCTTAAGCCCCTCTGTCGCCCCGGACGGAGTGGTGCGGAGGCGCGCCAACCGCAGCCCACCCACAAAAAAAAAAAAAAGCCTAAAATAAAATAAATAATAAATAAAACAGAGACGAATTTCATTTTCGATAAAAAATTACAGTTTAGGTTTTATTGTTTTATTTTGCCTACAAGATATAGGTAATTATTTCATTTGTTTCCCTTTTTCTTAGTATATCCCTGTGTCGGTATTTCTTTCAATAGCTGTGGCCCACGCCTCTTGGTCATTACCACGAATCAGCTGATTTTAAGGCGAAGTTTGTCTTGCTTATACGAACGTAAGCATTGATTTATTCAATTTCTAATGAACATTTAACAAAGTACGAATATGTTGCAGATTTAGTATCACTTACCTTATACATTTCAATCAGATTTACACGAAAAAGCGATTGAAAACTTTACGTCTCTAATTCATTAACGAATCGATATTTTTCGTTAAATTTTTTTTATGGGGTCCTACCACCATTGCCTATCTCCCGTTTGACCAGGTGCCCCATAAACTGATACAACCTGTATAATATCATAAGAACGAATATTAACATAATGCAAACGGATTTTTTTTTTTTTTATATATCAAGCTTTTATTTAAATGCTCTAAAACGAAGAAGAGAAGGACTCTTCAATGTCAAGACATATACATATTCAAATGAGTCCAAACTCAACGGTTTTATCTTGTTTAGTTTAGGAGTTCCTATATCCACCTTCCAACGCCATTTTGAGACCAGCTTCATGGTACCATATTATTGCATTGTCACCGAAGTTGCGTAAGTAAACCAAATTTCAAACTAATCTAACAACAGGAAGTGGTCCTAATTTAACTCGCAAGATTTGATACTAACAGGACAAGTTAAATAAAAGCTTTTAAAAATAGAATTGATAATAATAGTTCACGTAATGGATGAGATTAATTTGTGACGTACATACAAAATACCGTTGCTAACAACCTCACCATGTTTATACAATATGGTTTGAATGCGCGGATTAATCGAACTGCGCAAAGCTTATCTCGTATGTGGTGTGCTTATATCCATTTGTAACTACCATATTGTTTATACACAGCTTACTGGTTCGTAAATGATGATGAGGTAAATTGATATCTCTGCGGATCAGAGGAATAAATGTTGATTGATTCTAATTATTTGCACGACACCTATGCCTAAAATAGCAATTAAACAATTTTTGTCTGTCTGTCTGTTTGTTCCGGTAAATCTTCAAAACGGCTGGACGGATTTCAAAAATTCTTTCACCAATGGAAAGCTATAATATCAGGGCGTAAACTAGGCTATATTTTATCCCGGTATTCCTACGGGAACGGGAACTACGCAGGTAAAACGACTATAACCTATAACCGAAGCGAAGCGAGGGCGGGTTGCTAGTTTATATATATAAAAGAAAGTCGTGTTAGTTACACTATTTATAACTCAAGAACGGCTGTACCGATTTACCTGAAAATTGACGGGGAGGTAGCTTAGAACCAGGAGACGGACATAGGATACTTTTTATCCCCTTAGACCGGGTTCTCGTGGGACTTGACATAAAACGTCAAAGAGAATACAAGTCATTATAAAACGTGGTATAACAAAAACGCGTCTATCATGTAATAACAAAACGCAAATGACAGCTATAGACAGACTATATTTTCGGCAATTTAGAAAATATATTTACGAAAAAAATTATGGTGGTACGAAGTTCGCCGGGTCGGCTAATAACTTATACAATACTAGCAATCCGCCCTCGCTTCGCTTCGGTTATAGGTTATAGTAGTTTTACCCGCGTAGTGCCCGTTCCCGTGGGAATACCGGGATAAAATATAGCCTAGTTTACGCCCTGATATTATAGCTTTCCATTGGTGAAAGATTTTTGAAATCGGTCCAGCCGTTTTGAAGATTACCCGGAACAAACAGACAGACAGACAGACAAAATTTTTTTAATTGCTATTTTAGGCATACGTGTCGTGCAAATAACCGTGTAAGCATGAAAAAAGCCTATTATTTTGACATTACAAACAGACAGTCCAATTTTATTTATTGGTATAGATGTGGATAACATCTATGCAAGAGCTGGAAAACTCCGATATAAAACCCTGTTCCAACAAGTCTGACTAACGTAGAATAGTAGGTCAATTTACCTCCCATTGTAGTGGAGGCTTGAGTCCAACAGTGGGACTTATATGGATTGTGAGGGAAATTGATCTACCATACCGCACTGGTCACACTATTAGAACTATTGGAATGGGGTTATATAGAAATTTCCCTATCTTGTATCAGTGTTACCAGCATATATTCCCCAGTCGTTTTTTAAGACATCCACGGGCCAGAAAAGAGGTGCTCAATTATATTCTTACTCCTTAACCTCACAGATAATAATTTATTTCATTACAGTTTTAATAACATTACAACAAAACTAGGGATATTAATCCTTTCCAAAATACTTAAAATGACCCATATTAGGCACCTAAAGTCCGCACTAAGTTCCGTTGAGTGCCAAAGGAAAACCGATTTAGGTTCGCGCCAAAATCACTATAGAGCTTTTGTAAAAAATGCTTTATCACGTCAAAATAAGGTTTCATATTCATTCACGAGTCGTTACTTTGGCAATAGACTCGTAGACGCGCTGGCGACGTATAAACTTACACAATACATGAACATTTGACTTGGCATCCGTTTTGGATATTAACCTACTGAAATTATTACTCCATGTGCATAAAATCTTTATTTATATAAATCTTCTATTCGTGTGTTTATAATTGAAGTCCTTCTAAACGGCTGGACCTATTTTGATCAATTTTTACTGATGGATATGAGAATGGTTTAGATTAATAATTGGAACCGGTAGGTGGCGTTGCGATCGATTTCAAAGAGAATTCCTATTACTTTTTTTTAGATTTGAACAGAACAATGTCTGTTGTGTCATCTAGGTTATACTATACTAGCAACCCGCCCTCGCTTCGCTTCGTTTCAGTCGTCTTATCCGCGTAGTTCCCATTCCCGCGGTAATACCTCTATGTACTCCCTGATATTATAGCTTTCTATTGGTGAAAGAACTTTTTAAATCAGTTCGGTGGTTTAAGAGTGAAAGCGTAACAAAGAAACAAAGTTACTTTCGCATTTATAATATTAGTAAGGAAGTAGAAACTCAATCTACAGCAATCAGTTTACATTACATTTTTAATGATATCTCTCTAACTAATACCGTACTAGTCTCTTTCATTGTCTTAGCTCCTATGTATCTCACTGCTGAGCTCAAACCTCCTACACAATATGATGAAATTGGCTTTTTTTTTCTGGGACTAATCCCACCACACATTCCCACCATTGTAACTCCTGTAAGCCAGGATCCACAATGGTCTCCATAAATGACACCGAGGTTTGACCCTCAGGCAGTCCCGGGATATGATTTTAATTGTCTTGCAACAAATTTAATTAGAAAAGATTAAAGAGGAGGAGTTGGAAAGAGAGATTCCACTTCCCTCCTAGGCAAAGCGGGGGGGCAAAGCAAATGAAATTGGCTTATCACGTTGATCAGATGGGTTGGTATGAGGTTTTAATTCGATTTTATCTTCTTTTACATAGATGCTATCATCATCATCATTGCAGCCCACATACGTCCCACTGTTAGGCTCAGGACTCTTCCACAATGGGAGTGAATTTGACCTGCTATACCATGCTGGTCAGACATGTTGGTTTAGGGTTTCATTTCGAGTTTTCCTTCTCTTGTACAGATCGCATGTGCATATTATATCTCTTAGTTATCTTTTACGACATCCACGGGTAAGACAGGGAGTGATGAAGTGTGTTCTTACTCCGTCACTACACGGAAAGATATAGATATAATAAATGCTATAAGCATATTATATTCCTTATTATTTTCTTCCCATTATTTTCTTTTTAATAAGATAAATAAAGAATTAAAACTGCATATCATGAATTACAAAAATAGCAAAATAGCACTATTTGACTGGTTGCATAGCTTAAACTACGCTGAAACAGAAAAGTTGTTACAATTTCTAAAGTAATGAACCTATTACATACTCTGGCATACAAACACACACACACACACAAACGCACACTCATACCCACACTCTCAAATAGCACACAGTCATACTCACACTATCAATACTCATATAACCTGCACACTGACTCATCCTCACGCACCTCACAGTCATCCTATTTATTTCATAAATATCTACATTCTGCTGCATGCTGTTCACTCTCATATAATCAAAATAAATCGCACACTCTTACTCTTGAGTTCCATAAACATTAATAACACATTAATTAAGTTATATATGGGGGCAGGTGCTCTGATACTTATAGCACAGGCCTCGGTCTAGTTTAAGATCAGAGTATTCTAATCTTATGAAAAATGTTAATTAGTATAGAAAGTAAAATATGTTTCGTAAGCTAGCTATATAAGTAAGAGTACTGAATAAATTATTATTATTATTATTATTATTCCTAGTCGTTAGACAATTTAAAAAAAACACAGGTAAATTTATTGTGTAGTTAAGAAGGAATATAGAAACGAACATATACATGTTCACATGCACTGATCAAATACATAATGCTCTTTTTAAGTTTTGTCGCAGTCAGCTAAAGAAGATACCATAAAGCATAAGACTTTATTCATATAAAAAAAGGGACAATAAACCTCACCTGAAACAATATATAGTCTGACCTTTTCAAATAAAAATAAAATTATACTAACTCAATTTCGTTATAATTATATTTTGCAAAAAACCCGCTTTCAATAATATAGATAGTGTTGCCCAAAAAAGTCTTGGTCTTGCGGTCTTGGTCTTGGTCTTGCGGTCTTGGTCTTGGTCTTGCGAGAAATGCGAGACCGAGACCAAGACCAAGACCGCTTAATTTTTGCAAGACCAAGACCAAGACTGGCCCTGCAAGACTTGAGCAAGACCAAGACTGGGCCTGCAAGAGTCTCGCGGTCTTGCATTTAATTCAAATCACCATTTCAGCTTATATACGGTTGAGCTCGTGTCTTCTACATAACAGGAGGAGAATCGGCCGTGGCCGGAGGGGAATCGCCACGGTGATCGGCAGTGTTGTTACAGGTCATACATGTCAAGTTTTCCTTCTCTTGCACCGATGTTATATATTATAGCCCTTAGTCGTGGGTTCGCAGTCACGGTTAAAATAGGGGGTGATGAATTATATTCTTACTCCGTCACTACACGGCAAGTCAAATCAGTCTTGAGATATCCATCTATTGGCCAATCGATTCCCAATGTTGGTGTTGGCTTTTCAGAATTACTCTTCGGAAAGGCTTAAGGACAAAAATACCGTAATCACGAGAGTGCTCTTGCCCATTATACATATTTATATATCCGTTTATTCATTAGCCCAACGACGTTCACTGTTGGACATAGAAATATGCCTACAATTAATCTATATAAATGTCCATGTAGGGACAGAGTACGATCACCATCAGGCAGTACATGAAGCGTTGCTCCCAGCGCTATTTTGCCTCTGCCACGACTCACCCCAATCCACTAGTGGTTGGGGCGGTAAACTACGTCCCCTCAAAAATATCCGCGATCCGACGTCCTCGTCATCTTCTTGAAGAAGAAGATGACGCTATTATGATCGCCCAAGAAAGGACCTACACAGCTCGCGCAGCGATAACAGATAAAACTCCGCGGTATCGGCCTCGCCATCGAGGTCGAAAACCGCGCCACGTAAAAGTCATTAACCTAAACTTGGCCACGCCCACTTTGCTCTCAGCGACGCCCCGAGCCGAGGTCCGTTCCCCACAGGGGGGAGCCCTCGGGCGATGTTCGCTTAACTTACTTACCGGGTTGAGAGCCATCAGCGCTCACCCATTGACCGCGTTAAGCTGTCAAGGTCATCTGCGACCAACAGCTACACACACACACAAAAAGAAAAGACAGAGTACGAATATAATTCACCACTCTCTTACCCGTGGATGTCGTATCAAATCGGATCGGGCAATGGTGTTAGGAACCCATGAAAAAAAATTGAAATAAAAATATCGATTCGTTAATGAATTGAGAGCCATGTAAGTTCTCAATTTTGTCATCGTTTTTTCGTGTAAATTGATTAAAATGTATAAAGGAATGATACTTAATCTACAACATATTCGTATTTTGTTAAATGTTCATTAGAATTTGAATAAATCAATGATTACGTTTGCATAAGCAAGACAAACTTCGCTTTAACATAAATCAGCTGATCGGCCGATGACCGTTGATGAGTCGCCTTTGTACCTACGTAACCATTGAAAGGTTCGCGCAAATCTAATACCTATTTATACTGTCGAAATTTTACATGCTTACATATATCCTTTCTGTACATACCTACATAATGCATAAAATTTAAGGCCTAAACTCTTAGACACACATTTTTGTAATCACTATAACTTTTACGTTATATTGTTTTTGTGTAATATACATTCTAATTATGATCTATGACTGTTGAACTACAACATACATGAACAGTTGTCCCATAACCTGATACACCCTGTGTATATAACATATGTGCAAGAGAAGTGAAACTAGAAAGAAAACCCTGTACCAACATGTCTGACCAGCGTGGTATAGTAGATCAATTTTCCTCTTACTGGAAGGAAGCTTAAGCCCATCAGTGGCACTTTTATGAGCTGTGACGATGACGACGAATATCATACATTTTACAAGTATTAAAACCATAAAATTTTAAATCAGTTTTATATGTTCTTGAATAAATAGTATATTAAGAGCTACATGGATCCAGCGGCCAAAGTATTTATATAGGCAATAGAGCAACAGGTTTTTTCAAGTATCTAGAGTATCAGTAACTAAACTGGAAATACAATAGATACATACCACTTAACTTGAAGGGAAATATAAACAATCGCATTAATTGTAAAATATCGCATTGATTATAAAATTACATAAAATTTATTGTATCAACTGCCTCGTGTGGTGACGTCTTAAGAAAATAGGGTCGAAAGTCCTGTCATAAGAGTAGTAACGCTGTCTAATGGAACACCAGGGGAATAGAAGAGTAATTTTCTCCAGTGGTAAGTATTGTATTCAATAGTGAACTATAGGCTAGCAGATGGATAGATAGGATAGGATATTTGATTAATTTAGTTGGATTTTTCATTGCCATGATAAATTACTGTTACGTTATTCTAACTGCAAAACTTTGCGAGACTCTTGCTGCAATACCAAGACTCGGGTGCGCAAGACCAAGACCAAGACCAAGACTCGGGTGCGCAAGACCAAGACCAAGACGAGACCAGGTGTGATGTTGCAAGACCAAGACCGGTCCAAGTCTCGTCTTGGTCTTGCATTTGGGCAACACTAAATATAGACAATGTAGATACATGATATCTGATGTTTACGCGAGCACTACACATTGTAAATAAAACTACTTTTACGGATTATATCGCGTTTGTATTTGATTTATGATTGCCCGACGTTTCGAACACTTTGCAGCACCTTAGTCCGCCCGTGACCATGAATGCTGCAAAGTGTTCGAAACGTCGGGCAATCATAAATCAAATACAAACGCGATATAATCCGTAAAAGTAGTTTTATTTACAATGTAACATTTTTAGATTTTAGTTAATTTTTCAAAAAACCGCTTGTCCGATTTCAATAAAATTTTCATGGGACCCTTTCCAAGAAAAAAAGAATCATCAAAATCGGTTCATAAACGACGAAGTTATCCGCGAACAAACATAAAAAAAACATATGTATACGGTCGAATTGAGAAACCTCCTCCTTTTTTGAAGTCGGTTAAAAAATATCTATATGTGGTAATATCTCGTCTAAAGTTCAGAGTATAAAAACTGAACTTTAAAACACGTACGTGGAGAATTACGTAGGCAATTTAAAATAGACAAGATTAAAATAACTTATTCACTAAAATAGATCGCTATATTTAGTTTCAAGAGCAAATACAGCAGTTAATTATACTTCTTAAACATACAAAGGGGAATTCATTGAAAAGATTAACTAATTGAATTATATCTATGAGTATATTTGAGTTAATAATCTATATTTGCTTAGTTCATTTCTTTATTTTGTTTGTTAAATCAATTAAAACAGTATTTGTTTTATTTGATATTAACGACCCACCCTCGCTGCGCCTCTAGTCCAGCCGCTTTGGCCCGCATTTTAAATCTGCAATCATCATCATGAAAGAATGATGATGATGTTTTCACTTTTGTCGTGTGGTCTTAAGATGGTCTTACGACAAGAAGTGAAAGAAGACAGAAGTGCTTTAGCACATCCATACTAATATTATAAATGCGAAAGTAAGGATGTTTGTTTGTTTGTTTGTTTATTTGTTTGTTTGTTTGTTACGCTTTCACGCTTAAACCACCGACCCGATTTCAAAAATTCTTTCACCAATAGAAAGCTATAATATCAGGGAGTAACATAGGCTATATTTTATCCCGATATTCCCACGGGAACGGGACTTACGCGAGTAAGACTGAAACCGAAGCGAAGCGAGGGCGGTTGCTAGTATCGATATAAATTTGTATATAAATGTGTATCAAAATGTGAGTCAATATTTAATAACTAATTTTCTGTATCGGGTAGACAATTATAAATTTTCTGTAATAACGATGACTTGTTGGACGTGAGACATCTTAGTCCGCCCGTGACCATGAACGCTGCAAAGTGTTCAAAACATCGGGCAATCAAAAACTAAATACAAACGCGATAAAAGCCGTAAAGTAGTTTTATTTGAAATGTATAATTATCTATAATTGTTTTAAATATTAGGTTTTAATGAAGCTGTGTGATCGCGGCTACGAATACTACCAACCCTTACATACTCATGGATGTATTAAAAAACGACTCAGAGCTCTACATCAACCTCGGCCAATCTCATCTGCTGCCGTCTGGTCAATACTTACATTCCCAGGGAGAATTGACGTCAGGCAAGCGACCGGTTATAAAACTATTACCAATGATTTAAGCGATATGTACTACTAGCAGCCGCCCTCGCTTCGCTTTCAGTCGTTTTATCCGCGTAGTTCCCGTTCCCGTGGGAATCATCATCATCTTGCTCTTATCCCAATTACTTGGGGTCGACGCAATATGTCATCTGTTTTTACATATTGCAAAAAGTTTCGGCAATGACTTTTATGACCGGCCGCCTGCCTGATGCCAACGCTCCTTGGGAATGTAATCGTTGACCCAAATGGTACCAGATGGAGTTGGTCCGGGTCAATCTAGGGCTCTTAGTCGTCTTTTACGACACCCACGAGCAAAGCAAGGGTTGGTAGTATTCGAAGCCGCTACCACATAGCACAATATGATGGGAAATGGGAATACCGGAATAAAATATAGCCTGAGATTATAGCTTTCCACTGGTGAAAGAATTTTTGAAATCGGTTCCGTTCTTTAAGCGTGAAAGCGTAACAAACAAACAAACAAATAAACAAACTTACTTTCGCATTTATAATATTAGAAAGGATGAGAAAGAAAGAAAGAAAGAAAAATAATTTATTACTCCTTTACGGGAGGGAAACATCACAAAAGCTCAAACAGTGAGTACAATATATATAAAACAATAAATATTAAAGAAAAATACAAAAGAAATTGATATCAACACTGGTATTCCCTTCGCAAAAGGGAAGAAGGATCGCTGCTCAGCATAATGTTGAGGCATCTACTATAAGAGAGATACCGCAACGCTGTTATTCTGCAGCGTCCTGCGACGTCTGTCAGCAAAGTACAGGTAGCAGCTAAATATATTTGAACTAACAAATTACAGCTGATTTTTTAAATAATATTCAAAGAATATAGAAAAAAAAAAACAAATAATAATAAACATACGGATTAAGTGCAGTACAAAGTTATCTAATCTTACGCGTATAAGTAAAAATAAAAAATAATAAAATAAACAAAAATAACATTAACAGACAAAAATAACATTTAACAGACAAAACAAAAAACAAAAGGAAATGCAATTTACAACAACATAATAACCAATAGGTGGTATTTTATGTGATGTAATAAGAGAAGGTGCTAAAGTGTCGTGAATGTGAAAGATTAATGATAATATTATAGTGTAAAACACAATATTGAACGACAACAAGCTTATTTATTGCCAGACATACTTTTAAACAGGGTATAAAAAAAAAGAAAGAAAATTTAGTCTACAAAGACCACACACCGTGATTTAAACTGAAATGAGAGTGATGAGAGAAAATGATATTGCGACAACCCCAAATAATTGGGATAAGAGCAGGGTGATGGTCATGAATAAATTTTAAAATCATCATCATCATCGCAGCCCACATACGTCCCACTGTTGGGCTCGGGTCTCCTCCACAATGGGAGGGAATTTGACCTACTATACCATGCTGGTCAGACATATTGGTATAGGGTTTCATTTCGAGTTTTCCTTCTCTTGCACAGATGTTATGTGCATAGAATATCCCATAGTCGTCTTTTACGACCTCCACGGGCAAGATGAGGGAGTAGTGAATTGTATTCTTACTCCGTCACCATACGGATTGTAATAAATTAGATTACATATATTTTCTTTAAGTTTCAATTCGATAAGTCATGGGAAACGCAATCCTTACAGTCAGATCTTGACACGTTTTTAATCAAAACAAGTAACATCTTCTACATAGCTTTATTAGTCTCGAAAATATATAAAATTGACCTCTAAACTGAATGACTCAACATATTTTTGGAAGCGGCCTTTGTCTAAATGGCACAATCGATAAAATATTTTGTTGATGTAGCTTGATTATTAAGACTTGGTGTTTTTGCTAAACATATAACTTTATTAAGCAACTTGCAAAATAGCCTGCACTCCAAATGCCTCACAAAAAGTTCAATTACGTTAAAAAATTAACAAGAGTACTGCTTACAGGTGTAAAAAGCAACTTTCGAAGTTATAATGATAATTAATTACTTTTAGGTTATTTATTCTACAATATTACCTCTATGTATATACCATTTTATTCTATACCTAGACATTTGAATGAACTATAACTGTGATTGTTTAGCAATATATCAAATAATTATAGATATTTTAAAATAACGGGTATGACTTAATTTATTTTAAATCAAATGATGAGAAAACTGTTCAATTTAATAGAATTATATTTTGAACTATATAAGAAACAACTGACTCGTGCAACTTTATCAACATCACATAAAAGGAGAGGAAGTTGACAAAGATTGAATTGTAGGCAGCTATAACGTTCCTTTTTTGGGTGGGTTTTGGGGGTAATGAAAAGGCGGCTCGTGGCCCCATAATCCATCGCAATCTCTCTCCTTCGCCACTGGGCCGGGCAACGGTACCGAGATCCTTGTCATCCGTAGCCGGCCCGACGAGATACCCTTTTGCATACCATCACTCCCCGACGCCTGGGCCGCCTAAGTCGCCGGCGGCGGATTGTGTCGTCGTAGAGGAGTTCTTCCCACATGATCTACCTCACGGAAGAAGCTATAACATACCTAGAGGAAGCTCTCAAAAGAATTAAATTTTCCTCGCTTTTTCAACATGCTCCGCTTCTAATTATCAAAGCGTGTGTTGCAGTGCAGCCAGGGCGACGCAGACGCAGCTGCGCACTCGCTCTGGAGATGGGCATGGATATGGTCGAAACCCGGGTCGACGTAATCAATCTCAGTACGTGAATTTTTTGCCGTTATAGATATTATAATATGTATCAATCTCACGATAATTTCAGTGCTAAAAGTTATACAACCTTCCTCAAGGAATGGGCCATACAACACTAAAACGATTTTCAGATTCGTATCGTCGTTTCTAAGATTAACGTGTTCAACCATACAAACTCTACAGCTTTATAATATTAGTACAGACAAGTTTATGGAACGATGAAACTGACACCCCTAGCCGAGGCCGCGGGTGACCGGACCGGGGACTTTAGTCCGTCACCCGCAGAGAGGCTGACCGCACGACGGCGACCGACGTGCCGGGACAGGGGCATCGAAAGGTGAGGGTACCCGAAAGGGTATTCCGTCGGGCCGACCACTGAAGACAAGAAACTTACTGGTGGTCGGCCCAACGACGAAGGCGACGTGGGTACGGGTGGGTTAAAAAAACGATGGATCTGACATACGTACGCAAAGCGCAAAAATATATGCAGAATAAGAAACATAAATATTATATTTTTTGCCGCTCAGGTTTGTAAAACTATAAAAACTAAAATATAATTATTATAATATCTGTAATAATGTCAGCCTAAGTAAATTCATGATGACAATACCTACCTTTGTATCAAAATTGCTAATTTACTTCCTTTGTGTTTCATAGTTCAAGGAAGCCTTACAATTGTTCGTAGTTCTTTGTCAACGTATTTAATTATCACATTATATACTAGGTACAAGGACAGTATCGATAGAAACCTAGCAAGTATAGCGCGTTAGCTTTATAATAACCAACAAAGCTGCAACCCCTTATTTTCGCAGGAATGATATCATGCTTATTTTTTGTTTACTGATTCGTCATACTGATTTACACTAATATCTTTAAAGGCATAGACATTAATAAATAAACCAGTATTATGAGGTAACTTTCTAAATATACAATTAGCGTACAAAAGTTACACCTAAGCCTGAAACGAATTATGAACGAAAATATATGGATCCCTACAATAAAAATTTTATATATAGGAATCGAAACCACGAAACTTGACACAAGAGGTAGAAAATTAAATTTATTCCATACTAGCTGACAGTTACATGAATTCATTACAAAGCTCTAGCAACTACTGAAGTATTATGACGACCGTGAGCCGCTCGACGTTAAGTGCAAACCAACACCAATATTTATATCCCTCCATCAATACTATTTTAATCACAACCGCTACAAATTCAATGGCAATATCCAAAGACTCATCCAACAGCACTCCTCCGCCGGTTATGGTCTCCCCGACTACAGCCACTTGGACACAAGAAGACCGAGATTATCGAACGATCGTTCCTGCTGGTCTAGACAGGATTCTCTCCAACAGCTTTTTTCTGCCTTACCTATATTGCAGTCAGAACCTTATTAATTAGACCTTATAAACTCTGTCATATTCATGGTACTGTACTGCTACGCTTCTCGTAGCTGTACCGCCTTTCATTAATTAGCTTATTAGTCATTTTTGCTTCATATAGGATATAGATATGAAGCAAATTTGACTACATGTAATCATTTCAACTTCTGTTTTTTATTCTTTCGTAGGTATTTAATTATCAATATTTTCAACTGTTTCTGTTTTTCTTTCCTATTTAAATTTCTTGTGGTTTCCAAGACAAGAAGGAGTTTCCGATGCTCCTTGAAGACCACACTTCGGTGTAATTTATTAACACTATTGCAAATCCTGGGTTACAGGACCTGCAGTGGCGGTAATGTATGGTGAAAATAGTCCCAATAAAATAACATCACATACACGCACGCACCGATCCCAATCAAATTCATTCAATACTTTTATATTAGAGTTTAGATTTCCGAGAAATAAAAGTCTATCTGAAACTATAACCGATTTCGGTTACAATTACAAAAGTCAATAATGTCCCCAAATTCATATACGGGGACATTATCAGTAATAGTGACAAGCGGTCAACCTTTACTAATAATTGTATTTTTAACAAGTCAATACACTGAGTAAGCTTAGACAGTAGTAAGTAGTAATCACTTATTCACGCATATGTACGCATAGTGATAGAGCAAGAAAACAATTTAACTACCGTTTTTGAATGGGTTGTCATAAAAGATGCCTAAGGGATGTAAAAAGCTAACATCATGACAGAAAAAGGAAAACTTGAAATATAAATCCTAATACAACTCGTCGTACAAGTTTGACAAAATCCTTTAAAGGAAGCACGCAATGGATAATATAACTGCCATTGCGTCGCCATAAGAATTGTGGTAATAACTGAGTAAAAATAGCAAAGCAACTAGAAGTCCAAATAGGGCATTAGTTCCCCTACCAAAAAAGGCGATTAAAGCGTTGAAACAGTTGTTGTTGGCTTGCGTTACACAATAAGTATGGATTTTACAAAGATGACGTAGGAACGTCTGAAATGCGAGCGTCTAGTCGTTGGCGAGGCGCCAGCCGTCATGACATACTGCCTGGATTCGACCGACAAAATATAATATTTTGAGCTAAGGTAGAAAAAATAAACTTAGCTTTATATATTTTTCATCCTACAAGGTTTTGACACAACTTTTAAAGTACCATACCTAAAGTGTGTCTACGAATCCCTATTTCGCTTTTGTATCTTATGAAACGTAATAATTGAAGTTCAATATTTCTTTGTATTTTGCGCGGGTGACGGAGTAAGAATATAATTCGCCACTCTCTATCTTGCTCGTGGATGTCGTAAAAGACAAGTAAGGGATATAATATGCATATAACATCTAGGCAAGAGAAGAAAAACTCGAAATAAATCCCTATACCAACATGTCTGACCAGCATGCGATAGTAGGTCAATTTTCCTACTATTAGGGAGGAGCCATTCTCGCTCGAACTCAGATTCAGGCTCGAGCCATTGAGCTGCTTCCTACTTCGAGCCTCTTCGAGTGAAGCTGCTGAAGCTGAAACGAAATGATATGTCAAATGCTCATTTGTTTATTTTTTTTTTATTGCCGATGCTGGCAAGCGAGAAAGCAGCACTCCTGATAGTAAATGACACTGCCGCACATGGATCTTTGCAACACCAGGAACATCTACCGTGAAAAAAATGCTCTTCTTAAACCTCGTTTAAAGAAGATATATCATAGCGCTCGGCAAACACAGCAGCAGATAGTTTTTTCCAGAGCCTACACGTACGTGGGAGAAATGATCGCTAGAAACGTACAGTTTGTTTTTTATATCGCCTAACTCGAGTACTTAATTGATTTCCTTCTATCCATCAATAATATATAATATCTATTCCATCTGGAAATAAGTAATGTAGCCGAGGAATAAAAAAACAGAATACATACTTTAATAGAAGAGACTGCGTTAGACAGCGCTGAGCCAGCCAGCAATACTGATACCAATTACCAGCGCACGTTCTTGGACTTGTTAATGTGACCGCGCTTTGCCGTTTCGTGGTCCACTGGTGTCATATGTAATCCACTACAATGACCATTGCAATAATTCTCTTTTATTAAGAAATTATCCAAAACTATCGGAAAAGCCGAAATAATTTCATATCTGTATCAAGATCTGAAACTTAATTTTTATTGCTATTGGTGATAAAGGAGCAAACAGCATACCTGATGGTAAGTGATAGTGCTGCTCATGGACCTTTGCTAGGCCGCTACCTACCATTGATAAAGTGAGGAGAGTGTGAATGCGTCCAAGTGCGAGGTTCGTTGATACTAAAGGCAACACTAAAAAACACGTAAATACGCTGAGAAAGCTTGCTCAACGAACAGAGTGCAGTAACAAATTGCTACTACTGAGACGTCGATTTCCTGCGAGAGTCTGGTATTACCCCGAATGGATCGGCCCGCGGCTCTAGACAGAAGAGAGTTGACAGTGTGGTCCTAACACTATAAAATCCCCAACCTATCTAAAAAATCCCTCGTTTCTCGATATATACAGTAGCGTTTGAATGAATCGTGAATCCTATTCATTCTCCTATAGATCCCTCGACCGGTTTTTTCTACTGTTGGTTTCAGCTCATTTACATACGGCAGGGCTCGAACCTCTTCCATAATAGAAAATAACTTCTATACTAAGCTAGTGAGATGGGTTGGTATAGGATTTTGTTTTAAGTTTTGCTTGTGATGCTTAAAAGTTATATACATATTATATCTCATAGTAGTCTTTTATGACAGTCGCGTTTAAGATGGGGTTAATCGAGAATTTGCTTTAGTTATGATAAATTATATTCTTAATCCATAATCATAGAACGAAATAGATTCCAATGCATAAGCGTCGAAATCTTTTTAATTCGATTTTATCAATTGCTTCAAACATTAAAAAAAAACATAAATAATCATCATGCCTGAATATATATCTCGATCGCGCTCCTCTCGTGAAGTTTACTAATCAACAGTTAGTCATTAAAAAGAATTGATGGGAATGATGGCCTGAATATAATATTGTTTTATAAGCGTATACTATGAATTGACTCTGAAGTTAATAAATACATATTTTATAAGCAAATTGACCTATAAACACGATGTACTAGTCTCTTGTTGTTTTTTTTTTATATTTTGCTCGTGGTACTACAATTATAGTTTAACCTTGCTGCCTGAAAGATGAAAATGTAGCTTCTATTAGTGCTAGATTTATGTATTCAGATTTGTAATTTCAAAAATAGCTACTACATCCAAACGTATATCCGAAAGGTATCTATGAGCTTAAAAATCTTGCAGTCGCACCTCGTATCGCACTGCGTATTATATGCGTTTTCATACCTTTTTTGTTTACTTGTACGAGGTGCGTTAATCCATTTGCATTCGTTAATTTAAGAAAATAAAAAGAAATTTAAACGGGATCTTAGATTTGATGTCACTAGTTATGACAAGACAAATAAAATTTTAGTTGTAACTACTTGTTTGCTCATCCATTATATAATAGTAGCAATCGTTTTTGCTTGATGTAATAACAAGCTTTTGAACATACAAACTTTCACATTTGTAATATTGTATATATGTAATGTATTTATAAAAAATCTTCGATTCATTTTATAGAATAATACAATGTAGGTTTACACACACCTTAGCCTAGGTATAATTGTTGACTAAAATCCATGATATATGCTTTAAAATATACTTTTATTTAAAGCAACAATAATTTATTGGGAAGATAGACTAAGAATTATTCATCTAGCAAGTTATCAACGTCTTCTGTTGGATATAAGCCTAGTTAAGAGAACGCCACGTCAAGTAATCTTGCTAGTAAGAGGCTCCCCGTACAAAAGTTCCGACTTTTAAATATCGTCAGTCCTCCAGGTTACGCTATACCAAGTCATCTGATTTATGACCAAGTCAAATATCTTTCTTCCCCAAATATAATAATTTCGTAGTCATATAATGATTTTTGATATTTGAGCGAGTATTACACATCCTTATTAATATTATAAATGCGAAAGTAAGTTTGTTTGTTTGTTACGTTTTCACGCTTAAACCACACTACCGATTTCAAAAATTCTTTTACCAATAAAGCTATAATATCAGGGAGTAACATAGGCTATATTTTATCCCGGTATTCCCACGGGAACATGAACTACGCAGGTAAGACGACTGAAACCGAAACGAAGCGAGGGCGGGTTGCTAGTTCTAAATAAAACTATTTTACGGATTTTGTGGCGTTTGTATTTGATTTTTGGTTGCCTGGCGTTTCGAACACTTGACAGTGTTCATGATCACAGGCAGTTTTTGTAGTCATAGTTCTTAACATATCTTATATCTTTAAACGAGCAATTCTTGTATATATATATATATATATATATTCACTATAGCAACGGCAGCCGCAACGGTTCCAACGATTTTGTTGAAACTTGGCATACTAGAGGTTTCGGGTCCAAAAAATCGATCTAGCTAGGTTTTATTTATAGAAAATGTTGTTTTGTCCGTGTTTTTAGTAAAACAATATAATGACATTAAATTTTAAAAGAATATGAATTTAAATTTCGTTGTCAATGTTATGAGTTCCGATAGCTCAGGTGGGGAGACGGGCGGTTTTAATTTTGGATTATGTGACATTTAAACAGCGTCGGTTCGAATCTTGGTGTTATTATTATTCTCTTTTTGTAATTTTTTATATATTTTTCATTATTTATTTTTTATTAATATATGTATATCTAAATAAATTCGATAAAAATATTCCGAGCGAAGCTCGGTCCACCAGATATTGACATTTCAGCGAGCTAACTATCCGGACCGCATCGATTATAACTATTTTCAACGTACGTCCTTAGCCTGTTGTACAATTTGAAGCATAACTTTCAAATATAAAGATCATATTCCCGTATCATTATACACTGCTCATATGTCTTTATTTTCAAACGCTACTACCACATATAGTACATCTTCCTAAATTTTACGAACGCTGTCCAGCCGAATTGGTTTAATCGGGTGACCTCTTTTGGAAAATTGGTTCCAACTAATTGGATTACACGTTCTAGATAGACACAGTGATCAATGACGTCGAGAATTACAATACCAACTAAGGCCAAGTACATGCCATGACATGGGCATTAAACATACCTAACTTTTGTCAGTCTAAAATACAGTTTAAAATTTTTTTGTCTGTCTATCTGTTTGTTTTGAGTTAATCTTCAAAACGGCTGGACCGATTTTGATAATTTTTACGACCAGGTAGCTGTATATATAAGGAATAACTTACGCTATAATTTATCATGGTATTCCCACGGGAACGAGAACTATGCGGGTAAGGCGAATGGAAAAGAACCGAGCGAAGCGAGGGCGGGCTGCTAGTTTTCTCTATAATGCTGATCAGTGATTAACTTTGTATTTTAAGTAACTGATTTAGTTTTTTTCCGTGTGGTGACAGAGTAAGAATACAATTCACCACAACTTACCGGTGTCGTAAAAGACGACTAAGGAATTTAATTTGCATACAACATCTATGCAAAAAAAGGAAATAAAATCCCATGCCAAACCGTCTGACCAGTGTGGTATAATAAGTCAATTACCCTCCAATTGTGGATTAGGCTCGAGCCCAGCAGTGGGATGTATATGAACCGAGACGAAATGATGATCTTGAGAGATTTTACAAACGTGCAATTAACAGATATCCTTACTAATATTATAAATGCGAAATAAATTTGTTTGTTCGCTTTCACGCTTAAACCACGAAACCAATTTTAAAAATTCTTTCACCAATGAAAAGCTATAATATCAGAGAGTAACATCTTTCTTTAAATATTATAAAACAAAGTCCCGGCGGCCTCTGTCTGTCTATCTGAACGCGATGAACTCAAAAACTGCTGAACAGATTTTCATACGGTTTTCACCAAATGACGGAGTGAACCACTCCGTGGGGAAGGTTTTTATGTATAATTAATATTTGTGTAAATTGGTTGAAATATGACGACAATTGTCGAAGAGGTAGGAAAAGGTCAAGCCGCCCGGGAGCTTTTATCGAAAACGCTGTCTGACCCGTTGAAGATATATCAAAACAATGTATGGTGGAATTGTGTATCTTTTATAGGTCTTCAAAAAAGTTCGCAATAGCATATGTCTATCTTTTACGAATAACGTACAATATCCATTTTAATGTTTAAGAAAATGGCCACATTATAATGTGATAATTTGAAAGTTATTTAGACGCATAGGATATTAATACTTATCAAATAAAATACGTTAGTTACCTTAAGCATTTCATGCACTACATAATTGCCTTTTACACCATACAATTTTAACTAATATCTTAGGAGTTATCGCAAAATTAAAATATCGTGCGACTAAATAAATTCAAGCACCGCGTTCAGTCCCACACATGTCTCACTCGCCCAGACGGACGCGTACAGCCCGCGAGGCCCTGACAAATAAATACCCACGATTCCGCCCCCGCCGCCGAGGATGGAAATCGTGTCGCGTTAAGGTCATAAACATGGGAATGCCCACTTTGCCAGCGACCCCCCAAGTCGAGGTCCGTACCCCACAGAGGGTGCCCTCGGGATCGGTCGCTTAACTTTAAACGAGTTGAGAGCCCTCAGCGCTCACCCAACAGCCCGGCTAGAGTTGTCACAGCCATCTGAGGCAACAACTAAGTCACATACAAAAAAAAAACAAAAAAAAACAGTGCGTGTTTCCCTATAGAAAACAGATTTTCCGAACGAAAGCTACGCGGGTAAAGCAACTGAACCCGAAGCGAAGCGAGGGCGGGTTGCTAGTAGGCTATATTTTATTCCGGTATTCCCACGGGAACGAGTACTACGCGGGTAAAGCGACTGAAGACGAAGCGAAGTGAGGGCGGCTTGTCAGTTAATTATAATTTATCTCAGTCTGTTCTGTGTGTGCTCATGTTCAAGGTCAAACAAAGAATCATTATTAGCTTAAAGGATTAGCTAATCTAACGGGATCCAGTGGGACGTTTATATATGGACGAGCCGAGATGATGATGATGAATGGTGACGGAATAAGAATACAATTATCTCCATCCCTTAGTTGCCTGTACATTATCTTAGAGTCCCAATAAAAGAATAGGCAAGCAGCAGCTTTCTCCTAAGAAACGTACTGCACCTTACTGTGCAACCCACTTTCTCAGTGAGGCGATTGTGGCAATATGCCCTCACTTGTAGTGTTGCCCAAAAAAGTCTCGGTTTTGCAGTCTTGGTCTTGGTCTTGCGAGAAATGAGAAACCGAGACCAAGACCAAGACCGCTAAATTTTTGCAAGAACAAGACTGTCCCTGCAAGACTTAAGCAAGACCAAAACTGAGCCTGCAAGAGTCCCGCGTCTTGCAGTTAAGTCAAATCATTATTTCAGCTTAATACACATCCCACTGTTGGGCTCAAACCTCCTCCATAATAGGAGGGAAATTGACTTACTATGGACGCTATTGCGCTGGTCGAATTTGTTGGTATAGGGTTTCATTTCAAGGTTTCCTTCTCTTGCTCATGTTTATTATCTCCTTTAGTCATCTTTTACGATATCTATGGGCAAAAGAGAGGGTGGTGAACTGTATTCTTACTCCGTCACCACACAGAAAGTCAAACCAGCCTTGAGAAATACATCCATCCGCCAATCGATTTCCGATGTTGCTATTGACCCTTCATAATTACTCCTTGGAAAGGCTTAAGATCAAAAATTCCATAATCTTGTGCCGCCTTGTGAGTTAGTTTTGATAAGTTTCCCAGGAGAGTGCTGTTGCCCATTATACTTATATCCTAATGAACTCCCAGTCAATTTTCTCGTGCTGCGAAGGGATGGTGACACTTTATATTCTTAATTCATAACTATATGGGTTTGAAATTGATAATTGTTAATGTGTTGTCTTAATCGTATTTGTTATTGCACGGTTTTCGTTTTAAGCATCAATCATCCATCCATCTATCCATCCATCAGTTCATAGACGTCGACTGTTGGACATACGTGCCTCCTCACGAGAATGCCACTCGGTACGGTCCTCTGCCGCTTGCATCCAACGGTTCCCTGCGACTTTCAAAATGTCATCAGTTCACCTAGTAGAGGGTCGTCCTACGCTGCGCCGTCCGATTCGTGGTCACCACTCTTTCTTCCTCAACGATTGTCACTTCAACGAGTTCTTTCTAATAGGTTCTATCTAATAGTTATTTTATACTATAGGTACCTATCTATATGGGTTTTTGCTTGATGTACATATTGTGCCACAACTTGTACCTATACACAGATGTAAACGCACACATTCACAATCACATGTATCTATGTACATGTCACACTGCCACTTCAATGAACTAGTTTAGGTACCATGCTGGGCACGTTAGTTAACATAGCGTTATGACGAGTTTTCCTATTCTTGCAGAGATCGGTTATCTGAGTACCTAATATTAACTTATTACTATAGCGTCCATTTACATTAGGGTCTGTAGATAATGATACTTTACGACTTAATTACTGCAACACATTGTAGGTATCTCAGTAGAACTGAGTTTAAATAAAGACAGCATATATAGTTGATAGGTATCTATCTAACCTACCAAATCAAATCATTTACATAATTATTATAAAACAAAGCCGCAATGTTTAAAATATCAAATTTATTTTATTAGCTGCCCTGTGTGGTGACGGCTTTAGAAGACAGGGTAGAAATTCCTTCTTTTGCCGTAGGAGTAGTTAAAAGCTATCTAATGGAACACCAGGGGAAGAGGAGAATAATGAGTAATGTTAAGTAATGTGGTAATATAACCCATATTCGATACGGCGATAGGCTGGCAGATGGATACATGTATGGTATTTTATTCATTTGGCTAGATTTTTTATTTCCATGATAAATTACTTCAGTTATTCTAACTGCAAGACTTGCAAGATTTTGCGAGACTCTTGCTGCAAGAACAATACCAAGACCAAGACTCGAGTGTGCAATACCAAGAACAAGACTAGTCCAAGTCTCGTCTTGGTCTTGCATTTGGGTAACACTATTCACTTGCGGGGGAAGCGTACTTCTAGTAATGGATGACGAAAATACCACAGAAGGCAATAGGCCATCCATCATCCTCACCATCAAGCCTGCTCATATCCCAATTACTTGGGATCGACGCAATATGTATCCCTCCTACCGGATGGAATTGGCCCAGGTCGATGTGAGACCAGTGGCGTAGCGTGAGTCATTGTCGCCCGGGGCGGAGTCGTAATTTGCCGCCCTTTTGACGTCGTAAAAATAATAATTGTTGGTGTTGGTAAGAAAAAACGTAACAAAATGAAAGAATTGAGTGAAAAATATTTATTTCAAAACCATGTAAGTACATGTGTAAGTAACATGACTGTGTTAAAACATTAATAATTTAGACTATAAAAATAATCTATACCAATAAATAAAATTGGAGTGTCTGTTTGTAATGTCAAAATAATAGACTTTTGTCATGCTCACACGGTTATTTGCACGACACCTATGCCTAAAATAGCAATTAAAAAAATTTTTGTCTGTCTGTCTGTTTGTTCCGGGTAATCTTCAAAACGGCTGGACCGATTTCAAAAATTCTTTCACCAATGGAAAGCTATTATATCAGGGCGTAAACTAGGCTATATTTTATCCCGGTATTCCCACGGGAACGGTAACTACGCGGGTAAAACGACTATAACCTATAACCGAAGCGAAGCGAGGGCGAGTTGCTAGTGTTTAATAAAGTCTAAACAGTCTAAAATTCTACTTATCGCGACTTACGCGCAGTGAAATCATTTATTCGGTCCTCGGACCCACCCTGTGGAACATCGGCTACGACTGAGCGTTGAGGGGGAGCCTCCCGCCCGGTCTAGGCGTGATTTGTTACGTCGACGACACGCTCGTCGCAGCCCGCGGTGGGACGCTACAGGAGGCGGCAAGCCTGGCGACTTTAGGCACCGAAGAGATTGTCAGGTGGATCGAGACGCTGGGGTTGAGGGTCACCCTGGACAAGACGGAGGCCCTCTTGTTCCATGGGCCCCGCATGGACCCTCCCATCAGCGTCTCGATCACCGTCAATTCGGTTGATATCAGCATCCGGGCCCATATGAAGTAGACCTGATGCTCGACGGGCAATGGTGGTTCCGGGAGCATTTCCGCAGGCTCGCTCCACGGCTCGTCGGCGCGGTGTCCAACCTATCGTGGCTTATGCCGAACGTGGGCAGACCGAGCGCTACGTATCGACGGCTGTACGCGGAGATCATCCGGTCGATGGCCCTGTACCTACGGCGCACCGGTGTGGACAGGGTTCCTGACAATCCGACTCAGGGCTCTACTATGGCGACCACAGAGGGCCATGGCGGTCAAGGCCATATGCACGGTGTCGACGGGGGCAGCGTGCCTGTTTACCGGGACTCCCCCGTGGGACCTGGAGGCGGAAATGCTCGCCGGTTTGTATCGTCGGATGTCGGGGGAGGGTGGTGTGGTCTCTTTAAGCAAACTCACCGCCTGGCGCGTCGATGCCCGCCGAGACGTCATTGCCCGTTGGGCAGTCCGGCTGGAGAGGCCTCGGTACGGTGTGCGGACCATGGAGGCCTTCCGGCCGGTGCTGATGCAGTGGTTAAAACGGTGGCACGAGGTGCTATCCTTCTGACTGGTACAGGTTTTGACGGGGCATGGATGCTTCGCCAAATACTTGTACACGGTCGTTAGGAGGGAGAGTACACCGTCCTGCCACCACTGCGATTGCGACGAGGACACGGCGCAGCATACGCTCGAGGTCTGTGTCGCTTGGGCAGAGCAGCGTTGTGAACTCGTCGCAATCATCGGCGCCGACCTGACGCTGCCGACCATCGCCAGGGCGATGCCCGACAGCGTCAGGAACTGGGACGCGATAGCAGCCTTCTGCGAGGCAGTAGTCTCGCGGAAGGAGGCGACGGAGCGCGTACGCGAGGAGCGTCTCCTCGACGACGCGAACCGCCGCCGGCGACTGGAACAGCGTAGGCGCGACTACCTGCGCCTCATGCCGCCCTAACCAAAGCTAACTTCTTGAAAAATTAATTGTCTGACTCACCGCTAGTGTCCGCACAAAATATTTTTCTTCCAATTTTGCCGCCCTTCTAATAGTGGCGCCCGGGACGGTCCGCCCCTCCACCACCACCCCTCCCCCCCTTGCTACGCCACTGGGTGAGACCCTTAGTTGTCTTATACGACACAGACCAACAATGTAAGGGTTGGTAGTATTCGTAACCGCCACCACACAGCACAGCTATAGACAATAGACTTCCCCAATAGCGAGATAATTTGTTAATCGCCACGGTTGGAAAGTGAGTTTGGGATCGTAATTGGAGCTTAGAGTTTTCTAAGAAAATGCTGCAGTCCAGTAACCTGGTGATCATTTCACCTGTTTACACGACGCCCAGGGCGAGGTGGTAGCATAATGCATTTTTATCCCTCACCTCACAGCAATTGCAAATATGATATTACAATACAGTCATACTCCTTTATTGTATACTAGGGCGAGTTGCTCTCGCTTCGCTTCGGTTTTAGTCGTTTTACCCACATAGTTCCCGTTCCCGTGGGAATACCAGGATAAAATATAGCCTAGTTTACACGCTGATATTATAGCTTTCCATTGGTGAAAGAATTTTTGAAATCGGTCCAGCCATTTTGAAGATTACCCGGAACAAACAGACAGACAGACAAAAAAAATATAAAATGATTTTTAGGCATGTGTATAGTGCAAATAACCGTGTGAGCATGAAAAAAACCTATTATTTTGATATTACAAACAGACACTTCCATTTTATTTATTGTCGTGCAAATAGCCGTGTGGCTATTTGCACGACACCTATGCCTAATATATCAATTAAAAAAAATTTGTCTGTCTGTCTGTCTGTCTGTTTGTTCCGGGTAATCTTCAAAACGGCTGGACCGATTTCAAAAATTCTTTCACCAATGGAAAGCTATAATATCAGGGCGTGAACTAGGCTATATTTTATCCCGGTATTCCCACGGGAACGGGAACTACGCGGGTAAAACGATTATAACCTATAACCGAAGCGAAGCGAGGGTGGATTGCTAGTATTTTATAAAGTGGGTGCGATATCCGCATTCGACCTCAAATAAATAGAAAACAAATTTTAGAGGAAAGAAATATAAAGTTGCCTTTATTTAATTATTTCCATAAATAAATAGTAACTAAACTAGATGACATCGGCTTCTAGAATGACTATTGTTCGGATTGGAAAATAATATAATAGTAGCGCTGAAAGAATCCTTAACGAAAGACAATTAATACCATTGTTAAAAGTTTCTTCAAATAACTCGATGATAGAATGCTATGTACAGAATAAATTTACTTTGCAAAAGGCTGCCATTAAGGGTGCGGTAATTTTTTCATAAAACATGTTATCAAATTTCTATAACGTAGAAATAATTATGATTTATCTTACAGCGATTTATATAATACTCATTTATTATAGTTATATTCGGCAAAAATTCGTATTTTAAATGTATTTCTAAAACTCCTTACGTTAGCTGTTCGGTACTGGCCGGTGAATCGCGTCCATCGTCCCGTACGTCAGCCACCCCATCAGCACCAGTCATGCAATAAACAATAACTCACTGTGCACACAAAAATATCCACTTAGCACATCCGCAGACGGACACTAAAACATTTTATTTTCACGGTTAATTGATATAAATAATAACGTAATAATGGCGATGTGACAATGGTGGAAAATCTGATGAATTTATGAGTCAAGGCGCGCTCTCTGAGCGTTCGCCATGTTGGTTTGATACAACGATTCGCGCGCGCGCCAAATGCAATACTGTGTTGCCACTTGGTTTTCTACTAGATTTAATGGAAAATGGAAAATTGATCTAAGAATACATATAATTTTAATATCACTACAAACAGTCTAAACAGAACGAAATTTATAATGCTTTAGACGAAGATACTAGATTTAATTTGGTTTAACGCTCAACCTAAAAAACAAACGCACTGGCATAAGAACTCACACCCATCTTTTAGTGCATCTATTCTATGTGAAAAAGTTTATATTTTGTAATGTAAGATCTTACTTTGAGCTATAGCTTAAATAATTTAAAGCTGAACTACGGCGTAATCTACAGTAGAAAAGGATTAAGAAGTGGTATTGCAATTACAATATTTTATTAATTAATAATTGGAAATAGATACTTAATCAAAGGTTTCTGTTAAAGGAAGTTATAAAAATTACTTCAGCGGTATAAAATTATACGCACTTAATTCTTTTATATTTTTTGATAATAAATTATAACTCTAATTTGTATTATGTAACTGTCTAAATTTTATTATTACATTACTATAAACCTCATGGTAAACACATAACACAAAAGTGTTCACGCAAATGAAATTGTTTAGGGGAAATTTTAAACCTGGTGTGTGTAAACCCAATACGCATGCGCGTAGAGCAGCCACTGCAATACGACGTAGCACCATGCGCCTATTTATATTTCCGTGCGATTTCTCGTCACGGCACGCTAAATATTGTATCTATAACAATATGATGGTGTCGAGAAAATCCAGTCTATACCAAGCTGGTCTAAGTTGACCGTCTCTTTATACTTACCTTGTAAGCGGACTTAGGCTATCAAATAATATAATATACATTATAAAACAACCATTAACCGTAATGTCCAGTGCCGGCTGCCCCATTCTTGACTCCAAGACCCAGAACAGTGGCGTCAGTCTTCCAGCCTTGATCTGATGATGCCGTGACTAGGCGAATAATTTGCTTGTCCCAGATATCTTCGACCACCTCGGTGAAGAAGCTTACTTAAAGAGTTTTCCTAAAGAGTTTTCCTAAAGAGCAGCGCCGCCCGGAATATACAACTTCACGGGTCGCGGTAGAGATTCCCTAGCATCTCTTTTTTTCCTCCTTGGCACGACACCTGGCTAGCTTCAGCGAAGGCCGTGTTGCGTTACACTTCATACAGTTCTTACCCTCTCGCTCTTCGCAATTACGAACTAGACTATGGCTGTTTCCGCCAGTATAGAACAGGGAAACGCCGCCCATACCCCGAAGTAACCGGGTAACCTAGAACTAGATGTATAGGTGAACAGATAAGGTCTCAATTTCTTTCAGAACACGCAAATACCTTAGCTTCAACACCGGGGCTAGCGAAAGACCAGTTCACTATCGGGCCGCCCCGCTGTTACACACGGCTATCGACAGAGCCCCTATTTTACAAATAAAAAATAGAAACACGTCAACATAGCCTACTCTTCGACCGAAAAGCCAGCAGCCGAATATATAATGGGTTCCGTATACGAGCGATAGCCGTATGCTAGTAAGGTTCATTAGACATGTAACTAACAATGTAACATGCTAAGAAAATTATTTCGTAAATTCTCTTTATAAGAGAAATTTTAAAGAGAAAGGAGGCGGAAATGCTTGCCGGTTTGTATCGGCGGGTGTCGGAAGTGCGAGCGGAGGGCGGTGAGGTCTCTTTGAGGGAGCTCACCGCCTGGCGCGTCGACGCCCGACGAGACATCATTGCCCGTTGGGCAGTCCGGCTGGAGAGCGGCACGGGGTGCTCTCCTTCCGACTGGTGCAAGTTTTGACGGGGCATGGATGCTTCGCCAAATACCTGTACAGGGTCGTCAGGAGGGAGAGTACAGCGTTACTACTGCCACTACTGCGATTGCAACGAGGGCACGGTGCAGCATACGCTCGAGGTTTGTGCCGCTTGGGCAGAGCAGCGTCGTCAACTCGTCGCAATCATTGGTGCCGACCTGACGCTGCCGATCATCGCCAGGGCGATACTTGACAGCGTCAGGAACTGGGATGCGGTCGGAGCCTTCTGCGAGGCAATAGTTTCGCGGAAGGAGGCGGTTGGTCGCGCGCGCGAGGAGCGCAGGCGCGAATACCTGCGCCGAGCACACTGACGTCGAGTCACCCTGCTCCGGTGGTCGGCCCAACCACGAAGACGACGTGTCGCGGGTGGGTTAAGGGTGTGCGTGCTTACACCCTCTGTCGCCCCGGACGGAGTGGTGTGTGGTGGAGAAAGACAAGCAAGCGAAGATCATTATCAATATAAAACTCTTTTCTAAATTAACTTTATTTGATTGCAATATAGTCTTCCATCGTACATATTGCATAAGTTTCACCTATAGCTTTATGACCGGCTATTTTGCCTGACTTTAGTCCTTTTTTTTGTCCGAGTGCTATGACCCGGCCCGCGAATTTCACCCCTTTTTTTTTTTTTGTGGGTGGGCCGCGGTCGGCGCGCCTCCGCACCACTCCGTCCGGGGCGACAGAGGGGCTTAAGCACGCAACTCCCGCGACCCACCCGAAAACCACGTCGCCTTCGTCGTTGGGCCGACCACTGGAGCAGCGTTAACTTGTCGTCAGTGGTCGGCCCGACGGAATACCCCCTGTTGGGGTACCCTCCCATCGACCGACGTCCCCCCTTCGGGGAGGACGTCGGTCTTTCCTCACGCGGTCGGCCTCTCGGCGGGTGACGGACTAATCCCCGGTCACGTCACCCGCGGCCTCGGCTAAGGCGGCATGAGGCGCAGATAGTTGCGCCTGCGCCGCCCCAGTCGCCGGCGGCGGATCTCCTCATCGAGGCACGAATTTCACCCCTAACATAATCAGGGACTTTCATCATTCCTTTAAATAAAACTACTTTCATGCATTCAAGTTTGGTCTTGGATAGATGTTATCTACGTATCATATCCGTTAGTCGTTTTTTATGACATCCACGGGCAAGGGAGAATGGGGTGAACTGTATTATTACTGCGTCACTACACGGAAAATATAATATAAAGCTCGAAATAAAGGTTATATATGTGTATATATCTGTCTAATGAGAACTGCTATGAGGAAATCCGCCAAGGAAATAAAATGCACTGAAGTAGTGCTTGATGGAAAAACGGAGATAAATTGCCTGCCGTATAACACTTCAATTAAACTTGACTAAAATTGACTTTGTGCTATCGTAGGAATATTTTATAGAATCTTTCTTTTACTAATTGGGCTAGGGACACGGTCATAGCTCCAAGCTTTAAATCCATGATTAACATTAGGAAATTTTTAGAATACGAAGTACTATACGGATTTTATCGCGTTTGTATTTGATTTTTGATTACCCGACGTTTCGAACACTTAACAGCAGAAAATTTTCTGCAGTAATCGACGTCTGAGTAGTAGCAATTTGTTACTGCGCTTCGTTCGGTGAGCGAGAGAGCCGGAAGCCCAACTTTCTGAGGGTGATTGCGTGTGGAGGGTTTTGGTGGTGCCCTTGGTATCACCGAGCCTCAATGCACGCCTTCACACTCCCTTCACTTTCTTCGCGGTAGGCAACGGCCTTGTAAAGGTCCATGAGCGGCAGCAACACTTACCATCAAGTGTACTGTTTGCTCGTTTGCCACCGTTTGCAATAAAAAAAAAAAAAAAAAAAAGTAACGATGACTTGTTGGACGTGAGACATCTTAGTCCACCCGTGACCATGAACGCTGTAAAGTGTTCGAAACGTCGGGTAATCAAAAATCAAATACAAACGCGATAAAATCCGTAAAGTAGTTTTATTTAAAATGTAGAATACTCGCGTAAACATCAGAAATCATTATACGAAGTACTAATTGTACTGTTAGACAAAAGTCTCTTGTAAAATGGTGTTATTGGCATCAATATGTATGTATGTACTTCTATTACAACTTGTGTAATACACAAGTTGTAATGAAACCAGGAGGTGAAAATTGAATTCATTGATTATATCAAAGTTTGAATCTCGGCATGCAGGAGGTTTTAAATGCTTGGTGTTTTAAGACTGTTAATTATTTTAAACGTTTTTTGTAGTACGTTCTTTTGCTACTCTTCAACTTATACATACCCTATTATTGCTTAAAAACCTCCTACTCAATGGAAACGTGGGAGCTGAGGTAACAGAAACATAATACACATCTAACTCTAAAATACTTTTTTGTGGGGATGATCCCCACCCCATCGGCGCGCTCCTCGCACCACTCCGTCTGGGGCGACAGAGGGGCGTAAGCACGCACACCCGTATCTCAACCGCGCGACACGTCGCCTTCGTCGTTGGACCGACCACCGGAGCAGGGTGACTTGTCGTCAGTGGTCAGCCCGACAGAACTAGGTAATGCTTGCTAGATTGTTGCTGTGTTGTCTTAAAATCCTTAATTATCTAAAAAGCCATTCACGGGCAAGATATAAACAAAACATAAACATATTTACTCTTAGTCCATTATCATACTGACTGCATAATGTTTAAGACTACCAAATATCACCTCTCAATCATCATCATCACAGCTCATATATGTCCCACTTTTGGGCTCGAGCCTCCTCCACAATTGGAGAGTAATTGACCTTCTGTCACACTGGTGAGACGGGATGGTATAGCGTTTTATTTCGTTTTCTTGCATAGATATTATATGCATATTATATCTCATAGTCGTCTTTTACGAAACCCACAAGCATGAAAGGGGGTGGTGAATTGTATTTTCTCTCCGTCACCTTTCAATAGTAAGAAATAATTACGCAAGCAAAAATATACTTTGCTCATTTACCTAAATAACTATACAAATAAGTTTATACGGTTTATCTATACTGTATACTAACATATAAAGCTGAAGAGTTTATTTGTTTGAATGCGCTAATCTCAGGAACAGTCCTATTTGAAAAATTATTTCAATGTTAGATAGTCCATTTAACGAGGAAGGCTATATATAGGCTAAATATCATCACGCTAAGATCAACAGTGTAAAAATGTTTCAAAATCAGGTTCTTTTTTCCTTTTGAGAGCTTCCGCTGCGTAAATAGCTAAATTTTCGCAAAAAATCATGTGTGACAGAATCGTATTAAAAAATATTTTCACCTTCTATGTAAACAAAGTCTTAGCGTTAGCCAAAGTATCTATACCCCGCGGACGAAGTCGCGAGGAGAAGCTAATTGAAAAATAAAAGTAATAGTTTATGAACAAATATTATATTTAATACATAAGGTATGACTATCATTTATTCGGATCCAAAGTTCAGAATACGAACTTGTTAGTACTCGCAGTAGCCAAGTCCAGCACGGCTAGAATGAGGCTGATAAGTTATAGACAAGAAGAGAAATAAGTTATTTGTAAATTGAATTGCTTCTTCAACTAGTCTTCTGACGAAGCTTATTCTTCATCGTTACCCCCAGAGGAAGCTGAAGATTCATTGTCTTCTTCAGATGAGGGTGAAGGTTCGCTGTCTTCTTCAGACGAGGGTGAAGGTTCGCTGTCTTCTTCAGACGAGGGTGAAGATTCGCTGTCTTCTTCAGACGAGGGTGAAGATTCGCTGTCTTCTTCAGACGAGGGTGAAGGTTCATCTTCTTCTTCAGATGAGGCTGAAGAGTCGCCCCCTTCAGGAACTGCAGTTGTGGGGACTTCAGGTTCTTCGAGCTCCCAGTCGAAGTTTTGACCGGAAACCTCAGTGAACCAGGCGTGGTAGTGGCCGGGACGGATGAAACCTGAATTTAATTACGTAGATAAATGAGTAATTACTTCTACAATATATTCAGACATTGCGTATAAATATTGTGAGTGTTAAAGTAATGATTTCTGATGTTTACGCGGGTATTACACATTTTAAATAAAACTACTTTACAGATTTTATCGCGTTTGTATTTGATTCTTGATTGCCCGACGTTTCGAACACTTTGCAGCATACATGGTCATGAGCGGACTAAGATGTCTCACGTCCAACAAGTCATCGTTATTACAGGCATTTATAATTATATACCCGATAAAGAAAATTAGTTATTCATCATCATCATCATCTCAGCCCATATACGTCCCACTGTTGGGCTCGGGCCTCCTCCATAATGGAAGGGTAATTGACCTACTATACCACGCTGGTCAGACGTGTTGATATAGGGTTTTATTTCGAGTTTTCCTTCTCTCGCATAGATGCTATATGCGTTTTACATCCCTTAGTCGTCTCGTACGATCACCCACGGGTAAGATAGGGGGTGGTGAATTGTATTCTTACTCCGTCCGTATTAAATTCCGTCTCCGTATTAAATTTTGACCCACATTTTAGTACAAATTTATTGCCAGTATAAGAAAAAAATGATTCTATATGAAAAAAATATATTATTTATGGTTAGTAATTATTAATTATTAAATTTGTAGCAATTATTATGACAATTTATTAATTACAAAAACTAACAAATCTAGGATACTACCACCGGATCGGAACACGGCCACACTGAAAAAAATCCGGCAAGACCATGAATGCTAGGGGGTATTCCTTCGGGCCGACCACTGACGACAAGTAACCCTGCTCCGGTGGTCGGTCCAACGACGAAGGCGACGTGGTGTTTGGGTGGGTTGCGGGTGTGCGTGCTTACGCCCCTCTGTTGCCCGCGACTCACCCCAATAAAAAATGCCTATGTACCCAATACCAAGCGTAACAATAAAAATGTGAAAACTTTGTGAACTTACCAGCTGGCATACCAACATGGCAACCCATAGCTGACACGAAAGAGGTAACTCCAACCTGTGATAGTTCACCATCTTCGTCTCTGTGAGCAAGACAACCACCGCTGTCACCCTGTAACATATTAAATAATTTAATTATAGTACCTTATGATTCTGCCCATGGATGTCGTAACAGACGACTAAGGGATATAATATGCATATAACATCTATGCAAGAGAAGGAAAACTGGAAATAAAACCGTATACTAATCTGTTTGACGAGCATGATATAGTAAAGTCAATTTTCCTCCTATTGTGGAGAAGGCTCGAGGCCAGCGGTGGGACGTATATGAGCTGAAATGATGAATGATGACTTTATGATTTCGTGTGGCGACAAAGTAAGAATACAATTCACCACTCCCTATCTTGCTCGTGGTTGTGGAAAATGACCAGTAAGGGAAATAAATAAAACCCTATACCAACATGTCTGACCAGCATGGTATAGTAGGTCAATTGCCCTCTTATCGGGGAGAAGGCTCGAGCTCAGCAGTGGGACGTATATGAACTGAGCTGATGATGACTTTATTATGTGCCCTAGGCGGGACACTTTTGTATCTGAAAGGCTAAACTAGTGGACGGACTACTGAAGTCAAGGAATCCCGGTTCCCAAGGAATCCCGGGAAGGAGTTCCGGTCAATCGGATTGGGGTAAAAAGGAAAACGATCTTGGCGATAATTTTGTTTTGGGGGGATAATCTATGGTATATTTACACCCTGCTCGATCCACCTGGGGCAAATTAAGGGTCGACGCGCGTCTCCATGATGTACCTTTCCGGCGCCGTGTGGACAGTTCACCGGTACCAGTACTTGTCATCGGGGCGATATATTAATAATAAATTTAAAGTAATATTTAAGTTGAGATATATTTCGGCATTGTTGCCGGCAATACAAACACGGCAGAATTGAATTCTTCTATATCAACACCCTGCACTAAGGAAATAATGCTTGCATTGCAGGGGGACTTTACAAACATAATTAACGGACACAAATTACATCCAGACTCAGAACAACAATTTGTGAATCGCACAAAATGTTGTCCTTTTTTTTATGGGTGGGCTATGGGGAGCGCACACGCGGTCCATGCTGTCCAGTCGCCTTCGTCGTTGGGCCGACCACACAAAATGTAGTCTTGCGTGGGATTCGGACCCGGGACACTGACACTGTTGGTCGGTATCTTAATCACTACGCCATTTGTGCAGTCGAAACGGTATTCTTACTTCGTAACCGTACGAAAGCTATTCGTTATCATCATCATTATCTCAGACCTAGACCTAGGGCAATCAAATAGACTGCACGACGGCGACCGACGTCCCAGGACGTCGAGAGGTGAGGGTACCCGAAAGGGTATTCCGTCGGGCCGACCACTGACAGCACGTCACCCTACTCCGGTGGTCGGCCCAACAACGTGGTGACGTGGGTACGGGTGGGTTACGGGCCCGCGCGCCGTCCTTTCATCGCCCCGGACGGAATGGACCACGTGTGCGCTTACCATAGCCCACCCATAAAAAAAAGGGCAATACTATACCACTATACCATACTATACTATACCACTCTATGTCATCATCATCATCATCATCTTGCTCTTATCCCAATTACTTTGGGTCGACGCAATATGTCATCTGTTTTGACATATTGCAAAAAGTTAGAGAGGTCAAATACCTTTAATGGATTGCCTTACCTGACATGTAGACTGGCTGGTCACGTTGAAGTATCTAGAGCAAATTGTAGAGTCAACAATGATAGAACTGCCACCAAAAGCTGAGAGACATTGTTGATTTGAAACGCCGTATTGATACACCCAATTCATGTTTTCAGGTGAAGCACCTAAAAAGAAAAAGTTTTTATTTACCCCTATGTTGACAGGTTAAAAATATAATCCATCAGATCCCCGTATATCAGGTCTGCCAATTTAAAAGAAAGCCAAAATTGAACTACTTCAATGGTTGTTATAGATCGAATCATCAGCGAATTACAATTAAAAAAATACTTGCCGTTAGTCCAAGTACGTCCCCATCCACTGGCAATGAGCAGCTCACCCTCGTAGTTATAATCCTTCGCTGAAGAACGCTGGAGCCTGATCGGCTTAACAAATTCTGTAAAAAAAAAATAATGAAAATTATATACATTAGAATTATACAATTATATACATTGAAGATTATATACATTACATTATATACAAAGAACCTTTTCTTTAGCAATTTTAAATAGAAAATTTAACAGAATCATTCTACTTTTAGACGGTGAGTTTATTTTTCATCACTAGTCGGCACAATAAGATTTAAAATAAGGGATAAATCGTGGAATTTGTTGAAGAAATAAGGAAGATCGTACGCACTAACAAGTAAAACAGCCCATATTTACATAAGATATGGATATAAGATCTGACTAAGGAAAGCATATGTGTAAGAATTGAGGATAAAAACATTTTATTTTTGTAATTCTTCTGTGTGTAAATTAATGTAAAAAATTTAGACACTAGGTTCATTACAATAATATATTTCATGCAATACAATAGATCTAGCGTAACAACATAACTTCTAGCGAAGAGGACTGGCAAACATCATCGTGTGTTACTTTACGCGAAAAATTTTGAGCCATTTTTGTCCCCTTCATGCAATATATCACACCTATCTAAGACTTATAAGAAACGAAAACGGGCAAGAGCATACTCTGTCGGTATGTTTATAACACTAAATGTGACCAAGCCACTCCGTCTACCAGGCGTGGAGATTATGTCATCATCACCTTCGCGAGGCTTGTATTTAACAGTGAATGTTGATCGGCTGAAGAGAATTCTTCTATACGTACACATGTATGTGACTGAATGTCTCAAACAACTGAATTCGATAGATTTTTTTGGATTCAAAAGACAAATCATATGCTGGTATCCTAAAAGTTATATTGGAATCCCAGAAATTATACACCGAGCCAAAACTCTATATATGGTGTAACCCACTGACCCACCAAAAACAAGTGATATTCTTTCTCCCTATCTATTATCGGGGGGTGAGAGCTACCTTCACTCAAAAGAGCAGGGTAACTTCGCGGAACATCATTTAGTTTAAAAAACCTAAACCTCCCCATGGAAGTACACAGTTGGAACACGTGCGCGTTGGGCTTAAGAAACACTTAAGGGAACTAGTAGATAATATCACTGCAAGATAACAGGAACTATCGAAATTAAAACCTGCCCCCACAAGCTAAGCTAGTACAGTTATAGAAGAAGTAAGAAAATTTACAGTTATAGTAAGAAAATTAGTTGAACCTAATAGTGGAATATATATGGATCATAAAGAAGTAGAAACTAGTTATATGATATTTCTTACCGTTTAAGACGAGAGACCTGCCGAATTCGAGCAGACCGATGTCATGGGGCTGGACTACACTTTGCATTGCCTCATTGTACAAGGGATGATTGTAGTACTTTGTGGTGTCGAAGATATAGGTCGGCAAAGTCAAGTTTACGGTACCAGCTCGGATGACTACTGTCACACGTCTGAAAGACAATCAAATCTCAAGTTAGAATGAATCACAATGCTAGGGGATATTAAACTTGAATGTATAAAGTGCTGAGGCTGAAAGCTTCCCCAAATAATTTAAAAAAAAAAGAAGTAGTCTACAGAAAAACCTTTGTCGAAACAGGTTTGGAACGTCGTCGTAGCAAATTATTGTTCATAGATATTATTTACATGAAATATTTTGTAGATATATGCTTTTATCTCTAAAGATCTAAGGGATCCATAGGATATCCTGGTAATAAAGCATTATATCACTTTTCCCAAGTACAAGCCAATTAATGTACCTAAGCAGATAACAGGATTGCAAGAAGTCTAAACAAACATGGGCCTCCTACACTCAGCGCATTTAATGCTTAGTATGAAATTGTAAACTTCAGTAGACGAGTAAAGTGATAAACTCCTGATACAAAACTACTACATATTCTATATTTCTTAGGACTCCATTGCGATTTACGAGGAACTGGAAAAAAATTATCACAAGTAGGCAAAAGATAATCATAAGCTTAAAGGCTAAAAAATTTCGGCTGAACGTACAATGGTCGGCAAAGAAAAAAATAATTTTTACACTAACCCTGCAGTACAATGAGCAGCAGTAAGACCCCATTCTGCGCTAATTATAGTTCCACCACAAGCCGATACTGCTCCTGCTGGGCTCACCATACGAAGCGACAGCTGGTGAGGGAATTGTCCCAATTCTGATTCCCATCCTGACACAATTCGATTACCAACGGTACCAGGTGCAACTAAACAAAAAACGTTAATGTTATTTATTTTAAATAAAGACTAAAAAATTAACCTTTGTATAGCATAGCGTATATAAACGAGCAGTAATCACACCAAGACTTGGAATATCTATTTGTGGTTAGCATAGAGAATTGTTTAGCATGGGAGTAAAACACATCACATTCAGCACGGTAGATTGGTAACTAGATTACTTACACCGTTTGTGCAGTTAATATTTAGTTATTTGAAGAAAATATCAAACATCAAGATCTCAATGATTTCAATTAACCACAATTCTGACATACATATTTCAAGTCATTTCCCATTATCACATTTTTCAGGCATTCTCATCAATCAACTAATGTTATTGTTAGTTGTTTTATTAGATTCACACCTTAATCCTTGAGGGGATGAGCAAATATATAAACAATTCCATATTCAGTCACACAATCCTTAATTATGTGTCAACGTAATAAAGCGCGAATTTAATAGTGCCAACCGGCCACAATTCTAAATTTCGAGTTTTCTTCTGAGAATATCCCGAAAAAATACTTTCAAAAATTTAAAACCTCTACAAAACTTTGGTGCAGATAGAATGGAACAGGTAAAAATATATCTAATTAAAATGTATCACAACACAACATTACTGTTCATTTTATTCAGCCAAATTCTCATCGTCATTCATCATCGTCATCACCTTGCCATCTCAATTACTCGGGGTCAACTCAAGATGTACTCTTCTTTCATAATACATATTGCAAAAGTTATTGGCTATAATTTTATGGCCGGCCGCCGGCCTGACGTCAACCCTCCTTGAGTACGTAATTACTGACCAGACGACCCCAGACAGAGTTTATCTAGGTCTATGTAAAGCTCTTAGCTCTCTCAAGCTATGTCAGTGATGGTATACTACCAGTAGCCGCTACCACATAGCATAGATTATCATAATCGTCGTCATGAGGGTAGGGAGGAATTCGAAAGGGTAATCAATCAGGCTGACAATTATAGTCACAGTATCTGTTCCAGTGGCCCACTCGATAAACGAAGAAGGCTGATATCGCGGCATGTTATGGTGCACGCCTGCGTTGCGATGCACCGTATAATTGGGCAGATTGTGGCCGGAACATAGTTGGTCCAAAAGGTGCCGTTGATAACAGCTCGAGATTTATGATTTTGGTAACTCATTCACTCATAAAATTCATAGGTTAGAGATAGGACTCGGGTAGGCGAGTAAAAATGTGTTTAAATTTTATCTTAACGTTACTTATCGTTTAGTTATCACGACGAACGTAATTAATTTCTCACCTGGTGCAAGTTCAGGGAATGTTAGACGGTCGTCCGCCAACACCTAAAATAAATAATTATCATTTAATAAAAAAGCCTATTCAAGCTAAAGGATTACAGTGTCTTCATATCTATTGTCACGTAATTATCTGTGCCAAAATTAATTGCTCTGAGCAGCCTTGAGCATTTTAGTCTAGTTCGCAAATCATGTCTGAATGGACTTCACCACACACAGCCGTTTAAACTCTGTCAAATCAGTGGTACTGTATTGCTGCACTTCTTGTGGCTGTACATCTTATTTATTGGCTTATTAGTCAATTCTGTACGTCTCATTTTACATAGGAAATAAGTGAAATTTTCCAACTCCTCCTGTCTTTCATTATTAGTTAAATCTGTAAGAATTCCAAGACATTTAACAACATTTCCCGGAACTGCCTGAGGGTCAAAACTCGGTATCATTTTTGGCGACGATAATGGCTCCTAGCTTACAGAAGTTTCAGTGCTGTGAATGTAGGATGGCATTAGTCCCAAACAAAACATAGAGCCCTTAATTTATGTATATATCATAAAAGTGCCGGTTTATCTTAGGTGATTAGCAAAAAGGCTTATCTTTGCCTGCTAAAAGCCACACGTGCCAGTGGCGTCACATGACTACGGCTTTTTTTATGTGTCTCTTAATGTTTTTGATGTTTGTGCGAGTATTATACATACATCTATACCAATAAATAAAATTGGAGTGTCTGTTTGTAATGTCAAAATAATAGAATTTTTTCATGCTCACACGGTTATTTGCACGACACCTATGCCTAAAATACAAATTAAAAAATTTTTGTCTGTCTGTCTGTCTGTTTGTTCCGGGTAATCTTCAAAACTGCTGGACCGATTTCAAAAATTCTTTCACCAATGGAAAGCTATAATATCAGGGCGTAAACTAGGCTATATTTTATCCCGGTATTCCCACGGGAACAGGAACTACGCGGGTAAAACGACTAAAACCGAAGCGAAGCGAGGGCAGGTTGCTAGTTTGAAATAAAACTGTTTTACGGATTTTATCGGATTTGTATCGTGTAGTGTTCATGGTCACAGGTGATAACAACAATGATTGATGTATTATTAATGTTATGAAACAACTTACATGTCCCAATAAAAGATTAACATTGACTACGGATACTACCAAAGCTTGTGGATGTCGTAAAAGACGATTTAGAGCTTTGCGCTGACCTGGGCCAACTCCGTCCGATTCCGTCTGGTCAACAATTACATTTCCAAAGAAGGTTGATGTCAAGCAGGCGGCTACAAAACTATAGCCAAATAACTTTTGCAATATGTACCATGAAAGAATACTTTTTATTGACTCAACCCCAAGTAACTGGGATAAGAGCATGATGATGATAATGATGACGATGATGGTGATGATGAAGTCCTCTCTTTTAAGTCCTCCCGTGACCATGAACCGTATAATAATAAAAATTAAATACAAACCAGATTAAATCCATTAGAATATGTACCTACTTTGTTATTAACTTTATAGAAATTAATATTTACAGAGTTCTAGAGACACTGCTTAGAAACTGCAAGTGCATCATCACCATTATAATGAGCCTATTAACATCCACTGCTGGATATATACCTAATATGACGTAATGCTGTGATCGCCACACTTGGAAAGCGGATTGGGTATCCCAATAAATATTATAAGGTTGCCAAAAGAGTGCTGCTGTGTATTCTCTTCCTAATCTCTCAGCCACGGAAAAGAAAGGAGTCATAACACTTTGTATCCTTAATCCGTCCCCACATGGGAGTACCATTCCAATCACTTTAAACACTTAAACTTCAGCAACGATGTGGTGGATATCCATGTGACGAAAGTCTAAGAATACAATATATTGTCACCTTCAATGTTTTATGTGATTGTTAAGTTGGATTGTATAAGCAACACCTTTTAGGAAACCGTGATTTCCTATGAGCATAATAAAACCATGTACACAAAATTACGTAATCTTAAATTCGAAGTTAGTGTTCTTCGCCTTTTAGGTTTTGCTAGCTTTTTCAGACTTCAAGATGTCAAGTTGTGTTTTTATATAAAAATAAATCAATATTTACCGTTGACCCTGCTAGAGCACAGAATAATACCGAAACCAACCAAGCCGCCATCTTTCCCACGACCACAACTAATAAAAATTAAATAATTCCTAACTTATATCTACTTAGCGTGTGGTATTAAATGATAAAAAAATAATTATAAATTGATAGCAATTATAATCTGGGTAATCCTTCACATGTTTTTGTAATTGGTGTTCAATGGATTTACAAAGATTATTTATTTTAAGAGTTATATCGATTTAATTTTAACAAATAATAATTATCTTGCAGCTAGTTACTCGCGTTATTGATAATATTGTGTGAATAAAAAGGTGCATGCTGTTGATTTTAAGTATACAGATGCTAATCTATAACAGTATTTCCTACATACTCTCCTTGCATTCACCTGCAGTGGAGCTTGTAAATAGAAACTTGTTACAATACCCATACGAGTTATTTAGACTATATTCAAAACGACTATAGTCAGAGTAGGTACCTACAATTTATGAAATTCGCCCGCATTAATCACTACTTTTCATTTCGACTATAAGAAAAGCAAAAAATAGTAGTTTTCTAAAATATTTATTTTCATATCTGCTCAGCACTTTTTAAAATCATTGTATATATTCAAGTATCTTTTGATAGGTCTGACAAGATATTACCGATTACTGTATTTGCCCCGCTTTAATCGAAGCTAAAGTCAACATTTCAGAATGGCTTGAACTTATTTCTAAACAAATATTAGTCTTAATAGACTAACTGAGATACAGCTTAGAAAGTTTAAATATATTGTCAAACTATATAGTCTTTTACATTTTAAATATGGAATACAAATACACCATATCACAGTTGTGGACCATCCCGATTAATTGGTATGTTTTTAAATTCAAACTAACTATTTATACTCAAGATTATATCACAAGAGAGCAGATTTTTTTTAATTTAATCGATTCGATCGTAATTATGTAAAATTTTTGGTGGCTCCTTAACTAATCATTTTTTTTTTTGTTTTTATAATTAGTTCTTGCCCTAGAGTGGGGCGTTAAGATTTTCATCTGCTACTCGAATCAAAAACTACTTTTCTAATTTATTAAATTAAAATATAATTTCAGCATCAATGCAAAGGGGCAGATCTAGTTCAAATACTCTACTCTCCTAAATTTCCTGTGAAAATAATTATCTAATAAGTGATCCTCCTACCTGAAACAGGTCCTATATTCACTCATCTTCATTATTTTAACAAATCATGGCATTTATAGTAATGATAACTAAAATAATACCTGGTGATGGTGTCAATCCGTCTATTCAGGTGTCGCCCTACGCTGCTTCGTCGAATTTGTGGTCGCCACTTAAGAACCTTTCTTCCACAATGGTTGTCGGTTCAACGAGCAACGTGACCTGCCCATTGCCATTTCAACGCGCTAATTTTTCGGATTATGTCGGTTACATCCGTCCTTCTAAGGATTTCAGTATTTAAAAATTTATCACATAGAGAAATACAGAGCATAGTCCTGTGAACCTTTTTATGATGAGGTCAACATTTAGAGATCTCTCGGTTAAACCAGTTGCATTGCACTTAATAACTTTTAATTTCAAATATGTATTATATTTAATATGTCCAAAAAATTACCTACACCTGACAGGCAGTTTTTATCTCAGCCCATATGCTGACTACATAATGTTTTAGACTACTGAATATCACCTCTCAATCATCATCATAATCACAGCTGTCCCACTGTTAGACTCAGATCTTCTCCAAAATTGGAAAGGAATCGACCTACTATGTCGCGCTGGCTAGACGTATTAAGGGTTTTACTTCGAATTTGCCATCTCTCGCATAGATGATAATTGCATGTTATATCCCTTAGTAGTGTTGCCCAAATGCAAGACCAAGACGAGACTTGGACCGGTCTTGGTCTTGCAACATCACACCTGGTCTCGTCTTGGTCTTGGTCTTGCGCACCCGAGTCTGGTCTTGGTCTTGGTCTTGCGCACCCGAGTCTTGGTAATTGCAGCAAGAGTCTCGCAAAGTTTTGCAGTTAGAATAACGTAACAGTAATTTATCATGGCAATGAAAAATCCAACTAAATTAATCAAATATCCTATCCTATCTATCCATCTGCTAGCCCATAGTTCACTATTGAATACAATACTTACCACTGGAGAAAATTACTCTTCTATTCCCCTGGTGTTCCATTAGACAGCGTTACTACTCTTATGACAGGACTTTCGACCCTATTTTCTTAAGACGTCACCATACGAGGCAGTTGATACAATAAATTTTATGTCATTTTATAATCAATGCGATATTTTACAATTAATGCGATTGATTATATTCCCCTTCAAGTTAAGTGGTATGATCTATTGTATTTCCAGTTTAGTTACTGATACTCTGGATACTTGAAAAAACCTGTTGCTCTATTGCCTATATAAATACTTTGGCCGCTGGATCCATGTAGCTCTTAATATACTATTTATTCAAGAACATATAAAACTGATTTAAAATTTTATGGTTTTAATACTTGTAAAATGTATGATATTCGTCGTCATCGTCACAGCTCATAAAAGTGCCACTGCTGGGCTTAAGATTCCTTCCAGTAAGAGGAAAATTGATCTACTATACCACGCTGGTCAGACATGTTGGTACAGGGTTTTCTTTCTAGTTTCACTTCTCTTGCACATATGTTATATACACAGGGTGTATCAGGTTATGGGACAACTGTTCATGTATGTTGTAGTTCAACAGTCATAGATCATAATTAGAATGTATATTACACAAAAACAATATAACGTAAAAGTTATAGTGATTACAAAAATGTGTGTCTAAGAGTTTATGCCTTAAATTTTATGCATTATGTAGGTATGTACAGACAGGATATATGTAAGCATGTAAAATTTCGACAGTATAAATAGGTATTAGATTTGCGCGAACCTAATGATGACTTTTACGCGGCGCGGTTTTCGACCTCGACGGCGAGGCCGATACCGCGGAGTTTTATCTATTATCGCTGCGCGAGCTGTGTAGGTCCTTTCTTGGGCGATCATAATAGCGTCATCTTCTTCTTCAAGAAGATGACGAGGACGTCGAACCGCGGATATTTTTAAGGGGACGTAGTTTACCGCCCCAACCACTAGTGGATTGGGGTGAATTGTGGCAGAGGCAAAATAGCGCTGGGAGCAACGCTTCATGTACTGCCTGATGGTGATCGTACTCTGTCCCTACATGGACATTTATATAGATTAATTGTAGGCATATTTCTATGTCCAACAGTGAACGTCGTTGGGCTAATGAATAAACGGATATATAAATATATATAATGGGCAAGAGCACTCTCGTGATTACGGTATTTTTGTCCTTAAGCCTTTCCGAAGAGTAATTCTGAAAAGCCAACACCAACATTGGGAATCGATTGGCCAATAGATGGATATCTCAAGACTGATTTGACTTGCCGTGTAGTGACGGAGTAAGAATATAATTCATCACCCCCTATTTTACCCGTGACTGCGAACCCACGACTAAGGGCTATAATATATAACATCGGTGCAAGAGAAGGAAAACTTGACATGTATGACCTGTAACAACACGGCCGATCACCGTGGCGATTCCCCTCCGGCCACGGCCGATTCTCCTCCTGTTATGTAGAAGACACGAGCTCAACCGTATATAAGCTGAAATGGTGATTTGAATTAAATGCAAGACCGCAAGACTCTTGCAGGCCCAGTCTTGGTCTTGCTCAAGTCTTGCAGGGCCAGTCTTGGTCTTGGTCTTGCAAAAATTAAGCGGTCTTGGTCTTGGTCTCGGTCTCGCATTTCTCGCAAGACCAAGACCAAGACCGCAAGACCAAGACTTTTTTGGGCAACACTATCCCTTAGTCGTCCTTTACAACACTTACGGGCGAGATTGAAACTAATGAAGTGTATTCTTACTCCGTCACCATTTTTTTTATGGGTGGACTATGGTAAGCGCACGTCCGAGGCGACGAAATGACGACGCGCGGGCCCATAACCCACCCGTACCCACGTCGTCTCGTTATTGGGCCGACCACCGGAGCAGGGTGACTTGTCGTCAGTGGCCAACGAAACTCACCGTACTCCGTCACCATACGCAGAATTGGCCAACGAATACTGAATTTCATGAAATTCTCACACGTGGAGTCTGCGCACATCTCTGGACCGGTTAGCCCAAATATTAACGCGGCCCACTTGAGTCTCTGCAATTTCTTACTTTACAGACGGATTGCAGTCGTGGGTGCTATGAAAAGACTACGGGTCACTGTGTGCTCTATCGACTCTCCCCAGTTTTTACGATACCAACGTAAAAGTAAGCGAGTAGAGGACTCCTGATTTTCTACTTAACATGTTACAAAACAGGTTAAACAATATCACAGATCTATATTTCTTTGGTAATTTATTTTGTACCTAATAATCGCATCCTTTGTAGTTGCGACTATAAATACTCCAACCTTTATTGCTCGTGGGTGTAGTAAAAGACGACTAAAAGGTTTTTATCAACTTGAGCCGACAAACTTGACGGTATCTGCTCTACTATTACATTTCTAAGCAAGGTTGATGTCAGGCAGGCGGCTGTTTACAAAGTTATTGCCAAAATGTTTGCAATATGTATTATGAAAGAAAACTACGTATTGAGTCAACTCTAAGTAATTGGGATAAGAGCGAGATGATAATGACGACAGCGAAATTATGTAAATATATTTTCATTTATTTGCATTTCATGTATTATATGTATAATAGCAACCCGCCCTCGCTTCGCTCAGCTTGGGTCCAATCGCCTTACCCGCATAGTTCCCATTCCCGTAGGAATACCGGGATAAATGATCCTAAGTAATATAATAAGCCTAAGTTACTCTTTATATATATAAAGCTACCTGGTAGTAAAGTATTATCAAAATCGGTCCAGCCGTTTTGAAGATTATCTCAAACAAACACATAGACAGGCAAAAAATGTTTAAACTGTGTTTTAGGCATAGAGGTCGTTCAAATAACCGTGTGAGCATGAATAAAGCCCAGTATTTTGACATTACAAACAGGCACTTCATTTACATATTTGTATAGATGGATTGTACCAGAAATTATAACTCGTAATGAACTTTGGCCTTCTATATTATCAACGAGATAAACGTCACAGTTGCTCAGGCACTCGAAACACTTTGACGTTGATTTATAAAATGTCATCAACAATAACATTTGCATCCGTAAACAATTTAAGTGACGAACAATTCGTGTCTATCTTCGGCAATGTTATAGAACATTTTCCCGAAGCAGCCATCAACATTAAAAACAAAAGACCTTTTGATAATGTGACTCAACTTTGTGAAGCGTTTCATACGTACTTAGACCAATTAAGTACTGAAGAAAAGGTGAAGGTTCTAAAACTGCATCCAGATCTGGCTGGAAGAATGGCAGCTCGAGGTGAATTGACACCAGAATCAGCGGCTGAACAGCGAGCTGCTGGATTAGAAGAACTAACACCACAGCAGAGGAATGCCATGAATCAAAATAACCAATTATACAAAGATAAATTCGGTTTTCCATTTATTATATGTGCAAAGGAGAACAAAATTCAGTATATATTAGAAGGTATCCAAATCAGGTATAATAATTCTTATCAGGAAGAGATTATTACTGGTGTTAATGAAGTTAAGAAGATTTGCAGGCTCAGAATCTTTGACATTTTGAAAGATTGATATGTTCACACTTTTCAATAAATACGGGTATAAGTTACGGTTACAGAAAGCGTGTTTGTGTCAGTAAGAAAGCGAATTAGTTATTATATCTAGTTTTTACTATTATATTAACTATTAGATGTGCCTTGCGCCGTCTGTAAGAGTTTTTGTAATTTTTTTTGATAATTTTGAATTTTACATTACATGATTGAAATGATTTTATATAGTAATACAAAGAATAAAATACCAAATTTCAAGAGGTTTGGACTAGTAATTTTTTGCGTGGTTTACGCGCTGACAACGTAATTACAGACAGATAAGAGGACAAAGATCTTTGATATAAGTTCTCATAATGATTCTAACAGTTTTCTAAAAATACATTATTATTTAATATTTCAAACATCGTCAATATACAGATTTTCTCGGTTTGTTGTTTTATTATAGAATTATTGATTACAAAAAGTTGTGCACTGATGAATTTGAGGTTTATGCACGTTTTAAACTTAAGAAACAAAATTAATTTTATAAAAAGTTATGTTTTGTTTTTTGTTATCTCGATATTTCTGATAGTTTCATTCCGTTAGTAGCTATAAGTATTAAAAAGATTAAAACGCGAATAAAATCTGCAAACATATTTTTGTTTTATATTACAAAACCTGAAATAGAAGAAAATAGATTTGTGGTTTACTGGTAATCCGTGTGGTGACAGAGTAAAAATACAATTCACCACTCCCTTTCTTACCCGTGGGTGTCGTAAAATACGACTAAGGGATCTAATATGCATATAACATCTATACGAGAGAAGGAAAACTTGGAATTAAACGCTATACCAACATGTCTGACCAGCGTGGTGTAGTGGGTCAATTGATCTCCCATTGCGGAGAAGACTCAAGCCCAACAGTGAGATGTATATGAGCTGTACTGATTACTGGTGGATGTTAAAATCTCAAGTTATCGTGAAATCGCTTCAAATACAACCACTGAACCACCGTGGCAAACTATCAGTAGAAATCAAATTACGTTATCATATCAACGATACCTAATTTTTTTCCGTAATGCTATAAAACTAGGCATACGAGGGTCGTTCTGCTTTTAGTTTTTTTTATCGATGTTGGTGGCAAATGAGCAAACAGCATACCTGATGGTAAGTGATACTGTCGCTGATGGACCTTTTTAGACCGCTGCGTACTGTGGAGAAAATGAAGGGAGTATGAATGCGTGAAATAAGGTTTGGTGATACTAAATGCATCACTAAAACCCACCACACGCAAACGGCTTCAGAAAGTTGGGCTGCCGGCACGAAGTGCAATAACAAATTGCTACTACGCAGACATCGATTTTCTGCGAGAATGTGATACTAACCCGGACGGATCAGCCCGCAGCTGCAGACAGACAACTGTTAACAGTGTGATCCTACCACAAAAACCTCCAACAATTTCTGCTCTCAGGTTTAGATCGTGTCTGTAAAGACAGCTCTGTACAGAGCTTGCTATGTGCCGACGTGCTGAGGATTCGGATGATTTTAAAGGTCACGATTGAAATTCTCCAGGTACTTCTCTATCCATCGAGTGATGGAGATGCAGGCGGGAGGCGGTACAGTGTCATTGTAGGAGCTGACCACCTGGCGGGCCGACGCCCACCGCGACGTCATTGCCCATTGGGCAGTCCGGCTAGGGAGGCCTCGATACAGTGTTCTGATCATCGAGACTTTCCGGTCAGTGCTGATGGAATGGTTGAGTTGGCGGCACGGGATGCTTACCTTCCAATGCAGATATTGACGGGACACATTACTTCGCCAAATACCTGCACACAGTCGTGAGGAGGGAGAGCACACTGTTCTTCCACCACTGCGATTGCGACGAGGATGCGGTGCAGCACACGCTGGAGGTGTGTGCCCCGTGGGTAGAGCAACGCCGTGAATGATGCTCGACAGTGGCAAGTATTGGGACGCGGTCGCCGCCTTCTGTGTTATTTCACATAAGGTAAAAGTAAAAAGAAAGGTACTTCTCGTTGTTGGCGCAAATGGCTAGCCTGAAAGTAGAATGCGCATTGCGGTAAACCTCACATAGATTCAAATCTTCTTGCGCGATATCCTGGTGACGTCTATAACGTATAGACGTTGTTGTCAGGTCCAAGAATACCTGTAGCTATAATTTAAACTCTGTCTCCGCTGCCAGACGCAAAATTGTCATAACTGACTTATATGAACGTCCATTAACTAATATATGGTAGGTAAATCAAGTAAGCAGATTGGGTGAAAATATTGGATTTGAAATGATTAACTTGATTACTAGGTGATTGTGCCTCACGATTATAAAAAATATATAGATCTCTCTATCTTTAGGTATCATTAAGTATTTTGGTGTATCTTTAGGTATTTCATCACATTTTTAATTATTATGATTCTTTAAAGACATTATTTGTTTCGGTCATTTGATATTAACACTCTTTATCTCCTCGTTCCATTTTCATTATTCCACTGATCGCGGCAAATGTTCTCCACAGTGAAGGGGTTGGCTCCTCTCTGTTTTAGGGGTTTTGGAATGAAGTAACATAACGAGACTAGCGGGTATAATGACTTGGTAGATAATGGTCACATAACGTAATTTGGTCAATGTGTGCGTGCAAGCATCTGTGCGATGTATCGAAAACGTAGGTATGCGAATATTGACATTCCAGCAATGAATATCACTGTAATAACTTTTTTTAACTTAGTATTTCTTATGTACACCTCACCTTGTGGTACAGGCCTCACCTACACTATTAGGGAAATAGATCCATACTAATATTATAAATGCGAAAGTAAGGATGTTTGTTTGTTTGTAACGCTTTCACGCTTAAACCACCGAACCGATTTCAAAAATTCTTTCACCAATGGAAAGCTATAATATCAGGGAGTAACATAGGCTATATTTTATCCCGGTGTTCCCATAGGAACGGGAACTACGCCGCGGGTAAAGCGACTGAAACCGAAGCGAAGCGAGGGCGGGTTGCTAGTCTACTATATACTTACACGCAGATTAGGTATATCGGACGTTTTGGATTTCAAGTTTGCTTGCTTTTGTTATATGCTTTGTTTTTGTCATTATATGTATATCTACAACGCCTAGTCGTCCTTTACGACACCACAAAAATGGAACGGGCATTTTTTATTTCTCCCTCATCATTCAGAAGATTTAAAAAACATATTTTACAATATATTTATATTGCATAATTACACTTTTTTTTTCTAAAATATGTGTATAATTCAATGTGATTATTTCTTTAAATTTGGCTTAATATATTTTTTTTGGTAATTACATTTGTCATCAGTTGATCAATAAAGAAGTTCCTGCACATTTTTTATTTAAGAGAATGTAACTATTAAATAACACTAATAAAAATAATAACAAAGTGTTAGGGGTTTTAACCTCTAACATTTTGCACACAAGCAATTTCAAACTTTAGTATGAAATTGCACACAAGCAATTTCAAACTTTAGTATGAAATTGCACGCAAGCAATTTCAAACTTTAGTATGAAATTGCACACAAGCAATTTCAAACTTTAGTATGAAATTGCACACAAGCAATTTCAAACTTTAGTATGAAATTGCACACAAGCAATTTCAAACTTTAGTATGAAATTGCACACAAGCAATTTCAAACTTTAGTATGAAATTGCACACACAGCACACAAGCAATTTCATACTTTAGTATCGTACTGATAAATGAAAACCATTTTCTTTGTTCATAAAACAGATTTCGTTAATCAAAATATTTACCCTCGTTATCTATACATTTCTGCCATTTAATTGGAAGATCATTTAAACCTTTGCACCAGAACTCTGAGGTCCTGGACTCCACAAACTATGTGAAGGTATTTCGCATTGCTTCTTCGGAAGAAAATTTTGACTTTTTTGAAATTGTCCAAATCGCGGAAAAAATGGTAGTCGGTTGGGGCAAGGTCTGGCGAGTACGGACGTCTGGTTTCTAACTGCAGTCTTGTAGTGTTAAAATAGTTTCTCGAGCAGTATGAGGTCTTGCATTATCATTGAGCAATAATGGTGAAGATCGATTGACAAGTCGGGACTGTTTTCCTGCGAGTTTCGCCATCATTGTTCGGAGTTCTGCACAATAGATATCTGCGTTTATTGCTTGACCAGATCTGAGAAAGCTGTAGTGAATTACACCATGAAGTGACCACCAAACAGTTACCTTTCTATGGGTAAGCTTCGTTTTAGATCATTGATGTGTCGTTTGACCTGGGGTCAGCCATTGAGGTTTTCGCTTGCGATTACCATAAAGAGTCCACTTTTCATCACACGTCATAAATCGGTCCAAAATCCTTTCATTTCTATACCGGTTTGACAGAATAAGGCAAGCTTCAATGAGCTGCTCTTTGCAGATCAGTCAAATCATGAGGTACCCATTTTTCAAGTTTTTAATTTTACCGATTTGGTGCAAATGGGTCAGTATTGTGGGTATGCTAACGTCAAATCATGCCGCTAATTCCTTGGTAGTTTGACTTGGATCGGCTTCCACCATCACCTTCAATTCATCGTTATTTATCTTAGTTGCTAGTCTTCCTCGTGGTTCATTCTTCAAGTCCCAGTTTCCACTACGAAAGAGGTTAAACCAAAAACGCATGGTGCATTCGTTAGCCGTATCCTCTCTAAACACAGCATTGATTTTACGAGCCGTTTCTGCTGCGTTAGTCCCACGTCAGAACTTGTATTCGAAAATTACTCTGATTTTCGCCATATCCATGTTCACTTTCAAAGCTGAATGTAAAAACAATTGAACGTCAAATAATCAAATGTCATACATTTTTTAAATTTAGAATGTTATAGTTTTCGTTTAAAAACAGTTTCACTTTGATATCTGACACCTTGCAGGTTTAATTTTAATTCAAAGCGGCTAGTACGGTAAAACGGTAATTTCATATTTAAACCCCTACTATACTACGGTCGTAACTAAATCCAAGAAATATTACGCCAAGTAGGCAATTTGCAATAAAACCAATAAAACCATAGACCTTCTTTCAACTCCTGAAAAATAAAATGCTCGTTATATCTGAATAGAGGCAGCACAATGATTTAATAACTATTCACACGAAACCGCAGTGCGCGGTCTGCCTTCAGGCTGGCCGTCCGTACCGCCAAGGACGTTAGTCGGCGGGAGATGCTGGACAGTCTCGAGCGTGACCCCTGGGGTCGCCCCTACCTCGCGGCGCTGAACAAGCTCCGCGGGCGGGGCCCCCCCCTCACCGAGACTCTCCAGCCCAGCCTCCTCACTAGAGTTGCCGAGGACCTCTTTCCACGGCGGGTGGAGCACACGCCCCCGATCATGGCTTCGCCGGACAGCGACCGGGAGGCCGACGATGAAAGTGCTCCGCCCATCACGGAGCCGGAAATGGGGGCGGCGGTGGCGCGTATGCGAGTCAAATCCACTGCCCCCGGGCCCGACGGTATTCCGAACCGTGTGCTGGCCCTCGTCCTTGAACACCTGGGACCACGCCTCAGGGGACTGTTCGACGCTTGTTTGTCGTCCGGACAGTTCCCTGGATGCTGGAAAGAGGGGAGGCTGGTTCTCCTGCCGAAGCCGGGACGGTCTCCCGAGTCAGCCTCGGCCTACAGGCCCATCGTGCTGCTCGATGATGCGGGCAAGCTGCTGGAGAGGGTGTTGGCTGCCCGCATCGAGCGACACCTCGTCGGGGACGGGCCCGATTTGTCGGACGCCCAGTTTGGTTTTCGGAGGGGGCGTTCGACGATCGCGGCCCTGCTGCGCCTGAAGGCCATGGTAGCGGAGGCCGTCACCGGCGGAGGAGTCCTGTTGGCGGTGTCCCTGGACATCGCCAACGCCTTCAACAGTCTGCCATTCAGCTGCATCAGGGAGGGGCTGAGGTATCATGGGGTGCCCGTGTACCTCAGGCGGCTGGTGGCAGACTACTTGAAGGGGCGCAGCGTCCTCTACGTTGACCGAGTAGGGGACGTTGTGCGAACGCCCATGACGTGCGGTGTCCCACAGGGGTCGGTTCTGGGTCCGACCCTGTGGAACATCGGCTACGACTGGGCGTTGAGAGGAAGCCTCCCACCCGGGCTGGGTGTAATTTGCTACGCTGACGATACACTCGTCACAGCCCGGGGTGGGACGCTAGAGGAGGCGGCACGCCTGGCAACTCTCGGCACCGAGGAAATTGTCAGGCGGATCGAAGCGCTGGGGTTGAGGGTAGCCCTGGAAAAGACGGAGGCCCTTTTGTTCCATGGCCTCCGTACCGCCGGGCCTCCCGCCGGCGCTTCGATCACCGTGAAGTCGGTCACCATCAGCATCCAGGCTCACATGAAGTACTTGGGCCTGGTGCTCGACGGGCATTTTTGGTTCCGGGAGCATCTCCACCGACTTGTTCCCCGGCTTGTCGGCGCGGCGTCCGCCCTTTCGCGGCTGATGCCGAATGTGGGCGGACCCAGCGCTACGTGCCGACAGCTGTACGCGGGGGTGATCCGGTCGATGGCTCTGTACGGCGCACCGGTGTGGGCGGGGTCCCTGACCGTCCGGCTGAGGGCCCTCTTGAGGCGACCACAGAGGGCAATGGCGGTCAGGGCCATACGCGGTTACCGCACCATGTCGACGGAGGCAGCGTGCCTCTTGGCCGGAACTCCCCCGTGGGACCTGGAGGCGGAGATGCTCACCAGCATTTATCGGCGGGTGTCGGAGACGCGCGCCCACGATGGTATGGTCTCCCTGCAGGAGATCACCGCCTGGCGGGTCGACGCCCGCCGTGGAGTCATTGCCAGTTAGGCAGTCCGGCTGGAGAATCCGCGGCACGGTGTCAGGACCGTCGAGGCCTTCCGGCCGGTGCTGATGGAGTGGTTGGAGTGGATGCACGATGTGCTCTCCTTCCGGCTTGTGCAGGTGCTGACGGGGCACGGGTGTTTTGGGAAGTACCTGCACAAGATTGTCAGGAGGGAGAGCACACCGTCCTGCCACCACTGCAGTTGCGACGAGGACACGGCGCAGCACACGCTCGAGAAGTGTGTGTTAACTCGTCGCGATTATCGGTGCCGACCTGGCGCTGCCGACCATCGCCAGGGAGATGCTCGTCAGCGTCAGGAACTGGGACGCGGTCGCCGCCTTCTGTGAGGCCGTTATCTCACGGAAGGAGGCGGCGGATCGTGTGCGAGTAGAGATCCTATTCGGCGACACGTTCCGCCGCCGGCGACTCGGGCGGCGCAGGCGCGAGTATCTGCGCCTAATGCCGGCCTAGCCGAGGCCGCGGGTGATCGGACCGGGGAATTGTCCGTTACCCGCAGTTTGGCTAGCCGCGCGATGGCGACCGACGTCCCAGGATGTCGAGAGGTGAGGGTACCTGAAAGGGTATTCCGTCGGGCCGACCACTGACGACAAGTCACATCTGCTCCGGTGGTCGGCCCAACAACGAGGTGACGTGGGTACGGGTGGGTTATGGGCCCGCGCGCCGTCCTTTCATCGCCCCGGACGGACTGGACCGCGCGTGCGCTTACCATAGCCCACCCATAAAAAAAAAAAAAAACTATTCACACGAAAAGAGGTTATCATTATGTCAGTGTATTAACATCGATACATAAAATATACCTACTTATAAACTGTATTTTTATAATATTCCTGGTTAGTAGATATCGCGCATATAATGACGGGATAAGAATACAATGGAACATCAAACCCCTTTTAGGAATCTTATCCTAAATCCTACTAACGTTCTTCTTGTTACGACTTTATTCCGAAGCATACCTGTTAGTAAACCTAACGATAGTTGATATGCCGATCATCATCATCATCACAGCTCATATAGGTCCCACTGTTGGGCTCGAACCTCCTCCACAATGGAAGGGAAATTGACCTACTACGCGCTGGCCAGGCGGATTGGTATAGGGTTTTATTTCGAGCTTTCTCTCTTTTGCACAGTTGTTATATGCATATTATACCCCTTAGTTGTCTTTTACCACCCACGAGTAAGAGAGGGGGTGGTGAATTGTATTCCTACTCCGTCACAACACGGATAGATTTACCGATGGAAGGTGAACATAATTATTTATGTAATTAACCGCGGCTATCTTTTAGCTTGCAGAATATTTTAACAGTATTTTAACACTGCTAAATCAAATAGTACCAATTACGAAGTAAGTCCTTTAATTGTCTCTATAATAATATTATTAACTTTCCGTATTTAAACCTCGAGTAGGTAAAAACCTGTAATTTTTGTTGTTTACGTATTATATGCGTAAATTATGAGATTAAATAGTATTTAAAAGATAAATAATTCCAATTGATAAATTATATACATGTCGTCACGTATCTATGTATCGTTTTAGTTCTAGATATATACAGGAAATATTTATAAGATAAAAAAAACCCTATCTGAAATACATAACATTAACCCCATAAGTCGGGCGGAGGTTGATGTAATTTTATTTAATTACTTTTTTTTTTTGTGGGTGGGTCGCGGTCGGCGCGCCTCCGCACCACTCCGTCCGGGGCGACAGAGGGGCTTAAGCACGCAACTCCCGCAACCCACCCAAAAACCACGTAGCCTTCGTCGTTAGGCCAACCACTGGAGCAGCGTTAACTTGTCGTCAGTGGTCGGCCCGACGGAATACCCCCTATTGGGGTACCCTCCCATCGACCGACGTCCCCCCCTCGGGGAGGACGTCGGTCTTTCCTCACGCGGTCGGACTCTCAGCGGGTGACGGACTAATCCCCGGTCACGTCACCCGCGGCCTCGGCAATAAGTTTTATTTAATTACTTAGGGGATACAAACATATATACACACTACACATACACTTATTATTAAATAACTGCGAAAAAGGGACGAATAGTATAAATTATCTGTTAATCATATTTATTCCTACATAAGCCAAAAAAAAAATTAGAACAGACATATGTAGGTATATAGCAAAAGAGGTATATAAAATGTTGATTCAATTATTTTGGTTCTTCTTCTTTTCAACTCGCATATGGCTTACTACTAGGCTCGAGCCTCCTCCATAATCGGAGTGAATTATGTATTAATTGAATACTATGTCACGCTGGTGAAACAGATTGGTTTACAGTTTTATTTCGAATTTTTCCTTCTCTTACACAAATGTTATATGCGTGAAGACGGAGTAAGAATACAATTCATCACCGCCTTGCCTGTAAAAGACGACTAAGGGATTGAAATAAGCATATAAAATCTATGCAAGGGAAGGAAAACTCAAAGTAAACCCTATACCAACACGTCTGACCAGCGTGATATAATAAGCCAATTTCCCTTCCATTGTGAAGGCTACAGCCCAGAATTGGGACGTATATGAGCGAAAATGAATAAATGTGCTTTTTTTATGGGGTGGGTTACGGTCGGCGCACTCCTCGCACCACTCCGTACGGGGCGACAGAGAGGCGTAAGCATGCACACCCGTAACCCACCCGTATAGCACGTCGCCTTCGTCGTTGGGTCGACCACCGGTGCAGAGTTCCTGGACTTCAGTGGTCGACCCGACGGAATACCCCGAGGGAGTACCCTCTCCCGTCGACGTCCCCTACTGGGACGTCGAACGTCGTCGCAAGGCTAACATCTCCGCGGGTGCCCGAACTAAATCCCCGGTCCGGTCACCCGCAGCCCCTGCTAGATGTATAAATGAGTTTGACATGTTTTTGAAGTGAAAACTTCTTTAGCATCCTTGTGATTTGAAAGTCGAAGAAACGAAAAAGCGACAGTAAAAAGAGACAGATACATAAATTCATAAGATTTAACGTGGGAGAAAATGAGATATAGTATTATTAGCATTATATAGAGTTTCTTATATTGGTAGTTCTCTTTGGGCTTTGCTTCGTACCCCTCCATTCGTGTTTACCAAGACATAGTGGGAATTTGCTTGGGCCTTAGCATTGTACTTGTATTAATACGTGTTTGTGGGCGCTTGCGTAGTACAAAGTATATATAAAATTTTGAAGGTTTCACTTCTATCACATGTCAATGTGAAACCCTACATACTACCTGCATAAAGGTTGAATTTCCCTTCCATTGTGGACGAGGCTCGAGACCAGCATTCGGACGTATATGAGCTGAATGAACTACACATTTGTTTTTTTTTATTTGGAAAACCCAGAGCGATGACATTAAAACACATAATTTAAGTACGTCATAAAACTAATCACAGGTTGGAGACTTGCGATTAGTTAATGCTAATGATTAACAAATGTTTTATAAAATAAGATTATCTTGGACAACGGACATTATAAATTGACAATTCATTGTTTACATTAGTATATTCTTAAAGAAAAATAATCTTAGCAACCGTCTTACCGTGTGGTGATGAAGTAAGAATACAATTCACCACCCTCTTTCTTGCCCGTGGGTGTCGTAAAAGACGACTAATTGATATAATATGCATACAACATTTATGCAAGAGAAGAAAACTCGAAAGGAAAACCTATAATCAACACGTATGTAGACCAACATTGTATAACAGGTTAATTTTACTCCTATTGTGAAGTAGGTTGGGGCCCAGCAGTGAGACTTAAAAGAGCTGTGATGAAATACGTAGACATTAAGTAATCATTTAGTATTTAAGGGACTTTCCTGAACAACGTAATAAAGTGGATATAACATACTTTTTATTATCATCCGTGATAGAAGACTAATGATAATACAGTATAAACTCTATGTAACGACACTCAAGGGACTGTGAATTTTTTGACGTTATAGAGTTGTCCGAATCTACCGGTTCCTTGTAAGTCAGAAGGTTGACCTAGAAGACTAATGATTAATTAATCGTAGAATTAATGAAAGTCTTGAGTGGCGACCACGAATCGGACGACGCAGCGTAGGACGACTTCCCACTAGGTGGAATCGTTGGAAAGAATTGTTGGATGCAAGTGGTGCAGGACCGTTCCGAGTGGCATTCTCATGGGGAAGGCTATATCCAGCAGTGGACGTCTATAGGCTGATGGATGAATAATGAAAGTCATAGGAAACTGTTAGATGTAAACCACTAAATACCATCTTTCAGATATTCTGTGTGAAAACCTGTTTATAGTAGTAGACCCTTTACCCGAAAATTATCTCTGTTTCCGTATTCATTTATTATAATTGTTATATGTACTCATGTTTAAAGATCAGACGGGCCTTTTTTTTAAAGATCAGACACAATCTTTAGGCAAAAAATGTAAAATATTATCATATTACATACTGAAATGGTTTTTGTTTAATTTTTTCAGTTTGACCTACCATTTGCCGAATCCTGAAAAATGTCCAGAACGGTTCCAAGAATGAGTACAAAGAGTCCAGGGCAAACTGGAGAAGGATGCGGATTTAAAACTTTTTAAGAAGAAAATGGTGTGCGATATTCATTTATCAGACAAAACCGAAATCGTTGATTGAATGTTTTGACACTGCCTACAGGTTGTCTGGTTAGTATGGAATAGTATTCCAACGTAATAATGTAGCAATAGATTCTTTTTAGGTGATTGACTGAAATGTTAGTCCAAGAGCTTAAGTTTCTGCCATCCTACCTGCGTTGAACTTCTATGGCCTTACCGTGACCGCCGAGACAGCCACTAATGTCAAGGAATCGACACCCATGGTCGACCCAATGATATTGGGGAGGAAACATAGTAGATTATAGGGCCACATGCCATCCATCTGTCGCCCTGGACATACTGAGCGGGATGTATCCAGACCATAGTCTAACATAAAACAAAAATAAAGGCTTTATCGTATTACGGGCATCTTTAGGAACAACAAAATTGTGTAACACAAAAACAACATGGGTGTAATTAACACCCAGACTCAGCGAGAATTTGTAGATCACACAAAGTATCGTCGAAGATCGTAAAAATCAAATTTACGATACATGGCCTGTGTTTTAACCACTACGCTATCTATGCAATTGTTAGGCTGTCCGTGACTCACTAAACACCATAATGGTAAAAAAAGAGATAAATGATTATTCAACTTTTTTGTATGTTATTTTACGTCGTCTTATCAGCTCATAGACGTGCCACAGCTGGGATCGAGCTTTCTCCACAGTAAGAGAGAACTTGACCTACTATACCATGCTCGGCACACATGTTGGCATAGGGTTTTATTTCGAGTTTTCCTTTTCTTGCATAAATGTTATATTTTTATCCCATAGTCGTCTTTTACGACTGCCGCGGGAAAGATGGGGAGCGGTGAATTGTATTCTTACCACATGACATTGGCTCTTCTATTCACGGAATTTTCTCTCTATTATATCTAAAATCTTCTGCAGTCTCATCATCGCAGCCCACATACGTCCCACTGTTGGGCTCGAGCCTCCTCCACAATGGGAAGGAATTTGACCTACTATACCATGCTGGTCAGACATGTTGGTATCGGGTTTCATTTCGAGTTTTCCTTCTCTTGCACAGATTGAAAACTTTACATGTCTCTAATTCCTTAACGAATCGATATTTTTGGTTCAAAATTTTTTCATGCATTTCTACCACCATTGCTTAGCTCCCTTTTGACCAGTTGCCCCATAACCTGATACACTCTGTATATACACCACATACTACATTTTCAAATTCATATTTTCTATAAAATAAGACTCGTATTCTTTATATGTTCTACCATCTATTGTTCGATTAGGAGATATGTACGTCCTCATCTGGTTTTCAGACCATAGATTCAAATTCTCCTTCCCTAAATCCAATGTCTTGATTGTTTTCTGAAGACTTAAAAGATTCTCATTGAGACGTTTCTTAATCTTATCCATAGTCGATCTTTCTTCTTCTAATTGTGAAGATACATCTAAAACCATATCTTTTCTCTGCCTACACTCCAACTGTCTCAGTATAATATTGCGGCTTTCTTTCTCTTGCATTAATTGTAAAATTCGTTGTATATTTTTATACAGAGTGACGGATGGTCAGACAAGAGGGCTGGATAAATTGAGATCGTGCAGCTTAGTGTGGAGTCGATCAATGGAAGACTGTATGGTCTCGAATATCCAGATTTTTTCACCACTCTCTAAAACTAATTGTCTATTTTTTTTTTCTAGATCAAATCTTTTCTGCAGTCTATACTTTAATTAATAGATATGGCAAGAATGGTAAGCGAAATGTATTAATAACATAGTAAAATATTTGAGCTAAACCATAAGAAATGACATAGTTGGGCTTGCATATTTGTTATTGTAATAACTAAACATTTTAAATGTAATAAATAAGTATATTATTTTAAATATAAAATATTAACACATTATGTATCTTGACCTACTTTATTAAGAAGATTTATTATGTGTATTTACTCACGATCGATAAATAATTTTCAGATTTTGAATGTTACATAACAAATTATCTTAACACTTCATTATTACCGAAGAAAAATAATCAGCCTCCTACATCAAGTGCAGTCAATTTAGGTAATTAAATTATTTATATATATACGAGGATATATATATACATGAATAATGTGTGCTAGTTTCACTAGTATGTGTTTTGTACTTGTTATTATTATATATCTCCATTTATTTCTATGGGATCATCAAGGACTCGACGACACCCGATATTATGAGAGCTTTATATGAAGATACAGGTCCAAAACGTTAATCCTTTAAAAAGCTGAATATAAAAATGGCATGGAACGTCTACTGATGACATCTACATCAATGCCCTAAAGCGAATCTTACCCATAGAAATGTGACGGTAACGGTTTGGTGGTCACTTCATGGTGTTATTTACTACAGCTTCCTCAGATCTGGTCAAATAATAAACATAGGTGTCTACTGCTGCAGAATTCCGAACAATGATGGTGAAACTCAGAATAAAACAGCCCCGATTTGTCAATCGATCTGCACCATTATTGCTCCATGATAACGCAAGACCTCATACGGCTCGAGAAACTGCTTTAACAACAAGACCTGTAGTTAGAAACCATACGTCATCTTCCGTACTCGCCAGACCTCGCCCCAACAGACTACCATTTTTGCCGCTATTTGGACAGTTTTCTGCACGAAAAAAATCTCTTTCGAGGAAGCAGTACAAAATACCTTCACACAGTTTGTGGGGTCCAGGACCCCAGAATACTATCGCAAAGGTTTAAATGATCTTCAAATTAGATAGCAGAAATGTGTTGATAACGAGTGTAGATACTTTGATTAAAGAAATCTGTTTTATGAATAAGAAAATGGTTATAATTTATCAGTACGAAACGGCAATTTCATACTTTAATCCCTAATATTAATAAGCTGTCATAATTTGCCAAAACCATTTTAATATATTTACCACACTATATCTGAAATTCTGTCTTACATTTTAGATTTATTTTTAAATATTTCTGTTACTGGTACTACTACTACCTAAAAATATTATTATCGTGTATATTTCGTATTACGTCTGTGATGTTACTTTTCTCTTATTTTATTATATTGCTAATTGATTGTTAGTATTTCAAGCAAAGAAATTAATTTGAACAACAATCTTGGTTTTACCATGTAATCTTTAAGATTCAAATAATGTTTACATATATCGATGTACATATTATATTATATAAATTACGTTCTGTAGCCTAACTCATTCAATGTATAAAAATAAATTGAATGTTTCATATATGTAAATTGTCTTTAGATTTCAATGTTTAATGAAATGGCCCATAATATAAAATTGCGTCCTGTGATTTCAGAAATGTTCTAATTATTGTACTATCTGAGACTATTATTTTCACTACATACTTGCATTTTAAGAAAATTTACCAACTATCGCAATTCGTGTTAAATTCTAGCTACGATAATAAATAATTTAGAATAAAGAAACACTAGTAAGTTTAAATCTTCATAAGGTCATCCTCGTACTCCTTATCGTTCTCTAAATTCTTGTCGTCCACTTTGTAATTTAACAGTTTCGGCAAAATATCATTTTCTATGGACCAACGTTGTTGATAGTTGATTGTGTGCTATGTATTATATAGGTACACAGATTTGCCCGCGATGCTTTGCTTCAAGTAGTAAGCAAGCGTAATTTCAATGTACGATTTAATGAATATTGTAACTGCTAAAAGTCACGGGCACTGAATTCGCGCTCGAGACTATTTCTTTATAGTTGTTGATTTGCTAAGTATTAGAAATTCAATACTGAGGATATAGAGAGTGCTTAAAATTCTACGAATAGGATAATAGAATACACAACATATAAAGACTCATGGGTGTGCGTGTGTGAGACGTATGTGTGTAAAGAATGTCTTTGTGTGGGTACGAAATAATTATTGATTAAGATAATAGATGGCGCTTTCTTTTGATATTAGTGTTATCAAAAAAACGCAAGTGGGCTCTCTATTTCCAATATATAGTATTACTCTATGGTTGTTATGTTCTTGTTATTTTACCAGTATATCTACAGGATTTTCAGACGACAATTATCAATATATCTTGCATTATAGGAGGCGACTTATAGTTAAATAATAAATAAAACCATCTTGTAGATAGTGACAGTTGATAGCGACAGTTGTAGAAATTTTGGGACTTACTTTGGGGACCTTTGGGTCTAATTTTCTGTATCGGGTAGATAATTATAAATTTTCTGTACTAACAATGACTTGTTGGGCATGAAACATCTTAGTCACCCCGTGACCATAAACGCTGTAAAGTTTTCGAAACGTCGGACAATCAAAAATCAAATATGAACGCGATAAAACCCGTAAATTAGTTTTATTTACAATGTGTAATATTCGCGTAAAAATCAGATATCAATATAGCCTTTTTCTACTTTACCTATTATTTTCTCCTGGTTTTTATTGGTAAGCTACAGTTTTTGGGGCTGGCAACACTGGTTTAATGTGTTCATTATTTCAACACAGTGACTACAGACCATAAAGTATAAATAAAATGTGAAATAAATGCTATTCCGAGTATTTGGTCAGAAAGGTGTGATAATATTAAGCGACAATTTTTCCCTTCAAATACAGAATACCTATTTTCAACAGTAGGACGTTCATTGAAGGACTATAACGTGGCCTTTTTTTTTTTTTTTTTTGTGGGTTGGCTATGGTAAGCGCACGCGCGGTCCAGTCCGTCCGGGGCGATGAAAGGACGGCGCGCGGGCCCATAACCCACCCGTACCCACGTCACCTCGTTGTTGGGCCGACCACCGGAGCAGATGTGACTTGTCGTTAGTGGTCGGCCCGACGGAATACCCTTTCGGGTACCCTCACCTCTCGACATCCTGGGACGTCGGTCACCGTCGCGCGGTTAGCCACATTGCGGGTGACGGACAATTCCCCGGTCCGATCACCCGCGGCCTCGGCTAGGGCGGCATTAGGCGCAGATACTCGCGCCTGCGCCGCCCGAGTCGCCGGCGGCGGAACGTGTCACCGAATAGGATCTCTACTCGCACACGATCCGCCGCCTCCTTCCGTGAGATAACGGCCTCACAGAAGGCGGCGACCGCGTCCCAGTTCCTGACGCTGACGAGCATCTCCCTGGCGATGGTCGGCAGCGCCATGTCGGCACCGATAATCGCGACGAGTTCACGGCGTTCCCCCTCCCACGCAGCACACTCCTCGAGCGTGTGCTGGCCTTAGGTTCCGTTTTCAGATTAACTGTCTCACTGTCCCCAGAACCGTAACAAAAATGTCACAATTTTGATAACAGATCTGTTATTTTTTTCTTTTAGTTCGGTTTTAATTCCATAGTTTGCCTGCAAAACTTCACAATTTCTTCTGCAAGTGTGCCATTATGAAACAAAAAACAACGAGATAGTTATTTAGTGTTCCATTTGGACGTAAAAAAAATATGTATATATAATTATGTATTGATAAAACTGAAAAAAAAATTATTTATTATTACAAGTACTATACTATATTTGAATATTGAAACATTTTTATTTCTTTAGATATTACTTTAAGACAATTACTACTACAAAGAATATATAAAATTTGTATCGGGACTAAAGATCGTATGCACATTAATGAAATTTTGAAATAACCAGATATAATTCTACCTCTCCCCTCTGAGCTACAAAAAAAAATAGACTATGACTTATTTTATAATGCCCACGCCAATAAAGCAATTAATCCAAAATGCCGATTACTATGTACTTGTAATGATAGGTTCAACCGTCAGCAAGTAGAATGGCCAGATAAGTGATATTCTTTTAATAGATACCTTTGTTGTTTGATAATAAATAGTAAGCAAGGTATTTAAAAAGCCAGCAAATCGTGAAGAAGCGCGAATTTAGTACTTTTCTGGAGCGTATAAAACCAAATATTATTATGGATGAGACTCGAACCCAATAGTGAGACATATAAGAGCTGTAATGATTATTACAACATGAGGCAAGAAATTAATTTTATTAAAACCAACAAATATATTAAACTTAACAGAAAATAGAAACCAATAACAAATAACAATTTAAAATAAATTTAAAAGGAGCAGATTTAGGCAGATTAATCTGATTATTTATTTGTGTAGTGTACTGATGTGAATGAGTACAACGTGTGCAGGATAAGGCCGTCATTTAGAATGATTCCTTATGGAATGATTCTAAATGACGGCCGTTTAGAATCCGTTTATTTATTCGCGCGGGTTACAGATAATGCGACTAAATAAAGGAAACAAACCACAAATATCTGTCAAAATCCAATCAGTATAAAGACTTTCTTACTATCTCTACAATAGCCACATTAGCAAGTGCGTCGCGTAGCAGATATTTTGGTAATTGCCGTGGTATCTCTTAGTAGTCTGTGGTCAGAGTGTGTTAATACGTTAACAGTGTGACCAGATTTAGCATAATTCTGCGATTTTAGCAGAATACGATCCCTAATTTAGGGTTTCACAGATTTGAAAATTTTGGCAGATTTTGGCATAATATTAAAAACGTTCCACAGGAAAGTGGCTTTATTAGACATATACTAAACTAGCAACCCACCCTCGCTTCGCTTCAGTTATAGGTTATAGTCGTTTTACCCGCATAGTTCCCGTTCCCGTGAGAATACCGGGATAAAATATAGCCTAGTTTACGCCCTGATATTATAGCTTTCCATTGGTGAAAAAAATTTTGAAATCGGTCCAGAGGTTTTGAAGATTACCCGGAACAAACAGACAGACAGACAAAATTTTTTTAAATGCTATTTTAGGCATAGGTGTCGTGCAAATAACCGTGTGAGCATGAAAATATTATTTTGACATTACAAACAGACACTCCAATTTTATTTATTGGTATAGATACCTGTGATTCACTAGGGTGGTTGCGTTAAACATATTTAAAATATCTATTTTTCTTAAATAATATGTTTTTCTTTTGAACTGGCCATTCTCATATATGTACACTCTTGGGGAATAACCCTTTAAACGTATATTGAAGTTGTATGTAATGTACATATTATGCATAGTCGAAGTCCATCGTTAGTCAATTATATCTTACAGGTAACTCAAATTAGACAAAACAGTGGCCGATCTGTTATAAGCTGGTGGAACTTCTTATGCTTGTAGCATCAGAAGTTCCGAAGTTTCATTGTTAACATTGAATTTTTTGGACCCACATTTCATGAAGAAGATGGATGAAGAAGGCAGATGGAATTAAAAAGTACCCACACTTGGTAAATTTCGCAAAAGCTATGATGATCTCAAATAATATAAAAAATGACCTGCGAAACATATTTAAAAATGAACATACTGCTGCAATTCTACATGTCAAACAGAGAGTGATAGGACCACCCTGTCGACTGTTATCTGTCTACAGCCGCGGGCCGGTCCATCCGGGGAAGTACTACACTCTCGCAGAAAATCGACGTCTTGAGTAGTAGCGATTTGTTACTGCGCTTCGTTCGGTGAGCGAGAGAGCCGGATGCCCAGCCTTCTGAGGGTGTTTGCGTGTGGAGAGTTGTGGTAGTGCCCTTGGTATCACTGAGTCTCAATGCACGCATTCACACTCCCTTCACTTTCTTCGCGGTAGGCAGCGGCCTTGTAAAGGTCCATGAGCGGCAGCAACACTTACCATCAGGTGTACTGTTTGCTCGTTTGCCACCGTTTGCAATAAACAAAAAAAGATAGTTAAAGAACATAGTGAATGCGTAAAATTAACGCCACCAAAAAAATATACTTAAGATAGCTCAAAACTCCTCAGCTCTAAATGTGGATGGAAGTTAGAAAAATTTTGTTAATCATCATTCATCATCATCATCATTTCAGCCTATTGGCGCCATTGCTGGACGTAGGCCTCCCTCATGTTACGCCACACTGTGCGGTCCTGTGCCACCTGCATCGAACGACGCCCAGCAACTTTCACTAGGTCATCGGTCCACCTAGTGGGGGGGCGTCCTACACTGCGTCGTCCGATACGTGGTTGCCACTCGAGAACCTTTCTTCCCCAGCGGTTATCGGTTCGTCGAGCGATGTGGCCTGCCCATTGCCACTTCAGCGTGCTATGTCGGTTACACCCGTTCTTCTGCGGATTTCCGTATTCCGGATTCTATCTCGCAGAGAAATCCCGAGCATAGCCCGCTCCATAGCACGCTGAGCGACTTTGAGCCTTGTTATGAGGCCTACATTTAGGGACCACGTTTCCGTGCCGTAAGTTATGACTGGTAACACACACTGGTCGTAGACCCGTGTTTTCAGACACTGAGGTATGTTGGACGAGAAGATCCTCTTAAGTTTCCCGAACGAATTTTGTTAATAAACATTTGAAAATATTAAGTTGTGTTTTTCTTTAATATAAATATTTACAAACATGAAAACTTTATCAATTAGCAGAATTTTAGCATTTATTAAAATAATATAGTAGATTTTAGCAGAATTCAAACGAGTAGCTAGCACAATAAGCAACTTCTGTGAGGCCGTAATCGCACGGAAGGAGGTGGCGATGGCGGATCGTGTGCGAGTAGAGCTCCTATTCGACGACACGTTCCTCCGCCGACGACTCGGGCGGCGCAGGCGCGAGTATCTGCGCCTAATGCCGCCCTAGCCGAGGCCGCGGGTGATCGGACCGGGGAATTGTCCGTCACCCACGGAGAGGCTAACCGCGCGACGGCGACCGACGTCCCAGGACGTCGAGGGGTGAGGTTACCCGAAAGGGTGTTCCGTCAGGCCGACCACTGACGACAAGTCACATCTGCTCCGGTGGTCGGCCCAACAACGAGGTGCGTGGGTACGGGTGGGTTGTGGGCCCGCGCGCCGTCCTTTCATCGCCCCGGACGAACTGGACCGCGCGTGCGCTTACCATAGCCCACCCATAAAAAAAAAAAAAAAAGCATAATAATCAATTTAAATCTGGTCACACTGTACGTTAATGTCGTTAATAGTGTAGTCATTTTCGTGGATACTGTGTCATGTTTCTGTGATAAATATAATTTGTGGTGATAAAATTATTATTAAATTATTATACAGTACGTATATATAAGTTGAGTATAAAATATTTTTACAGCACCATGTCTTGGCCAGAAGTCATAACGGCTAAATCCGAAAATCGTCATGAAATTAAATTGGCGGGTGCAGCTGTTTCTAAGCGTATTTTGGAAAATGGTCTAGACAACGGTATATTTCAACTCATCAATATAAATCTGCTAAATATCAGTGATACATGCTTATCCGTTATACCAGATAATATAAGTCTTTTGGTAAATCTTCAATCTTTGCTTCTGTTTGGAAACAAGATAACCGAATTTAATCAAAACATAACCTCTTTGAAGAAGCTCAAAGTGCTTGATTTATCAAGAAATCAGCTTAAAAGTATTCCAGAGAGCATAAACGATATGAAAGAATTAACTAGTATTAATTTAAGCTCTAATGAAATCGAAGAAATGCCGAAACTCAAGGACTTCCCCAATTTAATTACATTTGATGTTTCCAATAACAAGCTTACTAGTTTTATAAATATTGAGGATTCTATTATGCCTCATCTAACTGACTTAAAACTTAAAAGCAATGTAATTGATTCGTTGCCTAACTATATCGCTCGTAGCCTTCCTTCCCTCAAGAATTTTGATATGGGCGATAATCAGTTAAAAACAGTTCCCGGTGAAGTTGCAAATTTGTCTAAATTAAAAGGTAAGCTAATTAAACGTTTATTAAGTTATTATTAGAAAAAATAACACAAGTAAAAGTAATATGATGCAATAATGTTAACGTTTTTTAATCTTATGCCTTCATCCATGAAGGGATACATAAAAATGTTTTACACACATCTTATAACTATTCAAATGGAATATAATTTTTAAAATTATATAGCTGTCCACAAGACATATTAGACAAGCAATAATCCAATATACACAAACAAGAATATTAATTTGGGATTTCACAGTCATAAGGACTGTCAGACTGAAGCCGCCAGCCAATACCCGCTCTCTGTTTTGCACGTCAGGAATCACATAGAAAGAGAGAGATAGCATAATTATTTTGGTTATTATAGTCCATAAAATATAGCTTGATCTCTGTGACATATGTCAACGAAACCGACGAAGTAAGTTTGAATGAGCGACATGTTTACAATTTTTTTTGTTTGAAATTCGAATTCTCTTTGTTATTTGCATATGCCTTTAGTCGTCTTTTACGACATCCACGAGCCAGAAATTACTATATAATTTATTTATTTAAGACAACACCCTGCACTAAGGAAATAATCCTTGTATTGCGGGGGATTTTACAAACATACAATTAACGGACACAAATTACATCCAGACTCAGAACAACAATTTGTGGATCGCACAAAGTGTTGTCCCGCGTGGGATTCGAACCCCCGACACTGGCGCTGTAGGTGGCTATCTTAACCACTACGCCATCTGTGCAGTTTATTTTGTATCAGATATATTTTCAGTCTTTTCGTGCCAGTTTTATTGCAACTGAATTGCAATATATTATACATATAAAAATATTAATATTCATGCCTAAAACGCACCTCGTAACTATTGAAATACCTAGTAAACATTTTATAGAAAAATGACGCTTAGTCACATATAAGGTTATGTTGGACTGTAAATAAAAAAGAGATGAGACAGTCGATATACATAAATCGATAACCGATCTTTATTAAATTATTCATAACAGAAATAAACCCAAAATAGTACCTATATAAAATTTTCAACATATTTTTACAATTACAACAGACAGTTACATTATAAAGTACATAAATTGAATTAATTAAACATTAAAAAAACTACTTTTTGTCTTAGAGTAAATGATAATATTTTATGTACGCATTATTATCAATAACTAAACATGTTTACTAATAAAAGAGTCACAATTGATCGATTGATATAACGACTGTCCCTATTATGACAAAAAATTATAAATGTTCTAGCAGGAACGCTTCAGTGATGATAACAATAGTGACGTTGACCTTGATTGTACTCCTTTCGAATAATTAAAACAGTCAAAAAACAGTTTTTGTTTGAATTTTAATTCAAAAAGATTTTCATTGATTGTATTTCAATTATAATAGAAAATTACAACTATAAAAATAAAGAGTTTTATCGATAAAAAACTACGGACTTCATCGTAAGCGTGACGGCACTAGGGACAACTGTCACAGAGATCAAGCTATATTTTATGGACTATAATTACATTGCTTGTGGTATTATTAAACGCATCAATGGGTGAGGGTGAATTGAAAGTTCTCCAGAGAATACTCTGTGGAAAACCTTAAGTCACCTTAACATTGGGTATACAAATTTTTTAAAAACAATTTCTAATTTTACCCTCTATAATTTTTATAACAAACATTGACATCATTGGAGCTATAGAAACTGAGACTAATCAAGAAAACTTTTTTGTGACCTTTGACCTTGAATAACATACAGAGCTTTTATGAAACATTTGGAGACAACTTTTAGAAAGCCAAAATGAATTTCTGTACAAGTTTACAGCCTCTCTCATACCAAAGTTAATTTATTTTTTGCCTTAAGTGATTGTGCTGTATGGGCAACCTCTTTTAGTTGACAATTTTCATTTTGTGCAGCCAAATAAAAATTGTCCCCCTAAACCCGTTCACCCGAGACAAAACTTAGCAAGTAATGTAAAAAATGAATTCATTGTAAATGGTAATCTTCGACAGAAGCACCTGTCTCCCTTATACTTATAGTATAATTACTAGATCCGTCATATATAATCACTATATCTGGCACAACAGTGTGATGATGATAGGACAGTCTTAGTAACACTTTTATCTTATATCACATGCCATCAAACACTTTTTTACTTTTACTTATTTTTATACAGAGATAAATCTGAAAGGCAACAAATTCTCTGACAAAAGGTTCATGAAGCTTGTCGACCAATGCCGCACAAAGCAAATTATAGATTATATACGAGACCATTGTCCCAAAGGCCTAGACTCAGCTCCAGCAACGGGTAAAGGCAAGGGTAAGAAGGGAAAGAAAGATGAACAGCCTACTGAAGACATAGAATCTGAACTTTGTCATTCTCTGAAGATTCTACATGTAGAAGATGACATTTTGAAAGTAAAAATTATTGAAGCACAAGTTGGGTCTGTCCGTCCTTACATATTGTGTTGCATTGTAAATAATTTGTCATTCACTGACATTAGTTTTAAGAAATTTATACAAATGCAGACCAAATTACATGACACTGTATGTGATAAGAGAAATATAGCAACAATAGCTACACATGATCTAAGCAAGATTGCTGCAGGTAAGTTGGATTTCCTTACTAATATTATAAATGTGAAAGTAAGTTTGTTTGTTATGGTTTCACACTTAAACCACTGAACCGATTTCAAAAATTCTTTGACCAATGGAAAGCTATAATATCAGAGAGAAACATAGGCTCTATTCTATCCTGTTAATCCCACTGGAACGGGAACTAAGTGGGTAAGGCAACTGAAACCGAAGCAAAGCGAGAGTGGGTTGCTAATATTCCATAAAATCATCATCATTTCAGCTCATATACCTTCCACTGCTGGGAATGAACCTCCTTAACAATAGGAGGGAAATTGACCTTGCTGTACCATGCTGATCAGACAGGTTGGTGGTTTTTTTTTTTTGTCTGGTCTATGGTAAGCGCACGCGCGGTCCAGTCCGTCCGGGGCGATGAAAGGACAGCGCGCGGGCCCATAGCCCACCCGTACCCACGTCACCTCGCCACGCCCCACGCCACCGGAGCAGATGTGACTTGTCGTCAGTGGTAGACAGGTTGGTGTAGGGTTTTATTTCAATTTTTTTATTTTATTTATTGCTTCTCATGCATAGGTGTTATGTACATATAATATCCCTTAGTCCTCTCTTACAGCAATTTCATAAAAAACTTGCTAAAAATGTTGACAATTTGGTCTATTTTTGTTTAACACTGTGGTTATTTTAATGTCCTTTCTTTTGCTCTGATATTATCTGCATAGATCACTCAGCTATGTGTTATGACAGTTACCAGATGAGTGGTGACATATTATTAGTCACTCGCCTCACTGACAAATTCTAAACTTGCAGGGAATTGTCTAAAGCAGTTGGGACAGGAACATTTTAAATGGCATTTAATTTAGGTGATTTTACAAGTCACCTAAATTAAAAAATAATCTTGTTGTTAAAGTTCCATGTGCACTAGTTACTGCTTACCTTTGGATTGTGTACTAGTTTATTCTCCATATGGACCTATATTTATTTATTTTGCCTATGCAAATGAAAAGTAATCTAAGTACTACAATATCACATTTCAATCAAGTTATCTTGTAGGTACCAAATTTTCTTCTCATCATTATCTCAGGTCATCTGTAATGTCCCTCTACTGCGCTTAAACTTGCTTTATAACAGAAAGGAAATTTAACCTACTTACCATGCCATGGCGGTTAGGTGGATTGATACAGCTTTAAGTTGTCCTTCTCTTGTATAAATGTCATATCCTTTAATGATCTTCTACGACCCCCATCGGCATGTAAGGCGGTGAGGAATTGTATTCTTACTTCCATTACTACACAGGAAGAAAAAATTAATTTATAAATTCAATTAATATGTATTCAACAAATAATTTCTCATTATTACTAGGTGATTTAGTATATACTGCTAAAGCTCCGAATGCACTGAAGCTTATACCACTATCAAGGTTGAGGCCATACTCTGGTGAGCAACTGTTTCAACAACTAACCGCGGAAGCAGAAGCTCTTCGTAAAGAAAAGAAGAGGAATGTATACTCTGGAATACATAAGTAAGTATATTAGCACTTTCCATGACGTTTCCCACACAGGCACATCACAGTTTAAAATAAGCTAATGTAACATATTTTTTTTTAATTTCTCATAGGTAACAAGCAATCATTTTAACTTTACATATATTATTTAACATGTAAATGATCACCTCCTCTTTATTAAGCTTTAAAATAAATTTTTAGTAACAGTAACGTAAATAGGACTAATTTAAAAAATATATATCGAGGAGTGAAAGGCTATTTGGTTTAAGCGACATCTAGGGTGATATTGAGTTATATACATATTCGGAATCAACGAATTTTTCTCCATCAAATGATATCGAATTCATTAAAATCAGACCCCTTTTTTTCGCTGAACTGGAAAGTGTAAAAGAACACTTTCCATGCGCTGAAAAATGAGGGCTTAAGGCAATTTGTATTGAGCGACATTTATCTTTGTAACTAAAGGTACGTTTTATTTAGTATTAGCATCAAGATTTCGATCTTTTAAATTGAATTTTAATTAAATTTACCCCATTCAAACAGCTCAAGAAGTTTTTTATTATGATTTTTTTCTAAAATTTTACACTTTAAATGGCTCTCCTGTAAAGTTACAAAAATGTCGCTTAAACCAAATAGCCTTTCACCCCTCGATATATTTATCTAAATGGGTTCTAAGATGCCTTAAATTCAACTGATAGCACTGTGATGACTTCTAATACCATTTTTTAGCAAAATATTTCTTTTTTTTTTTAGTAATTGTAATAGGTGCAACCCCAAAAATTTAATACCCAAATTTTTTTAAATGAAAGAAGAAAATTTCAAATGCTGTGTTTGCTTCAGTACAGAGAATTTCATTAGACAATCCAAATAATACTTGGAACTAACAATTAAGTTTACTTTTAATAAATTAGATAATTATAACTAATGAAAATAATCATTTTAGGTACCTATACTTACTTGAAGGAAAACCACTTTACCCATGTCTCGAAGATGCCTCTGGAAAAGTAATAAGTTTCCCACCTATCACCAATTCAGAAGATACCAAGGTAATTTAAAATATTTAATTTATCAAAAGCCTATTTTAGAATAATATTACGCAACACCTTGAAAAAGGGAAAATACCATTTTCGGGGTATTATTAGTTGGGGTATTACTGTTCTAGAAAATAGAACAGTAATAGCCCGACTTACGCTACCCCGTTTTACGCGAATTCGAAGATACGCGGTTTTTTATTTAAGCGTTCCGACCTTAGATTTACTTTTTTTATTTAAAAAATGTCAATTATTTTTGATTTAATATTTAATTAATAACATTACTTAAAACTTCTTTGAAGAAATTCCAAATAAACATTTTTTTTGTACATATTTAATTTAAGTAAAATTAAACCCCGACTTACGCGAATTCGACTTACGCGAATTCGACTTACGCGATTATCGCTTAATCCCACCTTTCGTCCGGGGTATTACTGTATTTAAAAATTAATACTTTAACACAAAAATCAAACTAATCATCATCGATCAGCCTCAGTGCACGGAAATGAACCTTAGTAGTAAATCTCTTTATCACAAGTGTAACAGCCACACTTTTTACTGTGTAATAATAGTCAAACCTATCTAGTAACTACCATAAAAAAGTTACTGTGGGCATAAGCTACCTTGATGCTACGCCTAAAAATGCACCGTGATCTTACTCAGGCATAGGATCCGGTTAGCCAAGGTTGCTGGTAAATGGAACGGGGAATAGTTTTTTGCTCGCAAAGAGGCGGACGCCCCGGCGGCACTCTTGGTTACTGTTGGGGCGTTGATCATTTTCCTGTACCTAAAAAAGTAACCCGCTCGGCCAACATGTGTCCAGACCATAGCATTTCCAAAAAAAAATGGTTGGCGCCTGAAAAGTTTAGTTGATCCACTAAAATTGCATATAAACATTAATCACCTCAAAAGGTGAAGAGATAGGATTTGGTGTTATGGGAAACCACACTGAACTACTGTTACACCCTTCATCCAGGTGGGACAATATAAGACCATATAGTTCACCAACAATAAAAGGGTAAAGTGGGATATAATTATTTAAATAAGTATTATCCTTCCATCAGATGTCCCAGGATAGTAAGAACATGCTGGTAGAAGTAACATCACATGCTTCTCTCGGCGCATGCAAGACTGTAATGAACAAGCTCCTTCAGGAGTGCCTGTTGCTGGGCATAGGGGCTGAGGAACCAGGGACCGAGTACCATACTCTTACTGTACAACAGGTATTTATTCTGATCTTTCTATCAAGCTCATTTCGAAAAACTAATACTAAGACTGCACAGAATTTTAGCTTGAGTTCATACTAGATTAAGGGTCATCTAGTCTAATTTTAAATAGTGAATTAAACAAAGATCAGTAAGGGTGATCTTTGTTTAATTCACAGATTTATCTTTAGTTTAATGTACAGCAAGTATGACAAGAACATCGACGCTCCCTATGTACATAAAGACATTTCAAAAGTGGCATTTTTTTATGGCAATATATAAATATATCTACTATATTTATATATTGTATTCTTTAGGCTTTTTTGAAGTTATACTTCGCGTTATGAAAAAATGATGAGAGTGAAATTTTAATTATGTGACACAAAATTAACAGTATGAAGTTGTCTGCTTAACCGCTCATTAAGTCTCGAAAAAAAAGCTACCAACAAAATAGAAATTGAACCTCGATATTAGTCGCGCATGTTGGTACGCTCGTCACCTCTGATCACTGTTTTTTTTTTCTTTTTTTTTTTTTAGTAATTTATTTTTATTTTTTTTATATTTTTTTTTATTTTATTTTTTATTTTCTTTTTTTTTTTTTTTTCTTTTTTTTATATATATATATATTTTTTTTTTATTTAGATTATTCTCTAAATTTGGTTTTTAATAATTATATATATATATATATATATTTTAATGATGCCAAAGAAGTATAACTTCTCACGCGCGTACATAAGTACACGCACCCATTTTTTTTATTATATTCTTGAGGCTTTTTTATTGTATTCTTGAGGCTTTAGATTTTCAATACGAACATTTCATACTGCATATGTATTGAAAATCTAAAGCCTAAAGAATACAATAAAAAAATGCCATTTTTGACATGTCTTTATGTACGTAGGGACCGTCGATATTAATTGTTTAATGATTGCTGATGTTTACGCGAGTATTACATGTAAATAAAACTATTTTACGGATTTTATCGCGTTTGTATTTAATTGCCCATGAACAGAGTTCAAACGCAATAAAATCTCAAAAATAATTTTATTTACAATATTAATTGTTTACTTCTATTATTGTATTTACGCACGTAAGAAGTTGCACTTCTTTGGCGTAACAAGATAACTATCTTCCTAAAAATTTTAACCCTCGCGTTATCCTACGTTATTAGAAAAAAAAACCGGCTAAGTACGAATCGGAGTGGCGCAGATAAGGTTCCGTACATCTATAAAAAATCGCGTTTGTTGTATGGGAGCCCCCTCTTAAATATTTATTTTATATTTAGTATTTGTTATTATAGCGGCAATAGAAATACATAATTTGTAAAAATTTCAACTATCTAGCTATCGCGGTTCTTGAGATACAGCCTGGTAACAGACAGACGGACGGACAGACAGCGAAGTCATTGTAATAGAGTCCCGTTTTTACCCTTTGGGTACGGAACCCTAAAAAAGGATACTAATAATGAAAAAAAAAATATTTAATACAGTAACAGTTTAATCGTAACGCATTATCTAGTTGAAATTTGATTAAATTTACTCTCATCGTTTTTCTCGAACGCGCCGAAAGAAGTTTAACTTCAATAATCAATTATCACATTAATAATTAATGCTTCATTTTTATTAATAGGTTAAAGTGGTGGATCTAGAAGGCAACTTGAAGAATGTTTACCCATCGCGTACAGACTGTGTATTTGAAGGCGCTAGCAACATAAAAGTACTGAGGAACAGCAAAAAGTAAAATTACTCCGTAAATCTATTACGAAGTTGTTTAATAGAAGTGAAACTACTGTAATGATGAGTCTGTCCATTTTTATACATTATTAAATTGATTTAATACTCAGCGTTGCCAATTATATTTTTGTAATTTAAAATAATTCTTTAAACTATCTTTTGTAGTATCATGCTATTTAACAGTACTGCATAATGCCATCCATTTGCGCGTGGGGTAAGAATGATCTATTTATGCAAAACGTTAAATATTAAAAAAAAAAATCAATTTCTGTATACGTCAGAAGAAACCCAATAAAATCTTAAAATTTCTATAAATTTAAGTAATGTCGATGCAAACATAAATACTGTTTTCTATATGCCGGTTTTAAGTCCATTATAAAGGGCGCATTATCATTTATATGTGAAATACTTTAATTATGAAAATCTCTGTATAGCTAATTGTTATAGCAGCACAGGTACCTAAATTTAGTTGAAGTAATATTCGGCAGAATTGCTTCTTTGTGTATTCAATGTTTACCTTGATGTTTTTATTGCGGTGTGACGTCACAGGAAACGTCATGGCGCCTGTGAGTGTTTTCCCGTGTAATTTGAAGTAGTGGAAGAAAAAAAAGAAATAATTTGCATTAAAACTTATGACTAAAATAATGTTTATTTGAGAAATATACCGACATTATAGAATATAAATAAAGAAAATTGGCATGATGCCTATTATGCGTTACCTATATCTTGGCATCATGCCTACTACGCGTTACTTGCATCTTTTTCATTGATATAAGAAATATTTTTTCTTTCTCATCATCATCATCATCATTTCAGCCTATTGCCGTCCACTGCTGGACGTAGGCCTCCCTCATATTGCGCCACAATGTGCGGTCCTGTGCCGCCTGCATCCAACGACGCCCAGCAACTTTCACTAGGTCGTCGGTCCACCTAGTGGGGGGGCGTCCTACACTGCGTCGTCCGATGCGTGGTCGCCACTCGAGAACCTTTCTTCCCCAGCGGTTATCGGTTCGTCGAGCGATGTGGCCTGCCCATTGCCACTTCAGCGTGCTAATTCTTCGTGCTATGTCGGTTACACCCGTTCTTCTGCGGATTTCTGTATTCCGGATTCTATCTCGCAGAGAAATCCCGAGCATAGCCCGTTCCATAGCACGCTGAGCGACTTTGAGCCTTGATATGAGGCCTACATTTAGGGACCACGTTTCCGTGCCGTAAGTCATCACTGGTAACACACACTGGTCGTAGACCTGTGTTTTTTCTTTCTATTAGGTTTTAAATAAATAGAAAGCCGGAAGCCCTACCTTCTGAAGTTGTTTGCGTGTGGTGGATTTTGGTGATATCTTTAGTATCACCGAACCTCATTGCATGCATTCACACTTTCTTCACGCCGCCCATGAGTGGCAGCAACATTTATCAGTTGTACTGTTTGCTACCGTTTGAAATAAAAAAATTGGCAACATATAGAGAAATTAAAATAGCGAGCTAGAAATGTCTTATGCATTCATACTTAAAATCCTTCAATTGTTATTGATACTTAACATATGTTGTATTTCACTAATCTCTAATCCTCTTATTTTTGAAATTATATATGTAAAATGACAAAAACATTGATATAGTTTATCATTTACTTAATTTTTACTTCTTCATTATTAAAAGCTGAAAAAATATTTTGTATCACTAAGCCTACTTAATAATTAAACTTAAAATATGTTACAACATTCATGCTTAGAATAATAATAATAATCACCTTGGAATAATAACGTATTGAAGGACAGTGTCGGTACTGAAGCGATCAAACACGTGAAGCCAAGAATAGTACATGCGTGTAAGCGATTGCACACGTACACACGCACACTAACTACTACAGAATAGAGTTGCCTTGTACGCAGTTGCCTTGTACAGTACGTCACTTCTGGCTCCAATTTAAATACCTCAAATTTTATGCGTGAATTGAACTTCTACGAGTTATTATTCTAAGACTGTAGCTAAAGAATACTGTTACTAATTTCAGTATATTTTCGTAATGCTTTTGCAGTCCTATATATTGTATAACCTTAAACAGATATAAATTGCCTCAGAATTTAGTTATTAATACAATAATAGATTGTAACTTTTTTTGACATAATACTTTTGGAGCTAGTCAAAATAGTTTACAACCTCTTGCTGTTACAATAGAGACCATAACAACCAACTAAGGATCAGACTCACCAACGCATTATTGATGCTTAATCATCGAAAGTTGGCTGGTAAATAATTCATCGAAATGTTGATATGTGACTGAGCAATGATACTGAATAAGAATTTTCTAAGCCTTTAGTAAAAATTCACTACTTTTTTAATGTAAGGTGAAGGATGCCTTTGGACACACTTGTAAGGAAAATGATTTTGTTATTAAAAATTCATGTCTCAGTCCATTACCTATCGAATGTACTTTTGTAAGAGAAAAAATTTTGTTACCTACTGTTTTTTTTAATAATAACTATTTTTATAAACAGTCTTCTTTGTTTTATTCAAGTACACTTGCCGAGGTACCCCCTCCTCTCGACCTCCAAGACGTCAGTCGCCGTCGCGCAGTCAGTCTCTCTACGGGTGACGGACTAATCACCGTTCCTGACATCCGCGGCCCCGGCTAGGGCGGCATCAGGTGCAGGTACTCGCGCCTGCGCTGCCCGAGTCGCCGGCGACGGACCGCGTCGTCGTGGAGGAGTTCCTCACGCGCGCGCTCCGCCGCCTCCTTCCGCGAGATGACTGCCTCGCAGAAGGCGGCGACCGCATCCTAATTCCTGATGCTGCCTAGCATCTCCCTAGTGATGGTCGGCAACGTCAGGTCGACACCGATGATTGCAACGAATTCACGGCGCTGCTAGACCCACGCGGTACGTGTGCTGCGCCGTGTTCTCGTCGCGATTGCAGAGGTGGCAGGATGGTGTGCTCTCACGACCGTGTGCAGGTACTTGACGAAGCAACCATGCCCCTTCAAAACCTGCACCAATCGGAAGGAAAGCACCCCATGCCGCCACTCCAATCACTCCATCAGCACCGGCCGGAAGGCCTCAACGGTCCAGATACCGAACCGAGACCTCTCCAGCCAGACTGTCCAACGGGCAAAGACGTCTCGGCGGCCGTCGACCCGTCAGGAGGCAATCTCCTTAAACGAGACCGTGCCGCCTCCGGCTCGCGTCTTCGACACCCGCCGGTATAACCCGGCGACCATCTCCGCCTCCAGGTCCTGCGGGAGAGTCCCGGTCAACAGGCACGCTGCCTCCGTCGCCATATTTAAATACCCTGAATAAATCCGTGCAAATACAAAATATGAAATGCTTCTTTTCAAAAAGATTATATAAGCAGTTTGAATAATGAGTGATGCTTATATTATTCTTGCCAAAGGTACCCACCCCAGGGTATTTAACCATCGTTTTGCTAAGAATTAATTCAGCGTGTGCTATAAAATGATGTGTGACTAAAGAGAGTGAAGATTGCATGACGTAACAGCAACCTTAACTACTCAGTTTGACTATAACTCGCTTTAAATGTTATGGAAGCGCGCTTCGAGACTATTACAGGATTCACGTTATATGTGCTACATGCTAGTCCTGCGGTTAATGACTTCAAACTTAAAAGTAAAATAAACTGAAGGCAAATGAACAGTGGCTACAGTAACTCGCAGAGCAATTATTAAAGCTATGGATTGCCACAGGCCACGATCCTAACATACTTCAATCGTTTCATTCACACTCACCTAAGACTGTGCATTCTCTACAGTTCCGTATACTCTTAACATGACTTTTCATCAGTACGCCATGAATGAAATTACATGATGTAAATCTACGTAGTTTGGTTGGATACCTTATTTCGTATTACAATCAGTATAAATTTGATATAGAAAATGAACTAAATTAATTTCATATTGAAACACAGCATCAATTATATCAAAATAACTAAAAAAAAGATATAGTAAAGATAGCAAATTGTAAGCAGAGTGAAAAGCGCGAAGTTTAAAATGTAATATTTCAGACGACTACAGTTGACGAAACTAAAATATAAAACCTAAACTACTCATGTAGTCCAAAACGATGGACTTAATTTAACTGGTGTGCGATAATGTGGAAAGTAATTTAATATTTGTATTTATGTAATAATACCGTAACCATGCAGAAGTATTTTACTTACCTAATCACTACAGTTACTTTCTGCACTATTTTAAAATTAGGAAACTTGCTACCTTTTTTTGCGTGACTTAGTTGTTAGGCGCAGATAGCTGTGACAACTTTACCCGGACTGGTGGATGAGCGCTGAGGGCTCTCAACCCGATAAAGCTAAACGACCGGTCCCGAGGGCACCCCCTGTGCGGTACCGACCACGGCTCGGGGGGTCGCTGGCAAAGTGGGCATTCCCGTTTTTGACTTTACCGCGACACGATTTACGTCCTCAGCGGCGAGGGCGGAATCGTGGATATTTACTTCTCAGGGTGTATGCCCCAGTCTGGGCGAGTGGTCACTTTCTATAGTGGCGCTACCAATTTAACGCTTTTTTGCTAACACTGTCATGTCTATATGGTTCTCCCTACCTCTACGCTCCATAGCCAAAATCGAATGACTGACAGATACTGTCATTGTCAGTGTCAAATATGCTTAAAAGTCAATTCAAAACAAATGCTTGTTGCTTTTGTGAGTACAAGTTCGCTCATGTTTTCTGTAGATTGATTTGTTTTCATGCCCGCATGCCGTAATCAGTAAAGATGCGGCGCAGCTTGGCGCCTAGCCAGACCGGCTCTGGAGATAATGTATTTAAAAGTCCGCTGCTTCAATCAAAACGGAAAAAGCGAGAATGTGCTAAAATTCCTCTAACACAGAAATCTACATTACTAGCCCTGTCTACATCAGAACATGAAGATTTGATTAAGCAGATATTAAGTAAACCATTTAAGGTACCTATACCAAACTATGTATCATCATATTGTGGAAAAAGTTTAGGTTTGAAAAGGACTCAGGTTAGGCGCGCTCTCCATGACCCTGACGAATTGAATGCCTTGGTGTTATATCGTCCACCCCATATTCCTGAACATGAGAAAATGAAAATGAGCCCTAATGATATTAAAGTGGCTGTTGTAGTTGATCCAGTGTTAGGCAACATCCTGAGACCACATCAGAGAGACGGTGTAAAGTTTATGTATGATTGTGTCACAGGGAAGCAAATAGAAAATGCTTACGGTTGTATTATGGCTGACGAGATGGGTCTAGGCAAAACTTTACAATGTATTACTCTATTATGGACATTGTTGCGACAGGGTCCAGATTGCAAACCAACTATTTGTAAAGCTATCATTGTTTGTCCAAGTAGTTTGGTTAAAAATTGGTATAATGAAATTCATAAATGGTTAGGCCAAAGAATAAATGCCTTGGCTATGGATGGAGGTTCTAAAGCTGATATAACTTTGAAACTTCAACAATATATGAATACATTTACAACTACGAGAGTAGCTACACCTGTACTTATAATATCATATGAAACATTCAGGATTTATTGCAATATTCTACACTCTTCTGAAGTTGGATTAGTTTTGTGTGATGAAGGTCACAGATTAAAGAACAGTGAAAATCAAACATATCAAGCTTTAATGGGTTTGAAAGCAAAGAGAAGAATCTTAATATCAGGAACTCCAATCCAGAATGATTTAACAGAATATTTCAGCTTAGTACATTTCGTTAATGAGGGTATACTTGGCACTGCACAAGAATTCAAAAAAAGATATGAAAATCCTATCCTTAGAGGACAAGATGCTTTAGCGTCTGAAAAAGAAAGAGAAAAAGCACAAGAATGTCTTTCAACTTTGACATCAATAGTAAACAAATGTATGATTCGTAGAACTAGCAGTTTACTTACCAAATACTTGCCCGTTAAGTTTGAGCAAGTGATATGTGTTAAGATGACACCCCTTCAAACACAGCTATACAAGAACTTCATCAACTCGGATGCAATACGAAATAAATTTTCTGGTAATGGTGAGAAAAATACTCTTAGTGCCCTATCAGGCATTACTACACTTAAAAAATTATGCAATCACCCAGATTTAGTATATGATAAGATTATAGAAAGATCTGAAGGTTTTGAGAAAGCCTTGAATTTATTACCGAGCAATTATGATACCAAAGATGTTAAACCAGAATTATCAGGTAAACTAATGATTTTAGATTGCATTCTGGCTAATCTTAAAACAAACACTGATGATAAAATTGTTCTTGTGTCCAATTATACACAAACATTAGATTTATTTGAAAAGTTATGTCGTAAGAGAAGTTATCAATATGTTAGACTCGATGGCTCTATGACAATAAAGAAGAGAGCTAAAGTGGTAGAAAGTTTTAATGATAAGGAATCTAAAGAATGGATATTTATGTTAAGTTCTAAAGCTGGTGGTTGTGGATTGAATCTCATTGGAGCGAATAGATTAATCATGTTTGACCCTGACTGGAATCCTGCAAATGATGACCAGGCAATGGCAAGAGTATGGCGTGATGGACAAAAGAAACCATGTTATATATACAGGCTGCTTGCAACTGGTACTATTGAGGAAAAGATATTCCAAAGACAAGCACATAAAAAGGCACTTAGTGATACTGTTGTGGATCAAAATGAGGAATCTCTGAGACACTTTACTTCTGAAGATCTTAAAGATTTATTTAGGTTAGAAGAGAACACTTTGTCAGACACTCATGGCAAGTTTAAATGCCGAAGATGTGTGAACAATATCCAAGTAACTTTACCACCTGAGAACTCCGATTGCACTTCAGACTTGTCTAATTGGTATCACTGTGCTGACAAAAAGAATTTGGCTGATTTAGTTTTGAAACAGTGTTGGGATTTGGCAAAGACCATTTCATTTGTATTCCATCATAGATCTGCCAAAACAGAGGCACAAAAAACTGGAGAAGAAGAGAAGGAGAACATTATGCAATCAAAACCTAAAAGACAGAAGATTGAGATTGATGAAGATTATTCAGAGCCTGATAACAGTGCTGATGAGGATTATGAGTGAAATCATGTTGTTACTAAATTTAATGCCAGAATGTATTTTTTGTTGATTGTAAATAATTTTCTTGTGCCTGTGGTCAATTATGTGAAATATATAACAGTTTTGTACAGAAATGTGTTTGAAATTTTTTTGAAGACATGTGAAATATACTTGTATGCCAATGCTACTACAGATATCAACTCTGAATTCTAACTCATACACCCTCCATATTTATTTTTATATAAACTGAGAACTAACACTACATTATTTTTCATCTGATTATTTCTTTTAGTCTAACTTGGAAATGATAAATGTATCAACATTCATTCATTACAACTACCATAGTCGTCTCTTACGACGCCCATGGGCAAAAGGCACAGGTTTTTTTTATTTACAGCATTATTATAACCAGGAGGTATATAGATTTCTGTCACACAATTTCCAATAGCGTCTTTGAATTATCTCGACCACGTTAATATGTTTGTTTGCAGTGGTGAAATATTTGTGAGTATTCATACACACATGCTAATAGTTGTATTGCTGTCGGATGACGTGGAAGATTTCAACAATAAATTCTCAGTATGAGGAGAGAGAATACAATTCTCAACACCTTCCTTTTCAATATTGTTGAGCATCTCATCTCAGTCCATATACGTTCCACTGTTGGACTTGGGTCTTTTCCACTTTGGGAGTGAATTTGATCTACCATACCACGCTGGTCAGGCGTGTTGACAGAGGTTTTTATTTCGACCACTGACGTTAAGTAACCCAAAAAGAGAGGGTTTTATTTCGATTTTTCCTTCTCTTGTATCGATATTATCTGCATCCTTTAATCGTCTTTTACGACACCCACGGGTAGGGGGTGGTGAATTGTGTTCTTACTCCGTCACCACACAGAAGTTCGTTGAACATTCGTAGTAAAAATTAAGACCCAATTTTGTTCAAGCGTAGTATTTTTGAAAACTAACCCTAAACAGGTTATGTAGTATAGATATGTTCCCTTAGTAATAACGAGGACAGAGTTAGATCAATCGACTATAACATAGCGGTTGAGAAACAATGCAGCAAGTGGTTAATTTTAATATAATAATATAACATTAAAGTAAGGTAGATATATAGAAATGTCATTGAAACTACACAATAAAAAAAAATATAATTCTATATTTTAGTACAATCAATATACAAAATAATATTACACAACCTAAATATTAGATATGATGTGTCTATTCCTCTGGGTAACCATTCATCGATTAATACATACAGGGGGTATCAGGTTATGGGGCAACTGTTTGAGTGTGTTGCAGTGTAACAGTCCTAGATCATAATTAGAATGTATATTACACAAAAAACAATAAAACATAAAAGTTATAGTGATTACAAAAATGTGTGTCTATGCCTTAAATGTTACGTATTATGTAGGCATGTGTGGACAGGATACATGTAGGCACGTAAAGCTTCGACAGTATAATTTCATACATTCATACCTAGAATTGCGCAAACGCTTCAATGATAGCGTAGATACAAAGGCGGTTCGCCAACGGTCATCGGCCGATCAGCTGATTTAAAGCGACGCTTGTCTTGCTTATGCGAACTTAGTCATTGATTTATTTAATTTCTAATGAACATTTAATAAAGTGCGAATATGTCGCAGATTATGGATATGACTTTATACATTTCAATCAGATTTACACGAAAAAGCGATGACAAAATTGAAAACTTGACATGTCTCTAATTTATTAACGAATCAATATTTTTCCTTTAAATTTTTTTCATGGGTTCCTACCACCATTGCCTAACTCCTCACTTGCCCCATAACCTGATACACCCTGTATATTAAATGCCATATGTAGATTCGTTATAAATGTATTTAAAACTACCCACCATCTTATTACATACATTATGTACATACATGTGCATGTTATACTAGTTTATAAAGATATTCATCATTAACGTCCTACTGCTGGGCACGAACCTACTCCACAATAGGAGTAAAATTAACCTACTATACCACGCTGGTCAGACATGTTGGTATAGAGTTTCATTTGGAGTTTTCCATTTCTTATATATAAAAGACGTCTAAGGGATAAGCATTTAACATCTATTAAAGATGTTAAATGCTTATCCCTTAGACGTCTTTTACGGTACCCATAAGCAAGATAAAATAATTTTTTTACGATTTTATAATATTTATAGTTATTGCTCCACTCCTATAAACCTGATGTTTACGCAAGTAAGACAAACTATTTTACGAATTTTTGCCTTTGTATTTCATTTTACAAAAATGTGGGTAAAAATTTAAAAACTAATTTCGGTAGCGGGTAGATGTAAATCTCTGTGATAACGATGATTTTTGGACTTCAGACATCTTAGTACGCTCGTGACCATAAACACTAAAGCGTTCGAAATGCAATAAAAAAATACAAACGCTATAAAATCTGTAAAACAGTTTTATTTACAATCATCCCAATTGTTCATAATTACCCGCAGTATCCGCAAAAGATTAAATGCTAAAAGTTTTTACCTAAGAATTACATTGTGCGTGTTTAGATATTGACAAAAGAGCTTTTCAACTTGAACAGCTAAGTTTCAAGCCGTAAGACCAAGACGGCGGTTGTGATGAGTATCCTCGTTTTTCTGCCTCTTCATTTTCTTCAAACGGGTGACTGAAGAGCTTTAGTAGAAACCTCACCTGTGAAAATTAAGACAATTGTTTCACAGAGGTCATTCCATCATCAGCACTAATTTGTATAATAAAGGCGTAGTAATTTACGCTGCTGATAGATTAAAGAGCCATAAATAGACCTATGTAGTGCATTTCGTTCAGCGAGTGAGAACTGATAACTCAAACCCCACCTTCCAGTTAGGCAGCCACTTATTATAGTCCATGACAGGCGATTACCACCTACCATCAAATGCGTTGCTTGCTCGTTTGCCGCTCATCATAATCATCATTTCAGGTCATATACGTCCCACTGCAGGGTTCTAGCCTCCTCCACAATAGGTGAGAAATTGACCATACTATACCATGCTGGTCAGACAGGTTGGTATAGGGTAGTATTTCAAGTTTCCTTTCTCTTTAGCCTCTCAAAGCAACTGAGTACTAAGTACGCATATCAGAAGTGAAATTTCTTTGGTGCTTTTTTGGTTTGGTGGATGTGTTTTTTATCAGTATTAAAAAAAAAAAATAAAATCAAAGAAAAATCTCCCGATCTTTCTCACTCGCTTGCTCCCTACTCTTGCCCCATGGCTGTGCTTCGTGCTATATTCGCCCTTTCTCACTCTCTCTCAATCGGTCTCAATCGCTCTTTCCCTCTTCTTCGACAAAAACGCTGCACATCTTCGTGACGCTAAATTGCGTTTCATCCGTAAAAAAAATTACCCTCATGCGCGCAAAGAAGTTTCACTTCAAAAATATAAGGTTAATATTATTTTAGATATAGGTTAAGAATACCACTACAGCAAGTCTACTTAAGTGTTGCAACAACTGGCTGAGGAATTGTCAGGAGAATGGGCACTAGCATGCTCCATTGTGGAGGAAGATCGAACCCAGCAATGGAGTCGGATATGAGCCGAGATGATGATGAATATCTTCTCAATTCATCTACTTATTGTCAAGTGTCAACCACTATAGGAAGGAATATTAATATACCACGTTAACCAAACAACAATATACCTATATTAGGTTAAGAATTTAACAGTGGTAGGATCATAGTGGCGACGATCATCTGTCTAAAGCCTCGGGTCGCTCTGTCCGGGGTAGTATCAGACTATTGCAGAAAATTGACGTCTGAGTAGTAGCACTTTGATACTACACTTCGTCCGGTGAGCGAGAGAGCCGGTAGCTCAACTATCTGAAGGGTTCATTGCACGCATTCATACTCTATTCCCTTTCTTCGGGGTAGGCAGCGGCCTAGCAAAGGTCCAAGAGCTAGAACTACTTACCATCAGGTGTACCGTTTGCCACTAACAGCAATAAATAATAGATAGTTAATTTTGGGTTTTCTGCTGTTAACCTTATCAACCTAACCTACCTTTCCAAAATCATTTTTCTCGGCATCAACAATAGCCTCTTGCAAAATCCAGTTCCTCGGTACATATATAGGATTTACCTTATTCATTCGAGATCGTCTTTCGTCTTCATTCACTGTAAATAATAAAATTATTTATAAGAATTTTTCATGATTACGCCAGTATTACACATTGTAAATAAAACTACGGATTTTATTGCATTTGTAATTTGACTGTATTTGGTTGGACGCGAGACATCTTAGTTCGTCCGTGATCATGAACGCTGCAAAGTGTTCGAAACGTCGGGCAATCAAAAATCACAAATGCGATAAAATTCGTATTTTATTTACAAAATGATTTATTATTATTATAAAATTTAAAAAGATGAATCCTATTAATTCAACCATGCCTGAGTTTCTTGCTGGAAGCCAGCGGCCGCATTACGATTCGGTAGTAGACTACTAAAGTAAATTTATACGAATGAATAATGACCATATGTAAGCCCTTATGGACGTATACATAGTAAATAATTTCATTTGTCAATTCTTAGACAACGTAAGAGGGTTATCGGTAATCGGCACTTCTCGCATGTAGGCAATTTGCTACGTTCCGATATCGACGCACACTAATGCACTAAACTAAACTAGACTACTGTCAACAACGCGTAGTAGAGTTCATAGAATGACCAGTCTTGAGCCTTGGCGCTTATAATCAATCTGTAATATATTCTTCGGAGAAGTAGATTTTCAAAAATCAACATAATGTAAATTTTAAAATTTTTAATTAAAAACCAAAACTCATAACAGTAAAACGGTTAAAATTGTATTTTTAATATGCAAAGTATAGGAAATAGTAAAATATAGGCACAGAGTATAACTTACAAGGAGACCCTCAGACGCGTGGGTCGGGGATTTCCATGATTTTTGGTGGGGTGGTAGAGGAGCCCCGAGGGTATCACAACTACCAGATATTAGGGTCAACTGGGCCCTCGTTAAAAAGATTTTAAGGGTCAAAGTTGGATGGGTAATTTATGTACTAGAAAAATTCGCAGTTGAATCGCCAACAAGCGGTGGTCTCGTGGTAACGTGCTCGCCGGCGGGAACTCTGGTCTCGGGTTCGAGACTCGACAACTTATTTTTTTTTAATTATCACATTATTGTGTAATAATTTAAAAAATTAATTTGTTTTTTTTTATAATTTTACGCAGAATTATAAATTGTTTCCCTCCCTCACCTCTCGACGTCCCTATCCCGGGACGTCGGTCGCCGTCACGCGGTCAGGCTCTCTGCGGGTGACGCACTAAAGTCCCCGGTCTGGTCACCCGCGGACTCGCCTAAGGCGGCATCAGGCGCGGATACTCGCACCTGCGTCGCCCGAGTCGCCGGCGGCGGAACGTGTCACCAAAGATCGATCACACACGAGCCGCCGCCTCCTTTCGTGAGATGACAGCCTCACAGAAGGCAGTGATCGCGTCCCAGTTCCTGACGCTGCTGAGCATCTCCCTAGTGACGGTCGGCAGCGTCCAGTCGGCACCGATGATTGCAACGAGTTCACGGCGCTGCTCTGCCCACGAGGCACACACCTCGAGCGTGTGCTGCGCCGTGCTCACGTCGCAATAGCAGTAGTGGCAGGATGGTGTGCTCTCCCTCCTAACGAGCTTGCGCAGGTACTTGGCTATCGTGACCCATCAATACCTCCACCAGTCGGAAGGAAAGTACCCCGTGCTGCCGACCCAACCACCCCATCAGCACCAGCTGGAAGGACTCGACGGTCCTGATACCGTACTGAGGCTTCTACGAGCAATGGCGTCTCGGCGGGCGTCGACCCGCCAGGCGGCAATCACCTTGATTGAGACTGTATGTGGCTCGCGTCTCTGATACTCGGCGGTAAAGCTCGGCGAGTACCGCCGCCTGCAGGTCCCACCAGGGAGTTCCAGCCAAGAGGCACGCTGCCTCCGTGGCTGCCGTGCAGTAGTCGAGTATGGCCCTAGTCGCCATGGCCATGGATGTCTACAAGTCCAGTCAGAGATTTAAATCTACCCATTACAGAAATTAGTTATTAAATTTTGACCCACATTTTACTACATATTTATTGCTAGTACAAGAAGAAAATGATTCTCTATGAAAAAATTATATTGTGTATGGTTAGTAATTATTAAACATTAAATTTGAGTTAGCTGATAATCTTCAGAAGATGAGGCTGTATAAATGTTCCGTTCGGATTTTTGATGTGAAACATCTATAGGCGAGGGTGAACCTGATCGTCGCGTGGCATTAAAAGCGGCGTTAACGCTATGCTTTGCTTTGTAACGTCTTCAAAATAATTTTGATGTTTCACATCTGCCAGGCGTCCTGAGTGACGGCTCACTTTTCTTTTCGTTTACTCTTTTGAAACTTTAAGTACCTTACAGTTTTGTCGTGTGTTCTCTTTTTCCTTGCCTTGTAACCGATTTTGTTACCAAGATACAATCTGCTTTTTCGACCCATCACCTAAAACGTAAAAAGATTCTATATTATTCTTAATAGAGATCGCATGAAAGTAATTAACAGAATTAGGTAGTAATAAATACTTACGAATCAAAACCGATCAGTCGCAGTATACGCTCAAGTTCGTATTGTCGGTTTTTGCACTGGCCGGCGGGAGCCAGAGCGACATGACCCTGCTCCGTTGAGCGCCAATGCGCGACTGGCTTATGAACAATTATGCCGTTCAATTTATAGTAATATTTAAAATTTAATTACGAGGGTGACTATTCGTATTTCAATTTGGTTTTTTTTTACTGCTTCTACAATAGTCGAACAAATAGTGGATATTTTTTTAAATGTTCCAAGGTTAGTATTATTCACAAAATTAAATGTTTTACAGGAGCCATTTTCGTCAAATCAATCTTAAGGAAATATTTTTTTTTTAGTTTTAAAAGGAAGAAATCTTGAATTTCATTTTGTACATACACAAGAACAGTAATTTTCCTAACATCTACAATTTTTTTCGAGCTGCCATGACTTATGGTTTATTCGTACCTGAACTTCAAAAGTCAGCGTTTTCGTAAAATCTCATGAACTTAAGTTCAAAATACCCTTGCCTTTTAATAAAATAGTTACAATATTGAGTTATAATTCTATACAAACACAATATAAAGATGTGTTTAATGTAGTGGTTATATAAATTTTTAGTAAGCTATTATCATGAACGAGTAACCAGTCCTCAAAAAACCACATTTTTGGGTTTACGGCCGCTTATTACCGAAAACGCTCTTAAAGAACCTCTTAAAAATCTATACAAATCCTCTTAAAGCAATTAAGAATACTAGCTAAAGTTAAAGTCATTTTTGATTTAGCAAAACAAAATCAAAATGACGTGTGATGGGTGATAAGAATAGAATTTTTGCCATCTCGTGCTTACCCTGGAAGTCGTAAAAATCGGGTAAGGTTATATATATTAAGCTATATCTTCATACGTGTAATGTGCAAAGGTATAATACCTACTAACCCACCACAGGAGACGATTACGATAGTTGCCTCAAATGAACGGGTGACGGCTTACAGTGGGGTTTTAAAGGGTAAATTCACCGGTAAACGAAGTTAAGGTAACTTGAAATTTCATATATTATACCTCAATGATAAAAAGGGATACAAGGAATGTTCGATCCAGGAAAAGGTATTTATATTTTACGTCCATCAAGAAGTGTAGAACAGTCAATAATAATAGTTAGAGACCGGATTATATGCATTTGCATATGCATGTTTAAACCATCTTCAGCGATAATGGCATATTTTACCTAAGATCCTAGTTATGGTGCATATTATCGGTACGCGCTCAATATTTTTCCGAGTGCACTACTGACCCTACTTGCCAAAATGCGAAAAAAGTGATAATATCGCGAGTGAGATCAAATTTAATAGTCACAAAATATAAGGACGATTGAGTAGTAATTGTAACTCTGATCGGATTCGCGATATTACCACTTTTATCATATTTCGGAATGCAAGGTGGTTAGCTGCGCATATCTTTTGTTTTGGCAGTTACTATTTTAAAATGAAAGAGACAGAAGAGCGTCATAATTTTAATGCAATATAATGTTATTGTACCTATTATCGCCTATCAAAGAATTATTTACTAAATGTATGCTGATTTTGAAATAAAAAAAATTAAAACTTATACTTGTTTTCTTCTTTTGGAGTCTTAAAATTTATCATTTAATTTTGCATATTCTATCAATTTTTATGCATACTTCAAGCATTTTTCATGCTTATTCGCATGCATATAACAAGCTTTTTATGATGCATATAATCCGGTCCCTAATAATAGTTAACAAAAAACTTACCATTTTCACTTCTCAATCTATCTTGATACTTATGGACCCATTTCTCCCAAGTAGGTGTGTCTATAAATTTACTGAGAGACCATTTCGTTTCTAGAATAGACTTATTCAGTAAATTTTCTGGCTCTACCTGTATAAAATATATAAATAAAATATTAATTAGAAAAAGTTTTTAAAGACAAACTTTTATTTAAATGCTATAAACGAAGAAAATGGCTGTCATGTAACACAAGAGTGCTTCTCAAGATTATTCAAACGAGTCCAAACTCGACGGTTTTATCTTGTTTCGTTTAGGAGTTCCTATAGCCACCTTCCGACGCCCTCTTGAGACCAGCTTCATGGTACCATATTATTGCACTGTCACCGAAGTTACGTAAGTAAACCAAATTTCAACCTAATCTAACAACAGGAAGTGGTTCTACTTTAACTCGCAAAATTTGTACCATACTAACAGGGCAAGTTAAATAAAAGCTATTAAAAATAGGATAATGGTATAATGTCATCATCGTCACAGTTCATATACATTCAATTGCTGGACCAGAACCTCCTCCACAATGGAAAATTGGGCTATTAAATAACGCTGATTAGATGGGTTGGTAAAGGTTTTATTTAAAGTTTGCCTTCTTTTGTATTTGTTATCTGCATATTCTCGGCCAGCCCATATACGTCCCAATGTTGGACTCGGGTCTTCTCTGCTATGGGAGGGAAATGAACCTTCTATACCACGCTGGTCAGACGTGTTGGCATAGAGTTTAGTTTCGAGTTTTCCTTCTCTTGCATAGATGTTGTATGCATAATATATCCCTTAGTCGTCTTTTACGACACCCACGGGAAGAGAGGGTGGGAGAATTGTATTCTTACTCCGTTAACACACGAAATGTAGTATAACGTAAATGAATCAAAAATAAATAAAATAATATGTTTGCGTGCAAGTTATTTTGCTTCTCCGTGTAGCCAAGTAAGGAATTATACACTCTTAGAATAATAACGTATAGAAGGTAAGTTCGCGCACAAAAAGTGAAGCATTTCAATTGGAGCCTAAATGGAGCTTACGCTGGAATCGTTCTGTAATGTACAAGTTATTGTACTGCACGTAAGTACGCAACTCTTAAAAAATAAATAGGTAATTATGACGGTTTGTGCATTCAAATGGTGTCATAACACATTTGAAAATCTTAAAAAGGTATTTAACATTACTTTTAAAATTATTTCGACGATTTATGTTAATAAAAACAAAATTTGATTTCATAATTTGTATAGTGGTGTGCGTGTGTACGTGTGTAATCGTCTGCGCGCCATTAGTATTTTTAGATTCATGTTTCCAACGTTCGAAATAATGACACTATCCTTCTATACGTTATTATTCTAAGGAGACACTATTGTGTTATACCCCATAATACAATAGTGTACCATTCCTTACTTGCCCATCTTGCATTCAACATGGCTAAAGTCGCGAGCAGAGACTTTAGTCTGCATTAATTAGACCCCTGCCCAATAAAGGATGACAATGGACTAATGGATTAGATTGGACGCAAGTTATTTTGTGAAGACAAATAGAAATTCAAAGTGTCAATGTCTCAGCACTGTACTTGGAGGATTTTTGCTTGCGGGTGTTGTACTATTACCATAACTAATCGAGGCATCCATCTGTCAGACCGTAGACATCCAATTTTGACCATAGGCCTCCCTACAAGAACGTCAGAACGGTCCTGGGCCATCTGCATCTAAGATCCCTGTGACTTTTAAAATGCTATCAGTCACCTATTAAAGGATGTCGTTAAATGACTCAAGATGTGTTTCGGTGTGATACTTAGGGAAAACGGAACGTTCAGATCGCACTGTTGCCACTTGAAACCAAGTACAAGATTTTCAATTACTATTTTATCAAAATACTAGCAACCCGCCCTCGCTTCGCTTCGGTTTTAGTCGTTTTACCCGCGTAGTTCCCGTTCCCGTGGAAAAACCGGGATAAAATATAGCCTAGTTTACGCCCTGATATTATAGCTTTAAATTGGTGAAAGAATTTTTGAAATCGGTCCAGCCGTTTTGAAGATTACCCGGAACAAACAGACAGACAGACAAAAATTTTTTAATCTGTATTTTAGGCATAGGTGTCGTGCAAATAACCCTGTGAGCATGAAAAAAGCCTATTATTTTGACATTACAAACAGACACTCCAATTTTATTTATTGGTATAGATATCTTATTCAAACTAGGCATAATAAAGATCCAATCGAGGCCAAACATAACTGTGCTATTAGTAAATGTCAAGATGAAAGGTAATTCTGACCTCAGCAAGTTGTCTGAAGGTAGCTGTAAAATCTGCCATTTTCAATTGCATCACTTCAAATAGTTCTTGCACTAATTTTTCATCGCTATCTTTAATTTCTTTCAATCCAAGTTTTGATAGATGAGTCTGTCTGAAAAGGAAACATTTTTATATCAAAATACATATAAAATTCTTATATGCTTTTATCTTGTAGGACCACACTGTCGACAGTCGTCTATCTACAGCCGCGGGCCAGTCCGTCCGGTATAGTATCACATTCTTGCAGAAAATCGACGTCTGAGTAGTACGAATTTGTTACTGCACTTCGTTCAGTGAGCGAAAAAGCTGGAAGCCCAATTTTCTGAGGGTGTTTGGGTGTGGTGACTAGGGACACAAAAAAGTATCGATACTTTTAGGTATCGAGTACTTGTCTTTCGATACCGATACATTTGTACTCGATACTTTCTATTCGATACATTTACTCAATGAGTACTTTTAGGCAGGTATCGTATCGAACAAATTGTAGAAAGTTTCCATGTCAGTTGACCTTATGACTCATGCGTATGGTAATGCCATCTAATTAAAGCGTAATGAACCTTCGAAAAAGTGGCTCGACATATTTTAATCCGAACACTGACGGACAAATTTACTAAAAAAAAAGTCTTTAGTAACACAAACCCTATTGCACGCATTCAGACTTCCTTCACTTTCTTTAAGGTAGGCAGTAGCCTAGCTGTTCCCCTATTGTATTGCAAAGGTCCATGAGCGGTAGTATAACTTACCATCAGGTGTGCTGTTTCCTTGTTTGGCACCAACAGCAAAATAAACGAGCGTGTATTCATCATCACTCTGCTCTTATCTCAATTCCATGGAGTCAGTTTAAAGATCGAGGGTTCCATCCAATATGCCCTCTTCTTCTACACAGTCTTATCAGAAGTCAACTCTGAGTTCTTTATCTCTCTATTCATGTCATGTTTCACGCAATCCATCTTTTTTTCGGTCTTCTTCAATTCTGAAGACTTCGAGATTTATACTTCAAACTTTCTCTACAACATTAATTCATTATTCATTTCAGCTGATATACGTCCCATTGTTAGGCTCAAGCCGCCTCCACAATAAGAGGGGAATTGACCTTACTGTACCATGCTGGTCAAACAAGATGATATAAGGTTTTATTTCGAGATTTCCTTCTCTTGCATAAATTTTATGTGCATATTGTATCTCTTAGTCGTCTTTTACGACATCCACAGGCGTGAGAGGGAGTGGTGAATTGTATTCTAATGCCGTCACCACTACATTAGGGCATAAAAGAGGCAGTACATTTGTCCCGTACATGACGTCAAAATGTAAGAGCATATTTCAAAATGTACTACTTTTTTTTTTTCTTAATTGCAAGTGGTGGCAAACGAGCAAACAGTACACCTGATGGTAAGTGTTGCTGCCGCTCATGGACCTTTACAAGGCCGTTGCCTACCGCGAAGAAAGTGAAGGGAGTGTGAATGCGTGCATTGAGGCTCGGTGATACCAAGGGCACCACCAAAACCCTCCACACGCAAACACCCTCAGAAAGTTGGGCTTCCGGCTCTCTCGCTCACCGAACGAAGCGCAGTAACAAATTGCTACTACTCAGACGTCGATTTTCTGCGAGAGTGTGGTACTACCCCGGACGGACCGGCCCGCGGCTGTAGACAGATAACTGTCGACAGTGTGGTCCTACCACTCTAGAATACTACTTCAAATTTTTTTGTCGCAGCATTCGCAAATTCATGTAGTTCAGTACTGCGTCTACTCTTTCACTTGATTTATATGTGCCAGAATAAAATGGCGCTACTAAGTTTATGCTGAAACGTGACCGTCGTGAACAACAATAATGAGCTTTAAATGTACAACGAATAAAGTTTCAAATGGCACGGAATGGTGTTATTAATTTTCGCCTCATTTGAAGTAGGTTAGTACAATGTACTGGCTTAGTACAAAAAGAAGCTACTCTTACAAATTCTCATTCATGTCGTCTCCTAACCCAACACTCATTGGCCTCGTCTCATTTGAAGTGGCACAGTGGCTCACTACACAAAAGTGGATAGCCCCTCATTATACATAGAGTATGCTTAATTACCTAACAAATCTTAATTGTTCAAATATAAGCAAAATACCTACAACACTTTTCTCTTAACGTATTCATTAAGAGTTCCTTTAATATTGTTTATTTTCTCTTTTTGCTCCTCAGATAATATCGGCTCTAAAGATTCAGCGAATTTCTCCAAATTCCACACAAGTATCTAGAAAAAAATTAAATCAGGTCGAAGTCGTAAATAATTACAGGCATAAAGACATTATTCTTTCTTTCCAATTCAATTACTTCTCACTTTTGGGAAGAAATCCCCTTCAAAATGTAAGGTAATGGTTTATTATACACTAGTTAAACAGGTTGGTATTTTAAGCTGGTCTCTTGTAATATTTTTTATTTATTTATCTACTTATCCGTGTGGTGACAGAGTACGAATACAATTCACCACCCCTCCTCTTGCCCTTGGATGTCATAAAAGTAGTCTAAGGGATATAATATCTCTTGTCGGCGCGGCGTCCGCCCTTTCGCGGCTGATGCCGAATGTGGGCGGACCCAGTGCTACGTGCCGACAGCTGTACGTGGGGGTGATCCGGTCGATGGCCCTGTACGGCGCACCGGTGTGGGCGGGGTCCCTGACCGTCCGTCTTAGGGCCCTCCTGTGGCGACCACAGAGGGTCATGGCGATCAGGGCCGTACGCGGTTACCGCACGGTGGCGACGGAGGCAGCGTGCCTCCTGGCCGGAACTCCCCCGTGGGACCTGGAGGCGGAGATGCTCGCCGACATTTATCGGCGGGTGTCGGAGAAGCGCGCCCGCGGCGGCATGGTCTCCATCACAGAGATCACCGCCTGGCGGGTCGACGCCCGCCGAGAAGTCATTGCCCGTTGGGCAGTCCGGCTGGAGAGTCCTCGGTATGGTGTTAGGACCGTCGAGGCCCTCCGGCCGGTGCTGATGGAGTGGTTGGAGCGGACGCACGGGGTGCTTTCCTTCCGACTGGTGCAGGTGCTGACGGGGCACGGTTGCTTCGGGAAGTACCTGCACAAGATTGTCAGGAGGGAGAGCACACCGTCCTGCCACCACTGCAGTTGCGACGAGGACACGGCGCAGCACACGCTCGAGGAGTGTGCTGCATGGGAGGAGGATCGCCGTGAACTCGTCGCAATTATCGGTGCCGACCTGGCGCTGCCGACCATCGCCAGGGAGATGCTCGTCAGCGTCAGGAACTGGGACGCGGTCGCCGCCTTCTGTGAGGCCGTTATCTCACGGAAGGAGGCGGCGGATCGTGTGCGAGTAGAGCTTCTATTCGGCGACACGTTCCGCCGCCGGCGACTCGGGCGGCGCAGGCGCGAGTATCTGCGCCTAATGCCGCCCTAGCCGAGGCCGCGGGTGATCGGACCGGGGAATTGTCCATCACCCGCAGAGAGGCTAACCGCGCGACGGCGACCGACGTCCCAGGTCGAGAGGTGAGGTTACCCGAAAGGGTATTCCGTCGGGCCGACCACTGACGACAAGTGACATCTGCTCCGGTGGCGCGCGATGTTATTATACATAAACCTTCCTCTTTAATCACTCTATCTATTAAAAAAAACCGCATCAAAATCCGTTGCGTAGTTTTGAAGATTTAAGCATACATAGGGACATGGGGACAGAGAAAGCGACTTTGTTTTATACTATGTAGTGATAGGACAAATGTGTGACAAGAATATTAGATAAAAAATTGGTAAATAAAGTCGGTTTACGGACAATAATTTTACATGATAAACTCATAAGAAAACATTAATGAAATATTGCATACTTTTATGAATTAAATTGAATTATTATCAATGAATTATCATCCGTCGGGCCGACCACTGAGGACAAGGCATTCGGCACTGGTGGGCGGCCCCCGGACGGAATGGACGGCGTGGGCGCTTACCATAGCCCACCCATAAAAAAAATCACTGAATTATGAATATTTTGTATAATACAAAGAACAAGTTAATTGAAAATTACATTTATTCGATAAATACAGTTGATAATTCAAATATGTTTAGGCCGATCGTGTCTCTCTAGCATTTGTTACGGGCTCTCGCTTGCACACTCGGCTCAAACGGAACGTGACAAAGACTCATGCTTATTCGTGCGTGCAGACGGCGTTCATCGATTTATAAGACACACGTCAAAGACAATAATCCTACTAATATTATAAACGCGAAAGTTTGTGTGTATATGAAGATGTGATGATGTGAAGACATTTGTTACTCTTTCACGCAAAAACTACTGAATGGATTTTGATGAAACTTCACAATAATATAGCTTACATATCAGAATAACACATAGGCTATAATTTATCCCGATATTCCCACGAGAAAAGGAACTGAGTATGAAACCGTAAGGCGCTGCTAGTTATACATATTTTCAAAGCTTAATATGGAATATCAGGGCAATATCCCACTAATATAGGCCTGCCTACGTTCAATAGTGGATATCGATTCACTGATGTTTTACTTACCTCAGGTTGTTTATTAAAAGCGTACCGACCCATATCGTCGGATGTATTAGCCACGTAATGATGATAGTAGTGGTCCATGAATCCATACGGCCCATAGTCTATTGTCACGCCTAATAAACTTACATTATCAGTGTTTAGTACGCCGTGGACGAAGCCATATCCTGAAAAAATTGACATTTCACTGTACTGCTATACATGTGATGACGGAGTAAGAATATAATTCACCACCCCATCTTGCCAATGGATGTCGTAAAAGACGGTTAAATATGCATATAACATCTATGCAAGAGAAAGAAAACTCTAAAGAAAATCCTATACCAATACGTCTGACTAGCGTGGTATAGTAGGTCAATTTCCTTCCCATAGTTGGAGGAGGCCAGAGACCAACAGTGGGATGTACATGGGCTGAAATGATGATGATGATACTAATATAACAAAACCGAAGAGTGTTTGAATAAACGCGTTAATCTTGGAAACTACTGGTTCGAATTGAATAATTATTTTAGTGTTAGATAGCTCATTAATCGAGGAAGACTGTATCACAACGAACAGGAGATGAGCATCAATGAAATATGTTCGTAAAAATGGGGCAACCTTATTCCATGTGAGAGCTTCCATTGTGGGCGCTGCATATTATAGGGGTCTACAATACACTCCCTCTTTCTATCTTATATGTGGCAGTGTGACAGCAGTAGCACACTGGCTCGAGCCTTGACCTCGATTTTTTTTTGTGGGTGGGCTATGGTCAGTATGCACGCAGTCCATTTCGTCCGGGGTGGCAAAAGGCTGGTGCACGGACTCACAACTTACAATTCCTGCCCTTCACCTTTGGGCCCACTACTACTACCGAGTTCTTTGATGTCCGTGACCAGCTTGGAGCCTTCACTTCGATAGGAATAAAATTGACCTAACTATATCGTTGATCAGATGGGTTGGTATAGGGTTTTATTTTAGGGTTTTCCTCTTCTTGCATAGATATTATATGCGTTTTATATCCTTTAGTCGCCTTTTACGATACCTACGAGCAAGATGAAGGGGGGGTGGTGAATAGTAATCTTTCTCCATTACCACACGAAAAATTTTGTTCTCAATTGCCGCCAAACGAAAGAATTGTTCTGCAGGCCAATTTCGTCGCATGGCATTAATTTCGAAAGTTTGTTGTGTTCTTTATTTAAAACTATGTGCCACAATTATATATAAACTAGCAACCCGCCCTCGCTTCGCTTCAGTTTCAGTCGCTTTACCCGCGGCGTAGTTCCCGTTCCTGTGGGAATACCGGGATAAAATATAGCCTATGTTACTCCCTGATATTATAGCTTTCCATTGGTGAAAGAATTTTTGAAATCGGTTCGGTGGTTTAAGCGTGAAAGCATTACAAACAAACAAACAAACATCCTTACTTTCGCATTTATAATATTAGTATGGATTAATTTTCTTGTTCCATGGGCGCACTATGAGCCTTCCCATCGGCGTCTCGATCACCGTCCACTCGGTCGACATCAGCATCCGGGCCCATATGAGGTACTTGGGCCTGGTGCTCGACGGGCGATGGTGGTTCCGGGAGCATTTCCGCAGGCTCGCTCCACGGCTCGTCGGCGCGGCGTCCGCCCTATCGTGGCTTATGCCGAACGTGGGCGGCTGTACGCGGGGGTCATCCGGTCGATGGCCCTGTACGGCGCACCGGTGTGGGCGGGGTCCATGACCGCCCGACTTAGGGCCCTTCTGTGGCGACCACAGAGGGTCACGGCGGTCAGGGCCATCCGCGGATACCGCACGGTGGCGACGGAGGCAGCGTGCCTATTGGCCGGGACTCCCCCGTGGGACCTGGAGGCGGAGATGCTCGCCGGACTATATCGGCGGGTGACGGGGGTGCGAGCGGAGGGCGGTGTGGTCTCGTTAAGGGATCTCACCGCCTGGCGCGTCGACGCCCGCCGAGACGTCATCGCCCGTTGGGCAGTCCGGCTGGAGAGGCCTCGGTTCGGGGTGCGAACCGTGGAAGCCTTCCGGCCGGTGCTGATGCAGTGGTTGGAGAGGCGGCACGGGGTGCTCTCCTTCCGACTGGTGCAGGTTTTGACGGGGCATGGGTGCTTCGCCAAATACCTGCACAAGGTCGTTAGGAGGGAGAGTACACCGTCCTGCCACCACTGCGATTGCGACGAGGACACGGCGCGCCATACGCTCGAGGCCTGCGGGGCTTGGGCAGTGCAGCGCTGTGAACTCGTCGCAATCATCGGTACGGACCTGACGCTGCCGGCTATCGCTAGGGCGATGGTCGACAGCGTCGGGAATTGGGACGCGGTCGCAGCCTTCTGCGAGACAGTGATCTCGCGGAAGGAGGCGGCGGATCGCCTGCGTGAGGAGCGCAGCCTCGATGAGGAGATCCGCCGCCGGCGACTGGGGCGGCGCAGGCGCAACTATCTGCGCCTCATGCCGCCCTAGCCGAGGCCGCGGGTGACGTGACCGGGGATTAGTCCGTCACCCGCCGAGAGGCCGACCGCGTGAGGAAAGACCGACGTCCTCCCCGAGGGGGGGACGTCGGTCGATGGGAGGGTACCCCAATAGGGGGTATTCCGTCGGGCCGACCACTGACGACAAGTTAACGCTGCTCCAGTGGTCGGCCCAACGACGAAGGCGACGTGGTTTTCGGGTGGGTCGCGAGAGTTGCGTGCTTAAGCCCCTCTGTCGCCCCGGACGGAGTGGTGCGGAGGCGCGCCGACCGCGGCCCACCCACAAAAAAAAAAAAAATGGATTAATTTCAGGTTGCTACACCTGCAAACAAGAAAAAAAAGAATTCGCACCTTGCCATGTCGCAACCATATCCAAGTTTTTGTGAGCTACCTCCAAATACCAGTCCACATATTTGTCATCGGAATTTTCTAACTCTGGGAAATGGTGCTGAAACAGTTGTACAGTTATTTTATTTATATGAAAAATTTTAGCAACCGAATACTTAATTAAATATATAAGACAGCCATATCTCGTTATGTTATTTTAATGAATTGAAGCAGACATCTTCCGTCTGGTGACAGAGTAAGAATACAATTCCCCACTCACTCTCTTGTCTGTGGATGTCGTAAAAGATGACTAAGGGATACGATATGCAGATATCTATGCAAGAAAAGGAACACTCGACATTAAATCCAAGATAGGAGTGTATTTTGCTCGTGGTTGTAGTAAAAGTCGACTAAAGTATATAATAAACATCTATGCAAGAGAAAGAAAACTAGCGTGGTATAATTGGCCAATTTCTCTTCTATTATGGAATCGTGTGGCTCGAGCCTGACATTGGAACGTATATCTCCTCCTAAATCTCTCCATTATCATTAGATCAACGAGGTATTTTACTACCCTACCTTTATTATGAAGTCGACTAAAATCTTCATAGTATGAGGTTCTTTACGCTTGAGCAGTATCTCTATAGAACCGATACGGTACCACGCTTGTGCGAGACGCATAACAATAGCTGCCCGTTCTTGTTTAGCGTGTCCGCTGTATGTCTTGTCTCGCCACACTTTGTGATCGTCACTAACTGAAATTAATAAATATATATTTTTTTTTTTTATTGCAAGCAGTGGCAAACGGGCAAACAGTACACCTGATGATAAGTGTTGCTGCCGCTCATGGACCTTTACAAGGCCGCTGCCTACCGCGAAGAAAGTGAAGGGAGTGTGAATGCGTGCATTGAGGCTCGGTGATACTAAAGGCACCATCAAAACCCTCCACACGCAAACACCCTCAAAAAGTTGGGCTTCCGGCTCTCTCGCTCACCGAACGAAGCGCAGTAACAAATTGCTACTACTCAGACGTCGATTTTCTGCGAGAGCGTGGTACTGCCCCGGACGGACCGGCCCGCGGCTGTAGACAGATAACTGTCGACAGTGTGGTCCTACCACTCCATATACAGTTTAGACTGCGTCAAAAAAAGTTTTTTTTTTTTATTATTAAACATATGTAAAAAGTTTCTTCAGTATAAAAAAAAAAATCTCCTAAATTTTGAGCTCAATATCTCAAAAATTGAGCTGGCGCATAGGGGACCCCCTATGCGCCAGCTAATAAAAAAAAAAAAAACTTTTTTTGACGCAGTCTAGATTATACACTAAATTTGTTTTATATTGAAACACTAAGGTATAAAAGTTAATTTATGGCACCAAAAACATACATTACAAATGGCACACGGGCCTACAGTACCCGGTGATAAATAATGCACGTCGATCTTTGGAAAGATCGGTTAATTTCAGCTTCGTCGAACATTACTCCTGTAACACTATCTTTTTGGCATTCGCTCTACACGTGCAGAGAGTGTATTTTTTGTGTATTCGATTTAACTTTTGCTGCTGTCATAAGATACTAGCCTGCTTCGTGCGACGTCACACAAGTAGTGTATCTTTCCAAGGCTCGATGTAAAATATTTATCGCCGTCTACTGTACATTTATTCAAAATCACCGACGAGACACGTTTGCCATGTTTAGGATACGTTTGCACATTACTTTTTGCTAGAAGTTTCCACCAGTAGACTGACTGGTATACATCTAAATACTCATCAAATCAATACAACAATGTTATGACCAAATCTCCACAAGTAGAATTTCAACTCATATACAGGCTCAATTTTTGAGTTATAAGTAAATTAAAAGAAATTCCGTGTGGTGACGAAGTAAGAATATGATTCACCACTCAATATATTGCCCGTGGATGTCGTAAAAGACGACTAATTTCATAGAAATTCAAGTTGTGTTAAGATATTGTAAATTAATTTTAGAAAAAAAAATTATCAGTGTTAATCTCGATTTGATTTCATATTTGGTCTATAGAAAACGTATTTATCCATCCATCAGCCTGTAGACGTCCATTGCAGGACATAGACCTCCCTACAAGAATGCCACTCGAAACGGTCCTGTGTTGCTTGCATCCAACGGTTTTCTGCGACCTTCAAGATGTCATCGGTACTCAAAGTAGGATTCATTATACGTATATCAGCTGTAATTTAATCGTGTGATACTAATCATAACTAGTGGCTGCATAGAGGAATCCATGTATCAATCTCTATTGCCAAGTATCCTGGGTCATTCCACACGAAGGACGATTCTTTGTATAATTTACAAATGATTGCACTAAGTCTGTAAAAGATTTTAGCTGGACCAGTTCCCATAAGCAGCACCAATCACAATTCATAGTAGAGAGAGAAATTTCAAAAAATATCTTACCCACCAATGCAGCTGCCCTGGTAGTGGGAATACCGAGATGATAACAAGCTTCAGAAGCAATCATTTCTCTAATTGAAGACCTTAGTACTGCACGTCCGTCACCGAAGCGAGAGTATGGAGTTTCGCCGGATCCTTTGAGCTGTGGCTGCCAAGATTCACCTTTGCTGAATGGTGCGTGCAATATTCATGTTAAAACCCTTTTGCATGCTTAGTTGTAACATAATTACAACTATATTTACAAAGTGTCTTAAGACTAAAGCCAAGGTTGGCAGGGGTTGCCTTCTGTATTTTAGGCTGGTCATATGAAGCTTGTAATGTAATTTCTTTGATATTTCCTAATGATTTAAATGGTAAGCAAAAGTTATATAAGCTTTAGTAATAAATAAAATACCTGTTAACATATTCTCCAAGGATATGAGCTCTGCCATCACCCAGTTGGTCAGCCCAGAAGCCGAATTGGTATCCACCATATCTGTAAGTGACAAAACAGGACTTACATGGATATTGGTTAAATAATATATAGTTGATTGCCTTTTAATTAGGTATATAGTAGAGATTTATAAATATAATTATACCTTTTGAGTATTATGACAATAACTGTAGTTTTTTTAATTTATATTCTAGAATATGGGCATTTTGTTTGATCTCAGGTATGTAAGCATATATTTCTGCTCGTAAATGCTCAATTTCGAAAAATTATACAATAACTGCTTTTTTAAATACTTATGACGGATAACAAACCACTTTCGTTAGTAAATAGCATAGAAGATTCATATTTAATTGTTATCTAAAACTATCTTATCTTAAATAAATACAAAAAATAAATCTAAAACTATCAATATTTACATTTACTATATTTTTACCTGTGTGAAACACTCAATCCACCTTCTGGTATGTATCGACCCGAAATGAAGTTAATGAACTCTTCAGTGTCAGCAACTGATGGATCCAGATCCAATATATTTACAAGTGCATCTTCTGATGCACACACTAGGTGGATTTTTCCTATCAAAGGTTCCGTAGGCACCTGTAAATCAAGATATTACTATGTTAGGCCTCTTTTACTGCATATATGAGACATACATGGCTGTAAGGCGTAGAAGATAATAATCCATATGATAAGGGCAAATTGTAATTCATCAAATTTCACAAAAAGACTTATTTAATCACTAAATCACTTTAAAATATTTATGATGAATTTGCATCAAATGATCTATTTTATAATGGTATGCTTTTTATAATACCTTATAGGCAAGCTGATATTACTGTGTGAATTAGAATGTGTCTAATTAACAAGTGATGTCTAAAACTATTAAGAATTGTTGTTAAGTAAAGCATAGTTTTTTATTATTATATTTAATTAACAACAAAGTGTTTGACAACTTGTTTGTGAATGTTAAGAAACTACTAATTCACCTTCAATTGATTCTTTGTACTACGATTTATTTAAAGTCTGCAGTTCTAGACATTCTACAATTGATACAATAATTACTAAGTAAATACACAATCCCCATGCGGTGATAATTAAAGAATACAGTATGTCACCATGAGTTACATCCCATAGGGGTCATGAAAGCTGGCTAAGGCAGTGCCAGTGGAGTGGACGGCAGCACTTTCTTACTGGGGAACTCGTAATATCATCATCATCATCATTTCAGCCTATCGCCGTCCACTACTGGACGTAGGCCTCCCTCATGTTGCGCCACAATGAGCGGTCCTGTGCCGCCTGCATCCAACGACGCCCAGCTACTTTCACTAGGTCATCGGTCCACCTAGTGGGGGGGCGTCCTACACTGCGTCGTCCGATACGTGGTCGCCACTCGAGAACCTTTCTTCCCCAGCGGTTGTCGGTTCGTCGAGCGATGTGGCCTACCCATTGCCACTTCAGCGTGCTAATTCTTCGTGCTATGTCGGTTACACCCGTTCTTCTGCGGATTTCCGTATTCCGGATTCTATCTCGCAGAGAAATCCCGAGCATAGCCCGCTCCATAGCACGCTGAGCGACTTTGAGCCTTGATATGAGGCCTACATTTAGGGACCATGTTTCCGTGCCGTAAGTCATCACTGGTAACACACACTGGTCAAAGACCTGTGTTTTCAGACACTGAGGTATGTTGGACGAGAAGATCCTCTTAAGTTTCCCGAACGCTGCCCAACCGAGTTGGATTCGTCGGCTGATCTCTTTCTCGAAATTGGAATAAATAATACTCATAATATGCAAATGCAAAAACATTGATTGGCTGACATATAATATACATTTTACATATTTCTTTAGCATATCAGAAAAGTTTGATAGATATACATATGACATATACAATGATCATTACATATATGATACCAAATTATATATTGAAGGTGCATTATTAGAAAATGGATGGCATGTGTAATATTCTGACCACATCAGTGTTTTATGACAATCATAAAACACTCATTTGTTTACTACATAGTGATAGTTTAGAAAAAGACCAGGTTACAAAAAATTTGAGTCATTTACTCTCTATATTGACTATAATGAATGTTTAGGCTTGGATAGGTTGGTAAGTATGTACAGTGGACCGGCGGCAATCCAGCCCCTGTCTAATCCGGTACCCCTTAGAATAATAACATATAGAAGATAAGTTCGCGCACAAAAAGTGAAGCATTTCAATTGGAGCCTAATGGAGCTTACGCCGGAACCGTTCCGTAATGTACAAGTCATTGTACTGCACGTAGGTACGCAACTCTTAAAAAATAAATAGGTAATTATGACGGTTTGTGCATTCAAATGACAGGTTACAACTTGTATGTGCCACCACTGTTGTATTTTTGCTTTGATTCGAATTGTTTAGTTAGAATTTGACTATATTTATAGCGGTACGGCCTAGTGTGCGTTCATAGTTTAGTTTATTTATTGTATATTACTTATACGTGCCTGTAGGACTAAAAGGTACTCTTTTGTAAAAAAATCCGGATTATAAAGAGTCTTAGGCAGTATTCTATAATCGGACAAATTTAATAGTTTGACACTGTCATGCAAATGTTTATCGGATTACCAGGGGTCGACTGTATACTGTAATATTTGCCACATATTAGAGATCACAATTTATTATCAAATCTTTCTATGTACAATACACTACATTTCAACACTCCTTATCTTGCTCGTGGGTGTTGTAAAAGACAACTAAGGAATTTAATATGCGCATAACATCTGTACAAATGAAGGGCAAATCAAAATAAAACCTTATACCAACCATTATAAAAAACAACCAAGCGTTAAAATGATAAATGTTAAATCTGTAACTCAATTTTTCTGAAGGTTAAACTAAAGCTACAATTATTATTATTTATCTATTTAAGATTTTTTAGGGTGAGTATATTGAGAAATATATTAAAATTTACAATTTATAAATAGGTTTTGTTTTACTTCTTACCTTAGAAAACACTGCATCCTTTACAGCAACCGGCACGTTATACTCAGGATTATCATTAATAGGTAAAGAAGAGTAACTTGGTGGCTCACGAAACTTCCATTCTTTAAAATTAGCAATAGGCTTCATTTTATTTGTTAAATTAAATTTTTGTTCGTTCATAAGCGCTGCCAACAGACAGAATGAGCGCTTCATTAGGAATATAATCTTTATCGATTTAATAAGATGATTTTCCGCATCATCATCGTTGATATTACAAATGATTGAACAATCAACACATATAGATATTTAAATAAATAATAAGCACAAGCACCTATTGAGAAATAATATTATTATTAAAGTAAATTTAAAATAGTTCTTATTTCAGATACTCAAAGGTGTATTTTTATATGAGGAATATCACAGCTGTTAATGACACCGTCACCTTGACAAAGCGTATTTTCTTTTTTTTTTAGTTTTGACAATTAGATATATTTTTTAATATTTTTAAAATGAATACACAGTCCTTTGAAGTCGAATATGGCGATTTGTATATAACCAAGGGTAACCAAACATATTTCACCGTCTTTATATTGTGTAGTACATTTATGTCACATTAAGACAGTGGTTACCAAATTAATCACTATCCGTCAATAAGCCAAGTCTGTACTTATAATTGTACCCTAATAACCCAATTAAAAGTGCCTTTCTGTAAACACGAAATTACACATAAAACACAGTTACACCGTATTGACTTTACTTTAGCTACACACTTGTGTAGCAATATAGATCAATTAAATTATTGATTATAACACTATAAAACACTCGTATACTTCATTTAGTCAACATTCAGTTAAGAGGGGATTTAGTGTAAGTAAATACACCGCTTCCTTGAAGATCACAACCTCTATATCGACAGCACCGAGTCGGTTTCCCCTCCTCGCGACGATTTAGTCTATCAACGTTGGTCGAGACACCACATGCCTCCCTAATTTCACTGCACTTAAGACGAAGCCATGAGAGACGCCATCACCTCGGCAAATGGCTGGCTTTCTAGGCAAAAGGCCGATGCTCACTACCTTCATCGCAGAAAGTGAGCAGGGTCGGATTAACCCTATGAGGACCCCTAGACAATGCAATTCTCGGGTCCATGATCCAAGGTCCATGAGCAGCAAGATCGCTTACCATCAGGTATGCTGTTTCCTCTTTTACCACCAACAACAATAAAATAAGGAATAATATTGAAAAGTATACAAATTTCCAAAAAAAAACCTTCTATGAAAAGTTTTTTTCTTGGTGCATCCTCTAGGCCCCTAGTCGGTTTGGGGCCCCTCCCACCTTATGGACAATCCGGCGCTAAAAGTGAGTATTTCATTCGCAAAGACAAGTAAACATCTCCCCCCTAAGTCCTTCGGTAGAGTTCTGAACTTCCGACGTAATTTATGTCCTGTTCTGAGAACAGAACGGCAAAAACTAATTATACGCATCTACCGCTACGCCGTGTTCAATAATATTAAACAAAAAAAGGGATTATAAATTATAGGTAATAATGTTTACGGTTAGTAAATAATAAACAGGAGAGAATTTCATTCAAATAAATATTAGTGTAATAACAAAACAAGTATTTAACTAGAACAACTAATTTTTAAAGCATACGCCCACTGCGGTGGTTGCGATGAAAATCCTCGTTTATCGGCTTCGGGCTGAACTTCATAAGGTTTTTTTAGAATTTCTATCAAGAATCGTACCTGATAACAATTTAGAAATATTAAGTATCAAGTCTTCGTGCCTAAAAGATTACAAGGCTGTAAACAATATTATTAGTCCGTGTGGTGATGGAATAAGAATAAAATTCATCACTTCCCATCTTGCCCTTGGATGTCGTAAAAGACGACTAAGGGATATGTTATGCATATAATATCTGTGCAAGAGAAGGAAACCTCGAAACAAAACCTTATACCAACGACCTGCATGATATATGAAGGTCAATTTGCCTAATGTTGTGGAGGAGGCTCGAGCTCAGCAGTGGGACATGTAGCTATGGGCTGAGATGATGATGAAACAGAACAGAGCTTTCTTCCCAGCTCCCAGCAAACAAATACAACAGAATTGGAGCTTTCTTCCCATTGGCTCATCAGAATGTAGCTTAAACCTGTCATAACAAAATGGCACATAAAAAGACGAATTCGGTGCTGGTACACTATTTATGTTAAGACTCTGCTCTTTAATGACCTTATCTTACCATAATAATAATTTATCTACATCTAAAGCAAGTTGGTCAAATAGATTGACAGTTTTTTTTTCAAGTATTCCTGAAATGAAATTATCTATTTATATATTTCTAAATCATCGTGAAAAAACACCCACGGAAAATAGGCAATGTTATCTACTCCAACTGTATACTATAAGGTATTGATATTAAAGTATAATTACATGTTGAACAAAGTTACAAAGCACGACCTTTTGGGGAAACGTGCTTATGTTATAGATTAATAATTGAATCTTTTGTATAAATTAACAACTTAGCAATAAAGTTGTAGATGATGAAAATATGCATTTTACCATATTTAGCCTACTCATCAGAATAGAATTTCTGGAATTGGTGAATCACTATTAAAACCTAATAAACCCATGATTAAAATCTAATAAACCTAATAAAAGCGAAAGTGCTTGAAAGTCCTAAGTATGCAAGTCGAAGGGGTTTTTATTTCAAAATTATAAGATACAATGGCAACCAAAAATACCTTTCGAAAATCATCCTTTTCTGCATCTATTATAGCTTCATGCAGCATCCAATTACGGGGTACATAGACAGGATTTACACTCAACATGCGCCTGCGTCGTTCGTCCTCAAATAAACCCGAAGAACCTGCGTCCACTGCTACAAAGCCGCAATCACGACTATTTACTGGTAGTATGCCTATTTATCAAAGCATGTATACAATAAACAGGAGTATACTTGAAATAAAGCAGGTGAGTAAATAATTATTAAAAATAATTGACACTACCCTAAATTGGCCTACTTGCTAATGTCTAATAATTCAAATAACAAACAAAAAAAAAATATCAATCAATTATAAACTATCTGTACATTTGAGTGAAATAGATATAGGTGGCCTCATCGGTGTCGATTTTTTATTATTATCAGACTTCGTGTCGTGACAAAGTTAACATATAACTAATTAGGTATATCTAAAGACAGCTCAGCGCTGCAGGCAGATAATAATTAGAACAATACCGAAAGAAAAGGCATTCCAGAACAAAATCTAAATCACGATGGTGTGGTATACTAACCCTCCTATTTGGACGGAGAGTCTTGCGCAACATTGGGGCGTGTGTGCTTTTTTTTTTTTTTTTTTTTTTTTTATTGCAAACGGTGGCAAACAAGCAAACAGTACACCTGATGGTAAGTGTTGCTGCCGCTCATGGACCTTCACAAGGCCGTTGCCTACCGCGAAGAAAGCGAAGGGAGTGTGAATGCGGCATTGAGGCTCGGTGATACCAAGGGCACCACCAAAACCCTCCACACGCAATCACCCTCAGAAAGTTGGGCTTCCGGCTCTCTCGCTCACCGAACGAAGCGCAGTAACAAATTGCTACTACTCAGACGTCGATTTTCTGCGAGAGCATGGTACTGCCCCGGACGGACCGGCCCGCGGCTGTAGACAGATAACTGTCGACAGTGTGGTCCTACCACTCCTAATGCTGTGAAGAATCTATTTATAAAATAGTTGTTAATGATTTATCACTCTTGAATTAGAACTTCTTTACTTACCGGCTTCTTTATCAAGTCTCTCACGATACTGGTCCAACCAACAGCCCCATGAGGCATGAGATGAAAGACGCTTTAGAGACCATTTCTCATCTAACTTGTTCTCCCTCACCATTTCACTGGGCTCCAACTAAGTATAATATTAAAACATAAACATGGTAGACATATATAACATCTACTCTTTTAACTAAAATTTAATTTACTTCGGCAAGTTGTCTAAAAGTCGCAGTAAAATCAGCCCCAGTTTGTTGCATCATATCTAAAAGCTTTTCCATTAATTGTTCATCACCCCAGCGCTCTTCCTTCAATCCTATCTTCAACAGAAAAGTTTCCCTGCAACCATCAAAAGCTCTGTATATTCCTATTCTAAATAGGTAGTTGTTGATATGGTCCGCGAAGCCATAACAAATAAAAACCTTTGGTGCTGTCTACGCAGTCGAGGTATGAAATCATACAGCGTAATAAAAAATTCAAATAGAGTAGGAATCCCACAGGAGACGCTATTGCACCCTATTTCTTAAATGTTAGGGTTAAGAGCCTTCTGCACTTATCGCTAGTCCGCATAAGGATGTGCTAGGCATCTGAACATCCGAAATTCAATATACAAAAATAACTGTATCTTCGATTCAAGGAATGAAAACAATATAAGAAGTCAATCATAAATTGTTATTAAAGGCATCGTAAGATTTATTGATTACAAACTCTCTTATCCATACAAATAAAATTGAAGTGTTTGTTTGTAATGTCAAAATAATAGGTTTTTTTCATGTTGATACGGTTATTTGCACGATACCGACGCGGCGACGTTTAAAAATTGTTTTAAACAATTTTTGTCTGTCTGTTTGTTTTGGGTAACCTTGCAAATGGTTGGAGGGATTTTGATAATATTTTACTAACAGTCAGCAGTCTAAATAAGGAGTAACTTAAGGTATATTTTATCCCGGTATGCCCACGGAAACAGGAACTACGCGGGTAAGGCGACTGAAACCGAAGCGAAGCGAGGACGGGTCACTAGTTTATATAAATGTTAACTGTTCGGTCTTTCGGTACGAACTATCCTGTCTTCCAGGAGGAAACCAACTATTATTATCTTAGCTCACATACGTCCCACTGCTGGGCTCGAGCCTCCTCCACAATAGAAGAAAAATTGACCTTACAATATCATGCTGGTCAGACAGGTTGGTATAGGGTTTAGTTCCAAGTTTTCCCTCTCTTATATAGATGTTATATGCGTATATCCTACAGTTGTCTTTTACTACATCCACGGGCAATATAGGGAGTAGTGAATTGTATTCTTAATCTGTCACCACACAGAAAACGGAACCAACTATACACTTTTACAAAACCCTATTAAAATTGCTTACTTAGTTCGTTTCGGTGATTAGAGTATCTATGCGAACATCATTACGACGTTCAGTTGCTTACGTACCTTTTGGATGATAAATAATGTAAAGAATATTATTATTGAAACGAACTAACAGTATTTTATTCTTGCAATAAGTATCAAGTGTCTTAAGAATGTGCGACATGTGTACTTGCTGAGAAGTAGTCAACAACGGTTTCAGAGCATTTGCGAGCTGACCAATATTCCATATCACAACCTAAATTAAAATTTACAGGTGATTAAAATCACACAAAATGCCTTGTATTACCAATATATTATAAAAAATAAATATATTTTAATAAGTTATTTGGATTTTTATGAATGAACATATAATCTTACGTCAGGTTGCTTTGCGAGTGCATATCGTCCTTCACCATCAGAGCAATTAGCAACAAAACCACCATCATAGGAATCAACAAACCCGAACGGACCGTAGTCCATTGTTAGACCTAGAAGACTCATATTATCAGTGTTAAGCAGTCCATGAGTAAAACCGAGACCTGTAATCGATACAAATCTCAATATTTTATATCAACTTGAACAAAACGTTTTGAAAAATAAATTTCAATGTGAAATAATAAAGTAATTGTAACAAAAGACAACTCTCAAACTCTTTGTCAAATAATCTGGTACCTTGCCATTTAGCTACTAAATCCAACGTCTTGTGCGCGATTTCCGAAAACATTCTAATGAAACGGTTCTCATCAGTCAAATGAATATCAGGAAAGTGTTCCTAGAAACGGTTACAGTTCAGATTGAAAACGATTCAACAATTTTATTATTAAATAATTTTTATGGTATAATACTTTACCTTTATAATAAAGTCAGATAATTGTCTCAAAACAGCTATCTCTCCAGATCTAGCTAAAATTTCAAGTGACCCAAAGCGAAACCAACTCGGTGCTAAACGTAAAGTAACTGCAGCACGCTCTCTTCTAGGACACCCATTATAGTAAATATCACGCACTATTACCTCGTCGCTCACTACAGATGAAAATAAATCAGATTCTTTATTTATTCGATAATTTTACGTGATACCTAACGTGTGAGAGAAAAACTTTTCATACTTTGAGTTTATCAAAATATACCATAGCACTTGGGAAAAAGATTAGGATCAACGGCAATTCGAACAGCGAGCCCTTCGGGGTTTCAAATGGGTCTTTTTCTGAGAGGAAAAATGGCTTAAGTTATTCCTTATATAGACAGCAGGTAGCTGTAGTAAAATACATATTATCAAAATAGGCCCAGAAGTTTTGAAGATTACCCGGAACAAACAGACAAAAAATGGTTTTTAGGCATAGGTATCGTGCAAATAACCGTGTGAGCATGAAAATGTCTATTGTATTGACATTACAAACAGATGCTTTGATTTTATTTATTTCTATTGATGCTTAGGTACATAACATTGTACTATATATATAAATTTCTTGCGTAGATACGTGTGTATGTCACAGAACTCCGCCTAAACGACTGTACCGATGTTGACGAAATTTTTTTGTCTGTGTTCAAGGGGGTTTGAGAATAGTTTAGATTCACAATTGGACCCGGTAGGTGGCGCTTTATTTGAACAGAACAGCGTCAGTTGGGTCAACTAGTTTAAGTATATTTCTATTATTTTACCGACTACACCCGCGGCTCTTGTAGTAGGAATACCAAGAAAATAGCATGCTTCAGAAGCAACCATCTCTCGTATAGCACCCCGAAGAGCAGCACGACCATCGTGCACGCGTGAATAGGGAGTTTGTCCTGAACCCTTTAACTGAACCTGCCATCTGTCACCAAGCCTGTGAAACAAATTACTGCCACATGAGAAGCTTTACTACTACGTAACAATATTGGAGTACCAAATGAATGGGTACTCCGGATAATGAGCAAGAATCCGGTATAGGTATTTAGTTGGTAATCAAAGAATAAACTGTAGTGTCCATATCCAGAAAGCTTTAGATGGTTAACTTGATTTTAAGATGTTGCCTAAACTTATTTTTGAACGCACATAGTATCTATACGTAAAGATACTTATAAACATTAGAAACAATAAATAGTTGGGGTAAATTTTAGAAATAAAGCGATTACAAATAATGTTACATGAAATAAAATAGTAAATTGAAATATTGCAAAATAATTATTATCCGGTTTTAAATACTGGTCCTCTTTATATTCAAGATTAGCGACCCGCCCTCGCTTCGCTTAGATTTCAGTCGCTTTACCCGCGTAGTTCCCGCTCCCGTTGGAATACCGCGATAAAATATAGCCTATGTTACTCAGGGGTAGCGTGTAGCATTCTAATGATGAAATTATCGAAACCTGTCAAGTAGTTTTTGAGTTTATTCGTAACAAACATACAAAAATAAAATGTTTCCTCTTTATAATATTAGTGTATAGATTGGCTACCAATACAGATAATCTTCTCACTTTTAAAAGCAAGAACAAGACTTGCCTGTTCACATATTCGCCAAGAATGTGAGCCCTTCCATCGCCTAGTTGGCCTACCCATAATCCATATTGATGCCCTCCATATCTGAAATTTAATTCATCCTTTTAAATTGGTGGGTTAATAAAATTTCCATGAAAGATTGACTTGCAATCCTCGTGTGAGAGTTGATAAAGTAAAGAGATAAAAAAAGTATTTTCATTTAATAATGCAGGTAGTATCAATATGGCAGGTGCTTACCGGACACAGGGTCTTCGGTAAGTACCTGCATATGATTAGAAGAGAAGAGGCCCCCGGATGTCATGAGTGTGGCGCGCCAATTGATGATGCGCGTCACACATTTGAAGTATGCCCCGCCTGGGGGCCTTAGCGCCACAACCTGTCGGCGGTTCTCGGAGCGGACCTGTCGATACCGAATGTTATCACAAAGATGCTCGGCAGCGACAGGTGCTGGTCGTCGATGGCCTCATTTTGCGAGGCCGTCATATCCAGGAAGGAAGCGGCGGAACGGGAACGAGAGGCAAGCGCCTCTGGTGACTCGCTCCGTCGCCGGCGACCCGGGACGAGGAGGCGACAATATGCGCACCTACTCCCACCGCCCTGAATAATGACGACAGGACGTGGCCAGACGGCCATGCGTTGGGGTGCCGGGGATTTAATGTCATCAGACGATCTCTCCGGCACCCCGTAAAAGCGCGGATGGGTCCGCTGTGGTTTTAGTGGGTATTCCGGCTGCGGACGTGGCCGGTGAGTCCCACACAACCCCCGCCCACTGGCTGGCGTAAATGCATTTCCACAGCGTGAACAAAAAAAATAAAGGTAGTACCTATCAATATCTGACCACTGACAACAAGGCACCCAGCTCCGGTGGTCGGTGCAACGACGAAGGCGACATGTCGCACGTGGGTTACGGGTGTGCGTGCTTACGCCCCTCTGTCGCCCCGGACGGAGTGGAGCGAGGAGCGTGCCGACCGTAACCCACCCCAAAAATAAAGGTAGCATCAATATGTTCTAATCTTCCTTCTCCCAAGAGTGTCATATTTTAAGGGGAGGGTACCTCGCTACTGGGGTATTCTATCAGGCCGACCACTGAAGAAAAGGAACTCTGCACCGGTGGCCGGCCCAAGGACGAAGGCGATGTGCCACGGGTGGGTTATAGGGCGCAGCGCGCCTCTGTCGCCCCGGACGGAGCCGGGCGGTGAGGGTGCTGACCATGGTCTACCCCTAAAAAAATAAATAAAAAAAGGAGTGTCATATTTAAGAGACGATTAGGGAGCAAAACGAATTAACACCTATATCTATTACGGCAAAACACGTACTGATCAATTACGTTACTGCCCTGATGATGAACATCGATTATGCTCGAAACCCGGGTCGACGTAATCGATATCAGTACGTTTGCCGTTATAGATATGTATTATACAGTTTTGCCGTTATAGATATTATAATATGTATCAATCTCACGGTAATTTCAATTCTAGAATTAACATTAATATAAGACAAGTAAAACCATATGGAATCCGTCCGCCATCCGTCAGGCTAACGACCTCTACCGTAGAACATAGGCTTCTCCCGAGGGAGCTAAAGTCAATTGCAGATATTGGCAGGCAGGCGGGTAAAAGAGTAGAGCATTGCTGCCAATTCTCCTGGCGAACGTTAAACAGTTTGAATATCGTCCACAAGAAAGTATAACATATTTTGTATTCTTACACGGAGAACTATATGGGAACCTGTCTGATTTATAATTTAATTGATGAAAAGCTGTAGAATGTATATGACCTGAAATTAAAGAAATCACCCTCTCATCATCATATCAGCTCATATATGTCCCACTGCTGGGCTCAAGACTCTTCCATACAATTAGCCTAATATACCATGTAGTCAGACTACACAGATGCTGTGTGGTAGCGACTTCGAATACTACCAACCCTTGCTTTGCTCGTGGGTGTCGTAAAAGACGACTAAGAGCCCTAGATTGACCCGGACCAACTCCATCTGGTACCATTTGGGTCAACGATTACATTCCCAAGGAGGGTTGACGTCAGGCAGGTGGCAGGTCATAAAAGTCATTGCCGAAACTTTTTGCAATATGTCAAAACAGATGACAAATTGCGTCGACCCCAAGTAATTGGGATAAGAGCATGATGATGATGATACCATGTAGTCGGACTAATTGAGTTTTATTTGGTGTTGCCTTCTCTTGCATAGATGTTATATGCATATTAAATCCCATAGTTGTCTTTTACGACACCCGTGGGCAAGTTAGGAAGTGAAGAATTTTATTGTATTCTTTCTCTGTCACCACACGAAAAAATTGAGAAAATATTGTAAGTAAATAATTAAATATTGACTATTGTTACACCTGTGCGCAACTGGCAGAGCACCATAAGGTAGCTTTTGCCCTGCAATAAATTCAAGGAATTCTTCACGATTTGCCATCTCGACGTCCATATCAAGTACATTCATTAAGGCGTCATCAGAAATACAAACTAATCGTACATTACATTCTAATGGGCGTGGAATAACCTGAAAATCATATTAGAATGTATAATAACTCGAGCCTCCTCGACAAACAGAGGGTAATTAACCTATCATACCAAGATGGTTAGACGTGTTGGTATAGGGTTTTATTTCGAGATTTCCTTCTTTTGCACAGATGTTGTGTCTATCATATCCCATAGTCGTTTTTTTGCCACATCCACGAGAATAAAAAAGGTGGTGAATTGTATTTCCATTCCATCATCACGCGGAACTATAGATGTAGTGGATGCTGTCTTTTAAAATATTTATTAATAATAATAATAAGTCAATTAACTTCTCATATATATTAACGAATGTTTTATTCTCGGTTTGGTGAATCCGTGGAGCTAATATTATGTGTCAATAGCACTAACTCCTCTATGAGAGTCATGAAAATCATCTGGGGAATAAACAAGAATATACTTTGGAAAACTAACAATAATGCCATATGCACTAGCCAAATCAGTAACTTTGGCCCACCAAAGCCCAGCTATAATAGCACTTATCTCAATCGGGGAGGCTTATATATATGTTATGCAATAAAGGATAGATCTTTCTTATTTTATTTGGCAAGGATGTGTAGAGAGAAGAAATGATGTCAACTTACCTCTGAAAAAACTACGTTTTTCATATTTGTTCGAATTTGATCATGATTTTCATCAATTGGCAACAATATATATTTTGGATATTGACTAAATTTCCATTCAGTTAAATTTTTTTTTATTAAAGCAATTTCATCGTCCATTTTCATGGCATAAAAGGATACTTTTTTTAACTAATGAAAATTTAAAAACAATAATAAAATATTGAATTTACCGCCATTTGTTTCAATTTTGTCCATAGATTTTATTTAGTTCCATTTCCGTTTAGCTATGCAAAGACAACTAAGACCATACAGTCAAATCGTATATAATTTCCAATAAATTCTCAGTTACATTATACTACGCTTTACGCTGAATCTGTATTTATAAATCAACCAAATTTGTATTTATATACCAATCAATCAAAATTGTTATAGCAGGTTAAAACACTAAATATTGAATACTAAATACATAATGTAACACATACTCAGTGGCGGATTAAGCCCGTCAGAGGCCCGGGGCGGCAAAGCTGAATGAGGCCCCCAACTTTAAAAAAAATAGTTTTTCACAAGCTTTTTTTCAGTTCATATTTGTATGTATAAATAAGTGTTTATGTTTATTTCGTTAAAATCTGGCAAGTGAAATTTAAATTAGACTTAAATTAAATAGGCTAAATAAACACTACAAACAATATACAGTGATGGATTTACGCCTAAGCCCGTAAAGCCCGGGCCTAGGGCAGCATGAATTGAGCAGCATGATTATTTTGACTGTTTTAATTATTCAAAAGGTCAAGACAATCAAGGTCTAGGTCACTATTATCGTCATCACTGGAGCGTTCCTGCTAGAACATTTATCATTTTTTGCAAAAAAGGGGGGACCAGGCGTTAGATCAATTGATCAATTACGACTGTTTTATACATAAATATGTCTAGTTTATTGACAATAATGCGTACATAATATTATCATTTAACTCCGAGACAAAAAGTAGTTTTTTAATGTTTAATTAATTAAATTTATGTATTTTATAATGTAACTCTCTGTTTTACTTGTAAAATATATGTTGAAAGTTTTATATAGTTACTGTATTGGGTTTATTTCTCTTATGAATAATTTAATAAAGATCGGTTATCGATTTACGTATATCGACTGTCCCATCTCTTTTTTATTTTCAATCCAGTATGACCTTGTACGTGCGTAAGCGATATTTATTTATAAAATGTTTACTAGGTATTTCAGTACTTACGAGGTATATTTTAGGCATAGATATTAATATTTTTATATTAATAATATATTGCAATTAAGTTGCAATAAAACTGGCACGAAAATAATGAAAATATATTTGGTATAAAATGAAATTGTAAACATGTCGCTTGTTCAAATTTACTGCGTTGGTTTCGTTGGCATCTGTCGCAGAGATCAAGCTATATTCTATGGACTATAGTTTAAGTTTCGAAAAATTTTGCCCGCATGATACAACCGAGATATAAATGGTCAAAAAGTATTGAAGTATAAGCGATGTAGTGAATGTAAATGTAGGCGGAGTGAATTATTTGCACTTCATTCATTCAGAGATTCCTGTGGAAGCCGCCTACCCGCTACAAAGACGGGAATTCCCACAGCGTATTGGACGCGTTCAGCAAAATTTAAAAAAATATTAGTGCCGCGTCAAAATTCTAGATGGCTGTGTTTTGATCTGGATGAAGTTACGAGGGTACTAAGCACATTTTTAAAGTCCTGATTATGACTTGATCAAGGGAACGCGGAGGCATTTGGGGGCCCCCCAAGACCGGAGGCCCGGGGCGGTCCACCCCTTCCGCCCCCCTGTTAGTTCGCCACTGAACATACTACATCACACTTCACGCTCCCGCCAAAACTTCTTGTCCATATATAATCTACTTTTGGGGACTTTATCATTATTGTATAAAAAAAGTTTAAAATTATTTTTATCAAATAACTTTTGACTATGTATGTGAACTACTAATACTAGTAGTACTCTATGTAATCATTAAACTATATTATACACATGTACCTGTGGTGTGCGTTTAGTATGAAAACATGCGTAGCGGGTTTTTGGCGGGCGCGTGGAAGTGTCATATAGTGCTCTTGTATTATATTTAATATCGTAGTGTTTTAACGTATTACGTTAAATTATTTTGATGGCATTTTATGTAATATGTGACAGAGGAACTACTGGGGTGTTGTGAATACGATATAAAAGTGCTTTACCTACGTTTTCAATTTCTACCAAAAATTTCAGAAGATACCGAGAGATAACAGTGGCCAAAATATTGTTGAAGGCGACAATTTGACTTGCCGACGGACAATGACTAATTAGAAGAAATTGATAATTTGTAAAGAAAACTATACAGACAGAAAACACACAAGCAAAAACGGCTCGTATTAGTAATTGATTGCCAAAACTAATAAGAATATTTGCGTTAAAGTATTCGTATCGTTATCGTGATCAAGTTGTATGGGATTTGAAGCAGCGCCTCTATCGTGCGATAACAGTTTGATTTAAATCTCATGCAAATTGGTGTCGATACCGTTACGAATACTTTAACGTAAATATTTGTGCTAAACTTAATGAAATATAAAATTTTCTACTTCAACTTTTCACTTCACTCCTCCTACAACGGTCACTTCACATTTGTTGGGTTTCTGGGTCATCATTTCCTGTTTTTTTTTGTATTTATTTGTATAATCTATAAGATGTTCTTCTTGCCTTTATCCTCCATACACAATTTCTTTTAAATATTTTGGGGTCTTCTCAAAATCGCAGAACATGGTTAAAAATAAAAAACCCAATTGTAGATAGAATTAATTTCATTTTGCTTTATTGTTCTTATGTAACTCACTCAAAGCAATAATAATATATGATATATTTTTTCTTTTACTGTTAGCTCGTTAGCCCTATTCCAGTGGTTAAACATAAATCTTTGCTTATAAGTAATTTTAATAGTAACTTTTTAATAGAATATTATCTATGTAAGTAATAGTGGTCTAATACGCAGCTAAGGGTCAAGGTCATTGTTATGCTACTAAATTATGATGCCCCAAGAACTTAACATAGAATGGAGCACGAAGGCATTCTAAATTTAATCGGCTTCATACTACAAAACGTGTTCAATGTGAAATTCGTCAATTTGGCGACCGCAATTTCACTTTCGTGAGCCGCTTTCTCGTTTTGTCACTTTCGAAAAGTTCATTACTTCTGTGAATCAAACCCGTTTCTGTTTGTAATGATTTGTACTCGGTAGTGTTTTGTAATTTTTGTGTACTGTATATGATATTAGTTCAGCATTAAATGGATTTTCATCATAAAATATGGTGTATACGGAGGGATATTTGAAGGAGAAGCTGGCTAAGGAATTGGACGCCGTTCACGTTGTAAGTAATCTGTCAAATTTTTTTCGAACAACCTTAGTGTGTTGTAATAAAATAATCATTTTATGTATGAAAATTAGCGTGTTACCAGTGATTTTGGCTTTATAAACAAGCGCAATGACGAAAAAGTCGGATCCGGATAAATTTAACGTAACGAAAGAGGTGTTACTTCCCGGTTTATTATTTGCTTTACTTGTGCGATGGTGCGTGGCGGCATATCCGTATTCAGGATATAAAAAACCACCTATGTACGGCGATTATGAAGCGCAGAGACATTGGCAAGAAATTACAGTTCATACACCCATTGCGAAATGGTATCAAAACACAACGCAGAATGACCTTCAATATTGGGGGTTGGACTATCCGCCACTTACCGCATATCATAGTTTTCTCATGGGCTTGGTTGCCGATTGGATTGATCCAGAATCAGTACGTCTTTTCGCGTCAAGAGGTTATGAAAACAGTTCTCACAAAACTTTTATGAGATGGACTGTATTTTTAAGTGATATATACTTTTATGTGACTGCAGTGTTTTGTTTATGTATAGATGCTGAAAGGATATTAGGGAAGGAACTAAAAGAACCAAAGTCTGTATTTAAAAGGACAGATATTTCTACAACTTTATTTCTCTTATATCCAGGTTTAATTCTTATTGATCATGGTCATTTTCAGTATAACTGTGTATCACTTGGCTTATTTTTATGGGCCACTTTCTTCATAGTGGCAATAGAGAATGACATTTTAGCTACTATATTTTTTGTTTTAGCATTGAACTATAAGCAGATGGAATTATATCATGCATTGCCATTCTTTTTTTATTTGTTAAGGAAATGCTTCATTGGAATACCATTAGGAAAAGGAAAACGTTCGCATATTATTAATAGATTCAACAAACTTGCAGTTGCAGTAATTGCGACCTTTGTTATCTTATGGTATCCTTTCATGACTTCTTGGGAAGATGCTTTTCAAGTAGTGCATAGGTTATTCCCACTTAATAGAGGCATATTTGAGGATAAAGTATCTAATGTTTGGTGTATCGTTAATGTTTTTATAAAACTAAAAACAGTATACAGTAATGACGAAATGGCTAAGACTTGTCTTTTAATTACTGCAATGGCTGCTATACCCGCCTGTTTAGATCTATTTTTCAGGATTAATAAGAAAAAGTTTATTTTATGCTTGATAAATGTGGCACTAGCATTCTTTTTGTTTTCATTCCAAGTTCATGAAAAAACAATTCTGTTAGTGGCAATACCAGTGTGCTTGCATTTTCCTGAAGATCCATTCATGTGTTTCTGGTTTTTGCTTGTTTCGAATTTTAGTATGCTCCCTTTGATCTTAAAAGATGGACTGTTCATCCCTTTTGTTGCTACAAATTTGATCTACATATCATTTTATAGCATTTGTTTGAAATTATCTCAGCCCAGCTCGGGGATATTCTCATTTTTCAATGCTAACCGCGTCTATAAGATCATTTATCCATCTAAAAAGGGTAATTCTATGCCATTAAATCTATTGAGCATCAATTTTATCTTGTCGGTTATTGGCATGTTGGGGTTGACAGTTCTGACAGTATTCAAGGAACCTCCACCGCAGTTGCCAGATCTCTTTCCATTGTTAATATCTGTATTTTCATGTTCTCATTTTCTGTTGTTTTTCTTTTATTTCTATTATCAGCAATTTAATTTGCCAGTATGTTTGCCTGTTATAATTAAACAAAAAAGAAAATAATGTAATTTTTTTATAGTAAAGGCATAATATTGTATCTCTTGAGATAAATCTTGATTTTATTCCTTTTTCTCTCCTTTGGATATGGAGAATCTTGGTATATATTTAATATTTCTATTCATCTATTAATTTTATATTTTGCAATATTTCTTGTTAATATTTCTTGTAAAATGAATTAAAAGCTACGCATAATTATGTTTTATGCTGCTATTTTTGTAATTATATATATTTTTAACTTGAGCGCATTCCAAATAAAGATTTTAATGACTTTGTAGATTTGACAATGTGTTTTTTGTTTCTTTACCTAATGAATATTTTTTATATAATAATTCACAACAGAATTTTGTTTTATATACAATGATTTTTGAAGCTATACACTACACACACACAGGGTGATACATTAGTTGTAGTTTGACATATCTATGGAGTCATTTTGTAAAATATTGGTATATGTCCAATGGCTAAATCATAAATAAAAGATTGATTAAATACATATAGCCATTTAAATATGTATGTGAAATAATTTATCAGTAAATTGCATTAATTTATCAATAAAATATTGTTGATTAAATTTGTGTGCACTGCACAGAAATATGTAACAATGATAAAAGAAAATGTTGATTGTGTAGTGCAAAGAAATCAGATAGTTTTAATTTTTAATTAAAATACAGTAATGATACAAAGTTATGAGGTTTGCATGGAAGACTGCCTATTCTGCCAATACTATACAGGAATTTGGAAACCATGGTTTGCATATGAGGTACACATATGGTCCAGTATTAAAATGACACCTAAGTGTAACATCAATTATAGATTTTAGATGAGTCTTTTGTGCTTTTGGCTTATTTTTAGTGGCATTTTCAATTGTAGTTGCCAGCAACTCTGGTGGTGGGTAGTGGTGGAGCTTATCATTGACAATGATGGAAAGAGCAGAGCCAGCTTCTGTCTACTTAAAGAAACATGAGTGGTTACATCTTGACAGTTTAAAAAGTGGATTCAATTTTGATGTTGAAATGGAATTTTCTTATCCAATGTACCTCAGTGTCTAAAATTACATGTCTACGACCAATGTGTGTTCTCATTGCTGACTTACGGTACAGAAATGTGGTCTCTAAATGTAGGCCTCATAGCTAAGTTCAAAGCTGCTCAGCGTGCTACGGAGCGGATTATTCTCGGGATTTCTTTGCGAGCTAGAATCCGAAATACGACAATCCGTATAGGAACGGGTGTAAGCGACATAACCCGAAGAATTAGCAAATTGAAGAAGCACTGGGCAAGCCACATACTTCGTTGAATTGGCAACTCTTGGGGGAAAGGTTCTCAGTGGCGATCAAAAATCTGACTACGCATCGCTGTGAACCGTTTTCGGGCTGTATGTCCCAAGCCTGTCCTGTTCAAAATGGGACGTATGCTCACGTTACTCACAACCAAACAATTGGTTAAACCTGTACCTGAAAACATGTTTAGGCAAGAATTAAACATTCAAAGTATTGAATCCAGGAACAAATCATTGTGTGGCCGACAATGTAAATATACAATTAATGGACATAGGTTACGTAAGACTGTCGAATACGCCGAATGAGAAATAAATCTGTACATGACGAGATAACCCGTACGTGACTATCTAGACGTTAATGGTGTACAGAGAAACAAATTATAAACACACACGCAGAACACTACTTATCTAGATTTTACACTGAAAGTGAGTATCTTTTGTTACCTCCCAGTTTATCTAACTAGAGAACAACCAATCCTTTTCCTACATAAAGAACTATCCCTTTAAACTTCGAAGTACACTATTAGATATTGACCTTTTCAACAGAACACCACAGTGACCGGTCTTTTAACGGCCAATTATACCTATCGATGCATACGATCATGTACCTACATTATTGCTATCTGAGAACACCGATCATTACAATACAATTCAGATTCCCTTCCTGCTTTCAAGCTTTACAAAGATGAAGTGATTGATGTTAATGGTCGTTTAATAAAATTTTACATAAGATTTTTTTATTCGTTTTAAAAAAGTAGGAAATATTTGTGGTATAACTGGATATTGTTAATTCCTTTAATGTAATAAACCATTATCGATGAAAGAATTGAACCTTTTCTTTTTACGGAAACGATTATGAATGATAATTTATAATAACATTTAACTGTCAATAATTGTGAAGTTGTCGCAGTGTTTATTATTTCGCATGTGTTCGATCTCTGCACAGGATAGATGTAGATTTTCAAATATAAAAACAGACGTTTAGAAATTAATATAATTATACCAGTGTAAGCACGTCTTAGTATTCTTTCGCACTGTAGAAATACATTAAAGAATTATTATTATCCTAGTATTAATGCATGAGAGCTATGACCTCAACCTACACAGATAAACTTACAAGCGAATTGCGTCATTATAACATTACTACCATTAGCCATCGTGTACTCTGGACGCCGGTATTACATAATTTACTTTTTTCCTCGTGTGGTGCTAGGTTAAAATCGCAATGAGTCGTAAAAACTCTTCTTAGCTATGAATACAAAAAAGACGACCTCAAATTTCGTATGAAATACTTGAAATATTAACTCTTTTCTTAAAGCTGAAATTAGCGATGGGTTGGATCCACAGGCTTTTATGTAAGCTTACGACATGATTGGCTTATCGAGTAAAAAATTATCTTAACGAGTTGTCATTCCAAGTCGATAATGACTTGCAAACAGTCACATTATTAATTATATATTTAAATGGTATTTCGAAAAAGGTAAACGTAGTTTTAACATTCTATCATATTTAACTATCATTATTTGCCCACCAGCATCTCTTAGTCCTAAGGCAATCAGAGTACTTAACTTTTAGCTTAAATTTTACGTTTAACTATTCTACTGCTTGAGGTTTCTTACATAATATAATACAGTTACTAACCATTTCTATGATAATTGAAATCTTAATTAGGGAAGTTATGGATATGAAGTTTCGGATCTGGCTACGGTTACGGATATTAGGATAACATAACTTAATATTAGATTAACATAAGGTTACGGTTATGTAATTATTTCAGACTAGCAACCCGCCCTCGCTTCGCTTTCAATCGCTTTACCCGCGTAGTTCCCGTTCCCGTGGGAATACCGGGATAAAATATAGCCTATGTTACTTTCTGATATTATAGCTTCCTATTGGTGAAAGAATTTTTGAAATCGGTTCTTTGGATTAAGCGTGAAAGCGTAACAAACAAAGAAACTTACGCATTTATAATATTAGTAAGGATTATTCGACAGTTTTGGATACGAATATTAATTTTTCAGAGAATTGTAAAAGGATTTAGCTAATTGTGGGGATCATTGTATTATTTCCCTTTAAAGAGGCTTATGTTTGGGCAATCAGGTTGGCTGGTAGGCAGAAATCCTGTCATAACTGTCTCATACAGACACTGACCCTATCCGAATATATCCAAAACTTTTATATCGGTTTCGGTTATGTTTTTATTTTGAAAATCCGATAATTTCGGTTACGGAACTCCATAACAGCCTTAATCTTAACAATCCTGTATAATCTTTAACATATTATTAGGTCAAGATCGCCGGTATTATTTATCTGAATACGTTACTTTGGATTAGTATTTTTTTATAAAATAGTTGGAGTAACATAGAATATTGGTATTTGTGGCAAAAGTAATCTAAATATAAAATGTAAGCAATTTTTATCAATGACGGCATAACGAAGGCCAAATTTATGTTCAATCTAATCTTTGTTTGAATCAATTGATTACTTTGTAATGATAACTAACTATTTAGAGTGGAGCCTACTACTGTTCACTGATGTCGGTAAATAATTTGAAAAAATAATGTAGGTGTGATGCAAACTAGCGAATTTTATTTCTTTTAGATATCTTTGGAGATAGACAAGCAAGCACTCCACCTGATGGTAAATGGTAGCTATCGATCATGTAACTCATCAATGCTAGGGATAAGCATAGATTGGCTACGTAGATGCCGTATTGACAGGAATGTATGAGGACAGAAAGGGAGTGGGCAAGACTGCTGTCCTACGATACCATGTAAGCGCGACAAGTGATCAATCTTAGATTTATCTCGCGTTTGGTATCATAGCGCGTATTTTTATTTAATTTCGTGGCTGTGTTCGTGTGCTACATAAAACGAGATCCAACCTACATATGTCGCAAAGGATTGAATCGCTCTTTTACGTACAAATATGCGCAGTAAATAAGACTTGGTTACTATTATCCTTGTGAATGTGGCGATTTTGAGATGCAATATGTGCATGGGAAATATATAAAAATATTGGTACACAATTACGTTATAGTACAAAATTACTATATTAATATTTTGCACTGGATGTTATTAGAAATCTCCCAGACAAATTGAGCTAGAAATACGTAATCTGTCATAACACCTTTTTGCGTAAATTATTGACAGCTGATAAACCTACAATGACCAGCTGATTGCAAATTGAGGTAATATTATGAAGCTCCGAGACGCCCTTCCGTCGCCCTGGATGGTATAGTACCTACACACTTGTGTAGCCAGACAGCAACCTGTCAAAAAATATGTTAGGAGGTCATCGCCACAAATGTAACCCACAAATGTTTGGTATGCTGTATGCGTGCTGTTTTCACTGTGCATTGCATAATTTGACGCATGATTTCTACAGGCATGTATTCGCGCGAACAGTAATGTAAATCGATTCACTTGACCATTTGTCAATAGTTAGATAAGACAAAAAATTCTATTCATGTAGAAAATACGTTATATTCGATAGTACAAATGATTTGAATAATTTCTTTATACATATGTCATGGTGATAAAGAAATTATATTTAAGTGATTAGAAATACAATTGCGTTTTTGTTGTTACGATATATTCGTACGAATTATATATGAAAGTAAATAAATTTGTGGTTTGATTTTAATGTATCTAACACTTAAGGGCTCGGTCACAAAAACATTAAAAGTTTTTTTGGAGTGATACATGATAGGAAATGTGTTCATTGCGGCTGTGAATCGAGAAATCAAAAATATTTTTTAATTTACAAGTAAAAAAGTTTACCTTTGTCTTTATACCCGGTTTGACTTCAACTTATTTTTCTAGTCCTATGAAGGAAGGTCCTAAGAAGTGCTAGGAGCGAGTGGAGCATGTTAATATTATATATAGGTCATTGTTATAAAGTGTGTCTGAGCATATCTTAACGAAATAACCAAATAATGTTTTATTTGTTCTGGTAATCGAACCCCAAATTTGATACAGTTATTAACAGTTAATAAGGCGCGTTAGATATATAAGAAGTTATAACAATTGGTATTAAAGAAATTGATATTTAATGGTTCCTGATGTTTACGCGAGTATTACACATTACAAATAGAACTATTGTTACGGATTTTATCGCGTTTGTATTTGATTTTTGATTACCCGACGTTTCATACACTACAGCGCAGCGCAACGGGTAGACTTGAACCGTAATAAAAAAACAGTGTTATTTGGGATGATATTTAATTTAAAATATTATAACAGCATTATAACTTTCTTTAAAATGAGGAAACCACTCCAAATATTATAATAAGCAAAGTTTGCTTTAAGACGTATTTTCATAATACTCGGACATTAAACGGTTCTAATCATTTTATATTACTAGGATATCTAATCCATTTAATCTTTTCCAAAAGAGATTTCTTAGTGTAAGTTAATATGCAATGATTCCTTATGTGTCTACAGACACGTAGGTAAGACACCATTTACGTCAGACCTCAGAGGAAAGCTATAACGACCGTGATTAGTAAATTAGAGATATCTAGGTTAAAACTGTGTAATTTATGTACAGCCTTCGACACCACATAATTACGTTGAGAAACTAGAGTCAATAACGGCTACACATAAGTTTAGGATTTCATTAATCTTTGTTAAAAACATTATTAATTTACTACTGCTTTTTTTTTATAAATAATTGATTGATGATACATAGATGCAGTTAGTATCGATACGGTGGAAGGTTCTAGACATAAATGTTAGTCCAAGCTAAGTTATAACAAGTCGTCGATAAAGATCTCAAACAAGTTTTTGGACTAAAAAGTTTAAAGAAAGATCTGTCTTACAGATTATACTTGACTATAAGGCTGGTCTTGACCATCTAAGCGCTGCGGGCTAGTCATACATTTGGCGCCTTGGCGCAGGTATTCAGGTTAAGTGGTTGAGTTGGCGGGCGCGGCACCCTGTAGTAACTGGCTCGCCTGACAGCCGCCTCGGTCGGTAGCTGACATAGCCTTACCATACAATGATGCGCTTATGTTTTGCAGTGCTGTAGTGCTTTGAGTGATGATCAATAATCTTCATTACCAGATCCTTTGCTTGGTGGCAGGTTCGTCGTCCGTCGTTGGTTCATACTAAACTCATTTGCAAAAAAAACGGGCGGTTTTGATTTTCATTCATATTTAAAAAGATACAATACCAAAAAGGTTTCAATCGTTTGTACACGTTACTGGCCGGTTTTAAAAATGCTGTGGTATTTAAAAAAGTACGTTCTAAATTCAATTTTTCATTTGATGTTCATTTTTACAGAAAACCCCTTTTTATCCTACATTTTTGGCGCGAAGTTCCAGAAGTTAACATCGACTTTCATAACTTTTATTCAATTTTTATCGATTAATTTCATATCCTTGACTGTCAAAGCTTTATTTAATGCTGTTTGGCTGTATCAAAAATGGTAGATAAATTGGTAAAAGCTACCAAAATTATCGCGCTGCTTGAAGAGGGTTGTAGCCAATGTTTCGTGGCTAGGAGGCTAAATGTTAGTCGCTCGACAGTCCAAAGGACCTGGCAGCGATATCAGGAGACTGGTTCCGTCGAGAGAAGGCCTGGTTCTGGAAGAAAACCATGTACCCAACCACGGGATGATCGTTTTCTTGTGAGTCGCGCATTGAGAAATCGCAAATCTTCGTATGTGGATCTTAAGAACAACCTCCAAGAAGTAAGAAATGTGCATATTAGTCTATGGACGGTCAGGAGGAGGCTTCTCGCTGCCAATATACGCAGTCACCGCCCGGCCCGCGGCCCCAAATTACTCCGTGAGCACAGAGTTTACAGGCTTAGGTTCGCTAGAAATTGTGAATCATGGACTCAAGACGATTGGAATAGGGTTTTGTTCTCTGATGAAGCCAGGATATCTCTGTTCGGTGAAGATCGACGTCGGCGAGTGCTAAGAAGACAAGGAGAACGCTTTGCAGAGGCATGTTTCGAAGAAATCACACCTTATGGTGGGGGCTCTGTTATGTTTTGGGCAGGAATAAATTCAATGGATCGTACAGAGTTAGTCTTCATTGAAAACGGCTCACTGACTGGGCATCGATACATAACGGAAGTTCTAATTTCTCATGCACAACCCGCATTGGCCGCTCTAGGTGAAGACTCGATTTTTATGGACGACAATGCTCGCGCCCACCGATCCCGCGATGTTAATGCGTATGTGCAAGAGGTCGGCATTCGTCGTTTGGATTGGCCAGCTCGAAGTCCCGACCTCAATCCCATAGAGCATGTCTGGGACGTTCTGAAACGGCGTGTGAGATCAGTACACCCGGCTCCGCAGACCATCAGAGAGCTGAAGAATGTGATTACTGCGGAGTGGGAACGTATTCCGCAAGCAAGTATCCGGGATATACTCGCTAGCATGCCCAGACGAATTCAAGCTGTGATTTTAGCTAGAGGGGGTCACACTCGATACTAAACATTTATCTGCTTTTACTTTATTAAAGAAAAACAAACAAAAAAACTTTTTTATTTTTACTTCATGAGCATATGCACTACTAGCGAATATACACTACTAGCGAGGTTTAGCATTATTTCCCATAAATTGTATCTAAATTTTATGAAATACTGATGAAAACGATTATTTTCTTATTAATTTAGCAAATTGTGTGGATAAAACTACCTATAATTATCAAACAAAGAAATATTAACATTTGAAATGGTTCATTGCTTAGGTGCCCGTTTTTTTTGCAAATGAGTGTATACTATTTAATGTCGAGCACTATTCACTGATTTTTATATTCGAAATAAAGTTGGTATGTATCAGTAATAACACTTACTAATTGCGAAAAGTTGTTAAAGGAAGATTACTGAAAAGCTGTAAAACACTAGAATTAATGAAAATCTGTAAAAGAAGTAGGAAAGGTTTAAAAATATAGTAGTTCATCCTATAGATCCTGTTATGATAGTAAATGATGATAAGTAACGTCACGGCTGAAACATTGAGCAGTGCTCTATTTTGGTGCGGGTTTAAAGTAAAATGCGACTAATACTACCTTGGTGCAATTGTTTCAATCTAGATGCCCAAGAAGTGATACATACCTCATATTCTCAGAAATGTGTTTGTATAATATGTAGATACATGCTCTGAAAATAAATATCGTTCAGTCACAAATATTATTCATTGGCCGCCGAAATTTTCCTTGATCAACTTGTTGAATATAATCATGAATTTTAGAGTAGCAGATTCTTAGAGGCAAAACCATGACAAATAAATCATAAGTGATAATAAGCTTTGTATCTTTGAGAATTCCCAACAGACTATATGTACATAAGTCAGTGTACAGACGCGCGTCATACTTCATTACTAAGAAACAATATAGCATGTTTAATTGTTGATCACAATCAACATTTGGGACACCCAGGAATGCTTGAGTCATGATAGACAAATCGGCAATCAGAACAATGGTTAATTTGTGCGTACGTGACGAGAGTTAAGAATACACCTTGCAACCTCCTTTCTGATAACATGTTGTATGAAAGAGATGGAGAATATCTCAAAGTCAGGCGATACAAATCGTTCATTTATTTTTAAACGGTGTTTCGATACTCAGTCTTTGGAAAGTAGGTACGTTTTATTGCAGTTCAATATGTTTTAAATGAAGTAAGCGACGTCTGTCTTAATAAAACGTAATAGGTTCAGAGTGTCGACTGAGTATTTACACATCCAATGATGTACGAATTTTGTCGTTGATTGGTATTATATAAAAAGCAATTGGGCTCATCGAAATATCTAGGTCAATGCAACTAAATTATGCATTTGGCTTTTGATTATTCCTTTATAACAAACTATATTTATAGCATAACTAGCAAACAGCCCTCGCTTCGCTTCGGTTTCAGTCGCCTTACCCGCGTAGTTCCCGTTCCCGTGATAATACCGGGATAAAATATAGCCTATGTTACTCCCTGATATGCTTTCCATTGGTGAAAGAATTTTTGAAATCGGTTCGGTGGTTTAAGCGTGAAAGCGTAACAAACGAACAAACTTACTTTCGCATTTATAATATAAGTAAAGTAATAACATAATATTGCTGTATGGTAGCGGCTACGAATACTACCAACCCTTACATTTCTTGTGGCTGTCGTAAAAGACAATTAAGAGCTTTATTTACATCAACCCGGGACAACTGCATCTGATGCCGTTTAGTCAACAGTGCATTCCGAAGCAGGGTTGACGTCAGGTAGGCGACCGCTCATAAAAAACTATTGCTAATAACTTTTGCAATATGTACTATGAAAGATGAGTACATATTGAGACGACGAAAGTAATTGGTATCAGAACAGGTTATTGAACAAAGGTTTTATGAAAATAAATTAAGAAATTCCAAGCTTTATTTAACTAAGTCTACGATGTATATAATTTTATACAAAAACGTTGAGTCCGCTAAGATCATTGTTATCAATCTCGGCTCACATATGTCCCAATCTTGGGTTCCAGCCTCCTCCATAATAGGAGGGAAATTGACCTACTATACCACGCTGGTCAAACGTGTTGATATAGGGTTTTCTTTCAAGTTTTCCTTCTCTTGCATAGATGTTATATGCATAATTAATCCCTTAGTCGCCTTTTACGACACCCACAGACAAGATAAGGGGGTTGTGAATTGTATTGTTACTCTGTCACACCACACGGAAAGATACTTGCCGGATATTCTCATTTTACGGCTGCCCGTACGTATTATATTATAGTAAATGACGTGTAAGAAACTTTTAATGTTTTATTGGATTATTTTGCCATTATCATTTGACCTTATAATTCCTTTCTCTTGGTATCTTAATTTATACACCTACGTGATCAACGGCTCTTCTGAAGCCTTGACAAATGATTAAGAATTGTATTCATTATTTTGTAATATTGTCGTCATCATCGTCATCATTTCTATTCATATACGTCCCACTGTTGGGCTCGAGCCTCTACCACAATAGGAGGGAAATTGACCTTGCTATACCATGCTAGTCAGACAGGTTGGTATAGGATTTTATTTCGAGTTTTCCCTCTCTTGCATAGATGTTATATGCGTATTATATCCCTTAGTCGTCTTTTACGTTAACCACGGGCAAGATAGTGGTGAATTGTATTCTTACTCCGTTACCACATGGACAATATTTAATTCATGTCAAAAAATTATAAGAAATACGTTGTAGATGTGGACAGCTTAATTTAATGTCGTTGTACTTTTCAAAATTACCTTTACGATTTCACCTAAGTATTAGTCTTATATCTTTCAGGATCTCGGCAACGGCTCCAACTATTTTCATTAAATTTGGCAAACTAGACGTTTCGGGGCACAAAAACCTATCTAGCTAGGTTTTATTTATAGCAAATGTTGTTTTGTCGGTGTTTTTAGCTAATCAATACATTAACAAATTCAAATCACTATTCTATTGACATAAAATGTCAATAGTCGCCGTCAAGAGTGACAATTGCTCAGTTGGGAAGTTGTCCAGCCGCATTCAAACAGCGTGAGATCGAATCACGGTGTTATTATTATTCCTTTTTGTGAATTTTTGTCATTTTTGTCATTATGTCATCAACCGAGCAAAGCTCGGTTAACCAGATATTAGGATGTAAATTGTGCTAATGTAGGTTTTTTTTTTTTTGTTGTGTCTGTAGCTGTTGGTCGCAGATGACCTTGACAGCTTAACGCGGTCAATGGGCGAGCGCGGATGGCTCTCAACCCGGTAAGTAAGTTAAGCGAACATCGCCCGAGGGCTCCCCCTGTGGGGAACGGACCTCGGCTCGGGGCGTCGCTGAAAGCAAAGTGGGCGTGGCCACGTTTAGGTTAATGACTTTTGCGCGGCGCGGTTTTCGACCTCGACGGCGAGGCCGATACCGCGGAATTTTATTTGTTAACGCTGCGCGAGCTGTGTAGGCCCTTTCTTGGGCGATCGTAATGGCGTCATCCTCTTCTTCAAGAAGATGACAAGGACGTTGGACCGCGAGACTAATGTAGGTATGCCACTTCTGAATTTATACACACATAGTGACAAATATTTGTGTGTGACCACTCTACTCCTTTTATGTGACAGTTAATAAATTACATTGAGATATTTAATTTAGCGTAGTCGTGAAGCGAAACTTAATCAGTAACCAAATAAGTCTACTACTCTTAAGAAGTTATCGGCATGAGACTATAAAAATATCTTTAAATTAAACATGGTTGTACTTAAATCTAAAACGCATTCCGCGTAATATTACAGCAGCGCGCTGCTGCGGTTGCTGTTTTATACATTTGTTTCCAATAATAAACCGCTATAAATTAATTATTACTCATTAGATGGTCAGAAAGGAATATAAAATTATTAACCACAATAAATATAAATAGCTCAGATATGGACTTAGTACTCTACAATTACTCATCGAGTTCAATTGTACGTATCTCTATAATAAATTATAAATTTGGAATTTTCAGTTTGGTAGCAACCGGATCAATAGAAGTTTTTATTTCTTCCTTAAAAATAAAAAAAAATACTTATATATTAAAATTTATATTAGAGATGTGCCGACTATGAATATGGTCGGGCTAGCCAATTAGTCGGTGGTGAAAAGACCCGGCTGGGTCTTTTCACAACCGACTGGATCACGGTTTCGGGGATGTTCGGCAATTTCCGTGACGATTCTTTTACTTGCAGCTGATTTGCGCATAAGGCGTAGTCTCCACGGACTTCAAGGATTCGGTACTTAGTGGTCGGCCTAATGACAATGGGAGGAAAGGCGATAGACGTAATATCGTTATTGTTCATGCACCCACGCACGCACGCACGCAAGTACGCGCGCATGCACACACACACACACACACACACACACACATCAAATCCAACTAATTACGGTAAGCCGTAATTAGTTGGTCCGCGTACTTATATTATAACTTTTTTTTTTTTTTTTTGTGTGGGCTGCGGTCGGCGCGCCTACGCACCACTCCGTCCGGGGTGACAGAGGGGCTCAAGCCCGCAACTCCCGCAACCCACCCGAACACCACGTCACCCTCGTCGCTGGGCCGACCACTGGAGCAGGGTTACTTGTCATCAGTGGTCAGCCCGACGAAATACCCTCTACCCGGGGTACCCTCCCATCGACCGACGTCCCCCCCTCGGGGAGGACGTCGGTCTTTCCTCACGCGGTCGGCCTCTCGGCGGGTGACGGACTAATCCCCGGTCACGTCACCCGCGGCCTCGGCTAGGGCGGCATTGCACGCAGGTACTCCCGCCTGCGCCGCCCCAGTCGCCGACGGCGGGTCGCATCATCGAGGCTGTGCTCCTCGCGCTCGCGACCCGCCGTCTCCTTCTGCGAGATAACTGCCTCGCAGAAGGCTGCGACCGCGTCCCAATTCCTGATGCTGCCGAGCATCTCCCTAGCGATGGTCGGCAGCGTCAGGTCTGCACCGATGATTGCGACGAGTTCACGACGCGGCTCTGCCCAAGCGGCACAGACCTCGAGCGTGTGCTGCGCCGTGTCCTCGTCGCAGTCGCAGTGGTGGCAGGACGGAGTTCTCTCCCTCCTAGCGACCCTGTACAGGTACTTGCCGAAGCATCCATGCCCCGTCAAGACCTGCACGAGTCGGAAGGAGAGCACCCCGTGCCGCCTTTCTAACCACTGCATCAGCACCGGCCGGAAGGCCTCCACGGTCCAAACACCGTATCGAGGCCTCTCCAGCCGGTCTGCCCAACGGGCGATGACGTCCCGGCGGGCGTCGACGCGCCAGGCGGTGAGCTCCTTCAAGGAAACAACACCACCCCCCCGCGCACCCCCGACACCCGCCGATACAAGTCGGCGAGCATTTCCGCCTCCAGGTCCCACGGGGGAGTCCCGGCCAATAGGCACGCCGCCTCCGTCGCCACCGTGCGGTACCCGCGGATGATCCTGACCGCCATGACCTTCTGTGGACGCCACAGAAGGGCCCTAAGTCGGGCGGTCATGGATCCCGCCCACACCGGTGCGCCGTACAGGGCCATCGACCGGATGACCCCCGCGTACAGCTGTCGACATGCCGCGCTCGGTCCGCCCACATTCGGCATCAGCCATTGTAGGGCGGACGCCACGCCGACGAGCCGCGGGACGAGCCTGCGGAAATGCTCCCGAAACCACCATCGCCCGTCGAGCACCAGGCCCAAGTACTTCATATGGGCCTGGATGCTGATCCCAACCGAATTGACGGTGATCGAGACGCCGATGGGAGGGTCCATACGGGGCCCATGGAACAAGAGGGCCTCCGTCTTGTCCAGGGCCACCCTCAACCCCAGCGCCTCGATCCGCCTGACGACCTCTTCGGTGCCTGAGGTCGCCAGGCTTACCGCCTCTTGTAGCGTCCCACCGCGGGCTGTGACGAGCGTGTCGTCGGCGTAACAAATCACGCCCAGCCAGGGTGGGAGGCTCCCCCGCAACGCCCAGTCGTAGCCGATGCTCCACAGGGTCCGAGGACCGACCCCTGTGGAACACCGCACGTCATGGGCGTTCGCACAACGTCCCCTACTCGGTTGGCGTAGAGGACGCTGCGCTCCTCTAAATAGTCTGCCACCAGCCGCCTCAGGTAAGCTGGCACTCCGTGGTAACGGAGCGCCTCCCTGACGCAGCTGAATGGCAGACTATTGAATGCGTTGGCGATGTCTAGGGACACCACCAACAGCACTCCCCCGCCGGTGACGGCCTCAGTCGCCACGGCCCTCAGGCGCAACAGGGCCTCGATCGTCGAACGACCTCTCCTAAACCCAAACTGGGCGTCCGACAGATCGGGCCCCGTGCCGACGAGGTGCCGCTCGATGCGGGCAGCTACTATCCTCTCCAGTAGCTTGCCCATATCATCGAGCAGCACGATAGGCCTGTAGGCCGATGGCGACTCCGGAGGCCGTCCCGGCTTCGGCAGGAGAACCAGCCTCCCCTCCTTCCAGCACCCAGGGAACCGCCCGGACGCTAAACACGCGTCGAACAGCTCCCTGAGGCGGGGACCCAGATGGTCGAGGACCAGGGCCAACACACGGTTTGGAATACCGTCGGGCCCGGGGGCGGTGGATTTACCGCGCATGCGCGCCACCGACGCCCTCATCTCCGGTTCCGTGATGAGCGGAACACTGCCACCATCGCCCTACCGGTCATTGTCTGGCGGCGCCATGACCGGGGGCGTGTGTTCCGCCCGTCGTGGGAACAGGTCCTCGACGACCCGGGTAAGGAGGCTGGGTTGGAGAGTCTCGGTGAGGGGCGGGCCCCGTGCGCGGAGCTTACTCAGCGCCGCACCATAGGGGCGACCCCAGGGGTCACGGTCGAGACTCTCCAGCATCTCCCGCCGACTGGCGTCCTTGGCGGAACAGACGGCCAGCCTGAAGGCCGACCGCGCATTGCGGTAGCCCTCGTAAAGCTGGCCCTCCAGTTCCGCGCTGCGATTGCGCCGCCGGCTGCGGGTGTAGGCCCTCCGGGCGCGAATACACGCGGCCCGGAGATCTGCCAGCTCCCGGGACCACCAGTGGACAGCCCTCCTCGGGGGCAGACGCCGTACCCGGGGCATGGCCGCATCGCAGATCTGCGTCAACGCACTGCGGATGCGGCCAGCCTCGGCGTCCACCCCGTCCAACTGGTTGGCAGAGGACAGCCACGAGTGAACGATGGCTGCCTCCGCCAGCAGGTCCCGGTCTAGGCGACCCACAGCCCATCGCGGGAACGCAGGACGCCCTACCGCCCCCCTGTGACCCCTGCCGGGCGCCGGGATTGTCAGGGAGACCTCCATCCGGATATACCGGTGGTCCGACAAGGTCTCAACCTCCTCCTCGACGCACCAGCTCCCCACGCGTGCAGCGACCTCAGGGCTAGCGAACGAAAGGTCCACTATCGACCTGCCCTGAGGTCGCACCCACGTATGCACCGAGCCTCTGTTCAGCAAACAGAGGCCCAGTGCCGCCGCCCAATCCTCGACCGCCCGTCCTCGGTCGTCCGTACGGGAGGACCCCCACGCCACGGACTTGGCGTTGAAGTCCCCAATACGATCACCTGGCGCGGTGCCAATCGCCGTAACGAGGCTCCCAAGATGGTAAGGGAGACCCCGAAATCAGCCGCTCTCCAGGCAGGGGAGAGATATACTCCGAGGAGCGTAATCTCTGCCCAGTCCGCCGCGACGTATCCGACGCCCCTGTCCCTAAGGATCAGAGGCGACGAAGGCCACGACGTGGAGGCGACGATTGCCACGGTACCGTCGGTGCTGCCCAGCCAATTTGGCCGGTCGGGCACCGCGTACGGCTCCGCGGCTACGGCTACTCCTATCAACCACTCCGCCATGGCTTGCAGGAAAACGTCCTGCGCACCGGCGGAGTGGTTGAGATTGGCTTGGAGGAGACGGATGGATACGGGGTCCATTAACGGTCCGTATCCATCGTCACCTCCTCCGCGCTAACGGGCGATCGGGTCGCGCTCGGAGCGGGGGTTGGCCCGGTCGATGGGCCGCCCCGCCCCTTTGGGGCCGATGCCGGGGGTCTGCAGTCCCCAGAGCCCATGCGATGTTTGGCAGGCCTATTGCCTGCCGCACACGCGGGGCAGTGGGGCACCGCAGAGCACGATGCCGCCTGGTGTCCGGTCAGACCGCAACGGAAACATAGCCCGCTGCAGTCAAAGCAGTTTTTGCATGTCGGTCGGGTATGCCCGACCGCCATGCATTTATAACACCTCGCGGGCCGGGGCTCTAGCACGGTTACCCGCGCCGAGCTCCAGCCCACGAGGAGTCTGCCTGAGTCGGCCAATTGCTTGACCGACTCCACCGGACACTGCACCCAGGCAGCACCGACGCCGCCTGGACCAGGGCGGATGGTGCCAATCCGGACGGTGTCCGAGGCACATCCGGTACGCGCCATAATGGCCTCTCGGACGTCCTCCACCGTCACGGAATCGTCCAAGCCCGTCAGGCGCATCTCTGCGCACTTGACAGGCCTGGCGATTCGGACACCATCCTTTGGCCCGAACAGCCCCCGCAGCTTCGAAGCCACACTATCGGCCGTCTTCGCGCCCTCGGCCCCAGGGAACTCGTGAATTCGAGCCCCTGTCCGGGCCTTGCGGGTCCTAGCCTCGACGCCTCCGATGTCGGAGACGTCCAGCTCCCGCCGGGCGCGTTTTAGGACGGCCTCATAGTTGAGGCCCCTCTCAGCCGCCTCAGGCAGCACGGTGATGACCACCGCGGCCGTCTTCGGCGACTTGAGGCCCCTGCGCGACCTTTTCCCCTTTCTGCCGACTCCCGCCTGGGGAGCGGCGGCCACGGCGGCACCCTTGGCCGCCGCTCTCCGCTTCTGGCCGCGTGCCTTCCTGCTCCGCTCAGCCACCTGCCAGCCCTGTTCGAGCCTGGCAGCAGCGCTGAGCGCAGCAGGAGCGGCCGCGGGTGCGCTGGCCGGCGCCTGCGGTGCAGCCGCAGGCGCCGGCCGCGGCCCGGCCTTGGCGGGAGCCGGCACCTTGCCGGCCTTCTTGGCCCCCTTGGGCCCAGCGGCGGCCGCAGCGTAGCTCACCACGCGGCCACCCTGACAGGGCAGCGGGGTGGGAGCCAACGCTTGCGGCCGCCTCGCTCTATCCGTGGCGAGCGGCGGCCGGAGGGGTGGCTCGGGCGGAAGGCGATCCACCAAGGCCTTGATGCGCGCATCCAGCATAAGCTCAAGCTTAGCAAAGATGACGCGCATCGACCCCTCCGGCACGCCGTGCACCACGGGCAGCGGCTCTGCCTCCTTTCGGGGCCCGCCGCGCTTCTTGGCGGCGCCAACGGCCGGCGCGGTGGGCGCAACCGGCGCGGCAGGCACCACAGGCGCAGGCGGCGCCACGGGCGCAGTCGACGGGCCCGCCCTCTCCGGCGCAGCCCGTTTCGGCGGCGAGGCCGGCGTCGGCGGTGCGGCTGGCACTAAAAGTGCGACTTGAGACCGCAGGTCAGCCACGTCTTTGGCCAACCCGCGGTTCTCCTTCCGCACCGCCGACAGCTCCGACTCTAGCTTCCGGTTACGCTCCCGCAGGCCGGGAACCTCCTTACTGAGGCGGGCATTCGCGGCCTGCAGGACTTATATTTTAACTTTGTGATATTCCTCTAAATTAAATGGTGACCAGGAAAATTTTATTTTAAATTTATAACTAGTTTATATGGAAACGAGCACATTAAATATTACATTTTATCCTCTGAATTACGTATTTAATCAGTTTTAAATTTATTAAATAGGTAATGTATACACACGTATTACCTACATCTTGTTTAACAACGTTTATATAAAATACCAGCACCAACCTTTTAACTTGTAACAACCATTATTATCTATTATAAATCGTATTGTAATACAGTAAATACACAAAATTATTATCGATCTCAAGACTATTTATTTCAAAATCAAGAATAAATGTACCAGTCGGTAATTTAGGCCCTAGTCCAGCTTCCCAACAGTAAAAGTAACTTATTATATCATTGGACACCGTAAATAATTCAAAGTGACTCTAAATACCTATACTATTAGCAGCAGTTAAAGCTGGGTAATTACTGCTAATTGTATCTATCGAGTTAGCAGTAATTCGGTAACGCATTCCTAATCCTCTGAGAATTATTATATGATGCTAATAAATCACTCATCGTATAATCTCATGGTAACGAATTATTTGTTAGCTCATATTTCTCGTTTAACTATTTTGAAATTCAAGGGAAAGAAATACACATGTTATATTTAATACTAAAGTTATTGCACAAGCTTATAAGATAAGGTATTTGTATGTATTTTGATATTGAATTATATGTATATGCAAGAATATGTATTTAAAATACATTTTAGGGTGTGAATTTTATTCCGGGTTGAGAGCCCTCAGCGCTCACCCATAGTCTGGTCAAAGTTGAGAAAGCCATCTGCGACTAACACTCAAAAAAAAAATGTATTTTAACTGGACCTAATAATGCCGTATGGTGAGCAATACAGTCCCAATGACAGTTGACGTAAGCCAAGCGATCGCAAACCAAGAGTTGACGTCGTAAAACTATTGCCAAAAATTTTGCAGTTTGTACCATGGATGAGGAGTATACATTAGATAGACTTTAAGTAATTGGGATAAGAGCAGACTGGGAATGATTTTATTTGGTCCTAAATTAAGAGCGATTAAGTCAAAAATAGTAGGTACATCAAACGTTTCATAACACCCATATAGATTAGTAGATTCTTTTGTATACGTGTTTTAAATTTAAATATATTTTGTAAGAATCTATTCTTGTTGCCTGGAATCCAGAATACAATTGCTGTAGTAAAGACCTGAAAAGAATCGGGTACTAAGAGCACCCGTCTCTAACAAAGGGACCATTGGTTTAAATACAAACACATTTTTGATAATATTCTTAGAACTTAGTTATACAATTTTGTTGCAATATCTGAAATACCGATCTAAATACAGTTTAACTGATATTTTTCTTGACCCTAATGACTTGTTATGAAGGAGACCGACTGCACTTAAAAGGAACAGGTATTATATGCAAGGTAAACGACTCATCGGTCATTCCCTCTGTGATGAAATTCAATACGCAGGATGACATTTCACAATTTCACAACTATATGTTACTATGAACTTCGACTATTCTGAAGGCAAAAATTAGGTTTATAATACGTTCGCGCCATCATTATATCCCTACTTATCTTGAATTAAAATTATTGATCAAGGTTCAAAAAAGGTATATTGAGGTATTCCGAGTACACGCGTAGAAACATTAGATGGGCAAGATTGATGAAGCAACGTGAACTGCGATTTGTGATGTATTATGCTGTACACTGATTAGTATGAATGAAGAAAGTAAATGAAACGACAAAGATAAACCGTATCTATCATCTACTCTCGACTATGACCCCCCTTTCTTTTGTTATTTTAGTGACTGACTGGGTTTGCTTCCAGTTGATTTAATAATTCGCGATGAGGCTAATACGAAAAATTATCCGCGCTGGTTTTGACGCGGACAGTTCAGCTGGGGTGTGACCAGACCGTAGCATGTCAAAGAAACGCAATAATACGTAACGGTGAAGAATGAAATATTATGCATTTAAATTTTAATCTACTTTCTCCAAAAGATATCTTCTGATTAAATTCATGAGTAATTTCACAGGCTTTTTAAAACATTCATCAGCGGATTACCTATAAATTATTATATATGTATGGTGGTATGCTATGCTATCCTTGATGATAAATACTATACTTCTGCAAAGTAATAACTCACAAGCACTCATTTTGTGTTGGCATTTCTATCTATGTATATATTTTTTGTATCTCGGCTATATTATTGAATAATTTAATGACTCATTTAATATATATAATTTAAACGAGTACAAAATTTCACAAGGATTCAGAACTGTTAAAATAATGATTGGAAACTGCTCGAGCAGTCGTCGGTAATACTAGTAGCTATTTAAGCAGTCGTTTATATTAATAGCAATTGACAGTAAGGAGACTAGAGCTTTAATTGCGCTAGATTAGTCGAAATCTCGAGTTGTGCAGACTTGTGCATAGCACCGAAGACATCTTGTAATTTGTGCAGGCGGCGATTTAAGTCACGCCTCTTTATCTGCAGATGTCGATGAAAACTATTCAAATGAACTTTTATATTTCTTTAATAAATAAAACGTTTTCGTTGAATATGTAATCCTAGTCGATAGCTTGAAGCTTCTTTTTTATATTTACTTATTCAAACATTATACAACATAGGATCTATGTATTTTTAAGCGACCTTAATGACTGAGGCTTATGGAATGGCATGGATTCTTCATACAATATTTGAGATAAATTAGAGTTAACAGCATTGAAAACTGCTTTCTTCAGCAGTCAACAAGCAGACAACTAGACAAGCAGTTATTAAAATCCGTACGTCGTACTCCAACGTAGACTTATTGAAAATTCAGGTATCGGCTAATCAGTACAATGGAGCTTGTACAGAGGTATAAATGGACAGTATAACTAACTGCATTGAAGAGGTAGCGACCTCTTCGAGATTTACAGAAGATAAGAGATACGTTGCTGCAGTCACGATTGTAGTTTGCTACACAGTCACTGTTTTACGTTATCGGTTATCACTATCTCAGGATACCTATAAATGTCAGCCCTTAAATGTAGTTTGGTTCGTAATTACCTAATATGGTTGCTTCACTTAACCTTCAACAAAATTGCTTCGTTCTACATGCTCATGATGCTTACACTCATCCTAATGCACATGTCCAGTCGCAGTCATTAAATTCATGAGACAATGCAAGTCTCGCAACCCATTGCGAAATTGCAATTTGCGGTCTACCCAACCGTTTGGCTAACTAATATTAAAGTTTAATACTAGTTTATTTACAAACTCTGTGGTTGGTGTGTACGAGATTTATTTCTACATATACATAGTTGCATAACGAACATTTGATAATTGTTTAAATTATGCTACTTTTTTTGCACGACTAACTCAAAACAAAAGTTAATTTATTTGTTTTTAGTGGATTTGACGAGTTGGTGTTTATAAGTTATCCAGGAGAGTTGCTATTGACTAGAGATGCAAATATCGACGTTTGTTGTCAAACATCGATGTACCGAAAACAGCCCTAAAAACATCGATGTATCGAAACATCGATTTCTTTTACAGATCCATGCGATGAGGTTTTTTTAATCAAGCAGATCTTTTACATGAAACACCAACATTTACGTGATGTGATAAGCTTTTTTTTTGTTTTTAGCTATTTAGAAACGAATACCTAAACTGTTACACAGGCTCTGCTAAAAGTACCATACATTTTAAATCATGCAGGCAAAACATAGTATAGAGTGACATCGATACATCGATGTTTTACAATAGTAAACATCGATGTTTTTTTTTGAAACATCCATGTATCGTTTCCCTCCCTATTCTTGACCCGTCTAGTGATTTGAGAAATTAAAGGGACATTAAATTTCTAACCTGTCATCATTCGTGAATATTAAATAAAAACAAAAAAAAAAAAAAAATTTTGGTGCTAGGAAAACAAACGCATCATGCAACATCGAATCCGCCCTCATTTAATCTTAACCATATTATTATCAATCTATATGATTTCTTTATTATACAAGGTATAACCGATTTCAAGGAATCGTCAACGGTCAGCCTAAATGACAATGGGGAGCTAATACTACGGCTACACATCTGCACAGCGCCGTTCTGTCGCCCCAGACAGCACGGGTGGGATGTCCAGATTATAGTCTGCAAAGAAAAAACAAATATGTTAATATACATTACAATAGGCGTGAAAGGGATATGTTTGTGATTATATATAGGACCCAGACTTTATCCCAACTCAAATAAAACCATCTTAAAACAAACCAAACCAAGCAGAACAACTTTTGCGTTTAATATTTTTTCTCTAAAGTGTGCCAGTTATCGCAAAATATTTCAAGTTCAATAACTTGATATCTCTCACCAATGCGTTATTATCTAAGATGACATAGATATCTTCCAAGGCTGTGATGCTTACCTTGCGATGCCCCAATTTCTCGTCGCTTTCTTGCCTTTATTTGCATTTGCCTTGATTTTACATAAATTATTTGCGAGATATTTATTTGGTTTCACAAGAACTGGCTGGAGTTAAAATATAATATTTTATTATCTAGTACGATCACTACTAATATACAAATACGGAATTTGTACTCAGTTAATTTTCGAGATTTCTACTCAGGATATCTTGTAGTTATTCGAAATTTCTCTGTATACAAATTATGTTGACATTTACTATCGTTGCTTCGCTATTTTAAGACTCAGCAATATTTTTATTTAATACCATTCTCGATTATTATGTCTGACCTAGTTCAAAAATTATATTCAGGACTGATTCAGTAGCCGACGTAGTTCTTAAGAGAGCACGATTGATCATAAATTTTTGCTTTAAGTATAAGTTGTGTATGTACTGGTGATGATGCTCCTTACGCGATGTCAGCGTACGCGATCAGTGAATTAGACTTTAAAAACATAGTTTCCTTATATTTCGTTTGTTTTAGATCGCTATTGACAACCCTGGATTAAACTGCATTTCTTCCAGCCCCGTCATACACGTTCAATAACCCCTTTATTGACTACATTCATCTATCAAATTATCATTCATTCACCATTTGCGTATTGCTCATTTATTTCAAATAGACCATTTGCAAGCGCAATATGCTGATTGGACAATGATGCATTTCCTATGGCCAAGCAGTTCCACGCATATATGAGCCAATAATATTGTTATGCACTCAGTGCGTTTTATTTTATAGTTTAATGGCAAATTCCTACGGTTTATAGCATAGTCGCCGTTTCTGTGGGAACAGGGGCATAAAATATAGCCCATGTTATTCACTGATAATGTGTTTCCTATTGCTGTAAGAATTTCTAAAATTGGATTAATTGTTTAGTTAATAAAAACGTAAAAACCAAACATTTCGCATTTATAATATTACTAGCAATCCGCCCTCGCTTCGCTTCGGTTTCAGTCGCTTTACCCGCGGCGTAGTTCCCGTTCCTGTGGGAATACCGGGATAAAATATAGCCTATGTTACTCCCTGATATTATAGCTTTCCATTGGTGAAAGAATTTTTGAAATCGGTTCGGTGGTTTAAGCGTGAAAGCGTTACAAACAAACAAACATCCTTACTTTCTCTTTTTGTTATATATATGCATATTACATCCCTTAGTCGTCTTTTACGACATACACGGGCCAGGTAGGGAGTGGTGAATTGTATTCTTACTCCGTCACCACACGGAAAAGTTAGTTAATTCTTTATCCATGTCATATTTGACAGTTTTGATTTAGTGTACCATAGTCAGACGGATTGGTATAGGGTTTTATTTTGAGTTTTCCTTCTGTTGCATAGATGTTATATGCGTATTATAATGCCTTAGGTGTTTCTTACGATATCCACGGCTAAGATAGAGAGTGATGAATTGTATTCATACTCTTTTACCACACGGAATGTATAGTTGTAAACGCTCCGCATATTGCAATAAAAACAAGTAAAACTGATGTACAATTTACAATACTATAAATTACAATAAATATTGTTGATTCTTATCAAAATCGAGATTATTTATTTATTTATTCAAACTTTAGTACACAAAAATAAGGTACAAGGCGGACTTAGTGCCTTAGGCATTTTCTACCAGTCAACCTAGGGTGGAGCAGAAATAATTTAGGCAGGTGCAATTCAAGTAAATGGTGATTTATAAAATTTGGTTATAGATTACGGACTCGGTTTTAAACTTGATGCTTCAGTATTACCAGTCACACTACACGATTATCTGTATATGTATGGCTATCGAATTCCTATCTGATTTCTGTTGATACGTATTGCCACTGTCTAATTAAATAATTTCAATAAATATTAATAGTAGGTCCATCTTAGAATAATAACATATAGATGGTAAGTCCGCGCACAAAAAGTGAAGCATTTCAATTGGAGCCTAATGGAGCTTACGCCGGAACCGTTCCGTAATGTACAAGTCATTGTACTGCACGTACGTACGCAACTCTTAAAAAATAAATAGGTAATTATGACGGTTTGTGCATTCAAATGGTGTCATAATACATTTGTAAAACTTAAAAAGGTTTTTAACGTCACTTTAAAAGTATTTCGATGATTTATGTTAATAAAACCAAAATTTGATTTCATAATTTGTATAGTGGTGTGCGCGTGTAATCATCTGCGCGCCATTAGTGTTTTTAGATTCAAATTTCAAACCTTCGAAGTATTGACACTATCCTTTTATGCGTTATTATTCTAAGAGTTCCATAGTGTTTATTTAGCGTTCACACTATTATCATCTCATTATGACATGTGTACATGGGACACAGGTTTAAAAATTAAAGATTTTTATTTTGTTTTTTTTTTTTAACACTCATGCTTTATTAGCATGGGGGTAAGCGGAATACTGATGACAAGGACTGATACCGGCAGCCCCCCACATGGTGTATTATAGTTACTGTGTACGACAGATTATGAATTCGTGCGCCATCCACTCCGTTGCCACTGGATGGATAGGACGGGATGATGATGATTGACATGGATTATACAAAAAAAAAATAAGGAGTAAACGGTTTTACACCGTTTACTCCTTATTACCCCAGATTCATGATGACAGACCGACATTACCCCAGATTTCAGACCTTTATAAAAATTAAGTTCTGTGTCTTTAATCGATGTATGTTAATATTCCTAAGTTCTCAGTTTAAAGTCGATTTATTTACCTTTCCAACTCATTATAATTCCTTTGCTCAGAAAACAATTTGGTTTTGCATTAAGCCTAGTACGGCAAGTGCTTAATAAAAGCCGGAGAAAATATTTACTGTATTACAATATACAGGTACAATTTTAGCTGTGAAGTAGCAGTACATTAAAACAACGTAAATAATCGATAGCATAATAGAAGTCTCTTTTAAAGGCGAACGGGGAAGGAAATACTTTTAATCTATACCAATAAATAAAATTGGAGTGTCTGTTTGTAATGTCAAAATAATAGGCTTTTTTCATGCTCACACGGTTATTTGGAGGACACCTATGCCTAAAATAGCGATTAAAAAATTTTTGTCTGTCTGTCTAAACAGACAGACAGACAGACAAAGATTTTGTTCCGGGTAATCTTCAAAACGGCTGAACCGATTTCAAAAATTCTTTCACCAATGGAAAGCTATAATATCAGGGCGTAAACTAGGCTATATTATATTCCGGTATTCCCACGGGAACGGGAACTACGCGGGTAAAACGACTTATAACCGAAGCGAAGCGAGGGCGGGTTGCTAGTTATATACACTCATTTGCAAAAAAAACGGGCGGTTTTGATTTTCATTCATATTTAAAAAGATACAATACCAAAAAGGTTTCAATCGTTTGTACACGTTACTGGCCGGTTTTAAAAATGCTGTGGTATTTAAAAAAGTACGTTCTAAATTCAATTTTTCGTTTGATGTTCATTTTTACAGAAAACCCCTTTTTATCCTACATTTTTGGCGCGAAGTTCCAGAAGTTAACATCGACTTTCATAACTTTTATTCAATTTTTATCGATTAGTTTCATATCCTTGACTGTCAAAGCTTTATTTAATGTTGTTTGGCTGTATCAAAAATGGTAGATAAAGTGGTAAAAGCTACCAAAATTATCGCGCTGCTTGAAGAGGGTTGCAGCCAATGTTTCGTGGCTAGGAGGCTAAATGTTAGTCGCTCGACAGTCCAAAGGACCTGGCAGCGATATCAGGAGACTGGTTCCGTCGAGAGAAGGCCTGGTTCTGGAAGAAAACCATGTACCCAACCACGGGATGATCGTTTTCTTGCGAGTCGCGCATTGAGAAATCGCAAATCTTCGTATGTGGATCTTAAGAACAACCTCCAAGAAGTAAGAAATGTGCATATTAGTCTATGGACGGTCAGGAGGAGGCTTCTCGCTGCCAATATACGCAGTCACCGCCCGGCCCGCGGCCCCAAATTACTCCGTGAGCACAGAGTTCACAGGCTTAGGTTCGCTAGAAATCGTGAATCATGGACTCAAGACGATTGGAATAGGGTTTTGTTCTCTGATGAAGCCAGGATATCTCTGTTCGGTGAAGATCGACGTCGGCGAGTGCTAAGAAGACAAGGAGAACGCTTTGCAGAGGCATGTTTCGAAGAAATCACACCTTATGGTGGGGGCTCTGTTATGTTTTGGGCAGGAATAAATTCAATGGATCGTACAGAGTTAGTCTTCATTGAAAACGGCTCACTGACTGGGCATCGATACATAACGGAAGTTCTAATTTCTCATGCACAACCCGCATTGGCCGCTCTAGGTGAAGACTCGATTTTTATGGACGACAATGCTCGCGCCCACCGATCCCGCGATGTTAATGCGTATGTGCAAGAGGTCGGCATTCGTCGTTTGGATTGGCCAGCTCGAAGTCCCGACCTCAATCCCATAGAGCATGTCTGGGACGTTCTGAAACGGCGTGTAAGATCAGTACACCCGGCTCCGCAGACCATCAGAGAGCTGAAGAATGTGATTACTGCGGAGTGGGAACGTATTCCGCAAGCAAGTATCCGGGATATACTCGCTAGCATGCCCAGACGAATTCAAGCTGTGATTTTAGCTAGAGGGGGTCACACTCGATACTAAACATTTATCTGCTTTTACTTTATTAAAGAAAAACAAACAAAAAAACTTTTTTATTTTTACTTCATGAGCATATGCACTACTAGCGAATATACACTACTAGCGAGGTTTAGCATTATTTCCCATAAATTGTATCTAAATTTTATGAAATACTGATGAAAACGATTATTTTCTTATTAATTTAGCAAATTGTGTGGATAAAACTACCTATAATTATCAAACAAAGAAATATTAACATTTGAAATGGTTCATTGCTTAGGTGCCCGTTTTTTTTGCAAATGAGTTTATATATATATTATATATATATATCAGCCACAGTAGTTTAAATAGTAAATTACGTACGTATTTCCGATACATATGAATTCATGTCTAACAGCGGTAGGACCACATTTTCGACAGCCTTGTCATACGACCGCGGTTTAATTTATCTGGGGCAGTACCACACTCTCGTAGAAAATCGACGTCCGAGTAGTTGCAATTTGTTATTGCACTGTATTCGGTGAATGCGAGAGCCGATAGCCTCATTTTCTGAGGGTGTTTGCGTGTGGTAGGTTTTAGTAACGTCTTTAGTATCACTGAGCTCATTGCATGCATTCACACTCCCTTCACTTTCTTCACATTAGGCAATCAGCAAAGGTCCAGGAGCAGCAGTATCCCTTACCATCAGGTGTACTGTTTGCTCGTTTGCCACCAACGATAATAAAAAAGTCAAAACTATGTTAATCACTTTTCAATCCTCAAATATTTTTCTAGAGAAAGACTAGACTAGGTCTAAGACAGCAAAAACAAAAATTAGAAGTTATAACTCGCTTTGTACTCGAATTATTGCAGTTAACTAGGCAAACTGCCGTTAATTTATAATTTTATTCAACCAAAAACTATTGTAAAATATTAATGTCAAACTTATTTATGCCGTTATTTATACAGGCTGTATGAATATTTTGTCATACGTAATATTTAAATTCAATTATAATTGCTAATAAGCTAGGTTTGCAATAGTAATATACGTAGCAAGTTTATTCTGTATCCAGGAACTAATTTCAACATAAATCAGCAACGAATGTTGTCTAATCGTATTGTATTGATTTGTTCAGATTTTGAGAAAGTTAGGTTTGAAAGTTTGTTGCGTACGAAACGAATTATAATCAAGGTTCTTTCGAAGAATTATTATTTTGAACTTTGGAAAATAACTATGACTGAAATTACAATAAAAAACACTAAATTCTTTCATCATTATCAATCAGTTTAGCTTATGTTTTAAACTAGTAGTTTCACTATTTTGTCAATGTTCGAGTTCTAACTGCGATTTTGAGCAAATAGCTCACCACATCCTTTGGGAGTACATTCTCTGGCGGGCTCTCATGTTAGACAATCTGCAAGGAGTTACTACTCCACTACTATACAGATATTTTGTGTTAAAATGACGTCCCAATAATTAAAACTAAGCTCCCCGAAATAACATCAGAGACTAATTTAGTTAGAAACCTTGCTTACACGAATAAGTCGAGAAAAAAAACATACTACAACTATATATATATATATATATATATATATATATATATATATATATATATCATCATCATCACAGCTCATATTCGTTCTGCAGTTGGGCTGGAGCCTCCTTCACTGCGGGAGGGAAATTGACCTACTATACCACGCTGGTCAGACGGGTTTTATTTCGAGTTTTCCTTCTCTTGCATAAATGTTACATGCATATTATATCCTTTAGTCGACTTTTACGACACCCATAGGCAAGATTGGGGGTGGTGAATAGTATTCTTACTCCGTCACTACACGGAGATATATATCCTTACTAATATTATAAATGTGAAAATAAGTTTGTCTGTTTGTTACGCCTTCACGCTTAAACCACCGAACCGATTTCAAAAATTCTTTCACCAATGGAAAGCTATAATATCAAGGAGTTACATAGGCTATATTTAATCTTGGTATTCCGGGCAACGGGAACTAGGCGGGTAAGACGACTGAAACCGAAGCGAAGCGAGGGCAGGTTGCTAGTATTTGCCATAAATGTAGCAGGATGATGATAATTCCTATGACTGTTGTTTACCGGGTCAAGGTCTAACATTTGTAACACGGGTCAGTTTATTATGTAACCACTTAGTAGTTATCTCTTTTCTTTCGAGGCAACGACACGAACGATTAGGAGGATAGATTTTGTTGTTACAGTTACTTTCTTATCAGTCAAGTTAGTGAATTTATTCAAAGAGAAATAGTACTGCAGCGTCAGCAAAAGAGACATTGATGGACGAACGTGTGAATGTGGACTGAGGCGAAGCCGAGGCACACATACGTAAGTCCCTCAATGCCTAGTTGTGGCTAAGGCTTGTATAGTACTTTTCTCTATTAATGCGCGAAAATTAAAACTAAGTAATACTAAGTAGAACGTTTTATTTGAAAATAAATGTGAATAACATTTACGAGTTTTCTATTATACAGGTGTATCAGGTTATGGGGCAACTGGTCAAAAGGGAGCTAGGCAATGGTGGTAGGAACCCATGAAAAAAATTTGAACGCAAAATATCGATTCGTTAAGGAATTAGAGACATGTAAAGTTTACAATTTCGTCATCGTTTTTTCGTGTAAAATTGATTGAAATGTATAAAGTCAATGATACTTAATACGCAACATACTCATATTTTGTTAAATGTTCATTAGAAATTGAATAAATCAATGATTACATTCACATAAGCAAGACAAACTTCGCTTTAAAACAGCTGATCGGCCTATGGCCGTTGACCGCTTGCGCGATCGTAGATACAACCTACGATGTCATTGAAACGTTTAGCAATTCTAGGTATGAATGAATGAAATTATACTGGCGAAGCTTTACATGCCTACATGTATTTTGTCTGTACATGCCTACATAATACGTAACATTTAAGGTGTAGACTCTTAGACACATTTTTTTTAAATCACTATAACTTTTATGTTATATTGTTTTTTGTGTAATGTACATTCTAATTACTATCTATGACCGTTAAACTACAACATACTCGAACAGTTGCCCCATAACCTGATACAGCCTGTAGATCTTGCCGCCTTTTGAATTTTTTTCAGGTGGTGTTAAAGTAAGTTCATTACACTCACTGTCTTCACTTGGACTCATTTTAAGTCAAATACAATTACTTTTCAAAATCAATGACCAAAGGGTTCATTTGTTTTTCTTCATTATCAAACAGGTTTCTTTTCAAGCCAGTTTGAAATTTAAATAAAACTCTGATAAGTTGTCTCCTTAGTTGCCATGTGTTGGAATAACAAATCGTTCCATTTTTAAAATATACGATAAATATGAATTTACATAATTAGGTATATATTTATTTGGCCGCTACAACACGACAGATAAGAATTTTCTTACATTTTTTGCCACCGACTTCTCGCCAGTATAGCATCTTCGATTTATCTCTAAGAAGGTTGTCAAAATAATGCTCAAATTTCCAAGCATGTTTGATAAAATGATACATTATTAAATGCCGGGAAACTCTCATTTTGTTATTTCAAATAGGTACGTAGCTATGAAGAATTATACTGTGCCCCTAGTCCTTATCTTATTTATTGAAATCACTGCAGTCAAATCTATACATCATTACTCTATACAAATAAATAAAATTGAAGTGTCTGTTTGAAATATCAAAATAATGTTATTTTTTATGCTGATACAATTATTTGCATGATACCTATGCCTAAAAACCGGTTTAAAATTGTTTTGTCTGTTTCTCTGTTTCTTTTGTGTTGATCTTAAAGACGGCTGTACTTAATTTGATAATATATTACTACCAGGTAGCTGTCTACATAAGGGGTATATTTTATTACGGTATTCCCACGGGAACGGGAACTACGTGAGTAAGGCGATTAAAACCGAAGCGAATCGAGGGGTGGGTTGCTGTCTTTAATATATATTCTGTAATAATGCTTTTAATTTAATATTGAATCTTTATAACGTTGGTATAGTGGCGGCTATGATTACTGCCAATCCTTACACTGCTTATGAGCGCTATAAAAGAGTGATTAGCCCTCTTTACATCGAACATATTCTCGTAGAAAATCGACGTTTGAGTAGTAGCAATTTATTACTGCACTTCGTTCGGTGACCGAGAGAGTCGGAAGCCCAACTTTTTGAGGTTGATCACATGTGATGGATTTTGATGCCTTTAGTGGCTCCGAACCTCATTGCACGCATTCACGCTCTTCACTTTCTTTTTTGGCGAGGGAGGGTTATGTATTGAAGGGCACGCGCCTTTAACAATAAAATTAGCTTGTGTACCTTATTATGTAAGTACTATATTGGCTTGATGCCAATGCATTTCCTTTGAAATGAGGATAAGATAGCCTATCATCCCAGTAAATAAACCTTTCTTTTACTGTTCCAAGATACCCTTAACAAACAATAGTATAACACTCAAGTACCCTACCGACTCTCTCACGGGGAGTGCTCCGAGGAACTGTTGGACTTGTTACCACCGTCACCATTCTACCAACGTACCACTCGACATCGTAGCAGAGTTCATCCATTTCACCTGGAAACGTTATGGTCTTCAACTGTACGTTTCCAGCGATCATTTCTCCCATGTACGTGCAAGCTCTGGAATGAACTACCTGCTGCCGAGTTTCCCGAGCGCTATGACATGTCCTTCTTTAAACGAGGTTTAAGAAGAGTACTTTCTTCACGGTAGGGAACGGCCTGGTTGTGCCCCTGGTATTGCAAAGGTCCATGTGCGGCAGCATCACTTACCATCAGATGTGCTGCTTGCTCGTTTGCCACTGTTGGCATTAAAAATAATAATAATAGATATGTATGGAAATTATATCTGCTGTGTGGTGGCGACTATATAATACCAACTCTTACATTGCACGTGGGTGTCGTAAAAGACGACTAAGGATATAGTATGCATATAACCACTATGCAAGAGAAGGAAAACTCAAAATGAAACCCTATACTAACACGTTTGACCAGTAGTAGAGAGGTAAATTTGGTTAATTGTGCCTCATATGCCAGAAAAGGATTGGGCCCAGCAGTCCCCCTGCTTCATGAGCTGAAATGATTATATAATATCAATTTACTTATCACATAATATCAATTTTATAATATTTTTTTAAAGTGAAATTTCTTTAGAATCGTTGTAATTTCAAACTCGATGAAACGAAAAAACGAGTCCATAGAGACACAAACATGTAAATGTATAGGTTTCAACCGGTGAGAGAATGTGATAAAGGATAGAGAATAAAGGATAAGTATAAAGGATAATGGATAAACGATAAAGGAGTTTCACTTCTGATGTGCGTACTCTTTTTTTTTGATGTGAAACATCTATAGGCGAGGGTGACCGTGATCGTCGCGTGGCGTTTAACGCCATGCCTCGCGGTCCCCTATTAATTAAATATAAAATAAATATTTGGATGCATATACCTACATTTTTGTAACGAAACCATGGTGCGATTTAAAATTTTGTACAACGCCATCTAGTGAACTCAAAGTAAATTGTTACTTATAATGTATATTAATGAAAATAAATGTTTATTGAATAAAAATCATCATTTTTTGGAAAAAAATCGCGATATTTTATAATACTTTATACCTTAATTTTATCGTATTAGTTCCTGTCGTAATCTAATGTTCTTTTATGCATATATGTATACTTGTTTTATAAATTAATGTAAAATTCTCTAACTTAGTAATATAAATATACCAGTAGGTATGGTATTTAGTTTACTTTCAGCTACGAAAACTGGAGAACCGTTGTTTTATAGGCTTTTATTAGTTTCAGGTGTATATATATTTATTTCTTTGTATATTACCGACTTCATAGGAATTGGATTTTGACTCACTTTAAACAGTCAAATTTCATTTAAAAGTTGAAAATTTAAGGAGGACCGGACCAATGACATTAAAATTATTTAGATAGCTTGTCTTATTATCATTACAGGATTAAAAATTTCTTTATTAAATATATTGAAGCTGAGAGTTGGTCGTTAGCTCGATAAATGCCGCCATTGCCGTTTCCTAAATCACACTCTTCGTGCGGAAAGAATGTCTGTGAACGGATGAAAGCATTTCATTTTTATAGGCTTTTATTAGTTTCAGCTGTATATTTATTTGTTTGTATGTCACCAACTCCTTAAGAATTGGATTTTGACTCACTTTAAACAGCTTGTCTTATTATCATTACAGGATTAGAGAGTTCTTTATAAAATATATTGTAGCTTAGAGTTGGTCGTTTGCTCGATAGATGCCGCTATTTCTGGTTTATAAATCGCAAATTATTTCAAGCTACGTTTTAGAGGGTTCATTTCGTTTGTACTAAATGACGTTACCATAAATATGAGTCGTAAAGTCAATTTTAAAATGGATAATTTATTCGATACGAAACCTACCAAAAAGTACTTATTGACTAAAATATCGATAAACAAAAGTATCGGTATCGAAAGAAAAGTACTCGATACCTAAAGATAAAGTAAATAAAAGTACTCGATACTTTAAACAGTACGTTACTTATCTTTCGATACTATTCATGAGTTCAGTATCGATACTTTATATTCGATATCGTGTCTCTACTCGTACAAAATAGTTTCGATGTTTCACATCTGTCAGGCGTCCTGAGTGACGGCTCACTTTTTTTTTAAATAACAAACTGCACTATGTAAATAATCCTTGTATTGCGTTAAGTTTACAAACGTATTATGTAACGGACACGAATTACACCCAGATTCAGAACAATAATTTTTGGATCGTACAAAGTATTGTCCTGCTTGGATATCGAACCCACTTCACTGGCATGGTAACTTAATCACTACGCCATCTGTACAGTTAAATGTAAAAAAAATATATATTTTGTTGTTCAGATATCCACATGTTCAAAATTCATTAGAACTGCCTAAATATAGAAACATTCGAATGAGATGGCACAATATATGCCTTCCAGACGTAGATTGGGATATCCCATTTGTTCAAACAATATTTTAAATATCCTGTTGGCGTCATCTTAATAGGCATGGATTATACGCGTGCGTGCGCAATGCGTGGGAACTGTAAATGGTTCACCCGTATCGACGTTCGCATCAAATTACGAATTTTGTTTCTGAAGTAAGATAGGTATTTTCGAAGCCAATTTGCTTTATTAACACCTCAAATACTTACACGCTTACTATTAGGAGTATTAGGAATGTTATCTAAATAATGTTTTTGCTTTACATAAAAAATACTCTATGAAACTGTTTCGATTAGCGTTTGAAAATTCTTATTCAACTCATATTTTCTTTGGGTAAATAGAGGCGCAATAATATCCACATATCATTCTATGGAATAGCAAACGATTCCATTACCACTAACTTGTCTTGCCATAGTTCCAAGCTTCGAGCTTAAACTTCTCACAAATTTAAGGCAATTCCAATTATAATATTTTACTCAACCCAATATTCGAACACACGATTTCGCGATCGCAATCATGTGTTAGGATCAACGAGACAAGAATACGCTTGTAATATTGTGGCTCTATCGTCTAAGTGTAAACGAAATATAAATTCTAATGTAAACGAATTTACGTTTGTATAACCAAATATCGCAATGATCTGACCACGCAAGGTCCCAACTAAATTATAATGTACATATTAGGAAATAACATGACATCTAACTTTAATGTGTTGATTTATAATCTGGTTAATAAAATCTCTTATGCTATTAGCGACGGCGGTCAACAAATAAATCGAGTTTAAGCATCAGTAATGAAGATAAAAACTAGTTTAATTTATGTTGATTTAACGCTCATTATCACTATTGCTGGGCATGCCCATGAACCATGTTCATGAACCTCCTCTACCCTTGGAGGTAATTTGACCTATTATACTGCGCTGCAGAGGAGTTGGTACAGGATTTTATTTCGAGCTTTCTTTCTCTTGCATAGATGTTATATCTTAGGATAGAGAAAATCATGGATAAGAAAGGGGGGTGGTGAAATATATTCTTACTTCGATAAGACATGGAAAACTAATGATTCGTAATTATTATGAATGAATATAAAAAAAGAAAACTCGTAATTATATTTTGGCTACACCTCGAGAGAAGGCGGCGCGCGGCGACGGTCCCTCGCTATCACCATTGGGCCGACCACCGTTATCGATTCCTTGGCATTTGTGGGGAAAGAAAACATGTACCTAACGGTAACAAACATCGAAAACTATTGCACAGTTAGTGCGAAATTTAATTATCATTGGAATTTTTTGTTAATGTAGCAATTACAAAAATTGTTTCGTTTGTTAAACATACTGAAATAATTAATTTGTTACATTCAAAACGTATTTAGTGCCAGCTATCGTTTTCATTACTAAAGAAAGCAAAAAGTGGAGTTCGCTACGCATTAGTTCGTTATTTTCGTCGTCTAGTCATATTTGACGTGATCATGCGACCCGTTCTGAAAGGGACAGTCCCGTTTTCTGGCCATCTGTACCGTTGTCCTCACAGCCTTAACAAATATTTTACGTTTTTATAATCTGACGTATTCTTGTAATTTCTTTGATTTTAAGTCCATATTTTCACCTATTTCTACAAGACATTTCATGTGTTCTTGTTTTTTTCAATTTTCAATTCATATTTGTGCCTATTTCTGCAAGTTTCTTTTTCTGACACAAAAAATAACGGTCACGATATGCAAGCGTCCAGATTTGACGTCCAAGTATATTGTCACATTATGATTATACTCGTTTCAGCCCATATATGTCCCATTGCCTAGCACGTCTTCACAAGTGGAGATTTATCGAAAAAAGTGTATAAGAATTACACTTGGCGTAATGTGTCCCAATTATAGTAATATGTACTTTTCTTTCATAATACATATTGCAAAGTTATTGACAAAAGTTTTGCGATCGACCGCTTGCCTACCGTGAATCCTCATTATTGACCAGACGGTAGTAGATGGAGTTGGCCTAGGCCTGACTATGATATACATAACGCTGCTTCAATTAGGAAGTGGAGCAGTGCCTATAAGCATTAGGAAATCGAAACAAAACCTAGTAACAATGATACATGGCGGCACAATATTGTGTTTCTATACAACCACAGTTGTCATGGCAACTGTTGAGATAGAATTGGTGATTGATGATGTATTATGAATGTCAATAGTGTTGATATTATTAACATCACACGACGTAGACGCATAAACAAAATAATAGTGCTAACTGGGAACGGAACGCGCGCATGCAGTTGTTGCCACATCTAGTTCTTGAAAGCCATAATTTTTTTAGTGTATTAAATGTATTTGTCTTGAATTTATATTTATAATAAGGAAAATAAAATAAGTTATGTAATATTTCACAAGCGAAATTTCAATGTTTCATTAATGACTATTGCGTGACGTATCCGTCGAAGTTTTTCAAACTGCAACATTACAATACGTTACAATTTTTATAGGTAGTACTTGTATTTGACAGGTCTAGTTGTGCGGTAACAAACCTGAATATTTTTTTCTGTTACTAGACGGCTTGTCCACTGGTGCTGTGATTTATTGATGAGGTAACAAGACGCCCACAATCGTACAGCGGGTCATTCGGCTGCATCCGTGTGTAAGCGCGGGAAGTCAGTCAGCAGAGTTGGCGTGCCGCGGTTGGTGCGCACCGCTGCTCGAAACCGAACGCGAGTTTAAAAATATACACGCAGTGATCCGTGATTTATGTGTGAAACTTTTTTAAAGTGATAAGAATTGGGTATGTGTGTTTTTTAGTTGATAAAGTGTCGTTGCTAGTTTAATTTTGGGAATTCTAGTTAGAAGATTGGACTTATCCAAAATAAAATAACGGTGTACCTGGAAACTTACTAGACGTTTCATAAAGTAGATGTTTACTAAGATAATGTTTATGTTGTGTATGCATTGGTTAGTACCTTTACGTGGCTAATAGAAATCGACTTTCCTTTTGAATTATGTACGACATTGAATGTTGATAAAGGCATTGAGCGCTATTTGTTATCAATATGTAACCGGTTAGTTGTTTTTCTCTTTACTACAAGTAAGCCGATGCTTGAATATGCCTGATAGAAAGTTGGAATGTAATCTTGAATGGAGAAGAGCACAAGCTTTGTGAAAGTCTATTCGTTTTTGTTTTGGAGATGTTAAATTATAATATTATCGGTGGTAACGGTGTAAGATTAGAATTTCACCACCTTATCTATGTCGCGAGTGCGTAAAATACGCATAAGTGATGTAATATGCATATAACATCTATGTAAGTGAAATAAAACTCCAAATATAATTCTATACCAAGCTCTCTGACCACAACATATAATAATTAATTTTTTCTATTACTGTGGAGGAGCTTCGGGTCTAGTTGTGAAATATATGTGAATCGAGATTATGTTGATGATGAGGAAATTCCTTCACCTTATTTATTAATGTGTTTTATAACCACATAACTACTAACTTAAACTATAAGTTATTTATCGCGCATAAAAATACCTAGGTGTGTAGTTATTTGTGCGTGATATGAACTTTGTAAAGAAAGGGAAAGTGATTATAATAAGCGGTTTGTGTTTAGTAAACAAATTTAACCGTATTGAATCGATCGATTATGAATATTCGAAAAACTGATGTCATGCAATTTCTAAAAATACTTTCACTAAGATTTCGATGTTATGTGAAACTGCAAAATTGTTGAATGAGTTATAATAATTAATGAACCGGCTTTGAATGTGCAATGAATTTTAAACTTTTTTGAAACCAGATTACACAACTGACGTTGTTCTGTACTGTTAGTAATAAAAAATTATATAAATCGATCGTAGTGCCATCTACCGGTAACATTTGTCTATACATATAAACCACATACGGAACCACTGAAAAACTAAAATTGAAACTGTTTAGAATTACACACATGTATAGAAGAATCATCATAATTTCATTCATTTCAGATTACATAAGTCCCACTGTTGTGCTCGAGCCTCCTCCACAATGGAAGCGAAATTGACCTACTGTACCGCGTTCATACAGGGCTTTATTTCAAGTGTTCCTTCTCAGTAGAATCACATTCATAAAAGAAATTGTAAAGCTAGAGCTGCAATGTATCATTCTCTATTTTTTTTATAATTTTACGACTTTATGCGAAAGATGTAGGCGGAATTGCAAACTAAGCTTACGATGATGTCATTGTGTCTCATGCAGAATTAAAATTAACGAAATCATAGTATGTGTAGATCATATTAATACTATAAAATGTCTAGTTACCTTAATTTACACAATTAAAACTGTCTCACAATTCAAAACTATAGCTGTAGAAGGTCATCTTTAAATAAAACTACTTTTACGGATTATATCGCGTTTGTATTTGATTTATGATTGCCCGACGTTTCGAACACTTTGCAGCATTCATGGTCACGGGCGGACTAAGGTGTCTCACGTCCAACAAGTAATCGTTATTACAGACATTTATAATTATCTACCCGATACAGAAAATTAGTTATAAATTTATTAAATTGTGACCCACATTTTAGTACAAATTTATTGCCAGTGTAAGAAGAAAATGATTCTATATGAAAAAATTATATTGTTTATGGTTAGTAATTATTAATTATTAAATTTGTAGCAATTATTGTTACAATTTGTTGATTTAAATCTAACAAAACTAATATACTACCACCGGATCGGAACGCGGCCACACTGAGAAAGATCCGGCAAGAAAACTCAGGGGACATGATGCTAAATTAATATTAATTTTTAATTTTAGATGCGGCTTACTTTGTCTTACTAAAAGATTTTTGATTTATAAAATTATCTTTAACTATTATTATTGTGGGTCGAATCTACAATAAGTGCTCACAGTATCATGCAGTCTTGTGGTGGTCTCTTTGGATTTATTTTTAATTATGTTTATAACAGGATCCCAGCTTGATCGTAATATCCAGCCATCCTCTCTATTGAAATTTTTGTGTTTTTTGATTTCAATAGCCTCGCGTACCATTCTAGGCAGGTATCGGTGTTCCTTTGCGAGGACTTGAGGTTTATCAAACCTAATGTTATGGCGGGAGCGGTCCTGACTATGTTCACAGACTGCAGACTTAGTGTGACGGCGGTGCTTCACATCAGCTATGTCTTCTTTGACCCGGGTCTCTTTGTTTGCCCAATATAAGAGAGACCACAGTCACAGTCAAGTTTATAAACTCCTGCATCTTGTAGAGGGATCTGGCACTTGACAGGTTGTAAGAACTGACTTATCCTTTTGAGTGGCTTAAAATAAGTTTTTATGGAAGCCCGTTTCAGGATATAGCCAATCTTGTCAGTGACTCCTTTCACATAAGGTAGTACTGCAGGGAGGCGCTCAACTGTGGGTGGTTTCACACGGTCTCTGCGACGGGGGCGTGGAACTTGCAGCTTGTTTGCACGTAGAACCTGCTTGACATGCTGCAGCTCCCCAGCCAGGTGCTCCTCGTCACATGCAATGCTGCAAAGTGTTCGAAACGTCGGGCAATCATAAATCAAATACAAACGCGATATAATCCGTAAAAGTAGTTTTATTTACAATGTGTAGTGCTCGCGTAAACATCAGATATCGTCATCTTTAAACTTTTGTTTTTGTTTATATCGCATATTTCAAGTGCAGTTGTTTCTACTTGTATTCTAGGGTTCCGTACTCAAAGAATACCGACTACTATATTAGTAATAGGGTTCCGTTTGCACTCTCCGTTGTCCATACATCGTGTCTGTCAATGGATTGAATCTCATGAATCATACGTACCTCGTACCATCGTACATTTAAAATTTTCATAAATGGTTTATTTCTATTGCACATTTTATATTTCTATGGACGTAAGAAGCGTGGGAGACCCAAAAAGAGATGGATGGACTGTGTGAATGAAGTTATGCGTACGCGTAGGAAAAGAGTGACTGCAGATATGACGGCTGATAGGAGGTTATGGAAGCAAAGAACATGTTGTGCTGATCCCACTTAGCGTGGGATGAGGGCGGGCAAATGATGTTTTATTTCTATTACAGATTTAAAAATAGAGTAATACTTTTTGAACGTAATTAATGTCTAATTATGTACAATTTTTTTTGGGTTTGGGTTACGGTCGGCGCACTCCTCGCATCACTCCGTCCGGGGCGACACAGCGGCGTAACCACACACACCCGCAACCCACCCGCGCGACACGTCGCCTTCGTTGTTGGGCCGACCATCGGAGCAGGGTCGCTTGACGTCAGTGGTCAAATTATGTACGATGGCATGAATTATGCTTTGATTTTCTACTTGTCGAGTAAACAAAGGAGTTATGGAACCCGTCGTGAGCGAGACCGTCTCGCACATGACCGGTTTTTTTTGCAACATTGCGTAGTACCTACGTAATAGTGTCAAGGTACTCCTATATATTATGTCAGACTTACAAATTCAAAATATTTGCAATTCTGCATCTACTCAAAAGTCAGTATCGTGAATAGCGGCTTGGTTAATAAACTATTAATAAAAAATAAATTAGAATACTTTGAAGACATCATTTGATGTCGTAGTGTTATTATAAGATCTATTTAATTAGGTTCCTGGTTCAGTCACCAGCTATCCAGCAGTCCGTAGATGTCCACTGTTGGGCACAGGCCTCCCCACGAGAATATTACTCAGAACGGCCAAACTAAGGGTTCCCTATGACTTTCAAGATGTCCTAAGTCCAACTAGTAGCGGTATTCAACATGGTGTTGTCCGATCCGTGTCGCTATTCGAGAACGGTTCGGTCGGTTCGAAGAGCGATGTGGCCTACTCATTGCCATTTTAACGCGTGCTAATTCCTTGTGCTATGTCAGTCACACCGGTTCTTCTATAGATTTTATCAAGTAAATAAATACCTGTCTATAGCACGTTGAGCGATTTTGAGCCCTTTTATGGGTTCAGTTCAGTATATTTTTTTTCCATGATTTTAATTGTTTAAGATAGAGTTTAAAAAATCACTTGTATTTGGTGGTGAATTATTTTATGAATGTAATCACGCAAAGATCAGAAATTTAATTTTACTAGTGGTCGCCATGTGGTCGAAATTCGGCCATAATTCATTTTGCTACACAATTTTCTTTTCATTTTATTTATGTATAATTGTAAATTGAACAAGCTGTATTTCACTATAGTCCATAAAATATAGAATGATCTCTGTGACAGTTGTCCCTAGTGCTGTTATGCTCACGATAAAGTTCGTAGTTTTTTATCAATAAAACTCTTTATTTTTATAATTGTGATTTTCTATTATAATTAAAATACAATCAATGAAACTCTTTTTTAATTTATTTCAAACAAAACTGTTTTTTGACTGTTTTAATTATTCAAAAGATCAAGACAATCAAGGTCTAGGTCACTATTATCCTCATCACTGGAGCGTTCCTGCTAGAACATGTATTATTTCCTGCCAAAATAGGAACAGTCGTTAGATCAACCGATCAATTACGACTGTTTTATAAATAAATATGTCTAGTTTATTGACAATAATGCGTACATAATATTTTCATTTACTCTGAGACAAAAAGTCATTTTTTAATGTTTAATTAATTCAATTTAAGTATTTTATAATGTAACTGTCGGTTTTAATTGTAAAAAATATGTTGAAAGTTTTATATAGTTGTATTGAGTTTATTTCTTTTATGAATAATTCAATAAAGATCGGTTATCGATTTACTTATATCGACTGTCCCATCTCTTTTTTATTTTCAGTCCAGTATGACCTTGTACGTGCGTAAGCGTAGTTTATTTATAAAATGTTTACTAGGTATTTCAGAACTTACGAGGTACATTTTAGGCATGAATATCAATATTTTTATGTTTATAATATACTAGCAACCCACCCTCCCTTCGCTTCGGTTTCAGTCGTCTTTTCTGCGTAGTTCCCGTTCGCGTGCGAATACCGGGATAAAATATAGCCTAGGTTACGCCCTGATATTATAGCTTTCCATTGGTGAAAGATTTTTTGAAATCGGTCCAGCCGTTTTGAAGATTACCCGGAACAGACAGACAGACAAAAAAATATAAAGTGTATTTTAGGCATATTTGCACTATAGCAAACCGTGTGAGCATGAAAAAAGCCCATTATTTTGACATTACAAACAGACACTCCAATTTTATTTATTGGTATAGATTATATTATATCATGGTTCGAAAGGCATCACACTGGAGCTATTAATAGGCATGTTGTTGTATATAATTTTATTTAAATAAAACTAGTGAATGAATAAAAAAGAAGACAATCCTGCCGAGATTCTTGCCGGATCTTCTAAGTGCGGTCGTGTGCCGATCTAGTAGTAATTTAAGGTACATACGAGGGGTGATCCAAAAGTAATGATAATCAATAATAAACACAATGAATAAAATAAAAAAATATATTTATTTCTCAACATAGTCTCCTAGCAAGTCTATACATTTAGTCCATCTCTTTTCTAAACCTAAAATTCCCTTACAAAAAAAATCTTTATCTTGACTCTCAAAAAAGTCCTCAACCGCGGCCATCACGTCGCTATCATCATCAAATTTCTTGCCTCGGAGGTGTTCCTTGAGTCGTGGAAAGAGATAGAAGTCACTGGGGGCTAGATCTGGTGAATAGGGGGGGTGTTCCACCAACTCAAAGCCCGCTTCCTGAATGCCAGCCATGGCAATTGCAGCTTTGTGAACAGGTGCGTTGTCTTGATGGAACAACACTCCAGCCCGCAGTTTGCCTCGCCTTTTCTCCTTAATAGCCTCCCGCAATCTTCTTATTTGTTCTGCATAGTAGGAGCCTGTAATAGTGGCCCCCTTTTCCAAGTAGTCCACCATGATTATTCCTTCAGCGTCCCAAAAAACAGACGCCATAACCTTCCCTGCTGAGCTTGACACTTTGAATTTCTTCGGCGTCGGTTCATCGGATCGTTTCCATGTCATCGATTGTTGTTTTGTTTCAGGATCAAAATGGTGGATCCAGGTCTCGTCCATGGTCACAAAACGTGACAAAAAATTGTCCTTGTCTGCCTGGAACTTTTCGAGATTTGCTCTTGACATGTCGACTCGTTTCTTCTTTTGCTCGTCGTTTAACATTTTCGGTACCCAACGCGCGGAGACCTTTCTCATATGCAATTCGTTCGCAAGGATTCTTTGAATGCTGCCATATGAGATCCCTGTGACCTCAGCTACATGCCTGATAGTCACTCTTCGATCTTCCAATACAACTTCTTCAACTTTTTTCACATTTTCTTCAGTGAGGGACGTCGATGGGCGTCCTTCGCGGTGTTCGTCTTCCGTCGATGTTCTTCCCAGCTTAAACTCCTTAGCCCAGCGTGCAACTGTGGAATATGGAGGAGAAGAGTCCCCTAATGTTTCCACCAAGTCGCTGTGTATGTCTTTGGTAGACATTTTTTTCAAGCAGAGGTATTTAATGACAGCTCTGATTTCGTGTTTTTCCATTTTGATGTTCACTCCTTGACAGTCCGTATTCAAATGAATGTAGCTCCCGGGAATTGTGGCCTATTTATATGATTTTTTTTTCCTGAACTAGTGGGTAACTGAGCAAGTGACTGAAATTTTTTTGTATTTTTGTGTGCACTAGAAATAACTGATTATCATTACTTTTGGATCACCCCTCGTACAAATGTAAAACCAAAATGACAATACGTAAGTGCCCCGCGGGGTTTATGCATAATAAATGATTTGAATTCGAATATGTTTTACCTGCTTCCCAGGATAGTGCTCCGACCGACTCTCTTGGTGAGCCTGATGTGATCCTCAGTCGTTGGTTGCGATTTCCAGGAGTACGTAAGAAAGTTGGCGACAACTGTTTTTTTCTATAGTTGATTTTTTTTTAAATTACTAGCCTACATATATCCCACTGCCGGGCTCGAGCCTCCCACTCAATGTAAAAGAACATTGACTTACTACACCAAACTGGTTAGACGTGTTGGTATAGGGTTTTATTAGTTTTCCTTCTCTTGCATAGATTTTATCTATACATCCCATCTCTTAGTCATCTTTTACGACACTCACGAACAATTGGGGTAGTGAATTGTACGATTACTCTCTCACCACACGGCAAACTTTCTTTTTACATCATCATTCAGCCTATCGTCCTCCACTGCTGGACGTATGCCGTCCTTATGTTTCGCCATAAAGAAAGTACGCGAGTAACGCATTGTAAATAAAACTATTTTATGGATTTTATTGCGTTTGTATTATATGTATTATGATTTTTGATTGCCTAACTAACGTTTGGAACACCACCACAAGACACCACAAGACTGCAAGACACAAAAGACCATCACAAGACTGCAAGACACCGTGAGCTCATATTGTATAGATTTGACCCACAATAATAATAACTAAAGATAATTTTATAAATTAAAACCTTTTAGTAACATAAAGTAAGCTGCCTTCAAAATTAACTTTAATTTAGCATCATGTTACCTGAGTTTTCTTGCCGGATCTTTCTCAGTGTGACCGTGTTCCGATCCGGTGGTAGTATACTAGATTATTACTTAGTTTTTTAAATATAATTACTATTAATTTTAATGTTTAATTATTACTAACCATAAACAATATAATTTTTTCATATAGAATCATTTTCTTCTTACACTGGCAATAAATTTTGTATCAAAATGTGGGTCAATATTTAATAACTAATTTCTGTATCGGGTAGATAATTATAAATTTTCTGCAGTAACAATAACTTGTTGGACGTGAGACATCTTAGTCCACCCGTGATCATGAACGCTGTAAAGTGTTCGAAACGTCGGGTAATCAAAAATCAAATACAAACGCGATAAAATCCGTAAAGTAGTTTTATTTAAAAAGGGGTACAAAGTTTTTGCTTCACGTATTAATATATAGATATATATAACACACCGATGTTACAGATATAGATATTGGTGAAAAACGAATATAGGCATTTTACAGAAACCAAAACAACCATTTTTAGATTATTGCGTCTGTTTCTTTTTAGGTATATGTATTTGCACACGCAGCACGCATCTACTGCATGGAATTAAATGAAATTTGCGACAATATATTCCTAGAGCGCTAATAAAACATGATGTCATCTACGATAAAAACTAACATTAAATCCCAAAATAATAAATATTTAACAGCGGGCGCAACTAGTATACAATAAAGCAGATGTGCGCCACGTGCGATATAAACATCAAATACGTATTTGAATGGCTGTTAAACGCATGAGCGCTTTGTTTTCTAGGAAAGCATAGCACTCTGCTATTATTGTACAATTCATGAAACTGTCAATACAAATAAATATCTTAATTATGTGGTGAAAAGTGTCTGTTATACTTCTCAGTAACTACATCTTTTTAGGGTTTCGTACCCAAAGGATAAAAACGGGACACTATTACTAAGACTTCGCTGTCTGTCCTTACGTCTGTCTGTCATCAGGCTGTATCCCAAGAACCGGGATAGCTAGACAGTTAAAATTTGAAATTTTTTCAAATTATGGATTTCTGTTGTTGCTATAACAACAAATAATAAAAATAAAATAAATATTTAAGGGGGCTCCCATACAAGAAATGCCATTTTTTTTTGCCTATTTTTATAGATAATGGTACGGAACCCTTCGTGCGCGACTTCGACTCGCACTTAGCCGGTTTTTTTTTATTTTGTACACCTTTTGGGTGTAACTCTTTCCGGTTTGCCTATATATTTCAGTCAACATTCATGAACACAAAACATCACAAGCAGATATTTCTGGTATATTGGTTCTTGAAACCCATTTTGAAGTCATGATAATGCCCATTGTGATTCTGAACCGTAAAGAATAAAGATGCTACAGATTATAAATAGGCCTAGATACTTTCCTCAATTATTGTATTTCGCGGTGGTGAAAGTTTTAAAACCATCGGTGCTCCGATTGTTTCGTGCGTGAGTAGTAGGCATTGCGCGTAAAATAGGAATGTCATCCGTTTTTTGCTAACATTAGGTAGGGCAACTAGTCGAGTTGCCAATCAGCCAAATGACCTATCTCATGGTTTTAGTTCAGGAACACTTATTTAGTGTCGAGTCCTACAACATTATGTAGGTATTTATAAGATTTCATACTTAAACCGTCACCGGTCACCGATAGAACCCTATAAAGTACCATAAAATAGCGTGGCAGCGGAATAATTAAAGAACACTACTCTTATACCCGGTAAAATTATTTTAAATCACCACTGAGCATTGCAATGTCTTGCCTTTCAAATGGGTGATATGAAAACATTATTAATATTAGAGACAAAAGGTTTATTTTAAAGGCTTATTACTGAAGAATACAAAAACAATTAAAATTCTAAAGGCGATGTTAATAAACAAGTAATTAAATATTCATTACTTTAGCATTTCAAGTCATGGGTTATCACGTAATCATCTAGGCCCGATTAGCTACTACTATAAATAACTTATGTTTCCTTTTAGTATGAATATAAAATTATTTAGGTGCAATAACATTTCCTTACTTAGTATGAACTTTCTTTTATACACGCAAATGGTGTCTTAGATTTCACATCCAGACAGTTTGTTATTATTGCAGGGAGTCATCCTTTATATGCTCCAGAACCGTCGATAGATAACGCCAATCAATTTTCACTCTTATTTGCTTATTTGAGGAGCCTTTTATAATGCGCCGTTAAAAACAGTATTTTATGTTTTTGATGTGTTCCATTATCTATGTAAGCGAATCTATATCTACATATATAAGCGTTACTACTCATTAACACATCATTAGAACACCGAAGCCATAGGTCCGATTTATTATAAAATTTGCATAGCCACTCCTTTCGCATCGTGGACGCGTACTAAGAACGGATTTTAAGAAATTTCTATGCGTTTTTAACTTAACAAATGATTCCATGCTTTGATAGCCATTGTCATAGTAACCGTTGTTATTGCAACCATTGACATTTTAAACATTGCTGGTAACCATTGAAATCTAAACTGTTGTTAAAGCTTTAATATTGTCAATTATAATACTTACAATAGTTTTACAATGACTACATATCGACCTTGAATTGCCGACCATCAGGCAGTACATGAAGCGTTGCTCCCAGCGCTAATTTGACTCTGCCACGACTCACCCCAATCCACTAGTAGTTGGGGCGGTAAACTACGTCCCCTCAAAAATATCCGCAGTCCGACGTCCTCGTCATCTTCTTGAAGAAGAGTATGACGCTATTACGATCGCCCAATAAAGGGCCTACACCGCTCGCGCAGTGATAACAAATAAAACTCCGCGGTATCGGCCTCGCCGTCGAGATCGAAAACCGCGCCGCGTAAAAGTCATTAGCCTAAACGTGGCCACGCCCACTTTGCTCTCAGCGACGCCTCGAGCCGAGGTCCGTTCCCCACAGGGGAGCCCTCGGGCGATGTTCGCTTAACTTACTTACCGGGTTGAGAGCCATCAGCGCTCACCCATTGACCGCGTTAAGCTGTCAAGGTCATCTGCGACCAACAGCTACACACACACAAAATAAAAAAAATAAAAAATTACAATGAAATTACAATATTTCACAAAAAAGGATGAAAATTAATTCATTTTCATTTAGTTCTGTTGCATTGGAGAGTTGTAGGTGCTTATTCTCTTATGTCATGCAAAAATGCAAAAGAAGTTGCCCTGGTTAGCTAATGACTAGCTGACCCAACGGATGCTGTTCTATTCAAATTTAATATAATCTTTTATTCTCTTGGAAATCGACGCCACCTACCGGGTGCTCCTTATTAATCGGAAAAGTTCAGCGACTACACACGTACACAAGAAATATATATAATATATAAAGATAAAAATGATAAAGATTATAATTCTGTCACCGATTCGAAGATCGTTAGCGTTTATTTTAACCGGTTATGAAGCACCTCGGTTTCTATAAAAATGTATAACTAGTAGTAGGTAAGTCTTTGATTTATTAACCGAAGTTATACAAAATTTAAATCCTTTTTTTTTTGCGGTGTGTTGCGGTCGGCGCGCTCCTCGCACCACTCCGTCCGGGGCGACAGAGGGGCGTAAGCACGCACACCCACAACCCACCCACGATGCACGTTGCCTTTGTCGTTGGGCCGACCACCGGAGCAGAGTGACTTGATGTCAATGGTCGGCCCGACGGAATACCCTCTATTTGGGGTACCCTCCCATCGACCAAGGTCCCCCCATTGGGGAGTCTTTCCTCACGAGGCCAGCCTCTCGGCGGGTGACGGACTAATCCCTGGTCATGTCACCCGCGGCCTCGGTTAGGGCGGCATGAGGCGCAAGTATTCGTGCCTACGCCGCCCCAGTCGCCGGCGGCGGATCGCCTCATCGAGGCTGCGCTCCTCGCGCAGGCGATCCGCCGCCTCCTTCCGCGAGACTACCGTCTCCCAGAAGGCTGCGACCGCGTCCCAGTTCCTGATGCTGCCGACCATCGCCCGGATAGTCGGGGGCGTCAGGTCGGCACCGATGATTGCGACGAGTTCACGGCGCTGCTCTGCCCAAGCGTCACAGACCTCGAGCGTATGCTGCGCCGTGTCCTCGTCGCAATCGCAGTGGTGGCAGGACGGTGTACTCTCCCTCCCAACGACCTTGTGCAGGTATTTGGCGAAGCATACATGTACCAGTCGGAAGGAGAGCACGCCGTGCCGCCGTTCCAACCACTGCAGCACCGGCTGGAAGGCCTCCACGATTCGCAGCCCGAACCGAGGCCTCTGCAGCTGGACTGCCCAAGGGGCAATGATGTCTCGGCGGGCGTCGACGCGCCAGGCGGTGAGCTCCCTTAAAGAGACCATACCGCCCTCCACTCGCACCCCTGACACCCGCCAATACAAACCGGTGAGCATTTCCGCCTCCAGGTCCCACGGGGGAGTCCTGGCCAACAGGTACGCTGCCTCCGTCGCCACCGTGCGGTATCCGCGTATGGCCCTGATCGCCATGGCCCTCTGTGGTCGCCACAGAAGAGCCCTGAGTCGGACGGTGATGGACCCCGCCCACACCGGTACGCCGTACAGGGCCATCGACCGGATGACCCCCGCGTACAGCCGTCGACACGTAGCGCTCGGTCCGCCCACGTTCGGTATAAGCCACGATAGGGCGGACGCCGCGCCGACGAGCCGTGGAGCGAGCCTGCGGAAATGCTTCCGGAACACCACCATTGCCCGTCGAGCACCAGGCCCAATTACCTCATATGGGCCCGGATGCTGATATCAACCGAGTGGACGGTGATCGAGACGCCGATGGGAGGGCTCATGCGGCGCCCATGGAACAAGAGGGCCTCTGTCTTGTCCAGGGCGACCCTCAACTCCAACGCCTCGATCCGCCTGACGATCTCTTCGGTGCCTAGAGTTGCCAGGCTTGCCGCCTCTTCTAGCGCCACCCGGGCTCTGACGAGCGTGTCGTCGGCGTAACAAATCACGCCCAGCCCGGACGGGAGGCTCCCCCTCAACGCCCAGTCGTAGCCAATGTTCCATAGGGTGGGTCCGAGGACCGACCCCTGTGGGACACCGCACGTCATGGGCATTCGCATAACGTCCCCTGCTCGGTTGGTGCAGAGGACGTTGCGCCCCTCCAAATAGTCTGCTACTACCCGCCTCAGGTAGGCTGGCACCCCGTGATACCGGAGCGCCTCCCTGACGCAGCTGAATGGCAGACTATTGAATGCGTTGGCGATGTCCAGGGACACGGCCAACAGCACTCCCCCGCCAGTGACGGCCTCAGTCGCCACGGCCTTCAAGCGCAACAGAGCCGCGATCGTCGAACGACGCCTCCTAAACCCAAACTGGGCCTCCGACAGATCAGGCTCCGTGCTGACGAGGTGCCGCTCGATGCGGGCAGTTACCACCCTCCAGTAGCTTGCCCGCAACGTCGAGCAATACTATGGGCCCGTAGGCCGAGGCCGACTGTGGAGACCGTCCCGGCTTCGGGAGGAGTACCAGCCTTCCCTCCTTCCAGGGAACCGCGCGGACGCCAAACACGCGTCGAACAGCCCCCTGAGGCGGGGACCCAGATGGTCGAGGACCAGGGCCAGCACTCGGTTGGAAACACCGTCGGGCCCGTGGGCGGTGGATTTTCCGCGCACGCGCGCCACCGCCACCTCCGTCTCGAAATTTAAATCCTTGAACGGATGTTAGGTATCGCTTATAATCAGATCAGTCTATTTATTCATCTGCCAACAATTTACCGATCATCTCAGTGAAGATTATACTTTATACAAACATTTTAACCTTTGGTAATCCAGTGTTGGAGGCCAATAGTCGATTAATTTTGTTTATTCTCATACATTACGCCATTTTCAAACATCCATAATATTAACATATTATAAACTATGTAAAACTAGTTATAGAATAGGCAGATATTATTTACTTGTCCTTCTGCTGTTGGACTAAAATAACTACGTGTCATCATCTTGACTTTTCATTGAAATTCATGGGTATGTCACAAGATATGACCAAGGGCTCTAAGCATACATGTAACAATAATCCAAGAGACAAAAACATTGAAATTATTATCCTTATGTCAATCCGTAGAACCAACTAGGTATAGTAACCCCATCTAATTTTAGTCTTGAAAATTGCATAATTTCATGAATTGCATAATTTCATTAATAATATAAGATAGACCGACGTCCACCCCGAGGGGGGGATGTTGGTCGATGGGAGGGTACCCCAAATAGGAGGTATTCCGTCGGGCCGACCACTGATGACAAGTTACCCTGCTCCGGTGGTCGGCCCAACGACGAAGGCGACGTGCACGTGGGTGGGTTGCGGGTGTGCGTGCTTACGACCCTTTGTCGCCCCGGATGGAGTGGTGTGAGGAGCGCGGCGACCGCAACCCACCCCCACAAAAAAAAGGTTAATATAAGATATCGTCATCATCTCAGTTCACATAAGTCCTACTGCTAGGTTTGGGTGTCCTCTACAACAGGAGGGAACTCGACCTAATATACCACGCTGATCAAATATGTTGGTATAGAGTCTATAGAGTTTTATGCCGAGTTTGCCTTCTCTCGCATAGATGTTATGTGCGTATTATATCCCTTAGTTGTCTTTTACGATACGCACTGTTAAGATAGGGAATGGTGAATTGTATTCTTACTCCTTCACTACACGCATAATTTTCACTCGAACGGATTAACAGAAATATACGTATTTTGTCAATAATTATTGTGTAATTGTTTTTAACTGGCCATGGCAACTTTAAAAGTAAATTATTTTCTTTTAAACTTGTACCATCACCATTATGTCAATGTTCCACATCTGACCACGAGTATGAACAATCAGCACATCACATTCTCTGGCAGTGGGATCTCTGGCGAAACCTTATGTTAAACAGTTTGCAAGTCACCTGTGGGGTGGTAGTATACTATACGGACCTTGTAGCAACTCGAGAAAATTTCCGTGCGTTCATGCGTTTCTTACATATTTATATACTTACTGTAACACCATACCATATATACCATACCATACTTACTGTAACAATCAATCTTAACGCTCATATATAGGCCCCGTTAAGCTATTCCGTATCCGTAACTGCTGCGCTATCGTAGCTGTACACCGTTTTACTTATTGGCTGACTAGTCATTTTGTTTTCTTGTCTCCCGCTTTGCCTAGGAGGGAAGTGGAATCTCTCTTTCCAACTCCTCCTCTTTAATCTTTTCTAATTAAATTTGTTGCGGGTCCCAAGACAATTAAAATCATATCTCGGGACTGCCTGAGGGTCAAACCTCGGTGTCATTTATGGAGACCATTGTGGATCCTGGCTTACAGGAGTTACAATGGTGGGAATGTGTGGTGGGATTAATACCAAAAAAAAAAATATAATTGTGTAAAAAAATAGGTATTTTAAATATATAATTATGTACTCTGCGCCTTCCGTGTGGTGACGGAGTAAGAATACAATTAACCACACCCTTGCTTGTGGGTGTCTTAAAAGACGACTAAGGTGCCTCATGTGTATATAATATCTATGCAAAAGAAGGTAAATATGATTATTTCAAATTAATACTATACCAACTTGTTTGACCAGTGTGGTCAGTAAATATCATTGCAGCATTAGCAGTGAGATGTGTATGAGCTGTGATGAATTCCTTACTAAATATGTATTTCAAAGATTTCTGCCATATCTATAAGATCTATCAACGACATTGTTTGCGCTTCTTCATAGATAGGTATCATTTATTCTTTTCTATCTCTAAATCAGAACTCTTAAATGAGTGTTTTAGTTGTCATTACTGAGATATATGTGTATGTATTTCCAACCTTCGCAAATGCAATCGTAATTATCGCCGGTTATTGACATGATATATTCTCCAAGCTTCTGAAATATAAAGCCGTCTGAATTTTATATATCTTATTACAGAAATAGGATAAGGGCTGTTAGCGCAGAGATTATATCTGACGGAAGTGTGTGGGAGAGAATTACATGTTCTGCCATCCCCAAGTGATTCATTGAGCTTAGGGCGGGCGAATATTGATCATATCTAAATCACTCGTAAAGCATATTATATTATTATGAAACTAATATAATATTTTTTTAATTATTTCCGATGTTTACGCAAGTATTACACATTGTAAATAAAATTAACGGGCGGACCATGACCATGAATCCTGTAAAGTGTTAGAAACCTCGGGCAAATAATCATCAAATACAAACGCGATCAAATCAGTAAAATAGTTTTATTTATAATATTTTTTTATTTGCATTTATGGAATATTTACAGCAAACAAGTTTCGGTTCTTTTTTAATAATATACTGTTCATGAATTGTGAGATTTGGCATAATACATGTCTTTATATTAAAATTACAAAAACATTAAATGAAATAAAACCTAAATTGCTTACGTCTGTAGTTTAAATTTGCTTACAATTAAATTGAAAGAAAACCTTCTTTAACCAACAAAGTAATTAAGAAACAGGATATGTTAAAAGTCGAGTAGTATTATTTTTTTATTAATATAATTTCTTCATAACCCTATGTCGCACGGTTGGGCACGGATCTCCTCCAGATGAAAAAAAAAAGATGAACGAAATTAACCTTATAGTAAATCTATACCACCCCACGAGGGTTGCCGTAGGGTTTAATAATAAAGTTTCTTTTTTTGCTTGCAATCAAGTGATGATGATCATTTTATTCTTGTATTTTCATGAAAGTATAAATTATAATTTAATCAAACTGTTCTTTCCTACTTTCATATTTCTATTGGTCATGTATTCCAAATAATTTGAAAATGAAAATCGCCTGACGTATTTGTATATCTAGTGGAGCAAAATATGCACAATAATTGTAGAGGAAAAAATATAGTCATTTTATCACCACAAGATTTCGACCACCTGATAACTGAAACAATATGCGCGAATTGGTGTCTTAAAAGACGATTAAGAGCATAGGACATAACATTCTGAAGGTGGTTTGATGTCATGCAGGCGATTGGTCTTAAAACTATTGTCAATAACTGATGTTTACTTTGTAGCAAAAACATGCAATGCAACATTTATAATTAATTAATTACATATTCATACCGCGCCGTTCTGGTAGTTATTTATATTGTGTGTGTGTGTGTTTGTTTGTGCATGTTTTTGTTAATAAATAATATAACACCTTTGTTTACCCCTTAGAGAGAAAGACGCCAGACTGTAAATGGAGATATGTAAATATTTCTCATTAGGGTTGCTGTAAATATGAAATGTCGTATCTGGATACGGCTATGGATATTAGAATAACATCATACGGGTTTCGGATACGGTTATCGTTATTGGTTTTTAGGCTATTGTAAAGCGAAATGCTATATGGTGATTATCGTATTATTCTCTTTTGGAGGGAATTACTAAGAAAAAAATATCGTAACGAGTATTACACAGATGCCTATCCTATCCAAAATTATTCCAAACTGTTATTTCGAATTTGGTTCCCGTTTCGGGTATATTTTTATTTCGGATATCCGATAGTTTCAATTACGGTTATGACGCTCAATAACATCTTGTTTTCATCATTTTTAGATTTTTGTTATATATTTTAAAGATGTTTTGCAATTGCTTTTATAGTTTCTGAGATGAGCTGGGAAATTTCCCTTTTACCTAGAAGTCGCTACTATAATTAATTATCTTATTATTTATATAAAAGTAAATTCGTTTTGCATTATGAAATAATTGCACATAAAAATTTCATTGCGACTTTGGAAGGGGCGACTTATGTGTTGTGGTTTCGTTTCATAAACAAAACAAATATTTGTGTGGTCTACAAATAGTCGGTTATGGTGGAGTGGAGTGTGTTGAATTATATGCCAATATATGATTATAACTATGCACTTACATATGATTATATCAGGCATACAGTGATTACCAAAATAAATATGAAGTGAAATATTAATAAAGAAAGTCTTGTCTTAAATTATTATTGTTAGAATAAAACGTACAAGGTATTTATGTGTGGAAGCGATTTACGAATATATATTACCAACCCTTACATAGCTCATGGTTGTCATAAAAAACTAGTTATAGATTAACTCCATCTGATGTCATCAGGTCAACAGTTCCATTCCCAAGGATAGTTGACGCCAGGCAGGCGGCCAGTCTTAAAACTATTCCCAATAACTTTTGGAATATATACTAGGAAAGAAAAGTACATATTGTAATTGGGATAAGAGCGAGGTGAAGACGACGATGAAAACGTCCAACGTATCCAAGTTGTTTTTTTTTTTTTTTGTGTGTGTACAGCTGTTGGCCGCAGATGGCCTTGACAGCTTGACGCGGAGTATGGGTGAGCGCTGAGGCCTCTCAACCCGGGACCAAGTTGGTGTTTAAATTTTTATGTATCTATTTAAAATTTATTTAATCTAAATACCCTCTTGGCCGATATGAACATAATGCCTAATGTATCGGAATCCTGGATCGAAGAAAAGTGTCCTTTTTCAGATGTTTTGCTTGATTCTAATAAAACAATTAAATTAAACTTAAATTAAACCTTAATTAAGTGATAACCGCTGCTTATGGTTTAGCCATGATAGGGGTAGGGCTAAGCTACTACTTACCGTGGCCGTGACTACTCGTCATTACATTCAGGCTAGGCCGTACCTTGCTTGAGCGTATAATATGATTACATTCTTATCAGACCGAAACGTACCGTGAAGCTTTACGGTTGTTTGACTGCTCATTTTATTAACTATTGAAGAACACGCCTAGATTTATGTGTTCTTAGCAATTGTAATGGACACATAGATTAAAATAGTCATAACACATAAATAGAACAGTGACTTATCTGTTTTGGTTAACTAAAGGATCAAATTTTATGAAGGTAGATATTAGTAGATAATAGGGATAAGAGGAACAGAAACGAACCTATCCGGCCAGGCTGTTACTGAGTTACACCGTATGTTCCGCCCAGTCAGATCGAAGATCACTCAAAATTATGACACTCATCTCGTTGCTTTTGCGACTAAAATGTGATCAAATTATGACTGTCCAAAAGTCTAGTCCTGAGTTAATAGCATCATTGTTCAAGAGATACCTAGATAGACGTTTGTGAGACTAAGCCGCTCGGACCTTTGAAGGTAAATACCGACGGTTTTCTCAATAGCAGGCAGTCGGGTGCAAGGGGCGTTATCAAACTCTTTCTTGTACTGATGTTATCTTGAATGGATTGCGGCGATTTGCGGCCTGACCTTATCCTGCTACTTGTCATGTAAAATTATATAGTCGTTGTCGTCACAGCGCATACACGTCCCACTGGGCTCGAGTCTCCTCCATAATGTTGAGTAAATTGACCTATACCATGCTGGTCAGACATGTTGGTATAAGGCTTTACTTCGATTTTTCCTTCTCTTGCACAGATATTGTATGCCTATTATATCCTCTAGGCGTCCTTTACGACCTCCTTAGAACAGGATTCGGAGTGGTGAATTGTATTCTTAATCAGTCACCACATGTAAAATAAGAAGATCGAATAATCTTCAATAATTACTGACATTAGTCATTCAATTTATTTATATGAGCTGTCATGATGTGAGTGCGAAGGCCTTGGATAGCGAGTTCATTTTCGGTTTATCTAGCTTTAAGTTGTATATGAAATTGCGTGGTTATGCTTATTTCGGTCAAGATCATATCAACAATTCGTATGTACGTAATAATATATTTCACAGTGATTCAAGGTTTCTGCGAAAGAGCGATTAACCTCAAATCTATTAGTGGTCATCATTTTCTGTTCTAGTTTCAAATGTCTTATTATAGAAATGTTTTAGTTTTTAATTAAGATGAATAAAACCGGCTAAGTGCGAATCGGAGTCTCGTATGTCGCGCATAAAGGATTCCGTTCGATTATCTATAAAAAGGGCAAAAAAATCGCGTTTGTTGTATGGGAGCCCGTTAAATATTTTAGTCCGTCACCTGCCGAGAGGCCGACCGCGTGAGGAAAGACCGACGTCCTCCCCGAGGGAGGGACGTCGGTCCTCCCCGAGGGAGGGACGTCGGTCGATGGGAGGGTACCCCAATAGTATTCCGTCGGACCTACCACTGATGTCAAGTAATCCTGCTCCGGTGGTCGGCCCAACGACGAAGGCGACGTGGTTTTCGGGTGGGTTGCGGGAGTTGCGTGCTTAAGCCCCTCTGTCGCCCCGGACGGAGTGGTGCGGAGGCGAGCCGACCGCAGCCCACCCACAAAAAAAAAAAAGAAAAAAAAAGAAATGAAGGCCGTTAAATATTTATTATTTAATGTTTAGTATTTGTTGTTATAGCGACAACAGAAATACATAATTTGTAAATACTTCAACTGTAGCTATTGCGGTTCTTAGTAATAGGGTCCCGTTTTTACTCTTTGGGTGCGGCACCCTAAAGATGACCCTCAATCTCGCATGGAAGTTAATTTTTAAAATGATTTAACGTCAAACTCTGACTGAAAGTTGTGTTTTTTATTTTGATTTGGTCGTGAAATTAAGTTAAAATTGAAACATTAGGTATTATTGATACTTGTTGCCGATGCCAATTATCAAAATATATAAATACAAACTATTAGTTTCCAAATAACTAAACTATTAGTTTATTTTCATGTGTGAGGATTGCAACCCAATATATGTTGAGGATCTAACCGTAGATAGGATCGTGATGGGAATCTATACAAGTGGTGACTAAGTAAGAGTACATGCTACCCTCTTTGTTGCCCGTGGGTGTCGTAAATGACAACTAACAATAAGAGAAATAATATTCAAATAATATCTGCAAGAGAAGGAAAATTCAAAATGAAACCCTATACCTAGACGTCTGACCAGCGTGGTATAGAAGGTGAATTTCTCATCCACAGTGGAGGTGGTCCGAGCTCACTAGTGCGACTAAGATGAAATGACATGGTGAGGATTGAAACTCAATACCCAACAACTGAATACGGAATACTATAATGAAAAACAATATAATATCAAATTTAGTTTTACGTAAAACTATGTAAACATTATATTGTATCTGTTTTTGTCACTTACATGTTTCCTTCCTTTTTATCATTTGTATATTCCCTTTTAGGCATAAATATCGTGCAAATAACCGTGTGAGCATGAAAAAAGTCTTTTATGCTGACATTATAAACAGACATTTCGATTTTATGTATTTGTATAGATGTTTGAATTGAAACTTGGTAGTAAAAAAAACATCGATTCAGTGTGAAATGGAGTGAAGATTTTAGGATGCGACGTCGTTTAAAATTGGTGTACTATTATTTAACGTCACCATATTTTTTTTAAAGTCAAAACGGGCTGCCTGAACAATTGATTGATCGAAATGGGACACTTGCAAAAATAACTAAATTTGTGAAATTAAAAGCTAAAAAATCAATAACACGTAAAGAGTCAGCAATAGTTACCTTTTATAAATATGGACTGATAACAAGAAAAAAAACGTCCCTGTCAGTATAGTAAATGATGAATTAGGCTCTGTTTGTAAAACGGGACATTTTTGTATAGTTCGGGACCACGGGACAGACCACTTGAAAACGGGACTGTCCTGTATGCTAACCCGACTTCAGTTTTTGAGCTGGCTTGCCAAAGACTTATTTAGAGAGAATTTTCGGTTTCATTTGAATTTTAATTGCAATAAAAACGTGCGATGTAATTATTAAAGCTTCTGCTACAGCACAAGCTGCTGCTGTTGTTTTACGGTGATAAAAATAGGACCATCAAGTCGTAATAAAGTTTTAAATCAAACAAGAGCGTATCATAAAAATATTCACCATGTTTTGTTTACCGATTAGTACGATTAGTCTCTCTCTCAGTCAGTCTTCAATAATAGCAAACAACTCGTTTGATATTATTGAAGACTGAGTTACTTTTTTCATCAATTCATATGGTTATTATGAAACCAAATTTCAAATTGAATCTAAGTTTCAAATACTAATTTTATTACTTCCTGTATTTTTCATAACAACGACAAATATATGTATATTCTAAATTATACATTGTCTGTGAACCTTGAATGACATAAAACTTTTAGATAACAACCATTGTAATACATCACGTAGTTTGGCAAGTCAAACCTTAATATGTATAACAACAAGTCCTTGGCTTTTTTAACTACCAATCATTTCTTATATACCAAGTATTGGTACTTGATCTACGTTTGGCCCAATTATTGATATTCTTGAGGAGAGTGCATAACAATTGCGGTCAATTTGCATCTATTTCTCTCGTCTCGACACCAATCAATGCCATGGCCTTATATAATACGGTCATATGTTCTAATAACTAGGTATGTTCATGAAGGTTGTCATCAATCAATGTGGCGGATAAATAAATCTTTAAGTTAACTAGGTGTATTTGTTTCTAAGAATACTCGCATTTGACCTATATCGATTGACATTAGGCGATGATGTTATGATATTGATACTGTCGTCTCATACATGTCCCATTGCTGGGCTCGAGCCTCCAAAACCAGGGAAATTAATCCATGCTGGTCATGTTTGGTATAGGGTTTTATTTCAAGTTTACCTTGTCTTACATAGATGTTATGTGCGTATTATATCCCTTAGTCGTCTTACTCCGTCACCACAAGGAAAACACTTTTCAAATAAATAAAATTGAAGTGTCTTTTTTCATGTGAATATAATATGTTTTTCTTCATGATCGCATGATTATTTACAGGATTCCTATGTCTAAAAACTAATTAAAATTTTCTTGTCGGTCTATTTGTTCTGTGTAATCTTCAAAACGGCGGGATAGATTTAGATAACATTTTATTACCAGGCTGTCTGTATAAGGAGTAACTTAGGCTATATTTTATCGCGATATTTCCACAGGAACGGAAACTATCCGGGTGAGACGGCGGCAATTTGATAGTTCTTTAATAAGAAAAAAAAAACAAAACAAAACATTAGATATTTCGGTCAGATAGTTTTTGTCTGTGTACATATAATTGGATCGTTTACGCCATAAAAGATGACTAAGCTTGTCAGCAGACATCATCATTGTTAAATAAGAAAAACTCTAAATATCTTTATTTAGAGTTTACTTCCTTTGCCAACCCCCGTTTGGTCAACGTTTGTGGTGGAAGCCGGTGCCCAAGAGTGGGACGTACTTAAAGATTATCTTATTTTCAAAGGGTGACTATATACAGTGTAAACTCTTCATAACGTCACTCGATTTAACGACAAACTCCTTAAAACATCGAAATAACTTGATTTTGATTGATTTGTCATATAATCCATACAATGATACACTCTATATAACATTACGTTCACTCGAAATAACGATTCCATCCGACGTCCTCGTCACGTCCTCGACGAAGAGGACGACAATATCACACTCGCTCAACAAAGAGCCTACACGGCCCGCGAGGCCTTAACAAATAAATATCCGCGGTTCCGCCCTCGCCGTCGAGGTGCGAAACCGCGCCGCGCAAAAGTCACTACTAAAAACGTGGGCACGCCCACTTTGCCTCCAGCGACGCCCCAAGCCGAGGTCCGTTCCCCACAGGGGGAGCCCTTGGGCGATGTCGCTTAGCATACTCTTCTCCGGGTTGAGAGCCCTCAGCGCTCACCCATAGTCCGCGTCAAGCTGTCAAGGCCATCTGCGGCCAACAGCTGTACACACACACAAAAAAAAAAAAAAGAAATAACGACGACAATACGGTATTATTTAGCATTGAACAGTACTTTCTTAATTGCCAAAATTAGAAGAACTGCAGCTGTGTAACGTTCTTTGCTTTGTTGTTTTGTTATTTTATTATCTAGCACATGTTTACCTCAACTGACCTACGAAACATTGTAAAAAATTCTCTTTTGTTTTTTGTGTGATAAACTTGCACATGTTTACTTCGGCCCTTCGGCCACTGGCCTGTCGTTAGATTGTTAAATGTTATCTTAAGCATAGTTGCTTTTACGTTTGTAAAATTTGCACTATATTAGTACCTAAATAAATATTAGAATAGTAAAATAATATATTTTTTTTTGCAGTCCAATTAACGACAACTCCCTATAACGTCAAAAAATTCACAGTCCCTTGAGTGTAGTTATATAGAGTTTACACTGTATTTACTATTAAATATTTCTAATATAAGTTACGGTTTTGGTACCAGACACCAGAAAATTTTCAGCCGGACAAATTGTAGTTATTATTTTGAAATTTTTGGCTGTCGTTCAAAAGTATTTCATTTGAAAATGAATCATCGTCTCTGCTCATATACGTCCCACTATTGGGCTCGAGCCTCCTCCACAATAGGAGGGAAATTGACCTTCCTATGCCATTCTGGTCTGACAGGTTAGTAAAGGGTTTTTTTTTTTGTGTCTTGTATAGATGCTATATGCTTATTATGTCCTGTAATTGTCTTTTACGACATGCATGGGTAAGATAGGGAGTGGTGAATTGTATTCTTATTCCCTTACCACACGGACAGCAAAATGAATAGGTATATTGTAAAAATCATAATTTTATGGCTGGATGCATATGAACCGCCCGTGTGGTGGCGGAGTAAGAATACAATTCACCATCACTCTCTTGGCCATGGGTGTAATAAAAGATGACTAAGGGATATGATTTGCCGATAACATCTATCCAAAAGAAGAAAACCTCGACATAAAACCCTATGTTAACATGTTTGACCTGCGGTGATATAGTGGATCAATTTTCCTCCTATTGTGGGGGAGTCTCGAGCCCAACAGTGGGACTGATGATGGCTGAGATGACGATGATGGCGACATATGATACCTGCAAAATAAAGATAATCACATTTTTTATTCATGCTCGGCGAAACGTGCAGTTAAAGTTACCCGAATACGCAAGTTAGTATGAAATGAAGCAATTTTTGGGTTTTATCGCATTTAAAATTTTGTTTTTTCTTTACATGACATATATTTTTTAGCATTTATAGTCACATAATGACAACGGTATTTGAAGAAATTACAAGTAAAAATGAACACGCACTTATACTTTCATATTGATTATACCAATTAGAATATATTGCTATATGTGTATGCTAAGTAATTTATAATCGTGCTGTAATTGTCCACAGGAGGTGACAGATGAGAGTGATGGTTGTGGTGCAAAATTCTCAGTGGTGATCGTGTCGGATAAGTTCCTGGGTAAACCGCTCCTTGCGAGGCATAGGTGAGAGGAATCTTATGATAAAATACTTTGCCCATTTTATCACACTAAATTTTTATTTAATCTAGTTATTCGATTAAGTATATAGTGTGTAATCTTCGAACTGTTGTCCGGATAGACGGCAAGACGATACGACCCTATACGGGGCTTAAAAACAGTCTTGTGACTCTTTTCAGAGGGTATGTGGATATTTGACATCAGGATACGACAATGAAGTATGAGACATTAAAAATATTATTAGGTATAATTACACTGCAATGGTTTCCACAGCTGGCTCCATCCTCATGAATAAATCTTCAGCTGGCATTTACGTTTATCACGGCAAGTAAAGGATGGCGACACTTTGTATTATAAACACCTTATAACACGGGAACTGACGGGAAGTAATCTTACTTATCTATTATTATTGTACAAAGGAAGAGATGATATACATTATCATATTTTATTTTTCCTTGAGTATCGTAAAAAATGATTTAGTGGTGTAAGCAGATATCTACATAGCAAGGCAAACTCTAATTCAACTCAGCTTGGTGTAATACAGGGATTTCCAAAGTGGGCTCCGCAGAATAGTTCACAGCGTTCCGCCAAAATTAAATAGATTTTAATTTTAGTAATTTCGCTGTGTAGTAATACCACGGTTACAAACATTATTTTTAAATAGCGCAAAATTAGTGATTACTAGGACTCATTACAATTATCTAGGTAGATAGATAGTAAGAATTTTAGCTAGGACTATGGCACAGCAGCGCACATAGCCAGAGACAATCAATGCGCGAAGTAGCGCAGCGGACATCGTCCCTCAATCGCACTGCGTTCTTTATTATAATTTATTATGGGGTTCCATGAAAAAAGGTTTTATTATATGGAACTTTTAATATAATCTTTAAAGTTTTGGATACTCGGGTGTTAGAGATGTGGGGTCAATGTGCTAGTTTTGTTAGTGGAATTGTCAAGTTTGGAATGCAACTAAAAGATGTCTGTCTATGAAATTACAAAAATTATTGCACTGTACTCCAGATCTATTTTGATAAAATGTGTGTTTTGTGATTATAAATTTACAGTATTATGTTATAATTAATAAAAATTCTCAAAATACCATTTTTATCCAGCCCGCGTGAAAAATCGTGAACAAGAACTAACCCTTATATCGTATCCACTATCCGGTTTAATTACTAAAATTAATATACCTAATTATTATTTAATATTAAATACTAGAAACGACTTATTGGGAATGTGTCTTGCTAGTACTCGACCACTTCAGAATCATTATCAACGGTCAACTTACACTTAAGTGTATAGTATGCTTGTGTGTACGTGACTAAGTTATCGCCTTCCAGATATATTTTTGCTGTAAGATTGTTAGTTTTACTACGACGCTTTTTTGGAACGGTCCGCCAAATGATCAAAAATAGGCTGTGGACGGCAATCTAGCACATTTATTTACCCAACATAAATTTTAAAATGTGCTAGGGTTACGAAGCACGTGCATGCGAGTTAAATAGTAGAATTACTTCCCTATTTATAGAGCTTTTGAATCAGTCCCTGACCATTAATTGGACCGAACAACTTCGATCGACCACAACAATAAAAACATAAAAACAATTTTGTATAATAATACATTAGCACCTGGTACTTTATACGTTAATAATTTACGTACCAATATTAAAAATTGTGAAGTTATTTATTTCATTTAATACTATTCTAACTGCTAGTAGTCGTTGGCGTGAATAATAGAATTCTACTTGTTTTTTTTTATAAATAATGAAAGTACAATAATACCCCGGACTTACGTGATAGGCGGGACCGAGCGATAACCGCGTAAGTCGCATTCGCGTAAGTCGGGATTTAATTTTGCTTATATTAAACGTACAAAAAAATTGGTTATTTGAAACTAGTTCAAAGAAGACAATAATTTTAAAGAATATGGTCAAAATATTATATAAAAAACAATTGAAATTTTATGAATAAAAAAGTAAATAAGGCTTGAACACTCCAAGAGAAAGCCGTGTATCTTTGAATTCGCGTAAAACGAGGTAGCGCAAGTCGGAATATTACTGTACTTAAATTGAGAAAGAGGAAACGAAACGAAGTTGTATTGTCCGTCTAGTCAACGCGGTATTGTAAGCAATTTTTTTTACTTATTCTATAATGAGGTGAGTGGCTGAGTTTTTGCTTTTTATAATTAAAATTAAACTTCAGGTTGTTACAAAACTTTGTTATGAATTAATATTTCTTTTTTTATGAACCTTAAGCGATATTTTACATTAGGTGAAATATATAAAAAAAAATTCTAAGCGACTTAAGTAATAAGTTATTACTTTTTTTGAGACTTCAACGACGTCAGAATTCTGTACCAACGGCTATGTACATGCGAGGCCAAGTTGCATGTCATATTGTTCGTCTCGTCTGTAATTCATTCGGTTTAAATACTTTTTTGGGTAGCAGCGGATAACATATTTAACATTGCTTCATCAATTCATCATTCTGTCGACTGCATATATAATAATAATAATAAAATAATATAAAAAAATATATGAAAAAACCCGTAAAATTTATGATGAATGTTATGATAAATTTGCAACATTTTAATTAAGTAATCACTCTTCATGAATTAAATTTCTAAAAATAAAAACAATTATGTTAATATTGGGCAATTGGTGATTGAAGCTTTTTCTTATCTTGTCCGTGGCGATACGCACGGGACGACGCGGCGACGACTGAAGGATGTGGTATGCTTATGGCAACGACGACGCGGTCCGCCGCCGACGACTCAGGCGGCGCAGGCGCCAGTGCCTGGTGCCGCCTTAACCGAGGCTGCGGGTACTCGGACCGGATATTTTAGTAGGTCACCCGCAGAGAGGTTGACCGCGCGACGGCGACAGAGAGGAGAGGGTACGCCCTCAGGGTATTCCGTCGGGACGACCACTGACGACAAGGAACTCGACACCGGTGGTCGGCCCAACGATGAAGGCCTCGTGCTACGGGTGGATTATAGGGCAGCGCGCCGCCCCTCTGTCGCCCTGGACGAAGCCCAGCGGCGGGTGCACCCAAAAAATAATGCATATGGCATCTGTGCAAGAAAATTAAAATTCGAAATAAAACTCATTCGTATGAACAGCATGGTATATAGTAATTTTCCCTCTTATTGTGGAGGAGGCTCGGGACCAGCAGTAGGATGCATGTGAATTTAGGTAATGATTTTTTCCTTATCATTTTAAATTATTAGAGTATGTATATGTAGGTATGTCTTACGTTTAATTAGGTGTTAGTATAAACACTAGGTGTCCGACCCAACTTCACACGGCCGTTAAGTTTACAAAACGTGCGAAACTTTTTCTTGGCCATATTTCTTCCCTAAAGGCATTTATGCCAAATTTTATAAGAAATAGTAACAAAAAAATATAGATAGAATGAATGTTACTGCAACAATTGTCCAACAACATAGCCTAATTGTTTAACGTCCTGCAAATTTTTGCATTGTGTTCTTTTTAAAATGTTACTGTTGGTGCTATGAAGTGTTTATTGCAACTTCTCGGTATATTTTCTGCGTCAACAAAGGCACAAAGAGTTTGCGTATGGTACGCAGACATTCACATTTTACCTTAATTTGTATAAACTGTTTGCATAAAAAAAATACTGTTTGAACTTGTGATCCAGTGCCTTCCAAGGGATCTGGCTAAGCCATAATTATTGATATTATATTTGTTAATTATATATATGGTGGTTCGAAGCATCACAGTGGAAGATCCACTATGATATTTACTAAATAATATATACAATTTTATATAATAGAAGTCAGTACAAAAAAGACAAACCGCGCAGGATCTGGTCAGCCATGGTTTTTTTATTATATTGGAGTAATTGTATTATATCAAGGTTCATTTTGATGTAAGTAATTTTATTTAAAAGAAATTAGTAAATAAGTAAGAAAAAAGACCATCCCACTGAGTTTTTTGCCGGTTCTTCTCAGTGGCGGTTACGTTCCGATCCAGTGGTAATTTATTAGATTACTTTATGTTAAAATTAATAATTTGTAATACTCCCTGCGGGATTTATACATAAATTCTATTTTTGACGAACATATTTCTATATATATTAATAAAAAGTAAAAATGATGAAATAATGAAAAAAATATCAAAAATTACAAAAACAAAATAATAATAACACCGAGACCCACTGAGCTATTGTCACTCTTGACGGCGCCGGCTAAATTTAAATGCCTATTCTATTGACATTTTATGTCATTATATTAGAAAAACATCAACAAAACATTTTCTATAAATAAAACGCAGCATTTTGAAAATCCTAACCATATTCTTGCGATATGAAGAAAACTCAAGTTATTTTTAATAACGACTACGTGTTTCAAGTCATTTATCCAGCATCGGACAGTCATAGCTTCGTTACTTATATTAAGGTCTTGTACTCTTGTATAATACGGCCATAAGAAGGTCATTGTGCAAGCCATGTGCGTGCGAAACTTGTGGCAAAAAGTTTGGTTGTACGCCATATCCAAGATTTGACTCGGAAAGTTGCTGTGTATATAGTCTGCACAAACTTCTTGATTGCTCTGTGGGCACAGCACGTATAAATTACAGTGAATTAGCGACTGCTGACGTAATGGTTAAGATACCGATCTAATTCCTACGCAGGGCAATACTTTATGCCATCCACAAATTGTTGTTCTGCGTCTGAGTGTATGTTGTTCCTGTTAATTATATATCATTGTAAAATCACTCACAATATAAGGATTATTGCCTTGGTGAAGGGTGGTGCCTAGTTGCTTATGCTTCTTCTTTTTGATAAATTGAATGCCAGTTTACTAACACTCGATTCCAATAACAAACTATTCGACATTGGATCAGTCTAAGCATTCGTTTTAAAAATGTTTCACAATGCAGTATCTGCAACGATTTGTTACATAGTAACAACTGCACGAATCTAAAATTGACAGTCTCGCGCGCTATATTTGCTACAGTAGACTACAAATAATCGAGATCATTTTGCTTTAAGAGCATGCCAATATTATTTATTGTATGTTAACCTACTTCATAGCGGTTGGACGCTGTATTTTGCTAGACAGTCCATAGAAGTATGTAAGAAACGCATCTTTGGTAATAGAAAAAGTATTGTCGCTACTTCATAAACTCATTGTACGTATTTCAGTATCTCTCCTTTATAGTTTCTAATAAAAAGCTTTTGATTACTGTACTACTTCATCATCATCACAGTTCATATAAGTACCACTGCTAGCATCGAGCCTCCAACACAATGGGAGGAAAATTGATCTACTGTATCACCCTATTCAAATGTATTGGTTATAGGACTTCATTTTGAGTTTGTCCTTTTGTTCCATAGATGTTTTCCCCTTATTCGTCTTTTACGAAATCCATGAGCAAGAGAGGAGGCTGTGAATTGTGTTTTTAGTCGGTCGCCACACGGAAAATTGTTGTACTTGCTTCGTCTTTAATCGAATTTGGAGTCAATATTTCAGAATTCAAGAACCAACAAATTTTTAATAAAATATTTATTTTTATTTACATAAGGCTCATCTACGACATAAACACAAACATATGCTAAAAACATTCCAGTTTGGTTTTCGGAGAGGTCGTTCGACGATCGCGGCCCTACTGCGCCTGAAGGCCGTGGTAGCGGAGGCCGTCACCGGTGGAGGAATCCTGTTGGCGGTGTCCCTGGACATCACCAACGCCTTCAACAGTCTGCCATACAGCTGCATCAGGGAGGGGCTGAGGTATCACGGGGTGCCCGTGTACCTCAGGCGGCTGGTGGCAGACTACTTGGAGGGGCGGAGCGTCCTCTACGTTGACCGAGTAGGGGACGTTGTGCGAACGCCCATGACGTGCGGTGTCCCGCAGGGGTCGGTTCTGGGTCCGACTCTGTGGAACATCGGCTACGACTGGGCGTTGAGAGGAAGCCTCCCACCCGGGCTGGGCGTAATTTGCTACGCCGACGATACACTCTTCACAGCCCGGGGTGGGACGCTAGAAGAGGCGGCACGCCTGGCAACTCTCGGCACCGAGGAGATTGTCAGGCGGCTCGAAGCGCTCAGGTTGAGGGTAGCCCTGGAAAAGACGGAGGCCCTTTTGTTCCATGGCCTCCGTACCGCCGGGCCTCCCGCCGGCGCCTCGATCACCGTGAAGTCGGTCACCATCAGCATCCAGGCCCACATGAAGTACTTGGGCCTGGTGCTCGACGGGCATTTTTGGTTCCGGGAGCATCTCCATCGACTTGTTCCCCGGCTTGTCGGCACGGCGTCCGCCCTTTCGCGGCTGATGCCGAATGTGGGCGGACCCAGCGTTACGTGCCGACAGCTGTACGCGGGGGTGATCCGGTCGATGGCTCTGTACGGCGCACCGGTGTGGGCGGGGTCCCTGACCGTCCGGCTGAGGGCCCTCTTGAGGCGACCACAGAGGGTCATGGCGGTCAGGGCCATACGCGGTTACCGCACGATGTCGACGGAGGCAGCGTCTCGCCGACATTTATCGGCGGGTGTCGGAGACGCGCGCCCACGGCGGCATGGTCTCCCTGCAGGAGATCACCGCCTGGCGGGTCGACGCCCGCCGAGGAGTCATTGCCCGTTGGGCAGTCCGGCTGGAGAGTCCTCGGTACGGTGTCAGGACCGTTGAGGCCTTCCGGCCGGTGCTGATGGAGTGGTTGGAGCGGACGCACGGGGTGCTTTCCTCCCGACTGGTGCAGGTGCTTATGGGGCACGGGTGTTTTGGGAAGTACCTGCACAAGATTGTCAGGAGGGAGAGCACACCGTCCTGCCACCACTGCAGTTGCGACGAGGACACGGCGCAGCACACGCTCGAGGAGCCGCTGCCGACCATCGCCAGGGAGATGCTCGACAGCGTCAGGAACTGGGACGCGGTCGCCGCCTTCTGTGAGGCTGTAATCTCACGGAAGGAGGCGGCGGATGATGTGCGAGTAGAGCTCCTATTCGGCGACACGTTCCGCCGCCGGCGACTCGGGCGGCGCAGGCGCGAGTATCTGCGCCTAATGCCGCCCTAGCCGAGGCCGCGGGTGATCGGACCGGGGAATTGTCCGTCACCCGCAGTGTGGCTAACCGCGCGACGGCGACCGACGTCCCAGGACGTCGAGAGGTGAGATTACCCGAAAGGGTATTCCGTCGGGCCGACCACTGACGACAAGTCACATCTGCTGCGGTGGTCGGCCCAACAACGAGGTGACGTGGGTACGGGTGGGTTATGGGCCCGCGCGCCGTCCTTTCATCGCCCCGAACGGACAGGACCGCGCGTGCGCTTACCATAGCCCACCCATAAAAAAAAAACATTCCAGTGGCTTAAAACTAGTGTTTACATCAATTACAGATGTGCACAACATTAAGGAATATATTACTATCCGTAAATTAGAAGAAAAGTATTAATTATGTAATAAATAAAATAACGAGTAGAAGTTATTAGAAGGTACCTAAGTAAAATCTAAGATAAGTAGTTATATAGAAAAATAATTTATAATATAAGTAAGATATAAGTAATGGGTAAAAATTAGCGACTAGAATTTGTAAAACACATAATAAAAAATAAAATAAACCATATTTTCTAACTATAAACCAATGAAGTGAGTGAACCTATAAGAAAAATAGCAATAGTACTAATGATAAAAGTTATGAATTAAGGAACTTTTTTTTAAATCTTGTAGGGTGATCGTGGCAAATATCAAGCCCTAAGATTTTCCACCAATTGTAATAAATAGCCTTTGATTACATTCTGAAGAAACATTAAATCTAACATACGTCGACGTCGTTTTAAGTTACGCATTTTAAAGAAAGATAGCCTTTCACTATAAGAGCATCTGGATCTAATGCCAAAGTTTACGTAGCCGGACTAACCAAGTTTGGTGCTATTTTTGAAATTCATTCACGCAATAGGAATATGATTACCGGATGATAAAACGTAGTGATTAATCATCATCAAACAAACACAACTTTCCCGAGTATGAGAAATAAAAAAGCAATTTTATAGGCCATTTGGCAGATTATTCCGAAGCGTATAGCTTATTACGCCAAGGGAGATCGTTTTAGAGTGTTTTTTTTGAGACCATTCGAAGGCTGTTGTGGCAATTAGTAATATAGAATGAAATAAATGAGAAATAGAATGTGAAGAAATATATGACCTGAAACGATACTGCGCAATCGCTAATATAACTCATATATTACGTCAAAGCCATCAAAAAGTTCTTGAATAGTTTTTTTTATATAATTATACATCTTTATCTTCATAATCTAATTATTTTTATAGCTCACTTTTTAATACCATTATTTTGTTCGTCCTTACGATTTGGCAGCGAATCCGCAGGTTCAATGCCCGACTCGAACAAAAAAAAATTGATTAGATATTAGACATGAATTTCGTAATATCCGAGTCATGTATAGCCAGTAAATTAAATGTTACATGATCATCTCGGCTTATATACGTCCCACTGGGTTGGAGCCTTCTCCACAAAGGGAGAGAAATTGACCGACTATGCCACACTGGTCAGAAATGTTGGTATGGGATTTTATTTTGAGTTTTCTTCTTTTGCATAGACGTTATTTGCGTATTATAATCCTTTACTCGTCTTTTACGATACCCACGGTTAAGAGAGGGCGTGGTGAATTGTATTTCTACTTCGTCACCACACGGAACAGTGTGATGTTACACACAAGTAAATTGTAATAGTCTTTTCACCTACGAAATTGAATTAAAAATTGCAGGACAAAATGTATATACTACAACCTCAAACGATAACCTTTAACGATAACTGTGTGACACTATAAAATAATTACTTTATCATTTACTTTCTATTTTGTTTATAGTTAATTCTAGTACGCAATTAATGTTGAATGACCTTTGTGTGGGTATCAAAATTACGACAATGGTATTACGTTTGTGTATTCATTCATATTATGTGGCTGGTCAGCAATGTTCGACGTTTTCATTTTTGTAAAATCGTTTTTTTATTGAAGAAGATACATAATATAATTTTCAAAAGCTGATCTAAATATTTATAGGGTAATCATTTATTTTTCACGTCTTTTTCAAGAACGCAATTAGATACTGGGTTTTTTATATCATAAATCCTAGATTTCCTTACAACAGTACTCATTATACAAGATTAATGCGTAATACTGGTAACTAAACTAGGCGTGGAGGCCTTTATTTTACCCCATATATCTATATGGATAAATTCAAAAAGCAAAATCTTACCTAAATATGGAAATTTATCCAAATCGTGAGTCCCAATTCAGTAATGCATAATTACTCGCTTGGCGTTATTAAAATTAGCACCTTATAATATATTGACACGTGACAAGATCCTGTATCGATTCAATGTTGAAAATTACCTACGTCCATATGTGATATTCATAGAATACAATACATCGTCATTGCTTGAATGTATTCGACAGGAAAACGATAGCGATATTTTTCTCGTAAACATTACTTGAAACACGAATTCATATGCAAAGCACGTGTTATCTGAAGTCATCAGACTCACGTATTTAGACAGAGACATAATAAAGATTCTAAGTATTTGTATCGTATTCACTTAGAAATATACACAAAGCCTAAGCTTTAACTTATGAAAAAATAAAACATCCACATTCAGTAACTGACAATGTTTTAGGGTTAGAGGTGAAAACCAGGAAAAATATAAAAGAAAAGTGTATAGCACCCGATAAAGATGACAATAGGCTATTTGTATTCAAAGATTCGTATCGCTGACAAATACATTCAAACGCCTTCATTAACATAACAAGAATTCAATTATTCTTATTAAAGTATAATAATTCGCTCCACAGATTGGTGAACACAGTGCTTCAAGAAGAGCTGAAGGATATACACGCATTCACGCAAAAGACGCTCACGATTGAACAGTGGAACGCGCAGAAATCTTGATATGTAATTTGGAAATAATAATGAAGTAGCACAAATTTTATGTTGTTTTTATTGGTTCCTTGCGCGTAAAGACTTGTAAAATGTACAACGGAGTTGATAATTTATACACTGTAAGTGTATCGGCGCCTGGCAAAGTTATCCTCCATGGAGAACACGCTGTTGTTTATGGAAAGACAGCTGTTGCTGTTAGTCTTGGAATTAGAAGCTCTATTGTGATAAAGGTAATATTTTTTTTTAGTTTTCTTGCAATGAAATTTTCTTACTGGCCTTTCTTTATGGTTCTTCCTTTTCTAATTGATGTTAGAAAAAATCAGCGAATTACAACAGCAGTGATATGGTTCTGTTGGAATCCAAAATTATTTTCATAACTTTAAGCAGGTTTTTTTTATATTTAAACTATTTTGAAGGTAAAATAGGAAATATAGTCTTTAGTGTTTCATATTCTAAACAGGTAGTTCACAAAATATACTCTTATTAACTAAATTAAAAATTATTTTCATTTAAAAAATACATAATTGGATTTAAACGAACTAGATATCATATTCTTGACTCCGCATTAACAAATTGAAATTCATTTTTACAATTAATTTAAAAATAGCAAAACAAAATGACACTTGCAGTAATATGTTATGTAAATATATTTTCTGTAAAATAAATAACTATATCTAGAATCTAAAATTTATCTCTCTTAACTTATTGTCTCATATTATGAATGTATTTTTTTTTTTTGGAATCTTCAGTATATATGTTATGTATATTATTTCCACCTAGTATGCCACTAGGTGGAAATAATAAAATATCGTTCTAATAGGCCTTATATGTCTCAATCATATTAAAATGAGCTTTGTAGTCTATTCAGATTATCTGAATATAGCATAGCACGCAGAGACTACCATCTTATGAGATAAAGGTAACATAAATTAAACCAGATGTCCTAATCATTCATGATATGATTGCCGGACTGATGATGTCGGCATTACTTCTGAATCGTCTATTATAGATGTTCAGAGGCGCTGCGAACGGACGACAGCTTATGGACCTCAGAAGTATTCATTTCATATATTTCGTTCATCATCAAAATATTTTTGTGAAACGACAGCTTCAGGTTTCCTTGATGTATCTTAGCCGCTAAATTAAGTGATAAATATCATTTTTATTATAGGCTTCATTTATATATTTATGGATTGTTTTAAGTTCATAATAATTAACTGTTCTTCTCCTACTATATATTATGTGCTAGTGGATTCAACTAGATGAATGATGTTCTTTTATTATACCGATTAGATAGACGAAACGGCAAACGGTTTTATTTCGATTTTTTTTCTTTTGCTGTGTTGTTAACTGCTTTATTCATTTAATGTTATTTTTTCATCTTTAATTTTACTGGTTTCTTTCAAGACAATTTTCGGGGCAGTAGGCTTTTTTGTAGTAATACAAGCTGGCAATCATTCTTTGGTAATTGGTAAATGCTTCTCATGGACTGTATTATATTACAGACACAGATATGCTTTCTGATAAAATGTTGCGCATATAGTTTCTGTTCCGAAAGAGAGACGAACCTCTGTATAGTACTTAGGTCAAATTGATGTTGTCGGATATTGAGACTCAAACTTTACTAAATACTGCCCGATTTACAGGAAGTAAACTACCACGTGGAACCTACCATCAGAATCCACTTGCCATGCGTTGGATTAGAAGAAACATTACCCCTAGAAGCAACAGTCAAAAGCTTGTTCCAACCAAAATTAGCACCAGGAATCACAGGCAAATTCTCATGGAAATTACCTGATAAACTTGACCATGAGTATCATTTAAGACGAGTAGATGAGTTCTTGCATTTAATCAAGCCAAACTTTGATAGTCTACAAAACAACCAGAAGAATTCCCTTCGCAGTTTCCTGTACGTGTATTCTGGAATTCTTGGGAGCACACGTTTGCCGGTTAGGTCTTTGGAAATTTCTTTAGGTTCAGAATTGACTATCGGCGCTGGTACTGGCAGTTCAGCTTCATTTGCTGTTTGTTTGGCTGGGGCTTTAATCCAGTTACTGAAGTTGAAGATGTCGTCGGGATACGACGCGTTCTATGACCAAACCAGTGAACAATTCACTCCAACGGAGCGAGAAATCATATCAGATTGGGCTTACAATTGTGAAAAAATTATGCATGGAACTCCTTCTGGTGAGTAAATACAATTTTGTTTAATTTATTGATATAGTGATTCAAGTTACAGTGATTGTAAGGCCGAGGACTAAATTCTTATCAAATTAAAACCCATTTGACGTTTAAACCTTAATCACGCAATAAAGAACGCTGGTTATGCTAAATTTCAAATTTTTCTTCTCTGGCACAGATCTTATATGCATATTATATCCCTTAGTCGTCTTTTACGACATGCACGGGTAAGATAGGGAGTGGTGAATTGTATTCTTATTCTGTCACCACAGGGATAATATCATTATGAGAGCAGAAACAGAAATCTATCTACACTCTCTTATGCGCCGTTGAGGAATTTTCAATTAGTAGCCCTGCGTCAACTGTGCCCGATTTTAGGAATAACTTCATTTTTTTTAACTTTCTTCTCTGCTTTTTACTGCCCAATTTTTATATAAAGAAACGGGTCAACGAGCGGTCGACGAAGATTTCGTAATAGAGTTTTGTTTGTACTAGCCTTAAAAAGAACCCTTATATAGGTGTCCTAATATTATGCATCCGTCGCCGTCGTCAAAGTAATGAAAATCTTCTAGGTTATTCTCAAGTACTATTTTAGCTAAATTGTCTGTATTGTACTTATACTGTATTAATCAAAAACAACTGATATTTAAAATTTAATAAAAGTATTATCCATTGGTTATCGGGGTTAGGTGGTATCCGGGTTATTGTGTGTTTACATAACCCACCACCAAACTGGTGAACATTTCATATATATACATGCAGAATTATTTATAAACATATATACTTTAGTTTGCGTATTTTCTTTCACAATTATTATTATTAAAGTTAAGATAACCGACTTAAGGATTAGCAATATTTATTCCCTTTTATTCCTGCTATATGGAATCAAAAAAATTAAAGATTTTTATTTATAAAAGTAAAAAATTCTTTAGAAATGTAGTGAACTGAACTTCTCTGTAACTGTAATTATTCTTTAAATAGCAATAAAAAATGCAAAGAAATGTGTAAATATTTGAGTGAATATATGAACAGGGCATTGAACTTGTCAATAGCCTCGCATGCCTACGTATGTTTTTCTCATTTAGAATTTGATTAAAAATTATTTGTCTCCAGTTCTATCTCATCTTACCAATAGTACTTTCTTTTGTTTTGTGATCATTTCCCTTATTTTCTGATAAGTAATTTTATACACTGTCGCGAATTATTATATCCTATACAAAGTGCAAAGTGGGATTTTATTTACCAACTCTAATCGTATTATTTTTCAATTGTAATAATTAGTCTCTAGTCTCTTTGAGCATTATACCTCGATGTCATCTACAAAACCTTTTTTAGATTCTGGCTTTACAGTTACAAAGGTTTACTCTACTTTTAGGCTTTACTTTTACTAGTTATAAAGATGTAAAAAACCGCCTAAGTGCGAGTCGGAGTCGCACACGAAGGGTTTCGTAGCTATAAAGATGGCGTTTTTTGTATGGCAGCCCCCCTTAAATATTTATTTTATTTTGTTGTTATAGCGGCAACAGAAATACATAACTTGTGAAAATTGCAACTGTCTAGCTATCGCGGTTCTTGAGATACAGGCTGGTGACAGACAGACAGACAGACAGACGTACCGACAGACAGCGAAGTCTTAGTAATAGGGTCCCGTTTTTACCCTTTGGGTACGGAACCCTAAAAGGAGAAAACCGTACTTACTGTGGAAATAATCCATTAGTATTATCTAGTGTTTTCTTTAAAAATAGGGTAATAACAACAACTTTGATATAAAATTTATTGTTTAACCAATAAGTTGATGGGTTAAAACCGCTGTACTATTTATGCATGTGTAATTAAAAAATAAACACAAAATAACACCATTCTGCATAAAACAAACGTGCTTGTTTTAATTGGCAGATGTAAAACTGGTATATTAGTAGCCTTTCATCGCACTATTTAACTTTCGCCAACATCATCAATACTTGTCGATATATGAACGATTAAACTGACGTCATATTCGCGTGGATGTTACACGTGTATATTTTTTTATACTAACACAAAATCATTGTGTATTTTACATACAGTCGTGCTCTTAACACGCGATTTCTTTTTTTGTTTTTTTAATGTATTAAAACGTATTCTCTGAATCTTTTTTGGCTTTCGCCACGCCATTCTGGATACTTTACAGTACAGGTTGAATAATAAACTAAACACTAGAAAGAAAACATGAACCTTTTGTTTACCCCGCGTATTTTCATTTTTTTTAAGATTATATACCAGAAGAAAATTTTTACGCTTAAGGAAAATTTAAAAGCTATTATTAATTAAATAGACGTTCATTTAATCCTCCTTCCGTGCTGCGATCGTCCGAGGCAGGATATTTCTTCTTCTTCGAAAGTAAACTGACTAACTTTTTACATCTTTTGAAATTGGGGCTCTATGTTCTATTTTAACATATTTCTAGTGACCGTTTACCTTTCTTCTTTTCGTTATTATCTTTAAGAGCTTGTACTTGACAATATTGAAACTGCTGATGAGTAAAGATACAGTCGTCTCTGGTATTTTTAGTTAAAGGGGGACGAGATTATTATCCATCTCCAGATTCTATGATTGTTAATGAGATTTTGGAGGCTACACTCAATAAAAATCTTTGCACGAACTTAAGATTACAATCCGGGAAGTTACAATTGGTTGTCATCGTCATCTCAGCCCATATACATCCCACAGTTGAGCTCGGGTGTACTCCATTTTGGGTGGAAATTTCACCCACTACACCACACTAGTCAGACGTGTTGGCATAGGGTTTTATTTCGTGTTTTCCTTATCTTGCATCGATGTTATCTGCATATTATGTCCCTTAATCGCATTTTATGACACTCACGAGCAAAAGATGAAGATGACTGTCGTACCAACAAGATATACCAATGTCTATCTAACGTGTGTACAATTAATAATAAACATCTGACCTTGACATTTAATCTGAAGAAGCGTGTTAACATACTTTGAGGTCAATAAAATTGTAGCTAAATAAATGGACATTAACACTACAATATATGTGAGTGAATTGCATAACTTCTAATGTATTGACCTCGTAGAGTGGAAATGGTGAAGAACTTGCCGGATTTATGGTATATGGCCAAGGCGTAGAGCGGTCAAGGCGTTTTAATACTAATAACCGATAAATTGAGATTATGTAACGGCATTAATATTCTACTTGTTATGACTGCATTGTTGTAATTAGATGTAATATAATAATGCCTGATTATGACATGTCACACTTGGCGATGATAATAGGTAATGTAGTACTTACTGGTCAGTATTTGAGTTGCGATTTCTAATTTCAGTTGTAGTACAGAATATTTTTCAAAACTTTACGGGGCTTTTATTCAAAAATTATATTTATTGACTAGTAAAGCGGTTTCACCTGCGTACTTATTTAGTTCCTTGGGAATACCGGGTTAAAATATAGCCTCAGTTTATCCACTATATAGACAGCTTATTTAGTTATATAATTGGTCCAGTCGTTTTGAAGATTAGCTGCAACAGACAGGCAATCAAACAATATATTATATAAACTGGTTTTTAGGCATAGTTATCGTGCAAATAACTATGTGAAAATAAAAAAGACCTATTATTATGACATTTCGAACAGATTATTAAATTTTATTTATTTGCATAGATAATTATCAGTTGCTTTTTTTTTTTTGTGGGTGGGTCGCGGTCGGCGCGCCTCCGCACCGCTCCGTCCGGGGCGACAGAGGGGCTTAAGCACGCAACTCCCGCGACCCACCCGAAAACCACGTCGCCTTCGTCGTTGGGCCGACCACTGGAGCAGCGTTAACTTGTCGTCAGTGGTCGGCCCGACGGAATACCCCTACTATTGGGGTACCCTCCCATCGACCGACGTCCCCCCCTCGGGGAGGACGTCGGTCTTTCCTCACGCGGTCGGCCTCTCAGCGGGTGACGGACTAATCCCCGGTCACGTCACCCGCGGCCTCGGCTAGGGCGGCATGAGGCGCAGATAGTTGCGCCTACGCCGCCCCAGTCGCCGGCGGCGGATCTCCCCATCGAGGCTGCGCTACTCGCGCAGGCGATCCGCCGCCTCCTTCCGCGAGATCACTGTCTCGCAGAAGGCTGCGACCGCGTTCCAATTCCCGACGCTGTCGACCATCGCCCTAGCGATAGCCGGCAGCGTCAGGTCCGTACCGATGATTGCGACGAGTTCACAGCGCTGCACTGCCCAAGCCCCGGAGGCCTCAAGCGTATGGCGCGCCGTGTCCTCGTCGCAATCGCAGTGGTGGCAGGACGGTGTACTCTCCCTCCTAACGACCTTGTGCAGGTATTTGGCGAAGCACCCATGCCCCGTCAAAACCTGCACCAGTCGGAAGGAGAGCACCCCGTGCCGCCTTTCCAACCACTGCATCAGCACCGGCCGGAAGGCCTCCACGGTTCGCACCCCGAACCGAGGCCTCTCCAGCCGGACTGCCCAACGGGCAATGACGTCTTGGCGGGCGTCGACGCGCCAGGCGGTGAGATCCATTAACGAGACCACACCGCCCCCTCTCGCATCCTCGTCACCCGCCGATATAGTCCGGCGAGCATCTCCGCCTCCAGGTCCCACGGGGGAGTCCCGGCCAATAGGCACGCTGCCTCCGTCGCCACCGTGCGGTATCCGCGGAATAATTATCAGTTGCTGACAGTAGGATGTAAATTTTTGAGAACGAGATCCATGGAAGGCAGACATGGACGTTATCGGCTATTTCTAGCAACGGCTACTAACCGATATTTGGGTGGCAATACCGATATCGGTAACCGTTGCGGAACATCTGTAGTTTTTGGAGGGTTTTAAGCTGTGAATATGCCTAAAGTAATCGTGACCTTATTTCTATTCATGCGCGGTTTCACCATTATAATCTTTCATTGGTCATACCTACTATAATGAATAGTTTTCGTAGCATACGATAGCAACAAGAAACAAGACCACTTTCCATTACAATTTGATTTACCAAAGTTTATGACAGTTGAATCTTAGTTCAACAGCTATAAGAGCGCCTATGGTTTATATCAATATGCGTGAAATATTGTTTGTTATTAAGCCGACAGCCAATAAACGTCTCGCCTCTCTGTTATGCACGTCAGGAATTACGTAGAAAGAGAGATGTCTTAATTATTTTGGTTATTAGACTTATTACTAATTGTTCGGTTATTAATATAGCGAAACAAGAATCACGCTATAAAACTAAATACATATTGTAGTGATATTGTTAGTTAGCAACGTGGCGTCATCTTAAGTTGTTTGTACATAGATAACTAATAGCCGTTAAGTATATCAGTACCGATACGATATGTTAAAGGCATGTCAACTGGTTTCGGTTACGTGTTGCTATAGCAGACACATGTCTAATGGAAGGCTCCTCAAAAGAACCTCAATTATATTATGTTGTTTAATTAGGAACTGTTTCCTCAGATATTTAAGAATTCGATTTTTTAAATTAGTGTCACGTACATATATATGTGGCGATAATTAAATAATACAATATGTCACCGCACATAACCCTTTTTACTGCCGTAGACGAGCAAGGAGTTTACCTGATGGTAAATGGTAACTGCCACCTATGGACTTCAGGAATACCAGAGATAAAGTCATGTTCCTACCTACCGTGAAAGGCAGCCAGTTCTTTCTCGTAAGAGTCGTTAAAAGAGGCTGAAGAAGGGAACGAAAAGTAAAAGTAGCACTGTCCTGATAATATTTTAATCTCTATTGCGGTCGCTGACCGACATGCTCAGCGTAAACATATCATTTTATCGCGATTTGGAAGGCCTATGTCCAATACTAGACATTGATAAGTTGTTTGATGAATGTAATAACACTTAAGGTAGGTAACTCTTTAGTTTTTTAGGCTACCAAAGAACAAGCTTAACAAATATATCACATCAAAAAAATGCGAGTCTTATACGAACGTGATTAGTATACTTTGAAATATACAATACATAAAACGCGTGAGCATGAAAAAACTGTAATTATTTATAAATATTGTCTTGATTTATATTTTTTAATTTATTGCGACATTTCGTCTATGTGAGCGGTTTCACTGACCTTGCACAGCTGACTTGGATGTGGCGGATATTTACAGCCTACTTAAATTATTGCGTTTTATTTCCTTAGCGAAATCCATTAAAACAAATACTTTTTTGCCGCTTATGGTTCGCCCGCATCACAACCAAGTACGTTCGTCTGAGGCTACGAAAATCGGGATCGAGGCATGATGGCGGATTAGGTACCTAATCGGACACCTATTATAATTATATTATTTATATTTGTTTAGGTAGGTCATATATTCTCCAGTAGCTTTATATAGATAGGTATAGTATATTCTAGCCCAAAGTTCAGACTGACTTACCTACTGCCAATAACGATTTCCGGAATGGGGGTCCATGGCCCGGGCATGGTGAATTGTATTCTTACTCCGTTATCACATGAATACCTTTCCTTGTGTTTTCGTTCCGTTTAGTGACAATAAAAATTTTAAATTACGTAGTATCTCTGATATGTCTTATATGCATTTGTACCTCAAACTATAAAATAAAAGCACTGTGTAGAAATCGATGACTTGGTAGCTTATTCACGTTTTCATTTGTCCCTATGTCGTCAATAGAAAGCGACCTTGACATAGTAACTGACCAATTGTATGTCCGGCTGATATCGCGCGGCTTATATTGTTTTTATTAGATATTACTTAAACCAAGGATTACCAATACCATTTTTTTCAAGGTGTCAAATTTGAATCCAACAATCATCTCTTAGAAATTGTCTGTATATATCTTAAAATTGCGTGTGATGACGAATTAATACGGAATACAAAATTCACGACCAATTCATCAATTAAGACTTAACTACGTGTGTCGTAAAAGACGCCTAAAAGATACAATATGCATATAACATATATGCAAGAGAAGGAAAAGTCTGACCAGCGTGATAAGTCAATTTCCTTTCCTGGAGGAGGCTCGAGCTTAGCAATGTCATCTCTTGCATAGATATTATCTGCTTATTATAATCCCTTAGTCGTCTTATATGACACCCGCGGGCAAGAAAGGAGTTGGTGAATTGTATTCTTACGCCGTCACCACACGGAAAAGTGTTATAGTCAGTAGTTCTGAATGACGTTAATAGCCAAAGTTTGAAAGCATTATACCTAGTTTCTTTGCTCTGATGTGTAGATATGTATTTGGAAGACTCGAATTTTGCAGTTAGGTATTATTTTACAATGATATTATTTTTTTAGAAATGACGTCTATATGATCACAAATAAAAACGTTACTACAAACCATGAAGGATATACATCATATTTGAGACGCTTTGTAATTTCTTAACAACTTTAAATCAACTAATTTTGTAAAATGTAAATTCTTTACACGATAATTAATTGCTTACTTACATAATTCATACATTTATTCATACAATATTACGATTGCCTTAAATATTACAAATATTTGCACTACGTCATTCAAATAAATATTAGTAAGTACATATATATTTTTTTGGAAGATCCTGTTCATTTAAATGAACATTACATTAACAAACCACGTTTAAACGTGGTTTGTTAATGTAATGCCTAGCTACATTACTAATTATGTGTATCAACTGTCCGTGTGGTGACGGAGTAAGAATACAATTCACCACTCCCTATCTTGGCCGGGGATGTCGTAAAAAACGACTAAGGGATAGAATACGCATATATAACATCTATGCAAGAGAAGGAACACTTGAAAAAAAAAATGGGTGCGTGTACTTATGTACGCGCGTGAGAAGTTATACTTCTTTGGCATCATTAAAAAATAGTTTTTAATTGCATGCAAATAATTAATTACAATAAAATAATAGAAGGATTGGAAAAGGATAATCAACAAAGTTCAGTTTAATAGTCATCAAATTTAAACTAAAAGAATCTTAGATTGATCTTAGATATCAATAATTAATATTAAAAATTGAAAATTAATATATTTATATAATAATATATTTAATATATATATTTCAAATACATATATTTAATATAAATTTATATAATATATAATTAATATATATATATATAATTATTAAAAACAAAATTTAGAGAATAATAAATATATAAGACATAATTTGTACTAAATATTATAAGATTCTTAATTTTAAATGTTTATTATTGATTATTTAATATTTTAAAAATAAATTTAATAATAAATTCAAAAATTGAATTTAAGGTTAAGCAGACAGCTTCATACTGTTAATTTTGTGTCACAGATCCGCGCGCATCTTAAAATTTCACTCAATGAGCGGTTAAGCAGACAACTTCATACTGTTAATTTTGTGTCACAGATGCGCGCGCATCTTAAAATTTCACTCTCATCATTTTTTCATAACGCGCCTAAAGAACTTCAACTTAACTAGTAAGTAAGAAATGTCTGTAATAACGATTACTTGTTGGACGTGAGACACCTTAGTCCGCCCGTGACCATGAATGCTGCAAACTGTTCGAAACGTCGGGCAATCATAAATCAAATACAAACGCGATATAATCCGTAAAAGTAGTTTTATTTACAATGTGTAGTGCTCGCGTAAACATCAGATATCATTATTTTTTAATTTTTTTTATTGCTATGTCAAACGAGCAAACAGTACACCTGATGGTAAGTGATACTGTCGCTCATGAACCTTTACTAGGCCGCTGCCTACCGTGAAGAAAGTGAAGAGAGTGTGAATGCGTGTAATGAGTTATTCGACTAGTCTGCTATTATTAAGGAGTTTAAACGAGGTTTAAGAAGAGTATTTTCTTCACGGTAGGCAACGGCCTGGCTGTGCCCCTGGTATTGCAAAGGTCCATGTGCGGCAGTATCACTTACCATCAGATGTGCTGCCTGCTCGTTTGCCACCATCGGCAATAAAAAAAAAAAGTTTTAAAGTAACTAGTTTGACATGATCACCACTTACTTTCCTGTGGGAGACGTTAAAACTGACTTGCCTTGTAAATGGCAATTGTGTGGTGACGAACTAAGAATATAATTCACGACACCCCCTTGCCCGTGGGTGTCGTAAGTGCTGACTAGGGGATGTAGTAAAGTAGGTTAGGTCAAACAATAAAAATTTAATTCAAGACTTATACTAACCCCATCTAACCAACTTGGTTAATTACGAATTACGGAGGAAGTTTGATACCAATAATATCACATTCATATATAAGCAGAGAAGAATAATGTTTCCATAGATTAATTTTATTTGAATCTCTCTTGCATGTAGACGAGCCACTAAATAAATACACACGTTTTTGTATACTCTCTAGTTTACGTAAATCGCACCTCACAATCGGGTAAATATTGACTTCAATGTCAAAGTTATTTATATTATTATAATAAAACTAAGTCGTGTCCGTCTGATGTGTCATTACTAATTTGATCATATGGTCCCGTTTTCAGATTGTCTGTCCCATTGTCCCGAGCCATACCAAAAATAGACTGGCAAACAGAGCATAAATGATCATTTGTTATACTCATAGAGATGTTTGTTTAAATTTTCAGTCCATAATTTTACCTGCCACACTTTGTATTCTTGTTTTTTCGCTTATAATTTCATGTTTTACCTATTTGTGCAAAAAGCTATGGCCACGGTAGTCATTACTCAAAAAATCCTTAGGGATTTTTAATGAAAGTATTTATAACATTAAAACTTATAAACATCCTATACGCTCGTTCAACCAAACGGCTTTGTTGTTTTCACTTTATATCCGTTAATTCACTCTTATGCCACCCGCGGGAGGGCATTCTTACTAGGTTAACACAGCTGATGGATAGAATTCTATCCGTCTATCGATGCCCAAGACTTGACCGACGGATTGGCGATGGCAGTTGGTTTTCTAAAAATGAACTGTTGCCCATTCCTTTGGCGATCCTTCAGCCAATTTATACGACACTCGTGACAAAGTAAAGGCTGGTGACACAGTAATGTCGTTAGTTGTGTCAAAATAAATGGATCATACGAATTCTCTATCTATTAAAATAATTGACCGTTACTGGAAACTTTTAATTAAGGACCATATTTTTCCCCGTCGATTTCGTACCAGTTTTAGTTTTAAAACATTTTTATTTTAATAATATCTGCAGTTTTGAGTGCATTTTATCTTTTTAATAATATAATCCATGAATTTATTCATTCCATATTTTATTCATTTTGTTATTTCATTTACCCTGGCTGATAAGATATTGTATCAAGTCTGCCTTATTAAATTATTTAACTTTGTATTGTCTCCAGGTATAGATAACGCCACCTGCACCTTCGGATCTCTAGTTTCATTTAAAAAAGGCAGCAAACCACGGCATCTGGACATCAAAATGGACCTGCGGATTCTAATGGTTGACTCCCGCGTGCCAAGGGAGACGAGGGCACTTGTGGTGAAGGTAGCAGCTCTCAGACAAAGGAATACTGCAGCAGTGGATCACATACTTGATGCGTGTGATCATGTAGCTCACACAGCCACACAGGTAAGCCAGACTCGTACATTTTAACAACGCCCATAATCTGACTATGCCACTCCAGTCCACTGATGGCAAAACGGCATGTAGTCCTATGGTGCTCCTTAATCGTAACCAAAATTATCTGATATCCGCAATGAAAATATATCCGAAACCGTAACGAAAATCGATTTAAAAGTTTCGGATAGGATTGGTGTCTGCATGAGACACGTTAGGTTTTCTATCAAACTGGCAAACTGACAGTTTAAACGTAAGCGTATCCAAAGGAAACTAATACCTGCAGTGTCCCATAGGGGTCGGTCCTGGGACCCACCCTGTGGAAGTTTGGCTACGACTAGGCGTTGAGAGGGAGTCTTTCATCCGGGCTGGGCGTAATGTGCTACGCTGACGATACACGCCTCACAGACCAGGGTAGGACACTAGAGGACGGCGCCTGGCAACTCGGCACCAAAAAGATTTTTAGGCGAATCGAAGCGCTGGGGTGAGGGTATTCCAGGATAAGACGGAGACTTTATTGTTCTATGGACTCCGCATCAGTCCTTCAGCGGCGCTTTGATCACCGTCAATTCGGTTACCATCAGCATCCCAGCACCCATATGAAGTACTTGGGCCCCGTACTTGACGCCAGTGGTGGTTCCGGGAACATTTCCATCGACTTGCGCCGCGGCTTGTCGGCGTCACGTCCGCCCTTTCTTGGTCAATGCTGAATGTAGGCGATCCTAGTGCTACGTGCCAATGGCTGTACGCGGAAGTGATCTGATCTATGGATCTGTACGGTGCACAGGTGTGGGGTACCAGAGGTCGGTCGAATGGTGAAGGGGCGTGAATACGAATATGTTGTCGCGTGTCACCCTTGCGTCGCCTCGGACGGAATACGACGGCGTGTGTGCTGACCATAGTCCACCAAAAAATAAAGGGCAATAATACGATTATCAATACAATTAACGCTTTCACTAATACCCGCAACAAAACTATCTGAAATAATTTCATATCCAAAACCGATATAATCTATACCAATAAATAAAATTGGAGTGTCTGTCTGTCTGTCTGTCTGTTTGTTCCGGTTATTTTCTTCAACACGGCTGGACCGATTTCAAAAATTATTTCACCAATGGAAAGCTATAATATCAGGGCGTAAACTAGGCTATATTTTATCCCGGTATTCCCACGGGAACGGGAACTACGCGGGTAAAACGACTATAACCGAAGCGAAGCGAGGGCGGGTTGCTAGTCTGAAATAATTTCATATCCAAAACCGATATAATGTTATTAATAATAATGTTCTATCTAATCCATATCCGAAACTTCATATCCATAATATTCCTAATAGATTCAATTCTTGGGTCGTCTTCAGGTTTGCCCTGTAAAATTCGGATAGCGATGTTCCTAATCACACTAGGATGTCGAATACGACATCTAAGATCTAATAAGATCTTGTTAGGCAGTAGGTCTTATTACTGGTGTTAGCCTGTTCTTGTATAGTCGTTGAAAGTAATAAATATATATATATGATTATATATTACCTATAACGTGTTTATCTTTATATACATATAATTATTCTGTACGCGTGTATGTGACCAAACTTCTCCTAAACGGCTAGACCGAACGTGAATTTAAGAGTGGTTTACATTGATAATTGGACCCGGTAGGTGGCGGCATTACATGTATATACAGAACAGGATCTGTAGGGTCAGCTAGTAAGAGATAATTGTATATAGTATTTATCTTTGATTCTAGGTTTTGGAAAAACTTTCCAGTGGCAAATGTGAAATCGATATGGAGGCGGAATATCAACATTTAGCAGTGAGTACATAATCTTATTATTATTATTACTAACTCTCGTTAATCTAGTGATAATATAACGATCTAAATATACCTATTGTTATGAAAGTCCATTTTTGCATTCCGCTCTATTGACAAACTGACTTGTGGGAGAAATCTATCTCTATATTAGATTCACCAAAGCAGATATCAGACTCATGCACCTCGCCTCTCATGTACATCTATCTATCTTCCCCATTTAAAGAAGTCTATTAGCATAAGTGTGTCGTGAGGCTGTCAGATCGAATTAAACTTCATCGTCATCACAGCTCGTATACGTCCAACTATTGGGTTCGTGCCTACTCCACAATGGGGCAGAAATTGATCTACAAAACCACGCTGGTCAGATATGTTGGTATAGACTTTTTTTGAAGTTTTCTTTCCCTTGCATAGATGTTGCACGCATATCATATCCCTTAGTCGTCTTTTACGACATCCACGGCCAAGAAAGAGGGGGTGAATTGTATTATTATTCCATCACCACACAAATCACGCTTGCCATAATTAATTTTGACCGACGTCCTCCCCGAGGGGTGGAACTCGGTCGATGGGAGGGTACCCCAATAGGGGGTATTCCGTCGGGCCGACCACTGATGTCAAGTAACCCTGCTCCGGTGGTCGGCCCAACGACGAAGGCGACGTGGTTTTCGGGTGGGTTGCGGGTGTTGCGTGCTTACGCCCCTCTGTCGCCCCGGACAGTGGTGCGAGGAGGGCGCTGACCGCAACCCACCCCAAAAAAAAAAAATAATAATTAATTTTCTGTCATACTACAGAATATGGGATAATTAATAAATGTTAATGTTTGGGATCTACTACGCAGACTCACCATGACGACGCCTTAGATGCTTTTAATATAAGTACGTATGTGCGTACAAGAAAATTGGCAAAACATTTTCTATGGTTTGAACGTTTTTGAAAGACTTGATGTAATTATCGCTGACGTCACGTACTAACAATATCAAGGACAGGGTGGGCGAGGTGGCACCGTGACGTCTACAAACAGAATACTGACGTACATGTATGACGCCAAAACATTTTAACCATTTGTTAATGTATAATAAGTAGCAATATTTTAACAATACACATAACAGTAAACAATACACAACCTAACCGTGACTAGCTAGTCTACATAAAAAAATATGTATATTAAAGCTGTGAGATATCGTCTCATCATCATCATCTCAGCCTATACATGGCCCACTGTTGGGCTCAGTGGGCTTACCCTTGAAATCAATTCTAATTTCGAATCCGATTGAATACCAATCTCTCCAAATTTATACATATTTGGTACTCTTAAACAAAATCGAGAATGAATTCTTCGTGTTTGCCATTGTTATTTTCACCAAATATGCCGTATTTTATTACTTTAAATTAATAACGTTACCGAATTCGATCACCACAAAGACGCTGTCTTGAAATTGTGCAACATTAACGATTTTAAACTACGTCAAAATCACGTCGGGAGTAGCAAATATCTGACTTAATCGACGAGAGTCGAATTCATTTAGTTTAAAAAAATCCACCAAATTTGATTCCAATCGTGCGCTAGTGTCGCTTTCAAGAGTACCAAATTGCTCAAATTCGAGCTGCGATTGGATTTAGGATTGGAATCGAGATTCAAGAGTAGGCACACAGGTCGCCTTCAATATGGGAAGTTAATTGACCATACCATTCCTTTTCTTGCATAGATGTTATATGCTTATTAAATCCCTTAGTCGTCTTTTACGACGCCCACGGATAAGATAGGATGGTGAATTGTGTTATTACTCCGTCATCACACGGAAGCTAGTCTATTTTTAATATAAATATGTAAATTAATATCAAATAAATGATGGAGTTCGAAATTGGCAAATAAAATATAATGCCGTTATGTGATAGTGGTAGATATATGTATCACGTTATTTATTGTGATACAGGAACTGTGGGACATGAACCACTGTTTGCTGGCCGCGCTGGGCGTGTCGCATCCTGCGTTAGAGACTATTCGATCGTACGCCAGAGCGAAAGGACTCGCGTGCAAACTCACCGGAGCTGGTGGTGGCGGGTAAGTCTACATCAGTTTTATCATCACAATCACGGCTCAGATAAGTCCCACAGCTGGGTCTCGAGCTTCCTCCACTATAATTTACACACACTATATAGTCAGTTTATTAAGCATAAAATATGTTGCCATCCATCCATATTACCTTGAGAGCCGTGAAAACCTATTAAGGGAGAAAGAGAAAAATTAATGGGAGAAAGGACAGCAGCATTATCCTGATAAACTTATTATTAGCTGCGATTGCCAACACTTTTGTCAAGTGATGTATCTATTATGGTTTTATTCCTTTGTTCTTTTGTCTGTGTTCAACTGGATATCTTTAAGTGCGTGGACGGATAAGAGTTGTTTGTGTAGCTAAAAGGCTAGAGGAGTAAGTGCTGTCAATTTTGCATATATTTTACTGCATCAAATATATAGGACAATATCGTCATGATCCTGCTCTTATCTCAATCGAAGCGATAAGTACTTCTTTTCCATCGTAGATATTGAAAAAAGTTATTGCGAGTAGTTTTATGCCCAGACGCCTGCCTGATGTCAACGTTCCTTGGGAATGTAATTGTTGACCAGACGACCTTAGATAAAGTTGTCGAGATCGAAGATAACTCTTAGTCAGTCTTTTACGACACCCACGAGTAAAATAAGGGTTGGTGGAATTCGTAGCTGGTTCCACACAGCACCTGAATATAAGGACTATATCTAGTTTATTAATAAGAAAATTTATTTGTTCTAGTTATGCAATGGTGTTGATCCCACCGTCTACACCTCGAAATACTATAGACTCGCTCACTGGCCAGCTGTTAGAGAACGGATTCAGAGTGAAAGAGACGCGGCTAGGCGGTCCCGGTGTATCCATCGAGATGTGACCTAGGCCTCCAGCCAAGCGGCAAAGAGTCGCATAGCGCTCCTCTTTCACATGTCAACTCGTTTAAAACATTCTACAAGATAAAATTTAAAAAGTTGCCCTATAATTGCGCATCAGTGGGACACAGTTTGGTGATGGTTGCGCGACAATATTTACTTATGAACAATTTAGGCAATAGTTATTGGGGCGTTTTTGTTTTCATTTACTATTAGTAAATGTCAACGATATTTTAGACGTAATAGATTATAATTTTAAGCGGCAGTGAAGAACTTTGTTGATAAATTTTCTTTCTGAAGTTTGAATAGACGGCAATTTGTTGTGACTATACATGTACTTTGGTATGAATGTATGTAGTACATAGATAACGGAGACGGGTTCGATTCACGACAACGTTATATTTTTGTCAGTTTATTGTGATGTGCTGTGTATGTGCTTATGTTCTATTGTACATGTTACAAGGAGAAAAAGATAAACGCTTCGAATAAATCAATATGGCTTTCGTAGCCTAAATGTAATTTGTAGTTATGTGTGCGGTTTTTGAATGAAAGTGTTGATTTTTGTCCGGATCCTCAATCATAGATACGAATTCATTAATCAATTATTATTTTCATACACTTGTCACATTGACTTTCAATGTACATAATTTATGTCATGATTATTTTTTGTTTGGAATTTGTAATCAGCAAAATAAATCATGACAGTGAATTGTATTCACGATATATTTCTACCTCAGTTATTGAAATAGGTCACCCTTATTATTTGAGATAGTTGTTTGAAGAATTTTAAGATTTTCCAAGTCACAAAGATCTAACTAATGTACTGTTCAAAGAAAAAAAATTTTGTATGATTGTGATCTCCTTGCACTGAAGCTAAACCATTTTTTTGCCACTAAGCTGGTAATTTTAAAAAGATCTTTTGACTCTAAACATGTATTTCATTGTGTTCCACTATATTAGTGGGTCTTTGTTCAGGAATGACGACCAGTTTTTAATGACACGTTGAAATTGTCACTGTTTGACTCTGTTTAAACTCTGTTATATGTAATATGAAATATTATTATTTTATAAATAGGACCTAGACTCGCTTGATAACTTATTATAAATGTAATGCCTCTATATGGATATCTTGTATTATGTTGGATATAATCTAAAGATTTACTCACTAATAAGTAATTAGGTATAGACCAATTTAAACCAGCCATTGTAAATATACCCTAAAAACTAGAGAATTTATTTCTATATAATTATTTAGAAGGATCTTTATTAGTCAGAATATGTATATTTGCAGCGACTATAAGAAAGGTAAGCAAGTGCCAATATGTTGGTAATTCTAATATTGATGTGAAAATTTTCAAGTTGAGTTTAGTGTTTCAGAAGAGAGTTTGGATAGATTACACGACCATTTATAACTCATCATACGCTCGTACAAAATGTAACAATTATTTAGATGATTTGGTAGTCCTTAGAACATATTATACATTCATCATCCTGCCCTTATTCTAATTACTTGAGCTTGACTCAACATGTGCTCTTCTTTCAAAGTGTGAAAGAAAAGTACTTATTGAGTGGAAGAGCAAAAGTTATTAGGCAATAGTTTTATGAGCGGCCGCCTGCCTGACGTCAACTCTCATTGGGAATATAATTGCTGACCTAACGGCATAAGATGGAGTTGGCCCGAGGTCGATGAAAAAATTTCAGTCGTTTTTTACGATACCCAAAAGCAATGTAATGTGAGTTTGTGGTATTCATAGATGCCACCATATTATATAGTCCATATAAAAATATAATATATAACGATTTAGAGCAACATACTAATGCTTCTGTATTAGTTGATTTTAATCAAACGGAGACTATAGTGACAATTTTAATAATTCCTATGATCGTTTTAGTTATATTACGATTATACATTTAAAATTATATATTTATTTTAGATTAATTATTTAATATTTTAGTGCCCACCTCTTTTCTTTTTTTATAATTACTTATAAACATGTAAATTGTGGTCATAATCGTATTATAAACACGATTATGTGTTTCAATTAATATGTGGTCAATTCTTACAACTGAATTTGTAACGTTGACAATCAATGGACCTTAAAGTTAGAATAAACTTTTAACAAAGGTGTCGTAATGGCACCAAGGAGTGGGTGATTAAGTACATGAGACAATTCCATACTGACTTATATAACACAGCCTAAGTTTTAGAAGTCATTGGACTTTTCTTCACAAGATTTCTTATAAGAGTTTATCCATGAAGTCATAAAAGTGTAGCTCATTTTGCTTTAAAAACAATAAGCCTTGTCGCTAATGCCTTGCAATCGACTATTTCGGCTCCAAATTCATTTGCAATTCATTAATATTTTAAATCTACTCCTTGCAACATCGATATTTTATGTAATGCAAGTAATGGTATTAGGAAGCCTTAAAAACACAAATTGAAGCAAACCATGAATAAAATATTTACTGTACATATTTAACACTGATAAAATATTATTTTAGAGACCACAAGTTGCATTAATACACAATGGAATTGTAACGAATAATAGTTTTACGATTATGTTATGATAATTAAATATTAATATGTAGTATATATTATATGTAATAATTATTATAAATCATGTTGTGTTACATATTTATTAATTTGTAAAAGCACAAAATCAAATTGGTTATTGCAAAACTTTAAAAAATATATGTTATTATTAAAATTAATTTGCTGTTAAATATTGCACAGCTTTATAGTATTAATTATTGTGCAATTCTCATGAAATTTATTTGAATGAAATTAATAATAAAATCGAAATAAAACATTTTAAAAAGTGTTGATTTTTAAAAATGTGTATCTCCTATGTAGAATAAAATAAAATCTACGTATATGGTAGGATGACCCTTGTCAGTGGTCTTCCCTTGATTTTTAAAAGCCCGCGTATAAATATCTTTATATTTAAATATGTAATATACGTATATCATATAGCAAAATAAAAACAATAAAATAAAATTGTCCCCGCATAATATTTGTGTGCATGAATTTTGGATTAATTGACATTATTTGTAATGTTGTATAATTGTGTCTTCCTAGAGACTGCTTATTTGTAACTATTCCAGTGTTATTGTGATAAAAAAAAATTACATCATCGTTCATTGATGTTAAGACAATGTTTTATGAAGGGAGATAGAAATAGACTTACGAAAATCCAAAGTACACAACAAAATATAAGATGATGAAATAAACAAGGATTGTGTGAACAAATATTTTAGAATAATTTTCGGTATTTAGGCATAATATTAAAACTTAAATAATCTCTTCAGAAGTTAAATATTATTGAAGGATTTTCGTATAATCTGTTTTTATTGACTTAATTAGTAAAAAATCTACTTAACGGGGCCAGTGATAACCCAATTTCATAAATGTGTCAGTGTATGACAATCATTATTTATTCCTGTCGGGAACTAGTGATATTGAGCCTTTACAGTCTCGCAAAAGGACATTCCTAGAATATCAAACATTTCTTTGGGATACCTATTAGTATTTCATAAGATAGATGTATATTAATATTGAATATATGCATTACGTGTTTATATGTCGCGCTCAATAATTTAGTGTTAATTGGTGCTGAATTAAAATATAGAAAATGTGTTTTAGAAACCGTTGAATAAATGAAAAGTTTAGTAAACTTTAAAATGAATAAAATGTTTGAGTATTTTATGGTGTTTTATTATTATTATATTTCAGGTTTTTTTTTTAAATAAATTTAATATTGGCAGTATTAGTTTTGTAGCGGATTTGCGACGATAAAAATAGACGATGAAAATATCTAATCATTAATATTGTTATGAGTACTACTGTAGTATACAGACTACTGTAACTATACTAGAGCTTTGTAACGAATACATGTAAATTGTAGTGTAATTGGTGACAGTAAGAAATAGTAAGAATATAAATTAACTACCCCATCTCTTACCCGTGGGCATTGTAAAAGACGAATGAGGGACATTGTATGCAGATAATATCGATGCAAGAGAAGGAAAAATCTACATGAAACATTATATTAACACGTCTGGCTAGCGTGGTACAGTAGGTCAGCCGCGACGTCATTATCCTTTGGGCAGTCCGGCTGGAGAGGACTCGGTACGGAGTTCGAACCGTCAAGGCCTTCCAGCCGGTGCTGATAAAGTGGTTGGCAGTGGTACGAGGTGCTTTCCTTCCGGCTGGTGCGGGTATTGACGGGGCACGGTTGCTTTATCAAGTATCTACACGCGATGGTGAGGAGGAAGAGCACACAATCCTGCCACCACTGGGATTGCGACGGGGATATGGTGCAGCATCTGTGCTGCACCGTATCCGCAGTCCTGACTGGACCGGGGAATAGTCCGTCACCCACAAAGAGGCTGACCGCGTGAGGGCGATGTCCCAGAATGGGCGTCGGTGAGAGACGGTACCCGAAAGAGTATACCGCTGGGCTTCCCACGGACAAGGAACCAGGTACCACTCGGTACCATAATGCAAATAAACAAAATTGAATTAGTATCACAAGCAAACATTACCGGAATAAAAAGTATTATGTTAATCCAGGCAATAGTCTATGTGCCAATTTTAGTCCAAATCTGTTCAACGGTTTACGCGTGATGGAGTAACAAAGATCCAAATGATCGAGTAACAGACATACAAATATCTACACAAATTTTCATATTTATAATATTAGTAGGATAATCTTAATAATTGTTAATAATAAGTAATTTTTTCAGCTTATACAAAACTATTTAGAGGACACCTTTACAATATATAAATTAGCAATAACACCTTAACTCTTTATGGTTAACGTGGTGTGTAAATTTCCTTCGCATTTATGTCGGCCACTCATGGACGTACATATGCTAGCTTAGAATAAAAAGTGGGGAGATCTTGGGTAAAATAAAATAGATTGTTAAGTAAACGTAGTGTATTTATTTCACAATAAATTATATAAGGTTTATCTCTATAATTATACCTATCTAGAGCTTAGCTTTTAGTACATTTCAGAACTAAATATCTACTAGGAAATTATAATACTTTTTGAGGCACATTTATAGTTCGATAAACTAACAGTATAATCAGTGTCGCAACATAAACAGCCATACTACCTAAACTTACATTGGATTGAAGGATTGTTTCTACTCTTAAAACAATACAAGATAGTAAATATTTCCTGCCTTCTAAATAAGCTTCATAAAAGAAATATATACACTTTTTGGAATCGTAGTCGTTGAATCACCTTGTTTGTCAGCCAATTTCCAGTGTCGAGACATTACATTCAAAAACAATATAAAGAAGTAAGTCGTAGTGAGATTAATTTGGAATTAAATAGTGAAATTGGTCTGTAATGACTAAAATTGCATCTTCAAACAAACTTCTTCAACAAAACACCATCAAAAACTAAACCCTTGATAGGGAATATATATCTATAGTGCGCCAAGAAATCTGTAAGTTTTAATATTGCAAACACTAAACTTTTATATAATACATAACTTACAAATTAGATGCAAATTTCAGTTTTCAATTTCATACTCAGATTAAAGGCATACCTAAAGTCTGATTTCAGCTACATATTAAACAATGTATGGAAAGACATAATATATACCTATTTAGAATTAATATTATTATACAACATTTGAATAAGCACCACTTAATGTACCAATATTAAATCCTTAAAATAATAACATAGTTAATATTATTTATTTTATTGGGATAAACACACGGTTACATTTTATTTTTTTTAAACAAGTATGTGCTAACTGGATGTTATACATGTATTTTCCACTTAATACTCAAATAAGGATTTAGCCGTGCGAAGGTGCAATATTAACTAATCTCAAAAAATTAACAGTTAACAGAGTAAAAAGTACCTACACCTTTATAGACAATAGAAGAAATCTACTATAGTTGTCACAAAATAAAAGGCCCGTTTTGACAGTTCATGCCCAAGAAGTTTTCAATTTTTTACCGGGACTTTTGACGCGAATGTCAAAATGTCATGTAGCGCTTTTATATTCTTTTCATTATTTTAGTGTTTTACAAGTGTTATATTCAATAATTTTGCTGATATTTTATGTAATATAATGCAGATAAAATTCTGAAATGTAGTGAAAATGATATAATAGTGAATTGCGTGCATTTTGACTTTCTGCCCAAATTTCCTGACACACATGACTTGGATATCAGCACTAAGTCATGCTAACGACTGACTGAAAGACTAAAGACGTGAATAATAATCAATATACTCGACACTGGCACCAATAGCTCATATTATTGTAGCTCATTGCCATTAACTAAGAAGAAGAAGAATTTTTTACCGATTGAAATGTTTTGAAGGTACCTAATTACATTTTTCATTGACGGGTACCGCCCACTGGGCTAAGTGTTGTAGCATAACGATTTTTTCATATTGTCCATAGACTATTAATAATCGGTATAGGAAAAATAAATCGATCAAGGTATTTTTTTTAAGGCGGACTTGTACTTGGCCGGTGTGACTAGTATTTAGACCAACTAATTACAGAATTTCACCAGCTGTGTAGTGATTTTTACTGAAAATTCGAGACGTCAATATTGACAATATGAAAAAGAAATATATAATATATGGGTGATGATAGCTCAACTGACAATTTTGGCTTATCATCTTAAGAAAATGATTGCCTGAAGATTCACTTTTTCTCGATATTTTTGTGATTGAGTGAATGTTATTGTAACAAAAATATTAAATGATAGAAAAATTACCATTCGTAACATTTTATCAGTTCAAAATACTTACAATATCACAGTTTAGGTAAAATTTTCAAATCAGAATTTTAATCAAATGCACTTTACAATACATATTCAAATCGATTATATACTCATGCAAACTTGAATCGATTTATCGTGAGTATCGAGTACCGAGTCGTATGGTACATCACTAATTACATCGGTAAGACCAAATGTCAAAACGGGCCTCTTATTTTGTGACAACTATAGTGCTGTTGTATTTTTTTTTTTGTTGTGTGTGTAGCTGTTGGTCGCAGATGACCTTGACAGCTTAACGCGGTCAATGGGCGAGCGGAAGGCTCTCAACCCGGTAAGTAAGTTAAGCGAACATCGCCCGAAGGCTCCCTCTGTGGGGAACGGACCTCGGCTCGGGGCGTCGCTGAAAGCAAAGTGGGCGTGGCCACATTTGAAAGAGTTATTGGCGAAATCTTGTAAACACCATTAAAAAAAAGACGTGATAAAAAGTATCCTATGTCCGTCGCCTGGTTTTAAGATATCTCCCCATCAATTTACAGCCAAATATGTACAGCCGTTCTTGAGTTATAAATAGTGTAACTAACACGACTTTCTTTTATATATACAGGCTGTATCAGGTTATGGGGCAACTGTTCGAGTATGTTATAGTATACCGGCCATAGATCGTAATTAAAATGTATATTACACAAAAAACAATATAACATAAAAGTTATAGTAATTTTAAAAATGTGTGTCAAACAGTCTACGCCTTAAATGTTACGTATTATGTAGGCATGGATAGACAGGATACATGTAGGCATGTAAAGCTTCCACAGTATAATTTCATTCATACATAACTAGAATTGCGCAAACGCTCAATGGGACCGTAGTTACAAACGTGACTCGGCGACGGTAATCGGCCGATCAGCTGATTTAAAGCGAAGTTCGTTTTGCTTATGCGAACGTAATCATTGATTTATTCAATTTATAATGAACATTTAACAAAGTATGAATATGTTGCAGATTAAGTATCACTGACTTTATACATTTCAATCAGATTAAAACGAAAAAGCGATGACAAAATTGAAAACTTTACATGTCTCTCATTCATTAACGAAGCGATATTTTTCCTTCAAATTTTTTTTATGGGTTCCTACCACCATTGCCTACCTCCCATTTGACCAGTTGCCCCATAACCTGATACACCCTGTATATATAGATATACAGTATTTATAGTATATCTATAGTCCATAAAATATAGCTTGATCTCTGTGACAGATGCCAACGAAACCAACGAAGTAAGTTTGAAGGAGTGACATGTTTACAATCTCATTTTGTATCAAATATATTTTCATTCTTTTCGTGCCTGTTTTATTGCAACTGAATTGCAATATATTATAAATATAAAAATATTAATATTCAAGTATTCGTAAGTACTGAAATACCTAGTAAACATTTTATACAAAAATGACGCTTACGCACGTACAATGTCTTACTGGACTGAAAATAAAAAGAGATGGGACAGTCGATATACGTAAATCGTTAACCGATCTTTATTAAACTATTCATAAAAGAAATAAACCCAATACAGTACCTGTATAAAACTTTCAACATATTTTTTACAATTAAAACAGACAGTTACATTATAAAATACATAAATTGAATTAATTAAACATTAAAAAACTACTTTTTGTCTAAAAGTAAATGATAATATTATGTACTCATTATTGTGAATAAACTAAACATATTTATTTATAAAACAGTCGTAATTGATCGATTGATCTAACGACTGTCCCTATTTAGGTAAAAAATGATGAATGTTCTAGCAGGAACGCTCCAGTGGTGACGAAAATAGTGACCAAAACCTTGATTGTCTTGACCTTTGGAATAATTAAAACAGTCAAAAAACAGTTTTGTTTGAAATAAATTCAAAAAGATTTTCATTGATTGTATTTTAGTTATAATATAAAATCACAATTATAAAAATAAAGAGTTTTATCGATAAAAAATTACAGACTTTATCGTAAGCGTGACAGCACTAGGGACAACTGTCACAGAGATCATCCTATATTTTATGGACTATAGTATAAAATATGCTATAATCATAGAGTTTAGAAATCTTTACTTTTTCAGATATAAGTGCCTTGAATTTAGCTGCCGATAACCAAGAATGTTTATACTGTCAAAGTATTTATTATAACTATATTAATCATCAGGTCATATACATCACTGTTGGGCTCAAGACTCCTCCATAATAGGAGGGAAATTGATACTATTATACCATGCTGGTCAGACAGGCCGGTATAGGGTTTTGTTTCGAGTTTGCCTTCTCTTGCATAGATGATATATGCGTATTATATCTCTTAGTGTTTTTAAGACAGCCACGAACAATATAGGGAGTGTGTTGCATTGTATTCTCACTCAGTGACTACACGGACTAGTTAGTAATTCTGCGTGAAGGTGCCCGTAAATCTGCGTTGGAGTGAGATCTTTTTGCTGCTACTACTATGACAGCAAAAAGATCTCGCACTCGCACAGCACGACTGACTATCGTTCTGGGTACACAATAACTGACTCTCGTTTTGGGTACACAATAACTGACTCTGTAGAAAATTTTCGTACAATCAAATGTTCATAAATCAAACAGAATCATTGTAGGTATCTATAATAATACGTCTAGTTTTTAAATTAAATATATATAATATTCCTTTAATAAATCATAGTTTTCTACAATTTTCAGCATACTCCTTCTTGTAATAGTAGTAATATTATACATTTTTGATAGGCTAATTTCGAATAGGTCTAATAATGATAAAACATGTATTTATATTGTTAATAAATAAAACGGATAACAGAGGTCCTAAAATAGATCCTTGCAGTATGCCAAAAGTGACACTTTGTGTTCGGGAAGAGAAACTCTAAATTACCACTGTTTAAGTTCTTTTGGAAAAGTAAAAAGTAAACCAATATCAATAAGACACCTCGTATGCCCTTAAATGCAATTTTATGAAGCAACAATCAACAACATCAGTAGTGATGGAGTCTATCGAACGCTTTTTTGGTAATCGATGTATACACCATCCACCCGAACGCGAGAGTCTATTATTGAATAAGGTGCCGAAAAGGGCCACTAAGTTGGTAATAGTCGATCTACGTTTTTGTTCTATTGTATAAATATGTAATAGTGGATATATTTTATTTATTATTTATTCCTATTAGCATATCTATACCAATAAATAAAATTGGAGTGTCTGTTTGTAATGTCAAAATAATAGGCTTTTTTCATGCTCACACGGTTATTTGCACGACACCTATGCCTAAAATAGCAATTAAAAATTTTTGTCTGTCTGTCTGTCTGTTTGTTCCGGGTAATCTTCAAAACGGCTGGACCGATTTCAAAAATTCTTTCACCAATGGAAAGCTATAATATCAGGGCGTAAACTAGGCTATATTTTATCCCGGTATTCCCACGGGAACGGGAACTACGCGGTTAAAACCACTATAACCTATAACCGAAGCGAAGCGAGGGCGGATTGCTAGTTATATCTATGAACGCTTTTAAGGGAGATAGTATTTACTATTTCAAATACACAAATATATGTTATTTTAAAATTAGGATTTTTGGTTCATCATTCTCCTATCTGTATCCTGCTCCTATCTAAATTACGGGGTCGATGCAATAAGTACTCTTCTTCCACATAACTGTAACTGATGTCATCTCTGTGTTTACTCCCTTTATATTTAAGTCATGCTTCACACAATCCATCCATTTTTTATTTGGTCTTCCCTTACCCCTAAACCATTCAATACACATACTTAAGATTTTCTTTACAATATTACTTTTAGCTCGTCCATCACATATCCATGCCGCGTCAGTTCGTACTAGTCGTTCACTCTTTTTAATATTGTCATCACTGGCACAATTTTCATACTTTCTACTTTCATTCCTTATTTTATGCACGTGACTGCTGCAAAAATTTGCTGAAGGATAAGAGGTTTCTTGACTGAGGTACAAATCATCATTATCAAGATCCTGCTCTTATCCTAATAGGGATCAACGCTATATGTCTGTCTCGCTTCTACTTTATATCGTTCATATTTTCAGTTTTGGCAACAGTTTTATGGGCCGCCTTTTTTTTTATATGGGTGGGCTACGGTAAGCGTACACGCCGTCCATTCCGTCCGGGGCGATGAAGAGACGGCGCGCGGGCCCATAACCCACCCGTACAGACGTCGCCTTCGTCGTTGGGCCGACCACCAGTGCCGAGTACCTTGTCCTCAGTGGTCGACCCGACGGCATACCCTTTGGAGTATTCTCACCTCTTGACGTCCCTATCCTGGGACGTCGGTCGCCGTCGCTTGGTCAGCCTTTCCGCGGGTGACGGACTAAAGTCCCCGGTCCGGTGCAGACTGACATCAACTCTCCTTGGGAATGTAATATTGACTAGACGGCATCAGATGTAGTTGGTCTAGATCGATGTAAAGTTAGCTGTCTCTTACGACACCCACGAGCGATATAAAGCTTGTAGTATTCGTAGCCATTAACACACAGCAAGTCTCAAAAAATTTTAATACTTCTTTTGACTTATATTGATGAATCGGATAAAGTTTTAAATTAAGATAGACCTGAGCAAGTTTCAGGTCTGGACCAGACCTAAAACTTGCCCAGGCCTTGCCAGGACTCGACTAGACCTAAAACTCGCCCAGGCCTATCTCAATACTCAACAATTGATTTACAGTCAGCTTAATTTACTCGGCCTGAGAACTCCACAAATTTTTCATATATGTATTCTTTACTAGACGTTTCCTAATTTATTAGATAATAAGTATTATGAAATAAAACAATTTTTAAGCCTCATTATTTTAATTGGATTTTTGCTATTTCAAATTATTTAGGGTTAGAGTGATCTATAAAACAAAAAAAAAAATACGACGATAAAATTTATATAATTAAATTAAATACCTACGTCTTATAAAACCATGTTAATATTAACGATATACGAAAATAAATTTGTTGAATTACCCTTCACTTCTTCACTAAAACATAGCAACACATCGACGTAATTTATGCTAAAGACTTAGGGACTTGCATATGAGATTGATACTTTTATTCTGGCAATATACCATGACTAAATCATGTGACACAAACAATGTGAGATAATGTTGATCTTAATTGCAGTTAGCGTTGCCAGACGTCTAGATAAAGCTGGATATAGTTCAGCTTTTTGATTGAAAATAAACAGCGTCCAGCTTGGCTAACTTTTGTTAGGCTTTTTATATTGTTTGTTGCATTTCAATAAAATTTAACAATATTTATGGTAATGATCAAAAAAGGTTATACAACATACAATTTTTTTGTCGTACCTATTAATAAAATCTTCAATAATTGTACCCTACATTATCCGGTCTTATCAACCAAATGTCCGGTAAAACTGGCTTGGCTTTCGGGTTATTAAGTTTAGGGACCTGGCAACCCTAATTGCAGCCTTGCTATAATAAATAACATGTTAAAAAAACGATATAGTATAGTCAACGCGCCAAATATTTTGTGACTTCTACAAATGCTATGGTTATTAAGTTATATACGCTTATTATGACGTAATGTAATAAAATTATCTTCATGTACTATCAATACCATTGAGTATTCATTTAATTAACACATTTCAACATTAAATATTTGTATTTGTTCTACTTATAATGCGCTATCATTAAAATATTGTTTTGTTATTAATTTCACTAAAGGAATAGATCAAATTAATACTGAAATGTCAAAATAAAAATAAATAATATCCTCAATTATAATTTAAATAAATAAATAGCGCGTAAATAATTCGATTTATGGTCCATACTGTAAGTTTATCACAATATAATGACTATATCTGTTATTATTCAAATAAAGTAAGGTGGGATGAGGTTTTTCTATCGCTATTGATGGCAAACAAGCAAATAGCACAGCTCATGGTAAGTAATATTGCCGCACCTGAACTTTTGATAGGCCGCTGCCTACCATAAAGATTTTGATGGGAGTGTCAATGTGTGCATGAGGTTCTGGAATACTAAAGGCATCACCAAAACCCACCACACGCAAACACCCTCAGGCAGTTGGGCTTCCGGCGCTCTCGCTCACTAATTGAAGTGCAGTAACAAATTGCTATTACTCAGACGTTGTTTTTCTGACGGACTGGCCTGCAGTTGTAGATAGACAACTGTCGATAGTGTGGTCCTTCCACCTAAGGTAGGTGTTTTGGCTTTGGTTTTTTCGGTTTTCTTTAATTCCTAATTATGCTAAGATTTCTTAGCAAGGAGATGATATATTACCACTAAGCATCTTAAAGACTGCAGCTCATTCAGAGCGACTGATTGTTGCTGGACTAAAATAAAGTTCGCTTATCCCACCTTACGCATAAATATAGATATTTGGAATAATTTGGATATGGAGCTCTTTTATATCTCTTTTAACTACGTAGCGGACATACGGTAATTAGGCGACTTGTAATTTCATACTCGAGAATTATTATACTAATTATACTGACGTGTACATAGTAACTATAAATAAAATGCCCATAAAATTCTTTGGCTAATAATTGTAGTTCTATTTGGAAGTATTATATTATCATATTCGAGATAAACAAGATATACTTAGGTAGAATGTATAAATGTCTAGAACAGGGATTCCCAAAGTGTGTTCCGCGGAACACGTCAGGGTTCCGCCAAAATTAAATTTAACTTTAGTAATTTGGAGCTGAAATAATACCAGAGTTTAAATATTACTTTGTAATAGCGCAAAATTAGTGATGAGAAGATCTCATTACTATTATGTTAGTAGGTAAAATAGCAAAAATTCAGCTCTGACTATGGCATAGCAGCGCACGTAGTCAGTGATAACTGATAATGCACGACGTTGCGCAACGTATTCGGACCCTCGCACGTGGGGTTCCGTAAAATAAAATATATTTTTATGGTGTTCCGTTATCTTCAAAGTTTAGGAACCTCTGGTCTAGAAAATAATTGAGCGAACAGTAGGTAGTAGGTACCTATCAAGAAAATCGGACCTCAAAACATTACAATTATTAAGAGCGTTAATAGAATTTTATTTTATTTAATAGTAGTATGAATATTCAACTGGATAATACATTTATAAGTATGTCTATAACTACGAAGGCGTTTTTTATTATAAAATATATATTCATTTTAATAAACAGTCAACTAGGTACGCTATCATAGTAATTAAATAAATAATAGATAGATATACATTTATAGCTTAATATTATTTCTATCGTAAACCATTATGTTTATGTATATCATATACATTATGTACATTAGAACTGAATTTAAAAAGAAAATTGTAGCATATTTTATAAAAAATATAAAAAAACACATTAAAAACTTGTTGAATAATAATATCATGATCGATAAAAGCGTAAAGAAGACAATTTGAAAGATTGCTAGGAATACATTAAAATTCACTTACTGACTGATGAATTATTTCGCTGCACGAGTAAATAGGTACGTATCCTAGCCGTATGCAATAACATACATAAATATTTACAGCAAACAGCACGGTAAGGCATAGGTGCTTTTAATTAATCTCTTCCCCTATCTTACTCTGCCTCCAAATTGTATTGAAGCATTACTGATTTTTATTAAACTAATTATCTATTTTACATCTAAATAAATATGTAACTGCCTATACGGAGTTTAATACTCTTAATTTCAATAGTTCAATCTATCACAGATATTACTAAATTTCAGTAGGTACTAAGTATTTAATACAACATTCATGCTACCTCGCTATACAACGTAAATTAGATAAATTATCTGTCAGTTTAAATAACACTATATGCTTACATACTCTATATTTCATTGAAGACTGACAAAGTATAAATGCTGATGAGAAAGTTAATTATTTAAAAACTTAATATGAGGCAACTTCAATATTAGTTTGACGAGAATGTTCTTAAATTTACATTAATAAATTCTTTCTTAATTGTATTACATAAAGTAACACATGGTAAATACAATATGTTATTTTGTGGCTCTTCATTAGCAGAATAAAAAAAAATATAAACAGTAAACTGAACCCTTGATTATCTATTTAATTATCATATATACGGATTCGCTTTTAATTATTTTTTATAGCGTCTATTGGAATAGACTAGTTGCTTGACACTAATATAAATTCATAATTGTCATTTTCACAACATCGGAATAGTAGTGAATTAACAGAATAATGGACTGATTTTTAACATCTATTAATTGATTCATATTAATTAAAATTAAAAAATATTCGGACATTGTGAATCGGATCACATTAATATTAAATAATAGTTTCCAACGACCACGTTCTCTACTTCAATAGATGACCTATTTCTATTAAAAACGGATACGTCGACTTTTGTAATGAAAAGCGTTCATAATTTATATCCGATTAATAATTTGCTTAACGTTAAGAAAAGGGAAGTCCTGCATTTGAAAACAATTGGTTTCTAAGCCTGCAGCCAGCTTAGAACCCACCCTCAGAGAGCCCATCATAAGCTCTTCACAACATCCCATATAAACATTAGCCTCTGATACAGGGCTAATTGTATTATGTTCTACAACTGGTAACCTGTTCTCATTTGGTGATTATTTTCAGTGTTAGGTTGGTGAATCAGAGGTGGAGAAAGTGGATCCTCACTTGAAGTTATTGTGGTCGAAGGTGGTAAACCTGTACAAACAAATATTAATGTAGACCAAATAAATTATGTTAATAAATAATTAATACTTCAAAATGAAATTTTTAAAAAATAATGCTATATAGTGCTTGTATTTAGTGTCTCAAAAATTACGAATAAATAAAAAAATGCTTTGGGTACCAAAGGTCTTGATCAGAAAACAAACAAACGCAATGTAATTAGATAGTAAAATGACATAGGTATATGGCTTACAAATAGGGTTCATTCCCGGGAATTCTCGAGGAATCGTTGGGCTTTGTTCCCGGGAAATCAATCACGAGAAAAGTCGAGAAATCTAATTAATTATTCTAATTGATTGTAATTTAATTATAAGTTAAGATATTAACGTTTTCTTTCATGTTGATTTTTTGTTTAGTTTAATAGAAGCTACCTTTGTTTATAAGTTCTCAATAACCAGCCAAAAATGGTGCTGTCATTATGAGTCTGAATAATATTATTTATGTACTTTTTAAAAAAGTTAATTAGCTTATTAATAAGATTAATGTTTTTGAATATAATCAATAAAAGTTTTATAATTAATTTGATACTTTTATTTGAGAGGAAAACCACTGAATTTGTTGACATTATTGGAACCAAATAATATGAGAAAACGTACGTACCGTAAACCCGAGAAGCCTCGAGAAATTAGCCTCGAGAATTCTCCAGACCCGAAAAATTGAAAAGCCCGAAATATTGAAAAGCCCGAAATATTGAAAAGCCCGAAATATTGAAAAGCCCGAAATATTGAAAAGCCCGAAATATTGAAAAGCCCGAGAAATCATGAACCCTACTTACAAAGCTAATCTTACGGCAGAACCTAATAAGAAAACGAGTGATAATGACACACCAAAGATCAGACATTAAACATGCTCACATTGAATTATTTTGATTTGAATAATGTACGGTATGGATACAGAATCTAGGTATAATATTAAATATCAATGCTACGCTATTAGTTTGATAGCCACGTAACTTTAATCCATCCATCCATCAGCTTACAGACGTCCACTGCTGGACATAGGCCTCCCCACGAGAATGCTACTTGGAGCGGTCTTGCGCAGGTGTAGGCTCAGTTTCGTAACTTTAATGCCAGAGCATTATTGTCTCAAGATGATTAAATTCATTTTTACTATAGTTTTTTCTATTTAAAGTTACAATTTACAATAAAGGTTCTGTTCTCTTTTTTTCACTAAATATATTCAGTCTTATTAGATTCTTATTAGTGGCTATTATAAATAACAATTTATTTAAGGAATTATATTTCTAATTATCTTCATCAATGACCACTGTATAAACGATCATTTTTTTTTATTTATTACCTTCAGTCTCGTCTTCTTCAGCGAGCCACTTCTGTATTTCTGTTTGGTACATGCGCCTCTGTAGTACTTCCTTTGTTCGTGGCCGAGATCCTATGAACGTCACCTCCACCTACAAGACATTGTTAACCTATTATGTACGTATATATGTAACTATGTTGGTAGACTTGACCTAAATTGGTTTCAAGTCAAAGACATGATGTTTTCTGATCGCGAGTATAACACATTATAAATAAATCTACTTTATGGATTTTATAGCGTTTGTATTTGATTTTAGGTCGCCCGACATTTCGAACACTTTACAGCGTTCATGGTCACGGGCGGACTAAGATGTCCAACAAATCATCAAAGAGGTCGTTATTACAGAGAATCTTTGTAATAACGACCTCGGAATTAAGATAATAAATATTACATACCCCAGGTGGTAAATGCGGCCTCAACTCTTCAGTGAGATCACCGTTAACCCCAAGTCTTTGAGCCTCTTCCCAACTTGTGTGTACTTCCTCGTGTAGAAGTTTCTCCTCTGTGGAATATATATACTTTTGGTTTCAAAGATACTAAGCCGCAAAATTTTGATTTCAAATTATTAAGCATTATACTAATATAATGCATGGCATGTATGGCATTACTAAAAATTTTACGCATTAATCACGCATTAATCGAAACGCAACGCATTAATCGAAAAATAAATTAATATATTTGGAACTTGATAACACATCTATTGAAAACCGTATCAACTGCTTTAACCAGCTGCAGTGAATGGAAATTGTTGGTTTAAGAAAACTAAATCCTTCGTTCCTCAGCGCAAGGTTTCGATTATTCGATTCCAACTGTACCTACTCATATAGCCCCATAATGGCAAAGAAAATAAACAATATGCCATGCTCTCCTTACCATAGGCCCTTGTCCAGTATTTTCTTTTCTTGCAGACCAGCTATGGTTTAAATATTGCTAGTGTTTTATAATACATGTGGGAAAGGTTCTCCACATGCAAAATTATTGAATGAATAAAAAAAAGGCTTTCGTATTATATTTTGATTTCACAAGTCTACAAGGAAATTTTGGGTTAACTTCGGGATTTTTTTGACTTTGACAGACAATTGCAAATGCAATTTATGACTTACCATCTCTCTTAGTAGTGCTACGCTTATATTGTATCCTAAAGCGGAATGCCTCCAGTACACTAGCAACAACGATGGTTAATACCACCATCGTGAATAAGTAAAAGACCTGGAATAATGGAACAGTTGAAATAACGTTTAGTAATCAATTTGGCATAAATTCCTATCTACTTGAACAAAAAAATATTAAAAATAAAATTTATACATAAAACGCTTTCAAATTTTTTTCGTGTAGTAACGGAGTAAGAATACAATTCAGCAACTCCACAATAGGACCTTACTATACTATACGAATCACACAGGTTGGTATAGGATTATGTTTCGAGTATACATTCTCTTGCATAGATGTTATATGCGTATCCACGGCCAAGGTAGTGGTGAATTGTATTCTTAATCCGTCACCATACGGAAAATTATTACACCTCACCATAAAATATATCCTGCTGAACTGTCCAGCGACTGTTGCGTACGCGTTCATCAGTATAAACCAGTTGTTGACAACGGTGAGCTCAAATAATGTCACACCGCTAGTGACGATATTTTCGAAGTTATTCAAATAGTAGTAACCCAGAGCTGTAGAACCGTTGAGTGAATACTTGTAGAAGTCCTCCACTGTAGTGTTTCTAGAATACGTAATAAATAAATTTATTTTTGATGTGAAATATCTATAGGCGAGGGTAAACCTGACAGTTGGCGTGGCGTAAACAGGCTGCGGCGACGCAACGCCACGCTATATGAGGGAATATATGTATCTACTATACGTACTGGTGTTTTTTTTTACTTTTTTTTCACTGCATGACTTTGCCAATAACTGCGACACTATGCATAAAAATAACCTCATTCTTATAGCGCCATAGACTAGTTTCTTGATGCTCATAAACAGCCTTATTAAGTTTTTATAAAAGTATGTTTTATATAATATTAGTGTTTTCAGGTCGAAATAAGCAAAATTCTTTTAGAGAGTACTCACATGCAACAGTTCCTTAGATCGTATGAGGCAAAGAGTTCCATGCCGATTATTGCAAAGAAGTAATACATGACCAGCATCACGCATCCGGCAGACGACATCAACGGTGAGAGTAAAACAAGGGTACCGAATACATCTCGATAACGCTTTTTTAACTTGTACAGACGCATTAATCTGAAAAAAAAAAGTTATTGTACATAAATTTTCGACGAATTAAAAATTTGTCCCGTGTGGTGACGGAGTAAGAATACAATTCAACGCTCCCTATCATACCCGTGGCTGTCGTAAAAGACAACTACGGAACACAATGTGCACATAATATCTGTGCAAGAGGAGGAAAACTTGCAATAAAACCCTATACCAACCTGTCTGACCAGCATGGCAAGTAAGGTCAATTTCCCTCCTATTGTGGAGGAGGCCCGAGCTCAACAGTGGGACGTATCTGGGCTGCGATGATGATGATTATGAATTTGTACATGATTTAAATGATTTTGTCTTTGAATACAGTAAGATAATATATTCTGAGATTTATTCAACTTTGTTTTTTATTGCTGTTAGTAGCAAACGACGAACAGCACACTTGATGGTAAGTGATACTGTCGCTCATGGACCTCTGCTAGGCCACTGCCTACCGTGAAGAAACTGAAGGGAGTGTGAATGCGTGCAATATGTTTCGGTGATACTTAAGCCATCATCAAAACCCACTACATGCACACATCCTCAAAAAATTAGGCTGCCGGATCGCCCGCTCACGGAACGAAGTGCAGTAACAAATTGCTACTACTCAGATGTCTATTTTCAGTGAGAATATGTTACTACCCCGGATGGACTGGCCCGCAGTTGTAGACAGAAGATTGTCGACAATATGGTCGTATCACATAAAAATAAATCAATATTCTTGAAAATAAATCAAATGTCAACATCATCGTCATCATTTCAGCTCATATACGTCCGACTATTGGGCTCCAAACTCCTCCACAATAGGAGGAAAATTGACCTTACTATATCATGCCGGTCCAACAGGTTGATATAGGGTTTTATTTTGAGTTTTCCTTCTCTTGCATAGATGTTATATGCGTATTATATGCCTCAGTCGTCTTTTACGACATCCACGAACAAGGGAGTGGTGAATTGTATTCTTACTCCGTCACCACACGGCAATCATCAAACAAGTTAATTGTCTGAAATATTGGAAGATTAGGATTTATCCTATTGAACATGATGATGATGACATTATCATCTTTTCTTAGTTGGATCTTTAGTAATAAATGCAAAGTTAGAGATTACCTCAAGGGTCTAAATATGACGACAATGAAGAGTGTTGGTGCAATACTAAGCAGCACAGCGCCCATTAGTGCCAGAAGAGTTACGCTCAAGTCGAAAACGTTCCACCCACTTTCAAGGTATACTCCGAGACCAGAAGCCATCATGCGAAGAGCTGCCTCTATTAGGAACACTGAAATAATATAAATATTGACATTGAGAATTTGCTAATATCTATTACTATATGGTGGCGGCTACGTTTACTACCAACCCTTACATTTCTCGGGAGCGTCGTAAAAGATGACAAAGAATTTTATATTGACCTGGGCCTACTCCATCTGATGCCATCAGCTCAACAATGCAAAAAAAAATGACAGCCCGCTGAGTTTCTTGCCGAATCTTCTCAGCTTGTTACCGCGTTTCAATCCGGTGGTAGATTAGATTGTTTCCAATGATGTGTAAATTTGACAATATCTAAGTGCCCTTAAGGGGCTTATGCGGTATAAATGATTTGCATTTCCAAGGAGATTTGACATCAGGCAGGCGGCGATCATAAAACTATTAAAAACTTTTACAATTTGTACTATAGAAGAATACTTATCGAGTCGATTGGAAATAATTGGTATAAAAGCAGAATAATGGTGATCTTTTAACATCAATTATAAATGATATGATACATTTGTATGTAAATCCATATAATGGAAGGAAAATTAGCGTATAACTAGATTCTAGGCTGGATGTCTATGAAACTTCATACAAGTCATTAAAATCAATCTCTAGCTGAGAAATCTTTGTACATACTAAGTTTTATTTCCTACTATTATTCGGTCTGTTGCATTAATGTCAAAATACAAAGCGACAGTTACGGATCTGCAATAGTCCGATTTTATATTTTTGTAGAGGAGCAGGCCTCTTTGAAATAACCCTAAATACACTAATGCTAATAACAACTTACAAATAAGGAACAGCCAGGTATCCCAGGATGCACAAAGCAATCTAGCACTGTCTTGAAGATCACCTGCGGCTTCACATACTCGTAATACCAAAGCTACGCCATTACCGATTATGAGTGCATCTGGAATTAAATAAGACAAAATTTGTATGAGACATTATTATCATCACAGGAGGGCCCAAGTAATTACATTTAGAATAGTCTAATCCCAATTACTTTGGGGTCGATACGCTACAGCTTCTTCTTCCTATATATATTATATATATAATGATGATGATATCTGATAGAGTTTTATATAATTATATATGACGTAGCAGGTAGCGCCGTGTTGTTTTTAAAAGCAATGACGTCAGCATGGCTAACGTCATCTACCTCACTACAATGTTGATAGTGTTGATGGTGTTCCATGATAAACGTAATTGAAACAATAAAGTTGAAAGACTACTCGTGTTATTGAATTCTAGTTTAAAACTAAGTGTAGTCTAGAGCTCCGCACTGTTCGGCTGCTAGCGATCGAATGAATGTCGTACCTTTTTTTTGTTTTTTTTTTTTGTGTGACTTAGTTGTTAGCCTCAGATGGCTGTGACAACTCTACCCGGACTGGTGGGTGAACGCTGAGGGCTCTCAACCCGTTTAAAGTAAAGCGACCCTTCCCGAGGGCACCCTCTGTGGGGTACGGACCTCGGCTCGGGCGGTCGCTGGCAAAGTGGGCACTAGCAAATGGTCGTATTTATAGTAAGGCCGAGAGCGGGGAACTCCCGATGACAATCTATAAAAACTGTTTTAAGATAACATGTGTTGTACTATCTATCTTAAGTATGGCAACTAATTATTTTGAACTAAACCTAATTGTTTTAACTGTAATTATAATTCAAGTTTATAAAAAAATCAATCGTGCGCCGATACGACCGTTCTGACCGGCGGTGCGCGCTCTGCACCAGCCGTGTTGTAGACATTTCTGCAAAGAGCTTGCCCAGTTTTTCTACCTGTAATCAAAGAGGCAATTTCTTTTGAGAATGGTAGCTGTACCTTTCTTCTACATCTATGACTCGTAGAGATTTGATGTAGTTTATATTGACGTACTGTGGTACTTGTGTTGGGCGTATACTGTGGTACTTGTGTTGGGCGTATACTGTGGTACTTGTGTTGGGCGTATACTGTGGTACTTGTGTTGGGCGTATACTGTGGTACTTGTGTTGGGCGTATACTGTGGTACTTGTGTTGGGCGTATACTGTGGTACTTGTGTTGGGCGTATACTGTGGTACTTGTGTTGGGCGTATACTGTGGTACTTGTGTTGGGCGTATACTGTGGTACTTGTGTTGGGCGTATACTGTGGTACTTGTGTTGGGCGTATACTGTGGTACTTGTGTTGGGCGTATACTGTGGTACTTGTGTTGGGCGTATACTGTGGTACTTGTGTTGGGCGTATACTGTGGTACTTGTGTTGGGCGTATACTGTGGTACTTGTGTTGGGCGTATACTGTGGTACTTGTGTTGGGCGTAAACTGTGGCACGAAGTTTGGCGTGTTCTGTGATGTATTTAGTATGTACTAAAATAAATACAACCTTGATTTTTAATCCTCTGGTTCTTGCGTCTGTTGTTCGGCTACGCTGGTTTATGAGGTCGACGATATGTGCTCAATGGCCAATTCTGGAGTGTGTCGTCTTCCGCCGATACGGTTATCTGTTCTCCATAAAACCGAGGCTCGAGATAGCTTCGAGGAATCGTAGACACGCTCTCTAAATCCCACTACGTCTCGAGAGCAATGATTTTCTGGTTCGAAGGTTGTGATAAAATTGTTACGGAGTTTAGTCCATGAAGTTGTTGTGACTATCCAGTCGTCAACCCACATTTTCGCTCGTCCCTTAAGTAGGCTATCCACCTTCATGCGAATGTCAAAGTCGTTGAATCTGTATGTTTCAATGGTTTTATCGGTGTGTTGACACCATTCACGTATTCCTCCGGAATCGTGGCTCGAAAGTGTTCGCACAAGATCTGTCAGTTGGGCAAATCCAAATGACGCTGAAGACCGATGACGGCACTGTCATTTCATCCCAAAGTGAGATCTTGGGAGTGGTCAAGGTTCTATAGACAGTTACATAAATCATCTCGAAATTCTGTTGTCGGCTTGGCCCAGGATCCCAGATCCAAGCTAACTCGTCACTATACCGAAGAAATCCCGGACATCAGCTTGAACACGATCAGAATGGCTCTCAAACAACTACGCAATGATAAGGCACCTTGAGATGACGGAATCACGGTAGAGCTTCTGAAGGCAGGTGACAAGCGGGTATTAAAAGCCCTTCAAAAGCTATTCAACTCGGTCATCCCTGAGGGAGTCGTTCCAGAGTCGTGGATCAGAAGCGCGGTGGTGCTGCAGTCCCTTCAGCGATGCCAAATCGACCATCGCTATATCGAAGTGCTGTGCTGAAGTGTTTGTATAGAAACGCCACAATTTCAGTCCGTTTCCGGGATAAGAGTACGAAACCGATCCAGTTGCAGAAAGGCGTGAGATAGGCATCTCTTCGACGATGATCACCACTGCAATTCGATTTGCAGACGATATTGTCGTTATGGCAGAATCCATGGAGGACCTTGGAACCATGCTCAATGATCTCAGCAGGGTATACCAACTAGTAGGTACACGAATGAACATGGACAAGACGACAGTCACGTCAAATGCCCATATCATTCCCGCACCGATCCTAGTTGGCAATGCGCTTCTCGAAGTTGTCAATCATTATGTTTACCTGCATCTGCATAATAAATAGTGGTGGTATACTGTTCATTGGGCCTTTGAACCAGTTTGATTGTAGCCGCTTCCGTTGCAACGAAGTGCCATGATTGTCTTAGTAAATACCATAGTGTTTACTTCATGGTTCAGTTCCGTTGCAGCGTCAGGTTGTTGAGCGGAAGTGGTAAGCGATCCCACTTCTGATGACGTAGCAGGGGTAGCGCCGTGTTGTTTTTAAAAGCAATGACGTCAGCATGGCTAACGTCATCTACCTCACTATTGTAGTTGATAGTGTTAATGGTGTTCCATGATAAACATAATTGAAACAATAAAGTTGAAACAGTACTCGTGTTATTGAATTCTAGTTTAAAACTAAGTGGTGTCTAGAGCTCCGCACTGTTCGGCTGCTAGCGATCGAATGCCGTACTAGCAAACGCTCGTATTTATAGTAAAGCCGAGAGTGAGGAACTCCCAATGACAATCTATAAAAACTGTTTTACAATAACATGTGTTGTACTATTTATCTTAAATATTGGAACTAACTGTTTTGAACTAATTATTTTAACTATAATTATAATTCAAGTTTATAAAATAATCAATCGTATCGTGCGCCGATATATATATATATATATATATATATATATATATATATATATAAAACTCTATCAGACATCATCTTTTGTTTGTATGAGAAATATCCAGTGGTAATTCGTTTATTATAATTACATACTTATTGGTTTATGTAATTTATTAATTACATAAACCAATTAATTACATAAAAAAAAAAAAAAGTATGTTTGTTTAATCGTTCTTAATTTACAAATTAACAACAACTAAAGGAATTAATATGCATATAAAATCTGTGCAAGAGAAAGAAACCTCGAAATGAAACCCTATACTAAATTATATGACCAGCATGGTATAGTAAGTCAAATTCCTTCCCATTGTGGAGGAGGCTCGAGTCCAACAGTGGGCCATATATGGGCTGCGATGATGATGATGGCTTAAACTGCCTTTAAGAAAAAGATGGCGCATATTGTAGTCCATTAGAGTATTGATACTACAAATATATATGTCATCATCATCGCAGTTCATATATGTTCGTCTCACTGTTGGGCTCGAGTTTCCTCCACATTAGAAGGTAACTTGACCTACTACACCACACTGGTCAGGCGTGTTAGTGTAGGGTTTTATTTGGAGTTTATTTTCTCTCTCTCGAGAGAGAGATAGTATGTAATAAAGAAATAAATACTGACATATCAAATATTCAAAGTAAGGCCACCGAACCGCAGCTGCTGCAGCTCGGCCCACGGGTTCGAGGGGTGACTGTGCATACCACGGCGCCCGGGATTGCTGCCCAGCCCATCGTAAAGCAAACACATCGTATAAGTTAGCAAACTCGCTCCGTGAGAGACCTCCAGATGAAGATTGGTTCAGTTGCTTGAACATTAGATACACGTCAAGACCACCTGTAAAATATAAAATAATGCTGTGAAATATACATCTTAACTCCTAGAAACTGAAATCTATACCAATAAATAAAATTGGAGTGTCTGTTTGTAATGTCAAAATAATAGGCTTTTTTCATGTTCACACGGTTATTTGCACGACACCTATGCCTAAAATAGCAATTAAAAAATTTTTGTCTGTCTGTCTCTCTGTCTGTCTGTTTGTTCCGGGTAATCTTCTATTTTAAGTAACAGCAGAACATCAAATTAATGTTAAATTTTCTTGTATATCCATTTGCACTTTATTGTTGTATATACCAGTTTGTGGCAATAAATCATTATTATTATTATTATTTCTTTTTGTTTCTCTCTTTTCCAAGAGGTAATGGGTAGCTATAATATCAGGGCGTAAACTAGGCTATATTTTATCCCGGTATTCCCACGGGGACGGGAACTACGCGGGCAAAACGACTATAACCTATAATCGAAGCGAAGCGAGGGCGGGTTGCTACGAGTAGTAATAAATATAATATATCGCTGTTTGCTTCTCCCATAGTCTTTCAACGCTAACGCTTAAAGTCGTAAGCGAAATAAACTTTAGGATGTAATAAAGATCCATAACCGTAACCGTTTTCCGTGTGGTGACGGAGTAAGAATACGATTCACCACCCCGTGTCGTAAAAAACTACTACGGGATTAATTATGCATATAATATCTATGTAAGACAAGGAAATCTCAAAATAGAAACCTATACCAACCTATCTGACCATCGTGGTATAGTAGGTAAACTGCCCTCCTATTGTGCAGGAAGGTGAAGCTCGACAGTAGGACGTATTATGAGCTGAAATCATGATGATGGAACGAAACTATCGGATATTCAAAATGAAAATGTCCGAACTCGAAACCTATATAAAGATTTCGGATAGTCCGCATCAAGTGAAGTTGACTCAGGTCAATAAAGTTCTTATACTCGTTCCAACCATTTATTTTACTTTTGGCAGGTCGAATTCTGATCAATTAGTGTTGTACCAATGTATTACGGATACTATGTTTTGTAATAATCGATTTTAGTCAGGAAGAACTTTTAATCGATTTAACACGGATATTTTATTTTTGCTTAAATACATATTTCATATTATTTAAAAACTTCACTTCTGTAAATATATTTGTTATTTGGGCACATTAATTTTTGCATACCCACTAATTCAGTCCTCCCAAAATATTTTACTTTGTACTTTGCAAAATAAAAAATAACTACTTTATGAAGCATTTTTCCATTAAGCGGGGTACGCTGCTCCAAACTTTACTTAGAGACAATGGCGCCCTCGTCTGCGGTAGTAAATCACTAATTTTCTCATCCAGCCTACCCCTTTTTTTTTAAGCCGAATGGGCAACACTGAACGGCGCGCCGGCGACGCCATTTTGTTGTGTTGTCTGTCACTCGCAACAAGACTCCCGTGCTAGTCACATTTCTGTTCGCTGAGTGCTCTTTCATATTTTTCATACGCTGTGTTGAGTATTTATATTCCACCGTATTGATTTCATTGTTCTTACTTTGATTGAGTTGAGCGTATCGTTCCTCCCAGTAAGATTTTACTTGCAAAATGCCGAAAGGTATGGTGCTTAAAGGACAATCCAGAGAGTTAGTGCTGCGGCTTCGTGAATTTTTTGAAAAGGAAAGCCGCAATGGCGGATTCCTTATACCAGTAACCCAAGTTAGAGACCGTGTTGCAGCAGCATTAGGTATTAGTGCTCCAACGGTGGCGAAAATCACTAAAGAAGCCTATGGTAGTAGTGGTATTGAACAGAACAAGCTATCTACGCCTAAGAAAAAACGTCAGCCCCGTAAAGTGACAGCAATTGACAGTTTTGATACTGATGCTATTCGTCGTCATATATACAATTATTACACAAGCAAAGAGATTCCTACTTTGAAAAAATTAGTAGCGTCTCTACGAAATTGTGGCTTGTTTCGTGGTCAAAAATCTTCTTTATCAAAGGTGCTGCACCAAATCGGGTTTTTGTATAAGAAATCCGACAAAAGAAAATTTTAATGGAACGTCGTGATATAGCCTTGTCTCGCTGTGAATTTTTAAGACAAGCGAAGAAAATAGAAGACTGGTCGAATGTCGTTTTCACAGATGAAACTTGGCTCAATGCCAATCATTCCAGACCAAAAGGTTGGACTGACGATACTGCTGCTTCTACTTCTGCTGTGCCAATGGGGAAAGGTGAACGCCTCATCATTTGCCATGCGGGAACTACAAAGGGATTTGTACCAGACGCTCTGTTAGCGTTCAAATAAAAAAAAACAGGAGACTATCATGAGGAGATGAATGCGGACGTGTATGAAAAGTGGTTCAGAGAAATGCTTACATCACTTGAAGAGCCATCAACAATATTTATTGATAATGCACCCTATCACTCTCGCCAAATTAATAAAATGCCAACACAGGCCAACAAAAACACGAGATTATAAACTGGCTTCGTGATAATGGGGAAGATGTGGACGAATCCCTACTAAAAGTAGAATTACTTAAAATATTAAAAAGTAAAAAGCAGCCAAAACGATATGTCATCGACGAAATGGCAGCAGAATATGGGCATGTTGTAATCAGAATTCCTCCGTACCACTGTCAATATAATCCAATTGAAATGATCTGGGCATAAGTCAAAGGACACGCCGCAAGAAACAATACAACTCCTCCTTTCACAGCAAATAAAATGCTTGAACTTTTAAAAAACGCATGTGCTAGTGTGACGCCTGAAAACTGGGCGAGTGTCGTCAACAAGACAAAAAAAAAATATTCTCTGATTGGGATCGGGAAATTGAATTTGACAACATACCTACACAAGAGTTAATAATAAACACTGCAGATGATTCAAGCGACGATTCGAGTTCGTATGAAGAATCCGACGATTCGTTATAATAAAATAATATTAAAATATTTTGGTTGTTTTATTTCATGTTATAGGTATGATGAGAAGATTTTTATATCTCCCTGATACAATTTTAACGTGTTGTCTATTACAACAATTCAAAACTCAGTTGTCAGCTGACTTAACTGCAAATAAGTGTAATCGATTATTTGCGATTCATTAGTTTGCACCGAATACTTTTGATCCTGTCACTAGATGCGATAGAACGTAACTTTTTTTATAACGGAAATGAATTATCACTTAAATTTTATGAATAGAGCTATTTACGGCATATTAATGTATTTAGTGGGTAATAATTAAGATATATAAATATTATTGGGCAGTTTATATATTTCTCTGTTCACTCGTTTCAAAGTTAATAATTGCGTATAATAAAACAGTTACGTCCTAAAGCATGTGTCAAAAGTAAAATAAATGGTTGGAACGAGTATAGTCGTCTTTTTTTTTTTTTTTTTTTTTTAAGACAACACCATGCACTAAGGAAATAATCCTTGTATTACTGGGAACTTTACAAACATATAATTAATGGACACAAATTACATTCAGACTCAGAACAACAAGTTGTAGATCACACAAAGTGTTGTCCTGCGTGGGATTCGAACCCCCGACACTGGCGTTGTAAGTCGTTATCTTAACCACTACGCCATCTGTGCAGTCAATTTTACGACAGCAATGAAAAATCTAGTGGTCGATAGTATTCGTAGCGGTTATCATAGCAATAATCTACTGTCATATACTGATATATTATAATCATAATACAAACTGTAATGCGGTGCATAATGGCGCATGAGTCCCACGAAGTGTCTAAGTCGCACGGCGTGAGGCGCGCGACGTGAAACGAGTAGACGGAAGGCATGTCGCGCCGCACGTCTTCGATGTAACAATAGAGCGCGACACTTCTCGCGCTCGATGCGAGTAAATGTCTCATACACAACGGCTAACATCTATGTTGGAATAAAAAAAAATATAATTAAAACCTAAACTACGATAGTTTTCTGTGTGATGATGTATTGAGAATTCAATTCACCACCCCACTTTCTTGCTTAGTATCGTAAAAGATGAGTAAGAGATATAATACACATATAATATCTATGCAAGAGAAGGAAAACTCGAAATAAAAACTTATACCTACCGGTCTGACAGAATGGTATAGTAGGTTAATTTCCCTCCTTTTGTGAAGAAGGCTCGAGCCTAACAGTGTGACGTATATGAACCGAGATGATGATGAAATTAAAAAAAAAACAATATGGAGCAGTCGTAATAGTGAATGGGAGATATTATTTATAGATGACAAGTAGGAATTATGGCTGGTGGTTTAATTTAGATCATGAAAACTTACATTGAAAATTCAATGTACCGCTTCTAGATCGAGACAACGAATTTTCAATGGAAATTTCCTAAGTTTATAAAGATCCTAGATCGTAATTTCTTAATCGGCAAGTTTCCTAAGAATTCCAGATCGGAGTAAGAGAATAATATATAATATTTCACGATCTGGTGATAGATAAAAATACAAATATGCCGCGGAATTTCCTTTCCCATGGGTATCGTAAAAATCGCTAAGGGATGTCAACAAGTAACATCTTTGCCAGAGAAAAAAAAACTCAAAATATGCCCATCTGGTCAGTGTAGTGTAGTATACAATCTGAAATGAAGAAATAGAAATATTTTCAAAATCCAATTACCAAATTCATGAGGACGTAGAGAACAGTGATGATATATAATATGAAGAACACTGCGTACCATTTAGACTTGGCATATGATGGCATCATAACATCTGGAAAGCTGAAAATAAGTCACACTTATATTTTTTTTTTTTGAAGTTATACTTCTATAGGCGCGTTATGAAAAAATGATGAGAGTGAAATTTTAAGATGCGCGCGCATCTGTGACACAAAATTAACAGTATGAAGCTGTCTGCTTAACCGCTCATTGAGGGAAATTTTAAGATGCGCGCGCATCTGTGACACAAAATTAACAGTATGAAGCTGTCTGCTTAACCTTAAATTAAATTTTTGAATTTATTATTAAATTTATTTTTAAAATATTAAACAATCAATAATAAACATTTAAAATTAAGAATCTTATAATATTTAGTACAAATTATGTCTTATATATTTATTATTCTCTAAATTTTGTTTTTAATAATTATATATATATATATATATATATATATATATATATATATATATATATATATATATATATATATATATATATATATATAAATTATATAAATTTATATTAAATATATATATTAAATATATTATTATATAAATATATTAATTTTCAATTTTTAATATTAATTATTGATATCTAAGATCAATCTAAGATTCTTTTAGTTTAAATTTGATGACTATTAAACTGAACTTTGTTGATTATCCTTTTCCAATCCTTCTATTATTTTATTGTAATTAATTATTTGCATGCAATTAAAAACTATTTTTTAATGATGCCAAAGAAGTATAACTTCTCACGCGCGTACATAAGTACACGCGCCCATTTTTTTTTTTTAATATTATAGGCTTTGTCGCTGAGCGACCATATCGCCTTGTAAGAAATTACATTTCTTTTACTAATCTAATACTAATATAATAATAATACTAATCTAACACTAATCTAATATTAAGACAGTGATGACTTACTAACACACTTATTATGATGGTCCAACAAATTAAAATTAATATAGATACGTAATACTAGTCTCATGCAAGCTCAAGTTTTTAATTATAATATTTACATAAAGTCTTAAATAGAAGTACACTAGAAGTACACAGTAAAAAGTTTCAGTAAATATTTTACCAGGTATTTGAAAGGATTTATGTATATTTTTATATATAATATTTATATTTCTTGTGTACGTGTGTATGTCAGTGAAGTCCTCCTAAACGGCTGGACCGAGGTTGATGAAATTTGTTATGTGTGTTCAAGGGGATTTAAGAATCGTTTAGATTCACCATTGGACCCGGTAGGTGGAGCTTGTTTGAACAGAACAACGTCTGTTGGGTCAGCTAGTTTTGATATAATATCTAAAGTTAGTCAGTCATCTCACCATCTCAGCTTACAAACGTTCCACTGTTGGGCTCGGGCCTCCTCCACAATTGGAGGAAAATCGACAGCAGTAGCAGACGGCAGCTGGCCGGTAGTTGGGGTGATTTAGGGTTTTATGTCGAGTTTTACTTCTCTGGCATATAGGTACATCTCTCTGTCTTTTTACGACACCCACGGGCAAGAGGGAAAAGTGGTGAATCGTATTCTTACTCCGTCACCATATGGACTAAAATATTTTGATAAAATTTACGGCTGTCATATTTTGTATGTTAGATAGACACTATGGCATAATATGATAAATTTCGTTTAGTTAATTATCATGTTTTCGGATATTGTATATTAAAATATGTTAATTGACTATAGTTTTGCTATGTTAAGTTAAATAATTATTTGAGAAAGTTTAAAATTACGTATCAAATTCACATTAAAATTCAAGTATTTCGTTAGAATACCATGAAATGTGTTAGCTATGATCGTATCGCGGTCACGACTGCCTGGTGCACGATTAAACGTTATTATCAATCACCATCTATCCTACGAGAAATTAAAATATGCATATACACGATATGCACTATACGCTATGGTACTTTTAGGAGTGGACGTTTTATCCTTTCAATCTTATAATTCTTTTCATATATAAATATTTATATCGATGGAAATATAAAAATATAACTCACTTTGCCGTTGTTAATAACACAAACATGCTGACAAATGAGTCGCTGATTGTCTGGAAGTGGCCGTTATCAACATGCTCCGAAAACAAATAGTAGCCCAACAATGAATATGTGGCAACGAAGAACATTAGCAATCCTGTAAGCAAACAATATTGTCTGTTAAGCCTTCGGTAAGGGTCTTATGGAATTAAATATAGTATAACTATTTATTCAGATAATAGAAAAATTCAATCTTGTGATGAAAAAAGTACCTTAATTGGAGATGTTGTTACGAATATTTATGTATATTAACTATAATCAAGGTATAAGATAGATAGATAGATATCCGTGTGGTGACGGAGTAAGAATACAATTTACCACTCCCTATCTTGCCCGTGGATGTCGTACAAGACGACTAAGGGATATAATATGCACATAAGATCTGTGCAAGAGAAGGAAAACTCGAAATGAAACCCTATACCAACATGTCTGACCAGCATAGTATAGTAGGTCAAATTCCCTCCCATTGTGGAGGAGGCCCGAGCCCAACAGTGGGACATATGTGGGCTGCGATGATGACAATGATGAAGGTATAAGATAAGTATCGTCATCATTATTCAGCCTATCGCCGTCCACTGATGGATGTAGGCTTTGCCCATGTTACGCCACAACGTGCGGTCATGTGCTGCCTGCACCAGGTCGTCGGCCCACCTAGATCGTCCTATAATGCGTTATCCGATACGCGGTCGCCACTCGAGAAACCTATTGCCACTTCAGAAACTGATTCTTTGTGCTATGTCAGTTACACTCATTCTTCTACGGATTTCCGTATTTTGGATTCTATCTCGCCGAACAAATCCGAGCATGGCCCGCTCCATAACAGGCTGAGTGACTTTGAGTTTAGTTATGAGGCCCACATTTAGGGACCACGTTTCCGTACTGTAAGTCATCATTGATAACACACACTGGTCGTACACCCATGTTTTCAGACACTGAGGTATGTTGTTTGAGAACATACTCTTAAGTTTCTGAACGCTGCTCAGCCAAGTTAGATATGTATGCCACAAAGTTATATTGTGGATCCCTTGTTATGGTTTAAAGAAAATATGTGTTTTCTTACCTAACATATCAATAATAGGCGGTAATGACTGTAGTATTTGACGGATAAATCGTCGAACACCACCGCAATGCCTTGTGTCAACTAAAAAGATGGGGCGGAGAGCTCGGGTCACACGGAAATGTGATGATTGTCGACACAACACTACTACCGCTTCCAACACCATTATTAGAAGTGTTATACCCTGTAACATATATAACATTATTAAAGTATTACCTATATATAAAAGTTGCCTTTACAAGATGCCATTTATGTATATACTTATTGTATTGTGGTAAATATCATCATGTGATTAGTACCGTGTAGGTTTTGGTCATTTACACCAAATGCCTTTAGAATGCCACTTAAATCACCTTCAATTATTTGTTGTTGGGTTTTTATTTCAACAATAAAAGTACGTCCGCAAAACCGACATGGTTCATTGAATTTTTAGAAGAAGAATTTATCGTTTAGTTTTTCATAGAATTCTTTTTTTATAAAATTTTCATTCCACTACCACCCAACCAAGAGAAAGAAAACAAAAGGATGAATGTTCTTTCTATATTTCATACATTTCGGTGTTTATTCAGAAAAAGCATTAAAGGGCGTTCCTTCCAATTTACTCGGTTCTATCGTCCAGATAACCACCCGCATGACTTTTTTTTATCAATTCTTTACGGAATATTTTGTTACACTTAATCACAAATAAGTAAAGATTACCTAGTATGTAATACGTGGTTTTATTATATTTTTACCTTAATCATAGTCCTCTTGTGTTTAAGTATAGTACCCCAGCCAATCCATTTTAGTTTTAAATGTAATTCTACGCCGATTACTGTTAGCGCCAATAGCTCTATCGTTCCATGAGCCCAAACTGGTAACTGAAATATACGAAAATCATATTTCATACTGTATTTCAAATATTACATACCTAATGCGATAGTTTGTGCCAATCATCTCGCGGGTAAACGTAATTGATTTTGCTGATATTTTATGTATTATCATGCAGGTAAAATGCTGAAATGAAGTGAATAAGTTAGTTGTAAATGCAGTGGATAGTGATAGTACCACACTGTTGACAGTTGTCTGTCTACAGCCGCGGGCCGGCCCCTCCGGAGTAGTACCACACTCTCGCAGAAAATCTACGTCCGAGTCCGAGTAGCAATTTGTTACTGCGCATCCGTTCAGTGAGCGACAGAGCCAGAAGCCCTACTTTCTGAGGGTGTTTGCGTGTTGTGGGTTTTGGTGATGACTTTAGTACCACCGGACCTCATTGCACGCATTCACACTCCCTTCACTATCTTCGCGGTAGGCAGCAGCCCAGCAAAGGTTCATGAGCGGCAGCAACACATACCATCAGGTGTACTGATTACTCGTTTGCCATTTGCAATAAAAAAATAATAAATATAATAGGGAAGTGCATGGATTTTTATATTTGGCCAAAATTCCCAGAACAATCATGGATTAGTTGTCAGCATCTAATCTAATCAATGAAAAACTATGAATACTAAAAACGTGAAGAACATTATTGACACTGGCACCAATAGCTCATAATTGTAGCTTATTGCCACTACAAAAGAAGAACAAGTAAAATATATTAGTTAATATAAAATTTAAACCTACTTAATATAAAGTTGTAGTTATATTGTAATTATTAAATAAGCTTGTACAAAATATAACCTTACTTCAAATGTCGGTACAGCAGGGTCTTCAGTGAACGCCAATAATATTAAAACTAGAGAAGCTAACAGATCCAATCCATGATACCAAGGGTTGTGAACTCTGAGGTACGCCGGTAACTCTTCAGGGCTCGATGGGTGTGAATCAAACTTTTCATTGTTCAAACCTTCCTGGAAAGAAAAAGGCAATGAATTATATAACGTAAAAAATAAAAAAAAAACTACTTGTGCTAATGGAAAATCTTATTTCTACCCGTCGTTATTCTATTTTTCGTAAAATAATGTTAGGATTCCGGTGGGAAATTTGCACCACGTAGGTACATTAAATTCTAGCGAATCTAAGAATTTTATTGTGTTAGAACTTTATCTATAACCATACTGTCAAAAACAAAAAAAATATTATAAAAATGTTATATTTGTTGAAATTATAAATCATCGCTGTAGTGTTTTTCTATTATAACTGTTTCCAATAAACAGTTTATCTAAAACAAATATATTTCTTACCAAATCCAATAGAATTGAATGCGCTAATGCATATTTAAATACATAAACAAACTTTTCAGTTTTATGATAGCGATAAAAATAAAACAAACGGACACATACATTACACACTCACGTTATTTAAATAAATAAAATGTACACATTTTTATAAAACTAGCAAACATTTAGTGTACTATGAATTTGAATTAATGTGTTTTATTCGTTTGTACTCTTATGATGTTATCCATAAAGGTCAGCAGTCGTATCAACACTTTTTTTGGCGACAGATCTTGATGCGTCACGCACCATCCGAGCCGTCCGGGGCGATAAGAGGGGCCGTAGTACGAGCCCATAGCCCCACCGGGTGCGAATCTCCAGGCGCCAAGTGTGTGGGCCATCGGTACCCGTCCTTGTCACCAGTGGCCCGTCCAGGCGGTTTACACTTTCGGGTACTGTACCCAGTCGAAACTCCGACAACGCCACTAAGTCGTGTCATCCTTAATGGAACAATAACGTCATTTTATGCGTTATTTTAAGCCATGTAACTAATAGAGGACGAATTAATTGTCGTTAACTGATTAAGCCAACATCTGTAGAAAATGGCTGATATTAAATTTACCAGATCTTGGATCTAAATCCAGTATCTATTGATCAGTAGTCATGCCATCGAAGCAGTAAGTCAAGGAAAAGTATATGGGAAATAGGTGCCAAGTTGAAGGCAAGTATGCCTTGAAAAATATACACTACAGAAATAGAAGTATATGTTTATCATTGTTATGAATCGCAAGAATTCACGACCTGGTCACGGTCCGGCGTTATAAACACGAAGTAATAAATTTATGTAATTATAACAGAATAGATGTTCAGAAAATATTTGAATGTAAAAGTAAGTCACTGTGTCGCAATATCATGTAATGGAGAGAGAACAAGAGTACGTGAATGTTCTGGTTCGTGTAAGATAAGAACGACGCGGCGAAGGCGAATATTGCCTTTAATGGTTTCACGGTGAAAAATATTTGTGAATCCTAACTAATACTATAAATACGAATGAGTTGTCTGCTTCCAAGCTTTAATTATTCAATCAGTCGTTTTGAAATTTCGCATACAATTTATTAGGCATATATAAAAGCCCCACTGTTGGGCTCCTCCTCCACAATAGGAGGGAAATTGACTTTACTATACCATGTTGGTCAGACAGGTTGATATAGGGTTTTATTTCGAACTTTCCTTCTCTTGCATAGTTATATGCATAGTTATAGTTAAATGCATATTAAATCCCTAAGTCGTCTTTTACGACATCCAAGGGCAAGATAGGGAGTGGTGAATTGTATTCTTACTCCGTCACCACACAAGATGAGGTTTAAGCTTGAGACTCGAAATTTGCCGAGAAAATCTTCGAAAGTTGGTAAATTTTGCAGAAAACCCCAACAGCACTCAGCATTTGAAACCAGGATCTCACAATCGCAGTCTTATACATATTCCACCAGACTCATAGGCTCTTTATCCTTCAAATGTCAATTTAATGAAAGGCCAGGACGTATGATTAAACCTAACTTATAATTTAACGAAACAACTACATTAGAATCGTATTAAACAATCTGCTAATCCATTTAGGAAATAGGCTTGAATTTGTGTATGTAAATATTAATGAAAAAGTGTAGGTACCAATTAAAAGAATAAGACAATGTGAACGCGTTTAATTGTCTTACAACTTCAATGCTGCAGTTGAACCCATTCATTGTGGTTCACTTAATTCATCTCAATAATCAAAAGCTTGAATTTGTTTTCCAATGGTTTGATTATAATAACATTTGAAATTAAACTTTTTTATCGCGTTAGCATTAAATTTGATAACTTTAATAACTAATTCTGTAGCGTGATAAAATTAATAACTAAATGATATGACAACCAATACAATTAACACTTCTCTTATACAATTCCTTAAAACCTCAATATCTGTAACAGAAACTGTATAAAACTGTCGGATAATCCGATATAATTTCACTTATAACCATAAACGAAACCGATATAATATTATGCTAATACCCATTCGTATCTGTATCCATACCTGAAACTTCATATCCACAACATCATTAGTTTATGGATACATTAATAGTATTAGTAGTAAAGTATAGCTTTTTTTATCATTAGTATTACAAAATGTCAATTTGAACCATTAACCGTGACCTTCCCTGTCACTCACCCTCGAATTTAACCTCGACCTTATGCACGTCGTTCTGCATGCTAGTTATATAGAAAGAGAGTTCGATGGCTTACAAATGGGATGCCGTCAAGCACGAGTTTCTTTTAGATAAAGAAAAGTGCTAACGGCATACTGCCATCAACAACATATACTAGAGCCTGCAATCGCTTCGCTTCAGTTTAAAGAGATTTTTAAACTGAAAACCATCAAAATAGCTAACTAAATAATTACAATCTAATGTTTGTTATTTTTAATTATCCGGCAAATCATACAATGCTATTAAACGACGCGGCGCGCCGCTCGAGATACTATGGGCGCCGCAAATGGCGCCAGGGCGGAATTATTATAATTATTGGGTGACGGGGGTGCGAGCGGGGGGCGGTGTGGTCTCGTTAAGGGATCTCACCGCCTGGCGCGTCGACGCTCGCCGAGACGTCATTGCCCGTTGGGGAGTCCGGCTGGAGAGGCCTCGGTTCGGGGTGCGAACCGTGGAGGCCTTCCGGCCGGTGCTGATGCAGTGGTTGGAAAGGCGGCACGGGGTGCTCTCCTTCCGACTAGTGCAGGTTTTGACGGGGCATGGGTGCTTCGCCAAATACCTGCACAAGGTCGTTAGGAGGGAGAGTACACCGTCCTGCCACCACTGCGATTGCGACGAGGACACGGCGCGCCATATGCTCGAGGCCTGCGCGGCTTGGGCAGTGCAGCGCTGTGAACTCGTCGCAATCATCGGTACGGACCTGACGCTGCCGGCTATCGCTAGGGCGATGGTCGACAGCGTCGGGAATTGGGACCCGGTCGCAGCCTTCTGCGAGACAGTGATCTCGCGGAAGGAGGCGGCGGATCGTCTGCGCGAGGAGCGCAGCCTCGATGAGAAGATCTGCCGCCGGCGACTGGGGCGGCGTAGGCGCAACTATCTGCGCCTTATGCCGCCCTAGCCGAGGTCGCGGGTGACGTGACCGGGGATTAGTCCGTCACCCGCCGAGAGGCCGACCGCGTGAGGAAAGACCGACGTCCTCCCCAAGGGATCTGCGAGGAATTAACCGCCTGAAGAATTACTGGGATTATCGATGATAGCGCTCTGCTGAGACACTTAAAATATCACCTGCAATTATGAATAAGTCTGGCCAACAATTACGGCATTATATGCTCTTAGGAAGGCCTATATCGACAGTGGGTGTGAATACGATGGATTATGTGTAAGATACAAATATATACCCATTGACTTATTTATGGTTTTTTTTTAATATAAACAATTCAGTAGTACCTACATACTTCATTACAAGTTTATACCAATGTTCGTGAATGGCGTTTGTTATAAAGCTGCTAGCCAATAACCGCTCACTCACTGTTTTGCATGTCAGGAATCAAGTAAGGAGAGATTGCTGTGTTGTAGCGGCTTCGAATACTACCAACCCTTGCTTTGCTCGTGGGTGTCGTAAAAGACGACTAAGAGCCCTAGATTGACCCGGACCAACTCCATCTGGTACCATTTGGGTCAACGATTACATTCCCAAGGAGGGTTGACGTCAGGCAGGCGGCCGGTCATAAAGTCATTGCCGAAACTTTTTGCAATATGTCAAAACAGATGACATATTGCGTCGACCCCAAGTAATTGGGATAAGAGGAAGATGATGATGATGAATCAAGTAAGGAGAGATGGCATAATTATTTTGATTATTAGACTTATTAGTGGTTATCAACATAGCAAAACGAAAATCACGAAATGAAATCAATTATTGTTGTGCTATTGTTAGTAGACAGCGTCGCGTCATCGGCAGTTGTTTCATTCATTTTTCATCAGCTCATAAACGTCCCACTACAGGGCTCGAGCCTCCTTCAAAATGGGAGGGAAAATTGACCTACTGCACCACGCTGTCAGACGTGTATATATACGGTTTTATTTCGAGATTTCCTTCTCTTACATAGATGTTATATGCATATTATAATCCCTTAGTCGTCTTTTACGACACCCACGGGCAGGAAAGGGGGTAATGAAATGTATTCTTACTCCGTCACCACACGGAAACTGATTGTTCAATTGTTTGTATCTAGGTAATTTATAGCCGTTACTAGTTATATCATCAATACCGATACGATATGTTAGACTTTAGAAGCACGTCAACCATTTTCGGTTACGTTTTGCTATAACGAACACATGTATAGTTATTATACATATAAACCATCCGGCAGAAATAATCAGAATGATAGTAAAAACCGAATCAAAATTTGTTAGATAGTTTAAATCAGTTAGATAGTTTAAATCAGAATGATAGTAAAAACCGGATGAAAATTTGTTAGATAGTTTCTATGCGTACATAGGGGCATACAACGGGAAACGATTTTGTTTTATACAATTGAAAACTTGTGAAACGGTAGGCACATTTAATTATCATATAAACTACTCTCAAACTCATAAAAGATAGGTACGCGTAGACGTTTGGTAATTAGCTGTCAATAAAAAAATGTTAATTCTTTGAAAATTCTTATTCTACTTTTTCTTCACATTTCACGTTGGTACATAGCAATTCTGTGAACAATGTTTTAATGAGCACGACTTCGGTTGCTAGTTACAATGTGCTTCGTGTATCTTTTTTAAAGTACTATGCTTTCATCGTAGGTACATATTGCAAAAGTTATTGGCATTAGATATGGTAGACGCACACTGTTGACATTTGTCTGTCTACAGCCGCGGGTCGGTCCGTCCGGGGTAGCACCACACTCTCGGAGAAAATCGACGTCCAAGTAGTAGCAATTTGTTACTGCGCTTCGTTCGGTAAGCGAGAGAGTCGGAAGCCCAACTTTCTGAGAGTGTTTGCGTATGATGGGTTTTAGTGATGCCTTTAGTATCTCATTACACGCATTCACACTCCCTTCACATACATCGCGGTAGGCAGCGGCCCTACAAAGGTCCATGAGCGACAACACTCACCATCAGGTGTACTATTTGGTCGTTTGCTACCGTTAGCAATAAAAAAATTACTGATCGCCTGCCTCCTTGGGAACGTAATTGTGAACCAGACGGTATCAGATGGCTCTTAGTCGTCTCTTACGACAGCTACAGTATATTTTTAAAAATACATATGTATTTTGACGTAATTCTTCTCAGTTATATATATAAGATACGATATTAATCTATTAAAGATAAATAAATATTTTATCTATCGATGTTATGTGATAGCTTAAACTTCGAGTAATTCTAATTTGTATCGGACACTAGGCAACTCTTGTCTCGCCATCTAACTGAAGACAAGGACTCGTTATTGGTAGTCCACCCACATAGCGATAGAGAGGTACAATATAATAAATTGCAGGGATTGCACACCTACCCTCACATCCTGAGTGGTTTGGACAGGATAGGCCAGTCCAATGTCAAAAAATGCGAAGAGGATGCAGTAGGTTAAAGGCTCTTTCATCGCCGCGGATGGATTTGGCGGAGTGTCTCCAGATCCTACCAAATAAAAAGGATGCGACCGGACCATAAACGGTCAACAAATTAAAAAAATAGTATTGCTTGTTCGTTAAACATGATTTTAAATTTTATTAACATTCTTTTTGAATACTAAAATACTGTCAGCAAATGAGATATGGTTCAATAGTTCTCCGTCCGTCCGTAATATTTAAAATTTCATCATTCAATTCATTTCATCATTTGACTTCACCAGTTCCAGTATTGTTTGGCATTATACTTTTCTTTTACAGTATCAGCAATAAACATGCCATGTATTGGATGATTTTGCGAAGTTTCGCACAAATTAAATTGTAAATTGTTAATTATTTTATTTACATTAACTATGAGACCTAACATATATGGCACTATTTGTTATTCTAGCACTTCACTTAGGAATTTGGGATTATTTTATTTAAGACTAGCAATCAGCTTTCGGTTTCAGTTGGTTTGCTACCAATTTTAAATATCAAATATCTCCTATTATATGTATTACCGTACACGAACGAAGTCCAGTTAAGTTCAATACTCGAACCGAGCAAAATATGATAAGTTTTGTCTAAGAGGTAAAATAGGCCAAGTTAATCCTTATATACTTATAGACAGCTACGTGGTAGTAAAATATTATCAAAATCGGTCCATCGTTTTGACACAAAATTTTTAACATGATTTTTAAGCATAGATACCATACAAATAACCTTGTGAGCTTGAAATAAACCTACTATTTTGACATTACAAAAAGACACTTCCATTTTAATTATTTACTAGCAACCCGCCCTTGCTTCGCTTCGGTTTCAGTCGTCTTTCCTGCGTAGTTCCCGTTCCCGTGGGAATACTGAGATAAAATATAGCCTAAGTTACTCGCTGATATTATAGCTTTCCATTGGTGAAAGAATTTTAAAATCGGTCTAGCCGTTTTGAAGATTACCCGGAACAAACAGACAGGCAGACTGACCAAAAAAGTATAAAATGATTTTTAGGCATATGTATAGTGCAAATAACCGTATGAGCATGAAAAAGTCTATTATTTTGACATTACAAACAGACACTCCAATTTTATTTATTGGTATAGATTTATCTACAAAAGATTATAATAAGTGCAAGCCAAGATTTTAGAGGATCTAATGTGTTATCATCATCACATTAAGCTAAATTTTAATTTTGATTCTGAATGACATGTAAAATATACATACGTATATACCATGCAGAATCAAAATTAGAATTCCATGCATAGAACTCTATGTATTTAAATAATACCAAAAATGGATCAAAACTATGCCAAAACTATCATAAAGCAATTGACAGTCAAATCTATGCTATTTACCGACGTAAAGACTTTTAAGACACCCACGCGCTAGAAATAAAGTCGTCAACTGTATTATTACTTTTCATTATACCGAAAACGATTCGATTTTCATTATCCGAAAGCGATTTTATCTAAATACTAGCAATCCGCCCTCGCTTCGCTTCGGATTCAGTCGCCTTACGCGCGTAGTTCCCGTTCCCGTGGGAATACCGGGATAAAATATAGCCTATGTTACTCCCTGATATTATAGCTTTCCAATGGTGAAAGAATTTTTAAAATCGGTCCAGTACTTTTTGAGTTTATTCGTTACATACAAACTTACAAATTTTACCTCTTTATAATATTAGTATAGATAAATATTTATTATTATTATTATTATCAATCCACGGAAAGTCTTAACACCGCGATTCAGAAAAATGACGTCATTGCAGAACGCCATCTATGGGCAAATAGGTAAAACGTCTGCACAATGAAAGTTATGCTAGGGTCATTTTGCGTTTTAGTAATTTTATATTATCTCCGAAACTGTATGACCAATTGATATACTGTAAATGGCAAATCTTATCTGTATGATGTTCCTGTGATACTGAAATAATTTATTGTCATAAGAATTAATATTTTGTTGCTCAAATAATCAACCAAACGTAACAATGCCGAAAAAAAAATTTTTTAATGCAATAATAGAAGTATAAAAGATAAAATATAAAAGATAGAGATATGGTATCGCTGACTTTTTTGTAGAAATAATTAAGATGAACCAGGTAGCCATACATTCTTTTTAATTTTAAGCAACTGTTTAGGCAGCGCACGCAAATAATTCTGTTTTACGAGGTATTTTTTTCCGACTTGCCAGACAAAAGTTGTGATAGCTCGGTTAATATACATGTTATAGAAACAATTTATAGCCTATAGCACTCAGGAATAATGTAGCTTTCTGCCAGTTAAAATAAAATTAGAATTAGATTATGAGTTCCAGAGATTACCCCCTGCATACAAACTTACAAATTTTACCTCTTTATAATATTAGTATAGATATAGATATTGATTAACTAGCAATGCGTCCTCGCTTCGCTTCGGTTATAGGTTATAGTCGTTTTACCCGCGTAGTTCCCGTTCCCGTGGGAATACCGGGATAAAATATAGCCTAGTTTACGCCCTGATATTATAGCTTTCCATTGGTGAAAGAATTTTTGAAATCGGTCCAGCCGTTTTGAAGATTACCCGGAACAAACAGACAGACAGACAGACAGACAGACAGACAAAAATTTTTTAATTTCTATTTTAGGCATAGGTGTCGTGCAAATAACCGTGTGAGCATGAAAAAAGCCTATTATTTTGACATTACAAACAGACACTCCAATTTTATTTATTGGTATAGATTTTAGTCCTTAAATCAGATTTTATTTCGGTGAAGTCTTCACTTACTCGTATATTACGTAGCTAGTACAATGTAGGAGGAATCGGTTTACACCGCTTTAGTCAAGGCGCATATATGTCGTTAATATAGCTAAGGTCCACATTACTCCACATCCTGCACTCTTGATAAATATAAACTTTGTAAAACATTATGCATTCAACGAATTTTTATTTCATAGATAAATCAAACTTACCAACCCCTCTCTTGCCCGTGGGTGTCGTAAAGGACGACAAAGGGATATAATTCGCATATAACATCTATGCAAGAGAAGGAAAACTCGACATAAAACTCTGTGCCAACATGCCTGAGCAACACGGTGTTTCACTCCCATAGTGGAAGAGGCCAACGGTGGGACGTATATGGGTTAAGGTGATGATGATGATAAATCAAACCTAAAAAAAATGTGATCTATATGTATACCAATAAATAAAATTGGAGTGTTTGTTTGTAATGTCAAAATAATAGGCTTTTTTCATGCTCATACGGTTATTTGCACGACACCTATGCCTAAAATAGCAATTAAAAAATTTTTGTCTGTCTGTCTGTTTGTTCCGGGTAATCTTCAAAACGGCTGGACCGATTTCAAAAATTCTTTCACCAATAGAAAGCTATAATATCAGGGCGTAAACTAGGCTATATTTTATCCCGGTATTCCCACGGGAACGGGAACTGCGCGGGTAAAACGACTATAACTTATAACCAAAGCGAAGCGAGGGCGGGTTGCTAGTCAATAAATAAAATTGGAGTGTCTGTTTGTAATGTCAAAATAATAGGCTTTTTCATGCTCACACGATTATTTGCACTTTACATATGCCTAAAATACACTTTATATTTTTTTTGTCTGTCTGTCTGTTTGTTCCGGGTAATCTTCAAAATGGTTGAACCGATTTCAAAAATTCTTTCACCAATGGAAAGCTATAATATCAAGGAGAAAACTAGGCTATATTTTATCCCGGTATTCCCACGGAAACGGAAACTACGCAGGAAATACTGAAACCGAAGCGAAGCGAGGGCGGGTTGCTATAGTCCATAAAATATACCTTGATCTCTGTGACAGATGTCAACGAAACCAACCAATATTCATACCTAAAATGTACTTCGTAAATACTGAAATACCTAGTAAATATTTTATACATAAATGACGCTTACATACGTACAAGATCATACTGAACTGAAAATAAAAAAGAGATGGGACAGTCGATATACGTAAATCGATAACCGATCTTTATTAAATTATTCATAAAAGAAATAAACCCAATACAGTACTTATATAAAACTTTCAACATGTTTTTTACAATTAAAACAGTTACATTATAAAATACATAAATTGAATTAATTAAACATTAAAAAACTACTTTTCGTCTCAGCGTAGATGATAATATTATGTACACACTATTGTCAATAAACTAGACATTTATTTATAAAACAGTCGTAATTGATTGACTGATCTAACGACTGTCCCTATTTGGCAAAAAATTATAAATGTTCTAGCAGGAACGCTTCAGTGATGACGACAATAGTGACCTAGACCCTAATTGTACTTCTTTTGAATAATTAAAACAGTCAAAAAACAGTTTTGTTTGAAATAAATTGAAAAAGATTTTCATTGATTGTATTTTAATTATAATAGAAAATCACAACTACAAAAATAAAGAGTTTTATCGATAAAAAAACTAGGAACTTTATCGTAAGCATGACAGCACTAGGGACAACTGTCACAGAGATCATCCTATATTTTATGGACTATAGTTGATATTATAAAGATGAAGAGTTTGGAAGAACACGCTAATATCAGGAGCTACTGGTTCGAATTGAGAAATTCTTTCAGCGTTGGATATCCCATTTATAGAGGCTCTTTTTGTTTTTTTTTGGGGTGGGTTGCCGTCGACGCACTCCTCGCACCATTCCGTCCGGGGCGACAGAAGGGCGTAAGCACGCACACCCTTAACCCACCCATACCCACGTCGCTTTCGCCGTTGGGCCGACCACCAGAACAGGGTGACTTGTCGTCAGTGGTCGGCTCGCCGGAATACCCTTTCGGGTACCCTCACCTCTCGACGTCCCAGTCCCGGGACGACGGTCGCCGTCGCGCGGTCAGCCTCTCTGCGGGTCACGAACTAAAATTCCTGGTCCGGTCACCCGCGGCCTCGGCTAGGGCGGCATCAGGCGCAGGTAGACGTGTTGGAATAGGGTTTTGTTTCGAGAGTTCTTTTGCATAGATGTTATATGCATATTATTATAACCCTTAGTCGTCTTTTACGACAGTCGTGGGTAAGAGTGGGGGTGGTGAACTGTATTCTTACTCCGTCACCACACAGACAATCTTTTCTTTTACTATGTGTGGTTATAATACCGATACTTTTACAACTAACCTCCAAATATATAGCGGCTTCATGATAATTCATCTCCCAATGCTCATCTTCTGACATGTGCAGTCCTGTGTGAAGCGATGAGCGGCTGCCCATGTCCAATGTGCCCGAATCACCAGCGCCATCTGTCCCTGTTCGTGTATCTGTGGATAGTAAAAGAAATATTAAGGTAATGATTCATGTTTACGCGAGCATTACATATTTAAAATAAAACTAATTTTACGGATTTTAGCGCGATTGTACTAGTTTTATAATTACCCGGCGGTTTTGTCGCGCCCTTGTTGCGCATCGGTTCCTACCGCTTTGCTCCGTATTTTAAATCTGCAATATATCCTAACATATGGCCTCGAGTTCGAGTTCCAGACCAAGTAACATTTTATTAGGTTTTCTAAGAGGAACACTAGCCTAAGTTACTCCTTATATAGACAGCGCCGGTAGCTCCTTAGTAAAATATTAATAAAATCGGTCCAGCCGTTTCTAAGATTCGTACTTGAAACAAACAGACATAGAGATCGACAATTTTTTTTTGGGTTAAGCTAAATGAACAACACCTACATTTTAGGTGACGTCAAAAGCAATCTAAATGATACAACATCAATGATTGATATACATACATATGTGTCACTGAACATTATCTAACATTGGTATTTAAAAAGCTTTGAAAAACTCCAAATTTTCATGTCATTTGACTTATAAATCGTGGATAAGTGACTATTAACTTTTATTGCTAGCATGCATTTTTACATCACTCATAATGCAAAACTTGTAACTTGCAAGATGTTTTACGATTGAAAAATTCTTTTATGTATAATATTATTCGCCGGTGAGGTTGCCCGAAAGGGTATTCCATCGGGCCGACCACTGACGACAAGTCACATCTGCTCCGGTGGTCAGCCCAACAACGAGGTGACGTCGGTACGGGTAGGTTATGGACCCGCGCGCCGTCCTTTCAACGCCCCGGACGGACTAGACCTCACGTGGGCTTACCATAGCCCACCCATAAAAAAAAGGAATAATATTATTCGGGTCGACCACTGAAGTCAAGGAACTCTGCACCGGTGGTCGATCCAACGACGAAGGCGACGTGCTATATGGATGGTTTACGGGTTTGCGTGCTTACGCCCCTCTGTCGCCCTGGACGGAGTGGAGCGAGGAGTGCGTCGACCGTAACCTAGTCCCCAAAAAAAATGTATAATATTATTAAAATAACGTAAAGGAATGTAACAGACAGATTTTCACATGTAGCTTGTATTTAGGCTATTATTTGTCCAAGGCAAAAAATAAATACCTACCTACCAAAGTTAGCATGCAAATAGCGTAAATATTTTGCTTGAAGGTTCGATCGATTCGACACATTCCCCACACAATGATTTTGCGTAGGCTACATATTAATAGGTATTTCGAACACAATCGATAATATGACCTCATTCCTGAAAGCTTGTCGCGGATGTACAAATGAGAGACAAATTAGTGAAAGTGTTACCCCTACTATGTAAGAAATTTTATTTATCCAACGGTAGAATTAAATGATTACTTCGTTACATTCAAAATTCATAGAATGCATTAAACTATGACTTCGGATGTTTACTCGAGTATTATACATTGTAAGACTATTTTTACGGATTTTATCGCGTTTGTCTTTGATTTTTGATTGCCTGACGTTTCGAACACTTTACGGTTCACCCGTGACCATGAACGCTATAAAATGCGCGAAACGTCGGGCAATCAAAAATCAAATACAAATGCTTTATTTAATATTCAATTCTTTTGAGTTCTTTTTACTGGTAACGGATTAACAGCTTAGGGACGTGAGTAATTATGACTACTACAGGGGAGAGAAACCGCAAGTGGACGAACTAGCAATTAGTCCGCCACTGGCAGGGAGAACAACTGTGCCCAAGAGCAAGGCGCCTCGGTAACACTGTTGTTGTTGCCGGCGCGTCTATGGATACAATATCCGATAGGATATTCTGACGGGCTGGACGGGGAGGTCAAGGAATCAATACAGTGGCCAATGCAATTGCGATGGGGTGGTGGTACGATAGGTTATAGTTCGGCATCCGTCGGCCCCGGATGGATTGCATGGGTTGTGCCAGATTACAGAGTACCACGAAAAAAGAAAGAAGTCAGTCTATGAAAATTTATTACGGAGCTTACGTTGAACGTCGCGTTCGTCTGTCGCAAACCTGGGAAACGACGCCATATATTTTCATACTCTATTATCGCATCAGCCGGCTGCGATCGGCCGCAATACACAAACATTTAAAGACGAATAAGGAATGCAAGCAAATAACACCTATTCAGGAGAAGGAAAGCACGGCATTAAATCTTATACTAATCCATTTCAGCATTGTGGTAGAGTAGGTCCATTTCCCTCTTATTCTGGAAGAGGATCGAGCCCAGCAGTAGGACGTATAGGCTAAGATTATGATGGAAATCTGAGCCCAAGACTGAGATGTAAATAAGCCAATAAGATCTAAATTAATATCTAAGGTATTTGTCTATGATACTAGGTGTATTTAGCTTCACAATTTAGCTTTTTAACGATATTCAATCATTTTATCTATACAAATAATTGACATTGAAGTGCCTCGTTTGTAAATAGTAGGTTTCTTTCATGCTCACACTGTTATTTTCACGATACCTATGGCTAAAAACCAGAAAAGTAAAGAGAAGCCTATGCCTATAAACCAGAAGAAAAACAAAAGAGAATAGTAAAAACAAAATTAAAACACGATAAAATCTATAAAATAGATTTACTTCGGTTAATAGTGGAGTACAAATCGATTTCAAATAATATAAGGCTTGTTAAAGCATAATTTCGCCTGATGCGGCCCTAACACGTCGCCTTCCGTGGGTGGGCCGACCACCGGTGCAGAGTTCCTTGATTTCAGTGGTAGACCCAACGGAATACCCCGAGAGAGTACTCTCTCCCATCGACGTCCCCTACCGGGACGCCGATAGCCGTCGCGAGGCTAACCTCTCCGCGGGTGCCGGACTGAATCCCCGGTCCGTTCACCTGCTCACTCTGCTAGGGCGGCATCAGGCACAAAATTGACCTACTATAGCACGCTGGATAGACTTATTAGAATTGGGTTTGATTTCAAGTTTTCCTTCTCTTGCATAGATGTTATATGTATATTCCACTTAGTCGTCTTTTACGACATCCACGGGCAAGAAAGGGGGGTAGTGAATTGTATTCTTACTCCGTCACCACACGGAGAATACAATATATATACTCGCGGGTAATGCTTTGTATTCTAAGATTGGCGATCTTAATCATATAATCATATTACATCAGCCAATTTAGATACCCCACTATTTTTCTTGTGTTACGCGCTTATCACAAACAAACATATTTCTATTAAGATCAACGACTTATCCTTGTAATTGCTAGTTATTAAAAGACACTTCAAACAATTATTATGAATTACATAGAATTAAATGAGTCATCGAAACATTGAAACTTACTGTTTTAAGCAGTTGTTTAGGTTATTTCAAACAAGTTTGTGATTCATCGTAAACACCTTAATAAAATCAACAATAACTACGAAAAGATTTGATTTCTCAAACGCTGAGGCTTACATATTTTAGAAATAATTTAATAAATATTACGATTGTTATACAAACATAATTATTTCATGAAGTGTAATGATTGGCTAATAAATAACATCTAATAATAAAAAAGGTATATACAATTAAGCACATGTGAATGAAAATAGTTCTTAAATATAAATGCAATGAGATACCTATTTCTTTGTATAGATGACGTGGTTATTTTCATTATTCGAAACGTATTTTATTTCTTTGCAATTTACAACTGTATAAATTTATTGAATATTAAAGCAAAGTGTTTACTTGTCGTATCATGTAATAAGTAATAACCTATTATCCTACTGCAACACCAATAATAACTATGGAAAGATAGTCAGAAGTATTGAAATAACTTATGGAATAACTTACAGAGAGATTTTGAGAGACAGTTCTTATACAAACCACATATTTTAAATGTTCACTAAAATTATAAAGTATGTCACTTAACATGAAACGCATATTGTCTTTATGTAGGTAGCTTCTTTTATTATTCTATATAACACGAACCTACCTTCCAAACACAAAATATCTTTATCCATGATTTCAGTTTGATAATATTGTTAACACACACAGACCCCACAGCTACACTACACTGCTCTGGCGTAGAAAACTGAATGCATCGCTCCACTGGGCCTACTAACCGACTTAATATTAGGGTCGTCACTATCAAATTCATTTATACTTAATAATAAATACCTCTATAACGGTAAAGTTTTATCAATCTGACTAAAGACTAAAGCCAAAACCTGATTTTGTTATTAATAAAAAGACAATTTTTATAGCCATTTTGAAACTTAGTACAGGTAATAAACGGAAACCGCACGGAATATAAGCAGTTTTCTAGGCGCAAAAGAAGCTTAAGAATGTGTAAGGCCTAGATGAACAATATAAGCCAATATGCATAAAATACTTAGTTGAAATATCATCAACATCTCGGTTCATATACGTCCTAGTGTTGGGCTCGAGCCTCCTCCACAATAGGAGGGAAATTGACTTACTATACCACGCTGGTCAGACATGTTGGTATAGGGTTTTGTTTCGGGTTTTCCCTCACTTGCACAGATGCTACTTGGGTATTCGTCATCATCGTCATTACAGCTACATGCTACTGTTGGGCTCGAGCCTCCTCCATAACGGGACGGAAATTGACCTACTAAACCACACTGGACTTAGAATAGGGTTTAGTTTCAAGTTTGCCTTCTCTTGCATAGATGTTATATGCATATTATATCACTTTACGACTTTTACGACATCCACAAGCAAGATAGGGAGTGGTGAATTATATTCTTATGCTGTCACCACACGGCTAAAATTGATTTACATATACTGTAGATTAAACGATTGCTTTAAAAAAAGCTGTGCCAAAACCTGTACTTAAAATCAATCGAAAAGCTTAAAATTAGAACGAGCGTCAACCTTTCGACTATTTTAATTTAGTAGCTTGAATAAAGCAAATATATCTTATAGTATTATACAAGTGATATTATTATTCGTTTAATATTAGAACTATTGACATTGTACTTCATTATCATCATTATCACCTCAGCCCACATGAGTCCCACTGCTCGACTCGATCCTCCTCCACAATAGGAGGGAAATTAACCTATTATACGATATTAGTCAAACGTGTGGCAAACTCGACATAAAATCTTATGCGTTAGCATTATTCTCTTCCATATACATTATCTGCATCTCATATCCTTTTTACGGCATCCATGGCCTCCATGGGCAAGAGAGGGGTTGTGAATTGTTTTCTTACTGCCTCAACAAACGGATATTGTATGGGCTGTGCGTAATCCTTATAAATAAATCTAGTATAAATTATAAATGTATGCAGACAAATTTCATACAGAATTATCCTAAATGAATCAGCATATATCCTATAGATACTTTATCGAATCATCATCATTCGTCAGCCTATATATGTCCCACTATTGCACTCAGGCCTCCTCCATAATGGGAGGGGAATAGACCTACTATGCCACGCTGGTCAGACGTGTTGGAATAGGGGTTTTGTTTCGAGTGTCCCTTCTCTTCCATAGATGTTATATGCTTATTATATCCCTTAATCGTCTTTTACGACATCCACGGGCAAGATAGGGAGTGGTGAATTGTATTCTTACTCCATCACGACACTGAATATATTATTACCTACGGAAAATTTTATCGAATATTTTTTTTATCTTTTTGTTGATGGTCCACAGACTTATTGTCCGTGGCTTTGTTACATTTTTTGAATTTAATTGTTAAGGTGAGTTTATATAATTCAAGTTATTCATTTTCTTCAAGTGGCATTATCGAATATTAGCCACCTATTGTTATTAATGGTCCGCCCTCTCGCACGACTTGCAACCCGTCATTGCAATTTTTAAAACACACGCGTGTCTGTTGAAATATCTAATTATGTACGTGTAAATCTAATAAGCTATGCGTGGTATAGTTATTAAGGGCGATGATGAACAGTGGCGGCTGTACCTTAAGTGCGCTCGTGCGCCGAACCACCAAATCAAAATATTTAAAAACTACAAAATTTAACTTCATATTTATTTTTAAATTACCTTTAATATTTATTCTTTGAACACAAAAAGAAAATATAACAAATAAAATTTCAAATTATTACGAAACAATATAAGCGCTTTACTAAACTATTAAAACTTATATTCCTTGTAAAAAAATCTCGTGCGCTGAGGCGAGCGCACGGAGACTGCCCATACAACTTGTATTAGAAATGAGTTAAAACGCCTGGCGCGTGAGACAGAAGATAGTTCATAGAAATATGCTGAAAAATGAGTCTGTTCCCGTACGGCGCACGGGCGAACCGAACACTGCCGAGAGAACTCGACTTACGACGAAATTCGCTGATGATGTCTCGTTAAGTACAGTAAGTAGGTATAGTTTCGATGTATTTGTGACGAGTTAAATATGGTTTGTTTACATTAATTGTTTTTTTTTTTTGGTCTAGTTGTATTTTATACTGCGTATACAGTGGGTGAAAATGAGCATAAATATAGACTATATTAAAGACAATAACAAAACTTTTTACAATAAAGTTGATATAAATTGGCGGGACCGCCAAGGCCCTCTTTTATAAATATTTTCTGAAGTGTGAAAAACAAACAAAATACCTACCTATTTTTCTTCGCAAGTACACCTACAAAATGTAATGCGTTCAAAAATCTACTTCGACTCTGCCGTGACACACCCGAACCCATTAGTGGTAAGGGCGGCTTCTTACATCCCCTCTAAAATGTCCGCGATAAAACAACCGCGACTAATATTCGACGAACCCGACGACACTATAACGCTCGCCCAGACTGAGGCATACACAGCCCGCGCGGCCTTGACAAATAGTAGTAAATATCCACGTTACCGCCCCCGCCGACGGGGAAGGAAGACGTGTCGCGTTAAAATCATAAACGTGGGAGTGCCCACTTTGCCAGCGACCGCCCGAGCCGAGGTCCGTACCCCACAGGGGGTGCCCTCGGGATGGGTCGCTTAACTTTAAGCGGGTTGAGAGCCCTCAGCGCTCACCCTCCAGTCCGGGTAAAGTTGTCACAGCCATCTGAGGCTAACAACTAAGTCACACAGAAAAAAAAAAAAAAACATCAAAAATAATTATAAAAAAAATTTTTTACGTTAATTGTTGTTCCATTGCAATTTCTGATCATAATACTTAGTGAGGAAGTAAAGTGAACCACCACTTTGATGACCCACCAGCCGCCACTGATGATGAATATGATTGACATCGTCATCATCTTATATACGTCCTATTGGCTCGAGCCTTCGCCACAGTGGGAGGGAAATTGATCTACTCCTACTACACCACGCTGGACAGACGGGTTGCCAGAGTTTTATTTCGAGTTTTTTTCCTTGGAAGAGTTTAACGCGACTTTAAAGTTTAATTAAATACGAATTCGAAAGATAAAGAAAATTGATTCGGTAATGAGTTCTAATTATTTTGAAAACTCTTTTTCACGCAATTTGGATTGTATGTAACAGAATCTTTGAATGCGATTTTCATCGTCTTCAGAACCTTCTTATCAAAGACGATAATACAATAATATATATATCGACTTTTTAGTGTATTTATATTTACCTACAAAACGTGTTTTTTTAGATTTATTTTTTTATTATTGCCAACGGTGGCAAACGAGCAAACAGTACACCTGATGGTAAGTGTTGTTGCTGCTACCTGCGCCTCATGCCGCCCTAGCCGAGGCCGCGGGTGACGTGACCGGGGAATTAGTCCGTCACCAGCCGAGAGGCCGATCGCGCGAGGAAAGACCGACGTCCGTCCGTCGGGCCGACCACTGACGACAAGTAACCCTGCTCCGGTGGTCAGTCCAACGACGAAGGCGACGTGGTGTTCGGGTAGGTTGCGGGTGTGCGTGCTTACGCCCCTCTGTCGTTCCGGACGGAGTGGTGCGACAAGTGCACCGACCGCAACCCACCAAAAAAAAAAGGTGTTGCTGCTGCTAATGGACCTTAGTAAGGCCACTGCCTACCGCGAATTAAGTAAAAGGAGTGTAAATGGGTGTCATGAAGTTCAGTGATACTAAAAGCATTTAAACACTAAAACCCACAACATGTAAACACCCTCAGAAAGTTAGGCTTCCAGCTCTCTCACTCACTGAACGAAGCGCAGTAACATATTGGTACTACTCGGACGTCGATTTTCTGCGAAAGTGTGGTACTACCCCGGACAGAGGCCCGCGGTTGTAGACAGACAACTGTCAACAGCGTGGTCCTAGCACTAAAATTGTTATTTATTATTTGCTTACACTGCCATCAATTATTCGTAGGTAGTTCGTAAAGACATATATATACGTATACCTACATACAAAAGTGATGGAGGAATTTTACGAGCCAGTCCAAAATTAATGTCTCGCCCACGTGCACGCGATATTCTGTCTGCGTGGGCTAATACCTAGTTTAATAGGGTACCTAAATGTATCCAGATTAATTGCTAAAGGTTGTTTTAGAACAAAGAAACTGACAATTAATTTGTCAGAATATATGATACAAAATAAAATAAAAAAAAGATGTCACATATTCTATAGTAACCAATGTATCAATGTTACAAGGATTTAAAAATGTGGAATAATCTCATAAATATACCACTATGAAAAACTAATAAACATATAAATTCTCGAAAATAATATTGGTATTCAATAATTTTGTCAAAATTACAATTATTAAAATTTCCGTGTGGTTCCGGAGTAAGAATACAATTCACCACTCCCTTTCTTGCCCGTGGATGTCGTAAAAGACCAAATATCATCTATTGAAGAGAAGGTAAACTCGAAATAAAACCCTATACCAACCTCTCTAACCAGCATGGTATAGTGAGGTCAATTTCCTTCCTAATGTGGACGAGGCTCGAGCCCAACTGTGGGACGTATATGAGCTGATGATGATGAAAATTTAATCACCCTCTTTCTTGCCTGTGGGTGTTGTAAAAGACGACAAAGGTTTTAAATATATAACATCTATGCAAGAGAAGGAAAGCTTAAAAGAAAGTCCTACCAACACGTCTGAACAGCGGGATATAGTAGGTCAATTGCCCTCCTATTTTATTTAGAGACATTTGTTAATTAGAGTTATGAGCATTATACATTTGGTACAATTTACTTAGGCACATTCCCTTGTAAGTCTCTGACAGTTTAAACATTGGTATACATTAACCATTGAATATTTTATTAGGTATATATGTCACCGTAAAATTGTACGAACCGTTAGTTTATAAACTATTTAGTGAGATTATGAACTATCGACAAATTGTGAACGGACACAAAAATTTACAATCTAACGCTTATATTTTCGTAAGTTTATAAACTGACCATGTTCAACCGTCAAATTGTGAACAAAACGCAAAGTGCACGCTGATTGGTTCAAAGAATCATTGTTTTCACACGCTGCCCTACCGCCATTATTATTTTAGCGACATTAATACAAAACATCAATTTAAAATATTAAAAATATTTTTGGTGGTATTTAATAATGTACGTTAATATTTGCTGACAATAAGATTTTTGATTGCTTTTTTTTTTGTGGGTGGGTTGCGGTCGGCGCGCCTCCGCACCACTCCGTCCGGGGCGACAGAGGGGCTTAAGCACGCAACTCCCGCGACCCACCCAAAAACCACGTCGCCTTCGTCGTTGGGCCGACCACTGGAGCAGCGTTAACTTGTCGTCAGTGGTCGGCCCGACGGAATACCTCGAGGACGTCGGTCTTTCCTCACGCGGTCGGCCTCTCGGCGGGTGACGGACTAATCCCCGGTCACGTCACCCGCGGCCTCGGCTAGGGCGGCATGAGGCGCAGATAGTTGCGCCTACGTCGCCCCAATCGCCGGCGGCGGATCTCCTCATCGAGGCTGCGCTCCTCGCGCAGGCGATCCGCCGCCTCCTTCCACGAGATCACTGTCTCGCAGAAGGCTGCGACCGCGTCCCAATTCCCGACGCTGTCGATCATCGCCCTAGCGATAGCCGGCAGCGTCAGGTCCGTACCGATGATTGCGACGAGTTCACAGCGCTGCACTGCCCAAGCCCCACAGGCCTCGAGCGTATGGCGCGCCGTGTCCTCGTCGCAATCGCAGTGGTGGCAGGACGGTGTACTCTCCCTCCTAACGACCTTGTGCAGGTATTTGGCGAAGCACCCATGCCCCGTCAAAACCTGCACCAGTCGGAAGGAGAGCAACCCCGTGCCGCCTTTCCAACCACTGCATCATCACCGGCCGGAAGGCCTCCACGGTTCGCACCCCGAACCGAGGCCTCTCCAGCCGGACTGCCCAACGGGCAATGACGTCTCGGCAGGCGTCGACGTGCCAGGCGGTGAGATCCCATAACGAGACCACATCGCCCTCCGCTCGCACCCCCGTCACCCGCCGATATAGTCCGGCGAGCATCTCCGCCTCCAGGTCCCACGGGGGAGTCCCGGCCAATAGGCACGCTGCCTCCGTCGCCACCGTGCGGTATCCGCGGATGGCCCTGACCACCATGACCCTCTGTGGTCACCACAGAAGGGCCCTAAGTCGGACGGTCATGGACCCCGCCCACACCGGTGCGCCGTACAGGGCCATTGACCGGATGACCCCGCGTACAGCCGTCGGCACGCAGCGCTCGGTCTGCCCACGTTCGGCATAAGCCACGATAGGGCGGACGCCGCGCCGACGAGCCGTGGAGCGAGCCTGCGGAAATGCTCCCGGAACCACCATCGCCCGTCGAGCACCAGGCCCAAGTACCTCATATGGGCCCGGATGCTGATGTCGACCGAAAGATTTTTGATTGCTGATAATTACTTATGTTTGTAACTCTATGCACACGAACACATGCTTTCTATAACGCCAACCAATCAGAGGACGGTTCACAAATTCGCAGGCGAGAAATTGTAAGACAGTGCTGTGATTGGGTCATTTCTTTTTGAACTGATGGTTAAAAGTATTAAAATCACAATTTGACGGTTGAACATAGTTTATAATCTTACGAAAATATAAGCGTTAGATTGTAAATTTTTGTGTCCGTTCACAATCTATCGATAGTTTATAATCTCACTAGATAGTTTATAAACTAACGGTTCGTACAATAATACGGTGACATATATAATAATTCCTTATTTAAGAGTAGGTATTCTGTAACTATTTTGTTTGTATTATTTTGGCATTTTCTACGTAATGCTCTATGGAATTGGCTGAATATTATAGAAAGACTAGCAACCCGCCCTCGCTTCGCTTCGGTTTCATTCACCTTACCCGCGTAATTTCCGTTATATATCGGGATATGATATAGCCTATGTTACTCCCTGATGTTATAGCTTTCCATGGTTGAAAGAATTTTTGAAATCGGTTCGGTGGTTTAAGTGTGAAAGCGTAACAAACAGAACAAATAAACAAACAAACTTACTTTCGCATTTATAATATTAGTAAGGATTAAGTAGATTTCAAAAACATAACCTATCTAGCTTATACATATAGGTGCAACTACGAGTTTACTAGTCACGTCTAGTTTGCTATGCGGACATTGTAGCAACGCGAGAAATCTTCCATGCGTTCACGCGTTTCTGCCATACCTACTACTGCAATCAATATTAAGGCTCACATTATAGCCCCCACATCTATGATCCCTGTACTGCTGCGCTTGTCGTACCTGTACACCCCTTTACTTATTGCCTGACTAGTCAATTAGCTTCTCTTCCGCTACGCAATATAGGAGGCAAGTGGAATCATTCTTTTTCAACTCCTCCTCTTTAACTTTTCTAATTAAATTTGATATGGGTTCCAAGACAATTAAAAGCCCTTCCTGGGATTGCCTGATTGTCACGCGTGGTATTGCGTCCCACTACCGTTACAAATATAAGTTAAGATGATGACTATTGAGTTTTCGTATGTATTTTTATTGAATAAAATAAATCATCACCAGTGGCGGCCTTAGGGGGTGGCGAACAGGGCAATCGCCCGGGGCCTCGCGCTTAGAGGGGCCTCGCGCTTACAGGGGCCTTACGCAACAACCCAACCCAAATTTAAAAAAATTTAGATTTTAAATTACATTTTTACTTATTAATTATATTTTTCACTTTATTTTCAATATTTTAAAACTTAAATTTTATTTATTTGTACAACTTTAGTATTTTTCATCAAACATGACAAATCCCTAAACCAAACAACCAGACCCACTTTCGTATCTCATACTTTTCACGGAGGACAAAGGGCCTCGCAAAGACCTGCCGCCCGGGGCCTCGCAAAGACCTGCCGCCTGGAGCCTCGCAATGGGTAAGGCCGCTGCTGATCATCACTCATCATTTTATTGAATATAATTGATCATTATCATCAGATATTGCATGTGATAAAACAGGGAAAACATTCTTGTTAACATTTAATAACCTCTAATTTATTTATTTATTTTATTTTTTTATGTGCCAACCCTATCATAAAATCCAATTCAAAGTTACATTGGCCTTATGTCAGTGAGAATATTTTTAAAAAAGGAAATAATAAAAAAATGCACTATGCATATACGTTATTAAATTCTATTCATATACGTTGGCTGTGCCAAGGTGTTTGAAAATAAATATATTATTTTGGATATTTCTTAATCATTGAACCACAATATTTTATTACACATCGTGTTAAATATAAATAGAATTTGGCGTGAACCAAATTGAATTTAATGTGATTCTTTTGAAAGATATTAAATGTAGATAAAAACAGTAACGGCCACGAACTAAACGAAATTTCAGAGTTTTTTTAAGACAAGGTCCTGCACTAAGGAAATAATCCTTGTATTGTGGGAGAATCATATAATTTTTTTTTTACAAACATAATTAACGGACACAAATTACATCCACACTCGGAATAACAACTCTTTGCCTTTCCAAACGTTCCGTTTTCAGGCAACAAAATGTCCCGTTTTTGCAAACAGACTACAAATGATCATTTGTTATACTGATACAAACGTGTTTTATATACTTTTCACGTATTCTTTGTTTTTTTTAAGTTTCACATTCAAATTTTAATATATTTCCTCAAATGTACCGTTCTGATACAAAAAATAATAGTCACGACATGCAAACAATAAACATCTCGATTTAACGTAATAGAATATAGTAATATTACTCAAACATATTTGAAGACGTCTTAAAAGATAGACTAGAGTGATGTCATTATAATTTAAGTCTGTCGTAATATAATTAAATAGAATTGCTAAATTATTTTATGTAGTAATAGATAACAATTATATTCGTCCTTAGTTCTCACAGTCTATCTATTACTACCATATTTACTTGGATGATGTTATTGGACGGTGAGGTTGTATGATAAAAGTTTCATTGAACAGTATAAATAGAAATGCCGTTTGATTAAGTACTGATAGTAGATACAACCATATTCCATTTTTCTGTACCTAACCTAAGATTTACATCTAACACGTGCTCCTTACATTATCGCATATTTCGTAAGGATTTTTGATGAAGTACATACCCTACTTTCGTTTGGTGACGAAGTAAGAATACAATTCACTCCCTTTCTTCGCAGTGCGTGTCATAGAAGACGGCTAAGGGATTGTATACGTATATGTATACGCATATAACATCTATGAAAGGAAAAGAAAACTCGAAATAAAACCCTATAGCAACCCATCGGCGTGGTTAAAATAGATCAATTTCCCTTCTATGGTGGAAGAGGCTCGAGCCCAGCAGTGGGACCTATATAAGCTATGATGATTATTATTAAATACCAAAATTATTAAATAGTGATGTGAATTTTTTAAAGATTATTTTGAAATGTGTATTTATTAGCAGCCTGACTATCAGTGTACACATTTTGCGACATATTTGCACATTAGTACTTCTCCATCAAGATATCCAGCAATATCGTCTGAAATGCGCTTGAAAACAGGATAAGTGTGTATGATAATATTAAATTTGTATTTAACTCACCGACAAAACTATACACAGCCCAATAAACACTTCGCGAAATATTTCCAACACGCTTTACAAACTTTTCAAAGGACATTTTAATATTTATTTTTATTTATTAATAAGAATAAGTCTTATAGTGATGAAGGCACATATCTACTGAGAGATTCTTTTTGACGACAATTACAAAGATGTTACTAGATAAGAGTGAAATGTAGGTTCTGATGTACCATTAGCAAATTAAATTTTAATTAGTTAAGGATGTAGAAATGGGGGATTGTTTTCGTTTTTCAATATAAGAATCAAGAAAGCACCTGATGATAAGTGATTTTCCACGACACTTATACCATACCAAAGACAGAATCATACATAACAAAATTCTACTACTTGCAAGGTACCAATTACACTCGAAATAAAATTGATTGAAATGGTGTCGTACATTTAGGGTTTTTTTTTTTAATTTCTAATGCTAAAACTAAATGGCATTTTTATTTCTTTTTTTTTGGGGTTGGGCCACGGTCAGACCACCCGCCGCTCCGGAGCGACAGGGCCGACGCGCGGCCCCGTAACCCACCCATTGCACGTCGCCTTGTCTTCAGTGGTCGACCCGATGGAATACCTCGAGGGAGTACCCTCTCCTCTCAACGTCCCTGTCCCGGGACATCGGTCGCCGTCGTGCGGTCAGCCTCTCTGCAGGTAACCGACTAATCCCCGGTCCCGTCATCCGCGGCCTCGGCTAGGGAAACTTAATATCATGAGGACCATTGAAGACGGAGGAGAATAGCTTTCAATTTACCAGACTATAGAATATCCAACACATAATCTTAATATTTACAAATGATGATGGAATAAGAATACAATCAACCATCCTTTTAAGTCCGCCCGGGCCTTGTAACAAGTGATCACACTGTTATGCATTCTATACCTAAAATTTTATAAAATTCAGAGATACACGTAATCTTTTGAAAGGAACAATAATATTGGTCTCGACCTCTCGAATGATGTCATTAGATTACACCGCCGAATGGCATTAAGGTGTAGACTTTTAAAATTAAATCGCGGACCGCAAGGCTTAACTACCATTATGCGCCGAGTGTTCCGACTATGAAGATTCTATATAATGTAAAATTTATTGTGCATATAATCTATTTTAAGCTGTATATATATGTTAAATGGATAAAAGGACTAAGTATTTATATTATTAGGAAGTCTTAATATGGACCATTAATTGAATTTAGAGGTCTTTTTATGTACTTTTATGTAAAAATTAAGTAATCTTTATATTAAAAAGAATGTTAGATATGAATGTTGAAGGTTATAAGAGTAAAGGCATATCAATGTTGTTGGAAAAATGTTTAGATACTGGGTAGCACGATACGGGTAAATTGAAAAACATTTAAATAACTTAATAAAAACTAATGTATGGTACATTAAATGTTTTTATAATGAATTAAAAGTCTTTCTCTCCCCCTTTTCGTCTTTCTTCTTCTTTTTTTTTCATGCAATATCATCCAATCCTGAGCTACGGTACAAAATTTCAAGTATTTAGTTAGTTCATCGGGGGGTTAGTTTAAAGTCAATTACAAGATTCGTCCCGGACAGGCACACGAGAAAACGAGTTAATAAAAACATAGCAAACTTTATGATTTTACCAGAAAAATTATAAATACATTCGTAATATCATCTAAGTTATTTGGCCTGGCTTCACACTGTTATTATACACCTGTAGCCTTATTACTTTTTATACATCACTTTTACCTAGAGACCTTCAAAGATGCAAGTAGAAAAAAAATCATACTGAATCTTATGAAAGACGCCTGAAGACAAAAAATGAAGGCATAGGTAATCTATAAGTATACTAGCTTCTGCCCGCGACTTCGTCCGCGGAAAATTTCTTGTTTTAACATAAGATTACACTCGATTGATATTACTGTATTTAATTTTATTAGTAAAATATTTTTTGGAATCAGATCAGTAACTTAAAAGATTACCGAAGTTCTATTTTCTGCTCAAGGTAACTTAACCCTTAGTTGCCTTTTACTTATTTTATTTATTTGTTTAAGTTAGGTATCTATTTAATTTAAAGCTTCTCTATATACAATGTTTGAGGTTGTTTTATTTTCCGGTAACAGAATAATCTGCCTTTCGGATGATCCCACTCTTGATAGACCAACATATAATTGCCCATGGGAAAAACATTCTTTTCGTAGGTCAATGCCAACCAAAGAGAATGTTTGTCCCTGGGACTTATTAATAGTCAGGGCAAATGATGTTTTTATTGGAAACTGGAGTCGTTTAAACGGTATGGGTAGGTCCGTCGGAATCATTGGAATTCTTGGGATGTGCGCCAACTGGCCAGCTCCTGGGCCGATGAGAATGGTCGCCACAATTAGGTTGTCTTTTAAATCTTTTATTAGTAGCCTTGTGCCATTGCACAGGTTAGGTGGGCTTAAATTTCTTAAAAGCATGATAGGTGTCCCGGATTTCAACAGCAGTTCGTGAGGTGGCAGACCAGATGGTTTAAGGGAATTTAAAAATTCCTGCGGATAGTGGACTGCATCCTCGATATTACACACTGTATCAATTGACTTGTAGATTTTACCATGGCCGGGAACTTTTTGTAAAATTAGATTATTGATTTCATTGACTGTATCGTTCCTTGGTGAGACGATAGCCCTTGAACAATGCCAATGAATGTCTCTATCTAGTAAATATTCGAGGTCAGGATATACTGCATCTATAAGATGCTGTAGACTGTGAACTATACGACCCAGAGTCTCATTTATAACGATTTCCGCAGAGTTAGAGTCCAAGGTTCGAGAAGAAAAAGACCCTTCTCCAATTTTGAGCAGCTGTTGTGGAAAATCGTTATCCATATTTCCAATAACGTGGACTCTCATGTTCGTACGTAAATTCAAAGTTTGGACTATACTCCATAGGGGCGATGATTTTAGACATGCCTTTATGATATCCGCACGTGTACCTCTTGTGACGACGGGAAGTGTCTGACGAAAGTCACCTGCAAACACAAAAGTGACACCACCCATGACAGCGACTGAGTTTCTCAAGTCCTTAAGTGTTCGATCCACTGCTTCAACATGAGCTCTATGACTCATGGTACATTCGTCCCACATTATCAACGACGTATTCTGTAACAATTGACCAATGGGCCCATTTTTGCGTATCGAACATACCGACTGTTGCTCCAATGAAACTGTCAATGGGAGTTTGAAGGTAGAGTGAGCAGTTTTACCGTCACTCAATAAAGTAGCCGCAATCCCAGAAGAAGCCACTGCCAAAGCTATTTTTCCGGATTGCCTAACATGTGCTAATATTAAATTAGCGAGGAATGTTTTCCCTGTGCCTCCTGGGGCGTCTAAAAAAAAAATTTTTCCTTTATTATTCGTTACGCTATCAATAATTTCATCAAAAGCCTGTTTTTGGTCTGTGACTAATTTAGGCAAATTTTCATTTACAAAAGTAGCTAATTCACTGATGTTGTGCGGATGTACCAACATTGTATCTATTGCATCATTTACAGGGCGAACTGGAGACGGTAATCCAAAGTCACTCAATGTTTTATCATTCAATGCTAAAAGTTTGTTTTCAATTTGTATTAAACCTTCATTGTACATAACATCATTAAAAGGCATGGTAAAGTCCTGATTTTGTTGTCGATTTCTATGTCTGATATCTTCACAAAAATTGTCCTTGAAGATATCCCATAGTTTTAACGGTTCAGATGGCTGACAAAATAGCAGTATCACCACAAATAACTCCCTAAGTTTCAATGAACATTCCGACATCGAAGCTTCTCTTAATGTCTTCTCCCAGTGATCATCATTTTCCAGCAAACCTCTGTCCCGGCAAGCCGCTTGATACGTCTCCTTGACCACTCCATTTATAGTTTTCAAATCTTTGAATGATGTGGGACCGCGTACGTGGTGCAATAAAATTCTTAGATAAAAGCATTCTGATTGTGACGGATGTACACCGTACACTCTTCCCAAAGCTTCATCTCTTTTTATTTCTGGATGCCCATCGACGTCTTGACCGCGCCTTCGTCTTGAAAATTTGTTATTAGCCCACGTATAATAGTGTGGAACTTCGTGGTACAACAGCGTTTTTGCAAATTCGTCGGTATTGCAGAGTTCAAAAAACGCTAATAGAGTGGTTTTGCGCGGATTTTGGGCAACTTGTCGCGCAGTTCCTGGTGTGAAAAACACCCTTTGCCCGTTTTCTAAGTGCACGGCCAAATGCACGACCGTGGGATGTCGGTCGTGGATCGGAAATTCGAGTATTCGCCAGACGGCTTCCGATGTACTTATATATCGCCCATTTAAATAATTTTCCACCTCATCATGCGGATTTCTAACGCTGAACGTGGCTTGATCGGAACCTTTATTTATATATTTACATATATATTTTATAGCCTGAACTGAATGGCAGTATTCGACGTTAATGTGGGCGTTAAATGACCTGCACAACATTGGAGAGTATGGTACAATCCATCTGTTATCTATTGTAATCGGCCTCCCTCTGATGTTTACAACTGCGACTTGACCACCATTTTCAGCATTACGACGACGATATACAGGATAACCATCCTCGCCTGTCTGAGTATCGGTGACGAATCGCCGAGGATATTTCTTTGAACATATACCGTTCTTCATACACGGTGATGATAAATTGTGCTCCCCACAAGGTCCATGGATCATGTTTTTGGTGATAATATCGAATAATATTGGGTCATCATCTTTGTTTGGTAGTTCAGCAACTATTATACTGTCTATTTCATCTGGTTGTATTTTTTGTGCAAACCAAAACAGCATATGACAGTGTGGTAGTCCGCGTTTTTGCCATTCAACACTAAGCATATGGCATTTGACTTTGCCGAATACCTCGTCTTTAGTGAACGACTTGATCATTTTCTTCATCTTTAAATGAAAAACCCTAGCAATAATGTCATGACGGTCGAAAGAACGTTGGCCAGCAAATAGCTCTTTCTTAATTTCTGGCCACTCCGGATTGCAAGTGAACGTCACAAATAAATCGGGTCTTCCATAGTTGCGTACATACGTCATTGCATCTTGGGTTTTTTCATGCATGTAACGCGGAGAGCCGGTGAAAGATGAAGGCAAGATGACATGTTGGCCAATATTTGCAGCGTTGACATTAGCATCCTGATTTATAGCGTCTCTTAAATGGATATAGTCATCAGCTCTCAGTTGTTGTTGATTGCGACTTATGTAACTTAGTCTCTCTGTTATCATTTTAGCCATCATGTCAACACAGTATTGACTAAACAAATCCCGATAATAATGAAGGGGATTAAAACTGTTGGCCCTGGTCATCAATCTATACATATAAAATTGCATACACGAAACTGTTTTATTTCGCGCTGAATTTTGTAGAGGGATAGTCAAATAATAACCATCTTCACCGTTAACAAACATCAAAGGGTATTGTAAGGGATCGTAAGCTCTGTGTAATTCAGAAACTCTTTTCAGTTGACCATCTTTGCAATGAAGGACTATATCTCTAGGTCCCTTATCTTCGTCCACCAATAATACTGCAACTTCGTTTGCTGTAGGTGAATTGTATCTTCCACGATGTTGATTTTGTGGAGTGCGGTCAGCGTGAATGATTAATTTTAAGTTTTCAGATGAAGAGTTATGTTCTAAATTGTATTTGAAACTGCGAATATAAATGTTATGACTATTTAACGACGTCTGTAAATCATTGATTAAATCGATATTTAGGTTAGGAGCAATATTAGACCGCAACGAAAGTTGGTCGGCATCAGAAATGAAATAAATTTGTAGAAACTGCGGGCTTTGCCCTGGCGAAGGGAGTAGACTACCAATTAAGTGATAAACTTGCCCTTCTACTTTAAATGTAGGCATAAAGTTTCCTTCGCGAATTTCTTTAGCACCGAATGACGTCATTTGGAAGAGTGTATTATACTTTCGTATGTTTTTTAAAAAATGCGCAGATAATAGATGATTGCCCAGTAATAGATCTTTTATTGGTTGTGGTGGTGCCTGGATATCAGGAAGAACCACTTTTCCTGCAGCACAACACATACCATTTGGTTCATCGCTCCATTTATTTGCAAAACACTTAGGACATGTTTTATTCATTTCGCCTATTTTCACAGTGTTTTGCTGAGCATAATCTATATTGGCATCGTAATTGAAGGCTGATCTATTTCCTTGGGCTATATTCCGATTACGCGCTCTGACTGTAGCTGCTCGCTGTCTTTCTGTTGCTAGGCGCTGCGAGCGCTCAGTGCTAGTCTCCCTATCCCTTGTCTCACAGACATGCTGCCTTAACTCAGATAGACGGTGCGCACGTTCAGCGCTAGTTTCTCGAGCACGGGCCCGCGTCGTCCTCACATTTTGGCTTGCGAGGCGCTGTGAGCGCTCGGAGCTAGATTCTCTAGCGCGTGCTTGCGAAATATATTCTCTATTTCTCGAGAGGCGTTGCTCATTTTCAGGGGCAGATTCTTCCGTACGGCGTACTCGATCGGCTCTTGTCTGTGATGTCTGCCGAGACAGTTGAGATTTCCTTTTAGGCATGCTCTCAACAAACCACGCACAGACTTGAAAACAATTATGAACAAAGGGAGAGCGACTCGAACACCGTCCGCCTTTACAAAACAAAACAATCGTAATATCGAATAACTCGTGTCGATTATTACGATAGAACGAAGTACGAAACTACGAACATACAAAACAAACGTACAACGAAATTACGATATTTTCGATTATGAGGTATCTATCAACAACAACAACCATGCGAACGAAACAACCGAAACCAATAACCAACTGACATGTAATTTTTAGAACTCCAACTAACGACAACGTGGGCATAATAATTCGAGAGGGTCATCAATCCACGGAAAGTCTTAACACCGCGATTCAGAAAAATGACGTCATTGCAGAACGCCATCTATGGGCAAATAGGTAAAACGTCTGCACAATGAAAGTTATGCTAGGGTCATTTTGCGTTTTAGTAATTTTATATTATCTCCGAAACTTTATGACCAATTGATATACTGTAAATGGCAAATCTTATCTGTATGATGTTCCTGTGATACTGAAATAATTTATTGTCATAAGAATTAATATTTTGTTGCTCAAATAATCAACCAAACGTAACAATGCCGAAAAAAAAATTTTTTAATGCAATAATAGAAGTATAAAAGATAAAATATAAAAGATAGAGATATGGTATCGCTGACTTTTTTGTAGAAATAATTAAGATGAACCAGGTAGCCATACATTCTTTTTAATTTTAAGCAACTGTTTAGGCAGCGCACGCAAATAATTCTGTTTTACGAGGTATTTTTTTCCGACTTGCCAGACAAAAGTTGTGATAGCTCGGTTAATATACATGTTATAGAAACAATTTATAGCCTATAGCACTCAGGAATAATGTAGCTTTCTGCCAGTTAAAATAAAATTAGAATTAGATTATGAGTTCCAGAGATTACCCCCTGCATACAAACTTACAAATTTTACCTCTTTATAATATTAGTATAGACAAATAAATATAATTGAAGTAGACACTTCAATCAAACAGACGTTTGTAATGTATGTAATGTATGTTTGTAATGATCTGTCCGTCTGTTTGTTTGGTGTTTGGGGTAATTTTCTAAACGGTTGGCCCGATTTTGATAAAATATTACTTTTTTTTTTGTGGGCGGGTCGCGGTCGGCGCGTCTCCGCACCACTCCGTCCGGGGCGACAGAGGGGCTTAAGCACGCAACTCCCGCGACCCACCCAAAAACCACGTCGCCTTCGTCGTTGGGCCGACCACTGGAGCAGCGTTAACTTGTCGTCAATGGTCGGCCCGACGGAATACCCCTAATTGGGGTACCCTCCCATCGACCGACGTCCCCCCCTCGGGGAGGACGTCGGTCTTTCCTCACGCGGTCGGCCTCTCGGCGGGTGATGGGCTAATCCCCGGTCACGTCACCCGCGGCCTCGGCTAGGGCGGCATGAGGCGCAGATAGTTGCGCCTACGCCGCCCCAGTCGCCGGCGGCGGATCCCCTCATCGAGGCTGCGCTCCTCGCGCAGGCGATCCGCCGCCTCCTTCCGCGAGATCACTGTCTCGCAGAAGGCTGCGACCGCGTCCCAATTCCCGACGCTGTCGACCATCGCCCTAGCGATAGCCGGCAGCGTCAGGTTCGTACCGATGATTGCGACGAGTTCACAGCGCTGCACTGCCCAAGCCCCGCAGGCCTCGAGCGTATGGCGCGCCGTGTCCTCATCGCAATCGCAGTGGTGGCAGGACGGTGTACTCTCCCTCCTAACGACCTTGTGCAGGTATTTGGCGAAGCACCCATGCCCCGTCAAAACCTGCACCAGTCGGAAGGAGAGCACCCCGTGCCGCCTTTCCAACCACTGCATCAGCACCGGCCGGAAGGCCTCCACGGTTCGCACCCCGAACCGAGGCCTCTCCAGCCGGACTGCCCAACGGGCAATGAACTGCCCAACGGGCAATGAACTGCCCAACGGGCAATGACTGCCCAACGGGCAATGACTGCCCAACGGGCAATGAACTGCCCAACGGGCAATAAGATAAAATATTACTACCAGGTAGCTGTCTATATAAGGCTAGTCTATATAAGGCACTTAGGCAATATTTTATCCCGGTATTCCCACGGGAACTATGCGGGCAAGGCGGCTGTAACCGAAGCGAAGCGAGAACGGGTTGCTAGAGCTAGTTACTATATAAATATTAAATTATACCGTTTAAGATATCATCATCATAATCTCAGCTTGTATACTGTGTTGGACAGGAGCATCCTGCACAATAGGAGAGTAATTCTGGTCAGACGGGTTGGTATAGGGTCGTTTTATACGACACCAATAAGCAAGACAGAGAGTGATGAACTGTATTCTTACTCCGTCATCGTACGGCAATGACGTCACTACGGCCATAATTGCAATATTCATCGTTTTGGCATCAAAATTTGTATTAAATACAAATTAGATGTTAAAAAAGTTTAAACATTTTTACTATCCGTACCTCCAAAATCCCTTGTTGTAGTAGCTATGTTTACTTTTTAAAGCCTACATTGTTATCTCATTGTCACAGATAAGGTTGTGTTAGAGTGATAAAACAATAATTTGTACTAATTACGGTATAACTGTGATAGATCCATGCATTTTATTTGACCCGATTTTTATGGCAGCAGGCCTTGATGTGCCGCGCATCGTCCGATCCATCCGGGGCGATAGGAGAGGGCGGCAAATGAGCCCATAGCTGGCCGAGTGCATACCTCTTTTAAGTGCTTTCTAAGCGGGCCACCGGTACTCAACCTTGTCAACAGTGGCCGTTCAGGTGGGTTACACTTCCGAGCAGATGCCCCGGCGACGGCGACTTGCGCCGTTGCGTCGTCGCCGTCGCGATCGCTTTCTCCTCGGGTGATAATGCAATCAACTCCCCAGCTAGGGCGGCATCAAGCACTAGTACTCGCGCCTACGCCACCCAAGTCGCCGGCGGCGAAACCCGATTTACTATAAGATTGAAAATAAAACTGTTTTACGGATTTTATCGCGTTTGTATATATTTTTGATTGCCCGACGTTTCGAACACTTTACACCATTCATGGTCACAGGCGGACTTGGGTGATAAAATCCATAAAATAGTTTTAATTTGCGATATGTAATACTAGCGTAAACATCAGAAATAATTATTATCATATGTTTAATTCTAATTTAAATTACTATTCGTTGAGCGTATATAATGAGATTTGCAAATGTGTGCTAACAGCGTTGACGCATGAATCTTGACACTGATAGGGCCGTTGTTTTTTGAATAATAATCATCTCAACCCATATAAGTCCCATTGTTGGGCTCCTCCATTATGTGAGGGAAATTGACCTACAATACCTACTGCTGATCAGACATGTTGACATAAGATTTTGTTTCGAGTTTTCCTTCTCTCGTATAGATGTTATAAGCATATTATATCACTTAGTAGTCTTTTACGACGCCTACGGGTAAGAGAGGGGGTGGTGAATTGTATTCTAACACCGTCACCCACATAACAGTATAGCTTTAAAATTTAAAATAATGTATTTATTTTCTTTTCTCCGTTTATTTTCTCCGATTATCATCATCATTCTGCTCATATCTCAATTTCTTGGTGTCGACGCATTATGTACTTCTCGTCCATCGTATATATTACAAAAGTTATTGCCAATAGATTTATGATCTGGCTTCAATTCTTGTGAATGTTATTGATGACCAGAGACGGTATCAAGTGGTATTTGTCCAGGTAGATGTATCTAGACCAACGTCCTCCCCGAGAGGGGGGACGTCGGTCGATGGGAGGGTACCCCTAAAGGGAGTATTCCGTCGGGCCGACCACTGACGTCAAGTCACCCTGCTCCGATGGTTGGCCCAACGACGAAGGTGTCGTGTCGCGCGGGTGGGTTACGGGTGTGCGTGCTTACAGAGGGGCCTCTGTCGCCCCGGACGCAGTGGTGCGAGGAGAGTGCTGACCGTAACCCACCCCCAAAACAAAAAAAGATCGATGTATTTTTTTACAAACTTTCAACTAACGGACACAAATTACATCCAGACTCAGAACAACAATTTGTGGATGGCATAAAGTATTATCCTGCGTGGGATTCGAACCCCTGACACTAGCACTGTAGGTCTAACCACTACGCCATCTACGCCATATGTGTAGTCGTATATATGAATATCATTATATAAAACATTTAATAAATTACCGACCTCGAGATTCTGTAGACGCTACAACACTTTCAAACTAGATGACGATCGTTGGATGCTCGATACATAGATCAAACCTAAACTTGAGGTTACCGCTAATTATTTAAATATCGTACACCCGTTATGATCAATGGCACCTAAATTTTAAGAAACACTTAAGGCAATTTATATACTACACAACATCCATGATTACACAACATCTGTGGTGACGGAGTAAGAATACAATTCACCACTCCCTATCTTGCCCGGATGTCGTAAAAGACGACTAAGGGATTAAATATGCATATAACATCTATGCAAGAGAAGGAAAACTCGAAATAAAAACCCTATGCCAACACGTCTGACCAGTGTGGTATAGTAGCTCAATTTCCCTCCTATAGTGTAGGAGGCCCAAGCCCAACAGTGGGACGTATACGGGCCGAGATGATGATGATGACAATATTTCCTTCAAAATGCAACATTGATGTTTAAATTGTAAGATGTTACCTAAAATGCAGGTGTATTCGGTGAAAACTAACATTACCTACATGTGTCATTCCGAATTTTTTTTAAGAACATATAATTCATCATCATTTCAGCTCATAATACGTCCCATTGTTGGGCTCGAGCCTCCTCCACAATAGGAGAGAAATTGACCTACTCTACCACGCTGGTCCGACGGGTTGGTATAGAGTTTTATTTCGAGTTTTCTTCTCTTGCATAGATGATATATGGATATATAATCACTTATTCGTCTTTTATGACACCCACGGGTAAGAGTAAATTGTATTCTATACCTTCACCACACGGAAAAACATAAGTAATTAAGAAGAATAATTAATAAACTATCATTGGCAAATTAAACTTGTGCTTCACAAAGGATTGTCTCGTGGTGACGGAATAAGAATGCAATCCATCCACTCCCTATCTTACCCGTGAGTGTTACAAAAAATAAGAGATATAATGTGCATATAACATCTATGCAAGAAAAGGAAAATTCGAAATAAAACACTATACCAACACGTCTGCCCAGCTTGGTATACCAGGTCAATTTGCCTCCTATTTTGAAGGAGGCTCGAAATTGAAATGGATTCATGAAATATGATTTTAGTTCCATTTTACTTACGAGATATGTGTTAACATAACGTTAGTTAGTTTCGATCGCACTATGGCTTCGTTAAAAGATTTATAGATAACTGCTGCAGCGGTTTTACCCGCATAATTTTCCTTTCCGTGGGAATATCGAGATAAATTATAGTCTATGTGTTATTCTGATATGTAAGCTATATTATTGTGAAGTTTCATTAAAATCCATTTAGTAGTTTTTGCGTGAAAGAGCAACATCTTCACATACAAAGTTTCGCGTTTATAAGATCAGTAGGATTGTCAAATGCGCGCAAAACCTCGGGCAGAAACTATTTTTTCTATATAAGAATAAAATCCCTAGCCGAGGCCGCGGGTGACGTGACCGGGGATTAGTCCGTCACCCGCCGAGAGACCGACCGCGTGAGGAAAGACCGACGTCCTCCCCGAGGGGGGGACGTCGGTCGATGGGAGGGTACCCCACGTAGGGGGTATTCCGTCGGGCCGACCACTGACGACAAGTAAACCTGCTCCGGTGGTCGGCCCAACAACGAAGGCGAGGTGGTTTTCGGGTGGGTTGCGGGAGTTGCGTGCTTAAGCCCATCTGTCGCCCCGGAAGGAGTGGTGCGGAGGCGCGCCGACCGCAGCCCACCCACAAAAAAAAAATATAAGAATAAAATAATTTGCTTTCAAAATGCTTTAATTATAAATGTGTAAAGTAACAGTAATTAGCAGTGTTTTAGTATTTACTCGTGAATATATAATAGCAATTTATTAATTAAATATTTTATGATGCGTGCTATAGTAATTGGTTATATTATATTGTAACAGAAGTTAATATAAATATATATTTTTAATAAAATTAATTTGATTTTTAATGCAGTTTCGTTGAAAAAAAAAACGTGTGGCTACACTTTTACTTTTGACATTCGAATTGTGTAATTTTAACTTGTGCATTTACTTACGTATATATTAAAGACATTTTTCTTTTTAATTGAAATTAGTCATTTATTAAAAGAATAATATCCGTGTGGTGACGGAGTAAGAATACAATTAACCACCTCCCATTGCCCGTAGGTGTCGTAAAAGATGATGAAGATATAATATGCATATAACATCTATATAAGAGAAGGAAAGCTTGAAACAAAACCCTATACCAGAACGTGTGACCAGCGTGGTATAGTAGGTCAATTTCCCCTCTATTGTGGAGGAGACTCGAGCCCAACAGTGGGACGTATATGAGCCGAAATGATGAATGACTAAAAAAAAAGAGATCCCAAACCCTATAACATCCATATCTTATAAAACACATATGTTATGTACATAAATTTATTAACTTTTAGGCCGCTGCTGGGTATAAAGTAATATGTAAGGGTACTTAATTCTTGATTTATGGTCAATCGCAAGATATCTTCTTGATATATTTTTTATCTTGTTATATTTTTTATGGACTACATTATGCGCTACCGAAATTTAACCTCCCTCTAGCATCGAAACTAAAAGAGGCTTTTTTTATGGGTGGGCTATGGTAAGCGCACACGCGGTCCTTTCCGTCCGGAGCGACGAAAGGACGACGCGCGGGCCCATAACCCATCCATACCCATGTCGCACTCGTCGTTGGGCCGACCACCGGAGCAGGGTTACTTGATATCAGTGGTCGGCCCGACGGAATACCCTTTCGGGTACCCTCACCTCTCTACGTCCCTGTCCCGGAACATCGGTCGCTGTCGCGCGGTCAGCCTCCCTACGGGTGACGGACTAAAATGCCCGGTCCGGTCACCCGCGGCCTCGGCTAGGGCGGCATGCGGCGCAGGTACTCGCCTGCGCCGCCCGAGTCGCCAGCGGCGGAACGTGTCACCGAAGAGGAGCTCTTCTCGCGCACGATCCGCCGCCTCCTTCCGTGAGATGACGGCCTCATAGAAGGCGGCGACTGCGTCCCAGTTCCTGACGCTATTGAGCATCTCCCTGGTGATGGTCGGCAGCGTCAGGTCGGCACCGATGATCGCGACGAGTTCACGGCGCTCCCCCGCCCACGCGGCACACACCTCGAGCGTGTGCTGCGCCGTGTCCTCGTCGGAATCGCAGTGGTGGCAGAACGGTGTGCTCTCCCTCCTGACGATCTTGTGCAGGCACTTGGCGAAGCAACCATGCCCCGTCAGCACCTGCACCAGTCGGAAGGAAAGCACCCCGTGCGCCCGTTCCAGCCACTCCATCAGCACCGGCGGAAGGCTTCGACGGTCCTGACACCGTACCGTGGCCTCTCCAGCCGAACTGCCCAACGGGCAATGATGTCTCGGCGGGCGTCGACTCGCCATGCGGCAATCTCTTTGATGGAGAGGGAGACTATGCCGCCTCCGGCTCGCGTCTCCGACACCCGCCAGTAAAGCTCGACGAGCATCTCCGCCTTAAACTAAAAGAGACTAAGAATCAATTTTAAATATATCTAAACGATTATTACTCTTGATCTCCCAGAACGGTTAAGTCATTTGGCTGTTGTGCTTGTGCTAAGATATGTAAGAAACACAAACGACTAGGTGAATTAGTAGTAGTAGGACCACACTGTTGACAGTTTTCTGTCTACAGCTGCGTGCCGGTCCGTCCGGGGTAATACCACAAACTCTCACAGAAAATCGACGGTCGAGTAGTAGCAATTTGTTACTGCGCTTCGTTTGGTGAGCGAGAGAGCCGGCAGCCCAACTTTCTGAGGGTGTTTGCATGTGGTGGGTTTTAGTGATGCTTTTAGTATCGCCGAACCTCATTGCACGCATTTACACTCCCTTCACTTTCTTCGCGGTAGGCAGTGACCTTTCAGAGGTTCTTGAGCGGCAGCAACACTTACCATTAGGTGTACTGTTTGTTCGTTTGCCACCGTTTACAATACCGTTTGCAATAAAAAAAAAACTAACAAGCAAGGTTATCAAAATTAGGTATTACTAATAGAAATACAGCGTCTTGTGGCATTCTATGAGGGCGCATTACGTTTACCCGTGGCATGCTGGTCATGTTGGCATAAGGTTTTATTTCGAGTTTTCCTTTTCTTGCACAGATGTTATATGCATCTTATATCCCTTAGTCGTCCTTTACGACATCCACGGGCAATAGGGAGTGGTGAATTGTAATCTTACTCTATACTACACAAATATATTTCGTTCTAAAACTTACATTGATACATTATATTCTTCCGAGTTAAATATTTAATTGAACAGTATAATTTATCTCTAAAATGACTAGCGTTTTATTGAAATTAACTTTAATTAATTGTACTATAATACTAAGCTGGTTTAATCAAAGCGTGGCTTGATTGTATTAAAGTTGGCAAACCATTGTTCGACGTGGAGTGAGACCGAGGTCATGGACTATTCAAACTGGAGGTCGAATTTTATACCTCGTAACGTGTAATGTGTAAGTTCGCGATGACTGGACAATTGTTTTATATTTGCAAAATAAATTAATTTTGCTTTTTGGTCTATGGCCTTTATGTTGTGTGATGGCGGCTACGAATACTATCAACCCTTACATTACTCGTGGGTGTCATAAAGAGGACTAAAGTGGGTTTCAGACTAAGAACAGGACCTAATGCTATACTATATAGCTAGCTCAGTTGACGGCGATCTCTGAATAGCTTGCGCTAACTATATAAGAAGTAACTTAGGCTTTTATCCCGGTATTCCCACGAGAACGAGAATTACGTGGGTAAGGCGACCAAATCCGAAGAGAAGCGAGGGTGGGCTGCTAGCGTACTATTGTATAAAAGAAAAGTACATAGTACATATTGAATTGAGACCAAATAATTGCGATAAGAGTAACATGATGATGATTATCTCGTGCCTTACCTCAAGGCAGGCACAGATGTATCATGATTTCGTTTGATTGGGTAGATAGCGCACATAAGTAGATATAATAGCCTAAGTGTTAAAGTCGCATGCCTATTGTCATGAATAACGACAAAGTCCCACGCAAAATAATTATTATCGACTTGGCGGGGGCACTACCGTGCCTCCAGATTACGATCTTTAAAAAGTTGTTCTTAATCTGGGAATAATTTTATCAATTATTTGTGATGTTCATCGCGACAGGAGAATATAAGTATGTAGTTCCTTAGTTCTGATTCCTTAGTCCTTTAAAACCAACTTTTACTTTTTTTATTAATGTGGCAGGAGCACTATGTCGACAGTCGGACCAGTTCGTCGGGGTACCAAACTCTAACAGGAAATCGACGTCTGCGTGGTAGCAATTTGTTACTGCACATCGTTCCGTGAGCGAGCGAAGTGGAAGCTCAACTTTCTAAGGATTTTTGCGTGTAGTGAGTTTTGGTGATGTTCCTTTAGAATCATTGAACCTCATTCCACGCATTCACGCTCTCGTCATTTTCTACACGATAAACATGGGCTAGCATAGGTTCATGAGTACCCGTGTCACTACATGTCATAAGGTTTGCTGTTTGCTCGTTTACCATCAATAAAATAAAAAGACAGGATATGCGGAATGGTTACACCCGTTATCTTGACAAACAGAAGCGATAAGGACTTGCCTGCTGTTGCTACCTGAGCCGTCATTTCGTGAAAGGATAGTGCAGAGCTAGAGGTGAATAGCCTTTGCTGACTCCTTACGTTTAAGAAACACAGGGTCACTCATGCATGAAAATTTAAGTCTAAAATCGCACTTCATCCAAACCCAAGCTACAGATGTATAGAGTGGAGAATGTCCGCCAATCGCGACAAAATGTTCGGTGAGTATTACACTCCGGTTACACTAAAACAACAATATTATATACACAAGAGATCTTAAACAAATGCACAAGCAATACAGCGGGTTACTGAAGTAATTTTTGTTTTATCTTCATTGCGATGGTGGCACACGAACAAGTAGCACTCTTGATAGCAAGAGATACTGATTCACATGGACCTTTGCAATACCAGGGGCACAGCTACGCCTTGCCCACCGTGAAGAAAACGCACTTCGTATACTTCGTCTAAAGAAGGAAATGTCATAGCACTCGGTATACAGTGGAGACCATAATGTTCCCAGGTGAAATCATTAAAGCCTGTTACGGCGTTGAGTAGTACGTTAGTAAAACAGTGACTTTGGACGCCCAATTTATTGCTTGCCAGTCAGTTATCTAAGTTTTTCGGTTTACAAATATTTATAAGTTTATCTTCGTATCTATACCAATAAATAAAATTGGAGTGTCTGTTTGTAATGTCAAAATAATAGGCTTTTTTCATGCTCACACGGTTATTTGTACGACACCTATGCCTAAAATAGCAATTAAAAATTTTTTGTCTGTCTGTCTGTCTGTTTGTTCCGGGTAATCTTCAAAACGGCTGAACCGATTTCAAAAATTCTTTCACCAGTGGAAAACTATAATATCAGGGCGTAAACTAGGCTATATTTTATTCCGGTATTCCCACGGGAACGGGCACTACGCGGGTAAAACTACTATAACCTATAACCGAAGCGAAGCGAGGGCGGATTGCTGAAAGCCTGCAGATAGTTACTATAACACTGAAGAGTTTATTTGTGTAAACTCGTAAATCTTGGGCAGTATAAGACCGATAAAGCTGTTTATGATTACAATTTTATCACGTTTAATTTTGTTTTAATCATCCCGACGTCTTCGTCGCGGTGCGTTCCATTATGTTGGTAGCTTAAAGACAAGGTCATGTTTTACAAAATCTTCATAAATTGTAATTCATTCATTATTTCAGCTCATATATATTCCATTGTAGGGCTCGAACCTCCTCCGTAATAGAAGGGACATTGACTTACTATAACCATGCTAATCAGACGTATTTGGTATAAGGGTTTTTATATCGAGTTTTCCTTTTCTTGCAAGGATTTTATATGCATACTTAATCCCTTAGATATCTTTTACGATATCCACGGGTAAGAGAGAGTAGAAGTTATAATAATTACCATAAATTAACTTAATATTAATCTAAACAGATGTCGTGTGGTGATGGAGTAAAAATACAATTCACCACTCCCTCTCTTACCCAGTAGATGTCATAAAATATGACTAAAGGATATGATATATACGCGACAGCTATGTAGATGAAAGAAAACACTCGTCTCGCTAGAGCTACCTTTCCTACCATTGTGAAAGCTCGAGCCAGCAATACGATGTTTATGAGCTGAGATGATGAATTTAAATTGTTATTTTTTTATTATTATCACCTTTATTTAATATACTACTCGATACATTTTAATATTATTATTAAACAAATTAAATATTGTTAAATGTAAAAAGCGTTCGATCCCACTGGCGGCGAATAAAGGAACCAAACCGACGGTGGTTAGGGCTCCAAAGACAGAAACTTCCTCACAACGCGTCCCTTAATTTATTATTATAACTGCTATTAAGTATCAAAAAACCCTAAAAAAATATGTTACTTATATTTGAAACGTGTATTACTCAGCTAAATATCGGCGCTAAGTTATTGATATAAAGTAAATTTATTTAGTCGAGACGCACTAAACAAAGAAAATATGTTACATATTTCCTTTAGTTAGTATAGTACCTATGTACTCATAGATAAGTGAGTACTTATGTACTCACTTATCTATGAATTGAATAAATATTGTTGCATTAGATGTAGGTAGATATAGTGACAGAATTACTATCCAATTCACCACTCTCTCTCTTGACTGTCGTAAAAGACGACTAAGAGATTAAATATGCGTATAACATCTATGCAAGAGAACGATAATTCGAAATAAAATCCTATACCCTTAGAATAATAACGTATAGAAGGTAAGTTCGCGCACAAAAAGTTAGGCATTTCAATTGGAGCCTAATGGAGCTTACGCCGGAACCGTTCCGTAATGTACAAGTCATTGTACTGCACGTACGTACGCAACTCTTAAAAAATAAATAAGTAATTATGACGGTTTGTGCATTCAAATGGTGTCACAACACATTTGAAAAACTGAAAAAGGTTTTTAACATTACTTTTAAAAGTATTTCGACGATTTATGTTAATAAAAACAAAATTTGATTTCATAATTTGTATAGTGGTGTGCGTGTGTATGGGTGTAATCGTCTGCGCGCCATTAGTATTTTTAGATTCAAGTTTCGAACGTTCGAAGTACCGACACTATCCTTCGTATACGTTATTATTCTAAGCCTATACCAAATTGTTTGACCAGCGTGGTATAGTAGCCCACTTTTTGTCCTATTGTGGAGGAGGCCGAGTCCAGCGATGGAACATATATGAACTGTAATGAATGAAAGATAATTGCGCTAATTAGATATTTCTGTCTTTCCTCAGAAAGTCTTTCTTAACTTTCTTAAGAAAGTTAATAGTAACTAGGAGAACAGGAATAGACTTATTATCAACAAATCATCATCATCCCGCTCTTATCTCAATTACTAGGAGTTGCCTCAATATGTACTCTTCTTCCAACGCAAAGGTTTTAAGCAATGCTTTTTTTATGACCGACTGCCTGAGTTTTTGGCGGGAAAGTGGAAGTGTCATGTGGTATTCTTGTATTACATTCAATATATTAGTGTTTTAAAGTGTTATATTAAATAATTTTAATGCCATTTTATGTAATATGTGGCTGAAGAACTACTGGGGTGTAGTGAATATGATATGAAAGTATTTCATGCCTTTTTTCTTCTTTTTTGTTTCCACCGAAATCCTCAGAAGATACCGGTAACAGTGGCCATAACACTGTTAATAGCGACAATTTGATTTACTGGCGGACAATTAGGTACTAACATGAAAAAACGTATAATTTATAAAGAAAATTATAACTCGACACTGACAAAAATGGCTCGTATTGGTAGCTTATTGCCAATTTAAGACAAGAAAAGGAAGTAGAAGAACACCGGCTGCCTGCCTGACATGAACCCTCCTTGGTAATGTAATTATTAACCAAACAACATCAGATGAAGTTGGCCTAGATTAATGTAAAGCTCTTATTCATCTTTTACAACCCACGAGCAAGATACGGGTTGGTAGTAGGTATTCGTAACCGCCACCACAGAACAAATATAGGAAAAATAATAAATAAATACCGTGTGGCGACGGAGTAAGAATACAATTCACCAATCCCTATCATGCCCCAGATGTTACAAAAGTCGATTACGGGATACAATATGCTTATAACATTTGCGCAATAGAAGAAAACTCGAAATGACACCCTATACCAAAATGTCTGATCAGCATGATATATGATATGATCTATACCAATAAATAAAATTGGAGTGTCTGTTTGTAATGTCTAAATAATAGGCTTTTTTCATGCTCACACGGTTATTTGCACGACACCTATGCCTAAAATAGCAATTAAAAAATTTTTGTCTGTCTGTCTGTCTGTTTGTTCCGGGTAATCTTCAAAACGGCTGGACCGATTTCAAAAATTCTTTCACCAATGGAAAGCTATAATATCAGGGCGTAAACTAGGCTATATTTTATCCCGGTATTCCCACGGGAACGGGAACTACGTGGGTAAAACCACTATAACCTATAACCGAAGCGAAGCGAGGGCGGATTGCTAGTATACTATATAGTAGGTCTATTTCCCTCCTAATAGGGAGGACGCTCAAGCCCAGCAGTGTGACGGGGTCTGGCTGAGAGAAATAAGGAAGAAGGAGGAATCAGGTGTGTGAAACCGTGGGTTCTGCTAAGTATGTTATATTTATCTAAACTTACATGATTTCAATCTGTACCAGTAATCTCGAATGGTGTCGTACACTTTCTCACTCACACTTGTAACAACTTTAGTCATTG